>CM062920.1:31026547-33526547 GCA_031878705.1 Tapirus indicus | reverse complement strand
TTCAAAACATTCCAATGGCTTCACAACCTCAGAGTAAAAGCCATAGTCTTGCAGTGGCCTACATCTTTGACCTACTTTCCTACCCCTCCCATCCTCACTCACCTGCTCTGGCCACCCCAGTCTTCTTACTGTTCTTCATAAAAGTGAAGGCTTGCTTTAGGGCTTGTAGTCGCTGTCTCTTCTGTGTGGAATTCTCTTTCCCTGGGAATTCTCACCTCCTTTAGGTTTCTGCTCAAATATCACCTTATCAGAGAGGCCCCAACAACTCTATCTATCTCCCCTTAACTCTCTATCCTGTACACTTTATTCTTCTGGTACCTGATGTATTCTATATTTATGTTTATCTGTTTGTTTGTTTTCTCTCTCTCTCCACTAGAACAAAAATTTCCATGGGCAGAGACTTTATCAAATTGGCTCTATCTCCAGTGCCTAAAACAGTGCCAGGCATATGAATGAGTGAACAGATGAGTAAAATGAAGGCATGTAGCAGAAACTGGCTAGAGACCCATGGAACCTATTTCTTATTTCTGGGACTATGATTAATTTAACATTCACCATCACCTTGAGTCTAAGTGGTAACCATGATTGGTTCTCACCAATGGGAAAGATGTGTTTTACTGTTTAATTTTATTGAGATCATATTTTGAAAATGACAAAGCCAGAAAACAAAGTAACCTATGTCCTTGAACCACCATGTGAAAGGCAGCCTACTGAACTCCACTGGATGTGATATGAGCAAGAAAAAGACTGCATGTTGTAATAATCCGCTAAGAAGTGGGGGCACTTGTTATAGCAGTTGACCTGTCCTAACATTGAAAAATCTTATTAAAGCTAGAGTATTTAGATAAAAAGAAGTCTGATATGAAAATACTGAGGCTTAGAAAGATTATGTATATGATTTCCCTAAGGAAGGGTTGCCAGATAAAATATAGGATGCCCAGTTAAATTTTAATATCAGATAAATAATGAATAGTTTTTAGTATAATATTACATGGAAGATACACATACTAAAAAAGCAGTCATTATTTGTCTGAAATTAAAATTTAACTGGGCATCCTGTACTTTCATTTGCTAAATGTGGCAATCTTAGTCCAAGGGGATTTTGTAACAGAGATTAGAACCTAATTTTAATTACCAATTCAACTTCCTTTCCATTAGTCTACTCAGAAAATGACTAGTGCAGACATGTCAGGAGGCAAAAACTCTTAAATTTACATTTTCTATCTTCCATTTACAAAAACACCTAACAACATTCTCAAACCTTGAGAAGCCATTCTTCTAGCTCTTTTCCCCCAAAGAGAATTTGGTTTGAATACGGATATGGCCTATAGCTATGTCTAATTCTGTGTTTCACATAGCTCAGGTTAATATTAATATCCAACAACTCTTCATTACCAGCAGAAGTAATTATAACTAGATAATTCCACTGATAATATGATAGGGTCAGTTTAAAGGTTAGCTCTAAAATTTAAAAGTGCTATAAAAATTCATTTGTTCTTGATGCTCATTTCTCACCAAAAATCACAAACCTCAAGGGAGCTTTGGTAATCATCTCCATGGCAACTAGTTACGACCTTCATCATGGAATGATGACTGTGAAATTCTCAAGAAAAGATCCAGTATTTAAATAGGCCTTGCTTTCAAATAAAGAAAAATTTAAACAAATATTCACAAAATGGAAAAATGTATAAGTGTAAATCTGAAACTGAATAGCTTTCAAAATATTTGCTATTGTTATGAAGCCATCATGATAAGAACTAATGGATTGCTTCATGAAACTCAAGGATCCTAAATTTTCTTTTACAGTAACCTGTGCTCAATAATGGCAATTTTAATTCATTAAAAATTAAACAGTATAAAAAAAGATGCATAAATTAACTTACAGTCGAATAATTAGAAGTTTGAAATGACCAAATAGTTGCTAAAAAATGCATTCTTTATTGTTGAACTCTTCACATATACATTTAAAATGTAAATATTTTAGTTTAGATTTTAAAGGATTTTAAAAGTATTGGGTTATGCTGTAGACCAGGGGTTGGCAAACTTCAGTCCAGAGGCCAAATTTTGTCTACTACCCATTTTTAAAAATAAAGTTTTTTGGAACACAACCACACCCATTCATCTATGCATTCTCTGTAGCTGTTTTTGCTCCACAACAGCAGAGCTAAGTAATTGTGAGGGAAACCACAGGGCCTGCAAAGCCTAAAATATTTACAATCTGGCTCTTTATGGAAAAAGTTTGCCAACACTTGCTTTAGATCCTGCAGGATCTGTTGCAGGACACTCTCTTTTTAAAAGTATTTCCACTTCAGCATTAAGCCTTGTGTTTCTAAGTATGTGTTAGAAGATATGACAAAATGCCCAAAAAAGTTGTTCTGAATCTACTAAAGTTGTAGAAACTGATGACACAGTCAAGTCCTGTTATGAACTCCTGAGCTAAAATGGGGAAGGGACTTTTCTCACTAGAATTCTGAAAATCGACGATTCATTCTGAAATTCAAGATGTGGGACTCAACAAGGGAGGCTGGAATGAGACAAGAGTGGCAAATGAGGAAACAGGACACAGAGGACTGTGGTGACCCCGGCTCCTCTAGGCAATGGTTCACCACTTGCGGTGAGTTGGCTAACATTCCACAGGCCAAAGCAAGTTTCATGGTTGAGCCTCAAGGGAAGTAATGGGAAGAAGTGCAAAGTCACATTGCAAAAGGCTCACATACTGGGAGGGGAGAAGAAATGAGGCCATTAACTGAATCTGCCAATCTAACACGACCTGTTTGCTGATGTGTTCCATAGATAAATTTCTTGCTCAGGTCTCTCTTCTAAAAACTCTTCCAGCTGGATATGTCCACTCTTGCCTACCTACCTCTCCATTTCCCCAATTGAGGATGTAGTTTGGGAGAAATACTCTACCTGTGCATCAGAAGATGAGTATTTCCACTTAGCTTTCCTAACTGGATGGAGGCAAAAATTCTCTTACTATAAAGTAAGAATTTATCAACTCAGTGCCAGCAAACTTGCCAAAGGAAAGTATTAAATAAAGTTTTTTTCACTTTGTTAGTTTTGAAGTCTGAACCTAAAAGCCATTTAAAGTTTTTAATTTATTCTACCTTTGCCAAAGCTTTGGGAATTCAAAAAGTACATGATGTGCCTCTCTCTCATACATAACGTTCCTTCATCGTTGTTTTTAGGGTTGATGTTCTAGTGAAGATTACTGTGGAAAACATTTCAGATTTGAAAATGGAGTCTATTCACACAGTCTGTTCTACATATTTGTGAAAATGCATGTAGGGGGCAGGAGGAGAGGGGAGGAGAAGAGAGGAAAGGAAAGGGAAACTTTCATTTAGCTTGGGTGAAATGCTAATTTTCACAGGCCTCCCTGGCAGGGGCAGTCTTACAATCATGATTGATTGTGGGGCTCTGCTGGCCTGGCCAAGTGCCAAATGACTGCAAAATTATGTAGTTATCTTATCAGTTTATCTCTACCTTGTGCAGTCCCTTTCCATCAGCTGCCATGCTGCATTAATTGTCATTTGGAATCAAACCAAAGGCCATCATCTGTCTGTTGGGTTTGTCCAAGTTTTTGCCCTTTCTTGAGCTGAGAGCTCTGTGGTCTAAATTGTAAGTATTCTGTCTACCTAGCCAGGAGGCATGACACGACCCACCAGTCTCCACACAGAACAAAGGGCAGGAAGCCGCTTGAGTGACCTTGGCAAAGTGAATGTGAGCACTAAGAATCCAGGCTAGATGATTCCTCTGCCTGCTGTCAAGGAAAATGAGCCTTTTGTTGTCATTTTAAATTATCCATGTAGTTCAAGTTCAATAAGCCTTTCACTGTCTCTGTATAACCACAGTATTCCATGATATTATTGGCCCTGCGGCTGGAATTTAATCAATTTAACTCTCTCTGTACTTGAATGGTCTTTCGGCAAAAACCCTAGTGTTCAAGTGAGCATCAGGTGAGGACATTGCTGTATGCTAATGTGAGATTTCTTTCAAGTTGAAACAGAATTAACTATTTTTTTCTCCACCCCTGTTATCAGAATCTTTGGGATTCAACCACTGAGGCTGACAGACAACATACTAGGGGCAAATGAAGTTAGATTCACTTAGTTCTTCACTGATTCATTCAAAAACACTCTCCTAGGTGTGGTGGGGGTGAAATGAACCTGGTGTTCTGGCCCTTGTCTCTGGGAAGCTCATGTCTTCCTAAGGGAGGTTAAATGCACACACAGAAAGAGAACCACTATTTCCGAGGATGTCCTTGGTGAAAACAAATGGATACTCTGGGAAATAACTTTTGAAAGAGTTGGATTATGTCATATTTTTCATATACTTTTAATTCTATACCAATATTTTTCTAATGTAATCTTACAAGAAACACTCAATATAATGTAGATAACAGTGGCTCTCCTTGAAATGTCTTCAACCTTGTCCTTCAAAGTTTGAATTACCGAGATGCTCCCCATTTGAGGCTCCAGTACCACTTTGTTATGCTATTTCAGTTGGTTATCCACAAGTATCATCACTATATTGTGAGCTCTAAGAAGGGCAATGTTTTCACTCATCCTATACTTCTAGGGCAGAGATACGGCAAATACAGGGCAAATGAGCTCCAACACACTCCTCCCTCATCAGGGACAGATATTGCTTATTGATCACAGAACTCTTCTGGTCTGAGCCTAGATTTAGCTTGAAAACCCTTACCTCAGTGTTCCAGGCAGCCATCACCAATTTATTGTGTCGACAAAGAATAAATTGACTTACCTTTCCTGTCCTGTCATTTAACACAGTGCTGGAAAATGGTAGGTACTCAGCAAATGTCAGATGAAGTGATTTTTAAAGAGTATATGTTATTTTCCTAGAAGGGTAAGTAAGACATAACCACAAATTTTCAAGAGATCTGTGGTAAGAAATGAATACAAAACATTTCTGTGTCTCGACAGTTTCCCTGCCCCTGAAATCTTTCATATGCTTCAGATCGTTTCCCCTAATGCTGGGAATTGCAATCCTCCAGCTACAGTGAAAGGAGACTGCACATGAATGCTTGTTCACATAAATGCTCCCAGCAGCCATTACGAGGCTGCCTCGTATAGCTCTGCAATTGTGAACAACTTTTTTTTCCCTATTAAGTCCAAAACCCTGTCAAAATAACAAAGCAGTGAGTTTCTATCTGCTCTTGGATAACAGACACTTGAACATTCATATTACTCTTCAGTTTGTAAAAGCTAGCTAAGAACTCAGACCCAACCCACACCAATTTATTGAGCAAGTATTAAGTGCCAGGCATTTTGCAAGTTTTTATTGAATGAATGAAAGAAAGAATAAATTGTACCAAGCTACATAATATTTGTTCCTCTTAGACGAACTCATAATCAAATGTGGAAAACAGGTGATTAAACATCTAATGTCTATAAAGGACTTTTCCACCTCTTTTTCTTCATTCATGCTACTTTTTTGATCTTAATTGCCTTTTCTCACCTCCCTGGCATACCTGGCATAATGCTTTTCATTCTCTGAAGCCCAGTTCAATGCTGTCTTCTCTATGGAAACTCTCAAACCCATGTCCGCTAGCAGACTTTAATGTCGTCTCATCTGTGTTTCCTTCATACTTTGTTCATAGTGCCATTACCTCAGAGGATACCTTTAATTATGGTTAATAATTTATGTTTCCTTTCCCCAATTAGATCCTTTAGGGTGGGAACTATATTTTTCTTCATTTTTTTTATTCCTAGCATTGAGAGTTGGCACATAATATGTTGTAGTCTGAGTTTTCCCAGCAATCAAAGCCTATGGCAAAAGCTTATGTGCATTTTTATTAGGAAGTAAAATTTCAAAGAGCGTGAGTGAAAAGGATATTGGGATATTGAAAGGAAAAAAGAATTTCTTATGGAGCTGGTTACTGCCTGCTATCAAATGTGAATGATTGCTTGATCTCACAAGACAATCTTTTGGGAGGTTGTCTGAATGATACTTTTTTAGAACAGTCTATCCTTGAGGAAAAGGATGAAAAAATTCATTTACCAGGTTTTGTTGTCCTTTGGTGAATTTTGCCCCATTTGGCCTGAAGTGGCTCACAGTTCTGGACTGTGCATGTGTGGAAGCCGTGTGAATTCCTGTAGTATTTAATGCTGCAGCGTCCATAAGGAAGACCCAGTGCAGGAGAAGAAAGGGGCTAAACATGGGTGTGAGGTGAGGTACTGTGGGTCGCACCTGCTGGAGTGTGTCTGAACCCACGCAGAGCTGGTCTACACAGCAGTAAGGGACAAGTGAGGCTTAGACGATCTGAAATGCCTCATAAGCAATGTGTGATTCATAACATGTATGTAATAGTATTTACAATTAATTTGAATAAAGAGAGCCTATGGCAATAATCATAATGGAGGTATATATATAATGTGTCATGGGAGCAATTAGCACTGTAGAAAGGGCCCATGGCACGATATTTCAGGCAGAAGAAATGTCATAAGAAAAATAATGTGAAAAGCACATGAAGAGTTCAGGAAATGGAGAAAAACCCATTGAGATCAGGGTATGGCCTAATTATAAGAGGGAATGAGGTTGGAAAGTTTATAAAAGTCTCTGAATTAATGGATTCAACAAATATTTTACTGAGTACCTACTATGTTTTAGGCACTTTTCTAGTTACTGGAACAACAGTAATAGACAAATCCTAGGTTAGAGGATTTGGATTTAACTCAGGAGAGAGTAGAGAGCCAGGGGACGTTTTCCTTTCAAGCTAGGAAATCAGAACCTGCATACTCCAGGGCACAAAGCAATGAAATGGCAATGCTCCTTCCTGTGCTTCACCTGAAGAAGGAGCAGCTAATCATGTTACACGGGAAACACTATGAAGGGGGAAATCTATTTTCAGATCAGATGCTAATCAGGAAGTGACTTTTCCTGCCAGGGAGCATATATAACCTTGCTAACCTCTACTGCTTGGCAGAAAGTGCTTTTTACTGCAGATAATGGAGACACAAGGCAGAGCACTCCACTTAGCAAGTAAGTTGCACAAATGACAAGCAGACAACATTTGAAATAAGGGTGAACATTTAAAAAGCATCACTTGCCTTTGGCAAAGGGTATTGAAGACGCAATCTTCCATATAAGATCATTGATAAATAAAAAAAGTTTGGATTTAAAATAATCTTTAAGCAGATACAAATGTAAACACTAAGGTTGCTCCACACACTCAATAATGATCTTAAACCAAGAGCTAATGACTTCTAGACCAGACAGAAAGATGAAAACAATGGAGACTACAGAAAAAAAAAAAAAGCAGCACCTCAAGAAGGAAGAAGCTACTCTGGACCAGAATATATAAATAGCTCTTACAACTCAACAATTAAAAAGAACAAGTGACCCAGTTTAAAAGTGGGGAAAAGATTTGGATAGACGTCTCTCCAAAGAAAATATATTAATGGCCAATAAATACAGGGAAAGATAGTCGATATCATTAGTCATTAGGGAAATGAAAATCAAAATCACAGTGAGTTACCACTTCACACCCACTAGGATGATTATAGTAATAACAATAAAAATGGAAAATAAGTGTTGGAGAGGATGTGAAGAAATTGGCACACTCATACATGGTTGGTGAGAAAGTAAAGTGGTGCAGATACTTCGGAAAACAGTTGAGCAGTCCCTCAAAAAGTTAAATATAGTTATCATGTGCTTCCATATTTCCACTCTTAGGTCTGTACTCAAGAGAACTGAAATCATAGATCCACAGAAAAACTTGAACACAAATGTTCATAGCAGCACTAACTATAGTAGCCAAAAAGTGGAAACTCTCCATCAGCTGATAAAGTGTCTATCCAGACAATTGAATATTACTCAACCATAAAAAGGAATGAAGTACTGATTCATGCTACAACATGGGTGAACCTTGAACATTATGCTTTGTGAATGAAGCCAGATATCAAAGGGCACATATTGTATAAACTCATGTATATGAAATGTCCAGAATAGGCAAATTCAAAGAGACAGAAAATAGATCAGTGGTTGCCAGGAGCCAGGGGCCGGGAATGGGGGAAAGGATGGGGAGTGATGGCTAATGATTATGAGGTTATTTGGGGATGTGATAAAATGTTCTGGAATTTCATAGTGGTGATGGATATAGAACTCCATGAATCTACTAAAAAGCACTGAATTATACACTTTAAAAGGGTGAGTTTTATGAGACGTAAGTTATATCTCAATGAGAGTGTTATTAAAATATATCATTCTTATTACAGAGTGTATGTTCATTCTTCTTGAATCTTTTCATTATATTCACAAAATTCTGAGTGAAAAATACTTCAAGTATTTGTTCTAAACCAGCTTTTACAAACTCCTATGACTACAGGCACCAGGCAGATAATGTAAATGGTGATGTGGGCTGAGTGTAAGGAAAATCTCAGAGTCTAAGAGACGGTGGGAGCAGTGAGCTCCATGGTCCACTCGTGACTGGACATCTGGTTTATAAAGGAAAGATGCTACTTAGCTCCAGCTGATTATTAAGGTGGATCAGTTTTTTGGGGGTGTTTATAGAAAGTCTGAAATTCAGAATTTTTCATAAAGCCACCTGATCTTTAAAACTTGGGTCAATCTTTAAAATGTTATGCCACTCAAAACATGTCCAATTTCTGGATTTGGTCAGTAGAGACCGGTTTATAATTTATTATTTATGAAAGCAGTCCTCTACCTTTGTCAATAATAGGGTTGGACTAAATATAATTCCATGTTCCCACTGCTTTGATCTGCCCTATGAAAGCATAAGAAAGAAGGACTTGGAATTATAGGTTTATGTTCCTGTACATTTTGATGCTTTTTTTTTTCCTCTAAGAATCCCTTTCATCAGCGTCCTATAATCTAGAATATTTGGAAAAGAGGTAACATAATAAGAGAGAGACTGAGATAGCCAGAGACCATTCAACTTTTCATTAATTTTTTTCCATAGGTTTTCTTTCTTTTCAGAATCTCATACCAATTTCTTTTTCCAGAATGCAAGAAGCTTATCACTTTCAGAATTGTCAGTAGTTATATGTTTTCAAAGTTGACTCTGGGAGAAATCCTTAATCGTGGCTTAGTTTATTTTTCAAACCCTTTCCTTTCCATTGTGAATTCACAGTTGAGGATTTTTTCCAAGATCAGCCCTGACTACTCAGTCCCCTGAATTCCCCATTGTAATGCATACCTAGGCTATATTTAATCTCATTAACATGCCAGCACATACTATTACCCATTAACTTTCTCAGGTTATGGAATCTTTGAGCCAGATCAAAATCCATTATCAGTGTTATCAGTGTTTTTTCAAACTTAATTCACGTGTGAATCAATTTTAAAGGAAAAAGAAAACCTTATATATATATTAACTTAAATATATATATTTTCCTCTTAAATTTAAAAAAAACTTTATAGATTAAAATCAAATATAAGTACATAAGTAATATAAATTAAAATTAGCAATAGCTTTGTTCATATAATCCGTGATGCTATTTTTTTTAAAACCAAATTGCTCCCCTCGCTACATGGACATGATACCGTCCTCTAAAGTAGAGAGTCTTTTTATTTCAGCATGCCCACATTACTGTGTACCCTGTACCTTGCATAGTCCAAGTCTCCCATTCAATTCTCTATTTTAATTACTCTGAAACAGTGGCTCTCAGTTCTGATTGCACATTGGAATCACCTGGGGAATTTTAGAATCTATTCATGCTCGGGTCTCACCTCCAGGGAGTCTGATTTAATTGGTCTTGGATAGGACTGGGAACTGGTGTGTGTGAAAAGCTTCCTGGACTCTAATGTCTAATCAGGGTAGTAGAACAGTGATCTGAAGCCTTTATTTCTGAGCCCTGTGAAATCCTTTTGTCTTCATTTGGCCTTTATTTGGCCCAAATTCATCATTGCTTTTGTTCTTTAGTTCTTAGCTGAGGAGTATTAAGGTGATATCTTTTGGTTCCTATGCCCTTCCAAGCATAAAATCAAATGTGCACACTAAAATCAAGTAAATATACTCAGTTATAAGGTGATCATTCAAATGATCCAAATTATAGTTTTTATTATTGTTTTGATTGTCCTCAAAATGAAAATACAATGTTAAAATAAAAATCCAATCGACATTTCAGGAACCCCAAGGAGACAGTGGACCCTCGTTTGAGAAAAACTGCTATATATCCAATCCTGTTATGGTTCCCCAACTACTATTGCCTTTAAAATCTGAATGTGTGCTGTTTTGTCTTGCAACAATAGGATTTGAAAATGGAAAACTAATTCAGTAATTTTTTTCAAGGATGTGCAAGAAGCAGTTAGTTAAAATGATTTTATAAGTAAAGTTGACTTGGGTAACAGTAGATATTTAGTGTGATCAATTTGCTAGACTTAAACTTTTGGTATGGTGTATTCCCAAGGTATTCATCTGAACCTATTTGTTCATCCAAGGTACAAACAAGCACCAAACGGTGTTGTTTCGTGGTATCTCAATAGAGACGATGAGTAAGATTGGGGTGAAAGGGGTATGCAAAGCCAAAAGTCGTGAAGAAAAACCAAGTACTCAAGTCTGAAAGGAGAATCAGAAAAATCTCCAAATGCACGGGTGACAAAAAGGAAGGGATGTGGAGAAATGAGTAAAAAAAAATTTGGAAACATGCATCTAAGACTAAGCAAAAACATGGAATGGAGATAGGATACAGCATTGAGATTACAATGCCCGCTGCCTCGGAAGTTTGGTTTAACAGAGTGACAGGGATGTGTGGCCCGACTGAGATGACTTTTGTTGGCAAGTGTGGCCCACATGTCCTACCTCCTGGAAATTTTAACAAAACTACTAGATCTTTTTTGATTTTTATCATAGTCTCTGTCTTTTTAAAACCAAGTTGAGCAGTCTCTCTCTCAAGTCTGTTTTCTTTCTTTCTCCAGTTAGTGTGTAGGTGACTGTGTGTATCACAGCAACAATAACAATGATAGATAATTATTATTATTTTCGTATGTGTGTGTGAGGAAGACCAGCCCTGAGCTAACATCTGTTGCCAATCTTTCTGTTTTGTGTGTGTGTGTGCTGAAGAAGACTGGCCCTGGGCTAACATCCATACCCATCTTTCTCTACTTTATATGGGACACCACCACCACATGGCTGACAAGCAGTGCATCGGCCCACGCCCGGGATCTGAACCCACAAACACTGGGCTGCCAAAGCCCAAAATTAACCGCTACACCACTGGGCTGGCCCCGAGAGATAATAATTATTTAATGCAAGACACTATAGTAGAAAGGTTAGAAACATCATCTTGTTTTACGTTCTTCTGAAGCTGGCTAACATTATTTCACTGTTACTGATAGGTGTATTTTATGATGACTAAACTGAGACAGAGAGTATATGCTCCTCACCCAAGGTTACTCAGATAAAAGTGATGAAGCCAGGATCTAAATTGGGTCCACTGGATGCCAAAGACCAAACTCTCTCTAGTCCTTCATGCTTCTCTCAAATATACAATTTATATTTCTTGTCTTGTCCTGAAAAGAATGAAGTGGCTTATTATGAACTAAAATAAGAGTGGAACTAAATAAGAGTGGAACTAAAATAAGAGTGGTATCAGAACCACATAAAATACAATAGGGCAGAAAGTCATGACTAGGGAAGAAAATACTTCAAACATGCAGGTCCTTCCTACGACCTGGAATTAGATGTTTTAAGAAATACTGGTTTGGGTAAAGACTCTCTTCTAAAATTTACAGATGACAACACCAGGGACCAGGGCAAAGACACATCTACCCTGACTACCATCAAGATGTAGGCTTAGGAATTGTGTCGAGGGTCACATTGGACATATAAACAAATAGAGGATCTAATTTACTGCAGAAAGAATTCCTTGAGCTCTGGTTGCATGCTTCAGATCAACTAGGATGGGAACAATAAACATTACTCTAGAGTAATTTATTTTTGTAATATTTGCAATGAAATAAAAATTAACATACACTTGAACTTCTTAAATTTCATCTGAAGACATATCATGAGGATAATTTAGCAGATGCTTGAGTCCTCCAGCTGATTTGGGTCCATTTTCAACATCTATCATGAATATAATCCACTCTCAGCTATAAGTAATATTTTTTTAAGGATCCAATGATTGAAGGGCTAATATTGTGGAGTGAGTTTTGGGTTCATTGACAATATGAAGCTATTTCTAGTGGCACTTGGTGATAACATTGTTCAGTGACACCCAAATTAAGACCTGTTTATTTTAAATTGTGAAATAAATGGACGCATTTCCCAGAACTCCTTAAATATTAACAATGAGAAAGCTTTGGTGGTTTTAAATTACTTTACACTTGCCAATGCCACAGCCACTTTCTGAACACGGTATCAGATCATTCCTGACTTCCAGGTCCACTCGTTTATACTAAAATTCTCAAATTTTACGACTTAAATAAACTTGAGAGAGTGTTAAATTCAATTCACTTATTCTAATGAATTCCTTCCTAAAACAAAATATTGCAAGTCAGTTAGGGGTAGCGATCACTAAAATAAGTAGGGGTTAGTAGGGAAAGTCCCTTTGAATATTTTTCTTTCTGACACCTTGATTCATTCATCAAATATTTGTTGAGCGCTAACTACATGCCAGGCTCTGTTCTTGTTTTGTATTTTTATTTAAAGTTAATTAAGAAGGTGAAATATTTGCCCCACCATCAAGTTGCTTTATCTTCCTCCTGTCCACTAGACCACTATCCTGCCATTTGTTCATGATGACTTGAATATACAAACACTATTTTAGTCTGATGACATTCTTTTTGTTTTGTTTTGGTACAAGCAACACCACAATTGAATTAGAATACCAAATCAAAACCAAGATGATATTTTTAAAATTCTAAATGAATAGGTAAGAAACTTAGACAACTATGAACACAGTCCTTTTTGTAAATATTCCTATGATATATGTGTATGTTTGAGATAATTGATCTGAGGAGCAAAAACTGAAGATCTGCAAATTCTCCATGGAACTCAGCCCTACTGTTTTAAGGGTTCAGAACACTGAGCCCTCAAATGGGGGTGGGGGGACTTGGACTCTTAAAAGAGTGGTAGGTGTGGAAGGACACTAGCCCCCCTACCCCTCCTTCTACGACGCCTTGACTTGAGGGAGACTGGATGGAGCTTACTCAAGGTGCCCTCACCCACCTCGAAGCAAGACCGAGTTAAAACACATCCCATAATATTATTACATTAACCACTTAGAACAGCAGTTCTCAACTGGGGCCTGTGGATAGAATTCAGGGGTATTAACTTGGTTGTGAAAAAAATTACATCTTAATTTTTACTAACCTCAAACTGATATCTAATACTTTAATTATAAATGTTGGTTAGAAGCTACAGTAGTAGTAGCAGTATCTCTGATTTTGTCCCAAGTATTTTTATATCACATTATATTTATTGCAGGTATTCCCAGGTACGATTGACGCTTAGTACTTCAAAATTATAGATCTAGGTCTTGTCGTTCGATGCATGAAAATAAAAGCATATATCTCACTATATCTCATATTTCCTTTTTTTCTTCCCAGCTTTATTAAAGTATAATTGACAAATAAAATTGTAAGATATTTAAAGTGTACAACATGATGATTTGATATATGTATACGTCATGAAAGGATTCCACTCATTGAGTTAATTAATACATCTAGCACCTCACATGTTCACTTTTGTGTGTGTGTGAGAGAACATTTAAGTTCTACTCTCTCAGCAAATTTCAACATAGAATACAGTATTGTTAACTATAGTCACCATGTTACACATTAAATCTGTGGACCTTATTCATCTTATAACTGAGAGTTTGTACTCTTTTACCAATCTCTCCCTATTTCCCCCACCACCCAGCCCCTGGAAATCACTGCTCTACTCTCTATTTCTGTGAGCTTGACTTTTTTTTTTCCTAAAAGATTCCACATGTAACAGACACCATGCAGTATTTGTCTTTCTCTGTCTAATTTTACTTAGCATAATGTTTCTAGGTTCATCTATGTTGTCTCAAATGACAGGTTTTCCTTTTAAGACTGAATAATATTCCATTTTCTCTATCCATTTATTTGTCCACAGACTCTTAGGTTGTTTCCATACCTTGGCTATTGCAAATAAGGCTCCTATGAGCATGAGAATACAGATATCTCTTTGAGATAATGATTTTGTTTCCTTTGGATATGTACTCAGAAGTGGGGTTGCTGAATCATATTGTAGTTCTATTTTTAATTTCTTGAAGAACTTCCATACTATTTTCCATAATGGCTGTACCAGGTAATATTCCCAACAACAGTGTACAGGGTTCCCTTTTCTTCACATCCTCGCTGACATTTGTTATCTCCTGTCTTTTTCTTTTTTTTTTTTTTTTTTTTGTGAGGAAGACCAGCCCTGAGCTAACATCCGTCCAATCCTCCTCTTTTTGCTGAGGAAGACTGGCCCTGGGCTAACATCCGTGCCCATCTTCCTCCACTTTTATATGGGACGCCGCCACGGCATGGCTGACAGGCAGTGTGTCGGCGGGCGCCCGGGATCCGAACCTGCGAACCCCGGGCTGCCAAGCGCGGACTAAACCGCTGCGCCACCGGGCAGGCCCCTATCTCCTGTCTTTTTCATAACAGCCATTCTAACAAGTGTGAGGTGATTCTCATTGTGGTTTTGATTTGCATTTCCCTGATGATTAGTGATGTTGAGCTTCTTTTCACATACCATTGGCCATTTATACATCTGTGGAAAAATGTCTATTTAGGTCCTTTGCCCATTTGTAGTTGGATTATTTGTATTTTTGCCATTGATATGTATGAGTTCCTTGTATATTTTGGATATTAACCCCTTATCAGATATGGTGTTTACAAATATTTTTTCCCATTCTATAGATTGCCTTTTCCCTTTATTTATGGCTTCCCTTGCTGTGCAGAAGCTTTTTAGTTTGATGTAGTCCCATTTGTCTATTTTTTCTTTTGTTGCTTTGCTTTTAGTGTCAAATCCAAAAAATCATCACAAAGACTGATGTCAAGGAGCTTACCCTATATGTTTTCTTCTAGGAGTTTTACAGTTTCAGGTCTTATGTTCAAATCTTTAATCCATTTTGAGTTGATTTTTGTGTATGGTGTGAAATAGAGGTTCAGTTTCATTCTTTTGCATGTGGCTGTCCAGTTATCCCAACCCCATTTATTGAAGAGACTATCCTTTCCCCACTGAGTATTACTGGCTCCTTAGTCATAAGTTAATTGACTGTATATACATCAGTTTATTTCTGAGTTCTCTATTCTGTTTATCTTTGAGTCTGTTTTTATGTCAACATCATACCATTTTAATTGCTATAGTTTTGTAATATAGTTTGAAATCAGGGTGTGTGATGCCTCCAGCTTTGTTCTTCTTTCTCAAGATTGCTTTGGCTATTTGGGGTCTTTTGTGGTTACATACAAATTTTAGGATTGTTTGTTCTATTTCTGTAAAAAATGCCATTGGAATTTTGATAGAGATTGCATTGAATCTGTACATTGCTTTGGGTAGTATGAACATTTTAACAATGTTATTCCTTCCAGTCCATGAACACAGAATATCTTTCCATTTATTTGTGTCTTCTTCAATTCCTCTTACTAATGTCTTATAGTTTTCAATATACAAATCTTTCTCTCCTTGGTTAAATTTATTCCTAAGTATTTTATTCTTCTCAATGCTATCATAAATGGGATTGTTTTCTTAATTTCTCTTTCTGATAGTTCATTGTTGGTGTATAGAAATGCAACTGATTTCTGAATATTGATTTTGTATCCTGAAACTTTACTAAAAACATTTATTAGTTCTAACCATTTTTTGGTGGAGTCTTTAGGGTTTTCTATGTATAGTATCATATCATAGTGACAGCTTTCTTTCTTCCCTTCTGATTAAAGTACATTTTATTTCTTTTTCTTTCCTAATTGCTCTGGCTAGGACTTCCAGTACAATGTTGAATAAAAGTAATGAAAGTGAGCATCTGTGTCATTTTCGTGAACTTAGAGGAAAAGCTTTCAGCATTTCACCATTGAGTATGATGTTAGTAGTGGGCCTGTCATATATGGCCTTTATTATGTTGAAGTATGTTCCCTCTATACTCAGTTTGTTGAGAGTTTTTATCATGAAAAGATGTTTGAATTTTTATGCATCTATTGAGACAATCATATGATTTTTATCCTTCATTTGTTAATGTGGTGTATCACTTGATTGATTTGCATGTGCTGAACCATCCTTATATCCCTGGAATAAATCTCACTGCTCATGGTGTATGATCCTTTTAATGTGGTGCTGAATTCCATTTGCTAGTATTTTTTGAGGACTTCTGCATCTATGTTCATCAGGGACATTGGCCTATAATTTTCTTTCTTGTAGTGTCCTTGTTTGGCTTTGGTGTCAGAGAATGTGGGCCTCATAAAATGAGTTTGGAAGTGTTCTCTCTTTTTGTCATTTTTGGAAGAGTTTGAGAAGGATTGATATTAGTTCTTCTTTAAATATTTGGTACAATCCACCTCACATTTCCTTTCCTTACCATTTTGATAACTGTATCTCAGTATAATTGGTTTCCTGTATCATATGTATTTTAATTTTACTATTTAGAAACTATTTTATAGAAAAATTCACAGACTTAACCAGATTGCTAAAGAGGTCCATGCAAAAAAAAAAAAAAAAAGAGAGAGACTCTACCTTAGAATGAGACAAAACCCAAAAACATACGATTACAAGTCAGAAAGGAACCATCCACTTGGCTACTTTTGCCCCAAATGCCTGTCTTATGAGACTTTCCAATGTGGCTAGCAAATGGACTGCACAGAAATCCCCTGGGGAATCTTGTTAAAATGCTGATTCTGAGTCAGCAGGCCTGAGGTGGTACCCAGAAATTTGCATTTCTACGCTCCCAGATGAAGCTGATCTGCTGGTCCACAGATTATTTTGCGTAGTAAGGTTGTAAGACTTACCAGGTTTTAGCTTCTTCTCTTTCAAAATGTTTATATATTTTCTTTCATTCATCTAGTACTAAGCCACAGATGGTATTTGTAAATGCTGATACAAGTATATGTCATCAAATTTTAGAGATAGTGTTTTCTGGCTGGCTGGCCAGATTACAAACATTTTTCATCATCAGAAGAGCAAATACTTCTAAGAAGCTTCAAAGCAAAAAGCTGTGCCACTGGCCCAAACAATTAGCATGAGGATTGTTAGCACCCTCTTCTTATCAGGGGGTTCAAATGGGTTTTTCTGGTGAGGAATTTCAACAAGAATATAAGGCTGGTGTTATTAAATGGAAAATGTTTTAAAATCAAACTGGGTAACCACAACCCCTCTAGCCCATCCCCTCCCAGGAAGGTCAGAGTATCACAAGAGAGGCTTTAAAAATGCTCTGTGCGTTGTTCCCAGCTTTGCAAGTATGGGTTTGATTAGGCAAATGGCCTTTATGTCTTCACATTTCCTATCATTGGAAATGCCTGTGGAAAGATCATTATCAAGGCAGTGACCATTGTCACAGGTTAGTGGTCCCTGGTGGCCTTTTCCAAAGCTTTCTCTAGGGCTTTGGTTTCCCAGAGCAAACTGGGAAACATCTGGTCTATGCAATCTAATCTCCTCATTCTGCATCACACAATCACACCTCATTTCTGGCCTCAGCTAATCACTAATTTGTTCTTGCAGCAGTCCTTAAAGAGAGAGCTACAGGGATCCTCTTCCCGGCCAATCTCTGGATGTTGCATTCCTCCGGTCATTCATTAATTCCTTCCCGACTCATTCAACAGCCCAGTCTCAGCTGAAAGCAACTTGCCTCAAACACAGAATACGAGGCAGGTTCATATTTGAAAACAAGGTGGAATTAAATCCCAGATGTAAGGATGGGCAAGGGTGACTATTTTCAAAAATTAAAACGAGTCATCCAGTTACCAGTCCTTAGTCACTCAAATCTCTGTTACCACCCTCTCAGTCCAAGTGTCATGTCTTGCCACCCTCTATGTGGGCCCAAAGTCCTCTATGCTATATTCTCTGTGCCAGAACCCTGCTAAAATCCTCTGTGGTCCTCCATGACCTGCAGTTAAAGATACTCCCTTAATGGAGCATCTAAGACCATTGATAACCTGGCTTTTCTCATCATTTCTTCCACTCTCCAAATCCAGTCAGCTCAAACTGCTCACGGTTTCCCAAATGCCCCGTGTTTTTAACGATCATTTATACCTTTGCCCAGACTGTTTCCTTTGCCTGGAATGTCACCTACCCCCTTATCTGCCAAAAAAAATCTGAATCTCTGAGTTAAGGGATTCTTGATAAAAAGCTTTTGTTCTTTTTGCAAAGGAAAATCATTTTTTTCCTCATGCCGATGTCTTGTTCATAACATCTCCGTAACTCTTATCATGGTGCTTCGCAGGCTGTTCCCTGTCTATAGGACCACTCTGCTAAACTGTGAGCCACTGGAGCATCTGGGTTGGGTTTTAGTCCTCTTATTCCCAGATTCTAGCACAGTGCCTGGCACATAGGAGGCAATTCATCAATTATTTAACTTATTTATTCTCCCTCTCTTTTTTTAACTAACTGAAAAAGATAGTTCAGAACAGAATGCAACAGTGTTGGCATTTCCATGCTATGTGAAATAAAGATTTGAGTCGTTGCTAACATAATGAAAAGTTGTAGAAATGTTTGTCTATAAAAAGACATCTAAGCAGTGATTTTTCATTCTCTGCCTGACGTTACTAGATAGAAAAATTTCACTTGGCCCTCAGACATTATTTATTTTCCCCAGAGATGGCTGGGTTCCTGTGTAGATAGGCATGTAGAATTTTAGAAAAGGGAAAATGATCCAATTATTATTACTTGGATGGTTTTACCTATTACATCTCTCTATAGTCACAGATAAGAGTCCCACAGATGAGGGATGGATTTACTTGAGACAAAGAAACTAAAGTACCCATTCTGGAATTTACAGTGTCCTGTATTTGTCACAAATTTGCTTTCCTGTGGAGACAGCTCATGGAATTTTCATATTTGAGGCCCATCACTATTCCTAAAAGTCATTATTTAGTTTGTCATTAATTTCTTCATTCTTAATGTCTCCACGTGGCCTTGTTAAACCAGAGTTCACAGAAAGAAGAAAAGAAAATTGAATAAGGAGTGTCCCTTCCTATTGCATCTTCAGGTCTAAAGGAAGGCTCAGAAATTTTATACAAAAGTGTTTTGATAAGTGAACACACTGACAGAGAGAACTGATTGGTGGTTACCAAGGGGAAGGGGGGTGGGGGGGGCACAAGGGGTGAAGGGTTACATCCACAAGGTGACGGACAAAAATGTACAACTAAAACCCCACAGTGTTATAAACTATTAAGACATCAATAAAAAAAATGGTAAAAAAAATAAAAGTGTTTTGATATGAAAACATCCTATTGACTAATCTGCAGATATCTGGATTGCACAAGGTTACTTGACCCACACCAAACCCATCTCGACGCAAATGACCTTCTGGGCTTTTCCAGTGTTGGCTATTTCTTTCCTTCTCTGCTTCTATTCAATTATTTCCACAAACCAATTCTCTGGAGTGTATCACTTAACTGTCCCAATCAAATTACTGTGTCGTAGTCATAAAAAGTCACCCATACAACAAGGAAAATATGTTATGAAGTCAACTATTTCAAGGAGTTTTCTCTGGGGGTGATTTTGCAAATGCCCTGAAGATTTTGAACCTCTGTGGACCTAGTGCTAACTTTGTTACTCAATACATTTTTAAAGAATAGTACCTGCATACCAACATGTTTTCTCCTGAGGGTTGAAATACTGTCTGGCTGGAGGACAGGAGTGACTATTAAGTTATCACTTAGTCATCGCCTCAGGAAGGTAACGTTTCCTTTTACTGGCATTGACTGACCCTCCATGAGAGAGACTAACATAAAATTTTAGCAATCAGTTATATTCAGAACAGAAATACCAGAGAGGGTACAGGAGGGAGACAATGAGGACTGTGAAAGCACTAGAAAGTAGGGCTTAAAAAGGAAGCTCAAAGCAACTGGAGTTTCTTTACCTTATCAGGAGACATGGGAGAAATGGAGACCTTTCAAAGAAGCAGCTAAATAGACTTCTTGGGAAATTAGACCCATGGGAGAAGAAAATAGTTAACATATCTAGAATTATTATGCTGAAGAAAAACAGAGACTTGACCGATAATTTTTCTTTTGCTTAAAGGGTGATGCTAAATTAGAGAGAAATGGTAGATCAGCCAGTCTCGATTTTCACAAAGGATCAGATGAGAATATCACATGCTGCAGTGTGAGGGATTTAGGCCAATTCTTGGGACCATGTCAGGACACTGAGGTTTGTAAGCATTGGATGAAGATGGTGAACAAGCATATCTTTAGAGTTTACTACATTTGCAGAGAATTATGTAAGAAAAGGATGAAAACATTCTCTGAAGTTTGAGGAAAAAGTAACGTTCTCTTTAGTCTGGATTGATGAAATGTGTTCTACCCAATGATCATAGGTGGGAAGAAAAGATATGACAGGTGTTCTTTCTGCTTGATAATTCTAGGTAGTTGGTGAAAGCAGATGGTGGGAAGGGACGTTCCCAGATAAAACCTAAGCTTTGTGCATGGTTAGATTTCACGTGACTCTGGAAATATCTAGAAGCTTGGTTGGAAGGACCACGAAAATTGTATTTGCCTCTGGGAAATTAGGAGAGACACAGAGAGAGAGAAGTAGACAAATTTGGTCCACTAGCCAAAACTCAGTCAATGGAAATGAAGAGAAGATTCCACGAAAGGATGATAATTACCTCTTCTAACTGTTTCTAGGCCCAGACCTCAAAGGACTTAAGTCTATAAAAGTGAAATAATACATAGACGGATAACAGGCAGAGAGAGGTCAAAAGTAAAGGTCTGAAAATTTATTTTCATTGAAATTCCTTTAAGATGTTGGGCCTTTGGTAAAACTACCTTCAGATCCATATGCCTAATATGTCAGAAAATAGGGAGTAATGTGTGATCTCCATCTCTGCACAAAACAGTCCATATCTTTAGCATCCTGAGGGATCTGGCACACACCACTTTGGCATGTTGTGTGTCCCGGTGTCTTCAGACACCAGAGGTGTCTGATGGAGGTAGGGCTGCCAGTGGAGGTGGTAGTGCCCAGAGGGAGGTGACCATAGCAGGTAGCAGTGGCAATCATTCCAGGCTGCTCTTCCAGCAGCTGACGTCTTCGCAGCTGATATTGAGGAAGGTCAGAACTTTTGGGGACGTACATGTGAGACACTCTGGAAGATGCCCCAAATAATTGGAAAATTATTGCCAATTGTATCAGTAGGTAGGATGGGAGTGAAACAAAAAGAGTTTAGATTACCCCATTTGTGCACTGGGCTATTGAGGCAAAATAAACATTGGTTTGTGTAAAGAAAAACAAATTCTAGTAATGTCAACTCTGTGAAATTTTAAGACAGAGATGATCCTGACCAATTGCCATAGAGTCAGAGATACAACAGAACCAATATTCAAGGGGGAGGTAAATGATTAGACTTGAGAAACAGCTTTTTTGTTAAAAATATTATCCACTATTTATCTATATCTATAGATGTCAAGCATTCTATTTAACGCATTCTCTCTTTTAACCCTCACAATAACCTATAAGTAATTATTATTGTTTCTTTTATGATCCTTTCAGCTATAATTACAGAAGACCTAGCTAAAATTAGTGTAACAGTAAGGACCATTACTGTCTCTTATAATAGATGACTGAGAGGCAGAAGATGACTGCAGGAAGGGAGCTGCCAAAGCTGGTTCACTGATTTGCAAATATCATTAAGGATCCAGGGTCTTTCCATCTCTCCACTATGTTGTCCTTTGTATATTTGCTTCTTTCTCAGCCTTGTCTGTCACACTTGCAAGGTGGCTGCAGTCCTGGCATCACCATATAGGTACAATTACCGGCAAAGGAAAGGAGAATTTCCTCCCTTGCATCTGAGAGGTCTCTAGGCAGCCTTTCCCTAAGATCCCACTGGATTTCATTGGATTGAATCACATGCTCAAGTGCTAGGTGCAAAGAAAGCTGGGAAAGTGAATAATGGCATTTTCAGTCTGTACTGTGGGAGCAAGGCTCTGCAAACAAAGATAGGAAATTGGAATGGCAATGAAGTAGGCAGCAAAAAAACTTGCCCCAATTCACAGAGCTTATAGTAGTTAAGTGGAGTCTAAAGTTCATACTCTTTACAACCACGCTATAATATACTCACTACAGAGAGCCAGTCTGGGATCCAAACATCTCGGAATATCTTGGGGATATAAGATGACCAAAGTATGGCCTGAGGCTCAGTTACATCTAGTGGAGTTTCTATCATTACCTTCTGCCTCTCCAGTTCAGCACCAGCCGGGCTCATAGAGAAGGCAGGGAGTGAGTTTGCTGCCTGCTCTAATTTCTTTTCCCAGCTTCCCATTTGATATTGGAATATCTCATTTCTTTTGAGTCACTGGAAAAGTCCATCATTGCCATTCTAAGAACACATTTTATATGATAAGTCCTTATCAAACATCAAGGAAGCCTCTTTGATTTTAATACTTCTTTAAGTCTCTCAAAGGCTACAAGAAGGACATTTTGCTAAAGGACTAAAGAGCTTCAAAAGCTATCAGAAGAATTTTCTTTGTGGTTGCCATTTCAGATTCCCGAAATCCTCATCATTGCACTTGAAGTGTCCCTTCAGTTTTCAAATGCTCCTTTTGAGCACTGATGATTTGCCTAACCGTGTCTAAGATCTGAAAGAAAAAGAGATGGAAAATATGGTATCCGTGATATGGTGTGTATCACAGAGTACTGAAGCACATTCCAAAATCCAGTCTGCATTTAATTAGCAGCATTGTACTCACACCTCAACTTTCCCAATGTTGTTATCATCACAGGGCTGAGCATACGGACACAGACCAATAACCAGGTGAATAAGGCTTCCAATTTAGTCTGTGGTGCCATAAACACCCTGGCCATGAAATCAAATATTGACGATCAGTCAAAAGAATCAAATTTTTCTATTTTTTAACTGTCAGCCTGTATTTGGCATTTTAGCTGAGTCAAGAAAAGGTATTCACATAGTAAAATGAGCATTTGAAGAATTTAGAGTCCAAAAAATCAGTTTCACTCTGATAACTACATGACCTTGGACCTATCACATACCATCTCTGAGGATCAGTTTCCCCTGTTGGTAAATGAAAATGCTTATGTACATTCACAGGGTTTTGTAAGAATTAAATAAGATAAATAAGAAAATATCAGTTTTTACATAATAAGAGCATAATAAAACTTACTTCGTTTTCCCCTTATGCTTTCCCCAAAACACTTTTCCTTCTCTAAAACTTTAACCATTCATTCATTCATTTATTATTTCTCATTCACTCATTCACTGAATATTTATTACACACCTATTCTTGCCAGGTTTAAGGCTAATCTCTGGATATGCCACTATAAATAACACATAGTCAGTGTATCAAAGAACATTTGGTATAGTCTGGGAACTAGATAAACAAACCAGTGGTTGCAAATTAGCAACCAGATTAACAGACTTTTTTTTGTTTTGCATACACACTGTGTTGTAACACTTTAAAGTTGAGTGCCTTTAGGAAGTACATTTGATCTTCAATTAGCCAAAAGCCCACTGTTTTATACCCTGATTCAAAATCTCCCATTTATTTCACTTTTCTGAACCCTAAGGAGGTTCGTGTGTGTGATCTGGATGTAGACAATAATTATGATAGAGTGGAAAGAGTATTAACGGACACAGGTCCAACTTGTTAAAAGAATATCAGGATACTGTTGCTAAATTTAGAGTAAATAAAATAGTGGAAATAGTCCTAAATGTGTCTCATTGATGGATCTACTTTGGCTTTCTGATATCTAGTCCTGATACTAATCCTACAAGAGAACAATCACGTTCCACCATCTCGGTGAGAAACGTCTGCCTCTGGTATGCAGATACAAGAAAACTTGGCTGGAAATCAAATTTCAAGAGGAATAATTCAGGTATAGAATATTTTAAATTGTTTTAGCTAAAGAATTCATTAACTAAAAAACAATTTTAAAACCATTTTAATAAAGATCATTTCAAGAGTTGTCAGTGAGTGTTGTTGTCTGTTCTGGCTTAAATATCAACGGCAACAATTCTGGGTCTTGCAGCTGACTGGCACATCCAGGACAGTGACAGCAATACCACAAATGCCCCATTTAGTACCTCCCGCTTCTCAGATGGAAGAAGACTTGGGATGCAGGAGTCCCCTGCGTTTCCATACTTGCCAAACCATCTCCCCGTCTAGCTTTGCCTGCCTCCCGATGTCCACTTATGCTCACCCCCACGTATAAGAATAGGTGTTACTTGGAGAAAGGGGGCCAATCATCCATTACATTATATAAAAATTCTTGTCATTATGGGGTGTTATCACTGGACTTTGCTGTATATATTTCATTTTCCTTTAAAAGTTAGGTAGGCCTTTGTATGCTTGTCTTTCTGAGAAGACTACAAGGTTTGGGACTCTATCTTGTGCCTTTTCTTCTCCAATGCATTAACTATAGTAGATACTCAAGGTTGGTGTACCTTGCCTCTTACTCTTTACTTTTGGATCCTGATTCACAAGCTACCAGCTAAAATTTCTATACGAGATGTATCAGTTTCCAAGGGCTGCCATGGCAAATTGCCACAAACTGAGTAGCTTAAAACAGCAGTGGCTTATTCTCTTACAGTTCTGGAGGCCAGAAGTCCAAAATCAAGGCATCAGTAGGGCTGCACTCCCTCTGGGGCCCTAAGGGAGAATCTGTTCTTTGCCTCTTCCACCTTCTGGTGGCTCCAGACATTCCTTGGCTTGTGGCTGCATATTTCCAAATTCCGCTTCTGTCTTCAAATGCCTTTTCTCTCTCTCTTTTTCTTCTTCACTTCTGGCTCTTAGGATACTTGTCATTGGATTTAGGGCCCACTCAGTAACCCAGGAAGATCTCATCTTAAAATCTTTAACTTAATTTTATCTGCAAAGACCCGTTTTCCAAATAAGGTCACATTCACAAGTTCCAGGGGTTAGGAGGTGGACATATCTTCTAGGGGCCACCATTCAGCCCACTATAATAGGCAAAGAACATAAAAGTGGATTGGAATTTCTCAAAGCCAAGATAAGCCTGCTGATTCTGCTATTGCATTTACTAGATAAGATGCTCTGAACATAAATACGGCAGAAAACTCCTAACTTTCTCTTAATGAGTATAGATAATCCTTCACCCAATCCCTTTGATGATCTTAGGGGATATTGTCAAAATCCAGACTATATTCCAAATACTTTCTGGGACAATTAGAAGGGGAGACCCTTGAGTCTTCTTGAGCCCCAGTGGCATTAATAAGCTATTTAAAGAACACAGAGGATTCATTCACTAAAATGAATGCCATTACAGTGCAAGACACAGGACTGGTTTTCTCTTTTCCAAACTCCATTAAGTGGGCAGCATATTGTAGGCAGTAGGAAGGCTGGAAATCTTTACACTCAAGCCAACCAGAGCTCAGATTCTTACACTGCCACTTACTCAGTGTGGGCCCTCAAGGCAAGTTATTACACCTCCCTAAATCTCAATTTCCTTGACTATGAAAGTAATAATATTAATAGATAATATTTATAGAATGCACACTATGTGCCAGACACTATTTTAAATGTTTTCACATATGTTCATTCTAAATCTTCATAACGTTATGAAGTAGTAGGGCAAACTTCTTGCTTCCCACCCAATATTTCTCCTTCCTTCTTCCCCAGTAATAAAGTTTTAAATGGGCTTATGGCCACCCAGACAGGGGCTACATTGCCTAACCTCCTTTACAGGAATAGGTGGCCAGGGAAATAAATTCCCTCCAAAGGAATGAGAGCTGAAGTGTTACATGCAAACTCTGCGTCACTTCCCTAAAAGATAATTACTTGCTTTGGATTTTCACTCGACTTCCACTATGTGGATAGGGACAATAGTCAATGGGATAGCAGGATAACAAAGTGGAAGGAACTCGTATCCATGGATGAAAATGAGGAGCATGATTAGTCAGGATTGACTACATCAAGAATGTTATGAGGTAAATTAATATACATTGTATTTAAGTCATATTTTAGAATACTTTTTATAGCAATTTAGCCTATATCCTAATTAATACAGGTGAGTAGTAGTATTTTCATTTTGCAGATGAGAAATCAGGAGCACAGAGTAGTTAGGTGACTTGCCCAATGTTGTGTACCTGACAAGTGGCTTCCAATCCAGCTATATGTCAAACACCGTCAGGCTGGCTCTCAACTCTTGTTCCCAACTTATTTGAAGTACTGCTCTGACAATACCTTGAATGTTACTTGTAAATATTAAACAAAATAATATAAATAAACCACCTAGTTTACTGTCTTCCTCAGCTACACTTCATAAATGTATTCATTCATTCATCCATCTGTTAAAGATATTTTTAAGCAAATCTCATGGGCTGAGCACTAGGGATGACTGAGAAACAGTCCCTATTCTCAAGGAAGTTTGTTTTAGGGATAGTAGATATGTAACAAATAAATCACAAAATGACATGTTATATGGAAAATGTATCACGCACTGCTATAACATAGAGCAAGCGATTAACTTTATCCAGTAGTTGGGGAAAGAATTCTTAAAGGAAGTTTTTCAGATAGATATGAGTGAGAAAGAGGCATTTTAAGCAGAAAAAATATGAACAGCTCATGGAAGAGCTGTGTGTGTGTGTGGTGCGTGTGAGTGTGTGTATGTGTAGTAGTGAGGGTTAGGAGATGAACCTGGGGATGTAGGGAGGCAAAATGATGAAGGTCTTTGTATGCCGTACTAAATGGTTTGGACATTACCTTGTAAGCGATAGAAACCCACTAAAGATTTTCAGGTAAATAAGATATGTTATCAGACTTAGGCTGTACAATAAGTGCTCTGGGTACAATTTGGAAGATGACTTGGAGTATCATGAGACTAGAGACAAAGTGTTTGGTTCATTGTGGAAAAAGACCACAATTATTATGTTTATTCTACTGTTGATGGGCATTTAGTTTGTTTCCTGATCGGGGCTGTTGCAAACAATATTGCCGTGAACATTCTTGTGTGTAGATTCTCTTGCATGTGTGCATGACCAGTGAATTTGCTAAATCCTGGAAATCCTTTTTCCAAAGTTGTCTGACCAATATTCACTTCCACCAGTGGTGTATGAAGATACCTATTGTATCATATGTAGTCTGACTCCACACACATAAACAACTAGGGATTTTGATTGTATTGAATCAAATTTATAGACTAATTTGTGGACATTACCTTGTGGAGAACCTTGGTTTTGTTTTATATTTACATTAGAGGAAAAAACTATATATGATAGGAGTACTTTCATTTCTATTGTGGAAATGAGCATGAAGAAAGGAAGGAAAATAACAAGAAGTACTTAACCCTGACAGGAAGAAAGCCATAGGTTTTGATGGAGGAAGAGGAGAGGTTGAGACCAATGAAGACTATGAGTTCTGCTAATGCAGGAGAGAATAAAGGAAAGAGATCAAAGAACCCACAGCCAAAGTGAAGATGAAAGTTCAAAGGGAACGGAGAGGGAGAAGAAGGAAGGATCCAAAATTGCTACCCAACAAAAGGAGAATGAGAGAAAGAAAAGAGAATAAAGTGGATGCAGAGGTCATGAGCTATCATGATTGAAATCTTGAATGGAAGAGACACGAGCATTTTCCAGAAAGGTAGCCAGAGATAAGCACATGTAATGCATGTGGGAGAGAGCCATACATCATGAAAGTATGAAGGAGCATCAGAGCAGAAAATGCATCTTTGCTATTGATTCCACCACACGTTGGCCGTTGCACAGCACACTAAATGTTCTACCCTGCCCTGTATTATTTACTCAGAGACGTGAAATCCAGTCTTTTGTGTGCTTACCGTCTCCATAGAAGGAAGTCTTCGGGCTGCTCAGTAGTTAGTTTCATGTGCTCATACCATAAGTTCCAAGACAACCAAAGCCTTATTTTCAGTATGAGAGAGAAACTTTATTATGATGTTTGCATCAACGAACAATTACTTGCTTCATGGCTCTTACAAAATATTAACATTTTGGAGCCATTAAAAAATGTTTAACAGCTTTGTGGGGATATACTTTGACATAATAAGCTGCACATATTTAAAGTGTACAACTTGACAAATTTTGACATATGTTCAGCTTTGTGGGGATATACTTTGACATAATAAGCTGCACATATTTAAAGTGTACAACTTGACAAATTTTGACATATGTTCACACCAAAGAAGCCATCAACAAGATAAAGTACAAATTTCCCCATTCTCCTTTGTAATCTTTCCCTTTTGGCCCTCCTTGCCTCCTCCCCAGCACCAGGCAACCACTGGTTTGCCTTCTGTTACTGTAGAAGAGTTGACATTTCCTAGAACTTTATGTAAATGGGATCCTACAGTATGTACTTTTCTTTGTCTGGCTATTTTCATTCAATACAATTAGAAATTCATCCTTGTTAAATTTCAATAGTTCATTCCTTTCTATTGATTGGGTATAGCATATTATATAGATATACCATAATCTGTTTATCCACTCACCTGTTGATGAATATTTGGGGAATTTCCAGTTTGGAGCTATTACAAATAAAGCTGCTATGAACATTTGTGTACAAGTGTGGACATAGGCTTTCATTTCTCATGGATAAGTACCTAGAATTAGAATGGCTCGATTATACGGTAGGTGTCTGTTTAACTTTTTACGAAACTCCCAAACTGTTTTCCAAAATGGTTGTACCATTTTACAGTCCTACCAACAGTATATGAAATTCCAGTTGTTCCATATCCTCACCACCACTTAGTAGATCCATCTTTTTAATTTTAGACATTTTGATAGATGTGTGGTATCTCATATGGTCTTACTTGCATTTTCCCATTGAGAAATGACGTTAAGTGTATTTTGATATATTTATATATGTTTGTATATTGGTGAAGTGTCTGTTCAAATTTTCCATTTTCTATTAGGCTGTTTGGTTTTTTTATTGGTAATTTTTGAGAGATATTTATATATACTCTGGATACAAGTCCATTGTTAGGTAAGTGATTTGTGAATATACTTTCTCAGTATGCAGCTTTTCTTTTGTTACCTTAGTAGTGTCTTTTGAACTAGTAGAAATTCTTAATTTTGATGAAGTCCAATTTATCTTTTTTTTTTTTTTAAGGTATCATGCTTTTGGTGTTGTGTCTAAGAAATTTTTGCCTAATCCAAGGTCACAAAGCCTTTCTCCTATGTTTTCTTCTGAAAGTTTCATGGTTTTAAGTTTTACGTCTATGCCTATGATCTGTTTTGAGTTAATTTCTGTATATAGTGCAAGGTATCTATGATTCTAGGACCAATTACAATGTATGGGTGTTTTCTACACACCACCAAGTGCTTCTCTGACACCAGCTGAGAGTCCTACAATTCAACTCAATTTTGACACTATCTACCCAGAGATAGCATCAGATTCCACAGATAAAGGGCTCAGTCCCGCAAGACTGCCCTCCACTTCAGATGCCAATTGCAAGTCCAGGTTGTGACCTGTGCTTCCAACTAACTGGCTATAAATCAGAGGTTCCTCCAACCCCCTCCTTGGGTTCGATTAATTTGCTAAAGGGGCTCACAGAACTCAGAGAAACATTTTAATTATTATATATCCGTTTATGATAAAAGGATATAACTCAGGAACAGCCTGATGGAAGAGATGCATATAGCAAGTTATGGGGAAAGGGCTTGGAGTTTCCATGCCCTCTCCCACTGCACCATTCTCCCAGAATTTCCATATGTTTACCAACCCAGAAGCTCTCCAAAACTCATCCTTTTGGGTCTTCGTGGAAACTTCATTCCATAGGCATGATTGATTAAATCATTGGCCATTGGTGATTGAACTCGATCTCCAGTCTGTCTCCCCTTCCCAGAGATGTAGGACTGAAAGTTCCAACCCCTTAATCACATGGTTGGTTCCACTGGCAACCAGCTGCCATCCTTAGTTGAGGTCCAAAGGTCCAACAGAAGACAACTTTGTCACAGGAAATCCCAAAGGTTTTAGGAGCTTTGTGCCAGGAACAGAACAAAAGCCAAATATATATTTCTTATTATAAATCACAATATTACAACATCAAACAAATTTTTTTTTGCATACGAATATCCAGTTATTCCAGCACCATTTGTTGAAAATAGTATCCTTTCTCCATTCAATTGCCTTTGTAACTGAAGCCAGTACCTGAGGATTGCTGTAAATATTCAATAGCAATTGAATATTTGATTACATTGAATACATGATTACCTTTCAATTTTCTTCCCCAAACAGACATAGATGAAAAGAAGTTAACCCTGCCAATTTACTGTTTTCTGGTTTAACCTGAGAGATGACTCAAGGGTCACAAAGATTTATGAGCTTGTTTTGTTGAAGAGAAAGAATGCCTTCAAGGATCACCAGATAACCAGCCCCCAGCTGCCATTTACACCCAGAAGTCAGATTGCCCATGGGCTTATCAGAAGTGAAAGAAATATGGATTACCCCTTTGTTTCTCTGAAACTCCTCCTACCAAACCCTTTAGTTCTATAAACCCCCCTGCTTTCTTCGCTTGTTAAGGTGGATCTGAGGTAACCTATCCTCCCGCCCTCTCATTTTGGCCAATTCGAGTAAACCTTTCTCCATCTCCAAGCTGATGTCTCAGTGATTGGTTTACTGCACATCAAGCACATGAGCTTGAGATTAAGAGGTTTGGTTTCGTAACTTTGATGAAAATCAATTGACCATACATATGTAGTTCTATTTGTGGACTCCCATTCATTTATTTGTCCATGTGGAACCACTATGACACTGTATTGATTATTATAGCTATAGCTATATGTGTGTGTATATATATATGATACACATACATATATATATATATATATATAATATATGTACATACATATATAATAAGTCTTGGAGTTAGGTAGCATAAGTTCTCCAAATTTATTTTTTTTCAAGGTTTTTATTATTATTATGCTATTCCAGATCATTTACATTTTCCTATTATTTTTAGAATCAGCTTGTCAATTTCTACCAAAAACATGCTTATTATGGTTTTGATTGGAAATGAGTTAGATCTATAGATTGATTTGGAGAATTAACATCTTAAAGATAATGAGTCTTTTTATCCATGAACGTGGTATATCTCCCTATTTATTTCAGTCTTCCTTAAGTTCTCTCAACAATTTTTTGTAGTTTTTGGTGTACAGGTGTTGCATATTTTTATCAAATTTATTCCCAAGTATGCTGTATTTTGATGCTATTGTAATGGCAGTATTTTATTTCAATATCCAATTGTTTGTTGTTAGTATATAGAAATGCAGTTGGTTGTTTACATTGACACTAAACTCTGCAACATTGAAGAAATCATTTGTTAGTTTTTGTAGTGATGGTGTAGATTCTATTAAATGTTCTACATAGACGATCATGCTCTTTTGCAAATAAGACAGCTTTACTTCTTTCTTTCCTATCTGGGTGCCTTTTATTTTTCCTCCTCCTCCTCCTTCTCCTCTTAGTCCACTGGCTAGAGATTCCAGTACAATGTTGAATAGAAGTGGTGAGAGCAGGCATCCTTTCCTTGTTTCTGATTTTTAGTGAGAAAGCATTCAGTCTTTTACCATTAGAATGATGTCACCTACAGGTTTCTTTTATATATCAGGTTGGGGAATGTCTCTTCCTAGTGTGCTGTGGGTTTTTTTCAATAATGGATTTTGTCAAATACATTTTGTGCATCTACTGAGATGATCACATATTTTTCTTTTATACTGGGAATATGAAGAATTACATTCTAGTGTTAAATCAACCTTGCAGTCTAGAGATTAATCACATTTAGTCATTGTAAAGTGGGGAACAGTCCACAAGACCACCCTCACTTCTGACATCAATTGCAGGTTTAGGGGTCCTCAGCACCACCTTCAGTTTCAGTAACTTGCTAGAACAACTGACAGAGCTGACTGAAAGCTCTTATACTCATGGTTATGATTTATTACAAAGAAAAGATACAGATTAAAATCAGCCAAGGGAAGAGACACATATGGCAGAGACCAGGAAAGTTTCAAGTATGGAGCTTCTACTCATCCTCTTCCAGCAGAGTCATAGAAAACACTACTCTCTCAGCAATGATGTGTAACAATATTCATGGAGTATTGCTAACCAGGGAAGCTCACCAAGCCTTGGTGTCCAGAGTCTTTATTGGGCCTCTGTCACAAAGACATGGTCAACCGCCCACATGGCTCACTTAGTCTCCAGCTTCTCCACATAACCAAAAACCTCTACCCCAAATCATATTGTCAGATTGTTTGGCATGGCTTAAGGCCCCCAAGTAAACAGAGACACTTTTATCTGGTAGGAAATTCCAAGATCTTAGAGATTATCTCCTAGGAGTTAAGGTTAAAGGCCAAACCTCTCTTTGGGCAAGAATAAGTTCTTTCCTACACAGTCATGATATATTTTTTATATTGCTAAATTTGATTTGCTAAATTATTGTAATTATCATAGATATTACTATATCTGTGATAACAAGGGTTATTAGTTTATATTTTTCTTTTCTTGTAATTTCTTTGCCTAGTTTGGATATGAGAGTAATATTGCTGGCCTCATAAAATTAGTTGGAAAGAATTCTCAACTCCCCAATTTTCTGGAGGAATTTGTGTAAAATAGATATGATTTCTTCCTTAAATGTTTGGAAAGATTCTCCAGTAAGGCCATCTGGGCCTGGGATTTTTTTTGTGGGAAGATTTTTAAATACAAATTCAATTCTATAGTATATATATGGTTAAGTTATTTATTTCTTCTTAAATGAGCTTTGGTAGTTTGTGTCTTTCAAGAAATTTATCCATTTCATCTAAGTTGTTGAATGTATTGGCATAAAGTTGCCCATAATATTCTTCTACTATCCTTTTTAATAGTTGTAGAATCTATACAGTAATTTTACCTCTGTCATTCCTGATACTGCTAAGTTCTGTTTCTAGTCTTTTTTTTTTTTTTCTATAATCTATTTGGTTAGAATTTTATCAATTTATTGATGTTCTCAGAGAAACTGCTTTTGGGTTCATTGATTTACTCTACTATTTTTCTGTTTTCTATTTCAGTGATATATTCCCTGCTCTTTATTATTTCCTTTCTAATCCTTACTTTGGGTCTAATTTGTTTTTATTATTCCAGTTTCTTAAGGTAGAAGATTATGTGATTGAGTTGAGATTTTCTTCTTTTCAAATATAGGCATTTAGTGCTATAAATTTCTTTTAATTACCACCTTCATTCAGCCCACAAATTTTGAAATGCCTTGTTTTCATTTTAATTCAGTTCATTTATCTTCTAATTTCATTTTTGATTCTCTATTTTGCCTATAGGTTATTTAAAAATTTGTTATTTAGTTTCAAAATATTTGAGGATTTTCCAGAGATCCTCTATTATTAATTTTTGATTTCATTCTATTGCAGTCAAAAGGCATACTTGTATGATTGGAAAACTTTTAAATTTATTGAAACTCTTTTTTATGGTCCAGAATATGGTCTGTCATAGTAAATATTTGATGTTCATTTGCAAGGAGTGTGTATTCTGGGGTTTTGAGGGGTGAAGGGGTCTGTAAATACCAAATAGGTCATGATAGTTGATAGTTTTGTTAACATCTTCTATACTTTTACTGATTTTCTGACTACTTGTTCAATCATCTCTTATTGAGAAAGTATATTTGAAGTCTCCAACTATAATTGTGGATTCATCTATTTCTCCTTGCTGTTTCATCAGTTTTTGTTTCATGTATTTTGAAGCTCTGTTATTAGCTGCATAAACATCTAAGATTCTTATGTTCTCTTGATGAATTGATACCTTTATCATTATGAATTGACTCTCTTTATCCCTTATAATATCCTTTGCTCTGAAGTCTTCTTTGATATTAATATAGCTACTCCCAGTTTCTTTTGATTAGTGCTAACATGGTGTATCTTTTTTCTATCTTTTTTACTATAGAATTACTGAGTCTTTTTATTCAAAGTGAAGTTCTTTATGTTTCTGGTCCTTTGAGATCATTGAGCTTCATGGATGTGTGGATTTATAATTTTTCTCAAATTTAGAAAGTTTTCAGCTTCTATATCTATATATTTTTTCTGTCCCCTCTCCCACTGTGAGCTCCAGTTATATGTATATTAGGCCACCGAAGTTGTCCTATAGTTCATTGATACTCCATTCTGTTTTTAGTATTTTTTTCCATTTTTGTTTCATTTTTGATAGTTTCTATTGTTAGGTTTTCACATTCACTAATCTTTTATTCTGCAATTTCCAATCTGCCCTTAATGCAATTTTTATCTTTAGAAGTTTGATTTGGATCTTTTAAAAAACATATTTCCTCATATCTCTACTTCACATGTTAAATCTTTTTTCTAGTTTCTTGAACATATGGACTATAGTTATAATAACTATTTTAATGTTCTTGTTGATTAACTTTCATCTGTGCCATTCTGGGGCGGTTTTAATTGATTATGGTTGCAATTATCCTATTTCTTTACACACACGGTAAACTTTGATTGGATGCAGACATTGTGAATTTTACCTTTTTGGGTCCTGGACATTTTTGTATTCCTATAAATATTCCAGAACTTTCTCTTAGATGGAGTTAAGTTAGTTAAAAACAGTTTGATCTATTTATGTCTTGCTTTCAAGCTCTGCTAGGTGAAATGAGAGGTAAAACTCTTCTGAATATTCTCCCTGATTTCTCAAGAATGAGGTTCTATACTCCTGTTGGTGGAAACAGGCAGTATTCCTGGCCCTTGATGAGCTATGGGGATCATTTCTTCTAATTCTTTCAGGTGGTGGTTTCTTCACCACCATGTTCTGATCAGTACTCCACTGAAGACTCAAGGGGAACTCTCTGTGGGTCTCTGGAGGTCTCTCTGTGCAGCTCTCTCTCAGTTGGTGCTCTGTCCTGCAAACTCTAGACATGTCGGCCTTCCTGTGTTCTCAGCTCCAGCTCCTCAGCTCACAAGTATGTCTGGGTCCTACAGGGGCTCCTCTTCTGTGAGCCACATCCTGGACACTCTTTTCTTTCTTGTCTCTCAAGAATTGTTGTCTGTTGCCTAATGTCAAACCTCTTGAGAATCATTGTTTTGTGTATTTTGTCCATTTTTTCAGTCATTTCAAATAGGATAAATCCAGCCTCTGTCACTCTGTATTAGCCAGAACTTAAAGTCCCATTCAAAATTTTAATAACAATAAGAATGTAATATTGTTATGATAGGTCAATATGACACCCCCTAAGACACATGATAATATGTGAACTTTTTGCTTATTTTGTTGATTTTTTTTAAAGTATGTGTTATCTTTGGATATGATAAAGGTGAAAGGTTCTGTCATAAACAGCTGCTAAATTTTAGCAAAATTCATTCAAACTTAGTTAAGTTTTGTTACAAAAACTGAAGCAGTTCTCTGCTAGTTATTGGTTTTAAGTATTTTTATTTTCTCATGTCCTACGGGAGTGATTTTTAACTCTACATTGTGTCAATTTCTACTATAATACATGATATATCCTAATCTAGAATCTGAACTGTTAAAGAAGTTGGGCTACTTCCTTGGAGGTGAACTAATATGGAGACTCAAGGATCTGAGAAACAATTTTATCTCCTCTAATGCTAGATTCACACCCATTAAAAACTTTCCCATTTCACTTTGGTTCAGCTCAGCAACAAAGAAGCATCATGTTAGGCCCTGAGGATTGAAAGGTACTTAAGTTATTGTCACTGCATTTAGTAAGCTCATGTTCCAACGGTCTGATATATTATCAAGCCCGGACTTTGAAATTTACCACCCAAAGAAAACACAAGGAGTTAGGTTACTGTTCTACTTCCCTAATCATCAGACCTACTTGGGGGATCTGAGGGTATTGATCTTTGGTAATCCCGTCTATAGACACTGTCAACCCTCAGAATCTGAGAACCCTGCAGAGGTGGAGGCACTAGAATATCAGAAAATGAATAGATAATGAGGACCAATCATTTCAAGATAAAGAAAGATGGATTAAAATTTTTTTTCTAATTAAGAACTCTCATGGAGGGAAATTAGCTACTTTGTGAAGCAATGAACTTTCCATCACTGAAAGTATGTAAGCCAGAGTTAAATATGTATATATATATATATATATATATAAATATATATGCATATATTTATTTATTCTCTCTCTATATATATATTTCTATAAAGATTCTTGAATTGATGTTCAGTAGGAGTAAGTAACCATTTTATTCTAGTTTTCCAACCAAGAGTCGTATCACTCAGAATTCATTCCAGGTATTTTGGATAGGAAGAAATTTACTATAGAAAAAACTTACACAATTACATTACAGCTGAATGGATGAAGGTCAATACAGGAACTTTTAGGAAGTCTACAAGTTCAGGAATTTCAGCAAAACTACCCCCAAGTACTCAGTTGCCTATGGCATCAACATGAATAATTCCTTGTAAGATGTCTGCAAGCCAGAGGCAAAACTATGTTGGCTGTCTGCCAATGCCCACTTACCTACCTATAGATGCCACCAGTGAACAATGACTTCTAATTCCTTTCTATTTTTAAATCTCATGTAAGTGCCTCTCACTCATGGAATCTTCCCAGACTCATGTTGGCGAGGGGGATCTGAAAAATACAGTTTCCAGTCTTTACGCTTATACACAACAAGGGACAGCTCAGAAAAAAGGAAAAACAATGATGGTTTCAAGTATCAACAAACATTATCCACCTCAAAGTCCACAGTTTTAAATGCCAAGTGTAATGGATATTCATGGAAGGAAGAACGGGAACTCAAATTTATCCATATGTCCATCATTCCAGTAGCTCATCCATTAACCCATCCACCCACGCACCCATCCGTTCAGTGTTTACTCATCCTACAAACATGTAATGAGAATTCAGTGGTTGTCAAGTCCTAGTGTACAGTACACAGGTAGTGAGTGCATAGGACAGTGCATTCAAACTTTTAAAAAAAAATAATATACATGACAATTAAGATGATGATGCAGATGATATCATCTGTTATGTCCAGTGGGTAGAGCACTGGTAAGAGCTAAAATTGCACCTATTACATGCACTATGCTTCACCACTAATTTTGGTGTATCAGACAATCACCGCATTGCAATTGAATTCAGCTAGTATAGAGCATACAAAATTCTTCTCTGCTCTCCAACTGTTTGTATTCTTAGGATGCAGAAGAGATAGACCTTGAGAGAGATTACTGTGGACACCATTCATGGCTAATCTTTGCCTCTCTTTTATTTAACACATTAATAGATTCATGCTTAATCTTCAGTGAACATTTGTGGAACAGTGCATGTTAAGAATTTGAACTGCTAGAAAGACTCTATCAGCATCTTTATATTAGGAAACTCACGGTCTATGTAAGGAAGACTAATACGCTAGTGGAGTTACAATACAATAGAGCTTCATGCTCTAATACACATAAGTAATCAGGAAGCAGAGTACAAACACACAGGGCCGAGGAGCTCCCTGCCTGAAAACTTTAGAGAAGCCTCCTTAGGGGCAGTGATAATGGAAATGCACCTTGAAGGATGAATAGGAATTTGTCCAGTGATGGGAGTGAAGGACATGACAGGCTGGAGAAATTGACTGTAAATAGACAGAGATGCCCAAGTCAGACAAGTGTGTGGCAAAAGGGAGCTGAATTTTTAGGGGAACTGGAGGTGTTGAGCCAGGAAACAAGGTTGGAAAGGAAATTTGAACCAAACTGAAAAGTTTTATATGCCATGCTAAGAAGCTTGGATTTTGTCCCTGCTCAATGATTTCAAGCAGGGAGATGATATGATTCAATTTGCATTTTAGATAGATAAAGCTGGTGACGGTGTGGAAAATGGATTTGAAGGGAAGGAGATCAGTTAGGAGGCAGTTACAGTGCAATATGTCACTTGTGCTGAAGAGTGATAGGGATGGAGAGGGAAGGGCAGATTCAGAAATATTTTGGAAGTGGTACAATTGGTAGAGGTTAAAGGAGAGGGAAGGTTATTGACAACCCTCAGCCCTCTGCTTTGGGCAATGGATTGAAAGGGGAATTAGATTGCCATCCACACACATTTCCAATATAAAGTCCTTAAGATCACCTTGGAGGCACTAAGGCAGCATTCGATTGATCCAATGGGATGCGCTCTGCTTTCCTTCCCTTCCTAAAGCCTCCACTACTCATCTCCATAACCTCAAAACTGACCTGGAAGCCAGACCTAGTCTCTTGACTTCTCTTTCTCCTTGCTGCTCTCAGGAGGGGAGGGGAATCACTATTTCTCTTTAAGTACTGTGCTGCTAATCACTAATATTTTTTAAATAAAAAATAGAGGTAATTTTCTTTAATTTGGGAAAACTACGAAGTTCTAAAAATTATTGCTCCTGATAGATATTGCTCCTTGACTTCTGTCCAAGATGGTCCTTATGAGCCTGGACTCCTGTGGTCTTTGATCACCGAGGGTGGCACTCACTAACCTTTCTCCCTGACACACCTTGTTTGTGCTAGGATGACCCATTTCCCAGTTAAGTTCCCATCCCCTTTGGATGGGCCTGAAGATGTGATGGAGATAGGAGAGAAGGTTGGGAATTGTCTCTTCATTAGCTTTTGGTTGTTCAAGTGAGCGATTACATTTCAGGGAACCACAACCTAGGAGTCGTATGTCTCAAGGGAACCACAGCCCCTCGTTGGGTACCATGAACTAGGGGGAAAAGAATGAATGAAGTGATGAGAGGGATGAGGACAGAGAAGAAAAGAAGTTGTTATTTGTCAATTTTAGATTCCGTAAGCATCATAACAGTTAGTTAATGTCTGTGATAGATAGCTAGAAATAGAGGTTATTACTGAAACTGCTTCCTGAATGGTGTGAATTTAAATAAGTACTGTTGTGAGAAGTGCCTCTGGTTCTCAATAGCATTCTGTTCAAATTAGAGAATGTAAAATCTCTTAAAATGCATTTTCTGAAAGAAAGTTGTCCAGAAAGAACCTTGAACTCTGAAGAAGTGAGTTCTAGTCCAGGCACCCACATTCCTGAGCTCTGTAGCTATGGGGTATATAACGTCCTAGCACCTTGGTTTTTTCGTCTCTACAGTGAAGAGATTATGCTATTATTTAAAGACTTATCCAGTACTGAAATCCCATCATTCTATCTTTTCATTTTTCTCTAGTACTTCACTAAAAGTGAATGAAAATCAGCAGTTACCAAATAGCCATTCAGAATTAAGTTGCACCACACATTTTCTAGGAACACGTTTTTCATTTTCAACTATAAACGAGTTTAAGTTAAATACACATACCCTGTCTCCTTGTTTTTGAGTTTGGGGATAAGCTCGGTTTCTCTTCCGAAAAGTTTGGGACTCTGTGGTGATCATTAACACAGCAGCCAACAGGTGGCGCTGCAGCTCTGTGCATCTTTACAGTCAACGACTTTTCTGTTTTTTTATGGTAATAGAACTTCTGTACCTCTGCATTTTATCAATTTGAAATACAAAGGGTCCCGTGAAATAGCCTAATAGGTCTCCAATGGGTATAAACCCTAAAGATCAGTAATACTGCTTGCAAATGGATCTGGTTGTGGTAGAGAAGACATTCCCCACCCTCCACTCACAAGAATGTGCTACCAGAAAAGTTGAGTCAACAGACTCTTCTGTTGATAGCATAATTGAAAGAGGAAATCTGTGTCCGTGAAAAGGCAATATTCCAGCCCAGGAACATACAGCGTGATTCTATCCATGTTATGATGGAGACCAGGAAAGGTCTTACAGATACTTAGGTCTCACCACGAACAGTCAAATTTGCAAAGTCACCATTTTTAATCAAAGAATCATAGGGTTTAGATCTGGCACTTTCCTTGAGAATAACTGAATTCAAGTGAACTCATGTTACAGATGGAAGAGCAGAGACCTAAAAATGCTGTGTGATCTCCAGGAAACCATGACTATTTAATAGCAGATCCCAAATTATAATTGAGGTCTGGCCCAAGTCCACACCATCTCTGGAGTATATTAGTTTGTTCAGGGTAAATTCTGGACTCAGGCAAATCCCCAAGCCTCAATTTCCCCATTCGTTGAAATCAATCAATCAATCAATCTATCTATCTATCTATCTATCTATCATCTATCTATCATCTTTGTAATTTGCTTGACTCTTGCATTTCATATTCACTAGGACAGGTTACAAGTGTTGGAAACTGTTATTCTATGGTTGTCACAGTAAGAAATCAGCTTGATAAATAATTCAATGAAACAATCTGGCAGACACCTTTTTATGACATATTCTATATCTCCTGGACAAGTTGTACCAAATAAAGAACTTGTCTAGAATTCCTTTATTCAAGATCAATAAACTAACAGAGTACAGCTGTTTAAGCCTTTAATCTACAGAAGAGCAGAGGAGCTAGCAGTGCAGGCGGAGGGTGTAACCCTCTGCTTTTCCTCTCTCTGTCATTAACAAGAGGGCCTCTTTAGGGAACTCCTGGGCTCTTACTTGCTCCGATGGATCGGTAGCTCCAGCTTCCAAAAGGGACTGGCTCTGACCTCCCCTCCACCTCTGACTTTCAGCCATGCCAACTCCCTGGGCTCTGGAGAGAGGATAACAAAGATCATCTTCACTCAGATGAATCTGTCTGTTTTCTAAACTGCTTTTATTCAAAACGGCTCAAGCAGCTGCCCAGGAATATTAAGGAGCATGGACTGACGATCTGGAGTAGTGGTTCAGTTTATTCTCCTCCTGTCTCATCACAGAAAAAGTGACTCTGTGGGAAGTTCCTGCAAAATGTAATCCAGAAAGAGAGAGTATTTATCTACAAAGTGCTACTTAATAATGATAAAAACTGATATTATATATCAGGTTTAATTCTCCACTTCTTACCACAACCTTGATGACAGGTATTAGTAATTTCTTTTTCAGCTGAGAACAGTGAGATTCAGATAGGCTAAATTACTTGCCCAAAGTTATAATCTTAATAAGTAACCAGCGTACTGGCTGCCAAGTGCCTCATACCACTATAAATGGTAGAACTAGGATTCAGTTTCAAGTTCGTTTGACTCCACTTCTAGCGTTCTCTGCTTGTGAGCTGACTCAATATAAACCTATATAATATGTATAAATATAATAGTAAATAATATAAATATGTAAATACATATATATGCAGCCTGGAAGCATAATGATCTAGAAGAATATGAAATTTTTTAATGCTAAACTCAGCTGTCCTATGCTAAACCATAACTACTTCATATGCATTACTTCATTAATATATCTTTTTTTGGGTAAATCTATTGTATTCTTAACGAAGACCTATATAACAATTGAAATACATTTTAAAAAACCAGTGCATAGCTCCATTGTTGCAATACCAAAGAAACTTTTCAAAATCAGACGTCTGGGCTTATAAAATCTGAGTGGAGAGTCCAGCTTCAAGGCTTGGGGCACTGGACACAGAGAAAAGTCAGACACTCGAAATTTGAATCCCAGCTTTTTCTTCTCTATGGAGAATCATTTTTCTGTATTTGTCCCTGAACTCACAAGTAAAAAACCAGAGTAGCTTTACTTTCCATCTTCCCCGTCTCGTGCACCTGGGGAAAGTGTCACACAGATGCGGATTGTAAATATTTTTATTGCAAAAAGAAAAATGGTGATTATTTTTCAACTCAGATGTGAATTTCCGTTTGGGTGATTTAGTTTTAAGATTTTTCTGTTTCCTTACCAGATAAATTCTGTAACAGTCAAGAATGTTAATGGTTTCGTGTAATTGAAAACGCCTATTAACGTGAGGTACCAGGGTTTATTTTTCTCCCGTGGCAATAAGGTTAGATGTAGGCAGTTTCTGGTATCAGTTCAGTGGCTTGAAGGTGTCAGTGCTGACATCTGTGACTTTCTCAGCCTTGCTTTCATATTTGGGCATAAGATGGCTGTCCAAGAATTAGACAAATGTCTGCATTCAAGGCAGGAAGAAGAGGGAGGGGTAGCGTGACTTAAGTCTGTCCTTTTTGCTAGGAGAGCAAAAACTTTTCAGAAACATGAGAGCAGACCCTGCTTACCTCTCATTGGCTGTCACTGAGTCGCATGGCCACCCCCAGGGCGAGGTAGGTTTGGAAAGTGAGATTTTAGCTTTCATGACACCTAAGTAAAGAGTGGCAAGGAAGAAAGGGCATTGTTAGAAAGTCTGCCACACTTTCCCCACGTAAGAAACGACCTAGGTGGTATGTACGCACATATAAGAGCAAGTACATGTGATTCTCAATTCAGTAGTTCTTAAAGAATGGGCAATTCATGCAGGTTAACATTCATGCATTTAATTCAGTAAATACTTATCAAGCACTATGTTATGCACTGAAAACTACAGACGTAGTTTGGATAAAGAGGTTAAACTCTACCACTAGTAATGCCCCTACACCCAGGCATTAATTGGTTGGCCAGCTGGTGTAACGACATCAGTAGCCTAGGGCTGGTCAGGAAAGAGAGTACAAGGAAGAATGGTGTATGCGTCTTGAGGCCAGCAGCATGCTCAATACCCTTCTCTCTCATAGCTCTTCTTGTGCCTTTCTAAGCAAATGCTTGAAACTCTGGTAGGGAGAAAAGAAATTTCAACCCCTTTTCTAGGGGCCTACTGCTCACTTCTTTCCTAGTTCCTTGCAATGGGAGAATTACTAGTATAACTGTTCAGAGCTTAGAATGTTAAGGGATCACAATTTCTAGTGGGAAAATAAAATATATCTTAATAGGTTCTGCAAATGAAATTCAGGTTTCTCTTTCCTGTCCGTCTGGTGCATTTGGCTGTGTGCGGAATTTTCAGCCAGCTATTTAGTATAGATACGGCCATATTGTTCTCTCCATATATTTAATTTCCCTCCTCAGTATGACCATCCAAGTAGTACACAATGCCAGGATGTAGATTTAGAAAGAGGTGGAAGACCTTCAACCTATATTGTATATGCCAATCCAGCTTTTAATGTCGAATTTTCCACTATAGGTATTTGATTCCTACACAACTATTAATAAAGTAAACTTGGTTCCCTTTCCTGTATTATTCATTACGGATATAGCTCCTTCGGAAATCCCATGGAAAGGAGATTGATACACAGAGCAGGTTAGGGATTTCTAGGTCTCTTGGAAAATATCATCAGAAAGCCCCAAACCCACATCCTCACCCAAAGTAAATTCGTACAGAGGACAAAACAAGAGCACGTATGGGGAAGAAACTTAGCAGTACCCTGCTCTCTTTTCCTGCCTCTGCCTACAACTTTCTTAGTTCTTCCCCAGGGCATGGGAGTAGTTATCTGGCTGGTCAATTTCAAGACACTGATTGGATCACAGCTGCCAGTGGGCAGTCACTGTGCTCTTAAACAAAACAAAACAAAAACAGGAACTCAGGTTCTATGCTATTGATTTTGCCTAATTTCCTCTTCAGGTAGAACGACAAAAATGTTGGTGAGGGTTTCCCTTAGGGGTTTTGCAAAGTCTAATTCTCTCCTCTGATACTATGTACCTAAGTGGATAAATAAACTTAATTCTTCTCACTGTTTTCCCATTTTTTTCTTTTCATAGCGTTGCCTGAACTTCATGGTCCAAATTTACCTTTAAACATAGAGACCTGTAGTGGTCCATTAAGTGCACAATCAGCTGTTAATAAAATTACAATTCTCTTCACCACTGTTCTCTGTGTCCACAGGATTCAACCATTCCTGCATGCCTGATTACCATACCATCAAAATCTCTTTAACTCTTGACACAATTTACTAATAATATCAGCTACTATTTGTTGAATGCTTGCCACGTGCATGATACTGTGTTAAATGATTTATTTACTGCTTTTCTTAATTGGACCACTAGAGTCATCTCTACTCCCCGTCCCTGCAACATGGCAATCTCTCACTGTGATCTGAGGTATATTTGAAAGCATACAAGTAATAGGATTCAATGAACTTAGGGGTTCTTGGGAAGTCCTAATGATAAATATGTAAGTAGAGATATGGTGACTCCTTAACTGAGTGTGCAAGGCCAATCATAATCTGGCTTTAAGCTACTCACCAAAACTAACAAACTTACACTCTCAGATATAGACCTTCTCCTCAGTTCTCTTCACCCGTGTCACCATTCACACCTCTCCTCAGACTCTTTTCTTCCTAATTGCCTTCCCACTTTTTTCTGTTTTTCTATATCCTGTTCATTTTTCAAGGTTCACTTTAAGATATCATCTCTTCTGAAAATCATTCTCCGATACCCCATTAAACAAGGATATTTCCTGGAATTTCTGAAGTGTTTAAGGACTATAACTTGCAAAGAATAACTTTTTATTTAGTATGAGTCAAAGTTTAGGACTAAGTAGGTAAGGTCTGAGAACTTCCATGTCAATATGACTTGCATAAGACTTTTGATCACCTATGTCAACATGACTTAGTGGTTTTTTTCCCAGGAAAACTTTGCTCAGGAAGCTAAAACCATAAACTAATAAACACCTTCACTGTTTGCTTGGGGAAATTCCTACAGATCAATTTATCAGAAATAACAGTCTTCTCACCCTAGCAAACAGCTTGCTTAGCAAACAAAAATGTGTCCATCAACACATACTTTGGGAGTCTTGTCTGACTGACAACCAATTCTAAACTATTATAGCATGAATTTTGCCCAGTTCTAGTCGGTTGCTCACCTTGAAAGACCCACGTTAGACTGCTTAGGCCCAGATCTCAAAGTACTAGGACTATCCCACTTCTGACTTCCTCTCTGAGTTGCTTCTGAAATCCTATCAAAGTGATGTTCTCTCCAACTGCAGTGAGTTCAGATAAGCTTAGTTTTACTTTATTAACAGGTTTCTGATGATATTTTGAGGGCCTCAACACTGGAGTTGTATGTATCTAAGTATATATGACAAATTGGAAAGGGCTGTACACCACAAGCCCATGTGAATGAGAACCAAGGAGCTTTTTCTTAGAATTATAGTAAAAGAAGGAGCTTTGCATGACAAATGTAACCCAGTAATGAAGTCTTCATCAACAGAGGAGAAGAATAATTCCAAGCCTCTGAGGATAATCCCTGAGCCTCTGACAACCCACTTCTCAGACTTTGTCTCAGGAAAGAATGACACTACCAGATAATATAGGGATTTGAGTGCAGAGGAGAGACTGGGAAACAGCATTGTTCCAGAGATCCATACATATCCTTACATAGTTTGGAAATGGGAGGTGAAAAATATTTTCTTGACTCGTCTCAGATGGATCTGAGACAGACCTACTGAGACCTACTGAGACAGCCAGCCTCAGAAGAGAAAAGAGAGAAAAATAATGTTTTGCTTGACACATGTCACTGATGATAGTAGTGGACCTGAAGGAGTCTAGGGGTTGGTGCAAAGACGAGGCAGAGTGAGCTGCGTGGGCTGACAGCTGGAGACCAGATGGGAAAACACGAATCTCAGCAGGTGTCAGCAACCAAAGACCAGACTCCTCCTTCTCAAAACTGTTACTGCTGTGCACACATATACCCTATGGAAATTAGATGCAAATTTAAGTTAAATAAAAAGGAGGCCGGGGCATGATGGAACAGAGCCTTTAACTGTGAATACACTGAATTGACTAAATTTAAGTTTCTTCCCCTAGGTGAAGTGTGAGCTCAATTAGACATTAAGCCTTAGAATCTTAAAGTTACAGAAAAATAACTTTATATTTCTTGTAAATTTAAATTTATGGCCTCAAATTTAATACCTACAATCTGAGGAGGGGAGAAAAACAACTGGGAAAGCTATTTATTAAAGTTCTGGAAGCAGCTTAGTTTTAGAATTCCTCAAGCAGACTATAATATGTTCACATTTATAACGGAATTTAATCCAGCTTCGACATCTTTGGATCTCCAGTGCTTCAAGTGTGCTGGGCAACTGCCCTGTGAAACACTAGGAATGTCTGACTGAATTATGGAAGACGTTTAACAGAAATGAAAATGTTCATGTGCTCATGGAAGGCACCTTCTGAAGACACCCAGAAATGGGTAGAGAAGGAGAGAGGTAAAGAATTTGGAATCAGAGGCCGGCCTGGTGGCGTAGCAGTTAAGTTCACCTGCTCCGCTTCGGCATCCTGTGGGGTTCACAGGTTCAGATCCCAGGCACGGACCTACTCACCACTCATCAAGCCATGCTGAGGCGGCATCCCATATAGAGGAGCTACAACTCTACAACTATGATACACAACTATGTACTGAGGCTTTGGAAGAAAAAAAAAAGGAGAAGGATTGGCAACAGATGTTAGCGCAGGGCCAATCTTCCTCAAAAGAAAAACAAAAAGAAATGAAGTGATAAAAAACAAACAAACAAAAAGTTTAGAATCACTTTATGAGTCAGTAAAGACAAAAGTCACATTCATCTGTATAATTAATGTTAATGTGACCACCCCCATCCTAAAAATTTGAGAGCTGGGAAATATAGATCGATATTATATCTTTTCTGAAAAGATAAGCAAATTGTGATATATCCATACAGTGGAATACTACTCAGGAATAGAAAAGGAAGAAGTTATTGATACACAAAACAATACAGCTGTATTTCAAAGTCATTATGCTGAGTGAAAGAAGCCAGACTACCTCCCCACACACAAAAAAAGAATAGATAATGTATGATTCCATCTATATAAAATCCTTAAAAATAGAAAATAATCTATGTAAACTCCAGAAAATGCAAATTAAGCAGATTCATGACTGCCTAGGGAGGGGTAAAGAGAGGGAAGGAGGGAAGAAGCACCGGGAAATCTTTAGGAGTGATAAAAATGTTTACTGTGAGTGTGGTATTTGTTCCACAGATATACACATATGTAAAAATACATCAAATTTTACACATTAAACGTGTGTAATTTATTGTACATCAATTATCACCAATAGAGTTGTTTAAAAATTATTATTTTTTGCACTTGAATTGTCCGTATAGTTCAGTGCCTTCTTGCAATTTTTCATTGTTTTAAGTAGTCCCATCAAATGCAGTCCCTGAGACAAAAGATTGGTGTAATACTTGATCCCTTAATGTGATTAAAACAGAATCATGGATGTTGCTTTAAAAGGTCTTTGTTTATTGATTCAATAAAAAATTGAAACTGCCTTTTAATTTTGATTCTTTCTAATGAAGAAAAAGAAATTAAGGATAGTAATTATAACAACTAAACAGTACATTGAAGACTGGCCATAAGAAACCAGAAGGGTCATGAAGCCCAGCAAGGTGAAAAGGTGAGATAGCCAAGCGCGTAGAATGTTGGGAAAGCTTTGATGGGGACTTTATCCTCTGGGGAATTTTTAGAACAAAGTTATGCTGAAAGGGCAAATGCCAAGGGGGAACACCTTTTAAAATAAATATTCCAAAACTTGGGTATTGTTGTCCTCTCAAAATAACCTTTACTTATCTATTTATAGCTTGGGTAACAGGAACCAACCTCCTCATGTGTTAACACAAGGCAGTTAATTCTGAATGTCACTCGGAAATGAAACTTAATCAATCCAGTCCAGTTTCCTAGTTTACAAAGATATCAGAAAGTTTGAATGTGAAACATACCATCAGATAGCATGATTTACTTTCTTTGTTTTTTATATTTTTAAATATATCATTTAGATAAGTGTTCATATAACACATATGTATAATTTACAGAATAATGACAAAATGAACACTGTGAACCAATTACCCACTGAAAGAGAATATAGCTTAAAGCTCCCTGAGTATCTGTACTTGATCGGTTCCTCCTACTATCTCCTTCTAGAGATAATTAATACCTGAACGTCATTAATCATTCTCGTGTTTTCCTTGACAGTTTTCTATTGATGTAGGTAACTGTAAAGAATATATCATTTCGTTTTACATGCTTTCAACATTTAAAAAAGCATTAAATCATAGTGTTTGTATTCTTCCTTGTCTTTTTTCATATAGTACTAAGTATTTGAGATTCATTTGTATTGATATGTACAGCTATAGCTCCTTTATTTCCACTGCTCTATAATCATCCATAAACGACAATGTATTTATTCATACTCAAGTCTAAAGAGATTTAGGTTGGTTTCACATTTTTTTTTTTTTTGGTCATAACATAAGCAATGCTATTATGCATATTTTTACAGGTCTCTTTATAAAGTGTCACCAGGTTATCTCTAGAGGGAGAATTGCTGGGGTTGTAGGATCTGCATTTGTTCTAATTTACTAGATTAGGCTAAATTGTTTTCCAAAGTGATTTCCACATTTGCATTCCCACCATCAATGTACAGTATTTCCCATTGACTCACTGTCATGTAAATACTTGGGATAATCAGACTTTTACTCTTTGTCAATCTAGTAGTTTAATTTGGTGTATTGTTTTGATTTTAATTTTGCATTTTCTGATTACTAATAAAATTTAGCACCTTATTTTCATTGGTCATTTGTGTTATCTCTCCTTTGAAATGTTTGTTCCTATCTTTTGCCTATTTTATAGTAAGATGTTTGTCTTTTTCTTATTGATTTTAAGAGTTCTTAATATATTTTTAATTACGAAGCTTTGCCTCATTAGTCTATTTGTCCATCCTTGCACCAATATTAAATTGGCTTAACTTAGATTAATATTGTTTTCATTTCTAGTTGGACTAGCATTCTTACATTTTTCTCCTACCTTTTTATGCTTCATTCAGCCTGTTTCTATACTTCAAAATAATTCTTCTTTGAGAAACTGTATTTCTCTAGAAAGCCGTCACCAACTTATATCCCTGTTTCCCAAGAAAAGGGATTATTTCTCAACTCTAAGAGACCACAGCCTTAGAAGAAATTATCTCACATTATTGTGAGTTATTTCACTAGCACCAATAAATCTTAAGTACTGCTTTCATCTATAAGATAGTGTTTTGCTCCCAAGAGTAATTAACTCATTGTAGACCACGTCTAAAACTTCATAAATCGAAAACATTTGGCCTGGAGTTCCTTGATGAGTTTATATGACACATATTCTGCTTTAAAGGAGGACAGCCAACATAAAGAATGGTGCTTTTTCTTGCAAAAACATATGCCTGATTATGAAGAGATTTGGCTGGTTCACAAACAGAACTAGGGTCTGGAAAACAGTGTTTGTAGCTCTGCATCCCAGAATGATCTTTAAGGACATGTCAAAGTTACTTAGTTTTTCACTTTTTCCTCCATACATAATGATTCATTAGACATGAAATTATGTGAAGAAAAGGAGATAACTGAAGTTGAGATTTAAGTAGTTCACTGAAGTTCATGTATTGGAGAGACACTATCTCACTACCAAGTACTGAAAGGGAGGATTCTTTACAGTGATGAATTTACCATGCTTTAGCTTCTGGCCCTTTTAGACTTAGAAGTCCAGTATGTTCAGATAGACAGTAAATTTATCTTTGAGGAGCTGATTCACATTTAACTTGTCCACAAAGACTGATGTATAATACAGAATATCAATTTATCAATTGATAATTATTTCAGGGTCTGTAATATTTGCCAAGCCAGATCTGGAACTTCTTTGTGAGCATAGAATAGATTATTCTATTCAATCTATCCAATCAACTCAATTCTATTCTATTAATTCCATTCTATTCTATTAATTCAATCACTTATTAAGTAAATAAGTATTGAAAATCTCTTGTGAACCAAATAGGATCACGAGACGTTGTTAGTTGTATAATTCAAAAGCTTAATGATGCCAGGTGTATCAGTTATCCACTACTAAGTAACAAAGCACCCCAAATTTACTGGCTTAAAACATCAGTGATCATTTATTTTGCCCACAAGTCTGTAATTTGGGAAGAATTCAGCACGGACTTCGTGTCTGTGTTCTACATGGTATCAGCTGGAAGAGCCTGAATGCTGGAGGGGATTCAAAGCCTGGGGGCTGGAATCATCTGCAGGTTCACTCATTCACATGTCTGACAGCTGATGCTGGCTGTCTATCATGACAGCAGCTGAGGCTTTTGGCTGGGACGCCTGTACATTGTCCCTTCCCATGGCTGCTTGGCTTTCTCATAGTATGATGGCCCTGTTCCAAGAGAGAGTATCCAAGAGTAAAAAGGCAGAAATGCGTGGCACGTTTATGAAGTAAGCTTGGAGGTCACACACATCACTTACACTGTGCTCTACTGGACAAGGCAGTTGAGAAGTTCTTCCCAGGTTCAAGGGGAGGGGATGTAGACCTCATAATTCTTTGGGAGCAGTGTTACACTCACGTTATAAAAAGAACGTGTAGGATGGGATATCAATGGCAGTCGTTTTGGGAAAATACAATCTTCTATATCAGGCTATCAGAATCTAATGCGTCCATCTCTCCACATTGAGATATAACCACTCCTGGTGTAAACAGATGACATTCTTAGTCCTATTTGGGGAATAACCCAAAAGAGTCATTAATTTTTAAATGGCTAAACTTGACATTACAGAATCGGATCTTTGGCTATGACTCACATTTGAAAGAATATATAGACTAGTGGAAAGGGCAGTGGGTAAATAGTCAAGAGAAGTGAGTGTCAGTCCCAATTCTGCCATTATCTGTGCGACTTTGGACAATATCGACCTCTCTGAACTGCAGTTTGACAATGAGGTTTCTTTTACTCTAAAATCATGAGACTTACATATACATGTTGAAGACTGAGTCTCTTATACATTTAATATATTTTACTTTCTATGTCCTTTTAAGAAAATATTTATTTAGAGGAAGATTATCAAGAAGGCTGTCAAAACTGCTAGGAGACGTAAATTTTAAAATCTCCAGTCCACTGCAAGTCTGAAAACCCTCTAAGGTGTTGCAATGTCTTTGTACTGGTGTTTGGAGAAGAAACAAATTTCCTGTTAGCCAACTGAAGAATAGATTTAAAGAAATGTGGATCACCCCACCTTCACCAAACACACCTTCTCTTAGAGTAAAGAATATGAAGCTGATTCAAAAAAATCAGCAGCATCCCTTACTAATCACTCTAAAGAGAAACATACTAAGCCTTCTTTGCCCTTTTGGGAGCTTTGAATTTCAGTTCAGTAGATTTTATAGACAGGGTCCTGGAAAAAGGAGAAAGTCACCTTCTTTTAGGGCAAGTTTTCTCAACCTCAAATGGCTATTTGGGCTAGATAATTCTTTGTTCTGGGAGGCTGTCCTGGGCATTGTAGGCTTCTTAGGATCTCTGCTCTCTACCCACTAGACACCAGTAGCCTCCTCTTCCCCTCTTGTGACAACAAAAAATGTGCTCAGACATTATCAAATGTCTGCAGCAAAAGCATCCCTAGTGGAAATGTTTTAGTATGTCATGTTGGGATTCTGCAGATTTGTTCTGGTTATTTTTCTCAATAAATAACCCAGTATTTGAAAATGCAGTGAGTCCTGTGCATTGTGACTGTTTTCAGGAGTCATGGGCTCAGTCCCCAAGATTCTGACTTAACTATCTGGGGTGTTGCCTAGGCAGGGTTTTATTGTTCTTTTGTTATTGTTGGTTCTTCACTTGTTTTTAGCTCCCATGGTGATTCTAATATTCCACCAGGGATAAGAAACACTGCTTTAGAGAAAACAGAACATCTCCCTCTGAGTGCACCCAGATGTGTGGGCATAAGCGCTGAGCAGGGAAAGCTTTGACAGAGTTCCAGTCTTTTCATACCAGCGATAGTCACTCTTGGCTAGTCTTAGCAGTCATCTGGTCAATGTCCTCAACAGGGAAGGGTACAATTAGAAAGACAGAATTATCTACGGCTTCAGAGATCAATCCTATATCTGGGGCAAAAATGGAAAGAGATCTTTATAATTAATCTGACAAGAAGAACTAATGGAGGAATTGAAATGCCTAATAAATAAACGACAAAGATAAATACTTATGATGGTTGGTTTTTATGTGTGAGAAGATGCTATTACCGACAGTGACATTGATGTCTATTGTTATGGTCAAAGTTAAAAAGGCAGAAATGATGTGTGCTTAGTAACAGGGATTGCTTTCAATGGTGCTATTAGTAACATTGGGCATTTGTACGCCCATCATAATCCAGTAAGAAGACTAAGATGGATTTGATAAGAAGGGGAAAGCTCAGAGCTTTCCCAGCATTTAAACTTTCAAAACAAGCTATTTATTTGTCATAGATACTTATAAGAGTTTTTCAAGTGCAAATCAAAAAAGTACATGTGTTTCACCATGATATAAGCTAACTTATGCCAGTTCTCTAACCAGGTGGAAATCTCTAAGAACTAGCTGGATTCTGGCCCCCAGAGGCCACTAAGAAGGGGAAATTTTTGACATTTAGAATTTCAGAAATCTTTTGGTTGAGAAGTTGCACAAGGGTTTTAGAGGTAAATGGATCACAGTGGCAGGAACAGCAGCATTTCAGTGGAAGAAAGGAGGAAAGGTTTTCTTGAGAATAATAAATAAATTGTTCCATATTTGTGCTTAGGCTCTCTGAAGTTCAAGGGGATAAGTCTGTCTGAAGGAGGTAATTCCACATTTTCCTCAATATCCTCCCCATCCTCTTACTTCATCAGTCCCTACACAGTAATACCAACACTAGATATATCTTTTCAGAAAAGCTTGAAATTCATAAATTCCTCAAAGAAACAAAAGTTTGTGTGATAAGGAAGCAAGCAGAAACACCTCAGCTCTTTCCAAACTTCCCTAAAGGCAAAACATGACTCACACATCACCATCATCCCTGCCAAGAGCAAATTAGTATTTATGTGTGTGCTTCAGTGGGAAAGACTAGGGAAGTCTTAAAAGAAGACAATTCCTAAAGTGAGAATTCTAAAAATTACTGAAAGTATTATAAATAGTATTACTTTAATTATTATTAGGTAGTTATCAAAGATTTAATGGCATGAAAGAATGGAGACTGACATTGTAATGAGTTCAAGCTTCTCCTCCAGAAATTGCAGGGTCACAATTTTTGTATCAAACTCAAGCAATGCTCTATCTATTGGTGAAATAAATCCCATGGATGCTCTTGTCTCTGAGGAGGAGATTCTTTAATCTGTATCAACTTGCTTTTGCTATATTGCCCACCTCACTGCCCTGAGATGTAGAAAAGTGTGTGATGCTTCAACACTGTGGTCTCGAAAGCAGAAAACCCATAATCCTTGTCCTGCCTTGGCTCTGCTTGTCTGTGTGCCATTATCTAATTAGCTTCATCTCAATGCCCTTCAGTTACTACAATGGGATTGGCAAGTCCCTTACAGATGTGTTGTTACTAAGGGTACTAAGTTCCTAGGACTGAAAGGAGTATTTTTAAATTTTAAGGGTTATGCATCCAGATTATGACGAGATTTTAAAATCAGTATTGCAGTAAATCTGTTCCAAGGAATTTTGTTACAATATATGTGATTCCACTATTCTAATCAGACTGTAGTGTTAAAAGGTGCTTTAGATAGCAACCAGGGTCATTTCTGACCAGGCATGTTAATAATAATTGCTAATATTCAGATGGTCATTTCTGTACACAAAGTACTTTTAGAGATATCTGATCCTTGCAGTCACATGTGAGGGGGCAAGAACAGATTTTATGGTAAGTGACATCAATGGCTTTTGCTAATTGGGACCCCTACCTAAGAATAAGGCCTCACAGGGGAAAATTAGAGCCAAGAGATGGAGAGATTGATATGATTTGTTTACCCAGATCCAGCTGTACCTGAAGGTCTATTTACTTTGCTACTCTTTAAATTAGATGAGACTGAAAAGTCCTTTTTCATTTAACCCAAATTAAATTGGGCTTCTGTGCCTTGCAATCCAAAGTATCATGACCAACACGTTATTATCCCTATCTAAAATAAAAAGAGGAAGCTGGAGGTCAGAAAGGTGAAGTAATTTAAACTTACACAAAGAGGAAGAGACAAGACTTGAATCTACTGACTCTTGTGTTCTTTCTTCATGTACCCAACTGAGCTAATAATATTTGATAATGTCCGATAAACATGTAACACATCTGTTCAGGAAGTTCTTCCATTAATAACCACCAAGCATTTCCTGAGCTTCCTCCAAGGATGATGATAAGCATTTTTTCTAAACTCAAGTTACTCTCAAGTCACACAATCCAATTAGGGAACGAAGCCTATGCAAAAGAAGCCATTAGTTTGCAAAGGGATAGTGCAGAGATGAATGCTAACTGATGATGTAGGCCATATAAAAATTGAGGAGGTCTGTGGAAAGGGGCTGGCAGGTGCCAGGACTCTTGTTTGTGACAGACACTCAACCTTAATTAGTGTAAAGAAAAGAGTTTCTTTAGTTAAACTACTAGAAGTGTGGGAGTAAAGTTGGCCTCAAGAATGACTCTCTGTCTTATCTAGCTTCTCTCTTCTGCTTCTCAGTTCTATCCTCTTCTCCTGCTGATTGATTTTCTCTGCAAAGCAGATTGACTTTTCCAGTTAGTCTCTGGCAACTAGAAGGGGCTCATCCAGACAGGTCATGACCAGGAAAGAAAGGCTCATCACAGCAACTCCAGTTCACAATTCTTAGGGAAGAGGTTGGCCCATAGGCTAATCGTTGTGATGAGGAGTGTGTGGAAGTTCTATATGCTTCTAGCTTAATCAAGTGTCATTCACTGTGGTCAGGAAGATGGATTCTTATAAGTTCCCACTGATAATAGAGTGATGGGAGGCAGGAGGTGGGAAAGAAGGAGCTCCCCAAAAGGAGGAGAGTGCTGTTGCCTTAGAAAGAGAAGAGTGGTGGGTTTATAGAATAATAATTGTCTACCACAGCTAGAGAAGAGAGGGAATGCCCCGGGGAGGACTGAGATAGGCTTTAAAGATGCAGAGAATTTGGACACATACAAAAAAGAGGCTATCTGGCAGCTCCACAATCCCATGCTCTGTGACTTAGAAGAATAAAAATTCAGAACCAAAAGGAGAGGTGGCCTTGTGGCTTAGTGGTTAAGTTCACGTGCCCCGCTGCAGTGGCCTGGGGTTTGCAGGTTCGCATCCCAGGTGTGGACCTACACACTGCTTATCAAGCCATGCTGTGGCAGCATCCCACATAAAGTGGAGGAAGATGGGCATGGATGTTAGCCCAGGGCCAGTCTTTCTCAGCAAAAAGAGGGAGATTGGCAGCTGATGTTAGCTCAGGGCTAATCTTCTTCACGCACACACAAAGTTCAGAACCAAAGAGAAAGGAAGGATGGACCCTGAGGAGAGAGCCTTGATGGGAGCACAAGTTTCCTATAGGACGTGCCACTTGTCACTAGTTACTAATAATTCCTCTGTATAAGAACAACCACATATCCTCCCAGGGGGTGTGTGTGCGCGCGTGTGTGTGTGATTCAAACAAACAGTTCTTTATGTCTTAGTCACACAGCAAATGATTAGATTTAAATGACATCTTCCTTTTTGCAACCATAAAGTTATAGGAAAGTGTTCCTTTTTGTGTATTTTCGTGCAATACTGAGTTACACTTGCCTAGGAAAGGCCTCTGCTTTACCCCACCTAAACTCAAGTCAAGTCCACTTTTTAATCTCACGGCTACCAGGAGCATTATGGCCACCTAGATGGTGTTGACAAGGAGTGAGGGATGTATTCCTTGCAATTTCCTTTCTGGTTAGAAAATTTGGAATTGATTCATAACATTGCTTTTAATCTTACCTCTAGCCCCCGAGAAGTAATCCTAGTGAGTAAGAAATACACTTAGCAACCCATGTGAGAACTCTTGACATTTACTCACTGTGAGGTTGGGGGTGGGGTAGAACATGTTGTGGATATAGCATGAGTACTGTTAATACATTATAGGTTAATTGGCTTCTTGCAGCCTGGTTTTGGCATCTCAGCACCCTGTAAAATATTGTTTCCATGAGAAAATGAAATCTGAGTTGCCTATTGGCTGAACCATATTTCCATAAATAAAGGACTCTCTGTAGAAAGTTATTACATTGCCCAAATGGGACCGTTTATGAATGGGCCTCTAGGCCAGGCAGAGGAGTTTGATGCAGCAGGAAGAAGGAGCTATTGGAAGTGTCCAGTGGTGGAAGTGACAGAATGAGGTCAGTATTATGGACTGCTCAGGAAGGTTGAGTCACAAAGACAACTGGATGATGGAGAGGCTGGTGTCAGAATCAGCAGTACCCAAGCAGTGGCTGTTAATCGTTCCGCTTTTCTTAGGAAGAATGAAGATAAATGTACAGGAATTCTCTTGGATTCTTCACAGAACTCCTCTTTGAGGAAAGAAAGGCCTTTATTTCTCTACAGCATGATAAAATCATGTTCTTTCTACCTTGTGGATAGTAACTCTGTACTTGAAAACAGACAGTCTTCCCCTTGGAGTGCGGAAAAACCCAAGCATAAACAGAAGCATTCTGTGGGGGTCATGCTTCAGTCAAAAGCCTTAAAACCTCAGTGGGCACTTACTCCTGCAGAAATGGAAGCAATGGTGGTTTAAGATGAAGCATGTCCATTCAATACAGTCCAGCAGGAAATGGTTATTAATAATACTTCTGTTCCTTAAAATTGTTTTCTACTAGCTCCTGAAAAATAATGTAGACACCTGAAGTAAAAGAAGTCCTTATCCCTTCAGAAATGTTTCTTTCATAATTAATAATAGGAGAGGGTCTCCTTCTTATAGCTTCTCAGGGACTCTGGATTTTACTGTACAGCAGCAGATTTACTATTTGCCTCAAAGTTCCTGCAGTAGCCATGCTTTATTACTCTGAAATAAGCATGTCAATAATTTAATCATGAATTTATCTATTTGTGTTAGTTTCCTATTGCTGTTGTAAGAAATTACTAAAGTAATTACTTAAAACAACATCCACTTATTATCTTACTGTTCAGGAGATCAGAATGCTGAAATGTGTCAGCAGTGCTGCATTCCTTCTGGAGGATCTGGGGAACGATCCATTTCCTTGTCTTTTCCAGCTTCTAGAGGCTGTCTGCATTCCTTGGCTCATGGCGCCTTCCTCCATTTTCAAAGCCAGCAGCATAGCATCTTAAAATCTCTCTCTCTCTGACCTCTGCTTCTGTCATCACATCTCCTTCTCTGGTAGTGATCCTCCTGCTTCCCTCTTTCCCTCATAAGGACCCTTGTCATTACATTGGGCCCACCTGGATAACCCAGGATAACCTCCCCTTCTCAAGATCCTTAATTTAATAACATCTGCAAAGTTCCCTTTTGCCATGTAAGTAAATTGTTCACAGGTTCTGAGGATTAGGATATGAACATCTTTGGTGAGAGGGGTCATTATTAGGTCTACCACACCAATTTCTTTGAGTGCCTCTTCTACATATCTCAGTGAAGGGCTACTGGTGAAGAGTATCTAAATTCTCATTAGAAAAACAATCCAGGTGATTAAAGAAAATGTATTGTGATAGTTGAAGGGTGCAGTATTCCCATAAGCAGTGGTTTGAGGTCATGACTTTGAGGAGAGGGTGGAAAGGGAGGGAGATGCCTAGAGGCATTTGTTCTATTTTGCTGGGCTTTCCTATCTCAGAATGAACAGGGAAGAGACTCCTTTGTCTTCCTCCCACCTTGGAGGGCCCCTGACATCCCCCTCACCTTTCTCCATCCCCATGCAATAAAGCTGAACATTTAGAGCTATTTCTTTGGATATTTTCAATCAGCCCTTAAAATTCACTAGGGCAGGAATCAGTTGGGTTTCTGCTTTAATGACTGAAAGTATGTGCTGAATTTTTTAAGAGACGCAAACTTGGCAGTTTCTAAGCCAGTATAATTCCACAGTGAAAGAGGGAATGTATTAACCAACAGAAGTGGGAAAAAATTCTCAGACCTCTGTGCACACTAGTGTTTGATCGTCCATGGGAGATTGATTACTCGATGTTGGAAATTCACAGCCTGGGTCGGTGGCGGGCCTCTGCAGTGTCTCACTGCAGGGTTCCCCGCCTCAGGTTCTGTGCAGTCAGGAGGTAAGTGTGGTGATTGTTGTTTAATATTTCTTGCTTAAGGAACATTTAAAAGACACAGTCCTAGTGCTAACAGGAGCTCAGATGCTGCCTCTATAGCTGTTTGACCTTGAGCAAGATACCGCAATTGTGCATCTGCTTTCCTATTTGCAGAAAAGGGCAATGCCCACTGACAGTGCCTCTGGAGCCTCTTAACACTCTTACACTTAAATTGTCAGTATTATTGTTGCCATAACGATAAATAGAATCATTTTGGAGCCCCAACATCCTGTGTTAGGTGTTATAACAACAAATATCAACAAATAATTGGTTTTTATAGTTAGTTTTCACCTGCATAGATAGATTTATAGGGGTTTTTTTTTAAGTGTTTCATTATTAGTTGGTGAAACCCAGTACCTCTGGAATTGTGATGAAGGCCACAAAGCTGTCACTCAGCAGCTCTGGAGGAATTAAAACCTAATCGATGAGGGCTCCTAGGTAATTATGGCAGATTGAGCTCAGGTCAGAGACTCCCCCACCCAAAATTATCTTCTGAAATGAATAAAAAATAAAAATAAATTTTTAAGAAAAAGGCAGAAATTAAACCATGGTCTCAGACCAGTATTAAAATTATCAGAAAGTTTTGACAAGGAAAGAAAGAGAAGATTCTGAAATGATTCAGCATTGCTCTGAACCTCCACTTGAAACAGTATCATTAATGCCTAAAAAATTGGAAATGAAAATGATATGAGGCAATATGTATATATTTTCTCAATATGATATTATGTATTATGATATGAGAAATGACAGAGGAAGTGGCAATGTCTACTGGATAAAAATGAAATAAAATTAGAAAACAACCATAGTAGACTCTGACATGAGTACAGACTCTAGGATTCCATCCTCAATTGGTAGAATAATCTGAATCTTAAGATAACTATCAGCTATGCAAATAAAAGAACTTTTACTTCCACCACCACTACTATTAGGTAGAAAATTGGTAACTTTTTATTAAAGGAGACTAGTTCCAGCTGATCTTACCTTATTACCCCCCTATCTTCAGAATATGAAAAATGAATCAAACCTAAAACCCAGCCCTAGAAGTGTAGATTAAAGGGAAGAGAAACACGTCTTGGATAAGGTGAGAGTAAAGGAGGTCCAAGAAAATCCGAGCACACTATATGAAAACAAATAAAACAGCTGGAGAGTAGAGCCTGCATTAAACAGGAAAAGGAGGAAAAGTAGCCTTATAGCAACTGTGTAAGTATTTAGCAGAAAAATAAAAGAAAGGAAGAAAAAAACAGGAAAAAGAGGAATAAATGGATGAAGAAACTATTTTAGAAGGAAAAAAAAATCTATAAAACAGAAGTAATTTTCCATGAATGTTTTATGGTTTAGAATAATAAGAACATGAACTCAACCAGGACCTAGATGACAAAACAATGGAACGAAATAAAAATGGAGATTGCAGAATTGAGGCAATAAATTGAGAAGAAAAATGATTCCGTTATAGACACAATAAGTTAATTGAACATAACAGGAAACACACTAAAAATGATTGACAATAGAATTACTGAGTTAAGGAAAGTCTTGAGATAATCACAAAGGAAAATGACAGAATGATTAAACCAATTCTAGAAAAAAATATTGTGGAAGATGGAGAAACTGATTCAACGTAAGGAAAATTGCTACCCCTGAATGTTGCTGATAAGGTAAGGAAGATAACAAATGAAACAGAAAGGCATTCAAAGAAATGTCTTGAAAAGTAAGAACTCGATCTGCAAGTTAAAAAAAACAATTTGTTTTAGAAGACAAAATAGATTCACAGTGATTGACACTCCGACAAACCTGGCTAAGCTTTTAAAAATCTACTGAAAAAAAACATTCTTCACGCATTCAGACAGCAAAAGAGAGAGACATTAGTCTGACTTTAAACTTTTCCACGCTGACATTCAAAGCTAGAATAGAGGAGCAAAGTCTATACAATTCCTAAAGAAAAAAAATGTGACCCATGAATACTATACGCAATCAAGTCGTCTTTATAAAGTTCATATACATTCTTAAAGGTGCAAGAACTATACCCATACAGTACTCACAAAGTCTTTATGGAATAAAGTACTTTTTGAGTTCCCAGCAACTAAGAGATTTTTTAAATGAACTTGGAAATGCAAAAGATGAAGAAAAAGACTGCTGCTGAACATTAAGTTCGTGTAGAAATGGAACCAAGAAACAGTGGAAATTATGGTCACAGAACAGAATACGTATGCAATTCTGACTGTGAGAATGTGTGCCTCCATGCACACATATGCACATAATGAAAATTAAGTGATGAGAAGGGAGACTAGGAGGAATTATAAGAGCCTAATCCCATCATCATTTACAGCAAGGAATCTAAAATAGAAACACATTTTAAAAATACAGAAATGACACCGAAATCGTCACTGTTTTCATAATCTTTTAAAATAAAGTTTAAGAAATTTTTTAGGAAATAATATGTGTTAAGTTTAAGAAACATTGATCCTAAGTTTTAAATGAGTTTTATTGCATTTAAGCTTTTTTCTGCTACATTAAGTAAATTGCATCGTTTAATTTATGGATGACGGTAGAACTTAACATCTTTGTAAAATCCCAGTCCATTAGACCAATGCCTAGGGGCACAAGAGTGACGTTATTCAATAGAACTGCAACAAAAATGCCAAATTGGGAAGACAGGTGGCCATTCTTTTCTAGAATTTTTTGAAAAACAGAATACTTGTGGCTCTGATTAAGATTTAGATTCTAATTCAACAAATGTTTATTGAGCATCCACTATAGACAGCTATTTCGGTTCTATGCTAGATGGTGTTATGTGTATTGTTTGGTTTAATAATCAAAACAATAAATCAACTTATAAACTTACAGAGACTATATTATAACAGACAGAAATAACCCTTGTGAGAAAGTAGGAGCACTTCCTAATTTTCCAATCTGTCTTTTACATCTATTGAATGGTTTAGATGATTAGACATACACACAAAGATTTTCCTTTTTTCCTTTCCTTTAGTCTAACTTAGAGGGTCTCAAGTATGGCGTTCATAAGAATTAGTGAACAGTATCTATACATGAAAACAAGTATACCTTACTGTATGAGTGATTTAAAAATCTTTAGGAAAGATAGTAACTTTATACACTGGTTTTAGAATCAACTGTAAGGTAAAATGTCACGTAACTAAAAATTTAAGTTATTTAAAAAGTAATTTATACACTATGAATTCATTTACATGAATTGAAATCTATTCGCCTTGGTCACAATTTATCAAGCTCATGATTCATCCAAATGGTTGGAGAGATGTATGAAATGACCTTCATCCAAGGCTAAAGTTGTTATTTCTGAGTGGTAGGAAGTTAGATGATTTTTAAAAATTTACTCTCTTTTTCATATTTTGATATTTTGTTAGAATGCTCTAAAATGATTATGCATTGTTACGGACTGAATTGTGTCCTCCCCAAATTTGTATGTTGAAGTCCTAGCCTCCAATATGACTGCATTTGAAGATAGAGCCTTTAGAAAAGTAATTAAGGTTAAATGAGGTCATAAGACTGGGCTCTAATCCAATAGGACTGGCAACTTATAAGAAGTGGAAGAAACACCATGAGCGTGTGCGCATAGAGGAAAGGTCACATGAGGACACAGAAAGAAGGCAGACATCTGCAAGTCAAGGAGAGAGGCCTCAGGAAAAACCAGTCCTACTGGCACCTTGATCATGGACTTCCAGACTCCAGAAACATGAGAAAATAAATTTCTGTGGTTTAAGCCACCCAGTTTGTGGTATTTTGTTACAGCAGCCCAAGCTGACTAATACACAAACCTCATTTTATAAAAGCTCACTCTCTCTCTCTCTCCCCCTTCTGTCTCTCTCATAGTTGATAAAATGCCTGAAGGCCTTGAGAAAAAAATGCTCTGTAATGTAAAGATATAATCATGATAAAGCCCTAAAGAGTCTGAAAGCGACTTGACTTGACTTTATCCACACTTACCAAGACTGAAAAATTGTTCTCGAAGTTTCTGAAGAACAGGCTGTCTCCTGAGTGCATTCTGAACTGTCAATTTCCAGTCACGTCAAAGATCACCAGAAGAGCTACTCTTTTTACAATAGGTTGGCACTTTAGCTTTTGGTGCTCTCAGGACCCAGAGAGTAAAATTATCTGTTTCTTATTTTTCAAGCTTAAAAACTGTTTTGGGCCGTGTGAAGGTAATGGTTCAACTTTGTATTGAACCAGCTTTCCCCAGAACCTTGAGAAAATAAACCCTAGGCTAGGCTCTTTCCCCAGTTGGCTATTCTATCATGGGGAAGAGATACAATGGACCAAATTTAACTCTTTCATGAATCCAGTATTTTCCAAATTATGTTTCCACAGGATGCTCCACAAATACATGGTTTCAAAGTCAAACGCATTTGAAAAATACTGTCTATCAACTCTTTTCAAATGGATTCCTCAGGATTCTTGGACATAATTTCAGAGCTCTGGGAGTTCTCTATAAGAATCTTTTAACTTTATGTTTTTATTTTAATAATCATCAAAAATTTACATTTTCTAGATTACGTATATGACCTCCTTAAAATGAAACTTTCACAAGATTTCAGAGTTGATGTTTCCATTTGTGTTTATTAATTCAAGGCTATGCCAAGATTGCATGATACTCTGGGATCAAAACAAATTACATTTTAGCAGTATTTCCAAAACAGAAAACTGATCAGAGAATTGAGATATTGTAAGACACGTGGTAGTAGATGACACTAACCTCAGTAGAAGCTGCCTTGTAGCAAAGTATACAGTACTCACCCTGAGAGGGGATTTGGTGGGGGTGGGGGGCTTCTCATTTTAGGGTACCACCTTTGAACAGTTTATTAGTAGTATAAATATGGCTTTGTTAATATTAAATATGTCCTGAAGTAATAGTATTAAACATACCATGAAGAACTTTGTTTCTGATTCCAGAAATAATTGGATTGGAAACCCAGAAAAGAAATAAGTAATTAAGGACTTGCGTTTGGAGAATTACCTTGTCAATTTTCCCATATAGTATCATTTATTTTTTTTAAGACATCTGTTATTTCTGCAGCTCCCACATGGCCTCATTTGCTTTTGCAATTTTCTTTTATTGTTTCTTTTCTGGGCATTATAAACATTGAAAAAGAACTGCAGAAATGTGATAAACCTGTAGCTATCTTTGAAACCTAAGACCTTTGTGCTTCAGAGGAGAAAAGGTGAATTTTTAGAGAGGAGACTATTTGGCAATTGTTTTGTGCTTCTGTTTCTGGCAATTGCTTAGTTCTTCACATGCTATGAAGCTCAAAAGCTAATGTAATGAAATTATAGGCAGGGAGACCATTTGTACCCGGTCAGGGTTGGCTTGGTTCCTTGTCAATATCTCTTTCCATTGATAATTTCTTTTTAATCAGCATCTATATAATATAGATATATTATATAATATATAATATAATATATATATAAATAATATATAATATTATAATATAATAAATATATTAAATATATTTATAATATATTTATATATTATATATATAATATATAAATATATAATATATAATATTATATATAAAAATATAATAAATATAATAAAATATATAAAATATATATTAATATATATATATTATATATATATATATAATATATAATAAATATCTTCTGCTAGGATAAATAATCTGCCACATTCCTTGGGATTCCAGGATCCACACATAGATCAACCAAAGCTGTTTTATCCACTTTTGTTGTTGCTCCTAAGATGTTCTAAGATCTTCTTCCTCAAAATGTGTTCTTATCTTTGTGAAATTCTTGTTTTCTTTCACTGAATACATGGACTCCAGTCTTCCATTTATTTATTGTTGTCTGTCCTTTTAGGCCAGGGGTTGGCAAACATTTTCTGTAAAGAGCCAGATAGTAAATATCTTCAACTTTGTGGGCTGTATGGCCTCAGTCACAGCCACTTAACTCTAATGTTGTAGCCTAAAAACAGACATAGAGGGCTGACCTGGTGGTGCAGCCCTTAGTTCGCACTTGGCAGTCCGGGGTTCGCAGGTTCGGATCCCGGGCGCCCACCGATGCACTGCTTGTCAGCCATGCCATGGCGGCGTCCCATATAAAGTAGAGGAAGATGGGCACGGATGTTAGCCCAGGGCCAGTCTTCCTCAGCAAAAAGAGGAGGATTGGCAATGGATGTTAGCTCAGGGCTGGTCCTCCTCACACACACAAAAAAACAAAAACAGACATAGATAATACGTAAATTAATGGACATGGCTGTATTTCAATACAACTTTGTTTACAAAAAAGAGTGGAGGGAGGTTTGGCCAAAGGGCTATAGTTTTAAATCCCTGTTCTAAATTTTAAAAAGTAATGAAGAAAATGTTAATAAGCAGACTAAACTTAAAAGTACGCTGTGTCTGCAGCTGTTACATTATCAACAACACGAAAACTGAGTAAATATTCTTCCAGTATTTGAAAACTATTATCCCATGTGGCAAAGAGTCACTCACATGATTGATGAATAAGTGAAGTTTCCATCGTCTTTGTTGTTTCAGTTTCATCTCCGTGGTTAACAGAAATAAAAATATCAACCAGTATTCAGGTCAGAACTACACTTGTTTGTCAATTACAACTGTAGGCTGGCTATGAAAACAAGAATTCAGCAAAAATCAAAGACAGCAATCTATGGGGATTGACTGGCTGTGTAGAATTTACAATAAAGAGTATTGTGTATTTATGATTTGAAAATTGTATGCTACTCTTCTTTTCATCAGCAAAATTTATAATAAATGTGTGTATATATAAATATAGATATGCATATATACTCCTTTTTTGAGAAGCCATAATAGCCACATGAGATCTGCTTGTTCTAGATATCTATAGCAACCCAGCGATTGACCTCATGTGACTATTATACTCAGGAATTTGGTCTATGGGCTAGAAAAATCTCAGTAAAAATCCTTACAGAATGCTCTGGGGGCCACATTGCAAGATGGTTAGGCTCATGTTTCTAACGAAGAAAACTAATCTGAGTTCAAATCCTACCTCCACCTCATAGTTGTGTAATCTAGTGTAATTAATTTTATCCATTTTTGCCTACAAATCCCCATTTATTGAATACAGAATAATGGTAATATCTAACTCACAGCTTTTTTGGAAGGATTAAATGAGAAAATTTACATGAAGGATTTGGCACAGTACCTGATAAATAAAGGCAGCCCAACAATATTAGGTATGAATGTATAACAATTATAATTGTCTAAATGTTTCGGAGAGTGCTAGTTGTTCCCCAATATCCATTCCTTATTTCTTCCTTAGTCATAAAGTCTCCTATGTTTAGTTGGGCACTTGACTTCTAGAAATAAAGACTATGTTGCCCAGCCTCTCCTGTAGGTAGGTATGGCCACATGTCAGAAAAAGTGATGTGTGCAACTTTGAGAAAGAGTCATTAAAGGACAAGGATGCTCCCCTTTTCGTGTCTTCTTCCTTCCTATTGACTGTAATGTAGCCATGATGACTGGAGTTCAAGCAGCCGTCTTGGTCCAGAAGGTGGTAGAAACATTTTGAGGGTGATAATACAATCGAGAAGGTTCCTAGGTCCCTGATGGTCATGGAGCTTCCATGAAAGTCCTGAACTACTTATTTACCATCTTTGTTAATGTGAGAGAGAAACAAACTTTTACTTAAGTTACTGTCTTTCTGCATTTTCTGTCACTCACAGTTGAACTTAATTCTAACTGATGTATTGGGCATATTACGTATTTCACCTGTCAGACTTACCATGGAGACTGACTGTGATAGCTTTTCAAAATTTTCCTACTTGATCTCATCTCCAAATTAGGCTTTATTTCTTTGTTCTCTAGTTTCTGTCCTGTCCCTTTCATGACTTTGCTCTGGCCATTGTACATACTATGGTGATCAACTCTCCCATGTTGCACAGGACTGAAAGATTTCCTGGAACATGGGATATTTAGTGATAAAACCAAGAAAGTTCTGGGTAAACCAGGATGAGTTGGTCATATGAGCATGTACTGAGTAGGCCAGCAAATCCTCCTTTTTTCTCTGTAGTTTCACAAGCCTTGGATCTAGATTTTTCTCACTAATAGTGCTAGCCCATCTAAAATAACTAAGAGTATCTTACTCTCGAACAGGTTGGCAAAGGACCTTCTGTAAAGGACTAGATAGTAAATTATTTAGGCTTGTGGACCATTTGGTCTCTGTAGCAACTACTCAACTCTGCTGTTGAAGTGAGAAAGCACCCAGAGATAATATGTACACTAATGGGCATGCCTGTGTTCCAATAAAACTTTATTAATGAAAACAGGCAATGGTCCAGATTAGCCACAGGCCATACTTTGCTGATTTCTGTCCCAGAACCCTCCATGCGGTGCTAATCGCTGTAGTTCTAGAATTAGCTCTAGTTTCTGGCATGCAGCTTTGAAAAATTAAAACTGATTCATCATAATGGACCAAAATATGCCCCTCATAACTTCTACTTATGAAACTTAGCCTTTAGCCTCTGTAACAAACAGCCATCTGTTGCCTCTTCACTTTTATATATTTCCCATTGTTAGATACAACTACCACAAAATTCCTAATTTCTAGGTCTTTACATGATACCGTTTCTAGACTTCTCCATTTCTTAGTATTTCTCTTTGTGAAGCATTTTTTGAACCAAATTAAATTCTTGATATTTGTCCCTTTTTGACCTATAAAAAATGAAATTTCAAGTGATTCAACTGAGTTTAAGTTTCCTTAAAAGGTAGCAATTAGAATTAAGCATGATATTTCACAAATGATCTGACCCATCTCAGAGAGAAATAGTTATTATTCAACCTTTTAAAAAATAAAATAAAGAGGGAAAGTAAGAGTTGTTGCTGTTTTTTTCTTAGTATGGCTTTATTTTGTCTCGACAGGAAAAAAATGGAGATTAATTTTCATTCTGAGAGAAGGAAAATGATGGAAGAAAGAAATCCTAGGAACAGTAGAACCAAAGAAAGTACATGCTGGGATCAGAAGAACCAGAAGAGGAATAAACAGGGATTCCATGACTCCTGGGGAGCAACCAAAATCCCTGAATCCCTGGAGTTTTGGAGAAACAAAGCATTGCGGGTGTTCAGAGAGACCATTTTTAAAATGTATCAGAAACCTTAGGAATTGTGAGAAGGGGAATCAAGAAGTTGTGGGAAAAAGCTTAATAATATCTGTGTAAAATGTACAAAGTCGGACAGAAATTAGAGAGAATTTGTTTCTAATAAGCAGATAATTCAAAAGAGGTATATGGGGACAACCCATTAGTATAGTGGTTAAGTTCACGCACTCCCCTTTGGTGGCCCAGGGTTTGCAGGTTTGGATCCTGGGTGCATACCTACACACTGCTCATCAAGCTATGCTGTGGTGGCATCCCACATACAAAATAGAGGAAGATGGGCCCAGGCGTTAGCTCAGGGCCAATCTTCCTCATCAAAAAAAAAAAAAAAGAGGTACGTGGGCTTTGATCAAGGAGTTTTCAAGGGTATTAGGACATAGAATGAAGCAGCAGTCGGATTGAATGGCTTTCTCATCTTTATGGCTATGGTGAAGAGGAGTTTGGGGTATCAGGACAACCTTTAAACTCAGCAGAGCACCCCCAACCATGCCTCACTTCACCTTTTCCCACCACATAGTATTTCTTTACCTTCATAGATAGTTCAGGAGTTCTGGTGAAATACTGCTTATAAGAATGGATTGTTATATGTGAAAACTATTAGAGTGAACCATGTGAATTTTCCTTTTTCCATTTTTAGTGGAAATTTGGCAATTTCACATGGTCCAACTTACTGTAAGTTAGGGAATTATTTCTATTATTCAGAATCACATAAGTTTACAACTCAGACTATCTAAGATGGCAGCAAGTAAGGGTGCTAGCTAATAAACATTAGCTTTAATTTGGGGACTGAGCTTGTGCCTAAAGGGAAAAAAGTATGTATTTGCAATACTTTATAAGGCCAGAACTTTATGTTTATTCTCTCTTTGTCTTTAAGTAACCACAGGGCAAAAATAACTGTTGAGAAAGAAAAACTGAAGGAACTCAAGTAAGATGTTTAAGACTCAAAATCAATACAATAGCAAACAGCATTTTAGGGAGAAAGACAGTTCTCAAAAGTGATGTGAGATAAACAAATGATTGTGCAACAAAATATTATCTTTAAAATCTGGACACACTACTTCCACATGGACCCAAAGCCAAAAAAAAAAAAATGTGGCTTCGAGATAGCTGGGCTCTGAAAAGTGTGTCAGTGGGAGTGTCTTAGTCAGTTTGGGCTGCTATAACAAGTACCACACATTGGGTGGTATAAACAATAGAAAATTTTTCTTGAAGTTCTGGAGACTGGAAGTCTCAGTTCAGGGTACCAGGATGGTTGGGTCCTGGTGAGAGCCTACTTCCTGGTAAATAGAGGGCCTCCTCTTTGCTGAATCCTCACGTGGTCAAGAGAGTGCTCTCTGGTCCCTTCATCCCCTTTTCTTGTCATGGGGGCTCCACCAATCCATCAGTCTTTTCATGGGAGCTCATGACCTTATCTAAACCTGATTACTTCTCAAAGGCCCAACCTCCAAATAACATCACACTGGTGAGTCGGGCTTCACCATTCAGGCTTTGGGGGGGACACAAACTTTCATTCCATGGCAGTGACTATCTTTGGTTTGATATAGAGAGAGACTGAAGGCCCAGAGTGAAGTCGTATCTTTATACATCAGATAAGGCCTCAATCAATCTCCACAACACTCAAAGAGAATACTGACTGTTGTATGCAGTAGCGGGTGGACAGAGTGGTGATGCTTCCTAAAAAACAAAGATATCAAAGAAAGAAAGATCATCATCTTAGAATCAAACATTAACATCAATCCCTATGGGTCGAAGTAGAAGTGTGTGAAGATTTCTTAAAGGGCTAGAATAGTTTCCAGCCCTGAAGAACTTGATAGAAGGTATTACATCCATCAGAAAAGAAAGATATGTGCTTAAAAGAGGTTTCTGCACTTAGCGTGCAGAAAAAATAAATTCTGGTTTCTGAAATTACAAGATTTGGAGCTGGACTCTGAACAATGGGGACATTAACGTGGCTTTGCTCTCTGAGGTTTTCTAGAATGATTTCCAGACCTGGCTTTCCTAAGAAAGTTAATCTCTAAGCAAGCAAACAAGGAACAGACATACAGTTGCCCACTTTTATTTTTCTTGGTAAGAACATTAAGGACAAAATAAAACAGATGGGGCCAGCCCGATGGTGTAGTGGTTAAGTTTGCACACTCTGCTTTGGTGGCCTGGGGTTCACTGGTTTGAATCCTGGGAGTGGACCTACTCACTGGTCATCAAGCCATGCTGAGGTGGCATCCCACATAGAGAAACTAGAGGGATGCACAACTATGACATACAACTATCTACTGGGGCTTTGGGGAGAAAAGAAGGGAGATTGGCAACAGATGTTAGCTCAGGGCTAATCTTCCTCAAAAACAAAACAACCAGAAACATCTACACCCTCTATCACTATCATTGCACACATGCAAAATACAATTTAATGTGAAAAAAAGTAGGGCATAATCTTGGAATAAAGGAGACTCTGTCTCAAGAAAAGATTATTGATTACCTCACATCGTCATCTAAAAAACAGAAACAAATAAAAATTGAAGACAAAACAATTTCAACACAAAAGTTTGTTTTATGATTTGGCACTGTAGAGAATCCTTTTTTGTGTGTGTGAGGAAAACCAGCCCTGAGCTAGCATCCGTTGCCAATCCTCCTCTTTTTGCTGAGGAAGACTGGCCCTGGGCTAACATCCGTGCCCATCTTCCTCTACTTTATATGGGACGCCGCCACGGCATGGCTGACAAGCAGTGCGTCGGCGGGCGCCCGGGATCCGAATCCGTGAACCCCGGGCTGCCAAGTGCGAACAAAAACACTGCGCCACTGGGAACGCCCAAGAATCCTTTTTTGAAACAAAGATGTCAATTCGTATGTTCATACTTGACAGTATAAAATAAACTGGAGTTTGACTATCCAGTTTATTCATGTAATTTATCTGGATTACAATCACTACCAAAAATCCATTTTCACAAATTGTAAATTGACAAAATTGAAAACAACACACCTAGCATAATTTCACTCAATTTGGCAAATTCTGGGTGAAGTGAGAGGAGAAAAACAGTAATCCCCTGGCAGCTAGCCCCCTCTCTAGCTCTCTCCTGACCGCTGTGGTTAGGGCTGCCTCTCATTAACAAGGCACCTGTGCTGAAATCATGAGGATGGGGTGAGGGGAAGGGGGGGGTTCCCAGAAAAATGGGAATGGTAAGCAGGCAAAACAACATGTGTCTCATGTAGAAAAATTATCCAAAGTTTGGAAATAGAATAAGATTATTGTGACTTGTGATGTCATGCTGGGGCATCAAGCTTGTCTAAGGATCATTTGACTCTCCAGAGGAATGTAGCTTACTACTACTATAAATTAGGGCATATACGTATTATAACTCTGTAAAGTTACAATTCTGTAAAGAAGTTAATTTTAGAAAATGGAAGCAAATTATTTCTATCTCATAGGTATGCAAAAGAGTTTTTTCCCTGATAGCAACGCAAATGACTTTTGTCTATTAGAGAAGACAATCACGGAGACTGTTTTACTGTTTTGTGGAATGTTAGTTTTGTATTTAATACAGAAATATTACTTGAGCATTTTTTTTCATTCAATGACTATACATTTGTTTTCTCTTTTGAAACAGTGAATGAATATACATTCATTTCCTCTTATATGCCTTTGAACTGGCTTTGTCATCCTGCTGGTTTCCCCATTAAAACGTTGACATATGCTCACTATCTATTTGAATAATTGTGTGGGATTTTAAAAACATTTTGAAAATTACATATCCGAGAGTCCACAACAGATGTGTAGCCCTCTTGGTGGCTCCTCAACCCAGAGCTATGGAGGTGGGGGTCCTGAGCACTCACCACAGGAACACATGACTTTGTCTGAGCAGGATGATATAAATTAATTAAAAAGTCATCTTGGCATGGAGTTTGGGAACTATTTTTCCCAGAAGACAGCTTTCACCGATATGAACCATTCTTTATATTTTTAATCTTTGCAGTAACCCAGACGCCTAAGTTTCAGTTCTCTTTATCTCCCCCCTCTCCCTATTATCCTGCATCAACAAGTCCCTACGCTCCATCCTTTTAGGTTTAATTATTTTTCTCCCATCTATGTCTTTTCCATTCTCTTTACCATTTGCTTTCTGCTTAGACTTCCTTCTCCTTACCTCTTTCCAACTTCAAATTCTTTCAAACACTACTCCCGGATCCACCTTTCTAAAGCATAGCTGGAATTAAGTCACTATTCTGAAAAAAAAAAATTGATGAATCACCCACTGCCTAAAAAATAAAGCATATGGCTCTCAGATAAATCACCTCTGTCTTTTCAGATTATCTTCTTCATCATTCTCACAGTCTAATGTACCAAATTGAACTTACATTTCTTAAACATACCATGGACTTCCATATCTCTGTGCATGTGGGAGGTAAACCTGGCTGTGGGAAGAGTATGGGCTTTGGCAGCAGACAGACTTTAGTCAGAACACTAGTTCCTCTATTTGTAAGTGGACAAACCTTGAGAAATTTGCTTAACCTCACTAGACATCAGTTTTCTAATCTATAAACTGGTGATAATATCTCACAGGGTTGTGATGAGGATTAAATGGTGTCCCTGACTGATTCATGTATCTACTCATGTAGTTATTTATTAATTAATTCAACTAATAACAAATGGGTGCCCACTGTGTCACACAGTGCGGAGCCCTGGGATTATAAAGGCCAATTAACCAAGATCCCTGTAGCCAGGTTCAAGATATGTATAATTTTCTTTAAAATAGTTTGGCATAGAAAGAATGATATTCTCTGAGTGTTAGTTGGATAAAGCTACAACCCAGGTACAGTTGGCATTCTACTCAAGACTGCTTACTCCAGCGTTGCTCAGGTAGCAGGCTAATCTAATAGCCAATTATCAGACGCCATTATTACAAAGGTATCTGTTATCTTTCAACCAACACCAAAGGTTTTTAAATGAGCATGCTAACTATCAGACGTTAGTTTTTATTTGTGAAATTAGTATTTCGATGCCATGAGGAATGTTAGGAGTAGGTTTGATGGTGAAATAAAAGGCACTCAGGATCTACGGATTGGCTGTTTTGAGCTATTCCCCAGTCTTGCATGAACAGGATATAGGAATACAGTAAGGTGTGTCATCTTGACATTGAGGGCTGATGCCAAGAGTTAACCTCTAACTGGTTCTGTGAAATTGGAGGATTCTAGTTGCCTGCTGAAAGGATAACAGCATCCTGCATTTGGCACATTGGCGGGCTGTTTCAATTGAATCTTTCCCATGTTTGGCGACCGTTACAACACCTAAACAGACTAAAAAGTGAGATTTGATTGAGCCTTTGGAATGGTTTATGTGGGTTGTTCTTGTAATTACTTATTTATCAATAGATATCTTGTTAATAAATATCTGCCTATTATAATCTTATGAGTGAAGAGGGGGAAGATGATGTAGCTAAATCTTACCCATTTCAGACTTTTAGATGTCTACCTTTATTTACCAAAAAGCATCTACAACATGTGCACCTATAAAACTGGCTAAATCATTGTGCATCATCAGGATACTCATAGTCAAGAGGAGGAGACAGGTGAGTAAGTCAATAATTACAGTGAAGTATTACAGGTATAAATACAGGAAGATATGAGAGCTTAGAGAAGGAATATTTGAATCAAAGAGAGGTCTTGTTATGAACCAATTCAACCCTCTTTGGTTATTCACAATTATTAAGTTCTTTGGGGGAAATATTTGTAGGCTCCAATAGTCAGAGCAAGTGAAAGCTGTAGGTTTCTTTGCCTACGATCTTATTATCAAGTTGTGTGTTTAAAAGACAGCAAATCTGAGACCTAATTCTGCCAAACATTTGGCCATTTATTAAAAAGGCAGCACCAAAAAATGGTCATACAGATGTTTCACAAGCTCTATGATGTCCCCGGCCCTCTGACAAGCACCTTTGTGTGAAGGAATCACTTGACGACATTTTAATAGTGGGATTCAGTTGAGCTTGATCTGCTCAGGCAGCAGAATTCTCCCAAAATGGTGACATACATGACCATGCTTACAGGCCTAGCAGGATATAATTTTCTAGACCCATACAAAGTCAGAGGTGCCTGTATAATATTTCTAATAAATCCACATATCTATTAGCACTTTTAATACACGATTTAGGTGATTCTGATACAGGTTTATGTTTTTACATATGTCTCTCTGCAAAGGGAGACTTTTAGTTGATTAACACTCAAATGACCAGACATAGATAGAATGATACTTTCCTACATGTTGTGCTCTTTGAGAAACAGAGCCCTAAGGTGTAACTTACACTGAACTTTAAGTAATTTTGCACTGACTCAAGGCTTCTTGGAAACACTTGGGTCTTAAAACTTTGATAAAATCAAACAAGTACTCTGGGCTCATGTAGATTACACATCTTCTGGCTTTAATTTCTCTACAAATTCTAAATAATTGTCCATTTAAGTCCCTTTCTTCTCTCTTTTAATGATGAAAAAAAATGACTCCAAGAAGTGACATTTGCCCTGTGTTGCAGTGGGTCAAGGGGAGAGTGAGAATAGGTCAGAGAACTACTTATACTCGTCCAGGAGTTCCCTCACTACCTTCTCACCAAAGGATTGTCATATATACCATTTCAATGACTCACTGACCTAGAAGCTATGCCTCTGTGGCCAGTCAAGCTCCTTTCTCCCTGTACTTCATTCAATCTTGGCTTTGACACAGTAAATCCCATAGGATCTCACTGGGACTGTGGCAAACTTTCTACTTAAAATCACCCTGAGACCACCAGCTCATTTCTAGACTGTCAGCAACTGAAGAACTGTCATCCTTCTGTACAGGTTTGAAACTGCAAGTGAGCTGAAGTTACACCGTCTGCTTATTACAAATCTCCTAAACCACTCAGCAGGCAAAGCCACTGCAAGAAATCAAGGAGAGGCTTTTGTTCCATTTATAGAACAATATGGGCTTCCTCTAGGGCCAAAGTCACATCTGTGTATTCACTTAATGAAAATGGCTTATAACCAAAGAGTCAATTGTGCCCCCCAAAATACATTGTAATTTCACATGTTTTCTTCATTATGTTGAAAAGTAAGTCAAGAGAGACATAATTAGCCTTATAAGATGATTAACAAATCAAGGCATAAAGAGATCAAGAGACTTGCAAAGGTCACGTAGTTTATTTCAAGGAAATGATTACAATGTAAATATTCTACCTCCCCATCCACTATTCTTTGCGTTATTTACGATCTTTCTCCTTCTGTATCTCTGCCTATTTTCAGAAGATATTTGTGAATCTTGCAATAAAAGCACAGAGAGAATAAGGCAGATACATCTAAAGATATAAAAAGAGTTTATAATCCTGGAGAGTGAGAAGAAACATGCAAGGAACCTGGAATACCGTAGTTGTCTGAACTGAGCAATACAATTGGCTTTGAGCTTCCTGGTTACCAACAAGAAAAAGAATCAAGATGAATTATAGATTTCTAATTGTCTGATAAAATCAACTATGCAGTTTTTTAGAAAACAGAGTATGAATGTCTGGTCTAAATTCTAAGATTTTGTAGTGAGGATCCTCATACTGGGAACTCTAAGTAAAATAAAAAGCAAATCTTCAACAGTGATAACACAGGAACAGCAAAAATGATCTTCATGTAACCATTTCTTTTTACCATCCATAAGGAAGCATAGGGGCATTCTATTAAGATTTACAGCTTAAATTTTAGCAGCTGGAATGCAAGCAAATGCTTGAGATATTCTTCTGTAGTTGGACTTGCTTTGTTGTGTCTCTACAATCAGCATGAGAACATGCCCCAGCCATCCTGCAGGTGCAAGGAAATGAGAGACATGTATCTCAGACCCAGACCTGTAGATCTCCAGCAAGAAGAGCTGCCACAGCTGTGTCCAGCCAAGTGAACTCTCCATCATCACACCGGCAACCCACAGGGCCTTGACGATAAGTGGCATTTTTAAGCCACTGAGTTTTGGAGTATTTGTGTGGCACTTTTTAAATGGAGGTTTATTAAGATACAATTTCCAGGCAATACGGTTCACCCTTTTTAGGTATACCATTTTATGAATTCTTAAAAACGCATGCAAGTGTGAAACTACCACCACAATCAAGACATACAATATTTTCATCACCCCAAAAAGTTCCTTCATTCCCCATGACAGTCATTCCCTTCCACCACTCCCAGACCCTGTCAATCATTGGTCTATTCTGTCTCTATAGTTTTGCTTTTTCCTGATTGTCATATAAATAGAGTCAGAGTATGTAGTATTTTGTGTCTGTCTCTACTTAGCATAAAGCATTTGAGATCAATCCATGTTGTTGCATGTATCAATAATTTGTCCTGCTTATTACTGAGTAGTATTCCAGTCTGTGACTACACCACAGTTTGTTTATCCATTCCACAGCTGATGGACACTGGGTTGTTTCCTGTTTTGATGATTATGAATAAAAGTGCTACAATCATTCATGTACAAATTTTGATATGGATGTATGTTTTCACTTAACTTGAAGTAAATACCTAGGAGTAGGATCACTGGGCCATATGGAAGTACATGTTTATAAGAAACTGCCAAACTGTTCTCCAAAGTGGCTATACTATTTTGCATTACCTTCCAGATTGTATGATAGTTCCAGTTGCTTCACATGCTCACTGGGACTTGATATTGTCAGATTTTATTTTAGCCATTTAAATAGATGTGCAATGGTATCTAATTGTAATTTGAGCAACATTTTTGTGGCAATGCTTAAGTGATGCAAAAGACTTAAGCAGATATGATCCAGGTACAATGTTTCCTGGTGTTTCATAGTTACTACTGCCTTGTAAATAAAAATGGCAAAAGTTAACCTATGCCCTAATTATTTCTGATTCAGTCTTTCAAAAAGATTTAAAAATCTATTAGGGCTTCCAGAATGTCCAGTGGTACTTCTTTTAGCCTCCAATATTAGAGGGACAACGTGTCAGTCCACTGGAATGAAATAACTGCTGTTAGGTTTTTGTTCTTTCTCTTTTTTTCTTCATTTTATTTTTATAGTTATAACTAAGGCCTCTCTGTTTCACCGATTGTATTTTTTTATCTTGCTTTTTTTCTTTGGTGAGGAAGATTAGCCCTGAGCTAACATCCATGCCCATCTTCCTCTACTTTTTGTATGTGGACTCCTGCCACAGAATGACTTGATAAGTGGTGCATAGGTCTGCGCCCAGGATCTGAACCTGCAAACCCTGGGCTACTGAAGCAGAGCACGAAAACTCAACCACTATGCCACCAGGCTGGCCCCTAACTGTATTTTTTTTGAAGACTAGTTATAGTTGTTTCATTACTTCCGCTTTCTAAACAGGAATAAAATCCCAGCTGGAATCAAACCTCCAGGACCAGAGGCATGAAACCTGAGGTGGGGAGAAAACAAGTCTTCTCTATTCAAGTGTTTAATTTCTCCCTCACAGGTCCAGGGAAATGAGATTTCAAAAATGAGTTCATTTCTTTTAAAACTGTTGTAAAGGGAAGGTAGGTAATGTTTCAACAGCCTCCTGCAGCCTGTATTGTTTTAAATGAAAACTCTAATTGCCAATCATAGGATACTATTTAGCATAATATCTGTTTTAATTACTGTCAATTCCAAAGGAAATCAACCTAAGAAACAATAAAGTGGGATTTATGTATTACCAATTAGTTTCTGGTTTAGTAGTTGCAAACGTCGGGTCACCAGTACCTGGATTCACAACTGTGCAACGACCTGTTCTTCCTGCTGAAAGGCTGTTCCAGGCCTGTGATCATTTCTTTTTTTCACGTGATAGAGCCTCATCAGTCTTGCTACATTTTAATACTGTATTGGTCTGACTTGAAGGAAACATTCTTCCCACCAACCCTGTTGACTCTCAAGTATCCTAAAGTTTACCTCTCAGTAATATTTAATGGAATGTTTCTGGTAGGGATGTTTGTCCCAAGGAAGAAAAGACTTATAAGAAAATAAAAACTGTGTTGAAATATTGCAATCCTCTCATATGAACAGGAAAGAAACTAACAGTTTTCCAGAGGGAAGGAATAGGAATGATGAGGGGACTTTGCTAAGTCTGACTTGTTTCAAAATGAGCAATAACTACCTTCAACATTTGAGCTATTGACCACTTCAGAAGAAATGACTTCCCTGTGCTCAGTAATGTCTAGGCAAAGTCTGAAATGATATCATCTGAATGAAATCTGGAAGGTAATTCTCAGCTCTGGGACTCTGTGATTCTGTGATTTACATGCTTGGGCTATAGAAATAATCCTAGGATTAAGTGTCCTTAGGTATCTTTTTAAAATAACTCTCCACCTTCCCCATGTCCCATAATCTTTATGTCTATGTCGTCTATGTCTATGTCTATGTCTATGTCTTTGGCACAAGTTGGAGAGGGGGAAGATAGGAACACAGGGAGCCATATTTTTCAGTAAATGTTGGTCTTTTTCCAGTAAATTTTGTTGTTATTGTGACAGAAACCCAATTTAAACTGATTATGTCCTTCCTCCTGTCCCAGAAAAGGGAAGGTCCTGATTCACGTAAACAAACTTCAGAAACGACATGGTTAAGGCTAGCTTAGACACCAGTGAAACTAGGAACTGGAACACTGCTTAGGACTCTCCATCTCTTGTCTCCACTTCCCTCTGTGCTGGATTCATCTTTCCTATTGATGATCAGCTTTTTCTACAGAGTAGGTCACTAGGTTTCTGGAAGCATCTGGCTTTATAACTCATTGCCTTACCAATAAGAGAGGGACTGACCATCTTTCCTTTGTATCTGTTTAAAAAATCTGAAGGAAGAGTTTGGATTGGGTAATGTACCTACTCCTGAGGCCTGAGGGGCAAGAACGTCCCCATGCTTGGCAGCACCACTGAACCATATGGGAAGACAAAGCAATTAATGTCCACTGCTGGTTTTGTTACTGCCTAGGTGCCTCAAGAAACTCAAAGGTGGGTTTGGAAGCAATTAACTGTTTTTCCAAGTTGTTTCTTTTCCTTTTGTATGTTAAGGAGATGTAACCACTAACCATCCTGAAACTGACCAAGCCTCACCACAAGAGCTGCGCCCATGACCTTTGCCTTATTTTTAATGCAAAGATCTCTTCAGAAGGAGCTTAGCCCTCATTATGTGGAAGCATGTTCTCCAACTGAGCCTGTGCAAGCAAATACCTGCCTCTCCCTTTTGAACATTCATTCCCCAATGGAAATACAAGTCCCTGCTTCCCTTTTTTTGGGATGCCATGACTTTGGAAATGATTCCTCACGGCCTCCTATCTGCTGCAAATACACTTTCATTTGTGAGACAACTTCCACTGGTGTAGAGTCTTATTTAACTCACCAGGAGGCAAGCCCATTTGGTTCGGTAACAGTTTGAGTTTCTTTATATAAAAAATAGTTCCAGCATTTGTTATATGGTAGGTATTGCTATAAGTGCTTTGCAAATATTAATTCATTGAATTCTCAAGTCAATCCTATGATATCCTCTTATTATTTTCATTTTAGAGATGAGGAAACTGAGTCACAGAGCATTTAAGGAATTCACAGGGAAGAACTGAACAGAATAGGCGGATATTCACATAGCACAGCATTCACGGTCTGAGACCATTACACTCAGTGTGATTTTCTCAGTCCTTTTCCCACCTCTCCTCTCTTTTTCTTCATGGATTTTTATCCTTTTACTGTGTACTTTTCCATATAATGTCTAGCATGGCAATCATTTTGCCTGTTTCCCTGTCCTCCCTCTGTTGGCAGAGGAATGATCTCTATCTGGCTGAGATGTCAAGTGCTGAAAAATATTGGCATTCCTTAAAGTAGCAATTTATTTTCTTTTCTCAAATGTATCATGTGCAGTTAAGTGGCACTGACTTGTGCCCCCCAACCAAATCTCATAGAGATGGCCTGTCTGAGGCTAGAAGATCTTTTGAGGAATGGGTATCTTCTCTATGGAAATATCCCAATTACCATTTCTTGCGGGGAACGGCATCACACCAGAGATCTGTGGCCATCAGGAAAAGAAACCAAGCTGAAGGGACATCCATCTCCGTTCCCAGTGGGGACACCACCATCGTCTCTAACTTGTTCATCTTGAGCAATAGAAAACTCTAACTAAATAAACCAAAAAGGATGGCAGAAAACAATCCACAGTGACTTATGCATCTTTCTCCATCCATAAATAACTTTATATTTTACTTCTGGCAGCAGAGCCGAGCCAGAAGGTAATGAGCCATTGTGGAAAACCCATCTGTTGCTCATAAGGGGAAAGGCCGGATTTATTGAGGAAGAATCTGGAGCGTAAGTCCTGTTATTGTTAATGGGAATTGCACATCTAATTGGTCATGCTGAAAATATGCCCTATTATATTCTTTCACTGGCCAGATGGATGTGCTCAGCTGCAATGCTGAGAAGAAAAATGTACCTAAAAGAATTTGAGAGTGGGAGTGGTCACCACAGCCAGTAGGGAACTGACAGTTCTAATGAGGATCGATAGTACTTGTCCATGGGCCTGATTTAAAGATGTTTTCAAAAGAACCCCAAAGGCCCAATACAGGTATTTCTAAATGGAATCATATAGTCCAGTCCCCTGGAGTGGATAGTGTTGAATCATTTCAACTCGGCCCCACCAACCCCATAATTTGAAATACCTCTACCTCTCATTCCTTTGTAACTTGGCCCATTGGTACTTAATAATTGCTTTGAGACTTCCTTAAAATGGTGTGGGATAATGGCAATTGAAAGCCATTCCTCCTGGTGTCCTCTTTACCACCGCTGGGGTGGAAAGAAAGACTGAGAACTCAAAGGCAGGTTATGCCTCATATCCTGAATTTCCCCCAATCATGTCTGAATTAGATTTACAGCTGTAGGCTCCTGAGAAACTATATCTTCACACAATTTCTGGTACATTGCAGGTGCTTAACACATGTCTAAGGAAGGAGAATAAAATAAACTAACAATGATTAATAAAATCTAGGACATTGTGGCTGAAAGGGATCTGAGAGATTTTATTAGTCAGGGTACACTAAATGCTATAACTAACAATCCCTAACTCTCAGTAACTTAATGAAGGTTTGGTGCGTTCATGCCACAGTCCAACGTAATAGATGTGAAGAAGGGGCATGTGGTGGTGGGGAGAGCATGATGATCCACACAGTCGTTCTTCATCTTGTAATACCATCGACTTTCATATCTGGCCTCCAGAGTCACCACAAAAGGGGAAAAGAGTGAGAAGGATGGATTATGACCAAGGCTTGGTGTGAGATACATCACTTCCAACCCTCCCACTGGCCCAACCTCGGTCATCTGGTCTGAAAAAACAGAGCAGAGGCTGTAAAATGTATTCTTCCCTTATGCCCAGAAGGAAAACGAGCTGGATTTGGTGAACGCAAGGCATTGTTGCTGTTGCTGAGACCTTTTAATCCAGTCCTTCATTTTACAGATGGGCAAACTGAAGATCTGAGACTGGGTGATTTTCAGCAAGTCACATGGCTGTTTGGTGACAGTCAGGACAAGAACTCTGATTTCCTACTTTCTGATACCATCGTACGGGGAGGAGAGGGAAGGAAAGAGAGGAGAGAAGATTGGGGGAGCCAGTAGGACAGCCTATGAAGTGCCCTAGAGATGAGTCAGAATATCCAAATTCATGTTCCTGGCTCTGTATTCAGCTTGGCTAGTTGCTCACACTCCTCAGTTTCCCCTTCTATAAAATAACATATTGAATAAGATGATTGCTGAAATCCTTTCAAGCTGTAATAATCTCTACTTCTACTGAGACATTAGGAAGAAGACATAAAATTTATAGGAAAAGAAAGGCTATCAAAGTCAAGGAAGTCAGTGTGAGATGAGGGGTGGCAATAAAGCAGAAGAAAGACAGGTAGACACAGCCTTCTGGACATCTCAGCTCGTGAGGACTCCAGACAGGCCCGCCCCCCCGCAGGAACCAGAGATCGTGAGCATCTTCCTGGAGTCCATTTCTCCCTCCCATTACCTATCCCCACACCCCCACCAAATCCAGGCCAGTCGCCATCCCATCAGAGCTCATGGTGTGAGCACCCACTGGCTGATTGTCAGAGGCTTGAAAACAGCCTGATCAAAGGCAAATAAGAGGGCTTGACAGCGTACAGCTGGGCAATTGCCCCTTTTCTCTCCTTCTCGGTAGCTATCTCTCCCCCACCTTCAAGTGTGCAAGCTGTAGGAGAAAAGAGATTAAGGTGACTCTACAGAAACCTTCATTAACTGCTCGAGGCCAGCCAAGCCCGGAGACTGTCGCCATGCAAGGGTGACGACAGGCTTCCACAACAAAGCCGACAGCAGCAGTCTCAAATCCCTTTTCAATTCTGCCCACTTTGGCTCGCTCAAAGGGTAAAGGGATCAATTTCTGAAATCAGCCTTTCCCTTAAACACAACCAAGTGCGGCCAAAGCATAAACAGAGGTAATCCTTGAAGGAGGGGGACTTCAGCCTCACCAAGCGCTTTCATCTCAGGATTCTAAAGTCCTTCTCAATCGTTAATCGCTTTCTTTAAGCCCCCTGCTCTCAGAACCAGGCAGAAGCAATGTGGAGGCTGTGCAAGGAAAGGCAGGAGTAGGGCCCCAAAGGCACCAATGGAGCACTGTTGTACTTCATCCTCCACCAGATTTCCAGAAGTATCATGAGCAGAAATAAAATATTGCTTGAAATCACGGATATCAAATTGAAACAGCATTTTTCAAACCTGGAGAGGGAGCAACTACAAGCTAGGAAATCTAGAATTATGGATTTCACTCACCTGGACCCTACCGATGGTGGTGCTGTGGCTGGATCAATCGCTTAATATCTCCCGGGGTCTCTCTGTCTTCACCTTTGGCTGGGTTAATGTGGTAACACTGTCTAATCATTATGAGAGACATGGATACTTTGACCTTAGACTGAAAACTCTCAAATGGGTTTATATTTGTGGAAGGTATCAATTTGCAGCTACAAAATCAGGTGTGGCAGAAATAATCACAATTCCTTATTTTTTAATGATCACCCTAACTCAGACTCCAGCCTTTATCTCACCAGGCTGATAGAAAATTTGTTCTCAACCCTTGTGGATGCTGCCCCCCATCAGAGTTCAGGAATTCCCAGGGTCTTTTGCAGTGCCAAAGGGAACTGCCAGTCACTGTCCGGAGTCACTGGTTCTCGCTGATTCACGGTGAGATGTCCATTGGCAGAGCTTGCTTGGTTCCTTCAGGCCTGCCGACTAATGCTGCTACTCATGATAATGGCTGATTTTGGAAACATCCATTCCTCGGGTTCTCTGAGTTTACCAGGCGGCTCCCTCTGAGGTCTCATTGTCTCCCCAGGGCTGCTCTCAGCAGAGGGGGTGGTACATCCTCCCTCCTCACAGGATGGGTACCTTGTAATCCCTTCCTGGTCTGGGAAAAATCTTTTTTCTTTCCTTTATTACCTTCAAAGTTATTCCACTATTTCCCTTCCTCCTTCACATTATCTTTTGCTCAGCAAAAGTCTAAGGAAAAGAAATTCATAAACCCTGCTTCCTGGTTTGAAAAGGAGACAGGAAAATTATGGAATGAACAGAATATCTTAAAAGTTATCTTAATGAAGCATCATCCTAGATGTTGTCACTAAGAAAACCAACACAGACCATCACCATCTCAAATTACAGAGGAAAGGAGACTCAGTCAAAAAGATGGCCAGGGCAGACCCATGAATAGGACCTATGAGTCTGTGATGCATCTTCCTGTCCCTTTTGTTTGCTGTAAACAAGGTTAATGGATCCCCTCAGGATCCATTACTAAAAACTGCTTGTGGCTTAAGTATTTTCTAAGGAACTTTCTGAAAGACTGGGTGAATATTTTCTTGGTTCCATGATAGGTAAAGAATTAAGGGTCAAATAGTTCATCCAGCCCATCCCTCTTCTGAAATACTTAGTCACCTTCCACTGTGAGCCAGTACTTTCTCCTGAGGAAGCTCATTCACTTAATGGTTTTTGGATCAAATCTAAACTTCCTGTGGTTGATCACAATTCCATCCTCTAGTTCAGAGTCACAGAGGTTGTTGAGAAGGAAATTAACCTCTGCAAGGTTTCCATTATGTGCCAGACATTTTTAGGGCACTTTTTACATGGGCTTCATACAAATTCTGAAAGGTAGCAATTATTGTCTCTAACGTGGAGATGCAGAAAAAGATTCAAGGTGGTTACGTGATTTGCCAAAAGTCAGTTATAAAGAGGAACAACAGTGCCCTGGTTCTAAAGCAATGCCCTTCCCACCATGCCATGCTGTCTGCTATTGTACACATAATCACCTAAAGGAATGTTATTTCTGACTGCTGCCATGTGCCCACTAAGTTCTCTAGGTTAATCATTCTCTCAACATTATTCTGTCAATAATAATAGCAGCCAACATTTATTGAGGGCTTTATTATGGTCAAGACCTCTGGTCATCTCTTTACATGGGTCATCTCATTTAAATATCTCAAGAACCCTATGAGACAGGTATGATCGTACACTCAGTTTACAGTCATAGAGTTCTTCAGCTACAGGGCTTTTGGCTTGGTGCTTATGAGCACTGGCCCTGGAGTCAGACCACTTAAGATTCAAAGCCAGCTCTACCAGCTCTGTGAACTTTGGTGAGTTACTCAGTCTAAGTCTCAGTTTCTTGTGCATGAAAATATTGGCACAATAATAGCAAACATCTTGGGGTTATTGGGAGGTTTAAATACCGTCATCCATGGAGAAGGCCTGGCATGCCGTAAGTGCGTAATAAATGTTAGTGACCATTAATGGGCATCTTAAGGCCTCTTACTATTGTGGTTAATTATTCATAAAGCCACTCAATTTTGTTTATAACTGTCTTACAATAGGGCACCAACAATGAAATACAGGATACCAGGGGCATAAAAAGGAGCAATTCATTCCCCTCCTTGCCTTGCAACTCCCTTTAGTAAAGCAGCCCAAGAGCACTATAGTTTTTGAAAACATCATATCATACTTTAGATACATACAGAGGCTACAGTTAGCTGGGGTTTCCTTGCAAAGAATTTGGGAATACAAGGAGAAAATGAAACGTGGGCAGAGCTACTCAGCCTGCGCTCTTCCCAGTTTGTGATTAAACTAACTTGCTTGGGGCCGCCCGGTGGCGCAGCGGTTTAGTCCGCGCTTGGCAGCCCAGGGTTCGCGAGTTCGGATCCCGGGCGCCCGCAGACGCACTGCCTGTTAGCCATGCCGTGGGGGCGTCCCATATAAAGTGGAGGATGATGGGCACGGATGTTAGCCCAGGGCCAGTCTTCCTCAGCAAAAATGGGAGGATTGGCAACAGATGTTAGCTCAGGGCTGGTCTTCCCCACAAAAAAAAAAAAAAACTAACTTGCTTACTCCTCCTTGGCAGGTGATTGCCCACTTCTTCTGAGGTGGTCCACTTCCTAGAGGAATTGCCTTAGCAATTTCAGTTGTCTGCACATTTTAAAATAGTTTATTTCTCCTATAGAAGCAGGCTAAACCCAGCATGTTGCTACTTTCTGAGCAAGGAAAATTAAGTGTGGTAGAACTTACTACTAAAATCACTCAATTAAAACGATCTTCCTACGGGGGGCCAGCCCCGTGGTGTAGTGATTAAGTTTGGTGCGTTCTGCTTCAGCAGCCCAAGTTCACAGGTTCTGATCCTAGGCGCAGACCTACACCACTTATCAGCCATGCTGTGGTGGTGATCCACATGCAAAATAGAGGAACATTGGCACAGATGTTAGCTCAGGGTGAATCTTCCTCAGCAAAAAAAAAAAAAAAAAAAATTATCTTTCTGCATCAATTTTTTTAAGAGGCACTGACATTTTAATATAGGAAGGAATTTCCCCAGTCATCCTTGGCCCAAAATTCCCAGACCTAATAGAGATGTGAACCTGAAATATGATAATGCAAGCAAATAAACATCACTGGTGATACTTTGAATTTAAACTCTAGCTTTTACATTTCTAATACAGAATCATACACAAAGACCATATAACAACATTAATCCTACCTTACAATGGGAATTGTTCAACCTCAAAATTAGGACATCTGAGGACAAAGTCCTCTGAATGACTAATACACTCCTCTTCCTACGCCTTTGTCAAACTTCTGGAGGAAACACTAACTGTAATGCAGTGCGTTTCGGAAAGTTCTTTTTTCTTTTTCTTCCTAATAAAGGCTTCCCTCAGTTGGAAGCAGAATGTCAGGATGTCAGATGATAACCATGAACCTCCTGTTTTTTTCCAGTGAAAGAAAAATTTAATAAATGGCGATTAAAATCAAACAATCAAAATAAACACCTACACACAAGATAGGTGAATCTTGCTAATGCAATACTGAACAAAAGAAGGGAGACCCAAAGGAGTACACACAGCATGATTCCATCTATCTAGGGCTGAAAGCAGGGAATGCTAACCCATGGTGAGAAATCAGGATAGCAGTTACCTTTGGGGAGATGGGGCCTAGAAGCGAACACAAGAGTTTCTGGGGTGCCGATCAGGTTCTGTTTATTCATCTGGGTGTTGGTTACATGAACATGAACAATTAGTAAAAAGTCATTGAGCTAAAATGATTCTCTGTATGTTATACTTTAATAAAAGTTTACTAAGAATCAAGAAATAAAAAACAAAATTTATTCACACAAAGATATACACACAGAAGAGTTTGTTCAGCATTGTGGAAATTACCAGAAAAATTGGGTATATAGGGGGTCAGAATTTTAGTTAAAGAAAGCAGTGTTTAACAAAGCCATCACATTCAGATGGAGAGCCAGAGGATAATGATATTTTTCTATTTCTCCTTCTCCGTCTTCAATTTTTGGAAAATATACCTTCTTGAATTAAGCAGAAATTTACAGAATATCAATATGAAAGAGCGTATTCTCTTCACTTACCAAAACAGCAAAAGTATCCCTCCTCATCTTAAGGCTAGTTAGGTCATTAAATCAGTCTTGTGCAGGCTGAGGCATTGTTCTCTTAGAAGAGGAAGCCAGTGGTGATCATACGTTTAATTGCAACCTACCAGGGCTTCATTTTCAGGCCAACAAAATGCTATCCTAAAACCAGATGTCTCTGTAAATGTTTTTCTCCAAAGAAGTTTGGCATATTGGAAAGGTTTCCAATTTTTAGCCATGGAGGCTAAAGCACTCACTTAATTGTTCTTCTGGAAAACCTTCCTCTACCTTGAGGTCTGGGATAGGAGGCTCTCCTTTGAGCTGCCAGAGTGCTCCATGCTAACTCTATCATTGGATTTAGCGTATTTCTGCTTGTCAATACACGTTTATCTTTCATCCTGTAATGTGCGCAACTGGACCAGAGGTGAGGAAGATGTGGTGATGCACTGCCCCTGTGCCTTCAGTCCTTCTTGGCACTCACCTGTAGCTGCGGGGGACAGAGACTGTAGACCCCGACAGCTTCCCACTTTGAGAGCCTGAATCTCTGTCATTCTTGGCCTGTGGGCTTTCTCCAAAGGCTACAAGAATTTGCTCAGCCACACAGGGCAGCCTGAATGTGCCGGGGACATAATGCTTCACAACCAACGACGGCTATTGGTGGACAAATGCTCCAGCGTCTGGTTATCTACTACTGCATAACTAACCACCCCAAACTTAGAGCCATACAACACTGATCTTACCTGGGAGCTCACCAGTTCTGGGAATCAGGGATTTTGAAGGAGCACAGTGAGGGCAGATTGTCTCTGCTCCATGATGTTTGGCATGAAAAGATGAGAAGGCTCAGAGTGACTAGATGACTAAAGGTGGGAATCATCAGAAGGCTTGTTTACTCACATTTCTGGCAGTCAGTACTGGCTGTATCTGGGTCCTCAGCGGGGTCTGATGGCTGGAACCCCTGCATGTGTTACTCTTACATCATTTCTCTGTGAGGGCTAGTTTGGGCTTCCTCACGACATGGACACTGGGTTTTAAGAGTGAGCATCCTAAGAGAAACAGGAAAAAGCTCTATTGCCCTTTATGTCCCAGCCTCAGAAATCATATAGCACCACTTCCACCAAAGTTGCAAGTCCACCCATATTCAAGGGGAGGGAATATAGACCCAAGCTCTTGGATAAATGAGCGTCCAAGTCACACTGCAAGAACAAGTGGGATAGGAGATATTGTTGTCATACTTGGAAGGAAAATGTGCCACATTCAGCTTCCTCATCCCTCACTGGGACAATTCTGAGATAGGTTCTACATTATTCTTTCAAGTGTCCCCAGTGGGACTAAATCCCAGCTGCCCACAGGGATAACCCATTCATAAATATAGACATGGCTGGCTTTGCTAACTTCCTGTCTCACTTTCCTCTTGCCTCTACTTGAGCTTCCTGGGGTCCCCTTCCAAACATTGCCTGCTTCCAAGTCCTTGCCTAATGCACTGCTTCTGGGAAAATTCAAATAAGAGGAACTGAGTCTTTTTCTTCTGCATAGCCAGAGTGTAACACAGTGGCTATGACATAGTTAGTGCTTAATAAAAGCCGATTGGGTGAACAGATATTCTCACTTCAAGAATTAAGTTAGTGATGCAAGGAAAACATTAGAAGGGCAGCTATTTTTAGAGCTAAATTTCAAGCTCATATTGGCATTATTTAAATATTTTCTTTTATCCACAAGCCCAGAGTTATTAAGTTCTTCAAGGATTGTTGAAGCATCCCTCAGATTTTCTGGAAATTAGGATCATAATTGGTTCATATAATTTGACTCCCAGTCTGTTACGATCTTATTCTTACCATCCCAATGGGTAATTCATGTGTACTTTTAACAGTTAGTATTTCTGTACATGCTAAGCCAGTGAATTCCACAGTGCATTAAAGGGGATACATGCTGCTTTGATAAATTAGGGAAATTGAATATATTTTTCTCTTTATAGTTGGTTTGCAGGATTATTCTACCACTTTCTGTGTCCTTAGGTTCTTCCTTTGAGTAGTCTTAAGGATGAGGTAATTTGGTTTCAAATTCACAATTTCAGATGTTGTTTCTCTATAGCTGCAAAGCATCATGACCCCAAATTTTAAAGCAGAAAAAAATTCACAGATCTAAGCCAACTTCCTCTATATACTGAAGAACGCTGAGCAAAGTATAGTTCAGAGAGGTGACTTATTCAAAAATATAGCTAGTTAGTGGGGGAAAGTGGGACTAGAATTCTGCTCTCTCAAAACCAACTCAGGGTTCCTTTCAATAGATTGCAATGAGTTTATGAAATATTGTTAGACTCAGTCTTAGCTAAGAGGATGAAATTGAACTGAGATGGAGAAGCTTAATGCCTAGTCAAATGCTATAAATCCTAGATACCACAGCTCATAGATAATCATATTTTAAAGCAGAACCTATGTTAGAGACCATCTATTTTAGACTATAGTGTTATAAGAGCTGACATTTAGAGAGACTAAGTGAAATCATTCATTCAATCATTTATTCATTCAACATTTATTGAGCATCTATATTTGATGCCAACCACTATTCTATGCGCTGACAATTGAAAGGTAAACAAAACTCTCAGGGAGCTTATGTTACTGTTAAAATAGGATATTATTCAACCTTTAAGGTTGTTGTCACTATGCTTTGCTTCTCAAATATTTGAACTTTGAACACCTAAACACCATAATGTGCACTTGGTTACCAAATACAGAAGTCTCTCATAGACTTTACTGGTGAAATGTGTTGTGTAATTTCCAATTTGCAAGTGTGAGAGGCACTTCTGAATATAGAAATTCATGAGATGGTATCAGCAAAGTAAATACCCCAGGATACTGTTGTCCAACTTACAGGAAGGAGAATAATAGGGAGAGTTATAACAAGAGGGAAAGACAGAGAAAGATCAAGAAGTTCAAAATGGTAATCTTTTCATCTAAAAGAAAAGTGGCTGAAAGACGGAGATGCCCATTGGGAATCATCTTGCAGAATCTGGTTCCCTCCTCAGGGAAGGACAAGAAAGATTTTGTTTTGTTTTTAAACAATCTCAAACAACAGAAAATTTGCAGAGACATTATGAAGAATGTTTTGTTCTGAACCATTTGAGGTAAATTGCCAACATGAGCAGAATATCTCCCCCCATCCCACCACCACTCAGCTAGTGTGTATTTCCTACAGACAAGGATCTCCTTTGCAACCATCAAAATTGGGAAATTATCATTGATACATTACTATATTCTAATCTCCAGAACACATTCAAGTTTTATCAACTGTCTCAGTAATGACTTATGGCAAAAGGATTCAGTTTAGAATAAAGGGCTGCATTTAGTTACCATGTCATTTTATTCTCCTCCATTCAGGAATAGTTCTTCAGTCTTTCCTTGATGATTTTGATGATTACCGGTAAGCTATTTCACAGAACATCCCTCAATTTGGGTTTATCTGATGTTTCCTCATGATTAGATTCAGGATATGCCTCTTTGAGAAGAATACCACAGAAGCGTTGCTGTGTTCTTTTCACTGTATTCTATCAGTTGGTACACAGTTTTGCTTTATACCTTTATTGATGAGGTAAACTGTGATCATTTGATTAAGGTGATGTCTGCCAGATTCCATATGTACAGTTACTTTTTTTCACTTTGAAATCAATAAGGATTTTGTGGGGCAGTACTTTGAGACTATGTAAATATCCTGTTTCTCAACAGACTCATAATTAATTTATTTATGTCCTATGAACGCATGGTTTCCTTTTATTCAGAGGAAAATAGTTTTCTCAGATTTGGCCAGGGGAAACCCTTGCAATCTGGTTTCTATGTCCTGTTGACATATCCCAGCAGTCTTTGAGCATTTCCTTATATTCTGGCACAAGGTGTCCTAGGTTCTAGTATTTTCCCTGTCCCATCTCTGGAATCAGTCATTTATCAAATGATTCTTGTTTCATTTTATTGGAGAATGATGTTAGGAAACAAGATCTGGGTACTAAGGGTTTTCACTGCTATTGGGGTGTTGCTGCTCTTAGCGAACAGAGCTAGAGAATGTGTGTTTCGGGGTGTGTGTAATGTATATATGTATGTGTATGTGTAGACATCTATCTATCTGTCTATTGTAAACCATCGTGTACTCTAATAATTCCGATTCCGAGTCAACACCACAATGATCATTATAGTTTTCCCCTTTCCATATTTATAACTTTCTTTTCTGACAGTGACCAACTTGGATCCTAGTCTTCTTAATATATTTACTTATTTGATAGTCCCCTGTACATCACTAATCTCTCCTTGCCACCACTGCCCCACCCCTATCACAGTGTCCTCCTCACCTTTTTCAGGCTTCAAAATCTTTTGCTGGGCTCTGTCTCCATGAACATGCTTCTCACCCTACTTGGGCTGTGACACTATACACCAGTCCACCCATCCATGGATGCTCTCCTTACCCCATTTGGCCTCTAACACTTCATGCTCTGGCCATATCACCTCTCCCCCTGCCCACTTGGACTTCCTCCTAACTGCGTGGGCTCTGACACCTCCACTGGGCCGTGTCCCACCTCTTACCCTATGTAAATGTTCTCCTTACCATGCTTGGGCTACAACATCCTGCTCTGGGCACTTATGGCTCCCCCATACACAAAGATATCAACCTAGCTTGTTTGCTCCTAATGGCTTTTGCACTAAATAATTCAGGAAGGAACAAAATAGAAAGGAAAAGGAAGGAGACTGGAAAGCACACAAGGAAAAAGATTTTTTATTAGTAGAAGTGATCAGACCTCAAGGAATTGGCTCGTGTGAAATAGGAGATAGAAAACTAAGCTGGAGTCGCAAACTGTTTATTTATTAACTTATAGTAAGAATTATAACTATCACAGGAACCAGTAACATTTATTCTGGCATGATTGGTACATACTCTTTTGGTTGTCAATCTTCATGGGAAATCAAGTCATAATCAAATGTCACATTAGTGATTCATCATGGGAAATAGCTACAGGCCTGGAAATACTTAAAATTCTTTTGTACCTGTTGATGTGGACAAGGCCTACACAGGAATCAAAGGGATGGATTTTTGTTGGGCATCAGATTAGAACATGAGCCGTTAGATCTACAGATGTTAACCCTGACTGCCCTGGGAATAGTTTATAAAATACCAAAACCTTTACCCAAAGAACATGAAATCAACAATTCAAAGAGATTTATGCACCCCTATGTTCATCACAGCATTATTCACAATAGCCAAGACATGGAAGCAAGCCAAGTGCCCATCAATAGATGAATAGATAAAGAAGATGTGGTATATACCTACAATGGAATAATACTCAGCTATAAAAAAGACAAAACTGTGCCATTTGTGACAATATGTATGGACCTTATGGTTATTATGCTAAGCAAAATAAGCTAGACAGAGAAAGACAAACACTGCATGATTTCACTCATATGTGGAAGATAAACACACACATAGATAAGGAGAACAGATTAGTGGTTACCAGATGGGAAGAGGGTTGGGGGAGGGCAAAAGGGGTAAAGGGGCACATATGTACATTGGTGGATAAAAACCAGACTATTGCTGGTGAGCAAGATGCAGTCTATATGGAAACTGAAATATGACAATGCACACCTGAAATTCACACAATGTTATAAGCCAAAATGACCTCAATAAAAAAAATAATAAAATACCAATAGCTGGGCTTACCCTAGAGGGATCAGTTCAAAATCTTTGGGGGGTAGCCTAGGAATAAATATTTTTTAAAAAATTTCCCAGGTGATCATAATGAGCAGCCATAGCTGAAAACTGTTGAGTTAAATGTCTTAAATATTGAAATGCTAATTAGCATCAATTTATAATACCTTAATTCATCCAACTCGTTTTGCGGATCTGAAATCCCTGAGTTTGATTAAGGCCTCCTTTTCCCTTCCAATACCCAAGGGCATCCACTGCCAATGTTTCTTTCTGATACTCTTATTCTTCTATGCTTCTATATCTGATGAACACTCTTCTACCTGACATAGCCTTTTTCCTGGGTATTGCTGATCCATTCGATCAGGTTATAGTGGTCCAGGCTTATTCTGAAAGGCTTTGCATGTCTGGCTCAGAATCAATGTGTTGAGTTTAATAATAATATCAACAGTTACCATGTGGGTACCTTCTATGTTCCTAGCACCATGAGAAGTATTTCTTGTATGTATCTCATTTAAGACTCACTTCAGCCCTTATAAAGAAAATGTGTTCCCCTTTTACAGATGAGGCTGAAAGAGATTAAATCGCCCAAGATTATTGGACAACCAATTTTGAGTCCAAATCCCGTTTTCTTCCTGTGTGTCACTCTGCCTCTCATATTTTAACATTCGAAGACCAACTACTTCATTTCTCATTTTCATATTTTCTTGGAGAAATTTCCCATAATTGTAGCATTCAAGTGCTAACAACAATCACTGTAATATAATTCACTAACGACTGGAATTTAATATGAGTTGGGACAATCCTGGATGCCTGCCAAAGGGATTTACTAGCAGTGATTGAAAAGCCAAAGGGAAACATTCATAAACAAGATTCATGTGTGGACCCCGATGGACTCCTGTATGAGTAAAGCACAATGTGGTAAGTTGGAAGGGAAAACAGAGGCAATCTTCTTTGTAGTAGAAATGTACATTCTTGAACAGCTGGAGCACAAAGGCTGAAAAGAAAAGCATTTGGCCTAGGATTTGGCATTTGACTTTTCTCCAAATGCCATATCCAGATATATGAAAGCAAAAAATTTAAATATTACTTGAAAAAGTCTACTTATCTAATCCCCAGGTAGTTCTTGAGTTAAATGTTATTATTAACATCTTTCCGAGAGCTGTTGACTGGTTTTTCTTTATTTCTTCTATTAATGTGAGTCACCTATTACCTGAAATGTGCAGCACAGAGAACAGAGAAGAGAGAAAGAAAAGGAGACTAGACACATAGGAAGCAAGAAAGAAAATAAGAAACTGACCTTGGGCCTAGGTAGTTGAGTGGAAGCGTTGCTGATTACATAGAAGAATATATCTCAGAAATGGATGTACCTCAGGATCAATTTCCCTGTCCCAAGAGGATGGAATATTTATCAGATCATTAATGACCATGATATTTGCATTTCATTGTTTACCCAGAAAAAAATAGTGCAATAAAAGGAATTTAAAATGGATAGCTATGATTCCCTTTATCAGTATAAGAAAGGATTGTGCAAAATTCTATTTGCTTTGTTCTTTATTTCTTAATACTTTTCTAAGGATTGATTTGTGAATCCACCTTGCTTTTGTGTTCCAGGATCAGGTATTAAAAGAAAATCATAAACCACTTGGGGACAACTTAGGTAAAGAAGTTTCCTGGATGGCTCTCTGAGCATTTTAATTAATTCATAGATGCATTAATTAGTGATCATGACCTTGGGATAACAGACTACCCCTGAAGGTCACTACAGAAGATTAGAATATTCTAAGATTTGTTCTTTCCTCTTTTATTCCTCTCTCCAAGGACTTGCATGTTAGAGTTGCAATCTTCTAAGCAGTGGTCTCCAAAAATTTTTCGTCACGAATTTCTGTAGATTGAAAAAAAAACAAGTTTGTTAATATCTCACCCAAAATAATAGATATGCACTACTGTAGTGATATAATACATTATAAAATATATACATAATATTGAAATGGTAAGAATATAAGATATAAAATAATAAATAAAAGTTCTATTATTTTAATTTTGTACTCCACTTTGGGGGCCATTTCTTACAGTTTAATATGTATACAGATCTCCTGGAGATATTGTTAAAATGCTGATTTTGATTCAGTAGGCCAGGGATGTGGCCTGAGAACTTGCATTTTTAACAAGCAAGCAGGTGAAGCTGATGTTGCTGACCCATAGACCACATTATCAGTAGCAAAACTCAGAATTAAGTATCACATTTTATAAATTATTTCCTTCTGTTCAACAGATTTCAGAAAATTTAAGAGCACATTCTTGTCCCAAGGAAATCTACCAAACAATTCATAGACATACCACTGTGGTTAGGCTTCCTTTGTTTGAAAGATGATGCCCTAAAATAGATCTGTGCTTTTTCCAACCCTTTGGAAATGAGTCTGGCTCCCCCAAAAATCTGGGCTTCTAGACTGATGACCTGATGAATAAACTCTTTAGGCTCTCAATCTTCCTGCTCACAATTTCCCTCCTGCGTACAATGCCCCGAACTTGTATTTGGTAACAAATTCCTGTTGGCTTAGTACCAACAAAACCGGGACTAGGGTGAGGCACTATTTTTGGGCAAAAAATTTTAAGGAGGTACCACAAAACTCAGTAACCAAGATAAACAATTTTATAATTATATATTTAAAAACATAAATTGGCAAACCATGGCTGGTCACCTGTTTTGTAAATAAAGTTTTATTGGTCCCAATATTCTTCCTGGCCTACCCCATTGGACACTGCACACTGCAATACCTGTGGGCTATATCAGGTACTTCCTAAATGTCCTCTTCCAGGTAATTGTTAAAAGCAGCCTTCAGTAAACTAATAATTAAAAAAAAAAAATCTTTAAATCATGGTACACAGTATTTCAAGAAAAATCAAATATTTGTGATATCACTACTGTGAATTATTAAAAGCTGAGAAGAAATATTTAAACTTTTGATGTCTTTTAATGGAATTAGCCTGAAGAATTGAATAAATGGCCCCACTGATAAAGAACATTACCCTAGTTCCAGTCTTGAATGCTGTCTAAAATCTGTCACACAATTTCTCAGCTCTGAGTGGAATGCAAGAGGTATCGGATTTGTTATTTCTCTCTAGGGGTTAGAAAAATTACTTTAAAACATCAACAAGGGAAGAATGCCTTTAAACTGAGTACTAGGAGACATCTCAACATATCGGTGAATGACCTCAAAATCCACTCAATTATCCAAACTGGAAACTTAGATGTTGTCTTCAATTTTTCCTTCTTCATTTGTCCACATTCAATTGGTTGCTGAGTTATTTCAATTACATTCCTCAGAAGCCTTTTGGGTCTGTTTTTGTCTTCTCTAATTCTTCTGCCACTAAACCCTCACCTTCTGCTGCCTGCACTCCTCTTATAAAATCTGTTTCTCCAATTCCAATTCATTCTCCACATTGCAACCAAAGTAATCCTTCCAAAACAAAAGATTTAGTCACTTCATTTTACAGCTTTGAAACTTTAGAAACCTTCCTATTATGAGCTAAATGCAGGGCATTTAATCTGGCTCCAATCAGATTACCTAGACTTATCCTCCAAGACTTTCCCCACATGTACCACAGCCACTTTGTACTATGTTTGCTGAAATCACTGAGAAAGATAAACTCTCTTCCTTTGGCAAATCATGGATCTCAAGGAAAATATAGGTCTGGAGCCACTTGGAACTTTGTTTGTTTTTACAGAAAGAGAGCCTAACTGAGAAAAAACCAAGGAAAAAAGCAGAATCAAGAGATTAAGATGGAGATGGAGATAGAGTTAGGCAGAGGAGAAAGAGATTGAGAGAGAGAATAGGAGAGGACTATCTGAGACTTCGTACAGCCATATCTGAACCAGATCACTTCAGATATAGATATATAGCTTTGCATAAGACAATAAATTCCTTCTCTTTTCATAAACTAGTTTGAGTTGGGTTTCTGAGGTTTGCAACTAAAAGACTCCTGGCCAGTTCAATAAACCTAACAAAATGGAATTCCTATTTTGTTCATTATCATAAAATTAGTGTATGTGGTTTTCTGGTTTCTGGTTGAGTTTGGCCAAAATGAAGTGCAGACAACAAACGTTCCTGGGAACGGGAGACGGAGGGGAGGAAATAACTAAAGATGGGTAAAGGGTATTTGTTCCTATGAAGGTTTTTTCATTTTCTGATTTACCCACACTTAAGAACTGTCTAAAACCAGCTAGACTCCTGTACTTACAAATATATAGGGTTCAATATTTATGCATTATATGTCCTCAACACAAATGAGAATGAAATAAAAGACTATGCACATTTTAGAGCTGGTGACTTTTCTTTACTGGTCCTAATATTCAGAGGGAGAATAAAAAGGACAAGAAAGAATTTATCTTCGTTATCATTTTACTACTTGTGTCTTTGCTGAGTAGCTCATGACCTTCCTACTGCAGATGCTCACAAGCTGCCAGCTTCTCAACATCTGTTACTGTTGCCACTTTGAAAATTCGGAGACTCAGTGTACAGCTGGACTTTGCATTTATTATGGTTACAAATGGAATCTCCAAAGCCCATGGGATTTATCATCTCAAATGGTTCCACTGAAAGAAGCATATGCCCCTCCGTCATTCACTCCAGCCTGAGCTATTAGGGAGTCTGGAATGACCTTTGACTTTTGACTCCCTCTAACTTGCTGGCCACAACAAATGCACTTGTGGAAATCAACACTAGCCATTTAAACAATACAGTTGTCTTTATCTTAGTTACTTTACTCTTTTATGCATCATAATTAACTGCTTTAAAAAAATACCTAGTCCTCTGAAAAACTCTGTCCAAATATAACCTGCAAATTGATCACAGCTCACTTATTAACAGAGTCAAAGACTGTTTTGTACTCTCCAAATCTCCAAAAACTAAGCCTAGAGAGGATGTTCAACCACATGCTCTTATTCAAGACTTTCATTGCATTTCTAGACTTTCTATCACTGTTAACATTTCATCAGGAAAGGAAATAAAGTGCTTTCATTTTGGACATCCACAACTCAAACCAGAAATCCTTAAAAAGCAACACATGGTTCTTTTCCAACAGAACATTCTTTCCTCATCAGCAAATGGGCAAAGCAGGCAATATGTTGACTGTCGTGATACTACTGGGGTATGGACTTTGGTGGCAGCTGTCAGCAAGTAAGCCTGTGGACATGCTGAGGGTCACCCTCTACATGTCTTCTTCTCTTAATTTCACTCCAATATCTCTCATTAAGAGGAGGTCTCACCTCCCCTTCATGTGGCTTTCTCATCAGCTTGCTGGACTGTTCACTAGTTGGGTTGATTTATGATTTAATTTTATGGATGATATCACACAATTATCTCCAGATGGAATAATCAGGATGAAGGGCTGCCAACCAACATTGGGAATGAAGCAAGTTCATCCAGCACCAGCTATTTCTGCACTGTAATTATTTTTTTTTTTTGACTTCATAAATTCATCTGGGGACACTGGGTGTTCCTCTCCAGCAGGGCCTCATTTGTCTAATTCAAATGAGATTATCTCACCCTCGTCCCCATAGTTCCCCATATTTCTCTTACCACTCTGTGTCTAACAGTGACACTCATAAATGATGATTTGTGGAGCTAAAGATATACAAAATCTAATCTGCCCAATTTATGAGGCACTCATGGAGTCATCTTGATGAATTGTGAATCTTAAAGTTTTGATTTAGGCAAGCACTTTGATGAAGAGAAGAAGCAAGAAGACAAGCAGATTTGGTGATCTGCAGGTTCCCTCATCACTAAAATTATCTCAAGAAACCTTACCGAGTCAAAGTCAGAAATAGGAGGCCAGCTGTAATTATTGTGTCTATTGCATTCACCGAGCCTTCCATTGCTATGTGGTCCTGTGATCCTAAAGGATATATATTTTTTAATCCCACACTGCAGAGTTCTGAGAGATCAATCCAGCCAGCTGTTCTCCATCTTCTTTGTTTGCTCCCAAGCATAAGAAAATTGCATGCTTCATTCTAGCCAAAAAGCATCACAATAGCCTATAAAAGCACCTTAACCACGATGGTCCCATAGTAGGGCGTTGATACTTGCAAAAATAACAACACAAAATTACAACTGTGAAGTATACTCCTAAAGCTCTAGGTACTTGCTCATTTATTTATTTATTCAACAAATATTTATGTATGTGCCAGACTATTTTCAGACTTATAGGCCATATTAATTTCTTCAGCCAAAGAATAGTGGAAATCTATTATAGTGTCTAAAGTTGGGAGGGTGGAGGAGGGGGGAATGACATAATTATACATGGATTATGGAGAAAAGATTGAAGCCGGGAGTGGTTCTTTAAGGGTGGGTCCTTAACCAAGCCTATTAGCATTGCCTGGGAGCTTGTTAGAAATGCAAATTCTAAGGCCCCATCTCAGACCTATTGAACCAAAAACTCTGTGGGTAGAGCTGACTAATTTGTATTTAGACAAGCCTTCCAGGTGATTCTGAGGAGTGCTAAAGTCACCAGACTGTGGCAAGAGTGGCTTTTTCACATTTCAGATGAACATCCTTATTCACCAATGTAATTCCCTGTGTTTTGGAGTTGAGAGTGCTGCAAAACCCTAAAAGTGATCTCAGAAGGCTTTCTTTCAGTTTTCTTAAATGATAAATAATCTCAATAAAATAGTCCTTGTAGAGCAGAAGGAAGCCGAAAGAATTGTTTCCACCCGACACTGCTCTATGCCACCAAAATCAGGTAGATCTATAGTATTTAGCTGTAAGATTTTAACAGGTCTTTGGAAAAGTGTCTCAAGACAATCATCAGGATTATTACAAGGGCATTTACTTGTATTAACACAAATTTTGTTGATTTAATTTATTGCATTGAAATTTCTCCACTATGTATTAGTTTAAGGGCTACTTCAAATGCAGCATGATATATTACACAATCACGAGCATTGAAGTCAGACTAGTTCATATGCAGTTGTCACTTATTAGCTGTGCAACTTTGGGGAAATTATTTAACCACTCTTTTCCTCCAATTATGAATGTGATGATAATGATAGTTGTATTTTTTGAAATTATGAAATAATAAGCACTTAGCATATGTGGGGAATCAAAATTGGTTACCCGCAAATGTGAAAATTATTTGACATAAAAATTTGGGGCTGAAATCTGCAGACAGGACAAAAACTCTGAAAAACAAGTAGAAGTTACACTTTGTAAGAGACATTTACATTTGTAATGGAAATCTCCATTTGTAAAGGTATCTTCTTCCCTGTACCAGGAAGATGGGGAGATGACTTTATCTCTAGAAATCTTGTCAATGTGGAAGACTAAAACTTAAATCAGCATACCCTTGTTTACTGTGCTTTTCTTGTACTCCCTCATGGTTGGCACACCCAACTCCCCCAAAATCTTCCTTTGTCTATATAAGAGGAGAATCTCCATCATTCTGGGAGAGATACTCAGTTTCCCCGAGTCTCTCCCATGTATACATATTATAAAGCTTTGTTTGATTTTCTCCTGCTATTCAGCCTCATGTCAATTTAATTTGTAGCTCAGCCAGAAAGGGCCCAGAGTGGGTAGAGAATGCTCTTTCTCCCCATCACATAGCATATAATGATAGTTCAACAAACATCTGTTCTTTCCCACTTATTCTGTTTAAAAATGGTCCTAAATTCATGCCATTTAGTTTCTTTCCATGTGTGGGGGATTGGAATTGGCCACCTCAAAATACGTCTCTTTACCTTTATTTTCTCTGAAGGAGGCTTTGACCCTCCCACCCCCACCCCACAACTGTCTAAAGGGATTTGGACGGAAGGCCTGTCCCTGGGATAGGCCATCACTGTGGATAACTGGGTATCCATAGACTGGGAGGGTCCTTGCTAATCCCATTCTTATCAAAGTTCTGTTTACCAAACATTTACATTTGTAAGGGAAATCTCCATTTGTAAAGGTATCTCCTTCTCTGTACTGGGAAGAGGGGTGGATGACCTCATCTCTAGAAATTTGTCAATGTGGGAGGCGAGGCCTTAAAGCTGCATAATAACCTTACTGTGCTTTTCTGGTAATCTCCCATAACTGATCCGCCCCCAACATCCTTCACTGTCTTTCTATTTAAGAGGAAACCTCTGTCATTTTGTTGAGAAACTCAGTTTCCCCAGGTCTCTCCATGTATACATGTTATAAAGTTTTGTTTGATTTTCTCCTGCTATTCGGTCTCATGTTAATTTAATCTGTAGCCCAGCCAGACAGGACCTGGAGTAGGTAGGTGGTCCTTCTCCTCCCCTTCACATGCATGGTTTCTAAATGCTGTGTCAGTGTGGTGTCCAGAAGCAGACATGAGGCAGACTTTGGGGTACAAGATACTTTTTAGGGATCAATGCCTATGAAAGGAAGAGGGCAGATGCAGGATTGGGAAGAGGATGAAGTTGAACTGTCATGAAGGCCTAGTGAAGCTTTGGCAAGCAGCTCAGAAATAAATATTACCCACCAGAATTGTCCTGGGGTCAAAATGGCTAGGCTTTTATACCCCTATCTCAGTCCCTCAAGCTGGGAGTATCCTGGGAATTGTGTGACCTTGGGCAGGACAGCTCTCAACAACAGAGACAGATGCTGCAGTGGATGTCAGTTGGAGGCTTCTGCTGAGTGCATTCTCCACAGCTGGAAAGCAAGTTCTTCCTTGAAACAAAATACGGGCCATGCATCTCCATGTCCACCACTCGAGATTTCAAATCCTGGTTAACTATTTGCTACTTGTGTAACTTATGATGATAATAATAATAGCCAATTTTTATCAAGCCTCACTGTGTTCCAGCACTGTTTCCAAGTGCTTTACATCTCTTACACTCACCAACCCTGTGAGGTAGCTACTATCAGCATCCTTACTTTACAAAAGAGGAAACTGAGGCACGGAGGAGTTAAGCAACTTGCCACAAGGTCACATGCAAAATAGCAGAGCCAGATTTCAAATTCACCTAAGTTTACTTTACAGCTTGCAATCTATTGTAAGTCTCTAAATGTAGTTGCCTTATCTGTAAAGTAGAATTGATATTGAGGATTAAATTACATCATCCATGTCAATCACCTAGCACACTGTCTCAATTAGAGCTAGCTGTGATTATTAAAATCACAGATTGTTCTGAGAATTGTGAATTAGAGGCTCTAAGGCATGCAGTCTCAACAGGAGAGATGTTGCCCCAGGGAAGAAAAAATTGCTTCTTGGGAACAAACCTCTTATCTTGTTTCTGATATTAGGGGGAAAGCATTCAGTTTTTCGCCATTACATTACATTAGCTATGGGTTTTTTAACTACTGACTCAATCTCTTTATGTTTTGTGGTCTATTCAGATTTTCTATTTCTTCTTAAGTCAATTTCAGTAGTTTGTGGGGGTTTTTTTCTCTGAATATGTTCATTTCTCTAGGCTATTTGTTTGCATATAATTGTTTGTTGTGTTCCTTTGTAATCCTTTTAACTTCTGTAAAATCAAGAGTAATGTTCAGGATATATTTCATTCTTAATTTTAATAGTTTGAGTCTTTTTCTTTTTGTCAGTGTAGCTGAAGTTTTGTCAATATTGTTCATCTTTTCAAAAGAACAATTTTTGGTTTCACTGAGGTTGCCCATTAATTTTCTATTCTCTATTTCATTAATTTTCACTGTAATCAATATTATTTCCTTCCTCCTGCTTGCTTGGGTTTCCTTTGTTCTGTTTTTATGTTTAAAGTTTAGGTTTCTGATTTGAGATCTTTCTTCTTTTTTTTGTAATATAGGCATTTCCACCTATAATTTTCCTGCCAAGCACTGCTTTGGCAATATCCCATACGTTTTTGGTGTGCTGTGTTTAGTTTTTATTCACCTCCAAGTATTTTCTAATTTCCTTTGTAACTTTTTTTGAGCCCATTAGTTATTTAGGAGTATTGTTTTAATTTCCACATATTGGTGAATTTCCCAAATTTCTTTCTGTTACTGATTTCTAGTTTCACTCTGTTACGGTTGGAACACAAATGTATGATTTCTAACCTTGTAAAATTATTGAGATTTCCTTTATGGCCTAACATATGGTCTATACAGGAGAATGTTCCATGTGCACTGGAGAAGAAAGAGAATTCTGCTGTTATGGGTGAAGTGTTCTACAGAAGTCTGTTGGGTTGTAGTGTTGTCAAATCTTCTATTTCCTTATTGATCTTCTGCCTAGTTGTTCTATCCATTATTGAAAGCAAGGTAATTGACCCTTTTTGTATTATTGTTAAATTGTTTATTTCTCCCTTCAATTCTGTCGGTTTTTGCTTCATGTATTTTGGGGCTCTGTTATAGATGCATATGCGTTTACAATTGTTATGTCTTTCTAATGGAGTGACTCTTTAACATTATTAAATGTCCTTTGTGTCTAGTAACAATTTTTGCCTTCGAATCTACTTGTCTGATTTTATTATAACCCCTCCGACTTTCTTTTGGATATTGTTTGCATGATATATCTTTTTTCATTCTTTTATTTTCAATCTATTTGTGTCTTTGAATCTAAAGTGTGTCATTTGTAGACAGTGTATAGCTGGATCATGTTTTTTATTGTTTTGTTTTGTTTTTAATTCACTCTATCAATCTGTGCCTTTAGATTGGAATGTTTAAGATTTACATCTGCCATTTTGCTATTTATTGTCTATATGTTCTATATCTATTTTGTTCCTCTATTCCTCCATTTCTGTCTTCTTTTCTATTAAATAGATATTTTATAATGCATCATTTTAATTTCCTTTTACTACATTTTTTTCAGTTATTTTCTTCGTAGTTACGTGTGGATTATGAGTGTCTTATAACAATTTAGTTTAAATTAATACCAACTTAATTTCAATAGCATACAAAAATTTTGCTCAGATATATCTTTATTCCTCTACCGTCTTTGTGCTATTATTGCCATACAAATAATACACTTTATATTCCATCAACACAGGTTTATAATTATTTCTTTATGCAGTTGTCTTTAAATCGGATAGGAGAATCAAAAAGTTACAAACAAAAATGCATTTATGCTGTCTTTTATATTTACCTATGTATTTACCTTTATTACTGCTTTTTTGGTGTGTGCTTGGATTCAAATTACTGTCTAGTGGCCTTTTATCCCAACCTGAGAGACTTCCCTTAGTATTTCTTATGGGGCAAGTCTACTAGTGATAAATACTCTGTTTTTATTGTTTTGAGAACATGTTAATTTCTCCTTCATTTTTGAGGGGTAGTTTTGCTAGGTATAGAATTCTTTGTTAACAGTCTTTTTCTTTCAGTACTTTGAATATGCATCTCACTGTTTTCCTGCATCCTTGCTTTCCGATAAATCAATTGTTAATCTTATTGAAGCTCTCTGGTGTGTGATGAGTCATTTCTCTCTTGCTGCTTATAAGATTCTCTCTTTGTTCTTGGCTTACAATAGTTTATTATGATGTTTTAAGGTGCTGATCTCTTTGAATTTATTCTACTGCACATTTGTTGAGCTTCTTGCATGTACAGATGAATGTTTTTCATTAAATTTGGGGATTTTCAACCATTATATCTCCAAATATTCTTTCTGTCCTTTTCTCTCTCCTCATCTTATAGGACTACTATTTTGCATATCTTGGTACACTTGATGGTGTCCTCTAGGTCTCTTAGGCTCTGTTTATTCTTCTGCATTCTTTTTCCTTATGTTTCCTTATGTTCCTAAGTGAGGAATCTCTGAAGATTGTTCACCTTACAGATACCTTTTTCTTATTGGGCTTTGTGGAGTCTTGTCTCATGCACACACATGTAGGTATTCAGTCAAAGACACAAGGAGCCAGCTTCTGGAGCTCTCTTTCTGCATAACTCACTCTTTTTTGTACTCTATCTCATAAATTTGAACTACCTCACTTTCTGCTAACTCTGATCTCTGCCTCTTCAATTCAGTAAGACTTCCATGCTCTTTTTGGGTTTACTCTCCCCAGCATCATTGTCCAGAAAGTGTCTCCAGTCACACAACCAGGATAATCACAGGTCTCACATTGTTTCTTTCTCTTTATTCAGGAATCCCAGTCTGTATTGCCTGTTTTCCAATATCCAAAAACAGTTATTTGCCCTTTCCCTCCCAGTTTTCTGTTATTTCTGGTGAAAAAACAAGTTAACTATCAGTTACTCCACCATGGTTGGAAGTGGAAATCACTCTGGGTCTCTTTTGGAGTACTGTCAAGTGCTTGCTAAGTCATTATAGCTCATGGCTCCTTCTTTCTAACTTATGGGAGGATGGTCATCTTCTGTTGAAGTGGAATACTACAATAAAAAGTTCTAAGAAAAATCAATAACAAGCAAATTGCCTGCAAAAGAAGAGACTCTAAGCAGATAAAGTCAAAAATTTCTCATTTTTTGTGGAAAATAAAGGAGATAGTAAAGAAATGTCTAGTTAAGGATTTTGAAGTTTCTGACAGACAGTTTACTGGGTGGATGGGGAATTAACTTTCCAGAAGAAATCATAGTCTCATTAAATTCTATCAGAAAATTGCTTAAATATTTAATCTGGAATGCTAATTATTTCCCAGAAGATAGTAAATCATGTTAGTTCACCAACTTCTACCTGCTTCAGGTTTAGAACATTTTTCTTTCTTAACTGTAACATTTAATCCTCCTCCTTAAAACCAGTGCCACAACTGTGGGAAGGAAAATGGAGCCTGGGGCAAGCAGCTCTGATAGCCCTCATTTCCACTACAAGTCAAGTCAGTGGTCATCCCCAACCTCAAAAGTTTCAGGGTTTGCACTCTGTTCTGCTGAATTCCAGAGAGAGAATGGCAAAATGATGGCCATGTCCCCAGTTGAGACCCAATTTGGTAAGTTGGAAGCAGAGACATGGCAGTCTCAATGCTTTCTGGCTCTGAGTTGTCTTCTAGCTTCAATCAGAGAAAAAGTGTGTCCATCTGCTGCGTCCTTGCCTGTCTCAGCTGCAGAGGTCCAACTTCACCTAAGGGGAAATGGAGCATCCTTGCATTAACTCAGCTGCTGAGGTTTGAACATAATTATCTTTCTTGCTCTTCCTTTGTAACTAGATGTAGATGAGGGTAAAGGAGAATGAGAAAAGGAGAATCACATCAGAGGATATAAATAATAGAATTTAAGCTTCAAGTGTTGGCATATTCGTTGTCTTAAAAAATCTGTCCTAACTCAGTTTTAATATTCCTTGTCACTAAATAAAGCATTTTTAAATTTGCTTCAATGATTAATTGATTTAATAAGTGCATGTCCAGTACATTGTGGGCAAAAAGAATGGGTCTATTTGTCCTTCATCTTTAAAGGGAGATACATCTGACATATGGAATTAGTTTCAGCCTTCTGTGCTTTATGAGAACAGAAGTAGCAAAAATGTTTCTATTCTGCCAGTTGTAACATGGAAACTTCCCCAGTCCAGTGCATTCATCACAGGTAGGGCCAACTGGCCTGATGGAGATCATTAGTGAAAGCATCCTATAGCTAACTGTTCAAAGTGTCTGGCACAAAATAATTCACTGTTGCAGAAAGGAATTTGCAGGCTCAACCAACAAGAAAACAGTTGAAGCTTCTCATTCCAAATCACAAATCTGTCAGCCAAATTTATGCCATTACAGAAGGGTTTCTCAACCTCAGCACTATTGACATTTTGAGCTGGATAATTCTTTGTTATGGAGAAAGAGGATGCTTCTGTGCATTGTAGGATGTTTAGCAGCATCCATAGCCTCTATCCACTGTATGTCCATAGAACATTCCCTCCTCCATCCCCACTAAGTGTGCCAATCAAAATGTCTCCAGACACTGCCCAAAGTCCCCTAGGGGGAGCAAAATTGCCTCCATTTGAGAACAACTTTTCTACACCAAGAGGAGCTTCAAACTTGTTTAATTTACACATTTCACTTTTTTTCTCTTGTATTAGTTTTATAGTGCTACCATAACAAAATACCACTGAATGGGTGACTTAAACAACAAATATTTACTTCTTATAGTTCTGGAGGCTAAAAGTCTAAGATCAAGCTATTGGCAGGCCTAATTTCTTCTGAAGCCTCTCTCCTTGGTTTGCAGATGGGTGAATTCTGCCTGTGTCCTCACTTGACCTTTCTCTGTGCATAAGCATCCCTGGTGTTTCTGTTTGTGTGTCCTAATCTCTTCTTCTTATAAGGATACAAGTCAGATTGGATTAGGGACCACCCTAGCCACTTCTTTTTAACTTAATTATCTCTTTAAAATCCCTATCTCCAAATATAGTCACATTCTGAGATGAGAGGGAGGGTTACAGTTTTAACACACAGATTTGTAGGTAGGGGTAAGGCGGGACACAATAGGGGGCACACTCCCCTACCCTGAACAATAGTGTATTATTTGGGGATGCTGGCTGCAAGCAATTCAATTTCTGAAAAAGAACAGGAAGATAGTTTGAGAAGGCTAGTATCATAGGCTTTGCTTTCTTAGCCCATCTTCCCCACCCTACCCCTCTACCCCTGTGGTACAGTGAAGTAATGAATGTTTCATTGTCTCAACTCATTCTAACTATAGATCAGATTTTTCACATTGATTGTGCCAGAATCAGTGTGAGATTTGATTATCCAGAGATATTAATTCATACTAGATTCTTCAAATATATTCCTTTTTTTTTTTGCATCTCATACTGGTGAGACAGGAACATTTGTTTTCACAAATACTTGCAGCAATTTTGGAATATCAATCAAAAGATTAGGAGATTGGATTTGAGTATGATGAGATTCTTTTTTCTTTGTTTTTTGCTGAGGAGGATTAGCCCTGAGCTAACATCTGCTACCAATCTTCCCCTTCTTTTTTTTGGTTTGAGGAATATTAGCCCTGACTAGCACAGTAAGCTGACATCTGTGCCCATCTTCCTCTATTTAGTATGTGGGTTGACACCACAGATGGCTGGTGAGTGGTGTAGGTCTGTGCCCAGTATACAAACCCTCAAACTGAGGCTGCTGAAGCAGAGCATGCCAAACTTAACCACTGGACCATGGTGTTACCACACAAAGGGCATGATCTGCTCACCATGAGACAAAGGCCAATCATCAAGAGGCAAGATAGTGGAAAAGAAAGGCCAGTTTATTACAGCTTACTAGCAAGGGGGAAGATGGCTGACTTAATGTCTCAAAGAACCATCTCACAGAACAAAGACTACAGGCCAGTTATATAGAGGGCTGGTCTCTAGGTGGGGGAGGCATCTGGTCTCAGGGTGGAGGTATCCATCTGATCTCTGGGTGGAGGCAGATATTCGGTCTCAGGGTGGGGTATCCATATCCATCTGCTCTTAGTTCCTGATGGTCTTTTGTTTTACTTGATATGCATCAGAGACTGGAGCAATGCTCTATATTCTGATCTTTCAGTTGTCATTGATGATGGCTATCAACATAGATTCTCTGCTGTCATCACATTCCTAAGGAACTCAAAAGAACAAAGTTATTGACTTATTGCTGCTGGGAGGGGCCATGAAATCCACAGAGGCTGTCAGCTAGTCAGAGGTCATTCAAAGTTACAATATGGTTTCTTTTCTACAATATGGCTTCCCTTATGTCAACCCTGTATTGAGCTGGTATCAATACTCCCCAATTTTTGTTCATTACTCAGTCTTGAGGGAATGGGGTGACAACCACTCTAGCTGCTTCCTGCTGTTAAGGGACATAGGCCTAACAAGGACTTGAGGAATGACCAGCTTATAATTGTAACTACTCACAAGTTCCAGAGCACTGTTCCTGGAGGGATTGATCTCCTCGGGTCTCTGGGAATAGACTTGACAAGAGAATTAAGAATCTGGAACCTGAACAGAAGGTGTAACAAGACCATCACCAAAGGACCTATTAGTAAGTAAAGCCATACCTCGCTGGGAAGAAACTCTTATTTATAGATTCCAGAGTAAGAGGGGAGGCAACAACCCTATCTTGGCTTTTGGGGCATTGTAAATGTTTAAAGCAGATGTACAAATCCTGCCCAATAGGCCAGTCAGGACTTTCTGTAAAAAACTCTAGGTTAGACCAAATTAACTTTAAACCAAATGGCTCCCTCATATACTCCAATATATCTTATTGCTCTCCATTTATTTATCATTTTCTCCCTTTTTCCGTAGAAAGCATTGATGATTAAAATATCATCCCTTGGTGCCAGGGTGATTGCTGCCTGTCCTAGGTCCCTCAAGTCCGTCAGTGCCAGGCCTTTATCCCATTGGTTCACCTAGTTATCCACATTGAGGGGAAATAGTGGAGGAGCATAGATATATACATATTAACAGAGGAAGCTTTTCATATGTTTTTCAATTAATTTTAGATTGTTCTGCAAGCATTGTGCATGTGATTTTTGTGACCTCTTATGATTACATTGTTTACAATTATAGAAAAGACTAGTTTTAAAATAAGTTCTTAAGCTTTATTAGAAATAGGCCTTATCAGAAAGAGAAATTCATCCAGAGTCATAAAATTGATCAACCACCTCAAGTTGTTGAGCCATCATTACTTTAGCTTGCATACTAGTCTTACAACACTTTAAGACAATAACTAGAATTATGACTGATAACCAGGACAGATTACAATTCCAGGAATGTTAAATAATTTTAAAAACACTTATATCAATAACAGTTGCCACCTAAGAAGGTTTATCATCACTTATTTGGCAATACTTTCCATGTAATTTAACATACCAAATAAGGTCAAAAGAAAGATTTAATTCAGGATTTGAATATTTTTTGTGGGGGAAGCTTGTCAAAACTGTCAGAAGGTTTTAAAACATTTGATCAAGTAGGAAACAATGGTCATTGTGAAACAATGCTCAGTTATCCATTCAATCAAAGTGACAACAGAAACAGTCAAGGGCAAACAGTTAAAATGGTCAAAAAAAAAAAAAAAATCTTAGAGAGACTTCAGTCCTCTTTGAACATAGGAAATTATTTTAACATAGTTTTTCTGTCTTTTAGGTAGACTTGCTCAAAGGTAAAGAAAAACCTTTTATAACTTCTCAGATGCAAAGTTCAAGAAAATTATCCTTTTAAGAGAAAGAAGACCAAATTTTAATTTTGCACTAGCTTACTTTTGACATTAAAACTCATTTACTTAATTGGATTTAGTTTAATCTTAGCCAACTCTACCATGCATAAAACTCCTCAGGGTTTTACTTTCACAAACTTTCTCTCACTTAGTTTTTACATTTGAATTTGCCCCATGCCTTCCTTTCTTCCCTTCTAGTACTTTAGGAAAAATTTATCTTTCTTAGCAAAACAAACAAAAATATTTCCATTCTTTATACCTTCTTTACTGAAAACATATCCCACTTTCCTTGAATACAAACATATTTTTCTTAATTTTTAGTAGTTTTAATCACATATTAGAATTTTTAACCCTTAGAAACCTTAATTTTTAAGTAAAAACTAAGAAGTAAGCAATTAGAAACTTTCTTTTGCATTAGCATTCTGTGGCCTGACAAGCCTACAAACACTTTTCACAATTTCTGGAAACATGTTACTTTACAGTATAATCTTAATAAAACACAAGACGTGTTTACCAATTGACCCAAAACGCCTTTTAGTTTTTCTGTAATAAGCCAAAAGTCTGACTTAGATATGTTTAGCAATAATGTTTCAGTATTTTATCTTATTTGAAAATGACCCAGATACTCAACAACCTTTTATCATTAATTAATTTAGCCAAACTCTAAAGTTTTAAGTTACCAAAAGGACTTTGAAAGCTGTTTTTTCAAGTATACAGACCATAAAACATAACTATTGTACCCAAACATTCTTACCCATTTTCATCTATCATTTGTTTCCAACAACTATAATTAGATTACCCATGAAAACTTCATGAGACATTAGATAAAATTAACTATCACTTGAAGTTATTATTTTTGTTAACCAGTTTTGTAATAGAGATAATGGCAGATTATTTGACCAATAAACTAGAATAAAGACTGCGTGTCTGAATGATAGCCAACGCTGATAACTCTGAGGACATGCCTATTTTAATCAAACCAACAAATTTAAACAAGCTTTCATTCACCAAAGATGATTTCATATCATGTTAATTTGAAAGACATTTTGGGTTAGTTGAATTTAGAAATATTTTTTTTTGTAAGCACTTACTTTAAGCCAATAAAACAGAGCTCTTAATTTTAGCCACACCATCCAGAGGTAAAATATCGCACACATGTAACATACATGTAGACACACACATAAACAACAGACAGATGCAAGAAAGATTTTATAGCCTCTGTTTTAAAAATTTTAGCAGTTTGCTTCTGCAAAAGCTTCTTTTCCCATTTTTTTTCTTTTTTTCAATCTTAGGCCCCTTTTGTTATGCACTTGCGCAAGTCTCCAGAGTTCAGAGGGGAGGCTGGCCATTCGGGAACTGGTTGTGCTTTTAGAAGCTCGATTTCCCACTTTTCTTTTAGTTTAGTTTTGCTATACAGTCTGAACAACATCTAAGGACAGTGTAGTGGGTCAGAAGTGTGCTGCTTGTGAGTGTTATGCCCTAAAGAAAGGTTGTAAACACTTTCTTATGTCCCTTGGTTTTTCCCACTGCCATGGAGGCTTGGAGCATGTGGGTGACCAACCCTATATGGGCTTCCTAGGATGATCCTTTAATTAATTAATGTGAATGATAGTGGAGTTCCCTGTGGGACCACTGCATGTCTCGAGGCTCAACCTCAGACACTCCTGCTAGGTTTCCAGTCACCTGAGAACCTTTCGGCCCAGAGGAGCTAATGTCCCTTCTCTTCAGAGCTGAACAAGTTCAGACTCATTTCTCTATCAAGCAGTTTCTTCAGACTTCATAAACACAATTCTTTCCAATGTAAAGCCAAATTGAAAAGGTCAGCCTGCCCCATTTACTCCAGAAGTTCCCCCTAGGCTCCCCTGGCCTAGGAAATTCCCCCAGGTTTCTCTTTCCTAGGAATTCCCCCAAAGAATTGGATAGCATTTTGAATGACAAAAGGGGTTGACCCACCCTTCCAGCTACACCATTCCAAATGTTTCTGTTTATCAGGGAAATTTTTAACTTAAGAAGTGAATCAAAGATTTTTGTGTTCTAAAACTTCAGGACAACGTACCACACCTTTAAAGTCTGCACAACACATTTAACAAAGGCCCTTTTCTCTAGGTGTACAACTTAACCCTAGACCAATTTACCTTGTTGGGGGGGGGTTTATTATTCTTTTTATTAGCACCTGATATTAGCCTCTAGTTTTTATCTCATACAGTGTGGGCTCAGACAACTCTATTGATTTCCTTTTTGTAAGTTTAATTAACACTGCCTGAAGGGCAGATTTATATGCTGTCTTACAATCAGGCAGAGAAAATGTTCCCTAGTGAGACACAATGTCTATCCCCACAATACAATCTATTACACAATCAGGCAAAAAGAGATATAATCACTTCACATAAAACCCATAAAAATATCAGTTTTTCTACAAAATTTTATCAATTCTTATACCTCTAATCATAGCTTTCATTAGGACTTTATCAATAGGTCTTGGTATTCTAATTTTGGACAGGGGAAGCATTCCCAGTCAGATATTTTAAAACATACTCAGGCAAAGTTGATATAACCTCCTTATATAAAATTAGCTCAAACATCTCAACCTTTATAATCTTATCAACACTTATACTTTTACATTTTCTTAATTTAATTGTAACCTGAGTTAGAGTCTTAAGGCTAGTCATTACTTTTTCCTTTCTTTTTTAATTTGGCCTTTTTATAGGTACCAATAAAACAATTATGATGAGAGCCGTCACAATTTCTTTTTCCCAGTTTAGAAGTTTTTCCAATTTAAATGATCCATCATCTGGCCACATTGACATGTAGGATATTAATCTTAACAGCAACTCATACCAAAGCTTAACCACAGATGCAAGAGGCATCCCCAAAAGAGATCCAGAAAATTTACTCCCCAAAATAAGAAAGCACAACAAGCAGCAAAAGTTGAGATGACAAAGGGCCCTGATGAAATTATGAGAGGAAGACTATACTCTATCCACTCTGGGTCCTTTTTGGATGGGTTACAAATTAAATTGACATGAGACTGAATAGCAGGAGAAAAATCAAAGTTTTATAACATGTATACCTGAGTAAGGTTATTATGTAGATTTAAGGCCTCGCCTTCCTGATTGACAGGTTTCTAGAGATGAGGTCATTCCCCCTCTTCCCAGTACAGAGAGGGAGATACCTTTACAAATGGAGATTTCCCCTACAAATGTAAATGTTTGGTAAACAGAACTTTGATAAGAATGGGCTTAGTAAGGACCCTCCCCATCTATCAAAACCCAGAGTTATCTATGGTGATGTCCCGTCCTGGGGATAGACCTTCTATCTTATATCCTTTTAGGCATTAGTGGGGAGGGGAGGTCAAAGTTTCTTTCAGAGAAAATAATCAAGGTAAAGAGACATATTTTGAGGTGGCCAATTCCAATCCCCCACGAAAGCAAATGGGACCCCTTATGACAAAATTCCCTGAGAGCAGACACAGCCAGACAAAGAGTGTGTCCCAGAACCCCAGTCTACTCAACTGGCTGTGAAGATGCATGCCAGTACATACATCCTCTGGATGTCAGAGACCAGAAAGGTCACAAAGCCAAGCTTCTCAAGATATAGCACTAGACAAAAGAAAAAAAAAACCACATCTTATGTGCACATTGACAGCTTTACCTGTGCTTTGGGTCTCTCAGAGCCAGAGTAATGCCTAGGGGGGAGGTTCCACAGGGTTGGGATTGCGTATGCTTTACAGAGTGCCTCATCATTGCACAGACATTTTCTTGAGGTTGACAGGGGTACCTGTGTCATCTACCCCATTCCGTGACCAACTTATCCTTTCATGGGAGACTTCTTGAGGTGGTGAGTGCCCTAATGGCTCTTAACTCCTTGACCCATGTCCACCAATATTGCAGCTCTTTGGGCTTCCAAGATTCCCTCAGCAATAGATTCCACTTTATGCACATACTCCATAGCTGGGCCTGGAGAAAGGTGCAGAGCTTGACTGTGGGCATCAATATAGTTATAAGATTTAGACAAGTCCCACTCAGCCTGGGCACTTAGTCCCTGAGCCAACACAAGGCAAGCCAGGGAGGAAAGAGGCAAAGGCCTGGAGCAGGCCTGGGGCCAGGGCTCCCAAAGCAGGGGTTGAGAGTTAAGTCCCTGGCAAAAAGTTTTTAAGTTTTTGACTTTACAGAAGGCCCAGGTTCAGCTCAGGTCCAGCCCAAATTAACCTCAGCTTGCTGATGATGGGGGAGGTGACAAACAAGACAGACAAAGAAGGGAAAGAGGTGATCAGGCCTGGCTCTCATGGCCTCTTCCCAAGGATTATCAAGATAAGGGTCACACAAACAACAGTTTCCATGCTGGGGCACACAACCCCAGCAGGACAGTTTACAGAATACAGATCTCCTGTTCCCATAACTGACTCAGTAGGCGTCTAAAATACTCAGTGGGTTCTTGACAGGAGACAAAACAGGGTTCCAGATTGTCAGTCAAAGGACTGACCCACGGGCCAACCTGGAATCACTCCAGGTGCCCAAACAGATTAACAGAAACCAGAACTTCCAAGAGAGAGCACCTCTCTTGAGGTCGCCAGGGTGACCAGGCCCAGAAATCAGAGGAGCGCTCCCAGGGGTGGAGCCTTTGACTCTTTAAAGATTTATTTCTTGATTCGAGAGCTCAAAAGGAGCCCAAAATGGCCACTGTAACATTAAATTATCCCAGGTTATCTTGCCAGCTGTTTACAGTTATCTTCATTTTAGGGGGCTTTTCCCAAGGTGGTCACAACAAACAAGGTAATTTCTAAAGAGAGTTTGTTATGATCACTGAGAAATTCAGTCTCCAAACAGCCAATTTTAACAAATAAAACAGTCAGACATAGACAAACATGAACAGACACCAAAATCCAATAGTCTGGGACTCTAACCCAGAGCTGGGGACTCTAACCTGACCCCTTTGAGTGCCCCAGCAGCTGTAACCTTTATATTGTCTCCCACACTCCTAGCCTTGGGATTTTAACCCAGGAACAAAATCTCACCAGTGGGGCCTCTAACCCACTATGCTGATGAGATATTAGACAATTTTAGCTACAGGTGCATTTTAATGAGGTCACTCACCCAAATCCAAAAGACACCTGATCCTGGATCTCTTTACAGACACAGACACAGACAAAATCAGACACCATTGAACTGGGTCCTAGATTCTGGGTGAAGGACTTTTTCCCTTTCTGATAGGGTGCCCTATTAACCAGATGGTGCCCCTTCTCAAAGATGGGACTCCAGATGGAGGGGAAGGAAAATTCTCAGTAGTGTACCCCTTTGGTGACTTACTCTACTCCAGATGTGAGCCCATCCACCCTCCAGAGGCAGCTGTTTCTCCTTCCACCATAAGGAACGTTAGGAGGCAGCCAGTGTTGGCACAGAAGAGCAGGAAGGGCAGATCCCTGGGACAAAGAGAGCCTCGGAAGCTGCTAAGGACTTACCTGACAGGTTGCCCATCTGAGGTCGGCTGGCCACGAGCTGGACTTAATGTCCCACCAGAGTCACCAGATTTCTGTTACTGCACAAAGGGACCAGCCCTCTATGATGAGATTCTTGAACTCTACTTTTTACAATTTAATTTTAAAAATCCCAAATCATGTCTCCTTTAGGTAAAGACTTTCTTGTATATATTAATTTTTCAATGCATCACACACTATCCATTATAGATGTGAATTAAAAATATATACTATTTGGATCATTTAATATTTTTCTGTATTTTGTAGCACTTTGCAAAGCAAACTTAAAGTAAAGAAAAGTATTAAGTTAGGAATCTAATCCATTGTGGAAATAAAAAATATTGATGACCATTTGGTTATTGTTGCTCTGACTTATATCTGGAGACTCCAGATGAATTGAAAATTGAGGGTTTTTTTGTAAGTGACATTTTGAAGTACAATGTAGATAGATAAGAAAGGGACACCAAAATCATTTTGCCATCCTTAACAGAAATCTCCAAATGGCAAAGTCCTTCAAAACAACAAATAAATGTAAGATCCCTTAACGACAAAGTTTTAGAAAAATCCTACATGGAAAAATATTTATTAAAGTGTTCTCAGTATAATTAGAGATTTAGATTTTTTTCTTCTTTATACCTTTCTCAGTTTACCACTTTTCAATGATAAGAATGTGTTAATTTTGCAATCAGGAAAAAAAAATGTCCAAAAATGCTTGTGATGGCTCTGGCAGGTTAGCTTTCAACAAGAATTTTAATGCCTCAGTGTACTATAGAGCCTCACTAGCCAATCATTACATTTCTCTGCTCCTTTATAGCTGGAGTTCTAAATCATTAGCTTCAACCAATCAGACTCACTTCCATGAGATCTGAAACACAAAATGAGGCACAGGTATAATTGGAATGATGTTGGTCTTTTCTGTAGCAGTATTAAGATTCACTGTCTTTATGGGTGTCAAGAGGCTAGGTAGAGGGTATCCATTTTCTTCCCAGGAGATATCTAGCAGGTATGACATAGCTCTAGAGACAAGACAGGGGCTTCCTGATTCCTGGAATCTGGTCAAATTGGGTTGCTTTTGGAGCTCACACATTCGTTAGTGGCTTTCTGAAGGAGGTGACAGCTCCCCTAGTGAACTAATTCCACAGTGCTGTTCCGGGAGGTATTCATGGCACAGCCCAAGAACCAAGCCCTTCTACTAATTTTTGATTCAACCTAATTCTCTATACTAAATAACTTCCTGCTTAACATAGCTAAAGAGGCTTATGTTTTTGTGCAATTGAAGCCCAATATACTCAAAGCTATAGCATACCATTTAAAATAATCGATTTATAACTCTTTGTTGGGTTGCTATATTATAAGTAAACAATACTGAAGGGAGAAAAAAGACATATAAGTCCCTACTTTTTTTTTTTTTTACCTCACAGAGCTAATAATCTGGCTGTCTTCTAAGTAGCTAAAATGCAAGGAATTATATATGTTTGCAGTTAGAATAAACCAAATTCTGACCACAGTTACCAAGAAGTCTACACTGGTGTAAGTGGGATATAAGATTGACATTTAGGGATTTACATGGTTGCAAGTGGGGATAGGGGATCAGGATTAGAAAGGAAAATAACAGAATTTGGCTAAGTGAATGCCTATAAGAGGTAGAGTTAAAGGAGCAGTCAAAGATGAATTGGATTTTGCACTTGAGAGATGGGGAGAATATGGATGCTATGAAGAGAATGAGAAATACAGACATGCAGTTGAGTTTGAAATGAAGATAACAAGCCCAGATTTAACATGTTAATTAAAGTCCAGATTCTGTTAAAGGGGATAAATGTTTCCACCAGGGTGGTGAAAGAGTTGAGCCAATTGGGAATACTATCCAAAAGACTTATCATGGAATTGCTCACCTAAAGAAAAGAAATGAGACCAATAACAGAGATTCTAAGAAAGGAGAGGAGGAAAAGAAGCCACAGATCATCACATCAAACAGAAGCATATGCTAAAGCTTGGAGGAGATCAAATGAAGTGAGTCCAGGCAAGTGAAAGGGGGGTTATTAAAAACTAAATGTAGGAATATTAGGCTCAATCCAGGACATTTCCTTCACAATGACCCTGGTGCTTTTGTTCAGGATGAGGACCTTAAGGACCTGGACCAGAAATGGACAAGGTGCCAGGAGAAATATCTTGGAGGAAAAACCAGCAAACAATTGACAATGCAGGGCTGGGTCATTAGAGAAAGGGTAAGGTTACAGATTTAGACTTTAGGGTCGTTCTCATTGGGGTGATAGTTGACATCATTGATGGTGAGACACAGAGAGAAAAAGGTACACCCTAAAATTAATGGTGTGGTGTTGTGGAAAAATCAGTTAATGAGACGTAAAGGGAGAATTCTGGGAGATAAAATGACAAACAGGAGAGTATTATTTACTGCATGAAGAAAGACAGAACTGCAAATAGCTAAGAATGGTTGACAACATCAAATACTGCTGGAAGGTTGAAAATGAGATTGTTAAATGACGATTGGACATTGTTAACTGAAAGGTCATTTGTCACTAGTGACCTTCAAAGAGAAAATTTGAGTAGCATGGCCTGAGTAAAAGAAAAAAGGAGCTAAGGGATTGAGGAGGTCACAGATGGTATTAAGAGAGTTTATTTTGGGCTTCCAGCTTAATCAGCAGGCAGAGATCAAAAGTCCAAGCTATTCTAGTTCATATTTCTTGGCAACTGATGCCCTGGACTCCTATGTTTTCCTGCAATACATTTTTTTGTCTTGGAATAATTGACTTCACCTTTCTCTTGGGATGAAAAGCAAAACCAATGCATTTAAAAATAACATTTGATCTATTGAAGCTAGACAGGAGATGGAAGACACAAGGAATACCATTCCTGCCAAGATGATGAAATAGCTTGACTCTTTCGGTGCTTATAGGGCACATATCACAAGATGCAAGAGCTCAAAAGGGGAGAAGAGGAGGGTATCTTCTAGGGATAACAGAGTTAAGAGCAAGTTTAGCATATCAGGCTGATTTTTCTCTTAAAGGTCTCTATTTTCCTATCCAAAATGTTTTCATTTTACTGGGAAGTGGAAGAGGACGAAGTTGGCAAGGGATTGTAAATTTGGGGGTCAGGGAGGATTTTATATTTTCTAAATAATCTTGTCTAGGATGCCCATTAAGATGCTGGCCAGGGAAGTATATTACCCCAATCCCATAGGTTCCTCTTGGGTAACATAAAATCAGACAAATTCCAAGATGATATACACCAGACTAGTCTCTGTCTTATGTTAAATTACCATAGAAACACAGTACCAGGGCAATAGGTACTGAAAAAGAAGTCCTTTAATAGGTAATGTTGGGAACTGAAGGTTGAAATGACAATTTACATCTTTTTATATATGTGTATGTATGTATATGTAGGTACATGTGTCTCTGTATACCCATATGGACATATTCTGTGTGAAACACTCTTCTTCCAGATCTCCACGAGACTGGCTCCTTCTCATCACTCAGGTCCCAGCCCAAATGTCACTTCCCCTGAGGGGCTTTCCCCAACAATCGCATCTAAAGTAGCTCCACCATCCCTGCCTGTCATTCCTCAGGACATTACCTTCATCATTTTCTTTGAAGCATTATCATTTTCTGAAATTATATTATTCTTTTTTTTTTTTTCATTTATAATGTCTTTCTCTCTGCATTTTCAGTGCCTATGACAGTGTCTGGAGCACAGTAAGTGATCAATAAATAATTGTTAAATGAATAAATGAAATTGACTAAATAGTGACAGAAAGTATCTCTTAGTTGGGGACTATGGGATGACACTGAGGAGAGTTAAGGAAATAATCTTTCTATGTAGAAGAGAATGGAATATGCTAAAGATGAAAAACAAGACATTGAAGATGAAACAAAGAAAAAGTAGGCACCCGATAGAGTGAGAACAAGAGCATTGGTTTCACTTTAGAAGAAAGAGGGAAATTTATTCATCTAGAGGCACCAGTGAGAAGGAGGGTAGAAATAAGTAAAAATTAGGTAAAGTTTGAGGTGGAGAGGAATGAATTACTGGAGAAGTGTTAAGAAGGAAGTTGAACATTTCAAAAAATATTTTGTTCTATAACACCTTGACTCTACTAGTTTTTATTTTCTTCCTTTAGAAAAGAAGCTCTGCAGTAACTGGCATTGATATTCATAAATAATACTAACATATGATCTTGCTTCCCTCTCTTTTCCTCCCTCCCCTATCTCTAAGTAGCCTGGGTATCCTGTTGCTTTCTTTGGCCCAAGCTTTGTGAAAGGGATCCCATCAGCCACACTCCTGGAAGGGAATTAAGAAATGCCCCTTCTAGTTGGTTTGCTCCACAGCTCACTGCCTGTGGAAGGCCTCTTTAAACACTACCAAGAGCACCAGCGGTTGCCCTGTCCTTCCCCCGGTGGAATATTCCCATTCTTCTCCATTCATTCTTCACATTATGCCATACGTGTATCATTCTGTACATGCATATTTATCATCCTCTAAATTTTAAGGTTCTTAGAAGCACACATGTGGTTTTAAAAATTTCATCAACCTTCTATACTTCCTATACCCATAGGCCTAGGTAATGCTTTGCATGTATTTTATTCCAAAGAAATGTATCCATCTAATGAACTGTAAGTGTATCTAGGGCTTTTGCTCAACCATGCCCTCCCCTGGCTGGGATGCTAAACTGCAAGGGACTAGTTCCACAATCATCATGGATGAGACTATCCATTCACACTACCATCACCTTTAAAGGCTCCTAAATCCCTAATTGTATTAGTCAAAGGCATATACAGGGTAAAGAGAAGGTAGTAAGGAATCTTGCAGTTTCCCCAGGGCTAGCGACAGTGGGGAGCCATTATCAAACGGATAATGGAGAGGACATCAGATCAGGGGGAGAGTATGGGCAGAGCTATGGATTGAACATTTGTGCCCCAGCCCCTAATTCATATGTTGAAACCTAATCCCCAGTGTGGTGGTGCTTGGAGGAAGAGCCTTTGGGAGGGATTAGGTTATGAGGGATCATGAATGGAATCAGTGCCCTTAGTAAAGAAGCCCTAGAGAGCTCTCATACCACTTCTTCCAGATGAAAGCATGAGGAAAGACGGCCATCTATGCTCTAAGTGATACCTCAACAGAAACTGAATCTGCTGGTGCCTTGCTCTTGGATTTCCCAGCTTCTAGAACTGTAAAAAATAAATTTCTGCTGTTTAGAAGCCACCCAGTCTATGGTATTTTGTTATGGCAGACCGAATGGACTAAGACAGGCTATCAACCAGAAGCTGTGACCTTCAGTAGAAAGCCACAACCACTTCACTGCAACATAGCAGGGAGGGAGTCAGCACACACACATCCTGACACTCTCCTCCTGCTCTCCAATCCTCTGCTGGTGTCTGCATACCCAACCAGGAGACAGAAGTCAATAAATGCAGGTGCCATTCAGTTCAGCCTCCTTGGGGAAGTGGCAAAATGGAGAAGGTTGAGGAGTGGATATGGAGGGGCAAACTGAAAATATCTGGCACACTCATCCTCCACTGAGGGGTGCTTATAAGTGTCCTGGACTGGAAAGCAGGACTGGAAGGGAAAAGACAAAGACTGGCAGAATCATTACAAATTGGATGACTGACACGGGAGGCTTATTAACGGTGACTGGCATCCTCACAGGAGGGCAACGAGGGGGACAACTCACAAGCAATTTGGTTTCTACAGCATCTTGGCAATGGTTAGTACTTGCTCTAGAGGATTCTGAGTCTCACGCTCTCCTTTCCATATGATTCCTCCCCTTCTTCTTTTCAAGCCCAAGTCATTTGTTCACTAATCTCTGGGAGAAGGAAATTTTTTTAAGCAAGCCTGTATCCAAATTCTTATGTCTTTCACTTTGGCCAGCAGTTTGTGGCTCAGTTGTTGAGTATTTTTTAGCCTTTGTCCTATTTTCACAGTGGGTAACCTAGGTCTACCACAGGAGGGCCTTGGGACCCTTACAAGAAATTTGTAAATAAAAGAAATAATAATGTAACATATTTAATAAAAAGGAATTTGAGGGGTAGTTATGTGGTAAGCAAAAATAAACTTGACTTCAATGTGTTACCATCCACATACATTTTTATAGAAATAGTAACAAAAATGTATTTGTGCTATTGGATATAGAGGACAGAGGACAGCATCCAAGATGACTACATGTTTTATGACCCAGGTGATGCTCTTGAAATGTAATATTAAAAAATGTTCTTGCTTCTCATGTTTATTAGTAGCCTTGCAAGAAAATAAGAAGGAGACAGGAATATTTTATTTTACCTTTGGAACTCCCAGTGTGATAACCTATGTTTAAAATTAAGGCTAAAAATAAAACCTAGTTTTTAAATAATGGAAATTTTCTTTCCATTTATAAACCTGAAACATGGCAATGAAAATGATCCTCTGACTAGTACACAATTAATGTGGAAAGTAAGCAGTCACATGCCTTGGTGAGAGCATATATGCTCCATTCTGTCAACCCAAAACAACATCTGGTTTCCGTCATGCTTTCCTGCCTGAGTTGCCCCCTCCAGCAAGTTTGAGCTGCACTTTATTACACCACCACTCTTTCCTCATCCCTTCTTCCATTCTTTAAAAGTCTGCTCCTCCTTCAAGACTCAGTACAGATTTCTCCCACTTATTTTCACAACAATGATGCTATGAATTTTGTTCGTGGTCAACCAAGGGAAAACATTCTCCTATATCTTTATGTCGAAGGCACTGTTTGATGTAGCTCTCCTTGACAGCTAAGAACCCAAGCACACAGTCTACGGCAGTGCTTCTCAAGTTGTGGTCCAATACCAGCATCTGCATCACCTGGGAGTTGGTTAGAGAAGCAAATTCACAGGTCCTCCTTGAAGTGATTGTAGGAAAGATTTGAAGATGACTTATAGTGATCAGTTTTATGTACCACTTAACTCTAGAGGACATTCTTAACAGAGAAACTTCTTTTTTTGTTTTTTTCACTATTTAAGATTTACTCTCGAAATTTGCTGCCCAGCATGCAGTTCATGGAAGGGATTACTGGTTTCAATGCAGGTTGCCCTGGCCATGGATAAAATCAGCCTGGCTTCTTATTGCTGTTTTTGTTGCTATTTTCCAATTTGACCAAAGCCATAATGGATAAAGAAAATACACATAGCCCCATAGAATATTAGAGTTAGAAAGGCTAATAGAATTTCCATTTGAGAATTCTGAAACAGTCATGCAAAGGGATTTTGCCAAAGTTCTTGGTGTGAGCACAAAAAAGTATCATCATATTTAAGATAGTCCTCATAACAACCCTGCTACGTGAATACTATTAGTCTATGCATTTTACAGATAAATACAGAGAGGTTAAGTAAGACACACAGGAGTAGGTGGTTTAGGTGACATTCAAGCCTGGTTAGTCTGCTTTAAATTTTCCAGCATTAACCATTATGCTCTTCCCCAGGGGCAGGTTTCATGTTTGTTTTCACTATTGCCCTGCATTTTCTAAACATTGAAGCTAAAATAGTCAATAATCTATATTCGCTTAATAGAGTTACCACTTTAGCTTAAATTCTGCCCAGTGCTGGGATTGACATGTCTGGCCACATGGTACAGACTTACGTGGTTAATTTGACTAAAGCCACTATGCACAGAGCTTTCAAGAGTAGAAGAATTGAGATGGGCAGTCTGCTAAAGAGAGAGGGTTGGGAATACAGCGTGATGTTTCCATACATGTTAAGCCCCCAAAAGAGACAAGCAGCAGACAGAAGTCAAAGGTAATATCATCATGAGTGACTTTGTGAAATTCTCGAACATAGCAGTATTTATGTGCTGGTGTTTGATATTTTAATTTGATAATTAATTGTTGAAGTGTGACACTACGTGAGGGAAGAGTGACATTCTCCCACTTCTACATGGATTATGATTTAGCGTTGGAACCTCACAGGTTTTCAAGATGTCATCCTCAGCAGTTTGGAGCTCTCTGAGATGTTAACTTTGTGTGGGCCTCATTGGGGCTCATGGACATCCTAGTGGGCACTGGCAATCTTGGAAGCGATGAGGCAACCTTAAGAGCAACATGGCAGGTGTCATGTGGTAGAAAAGATTTTTTTATGGACTCGGGATACTTGATGGGGACTCATGGATATATTTAGGATACTATTTTCAAGGTATTGAAAAATATTTCTATCAGTTAGAGCTCAGTAAAGGAAACAAAATGAGTCTATGTATTCCAGTCATAGCAGATTTAATATAGAATTGGGGATTTATATCGCAGTTAGAAGAGTGACAGTCAGGACAGCTGCTATGGAAGGACAGGGGAGCTGCTACCAAAAGTTAGAGGAACTGATACTGAAGATCTCAGCCTGAAGCACCAAATTTGGTGATCTTTTGACATTTTCCTGGAGGCTGCTGTAACTCTCAAGAATCGCTGAGAAGCTTCCACCATTTGCTTTAGCTGCAAAGTGGGTCATATTCTGGAACTGACCAGGAAGCGGCTGTGAAATTCTCATCTCTCTGCACATCTGGCTGTACCTGCCTCCAGAGAATAATGGCTTCCTCCTTCAAATCAGACACAAGTTTCTTTCATTGGCAAATGCCTACCTGGAACCATATGTTGAAGAGAATTCCAGGAAATATAGTTCCCAGCACTAAAGAGTAGTGGTGATGGCACCAAATCGATAATAGATAATCTAGCTCGGTCTTGGAATTGCAACAAAATAGTTAATTGCTGTCAACATGATGCCAATTCCAAAATGTCTGGGAGAAAACAAATCAGTGCATGTATACAAGAATAAACAAACAAGACAAAACAATCTTGTTCTTACCTATCAGTGATAAAACAGTATAGGTGAGTAGAATAAAAGGTTTATAAGCAGGGAAAATTTACAGATAATTTTGAAATTGATCAGCATTTCAGAAAAAGAAATACCATGCAAATATCGAAGAGACCACCAAGGGGGAGGCATTAGGTTGATTATGCAAAATAAAAATAGAAATTTAAACTTTAACTTTCAGAATATGCACGAAATCAAGGCATACATTTTGACTGGATAGATGCCAAAGAAAATATAAAATAAAACCCCGAAGTGCATTGACCGAATAATCATTTGAAATTGACCATGTGATGAGAATAAATTACATTTTCTCATAGTTTTTGGTGAATATTTAAAAGAACAAGTTATCTCAGGAAAGAAATCTCTAGTTTAAAAGCAAAATTTCTCAGAACCAGGAAGAAAATATTTAATTTGGGGGCTACGTGACTCGCATTATAAGCTCTAGAAATTAATTCCAATACGGGTGGGGAAAAATTCATATTTTGAAGCATGATTGTTGTCGGTATTGTTCTCCTCCTAGTGCATAATTACATCATCTATATTTAATCTTTTACTCACTTTATATCTCCACTCTGATTTCTGTTGCAAACCAATTCTACTCTTTGTACCAAGCTGAGATCTCAGATGGGTGTCTATTATCTTTCTCTAACAAGCCAAATATGTTATTTCATGGGCAAAATAGGATTGGAAACAGCTTTCCTTGGGAAAAAATACAAAAAGCATCCAACTGTGCTATATCACCTCCCTGTGTATGCAAGTGATCAAAATGCAGGATTGTTATTTCTTTCAATCAATAGGCTTTTAACATATGGGTTTGGGAAACATCCTCCTAATGAATAATGTAAGAAAATATTCAAAATTAAATATTAGATAACAGCTAATACTTAAAGGTTCTTACCATGTATGGAGTGCTGTCCTATAGGCTTCCATGTTGACTGACTTAATCATCTTGTCTTCTCTTTGAGACGGGCTGTTATTATTATTCCCATTCACAGATTAGGACACTGGAGGGCAGAGGACTGATGGAACATGTTCAGAGTCAGAGTTGGTGAGTAGAAGAGCCGTGATGCAAACCCAAGTATTTGAACTCCATAGCCTGCACTCTGACCCGTGACGCTATCCTGCTTCTCAAACGAAATGAAGTCAAATAAAATGTTGTCAAGAGACAAGAATGTGACATACTTTAGCTACACAACATAAAATAGAGGAATAATTTTGGTTTTCCCCACTACTTATAGTTTTACATTTTGTCTTTAAGTCCATGATCCTTTTTTATTTTGCCTGTGGGTGTCTAATTGTTCCTGCACCATTTGTTGAAAAGGCTATACTTCCTCTACTTAATTGCTCCTTCACTTTTGTTTCAAAATCACTTGGATGTATTTGTTTGGGTCTATTTATGGATTCTCTATTCTGTTCTATTGATCTATGTTTCTATTCCTGCACCAATACCACACAGTCTTGATTACTGTAGTTGTACAGTAAGCCTTAATATCAAGTAGAGTGGTTCCTCCCACTTTATTCCCATTTGTCAAAGTTTTTTTTAGCTAGTCTAGGACCTGTGCTTTTCTGGATAAATTTTACAGTAATCTTGACTATCTCTAGAAAATATCCTGCTGGGATTTTGAGAGGAATTGCACTGAACCTATAGATCAATTTGGGCAGAATTGACATCTTTAATATGCTGGGTCTTCCAATCCGTGAACACAGTATGCTCTCTTCTTTGATATAACAGCATTTTGTAATTTTCAGTATACAGAACCCGGGCTTTTTTAGAGGTACACCTAACTATTTCATTTGCTTTGGAAGGATTGTAAATCATATTGTGTTGTAACTTCAGTTTCTGCATGTTCATTGTTAGTATACAGAAATGTGATTAATTTTTGTCTGTTGATCTCGTATTTGGCCACCTTGTTGAACTTACTTATTCGTTCTAGGGTTTGTATGGTGGTACATTCCTTGAGATTTTCTATATAGACAATCATATCATCTGCAAATAGGGAAAGGTTTATTTCTTCCTTTCCAATCTGTATGCTTTAAAATTTTCTTCTGTCTTTATTGCAGTGACTAGAACTTCCAGTACTATGTTGAATAAACGGTGAGAGCAGACATCATTGCCTTGTTCCTGATCTTAGGGGAAAGCACTCTGTTCCTCACTATTTAATATGATGTTAGCTACAGGGGTTTTGTACACGCTCTCTATCAAGTTGAGGTTAATTCCCTCCATTTCTAACGTGCTGAGAGTTTTTATCACGAATGGATGCTAGATTTTGTCAAATCTTGTTTCTGCATCAATTGATATTATTATATGCTTTCTCTTCATAGCCTGTTGATATGATGGATTATATTGATTGATTTTCAAGTGTTGAGCCAGTGTTGCATACTTGGAATAAATCCCACTTGGAAATGGTATATAATTCTTTTTATTCGTAATTGGATTCAGTTTGCTAATATATCTTTCAGGATTTTTGAATCCAAATTCTTGAGAGAGATTAGTTGGCAGTTTTCTCTTTTTGTACTCTCTTTGTCTGGTTTAGGTATTAGCATAATAATGGCCTCATAAAATGCATTGGGAGGTGTTCCCTCCTCTTCTTTTATCTGGAGGAGATTGTGTAAAATTGTTTTTGTTTGTGTAAAATTGATTCTTAAATCAATTTTTTTGTTAAAAAAAAATAAAAAGATTGTGTAAAATTGTCTCTTCTTGAAATGTTTTGTAGAATTCTCCAGTGAAACCATCTGGGCCTGGAGACGTTTTGGAGGGAAATTATGTATTCATTTTTTTCCCAGTTTTATTGAGATATAATTGACTATGTATTGATTGTTAGTCTGGCGATTGGATATAAATGTAGGTGTGAATATGGAGTGTGTTGCATGAGTAGCAAACTTTCCCAGTAGGTTGGTGTGGCAGGCACATCAGCACTGCACCCCTTTGCTTTTGGACTTCTTTACCATTTCTGTGCGTGGCAGCCCATCTACCAATGGCCAGCACCTGAATCTTTGCTAGAACACTGCCCTCCTACAGAAATCCTTTATCAATGACTGACAGGTATAGGGATATAAATATCCCAGTATCCTCAGTCTTCACCAGATAACACTGAGGATTGTATTTTGCATCATTTCTAGAGTCTCTCCATAGTATTAAGCTCCAACTGTCCATATGGGAGCCAGCTTTATAATATACCCTTTATTGTCTGCTTTTCCTCCCTGTATCTCTTTGCCCCTCACCTACTCATGTTTCTTGCCCTTCTCAATAAACCACTTGCACTCAAATCTTTGCCCCAGATTCTTTTTTGGAGGAGGCCCCTCACAAGACATTTAATATTACATATGAATGTCTTATGCATATGGAATATGGTGTTTGCAAATTGACACTATAAATTGAGAATCAGAAAATGTTGTAAGGGGGAAATATGGAATTCACATTGAGATCTTATATTTTGGGCCTAGATGCTTTTGTGTGTGTAGATTATGCAAAAATGACCATTCTATAAGATACATTAAAGCTAAATTTACTGGAAATGTGTGCTATTTCAAACCACATTTAAGTGGAGTAGCATTCCGAAGCTGCATTCATGCTCTGGCATGTCTGTGGGAACTTTTGTTCAGGTCCTAGAGTGGAAATTTACTGAGCATGAGCTAAAATTTCTCCCTAGCTTTTTCCTTCCTTAAATAACACAGGAAAACCAAAACAACAACAAACGTGTCTGTGAAGAACACTAGTGGAAAGGCAAATGGGACTACTATTTTAAAAGTGTGAGATGATATTTTTGCCATAAAATGACATAAATTACAGACTGAAAATTTGATATACAACTTGGTTATTTTCCATCACAAAAAGCAGAAAATTTTGTACTTGTAAACGAAAGTACGGGTAGAAATGAAAAATCTTTGGGTGCTTCCTACCTGAGCACCCTTATATACAAGGGGATCACGAGGTACTTGCTGGACTAGTATGGATTATTGAAGTTTGGGTCAGAGATGTAGGTAGTATCTGCAATTTTTGTAGCCAATGAGATAATTATTGTGAGATACCAATCAAAAGAATGGGGTAACATTGCAAATAGCTGTTCATCTGAAGAGTCATTGCTGGGAGGATAAAAATAGGTGTGAAAGCAAATGAAAAGAGACTTTGGAAACCAGGTGAGAAGGAGAGATAAGGAGCATAAGGCGAGCAAATACGGAGCTTGGAGCAATACCTGAGGCTACGTGACAAGGAGCAGTGATGGCTTTACCTAGAATACCTACAGGCTCAGTATTGGGTGGTACACAGTGGTGATGCCGATGATCTTTAGGAACACTTTGTTTGAAACGCATGCGAAGCTCCATAAATACAGACCCTTTTTCTCTTGCCACCTAGACCTCCAGTTGTTTAACAGGAAAAGTTCAATCACATCCTTTTGTATCACCTCATCCCCTTGCAACCCAGATTCTTTCTCAAGAATCTTTTGGCCTTCTCATCTTTTTTCTTGAAAGGCAGAAATTGGGCAGAAAATATAGGAAAAGGATTCTTGCACTTTTAAAATCTGGAGTGTGAAATCATTAGATACAACTTTTAATATAGAAAGTAACATTGGGAAAAACTAATGAGATGAAGGTAGAAAATTTGGCCTGGTGGGGTCTACCTGCATGTGAGATTTCAAGAGCTCTTTGCCTCCAAATGTCATGCTAATTCTATCATAGTGGCTTCTTTACTTGCTGTCTGAACCATTTTGGAATCTTCAATATAAATAGAATTTTTTATTTGTATAGAACTTAGAGTTCACAAGTGATTACACATGTATTAACTAAATGATCCCCACAACAGCTCTGTGAAGTAGGTCCAATGGATTCTCATTACTACTCTATTACAGATTAAAGCATGGTAATTTGTCAAGGGAGCTCATTTTAAAATGCAAATGTCCTTGGGAATCAGCAGTTATATATACTATGTACTTCAGAAAGAAAATAATACTGGACAGATGCCTGCTTGAAATGCAGATGAGAAGAGATTAGGGCATGGAGGATGAGAAGGTGCTGGAAAGCTGACTTTGAAAACTTTGTAATTTGCCAGGATCATCCCTGAGTGAAATCTAGTGCCTCAAGGCAGGACCACGCTCAGAAATCAAATATTTTCATTGTGAACTGCTCAAGAATTCCCCAAACATCTCTCCAGATTCCCTGTTCTTGCCATCTGAAGTTCTGAAGAGGAAGGAAAAAAAAATTCTCCCCCTTAAAAGACTGTAGTGTTTAGGTTAAGGATGATTTGGCCTCGTGTTTAATTCAATTACTGTAGAAGGCTTGCTTTCGCCACCTAGTGGCCAGGAAAAGAAGGTTTCCATCTCTATGGAGATGCAAAATGGCAGGAAAGGGCAGACAACAGAACTTGTCGAGTAAAAAGCAAGTATGATTTGTGGAGTATTTGTGAAGATGCTGTGCTAAGTGCTTTATATACACAGTCCCCACATCTGGGAGACAAGAATAATCATCTCCATTTTACTGAAGCAAAGAAAAGCCAGTGCTCTGCTTCATTAATAAATTTGCTTCCAGAACACATGGATGCTAGGCATTCTGTGATCTTTTTGAAATTAAGTCATGTGACGTGTATCAATCACCAAGCTGAGAGAGAAGAGCAAATAGAGTGAGAAAAGGATCTGGGACAGAACACTGAGGAAATGTGTGTGTTTAGGGGGCTTTGGTTCTTTATTTTAAAAGGACATTTGTCAATTTTCATTATCAAGGTGTTGTAGTATTGGTTCCTCTTTCCTTTATTTGTCTCCCACACAGAATACTTCAAAGGATAGTACATTTCAAATCAGTAAACCACACAACATGGATCCAACAGATTCCACAGAAACCTCACCAAATAAAGAGGATGGGTGTGCAGAAAGAATTATAAAACATGAAGCCCATAGACTGCAAAGAATGAAAGAGAGAGAGAACTTAGAGCCAGATGGAGTGGCCAGTGTTCCCCATTTCTAAAGAAGCAAAGTTTGAAAAGTATATATAAGTAAAAAAATTTTTTTGGGACATAGGATGTTTAAGATTTCTCCAGCACTTGCAGATACAAAACAAAATGCATCGGCACATTTGGTGGTGGTTGCCTCAGATCCAGGAAAGGATGATGAGATGGAGCTCATTTGTTCAAATCATTGGCAAAAATCTATATTTTTTCTTAAAGGAGCATTGGGCATATGATCAATTCTGTGAGTAGTCAGGGAGATAGAGAAAGGGAAAACAAATCTTTTCTTTATCCAGGTCACATTTTACTGATTTGTTTGATAGCTCCTGAAACTAATAAACTAGCTAACAAATATATAGAATAGATATATAGATAATGGATAAACAAAAACATGACCTATAGTACATTAAAGTTGACATACTGAAATGTACACCTCCGCACCCCCCCCCCCCAAAAAAAACTTCTCCTGGAACCACCTTTCTCATTTATCTGGTGTTTGATACAGAGCAAGGGGGTTTCTTGCAGCAAAGCATTCTCCTAAGCTAAGTTAGGCTCTCAATAAAGTAGGCAGATTTGACTTTCTCATCTTAAAGCCAGTGATCCTCAAAGTGCAGTTCAAGATTATAAGCACCAGCATCATCTGGACCCTTGTCAGAAAGGCAAATTCTCAGGCTCTGCCCCAGATGTATTGAATCAGAAACTTGAGGGTAGAACTCAGCAAGCTGTACTTCAACAAGCCCTCTTGGTGATTCTGATGCCCACTGAAGTTTAAGAATCACTGCATTTTAGGCAGTCATGTCATATTACAGAAGCAAGGGACAAAGTCTATCAATGACAGATGATGTAAAGGAACACATTACTCTCCCAATATTTTAAGATTACAGAAATAATCAAGAAATCAGACACTGTCCTGAATAGGGAGAAAGCACAAATTGACTATGATTAACTTTCCACCATCACGTGCAGGGTGGAATTGGTGCTCAAAATAAAAAATAAATTGAGTTGGAGAAAACTAAAATATTGCTCCTTGCACAACTAATTTTGTGAATTGAAACTGTAGCAGCCACACTATAGTGCCACTCCTATTTATAGGTCATTAAGGCTGCTGAGCCCTGTAAATTGTCATTAAATTATTGCAAATCCTTTCTTGCTACTGCGAAAAAGAAAAACTAAAACCAAAATTTTAAATTAAAAAAAAATGTATGAATCTGATGGGAGTAAGTAACCTGATCATCAGGAATGCATATTATGGTGACATAAATGCTGATATTCCATGAAAAACACATCCAATATTCAACTGCAGATCTTTACTGGGCTCCTATTATGAATGTAACCACATGTCCCCTGTCTTCCCACTCCTGGGTATTGTTGGCATTTTCCTTAATATGGAGAAGATATAATCATTTCCCTTTGTGATTTTACATGTCAATGCATTTAGAGAAAAATTTAAATGCAATAAAATATTAAGATATTAATTTGATTACTTGGAAAGAAATAACCTCTCTTCCCCAAAAACTCAACCACCCAACAGAGATAGCCTTGGCCAAGCTTTTAAAAACCCCTCCGCAAACTCACTAATGGGAAGTACTTCTCATCATAAAAATTTCAATAACAACTCACAACTTTATGTTGTGTTTTGTAGTACCTAGACTTTCCCCATATTTTTTCTCACTTAATCCACACTAAAGCACTGCTCACAAGGTACCATCGTTCATATTTTACAAATGAGAAATCTGTGATTTGGAGAATTTGTTAAAGTGTCTTCTCTAAGATTGCAAAGTTACTGGGGGCGGAGCCAAGCCCTCCTTAGAAAGAACTAGTTTCCATGGCTATGTCCCATTCTTTCCAGGTTGAGTACTTGAACCAACGCTCTAAGTGTTCCAGTTACTTACTCCTGAATAACAAATCACCCCAAACTTAGTGATGTAAAATAGCCACAAGAACTTATTAGTATCATTTCTCATGTTTCTGGAAGTTGATTGGGCTCAGGTAGGAGGTTCCTACTTAGGGTCTCTTGTTTGTCAAACGATGACTGGTGCTGGAGTCACCTTGAAGACTTCTTCCCTTACATATCCAGCACCTGAGCTGAGAAGACATAAACAGCTGGAGACCGGACTAGCCGAGGCTCCTCCACCTTCTCTCTCTGTCTCTATATGGTCTCCCCACATGGTCTCTCCTGAAGCCCCACATGGCGGCTTCAGGATAGCCAGACTTCTTACAGAATGGTTTCACACTCCAAATATGCATGTCTCTGAGAGAAAGACAGCTAGGCAGAACTAGTCACCTTTTATAACCTAGCCTCTGAAGTCACCGAGTGTCATTTCCATCTTATGTTTGTTAGCAACATGTGAGTAATGCCAGCCCCTATTGAAGGGGAGGAGAATTAGACTTCACCTCTTGATAGGAGAAGTGTCAAATAATTTACAGACAAATAAAACCAGCACAATGCATAACTGAGCCAAGTAAAGGAAAGCTATAAAGAGGCATCTTTCCATGAAAAAAAAAATTTTTTTGAGAGTGTATCTACTTGGATCCTGGTCCAAAGTAAAAATACTCTTCAGATTTCTACGTATGTTTTTGAGCTAAATTCTGATTATTCTCTTTATTTTTCCACAGATATTGGAAATCTCCCTTCTTCTCACCTCCCCAGTACCAAAAATATAAAAATGATTTGCAATTACGAGAATTTGGACCAAGCTAGTTGTATGCATAAATCCAAAGTGAACTAAATCATTGGTTAAGACTTTATATAATTCTTTTATACTCTTAGGTCATTTTCTGATCCCAATCACTCTCTTCCTCCCCAAAAAGACACCCCAAATTAATTCTATGGAGCAGTTGACCTAAAGATGCCCTGGAGTTGGGATACATGGGGAAATGGAGGATGGATATTAAACGTAAGACTAAAGACTAAAAACATGAGGATGTAGTGTCCTAAACCCATACTACTAGCTGCCAGGAATACACCACCTCCCACCCCCACTTAGGCAGGAAGCCAGAAAAGGCCCTGAGCAAGGACCTTCAGAGTCACCTTTGAGTGTCTCTCAGCCAAAAGCTGCTCTACAAGCAGTCACCTTGTTTTGAAGCCCATCCCTGCACACAGTGCTTCCAAACAGCTTTTGAGTGCCTGGTTCTTAAGTAGGAATGACAATCAACCATTTGAAGAAAGTCTTCAATACAAGAGAAAGAATCCAAAGTAAACAGAAACAGAACTATAAACAATCCAGAGCTCAGATCGGCTATGTGCTAGGCAGTTTTCAAAGTCCATCAAAGGTTGTGTGTATCTCTTATTTTTGCAATAAGTTTGAAAGTAGCCATCATACCATCCCCATCTAGTAATAGGAGTAATAAGGAGACTAAGGCACAGGGTTTTCAATGACTTGCCCACAGTTCCCAGCCAGGAAGTATGAAAGCCGTTTTCGAAGCTTATAGTGCTCTCGCCCTACCCTATGCTCTGTGAATTCTAGGTTTATGACTGTCTCATGCCTACCTCTGCTTCTCTAATTTTCTTGCAGTGATTATATTTTTGAAATAATTAACACATTCTGTAGTGTCCTGTGTCCTAATTGCCTGTGCATAACTATTTAGTACTTTGTCATGTCTGCATACATTCTTGGGGTGCAAGTAATGTATTTCCAATTTAATTAGCTATTCTGTTGCAATAGTGTCTATCACTTTACTTCTTTAACTAATTCAGGTTGTAAACGGTAACATTCTTTCAGCTTTCCAGGGAAATCTGGCCATGGGGTTTTATTTAATTAACCTTGGTCATTATATGCAGATTAAACTCACTTTTCTAAGAAAATAACGTGAAGTGTCCTCTTGGGGATTACTGAAGATAGGTAAGGAGATTTTATTGCTCCAGTGACATAGCAGGTGACTTTTTTTTCCCCTAGAAGAAAATAGTCCTTATTCTTCACTGGTTGGAGGAAAAAATTTAAAATAGAGAAAAAAGCCTCTGTGGCTAGAAGTAGAATTTCAGGTTAGCAGCAAGCAGATGTCTCTCTTCTGAATAATCTCAGGGACAAATAAGAGAAGGATCCCCTGCAGGAAGTAATTAAAACTTGGCAATAGGGACATAAGCAGACTTTTAAAACTCCAATCCAGAATTATAGGCCAAATCTCTTGGAAATAATTTGAGATAGAGTTTAAAATTTACTATAAGCTGAAGACAGTCAATAAAGCACCTTATTCTCTCTGGAATTATTGACAAAAGATGTATGTGTGTCTTTGAGAAATGTTGATTGCTTTATTTATTGACTCTAAGGAAAAATCATTTCAGTTATGATTAAGTCATATATGTAAGCTCAATCCTATTCATCCCCTTAATTGTCAGGGAGAGGAAGTGCCTTCCAGTTTAGAATTGTCCAACCAGGGTAAACAATTGTCTCAGAATAACACCAAGATTGAAGTAAAACTTTAGGAGTCCAGCCAAGAAAAAATAATTTCTTATGTTTCTATAACACTGCATAATTTACTAAATTCTTTGCCACTGTTACCTTGATTGAGCCTCAAAATAATCCTGTGAAGTGGGATTTATTCAAGGAATCCAGGGGTAGTTCAACATCCACAAATCAATCAATGTGATACACCACATTAGCAAAATGAAGAATAAAACTCACATGATCATCTGAATAGATGCAGAGAAATCATTGAAAAGATACAGCATCCATTTATGATAAAAACTCTGAATAAAATGGGTGTAGAAGAAAAGTACTTCAATGTAATAAAGGCTATATATGACAAACCCACAGCTAATATATTGCTCAATGGAGAAAAACTGAAAGCTATCCCTCCAAGAACAGAAACCATACAAGGATGCCCACTTTTGCAACTCTTATTTAGCATAGTATTGGAAGTCCTAGCCAGAGCAATCAGTCAAGAAAAAGAAACAAAAGGGATCCAAATTGGAAAAGAAGAAGTGAAACTGTCACTATTTGCAGATGACATGATTTTATATATAGAAACCCCTAAAGAATCCACCCAAAAACTTTTAGAAATAATAAATGAATAAGGTAAAGTTGCAGGATGCAAAATCAACATATGAAAATGAGTTGCGTTTCAATACACTGACAACGAAGTAGCAGAAAGAGAAATTAAGAATACAATCCCATCTACAACTGCAATAAAAAAGAATAAGATACCTAGGATTAAATTTAACCAAAGAGGTGAAAGACTTGTACACTGAAAACTATAAAATTGCTGAAAGAAATTGAAGAAGACTCAAAGAAATGGAAAGATATTCCATGCTTATGGATTGGAAGAATTAACATAGTTAAAATGTCCATACTTCCTAAAGCAATCTATAGATTCTATGCAATGCCTGTCAAAGTTCCAATGACATTCTTCACACAAATAGAACAAAGAATCCTAAAATTTATATGGAATGACAAAAGGCCCCAAATAGCCAAAGGAATCCTGAGAAAAAGAACAAAGATGGAGGTATCAAACTCTGATTTCAAAATATACATCAAAGCTATAGTAGTCAAAACAGCTTGGTACTGGGAAAAAACAGATATACAGATCAATGGAACAGAATTGAGAGCCCAGAGTTAAATCCACAAATCTATGGACAGCTAAATTTTGACAAGGGAGCCAAGAACATACAGTGGAGAAAGGAAAGTCTCTTCAATAAATGGTGTTGGGGAAACTGGACAGCTACTTGCAAAAGAATGAAAGTAGACCATTATCTCACACCTACACAAAAATTAACTCAAAATGGATTAAAGACTTGAATGTAAGACCTGAAACTATAAAACTTCTAGAAGAAAACATAAGCAATATGCTCTTCAACATCAGTCTTCACAGCATATTTTCAAATACCATGTCTGACCAGGCAAGAGAAACAAAAGAAAAAATAAACAAATGGGACTACATAAAACTAAAAAGCTTCTGCACAGCAAAAGGAACCATCAACAAACTGAAAAGATAACAATTGGGAGAAGATATTTGCAAGCCATATATATGATAAGGGGTTAATATCCAAAATATATAAAAAGCTCATACATCTCAACAACAAAAAAACTAACAACCCAATTAAAAAAAGACTTTATCTGAACAGACATTTTTCCAAAGAAGATACACAGATGGCCAACAGGCACATGAAAAGATATTCTACATCACTAATTATTAGGGAAATGCAAATCAAAACTACGATGAGATACCACCTCATGCCTGCCAGAATGGCTATAACTAACAATATAAGAAACAACCAGTGTTGGAGAGGACGTGGAGAGAAGGGAACTCTCATACACTGCTGGTGGGAATGCAAACTGATGCAGCCACTATGGAAAACAGTATGGAGATTCCTCAAAAAAATAAGAATAGAACTACCATATGATCCAGCTATTCCACTGCTACATATTTATCCAAAGATCATGAAAACATGAATGTGTAAAGATATATGCACCCCTATGTTCATTTTGACATTATTCACAATAACAAAGACTTGGAAACAACCTAAGTGCCCATCAATGGATGAATGGATACAGAAGATGTGGTGTATATATACACAATGGAATACTACTCATCCATTAAAAAGGATGAAATCTTGCCATTTGCAACAACATGGGTGGACCTTGAGGGTATTATGCTAAGAGAAATGTCTGAGGGAGAAAGTCAAATACAGTATGATCTCACTCATAAATAGAAGATAAAAACAACAACAATGACAAACAAACACATAGATACAGAGATTAGATTGGTGGTTACCAGAGGGGAAGGAGGGAGTATGGAAGGTGAAACGGGTGATTGACACACATGTATGGTAATGATAATTAGTCTTACCATTGATGGTAGTCTTTGGATGTTGAACATGATGTAATCTACACAGAGATTGAAATATAATGATGTATGCCTGAAATCTATATAATGTTATAAACCAACATTACCTCACTAAAAATAAAATAAAAGAACAACAACAAAATAATAATAGCTTGTGAGTTTGATCTAGAAAAACAACAAATTAGGTCAGAATCAATGAAGAAAACTTTGAGCTGGTTATAGCAGTGCCAATGAAATATAGGAAATTAAAATACAGAATACCCAGTCAAATTCAAATAGATAATTCAATAATAATTTTTTTGTATAAGTATGTCCTATGTAATATTTAGGACATATCTATAGTAAAAATGTATTTGCATTCATTGCCGATCTGAAATTCAATTTTAACTAGGCATTCTGTATTTATCTGGCAGCCCTAAGCTACTATCAATGGACAGATGTGACGAATATAGAAAAGGAGAAAATATTTGCCCAGTGTCTATTTAGGGAAGTGCCCCTCCTTCATTCCTAAATAGTGTGATTAAGTTCAAAGGCTCAACATGGCCAAGACCCAGCTAAGGCTAGGCTTCATCATCCTGGCCAGAGTGATTTCTCAGTGATAAGCATGTGACTCAAGCAGGGACCAAATGGAGAGATCCCTGGAACTTTTTGGTGAAACTTGAGGAGATGACCTTTTCTCACTGGTTTCCTAAACTTCAGGACAATGTGAGCTTAGAACTGCTTGGCGGGGGGTGGGGGTGGGGGATTCTGAGACTAAAGCCAGCTCTGAGAAAAGCAGATGTAGGAGAGAAAACACTGTGTCTGTAAGATTATTTGAGCCTTTGGTTTCAGCTAGACTTGAAGCCAGGTACACCCCTAGGTGTTTAAATTGGCATTTTGTCACGTGCAACCACAAGATTTCTGATTCACATTATGAGATACCTCAATCCCTTCCTAACTTGCCATTAAATCAGATACTTCTGGCACCCAGGCTTTTATGGACTACATTTCCTGCCTTCTCCTGATCTTCACCTCTGTCCCTTGGTTCTGCAGAAAGGAACTCCCCAGAAGTATGAGTTTTTCTGAGGCAAAAATTTCAGATATGATGGAAATGAACTCTCCTCAGATCAATCTACCTACCTGGCCTCCTGTAGAGCCCCAAATTATTCATCTAAGACAGGCCTCAGCAAACTTTTTCTGTAAAGGGCCAGATAGTAAATATTTTCAGCTTTATAAGGTGTATAATCTTTGTCATGAGGATTCAGCATTGTCGTGTTAGTGTGAAAGTAGCCATAGACAATAAATACATGAACAAGTATGGCTGTGTTCCAAAGAGGCCTTATTTACTGAAACAGGCAGTGGACCAGATGTGACGTGCAAGCCATAGTTTGCTGATCCCTGACTAAGAGATCCACCAAAGAGCAGTGTCAAATATCAGATGGGTATTCTTGGATGATCAAAGAATTCCCATTGTAATGACCCAGCAAACTCTGAGACAAGTGAGAGTTTTAAGTTTATCTCTGGACCATGTGTAGATATAGGTACAGCCCTAGATAGGTCAATTTACATATCTTCTTAGTTTTTGCTTTTGGAACGTCTGGACTCTTCTTCAAGTTTATATAAGTTTATATAAAAATATATTTTATGTACCTTTAGATAACAAAAGACCTCAATATTTTTTTTAATGTTTCCCAGCATGGGCCTTTTGTTACCAATTTCACCTGACTACAGTGGGACTCCAACCCGCACTCGGAGGAGGTCCAACGAGGTGCCCATGGGTGGGCCCCATACCCACAATCCATCCCTTCCTTGGAGGGTTCTTTCCTGTTCAATGTCATGGATTTGAAACAAAACTAAAGCTGAGTGTTCAACAGCACAAGCTTTATTCAATGTCCAAAGAATGGAGAAGTGGGAACCAAGTTCACAAATCAACTTAGTTTCTGGCGTACTTAAGCCATTGTTATAAGGGGTCTAGGTAATGAAGGAGAGGAATATTTGTAGTTATTTGGGGAAATGGGCAGGCTTTTCAGGGGAGCACGGGTGCCACCTCTTTTTTTCCCTTATTTGGTTATATCCTGCCATTGCCATGGCAGTTGTAAACTGTCATGGCGTTGGTGGGTGTATTCTATAATATGGCAATGCATTATAATGTATGCATAATGAGCTTTGGGGTCTATGTCAGGTCAAGTCAGACTGCCATGTTGTCTTCAATCAGTTTTACCTGGATTTGACCCATGTCTCAGCCATCTTGTCCTTCCTGTCTTTGTGGTTTCCTGTAAGCTAAAGAGAACATGCTAAGCTTGTTCTGAGCAGGGTTGTGGTTAATGTCTTATGGGCTCGGTGGGCTGGATAACACTTTGAAGATATTGCCTAGATATTGACCTTTCTAAGACTTTCATATACTATCTTTAATGTTTATTCCATATAGACTAGACTGTTCATAAGAACTGCTTATTGTTTGATTTATAACAATTTTATGGCTATTGCTCTGTAACAAACCACCCCAAAATTTGATTGTTTAAAACAATAACAATCATTTATTTTGCTCACAAATCTCTAACTTTGGGTGGGTCTGTGTGGAAAAGGCTCATCTCTAGTCTATGTGACAGTAGCTGGGATGTCTTGACTAGAAGCTGGGGAATCCATTCCCAAGATAGCTGGCAAGAAACTAAGCAGAGCTGAGGGATGGGATTTCAGTCCTTCTCTAAATTGACCTCCCCATGTGGCCTGGGCTTACTCACAGTATGGTGGCTGAGTTCTAAATCCCATCCCAAGAGAATGAATCAGATAAAAGCTTTATCACTTTTTATAAGCTAGAATTACACATCATCACCTCTGCTTCTTTCTATTCATTGAGACAGTCACAAGGACTCACCTAGTTTCAAGGGAAGGGAGTACAGATTCTAATCTCTTGGTGAAATGGCAAAGTTATGGAAGTGTAGGAAGGATCAGAAATATGGCAGAAATATTTTGTAAAGGGAAAACATTAGTTTTATCAGAATTTGAACAAATATTGCACAAAGAAAACACTTTAACAAAATAGTATGGTGGCATAACACAAGTAAATGAGAGAACAGCCAAAAATGTGTAAAATAAGTATAATAAGGTGGGACAAATGTTAACTATCTCATGATCCAGTGTGGAAACAAGAGGTCTAAAATTAAAAACCATGGACTTAAAAATGTACAACTATAAAACAAAAATTTAGTAGTTATGCTATCCTAACTATAGACATTATTCAGCAAAACTTTAAAAGTCAGAATTGTATTTTATAGTATTGGATATCTTATTTCTAGCTTTTCCACAGAAATAAAAACTGTTTGTGGAAGCCAATCCTACACTTGAAAAAGAAAGTTTAATCACTGAGAAATAAATATCCTACTAATTCACAGAAAATAAAATCTGTCACAAACAACAACAAAAACCACCGGTACAGACATAAATAGTATTGGGAGAGTAAGCATATTTAAATATATTATCCTAGAGACAAGGGAGATTATTTTATGGATGAAGAAATAATTCATTCAACAACTATTTTTTGTATGACCACTTTGTAATAAGTCCTAGAGATAGAAACACAGAAGACACAATGAGCCTCCAATGAGTGCAGTTCATGAGTAAAATAGAAAAGTAGATAACAGCTACAGTACAATGTGGACAAAATGCTAAAACAAAGAGTGACATGAAAAATGCTAAGTCAAGTCTAGAGGAATCAAGGAAAGTTTTCCACAGAAAGTGATGCCTAAATTGAGTCTGAGGAGGATAGTAGTTAGCCAGGGATAGATGGGAGAATGGTACACAGGGTGTGTGCAAGGCAGAGAGACAAACACACAAGCATGATTATAAGCCTATAATGTGGAGCACATGCAAGGGTGTGGCAACTGATGCAGCTGATCCTGTCCACATGGGCCCAACCATGAAGGGTCTCACTTGCCATACTCAAGAATTTAGTTGGAACCATCAAATCCATCTTTTTAAGCAGTCTTATAGTGAAATGGCCAGATCTAAATTTTTAAGAAGTCTTCTGTGGCAGCACTGGGCCAACGAGTATCAACAACTAGAAATGAGAGCATATAATAAGGCAGTAACCGTGGTGGCCAATTCAGTGTAATAAATGAGAAAGAAATGACCAATCCTGGTGAATGATTACAGGATGACTAGGATTTCTAAATTTTAGACCTTTGTTCTATCTGCCTCAATATATTGCCTCAAACAAAAGTAGGGCTGGAAGTTAACTTACTTGTGAAAAAAATGCTTCCATATCTGAGATCATAACTGGAGTTTTAAAATACTCTATAGAAAAAGTTGTAGCCTAGAGTAGCATAAAGGTTGGGATATTTTAAGGTTTTTGCCTTTTTGTCACTTGGGTAACAGTAGCCAGTGTATTAGTTTCCTAGAGCTGCTGTAATAAAGTACCACAAACTGGGTTTAAACAACAGAAATTTATTTTCTTACAGTTCTGGAAGCCAGAAGTCTAAAATGAAATCAAGGAGTTAGGATGATTGATTCCTTCTGGAGATTCTGAGGGAGAATCTGTTCCTAGCTTCTGGTGATTGTTAGCAATCCTTGGTGGTCCTTGGCTTATAGACGTGTCACCCCAATCTCTGCCTCCTTCTTCCCAGAGAATTCTCCCTTGTGTCTTCATATGACATTCTCCTTCTGTGTGCCTCTGTGTCCAAATTTCCATCTTATAAGGACACCAGTCACTGGATTAGGGCCCACCCTAATCTAGTATGACCTCATCTTAACTTGATTACATCTACAAAGATCTTATTTCCAAATAAGGTCACAATCACAGATTCCAGGTGGACATGAATTTTGGAGGGACACTATTCAAGCTAGTCCAGGCAGGGAAAAGGGTTTTGGTGCCATCCTATCTTTTCAGAAGCTGTGCAAAGACCTCGTACAAAACATGTATTTCTCTTTGCTGACAAACTAAATCTTTGAAGTCCATCGTTGTGGTAGATGGCATTAATGGCCTCACTCATTCCCTCTGTGATGTTATAGTTTTTCTCACTAAAGAAGTGAAGTGCACTTTTTTCTTCCCTAAACTTTGGATATGGCCAAATAGCATATTTACTTTGGCCAATAGAATATTGTGGAAGTGACGTGTGCCAGTTTTGAGTTTAGGACTCAAGAGTTCATACGCTTTTTCACTTGTTCCCTATTGCCTCTGCCATCACTATGAGAAGAACATGCCAAGGCTTACTCCTCTTCCTAGAAAGAGAGGTAGAACCGTGCAGTACAGAGCTGAGATGAGCCCACCTCAGCCCCACCTAGATCTGCCCACTCTCAGCTGACTCCCAGATAATCCACAGACCCGTGAGGATAAATGACTGTTGTTTTTTAGCAATTGCTAGCTGATACAACCACACAACAATAATATTCTATAACACATGCTTATACAGCATATTCCTTCTATGAATGCCATTGATTTATGTTTGAAGGAGGATACCTAGGGAGGTAGGAGGAACCCAAAAATAATGCAATAACAGTTAACATTTACCGAGAGCTTATCATATGTCAGGCACTTTGCTAAGCATTTTACATTAACCATTACAGCAATCTTATGAAGTAGGATGAATAGAGACAAATATGGAGAACATTGGATTCCTGTTTCCACCTGCTTTCAGCATCTTAACAAGGAGCTGGCTCATCATAAAGAACAGAGGTGGAACTCTGCAGGCCCTTCCCTTCTAACAAGGGTATCTTCCTGACCAAGAGGCTCCATGTTACACATGCCCCTTCTCTGTTGATATGCAGAGCATTGTGGAGGCAGAATTGTGTCAGTGGAGCACTCATGACAGGGCACCCAACCCAGGGCCACCCTACCTATGCACAGAGGGAGTGGTGCTCAGATATTCCACTGCTGTAAGAAATGGGGTGGTGTTAATGATGTGTATGTGTTCGTGACTACTTTGCTGAACATAGGAAATGTTGTTATCCCATTCTATAGATGAGAAAACTGAGGGCCAGAGAATTTAATTCTACATCACATTGTTACTAAGCCTGGAAATTGAACCCAGGTCTCTCTAACTCTAAAGCCTATGATCCCATCACTACTCCATCCTCCTTGATCCTGTGAATAGCTGTCAGCTCTGCTTTTTACATAGGGTTCAATATTCTATCTGCACTCCACCCACCAGCCCCTCTGCAATCTCCACAGCCCCCACCATTACCAACTGAGTTCTGAGATTAGTGAGGGATGTTTCTGGTTATTCCTTCTTCCTTTATTTTCACCTTCTTCATCTAACGCCCTTTGCTTCTGGACGTGATATCTCAGTCTAGTCCATGAACCTCATCTTTCTTTCCTTTTATCTTACTAATTATTGATCTCCCCTTGAAGAGTTATTACCTCATTGTTAACAGAAGCCATATCTTTCTTCATTTCTATATCAATTTGTCCATTTATTAGACAGACATTTCCTGAGTAACACCTACAGGTCAGACTTTCTGATAGGTGCTGAAAATTATGAATATAGCAAAGTCCCAGCCCTCAAGGGGCATTACAGCTGAATTCTTCTTTTATGCCTTTTGATGTCTAGCATAGTCCTAGAGAGATGTAAACCACTGTCATAATGTTCCTTGAAAGTGCAAGAGAGGAACAGAGAGGGTGAAATGTTCACAATTAAAAGTAAGTAAATATATACATGTTACTTAAGGAACAGCCTTCTTCCAGCTACTTAGAAACTTGATGGTTTGCAACACTTTTTGATCTATTTTTTTTAAACCAGGAGCCCAGAACAAGGGAAGATGAAGAAAAGAACTTATGAAAAAGAGGAATAAATAAATGCACAAAGATAGCATTAATATTAATCAAAATGTTCACAGAGCAGAACAACGTATGTTAAATAAATGAGAAGATTTCATCCTACAGCAAACAACTGATGAAATACTAGAGTGAAAAATAGAGAAATGAAGTGACTGACATCCTTTTTGGGGGCAAATAAAAAACAAACAAAACATTTGTAAATCAGAGTCCAATAATCTCCTGTAGCAGATTTTATTTTCCAAAGATGGCCACTGATACCTCCCATCCCACTCACTCTCTTTACAATGTGGCCTTGACATTCCTCCCATCTAGTGGTTGGGTTTGTGTCTCTCTCCCCATAAATCTGAATGGATGTTTGTGATGGCTTTGGTCAATAGAGTACATAATGTGACTTCCAAGGTTAACTCATAAAAATGCTATGCACCTCCTCTGGTCCTCTCAGAATGTTTGCTCTTAGAACCCAGCCGCCATGCTATTAGGAAGCTCAAGTGATCCATGTGGAGGCTTATGTGGAAAGGAACCAAATCCCCCAACCTGTAATCCAACTGAGCACCCAGCCATTAGCCAAACCAACTTACTAGCCATGTAAGTGAGCCATCTTGAAAGTGAGTCTCCCAACCTCCACTCCAGCCATCCCAGCCAATATCAGATAGAGCAGAGACACATCATCCGCACAAAGTCATGCCAATATTTTGGATTCATGACCAAAATAAATGATTTTTTACAGTGTTAAGTCACTAAGTTTGGGGGTAATTTTCTATGGAGCAATATAGCAAATGAAATGTCTCCTTTTCCTTCATTATTTCAGCATTTCCCAAAACAACAAAAATTCCAGGAACAATATTGGCAATGAAACCTTAGACTTGGACATTGAAAAACTTGAATTTTGCTTTCTCCAGTTGGCTTTTTGTTTGTTTGTTTGATTGTGTACTTAGTTAATTTGGTTTGTTTTTATTTTGGGGAAAACTGGAAAATAAAAATTGATTACATTTCCCAGTACTTATGCATTAGCTATGGCATATTTTTCTAAGTTTTCAAAATCTACTCATTAAAATAAAAGTTGTGTTTCTTGAAACTTAAAAACAAATCATTACTGGTTGGAATGTCAAGAGCACATAAACGGTAGATCCTCTTTCTTAGCAAACATTGGAAGTCTTCATTACCTGAGTCAATTGGCAGATTTCAGCTCTAAACCAGGTGAAGAAGATAAGTAGGTTTTTCATCACTGAGACACTAAGAAGCTGTGATAGACTGAACCAACTGTATATTTGCAAGCTGATGAAAATGGTCACATATTTTTGATTTGGCATAGACTCAAATTCCTGTTGCATATCATTTCCTCTTTTTTTTTTTTATTTTATTTTTTTGTGAGGAAGACCAGCCCTGAGCTAACATCCGTCGCCAGTCCTCCTCTTTTTTGCTGAGGAAGACTGGCCCTGGGCTAACATCTGTGCCCATCTTCCTCTACTTTATATGGGACGCCGCCACGGCATGGCTGACAAGCAGTGCATCGGCGGGCGCCCGGGATCTGAACCCGCAAACCCCGGGCTGCCAAGCGCGGACTAAACCGCTGCGCCACCGGGCGGCCCTCATTTCCTCTTTTAACTGAAAATATTCCTATAGCACTCATTTATAAAAAAACACAACACGACACATTTTATTATTAAATTATAGTTTTGCTGTATTATTTAAAATTGAAAATGTGTGTCTAAGGTTCTTTAAAAAGTAACATATGTGGAAACTAAAATTTATCAATTAACTACTATGTAGCATAAAATTTGCATATATCACTTCTTTGAATTCCTCCCCAAATCCTATAAGATTGTGACTGTAATCTTGCTTTACATAGAAGGTAGGGAAGGCTCGGAGATATTATCTATTCCAACCTCATAAGAGAGAAAAGGATCCTCACTCAGGTTTTCTTGTTTTAGAAGCCAGTTTTCCTTGGGACTCTGCACTTCTATATTGCTGTCAGCCCTGAACTTTCTTCAGTATGAAGTAAGGAAATAAATAGATATTCTTCATGCTTCTTTTTTATGATTTATCATCCCCTTCTTAGGGCTATAAAAATGTTCAGATGTGAAAAAACTTCACTACCATAATTTGTATCTTGCTCTGCAACAGAAATTCAAAGTTGAAAGGAATCCTAAAGTCTCTCTCTTCAATTTTTTGAGGTAAGAAAGGATCTCTGCATCACTGTTTATATGTGGTTGGCCCCTTCTGCTTTGAAAATCCCAAATATTATTTTCAAGGCATCTATTGCATTTGGAGGGCTGGTTAGGAAATGTTTCTTCATATTAGCCCAAATATGCCTTTTCTATTTTCTCCCATAGTTCTTGCTTTCTGGGCTTAGTAGCAATTTAGATCTACCTGATTTTTTTTATAGCATGGAATAGAAATGGTAAAAACAACACAGGACTCAAAACAGGTTTCATTCATTTTGACTAAAGTTATCTCTCTTTCTTAACTCAGTTTCTCTACTTTCCATGAACTAGTCAAAGCTAATCTCTCAGATTTTTCTCTTACTCATCTTTCTATCTACACTATAGGTTGTCCACTATTTCCCAACCATTTTATGTACTTCTACCTTTCTCTTACCCCTTATGGAAATGTCCTTTCTGTTATTCCATACTCTGCCTGTCAGAATCATGCCCACAAGTCAAAGTCTTTCAAAACTCCTACTTATCTATTAAAATTATCTGCATCCCCATCAAGCTAATGCATTTTTTCCTCTGATTTAAACTTCCATAGAACTTGCATTCATTTTAGGGAACACACAAAAAAATCAACATTTTGTAAAAATTATCTCCTTCATTTATATCCACTGACAACAGGCTCTTGAACAATAGAAGCACTATCTTGCAATGCTTAATACAGAGCCTTACATGTAAAAATGTGCTCACCGAATATGTAATGGATGGACATTGCTGACTTAAATTCACCAGAACTTAAAGACAAAACAAAAAACTGCTCTAGACAAGAGAGGAAAGAACTGTAGCAGAATATCACACTACTGTTGGATTTTTTTGCTGTTAACTAGTTTGCTGACTATTTTCTAATTGTTCCTTTGCTGCCCAAGTCCATTCTCCATTCCTCTCTGTCTTGCATTGTACATTGGACTGATGCCTCAAATGGACTCCTTGATGACTGGCCTCTAGTTGATTTCATTAATGAGAGACAGTGGCAGGAGACTGGATGGCAGAAGGAGGCAGAGTTTTGGTGTCTGTTCCCCACTCCTTCCCCGCTCTCATGTAGTGTCTCTGGCAGCAGCTTCATTCCTTCATGACTGCAACCCACTAGACACTTCCTTCATGGATCCCACTCTCACTAGCTTCTAGTAATACTATCTTCTGTCCTTGTGCCTTCAATCTTAGTGTGGTAACAACTTTCCATTATGATAGTCTCATCATTGCTTTATTTTTATTTATTTTTTAAATCTTTTCCCAACTTTTATAAATAGTGCTTTCATTAATGTTTCTTATTTGAACCATGAGGGCTGAATTCTGTTTCATGTCTGAACAATGATTGATATGTTAATTAGTAAATTAGTTTGGAGAAAAAGACATCTTTTCTCTCTATTACTGAGAAAAGTGCCAGAAAAATCACCTATGTTAAAGCATGGAAACTCTTTCCTTGCAAGAGGATACTGAAGGGGAGGAAGATTATCCGCTACCCACTCTGGGGCCTGTCTGGCTGGGCTACAAATTAAATTGACATGAGACCAAATAGCAGGAGAAAATCAAACAAAGCTTTATAACATACATACATGGGAGAGACCAGGGAAACTGATTATCCAGACAAAATGGCAGAGGTTCCCCTCTTAAATAGAAAGACAATGGAGGATGTTGAGGGTAGGTCAGTTATGGGAGATTACCAGAAAAGCATAGTAAGGTTATTATGCAGCTTTAAGGCCTTGCCTTCTAGAGACAATGTCATTCCCCCCTCTTCCCGGTACAGAGAAGGAGATATCTTTACTAATGGAGATTTCCCTTACAAATGTAAATGTCTCTTACAAAGGATACTTCTACTTTTATTTGGAATGGGCTTAGCAAGGACCCTCCCAGGCTATCCATGCCAAGAGTTAAATTCTTTTAGGCAGTTTGCTGGGGAGGTCAAAGTTTCTTTCAGTCTTTTGTTTTTGAAAATAATCAAGATAAAGAGACATATTTTGAGGTGGCCAATTCTGATCCCCCACAATACCTATGCCTCTCAGAAGTTCAAAGCTCCATAAAGATAAATATCCAGAAAAAGGTCCAGGACATTTCCCAGGAAATCCTTTTATGCTTAAGGATCATCAAAAGGAAAGTTACAATGATTAGGAGCTCCCAAGCTCCATTTCAAGACAATCTATAAACAAAGTCTATAATATGTCAAAGAGGGATGCCTCAATCAGTGGCAATCCAACTAAATTTTTTTGAGAAAGAGATACTAGGGCTTTGGGGTTTAAAAACAAAAGGAGGAGAGTCTAGACCTTGAGTAGGATGGAGGGTGGGCTGAGGGAAGACAGCAGGAAGGGACGGAGTTGAGGTCTATAACAGAATAAAGTAACAGAATCTTAAGCCCATCAGGTTGACATAACCCTGGTTTTCTTAATGGTCCAGAAGTACCGGGGCCAGTGGGCAGGGCAAATCATATCCTACCACTTCCCAAGCTGTTTCTGAGACCCAGAAATGGGGAAACATCTACATGGAGAGTGGTGTGGGGATAACTCTTTCATATTGGCTACCACTTTTTCACAGCCCTTAACACTTGGAGATGCCCCATTTCATCAACTATCTTGTACCCAAGAGAGGACATACCTCTTCTTCTCCCTTGTTCAATTTTACATCCAATCTGAAGACCAGAGGAAGGTGTTGTTTCAGACTTTATCTCATCATCATTTGTGTACTTATCCCTGGGGAAGGAGTAAGGCACATTTGGGTCTATCATGCCAGGGATAGAAGAGAGTAGCTACATTTGTTGCAGGAGGAAAGTAAAAACTAGAAATTGTTTATAAAGAAACTATCATTAGAAATAACTGTCAGTGCAAAATAATTAATAACTATTCTATAGATAAGAGAAATAAGGTGAGTTTACTTGAGCCAGAGTGAGGATTATAACCCAAGAAGGCCTTAGAAAGTGTTCCAGAGAAGCCTGGTTTTCAGTACAGTTTTATAGCTTTTTAGAACAGAGAACATATATTAAATGTACCAATGATACATTTTCATCAAAATTTCAAAAGATATTCAGTTGCAAATTAGCAGGTCAACATGACTGTGATATCAGGGTAGGCACTAATCCAGGCATTACCAATAGGGTGTAGGAGGGGAAGTGCGCATTCTTATCTCAAGAGAGTGCATTCTTTACTTAATGGTTAAGCAGATGTACAATGTATGTTTGATAGGCCAAAATTCAGCCTTTTTAGTTTGAGGCAAATAAGTTTTGAAACTGAATAGTTACCCCATATACCTCAATATGTGAGAATCTCTTGTCATTTTCCCCTTTTGATCAATAGTCTTTTGATGGAAAGCATTGCTGATCAAAATATTGTCCCTTGGTGCCAGGGTGGTTGCCACCTGCCCTGGGTCCATCATGTCCCTCAGTGCTAGGCTTTGATTTCATCAATTTGCCCTGTTATCCATGCTAGGGGGAAATAGTCAGATATAGTGGATAAGCATAGAGGTGTATGTTAACAGGGGAAGTGTTTCATAGGTTATGTAATTTGTCAATTATTTTTAGATTATCACAAAAACATTGCACATGTGCTTTTACATGACTTCCTATAGTTATATTGTTTATAACAATTATAGAACAGGTAATCCAATACTTGAAATGATTAGCATAATAATGAATTCTTAGGTATATCCTTAATAAGAAAAGGAGATTTGTCCAGGGTTGTAATACCAATCGACCATCTCGCGTCACTGAGCAACTGTTACTCTAGCTAGCATGCCAGTCTTACAACACTGAGTAAAGAAAACAGTAATTAGTTTGAATACTATGACTAATACAAGAATTCCAAGGAGTAATAGAAATAGGAATTGCAATCTGGGTCGCAAATGGAAGCCAATACTGGAAGGGAGCCAACTGAACAAATCAAGACCAGGAATAGGATCCCTTAAGGCATCCACCTCTTTTCTCGTGTGCTTTAGTGGAGATGATACATTGGAAGACTTGTCAGGTATAAAAACACAATATTCAGTTTGAAAGATATATATGTACCACCTGGGGATGCTTTAAGAATATCGGAGGCCATTCCACCTTGAAGGACAGCCTTCCTCATTAAAGACACTTCAGTATTTAAAAAGGCTATTCCTGCTTGACAACTGTTTAAGGGCTTCTGTATGGGATATGACATCTTCTAGTCCCAAAGAAGGAATAAATATAGCTAGCTGCTCAGTTGTCATACCAGTGGAACACTGAATGAGTCAATCTGGCCTCAAACAGAGAGAGATTGGCAACAGATGCTAGCTCAGTGAGTCCTTGCATCCCTTGCATCCAAGGGAAGCTCAGGGTTCAGTATTTTAGCCATCCAGGCAGTAGTCAAAGCCAGAGATTTGTTCTACATAAACGTTGAGTTCCATTAGGAGCCACCCGATAAATGCCTGGCCTTCAAAACCAGTCTGTTCCAAATCAATCACTTTCTTTAAGTATGGTAGTATTCTGAAAACCTTAAATGGAACAATTATAAAATAGGTATACAGTTTAAGCAGAACAAAAGTTTAAATGAGGAGATTTAAGGATGGGAATACAGGCCTGGTCCAGGAGTCTTGGGACAGTTGAAGTCAGGTATCAGAAATAGGAACTGAAACCCACTCAGGTGGAGAAGCCTCTTTTTAAAATGATAAATGTGGATCCATGAGTCTATGTCTTTTGATTCTGCAGTGCATGCATTTGTTCAAAATTGGTCTGGTATGGTCCTTTCCAACAGGGCTGCAAAGAGTCTTTTATTTGATGCCTCTTCTGACAAATTCTCCACGTTATAGTCCATGATCCTTAAGGTCTGTGAGCTTTCTGTGAAGGGAATCAGCTACCAACCTCTCATCATTATTTTCCTCTTTTTTTAAATGTCTCAACGAGACCTTGACAATAATTAAGATATTTTCTTTAAGCAAAGTTGGCTCATACATTTCTTCATGTAAGTTCAGTTATCATCTTGAAAGGAGACAGGTGATGTTTACCAAAGGGTGTAGATCTAAGATTGAGGAGCACTAGCAGAATAGCTTTTGGCTATGAGAGATTAAATGCTTCTGAAAGCTTTGCCAATTGAGTTTTGATTGCGCCATTCTTTCTTTCCACCAATCTTGAGGATTGGGGATGGTAAGCACAGTGGAAATGCCACATTATTGGCCAAATGTTACAAATAGATTTAATTATTTGTCCAGTGAAATGAGTTCCCCAGTCACTATGTAACTCAGTAGGATTTCCCCAAATAGGAATTATTTCTTCTGCAAGGAAAGGTCTCAACCCAACTTGAGAACACATAGATCATTGCAAGATACATTTATATCCTTAAGATGGTGACATGTGGACAAAGTCCAATTGCCATACCTCAAAGGGTACTGTAGGAAGGGGAAAGTGGCCTTGTGACTCATGAAATAGTTTCACTAGATTATATTTTGGGCATATAACACAATGAGTATAGGCTGTATGGGCTGCTATGTGAGAAAGTTTTCAAAAGTATTGCTTTCCCCACAAAATTATCTTTTCAGGTGCCCAATAGGTTAGTTGGTGCATATGCTGGAGGAGTGGCAATTGTGCTCCAATGGGTGCTACATGTATCTTATTGGGCCCAAACCACATCTGTGAGGGGGTGTCAAATTTCCCCCTTTTGACTGCCATATCTGTTTCTCTTCTGTGGTGATTTCTTGAGCCTATAGATGGAAATCTTTTACTGGGTTAGCAGAGTTAATAGAAAGTAGCAGGCATTCTCAGTGCTGGACAGCATATCCAGCTTGACAATGTCCTTGCTTATCATTTAAGTAAGACCCATCTGTAAACCAAATCAAATAGAATGCAGTCGTGGTCTTTTCCTTTTGCGATGTTGGAAGCAAGGTATTAGGGTTAAAATAGTGAATAATATTTACCTATGCAATTTAACCTAAGAAGGTTTGTCATTTACTTGACAATGCTTCCCATGCAATCTAGAGTACTGAACAAGCCGATTAGTTTAATATGTCCCTTTTTATAGGGAGAGAGAATAAATTTCTTTGAGAAGTTCCAGGGCCCTTTGAATTTTCTCAAAGAAAAAGTCAAAAGAAAGACTTTATTTAAGGTAGGAATTTGGGGGAGCTTGTCAAAAATATGAAAAATGTTTTAAAACACTTGATCAGACAAGATCAAGGGTTTGCTGATCTTGTCTCCATGAAAAAATGCTTAGTTATCCATTCAAAGTGACAACAGAAACAGTCAAGGGCAAACAGCATTAAAAGAGTAAAAAAAAAAAAAAAAAAACTTAATAGAGAGACTTCAGTCTTTTGAACATAGGAAATTACTAACAAAACATAGATCTGTCTTTTAGGTAAACTTACTTAAAGGTAAGGAAAAAACTTTTTGTATAAGAATCTCTTTATATAAAATTAGTTTAAACATTCCAACCTTTATAAACTCATCAACACTTACACTTTTATATTTTCTCAATTTAATTGTAACCTGAGTCAGGGTCTTAAGATTAGCAATTTTTTTTCCTCTTTTTTTCTGGCCAATAAAAACAATTATGATGAGAGCTCTCACAATTTTTTTTTTTCCAATTTAGAAGTCTTCCCAATTTTAGTGATCCATTGTCTGGCCACATTGATGGGTAGGATCTTAATCTTAACAGTGACTCATACCAAAGCTTTAACTATGGAAGCAAGAGGTGTCCCCAAAAGAGATCCAGAGAATTCACTTCCAAAATAGACTAAGAAGGAACAAAGATTGAGACAACAAAGGCCCCTTATGAAAGCAAATTGGAACCCTTATGACAAACCCCTGAGAGCAGACACAGCTGGACAGAGTATGTCCCAGAACCCCCAGTCCACTTGACTGGCTGCCAAGATGCATGCTAGTACATGCATCCTCTGGATGGTGGAGATCAGAACGGTCACAAAGCCAAACTCTCAAGACATAGAACAAGACAAAAGCTGATATGCACATTAATAGCTTTAGCCAAACCTTGGGTCTCTCAGAGCCAGGATAATACCTGGGGGGCAGGTGCCACAGGGTTGGGGATTGTGTGTGCTTTACAGAGTACCTCACTTTGTGTGGACATTTTCTTGAAGTTGGCAGGGGACCTGTGTCTCCTACCCAGATGAGTTCAGTGACCCAACTCCACCTTTCATGGGAGACTTCTTGAGGTGGTGAGTGCCCTAGTGGCTCTTAACTGCTCAACCCATGCCCACCAAATTTGCAGCCTTTTGGATTCCAAGATGCCCTTAGCAAACCTTCTTACTTCATGCACGTATTCCCAGACAACAGGCTTATAGAGAAGCCTGTGTCTTATGACAAACAACAAAAAAAGACAGAGACAAGGAGAAATAGTGACTATTTCTAGGAGGAAAAGGATCAATTAACCAATGAGTATTCAACCAGATAACTACAGTCACTGAGTCCAAGAAGCTAGCCTCACCAATATTTTCTCCTGCTAATCTAAATTGAGAAAAGAAAAGCAAAGAAAAACTCACCACTCTCACTTCCACTGGACCCTGCAGGCAGAAATCCAGGAGACTGATGTGGTAAGAACTCTCACTTCCCACCCGCTCTTGCCAGGGGTCCAAAATCTCTCAGCTGCAGTAGTCCAGGAGCAAAGAGCATCCAGCCAGTGAAATTTTTATCCCACCCAAGTCTCCAAACTAAAGAGGAGGAAGAGGATCCTCTACCCACTCTGAGTCCTATCTGGCTGAGCTACAAATTAAATTGACATGAGACTGAATAGCAGGAGAAAATAAAACAAAGCTCTATGACATGTATACATGGGAGAGCACAGGGAAACAGAGTTTCTCAACAAAATTTCAGAGGTTCTCCTCTTCAACAGAAAGACAATGGAGGATGTGTGTGTGGGGGGGTCAGTTATGGGAGATTACCAGAAAAGCACAGTAAGGTTATTATGCAGCCTCGCCTTCTGCATTGATAAGTTTCTAGAGATGAAGTCATCCCCCTCTTCTTCCCTTCAAGTACTTTAGGAGAAATTAATTTTTCTAACAAAACAAACAAAAATATTTCCATTCTTCATACATTCTTTACTAAAAATATATCCTACTTTCCTTGAATACAAACATATTTTCTTTAATTTTTAATAGCTTTAATCACATATTAGAATTTTTAACACTTAGAAACTTTAATTTTTAAGTAAAAACTAAGAAGTAAACAATTAGAAACTTTCTTTTACCTTAGCATTCCATGGCCTAACAAACCTACAAACACTTTTCACAATTTCTGGAAACATGTTACTTTATAGTACAATCTTAATAAAACAGGACATGTTTACCGATAGGCCCCAAACACCTTTTAGGTTTTTGTCTGTAATAAGCCAAAAGTAGAGAAATTTAAATATGTTTAGCAATAATGTTTCAGTATTTTATATTATTTGAAAATGACCTATATACTCAACAAATTTTTATCATTTAACCTAATTTAGCAAAACTCTAAAGTTTTAAGTTACCAGAAAGGATTTGGAAGCTGTTTTTTTTCAGGTATACAGACCATAAAACATAATTATTGTACCCAAAAATTCTTACTCATTTTCATCTATCTAAATCATTTGTTTCCAACAATTATGTTTCGATTACCCGTGAAAACTTCACAAGACATTAGACAAAATTAGCTATAACTTAAAGCTATTATTTTTTTAATCAGTTTTGTAATAGAGATAACACCAGGTTATTTGACCAATAAGCATGGAAGAAAGGCTGCATGTCTGCATTATAGCCAATGCTGATAACTGAGGCCATGCCTATTTTAATCAAATCAAAAAATTTAAACAAGCTTTCATTTACCAAAGATTATTTCATATCATGTTAACTTGAAAGGTATTTGGGTTAGTTGCATTTAGAAATAATTTTTGTAAGTGCTTTCTTCAAGCCAATTAAACAGAGCTTTTAATTTTAGCCATACCATCCAGAGGTAAAATATCACACACGTAACAGACATGTAGACACACACACAAACAACAGAGAGATGCAACAAAGTTTTTATAGCATCTGTTTTAAAAATGTTAGCAGTTTGCATCTGCAAAAGCTTCTTTTCCCATTTTTTTCTTTTCTTCAGTCTTAGGCCCTTTTTGTTAAGCACTCATGCAAGTCTCCAGAATGGCCATTTGGGAACTGGTTGGGCTTTTAGAAGCTCAATTTCCCACTTTTCTTTTAGTTTCACTTTGCTATGAAGTCTAAGGACAGTGTAGTGGGTCAGAAGTGTGCTGCTTGTGAGTGTTACCCCTTAAAGAAAGGTTGTAAACAGTCTCTTACATGCCTCAGTTTTTCCTACTGGCAGTCTAAGACTGCCGTGGAAGCTCAGAGCACATGGGTGACCAGCACTGTATGCACTTCTCCGGATGAACCTTTAATTAATTAATGTGAATGATAGTGGGGTTCCCTGTGGGACTGCTGCATATCTCGAGGCTCACCCTCAGACACTCCCACTAAGCTCTCAGTCACCTGAGAATGGCTTTCAGCTGGGAGGACCTAATGTCCCTTCTCTTCAGAGCTGAACAAGTTCAGACTCTCATTTCTTTATCACGCAGTTTCTTCAGACTTTATAAACATAATTCTTTCCAATTTAAAACCAAATAAAAAAGGTCAGCCTGCCCCATTCACTCCAAAAGTTCCCCCTAGGCTCCCCTGGCCTAGGACATTCCCCCTAGGTTTCTCTTTCCTAAGAATTCCCCCCTAGTTTTCTCTGACCTAGAGTACATACTCGTGCCCCCTTAAGACACCTAGTCTTAAGGTTTGAAACAGCTCAAAGAAACTCTGGACCATCAACTTAAAATAAGGAGGTCTGGGTTTCAGAAGAACTCACCAGGGTCACCTGAAGAATGCAGTAATCTGGGGGTGAGGGGCTCAATGGGTCTGAATGTCAGTTCAGTGTAGATTCCAGTTGGTCTCTGGTGAGTTTCTCTGAAATCCTGCTGACTATGCCAAGAAATGTCAATGCAAAATAACCAATAACCCTTCTATAGATAAGGGAAATAAGGTGAATTTACTTCATCCAGAGTGAGGATTATAACCTGGGGAGGCCTTAGAAAGTGTTTCGGATAAGCATGGTTTTCAGTATAGTTTTATATCTTGTTAGAACAAAGAACATACATTAAACACACCCAGGATACATTTTCATCAAAATTGCAAAAGGTATTCAGTTGCAAATTAGAAGGTCAACATGACCGTGATGTCAGGAAACGGACTAATCTAGGCTTTACCAATAGGGTGTTACCAATAGGGTGTAGGAGAGGACGTGTGCATTCTTAAGAGAGTGTATTCTTTACTTTAATGGTTAAGTAGATGTGCAATGTATGTTTGACAAGCCGTAAGTCAGGCATTTTAGTTTGAACTGAATCAGTTTCCACCCAAATAGTTACCCGATATACATCAACATGTGAGAATCTCTTGTCATAACTAAATCCAACCTCTTGCTGCATCTACATATAACATTTCCTAAACTAGGATTAGCTCTGAATTGTCCTGATACACCTTAGCTTCAAAGAGTCCTCCTCTTTTTTGAACTCATTTTCTTTAGTTCTAAAATCATCTCTGTATAAATCTATATCTTCTTCCTAACAAAATTTTAGATATGCAATGGAAGAATGAACTTTTTTGAAATTACAAAATCATAACTTTCACCATTCCTCATAGATTCAAATTTTTATGTCATTAATCTGTTAGGTTATTATTTTATGTAATTTCTCCTAATAATCTATATGAATCTAAACCCAATCCAGACTTGGTGACATTTTCTTCTGGAAGATCTGTGAGGAGAGAAAAATCCCTTAGGAGGGACTTAAGGTCTTTGGGAACTCCAGGTGAATTTTTTTTGCCTCAGGGGAACAGTTAGGATTAAGATATTCTCAATGTGAGTTATGCCGTTGTTATTGTCCCATTTTTTGAAATACAGGCTGCATATCTTTCCTGAAGGAGGTTGCATAACATCAGTAAGTACCCTGCTTAAAGTCTGTTCTCATAATACTCCTATTTGTTTGAGCTTTTTGATAAATTAGGGAAGAATATTTCAACAGAGAAAATGAAGTTGTAATTCTACTTCACTGAAACTCCTATAATTTCTATTAGAAACAGGCCCTCCCTTTGCTGGACTTGATGACTATACGAGTTCCATAGTCTGCTTTAGGGACAGTCCCATGGTATCTGTTCCTGATCACTGAGTGGGAAGTGTCAGCTCTGGGCTTTAGGACCATTTAGAGAACTGAGGGGCTCCCCTTGAAGCCAAGCGCTGGAGGCAGAACAACTAATATATGGATATTGTTTTCCGTTGCATTTAGCAGGAACTGAAAGCCATGAGAGGGACTTGAACTATCCTCTGCTCCTTGTTTTCCCACAATTTCCATTTTATTGTGATTAAAGGGAACAAAGCACAGTCTGAAAGCAATCTATTTGGCAACTGCTAACTGCTAAATCTCTCTCTCGGGAGCACGGATAATACTTTGTATAGGAGAAGACACATCCTGTCTCTTCTGTTTACAAATCCCATTAGGACGTTGCGTTTAATGTCGCTCCATATGGAGTTGACCCTCACTCACTTGTGGTCTGGTAGAGAAGCAACAACACGGCTCATGTAGACAATAGGAATTATCTACATCCCATTAGGGACATGGAGGTATCACCATTAGCTAGTTCAAACCTCCTGTTTCTTTTAAGTTCTCTTTCTCAGTCTAACTCCGGGACTGACATTTTCAGCTTTTCCCCACTTTGTGTTGAACTTTCACGTTCTCTACTCTCAAAGGGACTACAGCAGACTGAGAACTATTCACGGAAAGTGGGTTGAGAAAACAGACTTGTGCAGACAGGTGCAGGCACATCAAATCAGAGCATTTTCCATCTCTGAAAGAAGAGCATATCCTTAAGATGTAAATTGTGAACACATCCAAAGCTGCTCCTCACTGCTAGGACCTATTTTAAGATTTGTAGTTAGCACTTACTCATCGAGCATAGACAAACATAGCTCTACGTAAATCAACATAAATTCACATACAGAAACTCTATCAGATCTCTTTTAAAGTCTGGCTTATAGATTTACTCAATGCAAAGCCTTGCATCCTGATGAAATTTAGAATTGAGAGACTGCAGATTAAAATTCAGAAAAATATTCTTTCTAACAAAAAAGATTCTAGCCAGTTAATTTCAGACTTGACAAGTTTGAGCTTGTCAAATACGTCTCAGATTCCTGCCTATTTTCATTAACTTTTGATATGGTATTACCTGAGCCAGGATTTTAGAGAAAAAAGAGTAAGGATGAAAGTATAAAATAAACTTTCCTGAATGTTCCTAACTGCCTGATCTTCTCTAAGATAAAGTTTTCAGGAGTCTAGAGTCAAGGCCAATTTTGTAAATTCACAGAGTAAGCAACAACCTGTATGATATGATTTCTGGAAGACCAAAAGCTCTCCGTCTTCACAGGACCTAAGCTGTTTTCCTGATAATATTGCCATATTACTCCATTGGACATACCTTGTGGTTTAAGCATTATACCCAGGGAATTCTTATATGTAAAAATTGTCACTTGGGAAGAATGAGGAATTGTGAAAGAATTTTAAAAAATATATTGGAAAGAGAAGTAGAGAAAATCTGAAATTTGGGAAGCAATCAGCAAGCAGCTTGAGGTCAAAGAGTGACTTGGTCAGGGTTTAGGTGAGTGTGGAATCCAAAAATGAGTTGGAGGTGTTGAAAACATAATCTAGCCTCAGTTTTGCTTAAGGTTTGTCCTTACTTGGGTTGTTAAATTAGAACCAGCAAGGGGAGAACGTTGCTATTTCTTCTAGGTCTGTATTAACATTAAGGCAGTTCTGGGGCTCTGCCTAGGGGCTTACAAATCTTGAGGATTCCCTGTGGAATTGGTTCTCCAGTTCTTTCTGGGTAGGACTGAGCTGGGATACAAAAGACTACATATCAAATAATATAGATGTAAAATGTCTTACTTAGTGGTGACTCATTTAGTGGCCACCCTGTGACAAAGACTCTCTCCTTGATCACACTTTAATTAGGTTCCTCTGAGCTCTCTTTTCAACTAGGCCTTGACCTTGTCCTTTCCTGTCTTTGGCCTGTCCAGCACAGTCTCGGCAAAGAATCCTAGGTCTTCCTTCACCTTTGATATATGATCAAGTTCTTCATCCCCCACTTTTGATGTCTAAAGTCCTTGGCCTGTCCTTAGCAAGAATCCTGCTGGGTCAGTTTAACGGGAATACCCCTACCCTTGATGCCTCCTCTTAGTAATTTTCCTTCCCCCTAACTCTGTTTCTTGATTCTAAATACCCAACTGTCTTTGTTCTATTCAGAGTTGAACTTGTTTTCTCTCCTCTATTGCAACATCCCTATCGCAAGAGTCTTGAATAAAGTCTCCTTATTGTTTTAACAATTGTCAGTGATTTTTCCTTATGTTTGAGTCCAATGTTTCAGCAAGCAAACAGAAGCCAGTGTGAAAGGTAAACAACCAGCTGAATTTTAGGGCAATGGCATAGGACAGTCAGACTACCCTCCCTCCTCTATCAAATTCTGTGCCCTCTGTTGTCCCTTCAAAAGAACACCATCTCCTTGGGATCTACCCAATGCAGTGCTCTTCAATGCAGCGGTTTTATAGTGTACTATTTTATTTTAATGGTCAGCCAAAATTGACTATTAAAACACAATAGCCCATTAAGATTATTGCTGCACTGCTAGGGGAAAAACAAAAAGGAGAAAAAGAAAAAAAGAAAAACATCTTCTGACAGTTGGCACAAAGTATGTCAATCTACTAACAAAAGCCATGACAGAGCACAAGTGAAATACCTCTGCTTATGTTAAAGGATTACAGGTAAAAAGAGTGGCCTTCTAAAGCAAACACATCAAGAAACACATGCCTCTGGACCCATCAGAAAAAAGTCCTATTAAATATTCACACTTAGAACTGAAATACCGAGAGCTGTTTAGTGGCAGGAAGACAAGAAGAAAAGGTAAAAATAAAACAAATTGGTAACTAAACTCTTCCCTATTGTTAGATCTGATTTGGGAATATCCTCAATACTCAGCTTCGGTTCCTGTAGTCCTTCGTTCTGATTTGAATACTCTGAAAATAATCTCTTCTGCTAGGCACAAACCACTCACCTGCACAGAAATGTCAACTCCTTTCACAAGTTTCTCAGTTTTGATATCTGAAGATAACCACACCTTCTCCAGTCCACCCCCTCAACCCCTACTGGCCACTGGTCATCTACTGGCTACTAGGAAGGCTTCTGATCTTTTTCTCATCTCATGATATATTTGGAGGTCCAAGGGGAGAAGAGTTTGCCTTCAAAGGGATCTTTTCCCAAACTAAGGGAAATCCTAGCTTTCATTTCTTGTCCCAGGCAAGATTCTGATTTTATCAGGGAAGGATCTATTTTTCAAGTCTGAAATAGCACTGTGGAAGGAAGCTGAAGATTTGATTCCTGACCCAAGATCTACTAATAACTAACTATTCCACATTTAAAATGCCCATGTACTTTGACATGCCAATTTTACTTCTTGGAATTTATGCCTGAAATATTCTCTCACATGTACAAAATGCCATTTGGACAAAGATAGTAAATGCTACAGTGGAGAAACAGCAAGAATTTGGAAACAACACAAATTTTCAGCAATATGGGACTAGCTTAATCAATTTTGGTACACCCATATATTGAAAGATTACGCAGATACTAAAATAAATGAAGCCATTCTATACACAAGAAATATTGTTAATGGGAAAATTAAAGTGCCAAATAGTGGGTATGTTAGAGTCCTTTGCATTTATATTCATATAATTATCTCTTGAAAAATAAATAAAAACAGAAGAAACCTATAATAGTGATTGCTCAGGGAAAAGAAAGGTTACTTTGTGTGTTTCAAATTTGGTATGTTTTGAATATTCCATACTATGCATTACCTATTCAAAAATGCAATAAAATATAAAATAAGGTAAAATAATTACAGTATTAATTTAAAATTACTGACTATAGAAAAAGATAGCTCCCCTTTTGATTTTGTGAATCCTGAGTGATTTTAGTCCTTACATGCACAAAAGAAGAAAATTATAGGTCAATCTCTTGTATAAATATACTAGATTTAATGCTGATATTTGACTGTTTTTGAACTACAAAAATAACAATTTCATCCAGTTCCACCTAATAGATACAAAATTCTAAATAAAATTTTAGCAAATAGAATTTATAAGTATGTAAAATATATAACATGCTCTAACCTAGTAGATTTTTAATAGGAATGCAAAAATAATTCAATACCCAGAAATCCATAAATTAAAGAAGAAAACCATATAATCAAATAAAAATACATTTAATAAAATTTAATAGCCAATCTTAAAAAAAGAAAAAGATAAAATAAGCTAGGAAGAAAACTATATTTTATAAAGACTCCTCAGGTAAAAGCAAAAATACAAAAACAATAAAATTATTTAAATTAAGATCAAGAACCAGATAGGTATGTTCTTGTATCCATTAATATTCATTATTGTCTTAGAAGGTCTAAGAAGAGAAGAATATTAAGTAGCTAGTATTAACATTGAAAAGAAGTAAATTATATCTTTTTGCTGAAGATATGAATATATATCTAATAACCTCAAAAGAATCTAGTAAAAAAGTGAATTAGAATTAATAAGATACCTGATATAAGATAAATATTCAAAACCAACTAACAACAAATATCTAGAAATTAAAATATGTCATTAGGGTAGCAATAAAAGTAAAACATTTTGAAATAAATTTAATAAGAATGGAATAGTATATATGTAATGAAAAATATAAAATATTATTAAAAGACATAGAGGTTCTAAACAAATGGAAATATATTTCAGATTTTTGACTGGCAAAACTTAACATCATAAAAATGTCAATCATCCATAATTAATATATAAATGTAATATAATTGCAATTAGAATCTCAACAGGTTATTGTTAATTAGAAAAATGCTTTTAAAATTTATATAGAATGAAGGCCCAGGAATAGCTAAGGAAAGAATTCAATAATTGTGATAGGAAATTTGCTATGTTAACTATCAGAATGTACTATAAACCTACTACAATCAAATTAACCTATTATTAACATAAAATTGAATAAATGCAAAAACATAAAACAATAGAAAGGATCAGAAAGGGGTTCCAGTCCTTTAATATATACTAAAAGTGCTATTCTAACTCATTGGGAAGATAATGTTTAATAACTAGTGCTGACATAACTGGCAATACATCTGGGAGAATATTAGTCCTCTATTGTACATCATAAACAAAAATAAATCTCAGATCAATTAAATAACTCAATATATAAAAATCAAGCAATCAATTTTTAGAAGAAAATCAAGGTATCAACAAACGTGGAGATCATTTTAAACAAGACAAGAAACCCAGAAGTGCTATTAAAGCATATAATAGACGTATCTAGGCATAAGATATTTAAAACTTTTGTATGTTGAGAGATTTTATTTTTAAAAATCAGTAAAGAAATACTAGATTTGGGGCAAACATGCCACAGAGAGAATCATATAAATGACTCTTTAAGATGGACAAGAGTCAAATGATCCAATAGAATAAATGGGCAAAAGGATGGAAACAGCTACTAAATGTCAACTTATGATTTATATTTCTTAAAATAAGCAAAAGAAGACTATTGGCATTTTTAATAGAATAGGTATTTGTCTTCATCCTTAACTGGCCATTTGAAGCATGTGTAGCTACTGTTCCTGGATGTTGTTAGCTTTAGTGGTCATTACCATAGAGATGCTCTGTGTATATTAGAATTCCCTCGGAAAGGTAAATATATCAATTACCCAAGAGTTTTTGTGAGTAGTCTGACATTTTTTCTGCCTTTCAAAATGCTTTCTTGTCATTGATACCTAGAAAAGATTATATCAGACAAAAATGTTTGACTACATGGCTCCAAGTGGAGTTCGTTTCATGGAAAAGAACGAAGTTTTATGGGTTCCTTGATCTGTCTTATTCCAGCAACTGATATTTTACCTCAATTTACTTTAGAAGTTTGGCCGAATGACCAAAAATAAACCTGTTCTTCCCAACAGGAGAGGAAAATGGCAGACTGGTAAGAGATAGTCCCACTGAAGGAGCTGATCTAATTTGATGGGTAAGAGCAGAGGACTTGAGAGTTAAGCAGATTTGTGTTTTAATCTGTCATTTACCAATTACAAGTTGGGTGACCTCAACCAAGTCACTTTATATCTGTAAACTTTGGTCTTCTCAATTATATAAATGAGGAAAAGACTATTCCTTCATTGGATTGTTGTGAGGATTGCATGAGATAATGTATGTAAATCTCTTAGCAGGAAGAAAACTGAACTCAAAGTAGCCGTTATTTTGTGATTAGTACTACCGCTACTATTGCTACCGTTGTTGCAGTTGTTGTGATTGCCCATGTTGTTACTACCTAGTATATTTTTATAAATATATCTTTATTATGTCATCTATATAGTCATTTTGTTATATAAATCTGAATATAATTTATAAATTTTATACATAAATTTATATATTCATATTATTAATGCTATTCGTATTACTACATAAATAATGAAATATGTTTATAAAAATGTAATATTTATTTCAATGTAAAATATGTTATATACATACTGAATACATATTTCCCATATTTATATGAAAAACAGAGAGACTGGCCTACCCTAGTGTCTTTTTCTCTTCCAATGTCATCTTCCCTGGCTCGCATAGCTGCTGCTATCTATTTTTCACACACACACTAGATAATGGAAGGAACGTTAGGAAGAGAGGGAGGGTGAGAGGGAGGGAGTGAGGAAGGAAGGGAGAAAGAAGAAGGGAAGGAAGGAAGAAACGGAGGAAAGAAGATAGGTAGATGAGAGGGAGGAAGGGAAGAAGGGAGGAAGAGAAAGAAAGACCAGCCAAAGTCAACATATTTTAGCAGATAGTGATTTAAGCTGCTCTGAATTTCAGCTTTCAGGAACATGGATCCCTGAAGGAAGGTGGGAGAAAAGAGAGGGGAATTCGGGGTGAGCTCTTAGACCTTCATTGCACAATGCAGTGCTGTTAATGCGGAGCTCTCACAGAAGATGGAGGAAAGCAGGGGACTATTGGCATATTGATGTCATTGTTTTTCTCCTAAAGCCAGCTTGTCCTGCTCAGCCTTGGTGAGTTGTTTCCAGCTGGCAGGACGAAGTATCATGTGTACACATTGACTGACTGTTCCACTATTCAAGTCAGCTGGAATCCTGGGTTGGCCAGAGTGTTTAGGAGGCCCAGGAACCAGTGGTTGGCATGGTAGTCCTGGGCCTGGTTAGGGCAGGAGTGGGAGAAGCATAGGGCTGACATTCAGCCAGCAATGGCTGTTCTGAAAGGGCAGAGGGAGGCCCTGAAGGTTTGGCTCATTTTCCAATTTTGGAAAAAAATTCCCTCATATATTTTTTTGGCTTGAAATTTAGTGAGATAATCTTTGTAGAACTAAAATAAGTCCTATAAGAAGGATCCAGGATTTAATTTTTATTCTCGGTAGCAAAACACTGTTCAAGATCATGGTTATCTACCAAATCAATATATAGTGCCTCATAGTTCAAAATCATTTTTGTGTGCATCATCATTGGATTTTGTGGGACTTCTCAGCAACCTAATAAAGGAAGATCAGGAGAGAGTCCCTGCAGTAGCCATTTATCTGTTTGGTTCGACCGTCTATACCAAAAGCAAGTAGAGAGTGAGCTGAGTTTGTGTGGACCATGCAAACAAAAACCATGACATACGGCAAGCTCTCAGCAGAGGATGCCATTCTATTTTGGTAGAGACTACCAAGGGTAGAATTTGGTGTGCCCTCACCTAATTTCTGACAATATCTAAAATCCGCCCCCTCTTGAAGATCCTCCTCAAACACTTTTAGTTACCCTTAAATCCCTCCCTAAATACATTGAATTGGCAAGATTGAGCCTCCAAAATTATCATAAAAGAGAGAGTTAAGCAGATTTAAGCTTGGGTACAAAAATATAGTTTATGTTTGTGCCCTGAAGACTTACATCTGCTGCATGAATATTTTTTACAATACTTGGGAGAGGTAGGATGGAGAAAGCTAGTCAGACGACATTTTGTCCTAGAAGTAACCATTTTTGGTATTACATTGATGTCATATTTTAACCAGTTTTGTCAATGATCAGGACCCTGAGGGCGCAACAAGAAAGAAATTGTTTCTGTTCTTTCACCACTGCCCCTTTCAAGGACCCCGTGAATTCATTGTTTCCCAGCACTATAGTAGGGAGCTGGTTGAATTCCATTAGCTATTCCAGTGAGTCTCATATTAATTTCATTTCTAAGGCATTAAAAAGCCCAATGTCTTCTCATACCAAAGTTGCAATTTATTATTCAGTTTAAAAGTTCTCCACCCTCTAGTCCAGGTTTGAGCTGAGGGATGAGGCTCAGCTTCCTAGCTCTCTCTTCTTTCTTCTTCTCTTTCCCCTATTGTGCCACCTGTGGCTCTGCAGAGGTTGACAGGGCTGGTGGAAGAAGAGACAAAGGACAGATGCATCTTACTTGCTTGAGGCACATTTACAATCTCATGTTTTCTGAGAGAAGTTAATGTCCATAAACAAACCCTGACTCTTTTGCAGGGCATTTTTTTGTGGCTTAGAAGATCTCATAGCTCTCAGGACCTTGCATTTACAGTGGCCTTTTCTACATGACTACTTAATACTTCCCCCTGTGCCAGACACTGACTTCCTGGGGCCCAGTCCTCTAGCAGGTCCTGTTGGACAGAGTCTTTTGTGTGTGTGTGTGTGAGGAAGAGTAGCCCTTAGCTAACATCTGCTGCCAATCCCCCTCTTTTTGCTGAGGAAGACCGGCCCTGAGCTAACATCTGTGCCCATCTTCCTCTACTTTATGTGGGACGCCTGCCACAGCGTGGCTTGATGAGCGGTGCGTACGTCTACATGCAGGATCCGAACCTGCGAACCCCGGGCTGCCTAAACAGAGAGTGAGAACTTAACCGCTACGCCACTGGGCCAGCCCCTAGAGTTGTTTTTGTGTTTAAGACAACCCAAGTCTAGCTCCCTTCTGTGCAATCCACATCTGGTGTGCGGGAAGCAAACACACATCCTTGATCCACCAAACTTTCCTGAGCACTCCTGCCTCTTCATGCTGCAGGTCAGGAAGATCCTCTATCCATCCTCTCAGATTGTGATATTTGAGTCATAAGGTGCTAGCCCTTTTATTCCACAATTTCTAGGAAATATACATCAGGTTATCTGAGTGCTTCCTTCAAAGTCCCTGATCACTTGACTTGTGATAAGAGGGAACAGCTCTCCTTCTCTCTCTGTGCAACAACAGTTTCTCTCTAAAGAAATCTTCTATTTTTCTCAAATCCCTAATAAATTCCTAGTCTACTTCTTACATAATTGGGAGCACTAATATTGGCATCACTGGCTGTTCAATACAACTTTATTAAGATATATTTAACATACAATAAAATGTACCCATTTGAAGGATATAGTAATCAACCTTGTGACTACCACCACAGTCAAGGTGTAGAATATTGTCACACTTCAACAAGTTCCCTCATGCCCCTTGGCAATTAATCGCCAATCCATCTACCCACATCCCTTAGCCCCAGGCAACTATTAATCTGTCTGTTGTCATCATTGACTGGTTTTTACCTACTCTAGAATTTCATATGCATGGAATCATGAGGTATATATTCTTTTATGTCTGCCTTCTTTCCTTTAACATAATGTTTTGTGAATCATCTATGTTTTGTTGCAATTTTCAGTAGTTGGCTCATTTTTTATTACTAAGTAGTGTTCCATTTTGTGGATATACCACAATTTGTTTATTCATTCACATGTTGATGCATATTTGAATTGTTTTCTGTTTTTGGCTCTTCTGAATACAGCTGCTATGAACATTTGCGTACAAAGCTTTATATGGGCATATATTTCCATTTCTTTTGGATAAATACCCAGGCGAGGAATTGCTGGGTCATAGTGTAAATGTATATTTAACTTTTTAAAAAATGGCCAATTTTCCACACACTAACATAACTGGCTTCTGACTTTCTGCAGAGATGATCTGGTACCTTACTTTATGGTGTGGGTTGCTTAGCCCCTATTATTCTTAGTTTGGCGACCTTAGCTGATAATCTGAAACAACAGGAACTTTCATATTTAACTAACATAAAATACTGCATTTAACTTTCTTCCCTTAAACTACCAGTCTGAAATATTTGAGAGGACGGGAACCATATCTTATTTATTCTTTGTTCCTCCAATACAGTACCTGGCCATATGGTAGTATTCAAAGAAAATACCAATTGAATTGAAATTTGAAAGCACTGCCTACATACTACAAATGTAATTATTTCTTTATTTATCTAAAATTTAATAATTTAAATTTGAAGTTAGCAAAATCCGTAAACCCCAGTGAAAAATTGCAATGCTATGTATTCACCATTTCCTCCCTGGTTAGATGTAAGAAATCTTTTCACTTCCCAAGTAGAATAAAATAATAAGGCAAAAGGGGAAAAGGAACAGTCATCAAAGGTACATTTTTTTTTCTTTCCATTCTTCTGGACCTCTGAGGCTGCACCTTGAGTTTGAACGTGTATTAGAATTGGCACGAAGCCATTTTCCTCCCAGGCTATAATTTCAGAGAGGCTTGTCTGGGAAGGAATGACCTTTCAGCGACTTCAAAAGCAGCTCCTCCCTCACACCGCGCGATGTCAGGGCTTCCTGGGATACAGCAGTGCTCTCAATTAGAAAGGTGACTCCTAAATGGTGTCTCATCATGTCACCTCAGCCTTGTGTGGACAACCTGTGTGGCTGGAAGGAGAATTGTGGCTACACAGAAGTCAAAAGTTAGGAGTCATGAGGCTGGAAACTAACAGAAAAATGAAAATGAGAATACCACTACTTTTTGGTGAAGAACGTTTCTGAATAATAAGTAGAGGCAGCTCTGAATATACCTGGAGTAGTCCGGTTGGTCTCACATTGGGGGCAGTTGGCTTCTCTGGGCTCTCTTTCTCAAGGCTTGCCCTGCAATTCTCTGATCCAAAGGGCACTTAAGCTTCTCCAAGATCAAAGGCATCCTTAGGAATACGTCTTTATTTTTTCCTCAGACTACCTTCCCTTGTTCCTTCTTTTCTGATTATTTTCCATTCGTGCCTCTAACGCATCCCTTGGGCTTTAGAATGGAGTTAAAATAGTTCCTGGGGAGACAGGAAGTCTTACCACAATTTGATCTCTCGAAATAAGCCATCCATTATCTCTTTTCATATAGTTCTAGTCAAATGCAGCTCTTTAGTGTTCTATCACAGGGAACTTTGACAGATGAAAAAGCAAGGGATGCTTTTATCTTACAAATGTGGGATGGAGGATCCTGACCAGTGATATAACTGCATAAAGTCCTCTAGGAGGAACGCTGGAAAGTTATATTACTCTACTCAGATTTCTGATTTCCGGGTGTGTGGCCAGTTTCACATATACCCATACAAAGACTTGTACAAAAATATTTCATTTAGTGATTAATGCAAGGAAAATTGCTTAACATGTTGATTTTTTTTTTAAGTTTAATTTAACTTTGTGTCATACTCTACATTCTAGAGTGTAAAAGGATTAGGGGTCCAAAAAATTCAACTGTTTTAAAAAGAATATAATACAGGTGTGTATCTAACCTCAGGATGAGGGAGAGGAAATAAAATTAAAAGCAATGGAAACAAGCACAAAGAAAAAGACAGATTAGATAAGGCTACAAACCACTGTAAAACTTCTCTGCATGAAAGACTGTAAAGAATTGTGGGAAGCTGTTAAAAAAGAATGTGGTAAATGTGAATGTACCAAAATGTCAGAGTATCATATTTAATTTCAAAAAGTAAGTTGCATGTAGTATTATTGTGTTCTTTAAAAATTATATATATACATACATATGTGTATGTATATGTATGTGTATTATTGATGCTATAAACCATCTATTTCCTGAACTTTTGTACGTTAATTCAATCACAGTAGTTGCAACTTTGTCTAATTTATATATTTATATATAAGATTCTAGAATAAATTTAAATGGATAAAATAGTTCTGATTGATTTAACAAACCTCTGTTTTTGGCAAACTTATTTTAAGATTTCATTATCATAATAAAGGCCTTCAGAACATTCTCTTCACACCTATCCTGAGCATTTCCAAAGGATAAATTTCTAGAAGTGGAATTGCTTGTCAGAAACTTATGTACACTGTAAAAAGCTTCCTGTGTACTCCCCAAAACAATCTCCGCCAATATTGCACCACATTGTACTCCCCCCAGCAAGGCATAGCTGTAATCCCCCAAGACTCCCCCATTATCAATATAAGGTATTTTCTCACTTTATTATAAATTTTAACTTGTCCTTGTGAAGGCAAATGTGCCTATTGGTATACTTCGCCCATTTTAACTTGGTATTTCAAGTTTATTTCTTTTTGATCTGTGTGGACTATCCATCAACAGTGCCTTTAGTAATGAGAGCTTTTATTTTTCTCATATAAAAGAAGTCCACACCCAGGCTCCTTCTGTCTTTCCATTCATCCATTCTTACCTCATGTCTTTTAGTCTCTTGCTTATTTCTTTATTGTCTCAAATGGCCGTGTCATCTCCGGGATCGTAGATGTGCTCCAGGTAAGAAGAAAGGAAAGGACAAGAAGCAAAAAGCTTGTGCTCGCCAAGTTTGCTCCATCCTGGTGGTGGTATGATTTCAGAGTTGATTTTTATATCATCAGGTGCACCAGAAGTCACCAGAAGCAAACCATGTTCAAGTTTTCCCAGATATTTGCAGATCCTTAAAAGTCACACAGGGGGCTGGCCCAGTGGCATAGTGGTTAAGTTAACAGACTCCGCTGCGGTGGCCCAGGGTTTTGCAGGTTCGGATCCTGGGCGTGGACCTATGCACTGCTTATCAAGCCATGCTGCGGCAGGCATCCTACATAAAGTAGATGAAGAAGTAGAGGAAGATGGGTGCAGAAGTTAGCTCAGGGCCGGTATTCCTCAGCAAAAAGAGGGGGATTGGCAGCAGATATTAGCTAAGGGCTAATGTTCCTCACACACACACAAAAAGTCACTCAGTTTGAATTTTTGTCACAGCTATTAGCTCTCAGAACTGCACTCAGAATAGCTTCCTCCATGATTACATCCCACCATTCTTCTTTCAATCCCTGTCATTCTTCTGTCATGTTGACCACCATATCTTCCACTTTCCTCAGGATCATCTCTTCCTCATATTGAAGGCTGTGCTCTGCCTTGGGTGCTGTGAGGCCTAGCAGGCTCATCCTCACTACCCCTTCCTCCATGGTGCCAAAAGGCAGCTCCCCTGGCCTCCCCTGCCTGCTCCTCTGCTTGAAAGAGGCTGCTGCTTCTTTCATATCTGAGGGCTTGCATAACGGGAAGCACTGGTTCAACCTACTGTGAGGACTCCAAGAACAGCCTGCGGAGCCGGAAAGGTCAATGAGACAGAACACAGGCCTTCTGGCTTCATTTAACCTTCTCTCAAAAATCAGGGGCAAGCTTCCTCCTACTAGAAGCAACATGATTGAGGGGACGCTTTTAGATACAAGTTTGTCTTTGAATGATAACACACCAAAAGATCATTGGTGAAGGCTTCCTAAAACAGGAAGTTTTATGTGTGTAGGAGAGAGGGATAATAAGAGAAATTCATATTCTAGTAAAAGTTAAAGGACAAGTATGGCTAATAGAGTCTTTAAGGAGTTACTTAACTGCTTTCACCAATATTTCTAGCATTAAAGATCTGAAATTATCAGATTATTAGCACCTCATGGGAATGAGTTATGCCTCAGGGAATTCAATTAATAAACAAGCCTTCTGGATGTATTTAGAATTTATTAGAAACACACATACATAAGTTAGGTGTCAATCGCAAAATGAAATAAGCTCTCAGATCTAATATATTATGAAAATGTACACTACTTTTGCAGAAAAGGAATTAAAACACTCCTATGCAACACATACACAACACACACACACACAGAGCACATTAGGGAGCTTGAATCCAGTGACTTCCACTTGACACTAAGTCCTCGATGAATGTACTTATTTTCTTTATCATCTCCTCCAATCTGCTCCTTTTCCAGCATTCCTTATCTGGGAGGGAAACCACCCTGGATACCCTGCAACCACCTTTTACCCATTAATACAATCCAGAAATTTAGGAATTGTTCTAGACTCCAAGCTATCATTTACTTCTCCACCCAGTCGCCAATGCCTGCTCATTTTAGCTACTTAACGGTTCTCAAATCCACGCATCCTGTCCTTCTCCTCTTTCTGACTTTGTTCACTTCTGTCACAGGCTTTGCTTGGGCGATCAACAGAACCCTAACCGACCTCCTTGCTTTCAGTTTTGCTTCATCCGAGTGCAACTTCATTTACACAAGACAAGCAGTGACTTTTCTAAAACAAAATGTGGTTAATTCTTTCCCCTTCTTTAAGTCCAGAAATAGCTTCTTAATGCCAAATAGAGATAAACCGCCTAGGATGGCACAGCATGATTTGGTCCCTCCTAGCTTTCTCATCTCAACTCTCATTACCACCCTCTTGCACTATTTACTCACATTGTACTCAGTTGTTTTAAATACCTGTGTATTTTATTCTCACCAGGATCTTGCTTCTTTACCTGGGTAAGTCCTACTCACCCTACCCATATGAAGTGATGTCTCCAACTCCAAAAGAGTTATTTTCAGATGTTGCCTCGAGACTGGGTTAGAAACCTTTCTTATATCCTTTAAAAGCACTATGTGCTTATCTCTTTCATGGTTGTTTTCTTACTAGAGCAGAACAATCAATATACTTCCGTCACTAGACTCAAGGGCAGGGTTGATGTTTTATTCCTCTTTAGACTCCCGGATCCGATGCCATGCCTGCCATATTGAAGGAAATTATTAACTTAGGGCTTTGCACTGGCTGTTCCCTCTGCCTTTAACACTTTCTCCAAATAGCTGTACAGCTAACTCCCTCACTTCTTTCAAATCATTGTTCAAATGTTACTTCCTCAATGAGGCCAACTCTGACAGAGAGAAAGAGACAGACTGCAAATCTAGTTGTAATCTAACCTTAAAACTGAAAAATATAGGCAAAAAGAAAACTACTATGTAATCTCATTTATTAGTATAAATATAAATGTCTTTAAAAGTACTAGTAAACAATATTCGACAACATAACAAAAGAATAATTCACTCTGAACTACAGAAATGCAAGGATATATTTATTATTTTAAAAACTAGTAATATAACATATAACACCAAGTAAAATTTTAAAATACAATTGTCTCAGTAGATGCTAGAAAAAGCAGTGGTTTAATTCCAATTCCACATAAAAATAATTAATAAACTAGAAGGAGAAAGATATTAATTAACAACAAAAATATTGGCAATTAAATAAGCAATATTACACCTTATGGTAAAAAAAATAGAGCTATTTCCATTAAAACTACAATTAAGGTAAAGATGTGTAATATTAATATTTTTAATGTTTTTCTGTCAATTGTAACCAAAACAATAAGGAATATATTCAAAATAAGAATTATAATTATTGGAAAGAAGAGAAAAATGTCATTATTGAGAATTATAATATTAAATATATAGAAAATCTATTGGGTCAATTCAGGAGTGAAAACAAAGATCAGAAAGAGATGAAAATATAATAATACTATATTATATACTTGAAAGTTGCTAAGAGAATAGGTCTTAAATGTTCTTACCACAAAAAAAGAAATGGCAATTAAGTGATGGGATGGAGGTGTTAGTTAATGCTATGGAGGTAATCATTTTGCAGTATATAAGTGTGTCAAATCAACACGTTGTACACCTTAAACTTACACAATGTTTTATGTCTATTATAGCTCAATAAAGCTGGAAAAAAATTAAATAGCATTTTCCTAAATACCAATAACAAATGATTAGAAAATGTAATAGAAAATATTCTCTTCAAAATATCAAGATATAAAATAGATAAGAATAGTTATAGTCAAGTGTGCGCGAAATTTCTATTAAAATAACTTGTAGGTGAGGAGAAGATGAACAGGGTAAAGGGGCGCATGTGTACGGTGTTGGATGGAAACTAGATTTTTGGTGGTGAATATGATGTCTTTACAGAAGTCAAAATATAATGATGTACACCTGAAATTTACATAACGTTATAAACCAATGATACCTCAATTAAAAAAAAACCTTTAAGACTTTACTGAGATACATAACAGAAGTGTTGAATAAGAGAAGAGACTACCATTTTTAATATTAATATTAAATGGCAATTACTCCTAAATTTATTTACGTGTTTGACATAATCCCAATTAGAAAGGCAACAAGATTTTTTGGAACTTGAAACTATAATTATTTTTTTCAAATATGGCCTTTATTGTGTTTAGGTAAGTTCCTTTTATACCTAATTTGTTAAGTTTTATCATGAAAGGATGTTGAATTTTGTCAAATGATTTTTCTGCATCTATTGACATGATCATGTGATTTTTATACTTCATTCTATTAATGTGGTGTATCACATTGATTGATTTGAGTATGTTAAACCATCCTCACGTCCCAGGAATAAATCTCACTTGGTCATGGTGTATGCTCCTTATAATGTGCTGGTGAATTCAGTTTGCCTATATTTTGTTGAGGATATTTGTATCCCTGTTCATCAGGCATATTGGCCTGTAATTTTCTTTTCTTGTGTTGTCTTTGTCTGGCTTTGGTATCAGGGTGATGCTGACATTATTAAATGAGTTTGGAAGTGTTCTTAAATTTTTTAGAAGAGATTGAGAAGAATTGGTATTAATTCTTTAAATTTTTGGTAGAATTCACCTGTGAATCCATCTGATCCCGGGCTTTTTTGTTAGGAGTGTTTTGATTCTGATTGAATCTCTTTTTTTGTTGTTCGTCTATTCAGACTTTCTATTTCTTCTTGATTCAGTTATGGTAAGTTGTATGTTTCTAAGACTTTATCAGTTTCTTCTAGCTTGTCCAATTTGTTGGCCTATAATTGTTCATAATAGTCCCTGATGATCTTTTTTATTTCTGTGGCATCTGTTTTAATGTCTCCTCTTCCCTTTCTGATTTAACTTATTTGAGTCTTCTCTTTTTTTTCTTAGTCTAGCTAAGGGTTTGTTGCTTTTGTTGATCTTTTCAAAAAAACAGCTCTTAGTTTTGTCAACATTTTCTATTGTAATTATAATTTTAAATTTCCTCCAGAAAAAATAAAAACAAATGAGTATGACTATGTTTAAAAAAATACTAAAAAGTGGTGTTAAGCAGGATTTGGCTACTAAAGTATACTATAGAGTTTTTTTTTTTTTAATTAAGACTTTAATTTTTTAGAGTAGTTTCAGGTTCACAACAAAATTGAGGGGAAGGTGCAGAGATTTTCCACATATCCCCTGTCCCCACAAATGCATAGCCTCCCCCATTATCAACATCTCCCGCAGAGATGTTCGATTGTTACAATTGATGAACTCACATTGACATATTATTATCCATGTAAAGTCCATAGTTTACATTAGGGTTCATTCTTGGCATTGCACATTCTATGGGTTTGGACAAAAGTATAATGACATGTATCTATCATTATGGTATCATACAGAGTATTTTACTGCCCTAAAATTCCTCTGCACTCTGCCTATTCATCCCTCCCCTCCCCCTAATCCCTGGCAACCACTGATCTTTTTACTCTCTCCATAGTTTCAGTATAAAAGGTTTTTTTTGTTGGTTTTTGGGTTTTTTTGTTTTGTTTTGCTGAAGAAGATTTGCCCTCAGCTAACATCCATGGCCAACCTTCCTCTGTTTGTATGTGAGCTGCCGCCACTTCATGGCCAATGACAGACGAGTGGTATAGGTCTGCACCTGGGAACCAAACCTGGGTCGCTGAAGTGGAGCATGCTGAACTTAACCACTAGGCCACCAGGGCTGGCCCCTCACTATAAAGTTTTAGTAACGAATTGACATAAGAGTTTAGAAATAGATTTATGAAACAAAACAATATTACTTAGATATAGACTTTAATGCATATGAGAATTTAATACACATTAAAAGAGATATACAATCAGGGGGAAAGAGAAGGATTGTTTAAGAAATACTGTTCAGAATATTGATTTGATGTTAGTAAAAAAATAAAATAGAAAGTGACAATAACAGTAACAACAAAATTTAGACCCTTACGTTACATCAAAATCAATTTCAAGGTAGTAAAGTATAAAGTGTTTCTATTCAATCATCAAAAGTATAATGTAGAAGTGGCTCTTTAATTGACCTCTATAGGAGAAAGAATATAATAAAAACAATAGAAGAAATAAAAAATGAAAATATCTTTTGATTTGAATATTAAAAAGCAAATAACTTCTACTTATCTAAGAAAGCATAGACAAAGTTAAAAAACAAACAATAAATATTTACAGCAAATACAGTGAAGAAATTATTAATATAATTAATATAGAAAGACTCATACCAAACATAAATATATGGCAAATTGAAATAAAAGCAATTTGTAAATAGTGCTGCATAACTGCCAATAAAATATGAAAATTATTTAATCTCAATGGTAACCAAAGAAATACAAATTAAAATATAATTTTTGCTTGCAAAATTAGTAAAGATTAAAACATTAAAAAATGCAGCTTCAGTAGACCATCATTGAAATATGTATCTTTGTACATAACTGGGAGTAGAAAATTGAACACTCCTTTTGAAAAGCAATTAAAATATCTCTACCCTGTGACTTAGTAATTTCCTTTTTAGGAATTTACTCTAAGGAAAGAATCTGAAGTTTGGACAGAGATTTATTCATCGTTTATAACAGTGAAAATTTAGCAGTAACTTAATTGTTTAACCTTCAGGAAACAGCTAAGAAAATTATGGTACATCCACATAATGTAATAGTCTATACAGAGGTCAAAGATTCAAAATGAGTAGAGGACAGTCAGTTAATAAAAATGAGTAAAGCAGGCAGATGAAAGAAAACTCTACTGACAAGCCAATGCCCAGTCTAAATTAGATGCTGCCATTTGGCCCTAAGTGTCAATTAGTTTCCTTTTGGCCATGTAGGCTTCTTTTTCTAGAATTTCCTATATCTCTAGAGCAACTGGGAATTTGGATTACTTAATGTTAAATTGCTCAACTTTCAAATTACCAGCAATTAATTTAAACATGTGTCTTTAAACAAACCAAGTCTGTGGGATCAGTGTAATGGGAGGAAAGTTGTTTTAAATCCTCTGCTCCACAGCCATTAAAATTAATTTTTATGGAAGTCTTATTTTGATAACAAGAGGAAATGCCCATAATATAATATAAACAGGAGATCAAAAAAATTGAAGACTGAAAACTGCCTGTAGACAAGAATGAATAGTGTTTATTGTTAGCCCTGCCTGCCCAGTCCCTAGCATGGGGTCTGTACAGACTAGGCAGCTACTCAACAAAGATTCAGATGGTTGTTGTCAAATGAGAGCATGAAGTCAGCTGTAAATAAAAGTGCATAAATTGAGTGATAGAAAATATATCAAAATGTCAACGTTGATTGCTTTTTATTTTCCTTATCTGGTTTTAGAACTAGTACAAGAAAGGGAAAGCATAGCTTCATTTTCCTCATTAATGTTTCATTCATTCAATGAACATTATTAAATAAATATTATTTAATAGTATGAATGAGAATATTCAATATTAAATAAATAATAATAAATAAATATCTATTGAGGGCCCAGTACTTGCTAGGGACTATTTTAGGTAATGGAGATATAGAAGTAAAAAAGAAATCAACAAAATAATTTCCTGCTTGATGGAACTTGCATTCTAGTTGGGAAAGACTTGTAATAAACAAAATAAATAAGTAAACTGTATAATACGTTATATGCTAAGTGATAAGAAATAAGAAGTAGAAGTTCTAAAATTTTTATCTGAAATTTGCTTTAATCAGGTATGGTGAGACAGGCAGATACGAAAATGATTGCCATGAAGGAATAAGTTTATACTCACAGATCTCTAGAAGCAGGAGGTGCAGCCTGCCATGCAAAGCTACATGGGGAAGCACCAAGGGCAGTCGAAGGCAGAAGGGCCAAGGGGAAGGCATAGGCCACAACCTTTATTGGGATTTCTGTGGGAAAAGCAAGGCAGGGCAGGATAAACAGTTTAAGATTGGTTAGTTTGAGTAATTCCAATGGGTTTTGGGGCATAGAGGCTATCCCTAGTTGTCTGGTACCAGGCCATGGTACCAGGGGGAATATTAGCTTGATGCGTGAGAGTTTGATAAAGGAGATGGTTGGAGGTGTAGGTTAGTTGTATATGACAGGCGTGTTCTGGGTGAACAATTTGTTCTTTCTAAGAACTGGCTAGATCCAGGAGGGCGGTGTCTCCCTAGTCAGCTACGTCACAAATGCCAGAGCATCAAGAATACAGAAAATAAGAAAACAGAGTTAATACAGTAAAATATAGCAAAGAAAGGGGATGGAGAATATTTGGAGTATGTCGCAATTTTAGATAGGAATGTCAGGGTAGGCCTGACTGAGAGGACGGAACACTGGGTAAAGACATGCAGTCGATGAGGGAGTGAGGCATTTGTGTATCTGAAGGAAGATCTTTCCAGGCAGAAGAAACTGCAAATGCAAAGGCACTGAGGTGGGAATATACCTGGTGGGTGCATGGAATAGCAAGGAGGCTGGAATGACTGGAATGATATTAGTGCATGAGGACAGTAGAAGAAACTAAAGTCAGAGATAGAATGGGTGAGGCACAGAGGGGAGAAGGATGAGCAAGTACTGTAGAGCCTCGTAAGCCATTATAAGGAACTTGAATTTCAGCTAACTGAATCCAACACTATACTTACATAATGGCCAGGTGTGGCTTACTCCAAGAATACAAAGATGGGTTAAAATTAGAAAATACATTACTTCATTTACCACATTAATGGACTGAAGGGAAAAAATGCGATTATTTCATTTGATTCAGAAAAAGCACTTGATAAATTTCAGTACTTATGTTAGACCAAAAAAAAAAAAATCTTAGCAGAGTTAAAGATTAGAAAGGAACCCCTTTTACTTCACAAAGATCAGGTACCAAAAATTTAATAGCACACATTACTACTCTTAGAAGACCTTAAATACATTCCCCTTAAGATTGGGAACAGGATCAGTATGCCCACTCTCACTATTAATGCTTAACATGGTACTAGAAGTCCTGGCCAACAGTATAAGGAAAGAAAAAGAGAAAGAAGAGTGGTGATATTTGACACAGAAGAAGTAAAATTGTCATTATTTACAGAAATATTATCTGCCTTAAAACAGGAAACAGAGATTATTAAATTATTAAATCTAATAAGAAAGTTCAGTAAGTTGCCACATACAAAATTAAAGAAAAACTAAGTATACAACACTTATGGAGAAAAATTTAAATATCTAATAAAGCACATAGAATACAATTGGGGTCACTGAGGGGATGGTCTTTACCTGTGGATAAGACAACTTAATATTATATGAATGTCAATTATACTTAATCTATAAATTCAAAGCAAAAGTATTCAAATGTTTATTTCTGTTTTTTAAGGAACTTAATGAATTCACTCTACAGTTTACATGGAAGAATGGATACCCACTAATCACTAAGTTCATCTCGTATAAAAAAGAGAGAAAAGAGGAGTGATTTTCTCTACTGGATATTAAGATATACCACAATCATGGTGTTAAAAATAGTGTGATATTGGTGCAAGAAAAGACAAATTGGCCAATGAAGAAAATAGAAAGGCAGACACATATAATACGGAAAGTTAATATACAATAAAGATGGCACCACCAAATCAATGAAGAAAGTATAGATTACTTGGGAAAACTTTCTGAAAATCAAAATAAAATGAAACGTTTTCCTACATACTACTACATATAAAAGTGTATTCTGGGTAGATTAAAGACCTAAATGTAGAAAATAAATCTATGAACTTCACAGAAGAAAATCTAGAAAAATATTATTGCAAACTGCAGGAAAGTAATTCTCAAACATAGCTTCAAATGTACAACCCATAAGGCAAAAAAACAAAAGAACAAATGTAAATTATATCAAAATTAAGAATTTCTGCTCAAAACATGATATCATGGATAAAGTTAATAGATAAGTGACAGAATGAGAGAAATAACTTGCAATTTTTAAAACTACAGAGAGATTAATATCTAGAAAATAAAAAGAGCTCTTACAAATTTATAAGAGTTTAAGATTAGAAGCAAATAGGCAAAGCAATGTTTAACCGATAAATAGTTTAACAAAAAGGACAGCCAAAATTAACCATATGAAGTCATTTTCAAAATAATTTTTTTTTTTTTTTTGTGAGGAAGACCAGCCCTGAGCTAACATCCGTTGCTAATCCTCCCCTTTTTGCTGAGGAAGACTGGCCCTGGGCTAACATCCGTGCCCATCTTCCTCTACTTTATATGTGGGATGCTACCACGGTGTGGCTGACAAGCAGTGCATCAGCGGGCAGCTGGGATCCAAACCGGCTAACCCCGGGTTGCCAAGCGCAGACTAAACCGCTGTGCCACCGGGCGGCCCCCTCAAAATAATTTTTAATCAGATAAATGAAAATCAAACAATGAGATATTGCTTTGTATCTAGTAGCCTGACAAATAAGAAAGCTGAATACTGCTGAGCACTGGTGGGAATGCAGACTGTACAGCCATTATGGAGTGCAGTGTGACATCAGTAAGGCAAATTAAGAAAATGCATATATATTTTGTCATCTAGAAATTCCACTCCTGGGCACATATTTGCAGAAGTCAGTGCTATTCATCAAGTATTTCTGCTTCTTCACCTTCCAGACACATGGTAAGATTGCACTTCTTTTCTCTTCCACCTTTGGAGATAAGTGTGGCCATGAAGTTTGGCTAAGTGAATGTGAGTAGACAGTGAACATGAGATGTTTTACTTCTGATCCATGCTCTCTTCTTAGCGCTGTGGTGATAATGGAAGCAACATTCCGAGATGGAGTCTCTATCAACCTGAATCTTTGAGTGACTACCATGAGCATATCCCCTACGCTGAGACCTGGGTTGGATTTCTAGCATGAGTGAGAAATACACTTTTATTGTGTTAAGCCACTGAAATTGTGAGGTTGTTTGTTACTGCAGCATAAACTGGCCTATCATAACGAATACAATATCCTAAGGAATTTCTTCTATCAGTACATAAGGGAATATGTATAAGGATTTTCCTTTTAAAGTTCTTGGTAGACATGGGGAGCGGGAAGAAGTCTGATCCTCCATCTTTGGGAGAATGGGAAAATGTGGATACAAACCCCCAAGTACTAAATAACAATGAAAAGCAATGGATAATAGATTTGCATGGTAATATGAGTGAATGTTATTAGAGAATTGCTGAGTTCAAAAAGAAGAAGTAAAATGAGATCTATAACACAATACTACTTACATAATTTAAAAATCCAGTAACACAAAACTACGAATACACAATTGGGAAGAGCACATTCAAACAAAAAGATACACATTTAAAGATTCAGAATCATTGCCAAAGGAACAGAACAAAATTGGGTTATAAGAATTAAACAGAAAAAGTTAAAAAAAAAAAAAAAACAAGAAAGGGGACTTACATGGACTAATGATAATGATGTGATCCAAATTGAGGACAATCATTAACTCAGCTCTGAACCCAAGATTTGAAAAAGGAAAGAATGTGTCAAGTCACATTCCTATTGTCTTACCCCCAAAAGTACAATGAAGACATATCATAAAATCAGAGATGATCACTTGGTGTGATGGTTAATTTTTGGTGTTAACTTGACTGCATAAGGGATGCAGTTCTCTGCTTGAGCTACCTTCTGCTCTTGGACATTAGAGTTCCTGGGCCTTCAGACTCTGACCAGGAATTACACCATTGGCTCCCCCAGTTCTCAGGCCCTTGGATTTGGACTGGAACCACACCACTGGCTTTTCTGGGCCTCCAGCTTGTGGACAGCAGATTGTGGAACTTCTCAGCTTCCATAACTGCATGAGCCAATCCTTTGTAATAAATCTCTCTCTATATGTCTATATATATCCTATTGGTTCTGTTTCCCTGGAAGACTTTAATATACTCAGCTAACATGAAATTGATAAGTAGGATGAAGTAGAAGTTCAGTATATAGGAAAATAAATTTCAAAAAAGAAGGAAAACCACTGATTCCCTCTGGTGGCAAAAATATGTATTCACCACTCTTAAAAGTCAACACCTTCTCACAATATTTTGTGCTTCTCTGCTAGAATCACCCAGGAATACATTTTTAAATACACTTTCTAAAAATATACTTTTAGCTATGGACTCTATGGTAGATTGGATTGTTGTTCAGAACTATCTACTCCCCCCCCCGACAGTGATCTCCACGAGAAGAAGGTTCTTCCCCACCCTTTACTCTGAACATGGTCATGTAACTTTTTCCGGAGAATGGGATGCTAGCAAACATGACACAATCAAAAGCTTAAAACTTGCTTACATGATTGAGCTTGTTTCTTCACCACCTTTGTCACGAGAAGAGGTTCCCCTATGTGGCTGCCGCCCCCTTACCTTGGGCCCCAAGATGAATACACGTGGAGCAGACTAGTCAAGTGGTAGGAAGGAGCCAAGCCTAGCCAGATTTTTAGCTTGAAATATACCTGCACAGTCAAGTCCAGTGTAAGTCAACAAAACCCCCCCAAACCAGCAAGTTCATTTGTTGTTTTTACGTCATTCAGTTGATTTGTTACATAGCAATAGCTAACTGATACAGAAACTGACACTCATTGGCCCTTAATGACAACAATGTATTTCCTCTGAAATGAATTCAAGTGTCCCACACTTTAGTCAGAGTATGAGTTTCAAAATTAGATGATTCCCAGAAAGAAAACCAAGAGCATTTATATACATTTAGGAATCGATTGTCAGAATTAACTAACGTCTGACATAAAGAACCTCTGAGTCTCCCACAAGGTAAGCTTCTATAAGTACACCTCCCCAGTCAGTAAAACAAACACCATTCGATGTTGTAGCATTCTGTATACTCTCACAGCATCAGGTTGTTTTTCTTTTTGCAGATTTAATGTTTTGTAATTATTTTGTTAATAAGTTGTAACACTTTTTTTTTCCTCCTCTCTGTAACTCAAAGGCCTAACACATGTCTTAGAAAAGGTGCTCAATTAATAGTTGTTGACTCTGAAGAATGACTCACTAACATTGCGCACGGCTCTTTGAGGCCAACCCCAAACCCAAGACAACATAAAACCTCCACATGTCCTTCCAAGAAATCTTACAGACATCACAGTGTCATCTGACATACGCCAAGCTTTATGCCACCTACCAAAAGATTACACTATATGGTGATATATTAGAGAAGAGAAGGGCCTGGAAAAACAGGAAGTCCGGCTGCAAGTCACAGTGTCTCACTTAGGAGCTGTCTGACCTTGAACAAATCACTGTCCCACTCTAAATCTGTTTTTTTCATCTATAAATTGCAAATGTTAGAGGATTCAATGAGATTTCACCACGGACGCCTCTTGTTTTGTCTGCCGCAAACACTATTTCTTCTGAGAATGGCACCCATCCTATTTGGTAAGGTGCTCTTCTCTGGGCTATAATCATCTGGTTCTCATAGGAATGTCAGGTTTTCTTACTCTGTCCTCCGTCCCCACAACCATATCAAAGCCCTTACTCTGGATTTTTTTTTAAATTAGGAATTAGAGCTGACATAAGTCGTCATAGCTCTAGTAGTGGCCTAAAAGGAGAGAGAATGAAATTGGACCTCAAAGAAAAGCAGAAATGAGAGGCAGAGGGAGAGTCCTGTTGGCATTCAAGTTCCTAGTTCCAGATGTTTCTGAGCTCAGTTACATCCTTCCCCTGCCTGTAGCTTGATTTTTAAACCAAATACATCTCTCCTTTTTTGCTTACACCATATAAAATTGACTTTCATTCATTTGGAATCAAAATAATACAGGTCTCAAACAAAACTTCTTTAAGTTTTCTAGGTTTTCCACCTCTAAAAGTTTTAAGAAAGGAACCTAAGACTTGGAGAGCCCCAGATAGCTCTCAACATACAGAAGGCACTTTGAAAAAACAAATATACCTATATCTGGAAAAGCTGCTATAAAAAATGGATGGTCTTTGGTCTTCGACTGTGGAATCAGCAGAGTATGGAAACACTTTCTAAACTCTAAAGCATTTTACACTTGTAAAGGGTACTCATTCTTTGGTTTACCTAGCATCAACAGTCAATCACTGAAATGCAATTTTTTTCTAATACTATTAAGTTGCTCCCTGTAATTGATAAGATAGGCTGTGATATAACCCATTTGGACATAAGAAAGGGAAAAGTCTCTCCCTAAAACAAAGTTCACAGTTTCTCGGAGGGAGGGTGGGTGCTGACACTGTCAGGCTGAGCTCTGAGACGTAAGCCACTGAAGTTGCTGTAGAGAAAGCACGTGGGGCTATGACTTCAGAGCCCTGGCACTGTCTTTAGACTTTAGATGATAGTTTGAGAAATTCTGAGGAGTGATGCTTTGAAACCACGGGTGCAATGTTTTATTCTCTTCCAAGTGCTTACCAATTCTTTTCTGTACCAAAGGGCAGATTTTATATATCTATCTTCCTGAGCCACTAGACTATTTCTAGGGCAGACTGACTATGGTTCTGGAAATTGGCTCTTCTAGATACAAATTAGCTAATAAAGGAACTTATCATTCTTCTTAGTCTCAATTCACATGACATCCTGAGGATCCAGCTTCAGGGTCCATTCTGAAAGTTCAAATATATCAATGTTTCTTTATGTCGGTTGTACCTTTCAATTTAGACAGTACCTTTTTCCAGTCCCACCAGTGAAATAGTTAAAATCTGCTACAGTAATGACTTGAAGATTTTTCATACTATTCATCATGTATACTACTGGCTGCCAATGATAATTGTGCCTCACAATTTCTTCCCCAGAATTTCAAAACTCAGTAAAAACATTCATCATCTAGCACTTAATAAGTTGATAGCACCTAATTAGTTTTAGTGCCTTTAATGCTTTGGGAGAAACGCAGCTTATTAGTAGGAATTTCTAAATGTTTAGTAAGACTTACTATACCTTTGTGAGTTCTGTAAACCTTTTAACATTTTAGTACGTAAAGCTGAGAGATTCGGAGTTACTTACCACACCATTTGACAATGAGTTAGTAAAGCTGGGAGTAAATTCAAGAACTCTAATTTTCAGTCCATTGTTTTCAATGCAAAACTCCATAGAATTCCTTTTAATGGTGGAAAGAGTAACACAAAGCAACTTCTAGAATTGTGATGGGATCTGGGCTTGATGCAATACCTTTTATCTTGTGTGCCCGTCAAAGTTCTTTTATCATTATAATGGAAAATATTGACAGTCCATTGCAGAGATGTGTTCCATCCAAAGTGATACGCATGCAGAAGCTTCAAGACTGAATTAGAAATTCTGTTGATAAACATCACTGGCAGAGTACCTCAGCTTAATTAGCAAGTCAAACTCCTACAACATTAAAGTGGGTGGAAAACTGAAAAAGCTGTCAACATTTCCACACAAATCTGCAAGATTTGGGGTTGCAGAAGTCTGGATTATTCTGAAGGTATTTCCTAGTTATGATGACAGACTGACATATTGAAAGTTTACTTTTCTAGTCAGGTACTTAATTGCTGTTTCATGTACTTTCAGGCATAAAGTTCCCTTGAGTCAAAATAAAATTGCTCAGTAGTCACAGACCAAGCCAGGAGACTTATTCCCAACATACCATCTAAACACAGCACCTCTAGTTTCTAAGAGAAGTTCGGAGAGAAGGAAAACAATCAAGTGGTTAGCCCTTTTCTTTCTGTTCTGTCAAATAACATTATTTTTATGATCCTTTTTCTGGAGAATCATTCAATGCAGACCCTACAAGCAATGAAATCAGCCAATTTCTACATACTCAAAAGTCACACCAAATGTGCTCTCCTACAATATATTTGACTCCAGATTTTTCATGCATTATGAAATATTTCAGACAAAGAAGTACAGTCGGCCCTCCGTATCTGCAGTTTCCCCATCTGGGGATTCAACCAAGGGTGGATCAGAAGGCCTATAACGGTTCCATATGTGCCAAACATGTACAGGCTTTTTTTCCTTATCATTATTCCCTAAACAATACAGTATAACAACTATTTACATTGTATTAGGTATTATAAGTAATCTAGAGAAGATTTAAAGTATACAGGAGGACGTACTTACATAATAAGCAACTACTACGCCATTTTATATAAGAGACTAAAGCATCTGTGAATTTTGGTATCTGTGGACGTCCTGAAACCAATCCCTCTGCAGATGTCAAGGGACAACTGTATAAATAATATAATGTGGTCACCATCCTAATTCAAAACAAAAAAAGCTAATACATTTGAAGTCCTCTGTATATTCTTACCCCATCACCTCCCTAAAACTTTTCTCCCAGAAATAGTCACTGTGTTGAATCAATCACTATATTGATTCTATCATTTCTTGGCATTTGTTATATGAGATTCATCCAGGTAGATACGTACTTCTTTAATTTCACTGCAGTACTGCATTCTACTGCATAAATATACCATAATTTATCCATTGTCCTATTGATAGACATTAGAACTATCCCCATTAGGAGCTATTAAGAAGAAACCTGCAAAATGTGTAAGTGCACACATCTGCTCATACATATGAACAAGAGTTACTTTTGGGTATACAACTTCTAGTGAACTGTTGCATTGTAGGTTTTGCATGTCTGCAACTTCATTAGATTATCACATACTTCCCCAAAAGATTGTACCAATTTAACTTTTTAATAAACTTAGTATCATCACACTTTTTAATTTTGCCAATACTTATGAACTTTTCACATGTTTATTGGCCATTGTCTTCCTCTTTTGTGAACAGCCCTTTTACATCTTTTCTTCCCACTTTTCTCTTGTTTTTTCTTCTCTTTATTGGTTTTTCAAGCATTATTTACATATTTTGGATACTAAAAAATATAGTCTAAATTTGAACCTGAATATGGAGGGCTTTAACAGGGAAAGTGCCCCCAAAATATATTTATTTGAATGTCTAATGTGTTTTTATGTAGTGAAAAGAAAATTTGGTTCTTTTGAGGATATAGAGATAAATTTGTGATAGCTTTATAGAAAATTAAGAAGTCATAAATACAGGCAAGTATTAAACTCCAGGAAAAAGAAAAACTTGAGAAAAAAAATAAACATGAGGCACAATTTTGAATAATATTTACAGGGTAATAATAATGTAAATACCACTATTAAGTTAACCAAAAAGGATAGCATAATTTTATTGTCAAATAGAAGGTTTGTGTGGGGGTATGAGATAGAACTTAATCTTCATTTTCCATAGTACAAAGTCAGTAGATAGCATATATGTTTAAAAAATCAAGGAATAGCAGTGTAAGCATGTCATTTAGATATATGGAGAAAAACACATGAATACATCACTAAACTAGTTGAAAGCATTTGCTTCTGAGAGGTGGAATTGAAAATTGAGAAGGATGAGACAGGGAGCTGTTGTTTTCCACTATATAGGTAGTATTAGTAAACAACTTTAAAAATTTATACATGTGTTACTTTGATAAAAATAAAAATTTAATTTAAAATACTATACATAATAGTTATAAACACACATAAAAATAACAAAGGAAGCCTGTGAACCAAATATTTAACAGTATTTGTATTAGGGTAATGAGATTATAATTGATATTTATTTTCTATTTAATACATTTTGGAGTTTTCCAAAATATCTAAAATACAAATAGATTCATTTTTTAGCAGAAAATTGGGGCCATTAATTCTTAAAATGAAAAAGAAATAATTACAAAGGAGAAGATCATCCTTCAAAGGTTGTGGGCAACGGACTGGGAAGGACAGGAGGGGAGACTAAAAGCAGAGAACAATTAGGGGCCCTTGTAATTGTAAATGCTGGAAGCCTTAAGGGTCTGCCCTAGAGAGTGTCCATGGGAATGTTAAAGAGGTCAAATTAACATGGTTTGGTGAGAGACTGGATGTGGGGAGAAGATTGGAGGATAATTTTGAATGGTTTTGGTTTGGGTGAGTTGAGGTCCCATTCACTGAGATGGGGAATTTGTTTTGTGGAACATGATGAGTTTCATTTAGGAGATATCGAGTCCTTTATTACACTACAATAATCAGGGAACTCTAACTGCTGCAACTAACAGCCCCATTTCTCAGTGAGCTAACACAACTTTATTCTTCATTCCAGCAAAATATGGTGTGAATGTTCCTGACTGGTGGGCCTTGTGCCACTACCATCCTCCAATGTTGTCAGGGAAGAGAAAGAGATTAGAGGATCATGCAAAGCATTATAGGGACCAGGAATGGAAGTGATGTGTGTTGATTTTACCCATATTCCACTGACCATAAGTCTATCACCTGGCCCAATATAACTATAGGGACAACTGGCAAATATGTGCCCAGTAAAATACACAAAGGAAAGCAACAGTTTTGGTGGCCACATAGCATTGTCTCTACTCCAGACATCCAGGTGGGGAAATTCAGGAGACAAATGTGAGGCTGAATATCAGAAGTCTAAACCAGAGAAAAGACTAAAAATTTATCATTATAAAAATGGTAGTTGAAGTCAGGAGGAGGAGACTTAGCGGAAGTATAGGCTGAGAAAGAACAAATCAGAATGAAACCGAGAGAATGTGTACGTATAGGCAGAGGAAGAGGATAGAGGCAGAGAGGAAATGTCCAGAGACATGAAATTAAGCCAGATGAATCACGTGAGCGAAGAAATGAAGTCTATGATGCCAGATGGCAAATCAAATATGGACATTAAGGCTTCTACTGACCTTGGCAATCAGAAACTCATTGGTAACTTTATCACAAGCAGTTGCAGTAAAAGTTTGAAGGCAGAAAACAGTAATTGAGGTTGTGGAGGAAACGGGAAATGAGAAGTATGGATAACAAATGTCTCTTCTAATTCCCTAAATGCTTTGAAGGGAAGGAGAGAGAGCAAGAAATAAGAAGAGAAGAGATGCATGGGTGATGGAGAAATCCATATATTTGTTCAGTAACCATTTTATTTCCTATTTTTTTATTAGTCAGAAGTACTTAATTGCCAAATAGATTCTGATCAATGCAACCACACTGGACTGATCTAATTCCAATGCAAAAAGATATACTGCTTTACTCAGACCAAATGTGCATATCAAGAGTTTTAAATTATTGATTACAACTTGTCAATCTTCCTTACTATCTATGTTGAACTGAGGCCCCCAGTTTGAGAGTCCATGTTTCCCATTAAATTACTCAAACATGCAGTAGACATGAATTCTCATAATTAAATTCTGTAGGGGGAGGACTTAGACTTTGTAGAGAACATAGAATAGTCTAGGATTGGGCAGGACTAGAATAAGGAAAACATGATATTGTGGGGAAGAGGAAGGAAGCCACAAGAAAAGTTATGTTTGCTAACAAAGTAATTCATGCTCTGTGGGAATGTCTATTTAGTTATATACTTAAATGGCTTAATAATTTCTTAATTGCTGTAAGAGAATAGAAACAATTACAATCACTATCCAGAGTCTTGGGGAAGTTGGGAAGGTCATTTAGGCCTGGGATGCCCAGTCAGCCATAAAGCTATGTTATCTCTAGGAGACACTTGTCAAATACTAGCTCACATTATTATCCAAAGTGGTTGTGAAAACTATGTTAAAACTGGGTAGTGGCTTAAACTGTTTAGAAGCATTTGATTTTTCCCCTTATAGGATTCTTGGTTCCATAAGCCTGAAAGCCATCCCTTGGTAAATCTAAGAAGTCAGAGCCTAGAAACTTGATGCCTTTGCTGCTCGTAATTGTGTCTCCCCAGCAGCACCATTGCAGAAGTTCCTTGTCAGAGGTTGGGAAACTCACTTAATACTCCTCAGCAGTGTAACAAGAGGAAACAGGAGGAGGGAAATCACATTTTCACATGAAAAATTATGATCAGCTGTGATCCCTGTCAGCCCATGAATTTGAAATGGCACTCCATTTTCAAATGCACTATTTCAGCGCTAATCAGCCAGTAGAAAGCAGCCGTGGGGGTTATACTTCACAAGCATTTTGGCTTATTGAACACTCACAGGAGACTGCAAGCGAGCTTTCAGCTTGTAAAATTTGCCCCTCAGAGTACAAAAAGAATACAAGTAAATCTGTCTTTCCAGGTCCAGCACTTGAAGCAAACTAAAGGGAAGCTTGCAAGCATTTGATTGTCAGGACTCAGGGCAAAGCCTGGATTTTCAATAGATGGTAAGTGGGGAATCATCTGTGCTGAACGAGGTAGGAATTTCTCAGTGCACTACTGGGTTGGAAATGAATGGACACACATAACTGCTAGAACTAGAGAAACGTCTGGAGAAGACAGGGCCTTGCTTCCTTGTAGCTTGCATGGAAATTGAAACCTATGACAATTCCACGGAATCCACAAATTCCAAATCCTTGTCCCACGTGAATCCCAAAGGGCAAAATTGAAAGTGGACATTGTCATGGGGTTCCTGTAGCAAAAACAGTTTCCATCTCCAATTTTCAAATAAATAACCCCGTGGAAGTACATATAGAAGTATGACTAAGCCTCTGTTTTCTTATTGTTTTTTGGTTTTCATCCCCCAAAATGTCAGAAGGGTATAGAGTCAAATTAGTGTCTCTACCATAAATTCTACCTTATTGAAAAATCAATAATGTTGACTTGTTAGTCTTGAAAACTTGTCCTTGGTACAAAAATAAAAACCCTAAATGGAGCTACTTTAGTTGATCATGTCTATGTACCCAAACCCACAAGCACAGTTGCTGGATTATAGTCTGTGGTGCCCTCTGGTGGAAAGCAATCAATATCATGTCCTCTAATTCTTAAAACCAAGTGTAAATTTTCAAACGTCTAGATTCACAGTTCATGCACCCCTGTCCTATGATTTGAAAGGCTGTCAGCAGGTGCAAAGCCAGAAGGTTTCTTTTTTTTTAATGCCCGGAAAGTCCCTTACTTCTGAATATTCTTTTTATTTTCTAGAATTTGAGACTTTCATAGATAGATTTGTGAATGACTCCTCCATTTTTTATTCCATTAAAAAGAATTCCCATAATCCTAAATACCATAGTTTGAAAAGTAATCTTTGATGATCTAATCTTATAATTTGTTTGGTGATTTAAACAAATAATCTACAATCTACTACCAATAAAAGAAATGCCTAGTTAAATGGAACCATGGGAAACGATGATGTATAAGAAAACAAACTGAAGCAATGACAACAACAAAAACAGGACCATGAATGTTTGCAACCCTGATTTGCAACGCGTTTGCCCATTTTCACAATAATTGTAGCTTTGTGCTTTATCAGTAAATAACACTCCTTGTTTTTCAAGGAGCAAAGAAGTGCTTTAGAAAAAGAGAATACTCGTTTCTTCACCAAAACTCAGCCATTCCTCTTTACAGAATGACACCTCTGAAAGAAGCACAGTTGAAGAAACATACTCTCATATGCTTAAGAGAAAATTATCTACTTTCCCCAATTTTTGAAACTGATCAGAAGGGAGTCAACAGAATATGACATCCTAAATTACCTCAGAAATGCTAAGCACGTCTTTGAGAGTGAGACAATGATAAGGAAGTTTGGCCAAACACACTTGGAAATATTTGAAGTCAATAGCACAAAAAACTGTTGCCTCCTAAAGCAAAAGTGTTAATAACAAAATGCAGCGGTTGAGAGAAAAATTAGAAGTTGTCTTAAGAGTCTGGAAAAATAACTTGAGTCTCAGAGAAGTAAAGTATGTTGGGCAAGGTCTCTCAGTGGAGAGCCCACGGTGGGGTACAGCACCCAGGTCTGATATGAAAGCTTGAGCGCTCCTCACTCTGCCAGGATTTCTCTCAGTAAGACCATGGGTTGGGTCACAAGTGAACAGGCAGGCATGTCTGAGCGCCTAACTGCAAGCGTGAATATACAAGCTTGCAGACATGCCTCTCCACCTCCGTTGTTCATTTCATGGTGGATGTGCATGAAAAGACGATCATATGTCCAACCACTATGAGTGTGCTTTTTGATAGTATAACACAATGTGAAGAAGGCTGAGGGCACGGGCTTACTCACTCAACAGGCTATTGGTTTTACCTTGCTTGCAAGCCCACCCTGTCCCGCCACCATCATGCAGATGGAAGGGCTCTGGTCACATAAGGAGGTCTTATGCCACTAAATTTTCAAATTTTACAACTGATTCCACTTTTACACGTTCTATTCTCACCCAGGAACACTTTCACTATGATACTGGTCCCTATTGTCTCCAGAAGCAAAAGAGTCCGATCACACGGTCGTGAAAATCCAGTTCCCATCACGGATAATCAGTGTAATTTCATTCAATAAATTAGCCTTCTGGTTTTGTATCAATTTATTCATTCATGTGCCCATTCAAAAATTATTTATTGGGAGACTTCCAGTTTCCCTTAGAATAATGCTGCCTGAATACAAATGTTTCTACTTTACCTCCAAAATCCATTCAGATCATCCAGAAAAGAAAAAAAATTATAACCCATGCCTACAATGTCACAAGGAGATTAAAAATATACATATTACAAATGTCAATTTACGTATAAGTACCTCAGGAGATCATGCCAGGGTGAAGAGTCAAAGAGATATTACATAGAAAAGAGGAGGATGCAGTGGGAAATCAATGGTGTCAGAACATCTTCCTCTCTGTCTCTGTCTCTGTCACTTGCTCTCTCTGTCTGTCTGTGTCTCTCTATCTCTCTCAGATCACTCTGGGAAAGCCAACTGTCATGCTGTGAGGGCACTCAGTAACCCCACGAAGAAGCCTACATAGAGAGACCTCCCACTAACATCCAGAGAGGAACAGAAGCCTCCTGCCAACAGCCACATTAAGGAACTTGGAAGATGCTCCTCCAGTGGCAATCAAGCCTTCAAGTCCCTGCAGCCCTATCTGACATGACTGCCACCTCATGGGAGACCCTGGGCCAGAATAACCCAGTTAAGTCACTCTTGAGTTCCTGACCCACGGGAATTACATTACAAGGAGTATTTGCTTTAAGCCATTAAGTTTTGGATAATTTGTTATACAGAAACACGTAACTAACATATGGTGGATCAAATGGAAAGGATTGGAGAGTACCTAAGATCAAAAGTATCGCTCTTGGCGTGGGAGCCACCCAAATGCCCATGGATGAATAGATACAGAAGATGTGGTATATATACATATACAGTGGAATACTACTCAGCCATAAAGAAAGACAAAATCATCCTATTTGCAACGACATGGATGTACCTTGAGGGTATGATGTTAAGCAAAATAAATCAGACAGAGAAAGACAAATACTGCATGATTTCACTCATATGTGGAAGATAAACAAACACATGGATAAGAAAAACAGATTAGTGGTTACCAGAGGGGAAGGGGGCTGGGGGTTGGGCAAAAGGGGTAAAAGGGCACATATGTATGGTGACAGATAAAAGTTAGACTATTAGTGGTGAGCATGATGCAGGCTATACAGAAACTGATATATAACAATGTGCACCCAAAATTATACAGTGTTATAAATCTTTATGATTTCAAAAAAATAATTCAAAAAAAGCTATCAGTCTCAGGAAAGTGCTGCTTCTGGAAGGGGCTCCGTTGGAGTCTTGATGGTGAAAGGAAAGAAGGAAACAAGTTTATAAACACAGGGTTTTACAGACACAAAGGAAAATAACAGAATCTACTATTTGGTTTACAAAATGTAAATAATATTCTTTGTCTTCCACGTATACCCATTTAGCAATCACCACATTTATTCAGTTTTTCCCTTCCTTCTTTTTTCAGTTTGTTCTTTTTTTAATGCTTCATCAAGGTAAATAACATTTATGTACTATTCTTCCATCCTTGTCCCCACCCTTGTTTTATTCTTAAAAAAAATTTTTATTGTGGTAAAATACATATAACATAAAATTACCCTCAACCATTTTTTAGGTGTATAGTTCAGTGATATTAAATATATTCACAGTGTTGGGTAACGTTACCACTATCCGTCTCCATAACTCTTTTTCATACGTAAAACTGAAACCTATATCCATTAAACAATAACCCCCCATTCCACCTCTCCTAGTCCCTGGAAACCACAGCTCTACCTGTCTCTATGATTTTGACTCTTCTAAGTACCTCATATAAGTGGAATCACATAGTGTTTTTTTGTGACTGGCTTACTTCACTTAGCATAATGTCCTCGAGGTTCATCCATGTTATAGCATATGGCAGAATTTCCTTGCTTTTTAAGGCTAAATAATATTCCATTGTATGTGTATATATGTATGTGTGTATGTATATATATATACCACATTTTACTTATCCTTTTCTCTCATTCTGTGGCTTGCCATTTTACTCTGTTGATAGTGTCATTTGATGTGCAGATTTTTTAAAATTTCATGAAATTCGATCTATTTTTTCTTGTCTATGTGATGGCAAAAGAGAGTAACAAAATCTTGATAAAAAAAATTTTTAAGCAAACAATTGTGAAGGACCTATGTCCTACATAAGAAAGGAAATTGTGCTAAAGTCTATACACTCAAAGAGGACACAGCCCGTGATTACATCAGGCTCTAAATAGGTTAAATGGAACATGTGCCAACTGGTGGAGTAGGTGATATGCTTTGAGAGGATGGTGATAATTCTTAAAGTGTGCTGCAAATAAGTATAATAAGTTTAAGTAGCTCAGTAAGAGGAATCTTGAAGTTCAGTTTATCATATTCCTCTTATATCCCTTCCACTACCATCCTCTCAACCTCACCTTTGATTCCAGTCCAGTTGTGGCTTTAGTATAGTTCCATATGAAATTCAACTCATCTTGCTCTGCTAACAGATTATCCCAAGTATGTTTTGCACATATTTTACTTCCTGCCCAGTATTTCTCTGCTTGGTATGTCTGGAAGTGCAGAGATGTTAACACACCCTAGGGCAAACTTCAATCAATGGGATACCTGGAGGTCCTGTGGTGGAAAACTATGAAAGTTGTTCTAGATGCTCCTCAGAATGTCTGCTTGGCTGGAGTTGCCCATGGTGGTTATGAACTCATTAACATACTCTTTCTTTTGTACTTTTAGTGATCCCTCACTCCTGCTTTCTGGAATCAACCCCAAATAAATTACCTACACACAAGACTTTGCTACAGACTCTGTTTGGGTGGGGGGGCTAGGCAAGGATAGTCATCTATCAAAAAGTCCCCCTCCTCCTCGTAAGTCGTGGAGAAGAACTTCCTTTCCTTTCCTCTTCCTTTCCTTTAGCTCTACCTAAAACCTCTTAGGTTACTTTTTGCTTCATTCTTAATTATCTGCCTGTAATAAGCAATCTTATGTCATTGAGCCTCAACACATACAATTCTCTCTTTCTAGCAGTAACTCTGACACAAGCATGCCTAACAAAATTGTTTGTGGAGGTTTATAAAAATTTATTGTCCTGGATCCCATCCCAAAAGTATAGTGTTAGAATCTCCTATTGTCCTGATGCTCAGCCATGATTGACAGTCATTGGACAATCTACTTTTCTGTCCTTACCCTCCACCTTCATTCATTTATCCATTCATCCTTAAATTTATTAACCTTGAACTACGTACCAGGTATTGTGCTAGAAAGTGAAGATAAGACAATGAATAGACCTAAGTCCATTCGGAGGTCCTAAATTTATCTTGAATGTCACTGGATCTATGAAGCCCTTCCCGGCTACTTCTACCACCATTAGTTTTAACGTTGCATTTTTTTTGACCATAATTAAGAGTCATCCTCGATTCTCCTTCAATAACTTGGATTCACCTTGTTACAGAACTTAATACATTGCACTGAAATGGCTTACAATTCTGTTTCTTCTACTCCACTGTGAGCTCATCAAGCCCAGGAATTATATTCATTATTGTGATATGCTCAATAATATTGCAAGCAAGAGAGGGAAGGAGGGAGGGAGAGAAGAAAGAAGATAGATCATCCTGAATGTCCCAGACATCATCCTTACCCTTGGCCCTCTGCAGCATGCCTTAATTCAGATGGAAAAGAAAAGAAAACAAGCATTATATATTTATGAGTTGAGCACTCATATTTAATTCTCCCAACATTCTTGACTTATACATATTATCATTTCCATTTTAAAGACAAATAACCAGTGGTTCAAAGAGGTGAAGTATCTAGCCCAAGGTCAAACTCACTTTTAGTAAGTAGACTATCTGGGATCTGAACTCAAAGCTTTTAATGAGAAAAAGACTGAGAATTTTTCTGGACTTGCACACATGACTGCTGGAGTATGTCCATATATGTGTGTGTGTAGACTTTCCAATCCACAGAAACTTCTCAAAGGCAGAAATAATATTTATTTCATCATTTCTAGTAAAAGAATCATTGTTTAACAAAGCTACAATCAGGAGAGGAATAAATTCTTCAAGGGACTGTTGATCTATTTCTTTTGATTTTCGGCATTAAAGATCTCTGTAGTCCTGCTAGAATTTTCCATCAAGGTTATTCTCCAAGTACTTGTGGATGACTTTGAAATTTAAATTTTCCCATCGTCTTCCAGAATGAAGGCTGACGTTAAAAAGGCAGATTTCATTTTTCTCCTTTTCCCCATGGCCTTCAGTGTCTCCTTTTTCTCACCATTATCCTTTCCCTGGCCTGTGATATATCTGAAAAACGTTTTGCTTGTATGTTCAGCTGGCTCTCTTCCTCCCATTTCTCAGTTTTTTATGTCGCTAAAGCGGCATCTTCCCTGTGGAACTTATGCCAAATATAATTGCCCTGCACTCTTTGGGGAAGGCTTAGATTTGTTTCACAGGTTGTTTCTTTAGCCGTAATAAATACAGACACTTATTAGCTGGCCACGGTTCCATTCTTCCCTCTGAGGGTTGCATTTCATTGCTCATTAATGTGTAAATCATAGATTTCTCTAATTACATGCTGTGCCTTTTCTTTCCCACTCAGAGTTTGAACATTAGTAAAGGGCTGGGAATCTGATGGAAATGTCTAGAATCGTTTCTTCACACACATTTGGGGATGCAACTGGCACAGAGTAAATGTGTGTGCGTTTGTATGTGTGGTTGGTTGCTCTGAATGTTCAGTTCGTCCCTGAATCTGGGATTAAGAAGATGCCAGCACACGTGTAAGGAAAAAACATAGCTCACGAACTTTAGCCTTGCAAACTCAAAACTACAAATTCAAATGAACTAATCCAATATTCGGTAAACACTATAGTATTTTGCCATTTCTCACTAATTTCACTTATCGCGTGTCTCCTCATAATCTCTCTCAGATATTGCCAATCTTCGTGTTTCTAGTAAAAAACTGGAGATGTTTTCTACTTGATCATAAACTTATTTTATTGACTGATTGATTGATAATTGACTGATATTGACTGATAATAATTATTTGAACCAGTTTGTGTGTGGAGAAATGTTATATAAAGCTGATTGTAATTAGACTTATTTTTGAAATTCTTCTCATGAATGAGAACCCACAATGCAGTATGTCTTCCTGTCCTAACACCTCAAAGTGTAGTCCTGGGACCAGCGGTGTTGACATCAGTCTCAGGCCACCCTGACCCACCCCCCAATCTGTACCTACTGACTCATAATGCGCATATTTTGCATTTCATCAAGAGTTCCTGGTGATTGCTGGTCTTCAAATTCTCTCAGTCCAGGTGCATCCCAGATGAGGCCTCAGAGATGGGAAAGCTGAGACAAGCCACTCCTGCTTTGCTTGCTGAATTCCTGACCCAAGTGATTCTGAACCATGAGCATAATAAAATGGTTGTTTTAGGACACTGATTTTAAGGTAGTTTGTTTCACAGCAATAGTAACTCAAACCACCTTATCTATTCTGTGTTTCTACCCATTTTCCCAGGGCCCAGAGTTCTTCTATGATGTATATTATACCCCAAAACAATCTCTGAAAATATGTATAAATTTGATTCTGAATAGGAGCTTAAATTGTCTTGAATCCAGAGATCCCCGAAATTTAGTGATTTCCATGGAGCCATATTTGCAAATCATCTATACTATTATTATTTTCTTTCAACTCTTTTTACTACTTAGCCTTATCTTAAGTGATACTAGCTATGGTACCAGAATTTTGATGCTTAGTTCGATTTTTCTACTGTCATGAATATTCATAAATATAAAAAATACTTATCTGTGTATCACCAAGTAACATGTTGCTTCCTACCAGTGTTACATGTATCCCAGTTTAGAAAATAATGATCTGATAGAAACCTTTAATGGTACAGACAACTCTATCTAGTCATAGACTAATTGTGTTCTTGGCTCTTCTCATTTCTGAGCTCAAAGGATGGAAACCATTCTACTCTTTTGCCAGCTTCTTCTCTTTGTTTTGCCTGTCTCTGAAAGCACTTGTTCACTTTTACACTTTGTCCAAATTTCCACATATTCCTCTTTTTATTCTACTAACTAAAGTTCGTACCTTGCCCACCTCCAGTTTAACAGAGTACACCTCTGATGATAACTGTTCCCTCAACTCTGGTCTTTATAAAACTTGTCCCTGCCTAAACCCAATAAGAGAGAAATGACAAGTGGAACAAATTTCTGTATATATGAACAGTGGAATAGGGTACATAAAATGTCAAAATGTCAAAACTGATGTTGTAGTATAGGGCTACTCAAAGTGTGGTCTGGGGACACGTACCATATGATGAACTGTTTATTACTGGCCTGTGATGAGATAAGTACAAAAATTGAGAATCAGCATTTAAAAACTTCTATAGTCATTTGACAGAGTAATTTCACGTCAGTTGAACCTAGTAATAATTGAAAATTGGGATTCACATTTTGTATGTCTTTTTTAGCTTGTTTTTTCTAGTAATAAGTCTTTATTGTGTTTTATAAAAGTATTATTTTGCAACAGACTAGAAATTTTTACAAAAAACGAAAAAATTGCTTATTTGCCACAGATACTTTGAGAAGCACTTGTATAAAAAAACTAAATACAACAGAAAATGTTCTTTTAAAAAGAATTCAGAAAATTATAATAAAAATTTTTTAAATGATGTAATGTATGGATATTCTAAAAAAAAAGTGGAAAGAAGGATGTACACAAACATACACCAATATTCTAGCTTTAGTTGTCATTGAGTAGTGGGTCATGACCAAAAAATGCATATCATAACCAGAAATTTATTACAAAAGAAAGTGGAAATATTTCTTTTCTTATTCTTGACTTTTCTACCCTGTTCTCTACTCCAAAGTCTTTGTCAGAATTTTGGCACTTGTAAACGCAAACACTGCAGTTTCTCAACAACTTTTATAAATTACTTCTGACTGAATTCATTTTATTAGAGAGCTTTCAATTAAATCCAATGTTGTTAAAATATAGTATTTTTAAACATTTAGGTAAAAGTGTGATAAGATTTAAAACAGAGCTAGAAACACATATTACCATGCCTTGATACTAGATTACCTAACTTTCTGCTTAACAGATGCAATAAAAAATGGTTACTGGCCTGGCCTGATGGCATAGCAGTTAAGTTCGTGTGCTCCGCTTCGGTGGCCTGGGGTTCACAGGTTCGGATCCTGGGTGCAGACTGACACACTGCTTGTCAAACCATGCTGTGGTGGTTTTCCGTATAAAGTAGAGGAAGATGGGCACGGATGTTAGCCCAGGGCCAGTCTTCCTCAGCAAAAAGAGGAAGATTGGCAAAGGATGTTAGCTCAGGGCTGGTCTTTCTCACACACAAAAAATAGTTACTGCCAAGAGGCTCTTGTTTGCCTTCAATAATATCCAAAGTGATTCTCATAGATCAAATGACCTCATTAGGTGCTCAGATGTGGGAACACACACAGAATTGATATTCCCCTTTCTCGCCATTACCCATATGGTGTAATGTAGCTAAAGGAATGAGAATTTGATGCCAAACTGAAATCTGAGTTTGAATGGAAACTCATCTCCTGCTTCTACCTCATGATTGCTTTAAGAATCAGATATTAGGTATATAAGAGTCTGAAGACAGACTTTATTTTATATATTGAGTTTTAAAGTAATCCATAAGATTTCATTTAAAAAAATTGTAAATGGAGTTTAATAGAGGAAACTAATCTATGTTATATATGCTACTTTATTAATTAGGAAACTAATCTCCATTAAATATGCTGTTCCATTGCATTAAGACTTGCTTGTGGTTGAGATACGTGGATGTCATTACTAGCTTAAGGATACATTTCTGACAAAAGTAAGATTTTCCTCTCAAAGTCAATAGTCAGTCCCCTGCAATCTGTGTTCTACACCAACCCAAAACAGCAGTATTTAATAGTATTGTTCTATCTCTTCTTCAAACTTATGTCTCTCTTATTTTCTGTAATACTGTGTTTCTCTATCTACCTACAAACTATTTCTTCTTAGTCTCCTTTATTGGCTCCTTTTACTTTATCCAGATTTAAGTGTTTGAGTGACCACTGTTCTTTCTTTGGCCTGATAACATGCTCATTACTCAGTCTCTCACTGAGCCATCTTATTCGCTCACACGGTATTAGCCACCATCTGTAACCTAATGACTTACCCTTTTCTATCTTCACCCATGATATCTTCTCAAGCTTTGAGCTATGTAGGCAACTGTCTGCTAAATTTTCTCATCTAGATGTTCCAACTCAGAATGTCTTATACTGATCTCATTAACTTTAGCCACAAAAGCTGTTTCTCTTCCACTAATCCTCATCTCGGTTTTTGGAGACTCCCAGTTATCATATTCAGAACCTGGAGAATCCTGCCTAATTTTTATCCATTCAGTCACCGAATCCTCCTAACTTTATATATCCGTTCATCACTGTGTGGCATAACAAACAACCTGAAAATCTCAGTGGTCTCCAACAACAAGCATTTATTCTCATTTCTATAGATCTGCAGAGTGACTGTGTTTCTGCTGTTCTAGGCTGGACTTAGTGGGGAGGCTCTGATTCAGATTGCGAGGTAGCTGGGCTTGGTTTCAGACTGAGGGTGAGATTCAGGTGTGTTCCGCACATCTCTCATCCTCCTGGAACTAGAGGCTACCTACAGTATGTTTCATGGTGATAAAAGAAGCTCAAGAGGGTGAACTACACACATTTCAAACCTCTGTTTATAACCAGTCCACTAATATCCTATTGGCCAGAGAAAATTACACGGCCAAGACCAAGGTCAAGAAGCGGGAAATACACTCTGCCTCTAGTGTGAGGCACAATGTCCCTCGGCAAATTCTGTGGATGTGTAATTCCAAAACAGAGACAGCACAAAGAATTGGAGAACAATGATACCACATATCTTAAATATCTCTCAATGCTGTCTGTTGTCCCCTTTCTAAAAGGACCATCTGTATTTCATTACTAATCATACCTGCTCAGACTTTGACATATTCTCCTCGCTGGTCTCCCACCAACTCAAACCCATCCTCTACGATGCAGCCAAAGTACTCAATAGAAGACACAAATCAGACCACGGAACTCCCCTCATGATAGTTCTTCGGCGGCTTCCCATTGCTTACGGAATGAAATCCAAGCTCCTCAGCAATGCATGCAAGGTTCTCCAATGCATAACACTGCCCCCCTCTCCAACCTCATCTCCCCCGACCCTCTCTTAAATTTGGACTTAAGGAACACTTCCTCATGTGCTGCAGTTCCACAACTTTCCACATTCTTCTGCTATTGTTCACACCATTCCATCTCCTGAAACATTTGTTTTTCTCTCCTTATTCTTCTGGCAAATTCTTGTTTGTCCTTTAAGATTTGGCTCAGATGTCACTTCTGTGATGAGTCTTTGGATTCGCTCAGACTGGCTTAGTGCTCCTCATAGCCCTTACTATGTTTTATTCAATGGGTTTATTCAGTTATTTTTTTCCACCAATGGAGATTCTCAACGTACCACCCAAGAAAGTCTAAGGATGCTATTTTGGGAGTCTCTGAACCTGAATGGCAAAAAATACATTCCTTTATTTTTACTAACATCCAACAGAAATTGAACATTTCCTTTAATTACAATTATAAGTAACAAATTACAGTACCGTTGGGAGTACTGTGTCACCAATAGAAACTGCAAATAATTTCATACCCCCATGCTATAATTATTGCAAACAATCCAAAACACCAGAATTCATTAGATATGTCATTAAATTTTATTTATAGCAGTAACAAAGAAGCTCATACATTATTGTATCAAAAATTTTTTATAATTTAAAAATTTAACAACTTTTTTCCAGTATGACTGATTTTTTTTCTTATGTATTTTAGTTTCCTCTAAAAACATTTTCTGAGAGGACATTATCAAATGCTAAAGAGGGCCCTGACATACATAAAATCAGAAACTCTCAATAATGCTTCTTTCTTGGTAGTTTGACCATTTCATTGCAAGGAGTACTGAAGAGTTCAAAACCTAGATGCAAATCTTTGTCAAAAATATTCACCACTTTATTACTTTTAAACAGTTTTACTAGTGTTTATTTCATTTAGGGATTTTATAAACAGGTAACATATTCACAGAATAAATATGCAAAAGATAGGAAGAGTATATAGTGAAAACCTCCTTAGAAAACTAGTTTTCCCCTGTGGAATAAACCAATGTGATGAGTTTCTTGTGAATACTTCCAGAGACCTTCCGTCCCTGTACAGGCAGATCATGTGTGTGGATGTGGGTTTGTGTAAATGTAAAATTATAAATATACATCGATACACACATGCACACAACACACACACAGAAACACACACAGATTTTCCTTTCCGCAGCTCAGTCTGTGGCATACTACAGATTGTTCTGCACCTTTCTTTATGTTATTAAATAATAACCATCTCTCATTAGTTCAAAATTACTGTTGGAGATCAAAAATAAAAATTCCTTGACATTCAACTTCACCTGTTTGTTTCACATTTAAAGAAAATAAAATTGTAATGAAAATAAAATTTAAAAAACTAAACTAAGCATACTTCACCGTATACCATCTCAGGTATTATTTTTTTTTGAGCCTGAAATCTTCAACATGAGCCAATGTAAGCAGCTTAAAGTAAATAACATGAGACAGTTTTCTGGGTATTGCTAATGGAAGCTGACTTTTTTACTTAAGTAGTTTAAAGTTCAGCTCCTCAAAAGTAAATTGCCCATCATTGCTTCATACTATGGTTTATGCTATTTTTCTTTTTTTTTATTAATTAAAACCAGAAGTGGATTATAGTATATCTGTTCAAGGGAATTTAATCCAATGTTAAAATAATGCAATTGAAAATAAAATAGAGTGCTTTTAATGTAAATGAAAAAAGCGATACAGAATTGCATAGTATAATCCTAAATTTGTACTGTTTATAAATTGCATATAGAAAATTAAAGAAGCAGAGAAAATAAATTTTTCTGCTGTGAAATTATGGTAGGTATTTATTTTCTTCTTTAAATCAGTTTGCATTTTTCCAAATTCTCTGTAATAATCATAAACAATCCGAATAATTAGAAAAAAGATTTAAACGAATCAACAAAAATCCAAATTGAGAGTGCAAAAGACACAGAGACAGAAAGACAACAAACCCGACTAAAAATAAATGGGGGGCTTTACGGAATAACTAAATACAGGCAGAAGTAAAAGGAAGCTAATAGGAAACATTCAAAAGGCAGACTTTGTCTAGCAGCCAAGACTGGATCCAACGTTCTAAATAAGATAGTGAGAACTGTTGACAGAGAAGGCGTCCTGCGTCAGCTGTGCATGACAGTAAGCAAGCAACACTCACGGGCCAGTACGTCTCATACAGACACAGATTCCGGAACCAGGTCTGAGGCAGGCAGACAACAGGACTCAGGACCACCCCAGACAGATTTTCAAGTGAGGAACATGTAGGTATAGCCAAGCTTTCAATAAAATAATAGTACCCACTGCTTGCTGAGCACTTACTGTGCCAGTCACTCTTTTAAATGTTTTACATGTATTAATTCATTTAATCTTCATAAAAGCCATATGAAATAGGTAATGTTATTTTACTCATTCTCTAGATGAGAAAAAACAAGCTTTTCAAATCTTAATAACGGAGATCTGAGGTTCAAGTACAAGTTGTCTAACCTGAAAACCTGGACATCTAAGTGCTGGCTCTACCTCTGCTGCTTTGATGGCGAAGGACATCGGCAGAATTCTCACTCACCTCATTTTTATTACGCTTTATGTTTTTAGGTGCATTTCCTGTTTAGAAGTGCTATTGTTCATGAATATGGATGGCTGTGTGTGAAGATAATTAAGATGAGATTTATTTTAATTTGTGAGATTATATAAGATAAATTTCCTTTTGTAATAACCTAATTGAATATCAGAAAAAGAAATGACTAAAAATGTCAAAAGTCTTAGGGGGAAAAATATCTCTGAAATTTTAGGTACAAGTCATGGACTATAGCAGGGTCTAGAGTAGAGAAGTGAGAGTAGAGTGAGCCCCAATCACAATTAGATAGAACCTCCAGTAGTCAATAGACTTCTGTTTTGTACTTTACTTTCCTTGCCGTGATGACTCCCAATGCAGTAGTTAGTTGTAGCAAAAAAAAAAATCACCTCAGGATGGGCCATTGCCCATAAGAATTGTTGGGACACATCTTCCCAGACCCATGTCCATGCAAGACATTGGAGGGCTGGACAGCATGGAGCACCTGACCTTTTCTGTCCCATCTTTCCTTTTGTTTTGGGCCTGGAAAGATAGGAAGACAGTGGAGAAACAGAGGAATTGCCACTTGGAGAAGACATAAGTCTTCCCTTTTTGTTTGTTCCAAATTAGCCTTGAAGTACATGTCCCATTTAAAGAACTTTAAGGTTTTGAAATTAAAAACAAACATAATCAAGGATTCCAGTTTCAGCTCAGACACATAGAGAGCTAGAAGGCTCCCACACTTACAACTTTGAAAATGTTGGACATGCTGAAAATTCAGGACTTTTCTTGAACCCATTAGAAAGGTGAGGTCACAGGACAACCCACTGAAGTAAAATCTGGGAGAACGACTACCTCCTGGGAAAAACAGAACTGGAGTATCTGCTTGCTTGGAGTAGACTCTCCGGATGTCATATGTTTTTGTTTCTTGGGCTGCTGTATCAAAGGAACATAAACTTAGTGGCTTAAAACAACAGAAATTTTATTTTCTTACAGTTCTGGAGTCTAGAAGTATGAAATCCAGGTGTTTTCAGGACCGTGTTCTTCTGAGGTTCAATAGAAGAATCTGTTTCATGCCTCTCTTCCAGCTTCTGGTGGGTTCTGCCAGTCCTTGGCATCCCCTGGCTTGTAGCTTAGTCTCTTCGATTCCTGCTTCCATCCTCACACAACTGTCTTCCCTCTGGATGTGTTTCTGTGTCTAAATGTCTCTTTTCTTATCAAGATACCTGTTATATTGGATGTAGTAACCACCCTAATCCAGTATGACCTCATCTTAAATTGATTATATCAAAGACCCTATTTCCAAATATGGTCATATTCACAGGTTCTGGGGGTGAAGACTTCAACATATCTTTTTTGGGGAGAGGAAAGTGGTACAATTCAACTCAGTATATGGCACAAGCCTGGTAATAAGATTCAGTTCAGCATTCTAAATGAGTTGCTGGAGACCATATGTGGGCTAGTGTGAGAGTGTGGAGCCCCTGGGGCCGCAGGTATAACAGGACTTGTACCTTCTTGAATGCTTTTCCTCCCAGGAGGACCCCACCAAGGAAGATGGAGAAGAATCCTGAGAAAGTGTCCTTCGTCCTCTGTGGTACTGGCTGTGGGAGAGAAACAAAAGCCTCTCCCGAAAATTACACCCAGACCCATCTCCCCTATGGGGAAAAAATACAGAATAAAAAGAAATGACCTTTTTTTTGTCCTTGTGGATGAGGTAAGGAAGTAGGTCGTGGAATGGACCTCTCCCTTTAAGTTACGTCAGCCTCTAAATAAGGGCTATCTTGTTCCTAGCCCTGGGAAGCAGGAGGGGCATGCTGCCTTGTCCTACCTGCTGTGTCTGTTTGTTTTGATGCAAAGAGGCCAAGTTAGGAGACCTCCTTTGGTCCAGGAGATCTTCCCAGAGGAAGCAACACAGGGCCTGCCTGTCTGCTTTTCTTTTTTTTTGCCCTGTCCTTCGTGGTTCTGGAGCCAGGATATGGTTACCTGTGTGAAAGCAAAGGGTCAAAATTGTCATTTTGGGCTTGAGGTGGAGCATGTTGCTGAAGACCAAGCCTTTCAAGATGGCGCTCCTCAGCAGCCTTCTTCTTCAGGGATGGTGCTATTTTGGAACATGAGGTCTGGATGGTAAAGGTAGAATAATCTTCTACTGCCCTCCTGCTGGAGCTCCTACCTTGCTGCTCATTGGGGAACTGCTAAAAGAAGCCTTTGGCAAGCAGCAGAGGAAGCCGAGGGTCCTAGGTCGCCCCTCGTGGTATATGCTGGAGTTGTACCAGTGTTTGGCTGATGTGCGTGGGCACCCTAGAGAACTGCACCATTGGGTCCACCACAGTGAGGCTGATGAGGCCCGTGGCCAATGTAGTAAGGCCGCTCAGAGGCCCTTGACATATACAGACCCTGGACTTTACTCTGAAACTAACTAGTCATAGCCACTGTGGTTTGCTGCCATCGACTCCACCTAGCTCACTTCCACATCTCCTGCCATGTGGAGCCCTGGGTCCAGAAAAGCCCAGCCAACCACTTTGCTTCTTCAGGAAGAGATTCCTCAGAGCCTTTCCTGCAGTCCAAAGCTCAGATAGAGATGGATATCACACAATGCATTCAGCAAAGGATCTGGAATCACGAGGGGCACAGGGTCTTACAACTCTGCTTCATGTATCAGCAGCAAAAAGGTAGTGAGGTCCTTGAGCTTTGGTGGCATGTCACTTCATCCTGGGCATTGCCTTCTTGCTACTCTATTTCAAAGACACTCATAAAAGTGTTCAGAAAACCAAACTTTCTCCCAGAGGTTTGGAGGAGTTTATGGAAAGGGACCCTTCTCTTGCAGAGGGCCTGGCAAACAGGAAATATTGCTTCTGAGGTTCCTGGCTCTTCCTGGGAACATGATGGGCCAGTGTTCCCTCTTCTCTCTCAAGTCAGTTTCCATCGGCTGGGCTCGGATCACTGGGCCATTGCTTCTCACCTCTACACCCCAAACTACTGTGAGGGAGCCTGCCCTTGGGTACCATGCTATGGTCTCCATTCTCCTATCATGCCAAACTCCAGAACCTTGTCAATAAGCTGGTGGACCAGAGTGTCCTGCAGCCCTCCTGTCCCTTATAAGGGTGTTCCCATTAGCATCCTTCTGAAGGGGGCAAAAGGTAGTATGTTGTATAAGGAGTATGAGGATATGATTGCCCAGTCCTGCATATGCAGGTGACAGCACAGGAGCTAGCTTAGATTTCCTGAGAAATCAGAGTTTAAACTAAAGAAACAAATATCAGTGTTAAAGCTTCAAGTGATCCTCCACCCAGTCTGTGGGTTCTATTCCTTGTCTTAAGTGTTGCTACTTAAGTCTCTTCCCCCATCTATGAGCTCTTCCCTTTATAAAAACAATTCTAATGCTAAACAGCAGTAAGCTTGGACCTCTAGTCAGAGCTCTTACTGCTTAAGTAAGATGTTCCTTTGGCGATTCCCGCTCTATTTTCTTGTCTCTTTTATTGTGACTATGTCAAAAGTGCCCAGTCCATGATGGTGGAAGAGTTGTCTTTCAGGAACTGAGAGTCCCCCCTGGTCCAGTTAAGGCCAGTTGAGACCACCAACCCATTAACTGGACCTGAGCAAATGCTTAATAGGTAACCTTTTTGACATCAAAGGGCTGAAAACTACGCCCTTAGATCATACTAACACCACCATTTTGTGAACATGCATCCTAGGAAGAGACATGAAGCTTGACTACAGATCTTGCACAGATCATCAATGACCTCACTTCTCCTTACCTCCAATCATCCATCTCCATTCTTCAGACAGCCCTGTCCTTCGTCACATAAAATTTGCCCCAAGCCTTGGACCAGGGAGACAGATATGAGAGCTCATGCCTCCTATCTCCTTGCAGATTGATCTCTCAGTAAAGCTGTATTCTTTTCCCAAAAGCTGATGCCATAATAATTGGCTTTTTAAAATGTGCATTGGGTGGGAGAACCCCACCTTTGTGTGGTAACAATTTTGGTGACCACAAAGGGACTAGGTCTTGTGACCACCCACTTGAGGCTCTGGAGCCCCCAGTGGGATATGGGGTCTCTTTGCTGACCCTAAGTGACCACCTAGACAATTTTGTCTTGAGGGTCAGCTGATTGGATTCTGTTTCCTACCACAGCACTCCAGGCCCCTTGGTGCTTTTTCACTTTTGGAAGAAGAAACAGCTTCTGGATCAAGACATCTGGGTGAGTAACTTTAAGAAAGCAACTATCCCTTACCTTGTCTCTCTGGTTTTATTCCCTGGAAATATAAGTTTGGCTTGTATTCTGAGGAATCCTGGTGGGCTGAGCCCCGAACCTTGGGCCTGAATCACTCAAGATAACTAGAGGCAGGGTAAAAAAAGTTTCACTCATGAAATTGCCGCTGGTTCTGGGCAACTCCTGGCACTGATTCTGAGTTGCTCCTGGCAATCTGGTTCTGAGTAGCTCTTGGCACTGGTTCTGAGCTACTTCTGGCAAACTAGCTAGTATTCTGGTCTATGTTATGTGTAGAATTGTACTGTATGTTAATATTTGTCTAAATTGAATTGGTTGTTTGGAGACTGAGTTTCTTGGTGACTTGGTACCAAACTCTCTTTAGAAATTACCTTGTTGTGGCCACCTTGGGAAAAGCCCCCTAAAATGAGAATAACCATAAATGGCTGGCAAGATAACCTGGGATAATTTAAAATGACATTGGCTACACTGGGCTCTTTTTGAGCCTCCAAATCGAAGAATAAGGAAAATCTTTAATCTTTAAAGAGTCGAGCACACCACATTCATGCACAATTGCTCACAATCTAAAAGTTCCAGAAGCTGTAAAGATTTACAAAGAACTGTAAAAATCTTACTGAACTTGTTTTTGTGTCCTGAGGGCTTGGCTTGATAATCATCAGGGTAGAAGCCACAAAATATGGTTGGACAAAAGTGCAGTTGCACACCATTTTGCAGTCAGAGATGGTCACACAGAAATGCAGGTTGCACTCCCTTTTGTGGCTAATGGTCCTACCAAACTGCCACCAACTTCAGGGGAATTACATTGGCAATTAGAAGGAATGTTCCAATTAGATAAGATCATTTAAAAGTGCACTTAAAAGCAAAGACTTCAAAATACCAAAGTAACCTTACTGAAAGTTTTGCTTCCAAAAGCTAATAAGAAATTAAGTTACAAAAGGTACCTAAAAGAAAAGCCTAATAAGGTCATGGCTTTACAGACACCCCATAATCTACCTTCAAAGGAGGGCCCAAAAGGAGCCCCTCCCAGAGTTAATGAGATTCAGAGATTTTCTGGAAAATTACTACATTAAAGATTACTGGAATTGATGAATAGTGCCACATATAGTTACTGTTTGTCTTGGCTGAAACCTGAAAAGGTATTTGAAAGTATTTAGCAACTTACACCCAAAAATTGGCCAAATTGGAAGCTGATACTCAGAGCCTGATAGGAATATTTTTTAGGCCTTCTTCCCTAAGTTAAAATAAAACTAAGCACCCAGAGAGAAAGAAGCAAATTAGGGATGATGTAGTTGGACAGGTAGACCAACTCATAATGTTATTTAAGTTACAACCCAGTTTCTGAGGAATTAAGAGAAATTGTCCTTAAAAAAATCCTTGCAAAACTGGAAATGCAGCTCTAGAGGCAGTTTAGTTTCCACCCATTTACTTTAGCTCAAAAAGCTTGTAATCTCTCCAGGAACTGTTATCCAGCCCATCACTAATTCCTAAGATCAAAGGAAAAGAAAAGGAAAGAAAAACTACCTATAGAGCACCCTGGCCCCAAATCTAGCATCTTCTCCACAAATATTAGGAGAAAAGGCTTCAAACAAAATTTGGATTCAATTATTCTTTCATAACTGGTGAGCTTTGTATTACTGTACCTGACTCATGGCAGTAATTTTTAAACAATAGCTGTGGAGTCTCTGTGTGTGTGTGTCTATATATATGTTATGTGTGTATGATATTTTTACCTCTGGATGGTATAATTTCTAAAAGGGCTCTATTTAATTGGCTTAAAGTAAACACTTATATAAATGTAGTGGAAACTAACCCAAATGTCTTTCATGTTAACATGATATAGAAAATAATCTTTGGTAAGGAAAAGCTTGTTTAAGTTTGTTGATTTGATTAAAATAAACATGTTTTCAGAGTTATCAGCATTGAATATAATACAGATGTGTTATCTCTGTTACAAAATTTTCAGCAAATAAAATAACTTAGAGTAATAGCTAACTTTGTCTAATGTCTCATGATGTCTTTTAGGCAATCTAAATAATTATTGGGAGCAAGTAGATAGATGTGAAAAAGGTAAAAGTGTTAGGTGAACTTTTTAACAATAAATATATATTATGGTGTATGTACTTAACTTCAAAACCTTTTGGTAACTTGAAGCCTTAGAGGTTTGCTAAATTGAGTTAAATGATACAATTTATTGAGTATCTAGGTCATTTCCACATAGGATATAATATTAGATATTAATTACTAAACATAGATTTATCTACCTTTGGCTTCATATTACAGAGAAACTGGAAAAAATACTTGGGTTTTATTGATAAACATGTTTTGTACCATGCTAAGAAATTTTCTGAGAAGGATGTTTCTAGACAGTATTCATGGATCTGCCAATCCACAGGATGTTAATATATAAAAAATTAAGGAATGTAAGATATATGTTTTAGTAAAGAAGATTTAAGGAATGAAGATATTTTTGTTTGTTTTGTTAAGAAAAATAAAATTGTCCTAAAGTACTAGGAGGGAAGAAAGAAGGCATGGGATAAATTCTAAAAGAAAAAAGAAAGTTTATAGAAGGTTTGTGGGAGAGGAACCCTGAGGAGGGAGTTTCATGCATGGTCAAGTTGACAAAGATCAAAATGAATTTAATTAAGTAAATGGGTTTTAATATCAAAAGTAAGCTGGTACAAAATTAACACTTGGTTTTCTCTCTCTTAAAAGGATAATTTTCATTAACTTTTAGTCTGCTTTGAATAAAGAGATTATAAAAGGTTTTTTTTTTTTTTTACCTTTGAGTAAATCTACCTAAAAGACATAGAATCTATGTTTTGTCAAAATAATTTCCTATGATCAAAGAGCTGAGGTCTCTCTATTAAGAAAGCTAAGTTTTTGTTTTGTTTTGTTTTAACTGTTTAACTCTGTATGATTGCTTCTAACATCTTCTGTTATCATCTTGGTTAAATAGATAACCAAGCATTGTTTCCTGACCAAATGTTCTAAAACTTTTTGATATTTTTTAAGACTGGCCCGGTGGTATAGTGGTTAAGTTCCCATGATCTGCTTTGGTGGCCTGGGGTTCACAGGTTTGGATCCCAGGCATGGACTGGTGCACTGCTTGTCAAGCCATGCTGTGACAGCATCTCATATAAAGTAGAGGAAGATGGGGAGAGATGTTAGCGCAGGGCTAATCTTCCTCACACACACAAAAAAACCTTGTGATATTTTTGATAGACTTCCCCAAAATTCAAACTTTGAGGCTTTCCAATGGAGCCCTGGGATGTCTCAAAGAATTTGTTCTCTCTTTCTATAAAGAGGGAGATATTAAACTAATTAGATTTATTTGGTAAGTTAAATTACATGGGAAGCATTGTCAAATAAATAATGATAAACCTTCTTAGGTTATATTATGTGAGTGAATGTTATTAAAATAAGTGCTTTAAAAATTACATAACATTCCTAAAATTCTTATCTGTCCTAGTTCTCAGTCACAATTCCAGTTTTTATAGTAAAGTGCTGTACATCACAGAAATAGTGAAGTTTCTTTGTCAATTGTCAATTTTGAGTCTTTTGTCATTTGCAGACACTTGTTGCTTTATTCTGGTGTTTTTGCAGATACATTTCAACTTCAGAGAGATTCATGGAAAGGACTCTGACACTTACTCTAGAACACAGATTTCTGATAATCTTTCAGATTATGAAACTGAGCTGAGTGAGACACTATAGAACTCTAACAGAGAAATTGATGGCCTTATAAAACGGCTAACAGGAGATCAAGATCAAGAATGGATTACACAGCGCTGGTTAAACTGATGAGGATGATTATAATTTTTATGACTTTTTGTTTGAGATATTGCTGATTTTTTAATGTGCTGATTTGTGTGTGTGTGTGTGGAAGAGTAGCCCCAAGCTAACATCTGTTGCCAATCCTCCCCTTTGCTGAGGAAGATTGGCCCTGAGCTAACATCAATGCCCATCTCTTCCTTTCCTTCTTTTATATGTGGGACACCTGCCACAGCATGGCCCAATAAGCAGTAATGCAGATCTGCACCCAGGATCCAAACCCAGGAACCCTCGGCCACCGAAGTGAAGCGTGTGAACTTCACCACTACACCACTGGGTCAGCCCCAATGTGTGCTGATTTTTTAATGTTTTGTTTTTCCAGATTTAAGAAAATATTTTTCTCTTTCTCTTAAGCCAGCTATGACTTATAGCAATTTGTAAGCAGAATTGAAACATTTATCTTTTTCTCCCTACATGATCCTTCCAGAAGTTGGAAACTCTTGATGAGTGAGTATTCTTATTTTCATGGCAATATAGTTATTTGCATGTGTTCAATAAGAATCCATTCTACTTATAGCAGGACACAATTAGAAACATTGGTTATATTACCAAGGCATTAACTGTAATGTCATATTTGAGAGAAACATGCATAGACTCAGATATGACCAAATAGCTTTAAGGAACAAGGATTGGCTTTATGGAACAAATAAAGTCACTTGGAAATATTGGCCCGGGACCTTGGTTACAGAGTTCCTGGCAACTTTACTAGGTGAGTAAAGAAGATCACTCCCTGGAAGATGCAAGAGCCTCAGGATATTTTGGGGAACCTCAAGAGAAGAGAGGAATTCACCCAAATCTATAAATATCACAGGTGAAGTCTGATGACAAGTCCTTAGCTTGGTTTTCATGGCCTCGAGAGGCCTTTAAAGTTCAATCTGAGACTCTCTATGAAAAGTTCCAGCAAAGTAGATTTTAAAAAGCCTATATGATCAGTTGTTATTATTGCTATACTTTGTAAGTAATTGGGCCAAGTTTATTGAAACTAGACTTATTTTACAAACCAATGAGTCTTAATTTGGCTATCTCTGGTAAAAATGAGGGTGATTTCAGAGAGAAAAATTGTGTTTCAGTAGAAATTGTAGTACACATTTGTGGATATTAGATTCTAGTTCTGTTAATTGTCTTTGAGGGTTTTGTTTTCTATCTGTAAATTGGACTGGATCTTGAATTCTTCTAGCCTCAAATATCTGGCTACAAATCTAAAAACTAACATTTTCAATTTTTTCCATCATTTTCACTTGGAATCATTGAGAACTGAAACCATCTTTTTTCCAGAAGCCCTGCAAACTGTAACTGGACAATTTGATATAAATTTAAGAGAGATTCATGCCTGGTGCTGTGTAAGCCATTCAGAAAGATACCTGAACACCCAATGACATCATCAAATTGCAAAAGATGCTTCAATGCTGACATCTAGAAATCTTCTTGCCCCCTGGACTCAGAAACTGGTTTATAATTAGCTCCAACCCGTAACCTCATTTTTCCTGTTGTTTCTCCAGAAATCCTTCTTATTAAATACCTGATTACTTGCTTATACAATATAGGCCTAACTTTGGGAGCCCATCTACATCACTGCCTTACTAAGAGACTGGTTCAATGAAATGGAACAACCTACACCCCTTATCAATAGGAAGTAGCCGGAGCAGTTTATTGTCACCTATGTCCCTCAAGATTGAGGAATGATCAACAAAATGAAGGGATTTATAACCACATTCCCACTAGGACCAGTTCAACTGACCCCATCTTATCAACAGAGTAATTAAGAGTTGTCTTTCAGGAACTGAGAATCCCCCCTTGTCCAGTTCAGGTCAATTGAGACCACCAACCCATCAAGTGGGCCTGTACAAATGCTTGATAAGTGACCTTTTTGAAGTCAAAGGGCTGAAAACTCCACCCTCAGATCATGCTAACACCACCATTTTGTGAACATGCATCCTATGAAGAGGCATGAAGCTTGACTACACTTCTGCAGATCATCAATTACTTCTCTTCTCCTTACCTCCAATCATCCATCTCCACACTTCAGACTGCCCCACCCTTCATCCCATAAATTTTACCCCAAGCCTTGGATCAGGGAGACAGATCTGGGAGCTTATGCCTCTTGTCTCCTTACAGATCAATCTCTCAATAAAGCTGTATTGTTTTCCAAAAGCTGATGCCATAATAATTGGCACTTTTTTGATGTGCATTGTGTAAGAGAACCCCATCTTTGTGTGGTAATACTTCTATGCTTGAATTCCCCTCTAAAACTTACTTTTATCAAATGGATTGGAAAACTTTTTGGCAACAGTCTTCATAAAAATCCTTTGAGGGGAACAGAAGGAAGATATTAGGGCTTCTCCTTTCAGCCTCTGAACCTGGGAAAAGTCCCTGGGATTCCTTCCCATCCTAGGGTGATGACAGCAGCCTTTAACAAGACCAATAGAGAAATGAGTATGGAGCTGTCTGAGATGGCAACGACTTCAAAACCACCTGCATCTATGATGAAGAGAGGAAGAGCTGTCATTGCTGATTAGGATTATGGATGGGGGTGCCATTTTAAACTTTCTATGGAACAATAGATTTCACGGAATATTTTTTATTTTATGTAACACTTAAACTCCTGTTAATTACCCGACAAAGAAAGTTTCTTGGTGGCTCAGGGCGTAGTTGTTGGTCTGATTGGGAGTGGGGGGATAGAAGGCTGCAGTTAGGAAGCTTGAAGGGCTGTGGGGGAAGGGTGAAACATGCTGAGGCCTGGGGATGATTTCATTCTGCGCTTGTCTGCTTGTGTGTTCAGTTTGACTCTGGGCATGGGTCTCTGGGGGACATGGGCTTGCTGTCTTGGGAGACATGGTCTCTGCCTTGGACTAAATGATGCTTCCAGTGTGATTCTTTTCTACTCCTATGCTATACTGAAGTGATGGGGACCGGGTGGTGTTGCAAATAAATCATTTTTTTGTTGTTAACAAAACAAAACACCTTAATCTGTAGGGGGAGGAGCGAAGCACAAACTGTTGCCTTAGAGCATGGGTGGAAGACCTTTTCAGCCAGGGAAAGGGAACAGGGGAAAAATTATAAATAAAAAATAAAAACCTCTACACCCAGGGAGAGGCAGCCATCCATGCTCGGACCAGCACTCCAGCAGGAAGGAGGGGCAGGAACACTCGTGAAAGCCACATCCCTGAGACCCAGACTCAGGCTTAAACAGAACGTCCAACTCGCCTTGCGAAATATTTAAAGCACAATGCACATTTTAATAGAAATTGCCGAGAATTTACCAAAGCAGTAAGTTTTATGTTAGATCCCTAAAGTCGTTGAGTCTCCCTTCTAGTACTGCAGTGGTAAAAGAATGCTGTGTATGCTAATCCTGCCAACCAAAACGCTATATAAGCCCCAACTTGGGAAGTATTGTAAAGAGACCTGATTGATCTCTACTGGCATGAACAATTCAGAGGCAGGAAGGAGGAAAGGAGATGAGAGCAAAATCTCCAGTGTAAGAAAGTCCCAAGCAACATAAAGTTACAATCAGAAGCCAAAGGAGTTGCGACTTCCGTTGGTGCTCGTAGGTTTAACATATACCATATGCTGTACTCTTGTGTAAACAACGGTGCATTGACAACTTCTGGCTCTGGCAGTCTCCCAGTGAAGTCTGGCATCGGCTGCCCCAAGTTACCCATTGTCTGAATAAGCAGACAATGAGTGATGTGCTATCAAACCACTTAAATTAAGCCACTCAAATGAAGCCTTAGAACCAGCCTTTCTTGGGGACTCAGCTATTGCTTTAAGAACGTGCCTTGATTCTTTCAAGTTTAAGACTTTTGCTGTGTTTCTTAACTATAAAGGATGTTAAACATTGAAAGTGGCTGCAAATAGAATTAATGCAATCTCTGAAAATGAAGATCTTTCAAATTTGGATAATACAGCCTTATGTGTAGTTTTTAGAAGAACAATAGATATCTTTGGGTTTCAAACGCAAGCAAATTTGTTGCTCCCTGCTTCATATACAATACTCTCACAAAAGTCAAGCCAACCTGCATTTATATAAAGTAAAAATCAGGCAAAATCATTCTAGGTTGTTAGAATTGAAAATAGTTACTCTTGGGGGGGCGGGGTTTACATAATGACCAGATGGGAGCATGAGATGACAGTGTCTTTTGGGGTACTGATATTCTGTTTCTTGGTTATGACTGTGAATTCAATTATGTTTATCATTTATGATACATGCATGTTTCTTTACGATATTATTATATTTCAGTAAAAAGTAAAAAACAAAAACAAACACCAAACAAGTCAACCATGAGACAATAGAGTGGGAGGAAAGGAACCATGACAGCAGGCAAAAAGTCAGAGCTGTATATATTTTTTGCAATTGCTATTTCATGCTCATTAGACTTTTTCAGATCCTTTAAAGGCCAGATTTCATTTGCTTTTTTCTAGTAACAATCACTTGTCTTGAAAATATTTATGTTTGATACAACTTGATTATTGGTGTGACTATTTCGATCCCAGCTACTTCTTGGAATAAACATACCTTATGGACTTGAGGTCTGCAGGAAATCCTACCCCCAGTTCTTCAATTCTCTTTGCAGCTCACATGTATGATAGTCACATCTAATTCTAAGACCTGCCCCCCCGCATCAGCAGCTGCCTTAAATAACATGCCACTATGTTGGAGGTGCCAAGAAGGCAGAAGAGTGTTTGTTGATTGGCTGATTTTAAAGGAATATCATCTGAGATTGTGGGAGGATCTAGGTCAACTAGCAGCTAAATTTTTGTGTCCTCTTGTTCTTGTGGCCTGGGAGCAAGGGGCTCTCAGCCTGGCATTTATGTCCTCCAGAATCCGGGCAACATTGCTAAGTTGCTGACTGTTACTTTGGCTCTACCATTGCCTTCTTGACTCTTTTCATCTTCTCAGATATTCACCTTCCCTTAACTCTCAGGAGTTACTTTCACAAGAATGTCTTGTGCTTTAAAGAGGACCTTCAGAACTGAAAAGTTAAAATTATGTACAGCATTTGGGGGCTGGCCCAGTGGCTCAGCGGTTTAGTTCGCACTTGGCAGCCCAGGGTTCGCCGGTTCGGATTCCGGGCGCCCGCTGACGCACTGCATGTCAGCCATGCCGTGGCGGCGTCCCATATAAAGTGGAGGAGGATGGGCACGGATATTAGCCCAGGGCCAGCCTTCCTCAGCAAAAAGAGGGATTAGCAATGGATGTTAGCTCAGGGCTGGTCTTCCTCACACACACACACACACACACACACACACACACACAAAAATTATGTATAGCATTTGATCACCTTTACAATTATTAGAGGATTTACACATGATGTATGCATTGCCTATTTTATCCTCATCCACTCTGAGAAATAAAATGTATGCATTGTGACAGATAAAGAAGCTGAAGTTTAGAGACAGAAAAAACATTTTTTGCAGATAGTATACCTAAGGTGAGAATCTGAGACCTTTTCACTACTTGTCCAGTGCTTATGTCTAAGAATAAAATTATAATGGTAAAATGTCGTGTGATAGTGAAGTTATTTTGGACAAACAACGTATAGCTTCAGGTCATATCAGTGGGTCCAGCATTAGATAAGAGGAAAATCTTTGGCTTTGCGTCTAGCTGATCCTAAGCGTGGGTCCTGTCTGCATCATGAAAACACGGCCAAGTCATGTAACTTTACAAAGCCCCAGTTCCCTCACCTTAAAATGTGGCCAGCACTTACCTTGCATGATTGTGAAAAGACCAGTAGTAATAAATAACAGCTGCTACTAGAGCTATGACCAGCTCAGAATGGCAGATTCCACTCTTCTTGCTGTCAAAAGAGTTAAATGTTCCATATGATTTGGGAAAAGAGTAACAGTGAAATATCTAGCCATTCTGCTAAGAGGCTGAATTAGGAAAAAGGCAGCAGCGAGGGGGCTGGAAGAGCTCCTTATGTTTGGATGAGAGAAGACGTGACTGAGTTCAGACCAGGCAGTTTTCCCATCTACTTTGCATCAAGCCATGGAAGGGTTCAACATTTTGCTCACGAAATTCCTTGATCTTATTTCATACTAAAATGTTGTCATAAACCCGTGCTTACTAGAAGATGACATCCCTATAAACAAGAACCATGTCTACCCTATCTTTGTATCATTAAAATATTTATGAAGTGCCCATGTGCTAGGTGCTGTTAAATGAATGAGGCAATGCAAAGTTATGCCTATCTATTTGCTAGATAGGTCCTTTCCTTCCAGAACAAATCACAGAGATGATTGAAACAGCAAGTTACTTCTGGGATGCAAAATGTGAATTGTGTTGGGTTTCTGTGACCAAAGTGATTGGAATGAATGTCCAATGCTCTCCTACAGAAATGGCAAACTCTCAGGCCACGTGAGGTGAACTTTTGAAAAAAATGTTTAAAAAAAGGTGCCCTCCATGTTGGCATGTCCCCCCAAAGAAGAGGAAATCTTATAACCCAGGGGTTGAGATTTTGGATATGTTTTTAAAAGCACACTCTAGTCCTTCCTAGATGTAGGTTCGTGAGTTGGTTGCCCAACTTTCCAAATCTCATCTGGAAAATGGAGGCAATGACAGTAGCTATCCCAGAGCACCGCTGTGAGGATTGTATGAACTCGAGTACGTGGGGCACTTGGCACAGTTTCTGGCACTTAGTGAAGGCTCAGTTAATAGCGACCCTTGCTCTTACAGTCATACCTCACATTACTGGTTCTGTTTAGGAAAACAGAATCTGGGATTTGGGTTTGGAATCCACAGGAGACTAATACAGCAGCGCCACCTGGTGACCACTTTATCATAATAGTAACCTGCAACTTGTTAAGGGCAGGAGAATGATTCTGGGAGAGGACGCTCTCTCTTTTTCTGAGGATTTAAATGAAAGGACAGCCTTTTGATATATGAGAGACTTTTATTTTTAATCAATATTGCAAATGACACTCCTTCGCAGAAAATCCAGAAATAATCAAATCCTCTGAGATTGAGTTTGAGCTATATTACTTTTCACTTTACCTACTTTGAAAAGCAGCTAAAAGAGTTATCTTTGTCAGTATCCCTTTAACAAAATATTATTAAAAGTGAACTTTGTTGGAAATATTGAGAGCTGACAAAGTAGTCAGTTATTTTTGGAGAAAAATTATAAAACAGTAAAAAATACATAGATATAAGGTCAAGAAATCATGGTTATTTTATATACAAAGGACACCATTATAAATGTAACCTCTTTCTTCATTCTCTAGTCTTCTTTCCCTTATCTTTATATCTTGAAACAAAAGACTTCTCATCACAAGCCTTTGGATACATTTCAGGAAGTTCCCAAATGCCCTTCAATTTGAAGCAAAAATTTTGTGCATATGGGGTGGTGGTGGTATTATTTTCTTCTTAAAAGTCTACAATTCCTGAAAAACAAGCAAGCAAACAACATAAAAGAACCATTGGTCTTAAAGAAAAAACTGATGAAATATGGGTAAAATTAAATTCAAGATCTTCATTCCAGTCTTATTTTCTTATCCAGTCATCACTCGGTATCCTCAGGAGATTGGCTCCAGGACCCTCCGCAGATACCAAAATCCACTGATGCTCAAATTCCTTATATAAGATGACAGTATTTGCATATAACCTATGTACATCCTCTGGTGTACTTTAAATCATCTCTAGATTACTTATAATACCTAATACAAAGTAAATGCTATGTAAATAGTTGTTATACTGTATTGTTTAGGGAATAATGAAAAGGAAAAATTCTATACGTGTTCAGTACAAATGCAACCATCGTAGACCTTTCCATCTGCAGTTGGTTGAATCCGCAGATGCAGAACCGTGAATATGAAGGGCCGACTGTACTCTTCAATAATTCCATTCTTCTACATTTCTCTTCCAACTTTCTCTTCAGCCAAGAAATACAATGCGAACTGGTACTCATATAGGCAAGAGGGATATATGTACTGTACAACACACTTTTAGAGCCTGGACACTGGTTGGTTAGCTTTCTCCAAACCCTCTCTTAGGTGCTTATATTCTAAAGCATGACGATGTCAGGTGGGAAATTACCTTGATACAGTGGTAGCCTCCGGGTAAGTTATCATGCAAGTTATACTAGAAATCATGGAACAGAAAGGTTCACAGGTCAAATAGAGATGCTAATAGCACAGGGCTTATTAAATCAATTTAAAACCAGCAGAAAGAAGCAAGGGGAAAGCCATGGAGTAGGTTAACTCATTCAGTGTAGGGTTCAAGAGGAGTGGAAGGACCACACTACTTGAATGTTCTTCAGTGTTCATATATCCTGCCTCTCCTGCTGCCACATCACCCTTCCCCACTGACGGTGTGTTACAAGGACCAGAGTTGAGGTTTGAGCAAGGCAGGCAACAGAAGGAAGGAGCCAATGAAACATGCTTGCTCCCTCTGAGAGAAGCAAGGGCAAGTAATTGAAATTCACCAGTCAGCCTGATGAGCTGCTATGGGTGCCAAAGGGTGATCAAATTAAGACCTCAAGAATATTGAGTGCCTCATCTTTCTCATGTATATTTAGTGTATCATGAATACATGGTGCTTCATGCATATTCAGTGCATCATAAACATACAGTGTTTTCTTGGTCTTTCCGTTTCTTTCTATTTTTGTTCACACTTACATACTGTACTTATTTTATCTGTCTTAAAGGCTACTTTGCTGTTTACCATATCATATGAATTTCATTCATCTCATTTGTTTTCTTGTCTTCTACAGTAGAACTAAATATTTTCGAACAATACAGCAAATGCATGTTACAGCATGAAATATTTTTGGCCCTTGAATATGAGCTCCAAGTTAGCTTGAATGATTCTGGACCAGAGAAATATAGTTTCTGCTTATTAGTCTACCACAGCCATCCATAGCTTGAGGAATGGACACTTCTGATTCTGGCTGACCTGGAGTTTAATCCTTGCAGGGATATAAACCACGGGAGTCAAAAGAAATTTCTTGATCACTATATATAACTCTCTGTCTCATGGTCTTCACACAAGAGGCATCAAGTAGCTGGCTGATGTTGGGCACGTTTGGAGATGGGTACTGGACTGAATCCCTAAGCAGAAAAAGTGGGAGGAGTGTGTGAGGCCCTAGGAAGATCTACATGATCTACGCCCCCTAAAGCCCCCAAACAGTGACATTCTCAGGGCCCCTTGCACAAATAGAATGCTACTTTCTCTCTCATTTTTTGTTACCAGGGATGGTTCTTTTTTTGAGGAATTCTGTAGGAAACCAGCAGTATACCCAGTTAAATACAGACACTGCTCCCTTCCAGCAGCCCCTCCCTCAACCCGTCTCTGGAAGAGTGAAGAAAAACACAACAGTCCTACTTGGTTGATTTTATTTTCATTTTTTATTGAAAGCTTCATCAAAGAAAACAGAAGTTTAAACCTAACATCCACTGATCTACAGAAAGCCCAAGGAATGGGGGAAATGGTAGCTAATTTGACGGTGGTACAGATGAAAAAATTAAAAATAAAACCAGAAACACTGTACAATTACAGAACTTTCCATGACAGTCAGAGACAGCAGTACAAAATGCTCTTAAATAAAATTCAAAATTGAATGATGTTTCAGAAGTTCCGTAAAGTCAAATATGGCCTAAAACAAGGGTTTTAAAAGAAGCTGTGTCCCATTTTTTTTTTGAATAAACTGAGTATTTCATAGCAAGTACACTTTTACATATTTTTTTTAAAGTTAAGATTCCAATTATATTCTTTCTCTTCTTTTTAAATAAATGGAATCATTAGTTTCCAGAATGGAGAAAACTTTTTCACATGTCTCTTTGAAATAGTTTTTACAGTTCCTGAAAAGTATGGAATAATTCCTTTTTTTACATGAGGAAATAACATATTTTGGGGAGGAGGACAGAGCATCTTTCCTAATAATCTAAGAGAAGAGGGTTTAAAATACAAAGCATAACACTAAAGTTACACTTTGGACGCTATTTAAATTTGAAATTATCATTAAAATATCCACTTGAGCATCAAGGTTATTCAGCTTTAATACAGTAAAGCAAAGTTAAAAAATAACAAAACAATGCATTTTTTTTTGTCAAAGATTTAAGACAGGGAAAAGAGTGTACATTTAACCAAGAGCTGCTATTATATTCTCATAACTCAATTTTGAGTTGACCTTTTCTACTGGTTCAAATTTTAATAGCGGACAAAACCAAAACAGCTTTCTTTTAAGGGAAGCCAAATTCTTTGCCACAGTTTTTTCCTTTATATTCTGCAAAAATACAGCCAACTCTCAATTATTCGTAGTGGATGGGAAAGGGACATTATGGATCATAAAAATCCATGGTATATAATGCACTGACATTAACTTTACCAATGATTTCAAACTCCTTCAGTAAGTCAATATTTAACAGGAAGCAAAATAGACTTATTGAATTTTATTTCCAAATGTTTCGTTTTCCACCCTGAGGATGAAATGCTAATAAAAAGGAAATAGAGCCCAAGTCCTAATAGCTGAAAGAGAAGACAAAACAAATGCACAAAGTAGATAATTAGCCCTTCAAAAATTGAGAGTGATCATATTTCTGCCAGACTCAGTCATTGGGCAGTTACTAACTGGAGTGAATACAATGGAAGAAAAGTGTGACTCAGTGGCCTAGTGGTTCTTCCTGCAGACTCCAAGCTTGATCTCACCTCTGCTTCAGCTTTAAAGCTTCCTGAGTGGAAGAAGCTTTTCTTAAAACATTATTTTCCCTTCCAGAAATACAAAGCAATGAACATTGAGAAGTCACCCATCCTTTTTTGGTGACAGTGAGCATATGTATTGGAGTATAAACCAAAGATAAAAGAAATCGCCAATCTGGAGTGAGCTCTCCTGCCCTACATCATAAAAGATCTTTGGGGCCACTCAGGGATTTTATATTTAGCTTTCGTACTTTCCTGAACTCTGTGTAGTCTACAAAGGACAGCCATGACCAAGAGCACTTGGATTAGGGGACCGATTTCATATTTAAGAATATTAGGTAAGAAATGTTAAATCTGAGTTAGACTCAACTGTCTTCCAATGCCACCGTGGATGTCATTTGTAAAACGAATTGATCCATTAATGAAATTCCATTCTCACTCTGCCCCGGGAAGGGGGTAGTGTTCAGAATCAATGAGCCTGTTTAAATTCCATCAGTCCCTCATATTGGAGTCAGAGGCTGTCAGTCCCAGTGAGCTCAAAATTTTGAAGCATGCCAGCCACAATAACCCGAAAAACAAAATCTCATCCTTTGCTCCCTACTATGGACAAGATAATGTAGATAAATGTCTATGACATGTTTAAACTTTATTATGAAGGGTGATTCCTCAAATGTGCTGAATGTTGTTATTCATGTACATAAATATCCTTTCATTTGATTTGTATCATATAAAAACGTGTATCCCTGAAACCCACTTAAGGATTTCTTTCTGCTTATCAGCTCATCCGCAGTGGCTCATGCACTCAAATTAAGAATGAGACTGAATTGTCAAATGTATTTTTAGTCTCCTACTAACATTATAATCTGTCTAGATAGCCCATTGAAACATCTCCTCAATCATGAAGAAGGCTGCAAACGTCCTATTTAAATCAAATCTCACTCTTCATTAATGGGGATTTTAGGCCACTGTAAAAGATACATAGGTATATAATAGACATCCCAATTATTGCAATAGATTTTTGGGGAAAAAGTACTGTTTTGTCAGACATGAATTGAAAATGATTTTAAAGCAGTTTCGCAAGGGGTCAATGTTTTCTGTAAGTTCAGTGAACTTCCTGCTCCATCCAGCCTTCTTCCGCTCTTAGCCTTCCATCTCCAATATGAACACTTTTAACATCACGCAGTTTTTCACTAGAAGGAGTGGAAGTGAGTCTTATATGCTGTCAAATGTAGCAGATCTGTTAAGGTCACAGGAAGAATTGATTTACTTGAAGCATGGAGACTACATCTGAATGATTGAAATCTACCAAGAAAAGAAATCAACCCTGGCCAAACTGGAGTTAGCTGGGATTTTTTTTAGACTATTATGTCACTTGCAATATTCAAGACATGCCAGTGTTCAAGGACAAACAGTCACCAGCACTTGCTATTGTTAGCTTTAGGTCATCTAGGGTCCATGTCATCTTCAAGAAGACATGCATTGAGGAGCTCCCAGTCACTATGCATACTTTGCCTCTCCTGACAACATCTTATCATTGCTAAAAGAAAACCCACTCTCCACTGACCATGTAACTAGAGTTTGGATGAGATAGCATTTATCCCACTTGGATTGTGGCTTTAGTTTGTTCCTCAATATTTACGCTAAGTCTTGGCAATTAAAGTTGAAAGGAAAAATTGAAACATCTGGATAAATGCATGAAAATCTGGTGAGCCAGAATACTTTAAAATAATTATTACAGTCCTAAATGGGATTAAAATTACCATAATATATATTGATGATAAAATTAGGATTCCGACGTCTGCATATATTGAACACACATTTTGGTTTGTTTCGTTTTTCATACAATGTAATGGTGCTTACCTGTTGATGCTTTTTTTCCCCAGACTTGACTCTTAAAAACAATCATTAGGTAAGAAGACAGATGCATTTTGAACATGTGCCATTTCTTCCTTCTTTTTTTCTTTTTGGTTTGAAATAAGATATTTTATAGAATGGCATGATATAAAAAAAATCCAAACACAAAACACACATGGATACATAAAATGACAGGTAGTTTCCTTTTGCCTGAAGTGGCTTAAAAAATTGAAATCATTGAAATTTCAGAGTTGAAAAAAAATGTCTCTGAATGTATAAATAAAGTAGTAGTTTTGAATAGAAACAGGAAGTTGCCTAGGCACAATCATCAGCCACATGGTAGCTACCTCTTAGCCTCATTGTTGATTGTGTAAATGAGACTTTCTTTGTATCACGTTAAGCTTTTTTTTTTTTTTTACAGAAACAAAGGAAAGCATGTTGGTTTCATATTCAAGTGAATTATGCCCAGGACAATCCTTATTTATACAAAGAATTCAGAGAGTGAAAAAGAGAAACAGAAGACACAGTTCCCATCCATGGTTGATTAGACCCCCTGTAACTTGGGGGCTCACTTCTCAAAGAGAAAACTTAAGTGCCACCCTTAAAATACATGAGAAGCTGAACGATGGAACAGAAGAAAGTACAAATCTAGGATTCTCTCTAAAGCATGGAAAACCATAAGGATGGGTGTGACCAGTTGGAATTTCTCTGTAGCACATGCTATGTTTTCTTGGATACACTTTTGACTCCAATTTGACCACAAAGATATGAAGTAACTGTCTAGATCTGCGCTTCCAATCATGGGGTTGCACATAAGAGACTTGGGTCTCTTTCAACACTAGGTCTTTGTGTATAGGTCATAAATAGTGGAATATTGACAATTTCATATGAGTGAAACACATTACTCATGTTGACTTAATGGGAATATGATTTACCTTTTAAATTTTTTTTTAGTCTTGAAAAGCCTACCCTGTTTTCTTTTACAGTGCACTTATTGCAGTTCCCTCTTCCTTCTGGACTAAGACAGGTTCCTATGACTTAGTGAAAAGAGTTCCATCTATTTGATTCTGATGATTCTCGGAAAGAAATTCTAGTGTATGGTTCAATTGTCCAACAAAGTTCCATTGTCCAGGTTGGTAAAACCGTACAGGTTGAACATGGATTTCATGAATCAAATATGCAAAGATGTTTGTTAAGTCAATTTAATTCATTTTAGACAAAGTTTTGCATCATTCTCAATGCAAATATATCTCCTTTGGCTTTAATGATTGATCAAACCTAATTCTTTTGGTTCTTATTTATATAAATCATACAATTTCTTGATTGTCAACGAGCATTTTAAAAGCTTACCTAAATTCCACTAATAGAATCCTCAATGTTATTGGTCCTACTTGCCTCAGAGTTAAACTGAAATAAAAAGGTCTGTTTTGTCTTTCTTCTGACAATACCACGATATGAAAATACAATGAAAAGAAGCAAAAAGAAGACATTCCTTCCCCAATGCAGAATCAAGGTGACTATTCATGGTGGATGACGACAAAGACTGAGGTGAGAAGGCAAAAGCAAGAGGTGCTAGAATTTAGAAGGAAGACTATTACAAATACAACGAGACCTTTTGAGGAGACCACTCACCACTTAGAATATCACTAAGCTTTTTTGACAAGTGACCTTTCAGACCAGGTTCTAGGAAGTGTCTTTAGTTCAAAATTCACATGAAGAAATCTCAACCTGTTAAACAAGCGTCTTAGCTTATTGGCGGCCATCAATACAGGTTTCACTATTCAAGAGAGCTAGCAAGGAACCAGAAAAGCTCATGGAATTTAAACCATTTGGCTCTATCAGTTGGTATCCAGAACTCTTCATGCTGAAGCTGCTGAACACAGCAGGCACAAGCTTCTACTATCAACAAATACACGTTAAAAAAAATTGTTTTTTTGCAGCATGTGAAACACCAGTGGAAGGTAGTTTAAACAAACAACAAAGTAAGAACTGGTCCGGCCATGTAGGTCAAATAAAATTTTAAAAAGAAAAGAGAAGAAAAGAAAACAACCTCTATATTCGGGACTGCAATAGGGTGCCACTTCATCTTTGGTATAAAATAGGCCATCCATAGGCTGAATTTGATCACAACTAGGAAAGACTACAGAAATTGTCAACAATTTCTCTATCTATTGCTTTTTTTGTTTTTTTTTTTTTTTGCACTTTTTGACCATAAGCTCCTATCTACTTAAGTTTTTTTTTTTTTAATGCTCTTAAGCTAGGTTTTGCAATGTGACAAGCAAAGCTGACTAAAAACTTTGTAAAGCTCATAAAAAAGACTGCAGATAAAAAGCACTAATGCTTCTGCTAGCGATCACGCTTTGTAAATAAAAAAAAATCTGCATTCTGCCCCCCAAACACGCATTATTTCTAATGCAGTTGTTTTTAAACCAACGTTAATAACTTTACCATAAAATGTTTTACCTTTCTAGAATGATTCAACACTTAAGACAAAGTTCATGAAAAGTCCCAGCATTTTCCCAATTCTTGCCGTTGCCACGGTTTCTTTTATCAACAAATTTTCTTCAAATGAAGAAAAACATTTTCTTTTAAACTGTACAGTTTTTTTTCACCCTAAAAACTCATAGTCTTAAACTTCTGTACCAGTTAAAGCCGGCACAATATTTCAATTCTTTCTTGATTTTTTTTAACAAGACGTTGACAGCTTGCCTCGAGAGACTTTGACGTCCTTAAAATTAAGGCAATTAAGATTCAAGATAAACCTTACCTAAATATTTCTAAGAAAAAAATAAAATAAAAAAACCAACCCGCTAGATTTAAACAAGAAGGGAAAAAGAAAGAGTAGCTTAATTACTGAGGAAGACAATTTGTTTCCATTTCTGCTTGCCCACCTCTTGATATCAGATTTTCTGTTAAAAAAAAAAAAATCTATCTACACCTTCCGATAAATTCTGAATTCCAATGTTCTTCCAGATAAAACGTCAACCTTCCATGTTTGTTTTGTTGTTGGCGGGTTTTTTTTTTCCCCTCTTCTGGGATTTTTTTCTTTAATTAAAAAAATGATGGCAAAAATAAACTGTCACACCACATGAAGGAACCATTTGCACAGCACATAAAAACACTTTGTTTTCATTGGGTAAAGTAGAAAATTAAAAAAACAAAAAAACATTCCATTGACGCCTGTGCAAACTGGAAGCCAACTTCTTGTTCAACGAAGTTTCTTCATTCAAGGCAAAGTTTCAGACGGACATTCTTCAGTCTTGCTTATGGTCTGTGAAAACAATTGAATACGAGTGGTCATTACATCAGAGCAACTTAGAAATTAGAAATTTTGTGCTCTTTTCCAGTGACAACTCTTTCTGAGGCTCTTTCAATATAACAATCATCAACGAAGTTGTAAAAGCATATTGGGCTTATCAAAGTGTCAAATTCTGCCACTTTCACACAAATATATATACTAGAGTGAGAAAATTTTTTCACATAAGTATCAGGGCTAATAGATCAAGGATATTTTTCAATTCTAAAGTAATAAATATTACCACTATACCCAGACAAGCAATATTCCCTGTGCACATGGAATCTGTTTCATTGCCTGGCTTAAGTTGTCGCTCCCCTAGAAATTCTTCGAGTAATTCTATTCCTTCAGAACTCGCACGGAATTCACTACTAACTCAGGCAACAAATATGTGAGTCTCTACTATGTTCCCAAAACAAAGCAATGGATTGTATGTTATCTTGTGGTATTCACCAAGTATATTCACATAAGCCTTGTTGGCCCAGTAATTAAGACAGTTAGGAGGGCAATGAATTTTTGTTCACTTTCCCTCTTTTCCTTCTCTTCTTCACTCATCCATCTCATCAAGATTTTAAATTCTTGACAGCAGGGACTATATCTTACTTCTACTTTTTACTTTCCAGGAGTCTGGCAGAGTGATATGCACATAAAAGGTGTTTAACTAGATAAATGTCATGTTTACTACATGCCACTTTGCTGAGCCCAGCCCAAATAATGTCTTCTGCTGCTGCCCCATCTATACTGCAGGGTGAGCTTCTAGCAGGTTGACCTTTACTTTTAGCTCTTCCACCCACAGGTTGTAATTTTGCTAAATAATTTTAGTGGTGTGCTTTAAAAAGAAGAACCTTTAAACTATCTTAGGTCATATTTAGATGAAGCCCTCTTCCTTTAGTGCTCTGCAGGTTCTTCTGATGCTCAGTTGCTTAATTTAGTAAAGAAACGTCAGGGTTGTGGGTACAGTTGTACAGGTTGTTCAATGTACAAGATTCATGGCTGAGGAAGTGCATGAGTGCTAAGTTCCAGCTCACAGTCTGTTGCCCAACTTGCAACACTCTTGTGCAGGGCTGCATTTTCCCTGAGCAAGTGGGCCTAATTCAAATTCACATAAAGCCCTCAACATGTTTTGAACTGTATGACAGTTAGCCTGGGATGACCCACTGGGTTTCTTTTCCTGATTTGCAAAAAGCCTTCATGTCAGTTAGCTATGGCTCTTATAAACCTGATTAACTTGTTCTTAGAATCATGTAAGGAAAGCTACCAGTCGAGAGATTGAATATTTCCATTTTTAACCCATAGTTTAAGTACCTAGAAATACTTTTTTTTCTCCTGTGTCATGCGGGATTTCTTTGAAGAAGAAATGCAATTAATATTTTCATAATAGTTGCAACAATAATGGAAATTTTATTAGTAATAGTCATGGGAACCATAGTATATATTTGATCTTTCTCCATACCTTTGTAAAGTATAGACTTACTCCATTTACTTCTAAAAATTTGCCTTGCTATGGGAACAAAGCTTTTTTTTCTTGATTTGGTGTTTTTGTTTGTTTTTTGGTCTATGCTCCTATCTCCACCTTCCACCCTGGTATTATTGTGCATTGAGCAGAAAATGCCTAAAACACCATGAACCTCCATAAGAGCTGCTCAATGAGGGTATCTTACTCAATGGACTATACTGATATAGAACACCCTCACTGCTCAGGTATGTCCTGTGCACTGGTCCTGAAGCATTTTTATTTATGAGCTAGGCTAGAGCCACTTTCAAGTTTTATAACCTTACACAAATGTTTCCAATAGCCCTCTCCCATCACTCGCATGATCCTTCAAGTGGTCTCATTGCTACTTGAAAACAAATGAGGAGAAATAAATGGTTGTACTTTACATTTTCATGATTGCCAACTGAAGTTTGGAGAGAAAAAGTGTTGCTATTTAATAGAACTGAATTCACTCTTGTCCACCTTCTCCATCCTAGATGAAGTGTGAAAGTCCACATTTACATAATTCTTACAGATTACACTGATATCTGTAAAAATAGAAGGCTTCTAAATTTTCAAGGCTGTGATCATTAGCAATAAGAACGTTTTAAGTTGGACAGTGAGTCTAGTTTAGAAATAAAATGGATTACAACTTAAAAAGAGGAATTCAAGTGAATAAGATAATGAGTATGAAAATAATTTGTAAACTGTAAAGCACTATGCAGATAGAATGTATTATTAATCACAAGCTTAAAGGACATGTAAGGATAGTAATCCAGGATATAAAGTGCATATCATTGATATACTGACAATGTGTAGGGAATTGGTATTCATGACAGTTCAGTGAGCCAGAGAAGACTTGAAGAATAAAAAGACTTTGCAATGCTGGAATTGAGATAGGGCCTTCTAAGGTCAGTGTGAATGTTGGAAGACTAGGAGTTTGACTAAATTTAATGTCACAGAGTCATTTTGAACCTTCTCATCCTCCATCCTCCCACCAAAAAAAAAAAGGATAGTAAATAGATTAGGAAGTAGCAAACCATAATCTTAGACTTCTAGACTTTTTGAGCTAGAGGAAGTCTTAAAGATTATCTAATGATGCAATATTCCCCAATGTCATTCCTGACATATTAGCTTCCCTTGATGCCATGTGAAAAGAGGGATTTGTGGTCCAGAGTTTGGGAAAAACTGCACACAGTACACCCAATACTGGATTACCCATAGTTTACACATGGTTAGGGTACCCACAAAGGAAGGCATCAATATAAAAAAATGCTTTCAAACGATGTAATCTTTTAAATGAGCATCAAAATAGTCATCATGTTGTCAACCAAAATTTTGTTAGCATTCTTTAATAATTTGATATGTTAAAAAAAAATCTCTTAGAATTCCAAAGCAGGAGGGCAGCACACATTCTAATCTCACAGGAAGTAAAACATTTGAAGTACTTATCCAGCCCTCTGGGAGGTCATGGTCATTAGCGTTTTAATGGCTTTGAAGAGAATGCAATTAAGACAGCATTTCACTTAGGTTAAAGCAATGTTTCCCAACACCACTTTTGACCACTCCGCCCTACCCCAACTCCAGGGAATGGCAGTAAATCCTCCCCCAGCACTAGAGACCTAATTTACACTCTTTAGAGAATACTGAAGAGGAAAAGCATGCTCCAAAAGGTTGAGTTACAACTAGTAAGTGGCAAAGGTAGAATCTGAACCAAGGACATCCGATTTTGCATATTAGAATCTAACTTTGCTGGAAGACTGATGCTTTTCAAATCCTAGTTATTTTTAAGATTTCCTAAATAGCACAAAGAAAAATTGATAATAACTTGTGCAGGAATTGGAATTTCCAAAATAAACCATAGGTGTCATTTCTTTCTTTTGAGATAAAAGTTCAGAGTCTCTTTTGCATTAATAGCCTCTTTTAACAATGGGGGATAAAAGCATGAATACAAAATATGAAGTCCTGTTTTTCAGCTTGGAAAGTCAAATTTGAAATATTAAATTATTTGCTGACATGATCCCAAATATAACTTTTTTATTCATATGCACATCATTTATATTTCTCAAACTTTTATCCTACAACCTTCTGTCATGTCTGTAATTTACTTTAAAATACCTTTAATATAGACATTTTAGTGTTAAATGTATGCATAATGGGTTAAGCTACTTTTCAGGGGTGCTCAGCTACCCTAATCAGAATTTCACAGCTCACAGGAGGTCAGCTATCATTTAATGAGAAAGGCCAGAGGTTTATACAAGTACTTTAAACTATCCATATCTCAATTAGCATAATGATTGTTAGAAATGGGTTGCCTGTTGAAAGTAGTGGCATATTAATTAGCATAATGATGTTGGAAATGAGCTGCCATTTGTGAAATTTGGAGTATTTAAGATAACACAATTGCCTAAAATATTTTAGAGATACTCTCCACTCTACATGAACAGGAAAGATATAATAAAAATGTAGGGGAATTTGTAGCCTATAACTTTAGAGATAGTGCTTATGGCTTGATTTCAAAACAAGACTATCACAGAATAGATTTCTGGTGGCCTCTATATGGGGTAACATAGTCCTACCTCTAGAAAATGGTCACATCTAACCTGAGTGAATTTTTCACGTGAATTGTGTTTAGATTACTTAAAAGAACAGAGCTGGGACTTTACCAAGTATACAGAGCAAGCTGTATAAATCGTTTTGTGCCTGCTTTCTAATTAATGTTTCTTTAATAAGTATCTCTGTGGTTGCTTTTCCATCTCTCAAACTTTTTCCAGTGACGGTTCTATAAGAAAAAGAACCCAGGTGTTTTCATGACCCAAATGCTTAGCTCAATTCCCAGTGTCTTCCTCGAATGTTTCCGAAGAATCTCATGTCTTACCATGACACAGGTCAGCTTCCCTTGGCTGAAATTGATAAAAACTTAGAGAGTCACAATTTCTTCCTTTTATAAAATTTCAGAAGTGATTGTCATCCACCAATTTATTTGACTTAGGGTGCTGTTTTTGTTTGCATTCAATATTTCATTGTTGTTTTTGTTTCAAGTCAAGAACTCCTAGTACTCTCTAGCATGTTAAAGAGAGGAAGTTGAGAGTACAAACAGGACCTGTTAAAAATTTTCTCCAGGTTTAAATAAATATCCACAAGGCAATGGAAGTGGTTTTCACATGCCACACATTTGAAATGTTCCATGTTCCTGGGTGCTTTCATCTCTGGTGTGTTGCAGCAATGAGCACGCCCTCTGGAACATCCTGTAACATACGTTGCTGCATGAGTGCAAAAGAAAATTCCTTCAAGTGAGGAAATCCCTTACCATAATTTTTACCACTATGAGGACATGGGATGGAGGATTTCTTTCCTTGATATTTATTATCTGTGGAAAGCTCAGCATTATCAACCATAAGAATCTATTGCTTGAGGCACATAACTATGGTGTAACCATAGTTTTAAACATATTTAAACACTTAAAGTTTTATGTGGTCAGACTCAGACTTCCTCAAATATTTCAAGGAATAAAGCTTCTTTGAATTGACTCATTATAAGGATAATTAAAATCCTCGTCTGTCTCCACAAATCAGGCCCTCCTGGGCTTTTATCTCATCTTCCTGTCAGAGGTATCAATGACTCCAACTTTTTGCTTGGAATTTTAAAGTCCTGTTTTCATTTTTCTCTTCCTTCAGTCTCCCCTCTCCGCTCCCCCTACACCATTACACTCGCCACCATCTGACTTCAGACTTTTGTTCTCTTTTGTCTGAACCATTGAAGTAATAGGACTGTCTGTTTCCATTGCTTCCAAATCCATTGTGTACTTCAGCTGGAAGAGCATTCGAAGAACAAAGGAAACGCTGTGCAAGCACCTCAGCTTGGCACCTGACATTAGCATCTGGGTTCAATCTGCCTTTTCACACTCTTCTACCTCTGCATCCACTTCTAAAAGAAACACTCTGAGCTTTCCCACCCCTGGACTTTGGTCAAGCTGTTAACAACCACCTGGAACATTTCTCCTTCCTATAAGACCCAGTTCCAGTTGTCACAACCTCCATCACAGCTTACCTAGACAAAAAAAAAATTAAATGTATTCTCCTATTACTATAGTACTTTTTTAAAAAAGCCCTGTTCATTATTTTCTTTGCAGTATACAAATCTTGTCTATGTGTAGGTTTAAATCCCATGCTAGATTGTAAATCCCCGAAGGCAGGAATCTTGTCTCCTGGCATACTAACTGGCTGATGCTGGGTACTATAAGTGAAACTGGGCCTAGATGTGGAGGTGAATTGGGAGACTCTCACTGGAATACATGAGGCAGAGATGTTCTCTCTGGATCAGGCAACGCATTCCCCTCTCCACCACCTCATATAGTGACCATGGAAAGGTGGGGATAACCCTAAGAAAGAAGAGAGCATCTCACGGTGGGTGACCAGTAGGGGCAGCTAAAACTGATTTAATCAGGCAGGGAGAAGAGGAGGTTCTGGACAATTGCAAGAAGGGGAAATTTCACATTCTGAAAGCCACCCTTGAAACACATCTCTCTATACCAGCCTCCACAGGTAATAGTCATTGAAATGTAAATAAAATCCTGTCATTCTTCTCTTCAAGTCCTCCAAAGGGTTTCTAGCTCACTTAGCATAAAACTGAGAATAATTACACACAGCCAAGTATCCAAGGACCAAAGGTTGTATAAAAGCTAGTCTGTTTGACTCCATCTCCTACAACTCTCCCCCTTAGCCCACCACACTCCAGCCTCTGGTGCCCCCTCTGGACCTTTGAATTTCTGTTTCCTCTGCCCAGAGTGCTTTTTCTCCAAATCTCTCCAAGATGAGCTTCTAACTATCTTTCAAATCCAGGCCTATATGAGAAGCCTTCCATGATACCAAATCTTAGGTATTTACCCAGTCACTTTCTAACATAAGAATCTTTAAATACTCTGCTTTGCAGTTCTGTTCTTTTTGATTGCTTGCTGATTGATCCATTGATTGTGAGTCTACTCGTAGTAGAAAATAAACTCCAAGAGAGTGGGGGAGGCATCTGCCTCTTTTATTGGTCTTTCCCTAGCATCTAGAATAGTGCCGGTCACATAGTAGGCACTCAATAAGTAATTGTTTATTGAATGAATGAAAGCATCCTTTTCATTTATCTACATATCATTAAACTGTTAGCAAGAAGGGTCTAGGATCACTTGTTGCCTCATTATGCTTTGAAATAGCCAAAGCCAGTTTCACCTCCTCACAAGGCCTTGAAAATTGTTTTTGGCAAACATAGTATCTCTCATCTCCCACATGTCTCTCATGGTGCTTCCACATAGCCAATCTCTGCTCCTTTCTCACCTACAATCTGCTGAGCAGACTGAGAGCAATTCCAATAAGCTTGGAACAGAGTGCCAGAGACTACCATATCTCTTGGTGTGTCTTGATGTGTGCAAAAGTGATTTACATAGGCTATAGGTGAACTTAAAAGAAACTGCCTTATTCACTGTGGATCTTTCCTGAACATTATTATGCAATAGTAATAATGATAATGATAATGATAAGATACTTTATATTTGTAAGGTTAAGCCACATTCTGAGTGCATTTAATTTGCAGGACTGACTTTAGAAGCTAAACCACATATAGAAGATTCCATTACCATGACTAATCTTTCAACAACAAACAAATCTCTAAACGTGTATCAAGGTTAAAGAGGAATGATCAAGAGATGGAGAAACACTATGCAGACTGGAAGGATCATTTGGGAATTCTCTCTTCACCAGGGCTTTGATGTTATCTACAAACTAGAATAGTTTCCATGACAAGACATCTGTCTATGTACTGAATTTTAATTCCTTTGGTTTCAATCAAAATTTCTCAAATTTCAGTCCACATACTCAACAAAAAGCCAACTGTACTTTGGTTTATAAGTGATTTAAGGATTTTTCAAGAGTAATTCTAACTACCTGATTTTCGCTTTGCCATTTATTCGTGAAGAAGACCCTACTCTATGTTGTTTATATTTTACAATGCTTTTTTTTATAAATTATTTTACTGGGTGCTCAAAGCAACCCTACAAGAGGAGGGCTACTGTTTTCATTTAAGAATACGGAAATTTAGACCAAAATGCAGGCTCACTATCCAGCTTCAAGATGGAATACCGGAGTTTTTTCAAAAGTTATGTATGGTAGGTTTTTTTGTAAAAATGGCTGCAATGCCCCTCTCTGTATTCAAGCCTTTTGGTGGTGAACTGCAACATTAACTTTGCGGTTGGCTATGTGACTTGCATTGGCCAATGGGACAGTAGCAAAATGAGTCACAAACAGAATCAAAAAATGCTGGTCATTTGGGCTTCCTCTCTTATTGTTCTCCGAATTCTGAGACTTCCATGTGAATAAGCCTGCTGGAGGATCAGAAACACATGGCTCAATCGCTTCCATCACTCAACCAATAGCCAACCAACACCTAGAAGCAGAGCAGCAAAAATGATGAACGGTTGTCCCCAGATGCTTGAGCAAGTCCAGTCAAGACCAGAAGAACCATCCACTTGAGGTCAACCCAATTTGCCAACCCACATAATCATGAACTAAATACATGCCTGTCACTAAATTTGAGATGGTCTGTACTGCAGCAAAAGCTAACAGATACTACCTGAGAGAGTGATGTCAAGATGGCTGATCTTGACAGAAAGAGCTTAGTATAGCCCGAACTTACTTAGACTGTTGGTAAGAATATGCAGTTGCATGTTCATTGGACGTGTCCACTGCTATCTGTTGCTGCTGACCACTGGTGTCCTGGGATGAAGGTGCCACTGTCTGGGGAGAGGTATCAGCAACAACACCCTAAGGAGGCAAATAAGAACACAAAAGCCTTATTGGCTTCAGCAAAGGGCCCTCTTCCAGATGGACTGTAGAGAATACCCCTCTTCTATTTGGCTTGAGTAAAGTTGCACTCTGCTACGTAAAGTCACAATAAGTACTCAAAGGAAAACCAAAGAGCACATTTGGATAAGGGCTGAGGAATTCACCTCGATGTCAACCAAGAAGCCTTGTCATTAGAAGTCCTTGGAGCAGTCAAATGGTCAGAAAATCATTCTATCCATACTTAGAACTTTTAAACCATAGTTGCATACAGCCACACTAAATAATAATTTATTAATAAAAAATTCATGCGGGATTCCTATAAAAACTTGTACATCCAACCATCTTCCTGGGGTAGTGCACTGTACCATGTCTATATGATTTGGCAAAACAATGAACTCTGACCTTAATAAAAATCTACATCTAAGTTTGGAATTCTTTTAAAAGGATGCTGTTAAGCAGGTTTTCCCTTAAGCAATTTGATTTGTCTTATTTTCAACAACACGAACTGGAATTCATTTAGAGGTTTCAGAAAAAGAAACAAATAAACAACCTTAATTTTGATTTGCTCTTCCTCTCACCCAAATCCACAAGAATGGATTCTGGAGTTGGTCATAATTAGGGACATATGTTTGGTTCCAAAAGAGGCATAGATGGTTTTACTTGGTAGTCAGTAGGCCTAAGGAGGCGTCTATCTGAGTACATTCTCTGGGTTTTACTATAGCATTGGACATCTGCAGTGATGTCAGATTTCAAATGTTTTTGGTCAACTTTCTGTCCCTAATTAAAGATCCCTGAAATTGTTTCTTAGAATCTGAAAATTATCCCTACACTAATTCAGTCTTTTTTTCCCTAATATACTGTTTGATATTGTGCATTCTTCTGAACCTCCCACAAGCATTTACTTGTGTGGATATTGGTGAATTTTCAATGAGTGTTTTTACATAGAAAATGAATCAGTGCTTTTCCTTATAAGCACAAATTCAAGGAAATAGATCAGACTGTACTTATATTTTTCTTAGTAAAAGATTTCTTTTTGAATCCCAGATTTAACTATAATCAGACTATTTCAAATAAGCCACACTGTCAAATGTGTTCATTATTTTATAGTCATCAGATTCTCAGATAAGCACACACCTTTGGTGTAGAGATAGAGAAATGCAAATTTGTGACAGAAATTTATGCTTAAAGTGCCTGGAATGTCCAGATTCGCAATTTTCTGATGATCCAGATGCTTTTTGATGGCTAAATATAGCAAAGAATATGTATTTTAATCACATTTTCTTGAAATTCTGAAAAGCCTATTAAAACCTGTTTAATACTGACACATTCTTTTGGCCCGCAGGTCTGGAACACATAGTAGATTTAAAAATTGGACCTCCTTGGTTTCTTAAATTATATGACAGTGTCCTCTTAAACTTCTGCGTTTCCCAGACCTAAATATTAGCAAACATTTGTCATGCACCTAAAACACGTAAATAAACATTTTGAAAGATCCAGTTTAGTCTGTAAAGATCTCCCCCAGTCTCATTAGCTCCGGAGGTTGGGAGAGTCATGGTGGACTTCCATGTGGAGTGGTGCCAACACACTAGCTGCTGGCCAACTCATGAAGTAGCAAAGGCATGAACTCCAGAGGAGTACTAGAGGATGGGAAGGAATGCACAGTGACCATAATGGCAAATGTCATCAGAAGAAGGGGAGGAGTGGCAAGAAACAATAATGGCTAGAAGCAGAGAGAAGTATACACGTCTAAGTATTTTACCACCATCTGCACAGCTCTATGCCCCCTCCTTTTCTGTGTCGCTTGCTGGCTCTATCCAGTAAAATCATGCATAGGGGAGATGGATTCAGCCCAATGGAAAGAGAGAAGGAAAGTGATAAAGCTTCCATTAAGGACAAGATGACTTCATCATTCATGGTATCCACAGCAATAAGAGTGATACAACGTTTTCTTTCTGTCTGCAGGATGCCATAAACCTGTCAAGGTACATTCACTAGAGCAGAGTTCTTAAACTTTGGTACATATTAGAATCACCTGATATCTTTTAAAAATCCTGATGTCTAGTCCATACCCCAGACTAAATCAAATAGGACCCAGGCATTACTATTTTTGAAAACTCTTGAAATGATTTCAATGTGCAGAAAAGTTTGAGAACCAGTACACTAGTCCAGTGACTCTCAAATTTTAATGTGCACCTAGCTCCCTAAGGTTAAAATACAAATTCTAGTTCAGTAGGTCCAGGTGGTGTTTCTGACACGCTCCCAAAGGATGTCGATGATGCTGGTCCAGGGACCACTCTTTGAGTAACAAGGCACTAGAGAACTAGTTCATCCAAATAGTTGCAAACTTTTTTTCCCTCCCTATTTATGAGTGTTTTTGGTTAACATTGATGGGGTAGTGGTTTGGTCTCTGATCTTTTCTCTAAATATAAAAATGATACTTCCCTCATACCTCTATAGCAAATTAGCTTATTTCAAGTGCAAAGCAAAACATGGGCATGTTCAAGTAAAGGTATGTACTTTCATATACCGAGCTTGCAATTTCAAATTTTAGAGTCCACAAAAATTACACATAAGGATTCCTTGGGTTACGGGAAGCCACAGTATATGTGGAGATTTATCTCCCTTAACCTCTTTCTATAAGACAGAGACAGACTTACTTCAATAGAAACAGCTGTCGGAGGCACAGGCGTGTACTGGGGAATGTAGGTCCCTTGCATAGGAGCGGCAGCAGTCATATACTAGAGGGAATCAAAGAAAAATGCAGGTGAACTTGGAATTGCAACCAGCAAGAAAAGTAGATATCACAAGAGACTGCTTTAGGTGTGTGGCCCACGGCCAGTGCATGATTAAAGTTAAACTCTATTTTACCAAAAATAAGGCAGTTTCCTATCAGCATGGAATGACCTTTGCTTGCTGATTCACTACCAACAGCAGCCCACCTCCGCAGTATCAGTACAAGTCAATCCACCCCCATTCCCTTACTTTGTCTTTTTAAACATTCTTTATGAGATCTCAAACATTTCACTTTTTCTTCTGAAACATTAACTCCATGAGGGCAGGGATGATGTCTGTCTTTTTTCCCCTCCATTTTATTGCTAGCACCTATCACACAGTAGGCCCTAAACAAATTATTTGTTGAATGAATGAATCATCATATTGTTAGTAATAATTTCTTTTTGAACTAAAAGAGAGAAAAATAGAGGAATAAGGCAAGAAATATTTATAGAGCAACATTCAGAATTGACAAATGTTATCATTTTGTCATTGTCACCTCATTTTTTTTTTATATACAAAGGAAATAGAGTGTTGCAGATAATGTTGAAGTCTCCTTTGTTTCCTTCCCCTGTTCCATTCTCATGTCGCTGCCCATATTTCCTTTTCAACTCCTTTAACTCTCCAAATCTTCTTCATCCAGATGAACCATGAAACAGTCAAATCACTTTTCACTAAGTTGTAGTATTGAGTGAAACAGGTATTGGTGGTAACATGTATTTTGCAATGAAGAAAGGGAGTCCCAGAAAAAATGCATGCTCACCTACATAAGCATAACGTATGACCCGTATTCCTATTTCTAATACACATCCCCCCTGCAAATTTGAAGTCCTACTGCCTGAGAATGGAATTTTCTATGGAATCAACTATATTTGTGAGTTTCTAAACTTGAACATCACAAAACTTCAGAACCAGAATCATCTAATGAAGACAAGTTTTCTCAATTCATAATGGTTTAGAGGAACGATTTTTATGGAAAATCACAAGCCTCTAATTCTTTATTTTTCTTAATTTGCTGAATTCAAATATTAAGGCCATGTGTAAATATGCAAGACCGAAATTACTATGTTTTGTGTATCTTGGTACTTTCAGTATCCGAGAGGCATGATGATTCTGAATCCAGAGAAATATCTGAACGGATATTAGCTCATCGGTGGTTGTTGTTGTTGTTTAATATTCATGGAGAATTATAGCAATAAAGCAACTTTGGAATAAATGCATCTCCACCCTAAACTAAGCACTATCCTACTGTATCCATTTGCTAAAAATAGAGATGGCCTTAGTGAAACAACCCAAATCAAACAAACCAAATTGTTGTCTGTAATCCACACATTGCTACTGATTACAACTGAGTGCAATTCATATCTATATAAAAACAACCTTGTAACTTGGACCAAGAGCAATTGTTTGAAGGGCGTGGGGATATTACCAGTTTAGCTTTATAGTTGAAAATTATCAGAGATTCCTGTGCCCCGTCCTCTGTGCTCTCACAGCATTCATCACTCTTCTACTAAAATTGTCCAGGCTATCATCTCCTTAGAGGCATTATGGACCAAGTTTTCCAGATCTCTGCATCTTCCAACACACCATGCAATGCCTGCTACTCAATAAGTAATTGTTCAATGGCTGAATAAAAGGATACAAAAAGAAAGTCTTCCATTTCCAATTATAAGTCTTGCGTGCCTCTCGGCCATTGATAATTCTGAGCTCATTATAGATATTAATTTCACTACCCTCCTAATGTGTTTGTATAACCTTTAAACAAACACTTTAACCAACTCTGCTCCTCATAGTCCTTGTGTCCTTAAATGGACAATTAAGTATTCAGGTATCCGATTGCTATCAATTTTTCAAATAAGTACAAAACTCTAGAGTTACATTTCAGCAAATATTATTTCACATCTAGAACTCTATGGCAGGTGTCTGCCTTGCCAACAAAACTGCTCTAGAAAGTATGTCGGGGATAGCAGTTTCTTGGTCATTTCAGATATGTGGTTTGCCTATATTATACAGGTTTTAAAAATCCTTTAATTTAGCATTCCCTACGATGTATTATTTTTAGAATGCTAGCTCAATTGAGAAAAACGCTTTCTGTGTTCCTATGCATTTGATCAATGCTGCATAATGTATGTCCTTTGATACTGACATATAATAAAAAACTCTGAGAAAGCATCTTTTACAGGAGCCTATTTAAAGGTGATTAAACCAACATTTCTAAAACTTCTTTTTGTACGCCTATTAATTTCGCTTAGAACCAGCGCTCTAAGGAACATACTTTAATATTTCTTTAATTGACTCTCAAAAAATCCTAGTAGATTTCTAGCAAGGGGGAATGTATTTTTGCCAACTGTGAATGAATGTTAAGTACACAGTTGATACTGTTGTGGCTCATGTTCTACACTTTGGTCATGGTTTTCCAAGATTTATAACATACTAGTCAAAACTTAATCCCTCACTTATTTGGATATTTTCTATTCTAGAGTTAGTAATTCCAAACTTTGCAGCTGGGTCTAATAAGTGAGTGTGTGTGTCCTTTGCTTAGGAAGACGACGTCACTAGCAGCCACGTACAGGACACTACTTTGATCTATCCTTGCTCCACTGTTCACATCTCTCAGCAGAGGTTTCTGTGAACTCGAGTTAGGGATATGGCCTGGGGCCATACAGAGCAATGTTCACCAGTTCATATGAGAATCCACCTCATTTTCAGATCTCTCTTGCCAAACTGATACAGTAAAACTGAATCAGAAAATCTTCACGTCTCCCATGACATTCAATGAAGTTGTGAACACGGCCAAAAATGAACTGCTTATGGCGTAAATTCATACTCATCTTCTCTTCAGAACAATGCTGTGAGTCAGGCAGGATGGTTCACCCCATTTTACAGATTGAGAAACCGAGACCCACATATAATGGGAATAAAAACCAGTTCTTCTGACCCCTGGTTCAGCAGTTTATTATCTACTTTATTAAATCAGTCTACTTTATTACCTTTGAAATTAAGGAAATAAGGCCCTAAGAGCTTTCTTTTGACCATTTCCATGTAATATAGATATCAACTTGTTTTCTTTAATGAGCTTTAATAACTGGAGTTACAATTAAGAAATACAGAAAAATATGCCTTTGATTAACATTTTTATTGTCATTTAATTTCCATACATATTTTATTTTACTTTATACTCAGAATACCTGATTTTCTTCTAGGAAGGCTACCTCATACGCTTAACTTATCTTATAACTTAACTTACTTTTATGTTGCTTTCCTGAATAGAACCAATAGAGATTTTACAATACAAATGAGATCAGCTCAGTTCAATGTGTTGTGTGCGTGTAACTTTTAATGAAAAAAATCTTTCTGGTTGCTTTTCTCTTGTCACAGAAACACTAATAGAGCTTGAGAATGTTGTTTGAAAATTACAGATAGGCTTATTTAAAACAAGTCAATGCTATGGAGTTTTATGCCTTGTAAGACTATTATCTCTGGATAAACTTTTGCAATAAAACTCTTCTGTGGTAGATATACATTTTCCAGGATAAAGCCTCAAGAAGTGACAGCCTTGTAAAATTAGGAGCAAGTGCTTACAGGAAATGGCTACAAGCTATGTGTAAGATCAATTCCCAGCTTTAGGAATGGGTGAAAAATAACTCTGAACTTTCTCTGTAAGCACAGTTTGATTTCCTTAAGAGCGCAGATAAACTACAGTCAGACTTAATAATCCAGGCTGCACAAAAAATTGTTTAGATCTGGGCGCTCAGAGACTGCTTTCATTTTATCCAGCTAACAAACGGCAAAGGACTAAGGGAAGCACCTGATATGAAAAATCTGCCCTTTGAACTTGATAAACTGTAGATTACTTATTAAAACTATAACAAGAATGGATGTACATCTTTTAAGCTAATTTTTTTTTACTGGCGTTTCTCAAAAGCTAGAAAATATCTGTCATAATTCTTCCATGAGTACAAATTATTTTGCATTTTTTTGATACTACAGCTGATGGGAACCAAATTACAAATGAGATATCAATCAAATGGATAAATTCATGCAAAATTTCCCTGTTATTATGTAGCTCAAAATTTTGGCATTAATAGATAAATTTTATTTTTTGGTAAACAGCTTGATGATTTTTACATGTTCTGAAAGCACCAGATTTTCACATGTAAGTATGTAGGAGACCTAAATAGCCATTTTCAAACCCACAGAATAAATTCCAGACTCCATCACTTGTTCCAAGAAGTCTAGACGCTGCATCACCAAGATAGCTACACAAAAAGAGAAAAAAAATGGTGAAATTGGAGAGGAATTGTGCTTTTGCCTATTTAAGTTAGGACAAACAGTTTCTGTTACTGTGGAATCATTGATTATTCCCAAGGAAACAAAGAAAGAAAACTCCAAATTTTTAGTTCTGGATTTACTTTCTCTTCCCCCACCAAAGCAAAACAAATCAAAAATGTTTTATAAGTTTCCTGTGAGGAAACTTTTCAGTTTAATTATTTGTAGAGCAAAGGAGTGGAAAGGAAGTTCCCACATTTCAATTCTTGAAATTTCCTAACATAATTTATCGAACTTGTTCATTTGGATCATTATACTATTTAGATTTTAAATTGGTGCTTCTAGTCCTTGCTATAAAATTCATAAATCTGCTTCACAAATTTCAGCAAGGGGAGTTGTCCAGGTCCCATCAAACCCGGAAGGTCAACGAGAAGGATACAGGAAATTTGTAAAAACGCACCTCAGACAGGAAGGTGAGCAGAGAAGGCAGCAATTGTGGTGGATGATGCTAACAGCATGCAGTGTGAATTACTTTCATCTAGTACAAAGTCTCTTTTAATAAAGGAAGCTTGAGGATACAGGGAACAACTGAATTATGATTCGTCAAGTTTGGGTGAGTGGCTAAGGGAGGGGCACAATGTTATCTCAGGTAGAGGTATTCTGCACAGTTTTGAGAGCTATATTTCTTGGACTTATAAAATTATATCTTCTCAGAGTTGAGGAGCAATACCTGGGCCTGGGATGGCAAATTGGTATCGTTTCGAATGATGCTTTGACTAAGTAGTAACAGCTGCCTGGAGTGTAATTCTAAGAATGCCTTCTAAGTAAGTCTCCATATTTCTCAATGGATGAGAGACCATCCATAGAGAGGAAGAGAGCTGGAAAGCTTCTCCTTGAAAGGAAAGAATGCCCTCACTAGGGCATGGTAAGGCTGGACTCTTGCCTGGACTCCTACTTCTCAGTTCTTCCTATATCCTTTCTACTTCTGCCAATGAAATGTGGGAGAATAGAGTGGATTCCCATCCAGAAGAGTTATAGCATATGCTTTCATAATGATTTATGTTAATATTAATTTGTGAAGTAGACTATTAACTTTTTTGAGGTACTCATATAGAAATAATGAAGCCGACAGTTGTGAGTAATGAAATAACTATCCCTGAAGAATAGGTAGAAGTGAATACAGAGAGCAGCATGTACTTCACCTACTAGGAGTAAAAGCACTTGAAGAGAAAAGAAGGCCAGTTAATGGACTTGGTAGAAATGGGAGCCCAGAATTCTTAGGAGTATGCAGCCTATATTATCCCATCCAGTTCCCTGGAATACTACTAAACATAATCCACAGACAGGTGTGCATTAAACTATTGAACAAAAAATACATATTGTCATCATTGCATTCTGGGGTGGTGGTCATTTGTTGGTGGCCTACAGCAAAGAATAACAAGGAATAATCTTGGAGGTTGTTTTCAGCTTGGAAATTTACACAACCTCACTGCCTGCACAATAGAAGAGGTAGTCATTCCCATGTGATGACTGGCTATGGAGGCCTTCAAGTTTGCAGAGAAAGCAGTTTTCAGAAACGTGTTGGAAAAAAATCAAAGCCATTAGGTTTGAGCATGCACACAGATCACTGTGGTAGCAAGAAAAATAAAAGATTATATTATGGAAATGTAGCTGATTAAGAAATTGTGTCTTAATATTTGAACTTAAAACAATTCTGTACAGACACCATGAATTCTCTTCTCCCCGCTTCTCAAATTTTTTTGTGATAGGTAATATGAAATCTAGAGAAAGATGCGACAAAGGAGAGATCCAGTGGACCACAAAGATCACTCAGGAGATAAAGATAAGTCAGTCAGATTAAAATTGAGAACTAATGGTATGTCAGATTGCAGAATGGAGGCAACTATGAAAACATATTTACAGTGGCGTAGTGGGAATGAAAGACTCATTGGGGTCAACAGAGAATCGGAAGCAAGTAAGTAGAAAAGATAATAAGAGGATGTTACACACAACCTGATGCCAATAAATTTGACAACTTAGATGAAATAGACAAATTCATTGAACAGCACAATTTAGCAAAACTGACATGAAAAGAAACAGAAAAGCTTAATAGTTCTGTATCTTCTAAAGAAATTGAATTCATAATCTAAAACTTGACCACAATAAAATCTTCAGCTTCAATTGGCTTCTCTGGAAAATTTTCCAAACATTTATGGACTAAATAACGCCAATCTTCTATAAATTCTTCCAGAGAATACCAAAAAAGGGACATCTTCCAACTCATTTTATGAGTTTACATATCAAATTTGACAGGAACATTACAAAAAGGGAAAACTACAGCCCAATATCTCTCATGAACATTTATACAAACTAATTAAAATTTTAGCCAATTAATTAATATATGAAAAAAGTATATATAGCATGTCCAAGTGGGATTTATTTCAGGATTACAAGATAGGCTTAACATTTCAAAGTCAGTTAACATAATTCACCACATTGACAGAATAAAGAAGACAATTATATGATCATTTCAAAAGATTCAGAAATATCTTTGGTAAAACCTAACACCTATATATGAGAAAATGTTTGGCACACTAGGAATAGATGGAAACTAGGAATAGAAATCTATATACAAAAACCATACAGCCAACATCACAGTTAATGGTGACATACTGTGCATGTTCTGCTTGAATTTTGGAACTAGATAAGGATGTCCAGTATCATCTCTTTTAACATTGTTTTGGAGTTTCTACACAGGGCAGTAAGACAAAGAAGAAATGGAAGGCATAAAGATGGAAGAAACTGTCATTATTCAAAGATGACATGATTGATATATTGACATTCCAAAGAATATATTTAAAAAAACAATTATTAGAATTAATAAGGAAATTTAGCAAGGTTGCAGGATATCAGTTAATAAAAAAATTTTATTTCTATATATCAGCAACAGACAATTACAAGAAATTTAAAATGAAACTATATAGAAAGCATCAAAAAAATCAAATGCCTAGAAATAACTCTGAGAAAAGGCATGAAAACTTCTATACTGAAGATTACAAAGCATTGATGACAGAAATTAAATAAGACCTAAATAAATGGAGAGATATATCACATTCATTCATGGTTTAGAAGACTCACTTTGTTAAAATGTTAATTCTAAAAAGAATCTATACATCCAATGCAATTGCAATAAAAATCCAAGTAGATTTCTCAGTTGAAATCAACAAACTCACTTTAAAATTTATATGGAAATGCAAAGGACCTAGAATATCCAAGACAATTTTGGGAAAGAAAGAAATTTGGAGGATGCATACTACTAGATATCAAGGATTTACTAAAAGTCATGGTAATTAAGATAGTGTGGGATTGTTGCAAGGATAGAAAAATAGACTAATGGAACATAATAGAGAAACTGGAAGCAAATACATATACAGCCACCTGATTTATAAGAGTCACTGTAATTCAATGTGGGAAAGAATGATCTTTTCAATAAATGATACTGAATCAGTTGGATATCTCTGCAGGAAAAACGATCCCTGGTCCTTACCCCATATCATATACCATACTAATTTGAGATAGATCATAGATATAAACGTAATGGTATAATATAGCTTTTTGGAGAAAATAGAAGAAAGACTTCATGATATTGGGAATAGCAAATATTTCTTAAACTTGACTCAAAAAGGACTAATCATAAAAGAAAAGATTGATAATTGGGCTTCATTAAAATTAAGAATTTCTAATTCTCAAAAGTCTGAGGGAAGATATTTACAATACACGTATCTGACAAACAAAGCTTGTATATAGAATGCATATATTTTTTAAAATCCATGAATCAGGAAGAACACAGAAAACCCAATTTTAAAAAATGAGTTTGAATGAACTCTTAATACACACAATCACTCAGATGAATCTCCAGGGAGTTATGCTGAGAAAAAAAAAAATCCAAAAGATTATATACTATATGATTCCATGCATATAACATTTTTCATATGACAAAATTTTAGAAATGGGGAAAAGTTTAGTGGCTGCCAGGGCTGAGGGATGGGGTTAGGGGAGTAATAGGGAGGCAGGTACAGTTATAAAAGGGCAACAGGAAAGATCCTTGTGATACTGAAACTGTTCAGTGTCTTGTTTGTGGCGTTGGATAAAAAAATCTGTATAGGTAAAAACTGTATAGGACTTAACACACACACACACAGATAAATGGTTACAAGTAAAACTGGTAACAGCTGAATAAGATTCGTGAGTTGTATCAATGGTAATATCCTGGTTGTGATATTATACTACAGTTTTGCAAAATATTACCTTTGGGGGAAACTGAGGCAATTGTACAAGGGATCTCTATTATTTCTTACAACTAAATGTGAATCTACAATCATCTCAATAAAAAACAAAATAAAAATCATATATATATGTATATATGTGTATGTATATATAGATATATCTAATCACTCAGAAATTTCTGGAAAGAGAATATCTAAATTCCAAATGGCCAATATGCATACAAATGATTGACCTCATTCATTGGTCATCAGGGAAATGCATTATGATATAACACTACACTCCTACCAGGATGGCAAAAATGAAAAAAATTGACAACACCAAGTGTTGGTGAAGATGTAGACAACAGGAATGCTCATACACTGCTATTGGGAGTATAAATTGGTACATTCACTCTGTAAAACTATTTGGCAGCGCCAAAGAACCAGAACATTTACAGAACCTATGGCCAAGCAATTGCATTCCTAGGTATGTATCCAACAGAAATTCTTTCAAATATACACCAAGGGATATGTGCAAAATATTTAGAATAGCTTTATTTATAATGGTTCCAAGAAAATAACCTAAATATCCATCAACAGTAGAATTAATAAGTTGTAATATGAGTATAATATACGGTAATATAAAACAATGAAATACAAACTGCTCTACAAATGGGATGAATCTCACAGATATAACATTGCATTTTTAAAAAGCAGACATAAAAGGCTTCATACTATATAATTCCATTTACTTAAAGTTCAAAAACAATCAAAAGAAATCTAGAGTGATAGAAGTCATGATTGTGGGACTTTTGTAGGGATGATGAAAGGGCAGATACACAAAAGAGACTTCTGTGATAATAGGACCTTTTATATCTCGGTCTAGATGGTAGACACATGAGTGTTTACACTTTGTAAACTTATTGAGCTGTAACTTATGGATTGTGCCTTCTTCTCTACATACGTTATACTTAAAAAAAGGGTTTACAAGAAAATTAAAGGAGCAACGGAAAAAGGAAAGGTTGACCTTAGATGAGAGCAGGAACAACTTATCCATTTAAACAGGATAGATTGAGTGGACTCAAATGGGAGATGGTTGAGAGATTTGTACAGTGCCTATGTTCTCTTTTCATTGTTTCTATTTCTGAGGTAAGAGGTGAGGTGAAACTAAGAGGTGATGGGTTTAGAAGTCTGAGAGATTGTATGACATGATTGTCTTGGAGAGTGGGAGAGTAAATAGACCAGGATTATGTAATAAGGTTTCTGGGCAGTGATGAGGGCCTATTTAAGTTGTGTGGTCATAAAATTAATGTGAAACTCATCAGCGTGGTGGTATGCTTTACTCTAGCCACATCCAGCTATTAAAAAAAATGGAGCAGACTGAGCATTGGTTGTAAGCAGGATCAAAGTTGTACCAGGAGAGTATGATGGAGGAAGAGGGAGTTAAGAGAGGCAAAGGCACATCAAAGTAAGTGATTAGAATTTTCTACTATAGAATCTAAGCTAGGCATGGATGTGAGGAAATGAAGGGGAAAACTGATACTAACAAAGTAGTAGGAATAAATAGGTAGGCAGGCTTAAATGTGTCAGAGAATTGTTGCAGTAAGGGTCATGAAGGAGGTGCATGGAGGGAAGGAGGTGGTACGCAGATAGTGGCATGTTTGAAATTGAGTGGGTGTTTGAAATTGAAATTTGGAGTTGGTGCAGTGGTTGTGAACGGCAAATTCTAGTATAGGGTAGAGAGAAAATCACCAGATGTGAGGAACTCGGGAAACTGAGAGGCCAAGGTGCTCCATTATTAAATTTCAATAATGGATACATATCCTTAATTCACTTATTAGCAACATTCAATAAAATTTTATTGACCTCCTACTATATGCCGAGTATTAAGTAAGCATATACTATAGTGTTAAAGCATGGATTGGGCAAGAGGACTTGACGGAACCCAGAAGAAACAGATTTTGTTACTAACCGACTGGGTGTCCTGGATAGTTCACTTCTCCTTTCTGATCTTACATATACAAAGCTATTTAATCTCACGTATTACTCGTTATTGTCAGCCTTACATTCACCACAGCATCCAGGAACAGAGTGGGCAATTAAATCCTTGTAAGTTGATATTTTATATTATTACCAGTTTCTTCTGTCAGTCTCCCCATTTTGCACTTGAATTTCCTGTCTGTTTACCCTTTCTTTGTTGTTTCTTAACATTCTCTATCATTTTTGCATATTAGTATAGTTTACCAATCACAAAGAATTAAAAGTCTCTGAAAAGTAGTGACCTCTTCAAATGAAAGTCTGTTGAGGTTAAGTCACCATTTATTTAAATCAGTCTCTAAATTTGAAAGCATCGAGAAGAAATCACTTTAGCAAATGACCTGACTGACCTATTAGCTGGATAGTTCTTTCAGAAACTTACATGAACACACTCGTCAGCTTCTTCAGGCTCATTTAATCCTTTCTCTAGGGGACCAGCTTTGTTTCTTTATTTTGGAAATGAAAGAACGGAGGGACTTTGTCAAGAAGATAGACAAGTGAAGTCCTGAATGTGCCCGAAGCTTTGTTGTTTTCTATTTAAGTCTGTGACTAAAGCATTAAATTGGGTTAGGTAAAGACACATCAGCCAAAGTGAAAGGGAACTCGTTCAGGCTGCCACACACACAGTAAATTCCATTTCCACACAAAACATTTCCTCTCAACCATCTCGGGCCCACACATGGTGAATGCCAATCATCCCAGGGGACTGGAGTAGATGATAGAACTCAGCAAGAGGAAATGTGGAGGGTGCCCCTAAAATGTCCTTTGAAACAGTGTTCAGTCTCTACAAGAGTCAACAAACATACTCCTTTTTAATGTGTTTGCCTTTTCAGTCAAGAGACTTTCAGAGATGGAACTTGACCTATTCCACTAGTTAGAATATTTATATTAGAGATTAATCCAAGATGGGTGGGGAGCAAATGAAGGCAAGTAGGGAGGAACGGGGGAGAAGAAAGAAGACTGATCAACGTTCTAAATAAGGAGGAAAAAATAGAAAGCAACAATAAATTGGAAACTGCAAAAAATAGGACATAAAGCTATTTGAGAAAAATGCTTTTAGGAACTGTACATATTTAGGGAAAAAAACAGATTTAAATGGTATTACTCTATCCATGTGAGCATACATAACTTTGGAATACAAAATCGTAATGGAGGAGTTTCTGCCAGGCTACATCCTTCCTCTGTGCCTTTTTTGTTTCCACTGTGTTCTAATCTCTTTCTATCCACCTGCAATGCATATTCAAAACTTGTCCCTCAAACTGAGTCCAAATGCCAAATTCCTGTGTGAAGCCTTGCTTCGGTCCCCAATTTGGAAATGGTAACTCTCTTCTATGACATCCAACAGCTCTTTATCTGTACCTCTGTTTCAGCTCTTAGCAGTCAAACCATGGAAGCTCCTAGAGGGACCATGCCTGATTCATTGTGGTTGGCACTTAATATGCGTTTGTTGAATGAATTAATGAATGAATAACTAAGGATGAAAAACTCAAGTTGTATAGCTCAAAGGAGCTATACAGCTGTTCAGAGAAGAGCATAGAAATCCTAATCCCTTGTTTTCATCTTGATTTCTGTGATGGTTAATTTTATGTATCATCTTGACTGGCCTAAGGGATGCCCAGATAGCTGGTCAAACACTATATCTGAGTGTGTCTACGAGAGTTTCTCCAGAAGAGATTAGCATTTGAATTGGTAGACTGAGTAAAGAAGATCGCCTTCACCAATGTGGGTAGGCATCATCCAATTCGCTGAGGCCTCAAAGAGAACAAAAAGTGGAGGAAGGGCGAATTCTCCCTCCCTTTTCTTGAGATGGGACGTCCATTTTCTCCTGCCCTTGGACATCAGAGCTCCTGATTATTGGACCTTCAGACTCTGGGACTTAGATAAGTGGTCCTTGGTTTCTCAGGACTGGGACTGGAAGCTACATCATTGGCTGCCCTGGTTGTCAGGCTTTCAGACCCAGACTGAATTATATCACCAGGCTCTCCTGGTTCTTCAGCTTGCAGACAGCAGATTGTGGGACATCTCAGCTTCCATAATTGCATAAGTCAATTCCTATAATAAATTTCCTCTTAGATGTCTCTATATATCCTACTGGTTCTGTTTGTCTGGAGAACCTTGATTAATACAATGCCTATGCCATAAATGTACATATTTAGAATTTGTGGAAAAAATACGATTATAGTGTGTCTTCAGTGGTTTGGCATTTCTTTGGAAGCATATTATGGTATAAAATAAAGCTGATGAAAATGACTATAGAGGAAAGAGATCAAACTTTCCTAAGACTCACCAAAATTCTTTGATAGAGAATGCCTAACATGTGTGGAGACTCTTGATTAGGGCCTTTAAATATTGGGAACCTTACGTTAGTGAGAAAAGGTCATGACCTGGTAAATTCAGGAATCCAAACTGCAAGGACTACTTCAGACCTGGGTGACAACATCTCACCTGCATTAAGCAGGAATTTGGCATATGAATGGAAAAATCATTGGATTTTGCAAGAATACCAGAAACTCAAGGAGAATAAGGCCAGCTAAGGAAGCAGTCTTCTTCTTTTCTTTTTAATTGTGTAATTAAGGGCTGGAATGAAGGAAACAACATTAAAATTAAGAGAAAAGGGACTTAGACCCAGGAAAAATATTACCCTACATCGGCATGTATTTGAGAGGAAACTGGATCCAATTACAAAACAATTATTTGAAAAAAACATCTAACTATACCAGGAATAAAAGGAGGCAGGACACCAAACCTAGAAGTAAGGTCTTCCATCACAGACGGAGAAGATCATCTATGTAGGGATGACAAACACAGTGGTAGAGGCTGAGGCTGGGATCAATCGTAATAAAATAATATCATTTTGAGGAGGTGGGAAGAGAGGAGTACAGGGTAGAGAAGTAAGTCTAAGACAGGAGCTCACCTTTCCTTTTGTGATTAAGGAAAAGACGGTGAGGCTGATTGCCAGAACCAATGAATTTGTAGGCTGGGGCTCAGGCAATTGAAGGAATTCACACCTGATATCTTTCATTTTCTTTGAGAAAATGGTGGCAAGTTCACGGCCCAAGAATACTGGTGCAGTATTGTGAGCAGAAAGGTGAATGTTGGAAAACCTTTCTCTGGAATACGTTGAAAGGTGAATATTTGGAATTATTTCATTGGAGAATCAGAGAGAGATCTGATCCAGGATACATGAAAGAATTTCAAGTCCCATTATTATTACTAACGGTGGTAGTGAGGGTGCTGGCGAGAGAACAGTTAAAGTGATGCACAATGTGTTGTAGGCTGGAGATGGAAAGAAATGGAATAGGGGGAGGTGACAGACTCAGTGGAAAAGGCCAGATGCAAGAACGAAATGCTGATAAAGCAAGTATGGGGGTTTTAAGATTTCAGAGAGGGAGCCATTATGCTTAGGTCCAAAATGGGGTCTTTGAGGTGTGTGGCTGGAGTGGCATAAGGTGAAGATCATTGGAATCAAGGAGATTAAGGAACATTGACAGTATGGTATTAATGAGGCAGGAGCTGGAGGCAAGAAGAGAATAATGACAAAAGTCTATATTGAATGTGTGGGTTGGTAAGGAGATCAACAGATGATAGCAAAAAGAAGGGAGAGAAGTTAGCATCCTGGGACAGTGTCGTCATTAAAAGAGGAAGGAATTTGCACAAGGTCTAGAAGAGGCAATGGTGATAAAGAAGCCTGCTGACATCTCCTTTCACTCCACTGGTCAGAGAGAAAAGTGAAGTCTCCATTCTAGAGGGTGGTTGAGGAAGGACATAGTTTTAGGACAAACCAGATTTTAGGTTATACATGAGGAAGAGAGAGCTCTTGTGCAGAGCATGAGAACGTAAAGGAATTTGTCTTTGGGTTTTAAAAAGTGCTTTTAGAGGGACACAGAGGAAAAGATACCACGTGAGATCGGTAGTAAAAGGATGATCCATTGGACAAGCAGTAGGCAGTGTCTTGGAAAATCAGACTATATGGAGATAGGAGCCTCAGGAAGACTGGATTAGGATGGTGATTCAGGAGATGAGGGTGAGAGGCCTGTTGGCATTTACTCATCTCCAAGTTCCAGCCAGGCCAGTTGAGACCTCAGATGGTTTCACAAGCCTGATACAAAAATGCTTGTCAGTAATGCTAAAACTGTTACTTGTGGGGTCTGTAAATATTCTCTTTTTTTTTTTCCCTACCCACTATTACTAGAGGCTGTTCACTCTTGAGAGTTGAAAGACTGTACATTTGAATTCAAGTTCAATCTACACCTAAGCAGATATTCTCTCTATGGAACTGTACCAAATGAATGTCTTGAAAATACTCATTAGAAACGACCTTTGGTATTATTATCCTTGACTCACCAGCGCTCTCACAATCTCTTAATGGACAGGTAGACCAATAATAACTCTCCTTATTGTTGGTATTGATCAGAAAATTTCTCTGCAAGATATCCAAACCTTCTATCTATAAAATAATCTAGCAGCACGACTGAATTTATTTTGCTCCAGTTTGGTCTCTTATTCTTTGTTTTTGTTGTTATTTGAGTATATTAATTATTATGCTTTGGGGAATATTAACACAGTATTTTTGGTGCTCTCTAATACACAAATACTCTTATTTTATGAATACATATTTGTTTTATTTTCTGGCACCCAGATGCTTGACAATAAACTGATTTGGGGTTGACTAATAGTCATAGTTTTAAGAACATTTAGAAAATAGGTAAGTCTAACATTATGCTTGAAATTTAACAAATTAATGATGAAGATGATGTTCATGGTAAAATATTGATGTATTCTGGAACAAAAAAAGAAGCTAAAAAATGGAAACCTGGTTTTGGGGGAGGGTTATTGATATGCACTTCAAAATTATTTCTCCATTTGAGCACTGGCATAAGATTACATAAATAGTGCATTTTTTTCCAAGATAATCATTACCTATTTAACAATAGAGATTTAGAAGTAATTTTCTATTTAAGATTTTCAAGGCAGTGTGACATAAAGTTAAAATCTCTGTAGAATAATATCAGCCAATAAAACTAGGAAAATATATTTACTTGAGTAGTTTAGCATGATGGTTAAGAAAGATCTGGGTTTTTAAATCTATAAATCTCAGTTTTCTTCTAGTCAAATGGAGTCAAACATTCATAGTTTAAAGATTTTTTTGGCAAATATTAGTGAAATAATGCATACAAGGTTCTTAGCATAGAGCTTGGTACACGTTAAGAACCTAATAGACGGGAACTGTCATTATTATTGGTTTTATTTTTATTCATATTATTATTATGACAAGACAAAAATTTCATTATCTTAATAGTTTGGCAGGATCAGCAATCAGCTTAGGCAGGAAATACTCATTTATTTTCTTTTGGAAATTACATTGATAAGACACTTGGGGTGCACAGTAGGACTCTAAAGGCATGGGTGACAGACACTTCACCTACATGAAGAGATAGTTATAAAGGGGGGAAATGGGAGGAGCTTGTGTTTCTGAGAAAGAGAGAGAGAAAACCTTGAGGAGCTAGAGGAAAGGGGGAGGAGAGAAGTTCCCAGGAGTGGTATGAGCCTGAGCATATGGAAGGGAAGAGCTGGTGAAACTCCACTGTGGGGAAGCCGCCAAAGGGCATTCCAAACACAGGGATGCATCTTTATATTCAGTTGAAATTGTTTAAATGTTCATTATGTGTCCATTAATGAACATGCCCCAAGTGCTCCCTAATGTTACTCTGGGTAAGCTTTTTATGGGAAAACTGGACAGGGGGTGAATTCCACATCTGAATCAACACAATGTGAAATAGAGAGAGCAGACAGAGGTGACTATAATGCCCTTGAAAACTTGACTTCCAAACAGTATGGAATTGAGGGTTCTGGCCAATCTTATCTGGTTTCAAAATATTAGGGGGCCCAGTGACATCTGGGTTACATTCTTAAACAGATAAAGTAAAATTGGATACAATTGATTGAAAAAGGCTGAAAAGTTATCCCAAATCTTAATATTTCCTATCTACTGGAAAAATAAGAAATAAAGGGTTTGATCATTGAAAGAAGCGTGTAAGAAGTAGTTCCAAAAGGAAATAGGACTAATGGATATAAAAAAATGAATAAACAATAGGGCCAGATGTGTACTTTCTTGGCTGGTGGTGTGGGGGAAGTAAGGCAGCCAAAGTCAAACAGAAAGAAAAATCAATACAGATATTGCATTACTCAATTTTTATCTCCTGATTTTCCTTGGCCTGGCCCCATCTAGTTCATCTCTCCTTTACTTCTTCATCCTAGAAGACTGTTTTTTTAGTTTCTGTTTAGGACCTGGGGTCACTCCTTCACTAACTCACAGGCTACTAAGGACACTGTTTTCCTAGAACATTAACTACAGATTTTTCTAGAGTTTTGATCCTGTTTTTCTCTTTCTTTTGTCCAAAGGAATTGTGTTTCCCATATATCAGTCAAAAATATTTATGATAGCCACCTATGTTTAAGGTGCTTTAAGTCTTAAGGTGGCAGATATAAACCAACCTCCTCCTTAATGAATGACATGCACACTTACAGAAAATAAAAATATATGAATTTGAATTTCTTTAAAAATACACTTAATTCTTATCTAAAGGATATTTATAAAACAAGGAGAGAAATTTAAAAGAGGGATCAATGACTATATTATGACTCAAGATCAAGAGTAAAAATCAATCAAGACTTATAAGTATAGATACTAGAGAGGAGGATATGAAGAATTATGACAAGAGGGCAAGTGCAATGAACATTTTTTTTCTTATTCACTCAGTGTCCATTTCCCCTTCTCAATGATAATTCCTATTTCCTCTGGGAATTCTTTTTTTAGGAAGATTAGCCCTGAGCTAACATCTGTGAGAATCTTCCTCTGTTTTGCTTGTGGGTCACTCCCACAGCGTGGCTTGGCAAGTGGTGTAGGTCCACACCTGGGATCTGAACCCATGAACCTGGGCTGCTGAAGTGGAGCACATGGAACTTTAACCACTTGGCCATGGGGCCAGCCCCTCCTTTGGAAATTCTTTTGCCCTCCTTTCCCAACCATATAGTTAGAATGTGATTGACTGCACAGTTACTATACTCTGATCCCTTGTCCAGAAATAGATGAAAATAAGCCTAGCAGAGCCAATGAGACTAGAGAAGATGTTTACCAGAACTTCAGAGAAGGAAAACATTCTTTCTTTTTTTGTGGAGACTTCTAGAAATGACCTTTTCTCCTCCCTTGTATGGTATATTGTGAGCATGTAAGGTCATCACTGGGACAGCCACTCTGCTACCGTGGGTGGTGAGGGGTGGGGTTTGTCAGATGTGAGGCTGTGGAATGTGAAGATGACATGCAGCTAAGTAGGAAAAAAACAGGGCTTTAGTGACATCATTTGAGCCAGCTCTTCCTATGGTTTTTTTTTTAGGTACATGAATCAATAAATTTATTTTTAAATTAAATCATTTTGGGCTGAGTGTTTAATTATTCCTTGTGGTTGGGGAGGTCATGTGAATTTGAAAGCAGAAATAAGGCAAAAGAGAAAATGAGTTAAAAAAGTAGAAAATATCATTAGCTCTGATAGAACTGGCCAAAAACACAGTGGGCCAGGGATAGCCACCTCTGTGTTACCTTGCCTATTATGGATTTGATCCTCTCTTATCTTATCAACAAAACTCAATTGCTGATGGAATTGATATCTATAGTTGGCTGTCCCTTTTAAACGTTTATCCAAATCCAATTTGCTCAATTTCTTTAAATATTTTTCATTACTATTTACAGCATTTCAAGAACTTTTCCTAATTAGGAGACTCTAATTAGCAGAATTTTTTTGAGATCTCTTAGGAAGCTTACGTGGAGAATGAGCGCCATCATTCTTATCTGCCTAGCAACTAATGTGAATACAATCTGCCACAGTGCCTGAAATTCCACCAGCGGAATTAAAGTTCTCACATTCAAAATTAATATTTCACCACACAATCAGCCTTCAAGGACTTGGGAAAATCCTGAAAAAATGGGCTTGGGTTAGTTTTGCTGAAGGAAAGAAGGAACTATAAGATTAGAGTTGATTGGATAGGCCTCAGAGGTACAAAGTTCTGAGATAAAATCTTTAGAAAAGCCTAGAAGAAAGTACAAAATTGAGTATGCGTGTAATAGGAAAAGGATATTGAATAGTCTCCAACTATCACTTTATTTTTACTGACCCTGCATATGCCATTAAATACTAGATCTAATATATCCTGGCACTGTTTCTGCTGTCATATCACTCTACTTTCCTATCTGATTGGATTTCTCATACCTTTCCAATATTACTGAATGTTGGATTTCTACAAGTACCAGTCATCTAACTCATTTGTCCTGTTAATTTTAGGAGACAGAGTCTCCTAAACTAAATCTCATACAGTGCTTGTGACCCAAGGATCCTATTTCTACCAGGTACCTTGCATAATTTCTGAACTCTTATGCTAAACTCAACAAGTTATTTTAAATATCAAATGCTACATGAGAGTGAAGCAAATTGGGATATAACCAGGTCTTCAATAAGCATTGCAAGAAAAGACTTTGGTGTGGATTCCTTTTATTCAGTATCTTCCAAATTATATTCCATGGAAGGAGTGTTCCAAGGAATTTTTTACAGATGTTCCACATACAAAGTCATTTCAGAGTAAACAAATTTGATAAATGATGGAACAAACCAAGCTAAAGCAGATATTTTTGTTTTTCTTGGGGGTGGAGCTTCCTTTCTTTTTCCCTCTTCCTTCTTTACATCTATTGTATTTTTCCCCTGCAGGACTTCTCAGTCTTTAATGTGCAAATATTTATTGTGAATCTGTGAGCATCTCTGAGAAGGCAAATACAGATTGCTACATTTCCCAAATGTGCTGGACCTTAGAATATTTTTCTTTTTTTAATACATTAACATCTCACAAGAGTGAGGAGGATTCTCTAGGACGCTGGTTTTCAAACTAGGCTTTACATTGGAATCACCTGGGCAGCTTTAATGAAAAAACAAAGCCTGGGTCCCACCTACAGATAACCTAATATAATTGGCCTGGAGTATGGCTTGGGCGTGGGGGTATTTAATGCTCCTCTGGTGATTCTAATATGCTACAAAGTTTTAAATGATTGGAAATGATGCTTAAATATGTTTCCCAGGGAAATCTATATTTCACATAAATGACCAAAAGATTAATCAATTTTAAGTGACAAATTCATGTTGAGTACTCTGAATTTCTATCATTCGTCCATGGAGTTTTATCTTGCATTAAGAACATGGAAGTAAAACAGAAAAAAAAAAATATATATATCCCCAAAGGATCTGAAAACAATTGTGAAAGGCACAGGAGATAATTAAATATATGCACAATAAAATTTCTTCCCAATTCTACACAGGATTCTTTCCGCAGGCACTGGCAAAAAAGGAGGTGGGCATGGAGAGGAGGAGAGAAAAGTCCTCCTGTCCTCATTAACAATGAGTCACAGTAAGTCTATGACAATAAAGATCAACTTGGGTGTGAAATTGGGGACTCAGCTGAAAGCTTTGTTTCTAGTTTTATGTATTTTAGAAATTCAAACAGTGAATAATCAGGATTAGATGCTCCCAGTTACAAAAAGAGCCTTAATATCCAAGTACAGTGTAATCCTCTTAGCTGTATTTGAAACCAGTGGAAAATAAAAAGGGCCAATTTAGTTACTGTCCTAATTACTAGAGGCTCAAAGGAATGTACTAGAGAGGCAGATGCTTGTGGACATGGTGTGGTCCCTTCAATGTATATCATATAAGTCTTGCTCCTTTCAAAAACAGAGCTTTGGGGCCGGCTCGGTGGCGCAGCGGTTTCGTCTGCGCTTGGCAGCCCGGGGTTCGCGGGTTCGGATCCCGGGCGCCCGCGGACGCACTGCCTGTCAGCCATGCCGTGGCGGCGTCCCATATAAAGTAGAGGAAGATAGGCACGATGTTAGCCCAGGGCCAGTCTTCCTCAGCAAAAAAAGAGGAGGATTAGCAACGGATGTTGGCTCAGGGCTGGTCTTCCTCACCAAAAAAAAAAAAAAAAAAAAAAAAAACAAAAAAAAAAAAAAACAGAGCTTTAACTAGTGACATTAGCAGGACCTCCCTGAAGGAAAAAGGCCAGGAGCACTTCACACCTATGAATTACTGCAGTTATGTTTATAAACAACTGTGGTTCCCTCCTCTTCAGACCAAGAAAGAGGATTGAGCTCTCATTTGGTTTTGGGTCTCTATAATTCTAAAAGTATCTCTTGGTAACTAATCATGCCATAGTGGATACACACACTATGCCAATGTGCCAATTTATTTGATTTTCCTAGGAGTTCCTAAATATATCATTATAGGCCATGAATCCTGACAATTTTGAATGTACTGCATAAATTCAAATAGAGATTTATCTATTTGTCCCAAAGGGACACACTATCCTCATATTCCAACCTAAATCAAATTCTATTGGTCTTTAAAAAAGCATTATTCAGAAGGAAGAAATCATATTAGACAACAACAACATATAATAGAATTCTGGAAGGAAAGAAAGAGTTTGAAAAATCGAAGATAATCAACATTCTACTTTTAGTCCACCATCAGTTTTATTTCCTCCATTGTCTTAATTAGTTTATCCTTCCCTCATGGACATGCTGTGATTGGTTGATTGGCTTAGAGTAGCGGTTCTCAAACTTGAGTGTGCATCACAGTCACCTGAATGGCTTGTTAAAGAAGATATTGCTGGGCCCACCCCCAGTTCTGGATTCAGTATGTCTGGTGTGAGGCCTGATCACTGTGTTTCTAACAAGTTCTCAGGAGTTGCTGATGCTGCTCCGCTAGGACCACATTTTGTGAACCACTGACGGAGAACTGAGAATGTTAAGTCACAAACTTGAAATCCCAGAAAGTGAGTAGAATTAAGTATCTATTATGATTATTCTAATATCTCATCTAACTCTCACAGTATATCTCTGTTAGGTATTATCATTATCTTCATTTACAGATGAAAAGGCAGCTCCAGAGAGGCCAGAGAGAGAGTACATGAAGAGCTGGGATTTAAATGCTGATATTTCTCAAAGTTTGTGCTCATTTCTTTACTGCGTGCTGCCTGTCCAGCATTGGGAGGGGGTGAGGTACTTCTGTTGAGTTGTCAAGTTCTCATGTCTTCTCATTCTGTCTGGTCACTGAAAGTGGACTATGGTGACAAAGAAGTGATGAAGGGAACCCCCTGGAGAAATGAACACAAAAACTGCACTTCCCCATGCTTTAAAAAGAATGCATTGTTTGTATTACTTACTTTAATATTCATTTTCTTAACACACAAATTATAAAAAAAGTTCTGTGAAGCTGATGTGCTTTTCTTTGGCTGAATGGCTGCATTCTACTCTTGATGAGATTTCTAAGAAAAGGTATTTTAGGAACTAGGCCCTATACACATGTATGCACTGTGGCATCACATGAAATCAGCTCTTCAAATGAACTTGAAGTCTAAATGGCTTGGGTGGTAAGTACAAATGCCAGTGGTATGAGTTTTAAAGCAAACAGATACTTTATCACATATAAGCTAAGGGCAAAATAAGTCAATTGAGTTTAGGGGATTGAAAAAGCTCTCAAGTTTTACTGAACTAGCTAAGTTCAAGACCACCAATCAAACATAATTTCCAAAAGGGATGAAAACAACAGAGGGGTTTTATATGCATGAATGCGAAAAGAATAATAATAAAAAAAACCAAACAGAATGGCTGCTCATTTTACATTTATATCTAGTTTTATAATGAGAAAAATCAAGGGAAAAAACATCTCTTTGAGAGTAAAGAATTCAAGAAACCAAAATCCACAGACAGGTGCAATCAAAAGGAAAGGTGTTCAAAAGACTAATTGATATTTCATCCCTATGAATACTGTTAATCTGCTAGAATTTTCAAAGTCATTTAGAAAACATTAAGTTCCTTATGGACTGTCAGGATAAATTAGAACAAAACAAAATGAGAAAGAGAAAGAGGGAGAAAGCACAAACTTTCCTGCTAGATGAAAGGTTGCCTTGTTTGATCATGGTTGAAAATCCCATTTAAGGGAAACCAGCCCTATGTCCGCTGGCTGGCTGCCTCTCTTCAGTAAGCTCTCGATATAATAGTCCATCACTAATGGATTGGGTATGGTGCTTTTCCATTTCATTAATGAAAAAGAGCTAAAGGCCATTACTTGTCCTGATTACCATTCACAAGGATGCTGGGGCACCTGGATGCATGTCTTCCAGACAATCTGCAAAAGGCATGACACAGACCATTGAAGAATTGATTAAAAAAAAATGAGGCAAAGATGCTATGTCATTGGGACTAGTGTGTTTGTGGTGATACGCGTGTGAGGGATCTGGGCAATGAAAAGGGTATAAAAGTACTTTCAGAAGGTGACTCTGGGGAATCAATTATAACAATGTTAGTAAGATAAATGGATATGATGTCTATCTAAGGAAAACAATTAACAAAATTAAACCTTCCAGATAAGCGGTACTGCTGAAGGGAAGTCATATTTCTAACAGTTAGACACATTGTGAGTTTCCCCCAATATTTTAAATTATTTCATGGAAGAATCTTTTCCTAATAATTCTATTTTCTCCAAATCCTTTTACTCTTTCTTCCACTTTCTTGTTCATCAGATTTTTCTATCTCATTCAGAAATCTCTCTGCACTTAGTTGTTCATTAAAATTTCTAAACTTAGGAATTCTGAGTCTGTTTTCCTTTCATTATTTTAATCTTTTGAAGTTAAGGTTATGGTTATATAGAAAGTGTGTCTACCAAATCAGCATTCTTACACGTAGGCATCATTTATTCAATCAACAAATATCTATTAAACACCTACCCAGATGTGGCTGGGTAATAGGGAAATAAGGTAAATATGAGTAGTCCCTGCTCTAAAGGAGTTTTTAGTTCTGACTCTAGAGGGAAAGAAATATAATTAAACAGAACATGATGATTCAATCTGCTAAATGTGATGATGAAGATACTCCCAGGGACCCTAAGAGAATAAGAAAAAGTGGCAACCGTTAAGATAAGACAGAAGGATGAGGGAGACTTCCGAGGAGAAGAAAGCATCTGAGATAATCCCTGCAAAGCCAGCCAGCATTAGCAAGTTGAAGAGTAGAGGAAAAAGCATTCTAGACAGAGGCACTACTCATAGTTACCATATTCTCAGTTATGTGAAGACCCTGAAGGCTTGGCCCATCCTGGGAACTGAAAGCAGTTCATTATGCCTGGAGCACAGAAGTAGTAAGAGATGGTTCTGGAGAAGCAGGCATCAGAATCATGAAGGGCCTTGTAGCATAGGCTAAGGGCAGAGGATGATGTTTTGAAGGTTGTAGAAAGACTGGCAGTAAGTCATGTTTGTTTTAGAAAGATGGCTCTGATCACTATAGAGAGCGTGGATTGGGGTGGGTTAAGACTTGAATGAGCAAGACCAGTCAGATGCATGTAGTGCTAATCCCACCAAGGGATGACAGTTACCTAGAATAACTTTCTGGAAGAAAAAAAGTTCTACATTTTAGGCCTATTAGAGAAAATTCAGGCATTTGACTAAAGTATTGCCTCCACACTTATTTGGAGAAAAGTCAATGTTAAAGTCTTTAATTGAGGATGAGTCTTTACTCAAAGACTGTTTTATTTCCATCAAGAATTTGAGCTTCAAACCACAAGGGATAATAGGAATAGCACAGTCCTTCATGTCCAAGCCTCCAGGGACCCATAATCTAAAGATGGAGTGGAGGGGTGGTGAGGAATGTACAAGTCTCACAAGAAGTACAACAGGTGCAAACAGAGGACTTTGAAAGTTTTCAAAACAAAGTGACATCATATGGAAGAGAGAGACCATTAGAGGTATGTAAGATTTGTCCAGCAGAAAGTGCAGGTGTGGCAGGAGAGAACTTCCAAGTAGAAAGTTAGCATGAGCAAAGTCAAGAAAGAAAGTGCTCACAGCCAAACACATCCTGCAAGCGACTGTGACCTGTAAGAAAAGAGAGTTACGGAGGGAGACAGCAAGAAAAACAGTTGGAAGAGTAGCTTGAGAATTATACCCTGGCAGGCCTCAAACACAAGGCTGCTGAGTTCTTAATTCTTGACGCCTTTGAGTTGTGACTCTTGACTGGCAAAATAATACATTAGGAGTCTCCATTTGCAGAATTTATTTAATTACAGCTCACTTTGCTCCCAAAAAGGATTTAAGGCAGCTTCTGGAGTTGTGTAAAATGTTGTAGTATCAAATAAGTGAGAAAAATGGGGCAAAGGGAAAGAAAGTAAGATGCAGTCAGCAGGGCTAATAAAATAAATGTCATTAAAATTTATCAGAGTTAGCAATGAATTACACGATTCGCTGTGTCCATTAGGTAAGAAAATAAGCAAGATGCATAGAAGAATAATTTGCAACATGGAGGCAAAAGAGACATTTCTCCCATGGGTCTGAGGGGAGCAGACACTGCATAGTCTAATGAACAACAGCTTTCAAGTAAGCAAAGCAAGTTTCCAAGGGCTATTTATTATAGTGTCCTTCAAACATAAGTGAATGGCATTGTGCCAATGCATACTTCAGGAAAAGCTATTCATCAGGGGGTCAGTGGGACACAGTCATCCAGGTAGGGCGGCTTTCTCAGCTTAATCCAGGGATATAATTTAGAATAACCAAGGAGAATGGATATACTGCATATCCATTATCCAAATAGTCTTCCAAAAATATTATTTTTTCTTAGCCAAGGTTCTGAAAGGTATGCGAGGCAGTGACTTTGGAATTTTTATATTTCTTGACAAGTACTTGGAATGCAGCTTTCTTTGCTGCTGGTTACACAGAGGCCCCTATGTTTTAATCATCAGCTGAACGTGGCATTGGATAGATAGTGTCAAATTGAAGAAGCTAAGAAGAATTTAAGAGAACCCACTCACTTCACCCAAAATAAACTCCCTTCTATTTGGAGGTTAGCTGCAGGAAGGATAAGATTTTTCTCAGAAAAATTTTAGGTCTTTTCTCACAGAGAGACAAGGGAGCAATCATCACACTGTGGTGCTACAGTATGACATAGTCTTGACACCCACCTCATTGTAGAACATTCTCTGTAAGCCATCCACAGCTTTGAGTAATGTAGCATTTCTGCTATATACTGGCATACAAGTTTGAGGGTCGCCAGTAGAAAAGATGACTGTAGATTCAGAAATCTAATCTGTACCCTCTTTCTGGCAGTAATCAGATAGTAGGGATAGTTACTTACTAAGATAACTCCCAATCGTTATATTAAGACCATAGCTTTGCAGATAAAGTTTTAAAATATGTTAATTCCAAAATTTATTCAGGCATTCATGTGAAGGCTGAATAAGAAAGAGAAGGGCCAGGTGTTGACAGTAGGAAAACATTGCAATAATAGACTTGAAAGGTAACAAGAGACCAATCTGGACTGGAGTAATAGCATGGAATGGGTAAGACAGATTCAAAGTATATCGTGGGCGTAGAATTTACATGAAAAAGGAAGTTCGGATGTGGGGTAGAGTGAGCCAAAATATCTCTGAGATTTTAAGCACAAATATCTGGAAGAAAAATGACTTGTCAATTTTTAAGAGATTTTGTATTCTACCTCAAGCTCAGTTGAATATTAAATCATATGGTTCTCACCCCAAAAGAAGAGTTATACTCTAAGCCGCTATCAAAGACCATAGCAATCCTAAACTCATAGATACACTTAACTTTGAAAATCTTGGCTTAGAGAAATAATATTTACAGATGTTTGCTTGAACCCTAGGGAAGTCTACAGAAGCAACTGGATTGGGAGGAAAGATTATGAGACTTAAATTGTGAATATGAAGTGTGAACTACCACAGGGCCAGCTAAGGGTGGTGGGAGTGGATGGTGGATGTCTAGGAGGTAGCTGGAAACACTGTACGGAATTCAAAACAGAGGATAGGATGAGTGATATAGATTTGGAGGTCATCTATATGACACTTAAAGCTGAGGAAGCAGATGACTTCTCACCTGAGGAAGAGAATGAAGAAAAGTGCCCTACGACCAGCACCCTGAAAAACAAGATAGAAAGGATCTACAAGTTTTTTTAAGCAGAGGAAAAGTCACCAATGGATAAGTATATTTTGAGGAAGGTGCATGTGGGATAGAGAGTAATCAATGCTGTAAGACCATAAAAAAGGCTAAAACAGATGAAATCAAGAACGTAGAAGGGAAGGTTAATATTGCCAAAGAGAGAGCCATGGCTTGACAAAATACAGGAGTATAGGAAGAGAGGAAGAGAGAAGAAACAGACATTTGAAGTAAAGAGGAAACATTTGTGGGAGATCAGACCAAATATGATATCCACCTTCTCATAAAGGAGGAGGTAGCCACTTTCTGAGTGTAATGGCAGGACTCATGTCTGGAACTTGAGAAGGTCAAAAAGTTTAAAACAGCTGAAGGGGCATAAATATGAGTGCGGACCCAGCTGAACTTATAAAGAATCAACTTGTAGAGGACACAGAAACTTCTGGACTGGATGGTTGTGGAAATCAAATGTAACAGATCAATCCACACAAGGCACTTAGCACAGCACCTTGAATGCGGTTATGTTCTTTGTGTACGTAAATTCATCTTTGCATTCCCAGTACCTTCCATATCCACTCAATACGTGTGATGAATGAAACACATTTTGGCCTATCTCATGTTTGTATTTACATTTTATCAAGGCCAGTCAATGTTAGTGATATTTTTATCAGGCAACATTATAATTGCCCTTTAGATAAGGAAAGATTTTATGGGAATCTTTCAAATTATCTTTAATTAGCTGGTAGCTATTAGCAAGGTCATAGTACTTCCAATTAAACAATTTTAAGAGATTATCAACAATTATCAGACAAGAACACTCAATGATTGTGGTGGATAAAAGGCAGAGACAAGGGCATTCTGCAAACCTAAAAACAATTAAACATCTCTATTCTTTCTAACATGAGTGACTAGTGCATCTTTACCAGTGACAACTCTAGCTCTACTTTGTTCCGCTCACCTACTAGACAACTCTTACCGACACCCGGTCTATCAATCTCCCCCCACTTCTTGATAACACTCAATGCAGAATAAACTTTCACTTCCTTAAGACCTTCCCAAAGTCACACTACACAAACTCAAATCCTACAATAAGCTTCTCCAAACTTCCTCTTCTGAGTTGCTCCTTGGTTCACCTGATGTAACTTCTCCCTTCTTTCTGCAAGCTAGTAAACCTAACTTTGTTTGACTATAATTGGTCTCTGGTCTTCTTTGGCTAGTAGGTTTTAACCTTCCAGAACAAATATCTCAAAAAAATCAAATTTTTTTTTTACCAACTCTGTAACTGATTTGCCAAAGTAACTGCTCAATTACGAATGAAATTCCTATTTCCTGAATCTGGAGTCCTGCGCGTTCCCAGATCTGAGTCTCTCAGGCAGACTGCTGGACTCAGAGCAGACACATAAAGAAATTAAATTTATGCCTTATGGGGGCCTGCAATCCATTACTCTGAATCAACATGGTTTTGCTGCCAAATGAAATATATCCACTGCATGCAAATTAAAGGGCTCCATTGGTTTAAAAACTTTTCAACTTCTTGTTTTCCATTTTTAAGGAAACTTGATAGGAAGTGATTACATTTCTGATATGTAGTATCTGGGTCAACTAGCTGATGGTTTTTCAATCAACATTTTATCAAAGCTAAATCACAGTGAGTGTACCAAAGTGCATGGTTCAGACAAGTGAAGAAAAAAGACTAGCCTGAAAAGAAATATACTGTTCATGATATAGTCCACATTATCCAAATGAATAAAACTTAACAGTAGAAAAGAAGGAAGAATAAGCAATACCTTAGGTAGCAAATGGACTTCGAAACAATATCATCATGATTTTGGTAGAAATAAATATTTTGTGATCTACAGCTTGGGGAAACAAATTATCTCCAACAGTAGGAGATTTTGTTTTATATACACATATATAAATATGCATGCATATATGTGTATCTATACATATATAATAATAAATATTTATACATACATAAAACTTGTGGAAGTTAGACTTAATATCAAAATATAATTGAAGTATATACGGTCCCAATTTCAAATATGTTATATCAATTCCATAAACCACAAGAGACTGGAAGTCTCACATTCAACAAACTGAAAAGATTTTAGGTTGTTCCAGGTGCTGCATGTAAGGAACAGAAAATATCATTTGAAATGTCATTTCAATATGAAAAATGTTAAAAGCAGCAATCATTTGTGGAGATGCACCTTCTGGTACGTAGATAATGAATTCACATAAAATCTAACAGTGACTTTAGACTGCGGAATCACTCAAGAATTCTATGCCACCTCTACAGAGAGATGTGTTTCCTCTAATTCTGCCTTAAATGCCATAGGGTTGAGACATAATGAATGGAAGTGACAAAAATTTTAGTGGTCACCATTGCTACCACTACAACCAATATAATCATTACAATCATCATTATCGTCTTCATATTAATACATTCATGTTTTCCTGGTATATAAATACCTCCTCTAAATTATGCATATTCAAAGACTGCACTATTAAAATTTTAGTAAGTTATACAAGTTGCAAAGCAACATTTCAAAAAGTTCAGAAAAAAGAAATTAAAAGCATATAAGATAATCAATTTATGCATTCTCTTCGAGCTTCATGCAAATGTTTTAGGACTCAAAAATCATAATGATCAATCTTGTCACCTTTTTTTCACTTCACATTATATTATTTTTCATGTTGTTAAAGCTTTAATATTTGTTTATTATATTGATTCAACCATAATAATAGTTTAGCCAATAGAGAAGATATGTAATGAACTTCCTTAATATTTTTTCTATTGTTAGATATTGGGTTTGGAAACTATTTTAAAACAACTTTGTTTCAGTCAATCTATCATGGCAAATGTAAGGTTAGTGATTCTTCAAAAAGTTCTAACACTTCTCTAAATGTGGAGAAAGGAAGGGGAAAAGGAAGCCTCAATTTTTAATACCTATTACGACTCAGGCATTTACTAGGTACTTTAGATATGTCATCTCAGTTAATTCTCATATTAGTACAGATACAGAGGTGCTAATGCATTATTATCCATACTTAAGTAGAGGAAAAGTAAGCTTCAGAAAATTTAAGTAGCTGTCATTGTGAAATAATTATTAAATAGTTGGACCAGGAATCACACACACCCTCTTGACTCTAAAAGCCATTTCCAATTATTATACTATACTTTTTTCTACTCGGAGTTGCATGTGTGAATGAATAAAAACAGTGCCTGCTGGTGAATTTTCAGATCAGATAGACACATAATCACAATCATCTTTCATTTTATCTTTTCACTGAGACTTTAAGGCACACAAACTTTCCTGAGACTATGAGCATTTTTTTCATTTATTTTTTGCCATAGGAATTAGAGCTTTTGTGCTTCCAAGTTAAATTTGTGACGGGTTTACAAAATTAAGTGCTATATTGAAAAGCACAATTAAAAACACCAGCAAATCACTGAAGAGTTGAGAGCAATAGAGAGAACAGGCTGCTAGGAGCATCTGCAGTGTCCTGCATCTGACTCCAACTGCCCTGATAACCAAGGCCAAAAGGGAAATAGATTAAGTTACGGATTTTACATTGTCAATTCAAAAGAAGTATACCCATTCATCTGGAGAGAGACGTTTGCCGAGGCACTGAACTCAAGGAGCAATTCATCATTTGCTTCTTTATATAAGGAACATTGGGTAAAATAACGGACAATTACTTCTACTAAGGTATCTGGAAAAAGCTAGTAACGTTGTTTAGGTGTTTGTGTCATATATCACCTGTCTAAGACAGAAGAGGTTAAAATATTAAATTTTAACGTCGAGAAAGCATCTCTACAGGGCTGTGCAATCATATGGTTCAGGTATTTTGCTTTCTGATAACCTAATTTAACATACAGTCTAGAGAAATGTTAGCATGTCTGTCAGGCAGTGTCTCTCCAGTATCAGATGTCTTAAGTGTGCCTTTGGCAAGTGCTGAATCATAGTGAGTTCATGGTTGGATTCTCTGAAGGGAACGTCAAGGGCCTACTTTGTGCTGTTGATTAAAAAGGAAAACAAGGGCAACACATCAGTACCAGATGTGCTGATCCTGCGCATGCAGTTAGCTTCCTTTAAAATCTATTGCTGTCTTGAAAGTGCTCTCTTCCTCTGTTGCCCCCATGTAGGCACTGCCCTTTTGTGACGATTGAGGTACTAAGTGACACCGTGCACTGCTGCCCTGGTGTGCTCTCAGCCCATCGCTGCCACTCACCGATGGATTCCACCACAAAAAGATAGCATTTCGGATGTTGCCTTTCCATTTGACATGTGTGCTACATCACCAAGTGGGATTCTGCTCTGACTTTGCCACAGAAGGGCAGTCATAGCGCCAGCCATCCCAGGCCTGCCCTCTGCAGTGTTTGGTCTTTAGACAAAACCAGGAAAGCTTCCCTTCACCTTCTGAGTGCAAAGCAGAATCCAGCACTCAGAGAAGCAGTCACCTGGGGGACACAGAATAATTAGTACTGATAAATCAAGAATAACTTCAGTGGACACTCATCAACCACAATAGCAAGAACAATACCGGCCCACCCAGTTGGTGTGACAAATATGTAAAATCTGTTTTCACTACAAATCCATTGGGATGATGTCTCTCTTATTTTTTCTCTAAATTTCTGAAAGTATAGAATTCTAAAGGCTGCCAAGAGCATATTAAACAGAATTTATATTTGATTTACCCGGTTGATAATCTCCTGTTGCTGGTAGATATAAGTCCCAGAAAACCAATATATGATGAGGATGTGAAAAAACATAAAGTGTTTTAATACTTCAGTCAATTATGCTGTACAAACTGAAACACTAAGAAATGTCTCTCTCAGTCTTCATCTCAATCTCTCCCACCTCTGCCTTCCTGACATTTCATCTGCCTTTCATGAAATAAAAATCACAAAAATGCTAACTTTAAAGGAAAAGCACTTCATGCTTATTATAAAGAATGTCAGTAATAGTATTTAATTTGGAATATGTACTTATGAAAACAAATTGATTAGAGCAGAGTGGGCGAACTATAGCCCACAGGCCAAATTCTGCTTGCTGCCTATTGTTATAAATAAAGCTTTATTGGAAAACAGCCACGCTCATCCATTTTCACACCGTCTGTGACTGCTTTCACCCTATAAGGCAGACCTGAGTAGTTGTGACATAGACGATATGGCCGACAAAGCCTAAAATATTTACTATCTGGAACTTTACAGAAAAAACTTACTAGATTAGAAGATAAGGCAAAGGATTTTGTATCTTCCTATACCAACTCCTCCCCAATTCCCCCCAACATTCCCCCAAAATCTGGGCTAAATAACAGTGATGTTTATATACCAGAACAGTCTATTTGCTTAAGCTCCCTTTAGTTATCAGTTACTTCAATAAAGCAATAAAAATTGTGGTCCCACAGGAGAATTCTTTAAGACTTCATTTTTGTAATGTAATGAACAATATAAATGCACCAGCAGGAACACAATAACAGCATGCACATAGCTATTTGTCAAATACTTGTACAAATACGATATCCAAAGTCCTGTTTTGTGGACTCCTCTTATGATATCCACCACATGCTGTGTTTTGTGACAGTTCTTCATAACCCTGTCCTATGTCGTTAGAGTCTACGTTCTTTGAAGGCAAGGCATGAATCTCCTATTTTATACCATCCAGACTTGGTTCCTTGTAACACTATAGGAACTCAGTAAACATTAGTTGAATGAATGACTAATAAATAGAACAAAGTCTCTCTTATTAGAACTTATTGAAAAAAATATCAATTAATTAGTACACTTAAATAAATGCAGTTTTGTAATCAAAGTAGATGCACAGTATTTGAACAAAGAAATGAAACCGATTTCCACATGTGGCTTGTGGGAACACTTATAACCCTGTGTCAGGTCTTTTACAGTAAATACAATTTAATGACTAATTGTTGCTAATTGAAGGTACTAATGGACCTAATTTTTAATTAAGAGATGGAAATCATTTGTAATTAGCCCATGGTATCCTTGAAAACAAGTGTTGCTTAGAGCTTGAAAAATGGTTTTGTTTTTTGAAGTACCTGAAACATCCCCTCACCCACCCAAATATGAGATAGTTTTATAAAGCTATTCCCACCCAAGAAAAGGCAGTATAAAGTTTGACCAAATCTTTGGTAGAGCAACACCAGTTAAAAATTAATGAGGCTTTCCAATGCAAACTGATGTTATTGACTAGCAAAAACAGTGTGGAAACACTGCATACTATTTCATCACTGAATTTTGCCTTAATTCAGGCAAGTATCCCTGTGAAGGACTTATTCTTAGAGCATAAATCTCTGGCTAGAAATCTGACAACTAAGAACTTCATATTCGACCACACTGAGTGAAACTGTATTATGATTAATGTATTTTTTCTGCGAAACCTCGTCATGAAATTGTATCGGTAACATTCATTATTTTCAATCTACTTTAGCTGGGTATAGAAAGGATACGGCAGAGAATGAATATATGTTCCAGAAGTCCTATGGATTCCTGTCAATGCAGTCTTTTGGTCCTTTTTTCATTTTTTCCAAACACAGATTCAAATTCTGAACTCTAAGGTTTTTAGAAAAGGAGAATGAATTTTGGTTCTACTTATGTTCTCTGTCAATAGTAGTCTTTTGCTTGATTTCATGATGACATATCCTTCAAGGAAATTAAGCTCAAAGCACCTGAGATAAAAATTTGACAACAAATTATCTGTAGTTTACATGTGTGCCTCATAAAATCCAACAGTGAACAGAAAAAAAAATGTTTTACTCTTCATTTTGTCACTCAAATTTGCTTTACATAGAGGGATCTTTTAAAGAGTTATAATTGTTCTGGAAAAGAAACTAAAAAGAGAATAGACTCCTGTTTTTGCATGAAAATGTAGAGGGTAGTTCAGCCTTCTGACCCCTGTCCTTGAAATAAGCTGAATAAGGTGTAGGAGAGACCGTCACCAGGAGAGGAGACTCCAGTGAAACAGATCAGACCCCCATTTACCAAACTTCAGCCACTATTTTTGGACATCATCACTCTTGCCTTAGCTCTATTATTCCTGAATTATTATTTTTAAAATGTATTTACTGTTTAACTATTTACCTTAGAATTTTCCCAAGCAAAGTGTTCCTTAAGTCATGAGTTTGATGAATTTAATATATGTTATCCAAATTCACATTAAAGTAACTATACAGCTGCCAAAGTAAAAATAAAAAGTTTGGGTCCCTATACTCTTAAAATCATTTTAAGCATCATGTTGATACACAAACACCCTGAAGAACACTGATCTGATACACTTTTCTGCTTGATTTCCTTCACCTCTGTCATCTTCACCTCAAGTCCACTTTGGCTACCTGCTCCCATGACCTTGACTTCACCAAGAAATAGTTCATCATCCAAAATCTTTAATTGAGTATTCCACTTTTGACCACTTTGTACATCTCATTGAGAACTCTAGTCTCTATCTTCTCTCTCTCCCATCCCTTACTACCCTCTTTTCTCTTTCTGTTCATTCTGGAAACTACAGTTCCTCACTTAATCACTCTCTTGCCAATATTTGTCAGCATACATTTCCCTTTTTTCTTACTCCATTCAGTAAAATCTTAGTCCTGGATTAATTTACCTGTCTGCCTTCTTGGCTACTGATCACTACTGTGGAAAATTAAAACATTATCACAGGTTCGTATCACAAAAGTTCATAGTCTACAGCTTCAAATGGATCCCCTGTACTGCCCCTCAAACTTTCTATGTATTACTATTTGGCTTTCTTCTTCCATAATTATCCAAATCTCTGTTCTCCTGAAGTCCCTTACCATGCCATCTCCCACTCACTCTCAGAAGATGTCACTTAATACTTCATATAAAAACAAATAGTATTTATCATTTAGAAAATCTTTTGGCTTCCTATTCCTACATGTACACATATCATCCCTTCCTCCTGTCCTCCCACATTCCTAGAAGAGATGCCTGGTTTCCTCAATGACCTTGTTCTATCAGTCATCTCCTTTATGAATCACGGCTTCAGACTTTAGAACTCTTTCCTTGCTTCTTCCTATCATGACCAAATGTTTCTCATCTTAAAAAAAAAAATCAATCAGTTCCATTCTCCATTTTTTTTAATCTTGTCTATTTTTCAAAGCCAAATTTGCTGAGTTTCTGGCACTTAACTACATCCACTTCCTTACAGGACATTTACTATCATTGCCCCTCCTTTAAAACTGCCCCATCAAATTCACTAGCGACCTCTGTGTAACTAAATCCAGTGGCTTCTTTTCAGGACTGATGTTACTGGACAGGCCTCTTTTTTGGAAGTACTCCTTGCTTCGGTTTCTTTTGAAATCTCATACTCTTGGTTTTCTTTCTATGTCTGTAGTTATCTTTTCCAATTTTTATTTTAGGCTCTTTTTTCCTGCCCATTCTTTATTTTCAAGGCTGTCCCTACTTCTCTTCCCTCTAAGCACTTTCTCTGGGTGACATGACTTAATTCCATGATAACTCCAAAATCCATCTCCAGCTAAGAGCTGTCTTATGAGCTCCAGACACACATATCCTAATATCTATTATCTCCATTTGGATGCCTGGGAGACATCTCAAACTCAACAGGTACAACCCTGAACTTGGCTTCTTTCCCGCCAAACTTGATCCTTCTTCTGGTTCAGATCCCAGCAAATGACAACTTAGGTCACTGAGTTGCTAGGAACTTAAGAGCTACCTTTAACTCTTCTCTTTCCTTCTCTCCTGCCATCCAATTAGTTGCTGAGTCCTGTGTGTTCTACCTCCTTAAAGGTCACAAATTTGTCAACTCTTCATTCACGTTTCCACAACTTGAGCACATGCCAGCTTGATTTTGTGCTTGGATTCTTGAGTTTTGATCTCCCTTTCTAGTTTTATCTCTCTCGAATGCATTCTCCACCCTATATCCAGAGTGATCATGTCACTCTCCAACTCAAAACCTTTTAGTGTACATCTACTGCCATTATGATGGAGTTCAAGTTACCATATCTTGTGATATTGCTCCAGCTTATTTCTCCAGGCTCATTTTCTCTACTCCCCATCTCTCTTCATGTATCCCGGCCCTATTGAGCCACCTGTAGTTCCCTAAATTTGCCATACTCTGCTACCCACGAGCCATTGTATATGCTGCCCCTTTGATCTGAAACTCTTCCCCTCCAACTTAGTTTTTACTTGGCTCATTCCCATATGTCCTTATGTCTCTGTTTAGAAGTTTCTTCAGCCTTCTCTGACTTCTCCTACTGTATGTTAGTTGTTCTTTCTTTCTGCCACCATAGTACCTTATAACAAGAATGATTAGTATAGTTGTTGCTAATAACGTTTGAACACTTATTTTATGCCAAAGTCTGTTCTAAGCAGGCTATATATTTTAACTCATCTAATGCTCATAACAATTTTATGAGATAATTATTATTATTTCCCCAGATAAGTAATCTAAGCTACAGAGAAGTTAAGTAATTTTCCCAAGGTTCTACAAGGTTTACAAATGTAAACACCATCTATTTGTCCACATGGAAGCACTTATGGCACTGTGTTGTAATCACCTGTTTGTACCTAACTTCCTAATTGGACCCTAGGTTCTTAGAGGGAAATTGCATTCCTAGCACCCAACAAAATGACTGCCATATAGTATGCTCCCAATAACTATTATTTGAATAAATAAAACAACAAGGTGACAGTGACTCAAAGAAGAAAGAGACATTGCTTAAAATATGATTTACCCTGACCCAGCCTCAGTGTATACCATTGTGTCATTTTGCCACAAGAATGCCAATGACTTGCTGTCACCTAATCACTCCATGCTGTTTCTTATCTCCAAGAGTTTACATATCCCGTCCCATTCGCCTCAGGTAAGTTTTCCACTCTTGTTCAACTGGTAAACTCCTATTCATCCTTCCAAATCCAGCTCAGAATTCACTTTATTCCTGGGGATTTCTGATCTTCTCTTTAGCTGGAGTTTAGATTTTAGTTCCTCCAAACTTCATACATTTAAACATCACAAACAACAACAACATTAAATTAGACCGTGTTATTTTTTTACCAATGGTCAATTTTCTATTCATCTTTGTATCCCCAGGACTTGAGTGTAGTGCCTAGCACTCAGAAGGTGTTCAATAAATGTTTGATATATTGATTGAATGAAATTAGGTTTGGTTAAGTCTCTGTAGATTACCAAGCAGATATCTTGAATTCCGGTACATTATGGCAGTTTAGTCGGCTCCTACACTGGCAAAAAATCGATTACTATTTGAGTTTGGCATATTGGAAGATATGGGAAGGAGCTATTGCAACACTCTTGCCTGTTTCACTTTCTTGATTTGATCAAGGGTTGGGCAGGAAATACACCATTATTCAAAAGTCACTCAAGTTGCACTCGCCAGACAATTAACAAACATTTTAGGCAGGCAAGTCTATTTTCATTTAGAGGTAGACCAAAGAGGCCAAAGAACTCTGTGCAAATTTATAAGATGTCAAACCACCAATCCAATCTTAGAAGGGAAAACAACTAGGAAATCCTCCAAAATGTAATTTTTTTTTGTCACTTCTATATTAGCCAGTCCCTTCCTTTGTATTTCATTGTTGGGATCTTAGCACTTTTTTAGTCCTAATGATATCATATCTGGGCTTTCTAACTGTTCCGTGTGATTACTGTTTCTTGTTCCTCAAGCACATACAAAACTGCCAGACTGTTTCTTAAAGCACTACTTTGATCATGTCCTTCCTCTGTTCAAGAACCTTCATTGGTGCCTGTCTGTGGAATTAGGTGGGAACTGAGAGCCTAGATTTGTAGCCAGATGTTCTGTCTCAATTGATTTATGTAGAGCCTGACCCATGGCTGATATCTAGTAAGTGCTTTTGATGTTTTCATTGCTCTTTTCATTGTGTTCTTGAAAGTGAAATCAGGAAACTTAATTGAAGGAAAGTTCCAGTTTGTGTCTTTCATTATTATTAATATTGGTGAATTATCAAGAGTAGATGCCTCTTGTTAAACAAAGACACCACACGTTAAACAAAGTAAAGGCTGTATACATTAAACAAAGTATCTTCCTGGGGTCCCACATCCTACATGAAACAGGCATGTTAAGATATGACAGGTAACACACTTTGGGGAAAGATAGGTGATATTTTAAATAATGACAAATTTGTAGAGATCTCCAAGAGGGCCAAAGTGACTTCACAGTTGAAAGTTAACTCATTGTTTCTCGACTGAACTTCTAAGATGAATATTCAGCCATGAGCATAATTAAACAAGTCCACAAGACATGAGAAAAGGATTACCCTTCAGATGCTGGGTCAAGCAAACCTGGTGGCCAAGAACACGATGTTCTCTGCTTGAAAACCACCATTCAGTTGCCAGATTCTACTGCCCCATGGGCTCTTTCGTTCTACTCCTGGCCTTCTTGCTCTGTCTCTGCAATGCCCTTCTTGGTTTGGATTTTATGTCCTCATCATCTGACACATCAAAGGATCAGAGTTCAAAGCTCTTCAGGCTGCCAGTATTTTATTTAGTTAAAAAGATCAACAGAAATGAAAAATTGTGCCCATTTTCCTCTTTACAAGAAACCAAAATTCAAAATTAAGATCAAAGCACAAGAAGATCTGTGCAGTTTAAAATAAGAACACACCTCTTCACATACACATACCCTGTTGCAAACTGCATCACTAAATTTTACAAAACAACGTAAACATGGCTAATTAAAATCCTCAAGACACTAATGTATTCTCAAATCAAACTCTGCCACTTTCTTGTACAAATGGAACATTGGCAGCTTCTCCTCCTTCAACATCCAAAATACCATTTTTGGAACAAATTTGAAGTTTTGATTCATTCAACAAACAATTATATTGAGCACCTACTATGAGTCAGACACTATGCTGGGTGCTGAGCAAGCAAAATGGGATGGTTTTCTGATTTCAGAAGAATTCTGGTCTCTAAAGCAGTGCCTCTCAAACTATTTTTATTAATCAATGCCCTCTTTTGACAAACATAAATATCCTTCTCATACTTCCCAGAAATTCTGAAGAACCCTTCTAACACTGAGAATCACTGATACACAGAACATAGACTCTATTTTCTGCGTATCCTTCACAGACCAAATGTCTTTGAGATTTTGCTTTTTATTTCAAAAGCAACCTATTTATTTCCCATACACGAAACTGGATTGGAATATTAAGTATATATTTTTTGAACCACATATACTATCCCCCTACCTTGGAACTAAAATTCAAATTCCTTGCACCCAGCCCTGTTGAGAATCACTGCTTTAAAGAGTTTTGGAGAAAACCAGGCAACCTCCATCTCTCCCCTCCAATCAAATCTTAAAGGAATTAGAATTTTCCTACCTGACACAACAGCTGGTGGAGTATCATAATCCTGTCTTGGGACTGAATCTTTGAATGAAAAGAGCATGAGAAAGAATGCAATGAAGTACAAAAGAAAATAAAATAGAATCTTAGCTCTAAAACTTGGAAGTGCCCACTGTATGTCATACGGTTGCCTAAGCCCCCTGCCTTCAAGCCCTCCAGGCACTATGACCCCTGGTTTATATAGTTGATACCTGGTAATGGGGTGGTCCCCATTACCACCACATTGTACCTGTTGTAAGGCCCCGTGCAACCTGCTAGGACAGTACCGCCTGTCCCAGAACACTGTCATCTTCCTCAGTCTGTCATAATTTTGGTCCCTCCCTTGGGGAATCATTGTGAAATTTTTACCCTCTCTGGCTGACACAAAATTTCTACAAGGCAGCCCACCTGGAAGGGGCCCAGAACAGAGTCCTGGAGAACAAAAGAAAGAACTAAAATTTTAAAAGAGATAAATGAAAAACTTGCACATTCCCATACTCTATGGAGGCTGATGCATTTTGACGCTAGAGTTGCATTATTAATCACTCAGCCCAGCTCTGATCCCAGTGGTTGTCAGTCAAGGCCAAGGAGCCTTGTGTGCTGGAATTGTGAGAGCAGAGATAAATAGAACAGAGTCTATTCAACAGATGATTGTTGTATTTTTCCAAAGTGTCATAACACTGGAGGTGGCAAATGGTAGGGAAAGGTTAATTAAAGTACATGGCATCCATTTCAAAATTTGGGGTTATGTGGGGCCAAATATATTTGCTTTCTTGAAGAAGAAAAGGAGGCTTTAGCATAACACAATTTCTTTAGCCAGAGATCTTAAAAAGGAAATGGGACATGGGACACGGCCTATGGTCCAAGGCTCCCCTTCTGAAAAATAGAAAGTTCTAATCTACCCCCAACTCCCCTTGGAGGGGTAAACTGTGTAAAAGGGGTAAGATATCGCTCACATTCAAATAAACTGCCCAAATATGGCTAAATAGATGCTCTTGTGTGACTCTTACTCATATGACCATTATTCCATTTTAAAAACTAAAACCCCAAATTTCATTTTTCCACCTATTTGAAAACTTAATTTGGACTATCACAAATTTCTCCATTTCCTTCCCAGAAAAGTACAATATTAATCACTCTCAAATGAATAAATAGCATATGAGAAGACAGATTAAAATTTGAACATTGCAAGGCACTTTGACCAGCAAAAGTGAACATTGATCAAAGATTCAAATGCAAATAAACCTTAGGCGTGAGTTATTTTGTTTCTTGCAACAGGTACGTGAACTAATGAGTTGATTATAATCCCCAAATCTAAAATAAGTAGAATCAATTTTAAAGGGTCTCCAAATATGTTATTAATAGAGGTAGTAATTCCTAGTACCTTTTTAAAAACTGCAGTCACACATTATTACTACAAACCAAAAAAAAGGGTTAATTTTAAGACCATGCCACTAGTTATTTTCCAAGAATATGTTCATAAGATTTTAAAATAAATAATAAAAGTAAATCATGCTCATCGTTGAATACTTGGAGAATGTAGAAAAGTATGATTAACATAGAAATTATCCTTAATCCCATCACCCAGCCTTATTTCATAAGGCTTGTTTTGTATTTATTACAGCCTTATTTCATAAATATTTTTTCATAGTTGATACTATACTCTACACATGCATATGTGCATCCTGTTCTTTTAATTTAAGATTATAAATAATCCTTTTCCTAATTATTTTAAATGCCTATAACTTCATGATGCATTACAGTCTGGTTTATGGCTGGACTATGATTTATTTAATCAATCTTCTTTAATAGATGTTATAAAGAACACTGGGCTGAACATTTTTGAGGTACAAAGACTCTTCTGTTATTTTAGAATATTTCCATAGAATAGCTTCTCAAAACTATAACTGCTCAGTCAGTCAGTAGAGCTGTGTTGAAGTGTCTTGTCTGCCTCCCTTACTATTCAACTGACAGTTTTACACATTTAGTTTCTTATCATCACACTATCAGTGATTGGGAATGTTTATTTCCCCATGGCTTCATCAGCAATGTGTATTATTTTGGTAAATTTATTTCATGGGTTACATGTGTATGCCTGCGTATTTGATTAAATTACTGTTTCTTTGAGTATTACTTTTTTCATATGTTTTTTTGGCATTCTATTTCCTCCTTTATCAACTATTTGTTCATGTTCTTTGGCATTTTATCTATTGGGGCTTTTTTATTTTGTTGCTAATTTATTTGAACTCAGAATCCAGTTTTTAAACAGCAAAACCTTAATATTTGCAAATAAATTTTCATAATATTAGACTTTTGCCTAATGCCTACTTGTTTATTGTTTGTATTATAAGACTACCTTCAGTAAGACTAAACAAACTTTTAAAAACTAGTCCCTTTTATCTATTTTTTTCCTGTATTTGACTGTTTTTAATTAATTGATACTTTTTCCTGAAAAATCATTTGAGATGCACTTATTACCATTTATGAATTTATGATACTATTTCCTAATCATGCATGCATTTAACATAGCATGTTGCTTTTCATCACTCTCAGTATTAACACTTATATTCGTAGCTAATAACTGAAAAAAGACAATCTTTAAGCAAAATGAGTAATTAAGGATTTTCACCTGATACTGTCAGGATTTTAGAGCAATGAAGAAAGAATTGTTGTGACAAAAAAATGTTAGAGAACTATGTGAACAAATAGAGTACAATTACAAGATTATCTTTGTGAGTGGCTATGGTTACACCATGGGAATCCAATGATGTCACAAGTCACCAGTGGTTTGGGGAACACAAACAGAACTGCAGATAAGGAGCCTGCAGAACAAAAACTTTTTATTCTTTCAACAGATTCTAGTGACATAGTAAGCCACTGGTGACCACCAACTGAACAAATGAAAAGGAGATAAGAAACTTGTAAAATAAGATTGTCATGCAATTTAGAGGTTCTCATAACACAGTAAAATCCCCAGTGGTTTCTGCTAAAGCTTACAATAGAGTGATAAGAAATTATGGATAATAGGGCTTTGGTTCTATCGAGGGAATCCTATGACAAAAAATAAACAAAAGCGGAAGAGCTAGAAAATTCTTCAAGGTCAACAGAGCCCTGGAGTAAAACAGTTACACTTCTTGCATAAAATTCATTTCTTTTAAGGCCTGCAGATTCTATCCAGCTTAAAAATAGGTAGAAAATTGAACAATAAAGTTTGAGGTGGCAAATGGTAGAGGAAGGTTAATTAAACTACATAGCATCCATTTCAATATTTGAGGTTATGAGGGTCCAAATATATCTAATTTTATGAAGATGAAAAAAGTCTTTGGCTCAACACACTTCCTTTACTCAGAGATCTTAGAAAGGAAAGTGGGGCATTGCCTATGGCCTAAGCTCCACCACCCCCCCTCCCGGCTTCTAGAAATGAAAAATTCTAATCTAACTCCAACTCCCATCAGCCCTGATCACTGCCTACTTTGGATTATTCACTGGATCTCTCTCTGCTCTGACCTTGTAACCTATCTGTTTCTGTAGTTGAGGTTCCTGTCTTAATCTTGACTTGTCATTGCTCACACTCTGTTTTGCAGAATTTCAGTGAGCTCAGATGTCTGAAAGCTTCTGAAAGTTACAAGTAAGAGACAGACATGGTTAGATAATTTTGGATTGACTGGCTGTGGCAACATGGTGGAAAATGGATTACAGCAAATTGAGACTGGAAGCAGAAACAACAGTTAGGAGGGTATTACAATTAATCAAATGAGGTCCAGGGCAGAGACTCTAGAAATGTAGAGGAAGGGATGTATTTGACAAATGTCTATGTACAAAATTGGTGGCACATGAAAAGTAATTGTATATGGTGGTGAGGGAGAAGGAAAGAATTTAGATTGAGTCCTGGGTGTAGCGTTTGACTACCTGGGCAAATGGTCCTGGGATTAGCTTCAGAGGGAATAAGGAGCAGAAACATATAAGAGGAAGGAGGTCAGTGGGGAGGAAGCTTGGAGAAGCTCATGAGATTAATTGGGATTGTGCTGATTTTGAGATGTCAGAGGGAGATTTACACCGAGATATTTAGCAAGCAGTTGGATAAGTGAGTCTAAAATTCTAAGATGAGGTTAGCGTTAAAGACTCAGTCTTAGGAGTCTTGAGCATAGAAGGCAGAGCTCCTAAACCATGAAAGTGAATGAGCTTGCTTAAGGAAATCATGTATGAATGAGAAGTAAGGTAAAAATGAAGCCCCGGCTAGGCAGCCTGTGAAAGAAAAGAAGAAGCAATGGCCAGAGAGGTCAGAGGAGAACCAGGAAAACCCTGGGCAGGAGTCACAAACTGAGAGCTCTTAGAACAAACTGGGTCCAATATTCAGATATAGTGAAATTTCCCATTAAAATCTAAATATTTAGCTAATCTTGAAAAATTGTAATGGGAGGCCGCCCTGGGTCTGTATGCCCATGTAGCAATAGCTGTCTGGAGTTGAATAATGGCTACCCTCTTTAGACAAGGCATCCATGTCCCAGGCTGCCAAAAGCATCACCTCTCCTTATTGTTCATCCAATAGTCAGGCAGAGATGTTATTATTATTGCATTAAAAAATATCTCTAATTTAAAATATAATCTCCAATATCACGTATATCTCTATTACATGACCATGTTTGTGACATAGGTAAATATAGACCAAATTTGATTATATATTTCCAGGATTTTTTGCTTGAACTTAGTCAACTTTATTCATTAATGTGTCTTGGCTGGCCTCTACGGACTTTTGGGTTTACAACCCTGAAAGAGTATGTTAGAAACTAAGGAAATGGAAACTTGAAGAAATAAATTATGTCAAATGAAACAGAGCAAGCCAGTGGGTTGTACTATGGACTTGATAGTGTCCTACATCTCTCCTAGTGAGCTGGAGTAGATTCCCACCAGTTAGAAGCCACTGGAGGTAGAGGTGTAAGGATGGCTCATTTGATAACACCTACTGGGTGTCTCACACTGTATGAGGTATGTTACACATATCATTCCATTTGACACTCACAACACCCCTGGGATGTAAATATTACTTTTCCCACTTTGTAAAAGAGGAAATAAAAGTTCAGAGAGATTAAGTAACCTGCTTACACATGCATAGCTAATAAGGGGCAGAGCCAGACTTTGAACTCAAGTTTAATTCCAAGGCCCACTGTTCTTTCCATGACACCAGACCACCTTCCCAGCAATGGATAAAGTATGTTGAAAAGATGCAATAAGGTGGGGAAATTTGATTAAAAGAATCAATTCAATTAAATAATAGCCACTCCAAATGCCAAACATGCAGACAAGATGAATCTATGACGGCATATCGAAGTGCAAGAGTGACAGTTTAAGAAAAAGTATAACTGTATTCTGGACACTAAATATACTCAGTGATATTTTGTTGAGTAAATCAACAAAGCAATACTGTTTTCTCTCTGCCTTTCCAGAACCTTATGAAATTTTAAATCTTTGCAAAACTTCAATTTACACAAAGCTTATAATGTACCTAAGCATTATTTAGTACAAATGTAAAGGGGGAAAAGAATAAAATAAAAAAAAAAAACTAGAGGAAATTGTGTTAAAAATAAGCCACATGCTTAAAACTTTTGCTCTCTAAGAAAGGGAGGGGAAATATATCATCATTGCATAATTTGGCTGTTACTAGCTGGGTAAAAATTGTAGTCTTGTTTAAATGTGTTCTTGTTGAAAATGCTCAAATACTAATCATAATATATGTGACTGAATCAATAACTATTGTAATTCTGACTCTCTTCTATATATGTTAGCTTAATTTTCCATTCCCTAAAGAATTCAGTCATATTCTCAATTAACTTAGCTCTTGTATTTTTTCCAGTTTGCCAATTGAAACTTCAGCAAGTCAGCCAGCTTTGCTTTTGATTCAAATGAGTAGGATTTATACAGTGTTTATTTCCATGCTTTGCATTATAACTCCCTTTTTTATCAGATTCCAGACTGTCATTCAATACAATAAGATTGCGTTACTTCACTTATCCAGAACTCATGATCATTTAAGGAGAGGAAGGCTGATATGAAGGAAAAATCATGGGAAACTTCAGGCTTCCTAATACCGTTCTTGGGATCTGCTTTGTTAGTAAATGAGCAAGGTGACTACAAATGATCCTTACACATTGCTAAAAGCTACGGAAATACTATCTTCAAATTGTATCTCCCTGATGAAAATGAGCTGTACCATAGCGTAGAGTTAAATGTAGTTTTAGACATGACTTTGAAAAGTCTCAGTTGGAGATAAGAAATCATTTGGTCCAGCCTGAGCCTTCAGACAGGTAAGGTATCATAAACTGCTTTTTATAGGTTCAGCAACTGAGGCCTTAGAAATAGGTACTTTGTTTATGTTAATAAAACTAAATTTCTTTTTTTTTAAAGCTTCAGTACATGGTCGTTTATCCTAGTCGGCAGTTTTTTTAGTTCTGTATGTGAGCCGCTGCCACAATATGACAACTGACAGATGGGTGGTGTCGTTCCATGACAAGGAAACAAACCTGGGCCGTGGTGGTGAGAGAGCCAAATCTTAACCACTTGACCACCAGGGCTGGATCAAAATTAAATTTCTTTATCGAAACAATGTGACTCTTTCCATTAGGTATATGGACTTTTCTTTCTATTTAGAGCAGATTACTCAGGTCTCAGCAGACATGTCAGAAACTTCTTACATTCCAAAAAGCCTATGAGTCAACACGTCTATGTGGCAAGCAAGCCATTGCTTTCAAGTAAAATTTTCCATCTGTAGCTAGTGTACATAGAGTATGCAGGTATTTGGAGACGATGCCAGCAAACTGTGAAGAATCACGGAAGTGGTGACTATGAGAGATATAGACTTAAAGACATAGAGGCATATAGTTGAAGGCATCCCATATATCATCACATTCAATACTTGAACTAGACAGAGAGGGAAATTGAGACCGGAAGATCTTATTTTCCCAAGGACAGATAGAAACAACAGGGCTCAATCAAGATTTGAATCTAGTATTCCTGACTCCTAGTCCAGTGCTCTTTCTATACTACCTCAGTCAGAAGAAAATACATTTTTTCTTTCTATATCTTTAAAAATGACAAAATTATCTGCATTAATATTGTTGAAAAATAAAAACTGTTACCAATGGTGTCACGTGCGAGGTTGGCTTTGATGTTTTTCATTGTCCTCTATAATGGTCATTAACAAAATTGCAGTATTCCAGATTGTATTAAACATCTGCCCTCTTGACCATTCGGGGAATTGTCTTACAATAGATTTTTTTTAAAAAACAAACATAAAGTTTTGCTAATGATTTCAAAGTTCTCGTGATATAAAATTGAGGCTACAGTAGGCATTTTTTGATATACTTTTGTTCCCTAAGGAAAAATAATGGCTAGTCAAAAATATCCCAACCTATAAAAAAAGATCAAGTACATTAGATTCCTTTCCTTTTCTTCAACATCATCTATGTTGACCTATTCAAAGGAAAGATTAAAAGAACTCGATTATGTCAGGTTCTCAATTCCTTTTTATTGCTTTAAACATTAAAAGTAAATAAAAAGCCCTGAATATCAGTCATAGCCAGGGTTGGCCCCTCACTTGTGAAGAATAACCTGGGAATGATATTGTAGTGGAGTGGTAAGCATCTGGGAAAAGAAAACCAGGCTCAAGTGTATTAAGTTACAAGGTCTAGATCTGCAGGTGCATGCATAAAGACACCTTTCCAAAAAACAAACATTATACCTGGTGCACTGTGTCCTAAGAACAAGAAGTAACTCAAATTTAAATGCAACACAGTAGAACTGTCAGCTTTGTCAATGTGAGTAAATGTGCCCTAGAACTGAATATGCATGCAGAATGCAGCTCATTCATACTGGAACCCGAAGGGTGTGTTAGTCAATGGCACAGAACCAGTTTTGCTAATAATGGTAGTGAAAACCGAGTATTGCTTCTTATTGAAGAAGTCCAAGAAAACAAACCAAAATAAACTCTTCAACTCACCGTTCCTGTTGTGCCCAATGAAAGATGATTCATCTGTTGTGTCAGGGGGCCCATCATGTTGGCTGGCTGCATTGACATAGGATGGTCCATTGTCGGCGTGATCACAGCACCCTACAAGCACACACAATGTCCACTTGAAAACACGTTCCACAAGGAAGGAAACTTTTAAAAAAATAAACACAGTAACTGCATTAACATCAAATGTGTTTACTTTTTACTGAAAAGGCTAAATTCAACCATGTATGATTTTTACATCCATTTATGTCATTTTGTGCTTATCTAAATATACAGCATTAGCAACTTCTTTTCCTCTGATGTGATTTATCTGGGATACGTCTAAAATGCCTGTCATTTACAATTCCAATATTCAATGTAGAATGCATTCCAAGGTATCATATATATCCTCTCTCTCGTTCTAAACACAAACTTCTCTGACTGAAAAATATGAACACTATGGAAATTCTCTAGTTTTTCTTGATATTAAATAAGACGTTGATTTATGCCATTTATCCATGATTTATATGCATAATCCTTGATCATCTCAATATAATCTAGCACCATGAGTATAATGCTGGTCCAGATGGGTTTCTTGATTGTATCTCTTTGAAGGACATATTAAAATCTAATACAAATGTTATAAAAATCAAAGTTACTATTTCCTTTGTTTTTCCTCCTAATCTTTTGACCTACTTTCTTTCTATCTGTGCTTTTCACAGAAGAATACTGAACTCTGTTAAATGCTGGTCAAATGCAACACTGCTAAATTTTTTAAAAATGAAAAAATGTCAAGTGTTTCACCAGATGTTAGGAAATGCCTACTTCCAGAATATTCATTTTGATTTATTGTAACTGTTGGGAATGCAAGAAATAACAGACATTTAAAAAAATTTCTATCCATATACAAAGTGTCCCATGGCTAGTGAAGCGCAAAGCCAAAGCACAAAGCCAGGTCACATTACCCTTTCCTTCCTTTTCCTCTATCCTACTATTCTGCCTTAATTGGCTAACTTAGAGAATGGAACAATATATTCTTTTTAAATTAAAATGCTATTGTTGGGTGAAATCTGTGAGTTTTTATAATTCCAATGGTCTATTTTAAAGATGATAATAAGGGCAGAAGATCATGTTATAACAAGTCATTTAAATACCCAGTGCTAATACAATGATTATGTATCTGAATGCTATTTTTTCTATAAACATTTTTCTCACTATGTGACCCTTTTTTTCCATATAAGTAAACATTTTGAAGAAATAAAACTAAGGCAGATTCGTGTAGATGGCAGGATTTCAGCACCCACAAGCAAATGTGTCCTAAAAGGCTTTTGCTCGGGGTGATCAGTTCCTTGTGGTATTTTCCAAATCCAATTTGCTGACTGTATCCATTAAAAGATCAGGCTATCACTCAGCCTTCCTTATGGGCTCCTCCACCATTAATATGGAGGGAGAATAGAATTGAGCCAAATATCTGGAAATGCTTGATATACAGAACCAGCTTTGTTCTTAAAACTCTTTGGACTTTTGAGCTAGAATCAGTCAGAAAATATACATGTTATTTTATAGGTCTGTAGCTTGTCAAAATACACAGTTGTGCATTTGTATTGTTGGAATTTCTTGATACTTCTGTGAATTGTCATTCATCAGGATGCTTCTTAAATGAGAGACATAAGATAAGCTTTTACTTAATTATAATGTAGAGACACATCACTTTTTCTTCCTGCTGCCTGAATTTCTTTAACAAAAGCATCTTCATTTTTTCCTCTTAAAAGAAAACTTACTGGCCTTCCTTTCAGGTATTTGTTGTGCCAGACTGGCGGTAAACACTCTAAGAAGAACTGGGGTTCTTCTTAATATCCATTAGGGGTAAACTATAGAATAACCTCAGAATGAAGACGGAGATCCTGAAACGTTTTTTTCAACCAAAAAGTGGCGCTTTCACAACATTCTAATCCTTAGCAGGTGCAGGACTTCAATACTCTTCTTGAACTTGAGACTTAGGCTATGTTTTTAGAATATTTGCCCCGAGAGATTCCAACATACAGCTAAACTGTCACAATCCCAGAAACCCCTCAATTCTAATCAGCCTGCTCTGGCCACATAAAGGATGGTTGGTCATTAATCAGAGATAAAAATCAAACTGTGTTGGTAAGGACACTTTCTTCTCAATGCCCTAGGTGTGACCTCACTCCCCAGTGGTGTGAGAGGTAGACTTTAGTCTTTGTTTGGGAGGCAATATGCAAATGAGATATGTGAGGATGTGACAGATGAATCAAAATCTATGCACGATAAGAATAGAAGGATTGAATGCCTGCATTTGGAATTAATTTAGGAAAGATTGTCTGCTCTCTTTAGAGAATCCTTTTGCAGAAAGCGTTTGGGGACTCATTTGATTACAGATGCCACAGAGTGAGTGCTGCTTCTGTGTATAAACCAGAGACCTGACAATCAGAGGGAAGAGTGGGAAGGGATTTGTCATAATTTGGAATTGTAAATAGCAGCACTAGGCACCGAGTGGAAAACAATGTAAGGGAAACATTTCTTTCCTAACCGGACCACTTATTGCAAATAAATGAACAATAAAATAAAGATTCTTGGGGGAGGACACGTAAGAACATACAATTTTGTTCACAGTCAGTAAAAATGGTTGGTGAAAAAAGATTCCCACAAATTAAGAAAATAAATTCTTTAACGGTCTCAAAGGATGGAAGAAATTTACAATTGTAAGTTGGAAGTAGTCGGCAGGAACTCCTTGGAGAAACAAATTTTCTGGATGATACTTTATGGGGACAGACGACTTAGAGAGTTTGAAGGGTAGGTTGTCTACAACAAAGAATGGCGTTTGCCAGCCACTTCGCTCATCAAAGATTACAGAATCTCCTTTGTATTGTGTAGGACATAAAAACAGGAAGAGAAAAAAGAAAGAAGAACAAAAAAAGAAAAGAAAAACCTATGGTTGTTAAGGCAAAACTAGTGCCCTCAACCATAATTATGCCTCATTAAATATACTGTCAAATCTATTCCTATCCAATGCATTTAAGCCATAGATGGAAGAGTGTTTCGTGACAGATGTTGCCAACACATTAAGGGTAATTTCATTTACTCGAAATGTATAGAATGTGCTGTCTGACGGAGTTCACTTGGCAAACGGCAAAGCAAGAGGAAACAGATTTTTCATTTTAGCATCTCCGGATGTCTGGGTTTGCTCAATGTTTAAGCTGCAAAGAAAAATATTGTAACATGCTGTAATTCCACTAAAAAGCACAATGACCAAACAGCTAATGGGAATGTCTGGTCTATTTTAGCCACTGCCTCTGCAAAACAATGCTGCTCACACTCAAGAGACACAGGGTGGATCTGGTCATCCTAGCTCTGAAATAAGCAATTTCAACAGCAATTTGGATAAAGTTTCCAAAGATCATCGATATGGCGTAAAATCTGACCTAAGGCCAGAAAAGCATCTGTGTTGTTAACCTTCTGCCAATATTTGAAAGAAATTTTAAGTCTTGGGGAATGCATCAATATTTTAATTTCCCAATTGAAATATAGGCTCACTGCCAAATTGGGGAAAACATGTGCAGTCTCTCTCCCATCCAGAGCACACATAGCTGGCTTAACACCTATGGACTTGGACTACAATAAGTCAGGACATGGACTACAACAAGAATTACCTGTAGGAACATTCCCATGAGTGTCAGTATTCTAGGCCAGTGCCACTCCAGGTATGATCTGTGGACCAGCAGCAGTAGGTCAAGAATTAAAATTAGAATTAGAGTCTCGGGGCTTCAGGCCTTGGAATCTGTGTTTCAACAAGCTCTCCAGATGATTCTGATGCACACTAAAGTTTGAGAAGTGTGCTCTGCCTATAAACTGCTATTGTATAAGGTAATGTTATAGTTCTTAGATATAAGTAATTGGTTTTAGTTTAACTGTTTCTCAATTTTTAAACCAGTCTTGTGATAGGGCATAACCCTTTATGTAATAACCACATTATATCTTGTTTAAAAATGTAAAGAGGCCAAGCCTGCATTTTTGATAAGCTGAAGATTATCTGAATAATTCAGGCCTAAACCCGATGCACTGACATGTTTCCAATTGATCAGTTTGGCTTGTATCGTGGCACATCTGAGGATTTTTCCTATTTGGACTCTTAGTAAGCCTTAAATTTGAGATCATAGGACTGTAAAAGTAAAAGGCAAGAAAATTATTTGGATAATATAAGTGAAAAAAAGAAATATCACCCCTCTCCTTCCTTATTGTCATATCTAGATGCCACAGGTCAAAATGTTTGTGGCCCATCTCATACTCTTTTCCTATAGTGACTTACGCAAAACTATAGGACTTTTTAATAGTAATCATTCTTCACAACTTAAAAAAATGTGGTTTAAGGTCATTTGTCCTCTTTCTCATCTGTATGTTTTCTGCCTCACTGTCAGTTTTTAATATTTCTTGAATAAATATATAGTTGAGTTTGTGTACACTAGAGTATTTTTAACACATGTAAAGTGGAGTGCAGAGAAAGATATGAGCTTACAAGTAAACCAGTTAGTGGAAATGATTTTCCAATAACAATGATGATTTCATATTATAAGTGGCATAAAGGCATTTCATTTAACTGGGGAAATAGCTCTCCAAATGCAGTGTCCTGCAATATTGGTGTACAACATTCCTTGTAGTATATGTAGCGACGTTTAATCTTTCTCATTTGTTGATGGTGGCATGGGTTTTTTGTTGTTCTTGTTTTGGAGGGAGGTACTGGGCAAGGTTTAACAAGGGCAGCTGTATGGGGCCAGATCAGTGGCATAGTGGTTGAATTTGTGTGCTCTACTTTGGTAGCCCGGGGTTCGCAGGTTCGGATCCCGGGCACGGGCATACATCGTGCTCATCAAGCCATGCTGTGGTGACATCCCACACACAAAATAGAGGAAGCTGGGCACAGATATTAGCTCAGGGCCAATCTTCCTCACCAAAAAAAAAAAAGAAAGAAAGAAAGGCAGATGTGAGGAGAGAAAAAAAGGAGGAGGAAAGGCCCCCATCTTTAGAAACACTCATTAATCCTCAACTACCTTGACAAATTTCCAACCAACTTGCAGGGGGCAGTCTGACTTTAAACCAGCTATGGCAAAGCTGGTAGATAGGGCTTCAGCTCTGGAAGCATTTTGGAATGATCTCTGCCAAATGCTGGAGGTGTGAGAGAATGATGAGCAACAATGGCAAGACGGAAGCCACACTGCCCTTAGGACCCCATTTTAGCACTAATCCCTTCCTTTCCTTTATCAATCTCTAATTGCTTCTTTCAATATTATACCTTCCAAGAGGGCAAGGGCTATGTTTACACAACTTTTGTAATCCCTATAAATAGCAATTACATGCAGTACGTACTCAAAACGGTTTTTGTGAATTAATTTTACTTATCAGCACCACTAATGGTTCAGTTAAATTAAAAAATGGCTAACATTTGCCAACGTTTTTATTTAGAATGTTCATTCAAAAAGGGCCGAAGTCATGCCTGCTTGTTGCCCACTGTCTATTTACAGTGGCTTAGTATTATCTACAGCATGAGGCATATAAGATATCCTTCATAAATATTGGCTGGAACAATGATGAAAGAACAAAACTCCAAATCAAAAGGTACTTAGAAATGCTATTTTGAGATTACTAGTCAAAATGGAGCAATACAAAGATTTAAAAAATCTTGTTCTCACAGGGGACAGTTCAGTTTTAAAACTATGGTTGGATGCCCCTATAGGTGCATTTATTAATATCTTCAACTACCATAACCTTAAAGATGAGATCTGAAATTCACTTGATGTAGAAAGTTCTACTAGCACCATCACAGCATATTTATGAAAGCTGTTAAAATGGAAAGTATTTGTGTATATGCCTATACCAGTGGTTCTCCACCAGGGGTGATTTTGCAATGTCTAGAAAGGACATTTGGCAATGTCTGGAGACATTTTTGGTTGTCAAACTGGGGAAGAGGTGCTACTGACATCTAGTGGGCAAAGGCAATTGATGTTGTTGAACATCCTACAACACACAAGATAGTTCCCCACAACAAAGAATTATCCAGCCAAAAATGTTAGTGCTGAGATTCAGGACACCCGGTATATACATACATACATTCATAAGCTCCATTCACACAAAATGAGAAAGATTTGAAACTGCAGTCATTAGAAAATAGTACAAAGTATCCATATACTCTCTGCTCCCTACAACTAACAGCAAATCCTAGATTCTACGTCGAGATTATATTTATGATATAAACCAGGTTCTTAAAGACTTGACATCTAAATCAATTGCCCAAATCCTATAATTTATCAAGGAAAGAAAGCAATGGCTATATAATTGTGACTTTCAATGGCTATACGATTGTTTTTGAGTTCAAATTTATATTGCTATTTTGGGAATATAGCTAACTAGAGCTGGGTTTCTTTTTCCTAAATTTAGATGGATTAGATTCAATTGGCATAATATTTGAACTGCTACTGGAGATGTGTAGCTGTGGGCTTGAGGTATGATGTTTAGAAGTAGGGCATTTTCCATTGCTGTATGGTAAATTTAGAAGAGTTATGTACATAGTTTACCTAATAAGAGAATATCTGTTAGCTGCAAAAATAGAGGTTTTTTTCTTTTACTCTTAACCATTCTTAATTTCATGTTGCTTTTTGATTCAGTTACCATTAATTAGAAGTGTTTTTTAAAAAAATGTAATATTAAAAGACACTAAAACCAAATTAGTTTTAACAATGGAGTCCCGTTTACAAGAATCCTAATTATACACCACGCGTATTCAACTGTGAATAATGGTTTCAATTATTGGTTAAGTACCTATTTATACAATAGTGTCATTTTGAATGAGAATATAAAGTAAATATGTCACACTGAAGTATTTCTTACCAAAGCAGGTACATAGATAATTAGGATTCTCAACTCTGCTTTATTGAATCCTTTAGAGTTTTGCGCTTAAAAGTGAAGAAATTTGTTTAACAGTGACTTTTGATGTTTTCAACAAGCTTCTTTCGAATTCTAATAGAGCAAAATGGGTTTTAAATATGTTACATTATTGAAGAAGAGATAAAAATTTGAAGACTTTGGGGCCCAATGGTCAAATGGTTTTGTTGACTGAATATGCAATAGAACAATTAGTTCTTTTATCATTAAATTTGTACACCTGGTTAAAAGTAGGAGTTTTATTATGCAGGTGGGTTACTATATTTTTTTCCTTTCATATTTCTACTTAAAGAGATCATAGCTGCTGAGCAAACAGAAATGTTAAGTGTGCATAGAAGGATTCTAGGGCCTTTTCATGGGGTCTCTTAGGGCTTCAGCAACAAAGGGTGAATTTGCATTCATCAGCCTCTCAATCCAATCATGTAATCAATGTGTGGCTCTCAGGAAGGGGCTTCCACCATATACAAACACATGTGCCAAAAAATCCATGTGGTGTGGTGTAGATGATCTGAGGAATCACACTATTTGTGTAGAAAAACTAATGGTGCAACCTAAGTCCTTGTCTTCATTTTGCAGGGCTCCTGTGGCAAATGCCTCCCTCACATAGATGTAAGGTACAGTTCCAAAACTGGTTTAAAGAGATTTGAGGAAAAAAAGGAAAAAATAAAGATTAAAGGCCGATAAGCTATGACACTTATCAAATGAATGTTTTAATCACTATATATTTCACCATTTTCCCTACTTTTTTTTCCCCCTGGGAAAGATTCGCTCTGAGCTAACATCTGTTGCCAATCTTCCCCTCTTTTTATCCTCCCCAAAGCCCCACTACACAGTTGTGTAGTCTAGTTGTAGGTCCCTCTCATTCTTATACGTGAGCCGCTGCCACAGCATGGCTACTGACAGACGAGTGGTGTGGTTCCATGCCTGGTAACTGAACCCGGGTTGCTGAAGCAGAGTGTGCCGAACTTTAACCACAAGGCTATCAGGGCTGGCTCTCTTCCCTACTTTTTAAGACACAAAGAAAACCCCTGATATCTACTCACCAAATATATTACATAATAGAAAATTATATTGGAGAACAGCTCCTAACCATTTTCCTACCTTCACAGCCATAAGCCCCAAAATACACGTATCACTTCAAAGGTGAGCATAAACAATTTTCCTTATTTTTTGTTCCAAGAAGGGATATAAGCAAAACAGTGTTAAACTACCTTCTCTATCAAAGCGCAGCCTAGATTGCATTTTTACAGCTGAGTTAGCCTCTTGAAAATTATTATTTCATACTAGAAATGTCATATGTTTAGGACACTGGTACTGTTAAGCCAAAGGCTGTTGTAAGTTAATGTATTGGAGGAGTATAAGGGTAAATAGGACAATTCAATGATGGGATCAAAATATTTTCCATCCCTGCTTGTCCAATACAGAAGCCATTTAGATTGAATGAACAGTAGGGTCACCCACGATAATGTGCCTTCCTTCGCCGTTTCCACATTATCTCTGCCCGAAAGAAGGCTCCTACAGGTAGGTTCAGGATGGCCTGTTTAGTATAGTACACATGTTCTATAAAGATCACATGGCTTCCAATTTACCCTTCCTTCTAATCCCCCAATACCATCCACACAAAGCCTCTCCTCTCACCACACTGAACTATTCTTCCTTCTCTGACCCATCTTGCTCTCTCACCTTTGGTGTCTTTGCCAGGAGCACTGGGCATCTACACCAGGTTTGCATGTGTGCCCTACGATTGTTATCAAATGCTACATTCTAGGGGACATCTCCTATGTCTGATGGTCATTTGACCAGGTTGTTGGTCATTTGCTCCTCTTTTCTCTCATAACATTTGGCACACACCTTGATCATGATCATACTTTATTTCTCCTCTGGATTCTAAGTTCATTGTGCCATTCACAATGCTTTATTATTTTCTAATGGTGCCAAAACCTAGCACAAAATCTATCATGAAACAGGTCGTAATGGTGCTGAGTGACTAATGAGTGAGTGGCGCTTGCTCATCAATCAGCACTTTCATGACTTGAAAGGGATGCAAAACATTAACAGCAACTCCATACTTAAACCAGACAAAAGGATTCAATTGAAATAATGGAAGCACTCTCTTGATTGGACAACAGGATGGTCTTAAAAATCCAGCCATTCAATTGCTCGTTTTCCTTTAAAGTGCCCTTGTCTGACCACTGCCAGCTTGACATTCTTGTCAGTTAGTATGAGAATTCCTGGGCTTCTACAAGCCAGACGCTACCCAAGGAACTGTAATGTTGGAATTCACTACATGATTTCCATCCTATGGAAGAATTATACATACCCAATTAAATGCTGCAAAATTTCCTTTATATCACAGCCAAAGTGCACTGCCACAAATGCAGCTTAAGCTTTTTTATCGGGCTTTCGCGTGCCACAAACTATTTTAATAGCTATATGTCTGCCTAAGATTCTTGTCAAACCTTGCCATGTGATAGGAGAAGAAATGCTTTATTCATTTGTACAGCAATCACATTCTGTATCTCCAAGTAGATTTTCAACATACTGAAAGTTTAAAATGCACATCAGAAGCAGGATTCCAGGCCAGACTTCTTCCAAATGATAAGGCAAACAGGGTTCCCAGGAGATGCCTGAATATTTATGGGCAGTGATTTTTGTCTGGCAAAATGTTTATCTCGCTTTAACTAGCACTCAGGACTGTGAACTGTCATAAAGCTTCTCATTAAAAACTTCTTCTTACTGACAAATAGGCCAAATAGGCTGCAAATAGGCTGCAAATCATTTTCAGGGTCTTGCAGGATCCTATTGGTGAATGAGCCTGGGAAATCATTTCTCAAACCACAGGGGTGAACAAGAAGAAAAGCTGCCTGTTATCCTACTTATAGCCATTGTTTGTAGTGCAAATTGCTTAAATATGTCACAAGGCACCTTGATTCTGGCTATTACTAAGAAAGTGGCTATTCCTTGTCCTGCAATTTGCTGCAAAATGCTCTTTGTTTTGTGGTCCCTCAGAGGACATTTCTGGGCTATTTGTTTTCTCCTATAAGACATTTGTAGGACTTTGCCTGGTTAGAGCTGGCAACTCAACTAGACCTAAGGATACAGGTTTGAAGCCGTGACCCTATTAAAAACTAATTGACTCCCTTTAAAGTACACTTTCTATTAGTACTATTGTCACTAACATGTCTCAAGCTCAGTATATACCTTATTGATGAAATGTTTTGTAATCTAATGCCAAGATAAAATATGTCCCCAGGGAATGGCCATATCCTAAGGTAAAAGTTTACATATTAGCATCCAACCAAGATATATTCGGAGGCCTGCAAGATGTCAATTAACATACATAAAGTTGTTCAGTAGATAAGATGAAAGTCAACCTTATGTTTCTGTTCTTTTCAGTGTTCTATTTGTTGTAGAAGTTGTGCCAGAATCTTAGTTACATTTTTTTATTCCACTTAGATTTTACTGCCATTTTTCCTAAACAGTAATACTATATCAGTAATTATGGCTTTTTTTAGTGTAATAGAATAATCTTAAACACTCTAGTTCTTTATTCTTCAAAGTGTGGTCCAGGACCCAAAGTACCATCTGAGTGCTTAATGCAGAATCTCAGATCCAGCCCCAGCCCCACTGAATCAGAATCTGTAGTTCAATAAGAGTCCCAGGTGAGTCACATTCACGGTCAAGTCTGAGAAGCTTTGCTCTATTTATTGTCTTGCCGTGGCTCTGTTTGAGTAAATTTTCTATTGCATTGCTTCTAAAGAGATTCTTGGTTTGTTTCTTAATCATTCTGTTAATTCTTTTTTCAGTTTCTATTTGAGGTCTAAGCAGTATTAGTAACATTAATATGCCTCCCACAAATATGATATAACCACAAACAGCCAGTAATATTTAGTTCAATTCTTCAATAGGCTCCACAGGGTTTCTGCCTTTATCCATAAAATTTCCTTTACAAAAAACTTTTCTTTCATTTCCTATGACACATTTTCAAGGTAACCCTCAAACTGAAACCTCCATTCTTTCCAAATAATATCTTCTGCTTCACTAGTGAGTTTGAAATAGCTATTATAGGCAACTGTTAGAAGACATGCTATATGCCTTATAAAGTAATGTCAGCATCTATATATACATATCATAGATATAAGGTGTTAGTATGGTGTCAGAAGTAAAATTCCAAAATATTGCTACTTCTTAGGCCGTGATGGAGTTAATCAGTAGTGCTGAAGGTAGTTGAAAAATTAAAGTTTTTTAAAGTTCTTTATTGTCTTGGCCTTTTTTCTGAACACCTGACCCAAATTTCCAACTGCTAATTGAATCTAGAATCAGGCACCTCAAAACAACTATGTCCCATTCTGAATATTTTCTGTCTCTTTCTATCCTCAGAGTGTATTCTTTCTCCTCTGTTTGATTCTTGGAAATATATGGAAAATTCCAGGTCATCCTTGCCTTCTCCTTCTTCATCATCCATAAAAGACCTGTCATCAAATCTCATCAATGCTATATCATAAATGTCTCCAAATCCTCTCTCTCTTCTTTTCAAGTGATACTAGCTAGGTTGAACACTTTCCTCTCTCTCATTACGATTAATCCAATTACTTCCTGTGGTACACCTCCGATAATCATGGCTGTAGATATTTAGTTTTTTTAATACTCTCTCCACATGTTATTAGTTCCTCCACAAGGTGAATCCTGCCTTTCAACACAGGATTGAAAAAACTCTACATTTCCTAGACTCACTTGCTGTTAGATATTGATATGTGACTTCTGCTAGTCAGCAGCATCTGCAAAGGACTTAGATTTGGAAGACAGTTTAGAATAAGAAGTGGGCAGGGCAATTGGAATCTATTTTGCTGGCCAGGGGGTGGCAGAAGTAGCATGATTCCACGGTTTGCAGCAATGTGGTTTGGGGGTTAGCGGTGGCAGTAACACCCCTTTTGGTCATGTAACAGGAGATCTAGAAGCTTATTGTCTGCTAATACTCAGCTTTGTTTGCTATCAGATCAAACTATTGTCAAGATTTCTCTTTCTATAGCAACTTTCTTTATGAAATAAAAATATGTGCTGATTTCATTGTTTCTAATTTATTTTTCAAGGTAGATAGGGTGAGAAACTAAACTAGCATCGTTCTCTTAAAAATAGTTCACTGAGACATTTTTATTTGCTACTGCTCTTTGAAGGGAAACGAACATGTAGTTACAGCTACTAACTGATATTCAAATTTTGAAGTGTGTATCATCATGCGGCCTTGATGATACAGCATTTTTTGTATTACTTTTTAAAACTTCTGTAAAAAATAACATGCAGCTGCAGATACTACATAAGTAAACTTTTTACAAAAATGCTCTTTTTGACCTTTCAACCATCAACTGAAATTCTATTATTGTATTAAAGTTATTCAAGAGAAAAATATTCAGAATCCACTGTTTCTCTTAGTTTTTCTCCCACTTTTTTTTTTTTAGCAGTCCTTCTCAAAGATTATATGTGCTATAGGTGGGGAAATGAATGTTCAGCAAAATCAGGCGATTTGACTTGCGTCAGAGGTTTTCAACATATACTTTTGCTTTTTTTCACGCAAGAGCAAGCCTGAAGCCATCTGCCTGCCAACAACTACATCCTTCATTCCCATTAGGGAGACAGAACGCCCCCGACCTCATCGTTAAAAGGCAATCTTCAAAGGGACATTGTTTTTGCTTATTCCCGTTGTGACAGATGTTTTATATCATCTACCTCCACATGCTAGCTCATCTGTAAGGGACTGCCCACTCTCTGCAGCCAGCTGTGGAAATAGCTCCAGTGTCATCTGTGGCAACTCTCGTTCCATTCTTCTGACCTCACCAAGACCACATCCAAGAGCAGGAAAAACAAACAGCCCTGATTACTTCCTTGAAAACATTTCCAGGGCAGGAGATAGGCCAGCTTTAGGCAAGAGCTCTTTACAAAGTATGTAATAAAAGAGAGGCAAGCTTATTTGAAACACTCAAATGTCACCAAGCTAGCCAATCGGGGTAATCCCTAGATTAAGGAATAATGAAGCAATAGCATCTGTGGGTATGATTCAGCTGAAAACATCTGGTTGACTCAGAACCGCTTCAATTAGCTGGAGTACGCATCCATCAATCATTGCTTTTCTTTTGATTGTGTGAAGTTCCCACGAGGAAATGTTTACACCACCAACTCATTCAACTCTTTGAAATACTGTGAAGTGACTATAACATATTTCTTAAATGGATAGACAAATAACCTTTTCTGTTGCTCCGTGGTGGAATTATATGCTGATATTAGAATATATTCGAGGAACAAAAATTAATCTGCTTTTTAAGAAGTCTATCTTGGCTTGCTTAAAATTGACAAAGCAAAACTTTTAGTGGTAAGAATTACATCGCTTTTTGAGATTGAGGGGTTGCTTAAATTATAGTCTATATGCCAAACTGCTGCAATGTTATAGCTTTAATAACTTTTTAAAAGATATTTTGGTGATATTTAGAGTTTAGGATCATGAACACTCATTTACTAATACTTACTGAAGACCTATTATGTCTTGCCCTGAAAGACTTGAGAGGTTAGTAGTTAAATACCTTTAATGAGATATAAAAAAAAACAAGTTTCAAAAGTGTGACATGGACAAAGTGATCGAGGACATTAAAATTTCCCATAGAAGTAAACATCATTGGCAATACCATGTCAATTTCTGTCTTAATTTAATCTGAAATTTTGGCTGGCTGATTGCAAACACTCCACTCCTGCAGCTGCAGGTGAGGTCCATGACTTGCATCTACCCCTATAAGTTAAGGCATTATCTAGGTTGAGCAAGCCTGGATGGTTTCCTGCAACAGGAGGTTGTGGGCCCCCAGGAAACAGCCTGAGATCACCAAGCACCAGGTTGAAGACTAGAGTGTGAAAGGAAATAGCTCTAAAAAATGAGAGAGAAATGTAGATTAGACATACATTAGATTGTGCCTAAAAATGAGTCGATACTTATCTTAGTTATCAAGATCAAAAATGCCTTTCTAGGCCAAGTCCTGAAGTCTTGAGGGATGGTTGGCTCATCTCTAAAGAAGAGTTGGTGGTAACTATAGATGTGTTCATATCTGTTGTCAATCATAGCTCATTTAAGGGGAGAGCTTCTGCTCTCCTTTGCTCTGGCATTAATGCCATTTCTCAACCCACTTGTTAATTGACTGGTAATATTTTATCATGTCATTCATCCTAAGACTTTTGCCTGCACCCCAGAAACAACCATTCAATTGACAGCTTTTACTATTTGAATGGCAATGGGATAGCAAACACAGCTAACCCACATATTCTATGTGGCTACCTATTCTGACTATGGTAGGTATTTTGTAAGATTAAAAAACCAAAAAATCTAATTATAATTCCATGGTTTCCTCATAGGATAGACCTAATAAATATTAATATCCAGTGGTTTTGGTATAAGGCCTAACTTTTAAAAAATTATTTCTACAAAATTCAAACTTAAAAATAATGAAACTTCATTGGTTCATAATAATGTGTCTGTGGTTTTTAAAACAACCATTTCTTTCACATGCATTCACTGGGGGACTTTACAAATCAGGAAATCAATTATCAAAGTTAAAAATAAAAATTGTATTCCAAGAATGTATCCATATAAGAAATGATTTTGCCCCATACTACTTGGTATAGCTATATTATGGACTCAGATGGGTAACATGATCTTTTAGAGATATTTTTGGGTTGAAGGTAGTAGGCAGGAAGGTAGTGTGCAAAAATTTCAGAAAAGGATAGAGAATTGTTTTGATTTACCATGGTATTTGAAAACAACAATAAAATGCAATGTTTAATTTGACATTCTTTTAACACTTAAATTGTGAAGACCAGTAATCATATTTGTCAACTGACATACCAGAAAATTTTCAAAAGCCAAAGAATAAATGAGTCTCCTCAGACACAGAGGCGTAAGAGATGCTGGTCCGTTTCAAATGCCAAAACTTAAGTGAATGATGGTTCAAATTTTTTTTTGTCTCATTTATCTAATTTCATATGGTTTGATTTTAACATATGTGGCTAATTTTCAGAAGGTCAGTGAGGATCTTGCTTCTTATTACTGCCATGAATGTCCTAATTCATGAATCAGACCTCTAGAGGCAGTGGCACATTTTTGATATAGGTACATTACAAAAAATTAGAGAGGTCAATAATGGAACAACCAGTTCTGAGGGTAACACTCTAAAACCATATCAAATCAACCAAATTAGTCCATAATTTTTTTCTTAGAATTTGGGAGTGGGGAGAAGCAGGGAGATCATTGGGTGAAAGACATGGGAACATAGTTCCTGAATGTAGTGGCAGAAAAGTTGACAATCTATCTAGAGTTTAAAGAAGCAGGCGCAGCTGTGACAGGCAATGACTTGAGCATTATAGAGCCGGGGCCCCATTTCATAGGGAGATGTAGCCTGCAGCTCTCTAGAACTCCTGGCCCCTGAATCTAGTTCTGGGAGGGATTCCCAAGCCTGCTGAGTGGAGGCATCCAAAATATTAAAACAAAACTGCATCAAAAACCTGCATATTTTGATTATAACTACTAACAGACAGGGAATTACAATGAAAATGTAGAGGGACAGATGGAAAAATTATAACTGAGATTAGCAACTGTAGCAATTATTGACCCTCAAACTGTGCTTTAAGCAGGTGTTACACTCGCCGATGTACGGGGTAGTTGTGATAGTTCGCGGGAACTGAATCAGAGGTTCTGCAGCTCTGACAGCTGCATTTTCCCTCATGAAAGCTTCATTCCTTCTCTTTTCTTCTCTGAGAAATTCTTTCTCTAATCCTTTATTTTACTTATCTCTGATTTCTTGGAAGAGGCTGCAATCCCCCATGCAAATCCAATATTGATTATATCTCCCAGGAATGGGCTGGTGCCCATCTTTATCTTTCACCTTTAGTGAGTCAAAAGAAGGTCAATGAAATCCATTGAATTTGTTTCTGTCGTAGTAAAACTTCTGTTTGGCAAATTATTCTGAATGCCGTTACATTAAAGTAGGATTTTAAGTAAAACCACCTAAGTAGTTTAAAAAATTAACTAGGAAAAAAACCTTAAAAAACAAGTAGAAAATATTCCATTTTTATTAATAATTATTTTTTTCATTTAAAAAAAAAATATGAGCCTATATGAAAAAAGATCTTTTTTTGGTTTTATTTTGTAATGACTTTTTTAACTTTTACTTTACAAAATAGACACTAATAAAATGAAAATGACAAAATAGTATTACTTTAGAAAAAATTATTCCATTTGGGTTTAATTCAGAACTCCTTGATCTTTTTGAATTAAGACGTGGGGTTTTGGAAAAAGTTAACAGTCTGGTCTTCAAAACAAAATTAAATAAAAATTATTATACAATCCTCAAATTACTTACATGCTTCAATAAGAAACCATTCTGTGTGTGGAAAATTGGAAAGGCTTTAGCATATTGTTTCAGACAGTACTCTATTTAACACAGGCTGAAAGAAAATAAAATGACACATTTTTTGTATTGTGCTTTCGTGAAACTTTCTCATAGTTATTTATTATGTGCTTTTTCTAATTTACCTGTTTTAAAATGCAAAAAAGTCATTAAATTAATAACCTGAACTATCTCTACAATATGTATAATATTAATGTGGGCCATTTCCAAAGATTATGCATATTAAAAATAACATATATTGACCTCAGATATATCATCCAGAATTATATAATTTTGAGACAAAAAGAATTAAATTATGATACCATTTAGATGAATGTGCCTGTTAAAATTAAAACTTTTAGCTAAGTCATATGAACTCCTTTCCACTTAAAATACAATGATAGGATTGCTAAAAGATTAAAAATATCTTACTTCTTATGCTAATATAATTGGCATTAATGGACATAGATAATTTACTAATATTTTGTATTCAATGTACAGAAAGACCCAATCATAATATTTTTTATTAATCTGTCAACTTGATTTACTCTGGGTTAAATTATATAACCTAAAACATAAAAAATTAATGAAGAATCAAACCAGATATAATGAAATAGAATTGGTGTTAACTGGATTGAAACATACCTGTCCCAGCTCTGTTGCCAACTTGTATGATATTAGAAAAGTCAATTAACCTCTCTGAGCCTCACTTTCCACATCTATAAAAACATTATTCTATAATATTCAGGTTTATCTTTTGTGATAGCATATATAATATTATCAAGAGCCTCATAAGAAGACAGAGCAAAGGACTTTGGAGGATTTTTAAATACCTTGAGATTAACAAAATTTAAAACACATTTTCTGCCCCTGAGGAATCTCCTTAATTTTCAAATGCACATATATTTTTATGGAAACATAACCCACATGTTTCTGATTCATTTGCACTTGTAGTGTTCTATCACAATTTTGGTTAGACGTATGTGATAATTAAAAGCCTACTTTAGGACAAACATGGGCTTCTCCTGAACAACCAATAAATAAGTTTTCTAAGGAAAGCAATACAAGGAATATCCAACCATTTCAGATAGGTTCAAAATCACGATGTTTGAGGAAGTTTAATAATTCAAAATGAAAGAAACACATATGTGCTCTCTAATGAATATTCAGTGGAGTTTATTAAACTTAACAAAATCGAGAAGAGAAGATACACCTTAAGCAAAAGTGGGGTGAGATTTAGTAATCTTCTAATGAATTTAATCTGTATAAGACTAAAAGTGAATGGAGAGAGAAGGAAGGAAAGAAAGATCTATCAGAGTAGAGGAACATAAGTAAAAATACAAGGACTTTCCTTCTTGCATAATTTTGACTCTGCTAGGAGATCAATGCTGTAACAATTTATTTCATTTTCTAGGACAGTTGTAAGAAGAAATGATGTCAGTCAGAACATTTCTCATCATATGCCTGGCCGTGGGTAATAGAAATGGACATGATCAAATGATTGGACCTTTCTGATTTACGTGGGACTGTCTACATAACTTGATAAGCAAGGATGGTTGCTATTCACAGGGCAGCTTGCTGAACCATGGCAACTCAGAATCATAAAATACCGGCAACACATTCTAGTCCATCTCAAGAGAAAAGACTCAAGATACACGCTCTTGCATTAGAAGTTTGTTCCAGGTGCAGAATTAAGTCTCTTGTTTTGTTGGTAGAATTACAAAATAAAAAAATTGACACACTCTCAGATACTGGTTCAGATGTCAGTAATTAGATGGTACAGATTAAAGGTTTATAGTTGAAACATTTAATCCTGTTGCATTATAGATAATATTCCATTAAAGGGCCCTCCTGCTGATTATCTGCCAATGAATCATCACTCTTGCCAATTTCAGACTGGACCTTATTTTTAGAAAAAGACATGAAAGAAAGTTAAATCTTTGAGGCACAATCCATTTGTAAACACTTGTCTAGAGAGATGGAAATACTGTTAGGGATTCTTAAGAAATTTACTTTAAACTTTCTGCTCCTTAAAATGCCAAATGGGAAGGAGAGAAAACCCCAAGGAACAGCATGTATAAATCCTGAGGGCATGGAAAAATCCCATGGGAAAAATATGATGTTCTTCAATAATTTAGCTCTCACATTCTCCCTAAGTAGACTTTTCAAGTTGGTCATTTGAAACATTGGAATTATTGAGTCACTCTGAGCTCATAATTTTATGATCAGTAAAAGTGGTTCTTATTAGCAGCATCCACAATAATGTTAGAGAAAAATACAGTTGAAAGCCTCCAGTGCCAACATTGGGATAATCTAGAAAAGACTGAAATAATCTACTCTTGTCAATAAAGCAAAAGAAATGAAAAATCTTCAGGAACATGAAGAGATCATCCTATTCTAAAAGTGGTGGGAACCCTCCAGTGGTAATGGTTTAGGGGTTATGGAGTTCCTACATTCACACTCACTAACAATGAGATAAATAAATCTAAATTCACAGAGGCCTCTGGGGATGTTCCTAGGGATTAACAAATGAGCTGATTGTGTCCTTGGTTTGAACTAGGCAGGGGTGGCTGTTGTGCTTTCAAATTTTGTTGCTCTTCCTCTCACTGAATTGATGGCTGAAGAGGAAAGAGGTTTAATGAGAAAATAGCTTCCAAGAATGTTATGCAGGATTGGAATGAAATAGTTTTGCACGAACCTATATGACAATTTCTGAAACCTTTATATCAACTCCTAAACTTCAATAGGTGTTGGATTAAATGCCCTCCAAGGTTTCTCCTAATTTAAAATATCTATGTCTATTGTCCAATTTATCTCTGTAGTCAGTTCCCTAAGTGGAAACATCAGGTGCATATACTTTGGTGGATTAAAAAAGGCATATGTAATATAATATACAATTAGACTTAAAATTTTAAGGGTAAGCAAAAGTATAACGAAGTTGCTAAATAATCTTGCTTGCAAGGGGCATAAGCAAGCACTTGCTTTAGTGCATATAAGGCTAGTACACCTAATATAATGTCATTATTTGCATATTATTTCATATTCCTAAGTCTAACAGCTGTTATATAGATCAGGCATGGTAATTATTAGTGAAAAGTAAATGGATTGCTAGAAATCCCATTTATTCTCTCCAAGAGGAATGAATGACTCCCAAGTCTATCACTGCCATTTTTGGTTTTTTTTGGTGAGGAAGACCAGCCCTGAGCTAACATCCGTTGCCAATCCTCCTCTTTTTGGTGAGGAAGACTGGCCCTGGGCTAACATCCGTGCCCATGCTCCTCTTCTTTATATGGGATGCCACCACAGCATGACTTTTGGCTTGACAAGTGGTGTGTTGGTCTGCATCTGGGATCCGGGCCTGCAAACCCTGGGCCACCAGAACCAGAGCGCGTGAACCTAACTGCTACGCTAGCCCACCGACTCCTTATCACCACCATTTTTATATGCCAAAACTGTACTTCAAGCTACATATTGAAAATCTTTATCTGATTCCACAAACTCAATATGCTCAAGAAACACTCAAAAAAGTTTGAGTGTTGTTTGAGCTCAACACTCGAAAGAAACTCCATTTTCCTGACCTTGAGCTTATTCCTTCTCGTATACATCACCTTCTACCTAGCCATCTAAGGAAGCTAAAATCTGCTGGAATCAGTTTTGACCCATACAGCCTCCCTATCCTTTCTCTTTCTCCTCTTCAATTTTTCTATTGCATCTCCTTCATACCTTTCATTCTTTCTCTTCTCATTCTAACTTATACCATTAATCTCAAGACTGTTCAGTCTTTTTTCATATCATATTAATATGACTTTGAACATCCTTGTGTAAACATATATTTGTATTACATGTATAGGTCAGTGTTTTGGCTAAATAATATCTGCAATGGATGTTATTATATTATCAGCATATGTGGACAGAAATGTGTGCATCGTATCCATCCATCCATCCATCTGTCCATGCCATGTAAAATATAAACTATTTCCTTGAAATATATGCATATATGCATAGATCCACAGATGCATCACAGAAAGTTATACAGAAATAATTTTGGAGCATGACATTAGAATCTAAAGATTTATACATGTAGCACAGAACACAAACTTGGCATCATAATGATTTTTCAGCATTGATTGAAAATACTTGAGATACAAGACTGAAGAGATAAAAGGCTTTATAGGAAAGTAAGAATTGATTTTTAATATACAACATTGTTATGCAGAAATGGTTCTAACATGTATTGATTAAAAAATCCTTTAAGGATAACTCTTTGATAAAAGGTCTTTCTTCTGAATAGAAGTTTTAAGATTATTGTTCAAGACCCAAGTTGATAATTAGGCTGATTTCCTCTGTGCTAAATGAGAATTAAAAAGCCAAGAACACAATATTCTTTTTAACGTGGATAAAGAGTAATTTTATTTTTTGAAATTTGCTTTCAGTTTCTCCAGCTTGTTCCTAGCTTCCATTATGTACAATGAAGTTATATTTATGTTAAGTGGTGTAAAAAGGGACAAGCACCATACTAATTTTTAAGAATATTATACATAAACAGTATGATGTCAACTGAACTATTTGCATGACTTCCTACCAAAGTCAGCAGGAAGGTAAGTTTCCTCTTCTTTGCCAATGATATGGTTTGGTGTCACTTCTCAAGCACAGTTTTCAGAGTCAGCTGAACTTGTTGAGTAATTACTGCAAGATACAATGGCTTGGCATTTGCTATATCAGTAACCAAACCATCAATTTACATAGGTACTCTTTAAAATTCTCATAGTCCACACCAAATAATTCTATTCTATTGGTTCAGTTTACTACCAACCAGTACATTTTACACCTGACTCATCATGGCAACACAGTAGGCTCTAGTACATATTGCTAAAGATCATGAATATTTCATGAGCCACTGAATGATGATGGCCAATTGGTCTCACACCTGCCATCAATGTTTTAGGTGAAATTTGTCTCTCCAAGGCATAGAACTACAGGATCTCACTTGAGTGCATGTTCAGGCTCTTCTGAAAGACATTCTTTATAATTCTGGCACAAACTGTAGACAATCTTGCAGCCCCTTCAGTGAGGAGGTAAAACAGCCTTTATCTGAATGATACTCTAAGTCAGATGGTATAATTTTCATAGAATCCTGGCTGAGACTAAGGAAATTTGAAAGACCAAACAAGCCCAATGCTAACCAATTGAATTTACTAAGTGGCATTGTTATATCAAGCGAGGTCATGAGAAACTGAAAAATATTAATTTAGCTGCTCTAGACATTTCATCACAAAATTGAAAGTTAACATTTGCTTGCTATAACTGCTATCTAAGACATCGGGCTGGCAAATAACATTATATCATTATAATTTGTTTTTCTAGAATATAGCAGAGAAAAAAATCCTCTCCTGGCCATCTGATATGTTTCCTCTCATCAGAGAATTAAACAATATAGCCAATTTTTTCTTTTTAACCATTTTGGCCTTGGCTTCTGAAAACTCAAGACAAAATTTTAATGCTCCATTGTAGTAAACTACCCATAGCCTGAATCTTTAACAAATTTATTTCCTCTGCTATATGGCTTTTATTCCTTTTCCTTAATTCAGCTGTCTTTTTTAGTGTGTCTTTAATTTTAAGTAACCTCTGTTCCTTTCTAAGAGCAGTTGAGGTAGAAATCCTTGTTACTCATTCTCTTTGCATCTAAAGTGGGTGGATATCTCTTTTTTACTCAAATGAACATCTATATCAAAAAAAAAGAGGTTTGTTGGTAGAAAATTAGGTCACACAGGAAGTAAAAGAACTAAAGTTTTTCAGATATTACACTTTATAATTTTTCCAAATTGGTTCTTTTATTCAATCTGAGAAGAGTGTTTTCCTTCATCATAGTGAAAACAAGGGTTGCTGCTTGTCCTAACAAGTAGATCTACTAATTATTCACATTATTAGGAAGGAAAAGCGGGTGCTGAAAAGCAATTACAGTACATTATGAACAAAAGAGAACTTTTCCTAAGTTGTTTTTAACAAACCTACTGATTGGCAATGACAAGATTTAACGATCAAATTTACAAAGACAAACTGGATACCAGCATCAATTTCCCTTATATGTTGGGCTTGGGTTCAAAGAAGATGCACACTTTTGCCTTCTTCAGAAACCTGTGTCAGTATCCTTGTCTAACAGCAACTGGAAGCTTGTCGTGTCTCAAAATTTGCCAAATCAGAAATAGCCTATGAAGTGTAGCCTATCGAAAAATATTTATTTCGTACCTACTCTGTGCAAGGAACAAAATGAAAAGGGAGAGACATTGTGAATTATATGTAATAAGTTCTCAAATAATAAAATTATACTCTAGTTGGAAAAGATCTAGTGATATAACTCAGGATATCTATCCATCTATCTGTCTATTAATCTGTTTATCCAGCTACCCACCCATCACCCATTCATCCATTTATCTATCTATGATGTCAATATAACCTGATTAACTTGTTTTTCTTATGTGATTAATAAATTCCCTCTGAAAATTATTCCCAAAGAGAAAATTTTAAAAATTTCCTATTCTAGGTTTATATCATTGGAAAATGTCTCCCAAAGTGATTCCATTGCAGAAAACAAAACAAAACAAAAATCAAACCTCATGTAGACATATAAGTTCTGGTATTTTTTCTTAGAGGGTTAATCCTCTTACTTTATTGTTTGAATAGTTTACAGTGGAGCATAAAATAAAAGTCAAATGGTGGGACACTAGGCATTCTTGGTGTTCTGAGGAGGGTAGGGATTCCATTTCCAGCTGGGGTACTCAGAGAACTGGACTTAGCCCACTGCAGAGGCTGTAATGATTATTTTATGACATCCCAGTGATATCAAAAACATGCCTGCATATTACACTCAACTTGGAGCAGAGAGCTTGTGAGGGGGCATTTGGGTGTTGGTGAAGAAGCTTTGCCCAGACATGTGGGCAGATCTCTAGGAGAAGATGCCATGTTGAATGGGATGGGGGGGGCATGAGCCTTAACTCATGATTAAGTGACACCTTCTGTGATATAACTATTGAAGGGCACACAAATACCATGCTTATGTCTCATGTTAGAGGCACATGGTAGCCCATGGAAATACTTTGCCCTCTCTCAGATGCTCACCAGATGTAACATGTGGTATATACAGCAAAGCCCTGGCCATAACCTACTGTTTGCTTGGCTTAGAACACCCTTCCTGCCTGACATCCAACACTTGTCTGACTGAAAAACTCCTGGATTTTTCAAAACCAAGTTCAGGAGTCACCTCCCCTGTGAAGCCTGTCATTCCTCTACTCTCTGGAACAGTGAATAACTCCCTCCTCTTTACTACTTCTATACTATGCATATACTTCAAGTGTTACCCACAGCTGAATGTAAGTATTTGTTTTCTGACAGGGAATCGGATCAACAGGAAAATAAATTGCATTAAAACAAAGAGAAGATGTAAATTTAAGTCCTACCCTTGGTAAATATTCCTCTTAGGCAACAGAAAAGTTTGAAGGCACTTTACTGGTATTTGTGTTAGTATTTTGAAAAATATTATTCTAATTTGTATAATTTCTTACATTAGTTACTGACACTAAAATAATATAAACTTTTTTAAAGCATATATATTTTTAAAGCATACTTTTAAAGCATACATACACATACACACACACACACACACACATACATACACACACCCCTGCTCTGATATATCCTAACTGGTTGCCCAGCAAAACTCAAGCTAGTCAGCACTGTTAACCATGATACTGAACGGTAGACATAGCACTTACATAGAAATAACTAGGCTCTCCAGGGCTAACCTAGCAAAGATTGATCTTTGAAGCAAAATAAAGTGTTCCAATGATATTCTGCAAGGCAAGAAATAGAGAATAATTTTTTTTATATTTAGAAATACTCTCAGTATTTGAACTCATTCATGACTATTTTTTTAATGAATACCCACATACTTCACATACTTGTTAAGGTTTTAGATATGAATGGACATTTTATTCCAATGTACTATGAAAGAACAAATAGTTCCATAGACTAGCTGTACCCTTATCCTCAATCCTTCAGTGATTTCTTAGTAGTTTCTGTTGCCCTGGCAACATTTATAAAATAAACGATTTACCCTATCTCTGTATGATTGTGTTGCCCTGGTAACTTGCTGTTTTCCAGAAAGTCTGACATGGATTTTATTTTAGCTGCACACTTGCATTCTTTACAGATAATCCACAGAAAATAAGGTTTTAATAGATTGGATACTTAACATCGTGTTTCTGTTAAATTATATTTAAAATGTTAAACAACTATTAAGGATGTAATGTCAACATCTTTACAAAGGAACTGGCAAACCCTGGTTTACCGACGATGCAGTAATGAAGAAATTCTAAGTACTATCTAAGGACATATTGAGGGTCATGTATGATTAGAACTTCTCTCTTAGCAGCTGGGTCAGTCTTGTGTTCAAAATGCTGTATCTGCAGTTCTAAAAAAGTAATGAATTATTCCTTGAGCTACTCTTTCTTTGTAAAGGTCCATAGTAAAATAACATAAAACCACATGTGAAAAGACAGGCCATATACACACATTTGGACTGCAAAAGATTCCAGATCACCACGAGAATCATCACTAAGCCACTCTTGTGCTTAGGAGGCAGGGACCTTAGACATCAGGAAATGTTTTCTCCAAGAAGCTTTCAGAAGCTCTACTTGAAAGATGAACATTACCCCCAAAATATTTCCATGGATACAAAATGACTATGTACAGAGTCTTTGCATAATAACATTTTCATAATGCAGCAAAATTTAAAATTTTTTTCCATTCATGATTGATTGATCCATTACTCCCCACTGGAAATTATGACTTTTTCACACACATCAGTAACATAATTTAGCCTTTCTGTTTTACATTTTCCAAAATAAACTTAAATTCTTGACAACGGCATTGGAACCATCAAACTAATAAAAATGTGTAGAAAATTGTGTCAGATTTGACTAATAAAAGTTGTACTTCAGTAGACCATAATTTACCTTTCCAACCAAATCTTTCTTCTACTTCCTAACACAAACATTTCACTTAGTGCAGGTTGTTTGCCTCTCTGCCCTTTGAAATAAATTGAGACCCCTTCATACATTCTGTGCTTTATTTTCACCTAAAGTGCACTCTTTCTTTTTCTTTAAACCCATAAACAACACTTATCTTTTAAGCTCATGTTTATGTCTTTGTTCTTTCCTGTCCGTAAATATTTCTGGATGCCTGGTCATTTTCAATGTTATAAACATTTGACATATTTTCTGCTGTAGATTTTAATTAAATCATCCTAAGCATGTAACAATTATCTTCACAACTAGATTATATGCCTTGGGGACAGATTATTTCCTGTTTCCCTTCCCCCATTTCCAACAATACCTAGAATATTCTATACATATGTAATGCTCAAGAATATTTGTTTATTGTTTGTTAGTTTTTTTTCATTGAACTCAAGTTTCTCAATTTCATGAAATGAAGAGTCAGTGACTGGTATAGCTAAGGGCCCAGGAAAAGAAAGATTTAATCAAGTGAAATTTCAGACAAGTATTCCTCAAATTTCACCACAATGAGGGTTCATATAAAAACTCCATACATTATTAAAAATCACAAGTTATTGATCTACAACTTGCTAATATCTAACAATTTCTTATTACACAGTTGGTGATTGATCATTTTTAATTTTCACAGTATTTAACTTGAGATATATATGTCCCAAAAGATCAACAACTAGTCATGGAGTAACTAATAATGACAATCGTGTTAAGACCATGCCATTTCACAATCCAATTGTGTCGATCATTTAGCAACTAAACTAATAGTTATGCAACAATCTTATAGAATACTTAATGATCACAAATAATATTCACAAATTCTTAAATGGCTTATAAAGTTTTAGTCTCCTGAGAACATATACGACAGGAGAAATAAATTATTTTTTAAAACTGGGTATGGCAGAATAAACGCATCTCTTCCTGAAAGCTAAGATGCTTTCACATTTGAATCCTTTTAAATCTTCAAAAGTAGATACATGTAATGATATTTATAAAGGTTCCAGAATTTAAAGAAAAAGGGACTCTTCCAAATTATTTTTATGACGTCCTTATAATTCTGATATTAAAATCTGACAAAAATAAAAGAGGACAATACTTAATAGTTTTATTAATAAAGACTGATGTCATAATAATAAAAAAAAAGTTAACAAATACAGTTTGTTTTAAGAAAGCTATATCATGACCAAAAGGAGTTCATTATAGAATGGTTCCACCTTAAGAAATATATTAATGAAATTACTAAAATATAATTAATTGCAAATATATTAATAAAATAAAATTGATAAAAGAAATAAAAAATCTCAATGTTTTCTCAAAAGAACTTTGATTAAATTCAACATTTACACCTGTTTTAAAAAAACCAAACAATTTATAGTGCATGCTAATGAAGATAAAGAATAAGTCAAAGAATACACTCCATTACAATTGGGCAAGAAAATGGTAAGTGAAATATAAATATTTGAAATGAGGTGGGATGAGAAAAATGATATGAGAAAATTTGATTAGAGAAGGTAAAATATTTATTGACATGGGAAAGTGGAGATTATTAGCTGAAAACAGTTTAAAAATAGCATGCACCGTGTGATCTCATTTTAGTGAAAGACAACACATGCATACATATAAGACATATATGTGTGTGCATGTGTAGATATAGATAGACAAGGGCATATAGATATAGATACAGATAAAGATCTGGAAAGATATACTATCAGATGTTAACTGGAGTAATCTCAGAGTGAGAGGAAGTTGGTGTTTTTATATTCTTATTTTCAATCATGAATATCTTCTAAATTTCAATAATGCTTTTGAATAATTAAAGGATGTTTTTAACTTTAAATCAATAATATTAGCATAAAAATAGATTATTTTTCTATACACCAAAGTGACCAAGAAGAAATATAATAAAAAATTTGTAACTCTAATAACAAAAATATTAAAATGTCAAATACAATATTTAAGAAATGTACAGGACATATATGGAGGAAACTTGAATACTCTACTAAAGGACTCAAAAGACACAAAAGAATTTTTGATTAAACAGCATGCTACTGAACAAACAATGGGTCAAAGAAAAAGATCAAAAGAGAAATAAAAAAATATGTTAAGACAAAAGAAAATGGAAGTACACATACCAAAACTTATGACATGCAGCAAAAGCAGTTCTAAGAGGGAAGCTCATAGAAATAAATGCCTATATTAAGAAAAAAGAAAGAGCTCAAATAAACAACCTAACTCTTTACCTCAAGGAACTACAAAAAGAAGAACAAACTAAGCCAGAAGTAAGTCGAAGGAGGGAAATAACAAAGATCAAAGCAGAAATAAATGAAGTAGAGACTAAAAAGACAATAGAAAAACCTCAATGAAATTAAGAGCTGGTTTTTTGAAAAGGTAAACAAAACAGACAAACTTTTAGCTAGACTTACCAAGAAAAATAAAGATAGGACTCAAATTAATAAAATTAGAAATGAAAGAGGAGATATTACAACTGATACCACACAAATACAAAGGATCATAAGAGACTACTATGAACAATTATACACCAAAAATTGGACAATGTAGAAGAAATGGATAAATTCCTACAGATATTCAACCTACCAAAACTGAATTATGAAGAAATAAAAAATCTGAGCAGACCAATTATTTGTAAAGAGATTGAATCAGTAATCAAAAGCCTCTGAACAAAGAAAAGTCCAAGACCAGATGGCTTCACTGGTGAATTCTACTGAACATTCAAGAAGAATTAATATTGGGGCTGGCCTGATGGCATAGTGGTTAAGTTCATGCACTCCACTTCAGTGGCCTGGGGTTCACAGGTTCAGATCCCAGGCGTGGACCAACACACTGCTTGTCAAGCCATGCTGTGGCAGCATCCCATATAGAGTAGAGGAAGATGGGCAGAGATGTTAGCCTAGAGCCAATCTTTCTCAGCAAAAAGAGGATTGGCAATGGATGTTAGCTCAGGGCTAACCTTCCTCACACAAAAAAAAAAGAAGAAAAAGAAGAATTAATACCAATCCTTCTCAAACTCTTCTGAAACATAAGAGATCAGGGATCACTTCTAAACTCATTTTACAAGGCCAGCATTACCCTGATACCACAACCAGACAAGGACATTACAGAAAAAGAAAATTACAGGCCAATATCCCCGATGAACAAAGATGAAAAAATCTTCAACAAAATATTAGGAAACTGAATTAAACAATACTTTAAAAGGATCATAAACCATGATCAAGTGGGATTTATTCCAAGGATGGAAGGATGGTTCAACACCCACAAATTAATCAATATGATATACCACATTAACAAAATAAGGAAAAAATCATATGATCATCTCATTAGATGCAGAAAAAACCTTAAACAAAATTCAACATCCATTCATGATAAAAACTCTCAACAAACTAGGTATAGAGGGAACATACCTCAACATAATAAAGGCCATGTATAAATAGCCCACAGCTAACATCATACTCAACAGTGAAAAGCTGAAATCTTTTCCTCTAAGATCAGAAACAAGACAAGGATGCTCACTCTTGCCACTTTCATTCAACATAGTACTAGATGTCCTACCCAGAGAAATCAGGCAAGAAAAAGAAATAAAAGGCATCCAAATAGTAAAGAAAGAAGTAAAACTCTATTTGCAGATGACATGACATGTATAGAAAATGCCAAAGATTCCACCAGAAAAACCCATCAGAACTAGGAAACAAATTCAATAAAGTTGCAGGACACAAAATATACAAAAATCAGTTGCATTTCTATATACTAACAACAAACTATCAGAAATAGAAATTAAGAAAACAATCTCATTTATAATTTCATCAAAAAGAATAAAATACCTAGGAATAAATTTAACCAGGGAAGAAAGAAATTGAAGATAAAAATAAATGGAAAGATATTCTGTGCTCATGAATTGGAAGAATTGATATTGTTAAAACGTCCATATTACCCAAAGCAATCTACAGATTCAATGCAACTCTATCAAAATTTCAAAGATATTTTTCATAAAAATAGAACAAACAATCTTAAAATTTGTATGGAACCACAAAAGACCCCAAATAGCCAAAGCAATCTTGAGAAAGAAGAACAAAGCTGGAGACATACACTTCCTGATTTCAAACTATACTACAAAGCTATAGTGATCAAAACCACATGGTATTATAAAAACAGACACGCAGATCAATGAAACAGAATAGAAAGGCCAGAAATAAACCCAAGCACATATGGTCAATTAATTTACAACACAGGAGTCAAGAATATAAAATGAGGAAAAGTCTGTAATAACGTTGGGAAAACAGGATAGCCATATGCAAAAGAATAAAACTGGATCCCTATCTTACACAAAAATCAACTCAAAATGAATAAGACTTGAACATAAGACATGAAACCATAAAACTCCAAAAGAAAATACATGGGGTAAGCTCCTTGACATGGTCTTGGCAATGATTTTTTGGATTTGACATCAAAAGTAAAGGCAACAAAAGCAAACATAAACAAGGAGGACTACATCAAACTAAAAAGCTTCTGCACAGGAAAGGAAATCATCCAAAAAATGAAAAGGCAATTTATGGAATGGGAAAAAATATTTGAAAATCATATATCTGATAAGGGATTAATATCTAAAATATATTAAGAACTCATACCACTCAACAGCAAAGAAAAAGCAATAATTTAAAAAATGGATGGGGGCAGCTGGCCCAGTAGTGTAGTGGTTAAGTTCGCTCACTCCGCCTCAGTGTCCCGGGATTGCAGGTTCGGCTCCTGGGTATGGACCTGTGCACAACTTATCAGGCCAGGCTGTGGCAGGCATCCAACACATAAAATAGAGGAAGATGGGCACAGATATTAGCTCAGGGCTAACCTTCCTCAGCCAAAAAGAAGAGGATTGGCAACAGATGATAGCTCAGGGCTAACGTTCCCCACACACACACATGCACACACACACACAAAATGGACAGAGGAAATGAATAGACATTTTTCCAAAGAAGACATACAAATGGCCAACAGGTACATGAAAAGGTGCTCAACATCACTAATCAGCAATGCTGCTTTCTCTGCACTGATCTATGGCTGCTTTCACAGTGTAACCACAGAGCTGACTAGGTGTGACAGAGACCATACGGCTCACAAAACTGAAAATATTTGCTAATTGACTCTTTACAGTAAAGAGAAAAACTGATAAATACTAAATGCATAACACTAAATACTAAAATTCTGTATGATAAACACTATAAAATTAAATTCAAGGTAACCTGAGAAAATATCGAGATTATTTATGACAATGTTAACCTACTAATTATGACAAGATCTTTTAAAAAAAAGAAAAGATCAATACCCCAAAAGATAAACGAGCAAAGCAAATGAACTTGGAGCTCAAAGAAAAGGAAAATAAAATAGTCAATAAACATATAAAAAGCAACTCAACTCCTCCAGGACTCAGCGAAAAGAAAGTAAAACATCAATAAGATACCATTCGCTATTTATTACATTAACCGGATATTTGAAACTTGAGATCATCCAGTCTTAATTGAGGCCATGGGGAAATAAACACTCTCACTTAAAGCGCAATATGAAAATATATAGCAAATTTTAAAACACACATACCTTTTGGACCAGGAATTTATCCTACAAATATTTTCTCACAAATGTTCAACATTACAGTCTTATGAGCAAGTACTAGAAGTAACTTAAAGGACCATGAATAGGAAATTAGTTAAATACCTTTTGGTGCATTTACATAACGGTATATTGTGAAGTGTTAAAAAAACCCTGACTGATCTATATGTGACTCATATGGAATGACATCCAAGATATTCCATTAATGGGGAAAAATAAAGCAAATTATAATACAATATTTGTAGAGTGATCTTGTATGTATGTTAAAAATACACATTTACACACACGCACATATGTACTTTTGTATGCATAAAAAATTGACTGGATAATGACACACAAATTTGTTTACAAAATTTACTTCTGGAGAGTAGATGTGCTGAGTGAAGAGGTCCTAAGTGGAAAATCTTTTACGCTCTATGAGAATTATGCATCTTGTGCATATGCATCTTGTTAATTATGAGCCTTAAATTTCATTTTTTAAAGTTTTCAAGTCACTAGAATATTTTTGAAAAATTACTGTAGAATTTTGAAGTTACATTTAACAATGGCAAAGCCAGCTCCGCTTCTTACAGAAGTTAAGGTGTCTAAGAGAATTTCTGTGGAAATGATCTTGCTCATACGCACTTTACCCCAGCAGTGTATTCAAAAGGAGCTGACACTCAAAAGATGCTCCTTCTAAGTTTATTCTCGCTCATTTGAATTCTCTTCTGGTAGAAATAATATATATGGGTTAGAGTTGATGTTGTTTTGTTTTTGCTATTTAGTTTAAAAAAGCTTTGACCTGTAGATATGTATCTACAAGGTTGACTCCTTAGACAGTGAAAGCATTTTGACTTTGATACTTTGATAATGAAACTATGAGGGTTAAGATTTTTGCTCAGCTCAGGATAAAAAGGATACTATCTGAAAACCTTGCTTCCTGAACAGAATTCTAATGATTTAAATATTCTTTCCCAATTTGGTGGTGTGCTTTTACAGAAAACACACCTGGAAATTTGGAGAACACAACTTCTAAAACTAAGTCTTAGGCCTCACCTGTTCACAGGTAAAGAATGACCAAATCAAACATTCTGGAACTTTCTTGCACAGCCTTCTTATAGAAGGGGAATTTATATTAACTCTTTAGCTGTAAACGTAAGGTTTATTAATCATAAAAGTTAGCCATGCATAGCAACAAATCATCCAATGATTCAATAAAGGCATCTTGCATTTCTTAGACTGTGGTAATTACATAACCAATTGGTAATTAAATAAAAATGAAAGCTGACCTTTCTCTTTGAGATGAAATAACACTAACCATATGAAGAACAGAAGATTTATGATTCAAATGAGCCTAAATAAAATGTGAAGGAGGGAACTATGCTTCTTCCTGAGAACCATCATCTTTTTTCCTCGTCAGCACAGATTCAACAAACTATATGACATATTACAACACGGGAATTTCAATTGTGCATTCATATGAGATTCCAATGTGACATGCTGCTATGCAGAGTAGATATTTGGTGCAATCCATCACCTATTAAAATTCTGTCAGTGTAATAGTGAGATTTCAGAGCATAGTACAGAATCCTGCATGAGAAGTAGCAACAAATAACCGATTACATTGACGAAGTCAGCATTTTTACTTCCTCACAGCAAAAAGTGAATTCCTAATTTAGTCTAACAGTGCTGTCTCCCCAGTATTTGTTCAGGTGAACAACAATGAAGTGCAAACAGAAATGCTCTTGCTGCCCTAAGTGGGGTTTGACAACTTTCCAGGGGACCCAATAAAGCCCCAAAGTCTAAGTGACAGAGAACTGTCTTCTTGCGCAAACACCAGTATGATAGTTATAACGCAAGCAAGGAGACTTTTATCCTCTCTTCCTTAAAAGTGACAAGACTCTCAGAAACTTTTTCTAAATCTACAAAAAAGTACATTGCACACAACTTAGAAAATGAAATCTCCAAAGAAGCAAACTTACATGGCAAACTTCAGCTATACACTTATGCTTTCTGTTCTCTTGTCCCTTTACTAGTGCCTTCCTTTCTTCCCATTATTTCATTTCTCTCTTACTGATCGATACACCTCCAATCTAACCATTCATCCATCTGGTAAAGACCAGAGGTACTGTGCTCTACTTTAAGAGCTTTCTGGAGTGCTGTTTTCTCTTCAGATACAAACCTGCTGAGATCTTAAGAGTCCTTCCAGTCAAGCCTGAAAGACAACCTGAAGGGTGGGAGTTGGTGTACATTCATTGTGATGGGGAAGAAACATACCATACACTAAACATGTATACATGCTTATACATGAGCTGTTCTCAAAAGGGTGGAAGAGAAAATGTGAGACAGGAGAGAAGTTGTAAGCAAATAAGAATTATGGGCAACATATTTGAGATATCATGTAGATATTGACAACCTGAATTTATTTGTAAAGCAGGGTTCCAGTTACTGACATAAAGGAGGTACCGCATGGGCCTTTTTTTTCAGTATTAGGTGTTGAATGGTTTAGTAAATAAATGAAATATGTATTAATCTATGCAGTTTGTCTTATTTATAGCCACAGAGGCTAACTCTACCAAATTCAGTAGCAAAGTAAGTTAAATAAGCAGTATGAATGTGATAGAAATAGGTGATTATTGCTTATTCTCAATTTTCTTCCTGTACCAACACTCATTTTATATAATTGGGCTAATCTAAAAGCATAATGTGCAGTCTACTCATATAACTAAATAATAATCATAATAATTTATTGAGTGTTTGCTATTTGCTAGGCACTATTTTAAGAGCTTTAATGCCTTATTTCATTTAACGAACAAAACACATAATTATTCAGGCATTATTATGCCCATATTACAGATGAGAAAACTGTGGTGCAGAAAGTTTAATTGTCCAAAGTTCCATAGCTGGGAAGGACTTCCTATCCTAAAGAGCCTAACCAAGAATTCATGCTATTAATCATCTAGTCACTCATTCATTCTTTTCAGATCCAGATATTCCTTTTCTTCCCCTTAGATTACTTAAGTATTTTTGTATTTTAGTATCACAGAGTGATTAATTTAGCCCCCACCTTGATGATGAAACTGAGACAGGCTGGGGAAGGTTATTTATGCAGTGTAGACAACCAGCAAGACTATTACAGGGCAAAGATTGACGGTACAAACTCTGTGTTTCCATGACACTGTTTAGCCAGTTTTTGCATGTTCAAGACAACAAAGTGGTGGGTGGCCCAGCCATTCCTTTTTCCAGGAATCTGCCCCAGCCACAAACATTACATTTTAAACCAAGTGACCTAAGCTCAAACATGATGCACAGTCTAGTCATGGGAAGTGATAAGCTACCAGTGAGCAGTTGCCACAGCAAGGAAGACCCAAGGGGACAAATTAACGCACACGCCCATACAGACACACACAGCTATTGCTAGAGGAAGAGGTATGAGAAATAATACATCCAAAAATGGGGCTGAAGCTGTGCTGGGGTGGAGGAGGTAAAGGAAAACTTTGCTAAGGTCATGAGTGCCAGCTGAAATAAAGACGCATACAAACATCTTCCTTTCTCCTCACAGCTCTAGAAGTACTGTAGAATCTTACATACTTTGACATCTGGAAAAATATTCAGATTTTGCCGGATGAGCATTCCTTTTGGCCACAGTGAGATGATGCTTAACCTCATGTGAGGACTAAACTAGCAATAGTGCTCTTTAGATGAACACATTATTTTTTTAGAAGGTAGTTGTTTCCTTCTAGAAAGTCTCCTCTTTAGAAATTGGCAGGACTTCTTCCCTTTTTCCTGTGTTGGCTCAGTCTGTGCTATACACTGGTTTGGAAGCATATATTAAATTCTACCTCATGACTTGGACAGAAAAGTGTAGCCTGGATTCGTTGCTTGTTGGTATAATTTATAGAAAATAGACCAGACAAACACAGGAAGCTCCCAAGGTACGTAAGTAGAAGTAAATAGAGGGATTTGCAAAAAAATATGGTCTAAAGCTCTGCTGTAGTAAGCTACATATATTTTATTCTTTAAATAAAAAACAAACTATCAAAACATTAGGAGCAACATGGAATGTTCCTTAAAAAAATGGACAGAACTCAAATATGAAAACCAGGTGCTGTGATCATTTGAGTCCAGGAAATGGATGCCTGTGTAGTTAGCTCCCTGATCTTTAATATGTACTACCTTATTTATGTTTAGCTTTTAAAAGGGTTAAAATATAGCATTGCTTCTTCTTTGTACAACTAATACATTCAATAATAAGGATAATGGTAATAATAACGGATAGCATGGCATACTTTAAGTGTCGTTTTCACATATGCTCTCTCATTTGATCCTCCCCAAAACCCTGCTAAGTATAGTTACAGAAAAGGAAACAAAGGCCCAGATGTGAGCATGCCCGGGAGAGTACACCAGAGACCTTGTCACACAACTTTCAGTCTAGGGCTCTTTCCCCTACCTCAAACTCTCATGACTGTATTGCTATTGAAAACTCTCTAACTTGTATCTCTATAGAGCAGGAAAACCTGGAAGACCCAGACAAAGATAAATGGAATCATTAGTCTTCAGTATATTCTAATGGAATGTGTAATATTTTTCATTTGGGACTGATGTAATATTGTGCCACAAAATGGGAAATCTAGCAAGTAGAAAATAGAGCTTGAATATTTTTGGAAGAAATTTTCCACTAAAGAAGAAGAGAATGACTCTAGTAAGTTAACATAAAAAATAACTACCAACCTTGCTGTCCATCTACATATCTCCACCTATTAGTAGACAACTACTTTCATATTTCAAATATATTGCTTTGAGTCAACACTTGGCTGTGATATTCAAAATCGCCCCCAAAGCATACTAAACTATGTGTTTTGAGGTCTGAAGAAAATGAAGCATAACAGAAGGAGAAGGAAAACAGGAAGGATTTCCTCTTATAATGGATTTAATTGTCCAGAGTTCAGAGTTCTTGCATGGAGTCCCTGCATGAATTCCCTATTCATAACAAATGGTAGACATCAGCTTGGGAAGCTGACTGCTATTTCCTCCAATAAATTTGTTCTCTCTTATCTCTCTCTGTCTCTGTCTCTCTCTCTCTATCTATCTATTGTACATGCTTTTGTAGAATTTCAGGAACAGCTTTTTATCTGGAAAATACGGCTGCCTGAAAGAGGTATGGAATGTAACAAAAGCTTTACCCCAAAGCTTCTATGCATTACAAAAGCTTGCACTTGGATAATAGAAATATTTAGCCTCAGGTGACTGAGAACACTTACTGTTGGTTGCATAACGTATGGCGGATGAGGCATCCATGAAGTACTCTGGACCTATGCATCAAACAGCATTTATTAGCACAAAGCAATCACAGAGAGAACTTGGTTCTTGTGTTCAGTGGAGTCACACTAGGTCATAAGAAAGTGGAGTCCATCTGACTTGACAGCTAATTAGTACTCAAAACTAAGGATAGAAAGGAAATTCTTGGACCTGATTAGTTTGGTCCCTGAAACATAGTAAAATGTAAAGCAAGTTCCTACTTTGCTGAAGCTGACTGCTCACAAAGACCAGTTTGGGCCTTGGAGCATATTCTGAGGTTGGTATGGGAGACTAAGTCTTGGGAGGCCTCAGGGATCTCCTAATTAGAGGTCAACTCCCAGGGAAACCCAGGCAAATAATGCAAGAGGCAAGAGTTGACTGCTAAGACTTCCTCTTTTCTGTCATTGGGTCTAACTTCAAATTCTCAAGTGATCCCATCTTGGAAGTAAGTCCAAGTGGTAAAAGTTGGGGTAAGAATTAAAGAGATCAACCAGAAATTTTGAGGAATGTTTTGGGTTAAACCCAAGTTAAGCAAGTCTGTGATTTTTTTTCTCTCATGGTAATTGGTATGGCAAATAAAAATAAGTATTTGAGCCAACCAAATGTTCTGAAATGTGCCTTGTCAGCCAAATAAGAAGATCAGCTTGTAAGAGCTGATTGTTACATAGAGAACTCTGAAGATTTTGTTTTCAATATATTCACACCAGTGAAATTGTCAATGCACTTCAGATTTTAAAAAAAAAGTGGTGAAAGGTGAGAATCAACAACATAGGAAATTGCTCTAATTCTTTTTTTGAGAAAAGAGAGCTGGAGTTAAATTCCACTTATGAGCCCTCCCAAGTGAAATCACTTTTCTGTGGATATTTTATTCATGTCACCAAAGTGCTCTATAATGGGGCTCAATGGGTGGTCTTGGCTGAAACAGAGGCCGAGATTAGAAAAAAAGGGTGTAAAAACAAAAACACACATTACAATCAGGCAGGCCTGCAGGAAGAACAAAAATGGAACAGCACCTGCACGTAGCCTCATGGGTCCCAAGGAAAGGCAATTAAGAAATCAGCCATTCTGAGACCCTCGAATGCAATTCACACAAAAGTCTATTCCGTTAACCCACCGACATGGATCAAGAATCTAAGTGCAGAAAAAGAATGAAAATGATCTGCTGCAAGGGGAATCAGTTAAGAAAAAATGCACATAGTCTCAAGTTTGATGCTCTGACAGCTGGGACATTCTGAAATGAAGTATGTAGTGGCTGAATAAGGTGAAACTTCACTGAATCAGTAGCAGTCAGCAACATGACAGTTTTACCCGTTGTAAAACATCCACCCCCACGATCCACAAAATATAGAGAAACACACGCATGCACGCACTTGCACTCTCTCCCACACTTTTTCTCTCTCTCTCCAAAGTTTTAAAAAAGGACAGTAGATACTCTCCATGTGTAGCATTTAGAGGCATTTTCTAACTAGAATTAGAAGAACTGTCTGAAGAACAACATGAGGTAAAGAGAAGCAGGGAGTAATATCACATATTTGATAACTCGAAGGGATAAGATAAGGAGTATTTTTTGAGGGAGAAGTATGACTATTTCAATCCACCTGTGTACGTAGTATTAACTGGCTACAACATTTGGGTTAGGACACACGGTGAGTCTCAGATTTTCTTGTGTTTCAACATGTGGAACCCATGAGGTCTCTTTTGGCCTCTTTGGAACTGAGAATGAAATAAGAGCAGGAAGTAGGAATGACTTTTTATCACTTCGATAATCTTCCCTATGTCTTGGGAAAAAAATGATTTAACATCTATCCATGTAGCTTTACACGGATGCACAGGACAATTGTGACGGAATGAGATGAGAATGATAAAATATCCTGGAGTGAGTGAAGGGAATGCTAAAAATGTGCTTTTAGAAAAGACACAACAGGGAACGTGACAGCTGAAAAAAACAGACAACAAACAAAATAATTTCTCAGTGGTAAGAAAGCTGTACTAATATTGGCTGGAAAGTAGCATAATCATGAAACTCAGCAGGAAGAATGAAAAGCACGGTGGGTTTTATTACTCAGTGAAATAGATGCAAACAAGCCCTTGAAAGTGTAGGCTAATTAATAACTTGAGTGTTATTATACTAGGATGTGACTAAAGTGTATGAGGACAATTAAAAAAAAATTCTACTGTGTCCCTTTTGCCATTATATAGTCTATTACGGGCAAGAAAGATCTCTTCTGAGGTGCAGCAGGTAAATCAGACATACCTGGTATGTGGAGACAGGGGAAGCAGCAATGAATGGCGTGATAGATGTCTGTGGAATCATGCGGTTGGTTGCAATACTGTACGGTGAAGAATAAAATCTGCAAACAGAAAACAAAAAAAGATTCATGAAGCTGCTGCATGCCTGGGTGCTACCAAGCGCCTCTGGGACAGACAGAGTTCCAACCCCATGTTTTTCCACCAACTGTTAGCAAGAGCATGCAGGAGATTTATAGTATTTGATTCCACGAAGAGAAATAAATTGTTCTGAATAAAATGACAACTTTGACTCATCTTATAAAATTGGCCGCACAAAACGTCTCTTCTGCTAGGTAAGTAGAAAAGTAGGTTTAACCAACTGGGAGGGGGAAAGCCGTGGGCATTGTTTTCTAAAAAAGGCAATGTCATGCCAAAGCTCCTTGAAAAAAAGGCAAAATGATAGCACCAAGCATTATAAAGGTGGCTAATGTTAAGCATACACAAAGTGCATCTATCTCTTCATTTAGGAAATAGGATCAGCTCCTAGAGAGTTCTAGATAATTTGTGCTGGCATGAGACCATGCCCTTATGCAGAAACGAAGCTAAATACTTTCTCCATGAAAAGAGAAGAAAGTGGACAACTTGTATCTAGGTGGTAATAGGAATATTTTCTGGATTCAATCAAGGCATTGGTGGAGATTCTGGATCTACGTGATCTACTGCTGTAGATGCTATAAAAATCACCGAATTTTCTAGTTCTTCAGGGCCCTTCACTGAACATTATAGAACAATACTGGGCAAGATCAGAGCTTCACAAACCGGAGGAGGGATGATCCTTTTAGAGATCTATTAAAGGGTAGCTTCTAGGTAGTGAAATCAGTGACACACCCATCTCTGCTCAGACTATACCTTAGAGTCCACAAGTTACCTAATGCTCAAATTCTTCACCAGAATTTTAAATCATGTTATTTCCTTCACGTCTCACTAGTGAATGAAAGGCTAGAGCGGCCAGCCATAGAACAGACGAAACCAGGTGACCTGTGGTGGAGTATTTCACTGATGTGAGGATAGATTGGGAAAATGTGTCTCAAGAATAATGGAGTCATTATTTCACTTTGCCACACCTTAGCAAAAGTCAACTACTACTTTTAATTTTTTTTTAAATAGTATGACTGAGGTTGGAATTTTGGGGACAAAAGCTTCATCACCCCTCAGGGATCACTGATATTTTGAACAGAGAATCTCGTGGGTTATCATTCTAAAGAAGCATTCCACGAGACCCCCATTACACGTAGGAGGGTTGGATTTCAAGGTGGCTGTGATTCAAAGAGTAAATTCCTTAAGCTTAGATTTTATAAAAATCTTCAAGCAAGGATTGGGGAACTGTAGTCTTAAATTTACTTTAGCTCTCAATAAAGATGATAAAGTCATACTCTTTTGGTTAACAAAACGTAGCTGAAAAAATTAGTCCATTGCACATTACATCCTTGCTATGCATACCCAACAGACCTCTAAGTTTATAATTGTGAGGTTTAAGAAAAGATATTGACTACACAACCTATTAGAATGGCCAAAGAAAAAAAATGACAGTACTAGTGCTGGGAAGGATTCAGAGAAAGTGGAACTCTCATTCATTGCTGGTGGAAACGCAGAACAGTATAGCTATTTTGGAAAACAGCTTGGTAGTTTTTCACAAAGTTAAACACACACATATCATACAACCCAACAACAACCCCACTGGTAGATATTAACCGAAGATAAATGAAAACTTATGTTTACACAAAAACCTTAATGCAAATGTTTATAGCAGCTTTATTGATACTTGCCAAAAACTAGAAACAAGCCAAATATTCTTCAACTGAATTGATAAACAAACTGTGGAACCAGCATACAATGGAACAATACTAAGCAATAAAAAGGAAAGAACGACTGATACATTTAAGATGATAAGTCTCAGGTGAATTACGCTAAATGAAAGAAGTCAGACTCAAAAGATTTTATATTTTATAATTCCATTTATCTCACACTATGGAAAATGCAAAACTATGAAGATAGAAAATAGATTTGTGAATGCCAAAGGCTGGGTTAGGGGAAGGGCCTGACTACAAAGACACATGAGGGAACTTTGAGAAGTGATGAAACTGTGCTATATCTTGATTGTTTGGTGGTTCCACTGTGTGCTTGTCAGAATTCATAGAATTGTACACTGTAAAGAGTGAATATATATTCTATATAAATTATACCTAATAAACTTGACTTAAAAAAATCAATTACTATGTGAGAAAATATCCATCCTTCCACTTTACAAAATTTATTGAGCATTTACTATGTACCAAAGATAGGTAAGACTCTAAAACATTTCTTAGAGTTTCTCTATTTAGCCACTTATATTGTATCTTATCTGTACATTAATCAGCCTAAAACCCTCCAATGGGTGTCCATTGCAATAAGAACATAATTGAATTCCTGGTATTGGCTAGCACAATCACACTACTGCCTATCTCTCTAATATTTTCTCCTACCCTTCTACTCCTAGCCAACTAGGATCCAACCACACTGACTTTCTACTGTCACACAATCCTCACTGCCCTTGGGCCATTGAACTTATAATTCTCTCTACCTACAATGCTCATTTCCCCAAACCTTCCTAAGGCTACCTCTTTCTCATTACTGGTCTCACTCAAATTTCCCTTCTTCAGAGAGGCCTGTAGCTAAAGTAGCAAGCACCATCTCTGCCTTAAATGTTCTCTATTCCTTTCCTCTAATTTATTTTTTCATTGCTCTTATCAATATCTGAAGTAGTCATTTTTAAAACCGTCTTTATGTATGTTATGAACTGAATGTTTATGTTGCTCCCAAATTCATATGTTGAAGTCCTAACTCCCACTGTGGCTGTATTTGGAGATGGAGCTTCTAAGGAAGAAATTAAGGTTAAATGAGCTCACAAGGGTGGGGCCCTGACCCAACAGGATTAGTGTTCCTATAAGAAGAGACACTAGAGAGCTTGCTCTCTCTCTCTCCACATGCATGCATGGAGGAAAGGCCATGTGAGGACATAATGAGAAGGCAGTTGTCTACAAGCCAGAAAGAGAGTCCTCACCAGAAACCAAATTGGCTGGATCTTGATCTTGGACTTCCAGTCTCCAGAACTGTGAGAAAATAAATTTCTATTGTTTAAAGCCACCCAATCAATATTTTGTTATGGCAGCTCAGCTGACTAATACAATCTTTTTATTGACTCGTTCTCCCAATAGAATGTCAGCTTCAAGAGAGTTGAGGACACACCAGCTTTGTTGCCTAGAACAGAGCCTGGGACATAATAGATACTTAATAACTATAGGTTGAATGAATGAATGAATGAATGCTGAACGACTTAGGGAAATAAGTAGTAATTACAGTACAGGATGGCCAATGTCAAGAAGGTGGGAGCATAGAAGATGAGTCCCTGAACCTATAGGAAGCTGAAGGGAGAGAACCCAGAGAAGATAGGCAAACACTGCATATTTGTAAATGCTCAATGGAGGCTTAACTAATACCTGCTTTCCAAGCATGCAAAGGTATTAGTAACTAGGGGAAACAGTCCTTTTCTACAAAAATCATGGTTTGCATTTAAAAATCCCCTTTAGGTCTTATCTTTGACAGATCTTATTTATGAGGCAGTGAACAGAAAGACTTATTTGAGACTTATAATGACATTACAGGCACCTATGACCACTCCACAAACAATTCTTCTCATTCACCATGCAGGGGTTTAACTTTTGTTAGAAACGCAGTTTCAGCCTCTTACACCAACACAGTGAATCGTGCAACACATTTTAGCATGCCTGGCTTATTTTGTAAAATGTACCAATTGGAGTATTAAACATGAAAGCAATAAGGATTGGATGGACAGGCAGAGTTTACAGGAAATTCTATGGGGAAAACAGAGCAGAAACACAAAGAAATCAGCCAAGTAAATTGATACTGACAAAGAGAACCCTTGGGGGAAATTTTAATACATTTTTGTTCTATCTCCTCTAAACATATGCATCAAACAAGAATGATATTTCATACTTCCCAGCAAATTCCAGTACTGCCACTCAAGTCAGAGAGTCATTTAAAATGGAAAATATACTGGGAAGAACAGACTCAGCACACCCTAATCTGGGTCTTGATCCCCTAATTCTGGTATTCTGAAATAAGCTCTTCCCAAATCCAAACATAAACCAGATGAATTTACAGGAAACCCTTGCCTAAACCACGACAAGAGAAGCTGCTATTGCATCTGAGGCTTAGAGGGACCATATCTCAAGAAAATACGCAGAGCCAGACTCCAAAGAGAGAACTGCAGAATGAGTTTCTCAATCTCTTTGCTTTTTCTCAGTCCCTGCCATGTATCCGTCATGGTTTAAAAGCACTTTCACATGGGCATCACATCAAAGAAAAAAGAACATCCAAATAAATACTTCAAGCATGGGAGTCGTGTTATTGGGGAACAGGAAAGAGAAAATTGACAGAACATTTCAGCCATAATAACAAAACTTAGGTAATTCTAAACATGTGGCTTTATGTTTTGTATCTGGTAATATATGCATTATGCCTTGCAAATGCTATTATAGAAAACTGGGAATTAATTCTTTAACAAGCTTTTTTCCTGGGAATAGTTTATTCTCTTAAGAGATTTTTTTTCCCCCAAAATCACATAACTGTATAAGTCTATGACAAGTGTTCCTTTTATACTTTGCCCAGTGGTTCTAAATTAGAAGAGATTTTGCTCCCCAGGAGACATTTGGCAGGATCTTGACACATTTTTGGTTGTCACAACTGGGTGGGGGTGCTGCTACTGGCATCTAGTGGGTAGAGACCTGTGATGCTGCTAAACACTCTACAATGCACAGGACAGCTCCCACCATAAAAATTATCTGACCCAAAATGTCAAGAGTGTTGAGGTTGAGAAACCTTCCCTTAGAAATATGAACTAGTTCTTCCAGAGAGGTTTCACATGAAAAACATGTCAAATGTCGAAGTGGCTAAGAGAAGTTAACTAAGTAAGGTCTATCTATAGAACCCTAAGGTGGCCTTTAAAAACTTAATATTTTTAAGAAAAGCAAAGAGTTACTTGGTTCGATGGCATTTAAAACAAGTGGACTCCAGAAGTCCAGAAAATGCAAGTCTAGGTCACTGATAGGACATTATTTTGCCTGCAGAAAAGTCATCTTCAGGGGATTTGGCAGTCAGTAATAATATGGTGGAATCGTATTCACTGACAATAAAAATAACATGAATATATCAATAACCCTAGGGGAGAATGTGTTTTAATGTAGAAAACCACACAAAATCCCATTTGCACACTGAAATAAGCAGCACTGGCTTGTCTTTCATGTCCACAGGCAATATTGTTAGTCAGAACCATGAATACTATCCTCAGGGCAACACTGTAGCACAAGATTAATAAGTTATTGGTCATTTTTATTGTAATACCAACATAGCCTTCACATTAGATTCCTTTCCCAGTGTAATAAGGTTTCTGTATCATTTAATATCAAATGCCCATATAAAACAGCTGGCAAGCCAATGCTATAGAAAACATTCTTTTTCACATCTCTCCCAAGAATACATTTTATTCAAATAAAACAATCCGAAAGGCTTTCACATAGCAGTCCTTAGTGAAAAGGGCACAGGAAAGATGAGATTTTAAATATGGAGATGGATTATTTCCCATGTCCCACACTCATATTTGAAAGTGATGGAATTTCATATTGGACTGCTAACAAAGCAATAGGGCAAAGCAATAACAAATTATAGAGTTATGCCAGAGAGCTCTGAAAGAAGAATGGATATTTGTATTCTCATAAGTTAGCCCATAGTAAAAAGTACTAAGGTTTTTACTTTTCCATTGTGACCCAGACACTTCCTCACTGTAACCTTCAAAGCCTTAGATAGAAGTGACATTGAACTAATTTTTTTTAAAAGTGATAATTTGGATAGATTCAAGCAGATGACAGAACTGACATTTTCTACTGCCTAAATGCAAACAGCACAGTTTCACCAGGGTTCATGTTTACGGATGTTTGTTCTTCATTAGCTAAAAATCAAGCTAAATTTGGGAGTATTTATTTCAATTTCATGTTGCTGTATTAATGTGGAGTTTATGGAACTCAGAACATTTAACTCTTTCCGCAGTTTGAGCTATTATTTACAACCCAGCCGCGTATTTGCTTGTGATACTTAGAAAACCCTTAGTATACAGCTGTGGGCTACCACAGGATCATAAAATATGTCCTTTAGCTATGACAGGGGACATCTTCAGGAGGAAAAGCTCATGTCAGTGCTCCATCAAGAGGCCTTCCTAATCCCTCATTAGAATGCAACTGCCTCTCCTCTGTGGTCCTATGGCATTAATTTCCTTTATTTTTCATTTTGAAAAGAATATAAAAACATAAACAGTGAAAAACAAGTTTCCCTCTCACCCTTATTTCCCAGTACTCCATTGGCCCTCCCTAGAGAAGCACTGTCACCATTTCTTCTGTACTTTCAGAAATCTTTTATACATATATGTTAGTCTATACATAAATCTCACAGTACTTTGTGCTTCTATCACAATACTATTTGCATTGCATCTCATACTACAACTGTGTACATGTCCATTGTCCCTGATATGATGTGAAAATTTTCTTTTTCAAATTTGTATCACCAAAATGATTTTATTTTATTTTATTTATTTATTTTTTTGTGAGGAAGACCAGCCCTGAGCTAACATCTGTGTGAATCCTCCTCTTTTTGCTGAGGAAGACTGGCCCTGGGCTAACATCCGTGCTCATCTTCCTCTACTTTATATGGGACGCCACCACAGCATGGCCTGACAAGTGGTGCATCTGTCTGCGCCCGGGATCCGAACCTGTGAAACCCTGAGCTGCCGCAGGGGAGTGCGCGAAATTTACTGCTACACCACTGGGCCAGCCCTCCAAAATGATTTTAAACAGTGCAATAGATAGATCAAAAGAAAAATGTTTGTTGAACTGAACCGAGTCAGCATTAAGCAATGTTTAACAATATTAACTGGATTACAGTGAATTGCAACTATATCTTTGGATATCACTTGTTCTATGTAAAATGGGACCAGATTCTTCCCTACAGTAATAAATATTTCTGTCTCTGTTAGGTTATTGCTCTCTGAGTTTGGTTTGACTGCTAGATCGAATGTAACAACGTGAATATGGAGTAACATACCTGATTCTGGACATTCATGCTTAGATCCCTTACTATGCTGAGCAAGTTATCTAAAGCAACTTCTATACCTCTAAGAGCCACATGCTAATGTTAACTCTAGGGACAGTAGTTGAGAAAACATTTTTGCTTATTTTGACATCTTACATGCATAGAAATGATTGATCTACCAGTTCCCTATTATTCAAATGTTACCATATAATGTAATAAAATCAAAGATGAGCAAAACATTTTAAAAATCATCTTTATGAAGAAGTGGCAAATGAATAAGATTAATTAGCTACAGTCTTCCTATTTTCTTCTATTTTACTATATAAAATTTCTAACTTCTTGTCACCAATACCACAATGGATAGTCTAAGGCTTCCAAAATTCCATTCTTAACCAACCAAGGACATAAGAAACTCACAGGCAGTTTGGCTGCTTTGGGCGAAATTGGAGGTTGTATTTAAGGAGAATCAGATTAGGGTCTTATATGGACACCGAGTGGGTTAATGGTGGGAAGGGGAATGGTTTCCCTAATGCCAGCTTGCTGGAGCCAAGCAGATGTCATCAGTCACATTTCCTATTTCTGATTTGGCATTCATAGCACTGGGTTAAACAGTCTACAAAGATGAATAAGACATGGAATCTGCCTTCACTGAGATAATAGTCCAGTAGGGAAATAAATATGGGTATCAATGTCTGCATGGTAAAAAGACTCAAATGTATCATGGAAACATCAAATACAGTGCAACAATAATATCTGCATTTACATTGATGATTACATTCTACCACATAGGGTTCCTTTAATCCTTACAAAGTCTTATGAAAAGGTAATATTATTATCATCTTCTTTTCACAGGGGAGGAAGACAAGCAACTTGCTCATGTCTGGTAAATGACAGAATTTGGATGCACATCTGCTCAGGCTGGTTCTGGAATCTGCATTCCTAACCATTCCTTATACTGTTTCTCTTACAACTAATTGTGTAACTATCTCTGCCTGGTATAATTTGATGGTGTTCTTTAAATGAGAGAGTAAAGAAGGAAACAAACTTAACCAATGGCAGATAGAGGGGCTGGGTTGAAGGTACAGTTGATAGATAGATTGCATAAGTCTTAATGACCATTATGATCATGAAGAATGTTGGAGAAGAGAGAGCCCAGAAAACTGGAGTTTCTAGGCTAAATGACTTTAGAGCGAATTAAAAAAAAAAACAAAGGAACAAATAAATTGATATTTGTTTGTCATTTGTATTTGGTTTGTATTATGAATATTTGATGAGCATAATGACCTCAGTTTGGGACATACAAAGATATCCAGTAGCAATATCCAATAAGCAGAAACACAGGTAATAGTACCTGCAACTAGTTATGAACTTGAAGAACAAATTTGGGAGTCTTCAGTTCCTAAAAGCAAGAGGAGTGGATGAGATCAACCAAAGAAAAGACAGAGCGAAAAAAGACTAAACCCTGAGAAAGATTAGCAAAAGTTGGCAGAAGAGGAGGAATAAGAAGAAGATATCAAACAAGCGGTAAGAGTGAGGAGCAAGGAAGATCAGCAAAGAATGGAGTTGTGAGATCCGAGAGATAAGAAATTTTCAAGAAAGTGTAAAGTAAAAAAAAGAAAAAAAGAGTCAAATGAAGCAAGATTTCAAATAGTATAAGGACTAAAAAGTTACAGTTACAACTGGCAAATCTGGAGATCATTGGGGATATCAGCAAGAGAACTGACCAAGTTTGAGTCCAGAATTCATACTTTAACAGGGTTTATTAGAGAAGAATACAGGAAGACAGCATGTATAGAAAACTGGAGTTGTTTACCAATAAAGAGAAGGCTAAAATAGTGTGGTCACTAGAAATGATCCCATTGGAAGGAAAGAATTACAGTCATGCATCACTTAACAACAGGGATATGTTCTGAGAAATGCATCATTAGGTGATTTTGTCATTGCCTAAACATCATAGAGTGTATTTACAGAAACCTGGGTGGTGTAGCCTACTATACACCTAATCTTGGTGTGGTACTAATCTTATGGGACCACCATCATATGTGCGGTTCGTCATTGACCGAAATGTCGTTATGTGGCACATGACTGTATTTTGCTTCTACCCATTTTATAGGTGGGAGACACTTGGGTATATCTACAGACTGAAAGGAATATTCAGTGTACAGGAAGGTATCGAAGAGAGAGACTGATTAATGGAATAAAGTTCTTTATCAGATGAGAATAGACAAAATCAAGAAGATGGGTATCTTCAGCATCTTAACTAAAATTTGTTTTATGAGGGAAATATTCCTTATTGTAAACATCTAAGTGGGCAGTGGATGAGGGTAAACCATTTCTGCAACTGTTCAAATAGTTCAAAGGATACAACATTACGCTGTTAATACAAGACACAGATAAAGGCATATCACATAGCAGGTGATTTAAGGTGGACAGATGTACTGCAGTCAACCCTGATATGGTATAAAGGTGGTGACCTGAAACGTGAAGCGAAGACCTGCAGGAGAAGGGAGAAATGTTCACTGTGCACCAGGCCATGGCACCGCCCCAAGTTCACCTTTGGCTGCTAAGATTGGGGGCTGAAACTGCAATTTTTTCTCTTTAGGTTTGCCATGAATCAGGATGAATTCTTGGGAAATTATGTCTTTAGAGAAGAAATTCAGATTTTAAATTGCACATTGGACAGATGACTGGCTAAAGCAGTACATACAAAAGAATCATTTTTACTCCAGTCCCAAATTTACAGTTCTCTTGATCGATTTTTGTCTTAGTGAGTCTCATGAGTCAAGCATGTCTGAAATTGAGCACATCATCTTTCTCCATTTTATTCCATGTCTTTCAGCTAATGGTACCACCAGTTTTTCCAGGATTAATCTTTCCGGGATTAAAATTTCAGGGTCACATTGGTTTCTCTGTCTTTTGCCATAATATATATAGTCAGAGTTCAGTTCAAGGCATCACTTGTTTAGAGAAGTCCCAACTAGCCACCCAAGCAAGGCCAGACTCTTCATAACATTGGGTTTTATTGTCTATACATAATGAAAAGCTTCTGTCACTGTCACTTAGCATATAATGATTATTTTGTACCTGTGAGTTAACTATGTTATCTCTCCAACTACACAATACGATTCTAGAGGACTTTCTTTTCCATGTCTTTACTTCTTTCTGCACACCAAGTTTATCGTGCCTTGTTGGAAATAATTAAATGCCCATTGCATAAATGAAAAGATACTTTTAATTTTGACTCCTAGAGGGAACTTTTAATCAACAAGGGACTAGCCTAGGCTACCACCCATGTTTCCTCTTTTATGGAAGGGTAGACTATGAGTTTCTTGAGGGCAAAGGCCTTGTATCATACAAGGCTTTTTAATTGTTTGGTAAGGAAGATCGACCCTGAGCTAACATTTTTTGCTAATCTTCCTCTTTTTGTTTGAGGAAGATTGTCCCTGAGCTAACATCCACGCCAATTTTCCTCTATTTTGTATGTGGGACGCCTCCACAGAACGGCTTGATGAGTGGTGTGTAGGTCTGCGCTCAGGATCTGAACCCACGAACCCTGAGCTGCCAAAGTGGAGCACATGAACTTAACCACTAAGCCACCGGGCCGGCCCCTCATACATGGTTTTTTAAATCTATAGAGATAGCACTGTGCCTGGAAGACTCAATGGATGTTTATTGAAAGACTGAATAAATGATTGCCTGAAGGAATGACTATAAGAATAAGAGGTAATTATTTAAACACTTTCAACACAAATTTTCATTAGAGGCAGCTGACCAAATAGAAAATGGAGTTTAATTCCTTCTATCCTCTATATCGGCCTTAAAGGAGTCCTTCATTCTGACTGATTCTTTAATGAGACTTAGAGACAACTGAAAGACATGGAGAAATCCAAAATAAAAGGCTGTGAAAATAAAAATAACCAGCCAACTAAAGAATAATTACTGTCAACTGCAAGAGAGCCAAAGCAAAGAAAATGGATGCAGAAATGAGAAGAAAGTTTCAACCCAACGGTATTCAGAATTACAGAATTTTAGAGATGCCAGATCATGTAGTTTAAGTCTTATTTTTCAGAGGAGGAATTTGAGGCTATGTGACTTTTTCTATGTAAGAGCCTACAAATTTCAAAATGCTTTTTAAAATGAAGAATGAAGACACAATCACCAAGGTACTAATTTGACTTCTGTCCATTACCCTTCCCCTGATAGCCAGAAGGGAAGAGTAAAAGCATTATTAATGTCAAAATGAACCTGGGTACACACTAAAATTATTGGACGCTAAACTCTAGAGTTATTACCAGGGGCAACACTCTTATCCTAGAGACACACAGATACTTCTCCCAGCCTAGTTCTATCTACACTCCCTCTTCACATCCTATTTCTTATTCATTCTCAGATGAGGAGAGAGAGAGAGAGGGAGGGAGAGAGAAGGGCTTAATGTGGGCAGAGGCATTGTGAGAATGCGTGACTTAAGAGATGCTATGAAGTCAGAGTCACTCACGAGAAGAAAAAAAGTGCAATGGTGAGAAACATTGGGTTCAAAGTTTTTGTTTACAGATTTAAAACCTAGACAGGTTTGAACATTTTTCTTCAGTACTGATTTCAAGAGCTCAAATATATCTTAGCAATTAAAATAGAGACAATATGCTCTACTTACCCATTCTGTATGGCAGCTGTGGGGTCATAGGTCAGAGCCATGCCAGCCTGTATATGGGGGGAAAGGGAAGAAAACAAATCTTAACATTTTTATTGTGGTGCTCAAAACATTCAGTACACACAAAGACTTTTTATCTTTACTTTCCATGATTTAAGTTTATTTTCTCCTATATATTTCTCCACCCTTACTGCCAAGACTAGCGTTTTTACTACCCACACACCAGAATCCACCAGCGAGTTAGGGAGTTTATGTTACATATCCAGACAAACCAAGGAACAGTGCAGCATAGATGATTTCCATTTCTACTTCATAAACCATCCACTGTCTAATCTGGTAGCCTTATAATTTCTCACTATTGTCAAGAGCACCTACTATACATCCCATGGCATGTAAAAAGGTAAGAATGAATACTGTGGTTAGGGTAAAAATAAAAATAAAAGCTACTTAACATGCATTCAACCTTTTAGAAGAAAATGCTAAGAAATATTTATTTTAAAATAGATCGTATGCCTCAGGGGTATGTAGGTCACAGAGTGTTTGTCCAATATATTGCTAGCACCTGTCTTACTAAGAGTGGTAGAAAGGGAAGGTCATTTACACAAGATGGAAATTCTAGGCCTTGTAGTCAGTAAGGATGTGATTTTATTCTGTTTCTAACAATAAGACCAGCTCTGAAAAACTACACTTCTGCAACTGACAGTAGTTTCAGAAAAGAATATAAACTTCATGATTGTTGATTCACAGCCTACCTACTCCCTTCATACACATCATCACATTTGATCCTCACAACAACCCTGTGAAATAGGCAGGAGAAATACTTTCTCCATTTTCTAGATGAAGACACTGAAGCTTGGAGAGGTCAAGTGACTTGCACAAGGTCACATGTTTGGAGGCAGAACCAGATTCCAACTGAAATCTTCTGAAGTGGGTTCTCTTCCACAGCTCTGCTATGACAATGACCAACGACTTGAATGACAGCTGAGGACCATCTCCAGCAATGTGGGAGAACTTCTCCTATGGTAGTATGGGCATCCCACCCTTTGTTTTCCAGGACTGTCAATCTGGTTATCACTTGTGAGCAGAAACAGAATGTAAAATGAAATTTAAAACTGACTAAGTTGTCTTTAGGTTGGATTTTATTACTTTTTTGAAATTTAAATGGATTAGACCAATGTCAATCTCCTGGCTTTGATATAATAACGTAAGATGTAACAACTGGGAGAAACGGGATGAAGAGTACATAGGATCTGTCTGTACATTTCTTTTGTAATTTTCTATGAATCTACAATTATTTAAAAATAAAAAGTAAGGAAAAAAGGTGAATTAGCTTTGAACACTTTTGTGGAGGATGAGAAAAATCATAAAATCATAAAAACTTTAAAGAAAAAAAGAGCTTTTGTATTTGAGTTTTTTCCAGTGTGGTTTTTCCGTCGGGCTCATTGAATTCCTCTGATTCAGCACATAACAGAAATGAAAATTCTCAGGATTCCGAACATAGGACCTGAAGTCTAGTGTGGCCTGCTACATTCAAGCCTACATTACATGCATTATTTTCCCTAAATAATAATTTTAAAATTATTATTAAGATTGTTATGAGGAATAAAATGTAGAGCCATATATAAATGGGATTGGCATACAGGGAGCACATATAAATGGAAACGGAGTTAGCAAACAAAGTTGAGTTGACTGTCAGAAGTTAATAGAGGTGCACTGCGAGCACCTGTTTAATGATAACTGCCTCTCACTTGTGTTAAAGAAATATGCAACTGATCATGTGACAACCTGGGGGACTGGAAGATGAGACGAGAATGAAAGAGGAGAAACGAAGACAGATTTTTGTTTTTCACCCTGGGAGAGGCAGAAATCGTGGTGTCAAAACTCATAGAGATCCTAGGTCTAAATTCCTCCCAGGAAGGGGCCTCTGCCTGGTGACTGGCAGAAAGCTGGTCCCACACTGAAGACTCCCAGAAGGGCGACGTCCAGAGTGAGCTGAAACTCCACGCCCTGGGACTGGAGGGGCCGCTGTAAAGTCTGTCCACTGGGATGAAAACTCCCTCTCGGAAACGCTAATTCTCTCTCCTCTAACCTATTCAAGATGCTACACCTGGGGCAGAATGAAAAAGAAATGGACTTGACACTCAATCAAGATACTGTTCGTTCACGAGAGATTTAGGACAATAATGATATCTTCGGCCTCCTAATCACTCCAAATTGTTTACATCTTAGGGGACTTCTTTCCTAGTCATCCCCACATTTACTTCTTTTCCTTTTACTCTTTTCCAACAGTGCTCAGAGCCCAATGCTACCTAGCATTTCTTGAATTATAAATTATCTTGAACATTCTCTTCTTATGCCATGTTTATTTATTCTGGCAACTTTAGGTAAGGATTTTTTTTTCTCTCACATTGTACTTGAATTTCTCATGGATTATAGTTAACCAATCAGTTCCAGCTAGGAATACGGTAATTATCAATAAACTCTATCTCTTTGTTGAATACATGTTTGCTAATCAGAAAACCTAAGTTGGCCTCTTCCTCCATCGTAAACCTCCATCCTTCTTTCAGAAGACGGAAAAGAACTGAGAAGATGGCAATATGGTTAAAGTGTAAAGAATATATGTTTGGGACCTGGGTTCAAGTCCTACCTCTGGTACTTTCTAGCAGTGTGAGCTTGGACAAATCATTTAACCTATTTGAGTCTCAATTTCCTCAACTGTTAAGTGGTGTAGTAATACCTACCTCATTGGACTGTTGTGAAATTTAAATGAGATTACATTTGTAAAGTGCCCAGCACAGTGCCTGGAGACAAGACACATACATAAATATTATAATTCAAAGCAACATGTGGCAAGTCTTATATGAGTGTATGGATGAGGTGTAGACTAGAGAGGCTGGGGGTGATCAGGGAAGGCATGTGGAGGAGATACAGTTGAGTGGAGCCTTGAAAGATGATTAGGATTTCCACAGGTGGAGATGAGAGGTGAAGGCCAGCTCAGGCAAATGGAACAGTATGGAAAAAGATGTGTAAATAAAAAAGGGCAAGATGGGTGATCCACTTGCAGTAGAATATTGGAGGAGAGCAGTGGGAAATAAGACTTGAAAGGAAAGGAAGGAGGATCTTGATTGGCTGGCTCCTCTTGGGGAGCCACTGAACAATTTTTGAATGGGGAAATTATACAATCAAAGAGGGATTGGATAACAAGAAACAGCATGAGACCCTGAAAAACAGTGGGTAAATCCAGAGCAATGAGCAACTGGAGTAGGCACTTGAGGACAGAGAGGTGGAGAGAATCTAAGGTGAGATTGTCATTGCAAAAGGGTAGGGAATGAACACAAGTTTCACCTACTTCACGATTTTGCCTAGGGACAGTCCTGCCTCTGAGTACCTTTGGCAAGAGGAGACAACAAGAGATAGTGTCAGGTCACATGCATTTGGAACATTGTGGGTAACAAAACAAGGCATGGGTTAAACAAAGGGGGTTTTGAACTTAACCCATTGGCAGAATATCATACCACAATAACTAACACCTGGTTTTCATTTCATGTGTAACAGATTGTTGACTTATACTCCTAACATGACATGGTCTTAATGCAGCTTTTGCATTCAATTTCCTTTTGTTTCTTTCCACAAAGGTAAAAAAGAAAATCAATTTTGCTGCTCTGTCTCACCACCTTTATACTAAGCTAGAACCAGGAAATCATCATTATGTAATTACCAAATTTTCAGGCATGTCTACAAACTCCAGAGTCACACAAAGAGCAAAATAACTTGGAACAAAATGACAATGTCACATCACGTATGTAGAAAAGCGATGTTTAATCCTGTCACTCTCTTTTAAGAGGGCTTATTAGATTCACAAATATTTTCCATTTTTCAAGTTCACATTATTTGTGTACTGGAGGTATTTATAATTTATTTAAGACAAAAGGGGCATTTTGTCATTTTCCAGAAGCATCTGAGTTTTGGCTTAGTATTTCAGCCATAATATGTATTTCTAGACAGTGTCTATACTATAAGAGCTAAATATTTTAGAAGAAATTTTAAAATATGGTTTATTGGAGTAATTAGGGTATAATTATTTTCAATAAATATAGAGGATTTATTAAGACACATCAGTTTGACTTAGGAGCTATATATTTGATATTTATAACTTTAAATGATTGACAGGTTAAATGAAGAGGTAATAATCATGGAAATACTGCTCAAAATGTACACATTAGGGCATAGGCATTATCATTTCAGAAAGATTTTACAGACTACAATGCTTGTTTTTTTCTAGGGAGCAGAGGATCATTGACTATAACAAGCCAATGAAAAGACAGTCTGACAGAATTATTTTATCACTTTTGAAACTATTTTTACACTGTAATGTGAATGGGGATCAAAAAGTTTGAAGTCGTAAACTTTATATGGACAGATATTTGCTAAAATTCCTGGAAAATTGAAACATAATGTTTTAGCCTGATACTTCTTTTTCTAAATTCTGCCTTGACAAATGAGGTATCGTAGTGAATTAGGACAAGACGAATTCAGAAAGCCAAACAAGAAAAAGATAATACAGTTTTCTAGATGTCATCTTTAAGGAGTTAATTTCTTGCAACCAAGTTTAACAATATTTACAACTGTTAGCTGGTTATGGTTAAATCAATAAATAAAATGAGATGACTTAAAAGATGATGTGTGTAGAAGGGGCTTGAAAATTATAATGAGTTATAAATGTTTAGGTACTGCTATTGTAGTGAAACCTCACTTAACTTTGTTTATATTTATTTCTTTTTAGAAAACAGCTCCTTTAGTGAGGAAGTCGAGATACAAAATTACATGTAAAATATGTGTCAAAAAATAAAAATTTAAAAAATTTAAAAATCTCTGACTAGAAATAAAAAATTAATTTCAAAAATGTTAAATGTCAAAATATTAGGGTGGTATAACTAGAAATGACTTTTTTCCTTTCACGTATTTTTTTCTGACCCTTGTAAGTTGTATATAATGAGAATTGCTTTTATAATGGGGAAAAAAACCCTTTCATTAAGAAAAGCACATTATAACCTCTATGATTTGTTTCAAAACTTTAAATTCAGGAGGGAAAAAAGGTCTATCACTTGCAAAAGTAATAATCAGAGGTCTGACCCAGAAGTGAGCTTGAAAACGTCAGGAGGCATTTAGCTTTGCTGGGTCAGTTAAATACAAAAGAGCTGGGATGGAGTGGGGATTGACACAATCAGAAGGATCAAGATGGGAATGGGCAGGATGTCAAGAATAAAGACTGAAACTTCAGGGTTAATGATACAGCATTTCCACCAGTGGACGCTAGTAAGAATACATAAATCCAAATGGCCATGCTGGCTGAGAAATTTAGAGTTTCATATATGATACCAGAAGTGTGGATATCCAAGATATTCAGAGGAACCAAAAAAAAGGTCACCAGAAAACCAAAATGATCAATACCAACTAAAGTTTTTGGCCAAAGAAATAGCTTCTAACCTTCTTCCTGCTAAGGGAGGACCTAATCCTAGGAAATAACATGCTCGGGGCAAAATTTGGGGCAGGCCACTGGAGCACTTGCTGAAAGGGGACGTGAGGGAATGAACTCCTGCCCTTTGTAAGAGGCAAGTGGTAGGGTTTTACCGAGAAATGGCTCTGGCCTGGTCAGGTGACTATTGAATGGACTGTGTTCTCCTGGAAGAGGCAGGCAACCACACAACGCAAGTGTCTGCTCTCACTTGCTGAAAGGATGCTCTCTGGGCTATGTGCAGCCAGTCCCTCTCCCGAAGACAAGATGAGGGATGAATGACATGTTAGACAAGGAAATTGCCAAAGTCTACAAAAGGGAGATAATACTCCATAGTCCTGAGATAAGAAGGAAACATCCTAGTTAATTGTCCTATAAAAGATGCCAGCCAACCTGTGAAATAGTTCACACTACATTCCCTGATTTTCATAATTTCTGGACCCAAGGAATACTTCTCTTCTAAATCGTATTTGATTAGTTTGTATCATTTATCATAGCAAAAGACCAGTGAGCTTTTTCTTCTTTCAAAACTCTTCTCCCTTGGCTTCTGTGAGCCTTTCGCCTAGTTTTCTTCTGACCTCTCTCAGAGAACAATTTCTTTTCTAGTGTTACTTGCTCCATCTGCCTTTGAGATGCCAGTGCTCAGGGTCAGGGCTTGCCCTCCTCCTGTCTCCTTCTGTGCAGTGATGACATTCATTTTCTGATCCCAGCTGGTATTTATGTCCCAGTGATTCCTGAATCTTGGTCTCAAATTCAAGTATCTATCCTGAATTCCAGACATTTATTACCAAGTTAAATTAGTAAGTTCAATGTATAGTTAGTGTCTCTTTTCCAAGTTATCATTTCTTGTTTTGGTGTTTACTAATATCTTTTGGTAAAAATGTCCTCTCCTGCCTTTGCTTACAACTTCCCTCGAATCCAACAGCCATGCCATTGTGCTGTGAGGATTGTTCTTGTGAGGGGCAAATCTGACCACATCATGATTCTTCCTTTCAGTGGTATCCTGTTACCTTTGAGATAAAACGTGGCTCACAGAGCCCTCATGATCAAGTCCCAATGCACTTATTGACTTTCACAACCTTCCTGTGCAACTCTAGACTCTACCTTTCACCAAACTCAGACATACCCTCACCCTGCCCGATGGTGTCTCCTCTGGGCCTTTGCTGCTGTGGTTTTTGGCTAGAGACTCTCTGCATCACTGTCTGTGGGAAAACTAAAGTTCTACTCTTCCAGCCTCAGACTAGATGTCACAGCCTCTTAAAGCCATCTCTTTTTCCATGTAGCATTAACCACTGCCTTTGCTCTGCCCCTGTGATCCAGGATGGGAGCTAATCTGACCATGCTTTGCCATGTGTGTCTCTCAACTAGATTCTTAGCTGTGTGCATCTCAGTGTCTCCTCTTCTTAGCCCAGTGTTTGGAACATAACAGAGACTCAATAAATGTTTGTCAAATGAATTAACAAATGAGTAAATGACAAACAAAATTTTGAATTTGGATTTCAGTTACACTGGAATTGGAAAATGGAATTTGAGTGCTTTTAATGATTCCTTACTTTATGAGTAAAATTTCCTTTTAAAAATTTCACTGAACTCAATTGGATTTCTAAAAATAATGTTTCAGCTCTTGATTTGGTCAGTAGAGATAGAGGAAAGCAAGATGATTATTAAGATTGCTGAGAGAACTTTGCAATGCAGCAGGAAAGCCATTGTACCTGAACCAAATTATAAGCAGGAGCCAAGGAGGAATTAGAGGCAGCTGAAAACCTGGAGCCTCCTCTTCTTCAAGTTACTGACCCAGAGTGGGGAAAAGAGAAGGTCTGTTAAAAGTCATCTTGACATCTTCAGGGATTTGTCAGGAATCAAGCAAATGAGATGCAAGGGATTTATCACTTTAAGAAACAGCAAAAAATAGGCAGAGAACAAAAAAAATTCACCTCTTTATGTTTGGAAAACGAACATCAAGGGGAGTCATGCTGTTGTTTATACACTGTGTCATCACGATAGTTCTCCTTTTTGGCTCTTACTAAAGCCTTCTTGTCAGACAGAGAATTTCTCCCTTATATAGCAATAGAGAAGGACAAGATAGAAAGATGCAGACAGAATTAAGACTGGAAGCCTGAGAAAGCCTATGGCCGCACAGAAAAAGCATCCTTAAAAGGGAAGCAGAAGAAAAGGTATAATAGCGTTGTGTGATGTAGCTGGCTAATGGTCTCAAAGGCTTGGGGGAAAAAGTTCTAATCTGAGTTTGTCGTTAAAACTAAAGTTAAATTAAGTCTTGATTGATAATCGTAAAAGAGACAAGAGATCATTAGCATATTTTATGTAGGTACTTCTGTTTTTATCTCAGTCTGAATGACTAAATTTCATAGAGTCTAAGACATAGTTGTTTTTTTCACACTTTAATATCTGAGAAATTGGGACTCTCATGATAATTGACAGCATTTGATAGTCTGGCAACTTTCTCTTCTTTTTTAGTGGTATTTAAAATAATATTTCATCTTTAATTGATAGTGTCTTAGAGTTAATGACATACTATCTATACTCTTAAACCCTAACCACAGTAAGTAGGGTGAAAAATATAAAATGCTGAGGTTGCTACCAGGGCGAGTCTGCACAGCTAGATAGGTGAAAGTCTCAGATATCTGGCTAATTGATCCATATTCTTCCAGGTCCCAGCTGCAGTTTGATGTTACCTGGAGATTGAATGCTGTGGCTTAAATATTAATGGGGACGATTCTGAGTCTTGTGGCAGGCTGGGGCTACCAGGACATTGCCAATAACTCCAGAAATCTTCCAGCTGATTGATGCCCCATTTAGTTGCCTTGATCCAGAAAGACTGGGTCAAGGGAATACAGGGGACGTGGAGATCAACCACCAGCCTTTCCCTTTGTAATTGCTTGCTATAATCTTCCCAGCCTTAAGCCCCTCCTAAACCCCACTCCAAGAACATAAGTATGTTATCCCGTCCTCTTCCTTGAGAATGGGAAAAAGGCAGAGGACTGAAGCTCATCATCAATCACATTATGTCCAAAATAACGCTATTATAGGAATTTACTTTTTATCAATAGGTTAGTAAATATTGGACCCAGCAGCTTTAAAATAGGAACACTCAATTGAGTAAGAAAGTTTTCATGCTAAGTAATTGCAAATTCAAGTTCTTGTGCTCATGGGAAGACTTCTTTTGAGATTAGAGGGGTCTTTCACCTTGAGCCTGCTCTCTAAATTCCAGGTAAAGCACACAAAATAAATAAAACCACCTCTGGTGGGTTGGCTAACAAACTCAACGTGCAAGTGTTGGCATGCATCATAATGGCCAATTGCTCTTTTCAAGACCATATATGTAAAGACTCTCCTTCAGTTCAAGGTTAAAAGGACTATTTGCAGAACCTGGCAATGTTGGTAGATATATCAATTTTTTTCAAGGTCTTATTAAAGAAAAGAGTTGGACAACTGATTGCCAAGCACTGTGATATATGCAAAGGAAATAGTAGTGAACTATATAGATGATGTTTCTACCTTCATGGAATATGTTCAAAGATATTCTGAATCTTCATGCTATAACTAAGTTCTTCAAATATTTCTTTAGATATACTATTTCATATGAAATTGTGCTTCAGTTTCTCCTCAAAGTATTTTTACTTCTAGTGGCTCACTGGGGCAGTACTTCGATTCCATATCTCTGAAACATAAATTTTCTAATGTTCAGTATTATAAAATCAAATTGCAGCCAATATGGCTTCAAAGCTAAAATAGAAATGACGTATTTCTGTGCCTCACTGTCAGGTTCTTCTCATATTTAATAAGAAGGATGTTGACTGGTGACTGATCAAACAGTTTGTGAGCTGGATGCAATATTCACAGTAAAACCAATTGAAGGCAAAGGGGCCACTTGGTTGAGTTGTGTACTGTCTTCCTCACTGCTCAGAATGTTTCAAAGAATGAGTTTTACAGTATCATTGGTAATAGCTAGTGACAACCAAATGCTTTCAAGAAACACAACAAAATTTTCTATTGAGAGGGTTCCCAAGGATGGTGACCATAGAGATAGCCTCTTTCTCTCCAGATTTTAGGTACCATGTTTGTCATTTTTTTCCACAGTCACCTGTGTGCCCTTTAACACCAATATTTTCCGTATCAACGGATGGAATCCATATCAACGGATGGAATCCATATCAACACCCATTTTAGTTCCTAATGGATAAGGCCAATAGCCTTTGTCTCATATGCAGATAGGTGGTTAAATAAGAATATTATAAATGATAGTAGAAATAATTCAATGTGTTAGGCTAAGAACTTGCTTTTGCTACAAAACGTATGTGAGTCTTTACATCGGGCCAAACATTTAATGATCCTTACAAAATTATTACAAGCTAACTGGTCACTCATAGATGCATTAAATTAATGAAAATAGGATTAGGGCTTTTTCCAAGTTCCTTAGAAAGTTTTATACTTGTTGGTTGAGTAGAGTAAGAACTACAGGCATATCTTGCTTTATTGTGCTTTGCAGATACTATGTTTTTTACAAATTGAAGGTTTGCGGCGACACTGCATTGAGCAAGTCTATTGACACCATTTTTCCAACAGCATTTGCTAACTTCGTGTCTCTGTCACATTTTGGTAATTCTCACAATATTTCAAAATTTTTTATTATCACTCTGCTATGGTGATCTGTTATCAGCGATCTTTGATGTTACCATCGTATTTGTTTTGTGGCGCCATGAACCACACCCATATAAGACAGTGAATTTAGTAAATAAATGTTCGGTGTTAATAGATAAATGTTGTGGGTGTTCTCACTGCTCCACCGACTGGCCATTCCTCCATCTCTTTCTCTCTCCTCAGGCCTCCCTATTCCCTGAGACACAACAACATTGAAATTAGGCCAATCAATAACCCTAAGTGTCCAAGGGAAAGGAAGAGTTGTACATCTCTCACTCTAAATCAAAAGCTAGAGATGATTAAGCTTAGTGAGAAAGACATGTTGAAAGTTGAGGTAAGCTGAAAACTAGGCCTTTTGCACCAAAGAGTTAGCAAGGTTGTGAATGCAAAGGAAAAGTTCTTGAAGGAAATTAAAAGTGCCACTCCAGTGAACACAAGAAGAAAGCAAAACAGCCTTAGTGCTTATATGAAGACAGTTTTAGTGGTCTGGATAGAAGGTCAAACCAGCCACAAAATTCCCTTAAGTCAAAGCCAAACCCGGAGCAAGGCCCTGGTTCTCTTCAATTCTATGAAGGCTGAGAGAGGTGAGGAGGCTGCAGAAGAAAAGTTTGAAGCTAGCAGAGGTTTGTTCACGAGGTTGAAGGAAAAAAGCTATCTCCTTAACATAAAAGTGCAAGGTGAATCAGCAAGTGCTGATGTAGAAGCTGCAGCAAGTTATCCAGAAGATCTAGCCAAGATCATTAATGAAGGTGGCTACACTAAACAACAGATTTCCAATATAGACAAATCAGCCTTATATTGGAAGAAGATGCCATCTAGGACTTTCAGAGCTAGAGAGAAGTCAGTGCCTGGCTTCAAAGCTTCAAAGGACAAGCTGACTCTCTTGTTAGGGACTAATATAGCTGATGACTTTCAGTTAAAGCCAGTGCTCATTTACCATTCTGAAAAGCCCAGGGTCCTTAAGAATTATGCTAAGCTGACTCTGCTTTTGCTCTATAAATGGACAAACAAAGCCTGGATGATAGTACATCTGTTTGCAACATGGTTAACTGAATATATTAAGCCCACTGTTGAGACTTACTGCTCAGAAAAAAGGTTCTTTGCAAAATATTACTGCCTATTGACAATGTATCTTGTCACCCCAGAGCTCTGATGGAGTTGTACAATGAGATGAATGTTGTTTTCATGCCTACTAACAGAACACCCACTTTGTAATCCATGGATCAAGGAGTAGTTTAGACTTTCAAGTCTTATTATTTAAGAAATACATTTTGTAATGCTATAGTTACCATATATATCGATTCCTCTGATGGATCTGGGAAAAGTCAACTGAAAACCTTCTGGAAAGGATTCACCATTCTAGATGTCAAGAACATTCATGATTCACAGGAAGAAGTCAATATACCAACATTAACAGAAGTTTGGAAGAAGTTGATTCCAACTCTCATGGATGAATTTGAGGGGTTCAAGACTTCATTGTAGGAAGTAACTGCAGATGTGGTGGAAATAGCAAGAGAACTAGAATTAGAAGTGGAGCCTGAAGGTGTGACTGAATTGCCACAATCTCATGATAAAACTTGAACGAATGAGAAGTTGCTTCTTATGGATGAGCAAAGATTCTTGAGATGGAATCTACTCCTGGTGAAGATGCTCTGAATATTGTTCAAATGACAACAAAGAATTTAGAATATTGCATAAATTTAGTTGATAAAGCAGTGGCAGGGTTTGAGAGGATTGATTCCAATTGTGAAAGAAGTTCTACTGTGAGTAAAATGGTATCAAACAGCATCGCGTGCTACAGAGAAATCATTAGTGAAAGGAAGATTCAATTGATGTGGCAAACTTCATCGTTGTCTTATTTTAAGAAATTGCCACAGCCTCCCTACCCTTCAGCAACCACCACCCTGATCAGTCAGCAGCCATCAACACCGAGGCAAGACCCTCCACCAGCAAAAAAATTTTGACTCACTGAAGGCTCAGATGATGGTTAGCATTTTTTAGCAAGAAAGAATTTTTAAATTAAGATATGTACATTTTTTTAGACATAATGATCTTGCACACTTAATAGACTACAGTATAGTATAAGCATGACTTTTATATGCACTGGGAAATCAAAAACCTTGTGTGCCTCACTTTATTGTGATATTTGCTTTATTGTGGTGGCTTGAAACTGAACCTGAAATATCTCCGAGGTATGACTGCATTTTTGTCTTTAAATCTGTAATAATTGATAATTAGCTGTAACACAACCCTTCAAATAAAGACAGTTGGCTCATGCATTGATACAGTTACTTTTGATACCCATGCAATTGTTCTAACTTAACCAATAGACTGGATTCTATTCAATAATAATAATCATAAAAAAGATCAAGTTGAATCTTGTTATTCACAGTAATTACATTCTATAAAGTCACCATCAACACTGAATTAGTGAATACTGAATCACTGCTGCTAGAGGAAACACAGGATTGGGTTCCTGTGAGCCTCTGCTCACGTTTTTACCAACAGATCAATACGTAACTTGTTTTATGTGTTTCTGTCTAAAGACATCCTACTTAACATGTGTTACTGATTTATTAACATTGAACTCATAGCCAAGAGCACTATAAGTCATGCCTGAACAAAGCTTATCTCTGTTTTTATCCCATATTTTCTCCATGAGGCATAGCACAGATTTCTCTTGCTTAAGAACACTAGACAGCACTTCAGCACTACACTTGGGGACCATTTTATACAGTGAAATCACCAATGAAAAGCACAGAAATGTGAAAAATGTGGTCCTAAATAAACCAAGTAAAGCACACTTGTTTACAGCATGAGAGCTGAAACAAGAAGACAGAGCATCAAGATTCTAACCGCAGCAGGGAGGGTACACTGGATGACTCAAACTTTTCGCTGTTCTGCACATCTGCAAATGACCGTGAAAGCACCATGAGGATTGATTTTGAGGTTACAAATAAATTTTAGTGAGTAGATAAATTTGCAAACATGGAGTCCGTGAATAATAAGGATCGACTGTATCTTTTCTCAAACTGATAATTTCGTGAGTCTGAGTCCTTCAGCAAACAAAAGAACATTGCATAAATGGCATTAACACCACTACTTGTAAGGATTCCAAAAATTTCTTACACAGAAGAATTTGACAACATCACCCTTGAAATAGATTAGGATGTGAAAGCTTAAAGATTATTTACATTCAGCACTATGGAGCCATAGTATGTGCAAGAAAATTCCTGTTTCCCAATTCTTTGTTCCAATAAGTCACCAATAGTGGCATTAGAATGCTTCTTCTGTAAAGATAATTGCTTTGAAGGATACTAGAAAGTACTGGAGCATGAGGATTCCATTTCATAGTCACAGAGGTTGCATAAGCACCTTTGGTATCCAAAATTAATTGCCATTATTTGCCAGAATCGGTAGGTTAATTATTCATTTTCTTTTCCTTTAAAAACATCAACCATGTAATTTACCAGCTCTCAAGAGTAGCTCAGTCTTTTCCTTGATATCTAGCAGCAGTTCATGTTTTTCTTTTAGTTTACTTTTTTTCTTTTCCTTTCATCTTCTCTATCCAAGTCCCCCTGTTCTTGTCAGCTCTTGGCTTTTATGATTAGATGACCTTCAAGAGAAAATTGGCTAGAAATTTGAAAATCACCTAACCTGTCAGTGCTAAATAATGCTTTATGATTTGGAATGTGATCTTATAAAAACATTAAGAAAATATGGGTCAAAGTTAAAATAAATTAATTTCTACTTGTTATATAAAATAAGTCAAAAATTCAGCTGGAAAATTATATTGGCAGCAAATTTTCTTTCAAATAAATGTTGCATCATTAAAAATAATTCCCATTTTGAAAATAAACCGATGTGGCATAACATTGGAAGCCAAGGAATTAAGATTTCTAGTTGTAAGAAACACATAGCAAAGCTGGCTTTCCGGTTAAAAAGCCCTGAGTTGTGTTGATGATATAATGGTGGTTATAACAGCTGATACTTGAGCATTTATGGTTTGCCAGGCACTGTGCTTAGTGCTTCATCTTCGCCACCTCATTTAATCCTTCCAATCACTAAACGTGCACTTTTAACTGTTCTCATTCTACTGATGAGGAAACTGAAACTTAACGACTAAAAAACTGGCCCGCTGTTGTCACTCAGCTCCAAAGTTGTGGATTTGTGATTTAAACTCTAGAGTTTACCCCCTTAACCACTAAAGTAGAGTGCCTGGTAGATTATGAAGAAAAGCAAACAATATGGAGCACATCACAGATGTCGACACACACGATTCCTTAAAATTCACAAAGGATTATTATTCTCAATGGATGCTTTAGAGAAGGACTCAAGGTTTATTAAATAGCACTCCAAGGTTCAAGATGCTTCTCTAAACACGATTCTGTCTGTGCCACTGAGCACCAAGGGCATGGAGGCCTCTCCCAGCCAAGTCACAGGTGGAGCTTCCCAACTTGGGGGAAAATTTCTGGTTTGTAAATGCATATAAATCAGTTTCTCAGTTACCTACCTGAAACACACACACACACAAACAAACAATTAATGCTTAGTAACAAGACAAATGTGAACTGACATTCCTGTGGTTGCTGCTGTTTTTGTTATTTTTATTATTATTATTTTGGCTTTGATTTTCTTTCCTTGTTATATAAATATGAAGCTAGCTACAGTCAGTAATTTTATTTCTACAACACTAAATTGTATTCTATTCCAGTGGTTTCTTTTTTTTTTTTTTTGAGAAAGGTTGTCCCTGAGTTAACGTCTGTGCCAATCTTCCTCTATTTTTTTGTATGTGGGATGCTGCCACACCATGGCTTGATGAGCAGTGTGTAAGTCCGTGCCCGGGATCCAAACTAATGAACCCTAGGCCACCAAAGTGGAGCACGTGAACTTAACCACTATTCCACTTTTAATCTCCTATTTTACAGACAGTGAAGATGTTTGCCAGCTTAGGCTCCAAGAGGATAGAGTATCTGTTTGTGTGTTTACATCATGTCCATAGCAGGCATTTTTCTTGTGCCTCCCAAATAGTGGACACTTAATAAGTGCTTACTGACTGACTGAATGCTCCTTGTTTAAGCTGCATCTTCTTCAATATTGCCTTTCAAAAATCTCTTTCAAACAGAATTCTTCTCTTAAAAAGAACACTTCTGCAAAAAGTAGTCAAACATTTAGAAAGTAAGACAGCAATTAGGAAACACAGGGAGGATAGGGGGTTCTCACTATATGCACATTTCTAATATACATCCAGGGCAGGGGTCATTCCTTACACCTCATTGCATCTTCAGGACACAGCATAAATTATTAGTCATGGAAGGAACAAATGCTTTATGATAATAAGAGCACTGAAGATGATGGTGATAAAGACACAGATTAAATTGATAATTATGAAGCCAAATCTGTGTGTATTCACTTTCACTCGAAAAAATAGAAACAAAAACAGACAGACAAAAAAAATTAGGACATATCCCTCAAAGAAAAATTTTACTCATCTAGAATTGGAATATAGGATGTAACTATTGTGTTATGGCTATCTGCCTACTCAGAAATCTAAAAAGATATCTTTGTCTCAATCATAAATGGATTCAGTCAGAATGAATAATTACTCCTAATACCTTGAGACACAACAAGGAAGAGGCTGAATATTTGGAATCAGGCTTATCAACTTTGTCTGCACTTGGTTATGGACTTCATAACAGCGTGAGAAATCCCATTCTCCCACGTGACCTTTGCAGGCCTTCATTCACTTACTGGCATTGAAGAGAATGTTTATTAATAGTAGCTCTGAAAGGACAAGAGTTATAAAACTTTACAGCACAGGGGAAGTATTCATCCATCACTGAAAACAAGTTGATTTCAGGTCTGAAAATAGACAACATATTATCTGGGTTATAGGTCATAACAAATCACTTAAGTTGGTTGTGATAAAACTGATAATCTTAGTTTTCAGCTCACTAATAGTGAATTTTGTGAGTGCATTAACTGGATCTACTAGTTTAAGGAAATGAAAGTACACTTTGTCAGTTTATTCCATCTCTTAAACGTTTTCAAACTAAAATGTCCAGGCAGGGCCCTAGCATTGCGCCACGCCAATGGGTGCCATTTACATCTAGTTTATGTGAATGGCACCCCATGGTGTTAGGCAGTGCATACACTGTAATCCTGTATCCAAGGCCTGTGTCTTGGGCAAATAAAAATGCACTTAAATAAAGCATCTTCAAGAAATAATATATCATGTTTCATCAAAAACTTGCTCTTTAATTGGGACTAGGTAAAGAATTCAAAACCTTAGTATTCCTAGAAAGTATCCCCAAACAACTTTCTTGATCTTCTCTCCAATGTAACTTGTAAACTATTCCTGGGAACCTGAGTGTTGATTGGTAACAATATTAAATTAGCTCATTTTCATATCTAGACTGTGAAAATAATCTTGCTAAATATTTCCATAGGAAGTAAAAATATCTTCAGAACATCAAACAGAGAGAAAATTATTGTTTATTGCTTTTTAACTTGGCTCTAGCAGAGAACTGTAAATAAGATAAAGGGAAGAAAGGTCATTTTATTGATTTTAGTTTTTATAATAAAATCTTGGCAATTTTTCACTTAACATATGAGTACTTTGTTGGGTTATTTCTTGTTCAATTGCCGCGTCTCTTGTTTGTGTCCATGGTCAAAATATTATTTCTTGGAAGGACAATTCCCAAAGCAATTGTTATCAATGACATTTAGTGATTCCATCAGTATACAGCTTGGGAAGACTTTATGAAAGCTAGATAAAAGTTTTGAGGCCAGTGAGAAATGGTTGTTTATGATATTTGAACGATTTAAGGATAATAGTCCAGCATGAAGATTTGGTGAAAGAGCACCATCTTCTGTGATTTGAATTTTAGCATTTACTTATATTTGAAAATTCTGAAGGAAACCCAAAAGACCAGTCACAACGAAAGTCAACATAAAGCAATTCAAAATTTGAGAGACTCTCGTCATCATAGTGAAAACATCCATCCTTTGATTTGATTCAATCATCTTTACAACATAGTCAAACGTTTTTTGATCAGTTGTTTTTATTATTTGAGGTATAGAGCCCAAACAACTTTGGTGGCTTTTTGGTAGTCATTGGAAATGTGTTTATTCCTTGGAAATACAGGAGGAAGCAACAGGAGTTCCTCTTGATGTTCGTGATATATTTTTGGACTGATCTGAAGAATTCCTGATTCCAGAGCAGTCATCTGGGGGGGCACTAACAAGATCAATTTGGGCAACACTTTGCCTGAAGGAAAGAACTGAGAATATGGTCTCAGAGGTACTGGAATGCCTGGCCAATGTAATGTCATGAGAGTCACAGTGATGATAAAGTGAGACCATTTCTGAGCTAGGGGTGACAATAAAAACATTTCACCACCAGTATGGCATAAGTACTGGCCCACCAGAATGTAATCACTTGAGTAGGATCCTGGGGAACTCCTGCTGTGCCTGCGAGCACCCCGTTCTTGCTGGAGAGGTCCTGGAGGAGGCACCAGGGTGGAAGGGACAGTCAGCTTATACTGATGGACTAGCGCAGTGGCTATTTATTTATCAAATAATGCAGATACATTTTAATATTTGACAAGTTGCATGGCTTTTCTGGTATATGGAAGTTGAATATCAGCCCTGTCCTTGGCTCAAACTTCTCTAGGACAGTGGTCCTCAAAGTGTGGTCTACGGACACCTAAGTGTTCCTGAGATCCTTTTAGGAGATCCATACATCCTCCCTTTTTCAATGACATATCTATGTTAAGCTAATTTTTTCATATGCTTAAACCAAACAGCATATTGCAACAGGCTGAATGCAGATGCAGATATGCATATCCGGTTACCTTTTGCTAAGCCAGACATTAAAGTAATTTGCAAAAATGTAAAACACTGCCATTCTTCTAAAAAAAATTGTCTTTGCTTTGAAAAATATAGTATTTTCCATAAAAATATACTATTTTTGTTAACAAGTGATGGGTTTATAAAGGGATCCTGAGACCAAAGAGCTTGAGAACTGCTGCATTAAGAAATACAATAAGACCTGTAGGACACCAGGAAAGAGAGGCCTAACAGCCTCTATCCCTGATCATTCCGCTCAGAGTTTCGGTTGTCACTTGAGAGATTAGTTAATAACTTAAAAATATCCCTGTGCTTCTCATTTATGCAAAAGCATGTCTACCAGCATATATTTATACTTCAAAACCTTGCTAATTTACAGTAATTTATGTGTATAAAGTTTTCAGTATTAGACTTTTTTGTAAAGAAATGCATTTCACCAAACTATGCTAAAAGAACTGTTATCAAATGTCACCCAGAAGAAAACAGCTTTACATAAGAAATTAAAATTTTAATTAGCCTATCACTTGTCATGTTGAAAGTACTTCTAAGATGCTTGCAATCCACTGGTTTTGTATCTTAAGCATTTCATCAGAAATCCTTTTCACACCATCATTTTTTACTTGATTTTCAAGAAAGAGGAAAAGTAAACAGCTACAATCTATGCTATCTCAAATTCTGAAGCATCAGAATCTAAATTATGATCTTTCATTTTAAGGGAACAATGACTGAAAGGTATACCATTATATTGGATGACAAAACAAACAAACAAGCAAGCAAAAACAAACACTCAAAATGATCATCTTAAAAAGTTGTGCTGCCAAAGGACTACACCTTTTGTGTAAAGGTAAATGAAAAGCAAAACCATCCATCAGAAATGGACTTCAAGGAAAGTTGCATGTCTCAATATTGACAATGGATAAAGGAAAGGGACAAAACAACCCATCTCCCTAAGAATCTGACCCACAGTCCTGGCCTTGGTTGGAATTTCAGTTCACGCAATCCTGAGGTCAGTGGCCTTAGGCAAAGAATGCAGGTAGTGCCCCCAGGTGACCAACAGGAGCAAATGCAAGTTGTGTTGTTAGAGTGCCGTTGATTATGGAAGAACAAATTTCAGAAGTGTTAAAATGTGGAAAAAGAACAACAGAAAAGTGTGTCTTAGAATCAATGAAACACAGAAATTAGAATTTACTGATACATAACAATTAAATATTGCTTATATAGGATTAATTTGTAGGATGTCATACTTTATCAACCATACTAATATACTTTAACTTACCCTAGCAAGGACAATACAAGGGGAAATGGAAGCAAAAAATATATAATGATGGGCACAATTATTCAATATTCTTGGTATGTCTACTTCTAAGACCACAATCCATGTAGAAAAATTAACATGCTCACCTCAAAACCAAGATATTTGATAAGCATTCTTTTTAGTGCATGCCACTTCTTTTTTCTGATTTCTTTGCTCAGAATGTATCTACATACTTGGAATATGTTTCTATTATTATTTAACAGAAATAAATTTATCAATGTCCCTTCATTTTCACAGTTCAACAGGAAAATCTATAGCTCTTAAAAAGCAACTTTTGAAAACAAAGATTAGAAATATACCTTTAAAACCTACATTTAAATTATGAGATGCTCTGGTTGCTACACTTGACTCCATAATTCTTCCCTGCCAGTAGTACACATGGTCTTTACCACACTTCAAACCCAAAGCCCTGGATTCTGTCTAAGTAGCGCAGTGGCAGTTCTAACTCTGCATTTCTTTTATGTTTACTGGTTTGGTTTCTAAGAAATGTAGACTCAAGTGAGTTGTCTTGCTGCAAGTGTCATCTATTTTGTGAACGTAATAATACAGATTCTTAAGAAGACAGAAACTGAAGTTCCAGCCAATAGTGCTCAGTTACCTAATTGAGTGTTGAGGCTTTTGGGTTATGGTCTGTGGTCCAGAAATCTCTCTAATCAGTGAGCATTTGACCAACCAAATTTTAGAAGATCAAATGAGTCTGTCTGGACTGTGGATGTTTCGTATGGAACCGACATGCTGAGTGCTGTCAGAAATCAGCTGTCTTCTGGGGGCAGCGGGGCTACCTGCTGATCGCTAAACTGCATGCTACAAGCACAGGGGTCATTCCCTCCTCACTCCCTTTTTTGAACATAGCATAAACTGCCTTCCTAAAGTTCAGAATATTGAAACCCTTTCCTTTCTTAATTAGCTTCAAGTGCTCGATGGTGATTCTCTTCTTCATGTCTTAAGGTAAGTGGTTCTAGATTATACAGTACTTGAACACAACTATACCCTTTCACAGGGTTTTTGAGACCTGCATGGAAATATTCAGAACAGACGACAGTCTTAAAAACTGAAAAATGGCTAAAGGTTTTGCTGAGAAAAATCCTAGCCTCCTTTCTTTCCCTACAACTGTTCTCTCAGTGTTGAAAAGGTAAAATGCTGCATCAAGTAGGATGCCTCTTAAATGATAAATGGATGAAGTAGGTGCTTTGAATAGAAATACTAAAAGCTCTTCTGTTGAAATTATGGCCTTGGTACAAAATGGCATTTATTCAAGTCATTCAGACAACTCCATTCTATTTCACAAAGAATGAAAAGACCTCTTAGAAGCCCAGATACCTTTTCCTTGTCTTCTTACAACAAAAATAAGCAAAAGGAACCCATTCCCAAGTGGCACTGGATCCTTAAGTTTGCTTTTCTACTGTTTGTTTTAGGAGGGTGAATGGATAATTAACTGTTACATGCTCTTCTCCTTGTTGTGAAAAGCAAAACCTTGTGCATATCAACTTTTTTCCCTCCTTCTTGACCAATAGAAAACATCATATTTTAGATTGAGATATACATATATAAAACACATATCAACACATTTATGAACATATGAGCACATGCATAAAACACATACATGTGCAAGTGGAGCATCTCAACGGTAGAATGAAATAAATCTAAATTTTTGTTTTTTTTTCAAAACACAAACGTTCAACTCTCACTATTGGTTTTGCTGAAAATATTTTCCTAAGTAATTATACCCTTATTTTATAGTTATTATACAATTACGGATCAATTCTTTGTGGATAAGTCTGTGAGTGCCTATCAGGTTCAAGTTTGGCTAAAGACAGAAGACTTACTGTAATGAAGAACTGAGGTCCATTTTGAAGTCCTATACTCCTCCTTGAGTAATTTTATCCTGAGCACGTTAATAGAGGCCTGCTCATTTGCCCCCTTTGAAGACATTTGGCTTGCCACAGGACCTGATTTCATCATGGCCCCAAATGTCTGCTTTGCAGCCCTTCAGAGGGATGTCTGCTGCCAAATTTCTGAGCAAAAGTCAGTCAGGACTCACCTCTCCTTCCCTGGGCCAAGGCCTTCCATTCTGGGTGTATTTGCTTTGATTCTGTCGCTTCTTTTGTCCTCCATCAGCGAATTTGCACAGTAAAGGCTCACTAGGGGCTGGGAAGATAAGAAACCAATTCTACATTAGCAAATCCCCCTTAAAAATAAGTGATTATTTGAGTCACAGTAGTGCTTTGTAATGGATATCTTTTGAAGTAATCTTGCTTCTGGAGAGATATTTGGCCCTCTTTTAGCCTCAACTCTCTTGGCTGCTGTTCTAACTGGGCTTCAAAAAGGTCCTGGCAGACCATAAAAGAATATAACAAATATTGTTGAAAAAATAATCTGTTGAAGCAGAACATGAATTTGCCTTAGAAGTAAAGAGTCAAGCATCGACCCCTCCCAGTCATGGTAGAAATATATTCATAAGCAGTATTTGTTTGTGGATAAATATTTCTCCCTCAAAGCAGCTATATTCACTGTAGAAAGTGTGGGATTCTATTTTGGAAAGAGATACTTACGAGCTTCTTTCTAAGAAGGGAGCTATTTTGCTAATTGCAACCAAATTAGCATTTTATTCTCATTAATCCTCTGCAATTTCAAAAAGGCTAGAAGTTGACTGTCCATCCAATCCCTTTCACTCTAATTTTCTGGTAAAATCTAGTCAGAATCTCAGGGAGAGTAACTATTTGAATATTAAGTGAACTCACATGATAAAATTTAGCCAAAGGATATGGGCCTAACAAATGAATCACGGACTGGGGGGAAATGTGGTGGTCCTGGGTGACTTATGTAAATTAATTTCCTAAGAGAAAGTGGCCAAAACTAAAGTATGACAGAACTCCTCTTCCAACAATGACATTGCAAAATGACAATCTTTTAAAACATAACAGGGCAAAAATTATTCTTTGAGAATTAATGCCCCCTCCACATCCCGACTTGACTGGAAAAATTGGGACTTGTTATTTCCACAAATATAGTTAAAAATGAATAAATAAAAAGAAAGCCACATTGGCTTAACAAACTTGATCAACACATTAACATGGCTGGGAGGGTTTTTTGTTAGTTCATTTTCTTGAATAAACCAAATATTAATTTGTAAGTTCACAATCTGAAAACCAAAATGAACCCCCTCGACCCCTCACCCCCTGGGAAATGTGTTCTGCTAAAGACTAATCATATTAATGGTCCTAATTCTTTACCCCTACCTGGATCCTTGCCTTTTGCCTTGCAGTATTATTGAGCCCTCTCACTCTGACTCTTGGTCTGATCTCATGTGAATTGCTTTGGCCAATGGGATGTTAGCAAATAAGACATAAGCAGAAACTTGAAATGGTTTTAAGCATTGAGGCTTGCTTCTTTTGCTTCTTTGCATGGCTACGTGACTATGCCCAGCCTAGCCTGCTGGAGGATGGGATACAAATGTAGATGTGTCATCCCTACCATCTCAGTCAAGGCCAAGCTAGATTATCTAATGGCCAGCCACCACTCAGACATGTCAATGAGCTCAAGTAAGATCAGCAGGGGTACCTAGATAACATGCAGTTGGCCACAGAAAAATGTATAAGCCCAGGTGAGATCAGTCAAGGCCATCCCACTGATGTGTGAGCTGAAGAAATCTTTATCGTTTCATGCTACTAAGATTTTGTCATTGATATGCAGCATTATTATCTTAATAGAGAACTGACACCATTTCCCCCAAACCCATTTCTCTCCATTCCCACTCCCAGCTAGGTTGCTTGCATTTACTAATCTGGATGAAGCAAAAAATTATAGAATTCACGAGACGCCCAATTGTCTCCAAAATCTATAGTGGAAAAAGAATACAGCCAAACAGGTATCCACAAATAAATATTTGAAAATCATTTGGCTTTAAGGCAGTAGTATTTTACTCCATCCATTCAGTTTACTCTTTATTAGCAGCAGATTTCTATCAACCAGTATTGGAGGAAATGGCTCAAACAGATAGGGGGTCACAACTGGCCATGAGAAATGAAAAATAAAATGTTTTTTCCTATAAAGATAGCATGTAGGAATGTGTAACTTATCCTGGCACACAACTCTGTATACAGAGGGCTCTCAACAAATATTGCTACCTCACTGAGCACAAGCGCTTTTCAACTGCCTGCTCTTATGAGCCTCTGACTTTGATGACTTTGGTAAAACCACAAAAATCACACCAGGGAAAAGCTGAATCATGAAATGTCTGCAGACAGTTGTTGCCATCACACTAGAAGGAATCTAAATTCTTTCTCCAGTTGAAAAACCAAAGAGTAAGTACAATCGCTGGACCCCAAAACTCTACGCATAAGAAAATTTCCTGTGAGATTTCAAAGGTGTGTATTTATATAAATAAAATCATTCTTCACTATAGGATATTTTCTCTCTTGCCATTTTAAAGATTCAAGGTATATTCATCCATTCAAATGAGATGGTCATGCTAACGCGTGAGTTTATCACTGGCAATAGTACGCATTTCTCACAAAAGGCAAACAAATCTAGAAATATCTTAAATTTCCTGCTGTAAAGAATTATAGAATCTACCTTTTATGCTTCTTTGAATAATGACTTTCATGAGTCCTAACTTCTACTATCTAAAGCAGTATTCTTTTTATTGTTTCCGGAAAACTGATTCTTTTAGGGTACATAGTATACTGGTTCTAACCGTCTAGAATATGCTAATGGCTCCTCTTTACGTTGTTCATGTTTCTATAGTGTTCATGTTTAACACACACTACTTTGGGTGAATTTAATTGTTAGGAGTAGCAATCTGCTTCCCGAGTTTGAGGTCTGCTTCCCTGACTTACTAGCTACACGACACTAGGTGCTTTTTGTTTGTAATTTCTGCAACTCATTTTCCTTATGTACAGATAAGAATAACAATGTTATCTACCTCAGAGAGCTGTTGTGAGGATTAAATAAATTAATGCATGGAAAAGGCTTAAAACAGTGTATGTACATAATTAAATATTAAGTCCACGTTAGCTACAGCTATCATTATTGCTTAGCATCTCCATTAGCCACCGCCCAGTTATCAGCTGTGAAACCTGATCACTTGTCAGAGTCAGAGTTCAGAGTGTTTAATCAACTAGACTTAATTTTCATCAGCTCTGTTCCATTTTAACTCACGGCACGTTGGCTGCAGATCTTTCAACTATACTGTGAGAACGATGAAAAGAAGATTTGCTCATGGAGAGGATCTGTATTTCCAAAACGGTTCTTGCTGACTACAGCTTGTCACGGGACCATCTGCCCACCACAGGCCCCACTGTGAGTCATCACCGAAGTCTGGCTTCCATCATCCCCCGAATAAGGTGCAGGTCATGTGTGTTAACATGCAGTTCCCTACAATGAAGCTCAGCGCTCCTTTTTCTGGCTTTTTAAAAAATTATTATTACTATTATTTTTTTGTCACTCAATTGCAAGAGATCTATTGGCAGTTTCAATCCATCAAAGCTGTATTTCTCTACTAAGAAGGGTATCGTGTCATCCACACAGCAATAAATTTTATTGGGGTTTTCCTTCTCCAGATCCCACATTAAAATGTTAAATAACTTTTCTAGAGCTAAGTTCCAGGAACCCTTTCTTTCTTGAAAGAGCTGACCTCTATCTTCAGTTTGCCCTCCCTAAAACTATGCATACCTAGAATAACGTATCTTAGACGGCACGGTTTTCCCTTGTTTAAACGTATGTATTAAATGTATATATTTTAAATATATATAATAAGTATATGTATATATACTGTACATTTATTTAAACAAGAGAATTGATATATATGATATATACCCACACACACACACACACACACACACACATATACATATTTAAAAGTCTTTTTTGAGAAACCTTACAAGCTATAGAATTAGAGGGGCAACAATGGCCAGAAGAGAAAAGGCCCTGAGCAAATTATTGACCTTAAGATTTCTCTACCCACTGGCATAAAAATATTTTGCAGAGGCACTGATGAAACAAATATTATCAAATAATTTTCTAACTTGCCAAAGATCAAATATAGATAGACTATGAGAACCTACCTTGAAGTTCTCCATTATTGAAAAGAGAACTTTCAAAAAATATATATATACACACATATATATATATATATATATATATTTTTTTTTGGTGAGGAAGATTGGCCCTGAGCTAACATCTGTTGCCAATCCTCCTCTTCTTGTTTGAGGAAGAGTGTCCCTGAGCTAACATCCGTGCCCGTCTTCCTCTACTTTATATATGGGACACTGCTGCAGCATGGCTTGATGAGCAGTGTATAGGTCTGCACCCAGGATCCAAACCCACGAACCCTGGGCCGCTGAAGTGGAGTGCATGAACTTAACCACTATGCCACTGGGCTGGCCCCTAAAAAAATATTTTTAACAATAAGGGAAATTTAAAAATTCGTGGAGTGAGACTTTCTTAACTTTTAACTAAAATGTTTTTGTGAGTGGTGTTTTACAGTGTCTTGGAGGCCTCAAATTTTAGCCACCTGATATTTGAGGACCTTCATCAACTATTACACTATGGATGTTGATAATGACTTATTTATATTTATTGACATTGTTAGGCTGAAACATGTGCTGTTACTTTATTAATTTGAAGATGATTATCATGGGAAAGCAGATAGGGCCACAATGTTTTACTAAATGAATTAAAAAAATAAACCCCTAGAAACAAAATTTCAAATGTGTTATTAAAAAAGGATAGAATATCCATAATATTATCCTTGAATTCCAGGCACGTAATTCTGATTGTTAGTTTCCCAAGGGGCAACATTTCATTGAGAATGGAAGAGAAAATGTCACTAAATTAGATGAATTAAGATTTACATAATCTTCTAGTTCTTAGGTGATTTCTAAATACCTGCAACAGAGAATCCAAACTCCTTGATCAGAAAAGAATTATCCACTTAATCTCACCTTTCATCATTCTCCTCCCACCCCACGTGCTTTACAGTCCTCTCACTTCTAAATTCCTTTCCTCCTGCCTAGAATTTCCTTTCCCAGCTTCCCCCCACACACATCCTCCATCTGGCAAACTACTACTCTACCTTCAAAATGTAGCTCAAATGTCACATTCTTTGAGAAGCCTCTGCCTCTACGTCATCTCACTTTAGAGTGAAATTACCTAGTGCTTACTTAGCAGACTTTTAATAGGTTGAATGCTATTTCTGTTGTGTTATGTCCTTTGAGAGTAACAATTAATTTCCAGACTTGAGGGTGAAAAGTGATTATAGCAGAGGTCAGGGTGAAATTTACATATATGTAGTGTGTGCGTGCCTGTGTCGGGCGCGGGGGATGCGCACTCTGTTGACAGCATTTGGGGCATAGGTATACATAACCCTTGAAAGTGATACTACTCAAAGTGTGGTCCAAAGACCAGCAGCACTGATATCAGCACCTGGGAGCTGATTGGAAATGCAGACTCTGGGGCCCTTCCCCAGACCTGCATTTGAGCCAGATCCTCAGGAGATTCATGTGCACGCTAAAGTTTGAGAAGCACTGATTTGATTATGACTGGCTCCTTAACTAAGAAGAAATACATCTCAGATGTTAAACATGAGTCCTCTGAATAATGAGACGATTTCAGTAGCACAGAAATATTATATTGTCTACAATTTCCTTATTGCAGTGTTATGGTGCCAATTAATTTTGTTTAGTCTCTTTTAACAGTAGTTAAAACAGAGACTAAATGAAGAATAGGCCTTTGTGGAAGTGAGATGCAGTTATAAGCCACAGATTGTAATGTGCTAGAAGACATTATGGTCTATCATGCAAATGGGGACCATTTAAAATATAATTATAACAATGCATGACAATAAAGTTGCATGGCAATTATGAAGGAGTAATTACTGTTCGCTTGCTTAGTGAAGTATTTCTAGTCTTCCAAACTTTGTATTAAACATGAAACATTCCATGCATAAACTGATAAGATAATCTAATGGTTTACAGGATTTGCTGTTTTAAGCAAAAAAGCAAACAGAGCAACAAATATTTTGCTTAGCAAGATTAATGTGAAAAATTTTACTTTGATTTTCTATTTGAAACTTAACACACCTCCAGTTTGATGATCCACTAAGAATGTTCTCTAACATCATATTTAACCAGTAGACATGGACATACATCTTAGCTAATATATATCAATAGCATAATTCCTGCTGTCCCTTGGAGAAGTTGAGCATTTTTTTTGTGAGGAAGACCAGCCTTGAGCTAACATCTGTTGCCAATCCTCCTCTTTTTGCTGAGGAAGACTGGCCCTGGGCTAACATCCGTGCCCATCTTCCTCCACTTTATATGGGACGCCACCACAGCATGGCTGACAAGTGGTGCATCTGTCCACACCAGGGATCGGAACCTACGAACCCCAGGCCACCCAAGCTGAGTGCGCGAACTTAACCACTATGCCACTGGCCCGGCCCCAGAGTTGAATATTTTTGATTTTAAGCTTTCAATTTACTTAAATTCTTCTAGCATTTATGTTGGATTGTGGTGATGATTTTTAAAAATATCTCTTCATTACCATAACTTACAGGTCTGATGGTTTAAATATTAAATTTAAAAATTCCTCACCTCAGATTATAGATCTTACTTCAGAAAAGAAATAAAGGTAGGGTGGGAGGAGCTGGGTGGAGAAGATAAGTTAATGACAACAGAAGCAGTTTATTAGAGGTGAGCTTTCAAAATTTCAGAGTAAGAGTCAGTGGATGAGATAAAGGAGTTAAAAAAAGAGAATTTCAAGAACTGAGTTAAAATACGATAAAATTTTGATCTAGGAACTACCTTTTTATTTGTTTTTTAATGTGTAAACATAAATTAGTTTTCAATTAAAGAAATAAAACAAATTTTAAAAAACCCAAAAGTATTCCTTTGATATTCCGGGTGACTTGCCGATTAAAAAGATGTCCATACTAATGGATTCATAAATAATACAAATCGAAGGATGTTAATCAAACTTAGAAATTTTGTTACACATTCATTCAGTTTTTAAAAACCCTCAAATCTCATCGGTATATGATATATGCTGCACTACCCGGGACTTTGCACCTGGCAAAGTGCTCACAGTCTAGAGGGGGAGAAAGACAAAAAGAGAACTCTAATAGATTTCAATAGATGCCACAACAGAAATATGGATAGGTATTTTGGGACCATAAAATGGACATCAACTTCTAGCACTATAGTCATAGAATATCCTCTAGTTTAGAAATCGCGTCCAATACCACACAGAGTTTTGAAACATCACAGTTCTCATGCATGGCTCCCCCTGTGCCAACTGTCAGATCATGAATGAGCACATGAAGGCTGATACCCAGCGTTATTTAGTTTGGCTAAAAGTAGGCTTTCATCAAATATTTGCTCAATGAAAATAAGAATGAATGAGATGGATGCAATGATAGGATTTAGTTGAAATACTTTTGGAACGCCTGGGGCCGTATAGACTTGAAGCTAAAAACCGGCAGCCATATAACAGTGCATGTGAACTCCTTTCAGCGTTTGCTCCAATGCTCCACAGTCCTTAAGCTTTCTGCTGTCTTATACCTGACCAGCATCCCTCATTTCCTCCTATATGTAGCCAAGAGTGATCTATATTGATTTGGATTAAAGAATAATAACGTAAAAATGATAGATATAAGTGTATTTCTTGCTAATGTACGTTGGAAGCCATGTCCTTATTTTTCCCCAACTTATTCCACAATACTTGTTTCTGTTATCCAGGAAAGTTTTGCAAAGTCCTCTGATTTGTCTGCAAATGACTTGTTAAAAATGTTCGCCTTCTTTCCCACATATGTTCTACACATGAGAGACTTCTTGTGCATATATGTATATGTGTGTGTATGTGTATATATGTGTATAGATGTATTTCTACATGTAGAACTAGCAAGCCCTAAATTTAAACCACAATTTACATGGCAAGAATTACTTGAAGTTTACAACACAGAATTATTATATTTGGAGTTAGAAAGCAAAAGCATATGGCAAGGTAGACTACTTGGTTACATTTCTTTTCAGCCCCTAGCATCCTGTTTACCATTTAATTATATTTTGTATACCATAATAGATGAGGTGAAGTGTAGTTATTTCGGTAATTCTTAGCTGTAATAAACTTCCATTCTGGAAGGCATATAGCCTCTGTCTGTCATACGACCCTAAATCTATTTAATTCAAACTCTTTATTTTGTCAATAAAGAAAATGAAAGTTTAATGAATTGCCAGCTAATCTGTGATAGCTGGTGGCAAAGTCACACCCAGAACTGTGTTCTCTGGATTTCTAATCAAATGCTCCCTCCAACTGCTTACTTTCTACCTTCTTTACCATCAAAGGTAAAAGGAAATGAGTTTTAAACAGTTCTTGAGATTGACTTTATAATTTGGGGATGGAGCAAAACTAACTGACTGTTCATTAAGACATGATTACAGTGGTACTCTGCAACAGGTTGGAATTAGAACTAAAAACTAAGCAACCAATGAGATCTCCTAAGATAATTTACACTGCCACTCTAATAACAGTTTGCTTTAACAGAATAAACAAATTACGTAGATTATATTTATAAGTGTCAGACACATGTTTACCCCTATCATTTAAGCCAAAATGAGCAAAAGAATATAAACCTAAAATGCAGAAAATAAATAAAAAGTTAATAACACACTTCAAAGAAAGTATAATTTGCATGTACAGTCCCAATTTTATCCCTCAGTAATGGATTAATGCTTACACTTAGTTTCAAATATAATTCTCTACTACGGGAAATGGTCTTACAGGGAAGGAAAATGCCCCACAGTGATAATAAAAGCAGAGAACAGCTGTTTGCCTAGAAACAAGACAGAAAAAATCATTTTTTGACAAATCATATTATGGCCTACATAATTATCCCAAGCTCACCTCTCTGCTTTAAGTATTAAAACACCATCATTTCTTTATTTGTAATGATTCTCTGATAATTCTTTTTATATGGTAAAAGATAATTTATAGAAGAAAAACCAAACCCCATAAGGGGAAGAACATAACAAGAAAGTTAATATTTCAGACAGAACACAAAGTATGTGTTGAAGGTTAAATTTAGTTCGTTTTACGGGGAATATGGCTGAAACATCATCTGTGCTGAATAAGGACAATATTTTGACACAAAGAAAGTGGAAAGTACCAGCACTTCTAAGAAGCATCAGCTGGCTTACCTATAACTTATGTACCCAACTACAGATTGGGGAACCTCATGTGGATGAAAGGCAAAACAGCAAGAAAAAAGTTTCTAATGTAAAGAGTCTTTAAAAATAAGAGAATATTATTTATTGACCAAGATAGATCATTATCTGGTCTTGCCTCATTCCTCCCTCCTCCTCCATATTTCACGGTGCTGTACTTGCCTCTGGTAGACCTCTTTATATACTGTATGTGATATTTATAGATTACTTTATACTCTATGCAACAATGCACTTTTTATTAGAAAGAAGTACAAAGAAAAAAATATTCAGCTATAATCTTACAGTGCAGATATGCCTTTGATATAAAAAAGGAATAAATACAAAAAAGGAAAAAGGACATGTATAAAGTTAGTAAATTCAAACTATACAAAGGTTAAAAATAAAAAGTGCAAGACCTCTTCTTAACTCCTCCCCCACTTTTCTTATAATTCCTTTCAGGAAAATGCATAAATATATATCTACAATCCATCTCTCTAGTTCTCTCTCTCTTTTTTTTTAAATTCCAAAGTGGGCACTATTGCTCAGTAGGTTGGTTTTGTGGTGTGTTTGTATTAATTATATATGAAGACCTTTCTATATTAGCACATATCACCCTTTTGAAATGCTGTTCAGTATTGTAGCATAATTATCATGTATCATAATTTATAAATGTCCATCAATAGGGGACCAGCTAAATCTCATTAAATTTCCATAACGCATTTCCATGTTCTCCTCCTCTATTATGAGAATTTGATTTGATTTAAGTCTGGAGCTGGGTCCCATTCACCTTTGCGTAGCATCACCCAAGCGGCCTCGCAAGTGGCTGAGGGTAATACACATGTCATTATCTGTTGATCAAATTATAAAATAAATGCAGACAGATAGACAAATTAACTTCTTAAGATTCCTTATATTAATGAAATTTTAGAGGATGGAAGAGTGAGGGCACAACCTTTTCCTCTTTTAAGAGAGCATAACGTCCCATAATTTCCATATTTAAATATAACTAGCCAGCCTACTTGAAAAAGAAAAAAAAAAAATGAGAAAGAATGCCAAGTCCTAATCCCAGGTGTAGCTCTAATTTCATGTGGAACTCATGTTAACTGCCTTAGGAAGAAACAAATGGAGAGGGAAAGGTAGGGATGAATCTTATAATGAAAAACATCAGTTTTCTTCCTAGTATCCACTTAACTATCTTCCACCTAAGAAGCAAACACATATGCACCCCCAAACTGAACTCAGACTCAGGTCAAGAAAACATAGCTCAATTTCCCACATGCTATTTCTAAGCATATATTTCCTGTGCTAGAGGCTGAAAGAATTCCCGAAATGCAGTGAACTGAGTTAGTAGAAATAAACATAACTCCAGTTTCAAAGTGAAAGCTGCATATTACACTGTAGGTATCAGTTAACAAGGCTAGAGGCATCAGCTGGGATGAGAACCTCACCTACGGTGGGTGAAGGATTTACAGCGGCGATGGCTTGGGACTGAGCTTTTTCTGATTCAAGAGCCAAGGTATTGAAATTGTGACAATTTGAAGAGTGCTTTCATGTAGTCTGAATCACTTACTAATCAATACCAAATAAATTTAGCCCAGATCTTAGAAACTGAGTTTTTCAAAGAGGTGTTAAAGACCATATGTGCTGTAAACATCTACGGATAAATCAACCTAAGTAGTCATAAAAGAATAAATAACGTGGCAACCTCACCTATGGAGGAGTTAAGTGTAAAAACAGTGCATACGAATGGCTCTAAAATAGAATATCCATTTTGTTCTTGCTATAGAAACAAAGGGATAAAACAGCTTAGGGCTAGACTACTCCAGGGGAAGGTTGAATAACTGTCCTAAATCCATTTTTCTTAAATAGGTACCAATTCTTCCACTGAGACTAAACATTAAAGGTATTTTATATGGATTCCAACTGCCTGTAGATCTTCCTAAAATGCAAACCTATCATGTTAATCCCCCACATATTCATCTACAGGATAAAATCCAAGCTCCTTTGCACAAAACACCATCCAACATAAAAACCTAAATATACACATCTCCATTTCCACTTACAGGACTACTCGAAAGGAGTAGAGACCTTTCACACTTTTCTAGATTTGCTTAAGCTGCTCCTTCTGTCTGGACTGGCTTCCCTCTTTTCCCATTTAATCACTTTCATAAAATCTTTCCTGACCTCTTTTCCCATCCCTCGAGTTCTCATAGACAGACCTACCATTAATTAATTTTTTAATATCTTCATTCACCCTGGCCTGAAATGCATTCATAATTAATTTGAAACAAAGTGCTATATACCAGGTATTGTGCTATCCATGAAAAATTTAAGCAGTGAATAAAATGAACACAGTCCTGGCCCTTAAAGAATTTTCTTTCTGATAGCAAAGCAGACAGTAAACAAGTAATAAAAAACATCACGAGTCAATTCCAGTCTCTTCCTTTATGCATCTACCGTGTAGACATCTAAGTTGGCACGCATAAAATACTTCAGCTCACCCATGTTTGTATGTCTTTTTCTACTGATTCAAAAGCCTCTTGAGGGTAGCATCTCTGCATTATTCATCTTTGTATTCCTAAAACATAATGTAGTTCCTGGAACATAGTAGATTACACACACACACACACTATTTTTTTCAGGGCAGAAGACACCCCGAAAACTGCCCTATGGCAACAGCAGGGCACATTGTAATTGCTCCTTCTGCATCCAGTCAGTTGAATAAGCCAAGACTGCACTTTAATCCAGTTGAACATTAGATATATCTGTCAAGTTTTTAAAGTATCTCTGCAAAAAGAGTCTCTAAATTTCTTAAATTCATTTAATGTTTAATAAGTCTGTAAAGAAGGCTTTCTTACCTAAAGCAGGCACTGGAAACGTTTACTTATCTTCTAAAGACCATTGCAAATTTGGCTAGTCACATCTTGGACACACTGTAAGTAATTGCAATTTGGCAATATGTTCATTTTTACTTAAAAATAATCATAATCAAAGAAGTAAATATTTTGTATTGAACAGAGTGCGTATTTCCTGGGCATGACAATTACATCCAAAATATGTAGAAGCAGTCACCAATAAGGAATTTATAAAAGTTTTCCTAAAAAGTCTGGTTTGACGGAGTTCTCAGAAACTGAGGATAGTTAAGGTATGAGTTATAGGTTCCCTTTGCTGATAATGGATTTTATTTTCATCTCTCAGTTTTACTATTTATTCATTGTAAAGCCTTGGACTAGCCACTTAAAATATCTGGAACTTACTAAGTTGTACCTGCCCCCTAACTCACAGGATCATATGACTTTAAACCCATTTTGGGTTTCAGCATTTAAACCCAAAGCTGGTATAAAGCAACATATAGTAAATATTTGTTGAATGAATGAAAGTTTGGGAGCAATTAAGCGGCCATTATGTAAGACAGACAAGAGAATAGCTTTTATGAACTATGAAGCACACAAAACAAACGTTAGGTATTATTCATATTGTTGGGGCACATGTAAGTGTTACTTTCAGAGCTATTTTCCTGGAGCCATGCCTCTCTTTTATTTCCGCTATAGGAATAGTACAGTTCATTGAAAATAGACCCAAAACTTTCTGCAGGCATCACAGTGATGAATTTCAGAAGTGACGAGAGTTCAAAGGCTCTATTTTAGACTATAAAACTTAAAGTGGCAAGAAGGAGAGCTTTCCTTTTAGATGGATTATGATCTGTTTTACCAGGGTCGACTTTGCGATAAGACTGAAATATGCTACGTTACTATAAAACACTCTAGTTCATTTCACTCTTGTAGACATAGCCTATGAGAGACCCTGTCAAATTTAGCAGATAACATAAAAGACAAAGTACTACCATTCTTTAATTTTTCCATTTTGGATGCTCTTAAAGAAAGTTAGCACATCAAGCCAATGTCTGTCTTTCTCTCCCTACGAGAATGAAATGACAGAATCCTCTTACTAGATTTGGTGAACTGCTCCTGTCTTGGCATTGGACATAGCACATTGTAATCTTCTTTGGCTAACACCCTGGGCCTTCAGAGGAGTAGAGGTGAAGTCTTCCGAGGGGGCTCAAATCTGGAATCAATCACATGGTTGTTCACATGGGAAGTTGGTTCTAAGCAGGATGTCCATATCTAAAATCAATCACCTGTTTCCTCACATGGGAAGTTGGTTCTGAGAAGACTGGTTTTACCTGGTCAGGAGGGAGAACTCCCTGCCTTTTTTTCAAAATATAATGAGAACAGATATCTCAGAGTATTCTCCTAGTTGGTAGATATAAAAATGAAAAGAAAGTAAATTGCAATTTATGATTTGATATGAATTGTAAGTTCTAAAGAACTGATGAACTTCTCTAAGATGAATTATATAGTTATCAGTTTTGAAATGAAGCTCCTTATGTGTTTGACATTGTGCTAGATGCTTTAGTGCATTATCACATTTGTTCCTCAAATCAATCTGTTTTTCAGCTGAAATCCATTTTGAGATGAAAAACTAAAGATCAAAGGGTTTAGGTAAATTGAGTAAGTATATATAGCTAATAAAAGTTAGAACCAGGATTTAATCCCAGGTCTTTGATATTCTATAGTTTGTTCCACATTGCTTCCTGTTATCCTCTTCTTATTTCTTACCACAATTTTCACAGTCTTGAATGATACAGCCTTTTCTCAACAGTAAGAGAGGAACATTAAAAATATACATTCATGGGCCGCCCGGTGGCGCAGCGGTTTAGTCCACGCTTGGCAGCCCGGGGTTCACGAGTTCGGATCCCGGGCGCCCGCCGACGCACTGCTTGTCAGCCATGCCGTGGTGGCGTCCCATATAAAGTAGAGGAAGATGGGCACGATGTTAGCCCAGGGCCAGTCTTCCTCAGCAAAAAGGGGAAGATTGGCAACAGATGTTAGCTCAGGGCTGGTCTTCCCCACAAAAAAAAAAAAATATATATATATATATATATATATATATATATATATATATATACATTCATTCAACAATTATTTATTGAACACTTACTATATGCCAGGCATTATTCTAGATCCTGCAGAACTAGACTAGTGAACAAAATGAAGTCCATGCTGTCACAGACATTATGGTGTAGTAAAGAGAGACAGCCAATAAACAAGCAAATATACAGACATTACTTTGTTTGTGATAAGTGCTGAGAAAAAAACAGTCAAAAGCAATGCAAGGGGCAGAGAGTGACATGGGAGGTAATGATATTTTAGATACAGTAATCTGGAAAGATCTAGACAAAGACCTAAACAAAAGGAAGGAGAAAGCTTTGGAGATGTGTGGAACGAAAGTATTCCAGGAAAAGGGACAGAAGTACAAATGCCCTGAGGTTAGTGTGTGCTTTGTTCTTCGGGAGAAAGGCAATGATGTGGGACGTGAGTTGAGGAAGGCAGACCTAAAGATTTGGGTTTTATTTCTTTGTAAAGATAGCAAGTCCCACTATGGAATAAGTGTTTTCATATTTAAATGAGAGTGTTGGAGGAGAGACTGTCTAAGGTCCTTCATTCTAAGAATCAAGAAATTCATCCTTATTCTATCTGGCTCCCAATTCTCTAGTGATAATGAGGAGCAGGATAGAAATTTCCTTCAGTTAGGCCCAAAGGACTAGAGGAAAGTATCAATAATATAATCTCAAAGGAACCAGAGTTTCAATGGAAGAGAGGATGGAAGTGGAAAAATAAGAAGATAGTTTCCTTTGGGGGCATTCTTTCTTGCACCTTCAGTAAACTTTAACCAAGAAAGTAGATCAAATATCTTGTGAATGATTCTGTAACACAAATAAAGCTGGCTTCCGTCATGGTCTATCTAGTCTCAGCATGGAATCAAGTGCAAGAAAAACAATTAAGAAACATCAAAAAGCAATTCAAATCTACCCTACTATCTGAAAAAAAAAAACCCAAGAAAATCTCATTAATAAGTCCCCGTCTCTCTTTCTTGCCAGTTTCTCTGAATATCTCACCTGCCCAGGACTTTCTCAGTCTTCAGAGACTCCTATCTTTGTACCTTCTCCCCTTATCACCTAGGATCTAATCTTACTTCTTGCTAGTACTTTTCTAAAAGAATGCTGCCAGTCTGTCCCAGCTCCTTCCAAATTTGCAGCTCTGCCCACCCATTATCTTTACCAGAAAAACAAAAAACATATATAAAATATTCTTTAGGAAGCAGAGGAGAAATAAAGGCTGCAAATCCTCAGGCACTCATAATTTTTCTCCCTAACATAATTTGTATGTTTACTGATTATCTCTCTGGTGTATAAGTTGCTACTTCTAAATCCTTAAGTTAAGTGGAATCAAAGACTTTTCTATTAAATAGATGGGATTCACTCTAATTCAGCATTGTTATTACAATGGTCATCAAATAAGCCAGACAGAGAAAGACAAAAACCGTATTATTTCACTCATATGTGGAAGATAAAAAAACATATGGATAAGGAGAACAGATTAGTGGTTACCAGAGGGGAAGGGGTTGGGGTGGAGGGCGAAAGGGGTAAAGGGGCATATATGTATGGTGACAGATAAAAACTGCACTACCGGGGATGAGCACACTGTAGTCTATACAGAAACTGATATATGATAATGTATGCCTGAAATTACCCAATGTTAGAAACCAATATAACCTTAATAAAATAAATTTTTAAAAAATGACTACATGTGTCAAACATCTACCATTTCTGAGGCCCTATGCTAAGAGCTTTGCATTAATCTCTCTTTTAATTTCATAGCAACACTGTATAACTTGTCTTTACCTTCCCTCCCAACTTTGTTGAAGTATAATTTGTATACAATAAAATTCAATAATTTAAAAAAAGGCAATGTATTATAAATTCTTTCCTGCTTTAATGTTTTTTATATAAATGTAGGTTCTTTGTTGGTGTTTGTTGGTATTGTTCTCTTAATATTATTCTACCTTCCCAACTTCTCTGGTAATGGAGCAGTTACATACATAAACATCTGAATTTGAGAGAGAATTTGCCATATCACCTGATTAACCCAAATACTATAATGATAAAACAATCCTTTAATTGGCCTGCTTTTAAATGTGAAATACACATATATATATGTGCACATGTTCCTTTAGTGGCAGGGGTGGAAGGAATTGTAAAGGTTGTGTGTGTGGGTACGTGTGCATGTATATGTGTGAAAGAGAGTATTTTTTAAGAGAAATAGATTTGAGTATATTTTCTTATCTATTTAGATCTGGATTATTAGGGAAAAGAGAATTGAATGGCCTTGAAGTGGCTGCAAATATATTAACAATCACAAAAAAATATTTTGTGATTTTCTAATCAAATAAAAACAATTCCAATTACATTCCAAGGAATAAATTTCATCACTCACAATGTGAAATCGAACAATGTCCTAGAATTTTAGCATTTTTTTCTTTTCCTCTTGACTTAGATTGTCCCTGTACATTTTTGAGCCTGACTTATCAATGACATAAAACCTCTCAAAAGTTTGTTAAAAAAAACTAAACAAAAACAAACCCCAAACTGCTCAATCATCCCTAAATGTCTACTTTCATGTATTTATTTTTTAAAAAGTGACTTTTCTTTAAGGAAATTTTCAAACACACATAGAAATAGAGAGAATAGTATAATGAATCTCCATGGTCTCTTTACCCAGTTTCAATAATTATTCATAATACGCCAATATGGTTTTACCTGACATTCCTGCCCTTTTTTTGACTGAAGTATTTTTAGACAATTTACAGACTATACAAAGGCTTTAACATAAAAGCTTAGATTATATTTTAGGCCCCTGGGCTTTCCTTGGACTTCCTTGTTGGACTTTCCAAGTTCAACAGTTGTTCTGGAACTTATAGTTATCCCTGAATAAAATCTAAAGCATATTACAATACATGCATAAGCTGCAACTGAAAGACAAGACAAAATAGAAACCTCTGGGCTGCTATTAAACATGAGTTATAACAGAGTAGGACAGCACTAGAACAATGCTAAATGGAATAGTTCATAAAATATAGGCATACGAAGCAAAGTGATTATGGCACATTGGAGAAAGATGCTGTGAGTGATTCCCTGATGGTCTGTTCATGTGCTCCGGCTGTCTGCTGTGTAAGACCTCACATATCTGCCTTTGGAGGGAAGGACTCCAGGGAGCTGTCCTTTTCCTCCTTAAATGGCATCAGCAATTGAGAAACAATACATGTGGCTCCTTTATTCAGGGGGCATCAAAGAAGAAGGTGAACAGAGAGTTGGTTCTGTTCTGTACTGAGAACAGGTGTCCTGGAACTCTACAAAATATGAGGGGGAAAGCCACATCCCACTGTGTGGGTTCAGTGTTTTAATTAAAACACAAAACTAGAGTGGTCCAGATTTATCCCCTTTACTGGATATAGAATTACTAGTCTGATTGCTTCATGAGAAAAAGAACTTGAAATGAGTTACTGATACCTCACTTTACTAGCATTATGGCACTGGACCAAGACTTAATATAGAAAATTATAGATCTTGGCCCAGGGTAATTTTAATCTCTGCCCATAATAACAGGCTTTCAGCTGCCAAAGGCGAGGGCTTTGTGTGCTGAAATTGGAACTCTGACTCTGAGATACCAAGTCATAACTAGTGAGTACAAAGAAAGATTCCAGAACCTGGAGGAGTTACATATAAACAAACACGGGTCAGATTATTTATCCACACAATGTGTATCTTGTACGACATGATATCTTAGATCAGGGAAGGTAGGACCTCCTGCTCAATATAAATTATTTTACTGGATACGATAGAAAAGATAAAAGACAGGTTTAATTCATCATTCTAAATGGCTTCATCCATTTATCTCTCCAAAACAGGCTTTCCCAAGATTGTGTCAGGTAAGAACTTCCCTGAAATGACAAATACATTTACCCTCTGCTACTTGTTATCATGTGTATCATACACTACGGCCTCTTGCATCTTTCACTTCCTCCTGGGTACCACATCAGATGGGCATGGAAGTGGTAGACTACAGCAAACTACTTAACTGACTCAAAATTCCAGTCTAATATTTTATTTCGTCAGGAAAAAAAAATTGCCATAGTTCTTTTTAAAGTAAGAAAGCTATGTGATCCTATTATGAGTAAAAAACCCTTTTCCTGGCTAATCAATTCATTTGGGTCCTGGATGAATCCTCAACTGAAAATAAATTTTGGTTTTGACTCTCAAGTAAAATTTATTTGCCTGGATTGATAAGTCTATTGTAAATTCTATCAGATGTTTCCTTAGAGGACATTTATGAACTCCTAAACTAAGTTAAGTTGTAAACTTTCTTTCAACATAGCACAAAAAAGGAAAGATATTGATTCATTCCATTACTTAATTGCACTCATAACAAATAATTATCCAAAAATAGGTACAATCCTAAACTAACATTGTTATATTATTTGAAAGATCAAAAGATTTGCATATGAATTACGGTGAAACATCTAAGAAGAATCTCAAACGTTACAGGTCCAAAGTGTAACGCTTGATATCCCATTAACTACACATTTTTCCCTAGTCTTCTTCATTTTAGCACCACCCACCCAATTGTTCATGTCCTAAATCTCGAAGACTTCCTGCTTTTACCTCCACATCCTTACCTACCTTTTGACTCTACTTGCAAACTATATCTTAAATCTTTCCACTTTTGTCCATCTCCCAACCCACCTAATTGTTCGAAAGTACCACCATTTTTTCCGGGATTCTGCAATAGCCCTGTTTTTAGTTTTCCATGAACTAATAGGTGATCTTTCTAAAGCAAAAATCAGGTGGTGTCCTTCTGCTTGAAAACCTCTAATTGTTTCTCATCAAACTTAGAAAAAAAAATATCACTCTAATTCATATACAAAGGTCCTACTTTTCTCTATGGCCTCATTTCTAACTACTCTGCCTATTGCTCATTCTGCTCTAATTACATTTGATGAGTCTACGTAGCTCTTGCTAGGGGGCTTTTACACTTGGAATTCTACCAGGAAGGATCTTCCCCCCAAATACCTTTGTGTCATTCAAATCTGAAATGTTGCTTTTTCAGAAAAGCCATTCCTGACCATACAAAATGAAATATTTACCAGTTAGTCTTTACCAAATGCTCCTGTTTTAGTGTATTCATAGGAATTATGATCTGAAATTACAGAGTTCATTTATATTTGCTTGTTTATTGCCCGTTTCCCTCTTCATTGCATCAGAATCCAAATTCCATGAAAGCAAAGACCTTGCTTATCTTGTTTATTTCTTATCCTTAGCTTCTAGAACACAGTAGACACTTAATAAATATCTGTTGAATGAATGATTAATAATTGTATGTACCTGCCACGAATGGAAAAAATCGATATTTAGTAGTTTACAAATCCTAGAATGAATCAAGAAATCTTAGCACGATTAGATTAAAAGCACACACATATAGGCATTTAATTGGTCTTAATCAATTGATAGACAAAGAGTGAAAATGTGTAGTAACGAAATCACTGTCTTTTTGGAGGGCCTACTACATGGCAGCACTTTATTTCATTTAGTCCCTATGACAACCAGATGAGATGAATCAACTTTACAATGGAAGACACAGAGATTCAGAGAGTTCTAAAAGCTTATTGAAAGTCATAGAGTTAGTGGTGGATTCTTAACTACAAACTTCACTGCCTCTAAAATAATCATAATGATGATGACAATGACGAGGAAGACAATCACTAGCACTTATTAAGTTATTCTAATTAAGTGCCAGACATCTTGCTAAGTATTTTAGATGCTGTGGGAAAGACCATACCTACAAATATCCATGTTCCCAGTCTCCCTTATGTTTCAAGTCTCCTTGGCCTATAAACTAACAGAGGTGACATGTGTCACTTCTGAGCCAAGCCTTCAGGGCTGGTGTGCCTCTCCCATCTCTGATCCCCGGCCATAAAGTCCTTGGAGGCCATGCGTTCTATAGGTGGTGCAGAGCCTCCTTTTATGCTCTTCTCTGAGTGACTGTGTGCAACAGAGCCCCCAACAATCTAACTTTATAACATGAACAGAGAATAACACTATTTAGGAGTTAAGCCACTGAGATTTTTGAATTTATTTATTACCACTATATAATATATTCTATTAAGACCAATTCAAATACAATATCTCATTTAATTCTTAAAACAATTCAATGACGTACATCATTACCTCCATTTTACAGATTACAAAATAAGCCTTAGTGACATATAAATCACTCAAAATCACATAATTAGTAAATGGATGGAAACTCCAGGCTATCTGAATCCACTCCAAAGTCTGAACCTTCCACTAAAGAATGCATTCAGTGCCATTAGTGAGATTCGTTTTCTTTGGAGGAAATAATTTTAAATTATTCAATGGCGATATTAATTATATTGCCTTACATTGCATAACATCCTAGAGAAAGTCTGGATTAAAGAACAACTAGAAGTCTCATTGTCTTACCAAGAAATATAACCAAATTACACATTAGTTAATGGCCACATTTCCGTACTCCGTGTTCTCTAACAAACTTTAAATACAACATTCTAATAACTGCAAGATTTTATTGACCAGTGCAGTCATAATTGCTTTATAATTTGTAACTCCTCCATTGCTATCCATTTTATAAGAAATCACAGATTGCGCAGGTCCCCGTGGGAAGCAATTACAGGCAAAGCAATGCAATGAGCTTTCTCAGCCCATCTCAGTAAAAAACAGTCATTTATTTTACAGTTAGAACAATATTTATATAACCAAGGAATATGGACTACATCTATTTGCTTTCTTCCTGATATAGACAGAATTACCACCAAGAACAGAAAATGTAAAACTATATATTTTTAATATGAGCCAAAGGAAGAATGCAGCCGAGTGTTTCAGTCAACAGTTTTCCCTACCCCTCAGAGGTATAAATTATACTTTCTGTGAAGAGACTAATTGAGACCAATCTTTAATATTTTGTTCTTTATACTCCAGGATGCATAAGATACACGATAGCAGATGCAACTCCTTTTCCATTAATGAAGAAATAAAACAAAAGGCTAGTTATGTCCATGTGTTTGATAAACTCTTTGATGTTTTAGCAAAAGGATTTTGGTTATAGATTGTGAACAATGAAACATACCTCAGCAGCTATTGAAATAAACAAATACAAGCTAAATATATACTTAGGAATATCATTTCAATAATTTCAATGTTTTAAGATCACACCTATTCTGGTAGCATAAAAATCACTGGAGTCCTTCATTGTTTACCTACCTGACCCTGTATATTTAAATTCTAAACTAAATTTAATAACATTTCACAATAACAAGATAGGGTAAGTTCTGTGAGTACAAAGTTCAAGGACAACTTGTTTTTTTTTTTTTTTTTTTTTTTTGGTGAGGAAGACCAGCCCTGAGCTAACATCTGTTGCTAATCCTCCTCTTTTTGCTGAGGAAGACTGGCCCTGGGCTAACATCGTGCCTATCTTCCTCCACTTTTTTTTATATGGGACGCCGCCACGGCATGGCTGACAGGCAGTGCGTCCGCGGGCGCCCGGGATCCGAACCCGCGAACCCCGGGCTGCCAAGCGCGGACGAAACCGCTGCGCCACCGAGCCGGCCCCAAGGACAACTTGTTTTTATGAAAAAGGGCAGCATATTTTCATTTGAACACATTTACATTCATGTGACAAAGACAGGAAAGGCATTTGAGCTCATAGAAGTCACGGTGCACTCATTGTACAAACTATTGAAGTCTTTCTGCTACGGCAAAGGGTTGGACTTCAACGTGAACTCCACATGTCATCCAGTCTAAGTGCTAAGCACTACTGCACGTGCTTGGTTCTAGAGGCAACATCTAACGGTATGGAACACAGAAAGAAATGAGAGTCAAAAGGGTGGCATTAGATATCCTGTATGAGAGTCCTATTGCTGCTGTAACAAATTCTCACAAACTCAGTGACTTATAACAATAGAATTTATCTTCTTACATTTCTGGAGGTCAGAACTCTAAAATCAAGGTATTAGCTGTGTTCTTTCTGGAGGTTTCAAGAGACCATCTGATTCCTTGTTCTTTCAGCTTCTCGAAGCTGTCTGCATTCTTTGGCTTGTGGTCCCTCCCTCACATTGCTCTAATAGCTTGCTTCTGTTATCACATTTCCTAACAGCAACTCTGATCCTCCTGCCTCCCTCTTATAAGGACCCTTGTGATTACAAGGGATCCATTAGAAAAATCCAGGAAAATGCCCATCTCAAGATACTTAATCACATCTGCAAAGTCCCTTTTACCTTGTAAGGAAATATATTTATAGATTCTAGGGATTGGGACATGGATATCTCTGGGGTACTATTATTCAGCCTACCACAGAGGGAAAGAAATGAAAGAATAGACAAAAAAGACGAAGGACTTGCAAGTATTGGTTTAACAATAATAGTAATTATTATTATTTATCCAGTGAATATTTATTTGAGCCATTAAATCATATCAAATAAGGTCTGGCACATGGTAGGCACATTCTAAAATAGTGAGTCTAAATTAGCTACACTGGTCATGTATCCAAATGCTTACAGCCTGTCTACATCAGGATGCCCAGAGTTATTATTGAGAAATAAGTCATATCCTGAACAAAGCTTCAATGACAAGTCTTAAAAGAAGTTTTGTTTGTTCAGTTCCTTCAAAATGCAAGAAAAATATATTTTTTAAATTAGATTTGGTCCTAGGATGATTTCAACAATGACATAACATGGATAGTGCACAGAAAAAGACTAATTCAAAATATGTCAGAAAGAGTTTTAACTGAGAAACAGTCTTTTACTGTGAAAAGATGTGAAATATTGCAAAGAATGAGTTGATGGTAAAAGTACAATTGAAGTTCTAAGCACGGCCATTCTAAGAAAACATTTTCTTCTATGGGGATCTTCCTGTTTTGCACTCATTGGCAAAAATAAGAAAAGACACTAAGTGGTTGGATGAAAAAGGTAAGTAATTACTAAGGCCTTTCTTTAATGCCTAGGGGAAAACTAGAGTTGGATTTCAGATTGTGTCTCTTCTTCCTAACAAGAAAATGTAAACTCTTGTGAAAGTAGAACAGATTTTGCCTTGGGACAATTTCAGGAGTTGACGGAATTCATCTATTTTGATACACCGATCCAATTATAGAAACCATCATTTCCCAATAACCTTTTCAAAACCCCAGAATAGTCTTAAAAGATTGCTATATCTAGATGCATTATATTGGGGGATTTCCAGTGAATGGAGTGGAGTGAATGGAAAGGTATGTTTAATTAAGATCACTTGTAGAAGCTCCCCAAATATTAAAAACCATGGGGGAGGGGCACAACCTATAAGATTGGGATAGTACTGAAATTCCCACTTGTCAGACTGAGGAAGGTCTATCAAAATTTGTGAATGTATTGGTTGGGAAAACTACTTACAAGGCATACAACAAATCAAGGGCTAATTTGTGTAATATGCAGAGAGCTCTAACGAAACAATATGTAAAAATGAAGAACCCAGGAGAAAGATGAACAACGGACTGAAGCCGTAAGTCATAGTAAAAGATACGTAATTGAACAATAAATAGATGAAGATGCTCAAACTCACTAGGAAGAAGGAAAATCATAATTCAAACAAGAGATAACACTTTACAACTTTTAGATGGGCAGAGACTGCAAAGTTTATTCTTTCCCGATATTTTAAGGCGCTACAAAATAGGAGTTTGCATTGTTTTGACTGAATTAAATATTTACAAAAACCTTTTTCTTAGAGGATCAACACATCCTACTTTAAAATATGCATAACTTTTAACACAGTAATTCACTTTGAAATTTCCTTCCTTTACATATACCCACATGTGTGAACAAATGTATCTTTATAAAGATATTCGTTGCAGTATTGTTTGTAAGGAAAAACAACTCAAAGCAATGCAAACTGGCAGAGCAGTTTATATACGTACAGCACAGTCATTAAAATGGAATACTATACAGCTACAAAAAATACGTCTATCCTAGGCTAGCAGTTCTCAAAGTGTGGTCTGTGCTTCAGAGACTTTTCAAGGAGCTCACAAGGTCAAACTATTTCATAGTAATACTGAGATGTTCTTGACATTTTTTCACTCTTTTAAAAATCCTCATTCTCAACAGGTATAGTGTAGATTTTTAGTGGCTACATGATGTGTGATATGGCAAGTACAGGAGCAGGTATGAAAATTTAGCTGTGTTCTATTAGATAAAACATTAAAGAGATTTTCAAAGATGTAAAACAAGTCTATCTTTCTTGCTAATGTTTTTTGTTTGTTTAGAAAATATGGTTATTTTTATAAACATGACTTAGATTAATATATCAAAGTTTTATTATTTTAAATGAATTGATAAATATTTTTTAAAATTTTCACTTTTAATTTCGAATGTGGTAAATTTTCATAGGTATAACCAATATGAACACAATTTTTTGTAGTTCTTGATAATTGTTAAGAGTATAAAGGAGTTCTGCAACCAAAAATTTGAAAACCACTAACCTAGGCCAATATGCTGTTTCCCAATAGAGATCTCCACTCTATTCTTCTTCCTCTTACAGGTTCATATTAAAAGTACAGATATATAGAAGGAAGAGAAAGGGAGAAGGTTATAAATAAGGAAAACACACACACACGAGAATGGAAGTTATGAAGAAGTAAAAAGTATCCTACATATAATCTGATTAAAAGTATATTGAGTAGTAATAGGCAACTGGTGTAAATGTTACACAAACAAAATTATTACACTAAAATTATATGGTAAAAATCCTTGAAAGATATTCTTTTTTGTAATATTTTCTTTGTGTTCATTATTTATGTACATAACCATATTTTAGCACTTTAAAGATTTTTTTCTAAGTAATAATTATTTTATAATATTTGGAAAACACAAAACGCAAAGAAGAAATCTTTAACTCCACTGCTGACACTAATGATTTTTTTCCCCAAATTTAACCATTCTTCTTTTTTTTTTTTTTTGAGGAAGATAGGCCCTGAGCTAACATCTGTCTCCAATCTTCCTCCTTTTTTTGCTTTTATTCTCCCCAAAGCTGTAGTATATACTTGCATGTCATAGTTGTGCATCCTTCTAGTTGCTCTGTGTGGGATGCCGCCTCAGCCTGGCTTGATAAGTGGTGAGTAGGTCTGTGCCCAGGATCCAAACCGCCGAAGCAGAGCACATGAATTTAACCGCTACACCACTGGGCAGGCCCCTGAGACTAATGACTGTTATCATTTTGGTGTATTTCTTCTGAGTATTTTTCTAGATAATTTATTTGTGAAATAAAAATGATTTTATTGTTTTGCTTTTTAGGTAACATTTTATAAACATTTTCAATGTTTGTCCAATTATGTCTTAATTATCTCTTTCCTCAGTAATTTTGAGAAGTTGTTTGAGAGTAATTTTGAGAACTTCATAAGAGGTTGACATGACTTCCAGGAAAATCACCTAAGAGGGGGCCCTATGAATGAAGGGGGTCCTATTTTTTTAAGAGAAGTTGGGACACCTCAAGCAAAATAGCAGCAGCCGATGTTGGTAGCTATGGCTCTAAGACAACAGAAGCTTTTCTGACTATGAGAGCCACTGCAGGGAGGTCTCATAACAGAGAATAAATGATTAGGCCAAATGTCATTGCCATCAGGAAATTCTTTGGGGAGTGACAGAAACCTCTCAGAAATTTAGAAGTGTTCCTTGCACCACACAGGAAGAAAGCCATCTTTGGATTTCAGCATCAGGAGGCAGTTAAAATAATTATTGACTTCACCAAATTAATAGCTACAGATGAAGGACTTGGACTACCTGGAAGGAGGTATTAACAAATCTACTCATTACGGTTGACATTGTAGTTCTGGAATGAAGGATAATTATTCACTTTAGTAAGAACTTACGCTTTAATGAAGAGGACTCACAAAAGAGAATTCCAATAAAAGCTGCCCCCCTGGCAGCCATTATAAGAATGTTCATTAATATAATGTAGTGAATTTGAAATATCTTCTCATGTTTGATAACACTTGTATTCTAAGAGCTACCTAATGGGAGCCCAACCTCACAGAATTTATGAACCTATTTTTAGATTGTTACACCAAACAAAAACATTCAAGTTGATAATAGAAATATAAACTTGACATTATTGGATGCCTGTATTTGTAGTCAATCCTTCTAGTTAATTGACTTAATACTGCATAAAACCAAGACTAATAAATTGCCAATTTGAACTAAAAAATAATTGACTACACCAGACTCAGCAAATACTCAGAATTTAAAACAATTCAACATTAAGGTGTACCAAAATGGCTTAGTTAGATAAAAATATGGGCTTATGCCATAAAATGTATCAAAATATGCTTTGAAAAAGTGAGATTCACAATGTACTATGTTTCTTACTATTATCAATTAGACTTCTTTTATGGTTTTCCATTTTAATAGTTCTGTTTGAAATATCCTATTCAGGTGGGGTCAAAATCAACTAAAATATTGAGGAAAATATTATTACTTAAGAGTCAAGCGGTCTCACCCTAATCAAAGTGTCATTAATGAATAATGGACACATTTGTAGTTAGAAAGTGTTAGTTCTATTTTTACAATGTGGCCTATTTAAATATTCAGGTATTCAGAAGGAAGGATTAGACTGAGGGTTATCAAAAGGCTACTTTGTGACGTAAGCTTATAAAATGATAATTTGGCATCTCTCACACATCACAGGGAAACCTGTGGGAAGCAGCGCCTTCATCAGAGCTCTAGAGTATTTTCCTGTGTTTATAGCTTGGAAGACCTTTAGCAATATGAAGGAACACAGGAGGACATCATTTAAAGGAAAGTGACTCACCAGATAAATCCAGCAGGCACACAGAACCATTGAGACACAAAACCAACAAATCACGTCACATTCATCAGCAGCGTTCACAAAAGTGCTAATTTGATCTTTGGTGTCTAAATCACTATCATCATGGCTTTAGATTTCACATTTCCTTGAAACTGAATGTTCACTGCTTTGTTGGCAAAAGTTCCAGGGACAATTCTGATGACCAAGAAATTAACTATTCTATCTCGACCTCATAAAATATGGAAGCAGAAATCTCCATTACAGCGACTTTATTTTCATTCTTGGAACAAAGATACTATTCATTAGTGGGATTAATTAAATGCATGAGCAGCTCATACCAGACCAGAGGAGGGGGTAAACATGTCATCCACCTTTGAGTCAGATATTGATTCATATCTATATGCAAGAAGGACACAGGGCTAAAAAGCTTGGGAAATTCGACAAGTTTTAGTAAGTAAAATAGCAATCAGAGTTTAATGTTCCAAATGTATACTAATTATATTTAAAGTATGAATAAGAAAAACAAGGAAATTAGCTGAACACCCAAGACATAATACCTACAATCCACAATAAAACCACAGCAACTATAGGTGTGTAAGAAATATTAATAAACAACAATAGAAAAAGAGTTAAACATATCACTCAATGCTTACTAGAATACAATTCCACTCAACAGAATCAGGATCACTATGATTTTGGAGGTGAATCACCTGTGTGGGAACCATCATTATAGTGTCGAGACAAAAAATTACTAATGCTTTTGCATTAATGATGATTGGCCTAATCTTCCAGTGTACTGAAAACCATCATTTGAGGATAGCACTGTTCAAGGGTTATGCATCGAGGCAAAGACTGGACTTGAAAGGCCATTTCTCTTGCTTCTGCACTCACACAATGGCAAGGTCATCATCATCTGGAGGTACCGGGAGGAAAAAGACCAGGCAACTTGTTGAGGTCCTTCATCTTATTTTTAAGTTAATTATTAGAGGTTAATAGATTTATCACCTGGCCATCAGCTTGGTGTAAAAGAAAGAACTTGCATTTGGCAAAACTATATCATAAGTCACATTTCTCATTCTCTCCCTTTGAACTTACTGATAGCATTTATTGAATGCTTCTATATGCCAAGCACAGCGTTAAATGCATTATCTCATATTTTATCATTACCGCTATTGTACAGCTGAGGAGACTGAGACTTTTAGAGATTGAAGTTACACAGTGTCCTGTGTTTAGTAAGAACAGAGTCATGATTATCACCCAGGTCTGTCTGCCTCCAGAGCCTGAGCTTTTCATCAATCTACTAGATTTCTTTGCAGTGAACTATGTCAATAAATTTCATATCTAAGCCAAACAGAGATTACTTTGGTTGTAGTCACCAGTCTCAGTTTTAATATTATTTCAAGATAAGTAAAGATAAATATTTCCATTATATTCCTCTACTTTTTAATTAGTCCCTGCTTCACCATTTTGAAAAATATATTCATTGTATTATTTTAAAGCGAGGTCTCATAACATTTTTGATATCAATATTAATAAAGAAAAAGAAAGTAGGAGGTGAATGGTGGGGATGGAAGACATTTGGGGGCAATGTAACTTCTGTTCACCCCATTTTACAGATAGGAAAACTGAGAATGGGAGACATTAAGTAATCTGCCTTAAGTTATTGGTAAATATAGAAGTCAGGATTCTAAGTTTACTTCAAATCTAGTAATGCTCGGTCTACCCTACAAAACAACGATTAAATAGTGAGTCTGTGAGTCTATAAGAAAACAATGACGTATTTTTATTTTAAGTATTTAACATGATACTGGATAGAGAGACAACATCATTCCTTCAATAAATCTATCTTCCTCAGTAAATATTTATAAGAGGCCATGATAGTTTCCAGCCATAATTTCTGGTGTAGAAAGTGACAGAAAAACACAAGAAAATATTATAGAAAACAAAATGGAAAAGTGGACCATACAACAATTAAATAAGCCATTCAAGTCCTATAAAACGTATGATCACATACCAAAATTTTAACCTAAAAATAGATTTTTTTTCCTAGCAAGATATTTTGCATTTCAACTAAAGGGCATTTAAAAAGTAACTGTTAATAAAGTCCAGAGATTTAGGTACGAAACCACTCATCCCATTAAAGATATATTTGTTGAGTATCCATTAGGAACACATAAACAAAAGCCTCCTAGCTGTTAGGAATACAAAGGTGATCAAGACAGACATGGTCCCTCGTTTAGTACACGTTACATTCTAACGTGTAAGAAACACATAGAATAATTAATCACATAAATTATAATTTTGTTGAAATTGTGGTATGTGTCAAAAAGGATTCCACAATGCCAATGAAATAATCTGGTCTGAGAACCCTCAGGAAGGCTGGGATGGGAGTTGGAGCTGGGCTCTGAAATTTGAGCAGAAATTAAGAGGATGAAGAGAAAGGAAAGAGGATTTTAGGCAAATGGATCAGCACATCAAAACTTATGGCAAAGGAGGGAACATTGAACTTTCAAAGAGAAGGAAAATGACCAATATGATTGAATGAAGGGAAGTGAGGTAGAAAGTTAAGAGAGCAAAAGTGAAGTAGGAACTTTTTTTACAGGGACTTCTAGACCCGGGTAAGAATTTTAGTTTTCTTTTTTTCTCCCCAAAGCCAGAGTAGATAGTTGTATTTCATATGCCTTGGAATTCACTTTTCCCTGTTCTCTATAATTCTCACTAATGAATATCCCTTTTATCCCCTGTAACTTTACCATCTCCTCTCTGTTGGATCTTTCTCATCAACATCTATACAGGACCAGTTTTCTCCAATCAAAAACAAAGCAGAACAAAACAAAAGAAATGAACACCTCCTCCAGTCTCGCTTCCCTCTGTCTACCACATCTCTTTTGTAGCATATCTTCTTGAAAGTTGTTAAGAAACTCCTATGGGGTGAAAGAAGAATGTTAATTTCACGATTTTGCAGAAAGAGCAGTTTCACGAGGTTCTACAGCCTTGAGTCTAACTCTGAGAAGGGTGGCTGAGGAGAAGTGGAAGATAATGCAATATCTTCAGACATTGCGGATCTGATTATTGCAGATAATGCAGTCAAGAAATTGAGAGGCCATGCTCTGAGGCAGTCAACACACCAATTCAACACAGAATGGTTCAATATAATAAATGGTTGTTGAAAACACCTAAGGTGATGGCAGGAACTGGGTTAGAAATGAAAACTTATCCAGATGTCAAAAATCTTCAGTGACAGAGCAAATTATCTGGAAGCCAGTAGATGATAGGCAGAGAAGCTGGTCTTGAAAGCTTGCACGAGCCTCAAAAAAAGCAGAATGTTTACAAATAGGAGGAGGAGCAATAATTAAGAAGCCACAAAAGAGCATGAAAACCACTATCCCAGTGAGAATAAACAGAACTCATCAAGGTTGGACATGAAGTAGTAGCTCTTTAGAAGAGAGCCTGAATTTAACGCTGGCAGGGGGGTAGCAGAAACTCTCTGAGTGAAGGCTGAGGATATAGTCTTCAGTGACTGTGAAGCAGTGGATCCAGGGACAGATCAAAAAGGAAGAACACAATCCTATGGATTGATAGGTAATGGAGGGGGACAACGTGGGAAGGGGGATGGGAAATGAATGTTATACTTCAGGTATTGACCACTTCAAGAATAAGGCCCTAGGGGGGCCGCCCGGTGGCGCAGCGGTTTAGTCCGCGCTTGGCAGCCTGGGGTTCGCGAGTTCGGATCCCGGGCGCCCGCCAACGCACTGCCTGTCAGCCACGCGTGGCGGCGTCCCATATAAAGTGGAGGAAGATGGGCACGATGTTAGCTCAGGGCCAGTCTTCCTCAGCAAAAAGGGGAGGATCGGCAACAGATGTTAGCTCAGGGCTTGTCTTCCCCACCAAAAAAAAAAAAAAAAAAAAAGAATAAGGCCCTAGGGAAGGTCTCTAGGAAAAAGGTAGCACTTGGCCTAAACCATGGAATTCCTGACTTACTGGGCTTTATATGGCCCCAGTAAGTTCAGTCCTGGAATTCTGGAACAATAGAATCTTTACTGTTGAACTAGTGGTTCACCATCCCCATCAGAGCTGATTTGAGATAACCTTTATCTTATATGAAATACTACATCCCATCATACCAATTCTCCCACCTTAATTTGTTAATTAAGGTGAACATTTACTCTTAGGGTGAATCAAAAACTATTATGCTCTTAAAAAACTCTATATCAATTTGCCCCCTAGAAAAACAAGAAGAAATAAAACAGTCAAGCAGCCTTTGGTGAATCAGGGTCTCACACAGAATTTTGAAGGGAAATATCTCCTCTAATAGATTTACTATGCATTTTTGCTTTTTCCTGCTAAAAGTATTTGAGGGATTTTGAAATATTTATTATACTTTCTGTGTAAGCTTTGAGTGAATGATAGTAATTAATTACAGTAACTATATGAACCTAAGATTATTTATATATTTAATTTAAATTCCTTTTCTATGGTTTTAAATTGCTTGTATTGAAGATCTTACTGTACGTATATCTTGAATTATGGATCATTTCAAAATTCTTTTGAGACATAAATCCAGTATTTTCAGAGCTTGAAAAGACCTTGTACATCATTTTCCTCTACTTTTATATTGTAGCTAAGAAAACTGAGGTACAGAGAGGTTCCACCATGAGGGGTGGTGTCCAAGGTAACTTCAAAAAGAAGAAAACTGGGCCTGGAACCCACACCCTTAACTTCTACTCAGTCCTCATAAAGAGGATTTCATTCACACACTCTGAGCAAACAAACATATCTTGCTCTCTAGTGTTTCCTTTTTCATTCATTGTCGGCACCATTCAACCTGTAAATAAAAATTAAAGTAAAAAGCATATAGTAGCCATGTTTTATTTTCATCATATACAAAGGTTGTTTAAAATGCACTCTGAGTAAATTCTCTGGCAGTCTAAAGCTTTTACAGAAGATCTATGTTATTTTAAGAATGGTATTTTTTCACCACTCCCTGAAGAACTAGATACTTAAGCATTTATTGGGACAAGGTCATTGCCTTACTGAAATGGCTCTAACTTAACATAAATCAATTTAGCACCTCTGTATATTCCTACTTTAAGGAAGGACAGAGAAATCTGAAGTTGAAGGTCAATTTAATTCTTGCTTGTCTACACTTATTAAGGTAATATTCTAGCTCCCTGTGCCTCTATTTTCTGATGGGTGTTTAAGATCAAATGGTGCTGCAAACATTGCTGGAAATGAATACACAAGTGGCAAAGAGGCTGAACTGCAATGTCTTAGCTGAACAAGTTGCTTTTGTATTTGATGTATTTACCCAAAATAAAAATGAGAGAGTCCAAAAGCCATAATTTTAAGTTAAGTACTAAAATTTTCATCAAGGGAAATGCTCCAGGGGGGCTTTGGGGACCTGTGTGTATATTTCATACACAGCCACTCTCTGTATTATATTTTGTCAAAGCTTTATGAACAAAGTGGTCTACTGACCACGGGGAAAAGGACTTGTGTTTTGAAATTCCTTTCTTTTGTTTTTCAGTGCTAGTAACAGCCTGCCCTGCATCTTCACTGCCATCACTTGCACTCTATTAATTTATTTGCAAGATAAGTGTTAAAAGCACAGCATGTGACCAAAGAAGAGCAGAAGATGGTATTAAGTGGGTTGTCTGCTTGATACCTGCTCAAAGTTCTTCTATGCAGGAACTAAAATGCTCTATTCTTAAATTAAAACTTTGACTTGAGTTTCATGAGCACCACTTCCTTTAGTCAAATTGTTTAAAGTTGTTAATATAGAAAAACAATACTTTTCAAGTTGCCACCAGCAAAACTTTCTCAAAAATGCCCCAAGAGGAAAGAAACGAGCGGAGAATACAGATTGTCACCCGCTAAAAATATCTTCACTATATAATTAGTTGATATGCATATTAAATGTAGCCCAAAGAAATAGCACAGCTTGCTAACAAAGTAGACTTGTATTTAACTGAATTAAGGAGACTTTCACAAGCAGCTCAAAAATAAAGCAACACTTTTTTGATCAATTCTCTTGACTAAGGTAACAAGAGGGAGAGAGGGATAGGGAGCCCCAAATAAATTCTGCAAGATCTAACCAGATATGCTAAAGATCTGAGCAGGAGAAATGGGACTGGAACTTAGTGTAAATAGAAAATTCCTCGTAAGAGAGGCAGTCTCTTCTTAATGTTCCTTTCCAGTCTGTCATCTGCTATGAGTCCTTTGGAAACCATTCTCATACTTGCATTCCATCTTAATGTCTGATACTGAAACAGGGGACATGATGGGAATTTTTATGAAATCTGTTGTGAACGGCTTGTAACTTGTTGTAAACTACAAGGTTTCATCAGCACCAACTCTAAGCAGACGATAAATATTTTTTAAAACGTAACATGCTCAGTGCTTGCTTAAAACAGTTTCTTTTTATTCCGCACTGTCTCTACTCTCTGCTTTTGCTATCTTCACAACACTCCAAAATATATTGAAGATAAAAAGAAGACTGTTGTGTCAGCAGCTCTGAAGGAGTGAGATGGCAGATTTGAGTCAGATGGCAGAAGGAGAAGAAATTCCACCGAAGAGATGGGAAACATATCCATTTTATCTTAGCAGGATGTTAGCAAGTTGTGCATCAAGAAATGAGAAACGAAACTCCAAATGAGCATTGCAGACTAAGAAACTTGCTTGCTAACAGTAGGCTGATGCCAAAGACACACAGCATCTCTTGACCCTTCCTTTCGCTAAGTAGGTTATTACTGAATAGACAGTTATGTTTAAGATGAGAAGAAAGCAAATGCCTAAGCATGTAAGTTGATTGCAGAGAATGCAAATATTTCCATTCTGCTTTGCCAGGGCCATTAAAAACACACAGGAAAAAAAGCTACCTTTTCACAAATTAATTTTCCCCCTCTAGACTGTGCAGTTTCCAATCTAACATCTGTTACCTTTGTTAGTCTGTGATCTGCCAGAGATTGTTCATTTTAAGGCCTGTCTAGAGGAATGTGAAATTCATAACTTTAACTCTTTGAATGTTATATAACTTTTTAAGTATAGATTTCTTATTTAAGGAACTAGCTCCTGTTGGAGAAAATGTTGGTAGTCTACTGGAAGGAAAGATGTACGTCCTGTCCTCTCATACCTGTTAGGGTTTGGGAAAAAAATAATAGAAGACAATGTGCTTGATGCATTATTTTCTATGTTCTGAGTTAGTGCTAAACACCTTCCAGAAAAGTAAATGTGCATATCAACCTAGCAGCATGAATAAGAGGTCTGACCAAATATTGTCAAATGACCCGTTTATGTGAAAACAAAATAAACGATGACAGTAATAATGAGCAGCTTGAGTTGAAGGCATATGACTAGAAAGGGCCAGAGAAAGAGGCTCCAGAGGGGCAGAGGTGTCTACAGGCTAGTGGCGAGTCCATGTTCCTTGGAGTGTGAGGTCAGTGAAATCTCATGTGGCTGGAAAGAGATTTCTAGAAGGGTATGGCTAACAGATTTAGGTTGGCGGCCTAACTGTTCAGAGCTGAGCTACTCCTGAAAAGTCAAGGGTACAAACAAGGGGAAAGGAGAGAAATGACTCACAGTTTCCGGACGCTGTGAGGTTACCATCAGGCAAAGCATTTGCTATGATCTCCAAGATTTAACGGAGACACAATCTGATTATCCCATGTCCATATGCCTTTTCCTATCATCTTTTGGGCCTGTTTCTTCCCACCTGCCATCTTGCTGGCTAACTGGTAGGTTACCTAGTGAATAGGCTGAGTTTGGATTCACTTATTTTTCTGGGATAATACACATTGTTCCAACTGTGTGCAAGATGCAGTGTGATATGCAAATAATCTATCACCTGTGGTTCTGGTTGTGAGAAACTTACCCCAGTTAGAGACTTCCAGCCTTGATTCAGTCACAAACAAACGAGACATGTGATCTGGGGAATCTATTAACCTTCCTGGGTGTGAGCATGCATGTTTATAAATGAAGGGGAAAGATGAGATAAAACGTTAAGAACTCTGCAGATACAAAACTTCCATGATTCCAGGATATTCACTCAAGTAATATATTTGCAAGAGAAAGCAAGACAACAATTATCACAAGAAAGCCACGGACCAAAGACTGAGAGCACTGCCCTGACAGCCCTGTGGCTTTGAAAGAACCACTGAATCCACAGATTCCATTAGTTCTATTGTTTTCACTACAAATTGTTCCTGCTGAGCTTGACTGATAGCAGTTCAAATTAGAGTGTGATCTACAAGAATCTTCTGAGACCTGTGACTTTATGGAAGTTCCTGTAGCAATCTGGAAAGAAGAATTAGATTCCAGGCCTCATGATGACATAACAAAGGTAGGATTTCAGGGTAGGCACTTAAACTCTCATGAACAAACACAATTCTTTATTTGTTGGAATACGGCTGGCTATATTGGAGGGTCTTTTCTAATTCTAAACTCTGTGATTCTTAGACATTCAATTCCCCCCTCGCTTCTTTCCAGCTTTATTACAACCAAACAATTTGGAAAAGATGAGTGAGCCAGCTTGGCACACCAGAAAAACATGTTTCATCAGACTATCATTTACACTTTTCTCCCACAAACTTCTAATCCTGTGACTGTCCCTATTGCACTGTAGAGAAAAATAAATCTCAGAGAAGTAAAGTAATTGCACATTCAGATAAGTATAAAGTAAGTATAAGTAAGCTACCCAAGGGGCACCATGGAAGCATTCCAAGGACAAATATGCCAACTCCTTCCTTTCTTTATCATAATAACTTCACACCAATTTCAGCATCAGAAAATCTATCCCCGATTGAAGTTGATACCAGAACATCTACTGGTGGTCAGGCCTGTATGTGGGCAAACTGGGAAATTAGTTTGCAATTGTAACCCTATATAACAAATTCCAAGGAAATCCTCCTCAGAAATCAAACAAGAGGAAAGCACCCAAGTATAAAGAGGAGAATGTTATATTTGTTTTCATAGATATATTGACTGATTCCCAATGAACCAAGAAACTAAAAATTCACATCCAAGAATACGTGATTAATTTTACACAGAACATTTTTTATTATCATTTAGGCTTTCCTGAAATTCAGTTATGGTAGTGCACCAAACACACTTGCATTATTTTCCATTTTCCTACTCTGTTCACTCTGATATCAATACATTTCCACAGCACCTGCTATTCTTATAATGTAATCTGAAAATAAGATGTCAGTAGAATATCTTTAAACTTTCATTTTTGAATGGCTATCCATTCTGATCCTGTCTCATTGTTTGTCAGGGATATAATTGGTAGAACATCCTCAAGTAGTGATTTAAAATAGAAAGAAATAGAAAGGTCAGAATGAAGTAGTTTATTTATACTATTATTTGCAAAGGAAGTAAGCCATTAAAACCTGGGTGTCTCATTCTAGTGACAAGGAACAAAATGACAGCATAAGTGAATCGAAGGCCCCCATAGGGGCTCACATTAGAAGAGCTGGCTGCGTTTCTCAGACCTTGCTTGCCTTTAAAACTCCTGGGAGCTATGCCATTGTGTGTAACAATGCTACACACTTACCTTTGTCATTTGGTTCTGACTCATCCTGTCATTACCACTTCAAAATAACTCCATGTCTATATCTTTCTTCCGTAGGACACTCCGTATTAAGTTAAACTGAGGGGTTTAATATATATATGTATGTATGTATGTAAGTATATTTCAATTATATTTAGTTATCCTGCCAAAAGTAGCCAAAGGAAGTGCATTTATAGAGACGTACCATAATACACTATATCTTTTAACTGAAGTCATTTTCTTTTATGTTCTAAAATTTTATCTAAATATTTAATTACTTTCTTTTTTTTTTTTTTTTTTTTGTGGGGAAGACCAGCCCTGAGCTAACATCTGTTGCCAATCTTCCCCTTTTTGCTGAGGAAGACTGGCCCTGAGCTAACATCCGTGCCCATCTTCCTCCACTTTATATGGGACGCCGCCACGGCATGGCTGACAGGCAGTGCGCGTCCGCGGGCGCCTGGGATCCGAACTCGCGAACCCCGGGCTGCCAAGCGCGGACTAAACCGCTGCGCCACCGGGCGGCCCCAATTACTTTCTTTTTGAGTCATTTTACCTTAGCGATATTTCAAAGTGAGCTGGTCTTAACACTTATTCCCCCAGCTCTTTAAGGCAGTAATTTAAAAATTATAGGGTAAAAGCCCATGGCATCCCAGAGGCACATGATAAAGAACCAGGAAATTTTAAGAATAAAAGAGCAGTGGAATAGTCCTGTCTTCTAAGTAGAATGATAGCGACAAGTTGTGGGGGTGAAAAAAAAGAGCCCATGTTCAATATTTCCCTTCACTTGAGGCTTTCAAAGGACAATTTTTCATGACCCTTCACTGGCATAAGTTTTAGACAAAGGATAAGGTTTAAGCATCCAGCAAAACTCAAGGCTACACTGGCCCCAACATGAATTTCCTCTATGCATATACTTTTACTTAGTTTAATCTTTGAGTCATTTTATAATCTCTCATTCAAAAGTAATAAACTATTTTAACCACTGATTTCTTAGGTTTGCTGATCAATTACTTCCAATATAGTATTAAAACCTCACATATAAATATATTTTTTCATTGTTCTGGCTATAAGCACACATATAAAGAACTAAACACTTTTAATTCATACTACTTTTTAAATAAAATGTATCTCTCAAATATATGTCTTGAAAGTTAATGTTTCCTTCTCGAACTTACTAGATTTTCCAAACTTTGTGTTTCCCAAGGAATAGAAATCTTTTCTCTGAAGAAACTGGTGTGAATCACTTTATTAGAAGTTAGTAGGCATCTTCAGAAGAGAATGAGTCCCAATATAATGTTTTCCTTAATGAATACCTTCAAACAATTCATACATTTTGTTATCGTAAGAGAGTCAGAAAGAAAAAAGAAAGTGAAGAGAAAGAGGAAGAAATACTAGTTTGCCTTTCTCTTCTGTGTTTTTAGTTCGATTTTTAGTAACACCTTTTTATAATAGAAGAACAGACAAAAGCAAAGAACTTACTTTTCAAGGACACTGTAGCAAGTCTATTCAATCACTCATTCTTCCACTGATTCATTCATTCATCCATCCATCCACCCAGCCAGCCGGCCGGCCAGTCAATCATTTATTCACTTATCCATTCTTTCAAGACAGGAGGCTGTATCTTTTCTCTTTTACTCTGGCCAATGCACCTCCTTGAAGAAAAAAATCAGGTTGCTGCAGCATAACTTCGATTGTGAACAGTTTCAGTCTTTGATTGGGGCCAGTGCTTTATGGGTAGATTTTTCTGGTTCCTGTAACCTTGTTCCATAAGCTTGGGAACATTTCAGCAATAATCTTTCTTACCATATAAGCAGTTTTACTCAGAGCCATGCAGAGAATCACATGTATAGAAAGGCAGTGAGGAATCTGAGGAAAAAGGGCTGCACCAGGAGTCAGGAGACCACTGATCCAGTCCCTCTCCATTAATCGTCAAAGTCTTCAGATATCCAGATGCCAAAGTGGCTTTCATAATGGTTTCTGCTAGAACTCTTTTGGTTTTATCTCTTCCCTAAAGTATTGTCTTCTTCTTGCATGTGCTATGTCTAGAGAACAGAGATATTTAGAGACACAGCAGTACACTCTTTCTAGAACCAGTGAAAGAAACTAGGTCTTTCTCAAAAAAAGTTTTATCTGAAAGTCATACAGGAAAATTATAGAAATCTGACATTGACTTAGGTGAGTTTCCTAGAAGCAGAGCAAGTGAGCACTCTCAAGTGAAACCTGTAAGGAAATGAGGGAAGCAAGATAGAGAAGGGGGGAAAGCTAAGTGAGCATGTTATCTCAGGTTGGAGTCTAGCCTCAGCCTGATCCTTTGGGGATCTAGGAAGCAGGAATGGCACTATCAAGTTGACCCTCCTTATAGCAAGAGGGCTGGCCTTTTGTACCATACGTCAGTCAGTCATTGGCTGTTGACTGCCCCTCAGAGAAGAGAATAATCTTCAAGGAATTTCTAGTCAAGGTAGTTCCCTGCTGCTAAATGTAATTCTTAAGAGAAGGGCACAGATGTGAGCTGCCAATACCCACAGAGGCTGGTGGAGGAGTGCTCCAGCTTGGCAATGGGGATCTGAGCAGGGGCACCAAAAGGCTCTGTAAAGGATGTCATACAGTCCTCTTACAGCCCATAACTTTCCTTATAGGGGAAAGTTATTTCCACTTGATATCTGATGCTATAATTCTCTAGCTTGTTCTAAAAAGGATGACCTCTCAGGATCAACAGCAATATAAGGATCTTGAGGAGAATCTTGTGCCTAATTTTCATGGTAACTCCAGCATTGAGCACAGTGTGATGGTAAGTGGGCAAGCTGGGAAATAATTTCTCTCCTCCAGATACCATTTCTTCATCTGTAAAATGTAAAACTCTTACTAAGCTCCCTATAATTTATTGAAGCAAATTGTCTTGAGATCTTAAATTGGCCTCTAAGGATGAAACTTTTGATCAAGTTTGAAAACACAAAATGAAGTTACAGGATTCTAGATCTAACATAAAATTTGAAAGTATGAATAGCAGATCTGGAAAGGCTCCTTTGGCAACATAATGTGAACGTACTGGAAGCACAATCCATTTTCTCTGTTTTGTCTTTTATTCTGAGCTAAATGAGTTGTTCCTTTATACTGCCAGGTTTTCTTAAAATAAAGTCCAAAGGAATATGAGCTAAACATACTTTATTAATTTTTAGTCAATTGGAAGATAGTAAACTAAGATATTCTTTATTGCCATGGAATCTTCAAACTTTTTTAAAATTAAGATAAGTTGTATAATCATTAATTTTTGATTTGTTGTACAGGAGAGATATTAACTGGTTAAGAACTTGCCTTCTAACATCATACAGCATCAGTTTAAATCCCAGCTCTGTCACCTACCACCTGCAAGACATTAGGCCATTTACTTAACTGTTCTAAAATTAAGTACTATCATTAGTTTATAGATGAGATTAAGAACAGTATCTGTTTCAAGGAGTTCCGAGGATTAAATAACAGGGCTCAGAAAGCACCATGTCTCTTACACATAGTAAACATCAAATGTTTCTTATCACTTTCTTTTGCATCTCCTTACTGTTATACTTGTTATTTTGATGCTCTTGGAAATTTCTGAAAGCTAAATGCTCTTCTTGCGTTTTGGTATCAGTCAATTTGGTCATGAAGACCCCAACTGCCTGTCAGTGCTGTATTGATGGTGTCAATCTCAGAGACTAGATGGCTGTAATGATGAGTTAGTTTTAGTTATTACTATAGATATTTTAATTTGCAATAATAACATTAGTTAAAATGCTGGTTGCAACTTTAACCATCACAAGCCATGAGTCTCTTATAGCCATTGTTCATCTTAACACTTCATGGGTCTTCCTGTCAATTATTGCACACACTGTATCTTTGGCTTGAAAAGTTCTTGCTATGTATCTCTACAAGACTAACTCCAGTTCATTTTTCAGTGCCACATCAAGTATGCCTCTTTCATGAAAACTTCTCTGCTCATCCTGTCTAACAGGACATGTCCCTCATTGCATATACAAGTCTCATGTCATTTTTGAACTTTATATATTCTAGTTAGGTACTGTATTCGTTTTTTATTAGTATAACAAATTACCAAACTTGGTGACTTAAAACAACACAAACTGATTATCTTAGAGTTCTGTAGGTTAGAAGCCTAACACAGGGTCTCATTAGGCTAAAATCAAGGTGTCACCAGGGCTGCATTCTTTTCTGGAAGCTCTAGGAGAATATAATTCCTTGCCTTTTTTGTTTTCTAGTGGCCACCTACGTTCCTTGGCTCATGTCCCTGTTTCACCATTTTCAAAGCCAGCAACAGTGGGTCAAGTCCTTCTCACAGCACATTACTCTGACCTTCTCTTTTGCCTTCCTCTTCCACTTTTAAGAACCCTTGAGATTACATTGGGCCAACACACATAATCCAGGATAATTTTCCTATTTAAGTTCAGCTGATTAGCAATCTTAATTCTATCTGCAAACTTAATTCCTCTTTGCCATTTAACATAACATCTTCACAGGTTCTGGATTTAGGACTTGGACATCTTCGGGGGCCATTATTCTGCCTGACACAGTCATGAATAAAAGAGGCATATCCTTATCATCATAAAGTTTATAATCTAGTAGAGTGAGAGGGAGATGCAGGTAAGACAAGTAAATAACCAAATGAATGATTATGAGTAGTAATAATAATTGATGAAAAAACAAACCGGATAGACTGTTAGAACATGAAAGGAGATGGCCTATGTAGCTAGATAGTCAGGACAGGCATCACTAAAGAGGTGACAATGAAACTGAGACTTGAGGGAGGATATTGGTGCTCATGTGAACAGCAGGCAAGGCTGGGAAAGGGGAATGAAGAAAAACTTTCCAGGCAGTAGGAATTACACTACAAAGTGCAAAAGGCAAAACGAGAGTTTGGCTTGTTTGATGAGCCAGAGAGATTCTATGGAGCTAGAGTTTAATGGGCATGGGGGAAGGTGGAAGGTGATAATCCCAGGAAAGTCACAAGGGCCATAACACTTTGATAAGAACCTGCCTTTTATTGGAAAGACAATGGGAAGTAGGTAACAGATTTAAAGCAAGGAGTTATTGAGATCTGACTTGTATTTTTAAAAAGATCTGACTCTTTTGTGAAGATGAGACTGGAAGGAACCAATAATGGAAGTGGGAAGACTATAGAGGCACCTACAAAAGTCAAGCCATTAATTGCTCTTTCTTTTCTTAATAGAAAATACCAAGAATTATCAAAGATGTGAAGAAACTAGAACTGTCATACATTGGTAGTAAACGGGTTTAAACTGAACTTGACTGGTAGAAAACTGGCAATATCTACTAAAGTTGAGCATTTGCATACCCTATGACCAAGCAATTCCACTCCTAGGTATAACAGAAATAATTCCCAATAGAAATGAGTACTTGTGTTCACCTAAATACACGTCTTAGAACTGTGCTATCCAATATGGTAGCTGCTAGCCGAATGTGGCTATTTAAATTTAAATTAGTTAAAATTAGCTAAAAATTAAAAGTTTATTTCCTCTGTCACACTAGCCACATTTTTAGAGTTCCACAGTCACATGTGGTTAGTGGCTACCATATTGGATAGTACAGATATAGAACATTTCTGTCATTGTAGGAAGTTCTATTGGACTGTGGTATCCTAGAATGTTCATAGTGGCATTGTTAGTAATAGACTAAAGTTGGAAACTACCTAAATGTCTGTCAACATTAGATTGGATAAAGACACTGTGACATAATTACACAAAAGGATACTATGTAACAATGATAATAATCCACAAGGAATAGTATAGGTGAATTTCACAAATATTTTTGAGTGAAATATCAGACACAAAAGAGTACGGACTGTAAGATCTCACTTATATAATGTACAAAACCAGGTAAAACTCATCTATTCTGTTAAAAGTTAGGACAGTGGCTATCCTTGGCAGGTGGAGGGGTGGTGACTGAGAGAGAACATAAGGGGTCATTTGGAGAACTGGCAACATTTTGCTTCTTGGTGTGGGTGGTGGTTACAATGGCTGCGTTCAGTTTGTGAACATTTATCAAGCTGTCTTTTTACAACATGCACATTTTTCTATAGATGGGTACACTTTAATAAATGTTTTTTAAGTTAAGCTGCAACACAACTTTTAAATGTGAATTTAAAATGTAAATATTCACTCTCTCTTCATTGCTGGAAAAAGTGAGGTATTTAATTTCTTGAATTCAGCAGCAAAACCCAACGGATTCCTCCAGGTACCACACTTTACTAAGCTGTCCTTTTTAACTTTTTCAAATAGAGCATGCAAGGTGCTTATGAGACACTGGAGGATTTTAGAGTATTTCTGACCACCAACCCCACTACCTTGCACCAAAAGATATCTCAAATGTAATATGGCAGCCATGATGCCATCACGGGTAGACAGGAATGCTGATATAAATGAAGGTCCGCTAAGGTTGCACAGTTTGCCCAATGTCACATAACAAATCAGTAAAGGGAAATCAAATCAAATCCATATCTTCTCCGTGCACTCTCTCCAGTATATTGCTTTACCTTTCAACTCAGAATTTTTGGCCCCAAAGCCAATAATTTATGGCATACATTGTCATTGGATACATTGAAAAATGTAGACACATCAAACAGAGAGTGGAGTGTTGGAGAGAAACTCAATCTAAAGGCAAAATTAATCGAAGTGTCTCAGAATCTGACATTGCTAGAAGAAACATTACTGTGACTCACAATTTATTCCACCAAGAAAGTGCAGTGTAATATGTTTTAATGCACTTTCTGTAGGTCTGCAATGCAAGTTTGATTTGTTTTTCCCAGAAGCAATTTACTTTTAAATTCCAAAGCCTCAGACGTCATTGAAGAATGTTTTGGACTACTTAATCATGGCAACAGGGATTAAACTGGGAAACTGGCAGAAATAGTTTGTTTAAAATTAGGCAGTCACTAGTCTGAAGGAAGGGAGAAATAAAACTCTCAAATACTTGCAGTCGCACACTCAGACTCAGGAAGTGGCGAAGGGCACAGGATGCCCTGACCAATGGAGTGTGTCTGAGCCAAAGTGCAAATGAGAAGAGCACCTACTGGCCTGACAAAATGCACACAAGAAAATCTGAAGCCCAGCGACTTAAGGATTATCACCCTTCTGTAGTTCATCAAATGACAATCATATATTTGAGTCTGAATTAATGACTTATGAATGAACAATGTAATGGAGGAATTAATGTTCCTTAGCAGTCAAGTAACAGTTGAGTTTTGAGGAAAAAAAAACAGATATACTCTCTTCCTCACCGCTTGTTTTCAGGTTTTTATTTCCTAATGACAATAAAAAGGGATACACTTTCCACCAAAATATGGTGTGGTCAGAAGCAAAGAGAAAGAAAAAGAAAAGTTGAGAACTTAATGAGAACTGCAAACCCCCAGTCATCTTTTCTTCTGTGGCTCTGATATCAAAATCTCAGAATGAGACTTCTCTGCTAGCCTACTTTTCAGCTTCTCTAAACTGTAAAATGTTCTTATTGTTCAGATCTTCTCTTGACATTGTTCTGCTGTACTTTCCAGAGAATAATTCTATAGGAGGCTATTCTGTTATCCTGGCTCCACAATATAAAAAATGTTATAGTCTCTCACCAGTAATTTGTTTATTGTGTGATTATGAAAACATGAGCCAGCTGAAAGCAGAAAAGATGCCTAAATTTATATGTCTTCTTTGTAAGTCTATGCTTGTTAGCTTTGTTTTATGTATTTAGGCACTGAGTAACTGTTGTCCTGTCATGGGTTGGGGTCATGCAAACAATCTTGACTACTTTCCAATATCTTTGTAGACTACTTCTAGGTATGGAAACAAACCTGAAATGCAGATTGAAATAACCAAGAGTCCCAGGAGCTTATGCAAGATAGAGCCAATAGTTGTGATTTAAAGAGATAAATACAAAATTTAGGACAATTGAAAGTAGCAAAAGTTGTAGAAAGGAAATCAAGAAACTTCATAATCTAAGCAAAATTTTAGAAAAGAAGAGAGAAAAATCAAAGTGCCCCTAGATGCTCGTATTTCATGAAAACTTTTTCTAAAAATATCTATCAATGATCAAAAGTAGCAAGATGTACACTGGGCTGTTTGGATAATGGACTTCATTTTGACAAAAAAAACAATAAGGGAGTAGATGAATGTACATTTCACATTTGTACTTCTATAGGAAGCCAATCTATTCCAATCACAAAACACCACTATTGTAGGTACTGAATACCCCTGGACGAGGATTGAAGAAGCTGATAACACTGTCTGCCTCCAGGAAAGCGGTGGGAGGGAGCCTTACTTTTTATTTTACATTCTCTTGTACTCTTGGAATTTCATAGTACCGTGTGCATTAATTAGTTCAGAAAGAATCACTTTCCACTGTCTATCCGGTGGTAGTTTATCTGAAATATAGGCAAAGAACCTGGAATGATATAATCTTGCAGATCAAAACTTAATTGGTGATTGAAAGTATCTTAGGGCAAAAGGGAAACTTGGATTCTGTGTTTATGAATAGCTGCATTTTGAATAAAATGCTATTTTTTCAATTAGCTAGTTTGAACCCAAAAGGAAAAAGAAAATCACAGTTAAGAAGAATAAAATGGTGCATGATTGAACCATAGGAAAAATGAACATGGAAATTATCAAACTCCTATTGCAGGAAAGACCTGTGTTTTTCAGACAGAAGGGATTCAAATTTCTACCTTTAAAAATAAAGTCCTTGTGTTCTCACAGCATGACAATTAAATATACAAGCCACAGTGTTCAAAGTCACTATTTTCTTTACCTAATAGTTAACATGAGGGGTAGAAATAAAAAGAATGGCTTTAACCCTTTGATTCTATCCAGATTCACCAGAAAAGTTCACCGATCTCTACTGTCCATGATTTTCATCTACTAGAAAATGTCTTTTGAGCTGCTAACTTTGACACACAGAGTCTAAGTCTTCTGAATATCGATGCAATACCACTGAGAATCTTTTGCACATATACACAGGGAGAGAAGTTGAAGGATGATTACTGCAGCATTGCTGACAAAGGTAAAAAAACTGGAAACAAAATAAATACCCATCATTAAAAGACTAGATAAAACAACTTTACAAAGCATGTTAAATGAATGAACGAGATCCATATGTACCAACAAATATAAATCTCAAAACCATGATGTTCAATGTAAAAAATTGCCAAAATATATTTTGACGCTATTCAAAACTTTTAAAAATATACCAGCTCATACTACATATCAAGAGTTAACTATGGTCCATGGGCCAAATCTGGACTGCCACCTGTTTGTGAGAAAAAGTTTTATTGGAACACAGTTACCTCGATTCATTTACACTTTTTCTATGGGAAAAGTCGAGAAGTTACAACAGAGAAATTATGGCCCATGAAGCCTAAATGTTTACCATCTAGCCCTTTAAGTAGAAGTTTGCTGACTCTTGATTTACATGACAATGGCATGTGGGAAAGGATTACAGCCTGTGAGAGCGGGATACCTATTACTTCAGGAGAGTAGGCAGTTACCCCTGGAGAAGACTAGACTAGAACACTTGATGTTTGACTTTACACCTTCAATCTGCGAACACAGTACAAATCTTGGACATCTTTTTTTTTCTCGTGAGGAAGATTAGCCCTGAGTTAACATCCACTGCCAATCCTCCTCTTTTTGCTGAGGAAGATTGGCCCTGATGTTAGGGCACGGATGCTAGCCCATCTTGCTCCACTTTATATGAGACACCACCACAGCATGGCTGACAAGTGGTGCGTCAGTCTGTGCCTAGGATCCGAACCTGCGAACCCCGGCCGCCGAAGCAGAGCGTGTGAACTTAACTGCTACACCACTGGGCTGGCCCCTTCGGACATCCTTTTTTATCTTGTTAGGTAACATTGGAATGCATTTCGTTTTATATTCTACCAAAATTTCCTGCTTTTACAAAATTATTTTTTCAGAAATGTTCAATGCAATTTTAATATGAACTCTACTATTATGCATTACTGTTATGTAGGTTTTTAATAGTAAAATTCAACTCATGCTTTTGAGAAAGACAAAGGTAGCTACTATGGAGAAAACACCTTTCTCTGAACTGCTAAATTAAAATAACTAATTTAGGCTTATTCAGCGTGAGGCCAAATAAGGGAGCCTATCATATGTTTTCAGGAGATGTTTAGTAAATAAAAGGCATAATGATTATTATTTTACTAATCACAGTTGGATGTCTGAAGAAATTAATCAATATTTATGATATGTTGGGTTGATTGCAGCATAATAAATGTTTTGCTTATCTCAATTCAATCTCTGAGGAAAACCAAGTTGAACATTATTTAGACTTTTTAAAGCATCTATGTTTATAGATTATCATCAGCAACAACAAAACTTTTATAAGTTCATGATTGATATCAAAATGCAAGCCTGAATCATTAGGAAATTCTATCAGCAGAATTTAAGTAATATCAAAGGTCAACTAGAAAAATCAATAAATTAGTAAGAGAAAACTCACAGAAAAAAAGGTACATGTGTACAAAAGATGTAAAAAAAATACACAACCTCAGAGTTATGAACAAAGTAAAATTATATTTTAGCTATTAAATGAGCAAGAATTTTAAGCTGGTAACTTAAGGAAAGTATAGGAAAATACTACCGTATATAGTTGGTCAAAGAAAAGACTGATACAACTTCTCTGGGGGATAATTTAGTATTTACTGATTGAAGTTGAGATTTTCCATAAAAAACACAGAACTTGAATCTTAAATGAGTTTCTCATATTAAGACAGCACAATGTCTAATACGACATCGATTAATTATATATCTTTCTCCATATCCATTACATTATCTCTATATATGTCAACCTAAATCAGCAGGTTGCTGGAACACAGAATCTAGTATTAATAAAACTTATAAAAAGATCTAACCTAACAAAGAGTATGACATAGCGCAGGTATGCAATGAATCTTCACTACATGGATGAATGGATGAATGGATGGATGGTTGTACCTGTGGTTCAATAATATATTGACTCTAGGAGTAGTACTGAAGTAGACTGTTGAATCTACAATGACTCTATTTCTTTTAATGTTCTCTCTGCTTTCAAAAATTATTTCAAATGGTTTGTTCTTTTTTCCCGTAGGCCCACACAGACATAGTTCTCACTAGGAACATCATCTTCCAAAGTGGAAGACAACTTTGTATCAAAAAATTTACTTTTCTATATTAAGTATGCTGAACAAAGCATTTCTTGTTCCTGGTGTTTTCTTTCCCCAATGCATACTGACTTTTACTTTCAGATTTAATCAGAAGTAATAAAAATTTAAGAGAACACATAATTACTAAATTCAATTTGTGTCTTTCAAAATGTGCCTTTTAGAAATTTAGAAATGCAACACATTTCGACTTAAATAATATATAGAGTAATAAAAGAGATAACTAAGAGACATTTGATATCTGCTTCATTTTCCATTCCTTTTTTTTTTTAATCTATCTATCTACATATTTAGTAGCCAATTGGGACCAAACATGACTTATGTACTCTGTGCCAATTATTATTGCTCACAAAAGTTTTCTGGGTATGGAAATGACGATTTTTTAAAGATTTGTTTTTTGGAAAAAATAAAAAGAACTGTAAATTATGAGCATTTGTAATAATATCTTTGTATTAAATTGTTTCCAATCACCATAAGAACCTTTGATGTCTGGGTTTGGCTGCGTTAAACTTCAACTAAGCAAATAACTGTCGAAGGAATGCTTAGAGGTTGTGCCAATTAACAAAAATATGTTGATTTTATATCCAAATGATAATCACAGCAGAGGCTTGCTGGAATGTTCACCAACATCTGTGTTCTCTTCCTCCTGGGCACACGAACAGATTACATTTCCTTGCTCTTCTGCGTTTAGGGAGTTGGATCACATGTTGGTGTTCTGTCCAATGAAACATGTGTGGGAGAGATGACCATAACTTTTGGGTTTGCTACTCTAGGCAATCTTCTGTGCTTTCTCTCTTCCTTCGCCTGCTAACTGGAAAGAAGAGGAGCCAGTGGACGACTCAGGTCCCAAAATATGGTCGAGCCATGCGGTGGAAGAGGCCTGGACTCCTGAATGTGGGCCTGGGTTGGAAACCACACACCCTGCACCCCGACCACAGAGGACTACGACATGACTAAAAATTAACTTTTACTGAGTTATGGCAGGGGACCAATAATGACTACAGTAATAGCTAATATACTATCTAATTTAATCTCCATAACATACTTTTTAATTTTTATGTTTAACCCTGTTATAACAAAGAACAAACTCAGGCTCGGAGGGGTTAAATAAATTGCCTCCAACTTGTAACCAGATGTCATTGTAAAGCCTGTACTCTTAAACATTACAGTGTATTGTTTCCTGAGGAGAAACGTGGAGGCTAGGAGGAAGAAAGAGGAGATATGACTACGGACTTAAGTGTTTCAAGTTATAAAAGAGAAGACTATACATAGTGGTTGTTGCAGCGTAGTTGGAGAGGGTGATCTCAGGGTTTGGGTGTGTATGGGACAGAGCGTGCAGAGAGAAGGCTTAGAAACCTGGGAACTATCTTATATGACCAGCGTTGATGCTTGTTCCTGCATCTAAAGTGATATGACAATTAAATCTGCTCCCAGCTTGTGCTGCAGTTGGAGTTGAGGCACCAGGCCCCCCAGAAAAGTGCGAGGGAGATGGGAAATGCAGATGAGCAGATGTTGAATCATTTGTGCCTGGACAATCTATTCTGCCATTCCAAGAGTTGCTGTTACACTACTGCTCACCATGTCTTTTTCCAAACAAAGAGATTCAATCAATGCCTTCAAATCTTTTTAAGAAGATAATTCTCTGGTAGCATGTGGATAGTAAGAGCAACATATGAAAGATAAAGAGCTTTTAGGGTTACGAATAACACTGGACCAAACTCTCAAGTGCTACCAATCCCAGGAAGTAATTTTATTCTGGTTCATTTGGAAAGCATCAAAGCTAAAGTGTTCTTTTGGAAGGAATTTCTAATGATGGAAAGACCCTGAAAAATTCATCTCTGTTCACCTGTAAAATAATGAACTTCTTGAAACTAAATATTGCAGTTTTAAATTTTCTGTAAATTGGGGGGACAAATCAGCATGATCTATCTACATGGTGAATGCACGTACTCTGTGACCTTGTAATCCCAGAGAACAAAATAGAAAAAAATATATCGTCATGTGTATGTAAACATATTCTTTGAAGTATTGGTTCCTCCTTCTAGGGTTGTTATATGGTTTAAATGAGATCATACATATAAAGAACTTTAGCTCTCAATAAATGGAAGTTTCTAAAACGTAAATTTTTATTATTTTCTTTACAGTAAAAATAGGGAGATGGTCAAGTAAATTATAGTATTCCCATACAACTGAATCCTATGAAATCATTTAAAAGAATTAGTTGGATCTATAGTACATATTGTCAATCAAAAATCAAGTTGTCAAAAATATTTATACTATATTTGCATTTATGGTTCAAATCTACATGTGCTTAATTTGGTACAGAAAAACATTTGGACATATATTTTTCTCCATATACTTCTGAGTATTTTAATTTCTTACAGTGAGAAATACACAAATGATTGAAAATTTAAAAAAATGTATTGTTAAAATTCTTAAAACTATAATGTTTAATGTTAGGGCCTAATTTTCAAGGCCTGAAGGTCACGTCGCTTTAATTTTAACCTACTTTCCAAAAAGCCACTTGGATTTTTCAAAGCAATACTCATTCTGAAACTTTATCTTCTGCAAGGAGGAGTACATAACAGAGGACTGTGTCTTTAATGTCTGTCTTCCTAAACGAACATTAGTTATTTCTAAGCTCATACAGTTCACAAGAAACTGCTCCACAAAAGATGGAAAATGAGATAGCAATTGTGAATTTCTGTATCACACAACATGGTTTTCTGAGGGACTAACGCTTCCTGGAAAGACGTCGTAATACGCACCTTTTCTTGGCTATTATGCCAAGTCTCTTATGGAAATATTATTTTTAATAACATGAATAAAGTTTTCCAGAGTTGGTTGTAAAATACCACATTCTGAACTAGGTATTTATGGCGATCCATACAAGATATTAAAATCAAAGAATGACTTTGATAAATTTATCCTAAGCAAATAATTGAAGACCTGTAGCAAGATGGAGCCACCAAGCATTCTCATCACAGCATTATTCATAATATTAAAAACTGTAAATACCATTCATGTCCAGTAGGAAGGGATTAGTTAAATATTATGGCAAATGAAATCATTAAGAAACATATTTATGTGTAAAGGAGTTCATGGCATACTACCTCAAGAAAATAATGGGTACTCCAAAAATATACAGTATATAAAACCATTTTCGGGGCCGCCCGGTGGCGCAGCGGTTTAGTCCGCGCTTGGCAGCCCGGGGTTCGCGAGTTCGGATCCCGGGCGCCCGCCGACGCACTGCCTGCCAGCCATGCCGTGGCGGCGTCCCATATAAAGTGGAGGAAGATGGGCACGATGTTAGCCCAGGGCCAGTCTTCCTCAGCAAAAAGGGGAGGATTGGCGACGGATGTTAGCTCAGGGCTGGTCTTCCCCACAAAAAAAAAAAAAAAAAAAACATTTTAACATAGGCATATATGTGTATATGTATGGAAAAAATATTCATTATCAAAGAAATAAGTTTGGAAAAACATACATATATCAAATAAGTAATATGTTTCTATGGGGAGAATTGGCTTTATTACTTAGGTGTATTTGGTTTTTTTGGTTTCTAAAATAAATAACATGTCATAAAAATCAGAAATAACCAAAAATAAGGCTCAGTTTGTCACGAATCTGTTATTTGGGAGGAAAAAAGCTTTTAAGAATGGTAAGGGAAATATCAATTTGCTTACTTCAATCCTTGTTACTGTCCTTTCCGAGAATAAAAAGTAATAAACACACACACATACACACATATATATACACACATACATATATGGACATGTATGTGGGTTTGTATGTATCTATGAAATGTCACCTCGAAGGAGACTTGTGAAATGCAAAGGACCGGAGGAAGCCCAAAATAAGTTTAATTTTGGGTTAGGAATAAAATAATTATAACTGGAGACAGAGAATGTAGAGGTAAAGAGATCACCCACCTCTAATTAAACATTACTCATCATGTCTTGTTCATATCCACCCAAATCACCTTGTCAAGATTATTCTCTTTATGAGGAAACATTGTGCTAATCATCATTAGGATGAAAAATATTTTTTCTATTAACTAAGTGTACACTATAATCCACGAACTATTCTATTTCTTAACTATTCTATTTCTTTCTAACCATAATGGCCTATTTGACTCTGATAAAGAAATTGAGGGCCGCCCGGTGGCGCAGCGGTTTAGTCCGCGCTTGGCAGCCCGGGGTTCGCGAGTTCGGATCCCGGGCGCCCGCCGACGCACTGCCTGTCAGCCACGCTGTGGCGGCGTCCCATATAAAGTGGAGGAAGATGGGCATTGATGTTAGCCCAGGGCCAGTCTTCCTCAGCAAAAAGGGGAGGATTGGCGACGGATGTTAGCTCAGGGCTGGTCTTCCCCACAAAAAAAAAAAAAAAAAAGAAATTGAAAATAATGTTTCCTGGATAAGAATACAAGCAAATTCCTTAATATACTATGTCACTACTATAGTAAAATGAACTAAAACAAAAGTTGAAAATGTCTAACCTTAGATGATGGAAGAAAAACTTAAGAACCAAGATGGGGGTGGTAGCAGTGAAGGAATCTTTATTTTAAAAAATATTGCTGATGCACTTTTTTTCTCCTTCCAAAATTCCTGAGATGAAAGTTTTTTTCCTTCATTTACTAGAAAGAATTTCAGCCTAACACTGTTGTGTCCATAGGAAATATCAGTCCATTGTATTAATCATCACAGTAATCAAACTTTAAAGAGGACTGTCCAGAAAGTGGGGACTCTCTCCCAATCTGTAAAAAATTTGTGAGAAGATAGGAACAAACACTGGGAAAAACAAAAATACAAGCCCTGAAAATGAGCTGCTTCCCTGTTGCCTTTTATTAAAAAACAAGGGGCGTGGGGGCTGGCCCGGTGGTGCAGTGGTTAGGTTCGGTGCATTCCGCTTCAGGGGCGGACCGAGGTTTGCAGGTTTGGATCCTGGGCATGGACATACAACACTCATCAAGCCATGCTATGGTGGTGTTCCACATACAAAATAGAGGAAGATGGGCACAGATGTTAGCTCAGGGCCACTCTTTCTCACCAAAAAAAAAAACCAACAACACAAGAAACCATAATCAATCAAATATGAGATAAATTTTTAACTTTAGTAGTGAAAATTGGCCAGAAGTATTGACATAATTGGAGACTCATATTACTAGTAATAAATCAGCAATTTATTGCCTTATCCTAGAATAAAAAGTCATGCACACACATGCACGTAAAGATGCCAAGCTGGTATATCATGCACAAACATATAGTGTACCCATGTGGATAAATGAAACAAATTTAACACCTAGGCATTTTTAAAAGATGTTCTTATTACTGATACAATAATAAGGACAGTAAAATAACAAGAATGAAATTCTCTAATGCCAAGAACCAAATCCATATTTTAAAAAGAGAATTTAATATGTACTGCTTTTAATACTTGACAAAAAATGTACATTTAATATTATTTTACCTACACTTTAACATTGATTCCTCTGTCTATTTCTGATGTGGGGAAAATAAGAGGAAAAATCATTAAAGTTATGGTTTAGAAATGGAAATTTAAGTACTTCTGATATAACAGTGCCATCATCATACACATATTCTTTAGCTGCAAAAATAAGAAAAATATCGTGTGAAAAAAGATAGTTTATCTTATACCTCCCATGACCCAAAAATGATTAAATAAAAGGTAGTAAATTTCTGCACATTAAGTACATTTTAAAAAAGGATTTTTACGAGCCAGCCCTGATGGCCTAGTTGTTAAACTCCGGTGCTTACTGCTTTGGTGGCCCAGGTTCACTTCCCTGTTGTGGAACCACACCACCCATCCATCAGTTGCCATGCTGTGGTGGCGGCTCACACAGAAGAACTAGAATTACTTACAACTAGGATATACAACAATGTACTGGGGCCTTGGGGAGGGAAAAACAGGAAGATTGACAACAGATGTTAGCTCAGGGTGAATCTTTCCCAGCAAAATAGAATAATAAATAAATAAGGATTTGTAGGTAAATTCCTCATGTCTTTCCATTACAAAGTTTTGGTCTTCTTTCTTTTCATTCTTTCTTTCAACATTATTCTATTTAACTTTTGAAGTCTGAGATAGTGACAAATAACTATTTTCTGATCCTAAAGTTTTATTTTATCTTCTCCATTGACTGTTAGGAAATAAAAGTAAATCAGCACTAGCTAGATCTTTGATCACTTCCTAGTTAAGGAACAATAAGAATCCACATTTAGGTTCTTTGCCATCACTGTAACAAATCAGATCTGAAATCAATGTGTCCTCACTGACCATTTAATTAATGTCCTTAGTTGAACAGAATTCAGCAGGAATTTTTAAAATACCTTTTTAGTAGAGTCTTAACTTCATTAAAACATCAGAATTGCTATTGTCATTATAACGTTTTTCAAACCATTTTATCCAATGTATCGATGCTTCTCATTTCTCAGGCTTTTCTTATTCTTTTCTTTCTTTATAATTTAATTTTTCTCAAAATGATAGAGAGAGAACAGGTCTAAGCGATAGTCAAACACGTAACAGGATGCGCCACACTGTGATGTCTTATTACAAGAAGTGGGGTCAACCAGACATTAACTTATTTAACCCATTCTTTTAGTGACGTGGGATTAGAGGATCAGTCTTATGCTCGGGTGCTTTATCGAACCACTGATCAGGAGATCTGCCCCAGATATTGTGCAAAATTCTTCCCTGCAGGGGGGAAATGAATGTGTTACACCATAACTTCAGCAATACATTCTTATTTTACCACTCTCTGTTTCAAATTGCAAAATCCTTTGGCATTTTCCATGTCATTTGTCACTTGGCTTTAGAAGGCAAGAGATTTCCTGGAGCACGTTCCATTGCATTGGTTGACAATATCAGTTCTACATTCCACACATTAGCAGGCAGAAAGAAAAAGAGAAGAAGTCAAATTGGGTATAAATAATTAAATTTGTAAAAGGTCAGTGAGCAAGTAGCAGGAAGGAGAAAGGTTGAAGAAGTTATGGAGCTTTAATGCTCACCCACAGAAGTATTAAAATATGAATATTATCTGCTGACATAGCCAACAAAAGAAATGAACAACAAAAATGGCCCCAACTGACGTGAGATCCTAAAGCATGGTGATAACCAAATGGTGACCTGTTAATTGTGCTTTAAAGGAAAATGAGAGTTAAGTGACACAAACTAAGTTTTTAAAAATCATTAAAAAAAATCATTTTCTTACATTTGAGTTGTAACACCAGTTTTTTATATTACTAACCACACTGCAGTGAATATCTTTGTACAAACATCTGCATGCATACATGCTATGATTTCTGTGGGACAGAGCCCTACATCTAAGATTGTAGGGTCAATAGGTTATGCATGTTTTACATTTTAATACATAGTGCAAATAACCCTACAATAAGATTTTATGTCTGGCAGATTTCAAATAAAATATTTTATTTCTTTTAACGTTGTTTGTTAATTTATTAGGATCCCTGCTTCATTCTGAAAAGGATTTGGGAAAGCTTAGAGGCTAGATTTATGCAGAGGAGAAAAAGACAGTGGCTTAGTGAGGCAGTGACATTTTGTCATGTTGTGATATGAAAAAGCAATCTTGATGTTGACAGTTTTATGTTCTTACTATTTTATTACAGGTACTTGTAGGTCCCCCCTGCCTTTGGACACTCTATAACACCGTCCTCTTAGGGAAGTAAGACATATCATTTGTTTCTCTGCTTCTAAAGGTTTTCCTGCTTAATTGTCCATTTGCAAATTAAAGCATATATTTTCCCACACAACCAATTTACAGCTTCGTAATGTGTATAGTCAAAACCGATGAATTTTGACTTTTGAAAGTGAATACAGACATTCAGGACTCAGATATTTATAAAATTGGGAAAACAAATCCACTTCAACTGTATAGCAAAAGAATACAAATCCTTTTTGAAAAAGCAACTGCAAATACTTAATTTGTGAAGAGCAATAGTAATAAAAACTAGCTCCTGATCAATATTCAGGACTCAAGGTAGAATAATCAGTAGGCGCTAAAAGAAATGGAATTCATGATGTACCTGAGTAAAGTGAGAGAAAACACATCACGGTCCAGAAATCTGACATTACCTTGTAATAATCATTAACGATCCATGATATACTAGGCTGGATTCTACAAACAGACACGGTGCAGAAACTAAAGCAATCATGATTCCTCTAGTCTTCCTTGCTCCATAAAATTTCACATTTACTTGTGGACTCTGTGTTAAGACTTCGAGTGTGAGAATTACCCAAGCAGTTTTAAAAATTGGGCTGGCTTTCTTCATTATCCATCAAAACTCTGCCAGCCAGTATGGTGAATAGGAAGTGCAAAATAATCCTAAATTTGCAGGATAACTCTTCTACAAAACATCATACATTCTAAAACACACTTTGTGTGTGACTTTTGGATTATCTGCCACAATAGACTACCTGTGTCTATGCTCTTTTTCATTGGCTTAGATTATCAAGAGGAGAGCACGTGGATGAAGCATTTCATCATTTGCCTGGTTTGAAACACTTGCACAGTGACAAGGTGATATCAAAATGACAGGAAGTAAATGAGTGGTTAAAAAAATGAATTCTGGGGGCCAGCCTGATGGCGTAGTGGGTAAGTTCACATGCTCCACTTTGGCAGCCCAGGGTTCATGGATTCAGATCCCGGGCACAGACCTACACACTGCTTGTCAGGCCATGCTGTGGTAGCGACCCACATACAAAAGGAGGAGGACTGCCACAGATGTTAGCTCAGGGACAATCTTCCTCAAGCAAAAAAAGAGGAAGATTGGCAACAGACGTTAGCTTAGGGCCAATCTTCCTCACCAAGAAAAAGAAAAAAAATTAAAAAATGAATTCTGCTCTTCTAAAATGGGGTGTTATTTCTTTCACCAGGTTCCTTTTTTGGGGTTCTGATTCTGTCTGTAGGATTCCAATTCCCTGTTTGAGAAGAGACATAGGGCTCATTGATCAAAGCTTTGGTTTTTAAAAATCTATTATGTTCTGGAATGAAAAAGAACAGGCTACTTCTCAAAGTCATTCTTACTTCTCATACATTTTGAAGACAAATTAGTGCTGAAAACAGATATTAGAGTGCAGATAAAATAAGAAGGAGAGAATTTTTGGCCAACTTTGAAAACACATGAGGGAACAATAACTGCTTTATATTTTTCCATTTTTAATGTACTCAGAAATCCAATAATCCTGTCACAGAACAGATAGTAAACAAAAAGGATTTAACACTACTAGTCATTTCAGAACAGAGAATTAAACTGATTCAGTAGGTATCACTGGGAAATTCAACAGAATTTTGCCACAAACACCACACACACACACACACACACACGCTGGTCTTTGCCAAGAAAGCATGATACACTGTAGTAAGGTAAGTTATTAATTAGACTAGTTAAAGCAACTGGAATCTTCATTCATATATTAGAAGAAAAACATCATGGATTCATTTTGTCATTTCTTTAAGGCATAATGCAAATTGGGGTTTCATTCCATACTCTGAAAGTGAGTAAACTGGCTTTTTGACAGGGAAGAAATCAGAAGTAGAGACTTTCCATGAAAAAATGGCCTATCTCTAGTTTTTAGAAATAAACAGGAAGAACAAGAAGCATTTTAAAAAACGTAAAGCTCAGACTGTTAAGAGTACAACCTTCGTGTCATAGGTTTTACTATTTCTTGATAGTCATAAAACAGTAGATTTGAATTTCAGTTATTGGCATACGGTTTATGTAATTTGGAGAGTTTCTGTGATTGATCTTAAAACACATACAGGCTCTCTTGGAGCTGGCCTGGTGGCGCAGTGGTTAAGTTCACATCCTCTGCTTCAGCAGTCCGGGGTTTGGAGGTTCGGATCCCAGGCGCGGACTTACGCACCACTCATCAAGCCATGCTGTGGTGGCATCCCACATACAAAATAGAGGAAGATGGGCACGGATGTTAGCTCAGGGCCAATCTTCCTCACCAAAAAGAGGAAGATTGGCAATGGATGTTAGCTCAGGGTCCACCTTCCTCACCAAAAAAAAAAAAAAAAAGCCACATATAGGCTTCTCTTTTACCATTTACTAAGCTCTGGGTTGTCTTTGAATTACTCGGCATGTATTCAAAAAACATTAACCCAGATAGAACATACGTCTATATGTTGTGAAGCTAATTATAAATTATTTGGATATGTTTTGTGACCTTGTTTTCCTCTGTTAGCTTCCCCAATCAAGTCAAAAACCAATTCTAAACCAATGGCTTCCAGACTGACATCTATGTATGTATCTTTTCTGTTGGAATTTTATTTTCAATTAGTTGTACATCAAAGATGAACACTGTTAAACCTCTCTGAAAAGAAAGGGTGCATAAGAATTTCAGTCTTGCTTTTTTGAGAGCAGTGGTAAAATGACCAAGTTTTATCAAATCTAACATACAGTAATTTACATGCAACCTGGTGGTCCAGGGCAAATGAATTAACTCGGAATCAATTTCCTCATCTGTGATGTTGGATTTGGGTTAGGTGCTCCTTAATGATTCTTATATGCTTTTGTAAAAAATAAGAAGTAGTTTAGAAGAAGAATACACATATGAGAATAAAATAACTTACTATCTACTCTTTTTTTTTCTAGGTGAGGAAGATTATATTCATCAGTACTTTTGAGTTTTTTGTGAACCATCTTCACAGTCGCCATCTAATTAAACCAAAAAACCCAGGAAGTTGAGATTAAGAGCAATGGTCTTTCAGGTGTGGTGTGGGTAACACACATGAGCCACAACGGGGTCTCCAAATGATCTGGGTCCTGACCTTCATTGCTGTTTTAACGTAAGATACATCAAAGCTTTGGTATTTGATTTTGCTTTAAATGAATAATGTAAAACTGCCTTCTATTATCCTTCATTGGCCTACTTATTAGTCTGTATTATTTTTCAATAGCAAGACTGTTACATTCCATTTATTTCTTTATTTTGGTTATAGGTGAGGGTGGGAACGGGTTCAGACAGGTGAGCAAGTAAACAGGGAGATGTCAGGTAGGGAGTTCCAGGGCATTTTTCTCCTGACAAAAAGGGTTCCAGGGACTGGGAAAGTTTGACAAACCCTGTAATAGATCAAAATATTGTGATGTAGAAAAACTTGTATGTTCTTCAAGCCTCATGTCTACAAAGTGTAACTAGTCATCATTAAAATAAATTTTTTTTTACTTTATTTATTTATTTATTTTGCTGAGGAAGATTGGCCCTGAGCTAACATCTGTGCCAATCTTCCTCTATTTTGTATGTGGGATGCTGCCACAGCATGGCTTGATGAGTGGTGTGAAGGTCCACGCCTGGGATCTGGACCTGTGAACCCCAGGCTGCCGGAGTGGAGCATGTGAACTTAACCACTACACTACTGGGCCAGCACCTGAAATAATTTTTTTTTACACTTTAACTTTACTTTTACCAAAAAGTGTGCAGTATTGAACATACACCGTGTGTTCTGGCTCCTCAGAAAATAATATTACAGAATTTGAAAATTGTATTATTATGATTAGTTACTAACATAAAAATATGTTTTGTAGTATAGTTCTTGTATCTAACCCTTCAGATCTGATGACCTTATGCTGTAGAGAGTTCTTTCAAATGGATAGGAATAGTGATGATTGCCAAATATTGTGATAAAGCCTTGTGTAGAAAACATCACAAATTATTTTATTCTTTGGATTCTATATCTTTGAAACTTTATCTGTCACACTTATAGGAGATAGTTTGTTGGGTTTTTTTCTACATAAGAACTTATAGAAAGCCAGTTCCTTGAAAGGGAAGACCCAACACTGTGTCTTTAACCACTAAACTGTTTCTTTCTCTCTCTTTCCTTATCTTAACCTTTCTAGGCTTAACACATAACCAGGGGGATCAGGGAGGGAGAAAATGCTATAATGGTGAAAAATATTATCCCTTCCTCCAAGCCCATTTAGATCATCAGTTAACCGAGTCCAAAAGGATGGGGAGTGAATAAAACTGAAGACTTTTCTTGCACTGCATGGAATGAGCTCATATTGGTTAATTTTCAAGTTGCTAAAACTGATTAGTGTTCTCTGAGTCGGCTTTGATTCCTAGATGTCATTCAATATACCCGGTGCATCTATTATGTGATGTGAGCAGAGGGAGCTAAAAGGGACACGCAGTGACCACAAATCTTATTAAAGGTGATCGCGAGGGACATAGGCTGTGGGAAAAAGCTATCAGAATATCCTGGCTAATGTTTTCCACATATTTGCTGTTGTAACCAAAGCTCTCAATGGGCCCATGGGTGTGGAGATGCCTCTACACTTTCCTTGTAGAGGCAAATGGACAGAGGCAGCTAGTTATAAATCACAGAGAGTAACAAAATTTCAGGGTCAGCTTTCTAACAGCTTTTATTTTTGTTTCCATCAATGTAAATTTTATATGTAAACGAGTCTAGCCCGTTTTAATGAAGTGTATATTTTAAATGTATTAAAATGAATTATTCAAGGACACAGCAGGAAAGCAACAGATGTACCCATCTGAGGGGGGTCATGCTTAGTTTCACTTGATGAATGTTTGTTTTGTTGCTTTGAAAAATTAAAGCAATGAAATATTTAAAATGAATAAGGAGGTTTTAAATTGACTTGGAGAAAGAGTCTTTCAGGATTTTTTTTTTTTTTTGATGTGCCATTGGGATTACATAGGATAGTCAACATAGTTTGCCTTGATGTGCTAAGAAAGTTGCAGGGAACACTTATTAACTATAGATGTATGAGTACCCATCATGCATTTAAAGACAAATTTTGAAATGTGGGACACTGAAGCATATCCTGTCACTCAGATAACTCAGAAAAAAGTAAAAGCCTTGACAGTTTGGAAACTGGTTATTTGGTGGAGGAAGATAGAGGATTATATAATATTCAAATAGCTTTAACCATCTGTGTTGAATCTTCTTCGGTGGTCTTCTAATCTTGGAACATAGTTGAGTGTTGGCAGTTCCATTTACGGATAGTTGAGAGACATTCACCATTATATCCTTAACGAGACCTGGCTCTTCTCATTGGTAAATCAATGACATTTCTTAAGAAAAAACTGTCTGTGAAATATTTGGTAAATACTTAAAGAAGTTACAGAAAAACATAATAACAGTGTCCCCAATTTTAAGGAATATACAATCCAACGTGATTAGGGGGAAAAAAAAAGAAGAGAGGATACATATCATTACAATTGATGTCTTAACAAGAGCCTGGTTTTTGTTTGTCTGTTTGTTTTATTGATGTCTTAGTTTATAACACTGTGAAGTTTTAGTTGTACATTATTGTTTGTCAGTCACGATATGAATGCTTCCCTTCACCCCTTGTGCCCACACTCCACCCCCCTTGCCCCTGGCAACCACCAACCAGTTCTCTCTGTCCGTGTGTTAGTTTATATTCTGCATATGAGTGAAATCATGTGATGTTTATCTTTCTCTCTCTGGCTTATTTCAGTTAACATAATGCCCTCTAGGTCCATCCATGTTGTTGCAAATGGGACAATTGTGTCTCTTTTATGGCTGAGTAGTATCCCATTGTATATATATACTACATCTCCTTTATCCAATCATCAGTAGAGGGACACTTGTGTTGCTTCCACTTCTTGGCTATAGTGAATAATGCTGCAATGAACATAGGGGTGCATAAGCTTCTTTGGATTGTTGATTTCAGGTCCGTTGGGTAGATACCCAATAGTGGGATAGCTGAATCATAAGGTGTTTCTATTTTTAATTTTTTGAGGACTGTCCATACTGTTTTCCATAGAGGCTGCACCAGTTTGCATTCCCACCAGCAGTGAATTAGGGTTCCTGTTTCTCCACAACCTCTCCAACATTTGTTGTTTTTTGTCTTGGTAATTATAGCCATTCTAACGGGTGTAAGGTGATATCTTAGTGTAGTTTTGTTTGCATTTCCCTGATGATTAGTGATGTTGAACATCTTTTCATGTGCCTGTTGGCCATCTGTATATCTTCCTTGGAAAAATGTCTGTTCATATCCTCTGCCCATTTTTTGATCGGGTTGTTTGTTTTTTTATTGTTCAGTTGTGTGAGTTTTTTATAAAATATGGAGATTAATCCCTTGACAGATATATGATTTGTGAATATTTTCTCCCAGCTGGTGGGTTGTCTATTCATTTTGATCCTGGTTTCATTTGCCTTGTAGAAGCTCTTTAATCTGATGCAGCCCCACTTGTTTATTTTTTCTTTTGTTTCCCTTGTCTGAGTAGGCATGGAATCTGAAAGATCCCTTTATGACCAATGTCAGTTAGTGTACTGCCTACATTTTCTTCCAGGAGTTTTATAGTTTCAGCTCTCACTTTCAGGTCTCTGATCCATTTTGAGTTAATTTTTGTGTGTGGTGATAGAAGATGGTCTACTTTCATTCTTTTGCATGTGGTTGTCCAATTTTCCCAGCACCACTTATTGAAGAGACTTTCTTTTCTCCATTGTATGTTCTTAGCTCCTTTGTTGAAGATTAGCTGTCCATAGATGTGTGGTTTTATTTCTGGGTTTTCAATTCTGTTCCATTGATCTGTGTGTCTGTTTTTGTACCAGTACCATGCTGTTTTGATTACTATAGCTTTGTAGTATATTTTGAAGTCAGGGATTGTGATGCCTCCAGCTTTGTTTTTTTTTCTCAGGATTGCTTTAGATATTCAGGGTCTTTTGTTGCCCCATACAAATTTCAGTATTTTTTGTTCTATTTCCATGAAAAATGTCATTGGGATTCTGAATGGGATTGCATTGAACCTATAGATTGCTTTAGGTAGTATGTACATTTTAACCATGTTTATTCTTCTAATCCACGTGCATGGGATATTTTTCCATTTCTTTACATCATCATTGACTTCTTTCAATAGTGTCTTATGGTTTTCATTGTGTAGGTCTTTCACCTCCTTGGTTAAATTTATTCCCAGACATTTTATTCTTTTTGTTGCAGTTGTAAATGGGATTGTCTTTTTGAGTTCTCTTTCTGTTAGTTCATTATTAGCATATAGAAATGCAACTGATTTTTCTAAGTTGATCTCATACCCTGCAACTTTGCTGTACCTGTTTATTATTTCTAGTAGTTTTCCAATGGATTCTTTAGGGTTTTCTCTATATAAGATCATGTCGTCTGCAAATAGTGAGAATTTCACTACTTTGTTGCCTATTTGGAGTCCTTTTATTCCTTTTTCTTGCCAAATTGCTCTGGCCAAAATCTCCTGTACTATGTTGAATGAGAGCAGCAAGAGTGGGCACACTTATCTTGTTCCTGTTCTCAAAGGAATGGCTTTCTGTTTTTCCCCATTGAGTAAGATGTTAGCTGTGGGTTTGTCATATATGGCCCTTATTATGTTGAGGTACTTTCCTTCTATACCCATTTTGTTGAGAGTTTTTATCATAAATGGATGTTGGATCTTGTCAAACGCCTTCTCTGCATCGATTGAGATGATCATGTGGTTCTTATTCTTCGTTTTGTTAATGTGGTGTATCACGTTGATAGAATTGCAGGATGTTGAACCATCCCTGTGTCCCTGGTATAAATCCTACTTGGTCATGGTGTATGATCTTTTTGATGTATTGCTGTATTCAGTTTGCCAATATTTTGTTGAGGATTTTTGCATCTGTGTTCATCAGCGATATTGCCCTGTAATTTTCCTTCTTTGTATTGTTCTTGTCTGGCTTTGCTATCAGGGTGATGTGGGCCTCATAGAATGTGAAGAACCTGTGTTTAAGAAATGGCTTCAAAGACCCAAATGATGAACTACTCAATTCCATAGATTCACCAAAACTTCCACTTTTGCAACAATATTTGACAGTACTTGATTATTATAGCACAGATGCCATTTTGCATCTCTATGTCATTTGTTCTGTTTAGTTTTAAATAGATTAAAATGGGGGTTCTATAAAATTAAACCTTCTAAGTTTCTCTGAATGGTTTGGTGAAAAATATAGCATGTTGGCAGCAAGAAGTGTTAGCATATCTCAGATTTCAGGCAAACACTTCATGTTTCATCTCTGTATATGTTATGGAATTTTTGTTGCCAATGGAATGAAACAAAAGATATCAAGAAAATTGATTGCTGGACAACCTTGACACTTCTACCTTCTTCCCTCCCTCCCTTCCTTCCTCTCTACTTTCCTTCCTTCCTTCCTTCTTCCCTCCCTCCCTTCCTTCCTTCCTTCCTTCCTTTCCCTTCCTTTCTCCCTCCCTTCTTTCCTTCCTTCCTTCTTTCCTCCTTCCCTCCCTCCCTCCTTTCTTTCTTTACCTCCAAATGAGATATACAATCTAAAATCCTAGTTAGATTCCTCATACAGCTCTTTGGCCAAATAATCAGATTTACTTTGAAAAATTTCCTTTCACCAAATGTTGCCTCATCTATTTCTTCTATCTCTCTCCCAGCTATGAACACTCTGGTTCACATTTCTCTTTTTAGGAACAAATTTTCTGCTTAAGATCTAGTGAAAGATTTAAGCAACATAAACTATTTAACCCTGGAATTGAGACTTTATTCAGATTTTCAACAAACCATTCATGCAACTAGTCAAATTGGATAAGGGTGAAGCATGGTACAATAGAAACATCTACTTTGGGGTCAAGAGATTTTACCCCAATTCTAGCTGTATGGCTTGAGCCAAGTTACTGAAAGTGTCTTAGATTTTCTTTTATCAACAGTAAAATGATAGTACTGTATTAGATGAGTGTACCCTAGACGATAAAATCCAAACTCTTTAATGTTCACACTTCATCACATCTGACCCCCATCTTGCCTCTCTAGTTTCATCTCAAATTGTCCCACCACAGATAGTCTATGCTCCAGCCTTGCTAAAATTTCCCCACTCTCCAATCTCACATGCCATTTCATAATTTCCTGTTTCCTCCTAATGGAAAGATCTTCTCCAAATTTCCCCCTTCTTAGGCTGGAAAACTTTCACTCAACCTTCAAAAGCCAGCTTATATGTCAGTTATATGTGAAGACTTCCTAAGCTTTCCATAATAGATTGGTTATGTTTCTCTCTTCTATCATGCAAAGTTATATGATGATCTGTTTGTCCATATACATTTCTTACCTTCTGGAATTGACCAGGATAAGAACTGTGTTTTATTCAAATTAGGCTGGCACATGGTAGGTACTAAATGCAATTTAATTCTTTTCTATAGAATTCTATTAATTTCTATTGAATTAATTACTCAATGAAGCAATGGATCAGCCCAATATCCTTTCCTGCTAATAGTGCACAGCATGATTCAACTGTAACAGACATTCACAGGTCATCTAGTTGATTTCTTTACCCCCCACCCTCCCAGTTTACAGAGGAGAAAAACGAGTTCAAGAGATTTTAAGAAATGCACCCAAGATTATATAACTTCCTAATGATGTATCACAGATTAGAATCTAATTCTACTACCACGTATCTATTAATTAATTCAGGAAACATTTGTTAAGCTTATACAAGTTATACAGTTTTAGGTTAGAGACGTTAACAGCAAATAAAACAGAAAAGATTCTTGATCTCATAGAGTTGATGCTCTAGTGCAGGGAGATGGGAATTAATTAGCAAACAAATCAACCAGATATGCAATTATATCATGAAAATTATATGATAAGAAAAAAATGAAATGCACTGTTTTATCTTTCCTGTCGTATATACAGTTAACCATAAAAATACAAAGATACAGTTTAAATGAGTCCTCAGCCTTGAGGTTTACAGAGATGGAGCATGCCTCTGATGTACTCCCAAGAAATAGTATGAATTTCATGGGGATACAGGCTCCCACTTTCTGTGAGAGCTCACATACTCATCTAACTTCTTTTTCACTCTCCCAGGAAATCCTGGATTGTTGACAAGCACTTACAATCATGGCAAAAGACAGAGAAAAGTACCAGCAAATGCCATTTTGTTCACCACCCTTCTTCTGCCCTTTCCTAACCCCCATCAAACAATAGCTAAAATGATGGAAGAGACAGGTAGAGAAATATTCCCTATAATAACACATGTGCATCCTGGGGAATTGGATGCAGTCCAGTAATAAAATTTTTAAAATGCTCATGTCAACAATCTGTAGCCTCGAATGAATAGCATTCATGAGTTGAGAATGGGAAGCACAGAGTTATGATACCATGACATGCATGCTTTTTAAAGGGAGCACTGTGAGAAAGAAAATGAATTTAATGGATTCTTTTTCCTCCATCCACTTTAGCAAACTTTTTTTCTCTATGCCCTGCTCATTATCACACGTGGATGGTTACGTACCAGGCACATGGTCATATGTGCCTTCACACGATGAATCTCCTAAACGAAAGGGTTTCAAGGCAAAAGATCTCTTGAGGAACAGGCAGTGCTCCCTAGGCTCATGACTCACATGGGGCCTCAAACTGTTACAAAGTCCTGTGCCTGAAAACCCAGTTACATCCATGATTCAAGGCCCAGATCATATGGTTTTAAGACGCTTTTCCATGGAGAGGGCTAAGGGACAGCCAAGGGGAGTTACCTCAGTAGGAGTAGTCTACCAACAACATCTGAGCGTTCAATGGGATTCCACATTCACTAGGAACGACCAAACAATGACCATACATCACTGACCCAGCATGTAAGTCACGATAGTGACACTAAGCTTCAGAGGATGCAATGTGCTCATGGTTCCCATCTAATTATCAGCTTGTTTGAAGAGAGTTGACTCTCTTCTTTACAACTGGCTAGAGAGAGTAGGAGTTGATTGCATTTGTAATGAGCCGAAATTATTTTTATTATGCACTTCAAATTAGAATACATTTCTAAAGTACCATAGGGCATCCTTATGCCTTTTAAATGAGAGAAGATGCAGCATGGAGAAATGAATGCTATATGCAACTACTTTTCTTAGAGACAGAAAATGTGACTTTTTTTTGTTATTTAGTCACTGATTTAATGATTAATTCAACAAATATTAAATGAACATCAATTACTTGCCAAGAATCATTCAGATTATTAGTATGCAGCAGTGAAAAAAATTGACAAAGATTCTTGCCTCCTCCCCTTCCTCTCCCCTAAAAACCCACCATTCTAGGCTGAATTATGTAATTCACTGGGTTTCTCTTCTTGCGTTTACTTCAAGGAAGCTCAGTTATAGTTCATTTCAGATCTTGACTTAAATATCATCTCCATGCTCTAAAGAAAGTTTAATATCCCTTCTTACTGACTATTATTTCTCTTTATTGCTTTACTTTGGTTCCATTTATCCATATATTCTATTTTATTTATGACTAAGTAAACTCAAATTTGTTTTTGTTAAATTTGGAAGTTGATGAAGTATAAATGATAATTTAATGAAAGAGTAAATGATCAAGCAGAAAAATGAGCTGTAGTTTTGCTCCTTCTTTTCCTGTTTCGTTTGGCCAGACTTTGATTCTGGTGTCAAATCTCAACTGGTATCAAATCCTGGCCTGGCCACTTATTAGGTATGTGAGGCAAATGCTTCAAAATCTCTGAAATTTAGCTTTTAATCATAAATGACAGAAATTAAGTTTCAGATTTTTGCAGGGACAGGATATAATGTTCCACAAGCACTTACAACAGTGAACACTATTCTATTTTAGGGAACAATAGTTCCTACTAAAGGGGGATGGGAAACATGCAATGATGCTCACATGTAGCCAGCCAAAGTAGATTTTTCTATCACAAGAGACCTACTACAGCTTTTGAGCATGAAGATAATATATGAAGATTATGATAAAATAGACTCACGATATGTTGAGTCTAAATCCACAATTTAAAGCAGTAGCTCATCTGTGCTTTTTCATAATTATGAAGACAACTATTTAATTGATCTTCAACTAAGTAGATATTGCATATATGTTGCATTTATTGACCACTTACAATGAGCCAGCAGCTATGAGTTTTACATGAGCATAGCTCATTGGATTCTCAGGAGAAACTTCTGAGGTAGGCATCATTATTCCCTGATACAAAGAAGGTACTTTGCCCAGGCACAGCTGGGTGTGTGGAGACACCACAGACTGAATCCATGGTTTAATGCCAGTGCCTATTTTCTTAGCCACTAACTCGTACCACACAAAACTGAGGCAAAAAAATTGAAAAGGTGTTTGTTCAAGCTCTTGACAATATGTTGCCTGTTTGGGTTAGGTTCCAGATTAAAGAAGAAGAAACACAAGAACAGCTGCAGCTGGGAGCTACAGCCATGTTCAGATTCATGCAGGCTTTGCTCAGAGCTAGAACCAGCTCTTCATTTAGGAGTGAGCCAAACTTCTCAGGGAGGTCCATTTTACTCACTGTCAGAGAATCCTGGCTTAAGAGTCAGTGCCAGAATTATAGACACACAGCCCACAGATGCGGTTCATTAGGGTTCCCAGGAACATTCTGGTAAAACGAATCCTGTCTGAGATAAATGTTTAATACACACACATTGATAGAACACTCATAACTCTAGTCTTGCCACCCCAAGGAGTACTTGGGGGAGTGTGTGTAGTATTTATTTATCTATTTATTATTGGTTTCCAGAGAGTTCTTCCTCACATAGCACTTTATCACCATCCCTGGAGATGACAATAAATTATTGAGAGGTCCTGTATTTTCCCTTCGCATTACCCTTCACTCAATGAAAATAATTGATTTTTTTAATCCTCTCATATATTCCCTCATCATTTAAAGAAGAAAATATTTTCTCCAGGTAATTGTTTTTCAGTTTTTTAAAAGGGCATGCTTGAGGGATTTAAGAAATAATTTGCCTTCCATGTGGCTGTAGAAGCTTTTCTCAGAGAAAACTTTGCAGCTAGCAGCATCTGGGGCTTAGCACAGTTGCCTGGTGCAGACAAGGCGCACCAGAAGGCAGCTGCTGGACCAGTGAGAGAAGTGCTTGCTTGCACGTGTCTAGCGAAAGGAGAAGAAGTCAGTCTTCAAACATCAACTTGCCGGCTAGTGTTTCCCTCACTTCTTTCTGATCTTCGTGTGTAAATCAGCAGAGCAGTGTGGCCAACACTGAATTATAGTCACTTTTATTAACTGTGTTCCCAAGAAACAAGGCATTTTCATCTCTGCCAGAGAATCAAAGTGCCCCATCAAACCACAAAACAAACCAACAAAAACAGTGAATGAGGGTCTCTGATGCTAACAGGCCCTTCTTTGTGTCATATCAAAGATGTGAGCCCCAAACCTAAATCTTATCAGTAAATAGTTTTTACTTCGCACTTGCTGTGTGCAGGTATTTTACTGGTCCTTTATATGAATTCTTTTATTTAATCTTTAGCAGGTGTCTATACTGACTCCCAATCAGAAATGTACATAAGACTCTGCAGCTACTTTGAAAACATTCCCCATCTTTTCTTCCTTAATAGATGATGATGCCATCTATTTATATCCATAATGTTAAGTAACATCTGTAATGTTACTTACATCATTAGTCTGAGAGTCACCTGAGATTCGTTCTGGACATCTTAATTTCCCCCAAACCTAACATGCAATCTCTCACCATGTCCTGCCTCTTCCACTTCCAAAGTGTAATTGTAAGTGCAATTAACAAGATGTAAATGTAATTTGAGGTATGCCCATATCCACTAGCCCCAGGCCATCATTAGCTCTCTCCTGTGCACAGCAACAGTCTCTAATGGTCTCCCTGTTTCCACTCATTTTTCTATAATCTAGTTTCCACATACGAACTAGCAATCTTTTATATTGGACTATGCCACTCTCCTGCTTAAAAACTTCCCAGTGCACTTAGAATCTAGTCCTGACCTTTAACGAGGTCTCTGAGGCCCTGAGTGATTAGACCCAGCCCCCCATCCCAGTCCTATGGTATAACCCTGCTCTCTTGCTCCGTGTACTCCGGGTGCATCAATTGTCCTTCAACTGCTCAAACACCTTCACTCTTTCCTGCCTCAGAGTCTTTGCATCTGGGTTCCTTCTGCCTGAAATGCACCCTTCCTCCCGCTCTTCACTTGTCCATGTCTATTTCAGGCCTCGAATTAGTCAACTCCAGAAAACCTTTTTTGATAACTAAAATAGGTCATATATTATTCTCTCTCATTGTATCCTGTTTTCTTCCTTTACATATATATCAAAATGTATAATTACACATTTGGAGGTTATTTGATTATCAACTCTCTCCCAACCAGACATTAAGCTCCGTGAGTTCAGGGACCATAACTATTTTGTTTGCACTGTATTTCCAGGGCCTTGCACTGCACCTGATAAATGGTAGAGACTCAACAAATATTTGCTGAGTAAAGGAATAAATTCCAGCATAGACAGACAGTTTCACTCAAGCAATTTCCCTAAATACTATCTATCTTCCTGTTTGCTTTTTTTTTAATTGTCTCGCCTACTTTAGAAAGTAATTGGGGCTGCGAACAAGAATAGCTATCTCCTACTCCAAAAGTCTTAATGGCAGAATTTAGGATGTGCTAAAGCACAGTGGAAGTAAATAAATAATACTGACCTCTATTTGTGATGATGATGATGATAAATATTACTACTATACCAAATATTTACTGAGTACTTATTAGGAGGTGGCTCTATGTTAAGGTCTTTAAATATATATAACCTCATTTAGCTCAATAATACCAGGGGATAGTGCCATGGTATTATTAACAATATCATGCTGCTATTATTCTCATTATACAGATGAGGAAACTCAGTCACAGATGGGTTAAGTCACTTGCTCAAGGTCATACAACTAGTAGGTGGTAGAGCTGGAATTCTGATCCAGGCAGTCTGGTTCCAGAGTTCATTTCATGCTGCCTTTTTTTCAGAGAGCAGCCAAAGATACTTGCACATGGCGGTAGACTAGAAGACAAGGCCAGGAAACTGAGAGAGTGTCAGAGTATGAAGCCAAAGTATGAAGGACCCCACATTTGAAAGGAAGGACTTTAGATGGAGTATGAGGAACAATAAGACATGTATGAACTCCTTTGCTACAAGTTTAGATTGGGTACCTATCTTTTCATAACTGGAATTGAGACTGTAAAAAATGAATGATAATTATGGACCGAAGCAGGGAACCAAGGTTTGGATATTGATCTAAATCCATTTTCTCTCCTCTTGAACCCTCTGTCTCCTCTAGACTGAGAAGACCAGACACACAGAAGAGAAACCACAGCATTATATGGTAAACAGCTCTGATGACATAACAATGAATTCTAGTCCATGTACCTCATTTTTTTTATTTTAATAAATCTAATTAACAGGTACAGCTCATTGATGTTTCTGGTCAACTGAATACATGAAATAAACTACAATAGGATTTAAAACAAATATGGAGACTAAGATTTATCACTGTCTTTAAATAAAAAAAATAGAATCTGGTCATTTTAGGGAAAAAATAAATTGGTAGTGATTAGTGCAGAATGACCACGATATGCTAGTGCCGATTCAAATTTCCTATTTATGTGTCCAAGATATTGTGACACAAATGCAAAATGCATTGGCATATCCTTCACGGGATTGTTAATGGAAACCTCTACTGGATTAGCCATAAACAAGCTTTTCGTGGACCCCACCAGGATATCTTAGGAGAGGAGGAAGTTCTGTCTTGGTTTTAATAGCTAAATAGATGGAGTTTCGGACTAGAGGAGAGTTCTGACCATTAATGATGGGTTCAACTGCGCTATCTCTAAGGTAAGAAAATCCTCCACTTTTAATGATTAAACAGTAAAATTTATTCCTTATAGACTGAGTCTAATTCAAAGCCACCTTCCAAAAATGGATTTTCTAGGAGGAAAGAAAAAAAAAAACCACTGAGAAGCTATTTGAATCATGATGTCCGCCAAAGCACACAACCATTTGTTCTTTTTATCATTTCTCTGTTTGCTTTTTTAAAATGACATCCTGGAACTCCAAAGATGATAGATAAGAGATTTTGAAGCATCATTTCCACATCTTTGGTCAGTCACTTTCATTTTGTAACAGGGAATTTCTGTGAAAACAGCAATACATGAAAAAATAGGATAGACTTCAAAGCTTTAAGATGAGATCAATGCAGGAAATGGAAATGCAATTCTATTAGGCGGCATTTACATAACACCCTTCTTTGAAGGAAATCAGTGTTATTCACCTATTCACCCCACTTATGTCTGAGAAGCTTTTACAAAAATAAATAAATAAATAAAAGGACTTCTAAAAGCAGGATTTCTCACGAGATTTCACAAACACACCGGTGCAGAGGAGGAAGGTGCACATTCTACCAGGAGCTGTGTGGGAGGGGTCGCCCTAATTTCCTTGCCTGTCTCCAACCAAGTCTAAGACTCAGCAGGGGAGGAGTCAAAGCTAAACAGAAAGGGTCTGTGGAGTCCAGTGTCAGGGGACACTCACCAAGAAGAATTAAAAGCTTTGAAAAGTAAATGTAAATCAAATTTGTATTTCAAAGATCATGCAATTTGGGAAATTTTACTCAATATCAAAGTATAAATATTTTACTATTGAGGCTATAAACTATCTCAGTATTTTAAACTTCAAAATCCCTGTAACTGACTCAAAAAGCAAGAAAATGGGGCAGGCACAAAAAAGCAGTCCTTTTGAAAATTAAGTAATTCTTATGAATGTTTAATCTCTTCCTATAAAACACTTGGTAAATCACATTACCAGAGAAATGAAAGGAGGAGAGAGGATCGCCTGGCCTGGGTCATTTTGGAGAATCTCCTACATCTGTGTAGGCTCATTCCCAATGGTATACTTCTGAGAGCTTTGAGAGTCAATGGAAAATCATCAAGGAAGGATTTTCTAATGACTATACAAGGAGTATGGATTACAGATTACTCATGATTGAATCATGCTCTTTGGAAAGTCAAAGAGCCAAAATCCACAGAATATATTAATACTTCCCATCCACACTAAGGTAAAACCATGTAAGGAAGTCCTCAAAATGGCCAACCATACTTTACAAAAGACGCTTCACAGAATTAAATGGTATAATGCAAGTGTTTTCATTCTTTAAATATGAGATCTAACATTTACTGCACGATTATGTTTTGTTTTAATACAGAGTTTTAACTTTCATACATTGCTTTTCATCCACCTTTTTTTTTTCTTTTCCAGAATGGATTCTTTAAATCGGATTTGAAATATTGGGCAAGAAATATTTTTTCTATTTTAATGTAGAAGAGAGCTATTTGTTTCAGTAAAAATGTGTTCACAGTCAAAGAAAATGGAAAAGGATCTCAACATGGTTGGTTTTTCTCAGCGAAATCACCTGTAAATATTCAAAGAGTGATAAGATTTTGTAACACCCTCTGCCTTTAAGATTTTGAATTGAAAGAGAGAGAAAACAGCATTGCCTACAGAGTGGAAGTGATTTAAGTCACACTGTCTAGGGTAGCAAGAAACCATTCTGGAACATGTGGCTATAATTTGAAATGGACGCCAGATGATGTCATAGTTTCCCTTCAGTAACAAGCACTCAAACTTGAAAGTCTCCTCCTGAAAACAATGGGTTTGCCTCACTTAAAATAATAAATGAACAAATCAGAAAATGACCATATACTTTCGGGAAGCAGGCAAAAAAATGAATTCTAAAGTTAGTATGAAAAATAGAGAAGGAAAAAAACCCCAGGAATACTATCAAAAAGAAGAGAAATGTCAAGGTGGTGGGAATAGCCCTTCCAGGCATTAAAACATCATACAAAACACCCACTATTAAAGTTGTAAATTAACACATGATTTGACAGGTAAATCAATGAAAACAATTGAAATTTCAAGGAAATTAAAAAAATATATGTGGTAATTTAGTAGATGAAAAATACAGCACTTGAATTCAATGAAGAAAATGTATTATTCAATAAATGACATTGGAATAACTGAGTATCAAGAAATAAAGAAAAATAAAGCTGGTTTCTCCATCTTACAACGTATGCTAAAATAAACTGTAGATGATTTCAAGATTAGATTTTAAAAAATGAAATGATAAAATTAGAGAAAAAAATAATAACTTCAATATTTTCAGAGTGGGCATTACAAAAAAAACTATAAATATTCTTTTTAAAAATCTGAAATGGCAAAAAAAAAAAAACCCCACAAATGAAGGCAAAAGATAAGTGACTGACAAATCTAACTTTTTTTAATGTAATAAAGTATCTATAAATTAATAAGAAAAAGACCACCAGTCCAGCTGAGAAATGGACAAACAATATGAACGGAGAGTTCAAAAAGAGAAAATATCAAAGCTCTAACCACATGAAAAGATACTCAACTTTAGTTCACATCTCTGTTATTACTATTAAGACTAAAATATGGTAAATTTTCACTTATTATATTAGCTAGGAAAAAGATTCATAACAGTTGTGCTGGTCAAGGTGTCAGGAGACAGGACTTCTTATACTGGCTGGTGTGAATGTGATTCAGGGTAACCTATAGGAGGAGCAATTTTGCAAAATTTATCAAAATTAAATAAGCAAGCATGTATTATTTTACCCAGCAAGTCCACTCTGCAAATTTTCTCCTGTAGATATTCTTGCATCTATGCGGGAAAATGTACAAACATCAGTTTTCATTTTTGTGCTATTTGTAACATGAAAGGATTGTAAATAACCTAGATATTCATAAGTAAGGAACTTAGAAATTTTAAATAAAAAGTATTATACATTTATACAGTGGAACGCTATACAACCCACAAAAGTAATGAGACAGCTTTCCTTGTACTGTTAAGAATGAAGTCCAAGGTACATTGTTAAAAAATCAAGTTGTAGAAGAGAGTGTATACTTGCCGTCACTGGAATGAAAACATAAATGTGCATTTGGGTTTCAGGAATGGTCTCTGGAAGCACAAGAAGTGTTGACTCTAATTCTTCTAGGGAGGAAACTAAGGTGACTATCCCACAGGAAAGGGAGAGAAACTACTAGTCACTGTGAAGCTTTTGAATTTTGTAACTATTTGTACCTATCACCAACTCAAAATATAAAATAAACCAAAAGAAATTTAGAAGAATCCACCATAATCAAGTTTTAAATTTCTCAGGAAAATAAATGACAATATTTTAAAATTTAGTTACATAAGAGACAGCAAGCAAGTCAAGGATCAGACAATGATTACCTATAATTACTTAAAATATTAGATAAAATTCAGCATCCACTTCCAATTAATAGCACGAAAATTAAAAAGAGTGATTGCCATTAAAAATGGGTCCTTTATCACATCTAGTTTCTAAAAGCCGATAACAACCCAAATGCTCTTCAGCTGGGGAATAAACCAAATGAGGCACAATTCAATGAAATACTACTCAGCAATAAAAAGAACTAATGGTACATTCGGCAACATGCATGAATTTTAAATGCCTTATAAGTGAAGGAAGGCAAATTCAGAAGACTACACACTTTATGATTCCATTTGTTTAACATTCTGCAAAAGGCAAATCTACAGGGATGGAAAACAAAGTCATGGTTTCCAGTGGCTAAGGGTGGAAGGGAGGGTCTGACCACAAAGGGGCAGCATAAGGGAATTTTTAGGAAATATTCTGTATCTTCATACAGTACCTTAATAATATATCATTTACATTTTGGAGAAAGTATGACAAAATGATTCTAAAGCAGATCTGGAAAATGGAAAAAGCAGAATAGCAAAAAATAAAAATTTGAAAGTAAAATTTAAAGCAGGGGATAATTCCAGGAGATAAAATATATTATAATGATTGGATAAATGTACTGGTGTGACGCTTGTGCAAAGAAAGCACACATACCACAGGTAATTAAACTAGTTATAGGCAAAGATGATATCAAATGCTGTAAAAGAAATGGATTAATTTCTAAGTGCTGCTGAGACACCTGGTTAAATAATCAGTTTAGACACATTTTTGATACCAAATACACTAATGAGATAAATATAGAGAAAAAGTAAAAGATACAGAAGTGAATGTGAATGAAATCTCTTATATTTAAAGTGCATTTTTAAAGGTACAATAGAAAAGATTATTTTATTTCACAGAAAAATTAAACTATTATTTTAATAAATGAAAGTAAAACATTAAACTAGAAAAAAACACATGGGAGAAATGTGATAGACAAATGCTTAATATCTTTCACATATAAAGCACTTAGTTAAAACAATAAGATTAGATTAAATTCAATTTTTTTCTTTAAATCTAACTGGATAGAACCTTAACCTGAGTAGTTTAAAATCAAACCCAACAAGATCAAACCAGCTGCATTTAGTTCTATTCAATTCAAAGTGCTCATCAGGATCTGATCTTCATCCTTATCTTTTTTTGTGAGGAAGATGGGTCCTGAGCTAACATCTGTGCCCATCTTCCTCTGCTTTATATGTGGGATGCTGCCACAGCATGGCATGATAAGTGGTGCGTAGGTCCGCGCCCGGGATCTGAACCTGTGAACCCTGGGCCACTGAAGAGGAGGGTGTGAACTTAACCACTATGCCACTGGTCCAACTCCCATCCTTATCTTTTTATTGCAGTAAAAATGGGTGCTCCTCAAGAATATTTCTTGATCCCTCTCCTCCAGGTGGAGCTGATCTTTTCTTTTTACCCCTAATCTCTGGCCCCTTTATTATGCTTCTTCCACTATGTGTTTATTCTTCACCCTGAAAACATATTCTCATGTCTACTTTACACTCAAATTAAAAATGTTTGTTGAATGAATGAAGAAAGAATTCAAACAACTACTAGTGTAAAGGACATTGAATTACCATAAGATAAACTATGCTCTAAAGCATAGTCTTTTTGTGTTATTGAACTATATGGATTTTCTACCATGTCATTAAGATTTGATTTTTTTGGTCGTAATCTAGGATTGCTGGAACTGTTTTCAACCCAGTAGACACAACTTTCTTTTATGACTTTGAGATTTGCAGCTCCTTTGTAACCACAGAAGAAACTCTATTTACTTCTTCGAATTAGGTATCTGTGGTAATTGGTTTTCTAAGTGGTACTTTTCAGCTTAAAAAACAGTACTGATAGCAAGACATTTTCTCTCCAGTATCTCAGGAATCCAAGGAATAAAAAGCATTATCAGGTCCCACTTTGTTTCCACGGCTTCTTTGGTCTATCCAATTAAAGGACACCACACAGAAGGAGAAAAGGTGAGTCTGTATTTCTTCTAATTGAGGCTTTTCAGTTATGTTCCTTTTCTTCTGGACCCAACTCTCAAACTTTATATACAACTCAAAACAACAACAAAAATCATCTACAGCTTAGTTCTCGAAGAAAGATTGTTTCTCTAAAGGAAGTTTCTATAAATAGGCTACCTTTCCTTTATAACAAAAGAACCACTTGTTAAACACTGGTATAAAAACCAGGCACGTGGTTTGCTAAAAGTGATGCCCAAATATTTCCACTCTTCTGAAAACTAGAATGAGTATTGAAGTAAGCACCTGAATCTCAAAGAGGAAGACGTTGAATGGACTAAAGGAATGAAACATTTATCCCAATACAAAATATTAATACTCATTCTATTTAGCAAATAAGGAAGAAAGTTGGTCCTCCAAGTTTGGGAATGCAGGAAAAACATGCAGAGGGGGAAGAGCTACTGGATTTCTTCTCCTACTGTGTTTTCCCTCTCCATCCAAGAAAAGACATTTTGACGTAGTATAACTAAGTGATATTTACACCTAAATAGCACCTAGTATTTACCAGGAACATTCCAACATAAATATACTATATTTACATTACTATATAGTGCAACTTATTTAATCCACAGGCACCCTCACAACACTAGTACGGAAAGGGACTATAATTATATCCATTTTGCCAATGAGGAAATTGAGGCACGGCGAGGTTAAGTAATCTGCCCAAGATCACACATCCAGTAAGCGGTAGAACTAAATCCTGGGATCAATCAGCCCACTTACTATGTCTGAGTCTGAGCAATCTACATAAATTCTGTGCGTCTTAGCCTCCTCATCTGCAAAATGGAACACTGCCTTTTTCCTAAGGGCGCTTTGTGAATGAAATAGAATAATCCATAAAACACTCAGCACAATGTTTGGCATATAAAAACTCCTGCTTTTCTCCCCACAAAAAAAGTGTTTATTGATAGGATGTGGGGACAGGAGAACAGAAACATTTCCTGGCTCTAACTGTATCTTTTCCCCCCAGCTTTACTGAGATATAATTTGACATATAACATTGAGTAAGTTTAAGGTGTACAACCTGTTGATTTGATACATGTATATATTGCAAAATTTGCACCACTGTAGCTTAGCTAACACCTCCTCTAACTATATCTTTTAGGTGATACTGGCGCCAAAAAGTGAAACTGAAGTAATCACTAAGTAATTCACTTAGTAATTCAAAAGGTAAATCACTCAGTAATTCAAAGAGTAACAGGAAAAATACTCTATAGACTGAAAAAGAACCAGAATGACAAATACACAGAAAATAGTCATGCTTAAATCCTGAAGCTAAAACAGGAAACCCAAAGACACAAATTATCTTCTCTGCAGAAGCCAAAAGAGAGTAAAATGATTCTACTGAATCCGGCAGGATTCTGTGAGAAACCTAAGGCAGCAAGAGATTAACAACGTAAACAAAACAGCTTGAAGAAAATTTTCCGAACGAACAGGTGACAAAGGTCAAGGGGAGAAGCTCTTGGTGCTATGGATAAAGGACTTCATTAAGCCATCAGGGAAAAAGGGTATAAATATTTATTCGAACGACAGTGCAAATCAACGTAAAGGTTAATGAATCCATTCTGCTGATGGCACGGGGCACTACAGCCCCCATGCTCTACAAGAACAAAACCTGCAGGAAGCTTTAGGACAAGACAAACCTTTGAAAAGACTATGTGTTCTCAAAGGATTTTAATTAAAAAAAAAATATGCCTAATTGCTAGCTGTAGAGTTAATTCTAACAACCAACAGGATGTTTGGTGTTCCGACACGTTTATTTTATATTCTTTTTTGCTTCTTTCAATTTCCATAGACCATTACTTTCGCTTTTCTTTTTCTTTTTTAATCTGGAGACAGGAGCAATGGAAAGTAGAGGCAGCATGGAAAGATAATTTAACCTTTATGAGAAAGAAAAGGATTCCTGTGCTTTTAAACATTGTCTTCTATCCCAAAGAAAGCTTTTGAGATTTAAATAGTTGAAAATTTACAAAGAGGAACATATCATGCAAAGTATTTCTATATGGAATCATTGCAGTTGATGGTTTCTGCATTCACTTTATAAGCATTTACTAATCAAATGCTTTACTTCAAGAGAGTATTAAGACAGTATTAAGAAATCACACTGGAATAATGTGCTCAACTTTTAAAAATTCAATTCAGTGTGTCTATATGAAGCATCTCCTACATACAAATGCTAGGCACTGGAGGAGATATAAGGCTAAAAAAGGCATACTTCTGCCATCCAGTGGGATAAGGTAAGTATACAGCAATTGCCATACGAGGTTACATATCACAGATGGACACCCAGTATAGGAGAAAACAATTCAATATGACGCAGTGAGAGTTAAGATCAGGGGAGTTTAAAAATCAGGAAAATCTGCATGAAAAATGTATTTATTTTTGAGCAGCATTTCTTTGAGAAATGAGGGTAGAATAAGGGGATTCTAGGCCCTGTGAACTGGAGATATAAAGATATGCTGAGAAATCATTACAAGAAGTTTGAGATCATACATGTTTTTGTGGTCGTTTTATCTAAAATAATGATCTTCTGCATTAGCACGGCCATCTTCATCCTATCAGAAGTGTGACAAGGTTTATGAATCTGGGGCTCACCAGAGCAAATTTCAGGTAAATGTTTATCTGATGCTATACTGTGTTCAATCATCCCAGAAAACAACTGAGATCCAACCTGGACACTTTTAATTAATTGGACACCATTCTAGAATGAGATATGGCAACTGTGTGCAAAAGGCTTAAAATTGAAGGGTAGTCTTTACCTAGAAATAGGCGAGGTATGCCTTATATAGTCCATGTACCAGATAATGCTCATTAATGATTGTAGTTCACAGACTTCGACAGTTAAATTAAATTTATATATTTATATTATATATTTAAATTATATTTCCAGCCTAAAGGGTGGATGTTGATGAAATGATTCTCATGATGCTAACAGCTGCTACTAATAATGGTCATATCTACCATTTCCTGCCAGAACTTTTGCGAAGCTGTACAAAATCTCTCAGTTAATTCTAGGAACACTTTCATAAAGAAGATATTATAAACATCTAACAGAAACATCAGGTTCCATAAGGAACTTGGCAGGAGGCTAAATAACCTACCCAAGTTCATAAGTTAAAGAAGAGACAGAGCCAAATCTCAAACCAAGATCCATCTGCCTCCAAAGGAGAAGATGGTTTTCTCCATAACATACATTCTCCCACCAATTAAATTCACAAAGGAAAAAGAGTATCCCGGCCGTGAGGCTCCCACAGAAAGCGTATCATAAACCATGGGGGATGCTGCTTTTTTCTTTAACATCATATAGATGCAGCAAAGGCACAAAACACTTGTCCTTGGGATGAGAGAAATGAAGGGCCATCGAAGACTGTAAACAAATATTAAATTGTGTCTTTTCAAAGTAAATCACAGGAGAAACTTTATCTTAAATTCGCTCATCCATTACACGGATTCACTGGGTTAAAATTATAACCAGTTATAAGGATGACTAGAGAACTACTTACCTAAGAGATCCTTCATATTAGGTTAAGAGGCAATAAGCTTAAAGAAATCCTGATTTTGGGACTCCACGATAGGAGTCTTTACCATTTCTGAATATTAAAAAAACAGATTTTATGTGAATATTAATAGTATACAGTGTTCAGCTAGTTACATGTTAGTGTTTACAATATATTAATAATACTGACATAATAATTATAATTAATATAATCATATTTATAATGTTGTAATAATTATAATTATTATTATATTAGCATTATTATTTACTACAACTAGCAAGTCTGCAAGCCTGTATTTAAGATGCATCCTGCATGGTGATTAGAACTCCATGATACAGTCCAGGTGTAAGATGAGCACCATATGAAATAAGCAGAGACCAAAGGAAATGACACAGAACAGTTCTTATTATGATAACATAATTCCCATGTCATATCTGTGGTTAGCCTTCTGGTTCTTAGATATTAGTCTTAAACTCTCCCTAAATTCTGGCAGACTCACACACCACTCACAACTTACACAGTTCCATCCCCACAATCCCAGCATATCACACATGCTGTGTAGACACATTGTTTCAATAAAACATTCTCATATTCTGTCCAACAATATACTATTTGCTAATAAAGTGATAATGCAAATGTTCAGAAGAATAACCATTGCCTCTGCATTTGAAAAAACAAAACATTCACTATAGATTAAGGTATCTGCAGGCTTGTTTCAAAAAAATAAAATAGTAGCCCAATTCATTTAATAGAAATTTATTTCTTAATTCCTCTACTTAAAATAGCTTTCTAGAATACATCTAGGTTTTCACAGTGAGATCAGAAAGATGAGAGGATATTGTAAACTTCATCTTTATCCTGGTATCTTCTTTAGTCTTTTCTAATTCTGAGAAGATAAAAGAGTTGGAATCTTGAATTTTATTCTATATCAGCAGTATTCAAAGTTGTCTTTTTTTTGGTCTCAGCACCTCTTTACACTCTTAAAAATTACTGAAGACTCCAAATATCTTTTGTTTACATAGGTTATATCTATTGATATTTACCATTTTAAAAAATAAAATAGAAATTTTTAGATGTTTCCTTACTAATGTATTTAAAATAGCAAGAATAAACCCACTACATGATAACATAAGTAATACATTTTTATAAAAAATATTTTCCAAAACAAAATAAATAAAGACAAGAGTGGCCTTGTTTTATATTTTTGCAAATCTCTGCAATTTCTGGCTTAATAGAAGGCAGCTGCATTCTCATATCTGCTTCTACGTTCCATCTGTTGCCATATCACACATCACATAGCCTCTGGAAATCTCTACTCTACACTCATGAGAGAATCAGAGTGAAAAAGGCAAATAACATGTCGGTATTACGAAAATATTTTGGCCTTGCAGACCACCGGAAAAGATCTCAGGGACCAGACGTGTCTCTGGACCACCATTTGACTCCAACACACCACACCATCTTAAAGTGATTGCACATAAAAATAGGTTAGTTTCAATATTTGACTTCAATGCTTTCGTACATTAAGAATTTTTGTATTAAAACCCCATTATCTTATACATTGGTACAATTTTGATTCCTTTGATGGACCTTTATCAAGACATATTATGATTAGCTAAATCATGGTACCAACCAGAGATCTACTCACTCACAGAACACATGATTGAAATTCTATCTACCACCACAAATGGCTTATCGATAGTCAAGCTATCTATGCCTGTTACCTATCAACAACTGCTACCTTACTTAGAGTATGTCTAGTATGTCTGTCTCTAGGGAAATCAGGGAAGCTGTGTAGATAGTGCAGGTCACACTCAGGGTGTATAAAAGAACTGGGATACAGATACCCCAACACCTGTCAGTCATTGTTGAAGGGCTGCCCCAACCAGGGGGATGTAAGTTCCCAGGCACTTCTGACTCACCCCACAAAGGCAAAACGAGCTCCCATAGCCCGAGGGCAGTCCACATGGGAAGAGAGATGTAGGTGCTCGCTCATGGAAGTTGGGCAAGCACTTTGGAGGCACTAACATCTGCTCTAATACCAAACAGCTACAAATCAACTTAAATAGTTGAGTTGGTTTACTTTAGGACATTTCAGTGACTCAACTAGTAAAATCGTTTGATAAAAACTTCTGATCCCAGATAAGTCCCACTCTCGGCTCAAGAGAAAATGGTTATGTTTTCATATTTACAGCCTCCTAATCTTGTAATACACCTTTGACTGAAAATACATTTTTGTAAATTCACTGAAAGTTTTTTAATCACTTGAACATTAAGAATTATTTATATATTTTTGTTAACACTAAATAAGTATCCATAGTACCTCCCTGGATTTTCACTTTGTTTCTTAAATCTAAGCTTTCATGTAGGACTTAACCATTCAGAGCTTTAGGATACTCTTTATTTCATGGGACAGTGAGTTGGAATAGGAGAATCATCTATGCTTTAGGTATAATCATCTAAACCTATAAGGTTGATATCAGCTATACAACCTCTATGAGCTCTTCTAAGCCCTAGTGATTTTTCAATAACAGGAATCATTGAAAGCAAGTATTAAGGTTGAGACCTAAGAGACACACATTCGCGTAACTTTAGATTTACAATTGTTATACTTTTTCTGGCATAGTTTATGGAACTAGATGGTTTGAATTAATATTTGATTTCTTTGGGTCAAAAATAATGTGCTCTGAAATCTAAAGACCCACCCCTAAAGACTATCTTTTGGATATTTAACAGTGTTCCATTCCCATATATCCTTATGAGAAGGTATAAGGAAACTGTAAAGTCAAAATAACTAACAAGATAGTTTTGTGCTGTATAACATACAAGCAACCCAGATGATACAAAAAAGGTTAAAAATAGGAGAAGCTAAGAAAGTTCTCCAGAGGTTTCTGGACATAACATAATTAAGAAATAGTTTGAATGATATTCAGTTGAAACGAGTTCTATACTATTGTATTAGTTTTGTTTTGCTGCTATAAAAATTTAACAAAAATTTAGGGGCACAAGATGACACAAATTTTCTATCTTACCGTTCTACGGGTCAGAAGTCCAACACAGACCCAACTAGGCTAAAATCATGATGTCAACAGGGTTGAGTTCCTTTCTGGAGGCTTTAGGAAAGAATCCAATTCCTCACCTTTTAAGTTTCCAGAGGCTGCCCACATTCCTTCATCTTCAAGGCCAGCAACGGTTGGTCAAGTCTTTTTCATATTACATCACTCTGATCTCCTCTTCTGCCCCTCTCCTCCACTTTTAAGGACACTTGTGATTACATTGGGCCCATCCAAATAATCCAGAATAATTTCTCTACTTTAAGGTCAGTTTATTGGCAACCTTAATTCAAACTACAACCTTATAGTTAACTCTCTCTTTCTCTACATATTTAGATATACAAACGTGTTGTGGAGAAGTTTTGTCAAAAATTATGACAAGATTTAAAGATTTCTCTCAATGTTTTCCTCCAAGTTTGGTGGTGACACAGGAGCCGTGAATCCCCCATACACCCTCAGACAGTTCATTAAAAGCAAATATAAGTATGAGGGTTATTCCATTCATGAAATTGTGCATCGACTCCAAAGAACATTTACTGAGAATCTATACTGAGCTAAGCAATAGCCTTTGCAGCACAAAAATGAAAAAAACAAACCCAACAACCTGGTTTTCAGAACCAAATAAACAAAAAATTACTTCAGCACTGTTCACACTTCCTAACCTGCTCCTATGCAGACTAGAACTTCAGAGAAAGTCAAGGGAAATGTGAGATTAAGTGAGGAAATCTACAGTATTGAAAAACTACAGTTGAAAAACCTTCCAACATTCTAATCGGAAGCTTCCAATTGCTCAGCTAAAGCTCATCTCTAATTCACTTCCACCAACTCACTTCCGCCAACTCACTTCTGCCAATTCACACACTGGACCTCATTATCAACGTCCACCACTCTACATTATCCAAGACCAAAACCTCACAAATCCTTTCTCTGTGACCATAATTTTCTATGCCTGCACCTCACCTTCACTTTGCTAGCATTATGACTGTTTCCTAGTTTCTCATTCCCTCCCCATTTTTGTCAACCATCCAACTCTTTATGTCCTCAGTTGTTCTAAGGTCAGCCATGTCCCTGGTGGCACTTTGTCCTTATCTTCTTTCATAACTCTCTTGCTAAATGTAAACCATGACTACCATCTGTCTACTACCACGAATATTTGCCTTTATCACCCCTAATGTGTGATTCATAAGTACTGATATAAAAAAACGTCATGGAAACAATAAATTTGGTCCATGAAATTCACTTCACTACTTTAGCTGGGTCAACCTTCCTCGATGGCCAGAAGTTTTAAATCAAAACACAGTTCCCCATCACAATTCCTGGAACACCCACCTTAATATGAGTTTCCCCAAATCAGAACCTGGGACAAGGTAGTTTAATTGGGAGCTGATGCCAGGAAGCAGATATGATAGAAAAGGAAAAAAAGGCAGGGAAGAAAGAAAAGCCAATAACATGTGCCTCACTGTGCTTGTTACCACTGTGGGTAATCCTCTAAAGAACCCTGTAGAATGTGACTCAGAATTGTCCCTCCAAAGGACAAGAGGCCCAATCTTATCCACTGACTCCCATATCCCATTGATTGAGGGTTGTCCTAGGAAGTGGTAACTGTCAAAATTTGCAGAAAACCTAAGTCAGGTTGAATGAGCTTTTATAGATTTTTCCCTGAGGTAGAGATCTGGAGAGAATTGGTTGACACTTGAGATGGGATCCTTCCAGGGTGCATGAAGACTGCCCATCTCATCTGCAGCTGCAATCACAGGTGGAAGGAAGGAATATAGCACAGGGTACAAAACCCATTCCAATCATTTCTAATCACCTGAAGATGATCCCCTGTACCTTCTCTATCTGGCTTCTCATTATCCAGATTTAGAAATGTAACCACCTCTGCCTCCTGTCTCCCCTACCTAATTAGTTACCAATTCATAACGTGTTTTCCTTCACAGTATCAGGTGTGTGGCTCCCTAGGAAGGTTGAGAAACGATTGACCAAGTCCACATCCATAGAATTCCTACAGACTCTAAGGTTCTATTGACCATTAAGTTGTCAGGCTGCTCTGTGAAGTTCACTAATAATATTCCAATAGCGTTTCATCATGAAGCAACTATGTGTTTGTTACATAGAAATAATCTAGAAGGCATCACTAACATTAAACATTACTTCACAGAAAGTAGCTCCCAAGAATTGCAAAAGTCCTCTTAATGAGAAATCTGAACTGATACCCAGGTGGGACTTTAGTGTTTGCAAAGTTTATTATGTAAATGATGTTCCACAGAGATGAAAAACTCAGTGTTAGGCAATGCTTTATCTCAGTATAACCATAAAGGTATATTTTTGCTACACTGTACATCATAATATTTTTCTATTTGTTGCCTCTTACTCAACTTTAGTTGCACTGTGGACTTAATAGACTTGTACCACTGAGGGAACACTGGTTGTGAGGGTCTGCAATATTTTTCACTGATAAATAAAAATTTTTATATCTATTGCTTACATATTAGGAATTTTGAACCATATTTTTAATATAAATTTCATTTAAGTTCATCACTGATATTTTACTCTGGAGCTCCCATGAAGTATAGATATATATCCAAAATCATACACATTTTTTATTTACATAAACACACAATAGTAAACACATATGTCAAAGTATCAAGAAGGCATACAGTTTTATTTTATTTATTAGAAAAACATAATTCCTCTGCACTTATTTGTCCAAATTTCTGTTGATTACAAGATTTGTTAAAATTAAAAAGATCCCAAAATGTGGTGAGCTGTCTCTCAACCCTTCCCTGCTTCTTGGAGTTCAATTGGGATTAGAAATAATTATCTAAAGAGTTAGAAAATCATACTAAAAGTGGGTTATTCCATTTCCTTCTGGAAAGACTGCTCCACTGATAGAAACGTGTGCTTACAGGCAAAAGTCTAGTTTGAGAGCAAAACGTGATTTATTTTTCTACAAACTAGCCCACATGTTCTGCTCATCAATACATGTCCTTACATGTGGAAGCCTTTTCTGCGTGGTGCATCACTCTGCTCCAGGGGCCCTTTGAAAGTGAGCCTTTCAAGTTCATGCCCTACAGATCCCTGAAGTGTCTGGGAACTTACACTTTTGCTTTTGCCAGAGGTTTGAAAATGGAATGCTTCGGGGCTGCACAACATTGCTGTGCAATTCATTATGGGACAAAGAAATGTCTGGGTTAGACAAGCAAGCAACTAATGATCCTTCATTTTGTCCAGAAAACATCAAGATCAATATGTAGGACATGCAACATTTATGGAACACTGTGTTTTCTTTTCCCTCTAGTGGACAGAGAAAATAGTGGATGATCTCTTTCTGTGGATGGCTACAATGATTGACATTGTTTAACACATGTCTTAGGCTTCTCCTTCCCACCTGCTGGCAGTAACACACCCACCTGATCCTTGTTAATTTCTTGTACCATATATAACAGAATTCAAATAATTTTATTTTTGACATGTATATTTAGCTTTGTTGATCCAGGTAACCAAAATCTGGGGATAACATTACTATCCAAAGTGAACAGAACTACTTCTGGAAGGCTCTAACAGGCATTAACAATCATGATGTATTCATTGAAATTAGATCTTTAAGGAACAAATAGGAGGATCCCAGAGAGAGAAAGCGTGAGTCAAAAGAAGATATCTACAATTTCCTTCCAAGTCACATAATCTGTCAAGAATCAAAACTAAATACTATCATTAATCATGTTTAAAGAGTAAGTTGTTCCTGAAATGATTCAAATAAAAATGGAGGCAACAACATAAATGTGGTCAACGTTATAAGTCCTTGCAAATATCCTTAACTATGATGTTTTTAGAATTTGAAATTCAGAGCAATGTCAAAGTTTTGGGTTGAAGTGGACTTTTCTTCTTGTCCTTTTACAGAAATGACACAATAGGGTATTTGGAAACTAGATGATCATCTCAGGAAAATAATTAACTTTGCATCTCCCTTAAGGGGAAATCATTGTCAAGAGTGACAGAAACCAAAATGGCACTATATTTGCCCAATGACATGTGCACATTTCCTCAAGTTGTCCCTACGTGGAGAAGTAAAGAATGCATATTTGGTCCCAGTTGTTCTCTACTTGCTTTGAGTAAGGTTACAAGCAGGGATCTAGTATGAGAAGAAGATGATTGACTTAACGTGATCTTTTAACGGCTTTCTTAGGGCCTGAGAATCTCAGGTCATTATTGGATCATTGTAGGTGGCTCACTCACACCATCTTAAAACATTACACTGAAACCATCTATGTGAGTTCTTTTTTTTTTTTTTTGTGAGGAAGACCAGCCCTGAGCTAACATCCATTGCTAATCTTCCTCTTTTTGCTGAGGAAGACTGGCGCTGGGCTAACATCCATGCCCATCTTCCTCTACTTTATACGGGATGCCGCCAAGGCATGGCTGACAGGCCATGCGTCGGCAGGCGCCTGGGATCCGAACCCACGTACCCCGGGCTGCCAAGCGCGAACTAAACCGCTGTGCCATTGGGCCGGCCCCCCATCTATGTGAGTTCTACAAAACTACAGACTTCTGAATTCAAAGATGCCAAATCTTGTTAACGTGGAACACTGAAATTTTTATAATTTTTTGAACTCTATTTTAGTTGCAGGTGGGTCAGATCAATTATAGTTGGTTTTAATTAGCACACCCACAAGCAAGAACAGTCTCTCTAAAGCTACATTAGTATTGAAAAAGTTAGGAAATTGGACACTTCTTTTGAAAATGTCAAAGAAATTGCTTTCAATCTGATATCGGGGCTGATAGTGACATCTCACTCACAGTCTTCAAGATGGAATAAAAGATTGGATTAAGATATGAGTTTCTGAAAATAAGATTTCAACCATCTACAATAAATAAGCAATGAGGATGAATGAAGGCAAACAGCAGACACCCAAATTTGATGATACCTGTCTTCACTTAGTAATAGTACCCAATGAGGGCATTTTATTACTGGACCTTCCAAAATATCCACGTCTTGCATTATGTCCTCTTTTACTCCCTACCAAATTTAACTATCAAAGATTAAATAACTTCTGTTAGCATTTGAAGGCTTTATTAAACTCTATTTGACTTTCAATGCATAAATAAGCAAATTCAAGTACTGATGATGATCAATAGCATATATTTAATGCTATTATGTTGAGTGCAAATCTCAGAAGCATAAAGTTATATCTCTTAAGAGTTTTATAACTGAGCATAATTTTTTTGCCTCTCATGTTCCCATGAGATAAAAGTGAGTGAAAACTCATAACCAAGTTCTTGCTATTCACAATGTTTCCATTGGGTGTAGCTATGATATTAGATAGGTTGATATCACAGCCTGCGTACCCAGGAAGGATGCCCAGACATTGGGGGATTTGTAGTGACTTTCTTTGTCTTTAGCATCAAATTGTTTTAGTCAGCTGTATGTTTTATGGGAAAAACCAAATAAAACAGTTTCAAATCAAGAAGGATTTCAATGTCTTTTTCTGAAAAGGAAGAAACCTAAAACACTGAGATGTGTATTAAAACTTGAATCAACAATGATTTCTATATAATTTGCACATTCTTGAATTTTTTATATAACCATATTAATTCACATCTAGTTTGAATGCCTTCTATACAGATAGGCATCGGTGGATAAAATGGGATAAATAAGGGGACAATCCTCTAAAAATTTCAACTCCTTTATTCAATGATGGGTCTGAGCAGAGTGTCTGAAAGTGTCTTTTATGCTAAAAGAAAAAAAAATGTATTTCTCTTAAAATGCAAGGGCAGCTTACATGCTGAGATGAAAACTGCTAACTCTTTTCTTAACAACACCATATGTCTCCAACTGGATCACAATGCAGTCAGTTCTCGAGGGAACATTATGCATGGAAGCTAACCAAATCGAGTCACGGCTTCGCTGTGCGTTGACTCTGACTAACCAGAGATGCTACTTTGGATTTTCTAGATCATCCAAGTGTCAGTCTGAAGGGCCCTTCTCCTTTCCTGATATCCTCCCCAAAGCAACCAAGTCATCAAAGGACCCTGAGCCCTCCACAAAAATATTTCTCTTTTTGTTCAGACTTCCTCTTACTATATAACTTCAATATATTTTAAGGAACAGAAATACTTAACCCCTGAGCCTTTAAAACCTCTCTAACCATGGGTTTTAAATAGTCGATGCATTAACATAGCAAACACTATAGAAATCCAGCTTATAAAGATCAAGGGAAAATATTATAATACTGAAGAAGTCACACTTTTCCTGTAAGAACCACCGAAAACAAAAGAGCAACAAATAAACCAGCATGCATTAGCGAGATATTTCTTTATCTACTCATTGTAATTCTTTTTTAGCTTCATTCAATCTTCAATATTCTTATGCATGAGTAAGAAATATTTTCAAATTTACTCACCTAGTACTAAATATTTTCCATATATACTACCAGATTAATATTAAGTTGAGGCATTTCTAGCGTAAGCCCTGACATATGTGATATATCCAACTTTTTTAGTTGAATGTAATTTTTAATAGCATAAAGTTATATCATCTTATGACATGTGTAAAATCTTAATACTTTTGCGTTGAAAGATGTGAAATGCCCTGGGACAGTCTAGACTGGTGCTTCTCAAACTATCTCTGATGAATGGATCATTAAAAATTTTTTTTCACTATGTCAGTAACTGATATTTTTGTAAAATACAAAATTATGAACTCAGATTTCATGACAATGTCAAATTGCTACAAAAGTTTCTAAATGCTTGCTCTCACTTTCTGTACTCTTCTTGTCATGGACTGGTAGGAATGTTTGGAAACTAGCCTCAATCTGTGGACTGTACTGTGAACACCACTGTTGAGATATTTTATAAATTAGATACCAATATTAATGACAAGAGTCACAAACTTCCTTCACTGCAAGGGCATTTTTTAACTGTTCTTTGCTGTGTTTTTCTTCTAATTCATTTTAGGGAATTAGCAACAGAGATTCAAAGAAAGGCCAACGAAGAATCACCAAGAAGTGTTTGGTAGTTGTGAGAAAGAGGAGCCGTGACACAGTATTAAAAAATACACATTTATACAAGCAACTTTTTCCCTCCCAGTGACCAACCAAAGGCCTTACCGTGTACACATTCTAATAATAGCAATCCATCTAGACATAACTGAATGATTACTTAATGGTATTTCTTACCTGGGATGCCTGGTGGTGTTTTCAGATATTTTCCATTAAAATGTTGAATTACCACTTCACATTTTTCAGTAGACTCCATTCTGGAAAAAGAAGCAAATACAGATCATATACTTTCATGAAGTTGTGCATATGCAGGAAAAATAAATAAAAAGGAAAAGGAAAACGTGAAAGCCATGGAAAAGCTTGATTTGAGAATTTTACTAGACTTGTCAACTGCTGCTATGACCGCCACGACCAGGCTGCTAGAACATCCCTAACTCATCCTTGTCGAGAGTATTATTTACTGTACTGAAAGTCGCCCAAGCTGATGGCTGTGTGCTGTGTCCTCAGCCAGAGATAATACTGAGGCATTATCTTATTGAATCCATACAACAAGGTTTGGCAATGGAAAGTGCTTGATAAATATATGTTGAATGCCTGAATTGGCAAACCTGAAAGGTAGGTCTTCTTATTGCTCTTCTTAGCAATGAGGGTGCCGAGGCTTAGAGAGAGGAAGTACCTTGCCAATAAGTGGCAGAGTTGGGATTTAACTGAGGCCTGTCTGCCACCAAAGCCGTACTGTAACTACTATGATATATAGCTGAGGGACGCCACAAAACAAGGTAGGTAGATGTGCTTTATCTCCGTTGCTTGCAGCCTAAAGGAATGATTAATTCAGTAGTGTTGTCATCAGTACCACAACACTTTTATTGAAAACCCACTGGGTGAAAACTGCAAAAGAGAATTATTTGGGATCCCAAATGTGAGAGGAGAACATAAATGCACAAACTTCAGGTTCCAAACTTTCTTAATTTTGAATTTTGGACATAATCTATTTTTCATGGTAAGTATCAATATCCCTAAACTGGGTTTTTTGTGCCAAATTTTGGCATCTCACATACAAGCTAATGAATGAACATTTTGAGCCATACATCATAATGTCAAGATTGGCAGTATTGCCATGTCCTAAGTAGAATAGTATTGGCAACATTTTCTAAATAATTAACTATATCTGGCCTTTATTATTTTATAAAATTGGATGGGGAAGATAAAAATTAAAGGGTTGATTCTGGTTAAAGGAAATTAAGTCCCACAAACAGTACACTAGAGGCAAAAATAAATTTAAGAAATAGCACACATATATATGAAAGAATGTGTATGAAATGTGTGAAATTTGTCTAAAAGGCAAAGTCTCATTTTGGATTATCCGCTGTGTTATTAATATGGGCTTTCTTGGAATGGAGAGCTTTGACACAAGTTGTAAAACTTTTCTACATCTAAATTTTATGTGTGTTTTCAGGATCATATTACTTGACCGTATTACATGCAGAGGAAACAGGAAAAAATATGTAAACAAATGCCGAAGTTCTACATTTATTATAGCTACAGGAATTCAAATGTGAGAGGAATTCCAGAAGCCAGGGAAACATTGAGAAGTGAGCACAGAAGGCCAGACGGGCTCTTCGAGATTAACTAGTGCAGGGGGCTAAGCTGGGTAGGGGAGAGAGCCTGTGTCCTTTTAGATGCCCTGGAGTGAGCAGATCCCTGTGGCTGAAGTAGAAGGTTCACGTGGGCATTCCCATGAGGCATGGGATAGATGCACACTTTTCTGTATTGATATACACAGCAAACCTTAACCTACCAAGCAGGACTGACTTCCCGGGCTTGAGACTTGTGCAGAACCACGGAGCTACGCACTTAGAACAAGCCTGCATTCGGCTTAAAACTCTGCTGTTACCATCTTGAAATTCTGAATAATTTTCTAACAGGGGTCCTGCATTTTTATCTTTTACTGGGTCGCACAGATTATGTAGCTGGTCCTGCTATGACAAGAAAGTGCAGGAAACTAATTTGACTAATTTAAGTGCAGGACACTAATAGGTTAATATTCATTTATCATATGGATCAATGGATCCACAAAAGTTTTATTTTGAAGAACATCTGAAGAATTAATCAATTTCACATCTAAATATTAAAAAAAGACACTCTTTAAGCTTAATAACATGCAACGTTAACAAAAAACAATAAAAACAAAGATAGCATTTTGTTCACTGCTTAATCACAAATTCCCCCAAATCAGAAGACATTTGGATTAGAAAGGAAAGATGAATCTTTCCGCATTCCAAATATTTAGGAGTAGTTAAGGACAATTTTCCTAACTCCTTCAACTTTTCTTTCTACAGAATCTTTTTACAGTGAGTCTTCCAACTTTTTTTTTTTAAGTAGGAAACTTCCATTTCTAGGAACAAAAGAATTCTAATTCTGTTCTTTCTCTCTTCCCACAGGATCTACTACCTGTTGTCTCTTAGGGAAAATAACCTTCCCTCCTAGCAGAGACATGAATGGAAGAGGAAATGTAAGCCCTTAATTACTACAGATGTTACTTTATGGAATTTTTATTCCAGGAGATCTACAGAATGAAAAGTTTATGCCCCAGAGCTGCCTCTCTATTCAATCTCTCTCTGGGTACTCATCTAGATAAAAGGCAGTTAAGAATCTAAAAGCTTGTTTGCAAGAGTCCAACAAATCAAATCCTTTCTCTTTGTCTTAAAATGACATGGAATTCTAAATGAAGACTAAAACTAGGTGGGGGTTAGTGTGTGTGTGTGCTTGCTGACTCTACGTGATGTGTTTTATGGAATACAGAGGAAGCTAAAGAAGAAAATCAGGTGGCTAACCCACTCTGCCCAATTAAAATATTTTTGTTCTGATTTGAAAGACTCAAGTCTTCCCTTTTGGATTCTAAGTACGATCATCTTTTCTTAAGACTGTTTCACAGCCATATCAAGCCGGAGAGGGGCTGTTTCTACCAACACAACGACAGCGCGTAGATTGTTCACTTTGGCTTCACTCAGATTTAACTAAGTGAACGTCTGCAGTGTGCCTTTAGAGACTCTCCTCTCTGAAAGAACAAATGCAATAAAAGTCTGTTTTCTGTAGCTGCTGGCGCTTAGTGTCAAACCATGTTATGCTGCACCACCCAGCAGTGACAATTTCATTTTAATACACGGGGCACATTTTAACAAGGCAAAGCAGTCCCGGCAAAGATGGCAATATAGGAGCTGCCAAGGGGAAAGGCTCAGTATTCCTCACGCATTTTAGGCAGACACAGAACAAAAGTGAGATGGAGCTCTGGGGGGAAAGAGACTGCATCTGAATAGCCATCTTAGGAAGAATGTGCCCATTTTCTTCTCAAGTTTCACAATTAACCGCTTTGAAATGCCAGCTCAATCTATCTGCAATCTGGCACACGCTTCAGTTGAAACTGACACTGGCATTATCAAGTGGGTTTGAAAAGGCGGCACGCCAGACAAAGCTGCCTTTACATGTCCCTTTCAGATGGGCCACTGAATCACTACAACTGTGTCTATTCTTCGTAGGCGGTACCTGAACCCCCTCGCGTCCCTTGCAACAGCTCGCGTGCCAGGCCAACCATTCACCCGATGATACATTAATTAGGTTCTTACAAGGCTCCAATCATTGTGTAAAGCTTCAGGGTTTTCTGTTGGGCCTGGTGTTTAAATGTAAGTACACATTAAAGGTCCCGTTTGACATTCCTTCTTGTCACAGAGCCTAGGAACCTGGCTTCAGTCATTTGAAACGCACCACAGAATTGTGATTTAAAAAATTTTTTTTTCTTTACAACAGCTACCAAGAGGAGCTAGTTTCACAGCCAATATGATTCCCACGAGCAAATTACATCAAATGAGAGCCTGATCCAATATTAGTAAAATGTTCTGGGTCAGACTTAACATGCAGAGGTGAAAAAGTATTTTGCAAAATCAATTGCAGCCTGCCTATCTCACTGCAATAGAGTCTCTCTCAGTTTATGATCTTAAAGCAATAAGCATTATTAACCGTATATTTAAAACAAATCCACCCTGTCATTTACTATGGTTAATTAGAGGTTTCCACTATTGTGAAATTTTTGTGGTTTTGCAATCACAGGCTCTGTACAAATTATTGGCAACTTAGAATATTCAATGTTGCAAGCCAGTCAGCCTCATTTCCGGTAAGATTTACGCAAAGGGTCGACATTAAAAGATTTTTAAAAGTACTAAAATGTGCTCTCCTTCTGACATTTCCAAAACAAATTATGCCATTTACTTCTTAATCCATTGTAATGGAAGGAATAATAGTGAGTCCCAGGAATAAAGATGAGTGAACGAGTTGAATCTTCTTAGTTTTTGTAATTTGTTTTCTTCTTGACAAGTGCTTGACATTCTTAGGATAAAAGTGTCATAAATGCCAAACAGTGAATCAGAGTGGCCTCCCTACCATCTCTCTTTGCAGAAATCCAGACATTTGGGTAGTGTCTTGCTCAGCATTACAACGTATTCCTCTTAGGAAATGGAACTGTAGAGAATATTTGATTAATGAAAACCTACTCCAGAGTTTTAGAATCACATAATTTCAGGACTAGAAATAGTGTTAGATAACTTCCACATTGTACAGGTGAAGAAACTAACTCTAGTAAACTGTGGTTGGCTTCCGTATGATTAGTTAGTGGACAAGCCTGAAATACAAGCTTTGTCTTGACTCTCAGTTCAGATGCTCTATTTGGAAGAGATCGAGTTCCACTGTTGGCCTCATGTCATCCCTCCTGATTTCCTATGCTGATCTACTTAAATCTGTTCTGAAGCTGAATGGATCCTGCTATCTCCATTCCATCCAGTCACTATTAACCAGAGCAGCTGTTCTCAAATATAGAGATATACCCTGATATGATATGGCTAGAAGAGCACTTCCCCTCTGTGGTATTCTTTCTAAAAACCTATATGTAATATGGATGCTATCATGAGAAAAACATCAGACAAACCCTGATTTGGAGACATTCTCCAGGATACTTGGCTAGTACCACTCAGGAAAAACAAGAAAAGTCTGAGAAACTGTCACAGACCAGAGCAGACTGGTGGGACATGACAACTGAATGCAAAATGGTATCCTGGATTAGGTCCTGGAACACAAAGAGGATCTCAGTGGAAAAACTGGTGAAATCCAAATAAAGTCTGGAATTTAGTTAGTCATAATATACTAGTGTCAGTTCTTAATTTTGACAAATATGCCATGATAATGTAAGGGGTTAACAATGGAGGAAACTGAGTGTGGGGTAAACGGAAACTCTGCATTATCTTTGTAACTTTTCTGTAAAACTAAACTTATTTCAAAATAAATAGTTTATTTAAAAAATGATTGTACATTAAAATTATCAGGAAACCATTTTAAAAAACACCAGTGTCTAGGCCCCAACTCAGAAGATTCTGACTTAATTGCTTTGGCATGAAGTCCAGGCACGTATTTTGCAAAGCTACCCAGGTGATTCCAGTGTGCAGGCAGGGTTGAAAACCACTGTTCTGGAGTTCTATATCAGGTGTCCCAAACTGGAAACTGTGGGCCAAATCCAGCCTTCAGGTATGTTTTGTTTGGATTGCAGAGAGGTTTTGGAAAATTTGAAAAGGTTGTCAACATTTAAAGATCGAGAGACTGCATATGAAAATTTGAGTTTCTGATTCCTCTTGAAAAATGAGGTTGTCTGATCCATGTTTTCTGCATGATAGCTATGGTATAATAAAAATAAATTTCATTTTTGTCCCTAGTTCTTGGCACAGAACTCCTAAAATCCTAGGAATTTCCTGAGTGATAGGAATGTCTTTTGATATTCATAATGAGCCCATTTTGACCACACCTGAGTTTATGTTAATGAGGTGACTCAAGGTGGGAACCCCTAGACAGCTTCAGGATAAGTCTGGTCACCGGAAAGACCAAGTGATCAGAGTTAGAGCTTTCAGCCCCACCCACCAACCTCTGGGGATGGGAGAGGGGCTGGAGATTAAGCTTGATTACCAATGGCCAATAATTTAATCAATCATGCCTATGTAATGAAACCACCATAAAAACCACTAAACAGGGTTCAGAGAGCTTCTGGGTTGATGAACACATTGATGTGCTGGGAGGGTGGCACACTCATAGAGGGCAGGGGACCCCCAAATCACTCCTCCCACCCCTATACCATGCTCAATGCACCTCTTTTAGCTGTTCCTGAGTTATATCCTCTATAATATACCAGTAAACATAAGTCAAGTTTTTTTGTGAGTTCTGTGGGTTGTTCTAGTGAATTATTAAACCTGAGGGGGGTCATGGGAACCCCTGAATTTGTAGTTGGCCAGGTAGAAGCGTGGCCTGGGCACCCCATTTGTGGCTGGTGTCTGAAGTGTCTTATGGGACCAAGACCTTAAACTCGTGGCATCTGGTGATAACTCTGGGTAGTTAGTGTTAGAATTGAACTGAATCGTTGGACACCCAGTTGATGTCAGAGAATTGGAGAACTGGTGTGGAAAAACAACATGTATTTGGTGTTAGAAAAACCCACACATTTGGTGTCAGAAGTGATGTCAGAAAAAAAGACATCACAGCAAGCGTGGCCTAGAGCTGAACAGTAGTTTTCATTAAACAGAGTCAACTTGCCATCATTCCTACCAACCTGGATCAATTGCCAATCCTAAGGTGAAGTGGCGGATGCTAGTTATCACTGACCTTGCGTTGTTTTTTCTTTAATAAATAATTGAGTCAAGAGGAAATGAAAAGTAGTCAATTCATCCATGTGTACTGGTGTTTTCTGTTTACCTTCCCCTATATTTCTTCTCTGCTCAGCTCTATACCTCAAAGAAGCCATCCTTCTATGGACTGTACCATCCAGCTCCCTTATCTGATAGCTTTTCACTGGATTCAGCCATTGGGGCCTGGTGGGAGTAGAGGGAAGTCTCACCGATTCTTCCTCATTCTCTTTCTGCTTTGGCACAGTGTCTCTCTACCACGGGTTGTATCCCTCCCTGTCTACAGCTCCTCCAGACAACCCCTCCTCCAATGCTCTGTCTCGCTGGCTCTGGGATCACTCCTCCACTTGCCTTCAGTTCTCGGGGAGATAAAGTCTTCCTTCTGTTGGTCATCTCTGGGTATCTCAACATCCCTTTTGTCAGTTCCCTTAACTCTGCCCACTCTTTAGTAAATACTGCTTCATTCTAGTTTCTTCAGCTGAATCATTTGGGGTGAAATTCTGTTTGCAGCCAGCACCCTGATGGCTACACCATAAAACTATCAACAATCGAGAAACACAATTATCCTGGAGGTTCTGTGTTTCAAGAAAATTGTAGGAAAAAGAAGTTTTCTTACACTCAGTCTGGGAACTGCTTCTCATTTTATCTGTGTAACCCCGGTTGACATCCTTGTTTAGATGCAGTATAAGCTAGATCTATCTTTTAACCACAGATTAATGTTTTCAAAAGAAATTTTGGTAAAGAAATGGAAGAAAATTCAACTTAAAAAAATTAAAACTGAGATAAAGAAGGAATCAGTAAGCATAGTATGTTCGGGTCTAGAATAATCTCGCCATTAAATGCCAGCAGAATGTATTATCACTTTTAATCAATCTCTTTGAGCAGCAGCCATATCTCATTCCGAGATATGATTATCTGTTATATCTCTTTTCTTTCCTCCGTGGTATAACAGCTTGGTCTTTCTTTCTGTTTCTCCAATACACCAAACTTGGCCCCACCTTAGATCTTCTATTCCTTTTTCCCTTTGCCAGGGTCACTCTCTTCCCTCCCCAACCCACGAAGAGACTCTCCTGGCTGGTTCCTTCTTATCATTTGCATCTCAGTTTAAATGCTCTCTCTTCACAGGACTTTCCTGTCCCTGACCTCCAGCCTTTCATTCTGCCATACTCTCTATTGCACCTTCATGTTTTATTTCATTTTTATGATACTTTAATTATTTGATATTATTCATTATTTTATTTGTTTGATTACATGCTTTTTGTCTCCCCAATCCAGTAGGATGTCAGTCCACAAAATCAAATATTTTTCTTTTGTGTATACCTCTGACTTACTGCATCTAGAACAATGACTGGTATATTAGTAGTGTCCTAGACATATTTATTAGATGAACTGAATGAATGAATGAATACATTTTACATATCAGGAAAGGAGGCTCAGAGAGTTTAAGTAACTGGTCCAAGAACATAGACAGGAGGTGCAGAATTAAGATATAAGCTAGGTTATTCCTAACCCATAAAGCCATGTTCCTAACCATGCAGATATAGAGATTAGATGGGTCGGTCCAACTCACAGAAAGCTGAGAATGTAGTAAAGATACTAAATAAAAGAGACTCACACCTGTAGTTCAAATGCTATTTCCAAATCTTTCCTCTTTATTTGCTGGATGCAGACAACCTACCTCAAATGCCCACAGCCTTTGGATGGCCCAACAGTGCCTGTCACGGTTTGTGCTTAGAGCAGGTACAGGGAAAAGAGATCTTACAGGCCCTGAGCACACTGAATGGCCACCATTTCCAATCTCCAGGTAACAAAGTTCTCTCATTTCACTTTAACATGGGTAAATAATATTCAGAACTCTCCTCCCATCTCACAGAGGGCAGTCTTTGGAATCCAGTCATTTCAAGTTTATAATAATAAAACAATAGAGTATATGTTTTTCCTCCCTCTCTAAATTTTTATAAAGGCATGTCTAGAGCAAGAAGTGAGTCCAGGAGATTTCAGAATATAGATTATTTGATTCAATTAAATTCATCTGTTTGGTTGGTTGGTTTGAGTTTTGAAACCCAGGGCTTCAAATATACAGAAAAGTGAGAAGAATGTTCTGCTTTCTTTAGCCATGATCACGACTTTCTGATGGTAAAAGAAAAAAATACAAAGAGGCAATGAGAAGAAACAGATGAAGGTAAATGAAGAGACATAAAACAAGAACCAAGATGAAGAAGCTGGAGGGTGGACAGTGGATCACATCTGCTGGTAATTGGGAGAGGAATTAAAGTCACCAAAAGGAATAACAACCCTTATTCTCTTCAACCTCAGCAAACACAATTGTAACCTGTTTCTGTGCAAACACAGCTGTGGTTTGGAGATTTCTAATCACCACGTTTACATTTTAGAGATTTTCTTTGCTCACATTTGATTTCCTAGTTCCGTGTGTTTGAGATAGTAATGGCAAAAGAATTGCCAAAACGGCAAGGGAGAAATTGTTGACACAAAGATGAACTCAAGGTAGGTACAATCTAAACACATTCCAAACAATAAAAACACACTTTGATAGGTTTGATGGTCATTTTGAAGGATCATGTATTTGCCTACACAGGAATACAGGAAGTATTGGTATTTGCTTTATAATTTTTAAAATTCCTATATTTTCATTACGTTTATTCTGAATCAGAGTTCTCACATTTCAGGAGGTGGGAGAAGATAGGGAGTAAGAAGTACCAGGCAGTGAAAGGTAAATCAATAAAATTTTAATGATATTCAATTTTATTAAAAGAATATATAAAAAGAATATTTTTAATCTGCTATCTATACTGATTTTCAATATTCAGGCTAATATTTGTTTGCCTGTGTCCATGATTAATTTTTTTACTTTGTGAAAAGAAAGAAGAGCTGAAATTATTTATTTGGAAAACTTGCTTATTTGGCAGGGAGAGCTAGAACACAGGGCTGTCCGTGTGTTAAAAGTCATTCAAACAAAACTCCATGAGAATCCAATTAAGAGTACGAAAGAGGGGAGAAAACTACTACCAAATACAAAGGTCTCTGTGCTCAGCGGTCTCTCACGCTCTTTAGCTCACCGGGGGACAGTAAATGCATTTCTTAAAGAGGTTCTATGTTCCCAGATGTTGAAGCTGGATTAATTGCGAATGCTTACCCCCTATCCCTTCTCAACTTTGGGTCATTCTTTACCAGCCTCTCATAACACTCTTTCAACGTGATTTTTGTTAGACAAACGGTCTCATGTTTCTGGGAATGGGAAATGGATAACATGAACACACAGTCATGTCCCTCCGGACTCGGGCTGATTTATGCTCTGATCCTCACCCTCCAAGGCAAGGTAGTCTGTTGGCACCCCCCAGCTCTGCAGTAGTGGGTCTGACTGTCTGATTGTCAGCATTCCCACCATAAATTTCTGTTTTTAGAAGTTTATGACTTGGCTATAAAATGCCTCCCAGAGGGGGGTGGATCTTACAAAATTGTTTTAAGTTAGGAGAGAGTAAAAAAAATAAATAAAATAAAATGTCTGTAATTTTAGACACTATCTAGTTCTTCTGGAACTTTGAAAAGCCTGTAATTGTGCTGTCTGTGCACCCTACTGGCATTCAAATCAATGCTTTGAAGTTCAGTGTTTTAAATATAAAATGAAGATACTACCTTTACTTTGAAGAGATGGTTATCAAAGAAGATTAATGTATAGCTTGCGAGTAAAATAATAATGGGGGGGTTTCTTTCTAGTCAAAGAGAATTTAGGATCTCTTACACATGACTTAAGGACCACATCTGGTGGTTAGGAGTAACTGCTGCTAATATTCAGAATGAACCCTGCTGAAAATATTACTCAGGTTTCATGAATTGAGATAGTCATAAATTCAAGAGATATGTACAATTTACTGGGCACAATTATAGGCTGGCTGCTCTCCCAATTGAGGAAGCATATTCTTTTAATAAGGCCTGTGGCACTGTGAACTTTTAGAAGAAGAAACAATTTGTGAATCAATAATAGTTGGGCTGATGCCACTGTAAGTTTTCTCTACTATTCCAAGACACCCATATCAGAATTGGCTTACCATTATCATCAAATGCTATCTCCCTGCATATTGCTATAGTCAAAACCAAACAAGCAAACAGAAACAAACAAAAAACTTGAAGTGATTTCATTTATTTATCATCAAAAATCTACTGAGGATCAATTATGTGTCAGACACCATTCGATGTGCTGGCACAGATATGAAGAAGAATGAGGCATGGTCCCTACCCTTGAGGAACATCAAGAAAGATTCACAAGTAGTACATTTTGCGAAAGTGGTACAATATGATAGAAGTATCAACAGGCATCAACTCCATCTGGAAAAGTCTCTAAGAATGAGGCCCAGTAATCTTTTACAGGCCCTCCAGATGATTCTGAGAACCAGTCCTAATGCCCTCAGGCAATGTTTCTCAAATTTTAGAGAGCATCAGAGTCACCCAAAGTGCTCTTACAACACAGATTGTTGCACCCCACCTACCCCTCACCCATTGCTGATTCAGTAGGTCTAGGGTAGGGCTCAAAAATTTGCATTTCTACTATTTCCCAGGTGATGCTGAGGCTGCTGTCCTGGAAATTATACCTTGAGAATCCCTGTCCCAGGGCATCCATTGCATGTAATCCATTAACTTCTCTCACTAGCTATGTACTATCCTTGGAAGAATTGAGAAAACAGAGACTCAAATCATCTATTTTGTGGTTCAGAGGGGGCACTCTCGTGTGAAAAGCTGAGTGGAAAAAGAATGATATTTTAAAAAGGAGGAAAACTTGTGCAAGAGTTAATTTGTGAATGAGCAAGTTAGTTAAGGCAACAGTCATAGTTGTTTTAGAAACTGCGGAGCAAATGTTAAAGTGTGAGGAGGTACGAATTTGGGCAGATCTATTTACATATGGAATAGCCCAAATTATTTTCTTACCCCATCAAATTAGGTAAATCACATGGGATCCTGCTCCTTGGAATTTCAGGTGTAAGATACATAGAGAATGAAATACTTATTTTGCATCAGCTTTCTGGCTTCTTACAAAAGAAGGGCAGATTCATTTTTTTTTTTAAATTTCCTAGGCATAAGAAATCGTTGGCTTGACTTGACCCTGAATTTTCCTTTTCAATCCACATGCAACTTTCTGAAACTGGAAAATACATGATTTAGAGTACAGAGATCTAAATTTCAGTATTGGAATGAGATTGATAATTCATATTCAAAGCTCAAAGTTTTAAAAAACCATTGCTTGGAGTTTAGCCATTCGGGAACTTCATAGAAAGGTAATTATGCAATCTACCACCCATCCACCTATCCATCCAACAATGAAAAAGGAAATTCGACTTAAAGAAATGTGCACTCTGGGGGGTAAAGACAGAAATTAAATAGTGAATTCATTATGACTGTGATAAATTTTATTTGGGGAAAAAAACACAAAAAGCAAAACTCTGACAGGAGCTGTAACAAGAGCACCAACTTTGGAGGCTGGAGTTGGTGGTCAGTGAAGTTTTCTTTGAAGAAAAGATGTTTGAGCCAATATCTGAGAGACGAATAGGCAGAAACCAGGGAAAGAGTCATGGAAAGTGTAACAGTCAAGAAGGGCAGCTTGTGCCCAGGACATGAGGCAGGAAGACAGAAGACCGGGAAGGTAAGTAATGTCAGGGATAAAGATGTCACGGAGATGTTGGTGAACTTGGTAAACACAATGACTCAGGCCATGTGGAAGGGAAGTCAGCAGGCCCCAGACATGACCAGATTTGCAATTTTAAAGAATCACTTGTGGCTTCTATATGCAAAATGCACTGAAGGAGGGAGAAGCTGCACTCAGAGCAGGCATAAAATCATAATTTAAAATGTCCATCCTGCCTCAGTTCCTAAAGAAAAAGAAACTTTATAGGTTGAGTCTTTCATGAAACCATATACTACGATGATAGTTTTGCCTCTTACAATTTGCCTTACTTGGTTCTGCATTTAAGAAGAGTATTCTTCATTTTAAGCAAACTCAAATTGTACATAGAAGAAAGAGGTGAGAGAAATGAATAGCTCAATCCTTGTTTTATGAGCTGAATTGTGTCCCCTCGAAATTCACACACTGAAGTCCTAACACCTAGTACCTCAGAACGTGACTGTATTAGGAGTAGGGCCATTAAAGGATTAATTAAATTAACTTGAGGTCATATGGATGGGTCCTAATCCAATCTGGCTGATGTCCTTTCAAGTAGAAGAGATTAGGACACAAACATAAAGGGAAGACCCGGTGAAGATACAGGGAAAAGAAGGTCATCAAGACAAGGGGAGAGGCCTCAGAGGAAACCTAAACTGACACCGCCATCTTGGACTTCTAGACTCTCAAATTGCGAGAAAATAAGTTTCCGTTGTTTAGGCCACCCAGTCTGTTGTATTCTGTTATGGCAGCCCTAGCAAACTAATATACTTTGTGCCAAAAATTCTTTATTTAAAAAAAAAACCCACCATAGTTCTTAGAAAATATGTTCTCTTGATGAATTTGAAATACGTTCATTTCTCAGCAGGAGTACAAATGAAGGAGAAACTAATTTGCTAGAGAGAGTCTTTTGGGGAGCAAGAGGTGGGGGAAGCACAAAAGGAATGTGCATGCTGTGTGAAGTGAAGCATAGCAATCATTTCAACGGACTCCCACACTGGTCAGACCTCCAATAGCAGGTTGTACACTATCCAAGAATGACTAATTTGGCAAATTTCAGAGACCCAGGTGGTGTGATTAGCTCTGCCTTGACCAGGAAAATCAACAGTTAACAAGCTTCTGAAAACTTGAATGCTTCACACACACATTCAAGTCAGGGAGATTTTCTTTAGTCTGCTTATTTCTCTTCAAATCATCAAGCATGTATCATGCCTATATCTACTGGTCTACTATGAGTAGAACATTGTGGGGAATAAAAAGAATTTTAAGACCTGGTCCACGACCTCTAGGTAGTCAAGTTAGAGATCAGCTAACATTTGCATTATAATTTGTTATCCTTCAAAGTGGGTTAACAGATTGGATTGGAATGGTTTTCCAGGTGACAGCAGGGTTCAGCATAGGTGGACACACCTGTCTGCAATGGGCTGACTTCCAGATGACACTCACATCCATCCATTCATCCCTGCGAAGTCAGCTGGAGACACATAAACACACCAAGCCATGGAGACACAGCTTTTACTTTCCTTCCTTGTCATTGAGCAGTTTCTTTTTCTCTGTGGATTCTTTAGCTTTGTTTTTCATGAAAGCACAGCAGGTACAACCATTTTAACTCCATTCCTGGCTGAGATCTTCTTTTGTAAACATCCCCTTAAAGTTAAAATGAAAACTACTCTTCCTTTTCTGACAACGGAAAAATGCAATTTGCTTTTTTCTGTTCCGCGTAAAACATCAAAAACACACAGCCAGGGCCTCTTCAATGCAAATGCCCCCTTGACCTCCCCTTATATTTCTGGATTCCTTGGGACTTCCCAACAATTCCTGTTTTTCTAAATCTTTCCTCTCTTCTCTCTTCTCCTGACTGAGAAATTCTACCATCTCCGTCTTTGGAAATCAATGTAAAAACATTTGAATGCTTTGTTCACCACATGGGCTCTTTAGCTTTGGGGTACTGGGGATTTATTATCCCTAGCAGAAATTGGCAGCATCTGATTTTGTTGATCTACAGGCATAGAGAGGACTGGGAACTGAGTATGCATATCATTATGACCTGAGACATATAAACATTCTACGTACATATTTTAGCAAGCACTAACGTATTTATAATTACATTGGAATTCTTTGGCTCCAAGCAAAGATATAGAGAAGCAGTTTGATAAGCTACCTTTTTAATTTTTTTGAATATTCTATTGCATTGGGCCCTAGTGCTAGAAAGGAATGGAATTAAAAGGGAACAATGAGGAAAGACAAGTAATAGACAGAGCAAGTGTTTACCTGGCAAAGCCAACTCCTCTGCTGACTCCATTAGCATCCCTTAGTATTCTTGTGGAAATGACATGTCCAAAGGGTTTCAGCATATTCTCAAGTTCCTGCTCATCCATAGAAATGGGGAGATTTGAGATGTATAGGTTTGTTGGGTCTTGCTCTTGTTGCTAAGGGAAGCAAAGAAACAAATGATGTAACTTCTAAATATTGAGAAACGTATTGCACAAATGGATAAACTTTTGATTAAACTGTAATCTAGATTCCAATCTCCAACACGCTCTTGAATGTTCTTTCACTAAAGGCACCACTTCTTTTAACTGAATTCTCTTCTTGCCAGAATATTTCTCATAGAAACAATGTCATCAATGAAAACCAAGCTTTCTGCCCAGCCTTTCTTAGAAAAGACTAAAAAACTTTTATTGCAATTGAACTAAGGTAAATGTATATATTCTTCTCTATTACCACTAACTACTACTTCTACTATTACCACTCAAACTAACATCACCACTAGTTACTAACGGTGCATTTAGTGAGTACTCATAGCATGATGGGCATTGTGTTCAAGACTTAATATGCAATATTTCATTCAATATTCCAAATAAATATAGTTATTATTTTACAGATGACAAAATTGATCCCTAACTTGTCCAAGCTACACAGCTCGTAAGTGTCAAAGCTAGGGCTGAAATCTGGGAGTATCACCAGAGAGTGTGGGCTTCACTGTTCTGCTATACTGCCTTCCACTAGACCAATGGGAAAAAAAAGTATGGTCCCAGAACAGCATCATCAGTCTCAGCATCACAGGGAAACTTACTAGAACTGCCAGTTCTCAGGCCCTAACTCAGAACTACTGAACCAGAAACTGGAGGGTGGGCCATCTGTATTTTGACAAGCCCTCCAGGTGATTCTGATGACTGCTCAAGTTTGGACATCGCTGCCCTAGACCGTACGTACATGAATATTTATATATAAATGAGATTATAATGTCTATCATTTTCTAATCCAGCAGCAATGGTGTTTAAATAAGCTTTGCTTAATAGAATGGGAAATCAAATAATTGCTAGCATTATTTCTGTGTTCATGAATGTTCTCTATTTCACACAATGAATTAATAAATTGGAACTTATTAATAAGTTGGAATTATTAACTTAGTCGTATGTAAGTCTCAAAATAAAACACAGCGATAAATCTGACATGCTTAATCATTAATATCAAAATATATCAGATATTTAACTGAACCATTATATTTTAACCCAAAACAACAACCTTAACTTCAAGGATAAACAAGATTAAACTGGAAAAAGAAATTCTGAAGTCTATAGGAAATGACATTATGTGAAGAGATGACATAATATTCTGTAGAAAATCTGAGGTTTAAGCACAATGAAAAAATACAATAAGAAAGATTCCAAATATTATTTCAGGTCAATAAACAATTTTGGTATGAAGCTAAACTCCATTATCTTTAACAGCTCTAAATATTCAGACAGGTCATAATATTTTTATTAAGCTTTGAGATGAAAAAGATCTATTATTAGGTTCATTTTTTAAACATAGTTTAGTTTTCAAACTTTTTTATCACCATGGAAAATAAACATATATTCAGTTGTAAAATGACAACACAGCTTTAGTATTTAGGAATAGTATAAATGTAGAAACTGTACAACTGTAGTCAGTCTTTCGCTCTCTCTCTCTCTCTCTCTTTCACACACACACACACACACACACACACACAAACACACACACACACCACTAATAAATGGCATGATCCTAGAGAGAAAACAGAGATAACATTATCCTTTCCTAAATGGTCACAATCATTTTTTTGGCTGGGATGGTGAAGAAAAAAGAAAAGAAAAGAAAAGGTGATGTTTCAGATACATAATAATGAACCTTATGTACATATAATTTTCAACGTTTATCGTATTTCACTATCAGTTAATTTTAATCTTCACATCATCACTCCAAAGGTAGCTTGGCAAATATCATTACACTTATTGGAAAATGAGGAAATGGAGGCATGAAAGATTCATCATCTTGCCCAAGGACAATCCGATAATTAGTGGCAGGGTTAGAATTAGATTTAGCAACCAAGTTTCTTATCTTCCAGCTCAGTGTATTTCCCACTAGCCAACGTTTCCCAACCTTTAATCATTTGCATATCATCTTAGAAAATTTTGCCAGCCATGTATATTAAATTTACTTAAAAGTTTTCTTTAAATCAACATACCTTTGGTCTTAAATGAGTCCATTTAAAAAGATAACCTTATGTTGCTACCATAACTGAAAAGCTAGTATCAGTTAGCAAAAATAGGTTACTGTAAGAAGAGGGAACGAATCAATATTCTTAAACTATAGCTAGATACTGTTTGTTTGCAGAAGGCTTTGACCACTATGGTTGACTATCTGTTAGTTACAAACCAGATTTGTAATTAAGAGAGATGTGAAACGCACACTAGCACCAGATAGAGTCTTTTTTCCTGGGAAGAATCAGAATTGAGAAAGAATTAAGAAAAGAACAACCTTCCTATGATGTGATTTCTGGATCCTACACACCTAGATCAACTCAAGTTCCATGAGAGATACATATCCCACAGCTTGGGAGTTCTTGCATTAACCCAGAGCTTCTCAGAGAGTGGGCTGCAGCACATGGCAGTCCTGTGAATGGATTGGGATTTGCCCAACATTCTGCACCCCTTTGTACTTGATCAGGCTAAATAACCATAACCAATCAACCCCACTATTCCAGGGTACTGTACAGATCTTCTCATTTTCTTTAGGCAGCAAGGTACCAGTTTACCCCGATTCAAATCCACTTCCAAATTCCCCAAGTGTAGAATGCTTTGCAGCTTCTCAAAATGATGTGCAATAAAAGCACAGAGCTTAGTACCTAAGGGATTGCCCTGTAAGCCATTTTCTGAATCCAAATTCAAACAGCAGGACGAACTCCTTAATTTGTATTCACAGAGACAATATAGCATTGGATGGTGTCACTCCTTCATTTGTATTCACAGAAAAAATACAGTGTTGGGCAGTGTTATTTGTTAAGTAGTTCTGTCCTTTGAAATGCAGTACTGGTCTTGAATATGTTTGCTGATTTGACAATAGAATTTAATTTCTGCATAGAATAAACGTTAAAATAATATATACATTCATATTTTTACTTTCAATTTTATTTATGTATCAGGTTTACATAAATAGATGGTCACTTTCAAAAGGTTCTTGGGCATTATGAGCCAAAGAGCACTTTCCTTTTTTTTTTTTTTTTTGCTTGAGAAAGATTCACCCTGAGCTAACATCTGTGCCAATCTTCCTCTTTTTTGTATGTAGGTCACCGCGACAGCATGGCCACTGACGAGTGATGTAGGTCCACGCCCAAGAACCAAACCCAGGCTGCTGAAGCAGAGCACACTAAACTTAACCACTAGGCCACAGGGCCGGCCCAAGAGCACTTTCCTTTTAACTTTTCAGAAAAACATTCTCATGTGATGATTATAATCTCAAAGAATTTTTTTAAAATCTTTTTTTAACTTTAATTTTTATGATCATTTAGCTCCAGAATGGACCTAACGGGGCATCTTTTCCACTCTGACCATTTACCAGATGGAAAAAAAACCAGAAGCTAGAGGAGTGGTTATGACTGGCTCAAGGCTGCCCAGCTAATTAGTAAGAGGCTGGAAACAGAACTCACGTCCGTCTTTTTATACCTGGTCCAATGTTCTTACCAATTCATGATACTGCCTTTTCTCTTAAAACCCAATGAATAGTAGACAGCAGCTTGTGGTCCAAAGGAAGATTAGTACAGTGAGAAGTAAATCTCTCTGAATTCCTTGTTTTATTCACTTTTGCTTATTCATTAATTAGCTTTAGCTACAGAGTTAAAGCTACAAAAAAAAGTTCCTAGTCTTAGCCAGCATTTTATACATAGTCACTGAATGAACACTGCAGTGTGTACTAGTTTCCAGAAGTATACGACTACAATTCAAAATCTATTACATTTAATTGACCGTGTCATTATAAGTAACTCCCTGATTTTGGTCTGTTTCTACATCTTTTCACCTGTACAGGGTTTTTTTGATTCATTATTTAGTTTTGCCAAAAGATCATGAAAAAGTTGGAAAAGGACCCTCTCCATTGTTAATGGGAGCAGAGACATGTCATTTCATTCAAGAATATGTGAATACTTTTTTTTCCCCTGAAATGACTTCTCTTTTCTTGGAGTTTTAATAAGCTGCCAAAGTAAGATTTATAAGCAAATGAATACAAATGGAGGACAAAAACTTGTTACCCATGTCTAGTTCAAAGGTTATGTCTGGGGCTCTGCTGTTTAGATATGCATATTTAGATATGGATATTTTATATACACATCATTCTGAAAAAGGTAGTTAGTAGAAGAAGATCTCAAAACTTAATCTGATAACACTCATGCTTGACAAAACCACATTTAAATATTTAGGAAGTAGTTATTGATATTAGAGACCTTAGAGCAATGTTTCTCAAGCAACCTGGGGTGAGGACCATTTTTACTTCCAATCTGTCGTGGCCCAATATTTGTAAAATACAATAAAAATAATTAATAGAAAAAATTTAAAAATATGAAAAATGCAAGTTGCAATTTTTTATTATTACATTCCACAGACCAACATTGGACTGGATTCAATGTCATGTTAATGTGAAATTGTTATGAAAGGTTTTAAATGCTTACTCTCAATTTCTGTACTTATTTCATTGGGAACAAATATCATTTGGTGGACTGAACTTTAAATAATACTGTTTGAGGGGACTATATTCCCATTTTTTTCCATCATAATGTAATACTCTATGGGTCTTACTAAGTCACTAAGTTTCGCTTGTTTTATATAGTATCAAGTCCCTTTTTAATCACAAAATTGCGTGCAATCAATTTATAGTCATTTTTGAACTATAAGGTGGCAAAGCTGTCTCAAGATGAATTATCCTGAGCAGTAAGGGCAAAACATCCAGAAATATCCTGAGGAAGTTTGAAACAACTCTAAAGCAAACATGTGGCTATAATACTTTAAAAACACATTGAGAGAGATGTTCATACAGACTGAAGACAATAATATTGTTACCTTACATAGAACAGAGTTTTACAGTATTCAAAGTGTTTCAGGATCAATTTATTTCATGCAGCCCCTTATAATAACCCTACGAGGGAGATAGGGCAAGATTTATCATCTCCACTCTACAAATGATAAGATATCAGTTTTCATATCTGAAGAGTGTTACCAAAGTCACATGGCTAGTAAGTAAATAAACGACACTAAAAGTGATATTTTTTGACTCTTGCTCTGGTACTCTTTTTACCACACCACACCAACTCAAGATTGCCTATAAATATAGCTATTCAATGGATTTCACCTGTAGAAAGGAAGATCAATGGGGAGATAAAAGAGCAATTGTTTTTTAAGGGAATAGTCTATTTTAAATGCTGTAGCAATTTAAAAATTATTAATAGCAAAATCTAAATGTTTTTGCTTACCCTGAAAACAGAAGCAGGGAGTCAGAGCCTTCCCTGTCAGAGCTGCCCTGAAGGAGTCAGAAGTTTTGGAATTAGTTTAACACTAATTTTGTACAAAGATATTCTCACCCTTCCAGTAATTTTCTCAGCATATTTGGTGCATGGTTATAGGAGTTACAGCACCTCTCGATGAGACCTGCAGGAAGCCTGTTGCTCTGGCCATACTTGTGTCAGTATCATACACATTTGTGATGGCTAATTTTATATGTCAACTTGAATGGGCCATGGGATGCCCAGACAGTCAAACAATATTCTGGATGTATCTGTGAAAGTGTTTTCTGGATGAGTTTAACATTTGAATCGGAATCTGTAGACTGAGTAAAACAGATTGTCCTCTCTAATGTGAGCGGGTCTCATCCAGTCAGTTGAAGGCCTGAAGAGAACAAAAAGGATGATCTTCCTCTGAGTAAAGAGAGAATTCATCCTGCCTGATGGCCTTTCAGCTGGGCATCAGGGTTTTTTTTCCCACCTTTGGACACAAACTGAAACATTGATTCTTCCTAGGTCTCAAGCCTGTCGGATTCACACTGGAACTACACCATCAGTTCTCCCGCATCTCCAGCTTACTGACTGCAGATCTTGGGACTTTTCAGCCTCCATAATCGTGTAAGCGGATTCCATGTAATAAAGAAATACATATATATCTCCTATTAGTTCTATTTCTCTGGAGAACCCTAACTAATACAACGTATTAATTTTGTCAAATCTGTATTGCTATGAAAACAAGGACACGTGCTCAGCCCCGACCTTCACACTAGGACTTCTGCATTCCCCGGCCACATAGCCATGGCCTTTGACCAGGTAAAGAGAGAGGCACAGTCTTTCCCTGAGACAGGCACTCCAGAAGCATACATCCCAGCTAATGCATTAATGAACAAAAGGAAAAGTAAAGAAGGACAGCCAAGAAGTAGGCTTTCACTCCTAAATGGGGACTAATAAAGGTGTCCTCCGTCCTGTTTGCTAAGCGGTGAAGGGGGCTGCCCTGTGTTTTCAATTGCCTTCTCCCTCCACTAATAGAGAGAGGGTGATTTCTCTTCTAGTTTCACATGGTGATGGAGTTAGAGGAGGGTGACTACCAGTTTTTCCTCCCAAGGCACCAAGAAGAATAATTTCCCTAAAGAACATATGTTTTAAGAGAGCATTTAATTATTTCAGCTTTAACGTAAGCACAGCACCGGCAATCGGAGCTCACGTCCTCAAGTTCAACTGGAGGGTTTAATTCTGGATAACAAACCCAGCAGAGGTCTGACTGTAAAACCATGGCCAGTGCTCAAGACAATCTGAACCACCGGTCATTTGTGCTGTTTGCTAAGGCTGGGGCCGGCTGACTTATTTCTAGATCAGCCTCAAGTTGCGATGAGCAGTGAATGATGAAATGAGCCTCTTGTGTCTTTACGACTGAATTTGAATTACCTGTGGTCCTGGAACGGGTGGCCAGATTGGATTCCTGGCTTTCCTTGACTTCTCCCTCCACATGCACCTCATGAATTCGAGCTCAGTATCACGTTATCAGCCCTGACGTGATGGTTTCTCCTGTGAGAAAATGCTAAATTAACATTTTACAATATTGAGATCTCTCTATAGTTTTTATTGTAATATATTACTATATCACAAGTAGGTATGGTTTTGTACTCAGGGTCCTGATAGTCAAAAATAAGAACAGGAAACAAAACTATAGAGAACTACTCAATATTGTAAACAAATTGCACCACATTTTCTCAGAGTCTAATTCACCTCGCTGAAGGGGCTCTCCAGAGATATCTATTTTATTAGCCTGCTGTGAACTCTGGGATAGGAAGTTATCACCTGATTTGTTGATAATAAACATGATCCTCTTTCAAACAACTGGAATTATGGAAATGGCACAAATATAGCTGTAAGTTTACTAAGGTACCCTATTAATTGATTCTGGAATAACCACCACAACACAAATATAGAACAGATGCAAACCATTTTTGTATCTTCTGCCTAGAATATGACAGCTTAGGCTCACATGCGTATTTGGTATACACACACAAGTGGAACACTGAGATGTAAAGGATGTTAGGGACACAGAGTTCCACTCAAGGGCAACCATTCTTATTGTATTCTGTGCAAATGACACCCCACACCCACAGCACTAATGGTGATTCTTGGAATTATGCAACAGAGCTCACACAGTAAACACTATGTCCTACAAAATTAGGGCAGCCTGATAAAATACAAGATATCTTATTAAATTTAAATTTCCTATAAACAACAAATAAATTTTTTAGTATAAATATATCCCAAATATTGCCTGGGACAGACAAACTTATACTGAAATTTTCACTGCTACATAAGATTAACATTATCACATCATATAAATTATTTGTCATTAGTGTGGGCAATCAGAATTTGCCACTGCAAAATGCGTCTCTTTTGCTTGATTATTTTTAAGAACAAAAGACTCAGAAAGAAACTTTGACCTTCCCCTAACTGCCTAAAACAATTTAAGATAGAAGGCCTGTTCTAGGAAGGAGCTAATACCACAGATAACTAGAGTATATAATATGAACTAGGTGTGGTAGACAGGAAGGAACCTAGCAAGGCCCATTTGATCAAAGTCCTCTCGATCTCTCATTGCCTTTGCAAGGCATGGCAAACATTTGTTTACCAAACTTTGGCTTTTCCATCTCCACGTGAATTGCCTTCCTCCCCTTTGAAGTCCCAAATCACTACCCCCAACATCCTCCTTTGTCTTTAGTTGAAGATGATATTTAAGGTGGTGGCTCCAGCCATTTTGATGAGTTGCTCAGTTTTCCTGGGTTTCTCCTGTGTATACATGTTATTAAATTTTTTTGATTTTATCCTGTTGTTCTTTCTCATGTCACTTTAATTCTTAGACCAGCCAGAAGAACCTAGAGGGTAGAGGAATAGTTCTTCCTCCCCTACATTAGATAGGATTCATATTATTACTGTTTTATGGTACAATATTATCTAATATTTAAGCTTACTATGTGCCAAGCACTATGCTTTAAAGTTATTTAAACTGATCATGGTCTTAGTCCTTAAAATGACCCTTGAGATAAACACAGTTATGTCCTCATTTTACATGTGAGAAAGCTGAGGTCACAAGAAGCTCTGCAATTGCCCAAGATCACACAGCTATTAAGGAATCCAACTAGAATCCAAATCCCAGTCTATTTGAATGGGAGGCCTGAGATCTCAGCATAAGAGCAGTGTATTTAATGGCTGACTCACAACTTTTTCTGAGAGATCAAAGTGAAGGAGTCGCCGCTGGATGGATTCCTACGGGTGTTCAATGTGTAAACCTACTTAGCAGCACAATTTACCTTGGTGACCAAGAATGGAAATCGCTTAACCATACTGAGGAGTTGAGGTAGTGAAAGAAGACCCAAAGTTAAGTCTTACGTGCAAGGCTAGAGCAATAAAATTTCCCAAGTCACTAAGAAAAACATACCTAGCTAGTTTTCTTCTAACCTCTATTATATAAGGATAGATTTAAAAAATATATATGTTTAATATATATAAACTGAAAAAACACAGCTCTGTAGACAAAATGTTGCTGTTGCATTGCTGATTTGCTTGAAGCTACTTTCATTCCTAAATTGTCCAGTGTCAATTTCACAGGAAACTGGCTTTGTAAAGCGATGCACATTTCACATGTTATAGAAGAGGAGGAAGCAGTCAGCTCCACACCAGCACTTTAAAAAAAAAAGAAGGAACAAATTCAGCTGTACCTTTAAATCCTGTCAGTCTAAGTGAAGGATGGCATGTCCTAGGTTTATTTAATCCTAGTCTTTTCAAAGAGAGCCTGAACAGGCTGCAGAACATTTGATGGCCTATGATCCTTAACACCAGCTTGGAGAAAATGTGCTTGTGTGTGTGTGTGTGTCTCACAATGAAAACCAGTTTTTCAATCCAGGAATGCAGGCTGGAGCGGGGAGAAGCAACCTAATGAAGTGCTACTATCCTGCTTCCATGTCTTATATTAACATTGTGACCCTGATAGAGAAACAGCAAAGAGGAGGTACAACTGCGGGTTGAAGGTGTTCAGACGAGATAATCCACTTTGCATTTGAAAATAACTCCCATCATCATTGTCAACTTTTATTTGGCACATATATTAATTGTAAGTTTCTTAAAACTCATCAGTGGGAAAGAGATAAGTCTTATTTTTAATGTGACTCAACAACGAGCTAAATGATTTCACCAAGATGGCCTAGAAGATCAATGAAAAAGGAAGGCCTACGTCTCAGTTTTCCACTCAGCTCTATCTGCAGAAGTCCCATGGCCCAGTAGACTTGCACACCTGACCAACTGGAGGCACCCAGGGTCACGACACTCATCTGAGTCAAAGTCACATGTTGATTTATATATCTTGACTCAAGACACTTTACTAAATGGATCATCCACTTATTTTTGACATCATTGCTATTGACCTTCTTTCACTCACTCATTAAACATTTAACCTCCTAGTATACACCAGCCACTGAGTTAAATCCTGAGGACACAAACATGATAGGTCATGATCCCTGCCCACCTTAAGGAGTTCAGCCTAGTGGATAGTTTACAATCAAATTTCAACAACGAAGAGCTATTTCTGTTAGCTAACACAAGAGTGCAGCTAAGAATGTAGATACCTGCCTTCTATACTCTTCCAGTTCATACCTTGAAATTCTATTTTCTTCAAAATGGTGATTAGACAATCTAAATGGTGTTTCGGCTACCTGATGAACATGAAAATTAATTCCTGAAATATAAAAAAAAACCTGGGATATGTTAAGCTCTAAGACAACCAAAAATTTCAGTTTGGGCTGAATTATTTGTTTATTTCAACTTAAAAAAATAACTGTATTCAGAAAACTTTGGGTAAGAATAATCTGTGAACAGATAGTGACATAGTGGCTCTGACATTAATGAGTTCTATGACATTAACTAGTTATTAACAGTTCTCAGCAAATTTCCTGAACTGTAAAATGGAAATAATAATACTAATAACCTCAGAGGGTTATTGTGAGAATTCAAGGACACAATATACTGAAAATGTAGTAGAGTGCCCGGTACAAAGGAGAAGTTCAATAACTCATTATTCTTTCTATAATTATCATTAAATTGTATAAACAAAGAAATTTAGGACATTGTAAGAGGACAGTTACTAACTAAATATGAGCCATATTCATAAGAGAACTATTATTGCTATTTAGAATCTGTCCCATTGCATTCCTCATAGGTGTAAACTTACTAGATATCATATTAAATTTTGTGGAGATGGGCATATTAAACTGATAATAAGATCCTTAAAATGTGGCCACTGTATCAGCAAGAGAATCTAGAAATATATCATGGGGGGGAAACAGAACACTGTTCCTCTCATTTATGAGCTAAAAAGATTAATGATTTATTACTGGGCTCATTAATCAAAACCATGCGTCTTTTTTTTTTTAAGGAGCAATTCCACTGTTCAAGTCAATTAGCCCACCAAAGCTATTACACCAAAGAAGCTGCAATGTTATTCAGACTTCCCCGGGAGTATTTAGAGTATAAAATAAATGCTATTATTCAGAAGATACCGAGTTGCTAAGCTTCTTAAATTCATACAATTGGGAACCTGCAGTACATTAAAATGCTGAAACTCATTAAGAGTCTTTTTCCCCAGCTTTAGAGTCATTGGCATTCTCAGCACAGTTAAGAACAATAAAATGCTCCTGGCTTCCAAGGAGAGAGTGACTTGCGCTCTTTCAGCTCCACTTCAATGAGTCACTGAGGCAGAACTGGCACCCCACCTTTGAGACAACGGCAGCTTCTGCTGGATTACCCTAATACCTGAATAGGACTGCAAAGGAGCTAAAATGCTACACTAAAGAGGAGAGAAAAGAACAGCTAATTCATACCCATCATTTAGCTTTACCTTGTTAGAGCTCTATTCAAAACGTTTCAGCATAAATATACAAAATGTTAGTAATGATTTCAACCCATAAAATTAAATAAGACTCTATGAGTCTCTTCTTATAAAAGTGAATAACTAAATAAATGAGGCATTCCTTAAAGTAGAATGCAAACTAATAAATGATGAAGGAATGTTGGAAGTACAAAATCACCACTTGGCAACCATGATATAATGGGATAAGGCAGTGGTTACTGTATGTGAGTGATGCATAGATCAGTGATTCTGAAACAGGGCAATGTCGCCCCCCAAGGTATTCTTGGCAATATCTGAAACATTTCTGTTTGTCACAACCACAGTGAAGGGGCTGCTACTGGCATCCCACAAGATATAGGAAAGCCCCCCACAAGAAAGAATCATCTGTGAAAGTATCTGTCATGTCAAAGTTGAGATACCCTGGTATCAACCCCTTTAAAGGAAAAAAAAAATATATATATATATACATATATACTGTTACTATCTATCTATCACTATATATCATTATATATTTCATATTTTATATGAATATATGTAATAGACTCTCGGGGTTGATTTGGTCACTTTTACTAAAGAGAACTTAAATATATGCAAACATTTAATTAATGAGGTATAAATGCCTCTGTTTATAGTTTGAATGCAACTACTAAGCCAAATATAGTTTAAAATTGCATAAAAACAAAGTTGCACAACAAATACAATTTAATTAAAACATGAATTTGATATCAAGGATGATATAGTTTTGCCAAATCTAAATTGCCCCTTGCAATGTGAATATGCTACTGACTGCTACAGTGCCAAATATTTTTGAAATTCATGGGCTATATTCTTTTTGCCACATGGCATTCTGATTCTTCCACTACTTTTCTCTATTTGAATTACTATGAAACCTTCATCTGAACATAGCTTGCCAGGCTAACAGCTTTCATTTGGCTTAAAAGCATCATTTACTTATTATGTCTGCCTTGTTCTTTCTTCATTAGCCCCAGACAGTGACAGTAGGTCTCCTTGGCAGAACATGATTACAGACATAAATACAGACTCAGGCAGTGACATCAATTGGTCAACCAGATGACTTCAAATATGCTTTCATAACTTTTTAAAGGGAACTCACAAATCCTTGAAGATAATTTCCACACACTCCAGTGAGAAAAATGGCAATACAATGGAAAACCACCAGGGATTTCCATGGCCGATCTGGTTTCAAATTCAGAAGCACTTACATATTAGCTATATATAAGTTTATATGTATGGAGATTGTATATATACATATACACACACACTATAATTCTGAACTAGTGAGTTCATCCCCTTAAGTCTTTGTCTCATCATTTAAAAGAAGGATACTGCTACCATTAGGGTTACTGTGAGAATTAAGTGGGTATTTTGTAGATGTCAATATCTATATCTTTTCTTAAGTCTTAAGCTGCTGTATGCATTCACTGGGTTCCTGCTTATATTTTCTTCTCAAGTAAATGAGAAGCAAAATAAAATTAAGCACTAGAGGGAATAGGTAACTACATCAATTTCAGAAGCTTACATTAAAGAAAGCACTAAATCAAAATGTGTCTATTTATAGGTAATGGTATTTAACTTATTAGCTAGTCTGTGAAAACTACCTGTTTTAGTATAAAGGAAATCAGGAAGCAAAGAAGACAGGAAGGAAGGGCAGCAAGGACAGAAATCATGGCTTCCCTTTATTTTTCTCTTTCCATCTCCATTTCCTTATGAACCTTTAAAAATCAGCAGATTAAGACTTACAAGGGCTAAATATGATAAAATTTACATAGAGAAAGGATGGATGAATTTGGATTAACTGAAAAGAAAAACACTACAAAATTCATAGAATCCAAAACATTTTTCAGGCATGTGGAAAGACTAAGTTCCTCAGGCAGAAAAGAGCTTCCTGCGCACAAGGAAGAGCAAAAGGCCAGTAGAGCTGGAACTCAGTGAGCTAGGAAGTGGTGGCATGAAGCGACTTGGAAAGGTACGCAGGGGCCAGATCATATAGGACATTGTAGGCCATGCTGGCCTCCATGCTGGGAACTAGGATTATGTTCTCGCATGCAAAGGGGAGGCATTGACGAGTGTAAGTGGGGAAACATGATCTGATTTGCTGAGAAAAGAAATGTGTTTGTAAGAGAATGGAAAGGTAAGAAATGGGGCAGGGTTCCAGTAGCTGGGAAGCTGTTGCAGTAGATCAGGAGGGTGATTATGGAAACAACAGTGGAGATAATGGTAGAGAAAAGTGGATTTAAAAGAATTTATTTTTCAGGTAGATTCTACGTATTTTCTGATGGCCAGGATGTGAGGAATTAGAGAAAGGAAGGTCCAACAATGACCTCAGGGTTTTGACATCTGCATCTTCAACCACACGGTTACTTTTTATTGTCATAGAAGATATAGAGGACTAAATTTGAAGCAAGAAATCTAGAACTGTCTTTTGGATACTTTAAGTTTGATATATCCATTAGACATCTAGGTTTGTGATCTGACTCATTTAATTTCAACTAATAAGGGTAGTGATGATGTATAAATGTCAACATTCAGGAACCCTGGAATATCCTAAATCCAGTTTTATAGGCTAGCTTGGCCAAACATATTTAAAGAACTAAGCAGACAAGAAGCAAGTTCTCTTTGCAAGCAAAGGAATGCACACACTGGATCATAAAATACTATGTTAGAACCAAGGCAACTGAATGATACGCATGTCCAAGATTTTCTCAGAGGACAGGGAAGACTTGCCTCAGTTCCCAAAGCAAATTCATAGCTGGAAATTACATTCTCCTGGCTCCTAGTTCAATATGTCGATCTTTATGAAAATTTTCCAGATTTTTATAAAGAATACTTTCACTACATACAAGTTCCCTTTGGGTTATTTCATTGTAGAACCTTGAATTCAAAGCATGCTTTGTGGATCAGCAACACTTGGGAATTTATTAGAAATGGAGACTCTCAGGTCCCGCCCCAGACCTGCTAAATCAGATCTGTATTTTAACAAGATCTGGTGGTGATTTATGTGTACATAAGAGTTTGAGATGCACTGTTTTAAAAGAAGTTAAATCACTCTTGGTTTTAGGGGGGGTTATTTAGCGTAGCTTTAGGTTCACACAGTAAAATGAGGACAAAAACTGGCATTGTTCTCACTGAAATAATTAACTAGCCCACTCTAATATTCAGGGAGGAATGCTGCCATTAAAAATAAAAAGTATGTGTGCATGTACTGACTTGGAAATGTATCCAAGATACATTGCTGAATTTTTTAAAAAGCTAGTTGAAGAATAGCATTCAGGACAGGATTATAGATGATGCTTGATGCTCATAGTGTATGTACCACAGCACACGTCCTTGGTCCATCTGATTATAACACAACCATGGTGGACGGTCACAGGCACTGTTCCCAGTCGATGCTGGGGGTCTCTCCGCTCCACCTTTTTCAAAGCTGCCGAAGGTTGGTCATCTGTGCACAGGCACGGCCCAAGGTGCAGGGGAGTTAACACCCCAGGAGCAAACATCAACCAATAGAGTATGGAAGTTGGACAATAAATGCTTCAGCCTCCTCATCTGGGGTGCATTTCACATGGTTCCTCAGAGGTCTCCAGCAGAACTGAGCTCAAACCACCCGCAGCCAAAGTCTGCTTATTAAAACAGTCTTTTTCGACTTTTCTCCCATCCCTATCTCATTTTCCCCACTCCTTTACTTCTATTTCCTAGGATCACTTCCCAAATAAACTAAATACACTCAAATCTGTCTCAGAGTTCTCTTTGGGGGGAAAAAAACACTAACGCTATTTTTAAACTGTATGTAATACAGATATATGATATACACACATATATAGACTTGAACGCATGTATGAAGAAAGATGGGAAGGTTTATATACAAAAATGACAATGTTTCCCTCTGGGGGCAAATTTACAAGAGACTTACTTCAGACATGTCTGTATTATCGTTCTTATTATTATTTTACTGTTAATGTAATTTTTATAAACTAAAAAAAGGAAAGATTAAAAACATCAGGAAAGGAGATCTTTTAATCTCTATATTAAAGACAGGGCAGCAAATGTCAGTGCATACAAATTACATAAGAACTGTCATTTATGATTGTTCTTCTGTGGCTTCTATTTCCCGTGAGAATCTGACTGATAATGACAATGGGTCCCTTCAAAGAGGGTGGCTCGTCATGATTTTTATGAACTTTTACCCCCAAGAAATGCAAAATGTCTATGGCAAAATCCTAAGTCAAGGATCCAGAAAAACCACAGGGCATAATGAAGAGATCTAAACATGTTATCATCAACTTGCCATGCAGTTAAATAATTTTTCTGCTTCTCTTCCTTCATTTTGAAGTCTGCACTAGAATCACTGAGTCTGAAGTTTACTGCTCATGAGGTGAGTGAAAGAATTACCATTTGAGCCACATTTCTCTGCAGTCCTAACGGGTCAACACCCTCATTACGGCACACACTGAAGAACTGCGCTTTTATAGAAATGTTAAAAGATTTTTAAAAATCAGCAATTTAGTAGTTCTGATTTAAAAGATACCTACCTATATAGATATAAAAAATCCTAGATCTCGTGATTTGGTCATAATTTTAATTTCAATGCTAGTAATTTATAATTCATATTTTAGCAATACTTGGGGTGGGGAAAGAGAAGAGAGAGAAAAGGAGAAGAAAGAATGTGATTATTACAGAAACGAATACATAAGCTTAACACAATTTATAGGTGAGGAAAAGATCCTTGACTTGAAGTGAAAAGAAAGTGTGTGGCAAAAGCAAAACAAAAACTATAATAATATCAAAAGAACAGTGTGAATAACGAACAAGAAGTAGCAACAGTAATGATGACTACCTGGTATTAAGCACCTACTACGTGCTGAACCCTGCGCCTTGCATTATCCCCAATACTTATATTTAGCCTTCAAGGTGGGTATTACTGTCATCACGATTTTGCAGATGAGAAAACGGAAGCTTCAAGTGGATAAAGTACTGACCTAAAATCACACGGTTGCCAGAGTCAAGATTCAAACCCAGGCCACTGACTCCACGCTCTTAAAAGATGCCAGATGACCACCAATAACCTAACTGTGCCACTCCACAAATCCAAAAACATGTGCATTAAAATCAAACATTATGGCTGAAATAAAAAGAAAAAATGTAGCATATATGTGAGATATATACATATTGATTATAACTTCTTGACATATGATACCAGCCATGAAGGTGATTTTCCAAGAGAGAAACAAACTATAATATACTGACCCACACTCTATTAATGAAGCTTCAGCAAACCAGAATCTACCAGGATATGTGGGACAAAGAAATTAACTAATAAAAGGTACTTTTTGGCCTGCAACCATCGGAGATAGTACTTCAAAGCAAAACTAGAAAAAACTAAATATGCTACACAATAGGAAAGTTTAATAAACTATAGTTCCCTATAATGGGGAATCTTGTGTTATTAAAAATGATTCTTATGGAAAGGTTTGATAAAAGAAAACGTCAATGTTATAAAGTTATACAGTGAAAGCAGGGGGAAAAAATCATGTTGGCACATAACACATTTGCACAGAAAAGAACTAGAAGGAAACACATCAGCTTCTTAATAATGGTTATCTATGGTGGTGGCATCAAGGATACCCTTTCTTTTTCTGTCTTTCTTACTTATCTATGGTTTCAAAGTTTTTAATATAGAAAGAATAAGACTTGTTCCATCATCAAATAATAAATTTAATATAAATTCAGAGCTTAATTTCTTTTTTGTCTGTTTTTAGAAAGCCATAGACCAGTCCTTTGCTTTTCAATAACAGTGCAATAAGCAAACATTTTGGCCTAGTTATCTCTGCCCAGATACCTTAACTCTAGCAGCTGTGTGAGTATACCCAGAGGATACATTTCCAGTAGAATTACTATACCAAAGGGAACACTAATTTAATATGTTTTAGGTAGTCCTCCAAATATATACCAATTATACCTCTGCCAGCAGTATATGAAAGTTCTATTTTCCTCACACACCTCCTATAGTAGTGTGACCCATCTTTTTAATCTTTGCCAACCTACTTGCTGAACTCAGGCGCCATTTATGCCTTCTGTTCTTAGAGTCATTGAAATTCAAATGTTATGTTTCACTTTTTTTTTCACTTCCTAGGAATAATAAGGCGGAACAAAAGATGAAAAAGCATCAAAGGGTAATCAGACCGGTTTGGGATTTGCGTAGGCCAAATAAGCACACATTGAAGAAACGTGCACAAACACGATAAGGCATTTGATGCACGAAAGTGAACAACCCCTTCATCGAACACCTACAGGGTGCCAGCAGGTAGTATACCCCCCAAAAAATGATTTGTTACTAGAGAACTGAGCCTATGGTTTCACCTTTGACCTGGAGACTAGCTTTTCACTTCTTAGTTACCAAGTCTATGAAATGAAGTTAATGATAGAAATAGCCACGCAATGGGCAACGAGGATTAAGATAGTTGCACACTGGGGGTCAGCCTAGTGGCCTAGCAGTTAAGTTCACGCGCTCTGCTTTGTTGGCCCGGGGTTAGCAGGTTCGGATCCTGGGTGCGGACAGATGCACCACTTGTCAAGCCATGCTGTGGCGGCGTCCCATATAAAGAAGAGGAAGATGGGCATGGATATTAGCCCAGGGCTAATCTTCCTCAGCAAAAAGAGGAGGTGTGGCAACAGATGTTAGCTCAGGGCTAGTCTTCCTCAAAAAAAAAAAAAAAAAAGATAGTCGCACATTGAACATACAGGAGAATTCTCCAAGGGAGGATGCTGTCGACACAATTCACTATTGAAATGTGTGCTGAGTCACATGATTGGAAGAGAATAAGCACTAATTCTAGGGAAGTAACAGCAGGTAGACTTACAACTTTAGGATATCTGCTTGGCTTCAACTATAGGTAGAAATTTTGGAGAAGTGTGGAAAGGTAGAGTTGTAAAAAGACGCACTAGGGTATACAGAGAAAAGAGTACAGGATTTCAGTTACAAATTCTTATTTTACTGCTCAACCAATTGCTTAGTCTCTCTGAATCTTGCTTTTCTCAGCCATAAATGAAACTCGCTATACCAAAATCACAGGGCTGCTGGGCATATTAGGTGAGGACACTTATGAAGTGCCCAGCACAGTGTTTGCCATATCCGGGCAACCCTCAGCCAGCCCCTGGATTTCACATAGGTTTATTAAAGAACTAAATCTTGCTTGACTGGGGAACATTATTTTACAATTCACAAAGGACAGGGAAATCATGTTCCAGAAAATATTCTTAAAACCAAAGTTTCAAACAAAACCACTAATTGGGTAGAGGTGGGGAAGACACAGAGAAATGAAATTGTCTTTAAGAAGTTACTGCTCTTATTTTTTTTCCAAAAAAATTAAAACAATTCTCTATTATCTATGCGGATGAAATGACACAAGATCCCCTTGTGCTTTTTAACATGGAAAGTACACATGCACTTCCCAAATAATCAGACTTAGGCCCAGGAAGAAGGATTTGCCTCAAGGCCTATAACTGCTGTTATATTCATCACGGGCCAAGTTTCAAAAAGAACCCATTCAATGTTGCCCCCATTTTTTCAGAGCTATTACTTGAGTGCATGTGTGTGTGATTGCATGCATACGCAAGCCTAAATATCTAAACTTACTTTCTACAACCTAATTTTACCTTACATGATAAATGGAAAAAAAAATTAAAGTAACTTACTACATATACCTGATCTTTTTGCTTCTGGGAAGGAGAGATCTGAATATTCACTCTCACCTAAATCTTGGGTTCCCTCCTTTACATGTGATCCCTACAACGTTATGTTATCAAATCTCATGAGTTTAAATTCCATCTATAAGTCATATATCTAGACCTGTCCTTTCCTTTCATCTCCAGACTCATATGCCCAACTGCCTACTGAACATTTCCACCTGTACGTCTCAAAGACACTGTCCTCCACCCCAGTTTACTCCTTCCCAGTGCTCTCCATCTTATAAATGATAACGCAACTCTTCAGTGGCTCAGGCCACAAAACTTGAAGTCATCCTTGACTCCTCCCTTTCTTTTATCATTAATCCTGTTAATTCTACCCTCAAAGTGATTCAGAATTCAACGACTTCTTCACACCTCTACTGCTGCCCACTGGTCCAGTCCACTGTTATCTCTATCCTGGGTTATCACAATAGCCCCCTAAATGGTCTCCCTGCTTCCACCCTTGCCAAACTATACTCCCGCCTCAACTCAGCAGATCAGCAGATTGAGTAGTCCTTGCAAAAGGACTAATGTGAATTTGGTCATATCACTGTCCTGCTCAAAATCCAACCGCTTCCCATCTCACTCAGTGTAAAAGCAAATGACCATAAAATGACCTACAAGCCCTAACCTACTCTGTATCCTCTGTGACTTTATCTCCTATCAGTTCCCTCTTGCTCTCTCTCTGGTCCAGCCACTCAGGCTTCTTTGCTGTTCCTCAAATACTCCAGGCATGTTTCTGCCTCAGGGCTTCTGCACTTAATGTTCCCTCTGCTTAGAATCATTTTTCCCCAGAAAATCACATGGCTCAACTCCTCAGATCGTTGCAAAAATGTCACCTTCTCAGGAAGGCCACTCCTTTCTACTTTATTTAGAATTGCACACACCTGCCTTTACCTCACTCCCTTTACATGACTCTCTTTCTCCAGGACAAGGTGACCTACTATATTTTTTCTTATTTTATCTTTCCGTTCCATGACAGCGCAAGCTTCATGGAGTAGGATATTTGCTTGCTTTGTTCATTGATGTGGCCCCAGCTCCTAGAAGAGATCCTGGCTCACAGTAGGTGTTCAGTAAATATTTGTTGAGAGAAAGAATAGATTTTTAGCAAAGCTTTGGAGCATTGGCTGGTTCCATTGCCCTCAAGGCAGTGTACATGCTTGGAGGAAGCAAATAGACTCGTATGAACATACATTAAGGCAGGGACTTAATGCATGAAGAGGCGGGGACTAAAGAAGTTTCCTAGGTCAGAAACTAAATAGGTACAATTATGAAGATATTCTTGCTTTTCTTATGGTATAGAAATGACCAGTCTCTTTTGAAAAGAGGAGCTGGCATAGGATGTGGCCAGCCAGGTATGTGACATACTCACAGAATCAGGAAAAAAATTAACTTCCTCTAGGGACTGTGCTGCCTAGAGGCTTCCATCACAGAGTCTTCTCTTTGACACTAGGAATTGTATGCCAGATACCCTAGGAGACTAGCACATTATACCTCATATTTCTCTTCAGTATGAAGCCCGCTATTGTAACATCTCTTAAGGATTTTAGTTATTCTTATATGGGGTCAGAAGGCAGACACCCAAAACCAGGAGAGGGTGAAAAGATTCTGCCAAGGCATGGAAGTAAACATTAATGGAAGAGAGAGAAAAAAACAAATACCATGCAATTGATCTAAAGTTTGATTTTACAAGGAATATGTAACCTGTAGCATAAAGGGTTTGCTTGAATCACAATATTTAATAAAAGTTCAATACTCAGTATAATCTAACAGATATTTGTAATAGCAATCAGTCACTAGGAAGGTCATAAAGTATTATTATTGCCCAAATCACACCCTCACGGAGAAAGTTAGGGATGACTTTAAATCTCTTTTTTGCAAAAACAGAAAACAGTCCTTTCTCTTAGATAACGAGGCATAAAAACAAATTAAAGGGGAAGTTTCTGATTCTCTAAGCTGTAGGCTTCACTGTGGGAGAAAATGTTTTTTTATCCTATTTAAGCACATAAAGGGGAAAAAGAAGCAGCAAAGTAATCACCCAAGAACACTGTGACTCTGTTATTTATAAGCCACCCAAAGAGACCTGAGGAGTTGTCATCTATTGAATTTTAATCCCTTTCATAGTTATGCTAGAATTTGCTTTTCCGTGGGTAAATAAGTAGATGTTTTGCTTTATTATTTTCCTTTTCTTCAGTTACTAGACTTGAGTAGTTGTTCAATCACAAAAGACAATTGCTAATCCTCATTATAAACCCGTCCAAAGGTTACAATCATCCCTCCTATTTACTAGGTTAAGACCAGGCCAGGCTGAAGATTAGAGAGTGTGTATAGAGCCCTGGGAAGGAGGGGCCCCTTGGAGCAGAGGACTGGATTCTGCCCTGGCTTTTGCCACGAGCTCGTTCTGAGACCCTGGGTTAGTCATTTGACCCCTCTTGGCTCTGGAGTTTCCACATCTGTTTGAAATGGTTGCATGAGGTGGTCTCTAAGGTCTCTTCCAGTTCCAGATTCCATGAGTGTATTCATCAGGCAGCCTCTGAGGCCATGCTCCAAGTTCCTTCAAGGCCGGGAACAAGACCCAGTTATTCACACTCAGGCCAAATCCACAGACCCAAAACATCGAAGCTCTCTTCCCAAACATGTTCAGGACGGCTCAGAGAGCCAACAGATGTGGAGAAAATCATTTCCAGGAACAGTCTAAGGGATGCATTCAACAATAGGCCAAAATTACATGTCAAATTGGTAGAGATGGGGTCATGGATCTAATCCAGCTCTAATAAATAGGAAGGATAACACTAAGCTTTGGACAGGGTTATAAGGAGGATTAGTTCTTTGCAGAACTGGCTGCTATCCGAGCTAATATGCTGAGAAAGATGACCCAATATTTGGGAACAGTTATGGAAAAGCTTAGGGCTTAAGGTTTCTAGGTCTTTGTGCATCTCAGCTATATCAATTGGGTTAAAATACTGAAGTACAACATTTGGGGAAAAAATGGACTGGAAATATAAGGGGAAAATAATTACTTGTAGGTTTTAGAACATTATATAAATACATGTAATAATCACTGCTATTCAAAACAATGAAAAGTTTTAGGTCATATTAATATGCAAATACATGCCTCAGATCCTGCTTCTTAGATACCATTTTATATTGATCCATGCATTTTTCTTTTAATAACATTTCATTGTTTTCAAGGCAGAGATGAGAAAAATATTTTCTTTAGAAGAAGTAAATCCATTTTATTTCAGAATGTCGTCAGGTTAAGAATGCTAATAGCTCATGGATGAATTCATTAGAGCAAATTATAATAAATTGGCCCCTGGAACTCATATTGCTTGCCTCTTTTCCCACAAGAAAATAAACACCATGGAAGTGGACACAATGTCTATTTTCTTTACTACTGCATATTCAGTGCCTGGCATAGTGCCGGACACGTAGTGGGTGCTCAGATGTTTTTTGAGGAATATACTAATATTCCTTGGCATATATTATAATGGTTACATGAACAATTGTTCATACTGAAAAATGTAGAAATTAAAGCATTTCCATAAGCCATAGCATTAAGTCAGGGCCAAGTAATAAGAAATATGCAAGGGGCAGCCTGACACTCCTTAGACGCCTCCAAAGAGAACAGTAACTCCTTAAACTCAATCTCAGTGGTTCTTAAAAAGAGTGGTGGCATGCATGGTCTGCCAGTTAAAGTGGATGAAGAGAGTCACTGAAATGAGACAGATTATGATTTTCCCTCTCTGAGCTAACATACTATTTTTTCACTTGAAGCTGGTTCTATTCCTTTTGACAACACAGAGCTGTCGTCCACTACTGTTCAGTATTTTGGAAAGAGCAAGGATGCCAGTCAGGCTGAATATTGGCCCTGAACACTAGGTCTGCTATTTTCTAGCTGTATGACCTTTGGTGACTAATCTAAACTTTCTGAGCCTCAGCTTCTCATGGGTTTAATCTGAGCTTTTTCACAAGACTTCTGGAGAAACAAAGGGAAAATATATGTAGAGGGACTAGTCTAGCACCTGAGCAGAGAATATATGCAATGAAATGTAGCTCTTATCATCACTGAGATATGATTATTTACTACTGACATAGGGAAGAAAGAGAATATTTAAATTTAGCTTTCCTAATGAATATCTCTCTTCAATGAAGAAAAAGTCCATATAAATTCATAGGGCCTGAGTCCTTTTTATTCACAAGTCTGAGAAGGCAAATAAATAAAACTTCCAACAGCAGATGGGTGAACTTTTAAAGTCAAAATGGCTTAAGGGGTTGCTTCGGTGAAAATTTTCACACATGTAGCAACTGAGTTTGAATGGGTGATGTCAATTTCTCACATGAGTCATCTCCTTCCATTTTATTTGCAATTGCTAAGGAAATTATGAATGTAGTCTGAAAAATGGCAACTTGTTTTTCTCCCAAGTGTCTTTCAACTATCCCTTCACTCAACTGACTCACATTCGCTCTACTGCCTTTTACTATTCTTTGTGATTGAAAAAATACCAAAAATATGACTTTTTTTTTTTTTTTGGTGAGGAAGATTATCCCTGAGCTAACATTGTTGCTAGTCCTCCTCTGTTTGCTGAGGAAGATTGGCCCTGGGCTAACATCTGTGCCCATCTTCCTCTATTTTATATGTGGGACGCCGCCACAGCATGGCTTGATAAGCAGTGCATAGGTCTGTGCCCGGGATCCAAACCCACAAACCCTGTGCAGCCAAAGCAGAGCATGCAAACCTAACCACTACACCATCAGGCCAGCCCCCCCAAAAATATGACTTTTATGCAAATTAATGCTTTACTTTTATGATTATATATGATTATAGCTTTCTTAGAGAAAGAATCAAATGTATATTTAGTCTTTTTTCAATTATCCACAGGCAGTTTAAGTTATATTTTTAAATGTGCATTATATAAGGCATTTGTATTCAAATGTAAGGGAAAAAGTACTTAGTGAAAAACATAAATGATTCTGGATAATTCATTGTTTTAGTTTGTCTTGGCCACTACTGCCCTTCCTTGTAGATAATTGAATTGGCAGCATCGGCGAGTACTGATAATGAAGGCAATAATTCTTTAAAATCTTAAAAGGGTAGAAGTTTTTTAAAAGGCAAAAATTCATAGGGCCATGCACATAACTCAAAAACTGTAAAAACTTCTGCATACACTAAAGCCAAAACAGAATACAATATAGTCTTTTGAGTTTCTCCAATCCCGTCAGGAGCTGACTCTTGATCCTAGATGTAAAGATAAAGGCCTGGAATCTTCCTTCAACTGATTCACATAACATTTATATCCTTTTAACGTTAGCTGTGAAGTTGCTTGCATTGCTAACAAGATTTATCAAACACAAAACAGGATTACAACCCTACACCGTCACTTGCAATTGTAATTGCAAGTAATCCAGTAAAGAATTCTAAATATGTCTGGTTGCTTGCTGGCGGCGGGTTGGCTTCCCTGAGATGGAGTTTAGGGTGCATGAGGTATATTAAGGAGATATGTGGGGATTGTCACCTGTGGAAGGTAATCTAAGAAAGTGGGAGGGGACAGAGGGAGCCATGATGCAGGCCTGACCTCAGTTGGCCCCAGTGGGAGCTCTGGAGCTAGAATGGCCCTTAGTTGCTCTGAGTTGGGCAGAGTTGGCCAAAGCATGACCTTGGGCCAAGAGGGTCTCTGCAGCTGAGACAATCCCTGTCAGCAGCTGCCACCTGAAGGTTGTCTGTCAACAGCAGTTCCAGTAGTTGAGGTAACAAGTTCTTTTTTGTGTGTGTGTGAGGAAGATTAGCCCTGAGCTAACATCTGTCTCCAATCCTCCTCTTTTTGCTAAGGAAGCTTGGCCCTGGGCTAACATCTGTGCCCATCTTCCTCTTCTTTATATGGGACGCTGCCACAGCATGGCTTGACAAGCAGTGTGTTGTCCGCACTTGGGATCCCAACCTGCAAACCTGGGGCTGGCGCAGCGGAGCACACAAATTTAACCACTACTCCACTGGGCCAGCCCCAAGACAACAAGTTCTTCACTGAAGGAGCATATGGGTGGCACGTCACAATGTTTTCACATCCTTCAATACTTCCAAGGTTAGTTAGCTCTCTTACTGTGATTCCTGATAGATCCAGAAGAAACAGATGTAGGGACCCCACTCATAGTCTGCTTCCCATCAGATCTAACTGGCTTATGTCCACCCATCTCACCATTGATGGAACAGTGGCCAATGCTAGAATCATTCGAATCTTCTTAGATTTCTCTTGACATCTCAGTGTTAGTGGGATTATCAAATACAAATAATGATAATGAAGAAGAAATTAAATTTGCACAGCTTTTAACAGGTTAGCAAGGAAAATTATTCAGTTCCCACAAGATCTAATTCTAAGTCTGTATGGATTAGACTATTTATTATTTTATTTTTCTCCAATAGAACACCTGTTGCAGACAACAATTTGAGGAAATTCTTAATATTCTTGCCTACATTTAGAGCCAAAAATAGCCATGCCTCTGAAGTGGTGGCTACTTCATCTCTCAAGACTTAGGTCAGTGACAATTTAATAACATAATCAGCAGGCTTTGAAACTTGCCATCTAATATTTAAATGAAAAGTAGAAATAATGAGTACTGAAGGTCATCTTCAATCTATCCTCTTGCCTCTTAAATTCTAAAGGAAGGTCACTTTGGAAATTGACCTCTTTGTATAAAGTACCATCTAAGAGTGTCAAGTGTTAAAGAATTAAAAACAAAAGCAGCATACATTGCTGTCAATCAGGAGGGGCTTTGTTCTGCTCTTTATTGCAAAAGGCATGATGCTCTCTAAATGGAAGGAGCAATCAGTCCATGTCAGGCCTGCCACCAGGAATATTTGACACTGTCACACCTGAGGGCCATCCTACAGGCTGGGCCAATCACTTGATGTTCAATGGAGCTTAACAATAAAACACAGCACAATAAAAGTGTCGACTGAAAGCATCTCAGCATATAACTATAAGCTGTTCTGTATTTTGTAGGCTCTCTAAAATGAAAAACCTTGACCTGTCTTTTCTCAAATGGGCTTATTGGCACTTGACAGTCTTTCCATTCCTACCCCCATTTGGCAAGAAACACAATAAGAAATTGTCCCCTGGTGGAGAGAAATGGCAGGGGACCAAAAAATAAAAGTGTCTTTGATTTCTGTAAACATGAATTGTATCTAGTTTGGCCTTACATGAGTTTGAAGGAATAAACAAAGAAAAAGCAAGGCATATTTTTTCTGTATGGGAAAAAGAGAAAAAATTCAGGTTTTTTTTTGTGAAAGACTGATTTAGTAGTTTTTCTTGTTAGATGTTTCTTTTGTTTCTACAGTGAAGACAGTGATAATTAACCTAAGGCTACACTTATGAAAAATCATTTTAACACTGAACTGTATTTCCAAAATAAACAGGTCCAGAAAAGATGGCTCTTGGATGAAAAAAGTTATGGAAATATCATTAATCCCTGATATCACATCTAAATGTTCTAGCTATGAGGATGAATGTGTTTATTAATCCAATCAGCAAAATCTACATAGCACAAAAGTAGACTCTGGCTTATTTCACATGTTACATCATTTCTTGCAATCATAATCTTTAAAAGAGAAACTAAATAGGCATTGCCATAATTTGTTTAAAATACACATGATAAAACTTTATACTTTATGGTTATTTGGGGACAGAAATATTAATATAGAGAAACATTTTCCAGATGTGAAAAAGCTACCTTTCATGGAAGACATTAATTTCAAGCAGTTCCTTCATGTCTCATAGATTTTTCAACCCATACAAAGGCAGATACAACTCATATAATATACTCCACTTGAATTTTAAAAGTACGTAATGTACACCTCACCATTTGTTTGCCATCTTAAAGCGATGCAACGGTGACTTCTTGGAGGCCTCAGGATTATGTCAAGAACAGATAAACAGCAAACCATTTCTGAAAAGGTCTGCATGTCTTTCTTTTCCAACCCAAGAAAATGAATACAAGATAACTCTGGAGATTTCAGCTCTCCTAACACCACCTTCTATTCTTAGGGTGGTTTGGAAAAGCAATAATGAAAATGTCCTGTACACATAAGTTTCTGGGAAAAATACATGAGCCACTGTGGTTTCACTAAGGCATCCCTCTGTCAGATACAGAGTGTTTAAATGATGGTGATTGAGCTTATGAGTGTCCTTTTACATTCATGGCTCCATCCCTGAAGACCTGTAAATGTTTCAAGATGTCATTGGTTGTTCTGCCCGAAGAGTTTCTTGTGGCAGAGTGGTGTAGTAGGGTACGTGTTTTCATACTGTATGAGTTCTGCCAAATCCTGAGTCCAAGCTTCACTCAAAGGCATCCTTGGAGATGTCTTTTGTAGACAGCTCCCAGCTTTACCCTCCACCCCAGTGCTGCCTGGGAGATAAACAATGAAGCAGAGCAATTGAGCCTGCTCAGATCTGGAAGTCTTCATTACGTGTCACTTTTGATGTCATGACAATATCATACCACCCTTTGCAGAACAGAGAAAATCAGGGTTATAGATACTTCAATGTTTTCACAGATTTTACTGGAGTTGAGGGAACCACAAGTACAAAAGTGGGAAAATACAACACTGGGATTATGCTATAGAAAGCAAGTAATTATAAATGTGACGATTAGAATTTTTCTGTGAGAGAGATTTTCATGACAATTTTAGGCATACCATGGATTTGCAACTGTTTATGATTTCTCTTCCTGACATCAAGTGGCAGAGTTCTCACAATCAACAGCATATGCTTCCTTTGTACCAGGGACCAATTATTCTGTCACAACAGACTGGAAGCCATCAGCAGGTGACATCATGTCCTTGGAGCTTCAGTGGTTCACAATTGCTAGAACCACCTTGATGTCAATGACAGCCACAGAAGGGAAGGCAGAGCCCTTGCTGGGACACTTGCTGCTTTGTTGAAGAATCAGGGAAAACTCAGCCAGTACCCCTTACTCTCTTGTTTTCAGGCAGTAAACAAATGTGAAATTAACATAATTCCTCATGTGAACAGTAGCATCAACTGTGTGGAGTTAGCGTCACCCTAGTTGTCAAATCTGAACACCAACACTAATTCCTGAATCTCATGCCATCCTCGCCATAACCTTGTGATGTGATTATGCTATGATAATGCTTCTCTGTGAATTCAGGTTTCCATAGGGATTATAAACAAAAGAAGATGAGTGAAAGGCTATGGAGTTGATTCAATGTAGGGGAATGACTAAAAATGCAAAGGGAAAACGAATGAATTATAATCATTCACGACAAGAAAAATAAACTCTGGTAAATTTTTATATTAATTAAATTCCATTTTTTAAACACTTGTTACATCCATTTTCACTCTTTGTGCTCACGTGCTATACTTAATTAAGCACTATCTCATGCTCTGGAGTAACTTCTCTCACTCTGGCTTCAAAGAAAAAGAAGAGCTCCTACAACATGCGACACTTTATGTTATAAAAGCAAAAAAGGAGGAGAAGAACGTGAACTTCATATGCATAATGTACAACTTGTTAGGGAAAAAGTGTCCTGACCCAAAGGAAAAGTGAGGGGATTTACCCCAAATACTTTTTTTCTGCATGAAAATTACTTGTTAAGCTTCATACAAGATACTAGTTTTAAATGACACTCTTGTAGATCACAGCTGTTATGAATCTTTCAACTCCCTACACTTCAATGTGACTGTAATGATGGTCATGTAATGATGTAATGATTGGTCAAATTGCAATGGGATTGCTATTCACTTTGGACATGACTGAGAAAGCTATATCTTCATTTGGTGAGCCAAACAGCCCCTGGTTAAAACCTAGTGTCTAGTCACAAGCACAAGGGAATTGACACCAGGAAGCATATCCCCTTGGAAAACTGTGGACACCTGGAAACTGTGGAAATTGGAAAATATTTTAAGTAAACTAGTGGTCATGTGACAAGAGTCTTGCTACTTTATAAATTTAGAATTAAGATCTAACCTTGCCAAGCAATGGCCAAAGCTAATAAATACCCCGTTAGCCTCTTTTATTAAAAATGTTGCATCTTTATGGGTAAACTCTGCTAACTCTTGAGTAGAGATAAAGTATAGTGGCGTGCTTGTTTGTTTTTTCCTGTCAAAAAATCTAAATTCTTCGCTGAGGTCTAACATTTTTTTTTAGTAATTATTTCATTCAGAAAGCTCATAATCAACATAGCAATTTGGAAAGTAATCTCAACATTTTTAAATAATGATAATGCAACTGTAGTGTCAGGGAAGAAAAAAAATACTGATCTAAAATTGGTCAAATGCTCACTAGGTGCCAGCCACTTTACAAATACTTTACATGTGTTTTCTCACAATAGTCCTGTAAAATAGGCATTAATATTGGCATTTTACAGATGAGAAAATGGTGACTTTGAGAGAATAAGTCATTTACCCAAGTTGGCAGAAATGAGTTGCTTTTGTTGCTCTTGGGGGCTTGTTTTTAACTTTTAAAAAATGACTAGGCATTTAAAAGAAAATTTAGTAAGGACCGAAATTTCTATACTGGGAACACTTATTCAATAAAAAGTTCTATATATGCCAATCCTTTCCTGGAACATACACATGTATTTTATTTTATTTTTAACATTGAAACAGAAGTGAAGATCAAATGAATATTTAAAGAGTATAGAGATCTTTCAGAACAAGACTGGGAATCCGGAATCTTGATTCTCAATCTTCTAAATCTATCCTAATGAGGTGGGCTTTTATGTACTTCAATGGTGATTTACTTGCCAGAAATGGAACGATGAAAAAGAATACTTTGCTCTAACATGGCACTACCAGGGTAGAACTTTGAGCCAACCACTTGTACAAATATTCTGGGCACTGTGGAAATGTTAGCACACATGTACCCACAGGCATTAAGAAAGTTCCTACCCATAATACTTTCTAGGTGATATTCAGATGTCTCTCTTAAAGAGCATCCATTAACAAGTATCTGGCAAGTGAGCTCTTCAAAATGTTTGCTATAGATGATGTTTTTTACAATTTCACCAGCCTTTGTGTCAAGTCCTGCCCCCCACTGAATTAAAATAATATGTACATGTATTAACCAACTTCAAGCAAAAGAGCTGTACCTGCTTGCTTCATCGTAGTCTCCATGGGGAAGGCACTACAGCCCAGCAGTGAAGCGAGTGGAACCTGGAAGCAAACTACCTGAGTTCAGGTTGTGCTTCTACAGCTGCCTAGTTCTATGGCTGCAGAAGTGTAATTCAACCGTGCTATTGACTCAGCATACTTAAATGTAAATGGGGATGATTATAATAAACATATACACCTAAAGGGGTTGTTTTGAGAGTTATATAATACATTTTAAATGTTTCAAAATAGCACCTGTATGCAGTACTGGCATCTAGCACTGACATCAAGACTCATAAATGTTAGTCATTATTAACGTCTCTAGGGCTCTTGGTTTTTCTAGCCTTCGGATGTGCTACTCAGCAATTCAGTCTCCATGTTGCAGTGAATGGGCTTTTGTTTCAGTTTTTTCGTTTTTTGGGTTTTTTGGGGTGAGGTAGGGGTAACATTCCCTACTTAAAATTTTTTAACAATTCTTCAGCTTTTTAATAATTAATTTCAAAAGGTTTAGCTAGGTTAATAAGACCCTTCAAGGGCTGGCCCTGACTGACTTCTACAACTTCTTCACTCTTCTCAGCAACACAATGCTCCCTATGTCCAGCGCGTGCGCGCGCGCACACACACACACACACACACACACACACACACAATCTCCCCCTGTATTCTCAACATAGATTACTTGCAGTGCCCCAATTTGCCTTGTCGTTTTTAATCTTTTCTCTTTTGTACCCCTAAACCTTCCTACAAGATAGTCCCTCCTTCCAGAACTCCCTCTTTCTTCCCTTGGCTAATTACACTTTGTCTTTACTTTTCCTGGAAAAAAATTCCTAAAATATTGAGTTATGATTCCTTCCTCTCTGCCTACTCATAACTTACTATATCATTTACCATATAGAAAGTTCTGCAATTACCAATTTTCCTGTCTGTCTAACCTCCAAGACTCTAACATCCTTGAGAACAGATACAATTTGCTATTCACGGCTGCATTCCTAGAGTCAGTCAGCCGAATATTTGTATAACAAAAAATACGGGAACACGGGCCCTGCAAGAGATATAGGAAACGTATTCCGGAGAAATGCTGAAGGCTCATTAGGTCTTGTCTTATGACCTGCCTCACTGGAAGGGCTTCAAACACAACATAGTCTGGCGTTGATTCAGCAGCACACAGAACAGAATGAGAAAGAAGTCCTCACTGTTCCTGTCTTCACTAAGAAATCACGCCCTAGTTTATCACAGCCAAGAGCCTCCATATTTTGATATTTAACTCTTAACACATCTATAACAGGCCCAAGGGCAGATACTGAAAAGTCAGAGAAAAGTGTCCCATGGATCAAAGGACTCAGAAAAGGAAAGATATCCAGAGGTCACACAGTCCAGTAGTGTGACTTTATTTAGGATTTAGCTAAAATTTCCGAGACTGAGTATTTTCATAGAAGTTCTCTTAGAAAGCTCAATTAATAGAACTAAGATGTCTATTCATTTAATCTAAATACTCATGCCAAGTCCAGCCCCCTTGTTCAGTCTTAGAGGAAGTGAAATAAAATACTGGGCCATCATCATTCTTTATACACTTGCCATTTAAAGTACCATCCAAGGACCAGCAGCATTGGTTCATCTGGTTATTTGTTAGGACTGCAGAATCTCAGGTCCTGCCCAGATCTACTGAATCATAATCAGAAAGACGTTTCATGGGCAGGTAGTATAGATATATGTACACTGTTGTACAAATCAGAATATCTTTCCTTATTTGCAATATGTATCAGAAGGTGTAATATGTCTATATATTATGGAGAAGTTGTTAATTATAGTATGACAATATTATGCAGACGTTAAGATAATGTTTATGGAGAATTGTTTTTGATGAAGGTAATACTTAAACCACAGTGCGAACTGAGAAAAAGGCTACAGGAGTCTATATACATCTTAGTCTCCTATGCTTTTAGAATTGTGAGTGTGTGCCAACAGAACAAAAGCTGGAAGGACAAGATTAATAGTAATTAGCTCTAGGTGGTAAGATTATAGGTGATTTTCATTTTCATCTTTGTACATTCTGAATTTTAGCCATTAGAAAATGGCTTTACATTTGGAATAAAAAGGTACTCATAGAAAAATTCTCTGTGTATGCTAAAGGCTCTTCATTGGGGCAGTATTTTCATAAACAACTTGAAACAAGCTAATCGTCCATCTTTTGGAAATTGATTTATTAAACCATGATACATTCACAAAATGGAACTTTATGCATTTGACAAAATGAATGGGGAATAGTTACATATGCTATTATAAAGGGAGCACCAGGATGTGTTGTTTTGTGAAGAAAGCTACATGGAGAAAACTGTGAATAATATGCTATCATTTATCTAAAAAATGGGGGGGGGGATAAATACACACACATGTTTTTGCTTATATTAAAAAAATAAAGGATAAACTGTAATTTAAAAAATTATTTATGTGTGGAAGGAAGGAATAGGGTGGAGAGCCAAGAGATAAAAATGAGATTTACTTGAATATACTTTGTTTTATTAATTTTATTTTGGAACCATATTACCATATTACACAATTATAATAAAAATTGAATTAAATAAGCAATCACAAACAATTGAAAGTAAAGTAAAACAAACAAACCCAAAGGAGGATACAGTTGGTGTCATAAGCACACAGGGAAGAACTATACAAAGTGATTTTAATATACAGTAATTTGGCTGTAAATCTCGATTGGCATATACTGTAAGGAAAATAAAAAAGAACTGCAAAAATATTTTAAACTTTCAGTATCATATTGTTGGTAGCAAGACTTTATTGTTATTCTAAGACTCATTTTACAAATGAGTAATAAGCTAATGGTCTACTTAAAAACCAAGATTTTTGATAATAAGAAAAGGAATACAAACATAATATCAATAAGGTTAAATAAAAAGCCAATGATCCTAAATTTAAATTTGAAATGTATTTATGAAATTATGATGTATTTTATCTTGAAGAAAAAAATCTTGTTTCTATCCATTGAAAATGTCTAGAAACAATGACCAAACCAAAAACAATTAGCACTCTCGGTGCCCAAATTTTGGTTTTTAATTACCATTTCCCACTAAAAGGAACCAGAGCTCCTTGAAAAATTAGCTGACTCCAGTGTCGGGATAGGAAAAGTGTAAAATGAGTTTGGAATATCTTGTCCTACCTGAAAGCAGAAACTGAGACTACTAGAATTGTGTCAAAATGACTGCTATGGACTAAATTGTGTCACCTCAAAACTCACATGTTGAAGTCCTAACTCCCAATGTGATGGTATTTGGAGAGGAGGCCTTTGGGAGGTAATTAGGTTTAGATGAGGTCATGAGGGTGGGGCCTCGTAATGAGACTAGTATACTTATAAGAAGAGACACCAGAGCGTCTGTGTTTTTCTCTCTCTCTGCCATGTGAGGACACAGCAAGAAAGGTGGCTGTCTCCAAGCCAAGAAGAGAGCTCTCACCAGAACCCAACCAAACTGGCAACCTGATCTCAGACTTCCAGCCTCCAGAACTGTGAGAAATAAATTTGTTGTTTAAGCCACCCAATCTATGGTATTTTGTTATGGTAGCCTGAGCAGACTAAGATAATGACTCAGAAGCCAATATGAAGAGATTCCCACTGACCTCCTCAAGTGAGACAATTTAGCATCAACAAAAAACATAACTGTAATAGATTGAAACATAGAAAATGTAGTTATTTCCATGAGTTCATAATGATTTTTAAAACAAAACATAACAAAAAGAACTTTTACTGGTCACCTTTACAAAATGTTAGGGAAGTAAATTATATTTGATTACAAAGGGAAAAAATAAAGCATTTATCCTGCCTTTCCTATACAAACTATACTTCAGAGTCACTGAAGAGTTGAAAAGTGGCAGTTTCTCTTTATACAAGTATGCCAGCTAATAAATGAGAAAAGAATTAGAATATCACCATTTTGCCATTTCTAATGAATTAATGGATCTTGACAATAATCATCAAAGGCTGTTGCAACATAAAAAAATGAGACAACCAGACATTACGTCCCTCCTGATGGAAGTGTATGCCACCACTTATGAAATAATCTTTCCAAATCTCAAAGTCTACTTCTCAATTCACAAGAAGCATAGGGACAGAGGAGTATATTAAATGAATTCACGAGGATACTATAGCAAATTCCAGACTGCAGCAAACTCTACAAGACAAATAACTTGGTTTTATATTTTAAAAATTTCAGGGGGAAAAAAAAGAGAGATGAAAAAACGACCTATAAATGAAACAAGATTTAAGAGACAGTTCATCTAATTACATGTGCAGACAATATCTGGATCCAGGCTCAAACAAATTGTTTGAATTTTTAAGAGAAAATCTGAACATTGAACACTTAATAATAATTAATATCACATGGATTATTAATTTAAGCTTCAATGTTGGCATTGGGGCTATGTTTTTAAAGAGTTTTTATATTTTAGAATTACATGCAAAAATATTTATAAATGTTATATTTACAATTTGCTTCAAAATAATATGGAGGGAAAAGGAGTGAGTGGATTTATAGACGAAACAAGATTGGCCATGAGTAAATACTCACTGGGTGACGGGAACAAGGGTCTTCATTATGCTATACTCTCTATCTTTGTATAAATCTGATATTTTTATACTAAACATGGAAAATACTCAAAAAACTAATAGAAACACGAGCAAAGCACATGAATAGATAACTTAACAGAATTCAAACAGCTGGTATAGTAAACATATTTTTAAAAGATTAATATCAGAATACAGAAAAATATAAACTAAAACCAGAACTTATTTTTCACCTATAAGATTAATATAAATAAAAAAAGAGAAAGGTTTAAAAACTAGTTTCTCTATTACTTAATCTATTAGCCTAAGATATGAAAACAAAACACAACCTCAATTTCTTCTATGCTACACCTGCCTTGGCGACCTCCTTCTGAATGAAGACGTAAAGGCCTCGTTAGGATTGGAATAATGAATACCTTATGAATAATGAATAGTTTAGAGCAAATGTCAATACCATCACAAATGTTAGCTCTTTAATAACCACCCAGGTCCCTCTCTAGGGTCTCCTTTTAAAAAGTTACCATATATAATTGCCAGTTTTAAACCAAAGTTGCTGAAAGTAGGATATTTTTCTTTTTGTTGCTTGATTCTGAAGGCTTGTAAGGTGATATAATAAAGAGAAATGTGAACGATCCATACTATGGTGGGAGAAAGAGAGTGAGTGAGTGAGAGTGAGAGGGAGCTTTAAACAATTTTGAATCCTTAATCTTTTCTCCAAGAGCTACCAGAGCACAGCCAGCCCAGCTACAGATCCAATGAAGATTCACAGAATCATATTCAGTCTCGTGAACAATGGAGTTGTTCCACCGTTTTTTTGCATTTATAAGTATGTCGAGTTCATTTAATTGTATTATATTAGGCTCCATCCCACTATATCTTGTATTTTGGAAGTCCAACAACATCACTCTTATTATCCCTAAGCCAAGATAGCAGCATTAGAAAACAGGCATTTTATAATATCTTTAATATGATGTTAACTCTATAAATTTTTCTTGCAACAAATATGTAATTACATTCAAAAAGTTAAAAAATAATTAAGAGTATGCTCTATATATTGAGTCAAATGTCCCCTCCTTAATAAACATTAAGAACAGCATAGGCCACGTGGAGTTCTTCTAAAATTTTTAATATTTTGAAAAAGTGAATGGGAAGACTGAGAGATAATAACAGTAAAGGATTGTACTCATTTTTCCTTAATGTGTTGTTAGACATACACAAATTCTCTTTATGCTCATGTGAAATATTGTTTAATTTAAGCCCACATCTTGGCCAACCATCCATAAAAACAGGCACATTTGAGATGAGTAAACAAAGAAAAAAAGAATGTTGGGGAGAAAGCAAGTTTTCTCCAAATACTATAATTCTCCATTTACCAAATTCATTACAGTGCCCATTATATCCTGGCTATAGAATTTACATGGAAAAAAAAAATCTGGTTTATAGCGCTTTCAGATACAAACTGCTCCAGTTTTATTATTCCAATAAAAGCAATGGATTGTTGATTCTCTGTTTTCCTCTCTCACCAGGGATTACATTTTGCCAAGGTTGCATTTGCTGTGTATGTAAAATTCTGTACATTACTCAGAACTTTCTGGACACATAAAAATGAAGCCCTGTGGCTATAAATAGAATAACAGGAATCTGAAGAAGGAGCATTAATTTCACAGGAATATAGGTACAGCCACAAGCCTGTCCCTTCAGGGAGCCCACATAAAATGAAGCACCAGGTATGAAGAATTCTGTGTTGCTTTTCGCCCTTAGTTATTAAGATGAGGTGCACATGGAACATGTCAGAGGAATAACAATTATCAGCAACATAACAAAAGGACAGAAGTTGGCAGAATCTGCAAGTGAATGCACTCCTAAGCAGATCAGGTAGCAGAGTAGTTATCTAAGTTTTTGTATAATAAGTTTCCTCCTTTGTGAAGCAGAATAATAGGTTAAAATAAACTCTACCCTGGCAGTTCATGGATAACATATTGATATGCTAAAGAGTTCAGATGGGTAGATAAAAGAATGAAAAGAAAGGGAACCTGGGTGAAGCCCTGGTCACATTTCCCCAAAGTTTCAGAGAGATCAACAAGCATGTGGGGTAAAACTGATAAAGATGACTATGCAGTGGCTCATTAAGAAGCAAGTGTGTAGGGCCAGCCCTGTTGTGCAGCGGTTTAGTTCGCGCTTGGTAGCCCGGGGTTTGCAGGTTTGGATCCTGGGCGCCTGCTGACACACTGCTTGTCAGCCATGCCATAAAGTAGAGGAAGATGGGCATGGGTGTTAGCCCAGGGCCAGTCTTCCTCAGCAAAAAGAGGAGGATTAGCAACGATGTTAGCTCAGGGCTGGTCTTCCTCACAAAAAAAAGAAAAAAAGAAGCAAGTGTGTAAAGACTGATGTTTTGGAAGAAGTTGTCTAAGATTCCACAGGTGTATTACAGCTTTTCTTTACCAAAACTACATATGTTTCTATATCAAATTTCAATATGAACCTGTTACATCCTCAAGATTATATGTTCAGGAAGATTCTCATTAAAACCTCCCCAAATTCATACCAATATTACTGTATAAGTAATTGCAACATATGCTTTTGGTGACCATTTATATTCCATTGTCCTTCCCACAACAGGGCACAGAGGCCATGCATTTCTTTATGTGAGGACATCCTGGGTGATTAGAGCTACTTTGTCCTCCTCTGTAGCAACCTAGAAGTGCTGGGGAACTAACAAACCACTAGGGGTGACCTGTAACTAGTGACTGTCAGGGATTGGTGTATAAATACCCCAACTCCCTCTCCCCTTGGATGTGATAACTCTGAAGTGCGTGTCCTGCTTTGGCTCATAGAATTGCCCTAGTAGAACTGAGCTCCAATCACCCACAGGGTAGTTGGCTTGATAAGGTACTCTTCCTTGTCACACTCTCCCACCCCACTACTGGTGCTGCCTTCACATCCCAAATAAACTACTTGTTCTCATATCTTTATCTCAGTGTCTCCTTTTTGGGAGCCCAAGCTAACATAGTAAATATCATCAACTCTCAAGTATTATAAATGAAGTGGTTTTATAAACACCTAACTTTCCTTCTTCTTCTGGCCTCTGTTCAGAAGGGAGGAGCCAGTAGTCAGCTGTGAAGGAGTGTGGCTGACACAACAAAAGATCCCTCCTCCCCAGTGCCCACACAGTGTGTGGCTTTGCTTCTTAAGGGCCTTGCAGCAATGAAGGTTTAATTACTGAGTAGTTTAAATGATCTCCATTAATTAGCGCACCATAGTAACGGCAGGTATCATTTATCCAGCACTTGACTATGTTCCATTCAGTGTACTAGGTGCATTGGTTTTACCTGTGAGACAGATACTATTATAATCCCTATTTTAAAGATGAAAAACTGAGAACCTAACTGACATGAAGCCACGCAGCTAGTAAGGGGCAGAGCTAGGCTTAGAAGCCAGGACTGCTTGAATTGGACACCTACAAGCTTCCATAACCAAGTGTCACTATCCACCATTGTTGCAGATCAAGATCCCAGGGCAGTTGTTTCACAGAGGAAAAGGAGAATTTTGAAAATGTCAGTGCCTAGGGGATTTTTATCTAAGGCAAAATAGGAAGAAAGAAACATTGAAACCCTAGAGACTGGTCTTGATTTAGGGGAAATACAGCAGCCAGTGACCCTGGACCCTACCATTTGTCCCATTGCCATCTTGCTGCTCAATCTGACCAGCTCAATCAATGGAGGAATAGAAAGGAAATAGAAATAGAATCAGAAATTAATAAAACTTTAGCTGTGGGAACTGGTTTATATTTTGGGATAAAATTAAGTTTGAGATTGTTTGTGAAACTAAATTAAGCAAGAGTTGGCAACGTGTACAAACAGAGTCTGCTCTCTAGTGCTGCCTACATACTATTTCCTAACAACAAAAAGAGAATTCATTATCTGTCAGTAAATGTTAGTGAAGTTTCATAACTTTCTGGAATTACTCTGATAGTTCATTATTGTTAGTTTTTCACATGAAATTATTACCTGAGGACTACCTGAGAGTCCACTGAAAATTTTGCACTGGGGAAAAAAGGAGAAGGGAAAAAAGAGAATCCAGCAGAATAAAAACTCTAGAAAAAAAGACCTAACATTCAAAGAGTCAAAATAATAATAAAGAGTAAGCTCATATATGGAGTAAAATGCCCCTTCCATAATAAACATTAGGAATAGAATAGTTGACATAGAGTTCTACGAAGTTAGAAGAGAACTTACATTTATGGAATGCCTACTGTGTGTCCAGCCAGTTGCCCACTTTATTTCATTGAACCATTATGGGAATCCAACAAAGTCCGTATGACTAACCAATTTTTAATAAGGAAAAGTCACATAGCTAAGAACTGAAGCCATGTTATTTTGACTTCTACCAGTTACTAAACTTTTGCACAACTAGAGTAAGAATTCATTCTTCCTATACAATGCATGAGATCCTCACACGAACAAATCCTATTTCAGTAGTAGTGATGGTAAAACTCAAAAGGAAGTTGGAATTTTCGGTATTCTTTGAGCAAAGGTATTGTTTCAACAAAAAAAATGGCCAAACTTGCTTTCAAAATGAAGGGGTGAGTGACCAGGTGATGGGAGTCCCAGTGGGCACCGAGAGGCTCCCACAAGCCCGAAATAGCGGTGATAAACAGCAAGCATGCTTAGGTTATGAATAACCACACCAGAAAGTTTCTTCCATATGCTCTCTATGCCCAACAATTGTTATAGGAATATAAAGTCATCTGCTTTGTTTTCTTTTTATTTTTTTGTATACCATCTTTTTCACTTTGCTAGACTTTTAAATTCAGCGAAGGCAGGGTGGGGTGGGTAGAAACGGTTGTGTGTGTGTGTGTGTGTGTGTGTGTGTGTTTTAATGCTTCCTCCTCTGCAGCCACGATATCTATGACAGAGACTTGCATAGAGAAAGAGTTTGAAACATAACTGAACTCTAACCTTACACAAACCCTGTATTACCTCGAAATTTGGAAACCATCTATATTAATTTGGATTAAAAAAACTCAAGCAGGAAAATATTGTAGCCACTTGCACTTATATACAGATTTCCAGACTAATTTTTAGCCTTTGCTAACAATGGGTTCAAATTAACCCAGAACACAGTATCTTTCTCTAAGTAGTTTACAGTAATAACTTTTTAATAAGATTAACTAAATCAGCCCTATAAAATGTTTTTAAAGCAGATTTTTTTTTCTCATGAATTAAGAGTAGTAAGAGATTTGTCTTTCTCTGATATGAAGTTGTCTCCTCAAAATTGTGGAGAAGTTTTTATAAAGACAAAGTCTTCTGTGAAGGATTTTTGGGGGTGGGAGTTGAAAATAAAAGAGAAATATAGTTTTACATTTGGGTTGAAATGTATGTGACAAAGAGATGATATAATCAAAATATATTGGAAATTGATATCAGAAGCAGAGGCAACTAGGACGGCCATGACAGCCCATGGGTTCGTGCCCCACTCTCCAGAGGATATCTTGGCTGACCTAGTTCATGGATTTCACCCTTTTCTTCATCAAGAAGGGAATATTTATACAGGGCCAGCCTGGTGACCTGATGGTTGGGTTTGCATGCTCTGCTTCAGTGGCCCAGGGTTTGCAGATTCGGATCCCGGGCGAGGACGTATGCACCACTCATCAAGCCATGCTGTGGTGGTGCCCCATATACAAAATGGAGGACTATGGGCATGGATGTTGACTCAGGGCTAACTTTCCTCAGCAAAAATAGGAAGATTGGCGATGGATGTTAGTTCAGGGCCAATCTTCCTCACCAAAAACAAAGAAAAAAAGAAGGGAAGATTTATAAAACTAAGTGAACATACAAGTGAAGTACGTTAGGCTTTCGTATACGATAAAGTTAGTTAATTATCGCATGTGACAGAGACCCAAGAAAACGAAGTTATTTGTTTAAGGTCACAGTCAATAAATGACTCAGTAGAAATAAATTGGTGTGCTTTTGTTGTCCCTCACCCTCATTACTGACCACCTATTTGCTCATGACTTGGGCTCTCCATGAGATATAGGACTGCACATGGTGGTTATAGACAACCTGATCACAGATGAAGGACCAAGGATTCAATCATCTGCGGCATGTGGATGAATTGACTAAAAATTCTTTTTTGACCTACATACTCTAGGATATGCTTTTGAAATAAAAGTATGATTAGCCATTTCTGTGTAGACCACGTCTAATAGTTTCAACATCTCATGTCAAACAACTAACATTTGTCCTCGTTTCTGTAGAGCTACACATAAATAAGCATCTCCACAGAGAAATTCACGTGTGTGTACATATGTATGTGCAATCAGTAAATGTCATTATTCCTCAAGCATTAAAACACCTTAAAATATCTTTCTAACTATCCAGAGAAAATTATATTCATGAATCTGAGATCTATGTATCAGTCTGAATTTGCCCTATCAGCATCAAACATCACAATTATTCATTCTTAATAAATGTGTTGTGGTGAGCAGATGTCTTTAATTCTTTCCAAATTTGGGGAGAAAAAGAAAAGAAGATCTTTGTATTTTTATCAGACACCATAATGTTGATTGGTTGTAGAGGAAATCATCACAGTAGATCACTTTAGTCTCAAGATAACTATGCAGAAGTGATTTTGCCATTAAACAAAATGAGTCAGGGTATATGCTTATGGAAATATACATGTGAATCATGATGTCTCATCAGTGATTTAAAAAATATTGAATGAGGTGATCTTATAGAGCATCCTTCCATGCCATAAAACTAATGCACACAATGCACTTTTTATAAAGAAAATACAAGTACTGAACCTGAACATTAATCACTTATCCTAAAGAAAAGAGAGCATAATTACTCTCAATGTCACCTTATGTTTTCTGCTTTGTACAAGACGCACCTTAACATTCAGCCTCTTTGGAGTTACCAGTATATTAATTACTCTTATGCAGAAGCAATATAGTTATTTTGCATGTGTGTATGCTTTGCAATGATATTATCAGGTGGTCTGTGTAGAGGACCAGAGAAATGATACTATCGTAAACCATCTTCTTTCCTCCTATTCCCCCACTGAGGTGAGGCCTGAAAAGGAGGCTACGGATCGCACTGATTAACATCTAAGAAATGATAGGAGGGCAATATAAATAATCAGTTTTTTGATTTAGGCTACCAAATAAGTTCTCCTAGTTTAGTGGTTATAAGAATATCTTGAGATGATTCTGTTTTTTGCCCCCCTGTTCTGATGTTCCATTTTTAAAGTCTGTCTGCTCAAAGTCAGTTCACTCAAGCATATTCAGATCCAACTCATTAAAGCTTTTAATGCTTATTGCTATACCTCATTGCAAATAAGGCCCCAGACAATGAATACTGGCAAGTGGTACCAGAGATCTAAATATACCTTTTAAGTCTTAGCACACTGAGTTGAATGGTTAGATATAAGACAAAGTTAACATGGAAATATAGAGTATTTTAAAGCATATAATGAAGGGCCACACATAAATAAGATTTTTTTTAAGTTTGTTTGATCATTACCAGTGCTTGATAGCCATCCACAGAAACTCCTAAGAGAAAATCCACATTGTTTTGTGTTGGAGAGAAAGTTTCTATAGATAAAAACATGCTATTTACTTTCAATAAGTGTCTTTTCCATTAGATTTACCTCTAGAGCAGAAATATGAGTCTCTGTCAGAGAAACCAGACCAGAAATAAAAATTTAACCTGGCACTTATACTTCTTACATGACAGAAGAAAGGAGACTCAATAAATCACAAGTGTCAAGAATTAAGCAATTTCATTTGGTTTTGTTTCTTCTTTTGGGGTATTTCTGTGGGACTTCTTGACTTTTCTTCCCTAGATGAGTGGAAATGAAGAACCACTAAGGAAATGATTGGCTATTATAAAGAACCACTTGATTGGTGTTGCCAGAAACCCACAAACCAGTCATGAGAAGAGAAGTAACAAGAGCACGTGCTATTATCTCGTAATAGGAGAGCAGACAGAGGAGTCACTTCCAAGCCATATTTTGGGTCAATTTTATCAGATGAGAAAGTTACTCCTCAGGTCAAGGGCAGGTATTTTGGGAGGAGGTACAGAACTCCTAACCATTTTGTCCATTTTCTTCTTGGTGTTTTGTGGCCTAGAATACTCAGTATAAACATGAGAAAACTTTTGCTCTGCAAAATACCTACAGGAACATATACCTCAAGATTAATGCTTTATTCTCCCACTTTTTGATGGAAGTGTCAATATAAGACTGTGATGTCAAAATATGATTGGCATATTTGTGTAATATCTCTTCCTGCCTGCAATTCTGTAGAGTTAAACTTGCCTCTCAAACCACAAGATAATAGAACTCCCTCTGGTAGATTATATTTTCTGGTACCTAAACCTCTACACACACATAAACCTTGCTAAATGTTGCATGTAGAGAATATAAAAACCCTTTAAAATAGATGATAATTATGAAATACAAAAAATATATCCCCATTCTTTTGGATTGAGACATGGGAGAGATATTTTTGTTTAATGAATTAAGTGACATAAAAATACCTAAAAGAAAATTCTTTTCTATTCAATGTTCACATGTTAAAATTAGTCCAAATGTTCAAACTATTGCAAAAAGTCAGAAAAGTAAACGTAGGAGTTTAATGACAGTACACAAACATTAAACTGCTTAGACAAAACTAAAGTACAAAACTGAAATACTGCTATGGAAAGTACAGAACTTGAAAGAGGATTCTGGGCTTCTAAAATTTCTGATCAGTATAGCACTAACTAATGGCATTATTTTCAAAACTCTTTTGGTGATGTGAATGAAGAGACTATTTAGCATGTGAATATGGTCAAAACTGAACCCTGGAATTATATAACCAAATTCAAAGATATAGCAAAGAAAAAATCAATTGATCAAAGATCCCTAGGAGGTGAAGGACAGTTTGAATCAGTTATAAAAGTAAAATAAAATAGAGCCGGCTCGGTGGCATAGTGGTTAAGATCATGCACTCTGCTTCGGTTGTCACATGTTCGCAGGTTCGGATCCCGGAAGTGGACAGACACACCGCTTGTCAGCCATGCTGTGGTGACGTCCCATTTAAAGTAGAGGAAGATGGGCACCGATGTTAGCCCAGGGCCAATCTTCCTCACCAAAAAAGAGGAGGATTGGCAATGGATGCACAGGGCTAGTCTTCCTCACACACACACACAAAAGTAAAATAAAATAAAATAAAAGCACTTATGTCATATCACTTTCTCTCAAATATGTCTATCAACATTTTATAAATATCATTTATATTATTCTATGTATTGTGAGAGTCGTGAAGAATAAAATTTATACTCTCCAAATGCACTGGAAAATGAATATTTTAAGCAATGTGTCTCATTCCTATCTACATGGGTAGCCAGTGGCTAGATTATCAAAGAAGCAGTCACCTTATAGCACCTCCCTTTGAAAGGGTTCCCATCACAATGTGGATGCAAAGACAAAGATCGCTCTGTAATAAAAGTTATTTTCGATCTCTTTTTTGGTCTAATAACCCAGAGAATAAAATAATTTGCATAGGGCTTCCTCACAAGGGGAGGAATCAAGTTAATCAGTACATGTAAACAAACTCAAATATTAAGGGCTCCATTTGCCAGTTTAGGATAAGCTTTGAGTATATTCCAGTCTGCTTCCCTGGTAAAATTTCCCTAATGAAACGTTAAACTCACAAACCATCAACTCTTGCCATATGAGTAAAATTAACCCCCTGAGAAGTAACATTGAAATATCCTATCCTTATTTTTTATTAGCCCAATTTTAAATATTCAGAATGCATGGGTCATAAAATTAAGCTTAAGGCTACATTTTCTCAGAAGTTAATTTTTGTATTTCACAAGCATTTTAAAGAAAAAGAATCCTAAGTAATTTTCATCTAAATCCTTCTGTATAGGCACAGAGAGCACAGAAGCAATGAGAGGAACAAGATGTAGATCCTCTTTTAAAATTATGCAATTTGCTGTATTTGAAGGCAAGAAGAATATCCAGGGGACACTCTAATAAATAAGCTTAAATTCCTAAAGCAATTCATTATTTAAAAATTTATATTACTTTGACCAAATGCACAAACTCTAAGGGAGGCAGGAAACCAATTTTAATAAAAACAAATAGATTAGCTCTAGGAATTTTGGTACAAGCTTAATAGATAACAGAGCTGTGAGGCTGTCCCACACAAAGACTGAATCATAATCTTCCCCACAAAATCTCAGTTCTCTGATTTCTCTTTTAAGAGCAAACCTCTCTATAAATCTTTATCAAGATACATCCTGTGACTTTCTGTGCCTCACTTGATGATCTCCATTAATCAAAATAGAAAAAAATTTTAATATATCAAACTAAAGGTTAAATTTAATATATGGAAAACTATACTCTTCCAGAAAGATGTAGATGGGACAGTATGCAGCCTTTAAAAGCATTACAATTTGTGGACAGGAAAGCATCCCCTCTGTTTGTCCTCTTCTAAACTGACAAAAGAACACTTATCAACAAGAATGCATTATGCCCTTTACCTTGCAATAAGAATTTTAGGGAATCACTGAAGAAGCAAATTATTTCTCTATCCTGAAGAAAATGAGGAAATGAAATTAATGCACATGAAGACATTGGAAGACTTTTCAGTGCTTAGGAATGTGGTACAGGGTGGCCCCGTGGCCTAGTCGTTAAGTTCAGCTCGTTTTGCCTCAGTGGCCCGGCCGTGCACCTACACCACTCGTCAGCGGCCATGCTGTGGCAGCAACCCACATACAAAGTAGAGGAGGATTGGCACAGTTGTTAGCTCAGGGAAAACCTCCCTCCACAAAAAAAAAAAAAAAAGAAGAAGAAGAAGAAAAAAACAAGTGAAGGCTGAAGAATCCATCTCATCAAACAGAAAGACGGCCCTTGCTCTGGGAAAAGCACTGTACAGTAAGAGTGGAGCTGAATGAAAACAAAATCCATTTGGATGTTCCATGAAAACTGATAGTAATTATTCTTTCTACTCCATGCAGTTTCCTCAAGTACCATTAAATAATAATGTGACTCTTCTCTTTCCAGCAAGAAAATATCAAAACACCTGTAATCTGAAAATATTCTAATATGTGTAATTATTATTTTATACTCTACATACTGGGCTTCAGTTCTTGGGGCTAATAATCCCTTTGAAGCTGGTTGTCACCACAGTTAAATAGGCAGCAAATCATTTTATTATCTTTCACAACTTATTTCTAGCAAAGCACAATTGTGAAAATACTAGTATTTTCTCAGCAGCCTAGAAAATGGAAATGCAAAGTTTGATGGCCTGAAATATAGTGTTTTACCATAGTGTTTTACATTCAGAAAAGAAAGAAACTCCTTCCCATTTATGCCAACACAGCATACCTCATAAGTCTTTGTGTCTAATTATCAGTTGTTATTTATCATTTATTTCTCAAAAAATAATTAGCTCAGTGGCTGTATAATGAAGTAAAATGGGGATTAAATTGAGACACTTCATGTCAAACATGAAACATTCTTTGCTCTATAAATCTGAACTAAATGTCTTTATGTTGAAGGAAAAAGAAATCCTGTGTAGATAATAATGTTCAAATGCCTAGATGATTTTGTCAAAACTAACTAAATGACATAATACATGTTGTCTATGGGCCGGATTCTTTGAAGATTCTATCCTTTTGATTATTTGCAGATGATCATATGGCTTTAAATATCGGGGGCATAAGATACATTCTGAAGGGACTGGATTAAACAGAAAGCTAGCTCTTCTGGGGACTTAGAAAATCTCTTTATGTTCAGTGGCTTTTAAAATCACTTATACTATCTGTGACTATGTCCTCAGTAGACACAATTTACATGACTCTGCATAAAGGTGTAAGCGACACCTGAAAAGGAAGGGAAAAAATGTGACTCAAAAAGAAGCCATGCATAAAGAAAATCCACAAATGTGCTGCACTTTCAAAATGCATGACCTGATTCTTTCCTGGCACTCCTCTGAATGCAAAGCAAAACCAATGATGTATATTTTATAGAGTGGAACACCCAACCAGTGCCTGCCATTTATCTCAGAGAAAAAAAGACAATGACCATGTTTACTAAGGAGAGCAGGGCTCTGCTCCCGGAACAAAAGAATGAATTCATTTCCCCAAGCCCCAAAATTTTGCCCACAGAAACTGAGGGAAAGAAAAAAAGCAAACAATCAAAATTAAGTTGTTTAAAGTTACATCCTATTATTTTGGAGTTTGTATGTACCAAGAAGGTAGTGTAAATTAAAAGGAAGGTATATGTACAAATGTAGCCAATCATTGATTCTTATATTTATTTTCTATCCTTCCTCATAGTTCTCTTTTACTTAAAATATTAGAACTGTCTATGATATTCTATCCAACAATGGATGTGTATACCAGCCCCTTCATAGACACACTAAACTTGCAAAGATGGGATGAAATAGTTCTTGATATGGAGGGACTCAAGGAGATGATATTTTCATTGGGAGACTAGTAAACAAGTAAATTAAAATGTGCTCTTTAAAATAACAGAGATATAGTCAAGGTGGAGCAAGTGAGAACTCCACAAGGAAATCTTTGTCTGCTTCAGTAGCCAGAGGAAGTCTCGGGATGGGAGCCCTCCTGAATATGTGCTAAGTGCCACTTGGCATTCACCTTTCAGGTCTGCCTGCCTGAGGTCAAAAGCGCTTGCCATGGCAAAGTGCTTCCACCTCCAAATGAAGCTCCAGACAGGGGCAGTGATGCATACAGTTCAAAGTTGGGCCCACTAAGCCCCTTTGGAAAGATTGTTGGTAAAGTACATCAGATGGAAAACACACATTAGAAATCTTCCTGATTCACCCAGCTGCGGAAGCAGGATGATGGTGCTGGTGGTAGTGATGCAGATGGTGGGGGAAAGGTGGGGGTAACTGTGACAGAGAGTGCCCATTGGAGACTGCCAGGGAAGGTCATTGGATTTCTCATCAAAATGAAGATGCAGGCTAGACCTAGATATGTCCTAAAATAATGCACGCAAGCTCTTAAAGAAAGCTCATGAAACAAACATAAATTTTTCCTGGCCATTATGGTTGCCTATTCATGACCAAGTCTTGTGGTTCATGCCTATTGTTTGTGCAAATGATTTCTTTCTAAATATATGTATATAACTCTTGGTATATCTATCTACTTATTTGTTCATCTCCTTGGGTGAGGGAGAGTACCCGCCAGCACTTACTTTGAGCCATGTAATGGCTAAAGAATGGTTGCAACTAATGCTCTTTCCTTTTTTACAGAATGGAATGGAAAAAACTTGGGTTTTGCTTGTATGGACTTCCATGGAGCAAAAAATGATGGATTTGGAATAGAAATTAATCAGTGTCCTGAGTATCTTATCAAATGTGTAAAAGAAAGAAAAACTCATCTCAAAAGTATTAAAATTTCCTCTATGAAAAATGCTTCCCAGAAATTGTTTTTACCATTGAGAGATATAAAAAGTTTACTGCATACACACACACACACACACACACACTAAAAAGAAAATTGAAGTCTAAGAAAATAAAACATGTAAAATAAATCAAGGAGAATTCTGTTTAGGTTTATCAAGAAACACTGTAAGAAAAAGAGGAAGTGTTATTCCTTAAAGTACAAAAAGACCAGCCTACTTACCTCATACCATGCGTGTGTGTGTGTGTGTGTGTGTGTGTGTGTGTGTAGGTATAATGAACCTTAAATTTTAACTGTTTGAATTTTCGTCCACAGTTGTACCTCTCTAAATTCTTCTGACAGTCTCTGATACCAGAAGCCATGTAGGATAATGATATTCAAAGTTTGGATAATATACAATGTTAAAAAATTGGTATCATATAATAAAAGAAATAGAAGGGAGCAATCATATGTGAAAAAAATATAATATCCCAGAATATATGAGGAAAACTTTTGTTCAAAGTGTCTTTATCTAGCAAACAGAAAACTAACAAAATAACACATTTCATGAAAATTGGCTGTTCTACAACTCCCTAAATGCAATTCTATACAAAGTTAAATCTCCCAGAAATGATCTTTTACCAGCCACAGTCAGTCTTATTTGATTCTGTAAATGCTGCAACCACGTGGTAAAACTTCTTATCATATAGTTACCCACAGAAATATTTATATACCTTACTTTACAGAACTGTATGTTTCTGAAAGCATCACTAGTTTAAAACATTAAACTGCATTATAATATGGCATTTGAAATTCTTCAGAATATCAAGAATAATAGAGAAAGGCATCAAAAGTCAAAATTTAAATATTGAGACTCATCTTCTAGGAATGAGGATTGCATTTATTTATTTTATGTTATTTTATTTTTGAGTTTTAATTGGTAGACTGCCCAGCACAACACCATACTATTAAAATTGCTGTCCAGGATAGTACTAAGTATATTCCAAACACACTGAGAAAATTCTATGTAATGCAATATTTAAACAGAAAATGAATCATACTTTTATCACGTCAATGTGAATAATTAATTGGCTTCTCGTAAGAATATACTTTGTGGCTCCTTTAGTTTATTACACTATTCACACCTTTCCTGGAACAAGCAGTTCTCTTCTTGCAGAGCTACATAAATCTAGAGAGAACAGATAGCCTCGATATATGATTGACACCAAAACTGTCAAGCCGGACGCTCTGGGGATAGTCATTTTACAAAACTGCTGAGTCATTTCTGTCTAGCCCTGTGATGCCCAAGTATCAGCTGCTGAGAAGCCATATCATGAAATGTTAATTTGGCTCTTAAAGATAACATGCTTTTAAAAGGTGATAAGAAAGGAAAGTTGCGCTGGGTTCAGACAGACTGTCTCTGTTCCCAAGTTCTGAAAACACACTCCCAGAAATATTTTCTGGAGCCTTATCAGCAGCAACATTCCTGGGCAATCCTGATGAAATAAAAATTTTCTCCCTTCAAAGAGGTGGGGTGCACGTGTGTCTCCCCCTGTGTATTTCTGGTCAGGAGTTAACATGAGATATGGTAGGAAAACCTTCCCTACAGGCATGTTTCCTTAAACTTGACACTTTGCTAAAGTTGTTACTTTAGCTTTGCCCTCATCCGAGTCCCCCGGCATCTCCTCCCCTCTACTGTTGTTCAATTTGGCGGCGCATTTATGGATACATTCGGTATGAGACCTGCCATGTGAAATAAACTCACACTCTATTCTCAGCATCCTCCCTTTTCTCGTATATCCCCCTTGGAAAAATGTGATAACCTTTGTTGTCGAAAACACTACCGACTTGTGTGTGTATTTGCTTTGAAAATTGAGTCTTTGAAAATGATCCTGAACCAAGCGACTCACACTTGGGGAACACTGCAGTGAAGAGAGAGATCACACGGATGCTACGAGGAACAAAACAAATTGTCTTGACATCTGCTGAAGTGTTATAAATAAAGCCGGCTAGTAAAAGGATGAAAGCCAGGCTTGATTCCTCACTCCGCCGTCCTGCCCCCGACCTGCTAAGAATAATCCTTTCTGACCCAGTATCTGCTTAGAGAAAAGCATAAAGTTGAACGGGGCGTTATTATCCCACAGTAGCAGTGATTCAAATATGTAACTACTTAGAATTTTACACTTGGCATAGGAAAGGTGATTTCTGGAGTACATCAGCCTTAAGGAAAATAGTGACACATTTTCATTCTCAGAATGATAGAATATATTAGTCCCTGTCTCCCTCTCTCCCTCTGTTTCTTTTTTTTCTCTTTTTTCCCTACCTTGTATCTTAAACCCCATTTAGACATCTTGTTTGTGGGTAGGACTGTTGCAAAGCAGCACTGATTATTTTAATAAGATACAAATATGAACTAGTACAGAAATGTTTTAGGGTGGTCCTCAGTGCCCTTCTGCCCTTTTTAGTTCCCTGGTTCAATCTAAAAGTGTATTTAGATGATTACATGGACTAGTTCAGGAGCTCACTCAAATCTAGTATGCGAAAGAGATGACATGCCTGCTGTTGCTTCCCAGCCCCAGCTTCTACCTGTGGCAGATAACACTAAGCAATTGTGGTACTTTCCCACCAAGAACAGACACGGCCTCAGGATCTTTCTTAACACAGCACTCTCAGCAACCATCAGCCATTATCAATGAACCAGAGCTGGTTTAAAAAAATAACATCTAATTGCCTTACTACATCTGGGCATCCTTCCTTAAGATCAGTGAGCGTGGAGAAAGTTGTAGATCAATCAGCATGAGTGAATTTACTTTTATTGGAGGCGGTCGTGATTAACTTTCGCTTCATGTATCTTTGCATACTTCCACTAATTTTGATGAAGCATTAGAAAATTGAAGAAATCATGAGCTAAGTGCAGGATACGAAGGATGGCTATTAGACTGAGTAGCCTGTCATTTTCATTAAGTAAGAGAGTAGAGATAGACAGCAGAGAGAAGATAAACATGTCAGCCCCCACAGTTACCATGCAAAGTCTTTGGGGAGCCTCATTATTAAATTAAGAGAAATATCAGAGGTCTAGCAATATGGATACACTAATTCAGACATATACACATTAGTCAGTAGGGTGATGGGCAATGTTCTCCATTTGGATAGGACTTTGGTTTACGCAGGTGGATGCATTTGGCAAAGCTCATCGAATGGTGCACTTGAGATTCACGTATTCCATTATACGGAAGTTTCACCCCCCCAAAAAAAGACAACAAATATTGAACTCTAGTTAATGATATGCATGCTGAGTGTTTAGAAGTGAAATGTACTGATGTCTGCAACTGATGTCTTATTGAAAATAACAAGATACATTGATGAATGGATAGAACAATGCATATGCAATAAAGCAAGTATAGTAAAAGATTAACTGTAGATCTAGATAGTTCACTGTAAACTTCTTTCCACTTTTCTGTATGTTTGAAAATTTTTGTAATAAAATGTCAGGGAAAAACTACAATATATACCTTATTTTATTGTGAAATGCTTGGGATCTAGCTGCCCTTTCTCCCACTTTTTTCTGATTGGAAGCAAGAAATATTTCAGTCACAATTTGCACAAGGTGCAGTTAAGTGGAATAACCTGCTACTGAAATGTCTTGATGTTCTTCGTAAAGAAGTATTGGGATGTGCCTATGCAATTCTACCCAGGGGAGGAAAAGACAATATCTTATTTAGACCCCACTATCCTCATCACACCCAGAGCAATAGAAATGGTCGACGCTAATGTATCTTAATCCAGCACTTTTGATAGGCAAAGCGTCACTCAAAGGCAAACATAAAAACACACTTGCCCACCTTGACTAGAACGTCACTGACCTTATCTGTTCTTTTTTTTTTTTCCTCAGAGCACACAAGACATTAATGCTGACTTGGCAAACCACAGTTGAGAAACTACTGCTCTGTCAAATCTACACTGGGGATTTCAGTGTCTAGATGATGGATACTGTGGGGCACAAAGTATTCAAAGCTTGGGGCTGTTGTAAAACATGTGCAAAGAGCCCAGTGAAAATCTATTATCACTGGTAGAATGGAGGAGGCCACACAATGGAATTTCACGAGCAGTGGCCATCATCAAAGTCACATGAAGTGTGTTCCAATTCTCAGTCATACTTCTCCCTAGTGTAGTGGTCTGAGGTCAGCTGGACACGGTATGCTAAAATAAGGGTATTTTTAAGGAAGCAGAATTAAGAACAAGATATTTAACCTATTCTATTAATTCTATAGCAATGTGTGAGCTAATATGCTCTGGCAATAATTTATAACATTTGATCCAAAAAACATTTATTGCTATATTTTTTTTCCACTTGCTCTAGTCTAACTTTGGGGACTACAGGTCCCAAGGGGCAGGATGATATAATATGGCTAATGAGAATGAGAATAAGTGGGCACACCACACCGTGCTTCAAGGGTTCAGTGCTCAGCCTGTGATTCCATACTTTTTAATTTCCTTGTACAAACAGTGAACTGAAAAATGGGAAAAGCCATTTGGCTGGTCTGAGTTACAAATTAAATCCTTGATTAAATTTTGGCAATTACATCTCCAGGTTGTTTCCATTTAAACATTTTAAATATATTTGAATAAGCTTCTTAATCATGATCTTGGCAATCTATTGTATGGCAAAATGGACTCTAATAAATACCATTAAAGATTAGCTGACAGATTAAAAAATTGAAGAATCTTGCAAAGAAATATTTTACCCCATTTTTTAAGTTGTTTGCATATGGACATATATTGCCAAGAGGTAAAAAGTAAATACAAGAAGTTCATATATGTTCTTAACCGGTAAAGAACAATCAAAATCAGTGGTTCTCAAACTTCATCATGCCTAAAAATCACCTGAAGGGCATGTTAAAACACAGAATCCTGGGACTCCAGCCCCAGAGACAGACTGAGCAGATCTGGGTGGTGCCCATGAATTTGCATTCCTAAGAAGCCCCCGAGTGACTCTGATGCCATTTTCATAGGACCCCTTGGAGCAATGCTTGTCCAAATCTTTTTGACGTGTGCAAGCATGACTAAATGGCTTTTGGAAAGTTCAGGACATAACGTAAGATAACTGCAAATCATTTGTCCAGCTTTTAACGATATCCAGAAAGGTGACTTTATCCTTTCACTCAATAGCCAGTCAGTGGTTAATAGCTCTTACTGATCTCAGTAAAATGGGGAGGTAGATGGGCCTCCAGACTTCACATGCTGTACTCTTTCCCCTCGGAAGTAATATAAACTTCTTTCCCCTTCAAGAACCCAGTATTCTGTTGCCCTCTCCCCAACGTCAATCAAACTTTATTTAGGAAACTATCAGTTAACTCATTCTTTCACAGTTTTAATGGTTACACCACCTTGTGTGTGACAGAATACTTTGTTGCCTAATCAATGCAATAACATTTTAATCACGGAAATTGTGACATCAACCCCTGAGATAACGGGAAGCATTTCCTGGTAGGGGAACAAGTAGCCATTTCCAGTCTCCTGATATTACAAGTGGGTAGCCCCTCCCTACGAGGAAGCCCAACCCTGCTTTCACTGTCTGGAGATTTTTATTGATGCAACTAAATCCAATTTTCATTTGCCCTATAATCACTGGAGACAAAGAATCTCAGCAGGTTATTAATCTCATGTGTATCACAAGCAGTAGAATATTAAATCTCCCCTCTCACTTTTCTTTTCCAAGCAAAATCCCATCAGCTTCTACAGTTTGGTATAAGGACTGCTTCCTAACCCCTAATGGTATTGAAAAATAAGTCTCCTTTGAATTCTCTTAATATTGAGTGCACATAAGTACTTGAAAGCCAAGTTCCTAGGTGACATATTTTTGAACCTCTTGTCTTTACCTTTCTCCCACCATCCCCAATCCAATAGAATATTTTAGATCAACTAAAGTTGCAGTGAATCATGTGTTGACAGGAGTTGAAGAAGGAAAATAAATCTTTTAACACAGGCCTAAACAGAGCTGAGCATAAAGGAAAGATTGCTGCCCAGTTCCTACATGGATTAATCTTACCTTCTTTAGCCCTGTAATCGTTTTTAAATAAATAAGATAACAGTAGCTAGCACTCTGTTTATAGTTCACATATAACTTACTCAGAGCTCCAGGTAGGTTATTTATTTAATTCTTACAACAACCTTGTAAAGAAACTGAGATTCAGAGTTTTGTTCATCTAACTGGGGCCACAGAGCTGGTGTGTGACAGACAGGGTCATAGTTCAGATTCGGCCTAACTCCTACCCTGGGGCTTTTTCTATTGCACCGCGGTAACCCCAAGAGTGTAACAACTCTTAGTAGATTATCCTTTATTATATCTAATTTTCAAGAAAACTATCCTAGACTGCTTGTGAGAAAAAGGGCATGTTTTCCAGGAAGCCTAATAAAACGAAATAAAGAATAAAAAATTGGGGAAGCTGAGGCTATCTATAATAAGACTGGGAAAACAATACAACTCCAGGCAACAGATGTTGAAGTATATCTGCCAAATGCAGAGAGATTTGGAAAAGAAGTAGAATAAATACTCCTGAAGACAAAGTCACGCATACAGTGGACAGGCTTTAGGAAAATCACACCAAAAAAAAAAAAAAAAAAATTCAAAGGTTTAATTGAACATTTCTTGAAAAAAATTAATAAGGACTTTCATAAATCTAAATGAAAATAGAATACCCAATTTTAGGGAAAATTTGGTACAAAACAAAAAATAACAATTGCATTTTAGGGATAGGGAAAGAATCCCTGAGGCATCCATCCTGAAAAAGAAATTTAGCCATCACATAGAAAATCAGGATTACTTTAGCAACACTAACACCAGAAACAAAACAGCAACAAAGCAAGCAAAAACAAGACAAAAACTGTAGTGCAAGGAGTTTTGAAGAAGTATGATGATTCATGAAGTTTACACTCAGTATAGTGATCATTCATGTATAAATGTTAAAAAAAAGACATTCTGAAATATGCACAGACAATGGACCATAACATTCACAATGGTTTCTCCAAAAAGTACTAGTTTATGAAATTCAGGAAATTATAATATAAATAAAAATGAGAATTCAAGAATTGCTTAGCTGTTGTATAAAATAATTGAAAATGAATACTGATTTCATTTAAATGCAGAACTAAAGTTGAATAATTTTGGTTATGATGGTTATGTAACAAAATGTAAATATCATGAAGTTGGATGTAAAAACAATAATATGAATAATTGAATTTGGAAGCTGGAGGAGAGAGGTAAAGGGAGGAAAAGTAAGTTTGCTAATTTATTTTTCCTAATTGTCTAAATTACAGATGTATCTATATTATTTAATTTTAAAAAGTAGCCCATGGAAGAACTAAAAATGACTAAATACCTTCCAAATGATCAGAACAAGCAAGAATAACACAAAAAAACCCCAAATACATAATAATATAAGACAAAAAATACAAAATAAATAAAACAAAGCAGGCATTCAAAACAGAACATAAGCATGAAGACACTTATGTAAAAAATTGAGATGTTCTATTGAAAAACAACAACTTGGAGTAGAATTGTACTGAATAAAATGAACTCTATTTACAATCTAGGTAGCAGGACACATGAATTCAGACCTATTTTCTAGGGATCTCATAATGCAGTGCCACAAACTGCATGACTTAAACAACAGAAATGTACTGTCTCTCCATTCTGGAGTCTGTAAGCCCAAGATCAAGGTGTGAGCAGTGTTGGGTCTTTCTACGGGCTGTGGGGAGAATCTGCTCCCTGCCTCTCCCTAGTTCTTGTGGTTTGCTGGCAATCTTTAGTATTCCTTGGGTTGCAGAAAAATCACCGCAATCTCTGCCTTCATTTTCACATCGTGTTCTCTCTGTATACATAGCTATCTGCAAATGTCCCCTTTTTACAGAGGTATCCATCATATTGGATTAGGGGCCCACCCTATTCCAGTGTGACCTCACATTAACTTAACTAATTATGTCTGCAACAACTCTTTCCAAAATTCTCAGGAACTGGGGGGCTAGAATTTCAACACATGAATTTTGAGGGCACACAATTCAACCCATAATAAGGTCCCTTTCAGCCTTTTATGCAGTTGGAAATCTATCAAATATCATTTACTGTGCATGAAAGTTTTTGACCATCACAGAGAACAATCAACAATTTCAAGGAATGACTTTATGGTCACTCTGTGTTAGAAGAGATCAGAAATTGGCAAAACGAAACAAAAAACACCTGACAAAAGGCAGGTTAAAGGGCCTTATATAAGACCCTGTAATTTGAAGTTTGGCAAAGAACACCGATGCAGAATATCTTCAGAAAGACAGCTAGGCATGATTCTATGAAAGAGCACTTGCTAGCTGACTCAAAATTGAGCAATGCTGGACGGATATTGACGTCTTCAGTCAGCTCCAGTAAGAAGTCAGTCTTTCTTCCTCTGGCATGAGCGGTTTAAAAAATAAGAACAAAAAACTAGCACTGAGTGTGGGAAGAAAATAAGGAGGAAGAATGTGGAATGATGGGAGAATCTAGAATCATGTTCAGGCTTGACAAATCACCCACAGAACACTCAAAATGGTCTGGGAGCCAGTAATCTAATACCCTAGAGAGATCTCTATTCTTAAACTGTTAATTTTTATCTACCAGCTGCTCTGGACTCCCATCTTAGTGTGTCCGAAGGGAAATTACAAAGATAGTAAAAGTGGTCCTGAATTTCTTTTATTTTACTGAGAGTAGTAACAGTGACTACTAGGACCTGTCACTATAGTGATTCTAGGGGCAGAACACAGGTTTGTTTCCAAAAAGCAGTATGATCTTAGACAATGCACTTAGATAGATGGCTCTCTGTGACTTGATTTTGTCAACTCTACAGTGAAGCAACTCACGTGAGGCTCAAAGATGAGCGGTGAAGAGAAGAGTACGAGTGGTGTCTTAGGTCGCTGTCCCTAGAAGCAGGGCCTGAGACAGGGATCCAGGTGCATACAGTTTACTGAGGGAGAAATGGAAGGAAAGTGAAGCAGGAGAGGGAATCAGAAATAGCCAGGCAAGATGCGGTCTCAGGTAAAGTATCCGGTACGCTTATTCTGATAGGTTACTCCTTGCCCTATTTCCTGAATCAAAATTTATAGAGATGTGATTAAAAAAGAATATTCCTTTTGTTTTGTGTTACCACTTTTCATGAATACGATTTGCTGTCCTTAGAGGATTACTGAAGCTTCTCTATTTAATTTACACTCTTTTACCTTTTATCCTACAAGTTTAAATCTACGAATACGGGCTTACAGATTTCTGCAGATAAAAATGAAACCAAAAGCCAGAGAAAGACCATGTCAACGCTGCAGATCTCCAGCAACAATGTTAATGTGTGCCAGGAGAGTGTCACTTCAGAATACTTTCCTTCAGAGTCTTTCCAGTTAGTATCTACAATATAATTTCTTCTGTGACAGAGAACGTGTATTTTGCATCTTTGCTCCCCCGACAACACACGTAATAAAGGCTCCATGCATAGTTTCTGAATATGATAAGTAGGGATTTCTCAAATTCGCTGCATCAGAAACACCTTGAAGACTCGTTAAAAAACTGATTTTGAGTGGTTGGGTCCCACTCTCAGATTTTCTGATTCAGAGGTCTGGGATGGGGCCCGAGAATTTACATTTCAAACAAGTTCCCAAGGGATACCGATGTTGTTGGTCCAAGGACCACATGTTGAGAACAACTGGGATAGATTATTGAACCCTTTGAGGGTTAAATATAACCAAGTGATGGATTCTTACCCACGAAAAAATGGATATTTTCCAACCTATGTAAGTGTTAAGCTGATAATAGATATGGAGCTCTATTTCTCAAAACGATATTCCATTACATACAGATTGCCAGACCTCATCCATTTATCACCAATGTTTTCCACTTGTTATCTTTCCAATTTCTTTGGGAGTGGGGATAAGTACATTATTTCCCAGGTTTTTTGAGGCAGGGGAAAGATTTGGTTAAATATTAATTTACCCATTCAGATAATTTCAACAATTGACTTATTGAGGGTAAGATAGGGCAATAAAGCTTTTTTCATTCTTATTTGCCCTGTTTAATACTAGCAGGATAATCCCTGATCTTAGTAGATCATTAAATTGGACAGGTCAGTGGGCTTAGGTAAATGATTGAACTTCAAAGCAAAAGAATGTTGTAAGGGCTAATAATTAATAATAATGTTGGACTAATTCCTATTTATGCAAGAATGATAGATATTAAAACTATTTCTACACAAGGTAACCAATTTGGAAAAAATTAAATATGTCCTCTTGGCAGATTTCTATAGCTATTAATAAAAAGTTATGAAATTAATGCCAGTGAGGCAAACGGCACTACATTCAATTATATTAATATTCAACTAATAGAGACAAGGATTAAAAGATAGTATTGGCTTTACATAATCATATACTTGATTACGTGCCATTCCTGTCCATTGAAGAATAAAAATGAGTTACCCTTTCCTCTATTCCATCTATTTGCCATGCAAGATTCTGGAACTCAAAAATACAAATTTCTACTGACAAAGTGAAAAAGTTCAAGAACCCTGTGAAAATATTAAATGCACTAAATATGCATTTATTCATTCATTTAAGAATATCTAAACAAATATTGAACGCCCACTAGGTGCCAGGCACTGTTCTGTGCCCTGAGCATAGAGCAGTGACAATTGCAAAGATTCCAGCGAGGTTTCATTCCGGTGGGTGGAAATAAACAATTAAAAAAGGAAATTACTTAATATATATCACAAGCGCCATAAAGAAAAATAAAGTGGAGGTGAGGCTAGGAAGTACTGGAGTAGAGGTGATATAATTTTCAGTAGGGTATTCAGGGAATGCCTTATTGAGAAGGAGATATTTGAACAGACACTTGAAAGAGATAAGGGTAGCAAATGGATATTTGGGAGAACACTGGTCCAGGAAGAGGAAATGACATGTGCACGGGTTTTGATACAAACTTATGCCTGTGGAGCAGTCAAAAGAGCAGAGAACTCAGAGTGAATGTAGTAGAGTATGTAAGGGAAGAAGGTGGGAGAGATGAGGAGAGGGTTAACTATAGACCAGCAACATAAGACCTTGTAGATTATTCTAAAGACTGGCTTTTACTCGAAGTGAGATAGGGAGCCACTGAAGGTAATTTTATTAAATATTAGATATGCACTGGTACTTTCAGATAATGGCCCTGCTGGTTAATTAAGATTAGAAACTTTATCTGTACTGCACAGTTGGAAAGTTTCATATTGAATCCCTACCACAGCACCAGATATGAGTGATAATTAATTAATATTTTTTCTTCTTTGAGTATACAAAACATTTGAAATGCAGAGGATCAAACTTTTTAAACTGGTTACCAACAAGTTGTTCTCAAAATGAAATGGGTTATGAGTAAGTTATAAAACCCCAAAGAGAAACACTGGAAAACTTAAATGCTTACTTATTTAGAGCAACTGTTTATATTACCATCAGTTCTGTTTGCAGAGAAGAGGGCTATTATCAGAATGTTTATGTTCACGATATCATTCCTGACAAACTGACTAGTTAGCCTGGGAGCGGGAAGAGAGGGACAGAGAATGGGAAGGGGAGGAGGAAAAAGAATCCTGAATTATTGAAATATTTCTTTGGTGCAAGATAATAGAATCATTAAATGTAGCTAAGGTTAAATTAGGTCAACTATTTCACTTTCAAAAGATATCCATGTTTTACAGAGAAAAATGACATTATTCAATTATTACATGAATCACTGATATATAATGGGTTGTATTTTCCTTGGGGGCAATGTGGCATTTACTTATTCTTCTGTGGCTTCAGTGTATAAAACATCAGTAAAAATAGTAAGGAAGGAGTTCAATCTACCTAGCCTATCTCACACGGAATAACTAGCTAAATATTTTTCTTCCAGAAATCTTGTAAGAACTGGTTTCTAAAAGACTGAATATGCCTAATTCCAGTTACTAGCATCTTCATTATTTATTCTGTGCTTTTCCTTAGCTGGTATTACCTAGAGAACCAAAATGTTATTTTCACTAAATATTATTCTTAACAATCAGTTCTACTTTTCCTACTCATACTTAGGTTTTAATATTATTCCTTTCTTTTTCCTCTAGCCAGCTCAAGCAATTTCTTTTCCTTTTTCTTCTTTTTCCCCAATGGGTTCTTGCATTGTACATAAATCCAGAATGATTGTAAATGTGGCCTCTATGAACTCTTTACTATGGGTATTCAGAAAAAACCCCATTAACCTAGATGTGTTCTAAACTATGCTTCAATCCACATACACAACTAGGCTTCAGTTAACAGGGTTATTGTTCAAAATGTTTAAGTATCTTCTAAAGACTCTTTTTGCATAAGAGCCCCAAGGAAACATAAAATATGTTCTTCTCAACTAAACCTATTATCAAGTTGATGTTTGGTAAGAAAGACTTTCCTGCCTCAATTCAATTTCCCTGGATAATGTTGTATCATCCCAATTTCATTGGACTGACTAGCTAACATATTTATGAAGAATAGTTGCCTCAACTTTGGAAAACAATAAGTCATAATAAATTTATAGGCTAAGAATAACCTTGATGAATAAATACAATTGCCATCCACTGCCCTTAGATATCAAATTTCTGGATACAAATTAGAGACATTATCCTCTTTCTGTTTGAAAAGTAAAATTCATGGTCAGAGTGGGTATTAGATAGTTTCACCATTCTCAAGGGGGTTCATATTTACAGATAAATCCAATTGTAGTATTTAGGAGAAAACTATTTTAACAGATTTTATTTTTAGAAGTTCATCAAAATTAGGAAATTGAAGTCATAGAAATTATCCAGTTGAGTAATTAACCTATTCATTGATCCAAAACATTTATTGAGCTCCTCCAGGTACTGCTCTAGGCATTGAAAACACAGCCATAAACCAACAAAGACTTTGATCCCAAGGAACATAGTAGCCACCCAAAACCTAATGCATCTATCTGACATATCAACGTTTTAAAAAGAAATAACCTATGGATATCACTGATTAATAGCGTATTGTAGAGATCTTCCCACTGATGCCATGGTGTAGTCAGACTAACCACAAGAGTTAGTAGATAGTATAGGCCTCCTGAGGCCATCGAGTACTTTTATCTTCCAAAATTGCCTCTGGTGGCTACCTAATCTTTAGCTCATCGATTGACCCCTCAACACTATCGTATTATTCCAGGCCCCAAGAGAAACTTTTTTTGGTCCCCTTTGGAAGACTGCCATCAAATTATTAGGAGAATCAGAAAAAAGTTTCACTAAAGGCCACAAAAATATCATCATGGACACTTTACTAACAAAAACTATAGAAAACTGCTCTTTCTTCATATAACCTCAAAATAATGGCATTACTGATAACCCAGAGTAGAAGTCGTCAATATGCAAAAAATCAATTACAATTGTTGGAATACATTAACACTGGCTACTAAGGAATTTTAGGAGTTATTGACCATTTGTGCACTTCATAAGAGGTGATAGGCATTAAACTTCTCTCTCTCTCTCTCTCAAGGTTCATGGAGATGATTTAAAACTATAAGCCACTTTTAATTTATCACATTATAAATCACAAGGGGAAAGTGTGGGGAGACAACATTAATTCAACACACATTTTTTGAGTACCTACTCTATGAGAGGCATTGTATGACCAAGGCTGTTAGAGAAAATAAGGCACAGGTTTTGTCTCCAAAGAACTTTCCATCAGGCAGGAACCTCTGCCTCCACTGTCTTCCATCTTGGTAGATAACAAACTTATACCAACAAAAACTCCAGATATATATTAAAACCAGGTCAGATTTATATTCACAGCTAAAGCCATTTTGAAAGGACCAGATGTTTTATATCATTTATATTAATAAATAAAATATAAAGATGGTGCCTGAGCAGCACAATTTCTACGATCAACTTGTTGGTGGATCACCTCCACTTCTTGAAATAGTTCTTATTTCTATGTCTTTCATTCCTAGTTTCCCATGAAGAGGAAACCTCTAGAGAGGCAGTTTAAGAAGTGAAAAGAATCACATGGGCATAATTCACAGATCATTATTTGGAGATGGGCAGAACCATCAAACAAATTAGTGTGGGCACAGAACTTTGGAGTGTGAAGCATTCACTTTCAATCCCAATTTTCTCCTAGTGTTGGAATTTAGTGTGTTTGCAGTATGTGTTGACAGCTTGGCTCCATCATCAACTTTTGGTCACTTTAGGAATGCCAGCTTGTTTTTCACTGTCAAATTTTTCACTACAAGAATCTGGGTTTCCTCTAGTATATACATTTGAAATGGGCTGAATTAATATATATAAGGCATTACCTGTTTTACTGGAAAAAATAAAGTGTTTATTTATTGTCAGTTAACACTAATGTTCCTTCCTTCTTTTCAGTGCTTAGAAATAGTATAACTTGGTACTTTTGTTGAAAATACTAGGAGACATCAAAGTGTATAATTAAGCTCTCTTTCAATGCTTTCAATTCCAGAAGCATTATGACTTCATAAATTTTCATATATATATATACTTATACATATATGGCTAGTTACAATCACAGTTGTCACGTGCCTTTTTCTTTTTCTCCATATGTTGTATTTTTAACAGAACAAGCCCATATAGTGAACCCTTAAGTATAGAATTTTTCCCCTGAAAGAAGGAAATGCAAATGCTCTTACAAGATTTGTAGACCACTCAATTGATAATTATGTAAAATAATAAGTAGGACTGTTAGTTGTGAAGACTGAAAATACATGCATTGAAGATGCACAGAAGCCACAGTGCACTGTGACAAGAAGTAGGGGCTGAGATTTTGATCAGGTGGGTCCTCCGGGTTCCTAGCCTCTGGTAACTTACTCATCCACCTCTGAGTTGAGTTATAGGCGTTGTACCATTCATTATGGAAATACAGCAGAAGGACAGATGCAAGGAGAATGAAGGGAAAAGCAGGAATCCAATCCTCTACAGGATCTTCAAAGCCCAGGAATGGGCCATTGCCAACGTTACCCAAATTCTTGACTCACTGTAGAATTCTATTAAAATAAAAATAGGTCTACTTTAAAGGAAGAGAAAAAAAAAAGGAATATTTAGAAAGATGACCAAGAGACATGGAAAGAAGCAGAATCTGAATAATGGAGAACCCTTAACAATGACAGACATTAAGAGGATAACACATTACTAAGTGGACAACTAAGGGAAAAAGATAGATGATATTAATGGAAACAGTAGTGACCTAAATTGAGTAATCTAGCAAGAATCCCAAGACACTGCTCCGAAAAAGAGATGCAACAAGCTTTACCAGAAACATAAGCCAAAAAACACTAGACAACCTTAAAAGCCAATTATTGTCTTTTATTTAGATTTCTAGTCTTCAGCATATTGAAGAATTACTGCCAGAACAACCAATGGCAGACAATAGCTCAAAGAGATCATTTGAAAAACCAGCAAATTTAAAAAAATTGTAATATCAAAAAGTCTCATTAATGTTAGAGCAGATCAGCCCTATATCATTGACCCTTAAGACTACATTTCTAGACCATAACAATTCTTGACACCAAATACGATGTGAATGAAATTTTGCAACACTTCTTTTGTTCTTCAGACATCTGGCTCAACAGCATCTCTTGCTCACTTATGAAAGCTTTTCAGATATTTTGCATCATGAAGAGCAACTTCTCTTTCTCATCACTTGGCAGGAATTAAATGATCACATTCATAGATAAACAATAGGTAACCCAAGATTTAGATAAGGATATAACTGTAAAGGTTAACTCCTTTATATTCAAAATGTGGCCCATGGACCAGCAAAATCGATATAATCTAGAAACCTGTAAGAAATGCAGCATCTCAGGCTCTAATGGCAGACCTAAAGAACCAGAATCTCCATAGTAACATGATATTCAGGTACTCTTATGCCCACGACATCTAGAGAAGCACTGTTTTAAACCATTTCCTCTGTAAGATGATTTTCTTCTGTGTGTGTTCATTACAAGTAACCTTTATCAAATGCTTTCTACTTGCCATGAATTGTTACAAGCTCTTAACAAACATCATCTTATTGATCCCTTGCTAAGACATCATGAGTTCTATTTTTGTTATCTTCATTTACAGAAGAGGAAATGGAGTTTCAGAATTAGCTTGCTGAGATTCACAGATAGGATTTGGTGTACCTAGAGTTTAAAGCTGGGTAGTCCCTTTATAGAATTCTTCACCACTACCCTCTACTGCCTAAGGATAGGCAATTATTAGATAACATTTTTCTCACTTATTTACATTTTATTATATGAAGCTTTCCATTTTCACGGATTTCTGAACAGAAGTTTTGTCAAAAGTTAATTAAGCCTACATTTTTCATAGATACTCAGATCATCAATCCTCATGAGAAGCACCAGCTTGGGTGGATGTGTATCTATCTTCTTTCCCCATATCATTTATCAACCATTAACAGCTACATTGTATACAACGTTGTGCTAAAAGAGCAAGAACATTTGTATTGTTTTGTGTGCATTGATTAATATTGACTGCCTCCACTAATCAAAGTCACCATATGATTTCATAATATTCAATCGTTTTATTTTTACATTACACATCACTCCAAAGAGAACCCTGCTCCCCATGACAGTCTCAAAATCAAAAACTAAAAATAACAAGCATACTTTTGGATTTCTACCCAGGAATCAACAATTTCCAACAGGAACCACAGCTAAGGAAATCACCGACAGTAACAGGCTATGTTAGGACTGTCAACGCTTACTGACAACAAAGGTATTCAAAGTTAAACGCCCTCAACACTCAATGGAGAAGAAACCTCCCTTCTAAGCAATAAGATGAAGAATGTAATTAGTATATGGAGAGAACAGAAAGGTTAAAACAAAACAAAACAAAACTTTCAAAATAGTGTACAAAAATGTTTAACAGAAAACCAAGAAGCTAGTATGCTAGCTGCAGAGATGCAACAGAATAAAGGGAATAGTAGTCTATCTCCAGTGTCTTGTGTTAAAGGAATCAACCATATATCCAGCAGATGATAAAATGGAAGGACAAATGACGACACATTTCAAGCTTGGCAGTGACTATGGGCCGATCAAAATGATTTCCTCTTCTTTGGGGCAGACTTGCCTACATTTCCCAGGCTCTCTTGAGTGGCAGTGTGACTCAGTTCTAGACAAGGGAATGTGAGCCAAAATGGCATGTGCTACTTTCAGGCTTGGCTCCCAATAATCTTCCACATTACGCATTCTTACCCCATTTGACAGCTAATGAGGAGACCCAGAGGATGAGGGAGTCATAGGATAGTAAAGCCTTGGTTTTCTGAATCATTATGTGAAATGCCACCTACCAACTAGTGGCATCTGAGAAAGAAATGAACTGTCATTGGGTTAATCTAACGACATGTTGGGTATGTTTCAGTAGTTAGTCTACCCTAACTAATGTACTAGGGAGGGTGAGTCCAGTGATAAAAAGACAATTTGATTGGAGCATAAAAAAGGATTGTGAGCCAGGGCCTTAGGTAGATAGTTCCTGTGTTATTTCCCATTCACACACGCTCACCTCTCTCCAACAGATAGAAACTCACAAACGCACATCGTGAGGGTTTTGCTCTCTTCAGATTACAGTGCATACGGAGTCTATAGCATCATGCAAACAACCTCTCAGAATTCCCAATGCCACTTGATGATTCACCACAGGAGATAGTCATGAAGAAATATTTTCAGCTTCTTCCTCCCTAGTTTCCTCTTTTATAAAAACTCCCTGCAGAGAGGGAACTAAATGGTCCCACTCTCTTTCCATGAAAGCTCACATGATTCAAATGCTATTGGTATTCATAAGCCATCGTTCTTCCAGCCAGCAAGAAGCACTTAACCAAATGACCTCATTAATCTTCACATGCGCATGATCCTTGGTCTTTGGAGGCAGAAAAACAAATGTTCTTATCCCTATTTCACAGATGAAGACACTGAGGAAGAAAGAGCGTGAAGGAAAGACTACAGAACAAAACAAAGCAATTTAAATGCCACATGAAGTAAAGCACGTGGAATTAGAAGCAAAATCCTAATCTTCTGAGGCCACCAGGTCAATGAGGCCTGAGTTTATTTGGCTATTGCTGCCTTAAAAAACAGTTGCTAATGTTTGAAAATCACACACACACATATACACACACACCACCAATCCATTTATTTTGGCATCTTCTGGAAGGTCAGATGTGGTCACAGCCAGCCCATATTTCTGCATCTCAGGGCATCTGACAGTTGTAGGTGAGTAGTGGTGTTCCCCTATCCTCCAGATTTACATCCCCAATTTGCTAGTGTCCACATGACAATCTTATGGCCAACAATTACTGGTGACCCAGAAGGCATATGAGTTTGTGGTCCTATATTTATTATATGTCATTAAAGAGTTAAGAAATCTAGATTCTTCCATCACCAAACCCCTCCCTTACTACATCCTGATTTTATCATTTGAAAAATGGATTTAAAATGATCAGAGTCGGGATTATATGCAGTGTCTTTTCTGTCAATCTTTCCTACCCTCTCTTTTCAACATTGGCAGCTGTTAAAAAAAGAGGGTGGGACAGAAGTATCAGCTAAGTGGTCCCTGCAAATTGACTCACTGCCAGTCTCTCTTCTTGCAGAGATTAAGGAGGGGAACGAAGGCCACTCAGAAGGGAAGTAAAACAGTACAATCCTTATGAATTCTTGAGCATAGAACAGTAAACGTGCTGAATGAATGAATGCATGACAAAGTTTATGACAACCCTGGAAATGTGGCTTAACACAGCAGACTTTGGACTTGAGGACTGGACAATTTAATTTCTATTCTATGGAAAACATTACACCTTCCTAAGCATGGCATTGTGGTCAAGAAACTTGACTCATGGCGCAGTCAGGAAAGGTAGAATTGTGACAGCATGGTTACTAGAAATATATCATGGCATTTGTTACTGGTAGTTTGAGGAGTAGATGCAGGGCTTATTTGGTGAAAAAATATACCCTCAACTGATATGGGCCAATGCCACAATGAAAGTGTTATCAGTGTGAGAGGATGATTGTGTTAATTAAGGTTTAGGCACAAAGACTATTATCACCTAGAAGCCCATAAATATATATCCTCATCCTGGTCCATGGCTTAGAAGTTTTTAGCTGAAAGGAAAAAATATTAGTCCTAAAAATCACTGCATCTCTGGCCTCCTGTAGTTAAACACGCTTCAGAGATGTCTGCCTTCAGCTCTACGTCATCCTGTAAATTTTAAACAGAATTGTGTGTCTTCAGTGATGATGACGAGGGGAGTAAAAGAGAGAAGTCATAGTATTATTGTAACTTAATTTTTACCAGGTTTTATGTTGTAATTTGCTACTCAGTATCTGTAGTCCTCAAAACAACCATGCAATGTAAGTATACTTATCCCAATTTTACAGATGAGGAAATGTCACTCAGAATTTAAGTAGCTTATCAGAGATCTCATAGATAATAAGCAACAGATCTGGAATTAAACGCTAGGTCTGTGTGGATGTAAAGCTTTGCCTCGACGCCACTATGACAAAGATTTCTAAGCAAATCTTAAGAGTAAAGAAATTCTTCATGAGGGCTTTTCTTTTTATTTTTCTTTTCCAACTAACATCTCCAAATATTTGTAATCTTTTTAATCCATTCCTTCATATGGAATTTGACTATAGAAGTTGATTTCTATTCCACATTCCCACCTACATAAATCCTGCTGCTATTCATTTCCTTGCTTTCCTCAATTCTCTCTTCTAACCTTCAAGTATGTTCAGTCCAAACAGAATAAAATAGGCTTTGAAATTTAGAGGTCAGCCTCTAGGAGCAGAAAATTAATACTACGAAGTTTGCATTTCCACAGAGTTCAGAAATTCACAAGAGAGCATGTGGCTTGGTAAAGAGATCCCCTTGGGATGTCTGAGATTAGAGCCTTCTGTCATAAAACAAACTTTAGAGATATTTGAGAAACAAAACTCAAAATATTTTGCCTGTTCAAACACCATTAGCTGCCTTTTTTTTTTTTTTGCATGAGTTGATTTAGACACTTCCAAAAAAGAACTTCCTTTGGGAAATTTGAGTTTTGTCTCTTGTGAGCAATAAAATTCTGCCACAGCCTCTTGGTAAACTCCTCCTCAGATACATGTCAGGCATGTAATTATAAGATCACTAACTCTGATTCGTGATTAAATATTAAATGGCTGAAGGTAGGTATAGAAATTTAAAACACTGTTAGTTTTCTTATGTAATCTACAGCGTTTATCTGCGTCCCATATATTTTGCTGAGCACCCTGGTGATATCTTAAATAATTGCCATTTATAGTTAGCTTTTGTCTTTCTCTTTACTTCACTCCCAACTCCCTACAAGGACACGAGATTGTGGGAAAATTTAGAGGTTTCGGTAGAACTTTTTTATTAACATCAGAATTTATATTTATAAAAACCAAACAGGATGAAATTGTAGCTGAGGAAATTATGACCACATTTATCTTTATGTGTTTCACATGTTCAGGAAGATGTTGGGATTTGCTAACACATCGAAATTTCTACATTTCTCAATTGTTTGGGATCAAAGATATCCTCTGACCACCATCATGATCAAAAAAGGGGATTTTCGACTGTCTCCAGAATTCTATGGCCACTAATTACCTAAATTGAAGGAGGAGAATACAGTTATTTATTTCTGTATGTGTGAGCAGGAGTGTGCTAAAGTTTTTAAGTTGACTGAAAAAAAAAAGATCAAAAATTATCATTTACTTTTGAAAAGGCTGAAATAAATAAGTACGCTAAGTGGAATTATATTGTTTATTTCTAGAATGTATTCAAAATTGTGATATGAGACACGATAACTTGTATCTAGGGCTGAATCGAATGAGATTTTGCTAAGCTACCAACTACCCCGCCTGCCATTGGCTGGAATCATTGAGCTCTTTGCTTTGAAAGAGGCACTAAGTAGTCAACAGGATTTATATCATTGAAGTACTGGGTTGAAAATGGACTGAAAGAAGTCCCAATTTAGTATTGTGCAGAAGATTACTATTTTAGGATGAACGGTGCTTAAAAACCAACCAACTTGCAATCAAAACTTGTATATATGTTTCTATGTGCACATGTGTGTATTTTCTTAATTTTGAAAGCTAATACAAATCAAAATAAATGTTTTGCTTAATCTCTGAATTTTCACACACAAATCATAGGTGAAACTTTAACCTTAAATTTATCATGACTTGAGACTGAGGAAAGTTTTCATCAGTTGAGCCAAAATCTACCATTTTATCTTATTCAATGAACAATAATCACTCTTACCACTCCTAGTTCCCAGCACACAATAAAGCAAACTATTTTCTTTAAAAAATGTATTCTGAGTATATTTTGAGTTTCCTCCAATTTTATAATTGCAAAAATTAGATGCTCTTTTGAATTATGTAAGGTAGCACATCCACTGTGCTTTAGTCATATTAATCCTCTTGAGCCAGTCGGAAGCCTAAGCAAGAACCTTATTCTGATTTCTATGCCCTGGAATCACTAGTCTCTGAAGCAGGGGAAGCACTTGTTGTTGATCCAAAGAGGTTGTTACCAAGTGAGTCTTACAGCCTTTCATGTGACAGCTTGATAGCCTATTGGTTTGATAAGGTAATAAATATGGTTTTGATTTTTTTTTTAAAGGCAGTGCCAAAAGAAATCAACAATCAAAGTTGTTGGGATTTAACCTGGAGTATAGAACCATATCAAGACTTCAGGTTCTATAAAATAAATAGCATTTATAGCCTGGTGAATAAATCAGCATTCCCAAACAAAACATGATGTTTAATGAATTCCTGAAATGCAGTTAAGACCACCAGATTTTCCAAATAAATATATGATTGAAGGATTAGAAAATCTGACAAGAGTGCAGCTTTAATAAAACGGACACTTGTAGCTAAAGATGTTTTTAGTGCTGCTTTTTAGTAACTTAAGTGATTTCTTATCCAGTAATTAAATTGCCTTGTCTAATTCTCTTCATTTGTCCACTGGGCAAGTACCTTATCAAACACTGCATATAATTGACACTTTGTCTGCAATAATGGAACTATCTTTTCAAGTAGAAAAGACAGGGGTCTAGTTGACTTATTTGGGTTTCAAGTTTGGCTAAACTTCTTGTAGAAAGAGTTCAAATACACTATTTAACTTTTCTGGGTGGTTGCTTTCCTATGTAAAATGAGAAAATTCTGTTCATTTTTAATCTCTCAGACAACACTTTTAAAATAAAATCAAATAGCAAGGATAAGAGGATGCAAAACTACACACAATGTAAACTCCTCTCCTCTGGATAGACTTTGAAATGCTTATGTACCTATCTTGGCCACCAGAATCCCATTGTGAGGGGAGTGGCCATAGGGGAATCAGCCCTTCTAAACAAAAGTGCTGGGCCTTGTGCCATGTGACTCTACAACTCGATGACAATGGTCTGTGTCAGAGTTCAAGATGGAGTTCGTGGCATCCATGGATATGGAGGGCATCTACATAATCACGGGTTTCACTGAGAGACCACCCAGAGGATCTCCACATTGGATACCAACTGATACACTCAGAAATTTATCTTTTGAGAGTACACGAAAACACCTAAAAAGGTAGTCAAAAATGTTTGTTGATGGAAGATAAGAAAATATGGTGTGCAGATTTGTGCTTGCATCATGAATGACAATGTATCATTTCCACCTCTCCAGTTGTTTAATAAATATTTCAGACTAGGAAACTCTGAGGCCCAAAGTGACTTTGCAGCTGCCTAGAAGGTTCATTATGTTTCTTTAGTTCCCACATATGCTTATAATAAACACCCATCACCCGTGACAGTATTTTTTCCTTACAACTTGTAAGAACCCAAGTAATACACACCTTCACAGTCCACAAATCATATATTTTCTTCACTCACTTAACTTGTCTATTAGCTAAAGTAACATAAGAATGTGCTTGTGTGTTAAGAAAAACGTCATGTGTTAGAATTTAATGACACAGTCTGAAATGTAATGATAAATTCACACAGCATTTGCAAAACTCCAAATGGGAATTGTGTCCCGGAGCTACGTAACAAGAATCCCTGGACTTCAGGAGGAAAATTTTCTTAGTAATGGTCAGGGGTGAGAAGGAGCTCCTTCTTTACACTTATTGCCATGCAAACATATTATCTACTCAGAAATTAATAAATTAAAAGTAAAGAAAAAATAACATGACAACATGTAGTGTTTATAAGAAGGGAAGAAGTAAACAAATGAGCAACAGATTTTGAGAACCTTGGACCAAAGAAGTTGAGTTTATTAAAAATCACAATTAGTTCTAAAGTAGGTAATGAGAACAAAGTCAACCATGTTAGTTAGGCCAAAAGGTCTAAGTGCACCTTCTATACTCTCAACACAGGTGGTAAAGTTGCATTGGTTTCTAGGGGATTTTCCTAAAGCTGAGAAGAATGAGACTGTTCTTCTGTATTGAGTATTTCAGTGACATGAACTAGCTCATATGCATTTGAAAAATAAGAGAATGGTGTAAGGATAACATGGAAGTCTTGTTGGTACCTCTGGGATTCTTCCAAGCATCTTAATGTTTTGAAGTGACAAGGGTTAGGCTTTCTTACAAGTAAAAAAAAAAATAGACATTTTGATATGTTTAGGGGAAAGCTAAGAATTCCACAGAATTGCCTTCCTGCAGGATGGTTTAGAAGCTTTAAGAATCTCTCTGCTTTCCTCTATGTTAATTCATCTGGTAAATGTAAGTGCAGGTCAAGAAGCTGCAAAGACATTCTCCATGTTAAAACAACAGATCAGTGAAAAAGCAGGTGAATCTGATTTTTAAGATTCTAATAGTCTCTAGGAGAACTGGCGCCTTCCAACACCTATATTTGGAAGGAGCAAGTACTAAAGGATTTAAGGTTACATTGCTAGTATGTTTATAAGTATTGGGGCTACAAATTTTCAGAGTTTGGTGGGTCTGGCCTATCTCTATTTTTTCCGTAAGTCTCATTATTTTTAGTACATGATTTTGCAGAACATAAAGTCTTTCAGGAACTCACACCTGGTGTTGTAGTAGAAACACCTCTGCGTGATTTGCCCATCAGTAGATCCACTGGATTTAGTCATCCTTATACAAATCCTCATAATGGAGATTGACTCATTCATTCAATTCTTCGACTAACATTTATATACCACTCTCCATGGAGCCACTGTGCTGAGGATATGAAAACCAATAAGATATGGAAACCAGTACTTATAATTTAGTGGGGAAGTGCTGTCATAAGTAGCATAAGGACTCAGTGCTTAGCATCTCTACGATGGCTGGGCAAAGGGTACGGTGGCTCTCAAAGGTCTCTCTTTCCTGGATCACACCCTAGTGTAATCCTCTCCTGGTGAGTGTGGGCTGGATCTAGCGGCTTGATTCTAATGAATGGAATGCAGCAAAAGTAATAAGACATAATTTCTAAGATTAGGTTACAAAAGACTATGATTTCCATCTTCTTTATACTCTCTGGCTCTTCTCATGTGCTCGCTCTGATGAAGTAAGTTGCCATGTTGTGAGCTGCCCTATGGAAAAACCCATGTGGCAAGAATCTGAGATCTTAGTCCAACATCCCATGGGGAACTGAATCCTTCCAACAACCATGTGAGTGATTTTGGAAGCAGATCCTCCCCTAGGTGCAGTCCTGATGAACCTTTGAGTGCAGCCTTGTGAGAGACCCTAAGCTAGAGGATCCTGCGAAGCCACTCCTGGATTCTTGACCCAACAAAACTGTGAGATAATAAATGTTGTTTTAAGCCACTAAGTTTTGGGGTAATTTGTTATGTGGCTATAGATAGTTAATATGGGGGGGAGGGTGGCACTTCACTGCAAAGGGACCAACTGAGCAAAGTTGAATAATGAATCCAAGTTCTCAAAATAGTTGTTGGGTAGGAGTGCATTCTAGTTATAGAGAAAGCATGTGCACAGCTTCTCTGGGAACTGCAGTGGGTTAAACCGCTAAAATGTGGGGTCTTTGTGGAGAGTGATAGTAGATAAGACAGTAAAGGTAAGCAGCAGGACATTCACAAGAGATCTGAGGATTTTTAAAATGTATTTAATAATCTTTATATTTTAAGAGAAATGGGTGTGATCAGTTCAAAAATCATGGCAAGAATTCGGTTTAAGAAATCATATATCTATATCAGAGTGGTATGAAATCCCCAAATCTTAAACTTTCAGGTTTGTATAAACATGTTTTTGAAATAGGTTACCTCTTGCTCGGAATACACAGCCTGGGAGAAGTATAATATACTCCTAATATTCTGGCGTTCTTGAAAACCCTAAGCTTTTGAAGTAACACAACTTCTTTTATTTTTGTGCATTTGTTTCCACACTAAATTATTCCAGCATATTTAGCTGTTATGAATTTCCCCTTCTATTTAGAAACCTGACGATGGAAAATTTAGTCTTCTTCCTTGTGATTGTCTCATGGGAAAATGGAATCAGAGACAAGTCTTTTGGAGTCTGATGAGTCCCAACTTTCAAGGAGAACAAGTAGAAGTATCCACAGAGAGCTAGGACACTTCCTGGCAAGGACCACCACAGCCCCATGAGCATTCAGGTTCCACACTTGATAGAAAAGAAAAGAAGGATGCTTTAGAAGCATGATATTTTCCCACAGATAATCTTACACATGTACACAAACACATTTGGAAGGAGGAAGATAAATGCAAAAGATAGCCGACTTGCTCCCAAGTCTTTTCCACTTAACCCAAACCAAGTGGGAGATTCCAAAAACAGAATATCTACTTTAAAAGACGCATTTAACTTTCCTCCCTTTCTTCCCTCTGACAACTAAACATCATCAGGACAGATGTGCAGGAACAGGGGAAGAGAAGGGAATGGGAAGGGAAGGGAAGGGAAAAAAAGAGAAGGGAAGAGAAAACTGTAGTCAGGAAGGGAACAGGAGGAGGAAAAAGGAGGCCTTGGCTGGCATGGTAAAGAAGTGATTTTGTATGAAAAGAAAATGGAAAAATTGCTAAGAAACTTAAACCAGTGTTTAAAAGTGGACATATTTGTGAGAGTCATTAGGTGACATGTTAACAGCAGAAAAATAAAAAGAACAGTCAAGTGGCTATGTGCCTTGTTCCTTTTAAAGCATGAATAAAACTGACAATTTGAATGATTTCATGTAATGCAATGAGAACCCGTGATGAGGTGTAATTACAAGTGTGCACCTTCTGAGAGTCTCAGCCACTTTTATTGACTTTGCTGTTTCTAGTATTGAACCTGGGATTGTATAGCCACCATTGCCCTTTGTCTCTAAGTCAATGTAGATACTCTCCTCGGTAAGGTTATCATACGTTTGAGAAAATGCTGTCCACCAGTACTATCTGCAATGACAAAAATATCCTATCCCTTCACTGTCCAGTCTGGAAGCCACAACTTCTATGTAGCTATTGAGCAGTTGAAATGTGATTAGTGCAACTAAGAAACTGAATTTTTAATTTTATTAGATAGAAATTAAATTTCAGTTTAAACAGGCACGTGTGACAAATGGTTACTCTACTAAACAGCACAGATTTAAAGGAATATCACTAAGGGCATCAGGATTGTATATCACCAATACAAAATACCAATGCATGCTCAGCAAGATTGCCTAAACAGATGAGAGGTAATGTCGGGCTTTGCAAGAATTCCCAAATGTAGGCCATGACAAAGGATCACCTAAACAGACAATATAAATTTAAAAGACTATCTTGAAGTTGGAAGAGGGTTTGGATAATAGCCAGTAATAATTCACCCAAACTGCCTATTTTTAAAATATTATCAAAGACATTGAACAATGCCAATATGGGAGGTATGCCATCCAAGTTGCAAAACACCAAATATCTTTTTTGAAATTTCTAATTATGTAAGAAAGAAGAACAATCATAAGCCTGAAGTAGACTCTTCCTCAAAACTAAAACATGTTACACAAATTGAGTTTTTAAAAGGAAAAACCAAATCAAAGGTGATGGGAAATAAACAGCATTAAAAATGATATGGTAAGATGGGAGATCCCCTTTACATTGGCTCAAACTTGGAACCATTTCCTCATCGTGATTTAACTAAAGTTCAAAGTCAAGAGCACTCTTTGTACAGAAACTAACTTGATCGAGGTCAGGCTGATAATTCATATACGGTAATAATGGACTTTATCATTATTCTTTATATAAAGACCCTTTTGTCCTGGGACATTCCTTGGCAGCATCAGACACCCTGGCAAAGAATGAATGAGACACAAAGCTGAACTTTTACACAGCCCAACTCATTCAGCAGATATTAATTTGAACAGAGGAATCAACAAAGTACACGGATTTGCAGATCACAGTCACTTGCGTAACTCAAGATCTAGGGTTTAAAGCAGAGAAATGGGCCACATTTGTAAATACCCAGAGGTTCCATTGTTCAGTAAGCTCTTAATATGCAGCCTCCTTTGTGCATGTCCTGCATTCCTGAATCACTTTAACTTGTATTGAGAAATAGCCTTGAGAAATGTAAGAACTGATATTCTTTTTATTTGTTCCAGTTGTATACCAAGAGATGCTGAAATCATTATAAGTCATCACTATGACATAATTTTTTTTCTCATTTTCCTTCTATAAGAAGTGAGGTATGGTTAAGCAACATTTTTGTAGGGATTAGCCACCATGGCATTAATTTCCCATGAATGTTTTCACATTTTCAGATGAAAGCTGTTATATAAAGTGATGTACCTGACATGTTTAAATATAATTTCTATTTGGTAAACACTTCAATTAGTAACCTAGAGAATACATTTCATCTGGATTGAAATACATATTCTGACTCATGGAAGCATTGATATAAACACCCGGAGTGAACAACTTTTCAGATGTGACCCTACTTTCATTTGTACTTGAGAATCAAACAACTACAGTGCTTGCAATAAGAGACTAAAATTTGTATATTATATTGGGTAATAGTCCCAAACTGGGTTTATTTCTAGTTTTATTGAAATCCTTAGATAAACTCATATCAATACTTTTTGTGGAATCTGAACCTAGAACAAATAAGACAACATAATTAGAAGCAGAACATCGAGTACTGAAATCTGTGTACATGCTCCATCCCAGACACACCAGCCTCTAGGCTCATGGGCATCAGACTCCAGGCTCAAATATACCACGATTCTGTGTGCGCATAGAGGCACCCAAACAATGTAGCCCATAGGGGCATATACCTCCCACAATTACAGGAAGAAAAACATATTTAAGTCCACTAGAAATTTCAGTTGAGAGAGTGTAAATTGTGGTTGAAACCTGTTCAAAATTACAACACAACAATTTAACACAGCATTTCACATTTCTGCTTTTTTATAGTGTTCTACCTAATGTGTTATGTTATGATCGCTAGAGGCTATTTGGGAATCTCATTTATCACGGATAACTTGGGGAGAAATTACTACGTCATAAACCTATTAGTGACTGTAATTCCCCTCTATTAGATTCAAATATTTAGATTCAGACTGACCAAGTAATGATTATGAAAAGTTGGAGAAATGTTCAAAACACGGCGGTAGAAGAAAAGAAGCCTGGTGCGAGTATAATGAATTTTCAGAGACACCTCAATTTTGGAGTGTCAGAAACCAATGCACTTGAAAAACATTCTGATTTACAGGAATAATATGAAATTATCTCAAATAGAGGTTTTCAGAGAAAGAAAATGGCAGGGTATTAATTAACGTGGCAGTACAAGTTCTGCTCACTGGATGTGGTTTTTTTCCTCCAACTTTATATTCCCTATTGAAATTGTGATTACAGAAATGATACAGGATCAATATTGCCTACGGCTTGACATTCAGATCCACTGACAGACTAAATATCTGTTAACTGTCTATTTTCTCTTGCCTTTTCTCCACAAAACCTTTCTCTAAAATCACCCACATCAATAGAGAAATGACATGCAAAATAGTTCACAAACAGCAGTGCTGTCCTTATAGAAAAATAACTCTTTCATCTTTCTTTTTTTTCCCCCCACAGATTGCATAGCCCTCCCTAATTTATCCCTGCAGGAGAAAATGAGCAAACAGAGCTAAGAATTCACCCCTCCTCCTCTGCCGCATTCTGAAAGGCAGGTCAGAAGCCTGTCAAACTTAGAACCTGAAGCTGAACCCATCGTAACAGTGAAGGGGAAGAGTAGAGAGGAAAAAAGAAACCTGAAGAACTCACTTTGGGGAAAGTCAACAAAAAAAATCACACTGCCGCGAAGCTCATGGAGTCCACACAAGCCAAAAACCTTGCTCCTAAAAGCTCCCCATGTGTGGCTGCTAATGCACAGGAAATGTGATTAGCTGCCTGAGAAAGGCCTAGAATTACTCCCATTCTGACTAGATTACTGGATAATTACATTGGTAGCACTCTTCCCTGACTGTGGCTGTCAGATTAAATCTGGCTGGTTCCCTTCAGATAACTGTCATGTCCCACAATAACAAACAGGGGCTGACACAGTGGCGGTTTTTTTTCACAATGTTCAAAGAATCGAAGTGCCTCTTTTTCTCAATAATAAAACATGAGAAATGTTCAATGGACTTAAGAGTTTATTCCAATTGTCATTATATTTGATTAAGAAAATGCTACCAGACAAAGCATGGTCAGACAAGCTTAATCTGTGTTGGTAAATGGAAATCACCAGGCTTGACCAGCCACCTCTGGGATCTACTGATGAAAAGGCAGGCTTGAATTACCGGGAGAAGGAAGGCCCTGCTCCTGTTTTAATGCTCTGGGTCGCTAGCCCTTTGCAGTTTAGATGAAGTTTAAACAAGGAACCTCCAGAGCTCTTCTTTCTTCCCCTCCAAGACAAGAACAAACACCCTTTACACTGTAAAAGATGTCTCCCCAGTTACTCCTGGGAACCACCAGAAGAGAGTGAGACCTAAGAAATCAACAGAAGAAAGGTACGGAGGTCCAGGTTCTTACAGAGTTCCCACGGTCTGATCCTGCTGTCCCTAGTGACTGCATTTTTTCTGGTCAGGAAGCAAGCTGGGTCAGGAGGGATGTTTCCCCAGATGTGATCCTCTGGCCTCTGGCAGGAGATGGGAGGAGGGGGTAGAGGGATGAGATGGTTTTACCTGGTACACATGAAAACATATATTTTTATTTTATTTTTATGTGGTAAATGTTACCGATTTTCCACTTATGGCAGAGATATAGTTTCCTCTTTAGAAGAAACCTTCAAAAATAAACAGAAAATCAATTTAAGGAAAAGTAACAGGCAGATACGGCAAAATCACAAATATAACAAAGACTGACAGTTTAGAAACCCGGGTGTATGTGAGAAGGGAGGGAGAACTCGGAACCAGGTCTGAGGACGAACCCCAGCGTCTCCACCTGTAACTGCAAACTCTTAAGCGAGTTAATTCACTTCACTGGCAGACCTACATGTTACCCTCATTCTGATTCCAGATAATACTAAACATCAGTCGTGAACCGGTCACAGTATGCACGTTCAACAAATGAAAGCAGTTATCATTTTTAATAAGGGGAACTGGAGTTCTTTACTTTTTGAAAAACGCTCAAGAAATGGGAGTTCCCTTTGGGTGGAACTTGTCAAACCTCCCTGTTTTTTGGTTCCCTCCTGTTAGGAGAAGGACAGCTTCAAGGGGGATCCTTTGGTTTCTAAAGCTTAAATATGCATCTCCAAGGCCCCCAGTGGAACTGTGCAAATTTCCCCCGGCCTCCACTCCTCTTAGATACCACCCACTTTCACATTAGTGTCCTAGCCTATACACTCCTCACCCTAAGCAATGTGCCTGCTTCGGGGGGTGCTCAACAGATGTCACCTAAGGGAATGTGATAATTTAAGAAGTAAAAAAATATTCTTTAAATGATTCAAATATTCATGTAACATACAAGAGAAAAATACAAATGGCCAAATTTTTTCAAGCTCAATGAAGTATAAGCAAAAACATTAAAAGTCATCGCCATTTTGTTTGACAAAAAGAGAAAATGTACCTATTTAAAGAATATTTCATATACTTACTATTAGAAGTGATAATTGGCACAAACTTTCTGGAAAGCACTTTAGCAATATATAATAAATATGTATTAAACACATTGAAAATATACCATTTGGTTCAGTAATTCCAGTTCTAGAAATTGATTCTAAGGTAATAATCATGGATATGCACAAATATATAGTTATAAGAATAGTGCGGCTTTCTTAAAACATCAATGATTTGAAAACAGACATTATGTCCAAATGTGATATTATTTAAATAAAATATGATGCTTCCTTACAAATGGAAAAGCATGTGGCCAGTGAAAATTATGTTTTGAAAGCATATTTAATAACAGAAGATAATTTATATAAAGTTTAACAATCAGATAATACAATATGTATAAGAGGATCCATTTTTGTATAAACAAAGAAGGAAGATAAAAAGGTACCAAAATGATAGTACCTCTCGCCTTGGATGTAAGAATTTAGATGATTTTTATTTCCTTCTTAATGCTTTATTCCCCTGAAGTTTCAATTATGAACAAATACCAATCATAGTTAATTTATTTTGCACAATTGGCTATAGACTATGCTAAGCCCTTTACATGCATTAACTCATGTAATCCTCACAAAAGCTCCATGAAGTAAGAAGCATCATTATCCCCATTCACAGATGGGTAAACACAGCTGCAAAGAGAGAAAATAACTTACCCAAGGTCAACAGGAGTAAGGGGTAGAGGTGACCTTCAAACCCACTTTATCTGACAGCAGATAAAACTGCATGTTTTGGGGCTAAATACAATACTGTTTCATAAGCATTATTCTTTAAATAGGGAAAAAGTTATCTTTAAAAAAAGGCAAAGAAGCCATGAGTCACTGTATGATTGATAGCAAAAAGAATTGTACAGATGAATACAAAATCATTAAAATGTTTTTCCCCACTTTGAACCAGTGGAATCTATGCATGATCCCATAGTTCGGTGTAAATTATTTTGTGTGGCACACCAGCCTTTGAGAACCAGGGATTTGGTTTTATTTATGATAGACCGACCAATAAAGTTCTTTGTGAAATGTTAACTAGTGTAACATAGCTCTTGGTACTATAGGATTTTAAATTGAGTATTAGATTTCGCTTCCTTTCTATCAAATTTAGAATTTTTTTTGTTGAAAAACACCTGAAAATTACTTTTATTTCCCCAAAGTTTAATCATTTTCTCCCTTTGTTACACAGGTAATACATGCCCAATGGAGGAAAGCAACAAAACAAGATCTGGATCACTTTTAATCTCAACATGCAGAAATAACTCTTCTACCTTTTGCCATCTTAGGTCTTTCTTCTGTGTGTGTGTGTGTGTGTGTGTTTGTGTAACTAAGATGTCAACTGCATGAGACTACCCAGATCTTATGATTTCTGGTATCACTCTTATATTTGGGGAAATCATTGAGGTGGCTACACATCTGCATCCACTCCTGTGCCATCCCGATTTGCCAATGTTGTCTCCTCTCTGTCTTGCGTGAACATGTCTGTGGAAAGTAGCAGTGCCTTTTTTTTTAAGTTCTCCCAGAGCATGCTTACTGAAGGTCCAGGCAGCGGAGGGGATTACATGACAGTTCAGGATAGCACTGTGCAGCAAATAGTTTAAATTGTAATAAATCCCTGGCCCTATGTGTCTTGGTTATTTGCACCATCTGAAATACCTCATTGAATAGGTAAACATTTGCCTCTTCGGTCTTTCATCTCTTGCGCAGCCTACCTTCCTTTTCCTTTTAAACATATCTGTCCTTGCTCCAAGGGATACCCAGGGAACTAAAAATTCCTGCCACTTTCCTGCAATCTTTTCAGTTATGCTTTATCTCATGTGAGTCCTCTCTCAAGCAGACACTGAGCTTTCCCATTCCCAGGTATCTTCCTAAACAAAAAGAGGACATCTGAGGCCAGCTTTTACAATGACACTTTTTATTTACTGTGTGATGCATCCTGATCATACTGTATATACAGTTTTATGTTCTGTTTTTTTGTCATTAAGTATTTTATAGTGAATATTTCCTCATCTTATTACAACTTCTTTGGAAGCAGAATATAATGGCCAAATAAAATTCTACCTTACGGATGCAACAGTGTGAAGTTCCTAAAGTTTGCAGAATAACAAGAATCACCAGTGGTATTTATAAAAAAAAAATACAATTTCCAGAAACTTCCCCTTGGGTATTTTTATTTGTAGGTCTGGGATAGAAGCTAGGAATCTGTACTTTTTAATAACTGCCTCCAAATTATCTTTCCTGTATATGACCATTTCCTTTCTCTTAGACATGAAGGTCGTTTCCTACTTTTTGCAAAAGTAGATAAATAATATTGAATTCTGTAGTCTTTCATGCAGAGATGAAGTTCAATCACTTGGAAATTCAACTGAGGTAGACCATCTAAACATGCCCAAAGCCCCACCCAGGCCTCTTTCCCCAAATTGGATTTTTCCTTATCATGGCTTTTTTGCATCTTTACTTTATAAATCAACTGTAGTAAATAACTTGAAAGGAAATCTGAAAGACTTCGAAATAAAAGACAATAAAAGAAACTTAACTCTTGGGGCAGGAGTTGCTCTGATTCATATTTTTAGCAGACATAGGAATCTGAAAATGATTTCCAATTTATCAATTAAAAATGTGGTCTTATTTTACACTGATAAACATTAAGGAAATTTCTAAATTAGAAGCAATATCCGGTAAACAACAAACTTTGGGTTAATTTGCAACATGAGACAAAAACAACCAAATAGTCTAGACCTCTTTGGCTCATGATAGATCTAATTTGGTAATGTCTAAAGAACAGCACATTTTTTTTTTCAAACCTTCCTACCATATTTCAAGTCAAAATATGTCTAGGAAGAAATTTTAGAGTAGGAGAAACTATGTTTGCCTGTCTTTTACTTGCAAATCTTTGCAGATTTCAAATGCTTTACAGATCATTCACTTGAAAGGCAATTGAATATTTAAGGATTGATGCCATACTTTGGCAGTTCCAGAATAATGAAAGAATTGGGAATTATGCTCCAGTAGCGACTATGAGACACCCATTAACAGCTTCTGAGATGTTTTGGGTAACAGAAGATGATGACAGATAAACTATCAAGTAATTTTGCAGCTGTGAGGGAAAATCTTGTAAGCCACATGATCCAGGGAGATTAAATGGAATTCTCAGGATAATATCAGAGTATCAAAAGTGACGAGTTATAGCCTTGGTGGATTAATGATTTTAAATATATATATCCATCACCTACTATAAGATAGAGTCATAATCTATTGTTGACTTGGATTGAATTTTAATACACAGTCTTACTCCAGAAGAATCATATGCCTCATAATCCTTCCCTGGCATGTTTTCCAAGATAGTTAAAACATCAGAAAATTATTCCTATGAAACTCATCAGCATATTATTCAGTCATTGAAATTGTGTTTAGGCTCCAACATCTTTTTGTTCCATGGGAGTGGAGGGCAGCTACTTTATTTTCCTGTGCTTTCTAAGAACATTCCCAAACTGCTTAGCATACCCATATGTACCTTTACCTACATGTCCTATTAAAATAAACCTAGTTCTTTTAGAAAATGTATCCTTCCACAACGCACAATTCCTCTGGATGGTATGAACGTGCAAGAAGAGATGAGTAGTTTTTTATGTGTTTCTCCCCTAGTGGCAAAGCACAAGGACGATGGCATCTACTACCATCAGTGGCTTCTTAGGGACCTTTAAAAACTTGCAGAGTTTGGTGTTGTTAGGAAAGTTTCTTTATCGCTCTTAAAACTATCATTTCCATTTTAGGAGAGAGAAATGGTCTACTCCAGTTCCCAGGTTGTTATGGGTACAAAATGCTTTATAAATGTATCCTAGTAATAAACACTCCATAATGAAGAAATGAGGGACTTGAAAAGGTAATCCTAAACTCAGTGCTCTTAGTCTAAGATCCAACATGCTACCCATTCCTGCTCGAGGAGTGCTTCTTCAACTTGCCTGATGATAAGAACAATCTGAGATACTTGTTAGAAGTACAGAACCTTGGGCATCACCCAGGCCTTAATGGACAGAGTCTCCAAGGGAAGAATCTTAAAATCTACATTTTTACTAAGCACGGATCTCTTACAATCAGGTAATTTTTAAAATACTGAGTTATAGAAAAAATTGGGGTTCTGAAAATGTTGCATTTGAGAAAGGCATAATGAGAAAGAATCCTTTAATGTCTCCTAACCCAACCTTAACCAAACTAACTTGACTGCTGTGTTTTTGAAGGTGGTGGTGGGCAGAGGATATCCATTGAGGTTTCAGGAGGGTTTTTAAATGTCTGCCTCTGAAAACCTAAAATCACCAAGAAATCCAGCAAACACAGAGCCCTTACTTGCTGCCGTCATTTGCACAGGCACCAACAGGAAACTGCAGTCCCTAGGGACTTCAATCTGGCATCTCTTCGGATCAGCAAATTAAGTAGAAATAAACCCACAAATGAGCAACAAGAAAAAAAATCAAAAGTGCTGATTCCTGCTGAAATGAACTTCGAGCAGATTCATTGCAATAAAAACCAAGGACGCTCCATGCGAGAAAGTTTCTCCAGCCTTGTTAGGAGCTTCCACGACGCTAATAACCTGGGACTGAAATTAGAAATGGTTACATTTCACACATACATGATATGTTGCCTGATGCTTCCTTGAAATGACCCGTTTGCTACTTTACATAACTTGGACAAACAGTTACCTGCTATTTCCATACCGAAAATCTTTTATGCTTGGTTCAGCCAGTTACTTTACTCATTAAGGAAAATAAAAGCTAATTAAAATGAGGATCCATATACCTCTTCAGAAAATCACCTCTTACGGCAGAAAGACTGAAGCAAGTAACTGTGCGTTCACTTACCTTGTGAGGTCCTGCTGTGCAAATACATTTATGCCGGAGGTGACGCTCACATTTTAAGTAATTCCAACACAAAGGCTCACACAAAAAAATCTTTGCTTCTAATACTCTACCTGACAACCAGAAATCCATTAAATGCTTTAAATTTCATTTCCAAGGAGAAAACTTGTTGGGCATTCTATAATCCAAAAGCCAAAACCAAACAAGACAAAATAACAATGAAATTCTAAACATTGTCCCACTCCCTCACAGCCCACCCCTCACACACACATTAATAGTTCTAGTGACAGAGAATTCATTTACTAGTCTTAGTGAGTTTGATTTCCTTTAGGAAAATTTTTATTTGTACTTTATAACTATCATTAACTTCAAAGGATACTGACAGTTCTCAAGTTATTAAGTTAAAAGGCAGCCAACTTTCACTGGAGTCACTGCAAATTAATTCTGTCTTACAAGGCCACGCTGGGTCATTTCCTGAGCTGATGGTAATAAATAGCCCTTATTCTAGTATAAAAACAAGTGAGTGTAGTAATGCTTTTCTGATTAAAATGCTCAGAAGTGGGCAGGACCTAGACTCAGTGTAAACCACAGGTAATTTTATACCAGCCATGATAGAAACTGCTATTTATCTCCACAGTATACATTCTTTCTTTCTTTTTAACTGGAAAAAAAAAATACCTGATTTTCTTCATGGCAGTGAAAAACCCTTCTAAACACTTGCATTTCCCAGCATCCCTTGCAGCTAGGGTGGCCAAATGACATTGTTTGACCAATGAGGAATAAGCCAACAGATTATAGGATTTTTCTGAGAGTTTTTCTTTCTAGATATAGGCATTGTCTTTTCCTTGTTTTCTTCTTTTCCTTTTTCCCTGCCTAGAGCACAGATGGGCAGTTGGACACACAGGATCTTGGGGAAAAAACATGAAAGGTAAAATTGATTATGATTATAACTTAAAACTACTATGCCTTAAAAGTTACTAGAATCTAAGGTTCAAGAGGATAGGAACCATATGTGTCTTGTTTTATATGTATCCCTAATGCCTAGAACATGGCTGATGCAGAACCAAATGCTTAGAAATATCTAAATGAATAATTGAATACATTAATTAATTAATGTGGCTGTAGTGAAGTGAGAGAAGAGGAAAGTAGAAGAAGATGAGCGTCAGAGTGATTTGAGGAACTCTTCAAGTCAGCCTGTACAGGTGATTGTAAAGATGTTGGCTTTTACCCAGTGAGATAGGGATCCACTGCATGGCTTTTTGCAGTAGGAGAGCCATGCCACGATCCAACAGTTTTAAAGGAGCTCTCTGTCTTCTGTATAGAGAATAGATAGAAAAAGGTAGAGCAAGAAGCAAAGAGAACAACCAGGAAGCATAGCAATTTCAGGTCAAACATGATGTTGGCTCATGCCAGAATTTTACCTGTGGAGACAGTGACAAGTGGTCAGATTCTGATTATATTTTGAAGTTAGGGACACAAGTATTTTCTAATGGATTGGTGGTGGATTGTAAGGGGAAACAAAAGATGAATCAAGATATCTCCAAAGTTTTAGGTCTAAGCAATTAGGGGAGTTGAGCTGTGATCAACTCAAATGGGAAGGCTGTAGAAAGAATGGGTTTGTCAGGGGAGACCAGGGGTTCAGCTTTGACACTTTGCATGTGAAATGTCTACTGGCATCCAAGTACAGATGTCACGTAGGCAGTGGCATCTAAAAGATGGAATTTGAGAGAAAGGTTTGATGTGGAAATATAATTATTGGAAGTCAGTGGTATATAAATATTTAAAGCTATGAACCCACATGATATGACTACAATAGTGAGTGTAGGAACCTCTGAAGCTTCTTAAATGCTGGGATCATGGAACCAATAGAGGATTAGTGAAACTTGTCTGACAGTGGTTTATAAGATTATATGAATGGTATACAAGCTAGAAGTAGAAATTCTGGTTAGAATACTGCTGCAGTAATCTAGGCATAAGTGGAAGAAGACCAGAACTAACATACTACAGCAAGGTGGAGCTCAATGTGCAAATATTAGTGATGAGCTGAACACTGAGCATGGTGAAGGAAACAATGATGTCTTGGAAGATTCCTTATTTTTCTAACCTAACTGAAGAGGCTGTATTAGAAAAAGGTTATTATCTCAGAAACAGACTCTGAGGCAAGGATCTAAGTACAAGTAGATTATGTGGGAGGTGATTCCAAGAAACACCTAGAGGAGATGGGGGGAATAAGTCAGAGAAGGAAAGAAAGTCAACAAAGAGTACAATATCAACTGAGTCACCACTGTGGGAAACTGGGGAACTCTAAGACTTGGTATAGAACACATGCCTGAGAATCATCCCAGAGGAGGGGTGAGTATTTATTTGCCTGTTCCCCAGTTTTAGTGACTGAGGGCTACTGTTTCCAGAGAAAAAGGCTGGAGGTAGAGAGTCCCGGGTGTTTGTAGAAAGCTGCCTTCGGTGCACAGAAATACAAGACGGAGTATGACTAGAACACCAACAGCTTCTGCTAGGTTGCTAAAGTGTAGGAGAAGAAGAGAAATTTGCTTTATGAAAATAGTCCATGATCTCTCTTCTAGGTGAGAAATGCATCCATGTCAACACAGGCAATTGCACATAATATGTTTCTGTATATTAAAGCAATTCCAACAGTGGGGTAAAGTGCTACAATACCCAAATACCCAGTAGTAAAAAGCCACCCTAAAGAAGAGCAGCATCAAGGGAAGAATATATCTTTCCCCCTCTTTGTTCACACACAAGGCCTAGCACAGTGCTAAACACTGTTGGTGGGCAATAAATACCTCTTGGATCATTTACTTTTAGTTACTCTGACGATACAAACATCTTCCTTTCTCAGAGGCAACAATTAATAGTGTAAGTATTACACTACTAAAGATTGCTATGGAACTTCTTCATGAGATATTAGCGGGTTAGTTGTCTCCATTTTGACCAATGCTCTTGGAAAAAATAAATGAGATTATTGAGTAGGATTATTTAAACTGAGTTTTAGCATATTCAGAGTTATTAAAATTTAGCAGATAAAATGTGGACTGGGAAACCGTTGTGTCCAATCTCAGTCCAGCCAGGAAATCAGCCAAAAGTACAAGCTGGATTTTTTGTTTGATTATAGCAACGTGGCAGGGATTTTGGGTATTCATCTGTGGATTCATTTCTCTCAATCTGTTCCTGGGAACTTGAGAAGATAAAGAATTCTCTCTCTAATTGTACTTTGGGGAGAGGTCTGTGGCTCAAGGCAGTTTTCGGGTCAGAACCAGGTTTCCGTCATTGGCCAAACTAGGAATTGCTCAAGAAGAAACAATTTGGAAACCAAAAAAAAAAATTCTCTTTGGTGGTTTACAATATTGAGCAGAAATAGCAAGATGGTATCCAGATGCCCAAGATAGTAGTAAACTTATATTTAGCACTAATTTTGATTCTGGATTCCAAAATACAAGACACTGAAAAGGAAACAGTAATATTATAGTATCTAAAAATAATATGGTATACCACAATACTTCTCCCATCTCATGATGCTCTTGCTGCAGAAGCATTCTTAATCAAAAAGTATATGGCAAAGTGTACAGTTTAAATTGGATGAACTACAAAAATAAGACCATCCAAATTCTAACACTATTTATTATCTAGAGGAGATATGAAGATTTAAGCCTTATGCCTACTCTATTTTCCTACTATTGTCCAACTGTATTTTTTCCCCTAGTACAAATAAATCCTTTGAGAAGGTTATCTTTAGGTTAAGTAGAGAATTAGAATCAAGGTGTATTTCTAAATTTGACCACAAGATTCAAGCAAAAAGCTGACTCTTTTATTTCTTCCATCTTAAATGTCCAAATTTTTAGACAGCCATATAGAAATTTCAATTTTTTCTGAGTATTGATACACGGGGGTGAAAGTAGCTGTATGGTCTGAATGTTTGTGTATTCCTCCAAATTCATATGTTGAAATCTTAATGCCTGATGTGATGGTATTAGGAGGTGGGGCCTTTGGGAGGTATTTAGGTCATGAGGGTGGAGCCTTCACGAATAGGATTAGTGGCCTTAGAAGAGACCCCATAGAGCCCCTCATTGTTTCTGCCAGGTGAGGACACTGTGAGAAAGCACTGGCTCTGAACCAGGAAAAGACCCCTCATAGAATGCAGCCACGCTGGTGCCTTGATTTTGGAATTCCCAGCCCCAAACTGTGAGAAATAAATTCCTATTTTTTATAAGTTACCCAGTCTGTGATATTTTGTTATAGCATCCCGAATGGGCTAAGACAATAGCTATGGATAAATGGATATTATGAATTGGAAAAAAGAAGCAAAGGCACAGATCATGTTTCAGCAGAATGACTATAATGAAAACCTATAGCTTATTTTCCTGGAACATCCTCAAGTATGATTTATAGAAATACAGTACAAGATTTTCTTGGAGATCTTTTTAAAATTGCTTTTAGCACACAGTAAATCTCATTGGAATAAAAATCAAAAAAGTTATGTCAGTTATTTAGAAGAAAATAAAAAGTGTCATTAGATACTATATAAGGTGTTGGGAAATAAACAGAAGAGGAATATGCACCACCTTGCTCTCGTACTGTCCAGAGAAAACCTCTTAAAGTCAATAGCACTCAAGTGCCCAAGTGTTTAGCAGCTCTCAGTTTTGAAATGAAAGATAGAATTTGAAACCTTTCTAGTATGTCAATGAAAAAAAGCCCCCAACTTGTCATCATCAACCAATAAATCTTAAATAACTATAAACATATTCTGTTGCAAACACGAAGTTCTTTCCTATTTCTCTTAGTCTCTCCTCACACCAAGACTGTTAAGAAAGTCGGCAAACAAGAAAACAAGAAACTTAATGCAGAACAAAGATAATTCCATAAAATTCAAATTTTTTTATTTCTCATACTTGGTGTTTAAATGCCTAATAGACTTGGGAAAGTTGCTAACTTCTTGGAACCTCAGTGCCGACATGTACGCAAAATTTGGTTAATGTGGAATTTCACTCTTCTTTACTGGAATCCCATTGAGAAAAGTCTCATCAAAGGCCATGCCCAGACTCTGAACTAAAGTGGCTCTACAGGGAAATAGAACAGACACCAGTCTATACAGGATAAAGAAAGCATCTTGTCTAACTGCTATTCCTTTGCAAGAAGGTGTTGCGAACAGACTTCCTTCCCACATATTTGTTTTTCTGGGTGGCGTGTGCATGCACGTGTGTGTATCTGTTGTTCTTCTCTGTGGCTGGGAAGTTTTCCTGGGAGGAGCAGTGGGAATGTTGGTGGAGAGGGAAGAGAGTCAGAAGATAATGCTTCTTGCTTACCATTCACCCAGAGTAAAGAAGTTTTGAAAAGTTAACCTTGACTCTCCTCCCCTTTACTGTTTAATTTGCACAGACCATTAGCAAGTGAAAGGTGCTCTGCAAACAGAACAAAATAGCTTTTCAGATAGACAAACAGTGATTTCCAAGGACTAGGAAAAAAACATGCTTAGATTGGGCTATTCATTGCAGAAAATCTCTTTATAAATGAATCAATAAGCCACTAGTGTTAAGGGGACACGTGTGATTATTTTGACTATGGTCAACTTTTGTTCTAGTGGGATTTCTTGTATTTGACCTATGGTGTGTCAACATGTCTTACTGAAGGAAAATAATAATATTCTAAAACTATTGAAGAAAAATCTCTACTTCCATTTATACAAATGTTAATCAAAATCTTACATGGGAATTGGAACATCTTATTTCCTCTGTGATTGAGCTATAAGGTCACTCAATAATGTTTATTATTTATAAGGCTTTATCTGATTCAGACCCTAGTAGTAACAAAGAGAAGCAGTTAGAGATGAAATGACGGTACCAAATTTTTATGTCTGGAGACAGAAAGTGTGCATAAGTCAAGCTCTCAGCAAGGGTTATTATGCATTTCTTTACCATATTGCAATGGAAAGCTGTGAAAAAAGAGAGCATTAAGGAATGTTCCCATTTTTATGTGATCATAAATATTTACATTATTTTAAAATAAATTTCTTATTTTTATCTTTATAGTAATAGGTATAATGCAATTAGTATAGATAGAAAAAGTTTCCAACGCTCTGAGTCACCTTTCCTCTGAATCAATACCAGCTCAACACCTTTAAAAAATACTCAGTTTCCTGAGCACTGGAGACTATTAGGTCCTGAGATAAGGATAAAGTCGAATGTTTTTTGATGCCCAATGAAAGGTGATAGAGAGCTCTGGAAGAAGAGTAAAATGATAGTTTTGGAATCAAGCCTAAAACAGAAAAACTTCTTCTGCAATCATTTTGCTGCCCAGCACCACGTTTTAATACTTCCATGCTAAGTTGATCTGTAATGAATCATAACTTGTTTAATCAACTTAAGCATTTTTTAAAAGTACTTTTGTCCTCCAGTATTTTAAAAAATTTTCCTGAGCAAAAGAATCATCAAGAGTGATAATTATAAGTATAGATTTCCAAGTCTTGATCTTGAAGATATTAGATTCAATGGGTCTGGGGTGGAGCTCAAGAATCATATTTCTAGCCATAAATGCAGGTGGTGGTACATATGATGAAGTCAGTTGCTTTGTTCTATTGGTGTGATTCAGAAAGAATTCAAGAATATTCTCTGGATAGCTAATTTCCTCTTTTTTCCCTTTTTCTTCCTATTCTTACTAATTTTCATGACCATCAACAGGAATTTACTGAATGCTCTATGCATGGCAGGCACTGTCCTAGGCATTGGGAGAAGCTGACTGTGAATTTGTACCCAACTCTTGCTTCCAGACAGCTCAATGCCTGTTATTGGAATGATAAAAATTTGTAGTACAATAAAGTGCATGTGAGTCAATGGCAATAAAGTCCATTTCTCCAAAATTCTGCCAACTTGAACAGTAGTTATTAGTGACTATAACAATGACATTCACCAGCTTGTCTATCCGAAGAGACAGAATGAAAAATAAAACCAAGAGAGTACTCAATGTAAGTCTTACTTTATATTTTGTAAGAGGAACTAGAACCTATTCTTGCTCTATGGGAAATCAGATGCTTTTTCCAGATTCATCAGGAGTTGGGAAGATGAAGAAGCAACAGAAACCAAAAAGAAAAATAAAAATGCCAAGGGTGGCCAGTGGCTCCCAAGTTTCAGTCACCTCCTGGAAGAAGCCATATACTGCTTTTATCTTCTACCTTCCTTTCTTTTTCTGTTTCATAAAATGAGAAACTGATGATTTCCTGTGACCCACTATGAATTTAATACAGAATTCATACCAGGAATGATAATGCTAATCCTTTGGTTTGAATTTTCAAGACTCATCCTGGAGGTACAAGTCTTACTAGCACTGGGAGAAATATGTTAGTCTAAAATAGATTAGATAGCCTTCACAGGTCAACTGTATTTTGAGTCATGATTTAGTCTCTGAATTAACATTTGTTTAAAAGTTGGATTGAAAAGAGTGTAGGAGAAAGAATAAAATCAATTCTTTGACCTACTGCTGATTCACCATTTGACCTTAGACAAAATTCAAATTTTTGACAGGAGGAATAAAAAAAGCTGACAACACAGCCATGAGGGGTTCCCTGTTGGGTGAAACACATTAAAAACCGAGCTATCTGAATGCATGCATCATCTTCAAAAGTAACCAATTTATTATTAAGACATTACAACTTTACCAATTTTAGAAGTCTTCATCCAGAAACATCACATATAAAATGTTCAAATGCAGAGAAAACACCAGTTTAAATTGAACTCTTGTTTTTCACAAAAAGAAGAGAATATATTTTTATACGACTACTGAGGGCAAGGAGGTTTATTTATATTTCTTATGCCCAATAATTCTTTAAGACAAGGTTTACAGATGAGGAGACTGAGACTCGGAGGAGTTAAATAATTTGCCCTCCTTGAAATAGCCAGTAGATAGAGAAATATCAACTCAGCTCTGGCTGGCTCCGAAATCTACATACTTTCCACTCTAAAATTTTTTCAAGCCTTTCAAGTAAAAAGAAGACAGTTGTCATCATTAAAGTGTGAATTTCTTATTTCATCTATTCTAAAATCCACATTTTTTTTCACATTTTAATGGCTCTGAAATTAGGATGCTTCTTAAAGTAGCTGTCAGCCAGGAACAATCAGGAGGCAATCATCACTGCCTGCACATGAACTTCAAAACATCCAGAGTGGGTGACTTAGCAGAAAGCCTCAGAGACATCAGTGGAGCATCCTCCAAAGCGATGCTACATCCCCAGTGGTCTTGATGGCACACAGAAGCATACTTTGTGGGGGAAAATCATGGACTATGACAATTCTCAGTCATAAAGTTATTGAGAATCAGATCGTGACTGTGAAAAACTGTTTAGAATTACTCGAACAGTTTAATTTATGTACATTTTCCTTTTTATGAATGCATAAGAATGATTTTTAAAATGTGCTTAAATAAGTCTAAAAGAGCTATATGAAAATATCCTAAGATAGTGTTGTCAGCTTCAAACATAATGCTTTTTCTTTCCTTGTGATATATGACATAATGATTACATTAAACTAGATGAAATACATTAATCCTTTAAATCCTTTAAACACACAGGGTTTAGGGAAAGACACTAGTGCACTTATTGTTTAAGCTCTTGGTCTTTCTGAATGTTGGGATATGTCAAGCACCAGCCTCCTAGAGAGACCACACGGCCTCTCTCAAGTTCACTCCCACTGAGGTCCATTCTGAAATGTGGGCAGAGAAACTAGTCTGGGGAGAGAATTCCTGACATACCCAGTTCCCCATGAGGAAAGCCTCTCTCCCTCCCTTTCTCTAGAGGGAAATGTTCCAACTGCATTGATATTAACTGTGGACTTCAGCCCATTTTTTTTTTAATTGTTGTTTTGACAAAAACATGGACTCATGGAACAGCTGAGGCAGCCCCTCCATTTCATTTTACTAGTGAGCATTAATTAACCAAATACAGTTGAGCCATGCTGGGAGTTTCCCCTCATAAAATATGTATTACTCCCTCAACATCCCCCCAAAACAAGGGCTAGTTCCAGGTTCTGTTGCTTCTGACTGAAGCTCTTGGGTTTCTATCCAGGGATGTAAGGTATCTGCTAAACATAGGATTGATGCTCATATAAACAATAATGAGCCAGATTTCTTGCAGGAGTTGGGCCTTTCCCTGGAAGTAAGCAATGGCCTCTGTGCATTAACTCCTTAGGAACCCAGTGACCCCTTCATCTTTACCACAGCACTGGCCCTGAAAGGTATGTAATGGGACATGAGACAATATCAAGACCAATCTCCCATTTTTCAGATGAAAAAACAGACTCAGGCTAAATGACTCCTTCAGGATTTCTAGTAAGTGACGTGGCCAGATTATCTACCTATCATCGTCTGTCCTTCCTTCCTTCCCTCCTTCCATCCTTCCTTTTCTTCCTTCCTTCCTTCCTGCCTTCCTTCAACAAAAATGCATAGAGTATCTACTATGTGAAAACCGGTGGTGAAGAAGACACAACTCCTGACCAAAGTAAACCTACAGTCTGTAGGGGAATATGGATAAGTAAGCAGGTAATTACAATACAATATAAATAATCACCTGAAGGTGGACACACAGGAGCACGTAGGAAAGACAATAATGGGTGCTTAGGAATGCTTTCCTGGAGAGGGTGGCATCTAAGCTGAAAGATGCTTTACAGCAGTGCTTCTCCACTGGGGGTGATTCTGCCTCACGGGGGATATTCGGCAATGTCTGGACACATTTTCCATGGTCATGATGGAGTTGGCGGGGATTGCTGTACAACTGGAATCTAGTGGGTAGAAGCCAGGGATACTGCTAAACATCCTACACTGCACAGGACAGTCCCCCACAATTATCCAGCCTAACATGTTAGTAATGCTGCTGAGGTTAAGAGACTCTGCTTTAGAGTTAACCAGGCAGAGGGGTGTGTGATTGTGGGTGTGTGTATATGTGTGTATGTAAAATAGGTGAGATGTGCATACATGGGGGGAGGCGGGTGACACTCTAGTCAGCATTTTAATGAAAGTTACTGTAATAACTTAAAACAGACAAACAAACTCCTAACATACAGATAGTTCCTGAAAGCTACAATAAAATTGAGGACACATTATCCTGTTAAATCATTCAGTAATGAGAGAGGTAAATATTCTTATTACCATTTTTCAGATGAAGAAAGAGACTCAAAGAAAACAAGTGGCAGAACTAGGGTGGCAACCCAGGCTCCATTATTCTATATAAAAGCAATAAGATAGCCAACTCTTCCTTGTGCGTTAGGAAGTATTCTAGGTACTGTACGTGTATTACTTAGCCCTATTATTGTTCCCATTTGGACATATAAAGAAACTGAGGCACAGAAAGATAAGTAACATCATCATGGATTCAGTTAGTGATGAAGCTGGGATATCAGATACTCTGGATCCAGGGTTTAAGCCCTTTATCTCAACACTATTCAGTATATAACACTCGGTGACATTTATTAAACACTGGCATTTACATCCAAATCTACTGTTATTGCAGGTACTTTGTGTTTTTTTACTCCTCCTTCTGATGTTACTATTACGATGTTTGTATATTCCCATCTTACTGCTCAATGATTACCAAACAAGAATGGTCAAAATACCATTTGTACACTAACAGTAAATCTGCTTGGCCTCCACTTTGGATAGATAAAGATTTCCTAAATGTTTTAGATGTAGGTCACCTGCAATATCCATCCTCAACACATCTAGCCTGTGTATCTCCCACAGGCTAGAATGGCTAATATTGATGCCTAGAATTAAGAAAGCTTGATCACTTTTTGTCAAAATCCATAGGTTTATACTTTCAAGCAGAAGTTCCTGACTTTTATGTAGCCTTCTGTGATTTTTACCCTGACATTCTTTCTCCTTGAAATTACACACTCATTTTTGAGACGGTAGTGGACCAAATATTAGTCTTCCCATTTTACCATTGACTCTGAAACTCAAAGAGTTTAAGTGACTTGTCCAAGATCAAACAGCTAACTAAAGGGAGAGCTGTTCAGCCTAGTTTACATTACACAAGACCAAGATATTCAATTTTGTTTTCAGATCAGGGAAAACAAAATGCCTCCCGAGTCATTCTTTCCTCTTTATAATCAAATGTTTATGTGATTAAGCACAGGCCTATATAAGCACCCAATACACACAAGCTATTATATTTTTAGAGGGCTTTTTGGTGGTGTTTATTACTAAAATCTGTAATTAAGTCAATATTCTGGAACTGCTCTTTTCCCAATGACTTCAGAGGAGCCACGTATCCCCAGGATGGCTGTCTTCTAAAATCTCAGCAAATAAACTGGTTTGGTGACCTTCTTAATGCCTGGGCAGCACGTTTGCCATTGTGGAAGAGTTTATACTTTGTAGATTAAGAAGAGATTATCGGCCAGAGATCACAGAAAGCTGTCAAAGCTGATGAATGGTGGGTCTACAGAAGCTTCACCAAGAAAAGACATCTTGCATCAAATCGTCTTCCCCAAGGATCAAAGGTTTTGCTTGCACTTGTTTTAAGTTAGTTGCACGGGGTCTGTTACACAAACGTCACAGAAATATAAAAAACAACTGTGTGCAGTAGTGCCACAATTTGCCTTAAGTGCTAGAAATTTAAATAATTTGTACTCAATACTCTAACCCCCCAAAAAACCTGAGGGGACCAAGAGATACATTCCTTTCCTTCAAAAGATAACATCATACACTGAGCATTCTTTGGGAATCAAAAGAATATGTTCCTATTTCTTTATGCTCATATAAGAGTTCCATTTATTCTTTTAAGTTTTAAATGAAGATAACAGATATATAACTATTAGAAATAGTCACCCTTTGGGGCTTTTGGCTTCTTATATTGTCCTTTCCTCTTACTTCCCTCCTCTTCCCAGTTATCAAAGAAGAGTTCAGAAAATAAGATTAAAATATAAGAAGAGGGACAGAAAGAAAATCTGGTCAGTCAAAGGCTAATAGATGTTTACAGGCCCTATTTTCAGGATATTCAAAACTGAATTTTCAGTATTTCTAACCTGAATATAAAGGGAATAGCAAAGGCCTTTAACTTAAACTTTGAACCTCACTTTGTACCACTAAAGTTTCTGAAATTTTATTGCTCTATAAAATTCAGGTTTCTTTGTTAAATTTGGGGGGACTAGATTTCTCTATCACTGACCTAGAGAATGAAATCAAGAAAAAGCTCTGTTTGCAGTCCTATTTGTAAAGAATTTTAAAAGACTTTCTGAAAACCCTTATCTGAAATGATTACTGTACACGTTGTGGGTGAAGTTTAGTAGTGGCTCATGCACATGTTTTCAAATAAACACAAGTACTCAAGGTACACTCTGGGAGCCTTTCTAAATCGTGACATCTTAGAGAACAAGTCAGACACCCGTGTAACTCCTGCGACTTTATGGTTAAAATAAAACAGCCTACAAGAATAGCCACACCGGCTGTCTGCTTTTTTTCATAATGTAAGTGAACTTACACTGCACAAAATTAATTTACCAGACATATCATATAAAGAAATCTCTTCATTCCAGCAGGCAATTTGAGAAAATACTGCAGTAACAGCCTGTAAAACTTGAACTTCATTCACATTGTATAATCCACTGTCTTCTATCCATTAGTCCACTAGTCTATTGACATTTATCGTCAAGGAAGCATTCCATTTTCCAATAAGGTGATGAAGGGCATTTGGGTTATTTTTCCTTTAGGTGAAGTTCTCATTGTTTTCTCCAGCGCAACTCATTTGCTTTCAGTTTAGTCTTTTAAAAAATGACTTGTTTGTGTAACACAAAAGGTCATTGGTGGAAGGAGGGAGAAATTAAACCAACTTGTCTTATGTTTATTCGCTGTCTAGTACTTAGTGCATAGTTAATGGCAGTGTTTTTATTATATTACGACTAGCTTAAAATAGTTATGTTAAAATAGGATATGGATAATAACTGAAACTCCCTAAAATGGTAGATTATGCCATTAATCCTCAAAGCAACTTTATAGAGTAGGGACTACTTTTTAACTCCATTCTACAGATGAGGACACTGAGGCACAGGTGAATGAAAGTTTCCACAGCAAATGGTAAGGCTGGACCTTGGGTGTTCTGGCTCCATAATCTGTGCTATACATCACTATTCATTGATTCTCCATGATTAGTGATACTTTGATGGTACTTATTATTTATGTAAACTTTAGGTTCCCTCCTAGATACTTGCTAATTTTTCACACCTTGGATGTTTCCACTATGTGGGACAGCGAGGTTAACAGGTCAATTTCATTGTACGCTTCATCTGAAAGAAGATTGTCCTACTGGATACTATTTGTGAGCCCAATATTTAAAGCTGTCTCCCAATATGCCTTGTTGCATTTATTTTATGAACTATATTTAGATTCAAATTATAAAAACTAATTTCACATGCACACTCAACATCACCTTGCCTTCTGAGTCCTATTCTGATAATACTCTCCAGGCACTATCACATCATCCTATGTGCTTCTCTTACTTCGCTGAATTACTACTGTCTGAAATTATATCTTTATTTATTTGTTGATTTTTTTCAGGCTCCATCTCCCCTTCCTCAGATGTTAGTCCCACAAGGACAGAGACATTCTCTGTCTTGTTCACCCCATCACTAATACCTACAGCATGATTCCTAGATCATAATAAATATTTGTAGAAAGAATAAATAAATATATTCATTGATTTTACCATTGAATATCAGAGGTGGGAAAGTGTAGATATCACTGAATTCTTTCATTTCATAAATGAAGGAACTATGGTCTGATAAATGAAGAACACAAAAGTCAAATCTTAGTTTTTATTTCATCTCTAGGAACTTGCACAATGCCTGGCACAAAATACGTGCTCTATAGTTATATATAGGTTTACTACGGCAAAGCCAAGACTAGATCAGGCATCCCAACTTCAAGACTGGGGTATGTTTTCTATTTTTCACAGGTATGTGATGTCCTTTCAATCAGGATTTCCTCTGTTATCTGAGAGATTTTCTTTATTTTAGAAATGGCACAGCGCTTACTTTTTACTGCCACAATAGAGTAGAATGCTTGAACCAAGCAGCCTTAATCTTGGCCAAACCAAATATTATTTTCATTCCAGAATATGATATAAAAATGTCAGGAGACTTTTCTGGTAGGTTATAATTTGTCCTTCCCAATTAAGGGAGGTAAAATTTTAGTCACTTTTACTGAAGAGTTTAATACAAAATACTATAGGCTCTCTGTAGCTACAACCCTGACCTTTCATGTTTATTATTTTATTAATAACATAAAGACCATCAAAATGAATCTACAGTCAGGAGCCCCATGTTTCAACCCTATCTTGCCCACTGATCACTGAACATCCTTTTGAAATGGAGACTATTTTAATTTTCTAAAGTTCAACATTTATGAATACCTAGAGATTTCTGTTTCCATTCTAGACTTTGCAATGTTTTTAGAGTGGGTAAGAGTTTAAAATTCTACTCCACTATTTATTATATCAGTTGCATTTAAATAAATAAAATTAGCATGTTTTCTTTCACCCAGCAGAAGAATAAAAAGCTGGCATTTGGAGCAAGGAGACATGAATAAACAATCCCAGAAGACTTACCAAGACAAGGACTAGAGTTTCAGGGACAGGATATTGGCTTAATTCTCACATGGGCCAGCATTTTCCAGCATGCCATAATAGTTATGAGTCCCCTGGGTATGTTTGAGGGGCACAGGAGGGAGCATTTCATTTAAAAACAAGCAATATGGGGCCAGCCTGGGGGCGTAGTGGTTAAGTTCATGCCCTCCATGCTTTGGCGGCCTGGGGTTTGCAGGTTTGGATCCCAGGTACGGACCAACGCACCGCTCATCAAGTCATGCTGTGGCAGCGTCCCATATAAAGTAGAAGAAGATGGGTATGGATGTTAGCTCAGGGCCAGTCTTCCTCAGCAAAAGGAGGAGGATTGACAAAGGACGTTTGCTCAGGGCTCATCTTCCTCACAAAAGCAAATAAATAAAAATAAGCAATGTTAGATTTCTTAGACTTGATAGATATATTCAGATACTAAAATAATTGTTGTGCTTTACCACAATTAAAAATAATATTAATAAAATAATTGGTTCATCACAGTGTTTCAATTATGAGTAAAGTCACCCAATTTAATTCCCTAAAATGATGACCTTTTTAAAAAAGGTAAACTAGTTACTTTATATTACTGAAAAAAAGCAATTCAAAATAGCCAGGGACTGGCTCCTAGGATGATTTGTTAACAAACCTCTCTAAGAAAAAAGGTTAATTAAGCAGTCTTTTTCTCCCCAAATGAAAGTCCTTTAAGGAATGCCAAAGTGAACTTAGAAGTCTGTGAAAAATAAAATCTTAATTAAGCCACATTGTGGGTTTTTTGTTTTGTTTTGTTTTGTTTTTTGTGAGGAAGACCAGCCCTGAGCTAACATCCATTGCCAATCCTCCTCTTTTTGCTGAGGAAGACTGGCCCTGGACTAACATTCATGCCCATCTTCCTCTACTTTATATGGGACGCCGCCACGGCATGGCTGACAAGCAGTGCATCGGCGGGCTCCCGGGATCCGAACCAGCGAACCCTGGGCTGCCAAAGGGCGAACTAAACTGTTGCACCACAGGGCTGGCCCCCACACTGTGTTTTAAATGCAGGTATGGAAATCAAGTACACAAAGTTAATATACTTACAAAGATTTTTCTGTTAATTTATTTTTTTACAGCATTTATACTGTAGGCAGTCCACCTCAATCAAAGAACAATGACCTATGTCACACGAGCTTTATCCTAATTATAGCCTCTGGAATTCTTTTAGCTATGACTTAAGGTGACTGGTGACCGACACCTGGCTTCAATGGAAAGTGAGATGTAAGCTGTATGATTCAAAAATCATACAAAAAAGTCATTGGAAAAATAAATAATCACATGGAATATATAACCAGGGATGTATGAAAAAATATGCTTTAACACCCTAGAATTCATAAGGGCAGGTACATGGATGTCAAAAAAGATGAGAATGATGACATGCTAATCGAACTGTTAAAGGCCCCAATTTAGGAGACAAAATTTCTTGGTAGCAAAAAAAAGTTATTAAAGTCACTCTTGCAATTGGTATCCGCAAATTTTTTCACTGATTTTCTGGAACTGTTAAATCTTTCCTCACCATTATTCACTCTTATTTTAACTTACAGCAAAATATTCTCAGGGTTCAAAGCATTTGCAAGTTTATTTTTCTATCCCCGATTTTCATTTTCTAAGATCAAGAGTTCATGGGCTTTTAGTAAATACAACTCAACACTCCAGTTTCTTGGGAGCTTAAAACATTTAACAGATAATATACTTAGGAAGAATAAATAGCCTTGTGTGCAAAAACACTTTACTGTATTAGAATGCACTACATTTAGCAATTTAATAAGTTGGGTATAACTAAGATCATATCCAAAGGCGTTTGTTATAGGTGGTATCAAAAGTTAAAACTTTGTATAATTAACAATACAGTCCAGGAGCAAAAATTTCCTATTACCAAATCCTTCAACTCGGAAATTTTGGAATGTTCAACTGAATCAAGTGAGTTGTATTTTATAATCGGCAGAGGTTAATTAGAGCAATGTGCCCATTGTAAAGAGGGGTACACTGAGCCCCGATGAAATAAGAGACTGACCCAAGGTCAGCAGGGAGCAGACTCCTTCTCCATCTACTGCTTTCTCTATTGCCACATTGCCCGTCTTACAAAGATCTCCCAGTTACACGACACTAGCCATACTAGCAGAGGCATAAAAAAATAGACAACATGGTCCTCACCATCAAAAATCCCCAAATTATCGGGGCCATCTGGTGGCGCAGCGGTTTCATCCGCGCTTGGCAGCCCGGGGTGCGCCGGTTCGGATCCCGGGCACCGGCCGACGCACTGCCTGTCAGCCATGCCGTGAGGGCGTCCCATATAAAGTAGAGGAAGATGGGCACGATGTTAGCCCAGGGCCAGTCTTCCTCAGCAAAAAGGAGGATTGGCAACAGATGTTAGCTCAGGGCTGGTCTTCCTCACAAAAAAAGAAAAAAAAAAATCCCCAATTTATCATGTCTATCATTGTGATTTTAAGCAATTTACAACTATCCTTAATCCTAATAAGTACATCAAAATTTTTCGAAGAAGTTTTGTTTTAGTTTTTTGGCTGAAAACTGTGTTTGTTTTCAGACTCTCACTTCCGTATTATTTTCTAAGTATAATAAAAAACATTTTGTTTACATGCACATTTTCCTTCTCACATATTTTCCCAAGCACTTTACAAGAAGATCTTGAAATGTTTTTTCTCTTTGTAACTCCTTCCCTACCTAACTCTGTTTGGGCTTGGAAGTAATCACCACTCCTAGCAGATGCTACTCCAAGTTTATTTTTGTTGTTGTTGTCATGTTCTTGTTGAGATGGGGGGAAAGAAAGCAAATTAAAGCAGCATCCGGCTGCTTGCCGCAGACTGCAGGGGTAGGTATTCACTAAAACTTTCGTGGTATTTAAATGCTTATTGAGTTATGCCTATTAAAAGTCCCTAGAAACTAAAATATTTTTGGTAACTTTATGGATCACAGGAAAAGAAGCTTTATTTTCTGTCTAAAAGCTGACTTTTTTGGACTAGAGTATTGTGGACACCTCATCATTGTGTCATCACCCAATCTCTGCTCACAAAGGACCAGGACTATCGAGAAACGACAGGGTGGAGGAACTCAGGCTTGGCTCTGTGCTACTTTTTAAAATTTATTTAATTTCCTAAGTAGCTAATACATTTATATACTCCAAAAATTAAGAAGTGTTATGAGGTGCTCTGTGGAAAGCCTCCTGCCCCCTCTCCCATCTCCCAACCCCAAACAGGTAACCAGTGCATTTACAAAACATATTTCTGAGGCGGTTTTGCAGCATCATACAAGAAAATATGAATATATTTTCCCAGCTTTTTCTCACATAAAAAAGGGGCTCACATTATTTAAGTAATGAATATGAATATACACACACATATGTATACACACACACACCCATACAACTACTCCCTAGATAAAACAATAGCACATCTCAGTAACGCAGAAGCCTCTGTCCTCCTTCCCAGTTATTTCCTTCCACCTAAAGGTAAGACCTATTCTGACTTTTATCCCGATAGCTTAGTTCTTGCAGTTTTTGAGCTCTATGTAAACGAAATCATAGTGTATGTTCTTTTTGTGTCTGACTCCTTGTACTAACTTCTTAATATGCACGATCTTATTTAATTATTAAAGCAACTCTGCAATAGTGACAATATCATTCTCACTTTACAAGTCACAAAAATGAAGTTCTACCCGGTTGAGAGATGGACCACGTCATAACACTAATGTTGGAGCTGGTATTAAAACCTGCGTGTCTCCAACATTAAACCTCTGTTATTACCGGGCATGATAGTCTTACAGGAATATTTTTTCTCTTCCAGCCCCTCTATCTTTGGAATTATTACCACTGAGTGACCATGATGTGGTCTCCCATGCCCTCCTATCTTCCTCCTTTCAGCCATCGATCCATCTTTCCATCCATTCAGCGATTCTTCCCCTCTCCAGCCACCACGCATTGCCCTGAGAATGAAAATGACTTTTACTCCTGACAGAGCTGCAGGAATTCAAGAGTTATATTTGTAAAAATCGGTCTTCCTGGGACTTCTCCACCTGTATATTTTCCCCATTTATCAGCTTGGATTTTGAATAGTATACCTAGTTTTTTTTGGCTTTACTATTACATATTCTAAATTTTAAATATTGTTTCTAATTATTAATTAAAGTTGGCCAATAACTACAAAATCAATTCTATTTGTTTCCCCAGGAATATAGAGAGCAAGTACACTGATTTTAAAAAAACAATCTCTAGGGAAACAGCAGTTAAGCTTATTTTGGGATGTGGGAAGAGATATTATTAGGTTGCAAGACTCAAGTCCTAATGCAGCTGAGCCCATCAGGGAGGTGGGAGTCAGCCGCAAAGGGCACAAGGAGACATCTGGCAGTGAGAGAAATGCCCTGTACCATCTTGACTGTGGTGGTGATCTCACAGTTGTATACACCTGGCAAAATGCATTGATGTAAATTTTCAATGCATGCAGTTTGTCATGTATAAATTATACCTCAGTGAAGTTGACCTAAAAACAAAAAACTGGAAGAGAAGAGAACTGACTCGATTTTTCTACATTTCCCTCCTAACCACCTCTCATTTCTCCTTGCACTGTCTCCTCCTTATATGAACACAGAGAGGAACCACGGCTTCTAGAACTGCTCCATCTTTCTTTCCCTCAGCCAAAGTTACTTCATTCAGCGAACCCTACATTTAAAAATTCCCAAAGCAACTACTTCTATTGCCCATTATGAAAATTATTCTTTCCTCCCATCATTCTCTGGCTTTTAAAATTAAAACAAGCTGAAAGTAAAGACAAGACAGGCTTTTCATTTACATAGGGAATTAGTAAAAGAAAATAAAAATTGATTTTAGTCCTCACGAGTTTGCCATTTCAGGTTGACTATCTCTGGGTCACTTAGGAAATGGAATTCAGAATGAGAGAACTCAATGTTCATTGCTCAAGATGTAGCCCATATACCTACTTTATAACAATGCTCTGGTTTTTGACTAAAAATGGTCACTACCATCATGTGTGATCCAATATTAAACACTTAAACAATCACTCTGGGACTCAGTTTCTCACGTATAAATGAAGATTCTGGGAGAAATGTTCTATAACATCCTTTACTGTAACAAAAAAAGCATCCTGGGGCCCAGCCCAGTGGCATAGCAGTTAAGTTCCTGCGCTCTGCTTCGGTGGCCCAGGGTTCACAGGTTCAGATCCCAGGCGCAGACTGACGCACTGCTTGTCAGCCATGCCGTGGCGGCGTCCCATATAAAGTAGAGGAAGATGGGCACGGATGTTAGCCCAGGGCCAGTCTTCCTCAGCAAAAAAGAGGAGGATTGGTAACGGATGTTAACTCAGGGTTGGTCTTCCTCATACACACACACAAAAGCATCCCAAAGAAAATGCTGTCACCCCAAAACATAGGTTCTTTGTCCAGCAATTCAAGGTCACAGGACATTCTGATTGACATTCTGTGCATCCAAAATAATATTTGGTGTAGGTTAATATATTACACATATTCTAAAAATGTCAATCAAATATGTTAATTTAAAGCTACTTCAATTATATATTTTTTATAATATTTGAACATTGTTAATCCAAATGTGCACACACTATGTACACATAGTGGTAAAACCAGAAATTTATAATGTAGTTAATATTTTCATTCCTGTTTACCCTAGACTTATCAGATATATGATTAAAAACAAAATTTGATTTAAAATACATCTTATCCTGGGGCCGACCTGGTGGCACAGTGGTTAAGTTCGTGCACTCTGCTTTGGCAGCCTGGGGTTTGCAGGTTCGGATCCCAGGCGTGGACATACACACCGCTCATCAGGCCATACTGTGGCAGTGTCCCACATACAAAATAGAGGAAGATTGGCACAAATGGTAGCTCAGGGACAATCTTCCTCACCAAAAAAAAAATAAATAAATACATTTTATCCTACAGCATTGTATCAATGACATGTATGAAAAGCCATTTATGTGAAACATCATTGTTTTGGTTTGTTTTAAGTAGTGTTGTTTTTAGTGCTAGCCATGGTTCAGGTCCTTCATATATATAATCTCATTTAATTTTTAAAAATTTCTATGACATAGGTTTTATTATTATCTTCATTTTATTACCAAGAAAGCCAAGCTCATAGAGGCTCTTGAGAGCTCAAAATTGCAGGCGTCAGACTTTGAAGGCAAGAGGTCTAATTCCAGGATTTGAGCAGCTCTCATCTTCCATAGCTGTTTGGAAAATCCATCTTTAATTGCTTTAGATTTCTATATCAGGTAGGAGAATGCATTCATGGAATATTATGGTGGCAACTGCCTCCAATTAGGACCATTTATCAAAATCTGTGAGGAAAATCTGGACTGAGGAAGAAGAAGAGGTGGCAAAGCTGACTCAGTTCAAATTCAAGATCAGCTGTTAATGTGCAGTGTCATTGGGCACAATTATTAAACTTTTCGGGGCTTCAGTTTCGATTTTAAATTGGGATTAGTGGACAATCTCTAAAGTATACATCATCAGCACAAAACGAGCCAATTCCCATTTGGGCTAACACTTTAGGTGGGAAAATAACTTTGTCTGTCTATAGCGATATTCTACCACAGCCTTACAGAATAATCATTTATATAAATGCTAGGCATTTTTATTGTTAAGAAAATAAGGTGCCTTTGAAATAGACCTATATCAAAGTCTCACTCATAACTATTTTATCAGAGGACTGTATCAAACATTTGGCTCATACACTTTTGCTGATATCCTGTACAGACATTTGAAACGTGCCATCTTCTCAGAAATAGGGATGAGCACAACCATGAGGCATTTCCCTACAGACAATCAAACAAACAAATATACTGATTGTCTTTCAACTGAGCCAGGCTAATTAGCAGAAAAATTAATTAACCAGGACTGGCTATATAATTTGTGGAGCCTGGTGTAAAATGAACATAAGGGGACCCTTGTTCAAAAATTGTTAAGAATTTTAAGATGGAGACAACAGAGTATTAATCAGGCATGGGACCCTACTGAGCATGGGGTCCTGTGTGATTCTATAGGTCACACACACGAGGCAGGACTTGGTGCTAATAATACGAGGCAAGGAGAGAACATGAAATTGACTTGAGTCACATTCCCAAGTTCATGTTCTTAAAAAACTTAATTACAATAATGATAAAAAACTAATCTGATCACTTAAACATACAATTTTAAAATAACATATTAAGGTTCTAAAAGTTGTTTGCAATATTTCTTTTCAATTTCAATGAAGTTATATGTTTGGAATGTAATTCTTCATTTCAACTGTGGTTTATGATATGCTATTACTGGTCAAAAAAGCAAAAGCATTCTACAAATTAAACTAATTTTGTGAACTCTCTTGTAGCTTTTTCTATCTTGGTGTCTCTTTCACAGGCTTTTTTTCCTAAAGATTAACTCTTAAATACAGAGTCTTCAGAACATCTCCCTTACCTGTCAACTTACTTTATCTTACTGGTAGAAGAAAAACTTGGCAAAAATTTTGTAGCATATTTGTCATTAACTACCAACATTTTAGATGCATATGCCCTTGAACTTACCTCTATGTATTTATCACACAGATATAGTTTTATAAGACCTCAGTCATATACAAACAAAGATGTTATTACAACATTTTTACTATAGCACAAGATTGGAAAAAATCTGAAATTCATCAATAGAGGACTCATAAACTAAACTACAGTATATTCATGAAATAGAATTCAATATAGTGATTACAAACAAACATTTACACATACTAGCATGACAATATGTCCAAGATATATGTCAAAAAACAAGTTGCAGACCAGTATCTACATGCTATAAATATGAAAATATACACACAGGTATACTTTGGAGCTATTGTGGGTTCAGTTCCAGACCACTGCAACAAAGCGAGTATCAAAATAAAGTGAGTCAAAAAAATTTTTGGTTTCCCCATGAATATAAAAGTTATAATTATATGATACCATAGTCTATTAAGTGTGCAATAGCATTATGTCTAAAAAAACAATGTGAGAGACAATTAAAAAACAATTTATTGCTAAAAAATGCTAACCATTATCTGAACCTTCAGTGAGTCGTAATTTTTTACAGGTGGAGGGTCTTGCCTCAGTGTTGATGGCTGCTGACTGATCAGGGTGGTGGTTGCTGAAGGCTGTGGTGGCTGTGGCAATTTCTTAAGATAAGACAACAATGAAGTTTGTCGTACCAACTGACTCTTCCTTTCACTAATGATTTCTCTGTAGCATGAGATGCTGTTTGAAAGCATTTTACCCACAACAGAATTTCTTTCATAATTGGAGTCAATCCTCTCAAACCCTGCTTCATCAACCAAGTTTGTGTAATATTCTAAATCCTTTGTTGTCATTTCAATGATCTTTATAGCATCTTCACTAGGAGTAGATTCCATCTCAAGAAACCACTTTCTTTGCTCATCCATAAGAAGCAACTCCACATTCATTCAAGTTTTATCATGAGATTGCTGCAATTCAGTCGCATCTTCATGCTCCACTTCTAATTCTAGTTCTCCCGCTATTTCCACCACATCTGCAGTTACTTTGTCCACTGAAGTCTTGAATCCCTCCAAGTCATCCATAAAGGCTGGAATCAACTTCTTCCAAACTTCTGTTAATATTAATATTTTGACCTCTTCCCATGAATAACAAATGTTCTTGATGACATCTAAAACAATGAATCATTTCCAGAAGATTTTCATTTCACTTTGCCATGAAATCACTATCTATGGCAGCTATAGCCTTATGAAATATGTTTCTTAGAGAATAATACTTGAAAGTCAAATTAACTCCTTGATCCACTGGCTGCAGAATGCGTGTTGTATTAGCTGGCATGAAAACAACATCCATCTCATTGTACATCTCTATCTGAGCTCTTGGGTGACAAGGTGCATTGTCAATGAGCAGTAATACTTTGAAAGAATACATTTTTTCCCAAGTAGCAGGTCTCAACAGTGAGCTTAAAATATTCAGTAAACCATGCTGTGAACAGATGTGCTGTCATCCAGGCTTTGTTGTTCCATTTACACAGCACAGGCAGAGTAGATTTAGCGTAATTCTTAAGGGTCCTAGGATTTTGGGGACAATAAATGAGCATTGGCTTCAACTTACAGTCACCAGCTGCATTAGCCCCTAACAAGAGAGTCAGCCTGTCCTTTGAAGATTTGAAGCCAGGCATTGACTTCTCCTCTCCAGATATCAAAGTCCTAGATGGCATCTTCTTCCAACATAAGGCTCTTTTGTCTACATTGGAAATCTGTTGTTTAGTGTAGCCACCTTCATTAATGATCTTAGCTAGATCTTCTGGATAACTTGCTGCAGCTTCTACATCAGCACTTGCTGCTTCACCTTGCACTTTTACATGATAGATCTGGCTTCTTTCCTTAAACCTCATGAACCAACCTCTGCTAGCTTCAGATTTTTCTTCTGCAGCTTCCTCACCTCTCTCAGCCTTCATAGAATTGAAGAGAGACAGGGCCTTTCTCTGGATTAGGCTTTGGCTTAAGGGAATGTTGTGGCTGGTTTGATCTATTCAGACCACTAAAATTTTTTCCATATCAGCTATAAGGGTGTTTCACTTTCTTATCATTCGTGTGTTCACTGGACTAGCACTTTTAATTTCCTTTAAAAACTTTTTCTTTGCATTCACAACTTGGCTAACTGTTTGGCACAAGTCGCCTAGCTTTTGACTTTTCTCAGCTTTTGACATGCCTTCCTCACTAAGCTTAATCATTTCTAGTTTTCTATTTAAAGTAAGACACGTGCAACTCTTCCTTTCACTTGAACACTTACTTAGAGGCCATTGTAGGGTTATTAACTGGACCAATTTCAATATTGTTGTGTCTCAGGGAATAGGGAGGTCTGAGGCGAGAGAGAGACACGGAGGAAAGGCTGTTCAGTAGAGCAGTCAGAACACCTACAACATTTATCAATTAAGTTCACTGTCATATGGGAGTGGTTCATGGCACCCCAAAACAATTAAAACAGTAACATCAAAGACAACTGATGACAGATCACCACAACAAATATAATAGTAATGAAAAAGTTTGAAATATTGAGAGAATTACCAAAATGTGACACAGAGACACGAAGTGAGCAAATGCTGTTGAAAAAATGGCACTGATAGACTTGCTCAATGAAGGGTTGCCACAAACCTTCAATTTGTAAAAAATGTAATATCTGGGAAGAGTAATAAACCAAAATGCAATAAAATGAAGTATGACTGTATATGATTTATCTATTTACATATGTATATGCTCATCCTTTTGATTTAAATGGATACTATGTTGTTATTCATAATACTAACAAAAATAATAGCTAATTTTGAATGCTTCTTCAATAAGATAGGTGCTCTTCTAACTTAAAATACCAGTTAATCCTCGCAGCAATCCTATGACACAGGTATTGTAATCATCCTCATATTACAAAGGAGGAAATGAGAAAATCGAGGAGTAGAGAGGATCAGTGACATGTTTTAGGTCACACAGCTGGTAGGTGAGGCCCAGGAATTAGACCACAGACCTTGCAGTCATAACCACTGAGTGGTACTACCTCTCATGTGTGCACGATGGGGACGGTACAGTTTGGATACACACAGGAAATGTATGGATGTTTATAAGGGACCTGTTAACAGTGATCACCTCTGGGGAGGGATGAGGAATGAAGGCTTACTTTGTATGTCACAGTCAATGGAACTTTTAATTTTTGTTTAAATTATTTTATTGGGGTCATATTGGCTTACAACATTGCGTATATTTCAGGTGTACATCACTATATTTCAGTTTCTTTTAATTTTTTTACATTGAAAATGTACTCCCTAAAAATATATTTTAATATTCAACATGTGCAACACTTCCAGTTTTATACCTTGAAACCTCAACTGCAGAAATTTAAAAGTAGCCTATGAGAGTGGAGCTCCTGCCCTCCAGTTTTCGCCATTGAAAGATTAACTTGAATTACAAACTTGTGAAGATTCTTTGATTTACTCAATACTTAGGTTCTTTCGATACATAAGATTGACTTTTTACTGCTTTGTAGAGTATGCAATTTCATAAAATACACATCAAACTCATCCAAATAGCCAGTCATTTAGCTGTCTGTTTGGTGAACTTACGCATTCTGTCATATACTGTGAGCAAAATACAGCCGAATGTGATCAGGCTGCTGTTTATAATTTAAGACAGGGACCTCTAAATGACTCCTTTTTGGTATGTTTCTGGAAAGGTCAGGCACCAACGCGTTTCACCAAATAAAACTCAGGTTTGAAGAATATGCCTTCTAAACTGATTTTTACTACCTGGACTATAACAAGTTTTACTGGGCTTCTTTGTTAAATTGCCCTGACAATTTCTATTTCCAGTTGCTTCAATCATATTAACAGAAGGTAAAGTTCACAAATAGTAAAATATGTCATTGCACTGCATTTGGGTTTTCAGAAATAGATCACACAACCGACAAACACCCAAGACATAATGTTTGGCATTCCAATTCATGTTTGTCTTGGCATATCTCATTTGGGGCCGGACAAGATGCCCTACCACAAACGGAAGTATCTCATTACTCAGGAAATAAAACATGTCTGCACCAAAGACTTGACAAATCCCATTAAATATACCAAAAGAAGGATAGAATTTTTTCCCAAAGAAAGGCAAAAAGGTCGAGGATGTAGGGTCAAAAATATAAGGATAGAAACATTAGTTCTTGTATCGTTTTAAAAATATATGTGTAGAATTCCACCAGAATGCATGAATACTTTACAGAATCATTTCTCCTCCCAAAATATAACAGCATGCTCTATTCAGGGCTGTTCTCAGCAAGAGTGGGGGCAGGGAGTGTTTTCTAGGAAATGAAAACAAGGCCATGTGGTTTCTGAAGGTTTACTAATAGATCCACAATCTATTATTTATTTTATGAGTCAGTATATATTTCTTGAGCCCCTATATGCCAGACATGGGGCTAATACAATGGGAGAGACCAGAAGTAAAGGGCCAATGTCAAAATGTTTTAAGTCATTTGACAGGATAATTATAGGAGGCTGGGAAGGCTCAAGGAGGGGACATACAACTCAACACAAGTAGAGGCACTGTCCCTCAAAGTGGTCCTGAAAGTAGTGCCATCTATTCAGAGATCTGAAAAATGGTTTTGTATTATTTCACCATGGAGGATAGGGGTGGATCGTGAAAGCAAATCTTATGCATAAGCCTGAAGTTGAGAAAGCACATGACAAATTGTGGTGACTGCTGCATAAAATTTATTTCTTGTGGGCATTTAGCCTTATATTAGTTTGGCCCTGTTCTCTAGATGATGCTTATGCATTAATCTGTCATATTCACTCTAGACTCTACATGTATTAATGATAGGGTCCACATGTATCTTGTATCTGCTTTCATCAGTTAATACGCCATATCCACCTTGGTGGTTGTCCTCAGATAAAGAAAATAAATCATCTAGAAATATTTAAAATAAAGTTTTTAAAAAACTTCTTTTAGAATAGGTCTTAATACAAAGTAAACTTAATATTTTTAATTAACATTTCTCCCTATGAGAAGAAAGCCAAATTTTTATACCTGCAAACATGCAAAAAGGATTAGGTGGCCTGAAGAGAAAATCTCCATGTGCAGCTTAACACGAATGTATATTAACAATTCTTTAATGGATATGAGTTCAAAAACAATTTGTTTCCCTTTTTTTGTGCTGAGCTCCTCTTACATCTGAGGAGAAAGAAAGGTCTGCACATCCCAATGTTGATGTGCACACATCTTATTTCAGTGTCTGAATTACCGTGGCTTGATGAAAACTTTGAAAGAGGAGTGTCCCTTCTACAAACCTCATTCAATCAGTCACCCATTAACTCAACAAATATTTACTCTTCATCTACTATGTGCCAGGACTTTTGCTAGGTACAGAGGCAACAATAGGCTCCCTGTCCTCTGTAGAGGTGAGATGCGAAGCACTGTGGATTTTCCGCTGATAGGTACTGGCATGGTTTTGTATGGATATACTGGTTATGAACACATTGAAATACTTCCATACCTCTTGGAAAACACTTTCTGACTGAACCACCATACCCCATCCCCACAAAGTGTCATTCAGACTCCCTGATTACCCTGACTCCTTTCCTAAGACCCCTAGAATCATCTCATAATCCAGTTAAAACCTGGCACAGAAAAGGGGGTATCCAGGACCCCCTCTCCAGCTCTTTGGTCGGTATCTGGGCTTTACTGGCCAATAACAATGCCATACTGACAATTTAATATTGTGACTGTCACCCCTGCATACAGGTCAACAATCCAGTCCAGTCTGCAGCCTAGGACCACATCACAAAATATTTGATACATGTCTGATAATTCATTTTTATTATATTTTACAAAAGCATCGGTCCACACCAGATTGGAAATGAAAACAACACGCCCTGAAATACACAGCTTGGAAAGCAAGTACTCTGCTAATACCAACATTCTGTGGTGAATGCTGCATATAAAGAACATGAATGAAACACATAAAGAATACATAAACCAAGCATTCTATTGGCATAAGAGAAGACTCTTGGCTACCTCTCACATTCTCCCCAGCCCAAGCAAGGAACAAGAAATGGAGACATACATACAGAAAAAAATATGCCAGTAAGCACACTTAATTTCTACATTGACTCAGGAAACATTGGGACCTCTTGCCTCTCAGCTATTCTGGTTAAAGTGTAAATTAAGCAGTGCCTGCCCCAAGCAGTTTTGGTGAATATCTCCAGCTGCCTATTGCCTTGACCACATTCTTCTCCTGGTCTCAGCAGCTTCACGCAATTTATATGTATAAAAAACATTTATAAAACCTAGATGAGTAACGTATGTAAGTGAAAGAGTACATTCCATCACTCAAACAATAGCATAACAGAACCAAAACAGCAACCCCAAGGGGATTAACCTGGGAAGTTTTCTGCAAAATTGTAGTCTTGACCTTAAAAAGCATATGACTCAGAAACAATGAAACTAAGAATGTAAGAAGAAATGTATCCTCTCTTATCTTTTAATATCCCATTAGCATTATTACTCTTAGTTTTAAGTCATTTTTTTCCAGATAATTTTTAATTATTTGATTGGAACGATAAATTTGATTTGATTTTAACTGAGGGGAGTCGATCAAAATTATTAGAATATTTTTACAATAGTTAAAACTACTTGTAAAAAAATACCTCAGTCTGGGTGGTGGTTTCATGGGTATATAAAAATCCTTAGCTGGTGGAAGTAAATGGTGAAATAGAGATAAAATGATATGTTGTCTGGGACGTGTTCTAGTGGTTGTGAAGAAATTGAGAAAGAGCTTGGAAGAAACAAGATTGACAGCAGGATAAATGTTGAAATTAGGTGATGGACATGTTGAGGTTCCTTATATTAACATATTTCTTACGTTATATATTAACATACTATTTTCTCTGCCTTTGTGTATGTTTTTAAAAATTCTGTAATAAAGGTAAAAATTTCATAAAATAACTGTATGCATATCTTTTTCAACAAAGCTTAATTTTTCCATACAACTAGCAGCAAGGAATTAATATTATCAATGAATAATAAACTAAAACTTATGAGTAACATTCAAAACCATTCATTGATTTTTATAAATTTGCATTTTAATATGACATGATGGGTAAATTCAGGCAAAGAATAATGTGGAAAATATGAGTAAGACATGAATTTTCTGAAAGTGGAGTAAAAATGTAAAATACTGAAATTTTCTTTCTAGTAAAGGTGTTTGGAAAAAACTTCAAAATTCAGAAAACTGAAAACAAGCAATCCTTTCTTGCCAATTGTATAGCAGATAGAAGGGGACTTTTAAAATTAAATTAAATTTAAAATTCAGTGGTTTACCATTTACATCTTTCTACTCATAAATATCTAAAATTTGTAATAAATTGACAAGACAAATTTACAATATCTTGGAAACGTATCCAACACAGCAATTCTGGGATCCTAAACAGGATGTTTGCCATTTTCCAACACATCTTAGTACATAGACTTTAATAGAATATTTACATTGGGTCAAGCAGTGAAAAAAGTAATTTTTTTCTCTTTCAGATTATTTTATTTATTACTTTATCTTGTATGATTTGCCGATTACTTGAATTGCATATTATAGAACAGTTGTGTTTCATGTGAAAGAATTCTGCCCTAAATTAGTAAGGTAGAAAATGTTTTCCCAATTTAAAGAAAAAATAGTTCATTGATGGATAGAATGTTAACTCTCGTGTATTTTTCTTCAACATTGGCATTGGCAACACTTGCCTGCAAGTGGGCTCTAGAAGATGAAAGAATGAATAAACAAATAGAAAGGAAATCGCACAGAAAAACTCAGACACAGATGTGAATGTTTAATCTGGCTGCTGGTTTTTCTCATGTCCACTTATGCCTGGTTATGATTTTAGATTGCATACATAAAATACAGTCATATGTTCTGCCCATAAAATCAACTCTAGTTATTATAAGAAATTACGCATGGCAGCTTCTCATAGCTGTTTTCTACTTCGAGAGTCTGAGGAAAGATTCCTATAATATGAGCAAACCATCTCCAATGCCAGCACTGATGCAAGATTCTACGTGTTGTTGAAATCCTCTGAGATCTAGTAAGACTTAACGTTGATGTTCTAAAGAAGTTAAACACGCTTAAACACCCACGAGAACAAAATCTTTTGGTGTACGAATGACCTGGACAGAATGTCAATCAGTTTGTAAGCCAAGTCCTGATCCATACTCATTTGCATATACCTTGCTGTGAATCAGGTCCCAAAGTATAGTCTTTAACCATCAATCACATGACCACCCAAAGGGAGTGCTATAACACCATCGAGTTTGTGTTGGTCTAAAACTAGGAGAGTGAAAAGACAGTCATCGCCGATCTAATTTATCATTATACAATCCAAAAATATTGGAGACAGATGGATAATTCATAGCCTCATAGTATTGATGCATGATTCAACAAAATCCCTACTTACTAAGAAAGGCCAAACCTTGTGAACTGTGAGTTTCACTAAAGCTAGTATCTTAACTCCTAAGATACCTATACATTGCCAAGCAGCAAAAAGGAAACCTGCCTTGTTTCACGCCTTAACAAAACCAGAAAGAGGGGCAAACAGCAAGAAGATCATATAATATACCTCAACTGCTAGAGCAGACCAGCTCCTAATCACAAAATCTTTGGAAGTGCAATGAGCATGTTAGCAGCATTAGCATGAAAGGACGTAAATCACTGAAGCCTGTACGCTGGACATCATGCATTTCGCCTGCCCTTTAAAATTGAATTAGGGAGAATATTGAAAAGGAGTCAGAAGGCTGCAAGTTTTCCACTTGTAGAATCTGAACTGCCAAGACCAAGTATAATAGACATCCATGTTTTATTCTCACTAGTTCATCAACTTGTGAAGCAATGTTATATCATCTCCCATTTCTACTTTCTGTATATTCTTCTGGAATAACCCTTGTTGTTCTCTGCATCCAATCTCAACTCTGTTTCCTCTTGTACAAGGGTCTGCCATGAAGTACCTGAAATTCATAGACGGCTCCCCAATCCACACTATAACCTGGAATCATCACTTCTAAGAGGAACATAGAGCTCTTATGAATTCACTTCCTTTAGAATTCTGGAAAACTCAAAGGAATTCCTATAAAATTACCCCAAATTATTCTGTACATTGAAATGTACAACAGTCTGGAGATGGGGACTTGCTTGTATTAAAACACCCTGTTTCCTTACACTGGTGCATTGACCTTTTTACTATCAGGTCAATGTCACCAACAATTAAACATTTGTAGTACTTTTAACTTTTTCTTCCGCTTAAAAATTTATACTCTGCACAGGTGCTACATTTAATCCACAACTTGTTTTTCAGATTGCATTTTAAGGAAGGAAAAGTAAACGAGGATAAACAAACAATTTACAAAAACACAAGCAGAATATAAATGTTACACTAAAATTATTTAGAGAAGAAATAGAACCATAATCTTCAATGCAAGTTATAAAAACCAGTCATGGGAAAGTTCTAGTGAGTGCACAGAGGGGAACAATCTCAGAATCAAGCCATCCACGTGAAAGTAAGAAGAAAAGAAAGTTTAGGTTTATTTTTGCTTTATTTTGCTTTATTTTAGGAGAGTATGTCTGCACAGCCAATATGCCAAAAGATACCTGAAAGCACCTGAATTTTAATTTATCATCATTTTCTATCCATTTAAAAAAGACATACTGGGGGCCGTCCCGGTGGCATAGCAGTTAAGTTCCCACGCTCTCCTTCTGCGGCCCTGGGGTTCGCAGGTTCAGATCCTCGGCATGGACCGACGCACTGCTTGTCAAGCCATGCTGTAGCGGCGTCCCATATAAAGTAGAGGAAGATCACACTGATGTTAGCCCAGGGCCAGGCTTCCTCAGCAAAAAGAGGAGGATTGGCAACGGATGTTAGCTCAGGGCTGGTCTTCCTCACACACAAAAAAAGACATACTGGTAGACAAATGCCAATCAAATTTCGACCCCTCTAGTGGTCTACTCCTAAAGGAAAACTAATGATCTCCATCTATTGAGATGGATCTTAAAAAATAAAGGAAGAGTGGCATTTCCTGAAAAAATTCCTTCATAGCAAATTATCCAGGAGAAGCTTACTCATATATGATTTCAGAACTCTAATTGAAAGAATTTTTAGTGATCAAAAATTTATCTGGGCCCATTTTCAAGTGCTGCAGTATAATATATATTTTAATCAATTGGTTTCTACTTTTCAGCAGACGTAATTGTTCAGCCTCTGCAAGAGAATTAACTTGCTTGGAGTCATCCCATGAAAATCTGACAGCCCAGCATGAGCAGAACCCTAAGGTAAGATTGGAGATGAATCAGGCTTGGACTCTGGCCTCAAGAAGAGTATGGTCATAGGACTATATTGAAAGCCAGAATTGCCATAGAGGCTTAAGATTGGACTGTGATAGACTTTCAAAAGGAAAGAGATATGATAAATTAAGTATGACATGTCATTAAAGTTTTTACAATGTTAATTTGTTTCCAATAAGTAATCATACAGTTTCTTGCCACTTATAAGATGAAATGTCACAGATTGATTGATTGATAGATAGACAGATACTACTTTATTGCCAATTAAAATTTAGAAAAATAATAATTTAGGACAACAAAATTAAGTTGGATTTTAAGAATGCAGTGGTGACATCACAATGATCTGGTATTGTTATTCTAAAATAGGGTTTCTCAACCTCAACATTATTGATATTTTGGACCAAATAATTCCTTATTGTGTGTATGTGTGTGTGCGGGGGTGGGGGTGGGGTCTGTTCCATGCATTGTAGGATATTTAGCAGTATCCCTGGCCTATACCTACTCACTAGATGCCAGTAGCAACTGCCACAATTGTGACAACCAAAAATATTTCTAGAAATTGCAGTTAAGAACTACTGCTCTAAAGCACGCTTCAGATGTTAGCTTAGATGCCACTTTCTCCAGGAAAGCATTCCTGAGCATCTCAGATGAAATATATTTTCTTCACTATGTGCCCCTCTATGCACACCTCTACATAACTGTTTACCATATATAATAATTACCTATTTACTTATCTGTACCTTCCTAGAGACTGTAAGCTTACTTTCATCTGGAATTGTGCTTTATCCACCATTGGTTCTCCACATTCTAGGCACTCTATGCATATATGTTGAGTGAATCAATAAAGGAAGGAAGAAAGGAAGGAAGGTAAGTAGCTGAACTGGCCAATGTGTAGGGAGAGGCTCTTTCATGCATCATAGGATGCCAGTAGACGCCATAAGCACCCCTGTCCCACCTTGTGGCAGCAAAAAATGTCTTCAGACATTGCCAAATGGTACCTGTGGGGGGGAAAAGCCTCTGGCTGAGAATCACTGCTCTACAAAATTGTACAGAGAAATAGCAAATATTTAGTAAAGTTCAATTTTATTATAAATAGAAAGATAAATTTTGCAGTACTTTCATTGTCTCACTCAGTTAAAAGAATTCTAACACAGTAATGGTTTTGGAGTCAGACATGAGATTCTGACATCCAGTTGGCTGTATGACTGGTTAAGTTAAACTTTCGAGCTTTAATTTCTTCATCTATAAAACTGGGACAATAATAACTATCACATAAAGTTCTTTCACCCAAGAAATATTGGTTATTACCCGTTACCTGCTGGACAGACACCGTGCTTGGTTCAGAAGGTATACAATGGCGGCAGGAAGTGTATGGTCTTTGCACTTATGAATTTTATACTCTAGAGTGGGAAAGGGACAGTAATCAATTGTTTCCCATACAAAACGTAAATTACAAATTGTGAGATTTGTAATTACGATTAGATTAGATTCTATGAGCTGAACAAGGTTCTGTGAGAACATATAAAAAGAACAGCCTGACCTACACTGGGGTGTCATTAAGATTTCCCTGAGGAACTGACTCTTGAACTGTGACTTGAGGGACATGTGAAAAGCTAACTGAGAAGGGTGCAGGATGAGAAGGGTGGGGAAATTAAATGAGACAATATGTGAAAGCACATAGCACAAGGCTGGTCTGATGCTTTGTAAAAAAACAATGAATGCAAGCAATGGATTAAAAATAATCAACTTTATCACTGACAAAATTAATAGACAGGAATATGACATTAAACAAAGTACATCTGATTTACTATCTTTCTCACAATTAAAAGATATTCACAATTCATTTTACAGAATTCTAAACTAATTAAGAAATAGTGTTATGAGAAAACTATGATAATAATTGTGTAAAAACAAAAGGTCCTTTTGGAGTATAGAATGTTGGTACCTTTAACATCTTGAGTGCCTGGGTATACAATTTTCCATTGTATTGAATATTATGGTTAAATTCTTCAGTTGGGGAACAACAAGGATTAGCACGTAGTCCGGTCAATAAAGCCCTACTATTCCACTGTGCTAACAGTCCCTATGAGAACTCCAGCCATCAGTTAAACAAATCATTTGGCTGGGAACGAAGCGTTTACCATATGCACGAGTTACTAATTTCCTGGACATTATCAGCCATTAGCTGGTTTCCTGTGTCCCAGCAAACACTGAGGTGAGCCTTGATTGCCAAGATTTCACATTTCAGACATTAATCCATGGACCATTTCCTCCAACTAAGATACAGTAAACCTCTCTATCTGTAGTTCTTTTGTGAAATACATATGAGAAAAGGCCAGAAAGTTCAAGCAAAGGGAAATGTGTAAAAAAGTAAAGCTAACAGTGTACTAGTGTAATTATGTTGGTGAAATTCTTTATTAAAATTTTGGGAACTCAGTTGGCTACAGCAAGAGCAGTATGGAACAGAACGAATCACCAGGAAGCTCCCACATAGCATTTGGGGATTTCCTTAGAACTCACAGTGTGTCCAGATGGATAACCATTGTCATTCCCTTCCTTCATCGTCTAGTGTTGCTCTTCGGCTAACTAGAATTCCCAAAAAGGGTAAGGAATAGACTTGATTCTTCTTAATTCTGCCCAAAACTTCCCTGCCTATGTTTATCCAGAAGAGATGTTACCTCTATCTCTTACTCCATTTAATCTTGGTGACCTCAAGACCTAAAAAAATAAAAAGGTGCCACATCAGACAAAAAAGACTGAGAGTCTGAAGTGAACACTTAAGTGACCAGAGCATTATTATTTTCTGCTTTCAGTATTCTAATTCCTGATTTATTTAATGTGTAGGACAATGCTACTAAGTTGTTTACAATTAGAAATTAATTGCACAGTGAAGCATCTGAATAGTATAATGGGGAGGTGGCCTGGTTTTTAATACTGTGAGCATGACTGACAATATGTTATTAGGGTAAACACTTGTCCTTGAATTTTTAGCATACGTAAAGAGAGTTCACCATTTGACCTTGGCATATCACTTCATCACTCTGAATATTTCTGGAATCTCTTTATGCTTCCTTCCAGCTCAAAAATCTGTCTCTATACAGTGACTATTTAATAAGTTTCAGACTTTGATAAATAATGTTATTAATTTAATCTAAGTAATCTTTTTAGATTTTAAGAGTTTACTGAATATATTATATAGGAGGAGCCCGAATTTTATAATTTCAAAGATGTCATATATACTTTGTCATGTGGAATCACCATATAGAATTATTTGCCTATCATAGTTAAATTTTGTCATGGTTAATAGCAAACATCAGAATCACATTTCCTAAATGATTAAAAAACACAGCATTGTGCAAAAATAATCTTCACATATTTATATGTATTTATACTTATTGGTTATATATGATATATAACAAACATATATACGTTATATTAATTATATTGTTACTAGGGTGAGCTCAATTGTCACAATCAGTCCCTATTTACAGAAAATGAATTTCATTTACATTTGATCAAGAGAGTTCTCATCACTGTTTCTGTTCCAGCAATCCATTAACCAGGACATGTTCTCTGAATAACTAGCTAGGTGAAGTTTTATGAACATTTGCTTTATTTTTTTAATAGAATTTGTCTTTTTTTTTTTTTTTTTTACAAAGTACCCAGTGCTCATGCTAGAGAACTGGAAAACACAGATATGCTATTGAAGAAAAAAAAAAATCACCATACTTCTCTATCTACAGATAACCACGGTTAAGATTTTGATATATTTCCTTATTTGCTTTTCTATGCAAAACAGTTTAAAAAGGAAAACATGGAGTAATATTAATTATCATTTTGTACCTAGTTTTCCAGGTGATTTACTACTATGACAGTTTTTCTCTTAAGATTAAATACGCTTCAAAAAATACCATTTTATTGGGTGCATTTTACGGGTTTGTCATAATCTGTCAAACTACTACTCTACAAAGACTATGTCTATCAGGATTATTCTTGGCTATTTGATATCATTCAAATTTTTCACACTTATAATTTGTGCTACAATAGGCCTTGGTCTGCATGTTGAATTTTTCTAAAGCAAGATTTCCGGAAAGAAATTAATAGTTCAAACTCAACAAAGTAATTTCTGGAAAAGTCAAACCAATTTGCATTTCAACAATTATTAACTTTACCTAAATATTATACTCTTATTTGTTTTAATCATTGCAAATTTGATAGTAAAAAGTGGTATCCTGTTTTTGTTTACATTTCTTTTATTACTAATAATATTTATGATGATTTATAATGTAATTGACCATATATATTTCTTCATCTGTGAATTGTCTGCTCGTGTCTATCCTTATTTATTATATCTGGATATCAGTATATTTACTGAGTGAGGCAATCACTATGTACATGAAGAAGATTAGCCTTTTGCATTTCAACTAGAACGTCTTTCTCAGCTTCATTCAGAAGGCTGAGTGTACAATTTTATGGTCATACCTTCAACAATCGGTAATTGCTACTCCATTGTCTTCTGATTTTTTATCCTATAGTGAATATATTAAAAAAGCTAATTTTTGTTTCTTTTCTCGTTAACCAATATTTTAGCCCCTGCAAATTTTAATTTTAGCGATTTAAATAATGCCAAAATATCTGTATAAGTATGTCTTTTCATTTTGCTTGGAATTTGGTCAGTCCTTTCACTCTCCATGAAAGGAGTATCAGCTCTGGAAAGATGGCTTCAGTTTTATATATTTGGTTATTGCTTCTGTTTCAGCTATCCTTATTTCTCCTTCTGGATGAGATACCAGTTGTTATGTTGGATCTTCACTCTCTAGCCTCCATGTATATCAAATTCTCTCAAATATCAAATTTTTATAATTTGACAATTTTTTTCCTGCATACTCAGAGAGCTTCTTTTATCAGTTCTTCAAGACACTGATTTGATTTTCTATGGTATCATTTCTGCCCCTAACTACCATCAACATGCAATTTAGTTCTGTTAATGTACTATGTTTTCTTTGTAATATTTCTTCAGTTCACTCAGTTCATTTTTCTTCTCAGCTTAATGTTTCTGGATTTTGTCCTATTGAATTTGCACTCAAACTTGTTTCCTCCTTCTAGATTTTTCTTCCTTTTAATTGCAGCACATCTTACATCCTCTAGAGAAGTTGATCACAAATACGGTTAACCTTCAGTATCATTAGAGACACATTTTAAAAATACATATTCCTGGATTCTGCTTTTAGATACTCTGACCTGTTAGTTCCTGGAGCCGAGGAGAAAATCTCTATTGAAAAAATGAGAAGAATTAAAAAAACAAAAAACACCTCCTCAGATGAATCTGATACTCAGGAGGAACAATTGCAATAGACGATGCTAATGTTTGGCAAAATGATGTGTATGATATGGCTTTGTTTGTGTGCTTGTATGTAATTTTTTCTTCTAAAGGTAAAGCAAGGAGAGAGGATAAGAAAAACTAGACTTAGTTGTAAAAGAATTAATGATACAATAGTGGGATGTTAAGAATCTCAACTCTGCGCCATGGTTTCAGCAGTGATTATGTAATCCTTGAATGTTTCTGGGAATTTGTTTTCTGTAAAACTTGGTTTACCAAAGTTACTTGTTGATTATTTTTTCCTGTATCTTTGTATGTTTCACAGAAAAATTTGGAGTGGCTACTTCCGGGATAGATGAAACCAAAGTTGGGTGGACACTTTAATGACTTCTACATTAATAAATCAATACTTTATTTTCTGTTAGTTTAGAATATAGACTTTTGTGTACTGTATTCAATACCCAAGTTTTCTCCAACAGAATAAACTCTTACTTTGTTTGATATTGTATCCTTATAAAGTGGTAATATTTCTTATGTAAATACCTGACTAAGGCTGCTTCTGAAGCCAGATCCCTAAGGATACATATGTGAATGTTGGTTCCCCTAGCAACATGCTATTCTTCTCACGGAATGTGAATTATATTTTGAATGATAATGATTTCAGCAATGTTTATCACCTTACCAGCAATTTACCTTTGAATTAGAAAATATCTTTATGTAAAACTCATTTTGCACTGGGCTTATCAAGCAACTCCGTTCAGTTGCATTAAATGTGAACACCAGGGAAGGCAGTTTATGTTTGACATATGAACATGATTCCCAAATGGACCCTAAAAGTCTAAAGTCTTTCATCAGTATGAGAAAAAAAGGCTAAAAGTTATTCATTAATATGAGAAATGAGCCCTTAGTATTGCTTCACGTGAAAGTTTATTTCCTTTGTTAAAAAATCAGAACTGCTTAGTCACTTTTCCAGAGATATAAAATAAATGGATTTCACTAGGAAAAGGAAGTCTGTATTTGTTTTGAATTTCATCATTTCTTATGAAATTAAATATTTTCTTTTTCTTTGGAATACTTCTTGGATATGGAGAAGGGGTAGATGTGTTTGCATAAGCTGGAATGTCAACTCCCTCTGATTTGGCCAAGAGAGTCTGAGTTTCATGATGTGGTTGAGTAATTCAAGTAGTGGGTAAAACGTGTGTCCTGGAGATGGTGGTGAAAGAGAATCAAGCTGAGTACGATGCCTAACTCATCCACAGCACTCAAGTGTCTATTTTTTCCCCCTGTGTAAGGCATTTGTGAATAGCTCCCATAAGTATTGAAGTGATACAAATCATAATGTAATAAATACAGGATGCACAGAAAACCAGAGATCACAGAGGCCTATCATTCAGTTTTATTATTATTTAACTTTAGGCTCCAGATTCAAGCAAAAGGTAGACATACTGTGGAGCTGTCAAACATTTTTGTATTTATTAACTGCATGGAAAACTCATGGCTACTTATGGTAATTAAACCTCCTTTCTATAAAATATGTATTTTGTGGATGTATGTGTATGCATGCATATTTGCATATGCAGTTGTACACCCAATTTCTTTAAAGATTCTAAAATGTAAGAGCTATCAATCTTGATTTTCAAATCCCTGGCATATGTCTTCTTAAGAAACAAAGATGTCCATCTTCTCCCATCACCACCATCACCCCCTAATTAACAGTTGTAATGATTGCCTTGAAACATTTTTGGTGGGCTCAAGAATTATGTCCTCCCAAATAGCTGATTAGGAAGTTAATTAAAGAATACCATGTGCAAAAGTTAGTTTGAGGTTGCAATGATTTCTCAGAGTTGAAAATTATTATAATAATCACTACTGACTGTTTGTTTATTCATTCATTCATTCATTCATTCAACAAAGATTCATTAAGTTATTGTTATGTAAATCAGGAACTCTAACAGATTCTGAAGTTCACTGTATTAATGATTTTGTCCAGTCTGTTTTTTCACTTTAGAAATCAAATAGCCAGGGAGTGACATCATAACATGGCCAAATAAGACATTCTTTGCCCATATCACCCCTCAACAACAATTTGGCATCCATCAACAGACAAAGTGCCTTTGTGGGAGCTGTGGAATCCAGCACCATACACCAAGGAGTCTCACCCTCCCATGGATCACGTAATAGGCATACAGACTCTGATCCCAGCTGTAGACACTTCAGTGGCCTGTGAACCTGCTCTAGCCCCTCTCAGCTGTAGTCCAGGAATCCCTGGAGAACAACGTCTAAGACAATCACTCATGGATGAGAGAGTTTTTATGGAAGTCCAGGTTTCCAGCAAAAAAGTTCCAGCACACAACTGAAGCAAAAAAAAAAAAAATACAAGTTTGGATGCACTGGAGAGGGTAAGAGAAGTTTGACTTTACCCATGTCACCCTCCCCCAAGATGGCACAGTTCACTGCCAAGAGAGCCCATCTTGGCCTGTGATTTCACCCAAGAAGGAAAGTGAGAGTGTATGAGTGAGCACCCAGTTTCCCCAGATGTGTGGGACACTACAAAGAGGCCCATTTCTCTCTTGTCCCATCCAGAGTATTGACTCATAAGCTGTATGAGTGGAGTGTGAGAAGAGGCTGGGAGAGTGGCAGATAGAACTTTCAAAGGGCATTAAAGGGATGTGGATCCTACTAACTGCACTGGGGACTCCATCAAGAAGTCCACCCACAAGCCACTAGGGACATCTTACCTGTGGATCCCCTCAACTGTCCCAAACAACCCGAGCACTCTGAGCACCCCAACCACACACACTCCCATATAATGTGTGCACTTCTGACAGTGGCAAGAGCAAGCTTTGGCAAATGGTTAATGAGCACACACAGGAAGTGTACCTGAATCTGTGGGCCAGGAAGACACCACAAACTTGAGCTTTAGCTTCACCCTTGAGAAGCAAAAGAGAGGCTGTCAGCACCTAGCCTGATGTGTTGTGGGATTGAAAGAAGGCATACAAGCTTAAAAATTCTTCCACAAGAGGGAGCAAGAAGTGTGGAGCACATGTATTCATAGAAAGTCTAAGAAGCCCTCAGAATTCCTATCAGGGCTGACAAAAGGTATTTCTCTTACAAAGTCAGTTGGTAAAGACTACAGGAGATGACTGCTACTTCAGAAGCAAAGACAGCACCCAAGACTTCAAGGAACGTGAAAAATCAAGGAAACATGACATCACCAAAAGATCCCAATAATCTTCCAGTAATCAACCCCAAAGATATGGAGATCTACAATTTGCCCACTAAAGAATTCACAATAGCTGTTTTGAAGGAGCTCAATTATCTACAAGAAAACACAGAAAGATAATTCAACAAAATCAGGAAAACAATACATGGACAAAATGAAAAGTTTAACAAAGAGATAGAAATGATTTCAAAGAACCACACAGAAATTCTGGAGCTGAAGAATATAATGAATGTAATGAAAAAAATGCAATAAAGAGCATCAACAACAGAATGGATCAAGCAGAAGAAAGAATCTGTGAAGTAGAAGACAGGACTTTTGAAATTCTTTAGTCAAAGGAGAACAAAAAGATTAAAAAAGAGTAAAGAAAGCATATGTGAACAATGGGATACCATCAAGAGAAATAATCTGCAAATTATTGGAGTCCCAGAAGGAGAAGAGAGAGACAGAATGGGGCATAAAACTTATTTAAGGAAATAATGACTGAAGTCTTCCCAAATCTGAGGAGAAATTTGGATATTCGAGTTCATGAAGCTCATAGGTCACCAAATAAACTTAAATGATCTTCTCTAAGATGCATTATAATAAAACTCTCAAAAATCAAAGACAAAGAGAAATTTAAAAGCAGGAAGAGAAAAGAAGCTTGGAACTTATAGGGTGACCCCCATAAGGTTATCAGGGGATTTCTCAACAGAACTCTTACAGGCCAGGAGAGAGTGGGATGATATATTCAAATTACTGAAAGAAAAAAACTGCCAACCAAGAATATTCTATGTGGCAAAGTTGTCTTTCAGAAATGAAGGACAGCTAAAGATTATACTGGGTAAAATAAAGCTGAGGGAGTCCATCACCACTAGACTTGCCTTACAAGAAATGCTGAAAGGAATTCTTCAAGCTGAAATGAAAGCATGCTAATTAGTAACATGAAAAAATATGGAAACATACAACACACTGGTAAAGGTAAGCATATAGTCAAATTCAGAATACTCTAATACTGCAAGATAGTGGTATGTAAACTATTTAACTCTAGTATAAAGGTTAAAGGACAAAGGCATTAAAAATAACCACACTTAAAATAATTTGTTAATGAAGACACACATAATAAAAGGTAAATTGTGAAAGCAAAAACACAAAAAGAGGGGAGAAAAAAGAGTTTTAGTATGCAATCAAAGTTAAATTGTTTTCAGCATAAAATAGACTGTTGTTATCCACAAGATTTTTTATGTAAGCCTCATGGTAACCACAAAGCAAAAACCTACAGTAGATAGACAAAATATTAAGAGAAGAGAATCAAAGTATACCACTACAGATAACTATCAGTTCATGAAAGAAGGCAGCAAGAGAAGAAGAAAGGAAAAAGGGAACTACAAAACAGCTAGAAAACAATTAAGATGACATCAGTAAGTCCTTACCTATCAATAATTCTCTAAAAGTAAATGGATTAAATTCTCCAATCAAAAGGCATGGAGTGGCTGGATGAATTTAAAAAAAAGACCCAGCTAAATGCTGCCTAAGAGATTCACTTCAGTTTTAAGGAGACACATAGGCTCAAAATGAAGTGATGGAAAAAGACATCTGATATAAGTCAAAAGAAATCAAAGGAGAGTAGGGATACCTATATTTATATCAGTCAAAGTAAACTTTAAGCCAAAAATGATAACAAAAGACAAAGAAGGCCATTATTTAATGATAATGGGGTCAATTCATCAAGAAGATATAGCAATTATAAATATAGCAAATATAAATATACTTCAAAATCCAATTTTGAAGTACCTAAATATATTAAGCAAATACTAACAGATTTAAAGGGAGAAATAGACACAGTACAATAATAGTAGGGGATTTTATTATCCCACTTTCATCAAAAGATAGATCATCCAAACAGAAAATCAATAAGAAAACATTGAACTTAAACTTAGACCAAATGGACCTAACAGACATATACAGAATATTCCATTCAATACCAACAGAATACACATTCTTTGCAAGTGCACACAGAACATTCTCCAGGATAGATCATATGAGAGGTCACAAAATAATTTTAAGTAAATTTAGGAAGATTGAAATCATACCAAATATCTTTTCCAACTACAATGTTATGAAACTAGAAGTCAATAACAGGAGGAAAATTGGAAAAATCACAGATATGTAGAAATTAAACAACACACTCCTGAACAACTACTGGGTCAAAGAAGAAAGAAAAAGAGAAATTTAAAAAAAAATCTTGAAACAAACAGAAATAGAAACACAGCATACCCAAACTTATTGGATGCAGCAAAAGCAGTTCTAAGAAAGAAGTTTATAGCAATAAATGCCTACATTAAGAAAAAAGAAAGATGTCAAATGAACAAACTAACTTTGCACCACAGGGAATTAGAAAAAGAGGAACAAAATAAGCCCAGATTTCACACAAGGAAGGAAATAACAAAGATCAGATGAGATAAATGAAATGGAGACCAGAACAACAACGGAAAACACCAATGAAACTAAGAGCTGTTTTTTTTGAAAAGATAAACAAAACTGACAAACCGTTACCTCAACTAACTAAGAAAAAAAGAAAGAAGACTAAAATAAATGAAAGAGGGCACATTACAACTGATATCACAGAAATACAAAAGATCATAACAGACCACTATAAACAATGATATGCCAATAAATTAGATAATCTAGAAGAAATGGATAAAATCCTAAAAACATACAACCTACCAAGACTGAATCTTGAAGAAATAGAAAATCTGAACAGACCAATAACAAGTAAGGAGACTGAATCAGTTATCAAAAACATTCCAACACAGAAAAGCCCAGTGCCAGATGGCTCTCTGGTGAATTCTATCAAACATTTAAAGAAGAATTAACATCAATCCTTCTCAAACTCTTCCAAAAATTTGAAGAGGAGGGAACACTCCCAAACTCATTCTACTAAGCCAACATTACCCTGATAAAAAGCCCAATAAGGACACTATAACAAAAGAAAACTACAAGCCAATATCCTTAATAAATATACATGCAAAAATTCTCAATAAAATACTAGCAAACCAAATTCAATAGCACATTAAAAAGATCATACACCACAATCAAGAGGGATTTACCCCTGAGGTGTAAGAATGGTTCAACATATGCAAATCAATAAATGTGATGTACCACATTAGAATGAAAGATAAAAAATTTATAATCATCTCAATAGATGCACAGAAAGAATTTGAAAAAGTACATCATTTCATGATATAAACTCTAAACAAATTGAGTGTACAAGAAACATACCTCAATATAATAAAGGCCATATATCAAAAGCCCACAACTAACGTCATACTCAATGGTGAAAGGTTGAAAGTTTTTCCTCTGAGATCAGGAAGAAGACAAGTGTGGGCACCCTCACTACTCCTATTCAACATAGTGCTGGAAGTTCTAGCCAGAGCAATTAGGCAAGAAGAAATAAAAGGCATCCAAGTTGGAAAATAAAATTGTCTCTGTTACAGACGATATGATCTCATATACAGGAAACCGTAAAGACTCTAAAAAAAAAACTGATCTAATGAATGATTTCAGTAAAGTTGCAGAATACATAATTAACATACAGAAATCAGTTGCTTTTTTAAACAATAACAATGAATTATCTGAAAAAGAAATAAGGAAAACAATCCCATTCACAATAGCATAAAAAATAATAAAATACTTATTACTAAATTTAACCAAAGAGATGAAAGACCTGTGGACACTGAAAACTGTAGGACTTTGATGAAAGAAATAAAAGATGACATAAACAAATGGAAAGATATCCCATGTTCACTGACTGGAAGGATTAATGTCAGGAAAATGTCCATACTACCCAAAGCCATCACAATACAGTCAATGCAATCCACATCAAAATGTCAATGGAATTTTTAATAGAAGTACAAAAGCAATACAAAAATCATATGAAACCACAAAAGACCCCAAATAGCCAAAGCTGGAGGCATCACACCTCCTGATTTCAAACTATATTACAAAGCTATAATAATCAAAACTGTATAGTACTGGTATTAAGATAGACACATAGAGCAATGGAATATAACCTAGAGCCCATAAATGAATCCTAGCATTTACAGTCAAATAATATTTGACAAGGGAGCCGAGAATACACATTAGGGAAAGCATAATCTCTTCAATAAACTGTGTTGGGAAAACTGGACAATCACATGCAGAAGAATGAAATTGGACTCCTATCTTGCACCACTCACAAAAATTAGCGTGAGATGGATTTAAGACTTAAACGTAAGTCCTGAAACCATAAAACTCCTAGAAGAAAACATAAGGAAAAACTCCTTGACATTGGTCTTGGTAATAGTTTTTTGGATATGACACCAAAAGCACAAGCAACAAAAGCAGAAAGAAATAAGTGGGACCATGTCAATCTGAAAAAGCTTCTGTACCACAAAAGAAGCAATCAACAAAATGAAAAGGCAAGCTCCAGAATGGGATGATGGCATTTGCAAACCATCCATCCAATAAGAAGTTAATATCCAAAATATATAAGCAACTCATGCAACTCAATAGCAAAAACAAAAAATTTGATTAAAAAAATGGGCATAGGAACTGAATAGATATTTTTCCAAAGAAGATATACAAATGGCCAACAGGTACATGAAAAAGATGCTTGACATCACTAATTATCAGATAAATAGAAATCAAAACCAGCATGAGATATCACCTCACACCTGTTAGAATGGCTATCATCAAAAAGACAAAAGATGAGTGTTGGCAAGGATGTGGAAAAAAGGGAACCCTGTGCACTGTTGGTGGGAATGTAAATTGGTACAGCTACTATGGAAAACAGTATGGAGTGCCTCAAAAAATTAAAAATGTAACTACCATATGATTCTGCAATCCCACTTCTGGGTATATATACAAAAGAAATTGAAACAGGATGGCAAAGATATATCTACACTCCCATGTTCATTGCAGCATTATTTGCAATAGCCAAGATATGGAAATAACCTAAGTCTCTATCTTTGCATGAATGGATAAATAAGATGTGGTTTATATATACAATGGAATATTATTCATCCACGAGAAGAAAGGAAATCTTGACATTTGCGACAGCAGGGATGGACCTTGAGGGCATTATGCTAAGTGAAATAAGAGCAGAGAAAGACAAATACTGTATAATATTACTCAATTGTAGAATTTTAAAAAGTTGAACTCACAGAAACAGAGAGTATAATGGTGGTTGCTAGGGGCCAGGGGCTGGGGGAAATGGGGAGATGTTGGTCGAAGGGTACAAACTTCCAGTTATAAGATGAGTAAGTTCTGGCGATCTAATATACAGCATGGTGACTATAGTTAATAATATTGTATTATATACTTGAAAGTTGCTCAGAGAGTAGATTGTAAATGTTCTCACCACAAAAAACAAAAAAACAGAAATGGTAATTATGTGAGGTATGGAGGTGTTAACTAACCCTACTGTGGTAATCATTTTGCAATATATAAGTGTATAAAATCATCGCATTACACACCTTAAACTTATACAATGTTATATGTCAATTATATCTCAATATATCTGGGGGAAAAAAGAAATTAAATAGCCAAGCATCATTGAAGAAACTAGACAGTAGCATTAGCAGCCTTATAATTTCCTTGGAAAGAACAGGCTTTGGGATCAGACAGGTCTGGGTTAAAATCCAGACTTCACTGTTGACTACCCTTGTGAACTTGGGTCATCCCGTTTCTTCATGTAGAAAATGGAGATAATAATACCTATCTCACAGGATCCTAGCATTATTTATATACCTAAATGGGATAATAACTGTAAAAACACTTAACCTATTCACTAGCATAGAGCAGGTACTCAAGAAACATAATTTCCTTTACACTCTACATTCTCTTGTCTGTTTCCTTGCCTCTTTTGGAATAGATACAGTTAAGGGACTTGAAGAGAGTTGCAGAGCACACCAGTGGTAAATGCGAAAAAAAGGTGGACCACATATCTCAGTATGCAGCATCTCTAGTATCCATGCTAGGACGTTAAACCATTAAGAATAATGTATATAAGATATAATTCTAACATTCCAATTCATCCAAGAATTTTCTTTAGGGTACAGTGCAAAATAAGATGCAGAAAGCAATTAAAGTTAGCTAGGAGTAGGGGCCAGGGAAGTTTCCATCCTTTCTCATTGTATTTTCATATGGAAGGATACTGGTCTAACACTCCTGGCCCTTTTCTTACTTATTCACGTACTTAATACTCTCAAATGAGAGGATTAATGACTTATCTGACTGGTGAGTTTGAGAGTAAGAACTCAGAAAGCATGGCTCATTGCTTCCTCCCTTCTCCTTGGGATCTATCTGCCAGCAGACAGCACATTAACTAATTTCTTCTAGGTCTCATGACTTATCATCCCTTATCCCTTTGCAGGGAGGCCTGTACTTCTCCAGGACTTGCTGTGTCTGGATGGCTACATCCAATTTTGTCATTCAATATCAAAAGACTCATTTTCCTCATAAACCTAAGCCACATTTTCCTAATATAGTACTATCAGTAATTCATTTGATAGTTTTCTTATTTTGGTGTACTTCTTTTTTTCAATGAGATCAGAATCTACATGGGACAAAGTGATGCTTTTAATTAGGCCGCCTGAATCCACAACAATGATGACCAGAGAAAGGATCTTTTGCTTTCAAATTTAAGAAGAAACTATTAGAGCCATGAATGAAGATTATTCATTATTAGATTTCTCAACAGTATATCAAGAAATGAGTTACTGATTGAGATCAGCCTGTGGATAACATTCCGTTCAGAGATGCAGGATGAAAGAGTTACTATTTCTAGCAAATTGCAGAGAACTTGTATTCCACGTACATCCTGCAGTAAAAAAAAGTGTCTGGTCACCTGGTAGAGATCCCAATTTTACAAGACAAATTAAGGTAAATTTTTTTGTTGGTTTTTGTTTTTGTTGAATGTTAGGAAAGCAGAAAATTCTATTAGAGCTCATACCCACAATTTCACTTAAGAGGATACAGTGAAGTCCTTGCAGAAGCACAGGGAAGCACCCACAAGCAGATTATGTAAATCATTTAGTAGATACTAATAAAAATATTTAGCTTCAGAGGACTCTGCCTCAAAAAGCTTCAAATAATTAACAAATAGGACTAAGATCATCCCTGACAGTCTGAATACTGGGTTTTATATCCTTGCATTCAACATCAGGATCAGAAAAAAAAAAATCGATCCAAGTTGACATAGCCAACAGAGCAGACATTCACAAATATTTTACACACACGTAAAAGACCAACCACTAGTATTTCTCCTACTGACAATTTCAACAATCTCAATCACGAGGAAAATAATACTTGCTGTTTGTTAGAGATGTTCTTCTATTGGAAATGTGTCCCATGGGAGCATGTGACACAAACATTCATTTTAGGAAATGAGATAGAGCCAGGTATTCATCACATCGCATCAGTCATCCAAGAGTAATGAACTGTGTTAAAATCAACATTGGACTGCCATTCTTTGCAATTACAGTTATTTAAAGTGTACCCCCAAACAGTGATGTAGGATATCTTGTCATATCTTTACATCAACCAGTACAGCAGAACAACATGATTTGAAGATGCTAAGTATTGGAATAAAATATTTACTGACTTAATTAGATTTGGTTCATAAAAGAATAATCTTCTGAGAAAGGAACCATTAGGATGATGTGAAACCAGAGAATTCCCATAAAAAAATAAGGGGAAGTGATGGTGGTGCATGAAACTCTTCTATTATTAAGAGGAAGGTGTAGGATATAGATGATAACAAAACCCAAACATGTTAGCTCACTAAAAAGCCTACTTTATTTTTAATTACTATAGACATTTTTCATAACAATCTCTTAAATATATTATAGTTTGTTCTCCTCATTGCTTTTCAATCTCTGTTCAAATGTCACCTCATCAGAGAGACTTTCCCTGACCACTTTATCTAAAATGTATCCTGGCCCAACCTTCAACCACCATCCTCCTCACCTCCTATCTATTTAGTATCCCTAATCTGTTTTGTCTTTGAACCACTACTTACTACTTAATATATTATATCTTTTTGTTTATTTTTCTGCCTTTCACCAGTAGAATTTGATCCTCGTAAAACTTTGGTTCAATACTATGTCTTCAGCATGTAGAACAAACTTGGTATAGCGTAGATATTCAACATAAATGTATTGAGAAACTAGGAGAATGAAAGAGATTCCTCCCTAAATTCCAGGCTATAGTCTTTATCCCCCGGGGAAACATTTTGGGATATAGACAAATGATAGTATATAGGCTTCTCTGATCCTTTGATCTTGTTGCAAAAAAAAATCTGAACGTTATTCTTGGGATATTAGAATCCCCACAGAGAACTTGCCCATCAATGTATAAAGTATTGATTGAGTTTCCCACCCAGTCTCAGAAATCAACATTTCCCCTATCACCTACTGAAATTGTCCTTGACCAAGGCCTCTCTCCTTTCTACAAGAAAGCCTTTGAGAAGCTTTCTTGTCTGGCTCATTTACCAGTAGGCCTCACTCCATTATAGTGACCCATGGACACCAAATAACCTGTTTACTTCATTATACCTAGGAACGGTAAAGGCAGAGACTATTAATATTGCCTTAAACCACAAGAGTCTGGCTATCCAAGCCTGGCATGTGTCTCTGCATTCAGAAGAGTAGCTTTGGTGGACAACAAGCCACATCATGAGGTTAGTGGTTGAATTTTCTTTTTAAAAAATCTAGAATATTCTATGGAATAGATCTTTCTTTCATTAACTAAAATTCTCCTACTGGAATATAACTGTTAGAGCTCCACCGAGGTGATGTATTTTTTAAATTAATTGTGTGCATAAACATATTTAAATTTCAGAATTTATTTTCCTATATTGATTAATTTTTGTTTTTATCTCTTCCGATCTCAGGGGGAAAAAACCCACTCATTTTGATTTTTTTTCCCAAAGAGAACTACTACTAAGGTATTGATTTATAGGGGAGAATTCCTTTCCTCTAGCCCCCATGTGGTTCTCTGCCATGATTGACATGGTATTTTTATATTACCCCCATGGTTGACACATTATTTTTATATTATCCCTGATGTGCTTGATATCCTCTTGGACACTTGGTCTCTTTTGTGATCACTTAACTTTGGTTTACTCTACATATCCCACAGTGGGGTGGATCACCTTTGGTAATTGGAATGGCAGTCTTAGTACTAGACCATATAAAGCTTTATCTAAAGATCCTGAGGAAGGGGTGAATCCTTCTCCGTAGGCCTATCATCTAGAAAGAGATGTGTTCTGTTTACTTGTGTTTGGAATTGACAGAAAGCAAATAAGAAAGAGCCAACCCTAGTGGTCTAGTGGTTAAGATTCGGCACTCTCACCACCACAGCTTAGGTTCATTTCCTGGTCAGAGAACCACACCACCCATTCATCAGTTGTCATATGATGACAGCTGCATGTTACTGTAACGCTAAAAGCTACGCCACTGGTATTTCAAATGCCAGCAGGATCACCCATGGTGGAGAGGTTTCAGTGGAGCTTTCAGGCTAAGACAGACTAGGAAGAAGGACCTGGCTAGCCACCTCTGAAAAAATTGGCCATGAACACCCTATGAATAGCAGGGGAGCATTGTCTGATACAACACCAGAACGTGAGAGGATGGCACAAAAAGACAGGGCAGGGTTCCATTCTCCTGTACACAGAGTCACTGGGAGTCAGAATCCACTCAACATCACTAACAATGCAAAAAATAAGAAAGAAGCCTGCTAAGCTGGAGATAACTCAAGGCTTGGCTAGTAATAATTGGTGTCTATTGAGTATGTAGATCCTTTCCAGAGCCTCCAAACTGACTTAAGGAAAATTCAGTTTCTAAAGCTGTATAGCCCTCCAGTGAGGACTGCATGAGGCCGTGGGGAAAAATGGGCAATGGAGATCCCTCTGGATGGCAGGCAAGAGTTATATGCTTGGTTAACCAAGGAACTTACCACACTGATAGAGCACGAATTCTATTCCTGCCCAACAGGACTTGATAATTATTAACAATCAGTGATTTCTGCTTGTTTCCCATTCTCTCCATTCCTTAATGGTAGTTTTCCTTTAGTTTTGTGTATACTGTTGTTTCTCTGTCATTCTATATGGTGAGAGTTCAGACAGATAACTTCTTTTTTTTAAATTATGGGTTGCTAAGTGACAAGGAGCAGCTGTGTGTGGGCCTGTTAGAGATGACAGCATCACTGGATGTGATTACAGGATGAGGCTTTGAGGTAGGTTCCCCTGGGGAAGGAATGATTGCATGCCACCCAAAAGGTTTGAATGGGAAGTATGGTGTCATGGATGTCAGACAGCCAAGAAGCTAAAGTATTCTTAATTTTTTCTAATAGAGGAAAAGAAGCTAAAGTATTCATCATCCCAGACTCTCTTGCAGCTAAGGGGAAACCATATGACTCAGCTTTGGCCACTGAGATATAAACACAAGTTTCTGAGCTGGGATTCTGGAAAAGCTTTTATTTTCATTTATTTATTTGTGGGGGTGGGGTGGGGAAGATTAGCCCTGAGCTGACATCCATTGCCAATCCTCCTCTTTTTGCTGAGGAAGATTGGCCCTGGGCTAACATCCATGCCCATCTTCCGCTACTTTGTATGGGACGCCACCACAGCATGGCTTGATGAGTGGTGGGTCGGTCCGCACCTGCGAATCCTGGGCTTCCAGAAGTGGAGCACATGAACTTAACTGCTACGCCACCGGGGCGGCCCCTGGAAAAGCTTTTAGAAGAATCAGCCATAATGATCCTCCTTTTTCTCTTTTTGTTTTCCTGGCTGAAATGTGGATACAATGTGGAGTTTTAGAAATGAATGTGTCAATGTATGGATGAAAGCCATACATAAAGAACGGCAGAGCAGCCTTGAGCCTTGATGGCACCCCAAAGTATTTGCCCTTCACTGCCTATCTACAGCCATCTAATTAATGAGTAAAATAAACACCTACAAAGTTAAGCTATTCTTAACTGGTTTTTCTCAGCTCTTTTCTTTTCACACTTAGAGAGAATTCCTTGGCCAATGACTTTCTTCTAAATATCCTGAAGTTGGCAAGAACAGCAACAGCCAATATTCTTAATCCACAGCTGTAGCAATCCCAGGAGATAGACTGAATGTTAAAAATTCGGAATAAGAACACAGGTGCATGTATCTTTACGTATTGGTGTTTTCATGTTCTTTTGGATAAATACCCAGCTATGGAATAGCTGGATTGTATGGTAGTTCTAGTCTTAATGTTTTGAGGAATCTCCATACTGTTTTTCATAGTGGCTTTGCCAGTTTGCACTCCCACCAGCAGTGTATGCAAGTTCCCTTCTCTCCATACACCAATACATAAAGATACCTGCACCCCTGTGTTCAGTGCAGCATTGTTCACAATAGCCAAGACTTGGAAGCAACCTAAGTGCCCATCAAGGGACGAATGGATAAAGAAGATGTGGTATATATAATATATACACAATAGAATACTACTCAGCCATAAGAAACGATGAAATCCAGTCATTTGTGAAAACATGGATGGACATTGAGGGTATTATGCTAAGCGAAATGAGTTAGAGGGAGAAGGCTGAAAACTATATGATGTCACTCATAAGTAGAAGATAAAAACAACAACAAACACATAGAGACAGAGATTGGATTGGTGGTTACCAGAGGGGAAGGGGGGAGGGAGGAGGGCGAAAGGGATGATTAGGTACATGTGTGTGGTGATGGATTGTAATTAGTATTTGGGTGGTGAACATGATGCAATCTATGCAGAAATAGAAGTATAATGATGGATACCTGAAATTTATACGATGTTATAAACCAACGTTACCGAAATAAAAAATTCGGAATAAGAAAGAAGTTTTATTCAATTTTGGTTCTCCAACAGTGCCTGGCACTTAGCAGGCAATAGGAATGTTTGTTGATTGATACTATTTATTATATTTCTCAAGAAACCGTTTTGTAAGAACACAATACTTAAGGAATACATTAGGATTTATAGAAGGTGCAGTAACAAATCTGAACTTAACACATAACAACATGTACGAATAATTAACACTGATTGAATTTTAGTATAATCTAAGCACGATGCTAAATTCTTTGTGTATTTTTTAAATTAATTCTCACAGCAGTCCTGTAACCTAACTATTACCATTAGAGAGTTTCAGAGATATTTAAATAACTTAGCCAAGGTCACACAGCCAGGTGGTATCAGAGCCAGGATTCAAGGCCAACTTTTTCTCCCTGCAAACGTATGCTCTTAACCACTATGTATTACTAAAATAGTCGCCATCTCTTGTCCTAAAAGAAACATCCTTTGATCCCTAAAAACTCTTTTTGGCAGAACAGCAAGTATACAGAAAATGTTAGTCTGTGTTAATGGTTATACATTATTAATCAATTATCACTTACTGGATGGTTTATTGTTTAATTCCTCTTAGTTGACAAATCAGTTGAATTTTTTATATGCACACACTGGAATAAGTTAGCTAAATGAAGCAATTCACTTGGAAAGTTTCATGTTCACTCCAGGTTGCTATTGGGAACCTAGATTATTTGTAGCATTTTTGCTTTAAAATCCTGCAGTCGTTAAAATGTGGCACCACAACCTGCATAGTAGGATATTGATAAGAACAAGGATGAAGGAGGCAATTCAATAGATACTTAAATGGCAAAAAATATAGTGCAAGTTTCACACACTCTGCAGACTGCAGGTTTATATGATAATAAATAACGGTTACCACCAGGACAAAGAAAAAAATGCCATGAAATCCAATAACTCAGTGAGAAATCTGCTAATACAGGTGGTCAAGCTTGTTCCATTTCATTGTCAAAGGGAGACTATTTATTTGCTTCTGGGTAGTTAAATTACAGAGTCATTTACTGCTGAAAATTTTCCAGTAGGCAGATGTGACTCTAAAGCCTTTAGATTCAGTTTGTGAGAAAAAGAGGAGTAAGAATTTACCCCACAGACAGCATAATCAATAAGGTTGAAACCTTTCAGCACCTCCAGAAACAAAATAGGTGCCTTTAAACATTCCAATTGGAATCTCCTTACTGTGTACATTGTGCATGGGATATGGGTCAAAATGCTGGCTATAATGAATAATATTTTTAGAAGCTCTTTAAAATATTTTCCATTTGATAGCAACCTGCTGAGCTGAGATGACAGTAATTGGAGTGTGTGTGTGTGTGTGTGTATGTGAAGAAAGGGAGTGAGAGACACAGAGACAGAGAAAGCTTCCTTGTGTACCAGAATGCTCTAAAACAGAGGGAAAATATTCATAATGGCTCCTCAGTAGTTATGAAATCAGTGCCAACCTTCTTCATCTGTGCAAGATGGTAGTGGTTTTTATCCAACAGGTAACACTACATATATATATTCTCAGAAAATTTGAAACAGTGAAGATTATGCACACTGTATTCATTATTTCTAAACTGCCACAATCTAGCAATTTCCAAAATTTGGTAGTTTATCAAAAGAATAGATCAAATATATTTCAATAACAATTTTTAATAAGCATTTTTATAGTCATTTTCTTGTCAATAGGTGTACATTTCAGTCCAAATTCAAGTTTCATACTTTGCATATACCTACTATATTTTATCATTTGTTTCCTGGGTATAAGAAGTTGCTACTTAAGTTGCCAAGTAACTTGACTCTTTTGCCAACTAAGCTTGAAACCAAGACATGTACATCATTTCCTTATTAATTACAAATATTAACTTCATCGGTCTTAGCTCATCACCAAATTCAAAGCTTCCAGGCACAATTGTGATGAGGAATACATTACACACCTGAAAGAATTCAAATTTCTAATTTATACCACCTTGAAAAACAATTGTGTTATAAAGGGCAATGAGTCCACCAAAGTAATCTATATGGGAAGTGACCCATAACAAAAGGTTAACAGATATGGGTGATTTCAGCTTGCTAGAAGACAACTGAAGATGAAGAACACCAAATATCCCACCTCTAGTTATCTAAGGTTGAAATTGGAAAATGTTATCAGAGAATGTTAGCAATCATAACAAAACCCAAATGATCAAAAATTTGATGACTTTGTCATTATATCACCCAGCCCTTATGGGAATGGGTAAGGATAAGTATACAAGAATATGGCACAAATGCATTCGATCAGGATTTCAAGATCTGTTGGCTCTTCTATGTAACTTTTGAGAATCCAGGGATAAACAAATTCAATAATAGTAATCAGAAAGATATTTAAAAACTTAAGTTGCATGTGAGCAAATCCAACATGATCATTATTACAAAGCAAATATGTACCAAGCATCCATATGTTATAAATGATTGTAACTTTTTATTTGGAAATAATCATAGACCTACAGGAAATTGAAAAGATAGTATAGAGAGATCCCATGTACACTTCATCCAGTTTCCTCAAAGCTTACACAGTTTCCTCAAAGGTTACACCTTACATAATCATAGTAAAATATCAAAATCAGGGAATTGACACTGGTACAATATGTGTGTATAGTTCGATGTCATTTTATCACATGTGCAGATTCTTGTAACTACCACTGCAATCAGGATGCAAGACTATTATAAACAATCCTATTTATTTTCTTCAATATAAAAATGCAATATAATTTCAGATAGAAAGTTTCAGACTACTTGTTCTGCATAACAATAAATGAGTATTGAAAGTTATTATTATCTGGGAAATTACTAACTAGGAAAACTCCACTTCCAAAGGCCAAAATGAAATTCTAGCAATACAGACAATGTACACTTTGGTTAAATTATTTCCCTGCACAGTTTAGACATCCTCATCATTCAGCAATCAACTCTTTCAACATGAGAGTGAGCAATTTTTTAGCACAGTTTATCAAAGACAACTTGTGGAGAACTGTCCTACTCCAGAACTGGTTACTGATGAAATCCCTAGACACACACACACTTACACACGCAAACCTTCTTTTTCAGGCAAAATAGAGCACTTCACAAATGCCCATAAATCACTAATGAGGTTTCCATAATAAAAGAGCACATTGATAAATATACACAAAGAAACAACGAAATAAACCAGCCATATTCTTCCAAGCCAAACCTATGTGGGGTTTCTTATTTTCCTTAACAAGTAAATATAATCCAAATTGTTGCCAACTTTGATTCTGATTCAGCTCAAAGCAATAAAGAAATAAATTATCACAGAAGAAAAAAAGAGCAATCTAAACCCCAGTCTTACCTTGGCCATCTGCGCCTGCACTCCATTTGCTTTGAGAGATGCTACCGCCTTCTGTGCAGCTGCGGGACTGTCGAAATCTACAAAACCATAACCTGCGGAAACACAAAACCTCTTATTAGTACTCACAAACAGCTGTATCTCTTTCATACCGATGGGATGTGTGTTTGTGGTCAGACTTGAGTTCATGACTCTGGTTCAACATAAAGGCTCTCAATCTATGGTCCTTAACACATCAGGAAAGATAGCACAATATCATTAAATATAAAAATAATGACTCTCGTTTTCCAGAGATTGCTTTGGAGATTGGAGATGCAATCAGCAATCCAATTTAGGCTAATTTGGTGAGTAAGGTAATAGATTATTTAACCATGTATTCTTTCTTCAGTGCATTTGCTGCAAGAATGAGGATCACAAAATGTTGAAAAATATGGAAAAGTCTATCACTAAAGTTAATTTTCAAAACCTCAAAAAATTGATGTTAATAAAAGCTATAACAGAACTTGCATAAAGTTGTTACCAGAAACCTCAACAGTGCCTGGCACACAGTAGGCATTCAATAGATATACATTGACTGCATGAATGAATAAAGGTTGTGAATGAGAGATGAAGTTTGAACCTAATTCCAGTTGATTACTAACCCCATGCTAATTCATTATAGGACCTTGTCTCTCTCAGTGATGATGTCATAAATAAACTATTTTGACTCTTAAGTTGATAAAGAGGGTTAAATAGATAGTCAAGCTTCTTTTAAAAATAAGAAACAAGACCCATGTCACTAACATGTTACCTGAGTACAGTCTGAAAAGGGCATGAGAGTTGCTCATACTGTTCTCTAACTGTGTGCCTGTGTAGAGGTGTATATGAAGTGAGGCCAAAGAAATTGCCAGAATCAATGAAACAGAATCAATGAAAAGGGGATTTTGCATGCCCATAAACTAGTGGATATTAGTCCAGGGCTTAGTCTAAGAGTAATGTCAGCTGCCAAGAATATTTCAAAACGAAAACTCTCAAGAATTAGTATGAGAGCAGCTTTGTTTGGCACATCTAAAAGGCTCACCATATGTATCCTACACTTCTTCTCATCTGTCAGGCAGGGATTTGCTCTGCACTCTCATACTTGTCTCATATAGAAGTTTCCAGGGGAGCTACTGAAGCAAAACTACTAACCATGCACTGTGACCCCCCCCAAATAACCAAAAAAGAGTGCAAGGGAATTCAATTACCAAGTTGTTTCCTTTAATTAACTCTTACATTTTCTCCCCTCGCATCCCTTCTTCTTTTTCTCCCTCCCAGCATGTTATCCTAAAATGAACTTGTTACACAGCAGTGTACCATAAAATGCTCTTGAAAAGCTGGGCAGAGTAGCTGTGAAGTTTGTATTTTTAATCTAAAAGGAAACCTGCTCTGTAACTACTGTTAATTCTTCTCTTCCCACAACATTCAAACTATGTGAGAAATATGAGTATTACCCCCCACTAAGATGAATAAGATAGGGGGGAAAAGCAGATAAAAGGGGGAAAAAGAACAAAATAAGTCAAGAAGTAGAGTTAAGGGGAGCAGAAAACAAAACTGAAATGTAGACATTCTCTCTTATGTGCCAGATACTGTGCTGGGAGGTTGACATGTTGACATCTGGTGAAATTATAATAACTTCATGTACTATTGGCCACATGCCCATTCATGTGTATAAATGAAAAAACTGAGGCTCAGGTGAGGTGACAAGACTGGCCCCAAATCACAAGCTGCTTAATTGGCAGATCCAGGATTTGAAGCCAAGTCTGCATATGCCCTTTCCAAATACACCATACAATGAACTGCTTTATAACCCCACTTTGCAAACTATTACTAGTATCCCCTGAAGCCCACCAGGGAGAGGACACAATTATTGAAAAATCCTTGGATTTTGAAGTTAGGACATGGAATAAAACAATTATACAAAAGGATTCAATCCAGCTCTTTCAGTTGGTACATTTATTAATGGAGTGGTTGAGTTCTCAGTAGAAGTGGCTAAGTGAGGACCTTCACCTCCTTTCACCTCCTGCTTCAGTCAATCTTCGTCATCCATTCCCATGCTCATTCTTTCATTCAATAATGAAATTCAATGTCAGGCAATGTGCAAGGCACAGAGTATATAGTAAATGAAAAAAATAGCCCAACTTTCTACCCTTATGCGCTTATAGTTGAGTTGGGCAATAGATACAAACAAATAACTATGCAAATGAATCTATAATTACCAAATGGCATGGCTTCCTTGAAAGAAAATGAGAGCGTATAATATAGAATCTAACTATAGATTGTTCATTACTGAAAATCTTAAAGAAGCAATAGCATGAAATGAATTGCAAGTCTTAAAATATCACTGCAACTCGCATCTGCTGAAGATTGAGTGGTTGTGGAGAAGGTAGGCAGGAAGAGTGGAATCCAGGAGATGACTTAGGGGCTATTACAGCAATCCAGAAAAATGGCAGCCGGCAATGAAATGGGTGGGATGAAATGGATGATTTGAATGATATTTTGGAGGCAGAATTAACAAGACTTGGTGAAGGATTGACTGGGTTGGGAGCAGAGAGAGATCTAGATGACAAGGATTACTACTGTTTTTTCAGCATAAGCCGCTGGGTGGGTGGAAATGTGATTTACTGAAATGGGGAGACTGGAGGAGGATCTAACAGGGAAGAGGGAAAATGGAAATTTCAGTTTGAGACATGCTGAGTCAGAAATGCCTGTGAGACATCTAAGTAAAAATGTCAAGTAGCAGTTGGATATATTAGGCTGGTACTCAGAAAAGGGGACAGGATTGGAAATATAAATTAGGAGGCCAACAGCATAAGGATATTATTTACAGAGATGAAAATAGATAAAAATGCCTACTGTAAGTAGAAAAAAAGGGCCCAGGTTTGGAGCTTGAGCAACTTCAGCATGTAGGTGTCAGATAAGAAAATGAGATTTTAAAGGAGGCTGAAGGAGGATCAGAAAGGAAGAAGGAAATGAAAAGGGAAGAGGATGTCTCAAAGCCAAGGTAATAAAGTGTTCTAAGAAGGAGAGAGAAATCAACCCTGTCAAATGCCACTGAGAGTGGGAGCAAGACGAGAGCTTGAAAACGCCCAGTGTGTTTAGGAACAGGGGCGTCATTATGATTTGCTTCAGGCAAGTGGTGGGATTGAAGGCTGCTTGAGTAGTTGAAGAGAGAGAAAGATGAGGAGAGAGTGTGCTTACAGGCTTCTTTATGGTTGTCTCGCTGAAAAGGAGAATTAAGAGACAGCTTCGTTAGAGGGGGGTATGAAATCAAAGGAGCTGCTTTTATTTGTTTGTTTTAAGATAGGAGATATTGTGGTTTCCAACCTTAGCGGCACACTAGAATCACTTTGGGAGCTAAAAAACATATCAGTGCTCATTTCTCACCCCCAGGAAAATTAAATCAATATCATTGGGAATGTAGCCCAAGTGTTTATACACCACACACATACACATTTGAGTATATTGCTGTGTGTTTGTGTGTGTGTGTGTTTGTGTGTGTCCTCCCCAGCTGATTGCAGTGTGAATCCAGGGTAGAGAACTACTGAGTATTCATTCAAGTTATTCAACAAATATTTATCTGTTGCACCCACTATGGGACTGTTCTCGGCATTTTTGCAGAGTGATGGGAAAGAACAAGCAGAAAACAAGAGATCAAAACTTTAGTAGGCGAGGGGATAATTTATAGAATAACGTTCCTGAGAAGGTGGAGAGGTGAGAGGATCTAGATGTATATGAAGTGCTGCCCTTCATTAAAAGAGCGATTCTGCCCTTGGCTTATGGTAACTCAAAGGGAAAAAAAAACCACTCAGGTACCAGGTGCTACTTCTTCACATAGCCCCAGTTACTGGGACTGTACCTAATACACAGCATACTTTGTGCTTAGTAAATATTTGTCAAAATTAATTGAAAGCACGTTTAGAAGATGCTAACTTACTTCATGGGACTACAGTGAGAATTAACTGATAAAAATGTCTATTCATACATTTGACTATAAAGAACAATAAAAATGTCAAGAGGTCACAGTTCTGGCTCAGCCGTGCTGCCACCCAGCAAGGCAGCCCCAGATTTCATGACTCTTGGCCTCTACTCCCGTTCAGCTTCTTCTCTGGCTTCCTCCCTTTTCTCCCACCCCGACGCATTGCACAGGATATTACAAAATCACAGTGCTGATCTCCAGCCCAAAGAGAAGAAATCTCTCTGAGGGCATGAGACGCCTGAGCTGTCTCTGAATCAGGGAGGTAATGGGCGAACTTTGGGAAGAGTTTATTTCTAAAGAGCCATCAGGTCAGCAAGGAGAGCGAGGGGCCTCTTTGTACAAAATATCTCCTCTATAGAAGGCTCCATGCCAACAGCGGTGCTAAGACCCTGTGAAACAAAGTTATAAGAATAAGCCACCAAATATGAAATATTTCACTGAAATATTTATGTGTTTTTCATAGGCATTCACTCTCACTAATTAAAATGAAATTTCAGAAGAAAAATGTCTCAAGCAACCCCAAGAAACACTCTGATTCTAGAATAAACATTGTATTCTTTAGTTTTATGTGACAGCATATACTACATCACAATCAGAAGAAAACAAAATGAAATACAAAGCTGCCCCTAAAGAATAATGACACATTTACTACGGAATAAAGCAACTTCAATTTGGTTTCAATTTGCTTTCCTTAATGACAAATAATCAAGTCTGGGAAGAGGAACCTCTTCACCTACATCTGGTGAGGGGCAGGGTCAGGAGATTAGTTCTGCTCCAGCTAATAATGCTTTATGATAACTGCTAAAATCCCTGATAAAACCCTAGTGAATGCTAAGCATCTGAAACCCCAGCCCAAGTGGCTGGAAGCCCACCGGTCTCACTCCCTCAATTACATAATTAAGCTTGGCAGCAGGTTCCAATGAATTAAAACTGAACGTCACTGTTTTCTCCACACACCCCGTCCTTGTTTTCCCTCCTTGTCAAGGGGAGAAGGCCAGCAGTTCTCCAATTAGCGGGAAGCAGAGCAGTGAGAAAGAACCAGCTCCACGCTAATTAGGTCATTCGCCAAATGCGCTCATTGCATTGGCAGATAGAATCAATGCTTTCCTGAAATGCTTTAAACTTTGTGTGTTAATGTAAAGTTTTGCTATTTCTATTGCACTACGAGCCTGGTGACTTTATAGGAAAAAGAAAAAATATATATATACTTAGACATTGTAACAGAATTCTACGAGCAATGATATTGCCCAGAGGCTTCTGGTTTTTTAGGGCATTTGTAGGCAGCTTCTTCTCTGTGACCTTTGACATTCAGCTGGACCACCGTGTGACGATCCATTTGAATTTTGTTAAACGTCTCTTTACCTTCTTCAACAGCTTATTTTATATTTCTGCGTTGCTACTGGCTCCTGCAATTCTCCATTTAAACTGCTTACTTTTTTATCAGCACTGGGTTGTTCTTTATGGTGGGGGGGGGAGTGGTAAAACTGGAACTCCTGTTTCAGATTTGTGGTGGCATGTAGTCAGCCGACGGAGACTTGCTCTCCAAGTGGAACCGCACACTAAATTTCACAGCGTTTGCATTGCTCTTTCTCTTCAGAATGACAGTCATAAAAGCCCACTTGAAACACAGATGGCTTGATGTAACACCCAACTTCTTTCAAGGAAGATCCAGCTGTGAGTCAAATGCGATTTTTAAACAGAGTAAGTGAACACTTTGTCTAGGAATTATACGTTTAACTGAAGCTCTACTCAAAGTTAACAGTTGAAGATGTTTAAGAATTGCCCTTCCATAAATTCCCCTTCCTTCTCTTTAGGCGCAACAATATTCTGTGACTGGCGTCTGGGCTCAGAGCAGGCACACTGAGTTGCAGGGAGGGAGGGTGGCCTGCAGGAAGGGAGGAGCGTTTTGCGGGCTTCCTGGAAGTCCAGTGAAGCCTCGGCTGCCTCCAGGCCTCTGTATTTCTGCTGGATTTCTCTTGAACCCCTAAACTGTTGAGTGATTGCTGGATGTCTTTTCTTATTATGGGATTTCCTAGTTCTCTGCAGTATGTGATCAAAGAAGACAGTTGAAGGACAGCACTCTGCTAAATTCTTCACTACTTTTCTACTTATAAAGCCAAACTAACAAGAAAACCCAGTCATTTCTTCAGTGTCTTCTTTTGCATCCATTTCCTGTGAAAGATCATTACAGTGAAGCAAGGGAACCACAGAGGAACCAACATGATAGCCATATGGTCTAATCTAGATTTGTGAAAAAATAAAGGCAAAAGACAAATCCTGGTAGAATGCAAAAGTCGGAGACAAGAGTGTTTATTCTGAGGGAAAAAAAAAATCTAAACCATTAAAATCTGAAATCACATGCTTTGAAACATCTTTATAAAATAGGATGGAATAGTTTTATACAGAAAAGAACTGCATATGTATTTCCTATGCAAAGGGCTGCAGCCCTCAGACACAGCAAATAGAGGCAAACATGATGGGTTACAATGTCCATTTACAGTAAACAGATTGCTTCACTATATTCCCCGGATGTTTGTGCTTAATTACCTAAAAATTCTGATATTCTAGTGCCAGAAACACTGAAACGAGACAGCAGTTTTTGGAATAGGATTTAGCTGTCATAAGGGACACTTTTGAACAATGATGTGACTTTCCTATTATTCTTAATACTTAAATTACTAAACATCTACTATGTGCAAGAAAGATAACATGCTAGATGCTGCAGGGAGAACTCTAACATGGGCCTCTCTGTCAGGGTTTATGGTCTAGTGGAGAAGATGAAGAAATTTAAATACACATAGGGGTTGTTAGGTGAACATACACAAAATGGTTTATTTTCATTCAGTACAGTATGCATGGTTCTATTTGTACAGTTCTACTCATCAGAACCAAATATCTGAGTCAAGTCCCCTTTCAATGAGTAGCATGAAGGTAAAATGACTCACATCTAACTTTGTGTATGTATATACGATTCTCTCTTTCTGTTTGTCAGTTTTGTGCACAGTAGAAATGAATTAAGTTAAGTAAAAGGTATGGAGAGAAATCAGTACCACATAAAAGGTGAAAGGAGGGGCTGGTCCTGTGGTCTAGAGATCAAGTTAGGCATGCTCTACTTTGGCGGCCCAGGTTTGGTTCCTGGGCGTGGACCTACACCACTCGGCAGTGGCCATGCTGTGGCAGCGACCTATACACAAAAAGTAGAAGATTGGCACCAATGTTAGCTTACGGTGAATCTTCCTCAAGCAAAAAGAGGATTGGTAATGGATGTTAGCTCAGGGTGAATCTTCCTCAGCAAAAAAAAAAAAGTGAAACGAAAGTGCTAGTATGCTAAAACAGCAAATATTTCTTCCAGGTGGGGGCAAACTCAGTGCGTTTGTGTGCAAATGACAAAAGTGAGGACTGGGGAACAGAAATTAGGTCCCAAATGGCATTTCCTGGCAGAATGAACAATTACAAAGACAGATAAATTTAGGGAGCAGAATACTTAGCAGTATGCCACTTGAAAATGGGACACTTTCTCATTCCATTTACTTTGCACAAAAAGTCTTATTAAACCAAACACAAATTCAAATCCCAAAACTCACTTCCCTCCTTACTCCATTCAATTGATTTTTAAATGAGAGAAACTGCTTCTTTATACCAAGTAAAGTCAAAATTAGGGTCAGGGTTATTATTTACAGGCTTAGAGAGATCACTGTGCCTTATTGAGATTAGGGAAACCCACTCATTTGCCAAGGTCTCCGACTAGACGAACCATTATTTCATTATAATATTGCAGAGATTAAGGGAGCAGTCTGTGTGGCTCTAAATGGGCAGATTAACTCTGTGAATCATTTTGCAAAGCTTTCCTTTGCTAACAGGCAGTGTTCAAGGATACAAACAAAATATATGTCTCGTGTGAACTGTTGGTCCTGTGTGTCTGTCATCAATAACAGCGGGAGGTACAAGTGTGTAATGGTGGCAGCAGGAGCAAGCCAGGGTATTGTTAAAACAATTCCATTGAGTTTGCAACTATGATGGAAGTGAGCTGTAACTGAGCACTCTAATTATAGCTCTACAATCCCAGTGCACAGTAGGGTAGGCAACACTAACTATGATTTTATTCCTAGCTGCTCCTTCTCTCCCTCTCCTTGCTCTGCTCTTACAGATGGGTAGAACTATAAACTATTCCTCCATCAGATCAGAGATGATGGCCTCAGTATGTGAGGATCAATGGAAGGACAATCTCCTCTCCCCAACCCCCCAGGTCCTTTAATAGACATTCACACTCAATAGTTGCAGCCACTGTCCTGGGAAGCATGTTTGTAGCTTTACACTTCTTTCTATAGCAGAGACACCCCCCGCCCCACCGCCCATTCATCTTTAGAGGATGGACATTGTGGCATAACTGGGCAACCACCTCAGAGGGATTCATTAAGTAGTTTACTGCAAAAAAGGAGGAAGAGAAAGTGAATCCTACATACAAGTCAACCCTTTTAAGAAGCAAGCATTAACGGAGAGCCTCTGTCTTTGCTACACCCTACATTCTAGCTGTTCCCTCCACCAACTTGTCACTTCATCTAAATTTCCATACAAAGCTGTGTCCCTTTGAATGCCATTATTTTCCTGGGAAAGAGCTCCACCCATGATTTCCTCCTTCCAAACCTTTGACAAAACTCACTTTGAAACCCCCGGGAAGCTTCTGTTTAACTAAAGCCATGCATTTCCTAATTTATACCCATATTTTACTGGATAGAGTCTCAGTCATGTGTTTGTAGGCCTTATCCCAAATAATTTAAAAGAATATCCACGAGTACTGTCCCTATCACTATGATAAATATTGGCTCTTACATCCTCTTGGACCCCAAATTACTACTCTCCATCCTACCTGATATACCAAATACAATTCTAGTTTTGTATTAGAATTTAGGAAATAAAGGAACTTAAGTGTGCTTATGGGCAATTGAGAATAACACATGCATGTGGTAAAACAAACAAAAATCAAGTCAAACAAAACAATATTCAGTAAAAGGTCAGTCCCTTTCTTACCTAGACCTTGGTGCTCTGGTCCACCTTCCCAAGAAACTGTCCTGTGATTCTTTCTGATGTTCTAACTTGAAAAAGCAAGTAGAACTAATTTTCTTTTGTTTGTTTGTTGGGTGAGGAAGATTGGCCCTGAGCTAACATCCACTGCCAAGCCTCCTCTTTTGCTTGAGGAAGATTGTCCCTGAGCTAACATTGGTGCCACTCTTCCTCTATTTTATATGTGGGATGGTGCCACAGCATGGCTTGATGAGCAGTGTGTAGGTCCATGCCCAGGATCTGAACCCACGAACTCCAGGCCACCAAAGTGGAGTATGTGAACTTAACCACTATACCAATGGGCTGAGCCCAGCTAGAACTAATTCTTGAGCTCCTACTATTGTATGTATTAGAAGTACTTAGGGATTTATAGAGTAATAAAAATATAATTCCTGCTATCAAAAATCATAAAATGAAAAACATTTGTAGTTAAGATTTTTGTAAATGGCTCTCCAATTGTCCATTTTTTCCCCAAATATAATTATCATTGTTGTTTTCTTCTAATTTTTTTTTTGTGTGTGTGAGGAAGACCAGCCCTGAGCTAACATCCACTGCTGATCCTCCTCTTTTTGCTGAGGAAGACTGGCCCTGGGCTAACATCCGTGCCATCTTCCTCTACTTTATATGGGACGCCGCCACGGCAGGGCTGACAGGCAGTGCGTCGGCAGGCGTCCGGGATCTGAACCCACGAACCCTGGGCTGCCAAGCGCGAACTTAACCGCTGTGCCACCGGGCGGCCCCTGTTTTCTTCTAATTTTAAAAGTTAATCAATTTTATTGAAGAAATTTCCATCAATATGGAGAGAAATTAGCCATGATGCCACCACCCAAAGATAAACAAATTTAATTTTTTTTTCCTTTATTTTTAACCAAAATGGTATCAGATTATGCACACAGTTTTATATTCTGCTTTTTCTCTTAATGACACATGTGGCTACCTTTCCTGGTCAATATAGATCTCTATAATCCCATCAACCTATTATTTTCAGCATCCCAATTGCCAAACTCTTTCTTCAAGATTTCTGAGCTTTACATTATGCCTTAGCCAAATGTTTCCTAACTTGCAAAACTGATTTTTTCCAATATTTTGAAAGATTTTTAAAATTAATAAAATAGGAATAGACAATACTTTTAAAGCCTCCTAGACTTTAGAGAGTGATTTTTCTGTAGATTTTTGTTTCTTTCAAAGATGTCTCAAAGAAAGACCCTTACGTGTTGTAAACCAAATATATCAGAAACTAGTTAAATCAAATCCAAACAATACCCTCCTGAGATACAGGAAATTGGAAGCCCATTTTCCCTCTCATTGCAATTAAGTTGGATCCATCTCAAAGAAATTTTGAAAACATCTCAGGACCTTATGAGACAAAATTTCAGTTCTGTGATTCAGAAAGGATACCAAGAGTTTGAATAGTCATGTCATCATATGCATAATTACACACTTATTTATAAGTTGAAAGTGGATTTTTTTTTCAACAAAGATATGTTTTCTCCAAGCAAATTTTACTATTGTTTGTAAATTGGTGTACTAGCTGATGGTACCCACTCTCTTGAGTCCACTTAATAGCTTGTGGTCCACGACACACAGCTGACATCTTCTCTCTTATAGGCAGAGCTTGCTTGAAGAATTCTCATTGTTTAAAGAGAATAGGATTTCATGATCCTAGGACATGCCGGTTGAGATGCAGTTTAGGGAACTGTGACCAGGATGTTTCAGTACAATTGTCCTAACTAGAATCAGGACCTGGATCATTAGGGAAATGATTTTGCAACCAGAGAGCAGAGGGCTCTCACTTGAGCGATTTTCTACTTTGTTACTCCATTTGTGGTCTGTGGACCAGCAGCAATGGCATCACTTGGGGCTTTATTAGAACTACAGAATCGCAGGCCCACCCTGGATCTACTGAATCATGCTCCACATTTTGACAAGATCCCCAGGTGATTGTATGCACATTAAAGTTTGAGACACCCTGATCTGCAACAAGCCACTCATCAAATCAGGACTGTACCTACTATTCTCATAAAACTGCAGGGAAAATGGGGATCTCAAATATCCTCTCATCCACCCTCTATCTGACCTTCAAATCTCCCTACAGTCTCTGCCAAAAACTCCTCCAGGCTCCACCTGGACGGTGCTAATGTGAGGGAACACACAGTCTCCCAGGCAGATCACTCTAGACAAGTGTATTTAATAGAAACTGTTTGGTGTAGTTGAAGGACAAAGATGCTGGCATCATCCAGTCTGGGTTCACATCCCAGCTCTCCTATTTGATAGCAATGAGTCAGAAGGCACAGAACACTAAACCAAAATTAAGGGTAATAATATTACTATCTTAATTACATGTTGGCTCTGGGCACTGAATGAATTTAAATACCTTTAAAGCGCCTGGCTCAGTGCCTAAGGCATCCTCTCTCTCCAACTCCCTCACCTTCTTAGACTGTGCTGAAATCCGGCAGCCTAATTTAATCCACTTGCCTTAAATACATTTTAAGAGACAAGCCAGACAAGTGTATTCCCTCCTCCACATAACAAATCTTTGTATTTTTAAAGACAGCAATCCGCCCCTGCTTATATTTGCAAAATGAATATTTGAAAAAACAGAATTGGGGCTATTTTTACATAATAGCCAATTTCAGAACAAGTGCACACCCTCCGTCCCTCTCTCTTTTCTGGTTGTCCTTCAGAGATATACCTAATTCTGTTTAGTTACAAAGTTTCAATTGGCCCTACATTAATATATCCCCTTAAAAAAGTAATGTTCATTTGAGGCAGCAGGTAACCAATGTGAAGAGTGATTATACAATAAATGTATTATGCAAATTCCAGTGAACATTTTATGCACACTGGATAAAGAATCAAATTAAAGTCTCATAACCCTTGGAAAATTAGAGTTAGCAAGCACAGAGGTTGATTTGCCCTTGAACACAGAAACTGCTAAGAGCAGACATTCCCCCATCATTTCCACAAAACTGAACCATTTCTGAAGCTTTCAGATTAAAATAAGAAATCCCCTAGGAGTCATAAAGATCAGCTATTTTTACGGGAATAATTTGGAGTAGCAATTTTAATGTGTTATGAGTTGGAAGGAATTGGTGAACTTCTGTGTCATATTTTGAAAAGCTAATATTCCAGGTAATCGGCCAGTTGAGAACACCAAAAATTGCATAGGGAGAGGGTACGCGGGAAGGGGGAGAAAGGTTTCTCAAGAATCAGCACAGGAGGGCTGATTTACAGAGCTTTCCCCGGTAACAACCCAAGAGTGGCAGTTATGCAATAGACCACTATGCTCCTTCGATTTTCCTTCACTCGATGTAATAATGGGACATAATAGCCGCCTTCCTATTACAGTGTCGTGTCCAGCTCTTGCAGCTTGCCAACACTGATTCTACCACTGGACTCTCTACAGAGAAATAACGGACCATTAAGAAGGATAATGCAGAGAGTCTGTACAGCGTTTACCTATCGGAGAACAGAGAAACAAGCATTTCACTAAATCAATAAGCAAGTAGGAGTGTGAAGAAGGTAGGTCGAAAACCCATTCTGCCCCCAATTTTTACACATGGAGCCAGGATGTGGGCTCCAGTACCTAGAACAGTCCATTCATTCATCAACCCCTGGAAATCAATTTTGTTTCCTGTTCATCCTTTTTGGGAACCAGGCAGGATGTGAATATGAAAATATTGCTATTGATTTAACAAATGCTCAGTGAGGTCCTTTTATGAGTTCTGAGGTAGCGGCTATGGGGGGAGAAAACGACAAATGAGGCATAAATTCTCTCCTAAGGGAATGTGCAAGCCCAATAGAGAAACAGCCAGTTTAACACCATGACGCTCATGAAAGGCTGTACACAGTACACTTGTCATGAGTACAATGACCTGGAGCGCATGGCACGATGATGGAAGGAAAGCCCATTTCTGACCAGGGTAGAGATCATGGAGGAGATAAATTTGAGCTTTTCAAAATGTTCTTTTTCTTTTTTTTATTTCATAACCTTTTAATGAACTTTATTGAAGTATAATTTATGTATGATAAATGCCCATTTCAGTGTACAGTTTCATGACCTTTGACAGACATATTCACCTGTGTAACTATGATAACAATCAAAATATGGAACACTTTCATTACCCACAAAGCTCCTTCACTCTCCTTTATAGTCACCTCTACCCCCGCTTCTAGGCCCCAGCAACCACTGATCGGCTTTCTGTAATTATAGATGAATTTTGCCCATCCTAGAATCTCACACAAATGCAATCATGTAGTGTGTATCCTTTTTCCTCTGTTTTTATTTTTTGCTCAGCATAATGATAACATTTAGAGATGAAGGAAAAATGGCATTCTAGTTTGAGCAACGATTTAGGGACAGGTAAGTAAGGTGTGAGTTCAAGAACTGAACAGGGACATCTAACATAGACCAAAGAGGAGGGGTTGGGGAAGGAGTTGTGTGAAATAATACAGGACAGATAACATGACCTGACCATGTGTTATGTAGAACTTCTGAACAACTTTTACACCAAATCTCACCCTACCCTCCCGCTCCCTCACTATACTCTGGCCACATTGCCTTGAGGCTGTTGCACCTGCTGTTCCACCTGCTGTTCCCTCTGACTGGAATGCTCATCTCCCGGATTGTGAAGAAGCTGGATTCTTCCTCTCCTCCCTTGGCTCTATCACCACATGCTGTTAATGTCCTTCATTGCACTGAGCACAATCTGTGGATTACTTTGTTTATAAGACGATTGTATTTTATCCTAACAGACTGTCAGTGCCAAGATAATAGAGAACAGGATAATTTTTTCCATAACTGGACAATCACCAGGACTTGCTACACTTTCTGGCTCCTATTAGCTACTGAAAGAATGAATGAGTGAATGAGTGAATGAGGAATTGACAAGCAATTCCTCACTTTTCTCCTTCTAAAATGCCCTTTTATTATATAATAAACAAACAACACAGAGTCTTATAAATTTGCAACACCAACCTTGAAATTGCAACATTGGCCTCATCTGTGTTTAAGCACTTTTGGGCACAAAAAAAGCAAAATATTTAACTTTCAGAGAGACCTGGAAGATGTTGGATGTAAAAGTCACCATAGCTAAAAAGATAGCAATTATTATTATAATAAGGCAGGATTTTCTTTTCTAAATATGTCAAATGAGCATTGAAAACAAGTGTCAAGTGTTTTGGTGTTAACGCTTTGGCTGTTCTTGAGGAACTAGAGTTTTATGCTCTAGAGTTTTAAGGTGAGGTTAGCACAGAGCTGTTTTCAGATCAATAAACGGCTTTGTGTCAAGCGCCTGCTGGTTGCTTGCCTAGTTTATTGTGACTTAACAAAAGGGCCCAGGAACAATACTGCTCCTCAGAAGAAAAAAAAATAGGTGAGCTGATGGCTCATCCTAAAGGGACAAAAAAACACCAAGATCAACAATGTTCACAAAGAAGTGCAATTTAGAGAATGCCAGAACTCCATAGTGAAACAGGATAATTGCAAAGGTAGTGAAATCCCTCTTTTCAAGTCCCGCTCTTAGAAACTTGACCTTGGAAATGTTTTCTAACGCACAAAAATTCACAAACAGTGGCACGAGCCAGAAATGTGGTTTTTTTTTTCTTTATGACATAATACTACCATATTAATAACTCATTTTTTATAAGCTCCTGAAAGCTCTCCTTTCACTGTACTCTAAGATCCTCCAGCCACTTAACAAATACCACATACAAGATAAATAAATGTTTGAAAACATAATTTAAGTTTCCTTCCCCAAACTGCTGGTGTGGGGACAATAAATTTCCCTCTTCTTCATTTGATATCAGTTTCTTCTGCCGATGAACAGGAGGCTTGGAATTTCCTCTGGGCTTGAAATACACAAGGATGAAAAAAAAGGAAGATTGGTGTGAGAGAGCTTGCTTTCTGTCCTTATGAAGAAGGAAAGGATGAAAAAGAATAAGACTAAAGGAAACTCCTGATGCTCAAAGCACCTCTTTTAGGAAGCAAAGCAGCAAAGTCTTCAGTAACAACAAATATTTTGAGATTGATGTTTTAAAAATGTTCTTTCTTGGAAACGATAGAGTTGGCTTGTATCTAGACCCCCACTGATGGCACTGTCTTTCCAGAAGCTAACTTGCCTAAGCTGACACAAAGTTACAGCAGGATGGCTTCCATCCTAAAATATAAGGTGGGGGGCTGGCCCCATGGACTAGCGGTTAAGTTCAGCGCACTCCGCTTTGGCTGCCCAGGTTCGGTTCCCGAGTGTGAACCTACATCACTCGTCACTTGTCGGCAGCCATGCTGTGGCGGCCACCCACATACAAAATAGAGAAGATTAGCACAGATGTTAGCTCAGGGTGAATCTTCTTCAACAAAATAAAATAAATAAGCTGGGGCTGGAGAGGAGTATTCCAATTCTTTCCCTGGCAAGTTCTTCAGGGTAGTTTAAACCTCCTGGGTTGAGATAAACAAAATGCTCCCATGTTCAAAATACATGTATCAAAATTTACATTAAAATAAAAAGGCTACATACTCTGTGCTGCACACTGTATTAAGTTTCTTTTCACAGTTTATTTCATTGAAATCTCACAACAACTTTATATATTATTACTGCCATCTTGCACATGCGGTAACCTAGTCTCAGAGAGCTGAAATTATCTCATTGTTATGTAAATTAGTTGCAGAAGCAATCTGAAGTTGTGCAGCTGGGTTTCTCTCTCTTATACATTTTTTCAAAATAACAATCGAATTCATAAACATTTTTAAAGGAATGTACTTCGATTGTAATACTTATATACAACACATACAAGGATTTAAAAAAAATCATCTGTTGGTCCTCAGTGTCTAGAAGAGTAACTGGTATAACAACGCAAGCCCTCAATAAATATTAACTGAATAAGAGAGTGAATTATGATGTTAAAACATTCTGTTCCTGAATAATTGTGATAGAGGCACATTTGGTAATAAAGATCAAAGATGTAAGAATTTTCATGCTGATATATCCTGGCTGAGGGTTCAGATAGGTGTTGGTTCGCTACTGTGCCCTCACCACCTGCAGGAGTGCCTGGAATGTGACAGACACTCAGGAAATATTGCTTGAATAAATGAATGAATGAATGGCCTTTGAAAGGGTAAAAGATAGACCCAGGATGGTCAACAGTCATTTTGGGTAATTGACGGTAAGATGAAAACATGAAGTCCCTGAGAGTTTTAGGAGGGTGTTTTATCAATTGATGTGTATCTTTCCTCCTCCACATCCTTCAAAGTAATAGAAATAGTACTGGCTCAGATATAGGAAATGACAGGATTCTTTCCTGTAGACATTAAGTTCCTTTTCAGGAAGGCTCTTACGAATGGGAGAGAGGAGAGATTACGAAGGGAAAAAGGCAGTCTTTTACAGTCTGCTTTTCTAGAGGTTTATCTGATTATCACCTTACAGGCCAAGTTCACAGGAGACCTGGTCTTGCACTCTCTCTCGGGTCAAACCATGAAGTCAACAACCTTATGAATCCGTTGACTTTGTTTCTTCTCTCTCTCTCTCTTTTTTTCCCCCCTTTCAAGGCTTTTCTTCCAGACATGTCTCCATCCTTCAGTTCTTTAAGTTACATCTTTAAGTCCAAAATGCAAATGAAATTATCTAGGTGGGCTGTTGATATCTCAAGAGTAATTTTCCCTGAAGGAACCATATTCGTAATACAACATGATTTTTCCTAGAAATTGATTTGGTGTTTTCCTCAAAGGTGGCCTAGGCCATGATGGATGAGCATGGGTTAGAGGAGGATAAAGCTAAGTCGGGATATGTGCATGAAGAAAAATCTATGGAGAAAGAGGGATGACAGTTAAACAGACCCTCCTTGCAGGGAATTAACAACTGAAGGTAGATCCTCAAAAGTTCTAACAGTATGTTTGGAATTTTATATCCAAAGCAAGCTTACCCCAAGTAGTGTAAGGTGGGCTGAAGGAAAAAGAAATAGTTCCTTGGTTGTGTGGAGAGGTAGAGAGCAAGTGGTTCAGGTAAGCATCTGGAACATTCTCCAGAGGTAGCAAATCATCACATTACACAGATGACTCCATAAACAACATCACAGCTTCTTCCATATAGACCAGTGGCCCATGTAGTAGAGCCAGCCTACAGATGTGATCTCTTTGAGTTGCCTTATTTTTAATTTTTTAAAATTCATTGCAACATATTTTCAAATTTGAGAAATTTCAGATAAGAATCAGATTTTCAGCTTCTCTTTAATAAATAGCAGATTGGGCAGCAATGAGCCTGTGTGAAAACAGTTGACATGACTCAACAGTTTGCCATAGCATACCAGCCACACTTACTTTCATTTCTTCCCTGAACACTCAGGGTTGATGCAAACAAAAAAGATCAATCAAAAAATTGGATTTCTGATATTTTAATGTCACCAGCTTTGAAAATAGAGAATTATAGGATAACTTAATCATGTTCAAGAAGAAAAGGAACTTTACACAGACTTCTCTTTGCGATCAATTTTTTGATACACTATTTTTCCCATGCACTGGGTCAGTCTATTTTATAGGAATATGTATATGTGGATTTCAACTTCTTGCCTAAATATATGTCACCGTTTGAGAAACAACCAGCAGAGCAGCCCAGCTAAGCACTTGAACTCAGGCCAGAAAGCCTGCTGTCAAATCCTCTATTTTGTCTCCCTTTCTTCACTGGAAAATGGAGATAATCATAGTACCTGTTTACAATTCATAGGGTTGTTGTGAAGATTAAACGAGTTAATATATGTAAATACTGCCTGGCACATTGTTAAGTGCTATACCTATAAAATAAGCAATGTTATTATTATTTTTGTCGGGAAAGACCTCAAATGCATTTTGATTAAAAAGCACATTTTTTATTATTTTACCAATTAAAAAAAGGTGTGGGCCACAAATAAGTCACAGTGTTGCTTGTGCTGACTTCAAGTTATCAAGGCCAGTATTTATCCACAAAGAGTATACAGCCATGGTTAATATTCACTCAATGATCTTGATCCTTACTTTAAACCTAATGGGGCTATGTTTCATTTTCTATACTTATTAAAAGGATGATAGTAATGTTTTTAAATTATTCTGATTTTTTAAAACATGGCACTCTGTATTAAAATATTTGGTTTTCATCATCTCATTATGGGGGAAGTGTTTGTACTCATTTATTTTAAAAACTTACTTTATATAATAAAAGGCCATCTTTAATTCCAGTCACCCCTAGATTTTCCTTTTTTTTCAAAATCACATCTTTTAATTCTGTTATATTTTCCTGAACAAACTATTTTGGGGCACTTACTATACATGCAGTGTTGCAGGAAAGCATTTTGCAATCCTCACATGAATATAATGAATTCAAATTTTACTACTGGTTTTCCCCTTATTTCAGAGTCTTTTATTGCCACTTTTCATCTTTGGTGATGTATATGTGCTGGGAAGCTTGGTGTTTATATATGAGCACATGCCGCACTATTTTCAATGCTAAGTTACCAAGTATTTCAAAACATTTTTGCATATTTTTATATGGCTCATATAGTTGCAAAACATAAAGGGCCTTAAGAAATCCCATGATCTAAGGTAGGAATGGGATGGAATATAGCCATTACAGTAGAAAAAGGATTCTTTGGCAGAAAAAATAATTAATTATAAAATTCCAGATGGGCTCTTATTTTTGGCATTAAATATTTGTTTGGTAATACAGTGTCATCAACCTTCAAAAAACAGGAAACTCCATCTGTTATTTGCACATTTCTATGAGAGAATGCTTGGATTCTCCCGTTGTTATTTTTCAACCATATTGAAAGAAATTCTCACTCTTGGTTAAATTTAAATAATGATCACGTAGCTACACAGTCATCTATGAAAAGTGATTTAAATATTTTTGAAGGCTGGGATAAATGAGGAAATAGTGAATTAATACTGGGCTGAGATCTGACCACGTAAAATAAAGTACCTTTGCTTGTCACAGAGTGCCTGGCACCCAGTACGCTCTTTATAAAGTTGGTTGAATACTTAGGAAGTGGGAACTATAAGTACATGTAAATAAAAACACTAATGTTCTTTGAAAGGAAACTCTTGTTTTAGGTTCACTACTAGGAAAAATATTAATAAATAAGCATTCAATATATATTAGCCAACTCATTGATTTCATTCATTGATTCATTCGCTTATTCAATAAATGTCAAAGAGTGGCTAATGCCACTGTGTGGGCCATTTATTCTTTAGAATTGTAGATGTTCCACACTGTTCTGTGGACAAATACATTCGGTAAATACTGGGATAAGTAATATTAAACAAGTTTTTTTTTTTAACATTGAGACATTTCAGAGCCTTTACAATGCTGATGTGCATAGTCAATTTTTAATGAGCAATACAAAACATGATGAATGCTTGCATGGTGTGATGACAGAATTCACAGATGGCATTTGGCTCAATGGTATGGGGTACTGGTAGGAGCTTCACCAAGGAGACCACATTTGAACTAGGTCTTTAGGGGGAATTATTTTTTTCTCAGTATAAAATTAATTCATGTTCATTTAGATAATACAGAAAGTTATAAAGATGAAAATAAAAATTAATGATTAAGGACATAGCCTAGAGACAATCATTATTAACTATTTTTGGATTTCCTGATAGTCTTTGTTTATTTGACATCTCTCTCTCCCTTTTTAACTGTTTCTCTTTATATGGTTAAAGAACATGGTATGTAAAGTCTAATATGCTGACTTTCTTATGCAATACTGAAATACTGAGATTTTCCCACAGCATTAAATACTCTTCAAAAATATTTCAGTGGCTATAACTATGTGATCATTCCAATGCAGTCGAACATTTCTGTTATTTTCCTTCCCAAATTCCAGTTAATTTAAATCAGTGGTTCTCAATGTGTGATTCCTAGACCAGCTACATCAGCATCACTAGGAACTTCTTAGAAATGCAAATTCTTAGGACCTACCCAAGATTTACTGAATCAGAAACTCCAGAGGTAGAGCCCAGCATACAAATAATTTTGATGATTATACCTTTACATAAATCTTTGCATGTAATTGTGATGATCAATTATTTTTAATTTCATATACGGTTCATTTCAGTTTGTAAAAATTTACACTGTTGTATTTTCAGTATCTAACACCATGCTAGACACATAGTAGGAGCTTAATATTTGCTAAATAAATGAATCAAATGACAGCTTCTCTAAATTTGCTTCATCTTGCTTTGAAATGTGATGTGAATAATTCTATGGGGCCAAATTAATATTAATTCCTTTAGAGATAACTTGTGCTTTTCTTCCTGGATGTTTCTCAGTCTTTTTCTTTAGAATTTAAAAAATATTATCAGGATATGTGTCTAATTCTCCTTCAAATAGTTTTGCCGGGATCATGGCAAACTCCTACAATCTGCATTTCTAGTTCACCTCTCTTGCCTCTTAACCTCCCCGGATTTAGACAAAATTCTTCAATTGTGTCTTTAATTATTACCTCTATTCCAATTAATCTAGTTTCCTTCCAGAACACTCATAATTCTTAATTCGTATCTCCATTTGTCCTGTATATCTTTCATTTCATCTAATATCACTTCCTTCTGTTCTTCTCTGTGTTATTATGGGATGTGTGGCTGTGGAGGGGTTGAATCCAACATGATATTAATTTTGAAACTGTTGTTCTTGCCTCCCTGTGCTCCTCCTTTATCCCACCGAGCTCCCATTTCATCCCAGCTTGCTGCCTTGGCCTCACATCCTGTCTTCTTTTCATTTCATCCTGTTGTCCCTTCATCTCAGCTTATTCTATTTTGTGGCTTTCTTTTCCTGTTTACCAAAGGCAATGTCTTCTTAAATCAGATTAAGTATGACAAATAGTCTTCTAAATTTTTTCTGGTTCCTGTTATAAATAGCGTTCAGAGGTCTGCTCTTCCTCTTGTCTTCAGGATATTATTCTTTTTCATTTTTGCCACAGGATGGTTTTTGTAGGATACATTTTTTCCTACTTATCCCAAATTAGGAAAAAATTACCCAGATTTTGCATTTATAAATAGAGTTAGTGGATTTCCGTTGGCTCACCATTATTCTTTAAATATCTGGGTTAAAATCCCAATCAGATCTGTGACTGGACTACAGCCAGACAATCCCAGTGTCTAACAGTCAGTTTGTGTGGATGTGCTGGGCGGAGGTTGGTTCTTCCACCCCTCTATGTTCTTCGGGCTCTCTGACCCAATCAAACACAGTAAACTCATCAGTTCCCAGCATGCCTTCTGCTATGTCTCCCTTTCTATCTTCCTACCTACAGCGCCTGATTTATGGGGACAAGACATCCAGCCAGAGCTTGGTCTCAGCCGCTCTTTCTACATTTTGGAATTGCAATCATTGTTTGGGTACAGAAAAGGCAAGGTTAGTAGAAATGGCTGTGGTGCCTTGGATACCTTAAAAAGCAGCATCCACACAAGCAGCCCTGTTTTGCTATTCCTATGAATCCTAGTTACCGGATCTGTACACCATTTCCGGTTGTTGGGAATGTTTTGTTTCATTACGTTTATTCCTCTCAGGTTATATTTGCACAGATAGAAGATTTATTAACCTAGACTATATCTCTAAAAGGTGGAACACAGAAAAGAAAAGTTTTACGCAGAAGCACTGTCTTCAGCTTCTCTAGAAGTATACTCTAGGAGAAGTATTTGCATGGAAGCCATTTATTGAGGAAGTGAGCCCAGAAAAACCTGTTTCGGGGTGACAGAAGCAGATAGAGGAGAAGAAACCAAACCAAGCAAAGGGATGATTTCAGACAAAGTTTCATGAAGGTAGCTTTAGCCTAACCCTGTGGGGGAATTCGGGAGTGTAAGTCACACTTCAGAGCTGTCCCAACTCAAGCAAGAGAGCTGGGCTTTCATATTCAGGCAGCAGACAGTCACTGGGTATGAGCCACTGGTGGGCAAGGAAGAAGATTTAAACTTCCAGGCAGTTTTGGCTCTGTGCTCCTACAGGCAAAGCAGCACTAGTAGACTGAGGGCCACCCCAGGGAGAAGAGTCCATATACTAGCAGTTGGAAAAAGCACACCCAAGTCTAGGGAGGGGTATGAGAACCGATAAAAGGGAGCCAAGGGGATCTGGGCAGAGGACCGACAGTGTCCTGTCTAAACACCTTGCCTATTACAATTTGCTCCCCTCCCTACACCCACCCAGCCCTTCCAGGGGCGTGGGAAGCTATCATACCAACTGAGAGGTTATTAACTCCTGCCTCAAACCATCAAGTAACAGGACATTAATTAAGAATGGTGCTGAGATATAATTTTGTCCTCTGAAAGCCAAAGACATTTTACCTAGTCGTAAGGTTATTCTCTACTTAAGTTTATGGTCGCTGACAGACTACTTCTGATTGTGGCAGAATAACAAAGTACATATTTTGAAATCTCTAATGTAGCTAATCACTTTCAACACGTCTTCAAATTAAAGCATGTTTTCACAAATGATATATTTCAAATGTGATCTGGTTTTATCCTTCTCATATTTTATCAAGCACTTGATTTAGCTGTAACAGGTAGTGTGGAAGAATTAATTACTGTCATTATATTCATTCTGAAAAAGGTTTTAGAAAATATGTCCTGTCCTTTTAAACAAAGCATTTTGCTTTAGAGCAGTGGCTCATCCATAAGTCTGAAATCTAAGTGATGCAGTAACAACACCTGGTGTCCTGGTGTATGCCTGAATGGGGACACGGTTAAGGGCATCCCATAGAGAGGAGGTGGAGGGAAAAGGATCAAATTTCTCCCTAGACTAGGAATAACAGTGTTAAAATGCAGAATGCCATCTCAAAGTTCTTGCTTTCTCATGGAAGAGAGAATGAGAATGTCCCAATAAACTCAGTAAATGAACATAAAATATTTCAAGGTATTCTAATTCCTCCTGACACCCAAGTAGCCAGACAACTTGGCCTATTCCATTTGGGTTTAGATTTCAGGTTTGGATTTTGCTTCTCTGTTTGTAGAGAGAGGAGAAAACATAGGAGAATAGAGCTGATCCATTGTCTCTTCAATAGTTGAGATGAAAGTCATCTAGAGAGTCTTGGTGAAATGTCACTTGGTGAAAAACTTTGGTGTTCTATTCATATCGCTCCTGCGATGGCCTGTAATCACCAAATGCTATGTTCTATTCACAATCATACTGAGAATTCAATATTAAGTATTGAGATTAATTCAGCTCTGATTCGCCCATCTTGTACAAAGTAGGCTCTCAATTCATATTTGTTGGATAAATGGATAATTTTGAATAGATCTTGATCTTTATTCTAATAGCCCCGGGCCTAACACCCTGCTAGGTTATTATATATTCATCAATTATGAATGAATGAAGGGAAGAACAAAAAATGAAAGACTAAGTTAATAAATTTTCCTTGAACTAGCGCAATATCTTTCAGACTGGGATGCGAGTCTCCTGTCTCTCTCTCCAACCAATACATGCTTCATGTTAATGCCAGAGTTTCTTCCACAGTACTAATCCAATCAGGGCACTCTTCTGCTCAAAACTATCCTTTACTTGCAGAGAAACCCAAACTCTAATATGGAGGCCAAATTCCTGGAATATCTGACTCTAAATTATTTTTTCCATCACCTCTCTATCTCTTATAAGCCACCACACCAGATGACTCACAGTTACTTATATCTGGAAATTACTTTTACATCCCTTTTCTTTGCTGTGACTTTTTTTTTGTGAGGAAGACCAGCCCTGAGCTAACATCCGTTGCTAATCCTCCTCTTTTTGCTGAGGAAGACTGGCCCTGGGCTAACATCCGTGCCCATCTTCCTCTGCTTTATATGGGACGCCGCCACGGCAGGGCTGACAAGCAGTGCGTCGGCAGATGCCCGGGATCCGAACCTGCGAACCCCGGGCTGCCAAGCGCGGACTAAACCGCTGCGCCACCGGGCGGCCCCTGCTGTTACTTTTCTTTTGGCTCAGAATGCTCTGATCATCTTCCCCCCCCCTAAATTTTACTCATCCTACAAAAACCACCTTAAAATCCTCCTCCTCTATGACTCTTTCACCCTTACACAGTTAAAATAATCACTCCTGTGCCTGCTGCACCAAGTCACTGGCCATGTTTTATTATTTATATGACCGTGCCTCACTTTGATTCCTAAGTATTTTTGAGGCACAGATTGAGTATCATCACTGTTACATCTGCCCTTTACTCTAATGAGAGCCAACACTGACTGCTACTCTTTAATGAATTGAAATGATTCCCTGAGTTCAGAATTTTACAATTTATAGTGTGATTTGACAGGGAAAACCTGGAAACAAGCTGAAAGCCAAACAATAAGAGAAAGCTTAAGGAATTTATAGTACAGCAACTCATTGGAATCTTGTGGTTCTACTAAAATTATAACTGTGAAAATTAATAGCTACATGTAAATATTTATGATGTAATGTTAAGGTAAAGAAAAATGATAATAAAAAATATATATATACCATAAATATGTCTATGTAAAACACATTTGCATATGAGAAAGGATAAGTCAATTAGAAAAAAATAAATACAGTTGATATCTTAGCATGGAATAATGATGGATGCATTTCAAATCCCCTTTATTTTTCTTATAACGCTATTTATGCCATGGAAATGAAAACAAAAAGCTCATAGTGAGCTAGGCTTGGAAGAAGGTGACAATAATTATAAAGTGCTCAAACACTACTAACTCACAAACTCAGAGACTGGATCTACACTATAACAGGAGGACAAGCTGAAACATAGGAATTCCCATGGTGGATCTTTCAGGCTATAAGGAAGCAAGTACTTGGGGGAAATGATATTTTTAATTGAATTATCCAGTTAATTTTGGAATTATAAGAAAATTGCTTTACATTGTTCTCCATCTGAGCATGCAAGACCTACATTAAAGCAAATCAAGACACTGGTGATAAATGAAAATTCTAATATCACATATGCACACATGATGGTTGGAGTGGTGGGTCACTAGATGCCCCCTTCAGCAATGAGGGGATCATTACTCCAGCTGTTGACAGTGTTGGTGATTGCCAGCTGTCAGATGAGTCACTCTCTAGGCAGTACCCATGGCCCACGGTCATGTCCTCTCACCCCAGAACAGCAGTTTGCATGCAAAGACTCCTCGATGTGTGAGGATGTATGAAGCCTGGTCCCCTCTTCCCAAATCGTGACAACCTGGAAGAGTCTTTCCAGCTCCAGAGCTTCCCGTGAGATCAAGGGGTTGGCAAGGTCTTGTGGTGACAGCCCAAATTCTCCTCCTGTCCATTCCTGCTTCCTTCGCTCTCTACTATTGTCGATCCTAAGGGTGCTCTCCAATACACTTCTGCCTGAAAATCTCCACCCCATAGCCTGTTTCCCAGGAAACTTTCCTCAGACAGCATTTATAATGACATCTGCCTAAAACCTAGAAAGTTGGAAATAATCAGATACAGGGAAAAAATAGGTTCTGTGAGGTATTCTTTGGAAATTTGTGAGTAAACGCAATATTCTTTCACATTTTCTAAGAACTTACGTGCAAGACACAGTGAGTGCCAAGCGTTTTACAGATATTCGTGTATTTAATGCTCACAATAACCCTATGAGGTTGATATTGTTCCCCATCAGCCCTTCTTGCAGATGAAGAACTGAACCCTAGAGTGGTTAGTTAACCTGCCTAGCATTACAGAGCTAGTTAGTGGTAGAACAAGGTTTGTAGCTGCACTGAGCTGCTGCCATGTGCTCTCTCTCTATAGAGCGCATGCTCTAAGAAACTGAACATGCAAAGAGAACATATAGATTTCACATTCCCATTAGGTGTCATGACCACACAGGAATAAACAAAACTCTTCAGTTCTGAGATGTTGAGCATTGTGATTTTTTCCCCTTTTCTTTTCTTAAGGCAATATCCAATAAAAATTGTGAAGAAGGAAAGATTCCAGTAAAAGCCGTTAGAATAACACTACTGCTATTCATTTTTTGCTTCGAGATGACAACTGTTGCATTTTATTGCCAACTAACTTTATTCTCAGTGTGCTTTAAAGAGAAGGAAAACGGTTCCTCTTGCATGCTTCAGGGATTGCAAAAATCAGAAAAAAAGAAGACCAGGCCATTTTCAGTCATGCTGCAGGGAAGACGCTAGAGGATAAAGACTGTTTTCATTAAAGATATGCACTGTTTTGGTTAATTGTTTTTTTCAATGCATGCCCTGACTATGGATGCCTAGTCAGGAAGGTCAAGTGTAGCAATTTAGATCTTACAGCAAACCTCTTGAGACTTTGGAATAATTACAGCTTCCAAAAAGGGCAGGAATGTGAAACATTGAGATAACATGATCCTGAGTATAGAACTATGTTTTCCTCATGAGGTTCTAACCAGACTTGTCCACCAACCCCAGCAAGAGTAAACGTTCCTTCCACTCCCCAAAGCCATAGTATGCTGTGTCAAGATTTTCATTTTCAATTCTGGTATTCAGAATTCCATGAATTAGCCCCTGAAGTGTACTCACAACTAAAATTTAGCATCCAAGGCTAGAAGCAAATTTCTTATGTAGTGTTTCATTTTTGTAAGCATTTATAAGCTTGGACAATTTTTTATTTGGGGATATTGCAATATAGTTCATTAAAACAAACTAACATTCTTGTCAGCAGATACTGAGTCTGCAGTAGTGAATGGGAACTCAAAGCTTTCTGTCTTTCTTTCGCAGGAGCAAAAAGCCTATTTTTGACAGTGATATGTACATCTTTCAAGCTGTCTGTGATGTGAATTCCCTTTAGTTTTTACTGATACACTGAATGCTTCCAGAAAAGAAATAGATTTATATAGTTCTTCACATTTAAATTGTCAGATTACTTTTAATATTTTTTACAGAAGTTTTTCTTTCTCTTCCAACATGTCCCATACTATCCCTCTCATAATTCAGTAAGAACCAGACATATGTCCTGCAAAGAAAACTCACCACTTACGAATTACTGAATTCACAACAACTACACAAGTTTAAAAAGTTAAACTTGGGGCTGGCACAATGGCATAGTGGTTACGTTTGTGCACTGCGATTTGGCGGCTTGGGGTTCACAGGTTCAAATCCCGGGCGCAGACCGACACACCGCTCATCAAGCCATGCTGTGGCAGGCATCCCACATACAAAATAGAGGAAGATTGGCAACAGATGTTAGCTCAGGGCCAATCTTCAACTTAAACGCAATTCAGCCTGATCACTTTCTTTATCCCTGTAAGATCTTTGTGATTTTTAAAGCATCTATCCCAAACTTCCAGAAACTTCAGATTTCTTAATCTGACAGGATTTACCCTTGTTTTTATAGCTGGAAGCATAAGCTAATTCATATAATTTGAGGATTTACTATCAAATTTTATTTGTTATATATTCTCTCTCTCTTGCCAAGTTTATCTATAATCCACAATCCTTTCTCCAAGTTGTTCTGATCATCTTCATAGGATATCATGCATCAATCTAAAATTAAATCCTTTTTCTAATGAGGTAAGAATATAGATGATGGACAAACCTTGAGTTCTATATGCCAGTTAAAATGTGATCAGCACAACAATGTAAACTTGTCTCCTCTATGCTCTGGCTTTTTAACCTCCATGATCATGTTAATGCTGCTTTGCCCACGAGGTGCCCTTTTACTTTCTACCTCCCTATCAAGGCTCAGTTTAGATTCCATCTCCAAATGGCACTGCTAGGTAGAAGTGATTGTTTTTTCCTTTAAATGCCCGTAGTACTTCCAGACCTCTCTACTGCTTTGTAATCACTGACTTCCCTTTATTGATGTACAAGTATCACAGGGCAAAGGTAACAGAGACCTTAGTGATCACCAATTATCCAGAAGCTTCCCTCAAGTCCCAGTCTCCATTGCAGTCAAACTGACATCATGTGACCAGATCTGGCCAATAGACTATGAGAACTGAGATGTGTTGCTTTCAGGCCAAAGAAGATAAAGTGACATTCCATTTCCTTCTTCCGGCTGCTGTCACCTTGGAAGACACTTGCTGAAATGTATAAATTTGCAAGACAAAATACAAGACTCCCACTTAAACTTAAATTTCACATTAACAGTGAACAGTTTTTAGTGTAAACATATCCCAAATATTGTATGGCATATGCTTATACTAAAAATTATTATTTTACAAAATTAATATGCTATTATAATCTAATACTATTCACTGTATACTAGTGCTATACTATACTGTAATACTATATTAAAATGTTATACACTATATGCTAAATTATTATACTAGTATGCTATTTGTACACTGAAATTATAGTAAATTTTTTCTAAAATACTGAACTTCAGATAAAAAAACAAATACTTTTAAAATATAACTATGTGCCAAATATTGCATGGGACATACACTAAAAAAATTGTCTACCTAAAATTCAAATTTAACTGAGGATTCTATATTTTATTTGATAAATCTGGCAACCCTATGAAATGCAACATCACAAAGTGGAGGGAACCTCAATCTCTAACTCACTAGATGGAAGAAAGTGTCTGCTGATCCACATCAGACCATGTTGGTGGGAAATAAAAGTTCCCTGAGCCTAATTTCATTGAGATTAAGGGGTTTAAATGGTACTGCTGCAAAGCACCAGTGGAACATAAATTTGGAAAAGAGAGAGAACAGATATTTGAGCTTCAACTGGCAGAGTAGACCTTCTGATTTTAGTCTGAAGCAATGGGGAGGCAGTGGATGTTTAGGCGACAGGGACTGACACCACCAGAGCTGATTGGTTTTTTTGATGTTTGGTTGCTATTTTTGTATATGGGTGTGCCAATAAATAAGACAGAGCAAGGGCAAGCACAGAATAAGAAATAGGACAAGAGAGCAGGCTGTAAAATGATCACCTGTCAGAGAACTTGGTTGTTGGGTCAGGTAAAGCTAGAAACAAAATTTACCACCTGAAGTCCAAAAATTGTATATTAGATTTTTTTTTCCTCTGAGACCTAGGACAGCTGCCAAGCTTGTTAAGCATTTCATACATTCCGGCTAACTTGAAATATTTTTCCTGGTTAATGTTTGTAAAGGCCAATCCAATGGTATTCCTTCTCTTTGATTTTTCTCTGAACCCAAAGTAACCAGGAATAGAGGACGAAAATCAGTCTTTTGCCCTAATCCACCTTCTTCTGTAAACCAATGGCCAATATATTTTTTATCCCTAAATATTGTGTCTGCCACCAAACAATTTTCAGATGTAACTGAGAGCCACCAAGAAGGTGCAAATATTGGCAGCAGGAAAGGAAGAATTAGGAAAAAATGAGGAGGAGGAAACCATAAAAGGAAAGAAAGGAAATGTGAGTAAGCCATACAGAAGACACACGTCTAGAGGAGGGGGTGGAATGGAAGAAAACAGAGCAGAAGCAGGAATAAAGGAGAGTTTTGTTCTCATGTACACACCTTTGTTTCCCTGATCACCCATTTGGCAATTTGTGATTCAATAGAAAAGACCTGCTCAAATATGCAATGGTTTCCACTCTTTTAGCAGCTTTTGTGTATGAGAATTAGGTTTGCTATCAAAATAACAACACCTATTGGCCAAGATTCTCCATCTCAACAAATGTCTGATATTCTAGAGCTTGGCTATTGTCTTTTCTGTGTTCTTGCTGGCGGAAACGTTGTGTAAAGAGCTTGCTTGGTAAACTGAGAAGATTTCTTCCTCTTTTGGGAGTAGTTACAGAATGGAGAGTTAGATGCTAAGGATGGGGAAGAGCTTACCTGCATCGGGCGGTTGGTAGATCTAATACAAATGGCTACTTTGGAAGCCAACAGATGACATTTGACGAGGATAGAAGCCTGGTTGGTCTTCTGGTTTGATACACATTTCCTTTTTCTTATAAAGCTTTGAAGGCCTTTATAAAAACCCCTACTTATATCTTCATTATATTGCATAAAATTGTTATGATTGAATTTCTTTCTTAAGAAAAATTTCAATCCACAAAAAAGCTTATCTAGTAACCACGAGTGAAGCAGGACCTGACTCTGTTTCTAGCAAATCTATACAAACTGCTCTCTGAAAGGGCTCAGCCTAGAAGAAATAGCAAGTGGTTTCTTGAAAATATCTAAGTTTTTATTTTTGTTCTTGATTTGGTCATTTTGTGTCTTGCAATTGTGGCCAGTGAAGCCCCTGCATTAAAAAAATACTTTAGTAATAATGAAAAATGTGTGTATGTGTATATATATATATATACCTATCAAGAATTGGACAGTTCTATGTTCTTCCTCTTACTTTTCTTTACTAATGGAAGTCATAATAATGAGGCATGATTTTTTTTATTTTACAATGGCTGTTGCAAGTGATTGACGGAAGAGGAATGATAGACCAACTGCTCAGTATCTTGCTGAAAATGAGAAGCAAGTTATTACCTACATTGATCAATAGTGTAATGAAAATTGTCACCCACAGAAATTGAATGACTTTCTGAATGGCACTTAGGATGAAGAAGGGCAAATTTTGTGCAAAATTTAAAGGGGCTAGAGCACTAATAAAGATAAAACAATAAAGTGTTGCCATCTAAATTAAGTACAATTGTTTGTTATTTGATGATATTTTCTAAGATTTCTAGATATAGGCAATGCCTTCAGAAATTATGGACTTGCTGTCATCAATTATCTCTGATTCGCATAGGAAAGAGATGTCAAAGTCTCCTGGGACACCTTCAATTCCATGGTGGGAAGAGTTTACTCCAGAGAATGCAACATCCATTGCCTGATACTTAAGGAAAGCATTGCCTGTATTCCAGCCTGTTGCAATTCTGAAATAGCAAAACAACATCCACCTGAAGGCATCACCATGGTGCGACTAGTCCAGACATATATTTTGTCAAAATTTAGTTCAGGTCTTTGAAAAATCACTTTTTTCTTCCTGACCCGCAATAAAATTTCAATTTCTTTTAAGGTAAGCACATCAGATTTTTGTCTGTTTGTTTAAGATGTACATGAGAAGTTGTACAGGATGAACTGTTTTGTATACTGACTTTTTACCACTTTTCATGCACACTTATCTCATAAATTAGTGTCAGACAGCCGGGGAGGCTACAAAGAAAGTGTAGTGAGGGGGTGGAGTGAAATAATTATATCAAAGTCTACCCGGGTGTGAATTCTAGCTCTGCCACATACTAGCAGCACACCCTTTGGCAACGAATTTCACCTCTCTGCGCCCCATTCTCTTCTGTAAAATGAATAATAATGAATAATATGAGTACTTACATTCTAGATTTGTCATGAGACTAAACGAGCTAATGCATATGTATATATCACCAAAGAGTGCCAGCAACGTATTAAGCACTATATAAAGCCTTTTAAAAAAGTTGTTATTGATTTTTGTCAGTGTGTTTTATTCTCGTAGAATTTGTTGCTAACCATTGGACAGTTTTCCCAAGGAAAACTGATATTTTAGGGCAGACTTTAAAAAGAGTGAGAAAAGAAGAGTTCATATTGAGAGTTTAATTTTATAGTTTAAATAGAAAAACTAGGAAAGGCCACTGATCTGTAGATTTGGACATCTTCCAAGCTTTCTCCACATTCCTGAAGAACTCAGTCCACAACCTATCATATAATATTAGATGATAAACTTGTGAAATACACCTTCCTCTGAGAAAGATCAAAGAATATCTCTATTGGCAGTGGCCACAATGGTGCAAAGAGATAAGAAGTTTTTTGTTGCTGTTCTTGTTTATTTAGACAACCTGAGAGAAGCCTATATTATAATGTTAAACACAGCAAGCTACTCCTTTATATGAGAATCTGCATGGTGATGGATCTTTTCAAATCAGAGCTGAAATGCCTGTTTCTTTAAGGCTTTCAGAGTTTGAATCCCCTTTGTAAAAACTAAACTAACGGCACTGGAATATTTATAGGGCTATATGATATTTTAAGATTTTATGTAAAGTAACTGCTACATCATAACTGAATAATCTTTTTAGAATTACACATTTTTTTTCCAAATTGAAGTACACTTATTGTTTTTTATTCTGGTTATGAAAGCAATACACTATATGCAAAAGCATCAGAGTATTAAGAAAATGAAATTACTTCTAATCTCATAATCCCGAGATAAATCCATAAAATGCAGAATAATATCATGCTTAAACGTTTTATAGCTTCTCTCTTTTCATTAACAAGGTATTATGGCTATTATACCATGCCAGTACGCATAGACACATAGCATTGTTTTAGTGGATATGTAGTATCTCATTGTATAAAAACTATATATAATATATATAGCACATGTAATTTTTTTTATTTTTAATTTTTGATGAGGAACATTGGCACTGAGCTAACATCCACTGCCAATCCTCCTCTCCTTGCTGAGGGAGATAAGCCCTGAGCTAATATCCATGCCCATCTTCCTCTGTTTCACATGTAGGACACCACCACAGCAATGGCTTAATGAGCAGTGTGTAGGTCCGTGCCCAGGATCTGAACCTGTGAAACCCAGGCTGACAAAGCAGAGCACACGAACCTCACTACACCACTGGGCTGGCCCCTGTAATTTATTTTTTATTGAAAGGCTTTTAGTTCATTGCCCCTTTTTTGCTATCATTAATAATGTTACAATAAATATCCTTGTAGATAATATCTTTACAGATTTGTCAAATATTCCCCTAGGATAAATTACTGGGAGTGAGATTGCAGTGTCAAAGGCCAGGCACTTTCATAAAGTCTTTTGATATGGCCTGAAAATTGCCCAGCCAAAGGGTTGCACCAGTGAACACACCTTCACTAGCATGTATAATCAAGAGTCAACAAACTACAGCCATGGGTCAAATCCCATCCACTCCCTTATTTTGTAAATAAAATTTTATTGGCTTACAGCCACATCCATCAGAATGGACCACAAAATTGACTATTGACTTTCTAGACCTTTATAGAAAATGTTTGGCAATCACTGATATAGACCACTGACTTGTCATGATGGGCTATCATCAAGACATGCACACACAGAGACACAGTTTTCTCCCTCTTTTTTCTAATCTAAGAATATTATCTTCAGTGGGATTTCTGGAAATTGGAGAGCACTATAAATCTTATACAAAATCATGAAAACTTAGCCTAACCTCTTTGTTTTACAGATAGACAATTGAAATTCAGAGAATATGACTGAGGAAAGTACTATCTGATAATTACTGCCACAATCAACTCAGGTGTTTGGACGCTCAATTTAGTGATCTTTCTTCCACATCCAAATGTTTCCAAGGAAATGACTTTCTGAAATAAAAACTAGCCAAGGGAGTTTTTTGCTTCACACCTTATCTGCTAGAAAACCAAATTTGTAAGATTTCTCAAGAAAGCATGGACCAACTCAATTCTATTATTAGTGAAAGAAAATTCTAAAAAGCTAATATAAGGGGCCGGCCCAGTGGCATAGTGCTTAAGTTCACATGCTCCACTTCAGTGGCCAGGGGTTCATGGGTTCAGATCCGGGCGTGGACCTACACACCACTCATCAAGCCATGCTGTGGTGGCGGCCCACATACAAAAAGAATAGAGGGAGATTGGCACAGATATTAGCTCAGGGACAATCTTCCTCACACACACACAAAAAAATTAAAATTAATTAATAAATAATCTCCAAGATTTTATCATTCTCTACTTTCCTCTATTTTTCTTTCTACTATTTTAATCATACTTTACATGATATTAAGCTCGGGCAAGAATAATACTGAATTAATGATCTTTCTTTAAACTATCTTTTACAATCTGGTGGGAATATTAAAGTTACACTGTAAGACAATGTTTCATTGATTTTCTCTTCCTCTTTGGTACACCATATTAGGGCAGCCATGGCAGTTTGGCTGACTATTCTCTTAATGTTATAAAAAAGTACAGTACTTTAAAAAAGTATTCATTCTTTCTATAATGATCATTAAAATAAACTATTAAATATCAATAGGATGATGAACAGTTATTTGACACCAATATCCTTCCAATCTCTTCATTGTCCCAATAATTATATTCAATTATTCCAATAATTATGCATATTTTCTATTTTAAAAGAATATTACTACTATTTTAGAAAATAGAGAAGAGTAAAAAAAATACTGAATACTGTATCTCACAGTTTCTTTAAAAATCAGATTATAGAACACATTTTAAGTAATGTATTGCAACATTTTCTGTGATAAGGCAGAGAATTAATGAAGTGATTTGGGTTCCTTTTACTTATTTGGTAAATACGAATTGTCACAACGTGATTTTTTTCAAAACATTTTTCCAAAAGACAACCAAAACTGTTCAAGGATTTTGATTTTGGTTAGCCATTCTTTTCTTGCTTCATATTTTTTTTTCTGGTTTCACTTCAAATTGAGTTTAGAAAATGTAAACCTTTGCCTGGGACGTGTCACAGGACTCAGGCTCATCCTTTGATCGTAACACTCACCTCTAATCCAGAACTTGACAGCTATGTCTCTCAGAAATCAAGGAGAAACAGGGTTTTCAAGCTGTTTATCCCCCTCCCCCATGTGGAGGGATCCCTCCTCTGCTCACATTCTGGAAACTCTCCCTCATTCAAAGAGGGGACATTGTCTAGAGGATTCTTTCACCCAGTGAACCTAGTGATGCTTTATCTTTTCTCTTAAACTTACATCATTAAATATATTTTTATTGCTTCTGAAAACTCTCATGGACTATTAAATTTTACCTTTACCAGGCCAGGTGCACAATATTTTAGAGATTACCTAAGAGATTCTCTGATCTTTTCACAAAAGGTAAGAAAATAAGCTAGTCTTTGACATAAATGCCCCTGGGGGAATGTGAAAGAAGAAGGGAGAATTATTCAAATTTTACAAGTGTCAGCAAACTTAGAAATGGCTCAGCACTTATTAGAGGGAACAGAGTATTTAATAGGGAGAAAACTGTCACCTCTCTTGCCATTTAAAAACTGGGAATGTTAATTCTTGATTTGGGGCAAGGAATGACACCTACTTGTTAGAATAAGTGACAGGCAGTTGGGTACATGAGGCTGTACTTCTGGGGAGAAATCTGAGCTTGGAATACATTTTGGGGGATTTTCATATATATATGGTACTTAAAGCCATATTTCCCGTATTTTATATTCATTTGGTGCTTAACAGTGTGAGATTTAGGCCCATCCGCTTAAAGCAGTTACAAGTGACACCAAGGGTAAACTTGGTTAGGCCACATTCATGTCCCTGTGAGTCACACAATAGCTATGTAGTTTTCTGTCTATTTCTCCTCAGTTCATTTCCCTGAGATCACATACAAGTACAGGCAGTTGAGTGAAGATTAGTTGCTAGTATTTGCAAGAGAGTAATAATGCAATTTGGCAGTGTAGGGAAACACTTCTGAGAAATTTCACAGATTGTGAAGAAATTGATCCCTGTGTTAAATGGAGATGAGCCCAAAGCTGCATTTCTACTCCTTCTGAGAGAAATACTATGAGTGTGGATAGAAGTTTTTTGTTCTCAGGCATCAACACAGACCCACGGCCATGTGCACTGACATGAAGAGGTAAGTCCACCCTACCTGCATACAATTCTGGCTCACAGATCTACTTGCTAACTGAGGCAAGTAACTTAATCTCTCCAGCCTCGGTTTGTTTTCTCATCTGTAAAGAGGCGATTGTAACTTTACCTATGTCAGAGAGTTATGATGGAGCTAGACTGAGATCATGTACCTAAAGCCTTGATCTTAGAGCTCAGCACAGATTAGAAGCACAGTAAATGTTAGCTAGTAGGAGAACTGGTGGAAAAGCATTCTAGATGCCACTCAGTATGTTACAAACACAACAAAAAGATTAGGTGAAACTATTGATTGTTAACGGACAAATGTGCAGAATACAGAATCTTATATAGTAGAGGCAAATGAAAAGAAGTAAATTGACTGCCTAATGGGAACTTCAATAAAGGTGACACATAACTAAATTAAAGAAAGAGAAAATTCTGCAGTCATATGTATCAGGGAACATATAAGAGCTATGTTCTCTTCCAATTTGTTGTGTGGGGAGCTTATTCCTAGCTCAAGTCACTTTATCTTTCAGGAATAATGGGAAACAAACAAACAAACAAAAAAACCCTTTACAATGTACTAGGAAGTATGGCCTATGGACAGAAAAAGATTTAAGTGTAATTTAGCGGAAATGACAACTAAAACATAAAGATATTTAATAGTTAATTTAAAACACTTTAGGGGTTGTTTTAGAATGTCTTTCATCTTCCCTGCAAATGAAATGCAAAGAAAAGGGACAGATTATTACCAAGAGGCATTTAGGTGCGACACAAGGAAAAATGCTTGAATGATGAGTGTTGCTAAACCTTTGACCAACCTATGGAGAAGAAGATGAAAGTTTCCTTCCCTCCATTTCTTTAAGGAATAAACAGTTACCTCTTGTGACTAATTCCAAAGTAAATTTCGAGAAAAGAGCTGTGATTCTCTGTTAGTGAATATAACTGAATGTTCAAGTATTCAAGCATTTTAATGACTTTGAACTTTGTGCATGAGGGGCACTCCTGATGTCTTGTCAGTCTTTAATAACTCTTGGAGAAAACAGAATAACATTTCACCTTTTCAGAACACGGTGAAAACCAGCAATTAAGTCAAACAGAGCTCCAAGGAACTAAAGACAAGGCAGAGTTCATGTATTAAAAATCCAGGTACTTGATACCTACACAACCAGATTCTATTTATTCTTACTTTACTCACAGTTAAAATTAGCTTGGTTATCTGATTTTCAAATCCTGAGCACATTAGACGTAATAAATTAGAAGAGTCTAAAGGGGCTGGTAAAAGGAATGGTGTGATTCACAAATTCCAAATGCACAGGAGACTGGGGCTACTTGTGTAGGACGAACATTCCAATGACCACAGAGCACCCTAAAGTGAGCATTGTGTTAAAGTGGAATAAAGTCTAATAGTCCTAAATTGCTATAAGAGTTTATTTTTATTTGGTATATTCGCCTTTAAAAAACAAGAAAGGGTGCCACCCAATTTGAGAAAGAGTTTCATTATGAATAGTTACCTTTATTTTTTGAAACAGTATGTTTTGTTTCCAAAAGGGTAGATCCTCATCTTTGAAAACCCACATATCCTTAATAACTCATTTCCTGCAGGTCCCAAATAGCTATGGTATTGGCTGCCAAATGGAAATACCTGAGTCAGAAGTCCAGACTACAGCTATAATTTCTGTGATCATATTTACTCATTTGTCTATCTCATTCCTCTATTATATAAGTTAAAGTTAGTGGCCAATGAGAAAGTAAGCATAAAAAATGAGGAAAATATATTTTTTTCATCTTTAGCACCAATGTTTGAGACAGTACTGTGATGATCTTAGATATTTTAGATATATGTTCTCATATAATCTCAATAACCGTGCAAGTTAACATTCTTATTTCATCGATGAAAGAATAAAAACCTGAAGGTCACAGAGGTCATAAAACTTGACCAAGGACACACAGCTGGGTATGAATCCGGGTTAGCTGGATGCCGTGCTGCCTCCTGGATGGCACGTGCCTTTACTGACCACAAGGACTTAGTTAACTAAAGCGAACCACTTATTGCTTTTTATCCTCTCTTTATAATAAGATGGCATTTATGAAAGTAATACTGAAAGAATCCAAGGCCTGTAATTTGGCACCATAAATCTAGCCATAGTACTGTTTTTAAGCACCAGACCAATTCAAACTCACTGGCTTCTAAGCAATTCTTAAATAAATTAAGAACATTTCTTTTAGAATTTTCTGCCAGGGAAAACGTTGGCCTCTTCAGAGGAACTTCCTCAGTTAAAATAAGGATAACGATGTTCCCTATTTGTGTCCCTTTTTGTTTGGGATACCAGGAAGCTTAGCATTCAATAACAGTATATATTTCCTTCCACATCCCGTCAATGCTCTTGGTTTTCTATTTCTAGCTCAAGCTTATTCTATTCATTGTAAAGCATATTCTCTTGTAAGTTACCTCAAATCTTTTGTGGGAAAACTCAGGGTACATATATTGTACAGAGGCCAAAACAATTTAGATGTTTGTGTACTTGATTGTAACATAAATGCTCCAGTACTTGGTTGATTATCTCTGCATCCACATTTACGTTTACTCATGTTCCTCAAGTAAAATCCAACGTAAGTCTATCGTGCTTTTCTATGATATGTGATAAGCTGCCCAAGAATGTGAATGATGCATTAAATTTAGGGCGAGCATATACAGTGGGTTAACATCGTAGGTACAGCCTATTTTCCTCAGTATCATTGAATTATCTGCCAGCCATTTTCAAATTTTGTAAAACTTGGATGCATACACACAAACCAAACAGAAGGCTTGAAACACTTGCCAGTGCAATGTATTAATAGTCAGTCATGACTCATGATGTGAAGATGAAATGGAAAAGATTCAAACTCATAGTATCAGAGGCAGAGTTTGTTTTTTTGAGGGCTCCTGAGTGATTCCTGTGAAGACGGTACAAGAGTTTCTTGAAACAACTTTCCCCCAAGCAATTTAGTTTAAGGTATGTTGGTAACTTCTTAGGATTTCATGGTATTCAACAGCATACACTGACTTCATATTGCTGTTGCCAAAGGGGCAGATTTGGAAGCTAGAATGTTCTTCTATTAAAATATTTATTTTTTCCAAGTAAAATAAAATAGTATTTCACCTAGTAAAGAGCCTTTGGGCCTAAAGTTAGGGTCCTGAGGAACCATTTCAAATTCCACTTGAACTGATGAAAACATGCCAGTGGTCCATTCTGCCAACATAAATATATTTTCAAATTGGGAAAAAGAGAAATTATTTGCAAAGGTTGTAGGGGTAGCAATTCAGTGATGAATAATCTAGACACTTCATCTTTTTAATAGAAAAATTATCTTTTAGCCACTTTTCCTTATGTGTCAGTTTTGTCTTTGTTTCCTCTTATCCTACTCTCCCTCTACAGAGCAAAAGATCTAGAACCATCTTTTTTATTAGTAATGCAATAACCAATTCAAATCAATTTGGAAATTTGGGAAAGCTGTCATTCCTTGTGTTTCCAAGAAAGGAAGAATACATTACAGCAAGTATGAAATAAGAATTATTATTTTTCTTTTCCTTGCCTTATAATAGTGTTATGAACTGCATGTTTGTATCCCCCCAAAATTCATATGTGGAAGCCCTCACCCCCAATGGGATGGTATTAGGAGGTAGTGCCTTTAGGAGGCGATTAGCTCTAGATGAGGTCATGAGGGTGGGGCCCCCGTGATGGGGATTAGTGCCCTTTTAAGAAGAGAAAGAGACTAGAGCTCGCGCTCTCTGCCATGTGAGGATACAACCAGAACACAGCCACCTGCAAGCCAGGAAGAGGGCTCTCATCAGACACCAAATCTGCCAGCACTCTGATCTTGGACTTAGCCTCTAGAAATGTGAGAAATAAATGTTTGCTGTTTAAGCCACCCAGTCTATGGTATTTTCATTATAGCAGCCCAAACTGACACAGAGCCTCTCAAGAACATATAGGTTGTGAAAGTATTAGCACAATATCTTTAAAGTCATTTCAAACTGCATCTCTGAGACGCACTGACCAACAGCTTTTAGTCCAGCCCAATTGTCACAATTCTGATTATCACCTTCATTCAGGGGAGAAACTGCTGTAGTCATCCTCAGTGGTAAGAGAGACAGGCAAAGAACATGACAATTTATTTTTTCTCTGTCTATTTACAATTTAGGGTGGCATCAGAGGGAAATAATTAATTGAACTGCCCAGAGAACATACAAATCATACACTCAATATGCTGCTTGGAATTTGCAGCTCATTTCTGCAGCACTGTTGTACAGCATGGCTAATGTATGAGGTTGGTAAGCTCTTCTGACACATCTCCAAGTCTTCGTAGCCCTTGCAAGGTTATGGTGGTAAAATATGACAGAGATCGTGGCATGGTTACAAGAGCATATGTTCCAAATCAGTAGCTATCAGAACAGAACACATAACTACAACAAGACCAATGCAACACATGGTGTAAATGATGAGGAAGGTAAAGAGGAGGAATCTTAATAATCATTCAGTAATCCTGACAGCAATTCTCTTTTGGCCATTCTGAAAAAACTAAAACATGTTGATCTAGCACATCATAAATGCTAGCGTCACTTGGTTATTGAAAAACAAATACACACACATACAAAACTTCTTTCCCTTAAATGCCATGCTTCCAGTTAATGAGATGACCAAAAATAACTGCTTGGCCCCTACTGTGTATGTATGGAGCGTGCATGCCTACCAAGAAATTCATGGCATTGCCTTTCCCAGATAGTCTCTATTTGGGAAAGTTATACAATCAGAAAGAGATTTGAGACTACCAACCATGCTAACTTCCCAGTTCTTTTTATTCCCCCTTGTTAAGGGGTTTGGAGGTCATTTCTTGGCAGGATTACATATGTCTATCTAATTTTGTAAAGATTTAAAGCTTCAGATGAGAATTAAACAGAAATAAGACTAGTACGCTTTGGAGACTATTAGGGCAAACTATCTGATGCTTATCATCAAACACTTATTATCAAATGTTGCTGATATGCAAACCAGTAAACTATGTATAGACCAAAAGTAAATCACTTAACTAGTAAAGGGGAAATAACTCAGTAGAATCCTTGTTTGAATTTTAAATCAGCCCATGAGATGAGTCATGCAATCCAAACCCACCGTACTGAATACCTCTTGATCAGTTGCAATTCAACTGCTATTTATTAGCAATAAAAAAAGAGCAATGACATCAACCATTGATCTCATACTTAAATGCCTTACTAGATGACATCTGTTTTATAGGTCTCACAAATTCTTTATGACTAGAGCATCAGAGGGAAGTTTGTGGATGGGACTATGATGTAGACTAGGTTTTGCCGAACTCCAGCTCTGAGGACTCCAGATCTGAGAAAACTCTATTATCCTGAATCTTCAGAGATCTCCAGAGGGTGGAAAAAGTTAATCAGGAGAACTGCATACCCAAAGGGCAAAATGAATTTGCTAGAGGTGGCAATTAGCTCCTCTTTTACCATAGTCAAAGAATGTTAACAGTGCGATGTAATGAAAAACTTTTAATGGAAATGATCTTAAAATTCAGCTAATGAGATTACAGAATGATGCATTTACAATCTCACACAAACTTTCAAGATTAAAACAACCATTAAGTGACATTTGTAAAATCTTTATCACGATATAGTCATCACCATCTCTAACACAAATATCTTTGCTACATCAAGAGGATGTGTTCTGTTGCTTTAATTCAGAATTGCTCTGAAAACCCCTAAGGAAAGTTAGCAAAAACTTATGAACCCTTTTGTCTGACAATGGAATGTCCTTAACAGAGAACCACTAGGAAAATGATCTTGTATGTTGTGTGCTAAATTGCTTCATTATTTGCAGCCAGTTTCATTCATAGGAATAAAATACACCTTTGATATTTAGTTTGGCAGTTTCCATAAAACCAGCCGCCAACATATATCACAACGTGGACTGGATTTTTATTTTCTCAATTTGTGCTGGGCTTTCTTTTCTTCACCTACTTCCATTTAATCAATAATCTCTCCCATCAAAAAACTTTTAGCTAATTAATGTGTTACAGTTATAATTCTTTACCAAGTTTGCCTGACGACATATAATATGAGTGGATAATATGTCAGCTGTGCTGCTGAAAGCTGTGGCACCATTCTTGAAGGGTGATGGATAATCAAGGCTTGTTTAAAGTATAATTAATTTGTCACCATCTAGAAGATTTGAAATAAATTCTTCTAAATTCCTACTGCTAAATATCTTCATGATCCAAGAGGTTAAACTAATTCCAACAAAATCTATGAATCTGAAACTGGCCATCTTAAATCTCTTAATGCTAACTCAAGGTGCAGAGAATCTTTAGAAAAAAATTTCTCACATTTAACAGATGTGGATTATCTCCCACCTAAGACATGTGTATAAGAAAGACAACATTTTTCTTGTTCTTCCCTATTACATAGTATGAATTTACATATAATCGCAAAATGAGATATTTCTTTAAAAAAAATGACGTAAACTAGTGGTCTTGTTTCACTCAACTAAGACAAGTGTGAGGGAAAAGCTACTTCTTTGTTGCCCACTTCTGGAGGGAGAGTTATCCAGCCAGATTTTCCTTTCTGTCTGCAGAAACTTCAGATTTCTTGTTCAAGGATAACAGGTTGAGTTTTAAAAAATGTGCTTGGTGGTAAAGGCTGGCTCAGGATGCTTCTGGAACCCAGAAGCTTCTTTGTCCCCAGACTGCTGAGGACAAGAAAAACTATGTCTTTCTGAAACATTTGCTGCATCTACAGGTGGCAGGTGATATCATAGTAGGATAAATAGGGAACTAAACCCATGAAGTTCCAAGGACATCATCCTGGTCTCTTTTCTTAATTTGAGCCATAGCATTTAATTACTCTTGCATTTACATTTCTATCAATAAAATGAACATGCAAATATAACACATTTAGGAATGATTTAAGGGATGATCCATAATATTGAGTAAGAAACACTTTGTACATACCGGCTTGGCTTCTTAATCACAGGACATTTAATGCTTGCCAGAATGAATAGATTAGAAACAGATTTTCTTAAACTCCATAGCAAGAGCTGAGCAAAAGTATAAACTCCAAAAGGGGTATTTAATAAATAATACTAGTTAAAAATAACTGCATTAAAATGAAACTGGCATGGGGATATCTAATCCAACCATATGGGCCTAAATACTTCTAGTTTTTGATGACTTCATGATTGATTGGCATAAAACATAACCATTTAAAAATTCAAAATAAGAAAAATTCACCTGAGAGAAAAATAATCATCAGAAGCCTTTGAGGAAATAACTTTTAAAATGAAATCTAAACAGAGATCCCAAAATCCAGAAAAGAAACTTATAAAGGTATCCACTGACTTAATTCATGCAAAATATTTTTTAGGAGCCAGGCTTCTCTGATTTTTGTCACTGCACAAAGTGAAGACCAGAAGGCCATACACACAAATGTGCTTTATTGCTTCCTGTTAGAGTCATTTTGATGTGTTTTGCACTATCAGTTATTTATTTTTATTTCTTAGAGAATCAGGTCTCACACTTATTTTTTAAAAGCTTGGAAATTTTTCTCAGTTAAAATTTTATGTAGAACTGGAGTATGAACAATAGGTGCAGGGAATCGAGTATTGGGAAGCAGGGACTCTGATCCGCCATTCACTCAGTTCCCCTTGACTCGGGACTCAGAATGGCACCTAAGGCATCTCCATCAAATCCTGGTACTGCAAGAGACACTTGTCCCAGGAAACACCAGCCTGAAAAGCACCATGATAATAGATCCACATAACTCTATATAAATATATGACCTTTCAGCCTAATTCTCATTTTGTAGATGAGGAAAATGGAGGCTAAAAGCATTAAACAGCACTTTAAAGTCATATATCTAATTATTAATAATAAGAGAGAGGGGGAAAGAACTAACAGTTATTGAAGGCCTGCAACATTAGCAGGAGCTATAGTAATTCAGGCCTCCCAAGACTCAGAATGGCACTCTTTCTGTTATTCCAAGGAACAGAATAAATGGACTGGAGACCAAAATAGTTAGTTGACTAGGCTTCTAGAGGAATGTACAAGTAATGGAAAAAGAGGGAAAATACTAGGGAACTGCTACGTGACTAAGGACAGTTTACAATGATACCCAAATGAGCCAGCCAAGTGTAGTTCAGACTCTAGCGGTCCAAGTTCTATTTTTGTTCCTAAAGTTTGCATCCAAATTTGATAAATGCTGAGAGGATAGAGGGTTAGCATCATATTCATTACCAGGACAACATCCTGCACAAGCAGAGAATTGCATTTTCCTTGCTACCTCAGCAAGAACACTTGAGATGCTCAAACATCAAGGGAAGGGCACTTATTAGCAACAAGAACATCAGAAGCCATCACAGAGGACGTGGAACCTTGGCATCTCTTATTCTATAAATATCCTAGCTACAAAATTCAGCCCCAAAACAGATCACAAGGTTTTCTTTTCAAATTACATTGTTTACGTCTCCTCACAAATGAAGTGGAAAATAGAACAAACCAAGAACAAAAGACACATCCTTTTGACAAGGAAGAAGGTGGGCGGTCTGTAGTTTAAACAAACTGAAATGAAAACAATCCAGGTAAAGCTCATGCTGGAAGCCTGTCTTATGTAACATTAGAACAGACTAGTGCTTCTCAAATATTTTAAAGTGCATACCAATCATCTAGGGATCTTGTTAAAATGCAGAATCTGATTCAGTAGATTTGGTTTGCAATCAAACTAAGATTCTGCATTTCTGGCAAGCCCCAGGTGATGCTGATGCCGCTGTTTTGCAGATTACACTTTGAGTAGAAGAGAATGGATCACCATTCCCCCGTAATGGCCACAAAATACTCAGCCTCCCTCCCTCAGTGGGATGGCGTAGTTATATTTTCACTTTGTTACATTCTTAAAATTCAGACTTTGAGTTCTGTAAAAATATAGGTATCCCTAAAAAGAATAACCCACTAAGCTTTTTAGCGTAAAAAACATTCTGATCCCACCATTTACACTCCATTTTTGGAGCAGCAAGACATTTTTATTTCCGGGTTATGGATACAATCATTTAGATCAGACCATTAAAGAATTTCCATAAAGCATTTTCCAGAATCAACTGCATTTTGCCAAGTTATATCTTATCAATTTTCGATACATAGCATCAAAGCATTTTAATTTCAATTTTATTGAAATTATTTTCTGGGTCAGTCATTTTGCATGCAAATTTTACAAATTATATTTTTTTAGTCCCTATCAAATTTTATCATTGTGAGTTTTCTTTGTGGCTATTACTTCAACACATCCAAATCTCTGGCGTGAAAATTTTACAATCCTGATTTTGGTCTATATCATTCAACTCTTCTGAAAAGTTTACAATGTGCTGTTTTAGCTATTGTCAGAATTCATTTGTGTTGATTAATTTCTATATGAATATTTATTATAAATTTTATAAAAGAGAACTTACATTTATTTCTCAGAACACACGGCCCAAGAAGGGAAAGGTACTGGATCTGGGTACACAATAGGGTCAGTTTGGATGTGTTTTAAAAAAAGGAGGATTTTGAGATGAAAGCACAAGTTCCAGGAGGGTGTAGGGCAGCGGAAGCCTAGCAGAGGGTAAGGAAACATCACGGGCAAATGAAATATGTTGGGATGAAAAAAATATTTACTTATTATCCAACAAACATACCATTCACACTACCTAGAGTGTTGGTCAGTGAAATCAACTCTCCATCCATCCTGTAGTGTATTGGTTCTTTTCAGATGTTTTCTTTTCTTTTCCAATAATTACCCATCTGCATTTATAAGGGTTAATGGAATTTTGTAAACATTGCCATAGATCCCATTTACACACAAAATCTTATTACAATGACAGTATTTGTGAGTTGTGCTTCTATTCCATAAAGTAGGGCAAAAAACCCTGTAAATTTCCAATTTTTGATGAAATACAGTTAGAGAATTAATTCTTAAACCTCACTGAGGTACCCACATATGTAGAGATGATGGTGTTTAACTACTGTTCCCCAGTGGAATGGCCTTTATGAACAATTTGAAAATGGATTAGTATATGCTGTATTTTAAATTTAAAAAATCAAAATGTCTATGGGATGTATATACTCTCTCTATATTCTTGATTCCTGTTTATGCTCTCTTCATAATAGAAAGTTCTTTTTTGGATTTATATTAAATAAGGCAGTTAAAATGACAAAATGCTTTTTCATGGCTTCTTGCATTTTCAAAAAATTAAATTTGTGAATTAATAAAAAGTCATATGTTTACAAACTAGTGGTCATCTGTTTCCTCCCTTCTCCCTAAAACTTTGGCTTTTCCCTATCCTTTTTCACCCACATAGTTATAACTAATATGTGTGTTATTTCTAGCAGTTAACAGACATTATTTAGAAGATTAGATCCTGTGTATGAGAAAGGTCTCAGTTATGATATGGTTTCAGAGTCTTCTATCACAGAGCACACATAACTGGTCTAAGGAATTGCCTTAGATCAATCAATCATAAGCTCATGTTTTTTCACTCTCATTGTTAATCCTAAAATATAAGCAGCAAATCAATGCCAGATTCTATTTTTTATTTCTCAAAGACAGCATGAGAGCAAATGACTATTCTACCACCAAAACTCTTTCTAGAGAGCAATTTTCCAAAGTTTTCAGACATTTTCCATATGGTACTCTATCATAAGGGTGGTTTTGTATCTAAGCCAAAAGACACTTGAATTGAAAAACAAACTCTGGAATAAGCATAAATGCTTATGAAAATTAAAAGTATAAAATGATCATGAAAATGCAATTGATAATGTTCCTTGAGGTTAGGGATAGTCTAAGTAATCAACCTCTTACATATCATAGATACTTGAATAATGTGTGTTACTCCGGTTGGTACAAACTTTTAGAAGACAGAATACCATACATACCACTTAAAAGAAAGGTATTTGTTAAACTTATTTGTAATTTTAAAGTTTCAGAAATGGTTAGTAGTTTTTAATTACTTGTCCTGATCTGTTTATACTTTGCAATAATGATTGTGAAGACAATCACTAGTGCTCGAGTGCTCGAGGAAAAAGAAAAGAAAAAAGAAAGACACTGAAAATTTAACAGGAAGATCACACATGGTTTTTCTATGTGGAAGTTCTAGTTATAAATCAGGCAAAGTCTCTATATTAAATCAACATAATGTCATCAATTGTTATTTCTTTGAGTGACATTTTGCCAAATAAGAATCAACAGTTAATAAAGGTGGTAAAATCCTGGACTTCTGGACAGCTAATTTATGCAAAATATGAAAAATGTAGAGCAGACTTTTAACTAAAAATTATGAGACTCCTCACATCCACTGATCTACCAGTCACCTGGGTGGTGTTGACTGCGCTGGGCAAAATTTCAGACCCGATTCACTGCAAATGTCTGAATTCAGGCCAACTATTTCCTGATTCTCCTACTTAATTTACCCATGTCAGGGCAATGCACTAATCTGAAAAAAGTGCTCTAAACTTTCCTTTAAATGGTCTTAGATAGGTTTGTACCAACCATAGTAACACACATTATTCAAGAGTCTATGATATGCAAGAAATTGATCACTTAGACCACCCCTGAAACTCAAAGAATATTATCAGTTGCATCTTCATGGTCAGTTTATAATTTAATTTTCATAAACATTTTAGGCTTACTCCATAATTTGTTTTCCACTCAAGTTAGGGGTGTGACTAATGGAAGTGAAAAGCAATGACACTTTTCTGTGTTTTAGTACTGCAGCTTTAGCATTACTTAGCACAGTTCTCATTTAAGTAGGCTACTTCCCATCTTTTTTTACGTATTGATGACCACGTGAAATGATGATGTCACTCACTGTATACTCCTAGACACAATGGCCAGGTGGTCGCCAGGGTGATGCCTTTGAATACTTCAGAGTCAGCAGCATCTCTCTCTTTGTTCTACAGTTCAAAAAATCCCCTGAACTTCTCTACAAGCACATATGATAAAATATACTTATCAATATATTATATATATTATTTTCCATTTTAGACATCGCATGTTAAAAGGAAACCGACAAGAGTTCATTAGTAAAATAGTAATCATTATTATTGAAAAATTTGAAAACTAGAGAAGGTGAGGCATCATAGAAAAAACTACTGAGCATGAAAAGAGATAAGAGGGAGAGATAAGGGAGGGAAGCTAGGAGGGAGGGAAAGAGACAGAATGAGAGACAGAGAAAAGGAGAGAGAGAGAGGAGGGATGTGATGGGATGGGCTGGGGAACATGTTAGCTACCTTCAAATATCAGAAAGGTCATATTAGACCTATTCTGTTTTCTCTAAAGAGAAGAAAAAAGGGCTAAGTGTAGAAATTATAAGGAGGCAGAATTCAGCTGTCCAACAAGTCTTGCAAAAGTGACATCCCTATTATTGGAAGTATTCAAAAAGAGACTGAAAGACCCTTAGAAGATGCGTTTGTAGTTGTGGATCTGGCCCAGACCACTGCTTTTCAAACAACAATTTGCAATGAAACACTGGGAGTCTTGTAAAAATGCAGATTCTGACCAACAGTTCTAGGGTGGGGCCTAAGATTGAGTATTTCTAACAAGCTCTCAGGCGATGCCCAAGCTGCTCCTCTGTGGAACACACTTTCAGTAGCTAGGGACTACATGATCCTTAAGGTGCCTTCTCGCTGTAAACATAGAGCATTTCCTCGGCCAGGTGGTGAAATAAAGAAAATCACAAGTCAAGAGTTAGGTACACTGCACACTCAAATTTCATTGATAAAATAGCTAAACCACCCTGTCTTTTTCGAGGCAGAAAATAGCTGGAAAACAACACTTTAGAGATAATAGCATAAGCACTGGGATAATGATACTAAAATGCCCTCAAAGAAAATTGGCAGCAGTTCCAGATTCATACCCAGCATAGACAACTATGAGGAGTGAAACCGAATGTAACCGCTAATATTGAAATTGGACCCTGCCAGCTAATAGCATGTTCACACAAGCCAGTGTTTAGGAGACAAAGATTGAAGATTGAAGAACTCCTCGATGAGACGAGGATCGGACTATGGCGTTTCATTGAGGCATAGCGGGAGTGGAATTACAAACCTGAGCTGTTCTGTCTTCCTTTTGCCCTTTGGACTCAAGCAAACCCAAAAAGGAAAGAGAACTGGCATCTTGGTTGCATATCATGCTACTTTTAATCAGCTGCAAGACTTTGCTGCCCTTAAGAACACTGCTCCCTATTTTGTGCAAACAGCTTGACCACGGGCCAGCTGAAGGTCTGTCGCTCGGTCAACAGGAAGTGAGCGTGGACAAAAGGTCCAAGTTTAGGAATGTCTCTCTGGATTTTATTTTGATACAGAGCCTAGTTAAAATCAGGTCTTGCGGCCAGAGCCAGAATAAAAATGTGTTCACAGGCTAACTGTGGGCTTTTTAAAAACATTTTTTAAAGTCACAGTCCCCATAACACAGTCATACAGAAACCCAGTTGGAGGAAAAGCCGGAATGCAAGACAGGCACATGAAATTCTTAATTAAATGTACTTGTCAATCACATTTAAAATATAGTTTCGCTCACTAAAAGAAATTCATATTTCAGATAGTTTCTTTTGCTCGTTGTGGTCACAAGAGGTCATTCTTAAGAATTTAAAGGGAACCACTCATATCTTCCAGGCCAAAATGTTCTGTGAAGTCAGTGTACAGCGTGTGCATTTTAAAGGAGCAGCATCACTCCTTAGGCATCCTAAGGAGCAGCTGCATTTCCTTCATTTCTCCATGCTTTTGTGTTGTAAAGTATTGAGTTTCATTGAAACCTTTGTAAGTTTTGTAGCTATACAGATGTAAATCCAAATCCCCTTTCTGCCACTTACCGGGTGTGGCCCATGAGCCTGAGTTTCCTCTTATTGAAATTGGACATGATAATAGTTGAAAAAGTATAGGTAACAAAAAAAGATACAAAATAAATGCATTGGAAAATTTTATCAGAATTCTCATAGGGTTGTCTTAGGCATTAAAGAGATCATGTATGTAAAATTTCTTAAGTACAGTAAGCCAGCAATGGCAGACTGATAGTAGAAAGTAGCTGTTGTAAGATTATTTGCCTTATTAAAATTAACCTTCCAGGATCAAATTGATTCTGTTCCCAAGAATGAGGGATGGTTTTATTACAGTATCGCATCTCTAGACAACGTTGGAGATGTCTAAAGAAGACATCTCTGGATATCTAACCCTATGAGTGTTGCCTTCCAAAAAAACCGTTCAGCTTTGGAGACGAAAAAGCATAGAATTGGACAGTTAGATTATGGGAGATGAGACTATTGAAACATAAAAAAAAAAAAAAAAAATGAAAAAACAGTTTGAAAAATAAACAAACCCAAGTGTTTCTAAAAGTTTAAGAATCTAAGTGACTACCGCATAATATTAAAATCAGGAAATTTATTTTTTCAAACAAGTATTTAATGAGCACCTGGGACATGCACTAGATGCACGTGTGCTAGATGCTTGGGGAGTTAACAAGGCAAGAAGCTTGAGACGCAGGGGAGCTCAGTGATTAGGTGGATAGCCAATGGAGCTGGACAGCCTGGATTTGATTCCAAGTTCTGTCACTTACTCACTATGTCATGTTGGGGAAATTACTGTGCCTCAGTTTCTCCACCTGCAAAATGGGGGTAATAGTTTTGCTTACTTCACAGAGCTGTCGTGAGGATTTAAGAAGTTACTATATGAACAGTACTCACAACACTTTGGTACATAATAATTGCTATGAGCAGTGACTGTGTGCCCAGCACTGTTCTAACATCTACAGTGCCACAAAAGAGGAGAGGTACTAAGGAAGGGCCATGGGAGTTCTGAACTCAGAGGACACCTCATGTATGCTGGTCAATTTATCTGTTGGCCTGCAGAACCATTCTCCTGCTCTGTATCCTTGGAAACTACATTTCCCTGTCTTCTTTGACAAATGAATTCCAGTAGGCTTAGCCAGTGGAAGGCCCTAGCAGAAGAATAAGGGCCTGAAGAAGAAAAGACAACATATTTCTTCCTTCCACAGTGTCTCCTCCCGGTCCCAGCTCCTGCCAGACATCCCTTCTGTGGTTCCTGCTTTCACTGGATGGCCCCAACTTCGGGTTATGGTAACCCCACCTCCTCCCACTGTTCTCTAGACCAAAGTGCTAGCAGCTTCCTGTAACCCCCCTTCCTCCTTCTATCCCTCCAGACCTAGATGTGCTAGAAGTTCCCTGCTATTCTAAACTCTGGCTTGCCCCTCTAGGCTGTGTTTAGCTTTTTAGCTCTTCCATCTCTATGCAAACAATCCCTCTTTGTGAACTGCCTAGAGGCATTTCCGTTTTCCTAACTGGACCCTGATTTTACAGCAAGCTGAGTCTTGTAAAATGGGTAACACCGGGTTATGCTAAAATAGAGATAAAGGACATTCCAAACTGACTACATGTACAAACCAGATTAAATAACTCACGATCTTAAACTTTCAACCAAGAGGTCAACAGTAGTTATATTTTGATAAATTCACAAAGTTGGCTGCATCAACCTCATATATCTGAATTGTTAAAAAGTTCCGGAGCTAGTCTATTGGGATTCGAATTCTGATTCTGTCACTTCTGATTGTAGCCTATCTTGATTTGAATTCTGGCTCTGCCCCTTCCTGACTGTATGCCACTCTTTGCCTCAGTTTCCTCATCTGAAAAATGAGGATAATAATAGTATTGATGTTATAGTAGGGATAAATGAGTTAATCTACATAATGAGCTGAGAACAGGGCTCAGCTCAGAGAGACTGCTCCATATTTTCTTGATTCCATTAAAAAGTAGCAAAAAAATTTGTCAACACAGATTTATACATCATGAACGCTATTTTCTGGCACTTCAGTTTAAAAAGGAAGCTTAAAACCACTAAGAGTGAGATTGTTCGTAGCAATGCAAGCTTGCTGAGGGCCAGAGCTCTGGCTATACAGATTACTGCCGTATTCCCAGCACCTATCCTGTGCCTGACTCGGTGTAGGAGTCCAATATGAGGAAGCGAATGAGCAGAGATCCAGGAACCACATTTTGCTGACTTCCAAAGTGGGAAAGATTAATTAAAACTTGGTTTTTGAGATATCAACAAATTATTAAATAACAAGAAACAGTAAGGAATAAATACATTAGGAAACATCAGAAAGTCACAGGATCACAACCCCTACCTATGAACTGGGCACTATTCTAGGTTCTGAGGATACTGCAGTGAACAATTTTGTCATCATGAAGCTTTATGCTAGCTGCAGAGACAGAAAATAATATATACTACTTCATACAACTTAAAATATTTAGTACAATAAAGGATGAAATGAAAGAAAATAGAATGTTAGTGTTAAGAAAAAAATAATAAAGTGGGGTAGAGTGAGAAAGTGACAGGGTGCTATTTTTGATGATACTGTCAGGGAAAGGGCCTCTTGAAGAGATGACATTTGAGCAGAGACCTGAACGCAATAAGAGTGACCTCTGGGCCTCTCTGTGGAAAGTACATTACAGGCAGATGGGACAGTTAATATTAGTTTTGACATGAACCTTGACCTCAGAACACATTGTGATTTCTTTCAAATTGATGTATCTGTGATATAAGACTTTTTAACCTCACTAAATAGAATTAATCACCAGTGAGTTATGATGGAACTCCATGAGGAAATATCACATGCATCTTTGAAATCACAAAGAAATCAGCACTATTAGAACTTTGCGGAGAAAGAGCAATATGATATAACACATCCTTTATGCTAATTTGTGCATAGTGCATATGTATTCTATGATCTGGAAGAACTAACCCTCCCAATAGTATTTATCAAATTAAACTACTTCCACCAACATGAAGATATACTATCATTTTTCTCAGTTTAGGTTGGCTAAGTTTGCTTTGTATAAATCTTGCACAACTTTTATGCAACCTACTGTGATGATGGTATTTATCTGCTTTCTTGGAAATATCTTTTGCAAGAAAAACACAGCTAAAAACCAGAATTTCCCCTAGGTCTAGAAAATCAGTAGTGTCCAATAGAAATATAGTGCACTCCACAAATATAATTTAAATCTTCTAGTAGCCACATTTAAAAAAGTAAAAGAAACAGGTGAAATTAATTTTAATATGTTTTATTTAACCCAAGCTATCTAAAATGTTATCATTTCAACATGTAATCAATATTAAAATTATTAATAAGATATTTTACATTCTTTTTTTTAATACTAGGTCTTCAAAACCTGGTGTGTATTTTATACTCATAGCACAACTCAATTTGGACTAGCCACATTTCAAGTGTTCAGTAGCCACTCTTGGTTTGTGGCTACTGTCACTAGGTCTCCATCACCAGAATAAAAGCACCTTCTTAATACTGGGACTAGGTTGCCAGATTTAGCAAATAAAAAAACAGGATGTCCCGTTAAATTTGAATTTCACATAAACAGTGAATAATAATTGTATGGGGCATATTTATACTAAAAATGCTTATATTAAACACACTCATACTAAAAACGTATTCGTTGTTTATTTGAAATTCAAATTTTAACTGGAGCTCCTATAGTTTATCTGGCAACTCTAATTGGAACAGAAGGCTCAAGCTTTTGGCCATACAGTCAATAAATCACAGAAAAGTTATCATGAAGTACAAAAGAATGACCATACCTTCCAAGAATGCCACTGTAAAACTTCCATTTTAATAACAATACAGCAGTTTGATAGTATTTGGGGAGAAAAATTAGATCCAAGTTTGAGATTTCAGTAGTAAAATCTACCCCATAAAGCATCCTAACTGATCTAGTTGACAGGAAGTGTGAAGGCAAAGTGGAAAATTTTCAGATAGAAATGAAATAGCTAAAAAACTGCCAGCCTGACAGTTGCACAAGATTTGAGTTTTGTCGGGTGACCTCTGGATTTCACACCTTCATCTGAGAAGAGTGACATAGCACTGACCGAGTGGTTTTCAAACTGTGGCCCTCACCTACAGAGTGACAGACGTGCTTGAGGGGCTGGGAAAAAAGAGGCTTATAGACTCTTCACCAAAGCTTCAAATGACGGTGCGCCATTTTTATTTGTTTCGGCTGTTATGTCCATCTAAAGTTTTACTTAACTAAATGAAAAGGTTTAAAAATTAGCAGCTTCTAAGAAAATTCCTCAATTTTATAATTCTATATCAACATATAGGTTAAGCATGTATGAATGCTTTTATTTTTATTGTACACAGTAACATAGTTTTAATAGCAAATGCAAAGAAAAAAAATTTTCATCATCCTACTACTCATCCAAATTATAATATTTTCATTTTTGTTGTTTCCCTCTAGTCCTTTTCCTCATGCATATAAATTATAATCTTAGTAGAGATGCATTTTATTCTCAGTTTTTACTTAATATTGTATCATGAGAATTTTCCCAGGACTCAACATAACCCTCACAATTAATACCGTGTACTAGTATTCCATCCAATAAAAATATTTTTTATTTCTTCTAGTGGATCGCTTCCCAATATCCACTTATGACTTTCAAATCTATATCTCCACCCTGGATATCTTATTCTAATCCCAGACCTATATTTCTGTCTATGCAACATCTTCACTTTATCACCCAGAACCCCCAAATGCAACAGTTCTCAATGCAAATCTTTTGTAACTTTTCTAGTATTTTTTTTTCTCCTTGTGAATCTTGTTTCTTAATGAGTGAGCCAAGATAGCTGTCCAGGCCAGAAACCTGGAGGTCATTTTTGGCTCTCTCTTCTTCTTCTCCTTCTTATCCTCTACCCATCTTCTCCAACACCTGAAACTGTCCTTCAAAATTGACCTTCTAACACTCCTTGCATCTCTTAAATCTTCTCCATTCACAGAGCCCTTGCCTTATTCAGCCCTTATAATTACTCATTTATAGTTCCATAGATGACTTTCTTCTCCTCTTAGATTAGTTTCTGTCCCAAGACTAGTTCCCAGAAGTGTAAACACTGAGTTAATATATCTATGGGCTTTGAAACATATGGGCAAAATGCTTTCTAGAAGAGTTGTACCAATTTATATTGCAACTGTCAATAGAAGAGATGGAAATTTCACTGCAACACTGCCAGCTCAGGCTGTTATTATTTTGGGAACATAAATATACATAAGGCATATGTAAAGTCATTGTTTCCTTCCCATCTCTCTACCCCAGACCCCCATCAGCCTTGCTCACGTAAATATCCCTATCATCCTCAGTTTGTTGTTTGTTTGTGAACATCATAATAAATTCTTTATGGGGCAATTGAATACTTTATTAGTTGAGACGCAAAATTAAAATGTTATCTTCACCACCTTATAACACACAGTGTCTAAGTGGACTCCTGTCTTCAGCAAATTACAAACTGTGAATAAGCTTATAAAATCTTACCAATTTTGAAAGATGAACAAAGAAAGTGGTATGAAGTGTGTTGACAAGATGAAAATGGTCACTTAAAATTTAGACATTTCCTGCCAAGGTGAAAAGAGAGTTGCTAATTGACCCTGAAAACTATAAATGTTTTCAAATTCTTTTCTGTTAAAGGAAGTATCTTTAATGATGGGTTTCTCAGGAGGAGATATCCATTCACATTTATTAACAATGGAATCTTTCTATATTTTTCCTGAGGTAGTTTCATTATTTGCATGTGTCCATGTATGGAGCTGGCTACTTTATAGCCTAAAATAAGAAATAGATCCAGCAGTTTGACATGACATCTTGCCCAATAACATGATGTAAGTCATAAAACAATAGTTCTATTTTTAAAGTTCAAAAGACAATTCATTTCTAAGTAGCTGTGGGTCCACATTGGAAAACTGAATATTTGTTTAGTATTTCTCCAAATGAACCACAAGGAATCTGACTGAGTCCTTAGTAGTAATGCTGGGGCTGGCTACACCCAATGGTCTGTGTCTAGTAGAGTGTCAGGCACATAATAGTCACTCAATGTACACTTGTGGATGCATGAATGAAAATCTTGCACTCAGAAAGAGATAAGAGGCAAGGACTGTCTAAAAAATGTAGGCACTGCAAGTTACTCTTACTTATGCACAACAGGCCTTCTTTCACCCTTTTAGCTACTCCCAGATGTTCTACAAGTCAGTTTTGCAAAAGCCACAAGAATGAGTAGTTAGAAAAAACTGGGACATGTAGAAGGATTTCTAAGGAACAAGAAGCAAAGTGTAAAATTCAATGTTTTCACTTAAAACTTTACTCATGGTACGTGGCAATATTTTCTTGATGTTTCTTCTCCCCAACTACCATTTTTGTCTTTCAATAGATTTTGGAACTGCCTTGACCTCTGTGTGATCTCCTGTCTTAATACAACTAGTCCCTGCAAGAATATGAAATCAACCTACATACATAGTTAAGAAGTTCGTGTGTCAATGGCATTCATTTTTTTGACATCTATTCAACACTAACAATGACCTAATTTCTCATCCAATGTCTTCTTTGCAGTCCTAAATCTTTAAGGTACTTGACACTGTTGAACATTTCTTTTTAGGAAAGCTACTCACAGCTCTCATGACATTGTTCCCTGTCTGTTCCTCTGACTTTTTCTGCTTGTTCTTAAACAGTTTTTCTCCTTAGTCTTCTGCTATATGCCATCCATATGCTCTCCCTAAGTCATTTCATCAACTACTGTGGTTTAGATGACCCTGACACTCATATCATCATCTCCTGACCTTTAAGTCTGTTTATATCAATTCATCAAATTTTTCATGGGATATCCTAGTAATAAATCAAACTCAATATATCCTGAATCAAATAAGTTATTTTGTCCATAAAACTGATCTTCCTCTATTCTCCCCATCTCAGTTAATACCATTATCACTGACCTAGTTGCCAAAGTCAGAAAATACAGTGTCTTCCTTGATTCCTTCCTTTCCCCAACCTGCCTCACCTTATCAGCGCCCAGATCTTACTGACCCTCATCTCTACCATTTGTCTGCACTTAACCTTTTCTATTCCCAACGCCCCTTGTCCATGTCCTCTTCAACTGTCACATAGATGACTGTAATATCCACTTTGACAGAATTCTCTTCCTACCAGCATGCTATTTTGTTAATGGTTGGCAATGTGCCCAGCTATAAAAACTACAATTTGCAGCTTCACCTGAGTATCATGAACCCATGACCAAGCTACAGTTTGGAGCCAATGACATATAAGTGGAAAGCTCTTGAACATATAAGTGGGCACACTCAGCTGCCACTTGTCTTTTGCCCTTCAGCCTTCTCATTCTGCTGCCTGGAATGCAAATGTAATATTAAAGTGGAACGGCCATCAGCAACCACAGGTGGAAGGCAGGAAGATAAAAGGCACACGCCAAGGACAGGTGAGTGCTAAGTCCCTAATGATGGATTCACCGTATTGGCTCAGTATTGCCTACCTTCCTTCAGTTTCCTTCTTATGCTATGGGGAAAAATAGTTGAAGGCACTGTTCAGTCTTTTTTTTTCTGTAACTGGCAGATGAATGCAAAGGAAAGGATCCCTCTTCCTAGCCTGTCTCCTGCGTCTAGCTTTCCTCCTCCTCTTTCATTCCCAATTCTTTTGTTAGAGCTGACTTTCCAAAACACAGCTCTGACCACATTATTTTCCTCTGCCTATAATCTCTCCTTGGTTCCTACTTCCTCTGTAATAAGTTCTTTACCTTGGCTTTTACGCAAGAAATTTCACAATACGTTTTGAGCTATATTTCAGGTTATATCACTTACTGTTCCCACAAGTGCAAGCACCATAGTTTTAAGCCATCAGAAAATGCCATGCATATCTACAGCTTTCTGCCACTGCCATGCTCTTTTCTCTTCCAGGTAAATCCTTCTCTGCCATCTCTGCTAGATAAATTTCCATTCATCCTTTCAAATATCACCTCCTCCCTGAAACTTCCCTGTGTGCCTTTTCTAAACTTAGGGGAAATTAAACCACTTTCTCATTTTTGTCTAAGAGCCTTTTATTTGTAGCACTATTGCACAGCAGTTAAGAGCATATACTTTGGAATTGTCTAGACTCAGGCTCTGTGGGTAGGAGGCTGAGTAATCTTGAGAACAGTGCCTGGATAGCCTCATCTATGAAATGCTGATAACCTTTACATCTACTTCATAGAGTCATTGGGAGGATTAAATGAGTTCAGACACGTGAAGTCATTGGAAGAAGATTTGACATGTATAAAGTGCCCACTGGCCATTAGATATTATTAATAGCTATTATGCTCATATTATCTTTTAGTTATATATATATAGTATCTGCCTCTCCTACCCTCTGAGTACTTGGGTATAGGAAATATATCTTCCCTATTTCTTGTCCCCGGTGCCAGGCACAGTGTCTGTCAAATATACATATTTGACAAATGTTGGATGAAATCAAATTAGCTTGACCAACTAGTATGTGTAAAGCCCATTCATTGCTAAGTGTCAGGCTGCTAAGGTTCATTTTAATAACGTGTTACATGAGAGAACTACACCAAACCACATCAAATCCAAAGAATCTTAGAAAGAAAACCACTGAGATAGAAGAGCAGCTACCTCCACGGAAGTCTGAGTAACGTTAGGTTGGTATAGAATAAATCAGTCATGTCAAAGGAGCCTTCTACTACATAAATTCCCATGAAGTAGATAAGACATAGGGCAAAACTAAAAAAAAATTAGAATAGAGAATCGTGCCCATTACTACTTCCTCAACATAGTTTTTAATTCAGAGAGCTATCCCTGACTTTTTAACGTGTATAATAAACCCCTCTCTTACCTACCCTATGCATTCTAACCCTATTATGTGCTACCCAGTCTAGCCCAGTGCATTTTTTAAATATGTCTGAAGGCCTCTAACATGTCAGGCACTATGCTGGACATCAGAAATACAAAGATGATTAAGATCCTGAGGGATGAGGGGAAGGGGGAAGCCGGGAGCATAGAATGCTTTATACAGTGATGAGGACCATTCTTTTCCCCCAGGGCATGATTGTGACAAAGGAAGTTATGGGTGTTGAATTTTGAGGCCACATCCAGCATTTTATTCCTCTCAGATATAGAAGATCAAGTCAAGAAGAAATCTGTAGAATGAAATTAGGAAGAGAAGAAAGCACATTTTTATGAGCTTGACTGTGGCCCAGCAATATTTTATTTCAAATGGAAGGAAAGCAATGGAAATGGTCAAAATGTGTGGTGTCTCACAAACAGAAATTTTACAGGCACCCTGCATGCTTCTCTCACAAGCTCTGCCTCCTCCTCCCACAAGAAATGGAAAAAATATTATAGAAGTTACTAAAAGAACTGAAGAAATCCTGGCAGGGTAATTAATGAATGACAGGTCAGTCACCCATGTGAAAAAATAAAATGTGGCAAGAAATCATGGCTTTGTCAAGAACTTTGAGGTTTTTAGACTGGAAGCAATTTGTACAACGACTATTTTGACCATACAACTTCCTAATCTCAGTTCCCATAAAGTCTGGGTGGGGGCCAACTGGAATGGTTCGTCTCAGCTGCACAGATATCGTCCACAGAGGAAATAAAAGGATTTCAAACATTGGAGTCATTTCCTTTGGTTCTCAGCTCTTTGAGGAAAAAATTCCTTTTGGTCAGTGATATCTCCAGCTCAATTCCTGCAGCCCGGCTTAGAAAAATAACAAAATCTGTTCCCCGAAATACTTTCCAATCAGACAAATACAGGTTTCAACTCAAAACATTTAAGTCCAATAAAAGACTTTCCCTTGCCAGAGGGTTCTAGGAAGACTAACACCTTTTTAAGGTTCAGACTGCTTTCTAACGAGTTACATAAAAATCCACAACCAGTGTAAATGTCAAATGTGAAAGGATGTGTTCAGGGGAGAGACCCGTATAATCATATCTCGAGCTGCTCCTTTGGAACTGCTGCTAAGGGGTCTCACTGAAAATAATAGGGCCCATTTATGACACACAGCACAAATGGTAATAGCAAGTTACCTCTCAAGTGGAACCTTAGCAGCTTTGGAATGGTTACCTAAATGTGTTGAGAGCAGAAAAGCAGCACTTTCCAAGTACATCCTCCAGCTGAGGACTTTTGGAACTGCTGCAAAGATTATAAAGAAAAGATGGATTGTCAGAATACTTGCCTGCTTATATATATATAATGCATATATATATATATATGCATTCTAAATGCCAAAGTTAGAAGCCCAGTGCACACAGTATTGTGCACATGCCACTGAATCTGAAATATTAGACAGCCTTTTTCCAAGATTGATCTACAGGGAACAGGAAGTATTACAGCTCTCCCCACCACTGCTTTTTTGTTTTGTTTTGTTTAATTTGTTCTCTGCAAGGTCCTTGGTGTTAATTCTCAAGTCTTTGGGTCAGTTTCTTGGTGGAAAGGGAAGCATAAAGCATGCTGGATCAAACATCAAGTGGAAAATGTAAATAAATGGAATTATATTTATATCTTGATATCAAATCTTATAACTTTAAGACTATTTAAGTTACCTATTCCAGGAACACTTATGGACAGCCTTATAGATTTTAATCACTAAATTTAAGAGAATTTACAGTCTCCAGATAATAAGTTAATTCAAACTGTAATTTCAGGTGAATCAAAATTCACTCACTGCCCTCATCACAAGCTGTAGCTAAAGGACAAATTACTGTTTTTTTACTCTTTTCAAATGCTTATATCCAAAACTTAGAAATATGTGACATATTTATTTACTAACTAGCATAATATGAGAATGACAAAGAAATCCTCCACTTGCTAAATAATCCTAATGACTATCTGATGACAGATAGGGAAGACAACCTTTCCATGGTATAGACTTTTCCATTATTTTCTTTCTCTTGTCTTTTATTTATAATAAATCTGAATGAATGGTTAAAAATAAGAAAAGGGAGGATTTTACTAAATGTATCAGAACCAGCTAATGTTTCTGAAACCAAAAAAAGAAAAATACTAGGACCATAACATAAGAATTTTAATTGCATGCAAATTTAAACCAAATGTTACTGGAAAAGCTCGCCTTTTACTTTCCAACTTCTGCTCTCCAAGGAATTCCAAACCCAGGAGCACAGTGTCAGCAAAGTGACTCTGAACATGAGCAGATATGAAATTTCTGTTTTCAGTTAGTCTTGTGACACATGTGTTTTCATTCTTTCCTAAAACACAGTGGGACCCCTCAACTTTTAAGTCATAATATGAAAATCCTATTTTATTACTATTCTTATAAACGGTAAAATGATTGGGCAATATTCTGCAAATAAAGGCAAAAAGAGTATTATTCTTTATATATGATGGTCCTATGTGGAGTCCCAATAATTTCTATTTTTTTTATGCCTACCTATTCAAACTCTTTTTCTAGGTTTCCCTTTACAACCAACAGCAGGCGTTGGCAAAGTGTTGGGCTAAATATAAGACTGAGGTCTTCTGATATGGGATAGTCAGTAGACCAAACAAAGCAACTCACAGAGGCACCAACAATTATCAGAGGAGAGTGAAAACTGTTGTCCACATATATAATATACTAAATATTAAAGCCACACAAAACACCCAAGCACAGAACTAGTTTTATGCTGTCATCTCTTCACATATAGTAATGTGTTATTAGAATCACTATTAAATTTGAGAGTCAAACTTATTTTTAGAAATCAACTTTTGACTTCAATCAATTCTCTGTCTCTATTGAAAGATTTTCTCCTTTGTCATTAACAAAAGGGAAACTCAAATCTTTTCCTAACAAAATGTTTGTAAAACATGCAGAAGAAATTCTAGCACATAGTGGGAACTCAGTACCTTGTGGTTTTAAACAAGAGAAATGCATGGTGTCTGTTAATAATTCTGCAGGGAAAACAATCCTAGCAAACTAAAGTATTGTTGGAAATAGTCAACAATATTATTAAGTGATAAATTATCTTCCAGAGGCAATAAGAATTCAGAGAAAAGAGATTTTACCCAGAGCTCAGGTAGATAGGGAAGCCTCCACCTGGTAAGTACGATTTGAATTTATTGAATAATTGAAGTCTGGTTTAGAATGGAAGATGGCTACAGAAAGCAGTATTCTGGGGCAGCAGGATGAGATGAGTAAAGACCCAAGGGAGGTATAAGCACATGTTGGCAGACTGGCCTGCTTAGCATTAAAGGTAGATGTTGAAACAGAATGAAAAATGAGTGAGTTGATCCATATTATAGAGGCCCTTTAAAGCCACACTGAGGAATCCAGACTTGATAAGGAATGGAATAACAAGTCATAGATAGGTTTTAAGCAGGCAAAGGACATGATTCAAGCAATATTTACAGAAGGCAACGAATGTGCAAAAGTATCCTGAGTCCAAATGTTCTTAGCAAGAACTTGTGCTTATTGCAGCTGTGTGATAAATGGCTACAATTTTATCTCATTTTCTAATCACAACCAAAATCACATGCATGATGATTTCTTGGTGCTACATCCGTGTCCTGAGAACCTAAGATGTGGTTAAGCCATTCATTATTTTATTCTTCCTGACATTCATTGGATAACTACTTCACGTGTCAAGCATGTGCTAAGCACAAGTGAACAAGAAATGAACAAGATACAGTCTTTCTTTTCTGAAGATGTATATAATTCTTGCTTTCGATAAGCCCGTGGTCTAAAAGGAACATGAAAAAGGAAATTCACTGATTATATCCAGTTTGCTAAGTGCAGGCTAGATTTTTGGGAGAACAAAGAGTTTTATTAAGGGATGCAGAGGAAGGATAAGTCAGCTTGGGGAGGGGCGGAGGGAAAGGGAAAGCTCTGAAGACTTGGTGCTCATTAGCTGAGTCTTGCAAGTCAAGGAAGAGCACAAGGCATAGGAGAGGGATAACATATAGGAGATTAAGTGGTCAGGCTTTAGAACAAAACAGATCTGAATGTATATCCCACAACTACTATGTAGAGTTGTGGAGACTTGGACAAGTTCCTTGTCTTTCTCACCTGTAAAATGGAGATGATAATTACAACAATTTGAAAAACATCACCATACTGTATATAAAGTTTTTAGCATAATTTCTGTACATAGTAAGTGTTCAATAAATACCAGACTTTATTACTAAAGGGAGGGTGTGATATCTCAGACAAAAGGAACAGGCACCAAAGTGTCTTTGCATACAGCGCGTAAACAGTTGGGTATGGTTGGAAATGTGGTAAGAGATGAGATTGACCAGGGCCATCAGTATGGCCGTGTAGGTTGCTCATCATACAATTGCAGTGGTGCTATTTACACGCACTACATTGTGAATAGTCCCCCAGTCCCAGAGGTGTGCAGGGCTCGTATTATACAAAAAGTACAGCAGCCCTGGTGTTCAAGATTACAGGACAGGGCAGATCACGAAAGGCCTTATATTCTATGATGAGTGGTTAGAAGTTCATCATTTTTGGTATCTCATTCCAAATGATAGAGATCAAAAAATTTACACATATAATTGAATTTTAATGAAGATATACATCTTTAAACTTTCTCACTATTGAATAAATGAGTGTTTTCTTCTTGTTGCATTTCAATATTGTTAAACTATGCTGACACCTCTACTCATTATTGTTGTTTTTCTAGATAGCACGATTATTTAAAAATATATATAATGGAAATTCAAAAATCAATATATCACTGTACAACGAATCCTTATAATCACTGCTCCACCATTCCTTCAAGTCCTTAACCTTCTGAATCCATTGTTTTTACAGAATTGTGATCAAATTTTAGACACAATTTGGTAATTTGCTTTTTTTTGCTATCTTTTAATGGATGAACTGAGAAATATTTATTAGTCCTTATTATGTGCTAGGTCTTGGTTTTGCAGATATGGTAAAATATGTTCCCTCCCTGAGAGAATTCACGGTCCAGAGAAGACATAAATGTCAAGCAATAATTACACGTGCCAAGCACAAATATCTTCAATAGTCATCATACATCATGTTTTGACCTAGTCATTAGCAGAGCAAATATAGATTTTTCTATTTTTCTTTTTCCCACTTGACATCACACTGCAGCTAGTTTTCCCTACTGCCTCAGAGACTTAACAATTATCTTTTTAAATGGTTATAAAATAGTCTATTGCTTTAACCAGAGTTTACTCATTCCTCATTTTGCATGTTTAGATATTTCTGAGTTTTCAGTAATACAATGCAAAGATTACATTCATGTGTCTAGCTTTTCCACACCTAAAATATTATTTCTTTAGGAAAAAAAATAATGTGATTGAGTTTATTTGCTCAGAGAGTTGGGAAGTTTAGTGACTCTTGAAATGTAGTCATAAAAAAAAACCCAAACATTTCCTTTTAAAAGAAGCTGATAGAAAAGAGGCATCTCCAGTCCCTCTAAATTAAATATATATTTTTTCTTGGTTGACGTCTCACAGACAAATTATCAATAATTTCACCAATTATCAATAATTTCCACTTTGTTTGGGTTCATCTTTTGTGGCCAAAAAAAACCCAAAAAAAATGCTAAGGATCTACGCACTTTAACTGAGCCGCTGCTCTCTGGACTGAGGACACAGTTAAGTCTTAATGACGCACATATTACCCGGGAGGTCATTTTTTTCCCTGCTGGCCAGGACAGCTCAGACGTATGTGTGACCTGGGCAAAACATCAGTCCCAGTTCCTGGCTAGAGAGAGGGAAGCATTTCCTCTCTAAACTTAGAGACCAAGTTTGTATTTCTGGAGTGGATCTGAAGGTCATGGCCTCTGTGTTTCCACATGTGTGCAGTTAGCTAATGAGGGCTGGGAATTCTGAATACAACCATCTACAAATTGTTTAGAGAACAAAGCCTAAATGAAACCATTTGCAGCACAGCAGTTCAGGTAATGCTTTAACTCTTAAATCCAAATGAGACACACTTTATATTTTTTCCCTATTGTTTATCCAAAACATTCAAGGAACTCTGGCAATGTCAAAGCTAAGTGGTTACTATGGAGGAAGACGGATGCCATGCCACATACGATGTTACAGTTTCTGATACTCAGGGACTTCATGGTTGCCTATTGATAACAATCTTCGGCTTGACAAGAAAACTAACAAAACATATTCATGCCCTGCCTAAGAATGACTTAATTTTGGTTACAAATATGAAATGGCTGCCTTGATGTTATGCTACTTCTTACAAAAATCCCATCAACAGAAATAGACTAAAAGCAGATGATGGTGTTGGAGAAGTAAAATAATTCTCTCAATAGTCCCGGTAAGTAGGATCTAGTTATAAGATCAGCATCTGGAAGGAGAACATCAGGCCTGAGAGACATAATTCTCAGGGACTAGACAAGAAAGAAATGGAGCTACAAGCCAAACATTATAAAAATTCAGACTCAAACTTGGGCAGGGGATTCTAGAATGAGGTCAAGGGAATAAAGCATGTGCCTGCATAGAGCTGTTGAAAAAACTGAGCACAGATGCTCAAGGTTTTTCAAAAACGCAAGGGAATAAGAGACTAGACAGGCTTTGAGTTGTAGTTAAAGACGTGAAGGCAACTTGGGACAATAGGAAACTATGTGGATGGAGCAAGAACCTTTTGAGAAAAACCAGATTGAAAAAGAAAAAACTGACCTTAGCAGGCATTTGGGTGTTTTGCCACAAGAACTGGTTCATGGATAAACTCAAAACATTACAAGTCTTTTCGATTAACTCTACCATACCTTTAGAATCCAAATAGAAAATAGTTATTTATCCCTAGGTTCATCCATCAAGGAGATAATGACCCCAAAACACTCTCTACAACTAAGTGCAAGCTATTTAAAGGAAAAAAAAGGGAGCCTGGGTAAGTAATTGGGATAAAGTGGCCTCTTCAGAGGTCTTAACCTTATCCCCATGAGCAAACATGGGAGGCAAGCCAAACAGAACTTAAATAAGATGAAAGAGAGCGTTTGCTGTGAAACTCTACTACATAGGCCCTTTAAGGAAGCACATGCCTCATTCTGAATCCTGAAAGTAAGAGAAATTATCAACTGCACTTCGTCTTCCTACCACCATTCATAATTCTGTGATATTTTCTCACTTAAAATTGATTAAACTGCTGTTCACTTTAAAGTTAACACAGATAGAAGGCTAGACATCTATCAATATAATTTAAGTGCAAAACTGAAGTTAACAGAAAACGATTCTCAAACTATAAAAAAAGATGACTCTAAATGAAATAAAATGATCAAAATATTTTCAAAAAGTGCCTATACTTTCAATGCACAATCTGCACGTTCCTTTTATATCTATATTAAGGGACAATAGAGAACTAGAACTCCCAATCAATACTGTTTATAATGGGATGGAAGTGGGTGGGAAAGAATTACTGCGTGTTTCTTTCAAACTGTCCGCCTTTACACAAACTCAAAACATTGTGCTTGTGTCTGCTTGTCATTAATAACATCCAGGATTGTGTAGTGCTAGTCTTACTTATGGGGATTATTCTGAGGAAGGAAGAGCAAATAATGGAGAGCTAGGCTTTGACAAACTTATATTCAGATGCTGGCCAAATGGTGTTCGACAAGTTATTCACCACTTCCAGGTTGGTTTCCTCATCAGTAAAATGGAGATAATAATAACTCTCGGAGTCACTTGATATCCATTCAACAATGGTATAGGCTATTAAAAGTTGAAGACATGCATGCCTTAAGCGGCCAAGCAGGTACACAGGTGAGTGAAGTGGGCTGGTTTTAAAAAAATAACAGAGTCGTTTAGGCTCCACTAAAAAGTATTCACATCTAAATACTTTTAAGCAGTGTTGTAGCCAAACAACATTCCTTGGCTAGACAAATTTGCCCTTTTGATGAATTACAGGAATGTTTTAAGAGACTTCTAGACTCCAGTGCGCTGAACAACTATTTGACTGAGGCTGAGTTGCACAGCATATTAGTATAAATATATCTCATGCCCCCAAAACCGCTGCTAACCATATTTCTGAGGACTCTGCAGTTCATCATCAACTCATTCCCCAGCTCAGTTCGTTAAGCAGGTCTCCTCTCCTGGGCAAATGAACGAAAGACACCATTCCTGACCTCTGTCATTGGGATTCACGTCTCTTTGTTGGGGGGGGGGGGGGTCTTGGTCCTCTAGTCTGTTTCATTTGGTTCACTGGTTGATTGGTTGGTTGGTAGGTTGGTGGGAACCAGGTTGAAGAGTTTGCTTCCTATGCTTCAGGGAATTTAGTTGGGAAAGAAGATAAAAATTTTGGTGAATGCTGACAGGCCTGATTGACCTTGATACTACAAAAGACTGTGAGTTATAGAGGTACCATAAGTCTTCTTCCCAAAACAAGTAGACTCTCCTCTGGTTTGCCATCATGTCTTATGTTTTCACCAGCTCATGTACTGTGCTGGGTTTTTTTATTATCTACAGGTCACTCATAAACTGGAACTATCTTATCTGGAAAGTTACACTTCATATGAAGTTTTTATAATTTCCCTAACAAGAAGCAGAGTCAAAGGATTGGCTCTAGACTAGTAACTTTTGAAGGACACAGAGAGAGGAAAGACAGGCGGGATTGTACAACATAATAGAATGTATTTAGTTGTATTAAGAGTTCATATTCATAGGACATGATAGGTGGAAATACAAGGATGCAAAGTAGAAATGTTAAATTTTCACACAGATTTCAAACACATACACACTTTATCAATGCTTAACAAGCTTCTGCTTGATAATTGTATATGCAATGTTGATTCATTATCACTTGTCTTACATTATCCTCCTACAATAGAAAAACACCACAAAATCCTGTCCACTATATAAGACATAACAAATTCCCCGGGACTTCTTTGGTTTATGGAACTTAGTTATGAAGAACTAGGGAGATTTTGCTTCAAGGTTCTTTTAAGAAAATTACGTTTTACTAAACTAAAACATAAACTTTTAGGTAGATCATTGTAGAATGATTTTTAAAACTCTCTTAGCATATAAGTATCTCATAAATATTTTGCCCCTGTCTTACAGACACACACAAAAATATGTATATATGTAATTATATATTATATGTATTATAATTATACATGTATACTAAATATAAATAAATATATTCATATATAATAAAAGTTATATGTGTACATATATATTTCCCTTGGAGTTACTCTCATTTGGTTCAAAACAATGGTTAGAAATTGAGACAGATTGGAGAAAATTCTACTTTTCATATGGGAATCTTTGGCTTGTTAAATTTTCCTTTAGTCAGGAGAAAATAATTCCAAACCATATATCTGACCAACAGTTAATATCCAAAATATGTAATGAACTCATACAACTCAATAGAAAATAAAATAAACAATCCTATTAAAAAATGGGCAAGGGATCTGAATAGACACTTTTCCAAAGACGACATGCAAATGGCCAAGAGGTACATGAAAATGTGCCCAACATCACTAATCAACAGCTAAATGGAAATCAAAACCACAATGAGATATCACCTCATACCTGTTAAGACGACTATTACCGAAAAGATAAGAGATACTAAATGCTGGTGAGGATGTGGAGAAAAGGAAACGCTTGTACACCGTTGGTGGGAATGTAATTTGGTCGAGCCACTATGGAAAAGAATATGGGGGTTCTTCAAAAAATTAAAACAACTACCATAAGATCCAGTGATACCTCTTCTGGGTATATAACCAAAGGAAACAAAATCAGTACTTCAAAAAGATACCTGTACCCCCATGTTCACTGCAGCATTATTCAGTAGTCAAGACACAGAAACAACCTACATGTCAGTTGATGAATGAATGGATAAAGAAATTGTGGTATATATAAAATGGAATTTTATTCAGCTTTAAAATAGGGGATCCTGTCATTGGCAACAACATGGATGAATCTAGAGAACAACATGCTAAGTAAAATAAGCCAGACAGAGCAAGACAAATACTGCATGATCTCACTTACATGTGGAACCTAAAAAGTCAAATATATAGGAGCAGAGAGTAGAAAGGTGATTATCAGGGGCAGAATGGTGGGGGAAATGGGAAGATGTTGGTCTTAGGTTTCAAAGTTGTGCTATGTAGGATGAATATGACTGGAGATCAAATGTACAGCATGACGATTATAGTTAATAGTACAGTATTGAATACTGGAAATTTTCTAAGTGAGTAGATTTTAGGTGCTGTCATCCGAAACACACAAAAAATGGTAACTATGTAAGGAGATGATATGTTAATTAGCTTAACTGTAGGATCACTTCACTATGTATATGTATGTCAAATTATCATGCTGTAAACCTTTAAATACACACACTTTTTATTTAAAGAAATTTTAAGTTTTCCTCTAGTCAAATTATTCTCAATTTCATCACATGTTTCTCTATGAAATGAGACAGTATTAGTCACAATTTCTTTATATCTTATATGTGATATTGGGGATTTTCTAATCTTTAACCCAATGTCACTCAAAAATATCTCTTGAGGACCCTTGAAAAGCTTTTTAACCACAGTGTTTTAATAGTATTTTTTTAAACAAAGCTCTAAATTCTACCTCACATAATTCTCTTTTTCAGAAAAAAAAATTTCCTTTCTCCCATTCATTCCTTCAATAAAAAGCTATAGTTTTCACTTTAATTATCTATTGTAATAAAAATGCCCCAAAGACATAAATTCCAAGGCACCTTATAATATATTTCTCATGGAATTTTGCCACTTGCTTCATTCAGTACAATCTCAAACATGGTTATCCTTCACACACCCCTTAACCCCAAAGCCTAGTGTGACCTTTAACCGTTGCTTCCCTGAAATCTTTTGTTTCAGCTCCTGCTTTTCCCACAGTGGACAAGCTCTGAGAATGTGAACAGCTGTGATATCTTCAGCTTCTCAAGGGAAATTACATCTTTAAAAGTTGCAGAGGTGTTCCAAAGGTGCTTCATGAATACAGGTTTCTTCCAACTCAGGGCTGATGTAAGCTGAACGACCAATAGTTCTATCTGGGTGCCTAGTAATTAAAATGAACTGCCCTTTTCTTAAGAGAACTAGTACAAATTAAATGCAAACCTTGCTATTTTCCCTTATCCACAACACAGGTTGGAAACCACACCAGTTTTTAAAATGATCATATGAAATGGAGACCTTATATCACCAATATTTTACGGATAAAGAGACATTTTAGCCCACTTACAGCCACTTGCAGAACCATAAAAAATGATACATTCATCTTTCAAATTTAATTGAGGTTTTTATAGATTGGGTTTTTTTTTTAGCTATGTGCATGAGTTTTTCTCTTTCATACTCCAGTGTGTTCATTTCTTTATTAAAGGAAAGAAAAAATAGCTATTTTGATAGAAACCTGAATAACCAATAAGTCAACAAGAACAATGGCCAAGCATCAAATCAAATGACTACTAATCATACCTTAAACCAAATATGCTTTTACTACAGTTTCAAACACTAAGGAAGCAGGAATCTTTAGGCTTTTCTTCCTTTTTACTTTTGAATTTGTAAAACAACATTATGGAGTGAACAGCATAACAAACAGTGAACAAAGAAGCATTTTTTTTTCAGAATCTATCCAACTCAATTAGAATGAATTCCACCACCTGCCACTGTGACAGAATGTGCTTTTCCTCAAAGACATTAGGTTTATAGGCCTTGAAAAGTCCTAAGGGCTATCATATAGCCAACACCACAATGTATGAAAGAAACATCCTTTAAGCACTTATACTTTTTGCTTTTAACCAATCCAGTCTTAATAAACATGAGTCAATTTATGAAATATACATTCCTTGAACACTTACAACATACTCAGAACTGCATTAAATTATGTAAGATGTGTGGGTGCCCTAGACACCGTGATTCCTATGAGAAGAAATACACTTCCAAGGCTATAGAAAAACCGACCTGATGTACGTGCCAGACACATTACAAACATGGTTCCATGTAATTTTGAAAATACTTTTTTCATCATAGGTATAAATAACCTCATTGACAGTTGAGGAAACAGATGTTTAGAGATGTGATGTAACTTGTCCAAGAAAACCAAGATTGTTACTTAGAAATTTTCTTGGTATAGACTTCAATAAGAAAATCCTTGAAGGGCTAAGAGGGCTTTTTTTAATCTATATTTTTTGAAATCCTATATTTCAAAGGATATTTATTTATATGCTATTGCAAGTTTACATAAATTTTAACAAACTGAACACACACACATATATTTGTCCATTACACATTATTCTAATTTGTGTATTATTTAAAATATATATTACTATATATGATTTCCCATATATTTATGAAATGATTGATGAGTGAAATTAGATAACTGCGAACTAGTAAAAGGGATAATGCTACACTAATAAAATAAATATTCTCAGTTATGAATGCTTACTTTTAAAGAACAATTCTGGGAAACATGCATACGTGTATGTCTTTGGTACCCTTGACGTTTTTACAGGCTTATAGAACATATACCTGGCCATGTTTGTTCTTTCCATTGATGCGACATCAAAGGTCACCAGAGAAAAAGATAAAGCCTCTGGAATCTAAGTGACCACTCTGAACTGTCCTGTTTCCTCAATACCTTGGCAATAGAATCTCCCACCAGAATCCTGAGCAGTTTGTAATCTAGATGAAGGACACAAATTAATCACAACAGCCTGAGAGATAAGGTAGCATAAGATCTTTGCTCCCAGATGGTGCTCAAAGGAGGTAGTGTTGTAAAGTGTTTAGACAGGATGGGAAGAGTCTACTGAGAACTTCTTGAGAAAGTGAATTTTGGAAGAAATAAGTGACATACCCTGGGAGACATAAGAAGAGACGACATTTTCTGTGTGTCAACATAAGTCAAAGTCTAAAAATAGAGAATTCAAAGACAGGAGCAGGAGAGCAAATGGGATATCTGGACAAAAGGATTTCTAAGTTAGAAGATATAGATTAGTAAAAATAATGTTCAGATAATGGATGAAAGCAAATACAACTCTACCTTTTAATTTTTAAGCCATTTTAAACTCCACAAAAGTTATTTAAATTTTTTTCCAGTAAAATAATATAATTTCTGCATGTGCAAAAGAGTTAGGGAGGTTGGTGACAGTACTAAATGCTGCCAAATACAAATTTATGCTTAAAACAGCAATGTTGCCTATTGTAGTTAATGTTTGTGGATAGTTTTACTTTTGCCTAATGTGTATATTAACAGCAAATTATGTGTGATTACAAGCAAATGATGAGTAAATATATAGTTATGAAACACTTTCGAAGAAAAATGTGCAGTTGTATGACTCCCAACACATGTTATGAGTACATATTTTGCTTTACATTTATTTCAAAGAGTCCTCAAAGTTAGCACAGCATAATAATAATAAAAGAACTTTCTAAAATATTTAATATGCTGAGTTGGAAATAACAGGTTTGGAAGGATTATTATTGACAGGAGAAATGTCTTCAGTTGTAGCTGTCTGGTTGAGTTGCAGACAACAAATGGAGACCATTTACCTTCCACGTGGTTATTCTTTTCTAACTCTGGCTATAAGACTGTAAAAATTGGCATTTTTCTAAAAAGAGGTTCCGGATGAAAATTCCATGTAAAAGGTACCAACAGGACAATTCTAAGTAAACTTAATGCATGGACTGAAGTTACCAAAGTTCCTATACAAACTAACCATTTCTGAAAAGAAAACAGAAGTTAATATCAATATAAAATGATGCAAATATATATGTATGTATCGATCACCTGTGACTAGTAGTAAAATTAATACTGGACTCGATGAGAGTAAAATTCACGAAGGAAGTTCAGGGAAATATCACACACTTCATATTCAAAAGGGAAATGCAATTGTCTAAATAGGACTTTTTTGTTGTTGTTTTTGGTAACCTACCATTATTTGAAAATTGAATAAGTGTGTTTTTCAGGTCATTTGGCTTCATGAGCCTCTTGCTCAACAGAGGGTGAGCCCACCTGGAGGAGGAACCTCTTACGCTCAAAATTCCTCAGACTCATAAATTTCACAGAACGTTTATTCTAGTTTGCACTGATTTGGGGAAATAACAGGTACTAGCTAAGAGGCTTTCTATGGTGTTTAGTTTCTTCGTTAACTTGCTTTGTTTCCATATGGACCAGCCCAGGGTAGGCATGCCGTTTTCTGGAAACCAAATAGTTCAATTAACACATATACAGTCCACCCAGGCGAACATCAGTGTCACTTATTAGGATACATTCATAGGTAGGGGGCTACCTCATGCCCTATAATGACTCTACACAACATATGACAAAATAGAATATCCACCCTTCCCTTCAGGTTCAAGGGATTTAATACAGAAATCCACACTTCCCTCACTTGCTATATAAATACTCCCTGTCAGTGAGCAAGGAAGAAAATTTAAAAATAAATAAAATTGATTAATTCCAAATTTGTCCAAGTATATGGTCTCATATTGAGTTACCTAGAAATACTTTCAAATAACGTGTATAACATGACCATGAATTTAGAACTGCTAAATGGATTCATTCACACACCTCCCTGAAACAATCTAGGTGGGTTCTACCCCTCTCTATAAAATAAGTATAGTATGCAGATTTATTTCTCTTACAGAAGAAATAACAATTTATGATTTTATTTAATAAAGAATGAATTATATCCTTCATGAATGATTTCAGAAATTTTGAATACTTGTCTTCAACTTTGATTTTAAGGGCCCAATGAAATGTTAAAGGCAACATAAGCTTCCATAAATATAACTCAACCAGTGTGTGACAACAAAGGCAGAAGGGAATATTTCAAGCTCTTAGAAGTTGGTATGCTTGGCACACGCTAACTACTCTTATATCCTATGGCTATTATGCGTGGAAACTTTCTATGGAATATCCATTACTCATTCCCTCTGCTCTAAACACAGAGCCTGTCAGAAAAATGGTGGTGGTGTGTATGTGCAAGCACAGGGGCGGGGAGGGGGGCTGATGCAGAGGAAGCCAAACTTAAAAAGCACGAAAAGGCAGAGATAAGTAAATTCATTGAAGATTTACACCTTGTTTTCAATGGCTTCTTTCATTTAATTTTCCGTGACTTTTTAAATTAGCAAATACATTGGACCCAGGAGGAAAACACATGGGAAAAAACAAAACAAAACAAAAAACAGTGCAAATCCCTGTGACTTGTACAATAGCTCTTATTTGATCCTTGTGTTTGAGAGTCTGAATGAACTGTGGTCTGTTTTCCATTACTTTCCATCTGGAGCTGTTGCCCGCTTTGTTCAGCAATTTCTGGTCATTTTGGCCTGACGGTGACTGTTTTGTTTTACGTTGCCATATTATACAGAATGAAAACTGCCGCGGCCACCACCCAAGAAAGAACAATCTTGAAAACGAGAGGTTATGCTGAAGGAGTTCCCCATGACCCCTTCTGGAATAGAGAGTGAGTGTGTTTATCTGGGCCTGCCTACTGTACATAGCTTAGAGGGCATGGGTGGGATGCAGGAGGGAACAAAAACCTTTCTTTCATATGCTAAGATAGAGTAAAAGTCTAGAGTTGGGTTATTACATCGAGATTAATTCTGACACCTTTTCTTTTCATCTCTAAGGAGACTAATGCATGTCCTTTCTCAGACCTCACTAAACACTAACTTGCACATAATATGCTGTATGTGCAACAGCTCATGAAAAACTGAATTCATATCATATCATTAAAAACAAAAGTAAATAAATCCCGTCTTCCTAATATTTGGTTTTAATTGCATAGCTTTTGTCTGGAGGCGAAGTTGCAAAAGATCCAGAAGCAAGCGTCTTGGAGAAGGCCAAATCCAATTTGCATTCTCTAATGACAGGCTGAATGTTCTTAGTGATTTTGTAAAAGCCATCTCATACACCCTTTCCATAAGAAAGCAATGGTCAAGAAGAACTCAACTTCTGCCTATTATTTAAAGAAGCAAACCATAACATTCCCTTCTAATTCATTACTATTTTCATCTGACATTATTTTACAAAATTGAAGAAACGTATAGTTATGTGTTACTCAAGTTTCATAGAAAAAAACAAGCAAAATATAAATATAACTGAAACCAGCTCAATTTTTCCAAGAGGTGTGTTTGCTTTTTTTTAATCTGAAAAGACAACATAACACATTTGGAGAAACGTAAAGTTAATAATAACCTATCACCCATATTCTGACCAAATAACACAAACATCTTTGTTTTGCTTAATATTGCCAGTGGTTTGTACAACAGCCAACATGAGGCATTGTTGAGCATTATGCATGTATTAACTCATTTTATCATTGAGTCAGGCCCTATTACTTTTATCATTTTATAGATGAGGAAACTGAGGCACCCAGCAAAGTTGAGTAATTTACCACAGGTTACACAGCTACTAAGTGGAGAGGCAGTGTTCAAACTAGGCAGTTTGGCTCCACTACAGACAAAACCATAAGACTCTCAAATATTTACATATCTCCATGTTTATTATACACATTATTTTATATTCTTCTATATTCACTGAATTTTCCATAACACACATTTTCATAGTTTGACATAATTTAGTCTTGACTAGCATTGTAATGGCTACATAACAATTGCATATGCTCCATAAGCTAGAATTAGGATGTTTCCCGTATTTGTTCCAATTTAGAGAATGAAAGAGTGCTAAGAGTGTGCATATATACACATTTTAAAAAATACATTTAAATAAAATATTTGGGACAACATTCTGAGTGAAATTACTATTACCAATAGTATGTGCTTTACTGCTCTTTCTGTACTGACTTTTTTAAAAGGCTCTACCAATTTACCATGGTACTAATGAGGGATGGATGGACCAGTTTCACAGTAACCACCTCTGGATGGCCTGCATGTTATAATGTTTGCTACCTGAATGGATACGACCTATCACTGCAAATTGCTTTAACTTGCATATTTGGATCGTTACCTAACTCACCCTGAGGACACTATTCCTTTGTAGCCCCTCTCAAGTGTTTTTTGTTCCCCTTAACTTCCTTTCTCCCACCTAACCTGTAAGTGGGGAGTCCTCCTGGCTCCTGACTCCATAACGTTTCCCTCCTAGCTAAAATCTCCAATTGAGAATCTCACGTCATAAAACTTTATAACCAATGAATTTTCATTTTGCCACGGTCTACAGATCCCTGGTATCATCTCTCCTATTTCTCCACAAATAGCTTCTGGATCAGTCACTTTTTCCAATTCTACTCCTGCTTCAATTCTTGGCTATTTCAATAAATATTTAGACTGTCATTTCAATGCCTTGTCTTACCAGTTCCTTGCACTCCTCAATGGTGTCATATCTTCCAACCTCAGCAACTTGCTCCCATGATCATCATTAACAACTATAAACAATTTTCCATATACGTTAATTGCTGTCTCTTCCCAATAATATGTAGTTTTTATTCATAACCATTTCAAGGGCCATTTTTCTGAAAGGGTATACTCTAAATAGGACTCAGAATATCATTAAAGTAGCATTTTCCTCAAAACATGAAAGTGACAGTAGTACCTTTGTGATCACAAGTGCTTACTTTTAGGGTACCTCCCCCATGTGTTTCATGAAGGTTGGGATTCAGAGTTACTACTGCTATCCACAGGCTCCAAGTGCTGAGGCGAGAAAAGGCACTTAGAGGCTTTTGTTTATGTCTAATGACTACACGATCACCCCTCCTTCTTCACACCACTCTCAGGGTAAAATGTCTAACAGCCTTCTGCCATCCCATAAAGTCATCTTTAGCTGCCCTTCTATTAAATGATTTCGCTATGTGGTTCCATGGTCTGTCCATTCCTTCCTTCCTTCCTCTCTCTTTCTTCCCTCCTACCCTTCCGCCTTTCTCTCCTTTTACATTTATCAGTGCATGTTATGTTTGAGACCAGTAATCTCCAAACTATTTTTTAAATCCACATTACCATGAATAAAAATATTTTGGAACAGTAAATCCAATATTTAAAAATTAATTTGTTCGAAACATATGCATTTTAAAATTATACTATTATATACATTATAAAACAGACACAGAAAGTTGATATAAAAACAGAGAGATATATTCTAATATTTTCTTCTCGCCTCCCCAGTAGGCAGTCATTCATTCTCCTCTAACACTCCACTTTGAATAAAAGCTTTCTAGATTACACAGGTCCTATCTTCACTGAGTTTAAAATTTTCTTTGGAGAGAGAGAGAGAAATAAGCAGTTACAAGAAAATGTGGTTAGGAGTGTAGGGATACCCAGAGTATTTGTCCAGATAACCACCCCCCACTGCTAACAGAGAATGCTTATGGAAACTCTTAACAACCCCTTTCAGTTACATCCCTCACTCTTCGAACCTTCACAATTATACAAGAGTACAGTTTTCCAGGTTAGCAATTTACACTTTTGTTGTCACTAATGTTGTACAAGAGGTATCTTTATTCTTGAGCAAAACTTTGCATAGTAAAGGATCCCTTCACATCAACCGCTCCAATTATCAGACATGTAATGGGATCTAATGAGGTTCACAGGTGTTGCTTTTATGTGAAGCATTTGTACTTCTGATTGGCACTCAATCAATATTATTGACTGCCTGAGTTGGGTGCCTCAATTTTCTCTGGTTATTCTTAGAGATATGTTTATCCGAAAGATGTTAGAAATGGGTTGGACGTGTCTACAAGCAGTAGTATTAGCATCCCAATGCTTCCAACATACCACATGCTTCCCACAGGCCAAGAGTCAAAAGAATCCTCTAGTCATGAACCAGCTTTGTTCTTATATGTTCTCCAAGACTCAATTTTCAGCTGCCCACCCATTCCTGCTCTACAGGTTATCCTTTGGTGTTATTATCTACTCCCTTGATTTCAGTCACCATCTGTAGCTCTGAGCTTTCTTGTAGCTTCCTCTTTGACATCTCCTACATGGATCCTATGCGAGGGCCTCTAAATCAGCATGACCAATATATAACTCATCACCTTCTCCACAAAACCTACTACTTCTAGACTTTTTACCTCAGTAAAAGGCACAGCCATCTTCCCCAATCATGAAAGCTCAACATGTAGGCTTCATTTTGTGCATTGCTTTCTTTCACCTTTATAGAGAATACCCAATTTTACCTTTGAAAACTCTCATGGTGACCACCTTTCCATTTCCCTAACAGTGCCTGGGTGACTTTCCTCATGTTCCTCTTGATCTATGCATTTCAAATCTACATTGCTTTTCTTCTGCCTTCAGTTTTTTACCTTTGTAGTTTGATTTCACTCACCTTTGCCAAAACAGCTTTTCTAAAACACGGATAGAATCATACTGTGTCTGCTCAAAAAACTATTAAGGGATGCTTACAGAATTAAGTTCAAAACATCCAGGATAACTTTCTTGAAGCCTCCAAAATCTTGACTCCTTCCTTCTTTCCAATATCCTTACCTGTGCATTTTTCTATTCCAGTTATGTGGGTCTGCTCAATTACATTCTGAAATTCTTTCTCCCAAACACCAAACTTTCCCAAGCCCATCCATTCTGCCTTGCCTTTATGAACTTCATTCCCCAAAATAAATCTCCATATTCCCTTCCCACAGTATTCTGTGGATACTCCTGTTATACATATGTCTGTTATACTCTCATATATATTAAGCTGATATACGGATCCTAATAAGTGCATTAGAATTAGTTTCTTGGTGGTTTCCACGTCAACTAGAAATTGAACTATTAGATGACAGAACCCATGTCTTATTATTTTTTGTCTTGTAGTATCTGAATACCTAGTGCATTTGTGAGTTGAGACAAGACATGGAATGCTTTTTATAAAAAAAAATTGCTGAATTGAATCTGACTACCATTACTCAAATAGGCTAAGCTGTATCCAAATACCTAGTGCATTTGTGAGTTTTTAGAAGACATGGAATGCTTTTAAAAAAAAATTGCAGAACTGAATCTGACTACCATTACTCAAATAGGCTAAGCTATATCTGAAATATATGAGGGTTCGTTCCTGAAACTTGTGCATATTATATTTGTATGTGAAATAGGGGCAGTGTTTAGGATGGTCTTGACTCTACCACACTTCTTCGTGTCAGTATTATTTAAAAAAAGACTGGACTAAAGGAACAACAAATAACATATGCTACAAGAAGCATTCCAATTTTCCAGTAAGAAATGAGTCATGCAAGAGAGACCATATAGATTTCACAAATAATTTAATGCAACCCTTAAAAGAGTATAGGATTCCCAGACATGAAGAAACATGGGCCACAGGTATAGTCAAATAACTTCAGAAATATTTCTAGGAAAAAAAAAGGCTTAATAAGATACCAACTCTGAGATCCTTACAGCTGAAGCTTAGACACAATGGGCCCATCAGTAAATTCATTCTTAGTCAACCAATGTTGCTAGAGCTTTAAAGAACAGATAAATTAAAACGTGTTTTGCATGGGAAAGCTCTCCCCCAGAGTTCCTCATTTTTATATAGGAAATCAATTTGCATCACTGATGATATCATTCAAATCAGACAACCCAAAGTTGTTAGGAGGTAATTTAGTTTTATGCTGAAGCAATCTGATACTTGTTCTGATTTGTGATTTTCATTTTGTTTGTTAATGAAAAAAATTAATGAGCAACATTACTGGAAATACAACTCATCAAAGCCTCGACGTTACTAAGGAGGTTTGCCGTATACTGTGCATTGTAATCATTGTGTAGCTGGCCCGGACCTCTGCGTTGGAGGAGCCATCAATCGAACAGCATAGACAGGAGCTCAGGGAACAGATGCCCTTACACATACCTTTGCATTGATTTGTGTTTTTGTCAAGAATAGCCTTTGTGGATACAATTTTTCCATACCTGAAAGAGAGAGAGAGAGAAAAATCCATGTGATTGCAGCCCAATGAAGACATTGAAGACACCTTAATGAACATCGGTGCACACACAATTGAGCAGAAATAAACCAAGAAAACAAGCTCTGAGCACCCATTTCACACCTGGATGATCTCTTTTCACCAGTTCTTCTTTATAACTCGAGAATGTGCTTCCCTACGTAATTGCTAGGTTGAGCCTTCAAAAATAAACCTGTCAGGTTGTCATAGGCGGCTGAAAGGGTATTGCATGTGATTGTGATCAAAGTAAATCGCACTATGTGGATTCACAGAAAAAAGCATGGACCTTGGTGTCGGGCTAAACAGGGCTTGCATCCAGCTCTGGTGCTTACCTAGTGTTGTAACCCTGAGCAGCTTAACATAACTTCTCCAAGCCAGTATTTTCATCTGTAAAAATAAGAACTGTAATAATCACCTTTCAGAATTTGGAGAAGGTTAAATTGAAATGTTGAGATTTCCTAACAGTGATCCGAGAATAAATAGGACTTTTTTTTTTTTGCTACTAAAAGTATATTATGCTGTAAGTTAATTGAGGATAAGGACTGAGTTCTGCGTTCTCAATTCCTGGTACCATAGGTAATAGAAGTTCAATAAATATATGCTAAAATAAATGACTGATACAGGTTATCCATCTACAACAAAGTTTCTACCATAAATATCTATATACATCATAAATATATTCATTATTTTATCATTTCTTGGAGAAGACCTAGTCTAGGTTTTGTTTTATAAAAGATAGGTAATATGGAGAATGAAACTCAATCCATTTGAGTCTGTTTCCTGAGGTATAAATGATGGGACTGAAGAAGATGATTCTTAAAACCCTGTCCTTCAAGATTCCACAAAGGATCCTTTCGAATCAACATAATAACATGAAGAAGATATCATGCAAATTCAAGTGCCAAGTCTATTAACAACGCAAATTACGTTCAAGATTTCAGCCATGGTCACAAAATATTTGGCAAGTTTTCTTTTAATTCTGTGTTCCTAAGCAAGTGTAAGAATATATGGCAAATATTAAACATTCCATATATTAAGGTACTAGGTTCACTACCTATGTTTCTTTTGCATTTATAATCACCTTTTACTCTATCATTAATTCTTTGGAGCATTTTGGCGGTCATTTATTAAAATTCTAGCGTTGATAATGGCATAGTGCTGGAAATGCCTCTGCCCCTTTTTTTTTTCAAATGTTTTGACCAACAATGGACTGAGGGTCCTCTAGAAATTGATGGAATTATTGTCATTATGAAAGCGATACAATCTATAGCCTTGAAAATCATTCCAGTAGGAGCTGAACTATTGATAGGCCACAAGAGGAACAGAAATATTTGTATGTAATCATATGAAGGGTCTGAGAAAATTCCTAACAGTCATGTACAAGCTCCTCCCCTGTTAAAGTCAGCCAGAACTGGGATGGTGCTGTCCACACAGAACTGAGCACATTTTGCCAGTATACCCCTGATGTTTGAGCTCCTTGCATCCTGATACCACTCCCTTTCCTGCACCATTATAACTATAACCCTACATACAGTTAAATAAATCAAAGAGAGTTAGGCCTGAAAGTGTCTATGATTATTTTGCAGTTGTATGGTCTAAAAGATCAGAAACTTGATCAAAATCACATAATTTGTGAAAGTTACAGCAGGGACTTGAATATGGGATTCTTAAGTTTGGTGCAGTGCTTAACTAATGTCTCATGCTGCCTCTAAAATAGGAAGCTACATATGAAATCTTCTAGTTCAATCAACCTTCATGTCTTTGGGAATCCAAGTATCAGACTCCAGGGCAATGTAGTGTAATAGTTAAAAGAATATACTGTGGCAGCTAACTGCCATGGCTCAAATCTCAATTCAGCCTGAGTATATTCAGGTGGCTAAGTAAGTCTTATGTGCTGTTTGCATTATTTCATCATCATCATCTATAATGATATAAAACCATTGATTTGAATATTGATTTAGATTATTTGTTTAAAATTATATACATCTATTTATAAATATACAAAATGATGATAATAGTCTCTACCTCATAGGGTCATTGTGAGGGTTAAATGGGGTTTCCAGTGGTGGCATAGAATAAGTATTCACTAAATATAGCTTAGCTCTTCTTGCAATTACTCTTTTTCTGTTATCTGCTATTAAAAAAAGTTTCCAGTCCTTTGTATTCTCTGAGGTAGACAAGAAGTGGAAGAGGGTAAAGGTTCTGTCCCAGATGACAGCTTAAAACCTTACTACTTAAGACTGTCAAAATCTTCCACAAGAACTTTGGAAGTAAAGTTATTTGCTAAATGAATAATTTACATTTACAGTTTATATTCTTATTTTTGATGTGAGGGATTTTATTAACTATGTTCTCACTGTACTTAATCACATAAATACCCATAGGTTCAAAGTTATTTTGGTTTGTATAGAACTACCTAAACTACCTACCTACCATCTATTTCCTCCTGCCTATTATCATACAAGGCCACTCCCTCCAAAATTCCTCATCCCCCTCTACCTTTCCCACCCCCCAATAAAAACATACAGCCTCTATTTCATCTCAGGAGTTTCTCTTTTAGGAAAACAACCAGAAAATAATGTCATATTTGATCAGTCTCTTCAGTTGACCATGTTTCAAGGTATTTATAATTGTATCCTTTAACTACAGCAACGTTTGCTTTATTTGGGCTATTCAGGCAAGCAAACATTTGTAAAATTATATATACTTTAGAGTGAAAAAGAAAAGGGAGAGGAACGGGAACATTTGCTGAAACTTTTTTTTTCCATACAGGCACCATTAATACAATATGGGAGAAGTAAAAACCAGAGGCAGAAAAAGAATTTAGAACATTTATAACCATCTCACATCATGCACACAAACCCTGAAGACAAAAATCCTTCTTAATTGGTTTTTAAAGCTACTCTTGAAATTTTTATATAAGTACCTTCTAAATTAAAATTTACCTCTGTCTTTTAAGAGGAAATTAAAAAGTATGTATCTCATAGTGAATTACATCTCACAAGGGGACTTTTAACCTATGGTTTGCATATTGTCCAACTGTATCAATATTGCAAGGATGCCTTCTCCTTCATTAAATGTAGTATATGTAAAAAATGGCTATCATTTTTTTACAGCCAAAAAAAAAAAGTGAAATGCTTTCTTGTGGAAAGCATTTGTGATTATTTTAGCAAGCAACCTTTTTGTAGAAAAGAAAATAATTTTAGGGGCTGGCCTGGTGGCGTAGTGGTTAAGTTTGCATGCTCCGCTGTGGCGGCCCAAACCAGGGTTTGCTGGTTCAGATCCCGGGCACAGACCTACATACCACTCATCAACCCATGTTGAGGCGGCATCCCACATACAAAACAGAGGAAGATTGGCACAGATGTTAGCTCTGGGTCAGTCTTCCTCACCAAAAATAAAAGAAGAATTTTATTTCCCAGAAAGTATTACAATACTACTATAAATGGAAAATCACACACACACACACACACACACACACACACACTCTAACAAGCAAATTATGCTATTTCTTGACTTCCGTATTCCTAATTACACTCTGGGCAAGACTTTCCAGCAGTACAGAATCACAAAACAATGGAACACAACTCAGACTACCTGACTCAGTCTCTACTCTGACTAGAGTTACAGGAATTTCATTCCTTGGCTCAGTTACAACGTTCGGCATTAACAATTATTTCACAAAGCTAGAATATTCTTTAAACAACAAGAGGAGGAATTTACTGGGCCATTGGTTCCAGTTCATGTCTGAACTCTCACAATGACAAACAGGTACTTTCTGCATGACTGGTGGTGTATTCTCCATGCTCTGCAAAGTCAACAACTGATATAGGCAAATAAAGTTTAGACTTCTCTTTAAAGACCCAAACTACCATGAACACAGAAACCACCAATATAATATACCTGTAAAGAATTATATTAAATCTTTCTTCCTGATGTTTTGTCAAAGTATACTAATAGACAAGAATAAAACTACTATACAGACTAAAGATACATTTTTACACACTCTGAAGAAAAAAAATATTTCTGAGGTAAAAGGTATTTCTAAACTTAAATTATCTCACTTATTTATGCTACTCCTTCTTAGAGTTTAGATCAATACCTTAAGCGTTCATAAAGTTTCTTTTTATGCCACCCATGAATGGAAAGCAAAATCTGATATTAGAGAAAAACATGTGACCAAATTACTGAAAGACGCCTGGAAATAGACACCTGAGCACTGGTCCTATGTGCCTCTGGGCTCCAGAAGCTTTCAGACAAATCCAATTCACTTTTCTATGCTTTCATTTCCTACAGCTAGAAGAGATAAAACATTATCCACAGTCAACTTCCTTGGGGGTTTCAGCTTCCTGAGGGATACAAATAAATGAAGTGAACACATTTTATACCATAATTCTTTCCATCTGGGCATTCAGTACCGTCGCTAGCCAATGTGAGAAGTCCCTAATCTAGTATTTCTAGGACACCTCTCGACAAAAAATTTTGCAACTCCGTATCATGTCTACATACTCACCAACTATCCTGAGTGCCCATACATTCTCCAAATACAGCCAAGTCCCAAATAACATTTTCCTTATATCCTAAGAGTACTCTGTAAAACAGTAGCCAATCTACAATAACTCCCCACTTATTACAACTTGAGTTTTCATAATTAAGTTTTATAAATTCATGTGTTGCCTATCAACTCTTTAAAATACTTTTACCCCAGCTTGACAACACAAGTTTTACATTTAATTTGTTAAAGAAATAGTCAATTCTTTCTGGCATTTATTCTTATTCTTAAACAGTGTCTGAGTCAAACTACATTTGTTGATACACTTCATTATTCCACATATAAGCCTAATTTAAACTAATGGCATCTTTTATTTTCCAAAGTTGAAGAGAAAATAGAGCTATTATGGGTCTACTCTTCATGAATTATGAAGACTTCAAATTGGTGGGATCTTTCTATAAAGAATTTATTTTTAAATCCTTTTGCTGAATCACCCACTGTGTATATTAATTCAAAAAATACAGGCAGAGACTGAAAATAGAGTCTCCGCAGTCAATTAACTTCCAGCTAACTCATTTTTCACATGCCTTCTATATTGATACCAGAGTAGAAAAAGGTATTACATTTACTTAATGGATGAAACATTATCCTTTTAGCAAATGTGGTTGTTTGCCTACTTCTAGACGGCTCATTCATTCTTCAGCATTTTGGAGATGCTAATGGAGTATATCTACGGCTATAGGGATCCAATAGGAATGTGCTGGGGCTATCCTTTTGATGGACCACATCAGCCAGGTTTCATCTACAAGAGAAAGCCACAGCCCATTAATATTCTGAAGCATTAACAAGTTCACACTACAAACAAGTGCCCAAAGCCAGGAATAACTGTTGTGGGCTGAATTGTATGCCCTCAACATTCATGTGTTGAAGTCTTAACCCCCAGCACCCCAGAATGTAACTCTATCTAGACAGAGAGCCTTTAAAGAGACAATTAAGGTAAAATGAGGTCATATGGGTGGGCTCTAATCTTAATATGACAGGTGTTCCTACAAATTAGGACAAAGATAGGCACACAGGAAAGACCATGTGAAGACATAGAAGACGGCCATTTACAAGCCAAGGAGAGAGACCTCAGAAGAAACCACCCTGCCGACACCTTGATCTCATACTTCTAGCCTCCAGAACTGTGATAAAATAAATTTCTGTTGTTTAAGCCACCCAGTTTGTGGTACTTCATTATGGCAGCTCTAACAAACTAATACAATAAGCTCTTATCCAAGGCCTGGAGAGCTTTGGAAAAGGGAGCAGAGGTGAGCATCTCCAGACAAGACTCCTCCTTTAAATGCTTTGCTCAATGATTTTGCAGTTGGTCCCTCCAAGTTCTCACCTAGCACCTCCAGACTCTGTCATATGGCTTCTCATTTACGCTCTAAGTCAATTCACAATTTCCACTTCACTCACTCGGTCTCCTCCTGGCAGTACCTAACAACTTGCTCAGCCTATTTTCCAGGTTCAGCCACTTCAATGATGCCTCCACTACCTTCCCAGATGCTTTTGCCTTCTAACCTTCCAACAGTATCCACTGCTACAGTTCATACCCCAGACCTACCCATTCATTCTCTATTTTCTCCATACCTGGCCATCAGTCTATCAGTCATTGGACTTGGTCTACCATATCTTGATCCTGGCATTACTTGGTTCTCACTGCTGTCAACTTTGAGTTTATTCATGCATAGCTGACTGTAAACAGGACACCATGCCCCAGTGTCATTCTGTCTTCAAGAGCCCAATCCTGTACTACCAAGTCTCAAGTTCTGAAAGTGGTCTTTGGATTTGGGAGATTTTAAATACCTCTCTTATCAGAAGCAAAGCCATCTTCTTAGGAATTCATGGGTCTCTCCTTTAAAATCTCTCTAATTTCTATTTCAATTTGTTATATTTAGTTGGCACTCATTTTTATTGCACTCTCTATGGGCCAGGCCCTATTCTAAGCTCTGTACACGTAGCCACTCTTGTTAATCATCACAACCATCCCATGAGGTAGGCACTATCACCAACTGTATTTTACAGATGAGGACACTGAGACAGAGACACCTTAAGTAACTTTCCCAAGGTTACATGAGTAGGAAGTAGCAAAAGAAGGATCTAATCCCAGGCAGTCTGATTTCAGAGCACATGGTCTGCCACCACTTCAATATGCTGTTTCTCAGATCTAGTGCCATCTGCCATCCTCCTATCACAAGAAGAAAGCCACTGCTCCTCCTTTTCTATCCTCCAAATCCCATTCATCCCTGACATGTATGCCTTGTTTCCCTATATATCATCAATGTTTTTCTGAAACTTAACCTGTTTTCCCCAATGCCTGGGCTCTTTCTCTTCTGCCTGCCCTCAAACATTTGCAGATCCTTTCCTTCTATACACTGGTTATCATCAGGTTTCTTCTGTTCATTCCCTGCCAGACTTTTCTTGAATGATTGTTCTGCTCATGCTACTTCTTTCTTTCGATTATAAAATTTTCACTTGACTCCTAAATACTGGCTTCTATCTATTAGAACAAAACTTTAAGAATTAGTAACTTCTTAAAAAGCAAACTAATCAGTTATCATCATCCTTGACTTCTCACTATCATCTAACCCTCTTAACTCCACCAACCGTTATTTAACTCCATGCATTACACTGACCTGATTCTTATCTTCCTTCCTTGCAGACAGTTATTCCTTTATCTCCTTCACTTGCCCCTTCTTCTCCTCCAGGTTCCTAAAAGTGGTTGTACCTCAAGCTTAATCCTTAGCCCACTTATGTTTTGGTGCTACAATTCCCATTAGACTGATAATTCTCAAAAATAGCATGCATCAGAATCATCTGCATGGCTTCTTAAAACTCTGAATCCCAACTTCAGAGTTTCGGATTCAGTTTGTCTGGGATTAGGCACAAGAATCTGAATGTCTAACAAGTTCACAGGCGAGGCTGATATCACTGGTCTAAGAACAACACTAGGAAAACCATTGCATTAAAAATCTTCTTCATTATCATGCTTTGAAGTTCCATTTCTTTGTGTTTTACTCTCATATTTCCTCTGGATCTGCCTGCACCCTCAAACCTCAGTCTGGAATCTCCAATTAGTTATTAGATATTTCTCTTTGGATACTGAATGACTATCTCAAATGATACAACAAAGTTAAACTCACCAAATCCCCGTTCCCCCTTCTCTGAAAACATTTCTAGGGCAGAAGCTAGCCGGATAGCAACATGTGTATAGGATGGAGACTGTAATGAACTGGAGAACCCAAGTTCCATCTGAAGGGGCATCTGCTTTTCATCTCCAGCCATCATTACCATGAAGGAACATGATCTCAACGTTGCCAGCCTTTCTACTTTTTGTTTGAAAGAAATCGATTTTCAGGCGAAATTTCCCAAGTTTTCAAAGTTGACTTAGAGTTTTTATAAAACACTGTGAAAGCCAAATAAAACAGCTCTTCTAGGTAGACTAAGCCTGAGGACTGCCAGTTTGTGATGCTGGCACTAATGTCTTCCAGCCTCCCCTTCTCCTTCAAAATAATATAGGTCCTTCAGGGGTAAACTGCACGTTCTGACTTCCTTGTCCACCAGCTATTTCTCCCAAATCTGAATAGCTGTTGCGCTCACACCTTACATACAATCACTTATTATTATTATATTTTACTCTTTTATGACATCATCTGTTTGTTCCTCACAAGATTGTCTCTTCAATCAGACTTTGATTTTTCAGGGTTCCAGATGTTTTATGCTTCTCTGATCATCTTCAAAATATTCATTATAGAGCTTGATATAAATTAAACCTCGATGAAAATCTGTTGATTTTTAAGTAATTTTTATGGATCTGACAACTTTTTCCAGATTAGAAACAGCTACTAATGATTGGACTACATTTACACAGAAACACATACGTATATACCATTAATTGAGCACCTGCTATGTACCAGTCACTACACAGAGTGCACTAGATATTTTATTCCAGATTCTCACAACTACCTAATAAGTTGATATTATTATTTTCATTTTTTAAAGCTGGAAAATTAAAGTTAGGTATATTAAGTTACTTGCCCAAGCTGACATGGCTACTGAGTTATGTTGCTTATATTTAAACTCAAGTGCATTTGGCTACAAAATCCCTACTCTTTCCTTCATATCACACTGTCCTTAATGCATAGTGAATAAGCCTGGCTAAAGTCAGCCCTCTGGCCAGTCATGGGGCCACAAAGACATCTGTAAGTCTTTTGCAGATATTGGACATGATTAGTCCCCTAAAAGGCAGAAAAATGACCAACATTCACTGGAAATAATACAGCCTGACATTCATCATTGTTAGAACTCACTTCTAAAGAAACTTATTCCTTAAAGAAGCTTATGACTTCACAACATGTAACACATTCTAGTACAACTGTGAATCTAACATCACCTGAATGCGTTGGAAAACATAGCCTTGCAGCAGAATTTACATTTGCTGCTTGGGGAAGACATCAAACCCCAGATAATGAAAATTCTATCATCTATTGCCTCAACAGTGTTAAAAGAAAACTGCATCAAATCTGCACCATATGTGACCACTTTGAGGGCCATATCTCAGTAGCAGTACAATTCAGCTGTTTAGAGCACCATCTTGGTTTCCACTGTATCCCCCAGCATCAGAGCACATAACCAGGTTCTCAAAACAGTTTTCTGATGGTCCTATTGCTAGTAAAGCAGTAGTCCCTAATCCTGACATGGGTCACTTAGCCTCACTCTAATTTCCTCCTAAATTTTCTTTGTCACTACCCTCACCCTCCTCATTCCAGCTCAACTGACACCTTCTGTCTGATGCATTTTCTTTCTTTCTCAAGCAGCTAATTTCAACTCTGGTCATGATCCAACAGGACATTGAGCATATCTCTATTAGAGAGTGCATTGTATCATCAATTGTATCAATGATAAGATTGTAATATTTTATCAATACTGTATTGTATTCACTGTATTGTACCTCTTCCTATCCTAATATTGAGGATGAGTTCTTCAAGGGTAGGACATAGGTTTTATTTATTTTATATCCATGGCCTTACACACAGGGCTCACTCAATAAATGTTTGTTGGATGAATGAAAAAATGAGTGAATACTGCCTATCACACCCCTAACATCAGACGAGACAATCAGGATGGCAGTGAGAGCATATCTAAGCACCGATACATCTGCCACTTTGCAACACAGCAGAGTACCTATCCTTCTGATAACGACACATTGCTTTTTATATCTTATGTTGGGCACATTCACTTCATTACATTCAAAAAGAGTGAGAGCTATAACATCACTCTTAGCCAAACTAAGAAATAGTTTTAAAGTCTTTATTGTAAAATGGTTTATGGCATTATATTATTTTAAACCTACAAAGACACTAAAGAAAAAAAACTGACATAAAATACTGAAAGAGGAATTTCATATAGTATAGCAACTGTTCTAGCTTTTTAATGGATACACAGTTTTTACTATTGGTATGAGGAAGTGCCTAATGCAAAGAACTCGATGACATATTTCCCAGGGAGATTTGTCTGTAAAAGAATGATAGTCTTGAGCTGTCTGTAGAATCTTTCTGAGCTTCATAACATTTAAAAATGTACTTCTATGATTAAATGATACAAGAATCCACTGCTTCAGTTAAAAGAATCAGAACTCACAATGAAAAAAGCAGACAAAACCATATGATGTGCAAAGGAGTAGTCCCAGGAAGGTAATTTTTTATTTTTCTAAAGCTCACACATACAAAAAGCAGAAAAGATGAAAATCAGGCCAAACTTTAATTTAAAATCATCTTATCCTTAATTCCAAAAACTTATACAAAGTACCCAAGTGGATGAGAACACAGCCATTTTTGGCAATACATCAATCTCTTTGTATTAAATTTTGAGAAGTATATTGGATAAAGCTGTTTTGTGTCACCCCAAAAGATTTAGTCCTTGTAGAACTATAGCAGGAAGCCCACTATTAAACGGATATTCAAATAATTCATGGTAACATAAATCAATGGTGTAGTCCAATTATCTATTTGAAGACTATTTTCTCTGTAGACTCTATATTATCCATAGTACTTTAGAAGTTTTATGTAAAATAGAACTACCACTCCAGGTAAGTTAGAAGACTTAACAAAAGAATGCATGTTAAGTATTCTAGCTTAACAATAAGCTTATAGTAGACACTCAAAAATAGTAGTTGCTGGGATGATGCTCAATCTTTCAATCACCTAATGGTCAGAAAATTCAGGCTGATGTTATAAATAGATTCTGAAAAGCATAACCAAGAAAGTGAGGAGATTGCAAAATTCGTGCACTGCTGTCTCAACTCAATTATCAGCAACTTCTGGTTCATTTGCCTTAACCCATCCCACTATTACCGCAGGTGTAAACAGACACACCCCTGAGTGCATTCCTTTCATTCCACTGGGGAAAATGTTTTGCATGACAAAGAACAGACCTATGACACTTTTTAGTCTGTACCACTTGAGAAGGTCATGAGCTAAAGGGAAAATGCAAGAAAAATTCAGCTGCTCCCCACATGCCAGGAAGATTATCATGCCTTCCTATGGACTCTTTTTACCTGATCAACTCTTATTTCATAAAGCTTGAATATATGGTTTCTAACTTCTACTACAAGGCCCCTTATGATGCTCTCAGTGTAATATAATATCTATACTATCACAACCCAAAGCCTTGTTTTCATACTTTCTTGAAACACCTATGACTATGAACCTTGTGTTTAAGCACAGATCATGTCCCATAACACTTAAGGGGAGACTCCATGGTTTATACATATTTATGGTGCAAAGAGTATCTATACCTAGTAGGAAGACAGTATACATTTGATAGTGTGGTAATGTTTCTCCAAGAAAGATAAAATCAGCTGTTCTAAAATCAATTGTGGTGCAAATAAGAAAAGGAGAAACTTCTTAAAGTTAATCACTTACTAATAAATGCATTGTGCTTAATTAATTATTCTTCTTATTTTATGTGTTTACTTGTCTCTTAAGAGTCCATTACAGACATTATTCACACCAAAATAAACTCTTCGTTATTATTATATTATATGTATAATGTTACTCAACCGGGTTGCAGTATCATCTCAGTAAAAAACATCCAAACTTTGGCCCTCCACAATGCTTTATATAACTAATTTATACTATATCAGTCAGGGAAGATAGTAAGCTCAGTTTCTCTTTCTAGTCTCTATTCTCATCACTCCCCAATGTGAGCCCCCAAGTCCAACCAAAGTTGATTACTGGAAGTTTCTAGAATATTCCCTGCTATAATGCAATTCCATCCAGCAAAGAATTTTCTTCCTTTCCTCTTGCCTCTCTACTCACAACTTCCTTTCCTAACAACAGTTTGATAGTCTCCTTCAGAAAGATTTCACTCATCATCTTGCCTTTAGCTGAATTAGGAGCATCTCCTCTCCCAGGGTGCCCAGTGCTACCTCTGTCATAGCACTGTCCTCGCTATATGGTAAGCACAGGTTTATGTCTGAGAGTTACTTGAGAATGGAAACTGTCTCCCTTGTTCGTACCACCCAGCCATTATACAGAAACAGCAAAAAATAGGTGTTCAATAAAAGTTGTTGACTAGACAATGATGAGGATATTAATTCCTATGCAAATAATCAGCTTAAAAGAAAATTTAAACTTGAAACTTTTTTTTTTCTGTTAGACTACAACATATAAAATTACTAGAGAACCGTGTTTCTTTTCCCTTGTATTAAAAAAAGTTTATAAGACTATTCGTGAGCAGCCTAGAACTGGAAAAAACCCAAATGGTTATATAATGGATAAATATATTGCATTTATTCAAACAATGGAACACCATCCTATGACAGGAATAACAAACTATAGCTAGAAGCAACAACATGGATGAATCTCCAATGTTGAGCAAAAGCCACGAGATGGACAAAAGTATATAGTATATAATTCCATTTATATAAATTAATGCATTAGAAGTCAAAATAGTGGTTATTCTTGGAGGTAGTTAATAACTAAAGGGGAGAAGAGGAGGTTTTTGCATTGCTTGTCTTGTTCTCTTTTGTGAGCTGATTTCTGGTTACATGGGTGTGTTCAGTTTGTGAAAATACACCAAGAAGCTGTACACTGAGGATTAATACAATTTTGTATCACATAGTATTTTTCAAGAAAACCTTCAGAAAATAATAGCATTGGTGGCAGAAGTTAACAGTATTTTCTAATGAAGAGAAGCCACACGAATACGCAGCAGCAAGAAATACTTTCCATCCATTCATTCTCCCAGGAAAGTCTACTGTTATGTTTAAATTATCTAAAATCCTTAATTTAGAACCATTTGTCACAGACTGAATAAAGAAGAAACATAAAACGAAAGTACAAATTAGAAGTGCCAATAAATTGTCAGCAACATATTGGTTTTTATTGTTTAAGGAGACTTTTACCCATATCAAAGGACAGTAATTTGGCAAAAAACAACAAATAACCACAAAACTAAGGTCCCCTGATATAAAATTAATTATAGCAATAAAAATAGTTGTGAGAAGAGGATAACATATGCCTTGTATCTCCATATATATATTTATTTTTTGCAAACAAATAAGCCTGATTCTATTGCCAGGTGGATTCCCTTTGAAGCTAAATGATTTTTCCCAATTGGATTAGCATGGGTTTCATTGTGCTGTGGTTACAGATGTGTATTACACAATGGGAATTCACCTACAAACAAGATGTAATATATTCTGCCCAGGAGGTGGTCTCTTGTTCACTTGTCTTAAAGTTAACCACTGGTAAGCCAAAGTAAAAGTTGATCTGTTTAGATGATATGTACTTTTCATATGCCATGGGAACATAATTGGTTTCACATTCCTTAACATTAAATGTAATGAAAAGCCACATTTCATGCCCATAAAATTGAAATTCTATTAACAGTCTTCAGCCCACTCCTCACCTCAGTGCTGACATTTTAATAAGTTGATTATTTTTTCCATTATAGAGGGAATATATCTCATAAAGTCAGATTTGGAAAATGTAGAAAAATAAAAATTATTCACAATCTCACCACATGAACACTTGCTACGTTGGTTAATTTCCTTTTTTACATACGTTTTTTTCTTGTTTATGTGTTTCACACAATCATACCACTTATATACTTTTGTATCCAGCACTAAGACTTTTAAGGACTTTCCATATGACTTTTAAGTATAAGCAATGTGAAAATCAATGTATATAACAAAAATTCTTTGCGTACTGTTAGAAAATTTTCACAGTATAAGCCACACCCACAAACAAGCAGATATGAAAAAAGTAGTGATCATTACTGGGTGGTTTATACTTTATACACTTACAAAGGAATCTTTATTATTAATTAATTAATTAACTTTTTTGAAGACTCAAAGGAATCTTTGAAACTATGGAACTTCAATTTCCCATTACTGTATATGGCAGCTGAGTATTTTAAAGTATTTACTATTGAATTATATTTTTAAAACAAACAGACATTTTAAAAATTTTAAATGTGCATCACTTTTTGACATCATTTTCTATTTTGTATTCAAAAGGTAAGAGTTTGAGGTTAGTCAGGGATTTTATTTTTTTTTTTACTTTTAGTATGTTTATATCCAAACTGTCTTGTTTTAATTTTGTTATAATTTATTAAAATTCAGACTATTAACTTTACTTTCATTAAAATTAAAAATAATAAATGCTTATTCTAATTATTTAAATTACATATTGAATTAAATTTTATAATTTTGTACAATATATGTTTATTGTTAAATTATACATTAGTTTATATAAATATATTAATAAATATTTATAAATGAATATTGAATATGTGAAAGGTTTATAACATATGTAAAAGATATAAAAACTTTTTAGATGAACACACATCACAGAGTTCAAGAAATAAATTATTGGTTGTAATCATGAGGTATCTTACTTGCCTCTCTCTAACCCCATTTTCTGCACTTTCCTCCGTAGATAACCACTACCGTCTATTCTGTAATAAAACACCCCTTGCCTTTCTCTGCTGTATTATCATATGTATATGATATATATTGTTTAGTTTTGCTCATGTAGAACTTTACTTAAATGAATCATAGTTTACATATTTTACTGCACTTGCTTATTTTCACTTAGTGTTTTAAATCATGAATTCAACTGCGCTGGTGCAAGGGACTGTGATTCTTTTATTTTCACTGGGTTATAATGTGCCTTTGAACAAATAATTCACAGGTTATCAAAGTTCCCGTCTATTTTCACTTAGGTTTAGCCATACACACACCTTTATCTTTGCCATTATAAACATTGCTATTATTAACATTTTCTTATCTATTTCCTGGTACAAATGAGCAAGAGCTTCACTAGGCTATATGTTCAGGAAGAGGATTGCTGAGGCATGCAGAACACATGTTTCCCAAAGTGATATACCAACAGCAGAACACCAGTTTCACCACCACCTGACTGATGTTAAATGATGCAGACTTCTTTCGTATTTCCCAAACTATTGAATTTAAAAGATTTTTCTTTGTAAGATCTTTAAGTTTTACAGATTAGTAAACAATGCATTAATGAAATTTGATAGACAAACCTAAATTGAGCAAAATTTCCAGGCATGCCTTCCTGCTATTTATGAGAATCAATATATTGTAACATCATTGAGTCATGAACTAGTTCCAGTATATGGTTTGATTTTGTAGAAGAGGTAAATATTTGTAAAGTTATGTCCCACTATGTCTCTACAGTTCACTACGATTTGAAGGCAAATCTTGAATCTGTGTGTGTCTTTGAATATAATACAGGCAAGAATAGCAACTGAAAATGACATTGTCTAAAGAGCATCTCTGTTTCCAAACACTTGTTCCTTAGAAGGTTTTGTCTCCACAACATTTTGTCAATTTGAGGCAATTTACATAAGGTCTGGAGAAGACTCTTCTAGCTTAGAAAACCGACTCCACATGAAGTAAACTAGTTAAGAGAGTATTGAAATAATTCAAATAATAAGTATTTGACAGTCAAAATAAAACTGTTTTCTGTTGTTACCATAGAGACAAAATTAAGAGCTAAAGTAAACGTTCCTCTTAATTCAAGTCATTTCTCAAATGTTACATGAGATATTATAGTATTTTCTGTACTGGAAAGCCCCAAAACCCAAGTCCTACAAAGTTACCATATTCCACCAAGTACTCAGGATCAGCGCCTTAACTTATTCCAGATTAGGTTAAGGCCACATGATGTTTTTCCAAGAGCAATGACTACATAAAAAGCTGAGCCTTTCTTGAGGTAACATATGGATATTGTGTGCAGTTATCTAAACAAACTTAAGCTCTATCGAGCCACAAGCCTTCTGGGGGATCTGCCACCACAAAAGTAGGAGGACGTGCAGATCTTCTGGTTCACCCTTCCTTTCTGAAGGATGGAAAATTTCAAGAACATCAACAACGTAGCATGTAGACTGCTGGCAAACTTTTAAGTTCATTGTAAAACCACAAAATCAACAAAGCAACTCAATTTATAGGATCTTTTATGACCCTGAAATCACTTCCACTGTCGTATATATTTCTGTATTATGCATATATGAGACCACATTAATGTAAAGAAACAAAATAGCTGAAGGTATTAATAGCATTCCTTGAAAGGTTAAACTTTAGCTAAAAGGCAAAGAGGTTAAACATTATTTATTCCTCTACCCTGATGAAAGTCCTAATAGACCCTCCGTTCCTTAATAGTATCCTATCTGTAAATATTTTTTGAAGCCTAATTCTTCCACCTACAAAAGATCTTACACGTTTAATTCTCATGTTTTATGACTTGATATTCAAAGTGCAGTCTATGGAGCAATAGCATCAACATCACCTTGAGCTTCTTAAAAATGCAGAATTTGAGACCCCACCCTAGACCTACTGAATCAGAATCCACATTTTAACAAGATCCCCAAGGATTTCATGTGCACATCACTGTCATAAACACACTGTTTTATGACATACAGACACAAAAGTCATGAAATTCCATGCATTTTTGTTGGACCTAGGAGTTAGAAGAAATTAACTTCATATTAAGAGTCATGATAACTTTTCAAGTGAGTAAGATTCTGTATCTGCCAAAGCTGACTAGCTGAAAGATAGATTTGAACTTTATGTGAGGCTCTTGTTTTCTTCTCCTTTTGCAAGATTTTCTACAGCTTTCAGCTGACATGTTCTTATAGTCTATAGCCAATACATGCAGACGTTGCATGGTATGCCAAAAGTTGACCAAAAGGCACTTTGGTCTCATCTGGGGAATTCTATAAAATATGCAAGGAGAAGAAAAGCCTGGCTTAGAGAATGTGAGAACTCTTCAGAAATTTAATTATATGTTTTCACTTGGCCTAAAATGTCCCCACAGCCTTTGGTCAAACAATTTTAGAGTAATCTAGTGGAAATGGGATATGTGTTATCAAGTCGAAATCAATGCCAGTCTTATGTAAATAAAGACTTAGGGACACAGAGCCAAATTTTGCTGGCACCATCTATTAGTATCAGTAAATACAATGGCAATAAAACAATTAAGCAAACATTCACACTGCACAGAGAGTTAAAATTACAGTGCAGTTATTACCTAAATCACAGATTAAGAAAAAAATAAGGCCAGCCATGTCTGTATATAAACAGTGCTTAATTTGTTATTGTGTTGAGTTCCATGTGTGTGTGTCTTGTGTCTGACAAGCCGTTCAGCCCCCTGCTTTCTTAAGTAGGTTTTACTGTTAAATTATGGCTAGAATTAACCAACATGCCAGTACACCATGATATTAATCTCCCAAGTATTCAATCACTTAACAATAGCATCATTATTCTGGAGAACTCTGCTTGTTCACTGTTTGTTCATGTTTTCAGATGTTTCATTAAGAGCAATTTTATTTCAAAAGAATTCAAAAGCTGTGCAAATGCTTGATCTAAAACACACAAAAAAAGTATTTAATCTTCCAAAAGGAGGCCAAAAAAAAAAAAAAAGATAATCAAACAATCACTAGGTCTGTGAACTCAAAACAATTCTTTAAAATTAAAGCATTCTGGAGAGTTCATGGAGAGGGCACTTGAAAGGAAAATGTGAAGCGCAAGAGGCTGAACTCTGCTTTTCACAGAGAAATCACCAACATCCAGGTATGTGTTTTGTCAGTTGCCATAATTCAGCTGTGGTGGCAATGGTGTTGTGTCTCCTGCTTGTTACATATCTAGAGTCCTTAATTGGCCTTGGCGTGCAGAAACGAGCATAATCGCTGTATCAGAAATGGCCTTCTCTTCAGACTACTGAATTTTATAGTTCATTAAAAGCATTTCTCAAGAGGCATTCATATTGAATTTTGACTTCCAGAATGACCACAAAGGAACAGTTACAGGCAGTGAGTGAGGTCCTGAGGTGGAGTCATGCTGATTCTTGAATTATATCCAAAAGTCGTGAGCCCAGTGTTTCCAGGACCTGCTGCTTACACAGCTGTTTAGATGGCCCAGGGCAAACCAGAATGACCAAATCTTTTTCTCCTAGTCAATTCCACCATAATATGTCCAGATCCAAATTAGGACGGAATTTAAGAAATAAAATAACAAAGCATATATGTAAAGTACCCTTCAAGTGATTTCAGAATCTGCATGGTTGAAAAAATACTTAGAGAAACTTAACTTTAAAAAGTCAATAATATGACCTAGTTGCTTTGGAAAAATAAATCCTCTGAATAGCAATGATTTCTGTCTTTGAAAACACCTTTTTTAGGACTTTACACAAAATATTCCAATTAAAGAGATTTTTCACCATATACATACCTGAACCTATAAATACAAAGTGTGTGTTTCTGAAAGTCCTCTAGGCTCAGGGTGGCTCACTGGATTCGCAGGAAAAAAATGTTTCAAAGGAAATGCACATTCCCCTCTATTTTGGTCCCAAATCATAAAGCCTTTTAAAAAAGATAAATGAAGACCACCCAATAGGCCAGAGATAATAGAAGCCATTTCTCTGGAGGAACACATTAATTATTTATTATTAATTATTTAAGTGCCATAGTGTTCCCATCTCTAAATATACACTTGTATGTTAGAAACAGTCATTAAAATGTATTGCCTAACTACTAACTTTCAAGCATTACACCAAGAAGCTGGCACGGTTAACTCCAATAAATCCATTCTCTGACATTTATGTCTTTTATTCACAGGACTTCTGCTGTGGCTTTTCAGAAAGTAGGAAAAAGAAACAGCCAGATTTACATTTTCCACTCCCTATCTTTAAACCTTTTGTGTTATCTTCATCGTTCTTTTAGAGAAACGATATTGAGCTAGATAGGTAAATGAAGGTGTTTACCGTTGTTGTGTTTATTATCTCCTATTCATTTATGTATTTCATAACTATATATCTGGCTTCTTCCATGTTCTGATCACTGTCCTGGGAATACAGAGATGAATCAGACATGAATTCTCTCCCCAAATTCTTACCGACTAAAGGAGAATCACAGCCATGAAAATAAATCAGTTCAATATGGTGTTAGTGGTACCAAGTGGCTATGATTGAAGTACACAGAATGAGACATCGTAGGGAACAAGGGCAGGCATGGGTTCACCTATGCTGGGAACTAGGGATAGGGTGGGGGTGAACAGAGGAAGACAAGTCGCACAGGCTTCCCACAGGAAGTAGCACTTGAGCTGAATCTCAGAGACATGTATTTTTTTTTTTTCTGATGAACAATATTCAACCTGTGATGTTCATCAATAGTCTTGCGGACCTTGGCAGTCATGGAGAGTTCAATCCATCAGCCAAACATTTCTCTGGTGCTTTTTATGTGCAGCATTGAAGAGGATATATTAAAAAAAATAAAATAAATAAAAGTTTCACAACAAGGTCCTGGCTTTAAATTGCTTCTACTTCCACTGAGAGTAACATGGTCTGAACATCTCATTTGGAAGCCTAGTCAGGCTCATAATCTGCTCCCCTTCAAACTCAAATTTGATATTTTAAAGGAGAGGCTGAGAGTGTTGGGAGGCAGAGAAGAGCAACCATCAGTCTGAACTCTCTCACCTTGAGCAAAAGGTTCTTTGGAAATCTTGAACCACAGCAAACACCATGCAGTTGGCCATTCACCTACCTTAGAAGGGGGTTTAGAAACCATCCATTATTTCTCATGCCCCTCAGGGCCTTACCTCCTGTCTCCCATCCTCATTGGCTGCAATCACAGACTTACTCAGTTTTCTTCATCTTCTTATATTCCTTTATATTTTAGAAACCCTTAGAGCCCAGGGTAGTGGTCAGGCTGATTTTCCACTGAATTGTGGTCCATTTTCACACAAGTTATTTAAGGGCTGCAGGTGTCCAAGGAGCAAAAAGATCACTATAGATCTTGACAAGTCTCATAAATAAGTCTCAAAGGTCTTAATTATACATTATGTAGAAAATGTTTCACTGGTCAGTGAGGGGACCTGGCTGACCATTAGTTCTGAATTGTACTTTGATATGTGGAATGTAAGATGGCGTGGCATCCAGTTACCTAAGAATACACAAGGCAACAGGGTACACTTATTTTGTTTATCTAAGTTCCACAAGATGCTTTAATGTAGCACATAAATAAAAACTTTTTCGGGGGATAGGTTAGGGAGTAAAGGAGAGTGAAGTATAGAAAGTCCTCAATGCTAACCACACAGGATTTCTAAGTAATAAGGTTGTCCACTCCACATATATTGCCCTGGACTAACACTAAGTTTTTCAGCTACTGCAACCTAGAGTAGTGTCCTAGAGGCCCCTCTGTGAATGAAGACTATTTCTTCTTTTGCACTGGCTTTTTGACTAACCACAAACATATAATCCTGGAATTTTGATATTTTGACAAGTGGGCTTGTAATTTTTTTGTGACCAAAGGACCCCAAGAGAATCATGCTAATTAGACTGGGCACCACTGCAAGGGAATAATGGTGAGATTCTAGGCCTGGGAAGAAACAGAACTTGTCTATAAAGAATGATTCAAGAACCACATGCGTGGCTCTGAAATTCAACATACTAACCCCAACCATCTCAAAACCTAGATTCATACATGTTTAAGCTAAATGTTTGAAAGGCATTTCCCAGCAGGGCAGGGCTATGGAGAAGATCCACCATTTTTCTTCACTTGTCTGAAGTTATATTGACAAAGGCACATGTGCTCAGTTCTTCTTTATCTGAGCACCAATAATGCGCAGACATTTACCTAAAAGCAGGTTAAATAGTAACACATATGTGATTGTGCCGCATAGAAACTCTGGAGACACATATCACCTAAACATTATTCTGTCACGGAAGCCTTTCCCTGAGGTTCCCCTCCTCTCCAGCTTAAATCCAACCCCTTTAAGATACTCCCATAATACCCTGTGCTTTTCTTACATAGCTTCTAGTAGTTTCCTGTCCACCTCCCTTCATTAGTCTTCATTACTCTATGAATCTTAAAGATTCATAATGACATCACCATAGCTACACTGTTACCCTTTGCTATCCCAACACCTAACACAGCACCAGTCACATAACAAGCCGTTAATAAAAATTTGGTGAATGAGTGACTGAAGTCTGTATCTAAAAACCTGCAGCTATCTGAAAAAAAAAAAAGGTTCTTAGTTTTCTTAAGTCATTTTGTGCTTCTAATCAAAAGCAATAAGTAGAGCTCTTATCGGCAAAATCCATCCTCCTCACTTATGGATTTATCATTTTCAGCAACCTAGCTGTGGTAGCGCTCTATGATACACATTTTGGCACAGCATCAAAAATAGCTTTATTGATACTGTTAAAATAGGAGAAGCAGGGGAAAGTAAGTGTTATATCCATTCTAAGGACTGGGTAAAATCAGGAAAAGCAGAGCAAGTGGCATTATCCCAGAACTGACATTTAAGAAACAACTAAGAAAAGTGAGATGCAGCAGCTCGAAGTCTGAAGCCAGGCAACTGTCAACAATTTGGCCAAGACTGTCCAGAAAGCTTAATAAATGGCCAAGAGAAGTAAATGAGATTATGATATGCCATCCAATTAGGAGGATATATACGATAGTGAACAAGCAAGAAAGTACCCAGTGATTTATCATTAAATATTTGAATTGACAACAATATTAAATGAATAAATGTCATAGATTGAAGACAGCCTCTCTTAAGAGGAGGCGTGCAACCTGAAGCTGATGTTAACATTCACTGAGAAAGGTCTGTAGACAAATGGGATTTAACCTAACAAATGAAGCTGTAATTCAGGAATCAGATTAACAGTGGTAATTAGGACAGAATCTTCCATGGGTATAATTCCTTATATTTTATTATGTACTTAAATCGTTCAGCCTCGTGATGTATTATCACCCCATTTTAAAGAGAAAGAAATAGAGACTCAGAAAATTAAGTACCTTGCCCAAAATTTACAAGTGGCAGATTTGAACTCAAAAGCCCTCTTTATATTTAGACTTCCTGTTATTACAGTCCAAAATATTAAAGATTCACAAATGTCTCACAGAGTAGAACATTACTTCCTACTCCTATATACATATTTCAAGAGCTCCTCCCACACAATATTGCAGCATTACCAGGATGTATGCTTTTCCCATCTATCTATATCATAGCTTCTTTTTGCAATTGTTACAGTTCCTTTTAACACTTTTGGAATTGTGTGAAACTAGGGATGTCATTTTGTTGGTGCTGTATTGTCTACATAATAGAAGAATTCTGGAGAGAGGGACTAAGGCTTAGCAAAGTTCATGAAGACCTGGAAAGGTAAAGCCATGTGAGGTTTTGGATTTCAGGAAGGGAGATGAGAAAACAATAAAGAGAAAGGAATGAGTGTGAAGCCAGAGCATAAGTCTCTGAAGGCAAAGACAGATTTAGAGGGTGGGGAAATAGCTCAAAACTGAAAATATTATCCAATGAAAGTGTTCTCAAAAGGAGCCTTTGGATAATTCTAAGATGAAACAAGGAGCACAAGAGAGGAAGAAGAAGAGAAAACTGAATATTAAGGTGAAACAACAGCAACAAAATGAGAAAATCAGGACAGGACATCTGCTTGAAACTTAAAGAGTCCAGCTGGAAATGACAAACAGGAAGCGCAATTTCTGGACTATTTTGCATTGGACTTTTCTGTTAAGGAAAATCAACTTTGGACTGGAGGAGTTAGAACTGATGGTGAGATCATAAAAGAAAACTGAGACCACTAATACAGTTCTCCCCCAAACCAGTTAAGGGCAGTTCAGGAAACATGTGTTAGTAAACTACGATGAGTCAGACCCTCTCTGAGGTTGCAATAGAAATTGGTTGCAATAGAAATTGGTTGCAATAGAAATGAGCTAACTCCTGGGAATCAGACACTGTTTTCTGTAAGTTCTTTTCAGGTTTATGTCCCTAACCCTTATCTCTCCTTCAAGCACTATTCCCAATTCTCCAACTATCTCCAAAGTGGAGTACCAGGAGAAATTATTAAAAATTTCTATTTGTGTTTAGTTTGACTTAAAAAATATACAAAAGAAATTAAGCATTACTAACTAACTTAAGCATTACTAAACATTTACTATAGATTGACACCCATGCCCTCATTCCGTTCTTATATAAGTTAGTCAAGTGTCACTTAGTGCAGTGGTACTCAGAGTGGGCTCCATAGATCAGCAGCGGCAGAGGCAAAGGGCTTATTAAAAATACAATTCAGGGCCCGCCCGGTGGCGCAGTGGTTTAGTTCGCCCTTGGCAGCCCGGGGTTCGCGAGTTCGGATCCCGAGCGCCCGCTGACGTCACTGCCTGTCAGCCATGCTGTGGCGGCGTCCCATATAAAAGTGGAGGAAGATGGGCACGGATGTTAGCCCAGGGCCAGTCTTCCTCAGCAAAAAGGGGAAGATTGGCAACAGATGTTAGCTCAGGGCTGGTCTTCCCCACAAAAAAAAAAAAAAAAAAATACAATTCATATGAAAATTGCAATGCAATTTATCCCATCCCAGACATTCTGAATCAGAATCTAGAGAAGGGGGAGGAGAACAATGGAACATAACAATCTGTTTTTTAACAAACTCTCCAGGTGATTCTTAAGTGCACTGACATTCAGGAAGCACTTACTTAAGGTATATGAGATCTCCTGTGAGGGGTATATCAGTGGCATTTTATTATATTTTAAAATTCATTGCGATTCGCATTAAGAAATAATTTAAATCTAGAATTCAGTATATACACAAACACAGATATATAGAAACACAGACATGTACACACATCTAATATATACTTTTCATAAAACAGTACTTACACTTACTATGTGTAAAACACTCTGACATTTTGTATGTTATTCTATTCTATTCTAATTCTTATCCACTAGACTGATCTCACCACCCACGATTGTAACTGGCACAATGAAAAATACTATTCTATTGTGCAGATTCAGAAAAGATTTGGGGATGGTAAACAGACTCCTACCAATAGTGTATCAATTTCATTTAACCTGAAGAAAAGACTCAAGGGCATTGGCAAGTACCTTGTTGTATTTGCAAGGCTGTTATCCCGAAGAAGAATTAGCTTTGTTCTGTATGGAAAGATATATTTCGACTTATTACAAGAAAATACCTCATAAACAATGAGAGTTGATCAACAGTGACATGAAATATACCAAGAGGTGGGGAGTGCATCTCATTAGAAATGTTCAAGCTAAGCTAGTGGACCACTTGACACTTGGCTTTTAGACGGAACTCAAGCTTTAGAAAATAGTTTGCACTAGATGTGTTTTAATACCCACTCTAACCTGAAGATTCTATGGTTCTCTCAATTCTGGATTCTTGCGTCACATTAGCACCTTTATGGTCTAAATTTTTATTACACTTACTCAAAGGGCCTGTATGACAGAAATGCACCTAAGGCAGAAATGTTTTAAGTTAGAAATCATGCACTTAGTAGTTAGCACAGTGCTATTATTATTTCCTTCCCTTTGTCCCCCCACTCTAAGGTCCTCATGGGTTGGGTCTTTGTTTTAATCACTTTTTATTCCCAGTATCTATCTCAATGGCTTAAACATAACTGGCAATTAGTAAGAGTTTGATAAATGAGTTAAAGACTGAATGAATGAATGAATATCTCTCACGATGATAAGCACCTGTGCCCAGGAAGCAGAGGACAGTTTATAAGAAGAATATAATTTGCCTCTATGGCATCCTAAACAGGTAGATCACAAATAATGCCATTCTTTATTTTTCAGATGAATGGTATATGCCTATGGAATTGTTCAGCTGGTAGTAGGACAAAAAGAGAATAAAATCAAGTCTTCAAATTCTAGACATGCTCTGCCTGATGGCACTGCTGATGAGGAGTTCTCTTCCTGCTAATAATATGGCATGATACTATATGCTGCTGGACTGTAAAACCATGGTGGGGGTGATGGTGGTGAAGTTTAAGCCAAGCAAACTAACCTTGTCAATTTACTTCCTAAAGATAATTAAGAAAAGATGATGTGTGTTTATCAATGGACCTTGGAAAATGCCCTGAACATAAAAGGGTATTAATAACTCATTTGTCTATGGGAACAAATGACTTGAAAGTTCTGATCGACTCATCCTAGAAGCTCCTTCGGCAGAGAGTCAAAATAACTTACCCAAGGTAACGGGCTCAGAACAGGATCTCCTGATTACTGTCATATAGTTGACTTCACCACCCAGGATCTCTCATATCATGATGTAATAGGGAAATTAATTAATTACAGAGAAAAACTTAGGGAAATTGAATAAAAGGAGACATAGCCCTAACTGTTCATAAGAAGCTATAGAAGATGCTATGCTTAGCTAAGAGTATGGTGCTAATATTCGTCCTGCTTAACCCTCTTCCATCCAAGTACTCAAAAAGGACATAGGCAATTTGCAATACTCAGTGTTTATGTTTTGAAAAACAATTTAAACAACAGCTCTCCTTCCATTTGTCCTGTCAAGATTTTTAGCACATCTTTTATTATTTCTATATAATTATTTCTATATAATTTAAAGACTTAACCATGAGTAACCATAAACCATGAGTCTATAGGTATACAACATACAGATAAATGATGCTTATGTCTGGTTATCTATTTTAGCACTATCCTTCCTCCAGAAATCTTCACTAGCTTGTGTACCTGTTATTGTACTAATTCAATTTATACTGGAAAATACAGAGTGGTAAGTAAGATGTAGTACTTGTCTATGAGGAGCTTACAGTCTAGTTGGAGGAAGGCCAAAAATTTAAAGACATAATTAGAATACACTGTGGATTAATTCTACATGGACTAAGCACAAGGTGCTACATGAGAAATTCAGAAGGCGATCTGCTCTAATCTGAGAGGAGTCAGGAAGGGCTTCCTAGAGGAACTGGCATGTAGACTGACACCTGAACAAAGGAGCCAAGAACATAGATGGAGAAAGGAAAGTCTCTTCAATAAATGATGTTGGGAACACTAGACAGCCACATGCAAAAGAATGAAAGTAGACCATTATCTTACACCACACACAAAAATTAACTCGAAATGGATTAAAGACTTGTAGATTGTATTAAAATTCCTAGTAGATTGACACCTGAACATGTCTGTAGGAGTTACCAAGGTAGGAGCATGACAGGGAAGGGAGAGTGTTCCAGACAAAAGTAACAGCAGGTATAAAAAGCCTGGAGGCAATAGACGACATGGCAATCATAGCAACTTGAGGTGAGTGTATTAATGTTGAAATAGAGAATGCGAGGTGAGAAGTGGTAAGAGGTGAGATCAGAGAAGGAAATGGAAACGGGCTTGATCTTGAGTGACCTTTTATGACATGCGAGGACTGTGGGAATACTTGAAGGGCTCTGGGCTTAGAGGTGATATTATCTGGGTCACACAATGTGAAGCAGATTCTAGTTGCAACGCGGAGTACAGATTGAAGGGACTTTGTTAGAGGCAAGAACAGTCAAGAGGCCTTTTCAGTAAGAGATAGCAGGAACCTGGATGAAAGTAGTAGTAGGAAGGATGAAGAGCAAAGGATGAACAAACTCAGGAGAAATCCAGGAGATAGACATGAGAGGACTTGGCAACTGACTGGATGTGGAGATGGAGAAAGACCGAGAGTCAAGGATATCTCCCAGAGTACTGACTTGAGTGAGTTAAATCTACCTCTATGGCAACTCATGCTCCACACAGAGTAGTTGACCTGGACTGAAGCGCGACTCTAAGCTTGCCCTATGCTATCTCATTTATAACGCTGTTCTTGCTTTTCTTTCTGCCTCATCATAATGCAATTACATCTTTATCACACTATTTTATGTCTATCACCCTTGCATGAAAGTTATTTATATACTTATTTTTCTTGTGATGAGATTTACTCTCTTAGCAACTTCCAAATTTGCAATATAGTATTACTAACTACAGTCATCATGCTATACATTATCGCCCCACGATTCATTTATTTTATAATTGGAAGTTTGTGCCTTTTGACTCAATGGTGTGCCATTTTGACTCAAATACTTGCCTTCACCCATTTTGCCCATATATACTTGTTTAATTCCTGAGTTAAGGCCCCCTTCACCCCTGTGTTGTCAGGGCTATGGCAGGACATATGCCTGATCATGTATTTCTTATATCACCTTCCACACACAAACACTTGGTTCTTGAATTGAACATATTATTTAAAGATGTAAGAGTTTCATTTTTTCTTTGTTTCCTCAAATACTTATGCATGCACACATATTTGAATAATATCTTGGAAGGACAATACCCATTTTTTTCTATGAGAAAAAAAATCTATTACTGTGAAAATGGTCATTACTTTCCTGTGAGTCTTAATGAATGCATCCTTCTGTTCATAATCCCACATAGGGTGAGCAAAAAGTTGTATATACTATATCCAGTGGTACATAGTGGATTGGACAAATCACAGAGGGAAGCTCCCCAGAGTGAATTACCATCAATAATACATGCATATCTATATTCTATTCTGAGTCAAGCTCATTGCTGCTACTGAACATCCATTGTGCAGATATTTGTGCTCAGGATGTGCCTTTATGCAACTAATACATTACTTTTAGTTAATATTGCATTAACTTCTGGATTAGAGCAAATTATAGGGGGTGTGGAGTATCTTTTGGAAAACACATGCTTTTAAATGGTCTTACTTTTTCCTCTCTGAATTAAACACTCAAGATAAATAAGGAGAGCTTTGGAAGTCACATAATTTTAAAATAAAATCTACTTCAAATGAAAATTTCCTAATCACTACTTATTAAATAATCCACAGAAAGTAAGTTTGCTAATTCTATACCCCATCACACATGCAATTTGGATTTAAAAAAAGGTGACTATCATAGTAAATATTAGTGATCCATAATATAGTTGATCCTCATTATTCACTGATTCTGTATTTGTGAATTTACCTACTCACGAAAATTTATCTGTAACCCCAAAAATAAATGCCTGCAGTGGTTTCACGGTCATTTGTGGATATGCGCAACGAGGTGAAAACTTGAGTTGCCTGATGCACATGCTCTCCATCCAAGTTGAGCAAAGCAAGGCTCTGCCTCCTCGTTTCAGCTCTCATACTAGAAACAAGTGTCCTTTTGGCAATCGATTTAGTGCTACATTTTTCACATTTTTGTGCCTTTGCTTTTTTTTTTTTTTGGCTGTTTAAAATGGCCCCCTAGCATAGTGCTGAAGTGCTCTCTAGGGTTCCTAAGTGCAAGGAGGCTACAACGTGCTGTGAAAATAAAATAAAATGGAGACCAGACTTGAAAAATCCCCCAAACAGACAAAACCATTTAAGCCATGTAAGCAAAACCAAATCTAGTTTATTTCACGAACATGAGTGAAACCTAACTTGGGTTATTTCTTGTAAATGACTCTGATAATCATAAAAGAAACTTAAGTCATCTTCCTAAAAATGAAAGGAGATAATCACTTCTAACCAATCCCCTGCCATCTGGAAACCCCCACTGTAACAAGCAATCATTGTGAAGGTTAAACAATTTTCTCATTTTCACTTTATAATCCATCCTGTAACATTCTGCCTCTGAGCTTCATATCAGTTTGGAATTTGAAAGCTCCCAGTTCACGAACTGTTCTTATATGCTCAATAAACTCTTACTAAATACTATTTTACTGATCTGGTGGTTTAAATTTTGCTATTTCTAGATTTTTGACAATGCCTCATAGAGAAAAATGTGTGTTAAATTACCTTTATGCAGGCATGAGTTATAGTGCTCTTGGCCATGAGTTCAGTGTAAAGGAATTAACACGACACATTAAATAGTTGTCTTTAAACAGAAATACACATGAAACAAGGTTATGTATTGATCGGCTGATGAAAATGTTGTGATCAGAGTTTCAGAGAAACCTAACTCTGTATTAGGAGCAATTGTTCAATACTCGCTAATTCAGTGTTCAAAGTGACTTTACAGAAATAATGATTGCAAATAACAAGAATCAACTGCACTTCTTTATCTGGAAACTAAAAAAGTCCTTGCTGTAAATGGTGATAATTTCACTTCATTATATAATTTAATGTCACTGAAATTAAAATGCATACAAATATAAATAAGGAACACTTCTCCCTCAGAGTGCTCACAGTCTAGCAGGAGAAATGAAGAGGTAAAAATGAAATAGAATCCAGGATGGTAAATGTGATGATCAACACAAATAAGGTGGAATGGGAACACAGATGCATGTTGCGGCAAATGATTTTGTGAAAATTGGAGAAAGACTATGGAATGCATTATGCAATGTATTTGAGTTGGTTTCCTTGGTATGAGTGGGAGTTCAGCAGATAGATTAGGAAGGGGATGGAGTAAATGAAGACTCAAACACAAATTATCCAACTACGACTTCATGAATAAAAATGCCAAATGCCAATGTGTTATTTTGACAATTGAAATGGATCTCTAAATAAAAAAACCACTCATATCTAATATTGTGAAATAATTTTTGAGTGCAATATTCATTAGTTCAACTAATGTCAGATTTCTCCATTACGCTATGTATGTGAGCTTGCTCTGTCTGTGACCCACACAGTCCTGAGGATTATTGTACATGGTGAGTTACAATGATAATGTTTCTTGGGTAAATGACCAAATAAGTAAAAGAATGTCAGTGGACCTGATCAGAAAAAAAAAGAAAAAACTATACAGTTGCAGTATAACCTTAGAACTATATTCCTATCCTATTCACTTTATCTATATTAAGTGATATACGTGCTAGTCATATGCCTCATTCCAGAAAGAGATCGAATATTAGGAATAAAAGACATGTTTCATAGAAAGTATCCTGTTGGTACTTGTCCTATGTAGTGAGGCAGGAATCCCAGCAATTAAACACAATGGAGTCCTTGTTCCTCTGTGCCAATATTTTTAATAGATCCACCATTGTAGTATACTTCAACTTTCCCCCGGAGAAATTACAGGCATCCTTTGAAAGATGCTGAGAATTACCCGATGGCTATGTTCAAATTGTCAGACTCCATTTTGAATCATTCTGAACAGCTCTCTAAGTTCCCGGGAATCCACATGGAGGGCACAACGCTGAAAGCTGCATTGTGGCGTCTGTTAGAGAACAGTGGGAAAATAATCTTGCCAGAGTCCCTTCTCCCCACTCCCACCTCAACAAAAGAAGAGGGATGAGTGCTTTCCAAATATGCTACTCCCAACTCTTGCTAACTCAGTTTAAATTCATCAGCAGCTGCAGCAAACTTGCAGATGGTGCCAGACCCCAGGAGGGGAATACCTACAGGGAGACCTGGCCTCCTGAAAAGCTGGGCTCGCTCCCTTCCAAAAGCTAACATCAAACTATTCTCAAGGTCCAGAAGTTCTGGCAGGAAACAGAATCAAAAAGCCTAAGGAAGGGATTTTTTTTCCACTTTGGAAACACAGCGAAAATTTAGTAAGACCCTGCTCACCATTGCTAATGTCATTATACTCATTGATTGTGGCTATATCTCCTGGGCCAGTTTCTCTTCCCTCACCTCCTCCTGACCATTTCCTCTTGACAAGTTTGCTCAGCAGGCCTCTCAGTCTTAGCACTTTTTACAAAGAACAGCACAAAATAAATGCCAGCAGGGCCAAAGGCAGATGCCAGCAGGCTGTCACTTCTTTGCCCCTGGCTAGAGTGGAATGCCAGCAGCTCATACTGATTCTGCCCTCTTATAGCCAGCCTCTAGTGAAAGCATGCTCTGGCCAGTGCCCCCACAGAATCAGTCACAGCTGCCAAGTGTTCTCTCAGCTTTAGGTGGTCTAGAAGCATCCAACTCCAACCAGACGCCATAGCTCAGGACCCTGGCAGGACAACCTGCTGGAGACCACCTTTGCCACGGCAAAGCCCACCACAAGGCGAGAAGGAAACAGAGCCAGAAAAAGCCTCAAGGGTTCAGCTGCTAACTGGGTTGGAGGACCTGGCACCAGAGTCACGGCCCCAAGCACACTGCTCAGATTCCCCGCAATAACCAGCTGCTTGTCTGGCCGCTTGTTGCCAAATAGCAATCTTGGCATACAGCCATTGGGCTGGCACCATGACTGATATGCTGCAGTTCAACAATTTTCACCAGGCTGTGCCAACCCAGAGATAGAGAGCACTTCCCTGTCTAAAATCCAGTCCAGTGGTATCTACTTCCTGCAGAAGCCTTAAGTCTGAGTTTTTCTTGCTTAAGCGAAGTAAAAGCATTCCAGAGAAAATGGCTGAAAAGCAAATGCTACATATTAAAACTTCTCTTCCAAATGTGTTAAAAGTAAAACATTTGAAATTGGCTAAATTTGGTGTCCCTGAAACAGCTGCCATTGTCCCTGAGGCTTCTGTCTTAGCAAGCAAGAGAAGCAGTAGGGATTCAAAGATCCTCAGTGTAAACTCCACGAATATGTAGATTTTCCTCCATTTACAAACGTTAATAGCAAGATGCATGTATTGGGTTGCTGTGTATCCATGAATCCATTAAAATGTACACCAATTTTTAAAACATTTTCAGGCTATGTAAACTTCACCTAGAAAAATGTACATTCAAGCATATTTTCAGAATTTTGTATACATTTTAGTGGCTCCTTAGAACCCTAATTAAGAACCCCACAGCTTTACCTAAATTTCTTCTGTTTGATATAAAATACTTGGTTTGAGCTGCACAGAAGGATAGCACCAATGTGTGTTTCTCTCCATTTCACCGCATGTTTACTACCTGTTTTTGTAAACAACTTCTCGATCCCCTACAGAAAATCAAGCAAATAAGGTCAAATAATTTGGTGGGACATTAATGATGACTAATTATTTTGGCTCAACAGCTGAAGCTATTTGTTTTCTTCAGCTCTCCTGGACTGGTTTCAATTCTCTGCACAAAATATACCGAGCAACAGGTGAAGTTAACTCATCCATTCTGTTACTAATCCTGGCTAATGGGCATTCTAGGTGTCAGAAGAAGTTAATCCTTCATCATGTTGACATTTGGAATCACAGAGCTCCCCTTTCCAAGCTGTTTCAAGAAATCTGATCTTTGGAATAGATTTCACAGAAATTGTTGGTTCTAGATCACAGAGTAAACTATACAAAGATGTCCACAGTTAGAGCCATGTCAAGGGCTCCAAAAACAGCTAATAAGCCACTGACCTGTCTCCTCCTATATTGTTTCCATTGGTCCAGATTGCAAGAAAGCATACCTATGCTTTGTCTGTTTAGGATGGACTCACACACTCCTGAGGGTTTTTCTACATGAGATATTCAATAGAGAGGTAAATAAGTTGAGATTCAACTAGGAAGGATACTTCCTATTAGGAAACTAAATATTGTACACATCATAGTCAAAGGCTATTAGCTCCTTACAGAGGGAAACACCTGCGTCTGTCTGATATCATGCATAAATGTATTAACTTGATCTCCTATACATAATAAACACACCTGGATCCAGAAAACATCTCTTCTGAAAGACTCAAGGCCCAATTTGTCATTGTTTGCCCACAATAGCCTCATGATTCTCACTATGCCATTAATGGTTTCTTTTTTTTCTCTTTCAGGGGATCAGCAAATTGTGCTACTGCACTTAAGTGAGTTGTACCATGATTTGGTCACACCATTCACATAGGATATGCTGCAACATGACTGTGGTATGCTTGCAGACTCCCAGAGAGAAACTTTCTCGAAAAACAGTTGCTTATTTACTGTCTAAGCTGGCTAGTAAAGAACAGCTATGTACCTGTCCCTTAGCCCATCTCAAATGAGGCAATGTAGGCATGAGTGAACTGGCACACTGCCAATCGCTTTTGATCCAAGGGGATACAAAAAGAAAATGCCAGCACCCTTCCTCTCACAGAGGTTTTCTGTAAAACCTGCCATGTCTGCCCTCCCCAAAAATGAGGAATTCTGATCTACTTGAACATCTGGGAAAAACAAAGCAAAACAAAACACCTCACAAGCAGAGGGCTGAGTAGGTGGGTAATATTGAACATTGTTTAATTTTATACTGGAGAGAGACTAAAATGCTGGTGGAATGGTCTTTTGTCTGTTCACTCTCTTCTGATGTCCCGAAATTTTGCTTTTACTGTCTTTTTATTTTAGAAAGCCCAGAGAGGGGATCCAGTACTGAGTTTTGGAAGTATCTAAGACAATATCCTATAAAAATTTCTTTCTTGTTTTACCTTCTTTACTATCACCCTTTCAACTATCTGGCTCAGCATTTTGCAGTTATAAAAAGGTTGGTATTATAGTTTTAATATACAAAAGGGTATTAACACAAATTAGTTATTCTGTAAAGTTTGGTTCTGTAGAGTGCAATTTCTTCCCACTCTGTCCTAAGGGGTGAAAATGATACAAGTTTAAGATGTAAGAAGCATTCACAAGACCTGGAAATTAGTTCCAACAGTTAACAACATTTCATGCCACAAATTTGTATGGGCACTTGACATGTGGCAGGCATTGAGCTACATGTTGGGAATACAATGGTGAAGAAGACACTATCCCCGCTTTCAAGGAAAGTCTCCGAGTTTAGACATGTTAATAACCATATAGAGACTGTGTGCGTGTGTGTATATGTGTGTGTGTGTGGGGGGGTATGTGCTATGGGTCCTGGCCATAGTACTTGCTTTGGAAAACTAGCCACAAGTTTCCCAATTGCTCCACTGTTTTTGGTACATCAAGTACATGCTTTCCTTATTCCCTCGTAATTTGATTTGTTTGTTTGTTTTCTATTTATCACCAGGGTTGAGGCTTAGGGCATCTACTTTTCATCAGGTTCTAAAGTTACCTCTATGAACGAGACACTCAAAAACAAAAGATGAGTAATATGTTTGCAGTAATTTCAATGTTTTAACAATTAGCTTTAACACAAAGCGTTAGTTCTGTGCACAAAGGCAACACAGAATTTTGAATTTATACGAAATCACTGTCAGTAAAATTGAATGTTGTACTTGAAAAGACAAATCTACTAATTCAGTGAGACCGATTAATGCTTTAGGACGTATTGTTCATTAGCAGAAAGCAGGGATCTCAGAGAACTGGAAATCAAACAGTTGTGTGTTTTGTATCAGAAGGAGCCTGGAAGGTCATGAAATAACAGGGGCAAACGAGGGTCAGGCAGATAAAAGGACTTGCCAAGGCCATGGAGCTCTTTGGTGGCCAAACTAGGAAGAGAATTCAGCTCTCCCAATTTCCAGTCACTGCACTAGTGGCCAATCCTTGGCAACATTTTCCCGAACCCAGTGTGTGTCTTTCAGATGCACTCCTGACTGCTCCTTACTAGCCAGTTGGGAGCTCTGGGTGGGGGGTAAACACCCCTCAGCTGAGAATCCCCTGCCTTGGGCACGCTAGGCAGATGCTAGGCCTGCGGTAGCTTGTTTCCTTCTTGGCTCTAGCTTGGGGGCTGTGGTTCCTCAGCTAATCTCAGTTTGCCCAGAAAACTCTCAATTGAGTGAAACAGCATGAAATATGCTGCTCCCATTTCTGTCAACACAGGGATGTGAAACTGGAATTCTACATTGACTGTGGTGAAAAACGAAACTCTGGAGCAATTTGGAAACCCGAACCCCGTGTAGTATTGGGCTGAACATAGTATCTCAAACTGACACACTGGTCCCAACAAACAAGTGTATGTGATGCAACAGCGTAATCAAAATTTTTTGTAACATAAAACGTATTTGTGTGTGTGTGTGTGTGAGAGGAAGATTAGCCCTGAGCTAACATCTGTTAGCAATCGTCCTCTTTTTGCCGAGGATGACTGGCTCTGGGCTAACATCTGTGCTCATCTTCCTCTACTCTATATGCGGGATGCCTGCCACAGCATGGCTTGATAAGTGGTGCATAGGTCCGCACCCAGGATCCAAAGCCGAGAATCCCAGGCCGCAGAAGCAGAGCGCATGAACCTAACCACTACTCTACAGGGCCAGCCCCATAAAACCTATTTTTGAAACATGTTGAGATAAAGTTTAACTTTCTTGTCTTAGATGGAGGCCCTTTTGGTATTAAAATGAACTTTTGAAAAAAAATGTGCAAGTGATAGTAAATTTATGCTACTAGATCTGTGTGCTAAGAAATAATAGATAGCAGGTCCTTTGTTTAGACTCGTTGTTTAATAAAATTAAAACTTGGTAATACCATACTGACCATCCCCCTTTTTTGTTATTTGACTGCTTTCCACAATCTGAAAGTCGAGGAATTATTATACTACACCACTCGTAACATTTGGCAGTTTACGAGGCAGTGAGTGATAGAAGGAATACAACTACATCAAAGAGCATTTATGTCACACTGATAACCAGGAAATAATAACTTCCATTTGAAATACAATTTCATATTTTCAGATATTTTATCATAATTTGTCAGAAGAGTTTTTCATGCTTTCTTTAAAAAGGGAGAAAGGACATTAAAACAAACAAAACATTTTGCTGAAGTGGTTTTTTTCCCCAAACTAGACACTCAACACTACTTCTTAGGTAGTTACTGTGCAAGGTACTACACTGACTGTACATCATAGGGATGTTGTTTTGGCAGAATTTTGCAAGTAATTAATTGTCTTTTTTTTTTTTTTCCTGAGGAAGATTTGCCCTGAGCTAACACCTGTGCCAGTCTTCCTCCATTTTGTATGTGGGTCACTGCTACAGCATGGCTGATGAGTGGTGTAAGTCCACGCCTGGAATCTGAACCTGTGAACCTGGGCTGCCAAAGAAGAGCACGCCAAACTTAACCACTGCACCACTGGGCCAGTCCCTTAATTAATTTTCTTGTAGTAGCTCAGAAAGTCATTCCTTCATGCCCATTGACAGGCACTTCTGAGACTGCAGTTTGCAGTATGGTTTGGTGTCACCAAGAAATGGGGTGCAAATAATTTTCCTCTTCTCCCTAAATCCATAGGGATTGAAGTACCCAAATTCTAGGCCAACTTTTGGTGAAAAGGGTCTGGTTTGCCAACACATGTGTTTATTCCAGTTCAACCCAGGTAAAGATTGAGAAAGTAGGCTCTACAGCCTAGGTTTGAGTTCCCATCCAGCCACTTTTAGGATATGTCAGTAGTTATATAAAGTTATAAGACTTTCAGAATATTACTTAACTTCTCTGTGCTTCATTTCCCTTAGTTACAAAAGAGAATAACAGTAGTTCATTGGGAATTGAAGAAGTTGACAAATGAAATGATACTTGTAAGTAGAGTTGTGGTTTGCCTGGAACTGAAGGGTGCCCAGGATGTGGGACTTTCATGCTAAAATTGGGAAAGTCCTGGACAAGCCAGAAAGAGTTGGTCACTCTACATGTAAACTGCTTGTAACAAGTTCTGGTACAGAGCATTCACTAAAATGTCAGCTCACACTGTAATTGTTCTTTTCACTGAAATCCAAACATGCAATGAATATGAATGCATTCATCTTCCACAGAATTAGCATGAAGTTGTAACCCAAGAAATACTGCCCTTTTGCTTTAGAGTTAGAGAAAACAGAGTCACATCCAGAGGCAGAGACCCAAGACCTGACTGTTTGTGTAAAGGTCACAGCAAATCACTTTCCGCTCAGACAAAATGATCCTGACATGAAAGTGTTCCCTGGAAATATGCCTCCTGTCCCTCTCTCAGAGGTGTCATTCATTATCAGTGCAAGATGAATCCTCTTTTAAATTTTGAAATTGGGGAAGCTGTTTTCAGTTCTCTGATAACCTCATTTTTAGTTCTTACTTGAACTGCTTACAGTCTTTTTCTAGTTTGCGGTCATGAAAGTATCCTAAGGACACTTTACCCAATAAAGCAGGTAATTGTAGCGATCATCAAGTTCACCATGCGATTGTGCCATCGTTCGTTCTATGTTGAGACACGCAGATCATCTATAGATTATGTCTCTGGCTTGCCCTGTGATGTCGAAGCATGAATCAGTGAAACAGGTCAGCTCTTTATCTTAAACTTGCTGTTTTCCCCGAGATTCCTGTGCAAGAATCAGCAAGGCTCAATTTTGCAGGTAACAGATCAATGTTTAGCTCGGCGCCTTTGAAAACTCTTGTGTGGAGGGCAGCAATTACCAACAGCCAAGGTCTGTGTCCTGAATAATGAAGGCAATCATGTATATGCAGATAAAGTCTAGAAGTAAAGAATCGTAGAACACTAGAGCTGGAAGGGATTTGGGATAGTATGTTGTGATACACAGAGTTTCAGTACAGCGCTAGAAATCATGCGAACAAAAGGACCACTAGCTTCACACAGAACGCTCAGATTAGGAGCAAATTCATTTCAGTTTATATCGGGAAGGTCTTATAAACACAATACTCCCCGGGTGCTCACTCCATGCCAGGCCCTATTGTAGTGCTTCCCATGTATTAACTCATTTAATTCTCTTAGCTACCTTAAAAGGGAGGTACCATGACTATATCCATTTCATAGAAAGAGAAACTGAGGAACAGAGAAATGATGTAACTCGTCCAAGGACACAAAGCTAATAAATGATAGACTTGAGAGTTGAACTCAGAGTGGTCCTCACAACAACGTAAAGAGAACAAGGCTACCTGTACAGAGAACTGCAATAATAGGCTCTCTGTATTTTCTGAGAAAGAAGTCAAACTAAACCAAGTTTGCATGCACCTGAATTTATATACTTATAAAAGAATATTTCAATAATTTATATTATTTAAGCATCTGTCTCCCTGATTCTAAATTTAATGGAATTTTTAAATAAATAGAGGTCTCTAGTAAACAAAAAAGAACTTAAAAAAATGTTCAATAGAAGCACTGGAAACACTTTTTAAATATATACTCTGTAAGAAAATTTAGTTGATAAGAACTGCTTCAAGCTAAAAACCAAACTCAACTTATTGATTTAGCAATAGAATCTTAGTGATACCAGAATACCATTAATATACAAACACTAAGATTAACAAATAGGTTTTAAATAATTTTATTATATTCTAAGAGCTAAAATGCTTGGCATCAATTTGATTCAAAATTTTCATTGTATTTTTTAAAGCATATTATTATGCCATATTATGCAACTGTAAATGTTTTCAGATTTGTTTTGCACTATATTTTAATTTTTATCTTTTATATAGAAACTAAGTTGTATTTATTTATCCTGATACTGTGAATGTTTATAGTATAAATATACCACTACACAACAGATGTCAACAAAAATACAAGATACTACAATATAACACAAGGATTCATGGTTACATAGAGATAAATAAGACAAGAATAATGTAAAACCCAAAATATGTGCTTTGTTTGAATACAGAATCCTTAAAATTACAGGTGAGCTCCACATAATTTAGTGGTTTATAAATTATAAGTATGAATGACAATAAAGATTTTTTCCATTGCGTAAGTAAATAACAATAATTTGTATTTCTTAAGGGTTTAATATCTATCAGTCAGTAATAGGCTCAGATGGGCTAAATGACTTGACCACGCTTCCAGAACTAGTAAGTGGTTAATTAGAACCCTAGCTGACTCAGAATTCTCTGCTGCTCTCATGGTATGATGCTGCCTCCATGTTTTCCTAAGTAGGGTCACTGTAAATTGTGAACTTCCTAGTATATGATTGTATTTTTAAAAAGCTGTGGGGATGATGGAAGTGTTTTATATCTTGATTATTGTGGTGGCTACATAGGTGCATATATTTGCCAAAACTCATCAAATACTACACTCAAAATGAGTGCATTTAATTTTACTTCTCAACTATGTTGATTTAAAAACTATAACAAATCTATTTACAAAAGTGTCAGGGGCATATTTATTGTGTAAAATAAAGTACTCATTTGTAAAGCGACACCACACTGTTAGAGATATAATGAATATAATAACAGATAAAAAGTCAAGCAAAAAAGTTTTTTTTTAAAATTTTCTTTTTAAGAATAAATTGTAACTATAACATTCACAATCATATGATTAAATAATATATACGGATCAATTTTCAGATGAAACGCTGTCATTTTTAATATGACAAATACACAGGCATGCTTTGGGTGTTTTTTCATCAATAGTCTCTTATATTGTCTTCCCAAAAGTGATTGGTTGCAAGGAGAAATCTGTAGAAAAACTTCAGAGCCAAAATAATTTCAGCAAACATCATTCAATGAGCCCAAATTACTTTGCATTAGGTATGGAATTAGCAGTCAGTGGCACACTGTGATCTGCTTGACAGCCAAAACCTGACGGCTCAGGCAAGAATAAATGGTTATTTCCTGTCTCAGGAACAATATTTAGTGACTAAGCTAAGTATTGATCCTTATTTGTTTCCTTAAATACATGTGACTCAAGTTATCCTGAGGCTTCCCTCCAAAACTCTCCTTGGGATCTACACAATAAAGGAGCTTCATATTCAAAACCTTTCTTCTTTCAGTCCAGTGGTACAACTTTGAATGCAGTGTCTAAGATAAAACCCCACTTCCTATAAACTCAAAGTCTACTCTGGAAAAGCTTTACAATGTAAGTCCAGTGAAATCATTTTTATATTACTGATGAATTCAGGTTTTATTTAGTTATGAAACATTTAACAGTTACCACTTAAATACCTGGAACTGTGCTAGGCACTGGGGGTACAAAAGTTAACAAGATAAATCTATTGTCCTCAAAAGTTTATAGTTAAGGAAGGTGGGAGGGAGAGAAGAGATAGAGAGTTAGAGACAGAGATAGAGATAAAGGTAGAGAGAATAAACCGGGAGATTAGTGGGAAAAAAATGTTAGGAAAGATGACTATTTAGTTATAGTTTGGGCACAAAGGAGAGACAGATGTTTCCACTTGGAAGGATTGTCAGGTGATAACTCTGAAGAAAGGCCCACCAAATGGCTTTCAGCCTTTACCTCTCTACGAAGACTGCCCTGGTCAAGTTTGTCAATGACCCTGATGTTGCCAAATCCAAATATAACTTCTCTGTTGGTACATTGCTTAACTTTTCAATAGTATTCAATACACTTGGTCTTTCTGTCTTCCTGAGATCCTTTCTTCTCCCAGCTTCTATAATATCACACTCTCCTGCTTTCCTGGTTTTCCTCTGTCTCATTGGTTGTTCCTTTATAAACTCTTTTCTTGGCTTCTCCCCCTCTCAAAACCTCAGAATGTTGAGATGTGTGACCACTTTACTTTTCCTGCTATGTACACACCCTACATATGAATCATGGTTAAGAGAGGGAATTATTAAATCAAACTCCTTAATTTAAACCCTGGACTTGCCAATTACCAGCTGTGTAACCTTGAGAAAGTCACTTAATTTGTTTATATCATTAGTTTTTCACCTATAAAATGGGGACTGTCATGAGGTATAAATGAGTTAACACATGTAATATGAGGTATTTACATGTAAGATACTTAGAATAATGTCTAGCACAAATTAGGCACTAAATTTTTATCTCATCAGTTTGTGTTTGCATGCCATTATGATTCCCATTCTATATCTTTTACCCTAATCTCTGCTTTGAAAACTAGTAATACATCAAGCTGCCACCTTGTATCTCATTTTTAGATGTCTACTAGGATCTCAAAAATGACAAGACTGAGAAGAACACTTGATGTCTATCCACCCAAAATTGCTCCTTCCACAGTCCTCCTCATTTTATTAAATGGTTCTATACTCTCTCTAAATGTTAAGACCAAAAACTGAGGAATAATCCCTAATTTCTCTTTCTCAAACCATCTTTCCATGTCCAATTCATCAGTGACTTCTATCAGAACCATCTCCAAAATACATCCTGAATCCATCATATCTAACCTCCTCCACCACTGCGATCCTACTCCAAGCCACCATTGTCTCCTTCTTAGACTTCCACAATGGTCTCCTTGCTCATTTGCTTGCTTCTTCTGTCATGCTCCCCTAAAATCCATTCTTGGTAGCCAGAGTAACTTTCCTAGAAATAAATTAGGATAAAATCCAATCTCCATACTCCGGCTTACAAAACTGTACTGATTTGGCCCTGGCATACTTTTTTTACTTCATCTCTTACCATCTACACCTCCCCTTACTCACTAGTCTTTTGCTATTCTGACTTTCTTTATGTTTCTTGAATACACCGAGCTCATTTCCACCTTTGTGCTTTTGTACGAACTCTTATATCTGTCTGTAATGACCTTCCTCCTGAATATCACACTCATGGCTCCTTCTTGAAACTGGGATCTCACCTCAAAGAGGTCATCTAATCTATAGTAACCTCCCAGTCATGACTTACAACTTCCTTTTCATGGCATTTCAACCTCCTTTTCCTGGCATATTCTGATGTTTTCTTCTTTAATTATTATTCATTCAGGTACTATCTCTCTCCATTAGAATGCAAATTCTATGCAGAGACTTATCAGTCCTTAAGGTATCTGCAGTGCTTGGCACATAGATGACATTCAATAAATGCTTTTGAATAAATGAGTAAATAAACTATGGCAGTAGTGAAGAAGAAGTGGTGCTGGATATCATAAATACCAAGCAGTTGAAACCTATGTATTTTGAGAACTGTTTCTAGATTGAGAAAAGGAGTGATCCCAAGATTTTTCATTTAGATGACTGTGTGGATGATGGTGCCATTCGTAGAGAAAGAAAACACTGAAGAAGGAACAAATCCAGAATAATCATTTTTGGACAATGAGTTTGATAGCTCTTGGGATACAAATTTGAAATTTTTCAGGGATGATGGGATATGGGTCTAGGATTAAAAGACAACTCCATAGGCTAGAGATACAGATTTAATAATTACTAAAATAGCTGAAGTTATTTAAGTAAAGGAGAACAGATAGTTTGTGGAGTGAGAAGAGAGGAGGTCCAAACTCTGGAAAACACCAAAGTATTCAAGAGGCAGACAGAAGAAGAGAAGTTAGAAAGAAAAATTTCCAAAATGTAGGAGGAGACCTAGGAAAAAGGAATATGACAGCCAAGGAAGAAGAAAGTTTCAAGAACAAAGGAAAGGTGAACAAGGTCAAGTAACAGAGAGATCAGAAAAAATAAGCACCAAAAAACGTCAGCTATACTTGGAAACAAGAAGATCATTGGGCAAACTGAAAACCAAGATGCCATCTGAACCTGCCAGAGTCCAGTCCTTGAACCCCAAGTCCCTCAAAATTTCAGGCACTCAGCAAGATACCTGCCTGGAATTCAACTTCTCCCAGAGCTCCAGGACTTTACTTGGCACATCCAGAGAGAGTTGATCATACTCTTTCCCATATCCAGCTTTTTTGTTCTACCACCAACACGGTAACCTAAGTTAACTGGTGCTCTCAGTGGTTTCATTTTTATTTTTCTCTTCTTTCTTTCTAGGATAAACAGGAAAAAGTATTGTCAGCTATCAGCAATTTAAATAAACATATTTTTGAAAAATCATGGACATTCCGCAGAATCTTCTTCATCCAAAATAATGAAAGCAATAATGAATGAATGGTTAATGAATCAGTGAGACAATAGTTTCCAGGATGCCCCCAAAATGCTGGAAGATGCTGGTTATTTTTTAAGATTCACTAGACTTTTGTCACTAGACTATAGTCAGCAAGAAAAAATGTAAATATATAGAGAAGTTTCATAATGTAAGTCAAAATAGAAAGAGATTCTTGCTTAATCATCAATTAAATAGTGAAATGTTGAAGAAATGTTTGACCTGTGAAAATTACATGAAGGAGGAAAGCGAGATTCTTCCAAGCACTTTTAGAGACCTATTCCAAGGCTTGATTTTCCATGTCTAAATCTAAAAATCCCATTTTGTAAGGAGAATATCCAATTCATCCCAAAATTATCTTAATAAAATTTATTTTTAAGTTTTCTGGTTAATTGAAAACAAATTGGTAGCTCCTATTAAATTTCTAGATTCCATGAAAGTCAGAGTAAGGAAGTTAAAACAGGATTAAATGATGTTTTCCAATTAGTGTGGACATCATTTACTCTAGGGGTTCTCAAACTATGCTACATATTAGAATTACCTGAACAGGCTTTTAAAAATCTCAGTGTCTAAGCTGACTCCATACTAATTAAATCAGAATCCCTGGGGGTGAGATCCAGGCATCAGTATTTTTTAAAGCTCCTCAAGGGATTCTCCTAGGCAGTCATGGATGTGAGAACTTGTGACTTAATGCCACCCTTGTTCTCATTAAATGAATGTTTTGGTGGTTATGAGTAAGGACTTTGAAGTCAGAGCCTGGTTTTGAATCCCAGTGGCTGTGTAAACTTGGACAAGCCCCTTAACCTTTTGAGCCACAGTTTACTCAACTATTACTCAGTAATTATTGTTCCCACTTCACAGGGTTGTTTTGAGCATTAAATAAGGCAAAATGAAAACTTAATAGAGCACATGATATGTAATAATCACAATAAGTGTTGCTATAATATATATATAAATATAACAATTCATTATTAGTGATAATTATTTATTAATTATAAACTAAATACTCTGGCTTATAATACATACATGAGAAACATAATTGTACCTAAATCTGAATTAATATATGTAACCAAGTGTCAGATCTATGCTGACTCAATGAATTCAGACATCCAGTTTGGACCTTAAAGGCACTCTCTCATTTGAATTACACAAAGAGAGGGTTCAAAGATCCTCAAATTCACTTCCTCCTCACACCTGCCACCATACAGATTTATGACACCTCAAAGGCAGCTGCGTAATTTGAGTCTGACTTGCAGGAGAGAGCTACTAATAAATTTCCTTGGGTCTTATTAGAGGGAACTTTTAAATCTTCAATGACACAGTAAGAAAGAACTCAAAAAATTTCCAGTCCCATTTTTCTTATTTACTCGGTTACTCTGAATTTCATGATGACTTGTTTTCCTTTAGTTGTATCTGCACAGTTTGACAGATTGCTGTGACAAGGTTACTTTTAAATTGATAAAAGGTTTGATTGCACCGGTGCATTTGTCAAAACTGTCTGACACCATGTATAATGGACCCTGCACTCAGAGCCCGGATGGCACTCGAGTCTGCTCTTCTATTTAGCGTTGAGCGCACACCGCAAGGAGATCCAACAGGGCTGGGTAAAGGACAGGGAGATTAGCTTGGGCAGACCTTCAGCTCTTGAGCACAAACACTCCTACTTTGTTCCCCTGGCTTTTCACTGTGGGTGTTTCTCCTCTCTTGTTAAATGTTAAAGTGACATTTACAGGTTCATTTTAAAGGGAGCAATGCTAGGGTGCCATAGCTTGAGCAAGGAGAACATTTACAGAGAAAAATGAAAGGCAGGGCAGTTGACTTTCTGGTCTTCTGATGATGACTGGAAATACCCATGCACCTACTCAAGAGTTTCTCTCCTTTTCCTTCATTCTGCTTCAAGTTCCCTTAGCAGCACGTTCACTTTATAACAGAAGAACAATTCACCCTGTACCTACACTGTTGTCATTAACTCCACATTAGTTAATCATGTGGAAGTGGGGACAATGTCCAGCTGGCGCTTTCTGAGAGGATTGTATTAATTAAAATTTACAAGTCTTGAAGATGGTTAGATAGAAGGTATTGTAGATATGGAAAATATAAATACATTAATATTTTTTTCCATTTTAAATTCTGTCCATTATGTTAAATATGTGGTTTTATTTTTTTAAGAGCAATTTCAGTATGTTTCAAGGGCATATTTACAATCATATCACAGAAGTTACCAATTTCCTTGAGGGAGGAAATACAGCTTAATATCCGAAAATCATTACACCACCAAAATTTTATTTGGTCCAAAAAATTGGCAGTGCTCTCTTTCTCTTTACTAAGCCAAATCTATCTTCCCCCACTTTCATCTCCTCTTGAGATAAGCATAAAGGGTATATAATCCAAGTATTCCACCTGTCTCCAACTGATAACCCAACCCATGAATATAATTTTATAATTAACTGGAGTTTTAGTTTTCATTATTTCTGCCTTTAATGCTTTTAATAGGGCAGTCACTAAATGTTTAATAGTATATTGATGACCCATTCATGACAAGGTAGGAAAAAGAGATGAACAAAAAATCAACTGATTTGTGTCCTATTCTGTGCTACTTCACCGTTTCTTTGGGGTTCATTTGATTGATTGTCTTTGAAGTCCTTGTTTTCTAATGGAAATATAAATGCATATGAAAAAAGACATCTTTCACTACCCATAATTGTTTCACTACCACAGTTATTAATTCTCATGCCCTCTTCTATGACCATAAATTATTCTTCTTCCTGCTTTCTTTTCAATTGTTCCTACTCTGATTGTCCCTTGATTTCATGGGGTCCCTTCTTTCCACTCTGCAGTCAGAATTACATCTTTTGAAACAAAAATCTGACTAGGTCACCTTCCTGTTTATGACAATTCACTGGTTTCCTCCGTTGTTCTTAGGATAAAACAAAACTCCTAACATGATCTTCAAAGGGATCCCCTTATCCCTCTCCACGTTTCCAGCTCATTTTGCCCTATACTCAACCTCCCTCTCTCTTCTATAACCACACTGGCCTTTTTTCAGCCCCTCATCCTTGCCATGCTCTCTCCAGCCATTAGTTCTATACACGTGAAGTTCCCTCTGCCTTAAAAGTTCTTCTCTTCTTTCCTCATTTAAACCTCACTTAATTAAAAAAATGAAACACTCAAACCTATTCCTCCTTCTGATCTTAGCTCAACTGTCACTTCCTCAGAGATTCCTTTGCTCATTGCCCTAACTAGGTCTAATCCCACATTACAAACACTTCTCGTCCCATACTCCTCTCTTTTCTTGCATTTATAGTTGCAATTTGATATCAAATCATATGATTATTTAATTGATGCCTATTTTCCCTAGAAGAATATAAGCTCTGCTAAAGCAAGGCCCTTGTATAAATTCACTCACCACAGTCTTCAGCATAGTATCTGGCATGCCGCACAGGTTCTCTGTAAATATTTCTTGACTGAGAATACAATAAACTTCCTTGAGATTTCTCAAGATAAAGACATTACAAGGTCTTTAAGTATAGTATTTCCTAAAAGACATGCAATGCAATGTACTCATCCAAAACGTAAGTACAACTAGAGAGATTTTCCATAAAGTCTTTCTTCATGTCTATTATTCTTCAGTCTTGCTTTCTTTCCTTTTATTTTACTTGCAATCCAAACATAGGAGCTTTGATGATGATGGTGAATGGAATCCCTTAATAAGAATTTGCTCTCAGATTATACATTGAGAAATAATGTAATTCTTTTTCTTTAATATCATTTTCTTGCTGTTCATTAGTATTAATATGGATATTGTATTCTAATACTAGATAATTTGATATGTCTATGTCTTTTTTGTAATATCTCTGTTTTCCATTATTTTATTACTATGGATATTAGCAAATATTGTGTTTCCAATAATATAAGGAAATATTAACTCTAAAGTACCTATAATTTCATAGGAACAAACATGGAAACTTGATCCTGATGGCAAGTTCATTTAAACATACAAATATTATCTGCTTTATAGGTGAAATTATTTTAAAGTATTGGAGTAGTAATAGGAATGCAAAATGATTTGAATCTTTAGAAGACTGCTAACGTGAAATAGTAATGAGCAATGTAATAGAGCAACACTATAAGAGAAGAAACAGGATTTTACAAATGACTCACATTGGTCTCTCACCAAAGGCATCTCCAGCCATCAGGTCATACTCATGCCACTGAATCAGTTCAGGTTGTGGCCCTGCCAACACTGCAAAAAGGGATTGGTGAAAGATATCAAAGGTGCCCTAGGTTTCACTGCTAAAAAATAAGGGCCTCAAAGAAATATCAGAATTTTAGAGGGAAAGAAGTTTAAAAAATTATCAAACATATTATTTTATCCAGAGGGGAAGCCAAAGTTAAGAGGGGATAAGTCATTTGTCTAAGGCCACATACCCAGTTGACGGCACAGCCAGGACTGAAACCCAAATCCCTTAGTGCACAGCCATTTCCACTGTATTATGCTGCTCAATCATATCAGATCTCTAAAATTCTCTAGGAAAATGAGTCTAAGCAATAAACCCCAGGTCCAGACCCCTTCAGCAACTGGAGGACACACAAATAGTTTTACAATAACAATAACATGGGCCAGATCTAATTATCGCACAAAAATTAACATGGACAAATTACCATCACCTTCTGTTCACTAAGCATTCTTTAAATTTCTCAAATGCACATCAGAAACATTAACAAAACTTCTTTTTACAATAACAAAGCTTCTGTGTCACCACATCTCTTTCCTGAGTTAAAAATGCCAATACAGGCTTTTAGGTAACACTTTCCATTTATAAATTTCTGGCAACTTTCCTTGCAGAAATGGACACTGACACAGAAATCCATAGTATAATGCTACGGTGGTATGTTCATAAACCAGCTCTCCAAAAAAATAAGAGAATTTTAAAAAGCCCTGATTTGTAGGGCTTGCTGATCCCTGTGGTATAAATACTCCCACCACGGCTGATTTCACGACACTGAGTCTGTAACAAATCACTCACAGAATTCCTGAATATTTAACAATTGGCCCTAGTGCAGTAATCAGAGGCAGCTCCAGCACACCACAGATCCTACAGGGAAACCTAGAAACAATCGAACTCAACCCACTCTTTTATAAGAGGAAACTGAGGCTCACAGAGAGTAAATGATCTTCCTTAAGATCTCACAGTGGCTGAGCAGGCTTTAATACACAAGATTCCAGCTCAACTAGCCTCATATATTAAGTGAAACTTTATGCATTAGAAATACATCTCATTTCTTTATATTATTGTAGAGAGAAGTGCTTCTCAAAAAGCCCGCAGCATCAACACCACCAGGGAGCCTGTTAGAAATGCATATTCTTGGACTCCACCCCAGACCCACTGAATCACAATCTCTTGGGCCTAGAAATCTGTGTTGCAGTAAGCTCTCTGAGTAGAATAGAGCAATGGGAAAGACTCTTTCCTTAATACCCACCAATATTTTTTTATGAATGAGATTCATATACAAATCAAAGATAAGGCGTCCTTCTTTCTCTTGTCAGCATCCTCTACAGGAGATACTTCATCTGAAGCTTCTAACGTAAAGTCCACAATCTTTCACATTTTCAAAGGCCTGTCTTTTCAAAATACTTTAGATTTTTCTAACAGCAACACGAAAAAGTTGGGTTATTTACCTTCCAATTCTCAACCTCAACATTTTATAGACCAAAACCTAACATATACTTGTATGTCTTAGCCTTGGCACATTTCTTTCTTTCTTTTTTATAAGTGCTTTTAAATAAATATTTATTTTTCAATGTTCTGCCTTACCTCCTTCAGAAATCAAGACAGTCAATAGCACCAGAGTGCCCCCACCGTAATCCACACGCTGCCTTGTCAACTGATTATACGGTTACGGATTTGTGTTTTGGTTTATCGGCCACTTCCTGTTGTTCTGATATTTGTTCCCAATCTTAAAAACCAGAACAAAAGCAAACAAATACTGTCTGCTTTGTTTTCCTCTTCCAATATTTTAGAGGTTGGAAAATTTACAAAATAAATATCCTCTCAACCTACTTGTAAAAGCATTGCAAAAGAAAGAAAAATTGAGTAATAGTTTCCTCAAATTTAAAAATACCCAGCTAAGGCACAATCAAATGACAAATAGCTGTAGTGATAGTGCTTTGAAAATAATCAGATGGCAATCTAAAAACACAGGTCTATGATTCTTAATTCATTATTTATTATTAACTATATTTGGAGGGTAAACTTAAATGTGTTTAATTTATTTGCATAGAAATAAGCCAGTTCATGGCATAGTGTTGGTAGATAATAGATTAATGAAAGCATTTTGGAAGGGCATTTAATCACTACCACATTTCCTCGCAAATATACAGCTACTTGTGAATGCAGTTCTCCGCCTTGGTGGGAAATAGCTTCACTGGACTTGGAAGTAGGTGTTTTCAAGGAAACTAGAGGATTAGCCTTATAATCCTCCAATTACTGATCCCAGCTGAACTTCCATTTACCAAGAACTGGTCAGAAAAGCTTTGCCACACAGGAGGTAACCATCCTGAACTCCACCACTTCTGAGATTTTGAGATCCTCCTCACTAATACTTCTCCAAAAAAGCAGCTTCCTTCATGAGATTCATCATTGATTCTACAGCCACAAGCTTTGAGAATCCATCTCAAGGCTTGGTCATCATCTTTCTGGTCAATATGCATGTGAGGCAGCACTCCCCATATATCTGCTCAAGACCCTCCACTCCCACAACAAAAGGTAAACAAATTCCATTCCTGAAAATAAGTTCACAGATCTCAAATTTAGGTCCCGTTCGTACAGCAGAGTTTTCCTCACTGAGATGCCAATGAATGGGTAGACTGGGTGCAAAACCGAGTCCTGTGTGGACTGAGCCCACCTGGGCAAGTATTGGGTTAGAAACAGCGCAGAGAGCAGAAGGGCACTTACGGTTGGCACAGCTTGATTAGGTCCTGGTCAGTGGTGCCTGGTGGAAGGCCTCGAATGTACAGGTTCGTTTTACTCAACTGTTCCCCGCTGTTGTTGTTGCTGCTGTTGTTGCTGCTGCTGTTTGTGCTGGGGCTGGGAGGAGCCATGGGGTGGGGAGCTGGTGCATAGGACTGCTGGAAACAGAAAAGGCTGTTACTTGAAAAACAAAGCCAGCACCTATTCACAGGCCAGCAGAGCAACTTGAAAGCAATGCAAGCTTCTCGGCCTCTCCAATGCACACATGCACACACATATTTATATCACTACTCTGTGTACTTCCAAGAACATCATTTGCTTTTTCCCCCCTCTGGCTCTGCGTTTGGATCAGCATAAGTTAGCCATAAATGGGTCAGAGACAAGTTCTCAGGTGCTCCTGACAGTAGCATATGGCTTCTGAGTTTGTCCACTGTGATTTTCCTTAGACCTGTAAAGTAGCATGTTATCTCCCTCCCCGATCCCGACCGCAGTTCCCTCCTGGCACCAAGGCTCTGCCCCTAGCTCACCTTTAACAGCCAAACATCTTTGGTCTGCCTCTACTCCTTGTTTCCTCCTTTTCTCCAAAGAAACTTCATATTGTTTTCCTCACCATTACTCCCCAGCACAACTCCTGATACATAGAAACCACACGATACATAGTGATTCCATGAATGATTGAACCAATGAATGAATCTATCTTCTCTCTTTCCCCCATTCCCAAATCTGCTTCTTCATGGTGAATGTCCTTTGCTCGCAAGACTGAGCCACCATTCTCTCCCTACAGTCAGGATCCCCTTTAAAAATACTTTAATCCAGGGTCTCAGCCTAGGCATTATTGACAACTTGGATGAGATAATTCTTTATTGTGGAGGGTGTCCTGTTCATTATAGGATAGTAGCAGCATCCTTGGCCTTTACCCACCAGATTCTAGTAGCACCCATCCCCCAGTTGTGACAATGAGAAATGTCTCCACCCCACTGCCCAGTGTCCCCCAGGTGGAAAATTTCCCCCAGTAGAGAACCACTCCTCTAACCTGTCACACTATTTTATGATAAAATGATCCCCACTAACTTGGAATATACAATGATGAGGGTCTTTATAATTATACATGCCAGATTTAGTAGATATATTACTCATTATACTTTATATCTTTTTCAAACAGGCATATCTTCAAAAGTTCTAAAATTATACTGGCTGTTTGGGTTTGAGTCCCTGCTGTGTTCTTATTGGCTGTGTGACCTTTGGATGGTGACTTAGCCTCTCTGAGATTCAATATTCTCATTAATATGAGGAGGACAAAAATAGTACTCGTCTATGTCATAGGGTCTTTACAAAAACTCAATGAACTAATGCAAACAAAATGGTTCCTGGAAATTAGTAAGTGGATAATAAATGTTAGCAATAACAAGAATGCAAGAATAATAATAATGATATGATTTGTAGTTCATGTCTGTCTTGCCAGTGATATTAGTCTATATAACTATCCTAGATATTCTCAACCATAATCCAGAATGTTACCTAAAGGCACAATGAGCACATTCATCAAGATTCCAGTGGGGAAATTTTTGGCTGAGATTTAACCTGGCGACTCATTAGCTGTTTTATCAGGCGTGAGAGGTATATACTTATCAAACAGCTAGAAGATGCATAATAAATACTTAGGCTATGTCATGTACAATAAAAATTGAACACAGCACTTAGCCCATAGACACAAAAGGCCAGGTTTTAACAGTATCCAGCCTTGCTTCTTGCTCCAGTAGTCTGTTTTATACCTTTCAGGATTTCGGGTTTGCCCTAGTCCATATTTCAAACTGGCTATAAGACAATGCCTCTTAGATGTAGTACGTCAAAATGCAACTCATTATATCTGCTCTCTCATCTCCCAATTCCCCACACCAGCCACCCATTATAATGACCCCATATCGTTTGGTGTTGCTGTCATTCTTCCAGCCTCCATGCTAGAAATCTTGTTGTTAGCTCCATCTATTCCCTAATCCTAAATCTCAAAATACAGTCAGCCACCAAAATCTCTGAGAAGTTTCTAGAATCATCCTTTCCTTTACATTCCCAGTTTCCCTAAGCCAGGGAACCACATATGAACCACCTCATACGTGAAGGGCTTCAAGCTTCCTATCTAGACTCCTTTCCCTCATGCTGTCCTCTTATGAATTGGGGGAGCTGTGGGGAGGAAACAAGAAGCCAAATAGTCAAATGCAAACACAAACTAGTCAAGAGTGTTGACTAGGGTAGTTTGCTTAAGGAATGGGGAGGTAAGAGAGCAGATATGATGGCAGAAAAAACCAGATCCTCCAACTCCCTTCTTTGAAATAAGCATTTTCCCCAACCATTTCTTAGCATTACTTAATTTCTTACCAACAATTTTAATATAGAATTTTTAAATGAATTACACAGGAGAATACTTCTGTTCCCAATATTTGGATAAAATGACACATATTCATTGCCTTTTGGAATTTAATATCTGCATAAAGTTTCTTGGCTGGCATGAAAAACTACTCCTTCTTGACCAAAGAATTCTGTTTTGCTCCTCAGACATCCCATAACACTTAAGCTCTACCTCTTTACAAGCCCTGCACTTGGTAGGTGTTCCATCCATCCTTGCTGAAGTAGCGTCCGGGTGTCTGTATCTCACCATGGGACAGATGGGATTTATCTTTTCCTTCCCTTCTGTGCTTTATGCTCTTAACTTTCCCAGGGCTTTTTTAAAGCTGTTTGTTACCACTTTCACCTCCCCTCTCTCCAAATTCTTTGAATTCCATTCTGTGCTCAGGCTTCTTTTAAAATGAGGCTTTGTTTAAAGCAGTTTTCCCCATTGCATAGCCTTTAAAAACCACCAGGGAGCCAGAAAAATGTCTCCAGCTTTATGTATCACAAATCAGATGGACCAGTTCAGACTGAGCCCTTGACTGATCAAATAAGAAAACACCAACTACAGGATGATCAATATATATTTACTTAAATTTTCCCTCCAGAGGTCTTTGCAAGCGTTTCCATAAGCGGAACACCATTAGTAAATTGCATGGTGCCTAAAACAATAAATGTGCCCTCCAAAGGGCCCAGTGTATTCACTGGGAAAAAATTAAACAAAACAGTCAAAAGCAAATCAAAGCTGGGATGAATATAGGGAATTTGTGTGCATGGAGATGAGGTATGTAATTTATATATAGGAGTGGAAGCACCAGACTCTTGAGAAGAAAGGATGTATTTCAAAAGCCCTTTGAAAAAAAATACACAATCCAAGGTGGTTTTCTATGTCATATTCTTGTTTGTGAGTTCTAGAAATTTTGCTGAAAGCAGTAGACTTTCTCAGTGTTATTGAGCCAATCAATCCACAGATTTTAAAATCCAGTGCCGCACTCTTGCTAATCCTTAATATGTCATTTATCTGTTGATAATGATTCAGGTAGTAGTCTGCATTGTAAATCATTCTTTGGTTTTAAGAATTATAAATTCCTTCCTCTCCACCCATTTTCGAAATATACATCCTTTAATCAACAAAACCTTGGCAGAAGTTTCCCGGAATGTCTGACAAATGCACAGGCTTAAATGAATTAATTTGTGAAAAGCAAAAGCGATTTTGTATGCTCTGGCTGCCAAAGACAAATGACCAAACTACAGCATCTTAAAAAGGGTTTGGGGGGGGCATCAATAACCTTTCGGGTTAATGGGTCACAGCAGCCACTTTCCTGATTAAAAGCGGCTCTGATTCCTTTCTCAATTCTTTGTCTTTAGATGGATTTGGAATTTTATCATTGATTAGCTTTTAAATCATTTTAGGCACTAAGAAAGAAATATTAAAATGTTAGTAAAAAAATTATTTTCCTTCAGATAAAGTTGACTTTGCTATATTGCTCAAAGCCACACTTTGTAAATCCTATTTAGGAGTGGTAAGGACTTACGGTCGGGGGTTACCGGACACTGTAACGCTGTGCTATAACAGGGCAAGGGGGTGCTATGAATTTGCAGTGTTAGCTTGGTTAGAACCAGTAGAAACGACAGATTTTCAGAAGAGGGGCTTTGGATGGCATTCTGATTGAAGGAGGGAGATAGAGGACTTCTCTCCAAGCTGCATATGCTTGGCAAATACACAGATTTTTTTAGATGTTTATTCACGGTGGCATTGCTAGGAGGGTCTGTTAGGGATTACGGGATGGAGGCTAAAGCCCTCTTAACCACATCTTAGGGCCGCTAAATCAGCAGATCAGTACCAGTGCCCTCTTTAGGAAATTAAATAAAATGACTTGGCATCCATTTTGGAAGATGTTATTCTTAAAATAATGACTGTAATAATTATAGGTAACATTTGTTTTGCACTTGCTAAGCATTTAATGTGTTATCTTCACAACAGCCCAAGGCAAATAACATTCTTCTCAGTTTACAAATGAGAAGACTGAGGCACAGAAAGGACAAATGACCTTCTCAAGGTCACACAGCTACAGCGCCAGTTTGAACCCAGGGAGTCTGACTCCAGAAGCCATGCAGTGCCCCACAACACTACAGAATGTCACCTCTTAATGATATGGGCACCAAGGAACTCAAACGGCTTCCCTGTAGTGAACTGGGGAGGATGGCACTCTGGCAGAAGCTCTGGTGCATCCAAGTACGAGGGAGAAGAAAAGAACGACGATGATAAACAGCACACAGTCAAACTGCAAGTTAACAAGCCCTTTCTCTCCATCAGAATTTAAATGAAGTTCATCTTAAAATTTAATTTCGAAGGGGAACTGACCATAAGAACTAAGCGTGTTGTGAGTTTTTCAAATAATGTCAAACAAGTGGGTTCATTTGTCAAGATTCATGGTTTGTTATTTAATAACAGGAAAATGAACTGGCTTGTAGATTATCCTAAACAGCTGATTCATTTAGTGTGCTTTGTTAATATGCCTCATTTTTCAAGTTTGAAAAGTGAATCAACCGGGTCCTCCTACACTCTTGTAAAATGTGTGGTTTGTGCGTGTAGGTTGGAGGGAGGCTCGTGCTTTCACCAACCACGGATTTCGGAGGTAGATGGGAGAGGGATGTGAGTTGTTTTTTTGTTTGTTTGTTTTAACAGAAAGCATTTGGTACACCCATTAATGTTTTTCACACATCCATCAATAAGGTAAGATAAATCATTAAAAATCATCTTCTATGCAATGTCAAACCATATTCAGTGAACACTTGTCTGAAGGCAGGGTTGTCGGCACTACTGACATTTTCAACAGGATAATTGTTGTAAGGGGCTACTGTGCATTGTAGGATATTTAATAGCACCCCTGCACTCTACCACTAGATGTCAGTTGTACTACCCTCCCTTCAAGTTGTGGCAACCAAAAATGTCTCCAGACTGCCAAATGTCCCCTAGGGGGGTGAAATTGCCCCTGGTTGAGAATCACTGCTTTAAACATATCTAGCCCCTCTCCTTGAAGGGCCAATACAGTACCCCTCATGGAATAATGATACTAACTCAATGGCCCCAAATCTACTCCATTGAAAAGCCCCACCATCTAACCAAAGTTCAACTTCTTACCCCCAAATGCATATGGTGTTCACCTCCCCAAGCCTCCACCCGCTGTAGCTAAGATGTCAGGATGCCACATTTAATTTGCAGCAGACTAGGTCTGAAACATACTTCTCCCCGTGACTGAAAACATAACTCTTTTACAAAGATAATTTTAAATATTTTTTTGCATGCAATTTCCCTTGGCTGGGAATCACAGGGCCTGGATGCCAAACTGCAGTCAATTCTATTCCCGGCAGCTGGTTGCTGGCAGGATCCTGAAGCAGTTGGTCTGGTGGTTTTGGAGTAGCCTTGGACTCCATCACACAGCAGTCTGTTCTGCTGATGGTCTCCCCAATTTGTTTTTATTCATCCCCAGTGCAATAGAATTTGTACTCTTTTATCCACTCAAGGGTAAAGCCCTGGATAAAGTCTCCCATGGGACTGACATGCCAACTCTTTTACTATCCAAAAATGAATACAAACCGCATTCCTGTCTTAAATCATACATTATTTAGCCAGCACGTACACATGCAATCCATTGCTCAGTGGATAACGCTGCTGCAGGCTATTGGATTCCTCTCCCAGACAGTGTAATTTCCACATAACCTTGCTTGCGCAGACGTCTCCTCTAGTGGGAACACAACCACGAGAGAGTGGGCATGGCAAGAACCGTGGCACTCACTGGAGTGTCCAAAATAGCCTCAAATGAGGGTGACTATGAATATTGTCCATGCAAGCAGTAATAAATGCAGCTAAATGAATATCTAAGGCAAGCCTTGCAATTTTAGCCATACTTTCACGAACCACCTACATTATGGCTTTGCAATTTTATGCCAGGCAATTGCCTGACCATTATCTAGAATATGACCATAGAAAACAATTGTTTCAATTATGCCTTTTATAATAGAATTGGGTGAAAACCTGCCCCACTGCTCTTTTCCTATCCACAGCTCAGATATGGAAATGAGCAATAAAGGACAAAACTCCTCACAAAGGCAATCATTTGCATATTCTCTGTCAACTGGTCTAGGTAATAGCTGCTGTCAACAGTGGGAGCATGGTGCTTAGGAGCTCCAGACTGCCAGGTGAGCATTCTGCTCTGCCACTAACTAGGCACTTAAAGCTCCAGTCATGAGTAGAAGAGGGATTCTGATTGTCTCACCTCAAAGGACTGCTGTGAGCCTGTAACACATAAATTACATGTAAAATAAGTGCCTGGCATAGAGGTAACACTCAATAAATATGTTTTTTGTTCTTACCATTTGCATCAACATCATTAGGAGGCAGATCCTTAAAATGAACACTGCTCTCTCAGTCCTGGTTGGAGTAATTTACCTTTACGGGGGTCCACAAGAGTCAATCATTTATTTTGTTAAGCATGGGAGCCACTATTCTTGAGATGAAAATATGTCATTAGAACTATGGTTTGCCATTTGCATCGAGAACCAAAAAGCAATAACAAAGCAGTGATGAAACAATCATGGTGGGTGGAATGCCTAATTAGTTTCAAGGTATTTACAAATCACTCCCGAGGATTTTTTAAAATTCTGTTAGGATGAGATTCACTTTTGCTCTACGTATTAGTTTTTTAAAACCTCAGCAGATTGCTTAATCACACATTGTTCTGTGCTATTTACAAATAGGCTTAATCTGAAGTCATTGAATTCCATTCAGAGGTTTAGATACTAGGACATTTTAAAATTCATGGTACTTGGAAACACAAGTTAAGTATTTATTGTTCATGTCAAGGACCTATAAACCAATTTCATTAACAAACTCACAAGCTAGAGAAGAGTGGCTGCTATAAATGATGCCAATGGCCTTTTATAAAGATTGCTCCATTCTCCAAATGCCAATGACCTCTAGTCTTTGCCTCAACTCCTCTTTTATTTTGGCCAACTCTTGATCTCTTTAAAGAAAAGTAAACAAAATTAAAACATGCTTCAAAATTGGAGGTGCTTACGGCATTAGTTTAAAAAGTTAAGTCTACACTTGAAGATAAGCCAAACAGCTCCTGATTCCAATATTGATAATGATTAGTTCCTCCTGCAAAAAATGAGCCACTATTGGTTCCCCAGGTGGCAATTACAACATCCGTTACAATGTACCAGCAATTGTTAGAATTCCCCAGAAATATCAAAAGTGACTATAATCCCTGTATGGGACCTCTGTTCTGTCTGTCTGGGAAATACTTCAGAGATCCACTCAAATGTCTGTTTATATGATGGGCTAGAATCACTGAGACAAGAGTGAAAATCCAGAACTGGCCACCATCAACTGTTCATGGAGATCACTGGGATAGCCCATGGTCGGCATCTTAATTCAGAACGCAGTCAGAGAGAGATAAAGAGGAGCTCTTGTGAAGAATAGAACAATTACACTTGAGTCACATTCTTGTGCCTATAAGATATATTTACTTAAATTTTTCTTTCTTTTTTTCCTCATAATCTCTATTTTTGACTCTTTTCTTTTTTTAAAATACTCTCTGTTTAACAGTTCAATACTCTCTGTTTCTCTAAAATTACAATCAGTAATACTGCCAACAATTAATTCCCCTAGATTTATTATGTATGCTGTCCTAAACAGAACAGAGACCAACAGATGTAGCTTAAAGGGCACCACCATAAGATATGTTGACATAGGACTTTACTGCAACTAAACGAACACTTTCCGAGTTTTCTTCTTCAGTCATGAAAACAGATATAATGAGACATTTTTCCACTCAACTGACTAATTTTTATATTAATCAATTATGTTCCTGATTTGGTTACTGGTAGCTAATGGGTGATAGAAATAAAGTATTTTGTTTTAAACCATGTATTAAAAAAGCACTATCAATAGTGGAAAGCTAATCAGAACACCAAATGACATAAGGCTTTTTTGATACGCCAAATGATTTTTATCCAATTAAATCACAATTTTGTTTTTCTGAAAGTCAATCTATGTTGACTCAGGAGTAATGCAATAATAGCATAAATAACATGTACAACCAAATCTAATTCCCTTATCCAGGCTTTCATCCCACCTCCACAGTGTCTCTCCAGCCCACATCTAACCCTGTTTCCTTCTATTTCCCAGGGCTCATTCACCTTTCATGCCACACCATAACAACATTTGTAGCTATATCTTATTTTATCTTCTTCCTCCCATCTGGAATGCCTGGGTTGCATTCCTATATCTTATTCAAGGGTGACTCTACAATTTATCTTAAAAACTGGGACACTTTTCATTATTGGGGCCAGCTTAGTGGCGCAGTGGTTTAGTTCATGCTTAGCAGCCCGGGGTTCGCGGGTTCGGATCCCGGCCGACGCACTGCTTGTCAGCCATGCTGTGGCGGCGTCCCATATAAAGTAGAGGAAGATGGGCACGGATGTTAGCCCAGGGCCAGTCTTCCTCAGCAAAAAGGGGAAGATTGGCAACAGATGTTAGCTCGGGGCTGGTCTTCCTCACAAAAAAAAAGAAAAAAAAAAAAACTGGGACACTTTTGAAAGCAAAAGAGGGAGACATTATTAATCATATCAGGACACAAGGTATAAATTTTGACTATCCAAAGCAAATTGGAATATATGGTCACCCTGTAATTCCTTTCACTTTATCTAAATCTCTCACATTCTTCTAGGATTACCTAAAATTCCATCCCATTTCATTTTCCTTTTGTTACTTTAGACCTATTTCATTTCCATATCTTTTCAGTTTCTACATCATTTAAATCTACAAAGTTTAAAAAATAATTAACAAGAATAGCAATAGCTAATGTTTAGTGAGCATATATTATATGCCAGGCACTGTTCTGAGAACTTTGCATTCATTGACTGATTTAATGATCTCAGAACCTTTGAAGGTAGATACTGTGATTGTCCCCATATTGAGGATGAGAATACTAAGACTTAGGGATGTTAAATGACTTTTCAAGGTTGTTCAGCATCTCTACAACATATCTAGGACCTGAAGCTAGGCAGTCTTCACTCCAGTTAATTCTAGATTTAAATTGAGAAATGTACAGCCCAATACGGTAGCCCTTAGTTACATGTAGCTATTTAAATTTAAATATAATTAATTCAATTTAATTAAAATAAAAAATTTAGTTCCTCAGTCACTAGCAACATTTCAAATGTTCAAAAACACATTGCTACTAACTGTTATATTGGATAGGCAGACATAGAACATTTCCATCACTGCAGAAAGTTCTATTGCACAGTGCTGATGTAGATCATTCTGACAGTTACAAGGCATCGTCTCCTCACACCATACTACACATCTATTGTACCTAAATGTGCCGAGCAAAATAATGGTCACAATGTCTATGCTACTACTCATAGATTTTTGTTTTTAAGTGCAATTAATCTCCTTTCAGTAGAGACCATATTTAAGTTTTTTCTCCCTCATGAGTAGATCTAGATTTTGGCATATAAAATCTCTTTTTCAATCGATACTTCCCCTGACCAAAAGTGGACATTATTAAAAGAGATTTCCAAGAAGTAAAATATAATCTGTGGGAAGAACAAGATGTATTTTATTTGTTTTTAACCAATAATCAAAGTTTCTTCTGTACAGTAAAATTGCTAAATACTAAGAAAAGAGAGCAACTGTGATCAAGTGGAGGTACAAAATAAATGTCTCTGTCACTGACAGACAAGCTTCCTGCCTGGGAAGGAAGTTCTGCATTTTCAGTACAACATCATCTACTTTACCTGCACAGACCAAAAGAAGAGCATCTCTACTCCCTGCGTAGTATGCTATCCTACCAATCTCATTTCTGTCTAAACTGGACCAGGACAAAAAAGGAGAATGCTTCCTCACAGTGAACTACCAGGGCAGTTCAGCAAATTCATAAACAATAACCTATATTCCATGACGTAAAATAGTTGTGTTGTTTTATTAGCCAATTCATTCATATTTTATTGATGTAGCAAAATTAAATGTGAACAGCTCTTACACTTCGAAAGTCCTAAATCTAAGAAATTTAGACTATAAAACACAATAATTTCCTGAAGAAAACAATGTCAGAGCACAGATCAAAAACGCAACAGCAATTAATACGAGCAAAGTAATTGCTTCATTATAAAAATTGGAAGGAGCAGTTGTACAGATAATTTTCTGTGAATATATTTTCAACATTTAATATATTTTAGACCATAAAATGGTAATTATGAGAATAAATTAATGTTCAAGTTCAAGAAAAAGTGATCTGGAGGCCGCCCGGTGGCGTAGCGGTTTCGTCCGCGCTTGGCAGCCAGGGATTCGCCGGTTCGGATCCCGGGCGCCCGCCGACGCACTGCCTGTCAGCCACCCTGTGGTGGCGTCCCATATAAAGTAGAGGAAAATGGGCACGATGTTAGCCCAGGGCCAGTCTTCCTCAGCAAAAAGAGGAGGATTAGCAACGGATGTTAGCTCAGGGCTGGTCTTCCTCACCAAAAAGAAAAAAGAAAAAGTGATCTGAAAAAAAAATGAATATTAGACATTTTATAATGTTATCATAATTTTAAAATCAGAAACATGAGATATTTACACATTCAAACTTCTACTTCTCATAATTATAAATCTCTATGAGGACTCTCTTTTTCAGTGTATTTTAGGTTAATCGACCTTGTATCTTAGAGAATTTCCAAAATAGTATAGACACACCCAACTTTTGGTGCATCTTCTTTGTTGTGTGATTACTGGAGATTCTTTTCACTCAATGATATTCTCCATAATCAAGAGAATGAACTATCCCCAATAATAAGACAGTACTGCTTTTCCTTCTCCAAATTACTCCTGTCCTTTTAAAATAAGTGATTGAAGCTTCAGAGACTGGCAAACAAAGGGCATTTTTTGCCTGTGATTGGTAGACTCTCCAAAGCTCAAGAAGAAAGAAGTGTTATTGTTACTGCATAGCGACTGAGAGCACAGATCCTGAAGCCACCTACCCAGGTTGAAATCCTGCTTTACCACTTATTGTTTGCACGACCTTGGGCAAATTATCTACCCACTTCTGCCTCAGTCTCTTCATGTGTAAAACTGGGCATAATAACTACCTCAAGAGATTGTTAAACATTTCAAATGAGTGATTATATGTAGAGCACTGAGAATAAAACCTGGAACACAATAAGCACTCTACAGGAGCTGACTCTGATTATTACATAAATCCTAAAGCATTTTCACAATGCCCATTGTTATCATAAACAACGATGTTCTAGCAAACTCAGGTGTGCCTGGCTTAAAAATCTTACAATGCAAAGTAAAAAGTCCATGCTAGTCTAACTGAAATTCTCTAGATTATAAAGCAAGAAATGTCATTCTTCAATGAGACATTAGGCTCCGTTAGTACTAGTTTAGCCACTGATACTAATTGCCTTCAGATAAACTGATGACAAGACCCTCAGAAGACTTTTTTAAGACAAATGTAAACATTCACAAGGGAAGTCATTCTTAGAATACACAAATCCTGTGAAAATATCTACAAATTGTGAAAGTACTCATTAAAATAAGATATATCTTAGTGCCAGTGGAAAAAGCTTATCAGTTAAATAACACACTATTAAATGTCCATGCACTTAACTAAAAGGACCTTTATATACAGAAAATAATCTATACCAATTTCATAGCTTCTAACACTAAAAATAATTAGGTTTTTAAAAATGGTTGCCCTGCTAGGATATTTTGTGAGTAAACAGTTGCTTAAGTTGTTTATTTCAATTTAATTATCTCCCTAATTTCTAACAAGTTGTATGATACGTGCCCTAGGGTAGTTGTAACAAATAGTATAAAAAGGGGAGTGTCATACATTTATACATTCCAAAGTACTCTACTACTGCACATCTCCAATATTCCAGAGAATGATTTTGTTTTGCTTCGGTTTGGAGAATCCTATGTGCAACTTGGCAAACAGAGATAAAAGCCTTTTCTAAAGTCTAATCACTAAAAGAGCTTTCCAAGACTGACCATTCCTGTGCTTCCCCAAAAGAAGCCTCAGTGCTTGCTCTACTCAGTAGAACGCAAAGTGGCTGGAGTGTTGATCAAAACAGAAAACCAAGAATTAGTACTGTGCTTGTATTCCGGGTCACCAAGGAAAAAAAACAAAGGCAAAACAAAACCCTTAGGATAGCTTTGCTAATTTTTTTTCATGTAAATGCTCCTATATGGCTGATTTTAACCTACTAACAGTTGAACCACTACCTCACAAAATTTCTGAGAATTTAGCAATCAGCTCTCACAAGTGACCAGCTTCAGCACCCTACTGTATCACAAAATGGATGTGACCCTAAGTGAAATGCTATTTGATGGCCCAACATCCTAGAAGATATAAACAAAGGAAAGGGTTCATATGCATGTGTAGTAAAGAAGCAGCTAGGAACATCCTGGGAAGACACAGTAAGAATTTCTTGGTGGTCCTATCCCAGCTGCTAGGACCACAGAGCACCACGAGAGACTGCATGGGCACAATGATGTGCAGACCGAGTTAGTAAATTTTCATGATCTAACAGAGGAATAGTATGGGAAACATGAGAATTTCTTGAAGAAAGCGGAACTCAAAGAGAACCTCCCTGTTTATTAGTCAAAAGAGAACTCCTTGAAGAGAAAATATCTTTATGTCATCATTCCTTGCTGTATAAACAGTCAGGGACTACTTCAAACACTTTGAGGGCAAACCATCAATACTATGAATTTAATCACATCTAAGTAGAATCAAAACAGAGACGAGTAATCATAAAAAAATTAAACTGTGACAGTATCTATCACCAAACCAAAAAGGTATAGCATTAACTTCCGGAGTAATGATACAAGCTGCCTCCTTGAAATCATAATATCAGTAGTTTTATAAGCATTCCTTAATTCAGGAAATGGGTCTAATTAATGGCTTGTGGAGTTACACGTTTTAATAAGGTAGCTTTACATATTAACTTACATATAAAAAATACTTACATATGTATCACATTACCCCTTCTTGCTTATAACCAACATCCTATAGAACCCAAAACTTTGGCTGATAATGAGGAAGTGACTTGTTCAAGTTTACAAAACATGTACAGTGTAGCAAAGCAGCCTAGAATTAGAGCTTCTTATAGTTTTGTAAATAGCGTAAAATATTTCTTTTCTATAGATAGACTTCCTGAAGCTGCTAGCTCTAAGAATTTCTGTCCAGAATTTTGAAGTGAAGGAGGCATCTAATTAGAGAAAAGTTATATTATACCAAGGAAAGACCAAAGGCTTCTAATTCTCAGATAACTGACAAAAAAAAATTGATTGGTGCTACAACACATGTAAAACAGAACATATAATTAGAATTCATCATGTAAATTGAACAATAATATATAAAACTAAATATTATTATGCAGAAATATTTTAAAAGATAAAACATAACCAGTGACAATTATTCCTTTAAATACGCAAGATGCAAAAATAGAGGTACCGTTTGGGCAGGTAAAGTTAGCATAGAGTAATCAGCACATATAATCACAGGATAGAAAGCAAATGAAACATAAACAGAGAAACCTGATATGTGCCAAAACGTAGCCTATATTTATGACTATTAAAGTGTAAGAGAAAGAGTGCCTGTGTCCAATGCTCATTCCTATGAGAATATCTGTTTCTTTTATTATAAGCTATGCTCTTCATAATAAATAAAGAAAAACATATTTTACTATGCAGAGTGATCATTTTAAATATCAGAATGAATAGAACTGTGGAATGGTCAAGTTTTATAACCAGAGTTCTCAAAGACAATAAATGGGATTAATTTGATTGCTTTTTCTTGTGGTTTGCAGGAATCAGAGAAATTTACTTCAGTAATAATAGAGATAAAAGTAAAATGAGAGAAGGGACTTAACATAGAACTCTCTCTACCAGCCTGGTGACTTTTACTCAGATTAGTTATGGTCTATCACTAGACTCATATTTAAGACATTTTTTGACACAGGAACATTTTGATCCAGGGTAAACAGGCATCCACTGGTATTATGTTCTGATTTCAGCAGAGGAAAGTAAAGATTCCTGAAGTGTAAACTACACTACAGTGGCAGAACTCCTTCTTAATGCCTAACCCCTCCCAGTCTAGGCATACAGAAGCATGGGATCCTAGCATAGCCACCACTGGTCTGTTTGGAGAATTACAATATTCCACAGTGTTGACTGTCCACTCACCCTGAAGCTGGCGTGCCATGTGCAAAGGCAGGTTTCCTTTTATTTATTTGGATTCCACTAGTCATTAATTTCAATCAGCACTAAGCCTTCTGGCAAGACCAGTTAGTGTCATGTGTTAGCAATTTGAGAAAGACAGACAGACACATCTCTAATCTTGGCCACCAGTTTCTATTGTGGACACAACCTAGAATCTTGCGTGAGGACACAGATGATGACAAAAAAGACGCATGTTCTACACTCGCTTTCTCTTGATGAGAAGACTGAAAATGGCATGTTCCATTTACTATGACGAACTTATCATACCCTGGCAGGTAAAATAAAGATAAGACTTGTTTATAAATGGAATGAAAATGAAAATTACGTTTGTAGCTGATATGTTAGTTCTAGTGACCAATCAATATCTCCATGTCTTATCCCAACCTAATCTTACTGATTATTTTTTATTGAAGACACAGAGGAATTGGGAAAAATTAGAAAAATGATCATTGACATTCCAAATTTGTTCATTATATAAACTTAAATTTGCACGGGTGGTCTTCCTTGAGCTAGAACACATCTTATGTGATCCATCATAAAAAGGAGTAAAAATAATTATTTAACATTTGTTTTTCTAGCAACAGAGTATTGATAAATGATAGGCAATGCCTCTCCATTGGCAGCAGTTCAAGATTCTGTGTGAACTTCTGAAAATACTTTTCTGAATGAAACTATTTATAATTCCTGAAACTCTTCAAATGGAATAACATTACATGTTGAGATATTCCTGATTTTGGTATATATTCTACTGCGGTTTTGATTTGAACCACATATCTCTGATTTGAACCAGCTTGAAAGATCTGCTTAAATATATCTGTCAAATACTATGCTATGCAGAAAGGGGAATTTTTTTTTTGCTGGAATTGGGGTATAGAGTATTAGGGAATAGTAATATATTTCACTAATATACAAACCACTAAGATATTCCCTAATTATAATAATTAGAAAATTAGGATATTCTAGAGTAGAGCTAAATGACTAAAGGTAAAAAGGGTGAACTCCATGAAAGTTGAAAGCAACAGATGCTGTGGTAGCCCATTCGGGCTGCTATAACAAAATACCACAGACTGGGTAGCTTATAAACAACAGAATTTTATTTCTCACAGTTTTAAAAGCTAGAGGTTTGAGATCAGCATGGTTGAGAGAGGGCCCTCTTCCAGGTCCCAGACTTCTTGTATTCTCACATGGCAGAAGGGGCAGGAGGCTCTCTGGGGTCTCTTTTATAAGGGCACTAATCCTACGCTTGAGAGCTCCACCCTCATGAGCTAAGCACCTCCCAAAGGCCCCACCTCCTAATACCATCGCACTGTGAATTAGGATTTCAACACACGAATTTTAGGGGGGACACAAACATTCAGACCGCGGCAGATGTTTAACTCCAAAATGGTCTGCATGAATGGTCAGAGGTTAAGATTAGGTACTTGATTATGAAAATTAAGATCTGCTCCCCAGCAAAGGGACAGATCCAGGTTTTGTAGTGCCTAAAACTTACCCAATTTGGGGGAATCATTTAAAAAAGAATAACATTTATAAACATAAAATTAGTTACAAAAATGAATATTTATTTAGAATGAGAAAAGAAGTTGCAACAAATCACCAACTTTAAAAAGCTGATAACATAAACATTAAAAAATGCTGAAGATAGCAATATTAACTCCTAACACACTCCAAAAATAACACCCTCTTTTTTTTTGCCTGCATACTCTTTGATTGCCTCATCATATGGCAGTAATTTTGTAATTTTTTCTGTAGAGGGATTAAAAAGATAATTCTGTCTGTCCTTCAGGGCTTGATAGAAATGCATTTTTTTTTTATTGATAGCGTAGAATAGTTTTTTCTTCAGTTTCACAACTCATTAATGGTAATGGCTTATAAATTGTTGGGATGGTAAATTTTGGGACAAAAAATTGGGAAGAAGTTTGCTTAGACTTATCTTTTGGCTTCAGATCTTACAAATCTTTTTCTTCTACTTCCCATATAATTCCAGTGTTGGGTGACAGAGGCCACATGCCTATCATAATAAAATCTTGTGGCGGTATGTTCCTGTCACAATGCCCAGGACATCAGCACAGTGGGCTGTTGGAGTATTCTTGTAAACCATGCTTACTACAAAACAGCTAGTGATAATATATCTCATAATATATCTCATTAAATCCAGACTAAAGGCATCTCCCGCCTAACTTCCCCTTAGCTAAATTCCCAAACACTCACCACTACCTGAGAGAAAGGAAAGTGCAAATGAGGACGCTCAAGTGGAAAGGGACAAAGATCTTAACCAGTTGTGATTAAAATATCTTTCTTCTGCAAATTTTCCAAACCCACATGACCATGTGAGCACATTGCAAGGGAATGGAAGAATGTGGCTTTTGTGGGGGCTAAAGTTTATATATAAAATTTGGATGGTCAGTGGCCATTTTTAAGAAGAACACAAAACGAATATACAAGATCAGATACAGGATCATTGAAAAGGGTGGAGGAAAGGAGGGGCCCTAAAGCCTAAACTTCATCAGTTTTTAGGCAAACCTGCTGCCACTGACTCCTCAACCCACTTTTCTAGCCATCCCTGCACCTCTCCCCCATACCAACAGGTGATCTGAAAATCCCACCACTCACCCATACCAACAGGTGATCTCCCATTTTCAGATGTAAGTGCTTTGTGCGATCATTTACATCTATGCTCTCCCACTCACTATTCTTTCTACCTGCAATGTGCTTTTAGCCTGTGTCCCGTGGTGTCCTTTTCTGGACACTTATCTAACAGCTCTGTGCTGAAGGGCACCTCCAAGTGTTGCCCCAGATCATGGCATGAACATTTAATAGTACCTTTTACCTTGAATATTCAACTTGAACTTGGCAGTCATTTTTCACTGATAACTGTGTTTTGGTGACTTAACATCTGGATACGTCTGTTTTTTATTATCATGGCTATGTCTCATTAGGGCACCAAGTCCTGCTTATGCTTCTTTCTCAGTGTCTCTCACATCTGTCTTTTCCATTCGTCTCCACTGCTTCTATTCTAGTCTGGGAGCACTTCACTTCACATATAGATTAATGTAACCGTCTCCAAATTGTGCTTCCTGTTCCCAAGCCCCAAATACTTTAACTATCCTGAATGTAGTCTTAAGCTTTACCTTCCTAAAACAAAAATTAATTTTCACACTTCATCCCATGTTAAAAAAAAGAAAACCCTGAAATGCTCTTCATAGCCTAAAGATCACCTTCCCTGGACTGACAGTCAAGGACTCTGGACCATTTTTACAAAGTCTCCTTTGCCATTAGAACACAAAAATAAATTCTTATTTCCAAATGTTCATAAATCTTACTGTCTTGTGTCTGCAAGCTATTGCCATTTATTTTTGAAAATTTAGAATAATGTAATGCTTTTGCTAAAGAAGAGAAACTATTGCTTTCCAATGCACCTCTCACTACCTACTACTCAATAAACGATTGCATCTCCAAATCGCCAGTTTCTGCAATTTGCTTGTTGTCTACCAAAATATCCAACACAATTGGGCCCAGTTGAGTAATATTATCTCAAAGGACAGAAATGTATTTGCATAATTCATATTTACAAAGATGTGAGTTATACAAATCTTTATCAAGCAGGGAGAATGCTCCAGTGTGACCGCTCACATCTAAATGGTTTGGGAATTGTCCTTCTCAGCATTCATCAGCCATCTCCTCATTTTATTCTATTAGGAGGGAAGGAAGAGCAATGCCAGACTGATCAGTGTGCCAGTGAGTCTTGAGGCTGTATTTCAGAATGACCTATATTAAAGGAGTTAGGCAAACATAAGAGAAATTTACTACTCACAGGATAATGGCTCACTGTAGCGTAAGGGTGCCCCAAACATGGCATATTCTTGCTTTATTTACACCCCAATGCTTGACTGATAGTCTTTCTCATATTTTGCCTTACTTCTGAAAGCACGGATTCTCTTGCCTTATTGATCTCTTTATACCCTTATCATTTTTCCCCTGAGTTATTTGGCGTGATGACAGCAGTGCGTCGCCGAGGCTGATTTAACATCATCTCCCAAGTATGCAGCACTGAGCTCAGAGTTGAATATTTTAAGACTGAAACATGTAACACATCTGTCAGGCAATGATACAAATACAGTCCCTTGTCAAAACTAATGAATGAGGTAATCCAGAGTATGGATAAATAGCAGGAAGATGGAAGACGCTAGAAACTATGTTTCGCCAAAAAGCATTTCTAAGTAATCAAATTATTTAAGGAAGAATGATGTGCCTTTGTTTTTGGTTCTAACTCTTTTTTTTTTTTTTTTCAAAAAGACCCTGATGGTAATCCCTAGTAATGAAAAGTGCTGTGAGAAGCAGACTCAGCTACGCACCCATCAATGGAAAAAGTGGGTGGTCCATTGATTGTGGTCTATCTCTTGGGAAGGATATATTTTTCTGTAATACTTTGTAAAACTCGTTTATCTATGTAGTTTCTCTTTACTTGATTATAGTCCAATCTTTCTTTATTTTATTTTTGCAAAAACCTCATTAGTGGATGAGACCAGTCACAGGATAAACCCAGAAACCACAGGGATGGTTGATCAATGATGAGAAATGGACACTAGTTACCTGCTAATAGTACCTCATCCTAAAACCTTAAAAGAATTATCTACAAAGAGAAAATAATATCCCAAAGTTTGTTGTTTATACTGAGTGTACATAAGTACATTCTCAGAGGGGGAAGGGTATGGAAGTACAGATGAGTCTAGGTGTGTGTGATTAGAGAAGAGAGGATGGAATAGCAGCCTATAAGGGGAAAGGAAAGGAAGGAAGAGAGAAGGACCATGTCCCTGATGCGGGCATTGATTATTCTACTGAGAAGGAAGTTTCTGACTTCACACAGGATCTACTCAGTTATTTACAACTTGGGATAAGACATTTTAAGAAGTGACTAAATTCTGCGCATGGCTCTTACACACTCCATCCTCTTCATCTGGAAACAGAGATGAGGATATAAGATAAAATGACCTATAAGTCCTACTAAGTACCATCTGAATAAAAGTTATCACTAATCTCATTTAACCCTCTATGTACCTAAAATCCTGTTATACTGCTATTCCCACTACCATTTTTGATAATATCTCAAGTGGCACCAATGTGATTATTACATACAACTAGAATTATATTTATAAATATTTGAGTTGTTAAATCTTTATTAGGATATGAATACACATCACAGTCTGGTACTCTTATCAATACTCCACTGGGTTTCTCCCGATTTTTCAACCGCAACTCATTCTCCAACAAGAGGAGAGAAATCATGTCAATGTTCAAACAGGACCACTTAGCATTTTTTGTGCCATCTGCACTAACAGTAGTATTTGAGAATGCTCTGATAAGGGCATTTGGCAAAAGAGGAATCTACTGTCTCCCAATCCATGCTGTTGCACTATATCGGATGCCTTCCTCCTCATTCCCCAGTAGCAAAACTTATTTATCCTGACTCAAATTTCACCTCCTCTGAGAAACCTTTATCACAGGCAGATTTATCTCCTCCCTGTTTAAGGCTCTAGGGGACATTTTCCTCATGCCTTTGCTGATGATAAATATTTTGTGCAATATTTCGTCCTTCAGTAGCTATTTCCACCCTTGGCATGCTGGAGAGTCGAGAACAAGGCATACGATGAGGCACATCTCTGATTCTCAGTACTTACATATGTACTTAGGACAAATTTTTCAGTTGGTACTTAATCATCTGCTGGATATTGAATTTTTCCATAAAAACCTTGTCAACAATGATTATTCTTGGGAGATCCAGGGATAATCCAGAAACCTAACCCCCAATTATATTCTTAGTTTTATTAGATAAATGTATGTTGCATTATGTGGTTGTGAAACATGGCAACTTGAGGAGAGGTTATACTTGCCTCTCTACTGAGGAAGGCCTGTGGTAAGAACAGAAAAAGGGAGCTATGGAAAAAAGGGAGCTATGGAAAAAAGGGAGCTATCTCCTCCTTTCTTCTCCTTCTGCAGCTCCCTGCCAAACACCTGCTAGCCTGCTGCTTACAGACACAACTACAGCAGCTGGGCTACTCCCATAGTAGAAGCATAGCAGCTTATGGAAATATATTTGTTCATAACTGGCCAAGAAGGATACACTCATTTTTTCAAACATAGGACAGTCATACATGTCTGTCAAAACTGTGAGGCAAGTGAACTCCATATTCTGGGTTTCACACTATATTCATAAAGTGAATTTGGCCTGTTACAGAAATACAAAGGTAAAGAGAACTCTTAAGATTTCTGCAAATACATGCAAATTAAGGTCTTTTCTATTATAAATGAAACTTACATATATTTGAATTAAAAATTATTTCTTTATTAACATTAAGACATTTTTTATCCTGATTTTAATAAGGAGTTTGAAATAATTGTTACAATGTATTATTCCAAGTACTTTGGAAAATAAGTTATTTCGTAGTATCACATCCTTTGATGGACATGGGGGCATGCATATGCATTTCTTTTTGCTGCACATCAGATTCATGTGTGTGTTTGAAACAATAAAGCTCCAATCAATTCAGTTGCTATTTGCAAGTGGTGATGGAAAAGATCCACTCTTTGCTGGAAAAGAAACATATTTGCAGCAAATAGCCACCAACTTTAGTACAGAAAATTATTTGCACGCTGAACAGGGAAGCTGCCAAAGTGAAGAACAGAGCATCTGCTGTGGACAGGGGTATAATTATCTTGCTCATCCAAACACCATTGGGCATAAAAGTTTTACTCTCTCTCTGGCAAGACGATCTGCTCAGACTTTTAACACAACATTATTAGCAAATAATAACTAGTTTAGAAGTCCTGTCAATAACAACAGTATGTCCTTTAGACCATTTCCTGAAAAATGGAAAACAGGCTCTAATCTGATGAAATTATGAACCAGTTAGGTGCCAAAATGATCAAAAGCATCAATCCTGTCTTGTCATAAACCTTTCACATACCTGCATACGTTGTTTGACATAGACTTGATAATTTTTCAAAAGAGGAAATACTCTATCTTTATGGTTCTAGACTATAATTTATCGTACATTTCTCTGAACTATTTTCTGATCCTTAATGTTTTCTTTCCCCATGTGGTGAGGCTCTCATTACTTTTATGCCATCTTACCCTCATTTAGAAAGAAATATGAGTGGGTCTTTCTGCTAGACCAGATGGTTGAGAGAAGTCTGTTTATGATGAACAAATATCAACCATCAAAGAGATGGCTGCTCTTCTGATTCTGTTGTTGCCACTTCTAACTTTCCTCTAAGGATTTCAAGCTGAGATGGGCAAGAGACTTGGGTCTACTCATAAAACCATCAAAAAAACAAAAAAAAAAGGAAGTTAGACTTTCTTTTCAAATTGCTTACATGGAATTATTGTGTTGTCTTTTTTTAAAAAGAAGAGAGAGAGGATAGGAATAAGGAAGCCATTTCCAATAAATGCCCTTAATATGCCGGCCTGCTAAAATAATGCCACGCCACTGTCTTTCCAAAAACTTCCAACAGCTATCAACAACAGCTGACAAGCTCCAGCTAATTTGAAATTGTGTGTTCTCTCCTGTGCAGACCAGACCACACACACAGTATTGAAAAACACCCAGTGAATACCATGATTTCCCAAACAGAGGGCTCCTCATGTTTCATCTTCTGTGCTTAAAAAATAATGTGTCTTTTTTATTGAGAATAAAAAGTTTTACCATCCATTTAAATTTTAGTCTTAAAATTTTATTTTTGGAGCAGGAGGAGATCAAATAATAAAGTCAATAAAAGCAGCAGAATTGACAACTTCCTCCAAGGTTGGTGGTACCAGACACTGGCGCAAATCCTCCATCTGGGCGTCTCAAGGACGTATTCCCACGTGAGGATCCAAGAGGGAAAGTGACACAGAACTGACAGATGGGCTTCCCTTGCCTAGACCAGCCTAATGGAGCTTTTAGGCAATTTGCATACTAGCTGTCAGTGACACGGGTGTGTGTCAAGGACTTGAGAGAGGCCAAGAGAAGTCTTATAGAGAATACACCTTCACGACTGATTCGTGTTTGCATTTGTTTGTGCATGCTGATAGATGATATTTGTTAGGAGGCCGGCAGTTTAATGGCACGATTTTTTTCCCTCTGATTTACAGGCTGCAGCAGTTCAGTGTAGGTTCCAGCCAGAATAATTTTCATCCCAATAAAACACTAACACTGAAGTCTTGCTCTTTCTATTGGTGAATCATATCCAAAAAAGCATTCACATGCCTTCGCTTTTTATTACATGTGTATTGAAAATATCGCTCTTTTCTGGTCTTATGGTTAAAGATCTAAACATTGAAATGTTGAGAGCTGCCTGGCTCTATCACAATCTCACTCTGTGAAATAAAGAAAGAGCAGCTGCCAAAGCCAATGTGAACATTTCTGCTGCTCATCATATTCTGGAAAGTTTCCCCTGTCCTCTAATCCTACAATCTACCCAGGACTGTGCACCGAACACTGGAACAATGCAAAAATAATAATATTACTAATTAATTAATTAAATAGTATCATGTTATGTGACAGATATATCATGCTCTCACAACTTGCTCTTTTGACCTTGACCACACTTTGGTAGGCAGGTACATTGGTGGCTTCAAATGAACCACATCTTCCATAATTCATGCTCTAGTACAGTGCCTGCCCACATTAGCTCTGGGCTTGACCGTAAAACTCGCCTTGACCAATAGACATCCACAAGTACGACACAAGCAGAGGTTTGATGAGCCTTTGCACATTGGGGTTTCTTGTCCTGAGATGATCGCTCTTGGAATCCAGCCATCACGCTGCAAGGAAATAATCCCAACAACATAATTTCCTGAAGTTGATTTATCTAGATAAGCTTTAGGGACAGTAACCTGTATTCCAAGTAATAAAGATTGTGCTAAGAGTTAGGGCTGAAACAGGTGCCATTTCAGTCACAAAACATCCTGCGGGAGAGAGAGGCCCTGGAGGATGACCCAGTATGGAGAAAGAGGCCATGGAGAGGAGACTGAGGTGCCCCAACTGCAGTGTCCTAGCAAAGCTCTCAGACGAATGGAGCTGTGTAAGACCCCAGCCGGCACCACATGGAGCAAAAGTCAATGCAGAGAAGGTGACATTGTTCAATAAATCAACCATTCAATAAATAAATAATAAATCATTATTGTTTTTAACCACTTTGTTATCTATTGCTATTTGTTATGCAGAAACAGATAACAGTAATAGTCACTTTAAAAAATGCAACTTTTTTCTGAGATGCTGATGGACAACTAAGTAACTTGATGTGTGACATTTAATTTGCCAGAGGCTGTTTTCCCATCTATAATTTGAGCAAGTTGAACTAGATGATCTCAAGGTTCCTTCCAGCTCTGAGAGTCTATTTCATTCTGCATTGGGATTAGAATAAAGGTATTAGTGACCTGACTACAACAGCAAACTAATTATGTAACATTAGAACCTTGAAAGAAAGCGATTTTAGTCGGCAGCCACGATCTAATATAAATCCACCAAATAACAAAACATTCTTTGTGAAAAAGGCTTCCAGCTCAGTCTCATCATAGCTGAGCATTTTCATGTAGATTCTTCAACCTGGTATTGTGTATATATTCTGAAGAAAAAAACACAATAATTGTTTGGTATAGTGATTACACAATATAATGAGATGGATGCTTTTCAACAGAGCTAGGATCTGACGATGTAAGTTTATTCCATGATTTAGAAAGAAAAGAAATCAAAATATAATGTTGACATTAGATATTATGATGACATTAGAAAGTCAGATCTGTACCTATTCACACATATATGTCCCCTAAGTTTACAGGGTAATTTAAATACCATTTTCAAATGTTTATTCTGCACCAATTAAGTACCAAGAATAAGAGTATGATTGTTTCTTGAGCCTGAGAGTTTTTTTGTTTAAACCATCACTATTATAGTGCTTACAGTTCCAAACATTTCACAGATGGGAAACTGAGGCATAGAGCAATTAAGTGCACAGTAGGTGTGGCAGAGCTGGTCTTATAGTCCAGGCAGGCTGGCTCCAGATTCTGTATTTTTACCCATAAACACACTGTTTGGACCTGTATGGGAAATCAACCTAGGCTCTTCTTGTTATTTGAACCAAATTCTGACCAACTGAGCTAATTAATATGATCATTGTATTAAACGAGTTAAAGAATTAAGGAAGAAACTGTTTAGGGATGCGAAGGTATCACTAAGAGAAAAATCAAAGAGCAACTTAAATCAAAATAAATCTGTAATTCTGACGCACACTAAACAGAAGCATTTACTCAGTTTTCAAAAAGTCACCTATTAGGACTGCTTTCTTCTAAGTTCTCCAATGTCTCTTAAAAATATTAATATTTATTCACTAATTTTATTCCCATTAATAATGTGTATTATCCTATTATTACCCAAGTTAGAATATTTATGCAAAAAAATCCCAACAACCTAATTTCATTGATTTATCCAGAATAGCTTTGAGGACACTGATTTGTACTCACTGTAAGGAAGATGGTGCTGAAAGGAGCACACTAGGACTGAAGAGAGTCATTTTAGCCACAGAAGCAAGTGGGATGCTCAAGCCTAGCTCAATTATCTCTTAGGGTGAAGAGGGAGGAGGCTGTAGAAACATTTAAGCGCTTGTCTACATGGCTGGACTCTAAAAGAATCTTCCCAGACTAAGATTCTTTGACTCTACATAACTTAATCACATTCAGATAAGTATATTGCATCAGCCTATATTAACATTCCTTAACTCGTCATATTTAAACAAATTATAAGTACATTGTATCTGTCTATACTAAGATTCTTTGACTATGCCTACTTAATCAAATTATGGTGAGTATACTGATGAGCAAAATTGCCCCGAAGGTTCAGCCACAGAGAATAGTGGTCGAGAATGGGGACACTGGATACTGCCGAATTTTGCACACATGCTTCCTCAACATCATGTGACCTTGGGGAAGTTAGTTAACGTCTCTGAGCCTCAGTTTCCATGTCTGAAAATTGAGGATAACAATAATACCAACTTCTTAGAGCTGTTGTGATGACTGGGTAAATTGGGCAGCTATAAACCACTTCGAATAGTTCCTGGTACCAAGCAAGTGTGTGGCAATTGTTAGCCATTGTTATCATTTTATTGTTCTCATTTATTACTGAACTGTACTAGGATCTAGAGCTACAAAATGCAAACAGCTTCTGCATAGGAGAACTTGAACCTGGAAACACGGCCTACAAGATCAGCATACGTGTAAGTTTCATAAATACGATTTTAAACAGTGATCAAGGTCATTTCTTCCTTGGTAATAGAAACCTGGATATAGGTAAGTGACAGCAAATTTGATTTTTAAATTTAAAAATTCTGCCAATTTTAGCTATAGCTCCACTACTTAAATGAAAAGAAGTAGAACTACAAACGACTAGAATGACATTTTGTTATTCCTAACTGAAAGTAGACAGTTAACAAAAAGTAAAAATTTAGTTTAACAAAATTATTAATCTATAAAAGTGTGCATGTGTACATACACAAATATATGATTTTTTTTAACACAGTTAAGCGTCTAGTTAAGGGTTATAAACAACAGTTTGTAGTGCCAAGCCCAGTTTTGGCTTATCATATATGCACCATAACTATTTGCTAAAATATTGAATGATAAGACAAAGGGGTAGAATTTAAGAAATCATGTGTAAGGAATGTTTGGCCTGATTATTCAGGGGGAGTTGAGATGTGATTTGGTGAGCCGGGACCACCTTTCATTAGGACACAGAAAGGGGCTTGAACTGTCATTTAGGTAGTGTAGCTGTTTGAAAAGAATGCATTGCTCTGTGTCAGTTTTAAAGATTATGATCACAGCTTTTAGTGCAGATTTCATTTTTAATAATCTCCTTAAAAATCACTAAAAATATCACCCCACCGTATAATTTGTTTCTTTCACACTGATGGCACTCCTACTGTTTAAAACTAATTGCTTTTTTACATTATCTTAAGGTCAGGCTCAACAGAATGAAATCGGAGATAGCATAACTGTGAGCCACAACTGTTTAACACATCAAGAGCAGATCACAATGCTGAATGAATGAATGTCTCCTTCAGAAATGCATCAAAGATATCTACTTTAATTTGCCTCCAGGCAAACATCACAATGACTGACAGTTTAACTTGAAGGTTTGTTAAACATAGTCTGGGTGTTTATGTGCATCTCTCTGGAAGACAGTCTAGAAATTACATTTTTTTTTTTCTTTTACTCAACAACTAGGATATGCAGCAGGGAAAAATTCATGTCTGTGTTCAGTTGGAATTTTTGTAAGAATATTCCCGTACTGTTTTAATCTATTTAATCTAATACACCTCTTTCAAGATGGCAAACGTTCAAAAGTTGTGCATTCTCTTCCCATTTTCCCAATAGTGGCAAGTCCAGAAAGCCAGAACAACAAAATATATTGTCCAAATCAATCACTAAGTGACAAGGTGCACCTTGAATGATTGCAAATATAGCTGAAATGGCTGAATTTTCCCCTCTGCTGTAGATGACAAGTGAAGCAGACGGTTGAAGAATAACTATACAATTTGCAGACTGAGTTAAGCAAGCTGTGTTTGAGCAAGTCTCTGTGTGTGTGTTTGTGTATGACTCATTCATCTAATTAGTACACACTCCCTCTGTCCCAGTTTACCCAAGATACATTATGACAAGACATTCTCACATATTTAGGTATATGGGGTAACTATTCAAGTTTGAAATTGATTCGGCTTAAACTATAACGCCTGACTTACGGCCTATCAAACTTACATGGTAGATCTGCTTAACCATTAAAGTAAAGAATACACTCTCTTAAGAGAAGAATGCATACTCCCCACTCTGTGCACCTTTCTGGACATCAGGGTCACATCATGGTCATGTTGACCTGCTAATTTGCAACTGAATACCTCTTTGAGATTTTGATGAAAATGTATCCTGGGTGTGTTTAATGTACGTTCTTTGTTCTAAAAAACTATAAGACTGTACTGAAAACCATGCTTCTCAGGAATGCTTTCTAAGGCCTTCCCGGGTTTTAATCCTCACTTTGGCTCAAGTAAACTCACCTTATTTCTCTGATCTATAGAATGGTTATTGGTTATTTTGCGTCGACAATTATGACCACGTACGTGGCAAATGGCACTTACAATATACCAGTGATCAATGATGCTTACTATGAATATAATGTACCCTGATTTGCCTTAAAACCAATTACAAAAGCGGACAAGAATATTTATGGATTCAGAAGTACTGGTTAAAAAAAATTCTTTTCTTAGAGTCACTTAAGAATGAAGAATTCTTAAAAGCATGACCTGGCAAATAAATTTTCTGTGATTTTTTTTAACAATGTCTGGAAGTTAACATGCAAAAGCATAAACAATAGTTTGATCATTTGTAGTATCTATTTTTCTCAGAGAAAGTTTTGAGAATCTTGAATTCTCAGAAACAGCACGGAGGCTTACAAATAACTTATTCACGAAAAACATTGGACTTTCCCACTAAGATCTAACTTTCTTTTGAGAAGAACTTTTAAAAATCCTTGAAAACATGCATTTTAGTCCTAGAATTTAAAATGCATTCTAAAACATAAACCCTAGGCACAAAATGACTAAGCACGATCATTTATCCATGGGTATTGTGACTTTTAACTCTAGATAAATGCTTTCTTCCATCCCTACTTTTATTATCATTCATTAAAATTCAGAGAAGGTACAGGAACAGTCTAGCATCAGAATCATTGCACAGTTAAATATCTATCCAAGACTACAATATTTAACAATTTTTACAGTTACATTTTTGCTGCTGTCTTTTGAGTATGTATTTTTTCACTACAGGTATCGGGAGAGAAGAGGAGGCTAATGTGTCCAGGTCGCCAGTACTTTTCCAGAACTAATCTACTAGTAACTCAATACTCACACCTATGTTAAAGAAGCAAATTGAAGATTTACCACTCAGGATTGACTTTCCAACTCATTACCATTATACCACCTGGAGCACTCAGGGGACATCAGGATGCATAAGGGGAAGGGTGTCACTAGAAAGTCCAGAGCTATGAAGGCAGTAATGTCCTTCCTCAGAGTAGCTGGTAAAAAAAGCCCACTCACTACCCTGAAAATAGCGCTGCAATTAAGTGACAACTCGGCAAAAATATAGCCTGTAAATTCTCAGCTAAAACATGGTCTTCACTCATTTATATAAGTAGAGCCTAACAGAGACCATTTAGATAGCAGGCTGTACATCTGACAAATGTCTCCTAACTAGTAAAAAGAAAATACTATCAAAAAAGGATAGAATCATAGGATTTTAGTAATCATCCAGTGTGTTCTCATTTCATTTAATAAACAGGAAGAAGAATTTCCAAAAGGTGAAAATACCGTCCCTAAAACAAACAACAGAGCACTCTAAATCAGTGTTAGTCAAAGTGTGGTCCGTGGATGGGTGCCAATTTGCAAACTGGGACCAGTCTGCAACAAGATCAATTACAGAAATCGAGAGTAAGAACTTAAAACTTTTTATGCCAGTTTGACATTGTCACAACATCCAAGTGTTTGGTTTTGTACTTTACAAAAGTACCATTCTGCAATGGATTTCAAATAAATAAAAACTCGATCTTCATTGTGGGTAGTCTGAGAAGCACTGCTGGAAATCAGCCCTCTTAACTCCCAGAATCTTGGTCTCTGCACCACACCTTCACGTTCTTCACTCTGATCCAGTCTACGACAATATTGCATAATCTAGTTGAGAAGAATGTTGATATCAAATACAGAATTATGTCACTAGAAAAGGAAAATAAAACTAATTCAAGTTTCTATTACCATGAAGTTTCATATGGTAGAAAGGAGAAATCTCTGAGCAGTTTGGGAAGTGTATGGTGCTGTCTTTTGGACAGATTTGTATACTTTTTAAAATTTGTGGGGTTATTTATTATTTTCCAAGATTAGAAACAGGAGTAAGGAACTTGTTTCTTCACTAATAAAGATCTTTAATCTCATATTTGTAATCGTGTTTTTATAATGGCAGAAAAGGAGAAAACTAAAAATGATTGTTTTTCCCCAACTTCAATTGCATTTCATTGTTCCATCCACTTTACCACTGGCTTTCCAGAGAATTTCCAGTGACCATCACACTGCCCTGAAAAAAAGTTTTCAACAGCCCTGGAATGTCCTTCTAGAAATCCCATTGCTTCTGCAAGTCTGACCTTCCCTGTGAACCCCACGATGGATTGAGCTTAAAGTTGGAGGTGCAGTCCTTCCAAGTCCTAGATTAGCTTTCTCCCAGCTCAGGTAACCAGGTGAGGGGAATATGGTAAAGCTGGCTATTCAAGTGGTTCTAATTCTTCTACCTAGAGCCAGACCTGGTTTGGATACTCCCCAAATTGCTTCCTTTAGCCAGATCTCAACTTAAAATGACAGCAGATATTCCACATGTTTTGTTCTAAACAAGCACCTTAAATAGATAAGATCAGTAGCTTTTCAGAAAAGAAATGCATCCATTTATGTCATGTGCATTTATTTCCTTTGACCTCTCCTCCTAAACCTCACCTTAGGCGTGGCCAGGCCCTTTCCTGCCAGGGTAAGGAAATAGATCCAAATACAGCCTCAATTGTTGAAGAACTAAAGGAAAGTAGGAGAAACTATTTGCTTGTTTGTATTCTTTTCTAACTTCGTAATCTTTTCTTGGCTTGAGAAGAGGCCTTATCTGATTGATTTATGACCAACAGCTCAACCCCCTCTCCCTTTTTTTCTCCTATTTTAAAACATTAAAGGATCCTCTTATACTTTTCCTCATTGCTCCAAGGCCTTGTACAAATTAAATGCTCCAAATAAAGTAGAAATAGCAGATAGCTATTGTATGAGATCATAGTGTCTTTTGTCTCCCTCTGTTTGGAACTGCTGAGTGACTTTGTGCCAATAAACTCTAGTTCATCATCATAGCCTGCCATCTGAATTCTTTATTGACCCGGCTTGAAAATTCTCTGGTGTAAAGTTCTGAGCTACAAACTGCAAACTTTGGGCAGAGCACTGCCCCGCCCCTTGAAAAATATAAAATCTAATCCCGGTTCCAAATCAGTGAGGATGCTACATTTTGGAGTCAGTACAGGGTATACAGGATGGCTCTCCAAAATCTTCCAGTCTTTGACCAGTTATATTTCTACTCAAGAATACTTTGCAGTCAAATGGGAAAACATTTCCAAGATCTCTCTGAGAAGATCGATATAGCTAACTCACCGCCATCACTATAGAAAACCAAAAAGATAGTCAAATCACATCTCACAACTAACATAAAATGTCACTCACATTTTTCATTTTGGTGTTGTAAAAACCTACATCACTGCTTAATCTGTTCATTCAAGGAACATTTATTAAATACAAACTCTCTGCAGGGAATATAAAAACAAATAAGACACAATCTCTTGAAATATTTTGACTGATTTCTAAGATGGGCGATTGAGCTGTTTGAGTATTTAGCTTAATATACGGTTCTGCTGGAGTCTTCAGCACTACCTTGAATTCTTGGTTAAAGATACTCAAGATAAGCTCTTTCTTCATTAGAATAAATTTTCCTATACACCTGTCTCTGATTATCTGAAAGCCATAGCATTTACTATTTTTTCAAGCACATATCCAAAAGCCCAGTCTTCAATATATTACTAAGGGTTTCTTCCATCATTGGCAGTATAAGAAGTAAACACTGTGGCATAAAATAAAGAACATCAAAGGTGGCAATCATCCACATGTCTCAACAACTAGCACACACCAGCTTGGTGTCTGTGCTGTTATCTAAATTACAGTAGAGGCAGCTTCGCTAACGTTCTTGACGTTTAAAATGCTTTACTCTGGGGCAACTTGTTCAAAGCTGTCTTTCTTTAATTTGAGGCAATTTTCCCCTTTCCAGTTTTAAAAAATTAACCGTCATACCATGACCATGAGATAGAAAAGAATTGTAGCAGTTGCCTGAGCACTGAGAAGAATAAAACTTCAGCACTGAAGTTTTTCTGTAAATGGAGCTTCTCTGTTTAACAAAGTTTAAAGAAAATTAAAGTTCAGTTTTACTTATAAGCAGTTTTTGAAAGGAAGGCAGATTTCTTTCTCTAGTCTTCATTTCGAACTTCCCACTGATGTCGTTCTACATGTCTATGCTCCTTTATGACACTAAAGTTATTAGCACTGTTTAAATTCAAAATCAACCTAGTCTTGCTATGTCTTTTCTTCTTAAAACATGCCCTGGGTTTAAATAAGCAGTAGTTAACAGAAGCAATATTCCTTCCTGTAGCTCTGCCCCAATGAGGGCATCAAATATCTTCTCACGATGGAAAGGTGCATCATTCTGAAATCCTCCACCCTTCTGACAAATGTTAGACTGACAATGCAAAGACTATAAATGCAGAAGGCTTTAGTTAGATTTCATGTTTCTTTCATAGAGGTATGCATAACAATTTATAACTTCATTTTATCAATGATTTGATGGAATCTTACTAAAACTTACTTTGTACCAATGTTAAATGAGAGAACATAACACTTTTAATTATTTGTAATTAATAAGGATTGTTTTGGACAATGAATAATAGACGTTTCTGGAAATTGTATTTTCTTTATTCATATCCAATACAGTCTATTATTTATAGTAGAATTTATTTTTTAGAGTATTTTAGGTTCACAGCAAAATTGAGTGGAAAGTACAGAGAGTTCCCATATACTTCCTGCCCCTACACATGCACAGTGTCGCCTACTATCGACATCCTGCACCACAGTGGTATATGTGTTACAATAGATGAATCTACAGTGACATGTCGTTATCACTCAAAAGGGTTCACTCTTGGTGTCTACATTCTATGGGTTTTGACAAATGTATAATGATGTAAATCTAGCATTACAGTATCATACAGAGGTTTCCCTGCCCTAAAAATCATCTGTGTCCCACCTATTCATCCCTCCCTCCCCCCTGGCAACCATGGATCTTTTTACTGGCTTCATAGCTTTCCTTTTCCAAAATATCATACAGTTGGAATCCTACAGTATGATTGGCTTTTTAGACTGGCTTCATTCACTTATTAACACACATTTAAGTTTCCTCCATGTCTTTTCACAACTTGATAGCTCATTTCTTTTTAGTACTGAATAATATACCATTGTCTGGAAGTATCACAGTTTATTGATTTATTCACCTACCAAAGGACATCTTAATTGCTAAGTTTTGGAAATTAAAGATGCTATGAACATTTCTGTATTTTATTTATTCCCTTATTTGTTCATTTAGCTTTAGTTTGTTTCAATTAGCCTTCCATCGTGGATTCTGTCATTTTTTTCTTGGTATTTTTCTTGAGATTTCAGAGTTTCTTTAGCTGTAATTCATGAAGTACTTAAAACATTGAGGACATTTACCTTCCACTGCATTTAAAGAGATGGCAAATTGTTAGAACTAGTAAACAAATTCAGGAAAGTTGTGGGATACAAAATCAACACAGAAAACTCAGTTGCATTTCTATACAAGAACAAGAAAATATCTGAAAGAGAAATAAAGAAAACAATCCCATTTATAATAGCATCAAAAACAATAAAACACTAGGAATAAATTTAACCAAGGAGGTGAAAGATCTGTACACTAAAAATTATAAGACATTGATGAAAAAAATTAATGACACAAATAAATGGAAAGATATACTGTGTTCATGAATTGAAAGGATTAATACTCTTAAAATGTCCATATTACCCAGAGATCTACAGACTCATTGCAATCTGTGTCAAAATTCCAAAGGCGTTTTCCACATAAATAGAAAAAAACAACCCTAAAATTTGTATGTAATCACAAAAGACCTTGAATAGCCAAACCAATCTTGAGAAAGAAGGACGAAGCTGAAAGCATCACATTTCCTGATTTCAAACTATACTACAAAGCTACAGTAATCAAAACAGTATGGAACTGGCATTAAAACAGACACATAGACCAATGGAATAGGTTAGAATTGAGATCCCAGGAATAAACTCATGCATATATGGTCAACTAATATTTGACAAGGGAGCCAAGAATACTCAATGGGAAAAAGATAGTCTTTTCAATAAATGGTGTTGGGAAAACTAGATATTCACATGCAAAAGAGTGAAATTAGACCTGTATCTTATACCACCCACAAAAATTACCTCAAAATACTCACAAAAATTAACTCAAAATGAATTAAAGGCTTAAATGTCATACCTGAAACTGTAAAACTCCTAGAAGAAAACATGGGGAAAAACCTCCTTGATACCGTTCTCAGGAACAATTTTTTGGATAGGACACCAAAAGGACAAGCAACAAAAGCAAAAATAAGCAAGTAGGACTAAACCACCAAACTAAAAAGCTTCTGCACAGCAAAAAGGAAAAAAAATCAACAAAAGGAAGAGACAGCCTAAGGAACAGGAGAAAAATATTTGCAAATCACATACCAGATAAGTGTTAATATCAAAAATATATATGGAACTTATACAAGCCAATAGCAAAAAAACAACAAAAAAAAATGAGTTCAATTTAAAAATGGGCAAAGGACCTGAATACACATTTTTACAAAGAAGAGATACAAATGGCCCTTAGGTACATGAAGAGGGGCTCAACATGACTAATCAATAGGATACAAATCAAAACTACAATGAGAATCACCTCACACGTGTTAGAATGGCTGTTGTCAAAATGACAAGAGATGACAAATATTGGCAAGTATGTGGAGAAAAAGAAACCCTGGTGCACGGTTCATGGGAATGTAAATTGGTACAGCCAGTCAAAAAATTAAAATAGAACTACCATATGCTCCAGCAGTTCCACTTCTTGGTATATATCTGAAGGAAATGACATCACCATATCAAAGAGATATCTGCACTCCCATGTTCAATACAGCATTATTTACAGTAACCAAGACACAGAAACAACCTAAGTGTCCATCAATGGATGAATGGATAAAGAAAATGTGAGATATATATATATATATATATATATATATATATGTATATGTATATATAATGGAATATTACTTAGCTATAAAAAAGAAGGAAATCCTACCATTTACAACAACAAAGATGGATCTTTAGGGTGTTATGCTAAGTGAAATAAGTCAGACAGTGAAAGACAAATACTGCATGATCTCACATATAAGTGGAATTTATAAAAAGCCAAACTCATAGAAACAGAGTAGAATGGTGGTTGCCAGGGCCTGGGGGGTGGGGGAAATATGGACATGTTGATCAAAGGGTACAACCTGCCATTTACAAGATGAATAAGTTCTGGGGATCTTATTCAGCATGGTAACTATAGTTAACAATACTACATTATATACCTGAAACTTGCTAAGGAAGTAGAACTTAAATGCTCTCACAATATACACACAAAAAAATTGTAATTATGTGAGGTGATGGATATGTTAACTAAGCTTATTGTGGCAACCATTTCACAACATATATGTGTATCAAATCATCACATTGTACACCTTAAACTGACACAATGCTAAATGTCAATTATATCTCAATAAAGCTAGAAAAACAAAAAAATGGCAGAAAGTCTGTGATAGAACTATTGGAAGGCTGAGTACTGAGAGTTATTATCCTTCCTTTGTATTATCTTCCATTTCTTCTATGATCCCTTCCTGTTTGTTTTTACTCTGGCATTTTCACCCAGGTTTTGCAACAATCTCATTTCAGCCATTACGACATCTATGGAACTAACTCCATTCTAACTCTTCCGCTGATATTTCCTGGTCCATCCAACAAGGGTCAGTGTAGAGCTGTAGAGGTCCCTTCTCTCATGCTTCCACATCTATTCCTACCCCTTATGACTGCCCTTTTTCTCAAAAAAATAATAATAATAATTACACACACACATATATATATATATACATTTGTGAGGAAGATAAACCCTGAGATAACATCTGTTGCCAATCCTCTTCTTTTTGCTGAGTAAGGCTAACATCTGTGCCCATCTTCCTCTACTATATATGGGACACTGCCACAGCAGGGCTTCATAAGAGATGCATAGGTCCACTCCCAGGATCTGAACCTGAGAACGCCAGGCTGCTGAAGTGGAGCACGTGAACTTACCCACTATGCCACCGGGCCAGCCCCATCTTTCTCTCTTATATTTTTAATCTCTCCCTTTTCCTCCATTGGCTCCTGGCAATATGATCGGGTCTCTCCAGTGTTTAATATCCTTCACTGGATCTTCCTGTCCTCCCAAGGCCCTGTTCTCATCTTCTTTCTTTACCTATTGAGCTTCCTTAAAGAGTTGTCCACATGTGTTTCTTCTATTTGCTCAGTTTCCTCTCCTGCCTCAAACTCCTCTCATCTGACTTATGCTATAAGAACTCTAGAAACACCATAACCTCACAGGTCCTCTGAGATCTCTAGTCACCCAATTCAATGGGATTTTCTAAGCTGTCATCTTCCTCAGATTTTGAAAGCAGATGCACTCTATATCATTCAACATTCTTGAAACACCATTCCTGGCTTCCAACATTCTATTCTGCTTTCCTTCCACAATGTGCTTGACTGCCCAACCCTGCCCTTTTGGGATGCCAGTTCCTTGTCCTCCCCCACCTCCATGCAATCCAGGAAGGCATATCTCAAAGACTCCATCCTCAATTCTCTTCAATATTTTCTCTCTCTCCTGCTTCTAAAGCTTTAGCCACCATGCTTGGGAGAATGATTCGCAATACCAAATCCAGAGCAGATCTATATTTCCTATTACTTGTTAGTTGTGCTACTGAAATAAACAGAAGTTAACTCATTATCTTTCTCACGTATGCCTAATAGGGGGGAAAATGAGACCACTCCTACTCAACTGGACTCAAACCCGAGTTACCACCAAATGTTGTTCTGTTTTACCCCATATTACACCAGCAGTTAAGATCAAGAGATGTAACTGTATCCTGCTCTTATTCCCTCACTTTATCTGCACTGCTTCTTCTCTAATGGAGTTCAGTGCAACACCCGTTACATCAGCATCCTACCCAAAAACCTTCAGTGGTTTCCAATCATGCAATGACTTGCATAGATCTTTTTACTTTTTCATTTACTTACTCTCCAAAATGAACTTTCCAGTCTGCACCTCTTCTATGTATAGACCATACTCCATGCTCCAGACAAAAGAGTCTACTTATTCTCCCTTAGAAATGTAATTAACTTGCTGATATTTCTCACCATCAGCCCCATCATTTCCCCCTGTAAAACGTGAACACAACCATTAAGATCCAACTTAAATTAGCGAACGCCCCATGAATGGAGAAGAATTTCCTCATTTGACTAACCAAATATGATCTTTCAACCTGTTGATCCATACAGACATTTGTTCCATTTGGGGCTATTTATCATGCTCCACCTGTTCTAAAATTAAGTAGTGTACTTCTCCCACTTGCCATTCAGTTGTAAGCTCCTTGATGGGAGGTTCTTTGCTTTTTTTCCCCTGGTTTTCTTTCTTAAGTTTTTTGTAGTAAAATATACACAACTTAAACTTACCATTTTAACCATCTTTAAGTGTACAATTTATTGGCATTAAGTACACTCACGTTGTTGCGCAATCATCAGCACTATTCATCTCCAGAACTTTGACATTATCCAAAGTTGGAACTCTATACCCATTATACAATAACTCCCCCTTTTCCCTCTTCCCAGTCCACGGTAACCACTATTTTACTTTTTGTCTCTATAAATTTGATTACTGTAGGTACCTCATGGAATCATACAAGATGTATCTCTTTGCGTCTGGTTTATTTCACTTTGCATAATGTCTTTCAGTTTCACCCACATTGTAGCACGTATCAGAATTCCTGTGGCATCAAGCACAGAAGATAGCCCATAAATGTTCCTTGAATGGAATTCAACTATTTATCTCAGAATCAAATAAAGACAAGAATTGATTGTCTTAGTATGTTTTTAAGCTTTTCTCCCCAGAAGGGATGGAAAATAGACATTAAAAAATTAATTACTGCTGTAGCTGAATAATCTGCTTGGTGCAACAACCTTTCTGCTTCTGAATTTACAAAACTTTTGCTATACTTTTGCTCCATTTCGTTGAAACTGAATACAACGCCCTGGTACCTATATATGGTTTGACTCCCTCAGGCTCTTTCCCCCTTTATAACCTATCCACCCAACTATTCCTAAAAATATACATATTCTTCACTATTCTCTTGGGACATGTGGCACACACAATTGGTTAGCTGATTCAGCTACCATCCTTCATTCTACTTCTCTGCCTGCCTAGTAACCTTCTAGCTAGGAGTGGCTTTGGGGCAGTTCTGGTCAAAAAGGCATAATTGGAAGTCAGCTGAGTGAGCATTCAGGAAAAATCTTACTTTTCTAATCAAGGTAATAGACTCAGCTGGCACAGATCTTTGGCTTTTGTTCATTTTCCCTTGGCTTCAGTGAGGCCTTGAACATAGGCAGGATGCAGGACGCTGGTATAACCACTATCTGATGCCTGGAGGTTTGCAGCTATCTGAGACCATGAGGCTGAAGACAACGTTAACAGATGTCTAAAACTTTTGAGCAGCTTCTTACTCGTGAAGTGCTTCTCTCAGTCTTCTTTTATAAAAGACAAATAAACCTCAATTTTTAAAGCTCCTGATATAGATTTTCTTTTACTTGTAGCCAAAGGCATTTATTTTTTAATCAGAATGCTCAGTTAAATTGTACCTAAACCCATAAATGTAAGAAGTTGATTTTCCTTATAAACCACCTTCAAATTTGCTTCACTACCAAACTATTACTGAATTGAACCTATGAGATAAAAACATGTATAGATGTGTGTGTACATATTTATGTGTATATACATATGTATGTATATATGTATATATCTCATGTATATATATACATAAATGTAGGGCCACAGCTGTTTGAGATTTGGGCTTTGTTTATTTGTTCCAAGGGATTATGCCCTATAATTTATGAAAGGAAGTTAAAATTTCTAGGAACAAGAAAAGGGAATGAGGCAGGACTAGGAGAGAAGACGCTTGATATAGGAAGAAGTGATATTCCAATGCTGGCATTCAGCCAGAAACACTGCCTAGCACTGGCAGCCTGGGAGCATGGGAAACAGAAACGCCTTTCTGAGGAGACCTGCAAAGTGATTCACACTCTCAACAAACATTTCCCAGATGTACAGCAGAAAATTGTAAGAAAAACACCAAAACCCTCCTCTTCAAAGCTGAGTTCCAAGAGCCTAAATCACATTCTCTCCTTTGTAAGTGTCCTCCTGCATGTCAACACACCATAAAAGACAGACCGGTTGAGATTCACAGTTCTTGGTTTTATTCATACTATGTAAATGTTTCTCTGGCTACTTGACACTTGTAGCACATGACATTCTTGGAAGGCAAGGGTCTTGTAAGCACTAAGAACACATTTTACCCCATACCCATCTTGACAGCATTTCTAGAAGTCCTAATCACAAACTGTCATGATGGGCAATGGGCATGTGTTCTGGCTGGAATTCTGCCAAGAGGGAAGATCTGAGAAAGACCTTTTCATCTCTAATTCAGAAGAATTTTCAAATCACAAAAATAATTCTGGCTTTTGCCAACCCAAGATCTGGTTATTATCAGTTAAAAGACTATTTTATTTACTCTGATAGCAGGCACATGGTTCCAGGAACTGCAGTTCATGAGACATCATCCATTGAGATCTCACTGGGCTACTTCTTGAGGCCTAGAGACATGAAGGAAGAGGGATTTGCCTCATTCATCCATGAGCATCTTCACACTAACTGTATCCATCCCGATCACTAACCCAAAAAGGCTCTGGAGAGATTGTCTTGGAGTTGGAGAGTAAACTCTTCCAAAAAGTAAAATTAAAGAAATAACATTGCTGACTAAAATAACAATATAAATATCATGTTAGAAAGCAGCCTGCCATTGTAGGGGTTTTTATCTGTGTAATCTCATTTCATCCCCACAAGAATCCTCTGAATTGGTATTGTCATTGCCTCCATTTGATGGATGACAACTCTGTGGTTAAGAGAGGTTGGCTTATGATGCTCTGCAGCTAATAAGTGGTGAAGAAGGGATTCAAATTCAGATCCATTTGGGTCTAAAGACTTTCTCATTAACGGTACTGAGAATAGCTATGTGTATAATTCCTCAGAGGTCATGAGGAGATTTAAAAGCAGTCTATCCCACATCCTTCCTTCCTCACCACAGTTTGAGCACTTGGTCATCATGGAAGTATTTCTTCTATTTATTCTGTCACTGATCCCAGAGCAAGACCCTGTGGTTACAGTATTGCCTGCTTGCAGCTCTCTTGTGGCTAAAATGGAGGTCAGCTTGGAAGAGAAGAGCTGTAAGTGGGGGGAGGGGGAGGATTAGAAGGTATGGAGGAATGAGAGGAGAAAGGGGATAGCGAGGGAGAAGAGTTTGGGGGCATGGCTGTCTTAGATGATCTCTTGCTTCTCCTGAGGACTAAAGCTAGTCTTATTCCCTCTTTCTCAAGTAGCCAAGGGCAAGTATTGCACTGCACATGCTGAGTATAAATGGTAAAAGTTGGGGAGAAACATTCAACACAGTGACCACTTAAGATCAAGGTCAATTTTTGTGGTAGCACCACTACAAATTGAGAATTTACTCATTTACAAAAAGAACCCTGGAATATTAAGGAAGAATATAATTAGTCTTAGAAAGTGAATAAATTCAACTACGGACCATGGGAAACATGTTACTAAACCATGCTATACCATGAGCACTTAAGTAGAACTCTAAGACCACATAACCAAAAACTCAGTGAGTAGGTACTTTGCATATAACACACAAACGCATAATGTGCCAAGTCAACCTCACAATTGTGTATATAAACATGCATTTAAAGAGCATAAGTTGGATTAACTCTATCTGTAGTCTTTCCCTTATAAAGTGATGTGAAGTGCATATTGAATTTGTGTTCCTAACACATATAGGGAACAGACATTTGAAAATGAACTTTGGAAAATTTCATTATTAAAACCTCAGCAGGCTTCAAAGACAACTGCATTTCATTAATAATAAATAATAATAAATGAAAATGCAGTAAAATATTAACATATCAAACACCTCTGTATTGCTATTTTTATGCACAAAACATCTTACCTTCCCAAGAGACTAAGTCCCTGTCTGATTGTAAGTTAAGTACTTAGTAAAGAAAATAAACTCTTTCAGATGAGCCAAGAAGTCGCAACCACTGCACTAATGGTAACCTAGTGCCTTATTATTTTTTAATGTTTTATTTTGAAATAATTTCAAATACAGAAAAAGTTGCGAGAATAGTACAAAAACATTCAAGAATACTCCTACCCTTTCCTCAGATTCATCTATCACATTTTGCCACATTTGTTTTAAATTTGTTTTTCTCTCTTTCTAGATCTCTCTATCCATTCATCTATCTATCTCAAAACATTCTTTCTGAACCATTTAAGAGCAAATTGGTAAATCATTGCCTATTACCCCTAAACACCTCAGTGTGAATTTCTTAAGAATAAAGATATTCTCCTACATGACGTTAGTACAGCACATCTAACTTGATACAACACTTTAGAGTCAGTACTCTAACTTTGCCATTTAAACACATGGCATTCATAGTCTTTTCCCCCTACAGTATAGGAGCTAGGAACAGTGTATTTAATTGTCATGTTGCTTTAGTCTCCTTTAACCTGGAATATTTCATTTATCTTTTTTTGTCTTCTGTGACACTGACAATTTTGAAGGATAGTTGCATTGACAATTTTGAAGGATAGTTGTTTTGTTTTAAGAATGCTTTTTATTTTGGATTCATTTGATGGTTCCTCATGATTAAATTCAAGTTATGCATTATTCCTGGCTGGAACATACATAAGAGACATTGTGTCCTTCTCAGGGTATCATACTCATAGGTACACGATGTCCACTCTTCCTTCACTGGTGATATTGATCACCCAGTTCAGTGTTGGCCAATTTTTCCATTGTATAGTCACTATTTTTTAGCTTACAACTTACACGCAATCTATGAAGAGATACTTTAAGACTATGCAAATCCCTTGCTATCCATCAAAATTTCCTCCCTAGCTTTAGCATCTATTGATGGTTCTTTACTTTGATCTCAATATGATGATTTTCCCATTCCAGTTTCCCTGTGTATTTACTCCATTATTTGTCTCATTATTTATGAAGAAAACAATGGTGGAGCAGAAAAGACACTCAACATTATTACAGAACACATTATCAGTTAGTAGGAATTTGATCATAGACAAGTCAGTGATGTTCTCTGAATCTAAATTTTACCATTAAAAGAATGTCAATAATATTTTTTGAGAAAAGAAAAATAATGGCACATGAATGTACATTTGAAAGTAGAATGTTTTATAAAAATATAAGGTGATATTAAATGTAAGCATGCACTTAAGTGTTCATAGTTGTTACAACAACAATGGGAAACATCATCGCACTTTCCAGTTTTAAGAGCATATTGACAAAAATTAACATTTTTCACCTAATAAGAATGCTGCAAATTAGGTAGAACAGGTATTACCCCATTTTACAGATCCAAATTTGACCCTAAGTGTTTCTTGTGACTACTGACTCAGTGTGTTTCCAATATCCTACGTGTCTTTATACAAATACATACATAACGTGCACACATTCAGATGCACATCCATGCATTTATTGTCAATATGCAAGCTAAAATCTAACTTCAGAAGTTTGGCGTGGGATATTTCCAATGGTGGTTAGGTTATGGTAGAATATGGCCAGCAAGGAGAGGAGTGGGGTCTTATGAAAAACAGCTCCTGATGCTTTTCACATTTGAATTAGAAAACGGTAATGAGGATTTGAAAATATTATGCATTCTTGTTTACAGATTGACGCCCAACCCAACATACAACTGACAGAATAATATTGGGAGACTGGGAGCTGGGGGTGGGGAAAGGGGCAAGAGGGGCAATTTGTAAATTAAAATAGGGTGGTTTGGGTAGACCTGACTACAAAGGTGACATTTGAACAAAGTCTTGAAGGAGGTGTGGCGATCTAAGGGAAGAGCATTTCAGACAGAAGAAATAGTTCAAAAGTAATGAAGCAAGGCCATGTTTGAAGATCAGCAAGGAGGTCACTGTGACTGGAGCAGGGCGGACAAACCAGAAAAGTAACAAGAGATGCAGTCAAAGAGGCGAGTGGTGGGGAAAAGATCAGGGAGGGCCTTAGAGGCCAATGTGAGGACTTTAGGAAATCATTAAAGCGTTTGGAGCACAGAAGTTACACGACCTGACTTACATTTTAATAGGATCATTAGAGTTGATGTTTTTGTTCAATATGGTAACCTCAGTTTTGCTAAATATGATATTAACTCAGTATCTGGGTAGCTCATCATACACTAGTCCTTCTTATTCTCTCCTTATCCTGATGTTTTCCCATTCAATTATTAATTTAATTTAATTAATTGTGTGTGTGTGTAAAATGTGGGATATATACCTGTTAAACCATCTCTAACCTGAACTCTTTAATTCTTCAACTTTCTCCTCTGTTTATCCGTAATAATTTGAAAAGGCCCATTCCTTTTCATTATTGCATTAGACTGTGTTTATTTACATGCCGGCATCATATCCTGAATCATGAGTTCCTTGAGGGTAGTCCCACGCATCTTTTAATTCTCAGAATCCCATAGTTTCTGGGTCACAGAATGGGTCTCTATAACGTTGGATGAATGACTACACATAGCAATAGGATATATCTGTACAGAGTTTACACAGTGTATTATATTACAAGCCACGGAAAAGATTCTGCTCTGCTAAGAGTTAAGTAAAACTACATCAATGTTACAAAAAAAACCCGAAAAACCCAGATCATTTTGAGGATTGTCATTGAAAAATGCTAAATTTTAAGTCAACTTTCAGGTTTTGTAAAAGGGAAGGAAAACTTTCAAATAAAATGTTTTAAAAGGTTCACTTCTTCTGAGGCAGCATTCGCATGCAAAGTGACCAGGAGCTTACTACGTCCCCTTGTACATATTCTCAAATACACATTGGAAGTTTACAATTCAAAGTCTCATGATAAAAATAAAAAGTGTCCCATGTCTTTGAGATGCCGAGACATCGTTTCATCCCGATCTCAGTATTGACCTTCAAAGATGTAGTTTCACCTTTGTGGTGTAGTTTTCACACATAACCCAGCAAAAATTTACTCATTGTTAGAGAGATCTGTGGAAATAGTGGGTATTTCAAAGGAAGGGAGAAAAAAAAAGTCAGTAGGGTGAATTTGACCCTTAGCTTTGGAAGAAAAATTATAATAGGGAAAATAGAAGAATCTTTGATGGTTTCTCTGCAGACACCATGCCATTTGCAATGCTGCACCAGGCGACTGCAGTAAAGTGATGCCTGGCATGACCTCTTTCCACCCAAGTAAAGATCACAACGGATTCTCTTCTGTTACTTTTACCATTGTAGTAATGACTGATCACATTAAGGCAATTCATATATGTAAGTAATATTTTCCCCACCGTGGTGTCATGGTTTGTTGTTTAAGATATTTTATCTGTAATTCTAATAAATTGCTCAGAAGAATATTATCTACTAGGCAAAGGTTTAAAAGCTTTAAGGAGGATACATTATCAAATTATAATGAGTAGTAAATGTGATGAATTAAATTTCATTTCATTCATTCATTCATTTTGCAAATATTTTGTAAATACTTATTGAGTGACTCCTATAATCTAAGCACTAACATAAGAGCCAGGATACAATGATAAAAAAGACAAAGTCTACTCTCATGAATGATACTTTCCAAAGAGAAGAAACAGACTAAGTAAGCCAAAAATAAGATAATTTCAGATATGGTAATACACAATTCCATTTGGTTATGTATTATAGTTCACCTAATCTTTTCTTTAGTTTTCTCTATATTTTCTTAATTTAATTCTATTTATCACAGTTGTAACTCCCTTAGGATACTAAACATCACTCTCATAGATACACTTCTCAGTTGTCAGAAAGTTGCATAATGCCATTACCTTAGATTTTGATAGATAGTTTTACAAAAATAATTTTCTATATGTATGTATATTTTTCTCCTTTTTTCTTTATTCCGTTATCTCAGATAGGTTTTCCACAAAACAAAATTTCATCAAGGATGTAACTTCACGGAAGGTCTCTTCTTTACAATTCCAGAAAGACAGAATATGACAGTATGAGATTCATAGGTCACGGAACAGTTGCATGCTAAGGTCAGTAGTTACTCATTTTTGTTCATCCCACTTTACAGTTGAGGAAGCAGTGACTACAAAGTTGAAGTGAACCTCTTTTTCCAAGGATCTGCACCATATCTCTCCCACCCCCAACTCTTCCCATACAACTTTCACAAATATAATCTGTGTCACCAGCTGACATCAGATTTAAATAGCATTCCAAGAAAAAGTCTATGGTCTTATGTAAGATTACATCAATGGCAATAACAGCTTTTGCACTTGTGTCTCTCCCCATAAACTCTCACCAATCACGATCTTAGACAATTTTCCTACTACCCTTTTTCTAGTTGAACTCCTCTTAGTAAAGTCATAGACAGTGTTTTGCCCCAATTCAATAGCTTGTTCAGAATATTATCATTGATTTTTTTCTATATTCTTAACAGTTGCCCTATCTGAATTGTTGCATCTATTTTCTTTCAAGGTTGTCTTTCATTTCTTCTCTTCTTTTTGCCACTATTTCTTCAAGCCTTTCAATAGATCACCTGTCATTGCCATGCTTGCTTTGAATAATATTCCACCAGTTATTCCCAAAGAATTTTTAACAAATATTATGAGGTTGGGTGGTGTGACAGAAACTCAGATGGCTAATCAGGCAGTTTAGGAAATTCTGGTTTAAAGGAATTTCAGCAGAGCTTTTACTGCAGTACCTCTCTGAACTATGACATACTAATGTACTGTGTGATTCTCCAAAAATGTTTTATACATTGTATTTCATAAATCCAAAGACATAGGTTTTCTTCCCACAACAGAAAACTTTGATATGGAGATGCGTCTATAATTGAATCATAGTTCAATTGGCGGCAATTTTTTCTTGGCAGTACATTAAAAATGGCCTATTTTACAATCAACAGCATCTTAGATTTAATAAAATACATTAATAGGCAGTGTCTGCCAAGCTTATTTGACTATGGAGATTTTTTAAATAACAAAATATCTCTTTGAATACAGTATGTGGCAATAGAACATGTTTTGGGAAATATTGTGTAAAAACCATATTTCCCAAATCTATTTATTTTTAGAACAGTGACATTTCATCCTGAATTTGGAAATCCCCAAGCTATCTACCAAGGCAGAGGAGATGGTGGTAGAAGGATTTTTGCTATATTCAATTTTCAAAAGAATTTTTAAAATCTCCATAGCTTTATTACTCACTCAGAATGGAATCTGATATCAAGCCAGGCAAATATAAATCAAAGATTTAGTATTTAGCAGGAGTGGTACCAAGGGGCATTTTGTAGGAGTCCTTTAAAATCTGTTAATTTCTACCAGCACTCTCGCTGCCCAGCAAGATCCATCAAAGCCATCACAAACACACAATCTAAGTAAAGAGAGTGTGCTGACCACTTTCAAGAGCAACCCTCCACCTCTTCCTCCACTAACCAGCAGCCTCTGATTCCCACTCCCACCCCCATGGAGCAATTCTGGAGCCATTAAGAGTAAGGACTCAACTTCCCCATGGTGGAGTCCTAATACAGCAGAAAACAAAGCTAAATCACAACCTTCTTTAGTGGACAAAAATGGAGGCAGCACCCACCTCCAAGGGATGGGGATTATTGCTCTTGTTTTATTTGGGACCCACTTTTCTAGTCTTAACCAGTGTCTGTCACCATAGGGAACTTTAGAACCAAGAAAGACACTTTTTGCTAAGCATATCTATCTCTATCCAATTCAATGTAAAATTCATACATTGAGACTGATGCTGAATCAGGATATTGAGTGGGACTTGAAATGCCTGGTGGTAATCTGACCATGGAGTCAGAACGTCCTTAAGGCTGCCTAGTCCATAAATTATGTCTGAGGATGTTTAGAGGGTTGTGCACATCCCTCAACAGTTTAGTCTCTGACAAAACACTCACGTGAGTACTTATACACCAGTGTATAGGCAGCAAACACAGAGCCAAGTGCAGCTCTGTAGCTGAAAAGTATAGCCTTTTCCACCATTTTTTTTCTCATTACATTTGTAAACTTGTCTTATCAGAGATTGAGATCACTGCTACAGCAATCTCAAGGGTAGACTGTTTTAACACAGAAAATAAAAAAGCCAAGCTAATGGCAAAGAAGGGAAATGAGAACCCATGGCTAAGGAATAGACCTGGGCAATCAGAGAGGAAAAAATAGCCAGTGAGAGTTGGATCTTTTGGCACATTTTTATCTTTTTCTTGTCTAAAGGGAGAGTCAAACTGATTCTGCTGTTATCACTTCACTATTTTTTCCGAGGTAGGATAATTCTCCAAAAGGATTCAATTAAATGACACTTTTAAATTTAAAAAAATAATCAAGAGAGGATTTAATTTTTAGTTAAGTGCTATCCCTCTCTACCCAATTCCTCTCAAATGCTCAGACCAGCACTGCGGGAAATTGCCTAACGATGTGTCTGCATTAAAGGGAGGGAAACATCCAGTCTGCAAGCTCTTTCTGTAGAGAAAAAACAGTATCTTGTTGCAGATAATTTTTGCCACCCCACAGACTGGGGAGAGGATGAGGGACACAAAATGGTGTTTACTCAATGCCAAATTCTCTAATTACAGTGTTTCTTTAATTGGCCTTCCTGGAAAGCAAATCAGGGTTAAATATTGCAGTGATAAAAAAGACAGATAGTCAAATCTAAACTCAAATATTTGTTATTCATTCAACAGATATTTATTGTGCACCTGCTATGTGCCATGCACTCTTGTAGGTGCTAGAAATGCAGCAATGAACAAAACACGCAAGTTCGTTCCTTCCTGAAGCTTACGTTCTATTGCCAAGAGTCAGATAATCAACAATCTCCCTATCTACCTACCTACCTAGAAGAAGGTACGTGGAAAGCTTGGAGTAAAGAGAAAGATGATATAAATGCATTATACATCCATCCATACGTATGTAAAATATATATACACACACAAATAAATATATATGTGTACTATGTATACTTTGGTTGGAGACATTCTGTCTGACGGGGTGACATTTTGGTAGAGACCTGAAGAAATAAACAAACAGATAACTGGCAGTGGAGATGTCATTAATTAGGAGAGAAGGCAAGGCAGAAAAGGAGCAGGGCTTCATAGATGTTTATAAAAACTTCTGCTTTTACTTTGTACGAGATGAGAAACTTTTGGAAGGCGTGGGGCAGAAAAATGGTAAAAAGTTTACTCTGGCTGCAGGGTGGGGAACAGCCCATAGGGAGGCAAGGACATAAACAGGGTCATTAGTTTAAAAGGTATTGTAATAATATAGGTAAGGAATTATATTGGTTTGTACTGGGGTTATAGAGATGAAAATGACGAGAAATAGTTAGGTAGAGCCATTGATATTTGCTAATAAATTCTATGTGATATGTGAGGAAAAAAAGAGGAATCAAGGGTTTTACCTGAGTCAGCTATTAGGACAGAGTTGCCCTTGACTGAGGTTGTAAGGATTGAAAGTCAAGTAAGTTTGGGGCAGAAATAGTGACTTGTTTTGAACATTTTAACTTTGGAATTCCTATTTAATATTCAAAATAGAAATGCTTGTTTTCAGTTTCCTATAAAACCTGGAGTTTAGCTGAGAAGTCAAGCTTAACAATATACATTTGGGAATTTTTAAGATATAGATGATATTCAAAGATGTAGATTTTGATGAGCTCCCTAAGGAAACGAGTGAGGATGAAGACATCCAGAGATTCCAGCTCTGAGATCTGGAGTACCCCGATATTGAAATAAGGGAAACCAGCTGGGGAGATTGAGAAGCAGCAGCTAGTGAGCTAGTAGGGGCACAAGAGAGAGCAGTGTCTCACAATCCTAGTAAGAAAGAAGAGTTGACCAAGTGTGTCAAATGTAGCCAAGAATTTAAAGTAAAATGAGAAATGCAAGTGGTCCATTGGACTGGGCAACATGAGATCATTGGCGACGCTGACAAACAAGTGTTTTGCTGGAGTGGTGGGATGAAACCACGATGGGAGTGGCTTCAAGACAGAGCAGGAAGAGAACAAATGGAAACAGTGAGTAGAGACTTATGTTTTAGGGAGTTCTGCTTTCAAATGGGGCAGAGAGATTAGGTAGTCACAGAAAAGGAAATGGAGTTGAGAGCATTCCCTTTTTTTTTTTTCCTCTTAAGATGAGAAACATTACAGCATGTTTTATGCTGGTAGGAATAACTCCGTTGGAAGATATTGTGGTGGGAGCATTTTTAAAGTTCTCTTTTGCTAGCTTTTAAATTTTCAGGGAAATAGCAAGCAAAGTTATCAGCTGGAGTAAATACTGATGAGGAAAGAGGAGAAAAAAATGTACAAACTAGTCATCTAGGAGAGTGGGAGAATGAATAGACTAGGGAAATGTAATCGGTTGCATGGTAACACTAAAGGCTCACTTGAGGTTAGTTGTCATGAATTTAAAGTAAGACCAGCTGGTGTGATAGAGTATTTTTCTCCATCTAGGTTCAGGTGTGTGCATGCAGGTTAAACAAAGCGAGAGAGAGTTGGATAAAGCCAGATTAGGATTTTAGCAGAGTCATTCAAAGCAGGGAGTGTGGGACAAAGAAGTTTATATAAGTATATATGAGTAATCATAGTTTTCCATGAAATCTAAGCAGAGTGTGGAGGGATGTGGGGACACGAGGAGAATAAGTGACCAAGAAAAGATGACAGAAGCAATGGCTCATAGTTCCTAATGACGTTTTTTTTCAAGCGTTGGAATCAGAATACCCGAAGAAGTGAGCTAAAAAAATGGGAAAAAGTGACTCAAGAGTAGAATCCCTGAAACTGGGATTATGGGGGGGTTTTAGTAATTGGAATGACAAGGTCCAGGATATGGCCATTGAACGGACTGCTGAGGTAGACTAAAGATGAAAATCATTAGAGAAGAAGAGAGCAAGGAACTGAGATACCAGGGTACTAACACCACCAAGAACATGGCAGGATTCATATTCCTGGATACAGTGAGTGAGCCAGAAATGAAGGGAGGGGACTGAAGTTGGAGAGGCAGTGGGTGATATGGTTTGAAGGCCCATGACATTCAAAGATGGAGGATTCCACAGAAGTAAGAGCGAGAATGATCCGAAAACGGCACCAAGGAATGCCCTCTGGCACCAGTGGGGTGCGCTGCCCAAAATCAGGTGGGTTTAGGGGAAGCAGTGTCTTCCTGGATATCCAAGTTTCAGTTTGAGTGAGAAAATGAAAGAAAGAGTTCAAGATTGAGGATAAAAGAGATTTTTGTATATGACTCTGTGAGTTCCAGAGGACCCAGGGGAAGGAGTTGAATATGGGGTCAGAAAAAGGAGTGGACAAAGCTATGAGTGATTAGGGTCTGAGTGCTAACCAGACAGGCTTGGGCAGCTTGTGGTAATAGGATTAGCCCTGAAGGTTTGCTGAGCGTTAAAAACAACTGCAATCATTTTAACACGTGCTCACAGATAGCACGCCAAAAAAATCTGGTTTATTTTTCTCCTTAAGGAGTATGTCTTCTGATCAGTGTCTTTCTGAATGGCAAATGCTATATACCATCAGCTAATGCTGCTCTAACCACTCACTGAAGAGTATCTATTATTTTGACTTTACCTCTTTACCTTCCTGTCGCACACAGGAGGCAGGAAGCCAAGTGTCAGAGACGAGGAGGTTTGTTCTGCAACACATTGCTTTCTTTTTAACCTCAGGAGTTATAAGATCATATATCTCTGCTTCAAGAGCACTGACTTGGACAGCTGGAATTGTGGTGACAAGGAACGTACGCTAATACTTTTTCATTTAACCAGAACACGGTAATCTGAGCCAACTAAAAAGCATTTCTCTCCTCCCTGCTCACAACACAGGAATGTCAGAGGCCCTCGGGAGCCAGGATGCTTTATGCAGAGTGGCCTGGGGAGGAAGGAAACTGCCTATTGGTTTCCCAGCTCTAACCCTCTGAAATGCCCAAGTCTCCTTTCGGACTTTCTCATTTAAACTCTAGACACCAATATAGAATCACACTTGCTATATTGATATGGTGAAGGCATCAAATTGTCACGATTAGTAGCAAAACTTCCCTCCCTATTTTACGACACAGGTGGCTCAGTAAAAGTTTCAGACCAGAAAACAGTAGGCATGGGCCCTATTTCACTTCACTACTCTCCTTCAAATCCTGTCAGATGTTACTTAATATATCCATAATCTTTCTGGCTTACCTTTTTGGGTGTATGTGTTTTTACTTTTAGGCAAAGTTAGAATTCCACCTTCATATTTAGATTCTTTTCCACTATAATTTCACAGTTACCAACCACCTGAGGGTAACAGTTCACTTCAAGGTTTGGTAGGTGTAATAATACTTATTATATAGTTAACAAGTATTAGTTGTTCACCGTGAATTACGTACTTTACATGCATTATCTTATTCAATCTTTATAGAAATTCTAGGAGGTAAGTAACAATATTGCCCACATTTTATACTTCAAAACAATGAAAACTTATGACCCCAGGATCAGATGGTCGGTAAGTAGCAGACCCAAGATTTGAACTTGGGTCGTCTGATTCCTGATCACACATATTCTCAGTTACTTCAATACACTGCCAGATACTGGGTTATGTGCTAGATAGTAAAGTTGATTAAGACGAATGACCTAAAGGAACTCAGAGTCCTGTACGGAATTCAATATTTTATGCTAACAATATCATCCTATCCCTTGACTCTTAAGTGCATACCCATACACAACAGTTTGAGTCTGAATCACAATAACATCAACTAGCCATCTACACTGATTTTTAAAGCATGCTTGTAATCTTCTTGGCAAATCAATTTACAAGTGTCAGAGAAGAAAGAGTAACATTGCAACAATAACTTTCTGCAGCTTTTCCCCCATCTTAAAACGGGTAAGTAGCATCAGCCAACATTGATAGCCAAAAGATGTGCATCCCGTATCAGAGGCAGAACAGAGCAAGAAAGGGTATGCCTTTCAGCTCTTTCCACATAGAACCTCAAGTTGTGAGAGGAGCCCAAGCTATTCTCAAAAAGGAATATTTCCACTTAAGTTTTAATTCTTATTGAAATAAACTAAACTAAAACATAACTTTTACTTGTTTATAGAATCAAAATGGTAACAGTTACTTCGGTAAAGATCAGTTTCTCATTACAAGTAGCATCCTCAAAATAAGAGGCATTGTTATTTTGACAGAATATATCATCTATGATGTTATAGCCCTGGGGGCTGCTCATGGGGCCTGAAAGCCTTGAGTACAGATGAGACTAAGCTTCACTAAGCCATTCTCTTTCACAGTTACACCTTATCTCTTAAGAGCAAAATTTTCTCATTTTGTTTTCTCATCAGAAGGGTCACTAATAATGTGTGTGGATGAGTGTATATGTGTATAGTATTTTTCATTAATCAACCCCAGGTTTTCTTAGTTTGCTGAAATAGGGTTAGTAAAAGAAATAGGAGAAAAATAACAAAATTCAGCATGCTATTTATCTAGACTCTATATAAAAGTTGTAAAGAATATTTTTTGTGATAGTTTGTTTAAATGGTGGTCGTATAGAAAGGGGATATAAATGAAAAAAATTCCTGAATTTTCACATATCTGGAGTCTATAATTAAAATCGGAAAGATTTAGCTTACTTTGTAATTTAGGTATTGCCTTCTCGAGTCAAAACAATGTGTTGTTTCCAGGACCTCAATGAACACAGTAGTCATCCAATAAAAGTTGTTTGAGTTTCAGTGCTCCGGAGAGTAAACAGAATTTTTAACACTTCAGAGGATAAGTTTTCCTATACCCCTCCACTCCCCTCGACATAGTGGGCAAATTTCTTAAGCAAGGCAATTTAGAAAATAAAGCAACAGACAACTTGTAACCTTGAAGATGCCAGAAGTAATACGTATTAAGGAAGAAATCAATAAAGTGCAACTCCACCCTTTTACATATACGTTATCATATATGTGAGACAATTCACGTCATTGCATGCTGCAGAGCAATCGCTTTTCGATTCTCATTTACTATCCATGAAACAAACTACTCAAGGCAAATGTCGGTCTTCTATTGGAATAAGTTGCTGGCTTATTTCAAGCAAAATTTTCATTGTTTTTGACTAAGACAACATGAGAACTAAATGTCTTCCCAAAATTCCACATTTTCCCTCTCTGTATTACCTGTTTGTGGGAGCATCTGGACTTTGTGAGAATTGTAAGCCTTCAGATTATCTTTCATCAGGGCTCTGATTTTATTCAAAATGCCAGTCTACCGGCAATATTCACTTCTGATTTTTTATCAGAAGTTTTTGTAGTTATCTAAGAAGAAAGAAAGAAAGAGGAAAGGAAGGAAGGAGGGAGCGAGGGAGCAAGGAAGGGAGGGAGGGAGGGAAGGAAGACAACCATCCTCCATTAGGCCGTGGGCACTGTTTTGTTTCTTTCGGGAAAGGGAGAGGAATCTGGTTCCACAGTCAACATAGAATACCGAACACATGAGGTAACATTAATAACAACAACAACTAAGACAAAAATGAGCACATCACTTCCACCCAGGTACCACGTGTGTGATATCTGACCCAGAGAGAGTCATTAGTTAAGGAACAAAATGAACCTCTCCCGTTAGAGCAAGGGGAGGAAATATGATTTAAGGGTTATCATATTGGATTAAAAGATAAAGATTTATGGACAATGTGTTGCTGGCACTGATTTGCTGCCTAATGTTAAGAACACCATTCCTTCAGTTCCTTTTATACTATTTTCAAAATAGTGCATCCCCTTGTCCCCCACCCCATGGAGATAACATTACAGGAATCCATCCAAACCTCATAACCAATCTCATTTCTCCATGCTGGTAGGTTGTGGCTAGAAGACTTGGTTATTGCCTTCATAGAGGTAGCACATTTCACCGGCCCAAATAACACCATGCTCAAATCTTCTGAACCACTTGACCAGAGGTAATGTTGATAAATATTTAGCACTTATACCACCTTACTTCTCCTATAGGCTCACAATTTCTGGAGGTGTTGCAGAATGGGTGCAGAAAGGAGACATTCATACTATGGAACCCAAACTGCTACGTGTCAGTGTCAGTGGAGAGTAGGAGGTCATGTGACCTCTTTTCCTTTCCTCACAGACCCAAGAGGCAAGAATGAAATAAAAACGAGCTTCCACACAGCACACACAAATGGCACTTTTTGCCCATGATGTATCATGTGGAATAGCAAGAGACACAGGAGAGGAGATTTACCACCTTATTTCATCTATGGCAGCATAGCATATGGTCCAGACTTGTGCTTTTTGAAATATCTGAGGTGAAGGACCATTTTTCTCCCAGTCCATCATGAACAAGTGTGTGGTCCTACAGTTCATGACTCATTCTTGGCTCATGTCCCATGCAATTCCACACTACTTTCGCAACACTCGAACTGGTCTAGTCTTTGTTCAATGAGACAAGACCACTGACCAACACTTGCTCTCAATTTCTGTACTTATCACAGACCAATGACAAGCATCTCACGGGTTGGCACTACGTTGTTTAGAGTATGGGATTTGGAGTCTCACTGCCCTGCCTTAATCTAAACTCCCCTGCTTACTTACTAGTGTGTGTGATGTGGGCAATTTACTTAATCCCTATGTGCCTCAGGTTCCTCATCTGCAAAATGGTGACAAAAACAATACCTCAGAGGGTTGTTGTGAGTATTAAAATGCATTAACATGTGAAAAGCAACTATAACAATTAGAACAATACCAAGCACATAGTAACCACAATGTTTTAGATTTTATTTTTATAATGTCACTTTAAACCATAACCTAGCTGGCTTTGCAACCCATATATGTCAACATGTGTAGAGCAACCTACAACATGTGTTAGAAAACATCAGCATTCCTTGCCACTTGTCAGAATAAAGCATATTTATGATGAACTAATATGTTTTAAAAAGTACAAGCACAAGATATTGTTAAAAATCGATTCTTTATACATACACACACGCGCATGGGTGCCTCTCCTCTACTAAAAACCCAGTCGATTCCCACTATTCGTACTCTGAAAGCTCTGAAAGGGCCTCAGCGAATTGGTTCCCACTACTCACTGGAGACCTCTTGCTCATATTCCGCCTCTTTGCTGCTCTTTGGCTCTTTCTCTCTGTTGGAAATGCCCTCCTCTGGGTCTTTGTAAAACTAATTCCTTCTATCTTTTCAGGTCTCAGATGAAAGGCTGTCTCTTCAGAGTGTCCTTCTGGACCACACTAAATTAAGTCTCCTTCATTTTGAAATTATTTATTTACGAGTTGTTGTCTACCTCAATGTGGATCAAACAATACCTATAGTCTTCACTACGAAATCCCATATCCAACTGATAGCCGCCATACAGTAAATATTCAATAAATACTTGCTGAATCAATGGAGTATATTTCTTTATTAATGTAAAATAAAATTGAATAATCTTCTTTTGATCTTTTTCTCCTTGTTACTCTAATTTCTCTCCACCTTCAGAACATTCATTCTCTGGTTCAATCATTCATTCAACATTTCTGGGATTACAGGTACATATCAGGACCCTTAGGTGCAAGGGGACAGAATGATATATTGGGTCACTGCTTTCAAGAATTGGAAAAAGAAATGATGGGCAAATAACCCTTATAAAATATGACACGCGCTATATGTGAGGGCCTGTGTCTGTGCATGTGTGTGTGTGTGGTGCTCAGGAAACTCAGAGGAAAACAGAGAATGGCACAAGGAATTTTATCACGGTGGATTCAAAGAGGCTATAAATTTGAGATTGATCTTAAAGGAGAACTTTAGGCAGACAAGATAGAGATGACATTCTGGAGGCGAAAAAGTTGAACCAGCAAACCTGTTTCAAGGAAATTATAAATCAAATGAGAGATTTAGTCCAAATCCCAATTGAGCTTATCTGGAAAATAAATTATGTACATTCCTGTATGAATGCATTTTGATTTTACACATTTTTCTTTTTGTTTTAATTTTGATGTCATTTAACAGTTAAGAATAAGATTAGAAAAAACCATTTTAGGAGTTTCAATAAAATTCTGTCTCAGCAAGGACAGAGTCTGCAACCAAATCAGATCGCAACTAAAAGAATATATGGAGAAAAGTTATGTTAAAAATAATCACTTGAACATGTGCATTTGCATGTTTATTATATTTACGTGTAACAGCTAACACTACTTGGCTACCCAAGAAAGTATGAATAATACTCTACAGATGTAGGTTGATACATTTTTCAAATTTATCTCATCAGTATTATCTCATTTAATCCTCACAATATCCCTGTGAGATAAATAGACAGTATTTTGATCTCTAGTTCATAGACATGTCAGCTGATAGAGAAATGTTAAGGAAATTGTTCAAGGATACAAAGCTAATTAGAGGCAGATTAGAGAGGAGATCTCGGTAGTATTTCCACTATAACTTTGGCTTTCCCTAGCAACCAATGCCCAAAATGAAGAATCAACACCTCTGTATGTGAGGTGATAATATTTGAAATGGGATCAATCTATATATGCTGCCCAAAAATACCTGCAACAAGAGTCACTTTTATTCTACTAAGATACTTGCCGAAAGACCATACTTTAAATAATTTGGTACCATTTTTAGGACTACCACCACTTTTTTGCTGATGGTCGGAATGAAGCCTTTAACAAGTATGCTTCCAATGATGAACACGTAACCTAGTGGAGCAGTTTGCTCAGCATCTGTCTTTGAGGTTGACTCTGTTACAGGAGCATGACTGGGCAGGAGGGTGACCACCGTGGCTACAGTGATTGGTTGTGAGGTGGACACGCATGCTCCAAGCCAGGCCAATTAAATTTCTCCCCAGAGCTTTTAATGGAACTATCGGGAAAGAGTCCCTCACTGGTGCAGCAATGAGCAGCTCTGAGCGTTATGCAATCCTGAAGCTTTTGTGGCCAACATGAAGGGAAGGGAAGAATCACTAAGAAAGTGAACACAGGTGAGTCATGTAGGCAGCGGGGGGGGGGGGGGGGGAAGAGGATATCGATGGGGGGTGGAAAGCGAAAACAAACCTTAGTTTTGCGTAGACTAGTAGTTTTCAACCTTGACTCCATATTAGTATCACTGGGGAGCCGTAAAAACTCCCAATGTCCAGGCCTCACTCCAGACCAGTTAAATCAGAACCTTCAGTTTTGTTCATGTTCATGTTCAAGTTCATGTTCATGTCCATGTTCAGCAAATCCAACCAGCAGCGGTGCCCTGAGGTCTTCTGGCTTTGGCAAAGGCTCCGCTGCTGTAGCAGGAGTTGCTTATTAACCGCTAAGAAATGGAAGCACCAAGAAAGAAACCAATAGTGGACTGGTAAAGAGGCTGATTTTAGCAAATTGCATTGCATTTAGCACATTGTGTCTTTTTAACTGCTCCTGTGACACCTTCAGAATTACCACCCTGCTGCTGCTTTCCATGTGGGTGGGAGTCAGGGCAATTGAAGTGGTGAATGGAAAGCCAATTTCAAGCTACCAACAACACATCACAGAATGCGGAGTTAGGAAGAAATGTGCGATAGTGCACCATTATATAGTATTTTCACCACACAGATATAATACATGTAAATAACATCAAGAACATAGATAATAGCAAAACACAGCAAAATCATCATGAAGTGGTGAACCTTGAGTATTGCCTTCTTCCTATAATTTATTTAATTATAAGTTTGTATGATGCAATTTTTAATAATGACTGTGTTTAAAAACAGCTTGTGCAATTCTTGGAAAATTTAAAAGTCGGCTCTCACAAGCTGGTAGGAGCCATCTGCAGGACACCGCCAATACCATTTACCACTTAACATAGGTATTCTCAATACAACACCCTCACACTTACTGAAGGGCTGTTTATCCAGAGGCACAATTGTGGTATCTTGTTCTTACTGATGTCTGCCATTTTGGATTGGTCGTTAACACTCAAATGGGGGAAGTCAGAATGGGTGTAGCCCAGGGGCTTATACCTTCTCCCTCCTCTGCAAACCCATGGTGTTCCGCCCCACTCTTGTGAGAAACCCTCTTTCCCAGCAAATGTGCATAGCCATCTGGGTTTCTTTCCTCTACATTGTCTCTAATGCTCTAATGCTGACCACCCACCCACAAACAGAATTTTTAAGGTTTCCACATTCACTAGGCAGGATACTAATACACCATTTGATTTGCATCATTGTGCCTCCAGCTCCAAACCTTCCATAGTCATTTTTAATGCTAAAAAGGCTTTGATTACTTCTGAGAACACTACCCACCCCATCCTACCCTTTCAAACAGCAAAGCCTAGAGTTTCACTTTCTGCAAACAGGCACTCAGAAACCAGCTAGAAGAATATCAAAAGTGCATTCTCCTAAATGAAGAACTGCTTTCCAAAAGGATCCCTCAAGGCTCAATTACTTGCCACTTCTTTGCTTGGTTTCCTATGTTAGCATTCCTTCCCAGTCTCTAGCGTAAATCATAAGGACCTTAACCACTGATAACAGTCTGCAAACAGGGAAAGTGATCATTACCATGGCTTTAACCAACACCAAGGGTTTCCTTCCCACAAGGTCTGGGGGCCAAGTCTGATTCTTGTTTCCCTTTTACATCTTTTAGTTAATTGCTTCAATTTGTTCAATTTCCATTCACTTTCTTTTGCTAACTCACAATTATTCATCACATATGTGTAGCCAGGAGGTTAGGGAGAACACCCAGATGGTATTATTGGGAAGCCAGAATTTCTTTTAGGGGGAGGATTATCCTTGGCATGACCTAACATTATCCCCCCCACCATCACTTTTTTTCTTTTCTTTTTTTTTGGCCTAGTTTTAGAAGCTGCTTCTACCCAGAGTAACAGTATAAGAATTCACTGGATTGCATATGATCAGCGGGTTCTGGAAGCAAATCAACAGAACGAATTTGAGATTAACACAGATGACATCGCCACCACGTGCACACGGCCTCTGGATAGGAACTCTAATATCCAGAAAGTAATTCCAAGCATCCTACTCTATGAAATTAAAAACTCAGAGAAAGTTATGTATGCCAATGTCTTAGAACTTTCTCTGCTAGTTTTAAAAATATATATTCGAGTTTACTAATATATAAGCACGAAACGGAAAGAGCTAACATAATTGAGCACTTACTATTTTCCAGGCCCTGTTCTAATGACTTCAAAGGCATTTTTTTTTTCTCATTGAAACATCACAGTAAGGTTGTGAGATAGGTTCAATTATCATTTCCAATTCATAGATGGATAAACTTGAAGACAAATCATTTTTGTTTTCTTGCAATGGTAATTCTAGGCACAGTAGACATTTCAATTAATGGTTTTTCTTTTCCCATCCCAGAAGAAAGATGTGCTTGGTCTCCCAGAGACATTTATTATTAGGGGAACAATAATAAAGTAAAACTGAGATTGAGATATAGAAATCCAATACTTGAAAAACATTGCAATTAAAAAAAGCAAGTAGAATTATTTTGTTGCGTATCAGTTCATGAAGACATTAGGAATTTCAGATCCCAACAAAGCAATTTTTAATTTTTTTCTTATAATAGTTTCCAACTTAAATTTCTGGTATTGTCTTGTTTGTCAGAAGGGGAAAATAATGATACTATGGCTAGCTTATCACAAACAAATACAACCAAGAATTAATAAAGCTCTTTTTTTAGACGTGTTTAATTTTTTCTTCAAAATGAAAGCAATGTTTTTGTAAACTTTCACAATTAACTGTTTAATACATTTACATTTGCATGTTAGTGGTAACCACTGGAAGATTATATGTGCTTCTATGGTTCCCCCTTTTACTGTATGCTTTTTGGCTGTGTTATTTATTCTACCATCACTGTTATCTTTGAATCCCTCACACCAAAGAGAACATTGATACATGTTTATCATTTTAAAAGTGTTCAAAGCATTAGGAAAGGAAGGAAGGAAGGAATCTTCTGAGGGTGATGAGGCTGTGGGAAAATAATTCAAAAGAACCTTTTGGTACTTGGAACTGATTGAAACACTGCCTAGTTCTCGAAGCCCTGGATTAGTCAAGTTTGCTGGTCTGAGTTCCTCTCTCCACCAGGGTATTATCTCCATCTTCATTCTGGAAATTTCCTGCAAGACCTAGATCAAATGTAAAGCCTTCCTTGAATCCACCATGACAAAATTACTTGTGCCATTCCCTGCCTCCCTTTCATATAACACTCACACAAATACACACTCACACACTACTCTCATATGCACTCACACACATTCACACACACACACAAACAGCTAATAATATGACTCTCGTGTTTTAATGTGGTTATTTGTGCATGCTATCGCTTGGTTCCCTGAGAGCAGTGACCACATGTTTGCTCACTCAATAAAGCGTGAGCATGTTTCCAACATCATTTTATAGATAGAGATTTAAATCCAGTCCTGGTGAATACACTTGCCTGGACCATCAAATACACACTTTCTCAACACCAGAGATTGCCTCAACCCACTGGTAAAACCAACCAAATATCTCTGTTTCCATTTCAACGATGAACAATGTAAACTCATCACCTTGTACCCACCTTCCCTCCCCATCTGCACCCCTGCACCATCCAAGTAAACCCTCCCAATCCTAAAACACTAAGTGTGTTGAAATGATTCTTAGGTTGTTGACAGGAACACAGGTGTACGTGAACTGCTATGTCAGAGAAGATATTTCCCACTCCAAATACAAATCCCCAGTGTTTTCTCAAAGAACTGGAAGGACACGGCATCTTGGGAATGCCGACCTAGCTCATTGCTGGATCTCTGAGCAAACAAAGGTAGCATAAAAACAAAAACACACAAACAGTACCAGCAATCATGACATTCAGACATTTTTATACCTCTCTTTTAAAATGTCAGCTTCTCCTGACAGCTGGATCCAGCCACTGGAGGTAAGAAATGTTTCTATTTGTGAATTCCTCCAGCCTCTGCCACGTAGGACGACTTCAAACAGGCATCAGTAAATAGCATTCTCATCACTCCAGCCCAGACTGAATTCTAATCAAGGTCTTTTAAATGCCATTGAACAAATCTATATACTATGGATTGTTTCTTGTATGCCTCTGGCCAAATGCTATTCACTGGGTCATTTATTATTTTTAGAAAACCAAAACAATCCACACTAATAGTATAAATTACAGCACATCTAGAAGCAGGGTCCAGGCATCCTTGGTGATTTAATAATAGAACTAAAAGACGCTTTTAATTATTCCTCCTCTGGTGATTTATTAGACAGTCTGAATCTAGGAGTCGCAAGAGTAGAAGAGCCAGTTTTATATCACCAGTAACCAATAGAAAGTGTCTGGTCTGAATCTGCCTTAAAAGCCAAGTACTGAAATTCCAGTATGCATGCATACTGGCATGCATAGTTGAATCCAAAGAGAAGCAAAATATGGAAAATAAAAGTCCAACAGATTATCAAAGCAATATATCTACCAGGAGACAGGAATCCCAAAACAGGTTATCTAACCTGAAAATGAATGTCCAATCTCAACAGCACTTTCGGTAATATATTCACGTAAATATTAATTTAAGACATAAGACGCCGGATCAATTATGACTATCCCCAAACAGGTTCATAGGCTCAATGAAGCCCAGTTGAAATCCACAAATGAGGTCATAATCTACTGGCCCTCTCTTGAGAAAAGTCCATCAGGAAGGCAACAGAGGAAGTAGCAGACAACTTGGCGGCTCAAGTTCCTGACGTCTGTAGACAAGTCAATTAAAAAGACTTTCCAGAACCACTTGTCATGAGGCCTGTCTGTCCGTCATATCTGAATGTATGAAAGGAAAACCACAAAGCCATTTCTCAGGGCTATTTGTTAGAGAGACATCATTTTAGGCTTCAAGAAAATGACATCTGAAAGAAAAGCTGGTGCCTGCATTGTATCTTCAGATTAATTAAGCCAGAGCCTTGGAGGTTTGGAATTGAAGTTTCAGACAGAGTTGCTTTTTCACTGAGAGAAGTTATGTCTATAAATCAGGGTTGGAAATTGGACAGTGTGATAGGATTGACTGTCTTTACAATCCTCACTGTCACCATTTGGGGACCTTTTTTACTGGACAGAAAGAAGAATTTCAGCTACATTCATTTCCAGGTCCAATAATCCATTCCACACTCGTTCCTCATATTTCTCTCTCTTTCTTGCCACTTAGCTCTGAATTCTGGGCACGTTTCCACTGGTCATCCCTATATTACCTCCTTCCTTGATGCTACCCCAACCATCACCAAGACAAGCTGAAAGGAAATTTCAACAGTTCCCTCAATTAAACCAACTTCATTTTCTTCATTGCTTCCTCTCCTCCCCTCCCCACCTTCAACCTGTATGTGTGTTGTGTGGGGGAGGGGGAGGGGAGGGGAAAGGGTATGTGTGTTTACTAAGGAGGGATGACATGGGTTGGGGATAGTGGCTTAAGAAGTTTCATTGAACTATTGCAAACATTTGTGAGATTGAAAAAAAAAAAAACTAAAACAAATTAAGGATTCAAGATATTTAGAAGAGCTCTTGTATTTTTTCTCTGTATTTAAACTTAAAAAGAAGCTATTTTTTTAACAGTATCTACTCAACTCCCACCTTTCAGTAGTGATGTGAAAGCTAGTGTAGATTGAAGCCTTTAGGATGTATTAATTAATTCAACAAATATTTATTGAGCACCTACTAAGTGCCTGGCAATGTAGTAGGCTTTGAGGAAAAAGTGATGACAAACTTGCTCCCCTGATGAACATAGATCAACCGGCTCTACTTTTAGCCTCCCACATTTCAGTAACAACAGTTCTATCCTTCTGGGTGATCAGGCCAAGTACCAACAACAGGGTTTGCTCATCCACAGAGCTGAACCAGCTTCACTCCACACATCTGTATATAGACCTTGGTGGTCTTTTTCACCAAATGATACAATGTTAGACTCTTTTTTAACTTTTAATGGCAAACTAGTTCAGGCTGAAAATTCTCTACTTAAAAAAAAAAAGTTAACTAAATTGATGGCCACATAAGTATCCCAAATCCATATACAAAGAGACATTTTGCAATTCTCTGACTAATGTAAGGTTTGAAGAACTAGTTATAGTTTCCATGAATTCCATGCACAAAGTAGTCTCTACGTCTAAAAGAAAGATGCACCAGTGATTCTCTTATTTCCATCACAGTTGATATCTTGATCACCGTTTTATGGAAGTTTTGAAGATATCAACCTCAACATTTCCTTTCATTTATTCACTTAGAACAGAGGAAGAAAGCATAATAAAATAAAGTGCACTATTGTCCTTCCTGATTAGTAATAATCTAGTTGTAGAGAAAGTGCATTATGGTCTTTTATTTCTCTAGTTTCACCAAAATATTTGATTAAGGATGGGGAAATATTGTTTGCCTCTTGAAAAAAAAATTAACCTTATCTTTTCTTCTAAGAGGAGTATATATTCTTTATAGGAAAACATGGAATATATAGGAAGTCAGAAAGAAACAAAAACAATTATATTCCCATCAAGCAAATACAATTACAATTTTTAAAAACTGTATATCCTTTAAGTTTTTCTATGCTTTGTTTATGGTAAATTAAATAACATTTATTATGTTTTCCCAATTTTAAAGGGAACACATTAATAACAGAAAATTTGGAATATAGAGAATTTTGTAAAAGATAAATATCTGATTCTAGCAGTGTTAATATTTTGGTACATTGCCTTTCTGTCTTGTCTCCTCTCTCTCTTTGTCTCTCCCTCTCTCTCTCTCTTACACACACATATATACACACACACATTGTACATTGCTTTCTTAACATATCACAATTGTTTTTCAGATTAGTAAATGTTTTTCTTGAACATAAGTTTCAGTAGAGATACAATAGCTCATTATATAGATGTAAAATTATGGAATGCTTAGATATAAGAATTAGATAAAATGATTTTTCTATTATAATTATTGGTGGGTGAGATGAATATCAATTTTTCTCTGAATTTACATTATAAGTTTATTCATAAAACAGAATACCACATCAAATTTGAGCATGTTGAAGACTCCTCATATTGTAGATTCAACTCAGGAATAATTTTTACATAATTTGCAGAAAAGAATATATACAAATTTGTAGTCTTTCTCTTTTAGTTTTTCCATGTGTTTCCAAATATCATTTTATTTTCTATACAATATTTCTCCCACTGTTAGACATCTGGGTTGCCAATGAACCTTTATAATTGTTTTGATTACTTGATCAAGGATAAAATGCTTTTATAGTAAAGACTGACTTTCATTTTCATTTTTAAAGCTGTAGATAAAAAACAACGGCAAAGAAGTCATCAAAAAGTGGCACAGCTTAGCTACATAAAGGATAAAAGAATGCAGGGAGATGAGTCTGATTTTATTTGTGTTAAAGTAGTTGGTTTGCTCTGTGAGAGGTTTAGGAAATTCTTATCCCCCAAATACCAAATTCCCTCTAGGTGGGCTCAGAAACACAAATTTGGAGGCATCTTTCCTTCAAACACTTATTTTTTTAAATATTTCTCAAATAGATCAATATAGATTTATGTGGTGGGGTAATGTCTGCATAGCACTGATAATAGAATTGTCAAATAAGTAATCCTATTTTTACATGACTTTTTATATTAAAAGAAATAAATCTGACTTCAGTTACATTTTTACAGATTTCCTTAGCGGTCCCAAATTTAGATGTCTACTACTATATGCAATAATAGTCTTAAAGCTGAAAGTTGGTTCCACTCTTATTTCATATCTTCTTTCCTAAAATTATAATCTGGCAAGAACCATCCACAGCTCACAAAGTTAAGGAGACAATGTTCAAGAACTGAAGAAAAATCTATGGAAATGAAGGGTTCAAGATGTTCAAAAATGAAATATAGGGAACTGGTAATTAGGAAAGTTTGCAAACTTTTTTTGGACATTTTTTATTTTGGGGTTTCCTCCCCCACTGCATTCAGGGACAGGGAAATTACAGTAGCTAGTCCATGTATTCAAAGGCAGAAGTGGGGTAGAAAGTTTTGAAAGGAAGCCCATGGCGTCCTAAGGAGAAATAAAGGAATGGCACAGAAAGACAGATAAGACAAAAAAAAAAAAAAAAAAAAAAAAGGATATCTTTTCTAAGAGCATGGGCTGGAAGGAAAGAACATACAAAGAAATTTAACACATAAAAAAATACTACACAGGCCACCCCAGCAGCGTAGTAGTTAAGTTCATGCGCTCCACTTTGGTGGCGGCCGGGTGTTCACAGGTTCGTATCATGGGTGTGAACCTACACACCTCTTATCATGCTGTGGCAGGTGTCCAACATATAAAGGTGAGGAAGATGGGCATGGATGTTAGCCCAGGGCCAACCTTCCTCAGCAAAGAGAGGAGGATTGGCAATGGATGTTAGCTCAGGGCTAGTCTTCCTCAAAAAATAAAAAATAAAAAAATTACTACACCTTTTTACTTCATAATTATTGCATTTAGGTGTCATATTCTTTCTCCAGTTTTAGCCTAGAATTACTTTTGAAGATCCAGATGTTTATCACCACTTATAAGTATTGGGTTTTTTTCTCCTTTGATATAGACAGGGTGATTAACCCAACCTAACAATATTCAGAGTGATGGGAAAATGCTCTATTATGTTAAATTTCTAAACTGAATGCCAATTTCTTAAAATTTTAAAAGGGATACATACAATATATACCTTTCCTAAATCTTTTTGATATCCTTACTTTTAAAAAGCAAAGCTTACTGGTAAATTTACATGTTATTGCTTTCTGAAGCCTTCCTAACAAACACTGTTGCACTTATAGAAATTGTCATTTGGTGTGGCCAAGGCCTTTTCCAAAATCTCTCTGTTTGAAAGTTGCACTTTAATGTGATAATTCCCATACATATAAACAGGGGCTATTGAATATCTTGATATTACTATTAATGGCAGCTGGGGTCAGACTCGAACACAAAATATCAAAAAGTATTTTCTGTGATCTTCCATTTTAGCCCTTGTGAAGTCTATTTTTGTTAATTAGGTCTTATCTTTTCACTGAGCACTTAGAAATTGAGAAAAAGGAGGACTGTGTAGAGCTATTGCAACCCAAACTCCACAAATTATTTTAGGCATTAGTGAATCCACGAACTCATTACGCTGGCAAAACTGTGGAGGAAGGAATAGGTCGACAATCCCAATACTTCAAGCTCCAGGAAAATGGAAAAAGCATAACAGGAATATGCACCTCAAGCTTAGAAAGCCAGTGTAAGAGAAGTTTAATTTATTATTCTAATGACTTTCACAGTGTGAGACTCTCGCCAGGAGACACACGTCTGTGCATCTAATAAGGCTGCTGAGATTGGGCTATTCCTGAAGGACTCTCACGGCTGTTACCAAAGCATCCTTTTATAGATGGGAAAATATAAAGTATGTGCAAAAGGCTCAAGACTGATACTATCTATGCTGTTTTGCTGCTGGCTACCTTCACATATATTCCTAGAAACGAAGCCAATTTTCTCCAGCAAGCTCCAATTAAAATATTTAGGTTACTGTCACTAAATACTTATTCATATTTTGCTCTTAAAGCGTGAGAAATCCTAGATAAGACTTCCTGGACTGTACCACTTAGTTACAGTATATAGCTGGTGTCTGCAACAAAGAGGTGCCTGAGAGTTTGTCCTTCTCTGCTTTATCATCCTTCCCCGAATCCCCCTCCCTCTCCAGGTTACTGCCAATGTTTCTATGCAATTGTAAATGTTCATGGACATATACCCATAAATCTATTTTTTAATATAATAACATGATCATTCTATATGCATTGCTTTGCAGGGCTTTTTTCTTTTTTTTTCAGTCAATGATATATCTGAGATTTTTCCACGTCATATATGTAGCTACATCACACTTAACCAACCCCCCTCCACTTTGAGCATTTAGTGGGTTCTAACTTGTCTACGATGGACATCTCTACACATATATCATTTTGTACTTGTACACATAATTCCTTGAAGTAGAAATGCTGAACTGGAGATATATAAATTTAAAATTTTGACAAATGTTTCTAAATGGTAATCCAAAAAGCTTTTCTGATTTAGGCAATAGTATATGAAAGTAACCATTTCTGCTCATCATTGCCCACATTGTATTTTTTATCCATTTGATAGCAAAAAAAAAGATTTCTCATTGTTGTTTTAAATTGGAACTTAAATTAACTTTGTAGTAAAATATAAATAGTTTCCCTACATAGTTCAGCCTCAATCACTCTTTTTACATTTTGATGTTTCATAAAACCCGGAGCTGAAGAGTCTCTGTAGGTATTACATTATACAGTAATCAGGTCTTGCTAATGTCTTTGTGATTATTTTCCATGAAGATACTGGTCCACAAATTAGGCAAACCCAAATAAGGAACAGTCTATTCCTAATTCTTTCCAGGCTTATTTCTGCCCAATGTATTATAAATTAAATGCATTGTGTCCCACTCCTTCTGAATTAAGTAGTAAACTGCCCCAGGGATTATAATAAGGCACTCCCCAGATTTAAGCCAGAACAAGAGGACAGGCCAGGTTCAACCAGAAAAGCCTAGGGGTTGAGGACATAAATCAGAACTGGATGCTGAAGCCATTATCAGATGTTTGGAACAGACTTATATCTAGGCTAGGCCAGCTTTAAGCGCAGATGAAAGAGAACAGTTTCTATGTGGTGCAAAACATAAAAGCAAAGGAACTACCTATTTATTATGCCTTTGCACACAGTAGGATCTCAAATACTGATGATGGAATGACATCCCAAAGAGGACTTTACTCAAAGAACTAAAGAAATGCCATACAATGGAGCTGCCTCTTATCTGGTAAATTCTAAAGTCAGTATTAAAGCTCAAGTACAGTCAAAATTACACTTGAAAATATCTCAACTCACTTGTGCAGGACACTATACACACTTACCTCCCAAAAGAAAGTAAGCTGTAGCATTTTGGAAGTAATCATGTAGGTTAAAACTGTGACTGTACCCCCTATTTTTCCCCTTTCAAAACTGGCTATTTATATGCAATCACTCATGTAAAACATCTTGTAAAGGCTGAACCCAATGCAAAACTAGCCCTTTTTATAAATTTCCAAACCAAATAACACTGAACATTCCTTGAGTATATTATCTCATTTGGTCCTCCCAGCAGCTTGATCCAATAAGTGCTATCATTAACTCCCTGTTTAGAGGGGATAAAATGGGGTCCCTTATCACATTGGAGGTATTAGGTGTCTGAACATATGCACACACTCACTGAAACACACACACACAAATCTTTCCCAGTAAATATTCTTCATTGTGTAAACTTCAGACTGATCACATGAATATGTACAAATTGCCAACTTCTTAAAGAGACACAGTCCTTGAGAAAAATTGATGCACTTAACAATTACAGTGGCCACACTATTTTCATATGCAGTCAGCAACAATGGTCAGGACAATCGTGAATACTTATTTAATAGAATGAAAGTCACTAAGTCACATTTTGTCTAGTCTCAACAAGTGGAAGCAGGTTAACCAAGCTCTCTGAAAGTAAAAGATACTATTATTTCTTCAGAGGATTTGTTGGCCCCATAAATTACCTTAAGAAAATAATCTCTTGAGGGATTGTTATGATCTAATCGCCTGACAGCTGGGTGCCACAAAATGTGCCACTAGGACAACAAAACATAGAGTAAAAGTATTTTCCCATCGCAACTTTATTGAGAGGGTTGTGAAACCACGGCACAGTAGTCATTCAAAAGAAAGAGACAATGAAACAGAGGTGAGAGAAACTGTTAGTGTGAGAACTGTTTCTCAAGAATAATCTTAAAACACTCTTAAATGTCCGTGTTCAACATTACTTTACTTGTGCATCAACTTGCACTGGTTATACTTCATCAGCATTTTTCTCTGGATGATGTACCACCAATGCAGCCAACTAGTGGACCTTACAAAAACAAAAGTCATAGTGATCATGGTTTTTTTTAGTAACTTCTGTTTTTATAAGGTTCGCATGAAGTCTGAGAATAGTCAAAATTAAGTTATCAAGATAGAAATCATATCAGTGCTTGCTGAAAGGTGGGAGAGGGGAGATTGGCTGGAAGGGGGAATATGAGAAATTTCTAGAAAGACAGAACTGTTCTATATCTTGATTGGGGTGTTAGCTATGGGTATATACTTTTGTGAAAAGTCATTAAACTGTACACTTAAGATTTGTGGTTTTTGTTTTACGTAAATTATTCTTCAGTGCAATTTTCATCAAGATTTCGTCTTTGGAAGAAAAGGAATCGCAATCTATCTAAAGCTTACCCTTTGATTTTGGAAACAAAAGAGCACACTGTGGAGTCACTGATGTTTTAAAAGACTAAATATTGCTGAAATGAGTGGTACATTTTTTCTGGGATGTGACAAATATGCAACCATGTTTCCTAATTAAACAGGTGTCATCAGAAGATGACCAGCGATTCTTTTTTTTTTCCCCCTTACTGTGCAGATTTTCCCATAACAGTTACTCTGTTTGGCTAAAGAGTGAGTAGAGTGTTAGGAAACTCCAAGTTACTAAGAATAGCCATTTGTCATTAAAATTCTAAAGTGCATTGATGACAAATGTGAATTAAGCAGTAAGTCAGATGAGGCACGTGTTAGAAAAATATGGGGTTGTTTTTCTGTATTGCCTTTCCTTAACCAAACTTCATCTTTTCAAATTTTATTATGAAAGCTGTTTATTAGGGAGGCAAAAGAGAAGGGGTATCATTAGAGACAAAAATGTTACTTTAATTCGATTTAAAAAGAAAAACAGTTATATATCCCTTATTTGCCAGGCATTATGACGACACTGGGAATACAAAGGTAGGCAAGACCACATGGTGCCTTATTCAAAGAACATGCAGTCTTGCAGGAGCCCATGTCATTAAATGAATAATTACAACACAGGTGAAGAATGAGATAGTGCTATTGTGGATGAGAGCATGGCCTCTGGAAGCAAACTGTCTGGTTCAAATCCTGCTTTGCATTTACTAGTTGTATAAGCTTGAACAAGTTGCTTAAATGCCTTGTGCCTCCCTTTTCCATCTGAAAATGAAATGGATAGATAGTATCTATTTCATATGGTTTTGTAAGGATTGAGTAAGGTAATATATTTAAAGGTCTTAGAGCACAGGCTGACAGAGAGTGGGTGCTATATAAGTAACAGGGAGACATGTGGCCACCAAGGAAAATTGTAACTGGCCAATGCTAGCATTGCCTAAATAAGCACCATCGGGTAAGAGTACTTCCTCTTGGTCAGTATCCGCTCTGCCAGGTGACCTGATGTTGGCAATGAATGCGTCATAGTTGCAGAGCTAGACCCTGTTCAATATTAGCGACATCCATCTTCTCTCGTGTTAACTCTATGGAAGTCCCTGAACTTGACTCAGTATGTAGCTGATATAGAGCGAGAGACACACAGAGAGAGAGAGAGAGAGAGACAGAGAGAGAGACAGACAGAGGTGGTATGACCATGAAAAACAAGGATACGGTCTGCTTCAGAGTTACATTTCACATCATAAATGAACAAAATTTTATTATGGTATGAATATTTGTGGGCAAAAAAATGCTTGTGGAAATGAACACACATATGTACACATATTTATATCATTCACACACACACCTACGTAGAATGAAAGAGAGCAAGCAAATATTCAAAGGTGTGGGTGTTTCCTAATTCTATAGTTTGGATAATAACACTAAGAAAAGTAGAAAATGTCAATGATTAATCAATACATTGGTAGAGCAATTTTTGAGGAGTATTTCATTAAAAAATTTACCATGAAGTAAAAATCAGAAACAAAAACAAACAAATGAAAACCCGTCTGACTGTTACTGGAGACTAGGATTGCTGGCAAAGCATCTGGATCTAATACTAACTGGTGTCAGGTAATGTGATTTCAAATGTTGTAGAGTCCAGATGAAGAACTTATCTACCTCTAAAGGACTTTTGGTACACACCTAAGATAACTCTGCGTATGCTTATCAGTGAGATTTTGCTAATAAGAAACTGCGTATGTATTAAAATACAAGTGTTAATGTCTATTGTTCCTGGTTTGTAATTTTATCTCATAGGAGTCCACAGGCTCTTTTGTAGAAACTTCTGAGCAATAATTAATCATGTTGTTTTAAAACATTATTGGCTGTTTTTGGTTGTGTAAGTTGTGAATACTAGAATCCCATTAGCAAAATCATCAAGTGAAAAATACATAACTCTATTTGATTTGCTATACAAAGATTCCACGATGAATAATTAAAACATTCCCACCAGGACTTCTGGTTTCAGATGGCAGAATGAGGCATGATTTCAAAATCTTCCTTCCCACAAACCTAATTATAGGAAGTAAAGGGAGAGCAGAAATGCTCAGCTGCAGTCAAGCAAAGAAAGAAGCTGGTGGCCACTGAAGAAATAAATGCCTCTATGAATCTATACTCCTTAATCTACACAAGAAAGGCAGAGTTCAAGTCCACTACTAATACTAAAATAACCTCAATAATAGAAATATCTACTTTCTTTATACAAATACACACACACAGAGTCAAATACCATCATCATTGTTAATAGGGAAACAAGGACCATTCACATTAAAATTGAGAATATAACAAGAATATGCTATAATTTTATGCTACTCTGTAGGTATTAGATAAGATGTAGAAAAATTATAAAAATAGGATAACAGGAGACATTTATCATTAATATTAGGTGATGTGATTATGCCTCCAGGAAACCCAAGACTATCAATTTAAAAATATATTAGGAACACTAAGATAATTCTGTAAGGGAGTGATATATAAAATTATCATATAAATGTAGAAAATATAATAAAAAGATAAACCAATTTTTGATAGCAAGCAAAAATATAAAATACTAGGTATAAATCTAAAAGAAATTCACATCTTTTACGTGAAGAAAATTTTAAATTCTACTATATACCATAGCACATTTTGATGAATTGATAGATATGCCATGAATTATAAAAGGAAGACATGATAGCATAAATAAGTCAAATTGTTCAAAATTAATCTATAAAGACAATGCAATTGTCCCAATTAAAATACCCATAAAATAGTGTGTATATGTTTCTGAAAACAGACAAAATGTTTGTCTCAAAAAGAAAAGATATAAAAACTTTAGGAAAATTTTTGAAAATGAAGATTAAAGAAGGGAGAATAGCCATGAAAGGTACATAACTAATTATAAAATTTAATTATTAAAATTGTTTTGGGGGAGAAGAAATGGATTTGTAATAGATGGAATAAAACTAGAAGAATTCAGAAATATCGTCAAAACATATGGAAATTAAATCCGTGTTACAACTAAATTTCAAATTACTGTGGAAAGAAGAATTAATCAATAATTAATGTTGGGACCATTTGCCCAGTTGGTTGGATTTTTAAAATTATATATAATTTAAAAAATTACATATATGTACAAATGCATATATGTGCATATATATCATATATATGGCTGTATGTGTGTCTACATGTATATGTGTATGTATTTCACCTATTACACTAAAATATAAAAATAAATGCAAAAAGTCTGGAAGGAAGTATGGTTGAATTTATTCATAACCTTTTAGTGGGAGAGCTGTTTTTTTAAGTACGTCTAAAAACCTACGAGGCTCAAAAGAAAAAAAAATGTTAGATTTTACTACACAAATATTTTAAGCTTCTGTATGGCAAAAAATATCATAAAATCAAAATATAGAAAACAAATTGGGGAAATATGTGCAATGCTATATCAGATACAGATATTTCCTCAATTTACAAAGAACTCAAAAAGTCAGTACAAAGGCATACATTCTAAAATAAAAATCTGTACAGCACAGTAAGTTTCTAGAAAAAATATACAAATGATGGATAAATGTGATTTAACCTCTTTCATAATGAAAGAAACGTATAACAAAACAAGATTGCGTATTTCATGGTTCAGATGGGCAAAAATTTTGAAGTTCAGTAACCAAAATGCTAGAGAAGCTATGAGAAAACACAGATTCAACTGTCCTGGTTAAAGTATAAACGTATGAATCATTTCTTGTGGGCAAGTTAGCGATCTCTACTAAAATAACAGAAAACTGAGGATTTCTTTGATGTGGTATTGCAACTGTTAGGAATTTATTCTAAGAGTATACTTGCCGAGGTTCAAAAATATATATGCATAATAACGTTTTAAACTAAGCTATTCCACGGTGGTGATGTTGATTAAGGTTCATCTTAAATACCCATCTTATCCTACAGCAGGCCATAAGCTTTGTCCCAGGAGAGGAGGGTTTTAGTTCTATCTGTCTTTATGCCACTGTCCCATCCACCACAGTGTTTTGCATATATAAAATGTTCTGTGCAATTTTGTCAAATGAAGACATTTTAAGATTGAATTAAGTTTTCATTTATTTTATATGTGGTAAATTAATTAAAATTTACCCATAGAATTTTCCATTCCATACACATAAATCCAGACCTAGAAACATTTGTAAATAAATTGGTGATCTCTAAAATGAACAAATCCCAACTCAACTGGTTATTCAATTTACAAAAATAGAACAAATAATCAACAGTTTTAACTAATAGGAACACCCGTCTCTTAATTCTTAGTCACAATTTTAGTGGAGATTTTTAAAAATTACTTTCACAATTTAACGACAATTTTTAAAAATTCCCTTACTTTTCAAAAATATTTAAAATGAACAGCTAGAACCATATGAAAAAATGGGGATTCATTGGATGGATTCACAAAGAGAAAATGGAATAAGTTCTGAACCGTATTAGAATTTAAATCATTTGTAACAGTATGTTAAATTAGATTCTTTTAACTGAAGTACCAAGATAAAATAGATAGCAGATAGCTGAGCATGTGGTAAGGCACACCATACACTATCATTTACAAAATGTCAGAGTAGGATGGCAGAAAGCTGGTTAGATGGCCTTAAATCTACACTGAGGGTTAAACAATGGTGCAAGCCAAGGAAACAGAGATGAAGGAAGGATTTGTGAAAAATATCTGTTCAGAGAAAGTTGTTCTGTGATTACCCCTCAACTCAAGTTGAGAAAGGAGCTTCAGAAGCACCTCTCAAGGGCTTAGCGTGTTCCCTCTGAGTGAATAGAGCCAACTGGACTGTCCCCTACTTAGGAATGTAGAGGACCAAGTGAGCCGTTGATGAGCTGCTTTGGGCACAAGGTGAAAGAGTGTGGGTGTATTGGGATTGGCCTGCACACTCAGACCTTGTTGGAGTCAAGGATGAGTGAGCCAAACAGGAGTGTCTTTCCTGGACAAGATGTGGGTTAAAAGGAAGGAGAAAGAACGCCAAGCTGAAGATTTTGTGCCTTCTGTCCAGGAGAGCCACTGGGAGGCTAACGAGACTCCTACAGAGAGAATTTACAGACTGGACCTCCAGGAGGCTAAAGAGGGAGCAGACAGCTGGAGAAAATGTATCATCAATGTCACAGTCATGCCTTCAAACATTCACAGTAGAGGTCTCTGAAGATCCTAAGAAAGTTCCCAAGAAAGAAAGAGACCTGGTAAGAGAATGCAAAGCCATCTCAAGACAGAGGTCAAGAACCTCTCTGCCTTCCTCGCCTCTCCCTGTCCCTCCCTCTCACCTGGACACAAGCAGGGTCAGAAATGAGAGTCAGCAGGCTGAGGGAGGAAGTGAACTGCTGGAGGAGAAAGACAGAAAGATGCACCATGCTTTCTTCCTCACGCTGAAGAGTCCCTTCTGCTACAGACTGGAGCTGGAGGAAGGGACACAATTTAATGTTAATCTACATTGTTATTAAAGATTGATGATTGGATGGGAACTGCACATTCCAATTTCTGAATCGAGCCTCAATTTGCCACTTAAAGCCAATCCTGAATCCCGTGATCTCACTAAATTAGGAGGAAATTGGAGCTCAGAGAGTTTAAGATTTTTGTTTTTTGCCAGTTGCTACTCAAGTTATTAATAAAAAGCTGAGACTATAAATGACATTTCCATTATTGCATTGTACCCCTTTTTTAAGATAAAGAGTGATTTGATTTTACTATTTTTTTAAATAAGTGGAGTCAAGAGTGAAAAGTTCCCACGGCCTTAGGTCTACCACAAATATGCGGCGCTATAATAAAGGCTGTTGATGAACTGCATAAATTAACTTTCATTTTCTGGAGACAGTAAATGGAGTGTTTTGTCTGGCTATATGCACCATGAACAATGTAGCACTTTATAGCATTCCTTTTATGCATAAGCCCACTTGCATATTATTAATATTTCCTGACTAGATTAAAAGTCTTAGAAATGATTTTGCCTGAAATGTTTTAGTTCAATATCCCCTTTGGGGAATTATTTTCAGCCTTAATTAGCTTAATTGACAAGGCAACCAAGAGACTTGAAATGAGAGGAAAACAAGAATACTAAGGGACAAAAATAAGGTTTCCAACTTTATAAAGAGACCTCGAAACTCAGTGTATGGTAACGATGCACAAATCTGGAACACCCGTTTCTTATTGTTTACCCCATTACCACTTCACGTATATAGTTAACTTTACCCAGGGCAGTTATGTTCTTTCCTGAAATGTTTTGAATAGGTTATAATTATCATTACCAACCTAAACTTTTTTTAAGTCTAGTATCATCTTAAATGCTTCTGTGTTTCACGTTGCTAAACATTTTTAGCATAAAAGTTTGCATTCTCTCCCTCTTAAGGGTGGCTGTCACAATGGATTTTGTTTGGAGAAATAAGATGAAAATTTAATTCTGTCCCCACCCTGTACTCCTCCCAAAGTAAACCATTTGAATTGTAATTCAATCCAAGCTCCATTTGGACCTCGGTTCATGAATTTCAGAAGTAAAATCTTTGTCATAGCCTTGGGAACTGTGTGGAATCCACATAATTTACTATTTCCTGTGATTCGTCAAAATGCCATTCTTCCCGAGAGGCCATTTTTTTCCCAATCATGAACACACACATACGCACACAAACACCATAGACAATAACTTTAATTATCAAAAATATACAAAATAGACTAAAATTTAACAGGATTACAAGTGTGTTTAGTTTTATTAAATTAAAACAAACAGATCCCTAGACCACCTTTTCTCCTATCCATTTTAGTCTGCATCCTGTGCATAATACCTTATTAGGTATCTTTAAAAAGTACAAACCTAGAATGAGTGCACTTACCTACCCATATTTGTCACCCGAAGAACACTAACTTGCATTAAACTCGAAAGTGCTAGAAAATTAACTTGTGTCATAAAAATTCTCAAACAATTTCAGATCTTATTTTAAAAAGAAAATGGAATAAATTGCAGGGATTGGTATGATGGTTATGGCTTCCCCATTTTCCCTCTCTCTCATCAGCCTCCAGAGTCCTCATATTTCCTTTTGGGCACCAAAGGAATTCCCGACATTCTTGGTGAAACTCTTTTTTGTATGTAGCTGAAGGCATTAACTGAAAATACACCACTTGGCTTTACAGAACACAAAGAGAAGGAAAACCTGAAATCTGACAAGCACTTATTTCTCATATACTCTTAGTTAGAAAGTTATGGTCAACAGCTATTGGGATGTTATGTTTGCAGACCAAAGGAGTTCTTTTACATAATATTTTCTTCATGCCCTAAGAGCTCCAATTCCACAATATCAAACACTAGCTTTTCTAGAAGTTCAGAAAATTTTTAACTAAGTTGTGTATGCAAAGATGCCTAAAAATATGTCCCTTATTATCAATCCACAAACCAATTGGTCCATGATAATTCAGGTGTTCTGAGCCTATAAGATTGAATTGCCTTCACTAGAATTTACAGAACAACAGAAATGGCTAACAAAACCAAAGCTCGACCTCGAAGTAAATCTTCACAGTTTTACCATTTTGCCATATTCAAAAGCATTGTTTGGGCTGCCTCAGCACACAAATATTGAGCCCCGACCACGTGCTAAGTCTTCTACTGGTGTTTTTGTGTGCTTGCATTCCCCCAAAGTAGCAGCAAGCAAATACATGTGGTCCTTTTGATTGAGAATGAATTTATATTAATATGGGCCCAACTCTAGGTGTGCAAGCATTCTCTCTGTTCTTCAAACAAGACTGCAGCCATAATCCTAGTTAGCACATTTGCAAATTGGGTTTGGATAAGAGACCCAAAGACTCCAGAAAAGTCACCAATATAAAAATAACTCATAATTTTTAACTTTGTAGTATCCTCTCCATAACACAAGAATGACAATTTTAATATGCGTCTTCACTTTTCCCTTCTCTATATCAAAAAGTTGGCTTCTCCTGGCCCCAAGTACAGTCTAGGGGTACGACCAAACCATTTTTCTAATTAATTTGAAGCACTTTTCCTACTCCAAATTAATCATTTTAATTATGCTGTCAACATCTGTGTCAAGACTTAATCAAACCTGTTTCCTTAGTGGTCTCCTCTGGCCATGGACTGGCAGCCTGTCTCTTAAAACATCAGGCCCACACATAAGTTTGATAACATGCATTTTCAGGGAGACTCCAGTAAGCTGCATTAGAGCCTGATGAGCTTTACATTTGGGTGAGAAAAACCACATGCAAGTCAAGTAAAATGTACAGATGGAAAAAGCTGTCTCCTGTGAAAGAGTTTCCTATGGAGAGAGGCATTTTACATCTTTCAGAGGAATCCCCATGAAAGCAATAGGAAAAATCAAGGTTTTAGGTAAAGCATAGCTGAGAGTAAAGAGAGTGAAAGAGAAAGAGTGGGAGAAAAACTATTCCTCTTCCTTCAAACATGTTAGAATGTAGGACTTCTAGTTACTAAACATTCCTCAGTCAAGAAAATTTAAATCTATAGCATTTATGTGACAGAAGTAAATAAAACCATGGCTTTTCAAGAGACGATTTATTCATTCCCAGTTTCTCTGTTCCTCTCACAAAGAAAACTATAGACAGGACTGTCAGATAGAAATCATTGAACGAAGAATGCAAATTGCTGCCCCTTAGCTTATGAGATCATTTACAATAATAAAGGAAGTCTAACACGAATGAGAAGACCCCAGTCAACAGTGCACTTCCACCATAACTAAGGAGTTGGACTTGAAGAAAAATAATACAGCAGTAATTTAACTCCAGGGTCTTTAACAAGACAAATATTGCTACCATCACGGTTGGCTAAAAGTTGAAATTCAACATTTGATAATTAACGATCATACGACCCTTTGTGAAAAGACGTCTTATTGGAGTTGAGGTTCCAGCAGAGAAATCTGCAGGTGCTGGGATAGGAGTGAGAGACAATAGCTACTAGAGGTGTCTGTATTCTCCTTTCTGGAGAAGTCCCTTATGGAGAAATTGAAAAATAATTTATTTTATTAATTTCCTCTGTGATTAAATGTTGGAAAATTTTGATTATCCTCTGTGAGAAAAGAGAAAGGGAAACATACATGAAAATTGTTGGCCTAAGCTACTTCCAGAAAAGCAACAGTAACCATTTCAATTCCTTACCCTGTGGTTTGGGTGCCAAATACTGGTGGCATACACAAAAGAGAAATGTTACCTTTCTAATGGGTAGCCTTGGTGCACATAACAGCTAATTGATTTTGGACTGCATTGAAGACATTACCTCAACAAAAGGAATACTATTTATAGACACAATAGTCCATATGAAACCAAAAATAGTAGCTATGATTGGGAACTTGCTCTCTACCAGCAATTCCCAAAAGAAAATTCAGGACCCATGAACTGAAGCAGCACCAAGGTCAATTTCAGATTGCCCTTGTTTAGTTAAGGGAAATACAAGTTTTTAGAAGACAGTGTCTATTATACTTTCCAGGAATCAAGGAATAGCTATCGTGTGATAACACTCTACAGACCACACTGTATTGCATTGGGGCCTGACACAGCACCTGTTCTACTGTATGCCTTCAAAAACAATGGATGAATAAAAATGATGAGAAAAGGCCATTCTTTATAAACATGAAGGTGTTTAGTTTCTTTGCTTTAACGGAAGGAGAAAGGAAAGAAAGAGAGAGGGAGGGAAGGCAGAAGGAGGGAATGAGGAAGGGAGTCAGGGAGGAGAGAAAAATGTGATCTCTTCTGTCTGGGATCAGTATAGGCAATAACAGACTTAGGAAAGAGATCCAGGTTCAAATCCCAGCTTTGCCACCCATCACTGTAGGACCTTAGGCAAGTGCCTTTGCACATACTCTCCATTTCCTTATCCTACGAAATGGGAACACTGGTACTATTTATGTTTGCACTGCTGTTCTGAGGCAGTGCATCAGTGTAGTGAAGAACCAGAACAATGGAGACAAAAAAGGACCTGTGTGCAGCCCATTCCACTAGGTACTGCAGCAAAATGGGGAAGGGAGAGGATGGTCTCGGTTCTGATCTGGGCTCTGCCACTTACCAGCTGTGACCTTAGAATCAAAGACAGCAGAGAAGTTAAATTTATGCTGCCATAACTGACTCTTTGTTTTGTGAAGGAAATGTTAAAAATAGGGGTGCTTTGAGGGGCAATGAGTTAGAACCAGCTTTCCCTGGTGCTTTCAATTCACCAACACGCCTACCAAGACCGAAGTGGTATTCCAGTGGGGGAAACATCATCTTCTATCTTTCAAGTTAGGAGAATTTCCTGTCATTTGATATTATACACAAAAGAAAGACTTTTTCATAAATAAGGAGAAAATATTAGCTATCTACTTAAGAGAAAATATGAGAATAATAATTAGATAGATAGGTAAAATAACTTTTCAAGTAGTAAAGTTCATTTTGAAGTTCCTAAAATTCACTCAGACTAAAACACTTAAGATTTTAAACTGCATTGTTCTTCTTTTGCCAATTAAATTGGTTTATTTAGACTTAGCAACATTTATCAATGTTGATATGACTACACTTAAGTAGAAAACACATGGTTTCCTTAGATAATTGGCTACATTTTAAGAGAAAAAGACGTCTCAATACAGCATCATTTATGTACATACTTATTTGTTATAAACCATTCCCAAAAGATAGTTCTCACAAATCAGAATCATAACTTCTATCGTGCTCTTTCTTAGGTTGTTTTTACATATATTACTTTATTAAATCAAAAACATGGATTCAAACACATTACTGAATCTAGTTACATATACAGATGCAAACTTTCCATCATTTCAGAAATTGTTCTACTGAATAGCAACCATATAAGAAACCAGTTGCGCTAAAATTCTTTCCTATTAGCCCAACTTTTAAAATAGCTTAAACACATAATACATAACATTCATCTGATTAGAATTTCAGTCTCCACTTTAACACAAGCCAGGGAATCAATTTTTCCACCAGTAAATTGGCCCAACAAAAATTCTTGGTTTCTCAACACTTTCTTTACCTTACAAACTTAGAATCATTACGTTAGAATTTTACAGTGAGGAACGGCTTTGGAGGATCTTGGAGAAGATCACACTGTTACTGCAAAAGCGCATCTCCCCATCACACTACAAGAAGGGAAGAGCTGGAGAACTCTTCCTCAAATGCATGAACTGTTTCTACAATGTGTGACCTGATTAAATCACAATTTGTAGATTTTAACATACACCTACCTGACTATGCAGTAGGTCAAAATAGGAGTAGAACAGAAGGCTTAAGGTTATCAAATCTTTGACAACTATGAAAATAAATTCCTCACACACTTGGCAACATACCAGGCATACAGCTAATTGATCCATTGTGTTTCTGTACTCTAAATCTTAAATTAGCTATTTATTTCACTGTGATCCTTCAAGATATACTTTAAAAAATCCTTTTTTTCAATGATTCTTAACTCTCAAAATCTTAGGCAAATAGAAATGAGACAGAAGTGCAGATTAACAGACGACAATGGGTAAGGCACAAGTAAACTGATTTTTTGCATATTCCAAATCCAGAAAAGCAACCAGGTAAAAATGTGCTAAAGCCAATAAAAGATTCACAATTTTCTATCTATTGGAATTGCCTTCAAAGTTGATTTTACCGTTGGTGAGCTTTTCAATATACCTGTGTGGGCTAGAGAGAACTAGGTCTCAAATCTCCATGGATGATCCACTAAGTCTGCTGGTGAAGAGTCCAAATATCTATCTTCTGTTCACTTCTGAAGCCTCCATTCTTGGAAATAACTCAGAATTCAGCACAGTCTCTTCTCTATTTATTACACACCGTTATCGAGAAAATGCATCTCCCTATCACACCAGGAATCGTTACTACTTTCAGACATTTCTAAAGTCACCAGCTACCCCAACTGTATCCCCAGGGATGCGATCTTACCTAACACATAAGGTTTTATGAAGATTAAAGAAAAGGAGTGAGATTACGCAGGCAAGAGAAAAATCCAATTAGCAGTGTTTGGCATGGTCCCTAAAATGAAGAGCTGAGTTCTACATTCTCAGAATGAAAATGACTATAGTTTACTTCCTTGTTTGAGAAAAATTATTATTTTAGATGGTAGGAGATGAAAAATAATAATTCTACACTTGTTAAATAGGTAGAGACTTATAAAGGATTACAAACCATTTAAGATAAATGTATGCTGTTAGTTAAGAGCAGTAACAGGAGGAAAAGCCAGGAGAGGAGATAGCGTGGTCTAGGGACAAGAACACAGAGCTGGGATCATTGGTGCAACGTTCTAGTCTCTGAAGGGATCCCAAACTGAGCAAGCTCAGGCAAGTCACCTTACCTCCTTGAACTTTAATAGTCTTGTTGGTCAAACTGAATATTTATTATGCGGCTTATTTAATATAAAAGAATAGGGATAAAAAGAGGTAATAATATTAAAATACTTAGAAAAATTAAGAATGTTCTGCTTGAGACTGCAGGGTAGTATGGAAAGAACGTGAATTTTAAATTTAATACAGACCTATGTTTGAACCTTCTAATGTATGAAAACGGGAAACATAACTTAATTTCCTTAAATCTCTGTCTTTATTTGAAAAAAAAGTGATGAATCTACTTCACAGAGTTGTTAAGAACTAAATGAGAGAACATATGAAACATTTTCATTCTTGTGTATTTCTTAGTATTACCTTTATGCAATTACTAGATATAAATTCAATTACATATATTATAAATGAAAGATTTCACTGCTTATTTATTTACTTTACATATGCATATGTACAAAAGCATTATGGATGGATTGATAGATAATTTATTTTCCTCTAACAAGCCAATAGGTTTGTTGTTGGTGGTTAGCTCTTCCTATTCACTGTAGGAGTAGTATAGAGCTTATGACAATGACATCTCATAGGTTGCAAACTTATAAAACAGGGAAGAATATGATTTAAAAGCATCAAATATGGTGCCAGGGTAGTGTAGTGGTTAAGTTCTCATGCTCCCCTTGGGCTGTCCAGGGTGCGTGGGTTCAGATCCTAGGCCTGGACATATACACTGCTCATCAAGCCATGCTGTGGTGGCATCCCATATACAAAATAGAGGAAGACTGGCAACATATGTTAGCTCAGGGCCAATCATCCTCACCAAAAGAAAAAAAAGAGAAGAAGAAAAAGAAGAAGAAGAAAAAGCATCAAATAAAGAAAACTTTTTATCTATTCAAAAAGGAATTATCTAATTCTGATCTATTTTTTAAAAAAGGATATATATACTGTAATGGAAGGAGATGATCAAAAACATAAAACGTACTTTATTTGCTACCATTTCTGTTATGCCACTGAAATACTATAAGTATTTTGCCAAACCAAAAAACAAAACAAAAACACATAGAGGAAACTGAGCTATTTGACATCTCCTAAAAAGTAGAATTGGTTTTAGGAGATTTTGTGATAACACTGGCTTTGCTTCTGATATGATGGATTCAGGCAAAAAAGCATTCCTCTCTTCTAAGGACTTGACTTTTGAACAAAAGAATGGAATTGGCATTTTGCCAAATTTCATTAGTACTAACTCAGAATTAATGTTATAAAGGCTATGAATAGGGGGCAGATTTGGAGACACATTCAACTTTCAGTTTATATGGCCACTGCAGAAGGCATTTCTACATTCTCAAAATCCTCCATTAAATCTAGAGAGAACTTTTAATACACAATGTCAAAAAAAGACTTTACAAAATTGCATTCCATCAAAGATAGCACGCCAATGGTGATGCACATTGGTCAAAAAAGAGGGAAAATATTTTGAAAAAATTAGTAAGGGAAAGAGAGTCTTCATGGGCATGAGACTTATGCACAGGGCTCCTCATTTAGAAGGATACCGTCTTTGGTTTAGAAATTCTGCTGCTGCAGTCTAGAAATTCTTAATAATTTTTGAACAAAGGGCCTCACATTATCATTTTGCACCACGCCCTTCAAATTATGTAACCAGTCTTGGGGGAAGACACAAAACTCTGTTAACTGCGGTTGCAGTTCCTCTGATCTAGGATTGGCCCCATCACTTGGAGAACACTTCTTTGACAGAAGAAATCTGTCAATAAAGATTGGCCCACAGCAAAAATGCAAGATATGTATATGTCCAGCTCTATCTCATCTTTTTGCACCATTTTTTCCCTTTGTGGTCATCTGCTTATGTGTTCTCATTGTCCTCTTACCTGCAACCAACAAAATGTGCCCCTTACTCTACCCCAGAGCATAACCTGAAATCAGAACTCTGTACCATTTTGTGCTTTTAAGTCAAGAGTTCATCCCTTCTCAAGGCATTTCTACTTCAGGTCTTCCTCAAACTTATTCAAAATTTTTCTATCTGTAAAAGGAATTTCTGGCATCTGTGATTTGTCAGGAACATATTATTTTAGACAGGAGTTCTTGCTAGAACTCTTGGAATTTGTACTTGTGAGGCAACTGGGTATTTAATACCACTGGCCCCCTCACTAGAAAGATGTGATTTGCCTGATAACATCATTCTCTTCTTTTAAAAAAAAGTGATAAGGTTTACTTACATTATTTCACAGGCTGCTAGGAGTTAAATAACTGCTATGAAGCTTTCCTCTCCCGTTGCTTAGTAATCATGATTAATGACTCTGAAACATAGCACTCTCCAGCCATTTTTGGACAACAAAAGATCAGAAATTCTGCATCTGTGAGGACCTGCAGCCACTTTCAGGCGCTCACATCAGCACAGGAAATGCAGACAGAGAGAACAACTGATCTCTTATTAGGCACACTCCAAGGCTCTTGCCTCCCAGATTTTGTCATTTGCAAATCCCATTTGTCTTGGTCTTTCTTCAGCCAGACAAAGATAATGAAGTGAATTTAGTGTTGGTGAAAAGGGAGTTTAGGTCTAGAACTTAAGGAATGAGGCTCCCCTGCTTATCTCTAGAGGAATTATGAAATGGGCTCTAGAGAAAGCAGCCTTTCCCAGCAAACTCATCCTGTTCCACACCCCTGCCCAGGAGGGATCACAGGCGGGGTGAGAGGGCCACAAGAGTGAGAGGATTGTGGAGTCTTCTTTCAATCTTGGTGGGGCCTGCTAACAAAGATGCCAATTAGTGGCCAGTGTGACAGAGACACGCAGGAGGGGCAATCTTTTGAAATTAGCAAGGAAAACACCCACCAACAATCATATCAAAGTTGACGATGCTGGTCCACTCACCCACAAAGGGGTGACAAAATTGGCTCTAAACCACATTAGAAGTTCAGAATAATGACTGATATAGAGTGGTTGCCTAATAACTGTATATTTAAAAAGCATTAATAATGCAAAAACAAAAACTAGGGTCCTGATGTAACAGGAAAGAAAAAAAGGAAGTATGGAAGGAAGCCTGTATATTAGACCAGTGTAATGTAAATCAGTAGACCAGTAGTTTTTAAACATTAACGTGCATCAGCATTACCTGGGGAGCTTTTAAAACAGAGATTACTGGGCCCCACCCACAGAATTTCTTATTCAGTTGGTCTGAGAAGGAGTCTGAGAATCTGCTTTTTTAACAAGTTCCCGGGTGATGGCTGAAGCTGCTGGCCCAGGGATTACACTTTGAGAACCACTACTCTAAACCATTACAGGAGAGATTCTATTCTGCCGTTCACAAAGGCTGTATTGTAGGGCTGACGGCAAGCCAACTACTCTTTTTTGTGCCTCAGTTGACATCAATCTGTAAAGTACGAAATACCTTTTATTTGCTTTTATCTAACTCACAGATGAAGTATAAAATACATTCTAAGCCTCATTTATGATATTTAAGATGCTGGAATTGATATTTTATAACTCCTACATAAAAATAAATACAAATCAAAGACAAAATAGACATGAAGCTAACGCAAAAAAGCTTACAGAGGCCCAATCACAGTGCAGAGGAAAGAGCACAGACCACGCACGCGGAGTTTTATTCCCAGCTCCCTCCGTCTTTAACTGGCCTTAGGTCTTGGGCCTCTCACTTAACACTGTCGCTCTCAGTTTTCTCATCTCAAAAATGGGAAGGTCAGAATAGAAGACCTAAGTTCCTTCCATGTATGCCATTCTAACATAAGTTATCAGGCAGTCAGTGGAGTTGTTTGTTCTTCAAATCGCTCGCTCTTTCCTAACACACAATTACCAGATACTATTTTGCACCATAAACGTAATTTAGAGAGATCAACCTTGCCCAACATGTCCCTTAACTACGTCCCTGAGAACAGTAAGCACTAGGAGAGACAAGCAGTATTGTGAGGTAGTTCTGTGTTTGTGTCTTAGGTTTATAAGGTGGTTTTAGCATTACGTCAGTCCTTGGCTCTGTGCAGCTACGTATGACGTCAGCACACACGTGGAAATCTGAAACATACTTTTCTCTAGCATATTCCTAAACTTGTGAATCACTTGGGCCATTCCAATGATCTACTGGGAGAATTTTTCAACATTTTTATGAGATATTCCTAGGGCAATATGCTGGATTGCTAGAAATTAATCCTGTGATAGCAATTTTTTCATTAATTTATAAACATCTTCATAAATGTCCATCAACTTTAAATTGAAGTATTTTCCTGAATCATCTCCATGAAATAACAAAAGGGATAGATTTGGGGGGTTAAGAATAATCAAGGATATTATATATATATAATTGTTCCAGGGTTACTTCTAGAATTGTAAGCATGTTACAATGAAATTTTAATGATGGTATTTTTTAAAAACACAGTTTCAGGTTTTCTAAAACTCTGTACTTTAAGACATCAAATTGGGTTAGAAGGCTAGGAAAAGGAAGAAGGTACACAGAATTTGAGCTTAATTTTTTTTCTAATATTTAAATATGGATTTGACCAAAAAGATCAAGATTTTGCCGCTTTTTCCTTTCCTAAGAGTGAACACGGAGGCAAAGTAGACAGTGTCAGGCCTGAGTTTGAATATCTTTACTAGTAGTAATCTGCCAGTTTACCTTGGACAATTTGCTAAACGTTCTGAGTAAGAGCTGACTTGTGATAAGTATGGTGCCTTGCTAACAAACACAATTGCTATATTATATTTTGCATCAGAAAGCATCCTTGAGCAAAATAGGTTGTACATGCGCACAAAAGTACATTGACTCTTAAGCCTGAGAAAATTAAGAGAAAGCCTGTTTCAACTGTGCTAACCACACAAAACATGAAGAAAATGTCAAAATATTTTTTCCTACTTGTTTGAGCACTATTTTTAGATGGTTTTTGAATAGAGAACACATATTTGTTAAAGGCGCCGAATTCATTCCAGATGGAGGCTTTGCTATGAAGTTATGGGATGCAAAAGATCTGGTTTTCCTTTGTTAAGAAAAACCAGAGAGAAGCTGATCAGCTGAAAAATCAAGGTTAGCCAAGCCCAGGCCTAAGAATCTCCACAAATATTTTATAATCATTTTTAACACATTTAGAACAGAGCTCTCTTCAAAACTAAAACAGAATAAAGAACAAAATCAAAGAGAGGGAGGGAGAGTGGGAGGAAGGAGGAGGGAGAGAAAGAGAGAAGTTTAGTACTTTTTGATCTCTTTCTACTCCATTTACACCCTCCCCTGGTGAAAATGCATCTCCCTGAAAACCCAGCTCTGAGTTGGGTGGTTACAGGGCTTCGCCTTTGGAATGCTCACACTTCAGACGTGACAGACGTTGTACAATGGGCAGTCCCAGAGTTACGAGTTTCTCCCACATACCAAATACATTAAGTAGCAGCAGAGTGCTTGGAAGAGCTTTGGCACGGGGCCACTCTGTAACAGGAACTTGCTTGGCAAAGAGCTGCTTTAAGCACATTTGCTGCTAGCAGAGTTGTAGCAATTTCTTTCCCTCTTAGCTCCTTGAAACTGACATGGGTGGGCCAGTTCTTTGAGGATGTCCATCACTGAACAAAATGCAAACGCCAGACCTTCTAGAATATGCCACATGGGCTCTGTCCACAATTTCTGCTAACTGATTCTCTCCCTGCTCATGCCAACACGCATTATATATGTACATACCACATTCGATTCTCTTCTGTATGAGCTGAGACTTAAAATATTATAGTAGTAAGTATTATCATTGGAGATTAAATCAAAACTAGGAAGGAGGTAAATACTGTCTGCTTTATCACAAAACTGGCAAAATCAGATATGTTAGGCTTTTGTAGGAAGAATGAAACACCTACAACACTGATAGTGTAGAATTGTAGCAGTTAACCATTTTAAAAATGTCAAACATAACTGGAAAGCAGGTTTCATTTTCCAGTATGTTAACAGCAAAAAAGGCGAACCTATAGTCAGGAGGATAATGCCTGCTATTAAAACATAACTGATAAATGTTACAAAAAGAGTATTTGTCATCAAACAATGCTTCCATTGTAAAACAATTCCAACCTATGCATGAAAGATGCCAAACACTAGTATAGCATTCAATTTGATACTGGAGTTTTATCATGTTATTTCATGCGAAGAAGAATTATATACTCAATCTGTCTGACAGCTTTGCATATAAAGGACAGTTTCTGCATGACAAATGTGGTGAGGTTATTAAGTTACCAATACACTGCCAAGACATATTGTCTCAGCGACAGCAGACCCAAAATATTTTCAAATGATTTTTTTTAAAGGGCAGTGCGGGAAAGCCTGAACAACCACGTGTTCTGACTTTAATAAAAGTCACAACTGCGGCAACATTTACCTTATATCTAATTAGAACAAATCATTCATAAGCCTCATTTAGCCCATATTTAGTCTGTCACAGACTTTTATTTTTTGAAGTAGTTGGCAATATTAGTTTTTGATTTATCATCTGCTGCCTCATAGCTGCAAAATTAAAAAAAAAAAAAACTATTAAACTGGATATAAAAACAGACCACCTTTTGTTTTTTAAAAAATATAGAGACATGAGAGTCTTTACAAACATTCTCGTAGGATGGGAAAAAACAAACTATTAAATAATGCAAAAGATTACTTTAAGAGAATATTTACTCAAAATTAGGAACAGAAAATAATTCAAACAGATTAGCCTCCTGATTTCTTTATGTTCTTGAAGACACCTTTATTCTCAATCTTGATACAAACTAAGTTATATTTGCATTGCAAACAGGAATTGTGAAAAGCTTAGATAATAAGCATGTATATTAAAAATAAAAGGATAATGTAACAACTAGGGCTCTCTATTAACATTATTAACTAGTACCACTGTTAAGGAGCACTTGCTAGGTGTCAGGTATTATGCTAAGCAATTTAGGCATAATTTTTTTCATTCTTACATCAACTCTCCAATGTAGTGCCATTGTACAGATTAGGAAAATAAAAAATAAACTATATAACTTGCCTAAAGTCATGGGGCTGGATGCAAACTCAAGTCTCTCTGATTACAGAAGCACTGAGCTCTTAACTATTCTTTTACCAAATTTCCTTGCTCCACTGGATCGGAGGGGAAATTTCCTGACATAAATGAAAACTATATAGGGTTGTCAGACTATCCAATGAAGAACTGTCAGTCATATCAAAGATCAGAACCCAGCCATACTAGAACAACAAAGACCACTTTGCATCTCTGTTATTTGACAACTATGCAATGGAGACACAACTTAGTCACATGCACCCCTCTTTGTTGAATATTTCAAGACTCATCCACCCCAATTACAGGGAAAATTGCCAGCTGAGAACAGGGGCTGTTGCTAAATTGCCTTAAGTGTAGCCTCATTATAAATTTAAGAGTTACATTTTCCCATAGATTGAAAGTAGTTCTGTTTTGTTTCCCCTTCCTCCAATATGGTCTAGAGTTAAAGAAGAATGGGTTCATGTACTGGAATTTTTCTTAATGTATATTTCTTATGTAGCCCCATGACTTCTTTAAGCCACCTTCCCAGCACTGAATGTTACATGTGCTGACACTGCATAGTATTGCCACTGCTTTCTAATTGGGCAGAAAACTCTGAGAGTGCTGGGTGCCAGTGGCCACTGACTATCTCAGCTTTGGTGATAAGAATAAGAGAAATAATCTACCAGGTAGTATTATGTCACGAAAAGGGCATACAACTGATCTGAAGACAGACTAAGTTACAGTTTTAGAGTTTGCCAAAACCATTTTCCTTAATTTTTCTGATATAAAAGTAGCATATGCAAATATTACTATACACACAGACAATACACTCATGCACATGGACAAATTTAAGAGAATATCAACCAAATGGAAAAAAAAAATACATGGTCATTGAGTAAAAGGTTAAGTTTTCCTGTTACTAACATTTTTCAATATTTATTTCCCATTACTGAAATGTTTCCATATTTAACAGAGTAGCTGAGAAAATAATAACAAGCAAAATCATACACTCATCTACTAGAGTATGAAGTCATCCTATAACAATGTCATTATTTAATTATACTTTGAATTCTCATTTCAAAGTCATCCTGCTAATGATTGCAGGAACATGCAAAATAAATACAACTTCCTTATTTTTCAGTGTTATCAATTATGTATTTGGAAAATAGATTTTTGTGCTCACAAGAAATATAGTACCAAGTTCATCTGATCCTTGTTTTATCTATTCAACATTAATTTGAAAAACATTTATGGAGCACTGATTGTGTGCAAGGCACACTTAGCATATGACTGGATGTTTCAGGTATTCATTTGAAGAGTTCAGAACTGAAGGAAACAGTGACATGACAATGAGTGTGCTGTTCTAAATTTCAGTAATCGCTTCTGGAACATTCATGACCAGGCAAGTTGTCCTTCGTGCCCCTAGGCTAATTTGACATTACATTCAGGTCAGCTTTCATTCTTGGAAAGATACTCATTTCTAAGATAAAGCATGTTTCTCAGTTAATATTCCTAAAGTATTTGAGAAAGACACACACAGAGAGACAGAAAGAGAGAGAGACAGAGAGAATAGACTGGAAAAACCATTCTATTTGTGAATAAAGACCCAAAGGAAAGAGCAAAAGGAGGTGAGAGAATGATCATGACCAGTTCTTGTTGTTTTGTCCCCAAATGCATCACTTCCTTCCTACATTGCCATTGGTTCTTGATTATTCTGATATTCCGATATTTACTGATTTGAGAATATAAAATTTTATTGGACTTAAATCAGACAGTGTTTCAGGAGCTGAACTGAATGAACTGAAACTAAAGTGGCTAATCAAAGTGAAACAACCATAGAACTTCACCACGAACATAGATGCTTAAGTCCTTTCAAGCAGATTTCGGAAGGTGCACAAGAGATGTGGCACTTGAGGAAAATTCCAGAAAAAAGAAGCCATTTGGGGTTTTAATACCAAGCGGGCTTTGCAATTTCAGAAAACTCAAAGTAATATTATGGACAAGACCTTTTCAATCTTGGAACAGAATTTGTGATATCATGGGCAGGATTAGATGTGTTTATCATGAGAAAAGCATCCATGAAATCAGGTCAGTTAACCACACGAGGCTGAGGAGCCCAACGGTCATATTCTAGGTAGATCACAGAACAAGGACTGGTGTCTTCAGTCTGGTTCCCTAGAAGCAATGTCCAAGATGAGGATGGCCAAGATTTATTAAAGAAGTGCCCCCAGGATAAACTGATAAGGGTAGAGGGCATGACAGGAACGGGAAAGAAGCCAAGCAAGAGTACTTTTTCAAGTGAAGTGCTATGGAGAATAGCTTCAGTTTGATCCCACTGGGGAGCTACAGACTGTAAGTTGCATGTTAGAGTCTGTCCCAATTTAAGGCAAGGGAGCAGAGCCTTCATACACACCAGAGGGGACATGAACTTCTAGGCACCTCAGTTCTTCAGTAGTCCTAGGGCAGTCCTCTGAAGAAAGTCCCAAGTGCTGGCCAGCACAAGCAAAGCATCCAGAGGCTGGGTGATGGGAGCACAGAAATGATGAAAGGGATTCAAGGAAATATGAGTAGAGTGTCAACACTGGGTAGTGCACAGACAGATGAAAAATGGGTAAGGATGCTCTTTATTTAATCACCATAGCCATTCTTTTCTGGGACAATTCCTGGACCACACTCTCCTAGGATAGGTCCAGTCAATGCCCTTGTCCCAACACTAGCACAAACACGCCAGGATAGCCCCTAAATCACTGCATTAATCTAACACTATCATTAGAGCATACAGAAAGGGAAGAACACTACTGGCTGTGAAATTCATATGTCTGCAAAGCAATTTCATCCCAGTGGCACAAGCAATTCAATCACCACCCCGGTGCTGCAGATTTAATAGCTTAATTTTCTATGGACTGACAACGTCCATCCTAACAAGCCCCTTGCGGAATGCCTCAGGACAACGCTGCACAACACATCATTTGGTGCTGTGTGCTTACATAATTACTCCCCCTCTAGAAGCATTTCACAGAGTGGGCAGGGAGGAATGAGTTAGCAGGGGAAACTTAAGCACTGCTTCAATATTTAGAGAACATAAGGTATTATTATAGGATTAATAAGCAAGCCTAGTTCAGCAATAGGGAAGGCTGCCAAGGGAGGCTGTGGAATTACTATCACTGGAGATAATGAAGGCTGAGAATAGATACCCACCCAGAATGGATTTTATAGACAATAAAAATCTATCCCACTATTCTAGAAAAGGGGATGAGCTATGTGTTTCACTGTAGGTCTCTTCCAGCCCAAATGATTTCATAAATTAGATAAAGCAGTTTAGTTTAAAATATTACTTATTAAGTATTACTTATTCCAAAGTGTCCCCAGTATAGGAGTGGTTGAATGCAGAAGCTAGTGAATGACATACATAACTGGCATTATAAACCACAGCTAGCACCTATAAACAAACACCCACTCTGAAAACAGGACAATGGGAATCCAGGAAGGCAGACTTTTGCAATGTAGAGAAATAGAGACCAAAATACCACATCGTTGTATATTTGAACTTCAGGTATTTGGGAGCCCTAATGAGCAACAGTTGCAAGTATTGAGTTTGAGCTTTGTTCAAACGCTGTCTGAAGTCTCCGGTGTAGAGACAGAGCTCTGAATATCTAGTCTATTCCAGTGATAGTGCCTAGTGATGTCATAGAGGATGATGTGAATTTCACATAGATTTGAATAGTTGCATAGGACAGACTGTTCCAGAAGTTGGAGGAATAAATAAGTTTTTAAAGTATCCTGTGAATGTGACAAGAGGTTCAAATTTACCAAGTCTGATCATGGTCTCTTTAGGTCAGGAACAAAATTTTAAAATTTCTTTAGGGAGAAGGCCAGATCACCACTCAGGTGCTGGGTCTGTGGTTAATCAGGCATTGTACCTGCCTTACTGCATGGCACACTGAAACAGTTTTCTTTGAATGAGTGAATTGAGACAATGATAAATCTACCTAGTTAATACTCTGTAGCTGCCTCTGCCCAAAAGAGGGGCAGAGAGAATAAGAGATTTCTCTAAACCTTATCCAGTTTTCTATGATGCTATTTTATGATTCAACTCCTAGTAGATTATTTCTTTTGGTTTCATTCTAAGTCTTTTAATAAATCCTCTTGCTGGGGAACTAATTCTGTGGCTTTCATTGTATATGCACTGGACACATGCTAACTATAGAATCTGCTGGGATTTTTAAATTTTAATTTCTGATCTTAGAGCAACACAATAAATTACTGGAACCTCTCAACCACCTGCCCTACCAAATTTTAATTACACCATGAGCTCTGGAGAATTGTATATACATTTTAAAGCCCATATGCTTACTTGTAATTGGTTCATGCAAATGTAGATGTGGCTGTGCCCTGAAACCAAAAGGGTTAGCTTCAAAAAACTGGAGAAATTTTAACTGAATTATAGAGGGAAAAATATATGTTGTGAAATTAATACCCCAAAACACCTATGATGCCTATATACTGGCACTGAACACAACCTTAATTTACTTTTAAAAGTAAAGAAGCTATATTGATTTGAATTTCAGAAAATTGATAAAAACATAAAATCATAACTATACATTTGACAAAAATATTTCAAATGATAAACTATAATTAAAAATTATTATTTTTAGATCTGAACAGTCTTTCATTTTTCAAAAATATTTATTCAGTACCTATTATGTGCAAAACACTATACTAGAAACTGATGATACAATAAGTGAGCTGAAGAATGTTCTCCGCATTATGGGGCTCTTGGATTAGTGAGGAATGAAGACTAACCAAATAATCATGTAAACAAATGTGAACTTGAAATTGTGGCAAGGGTTGGAAAGTAAGCAGTGCCCTGAGCACCTACATAGGAGGATCTGACGCAGCCAAGAAGGTCAGGGAAGGCTTGCATGAGGAAGGAAGACTTGAATTGAGATTAGAAGGAAAGACAGAAACTAACTAAGCGAAGAAAGGAGAGAACACTTTCTGGGCCATGAAAATACTAGTGGCATTAACTACCAGTAAACTTACCTAGAGGTTGGCGGAAAGGAGGACATATTCCAGAGTTTTTAAATCATCTAACTATTGCATGGAACCTGTGGAAAGCAACAGATCAATCCTAATTCTGGAATGAAGAATTGCATGGTAGGGGATAGTGGAAATTAAAAGGAATTACCATATCTATTTTTTTTGTTTAACCTCACAAGCTTTAAAATTTCATTTCAATTTATTCACGTCTACAGAAAACATATCTATCACTTCTAACAAATAATCACCATCTCACCATTCTCAAAAACTTTCATTTCAACGTTTTAAAGTCATTCCCACTGTCATATACTCCTGGTTTAATAGAAAAGTTGCTCATTTCTGAAATCTAATGCACAATAAGTCAAAGATTTTATAGTACTACTAAGCCACTTGAACATGCTACATTGTGTAAATGGAGGTGCACTTTGAAAATAGTTGAAGGGCAGTTGCACTGTGTGACACCATTAGCAAGACAATAATGTCTATAATAATAGACTAGACTACAGTAGGTCCCACTAAGTGAGCATACTGCTAAATGATGCCATTTTCTTTCTTTCTTTGGTCATAAATAATCATTTATTGATAAAAGAAGAAGGAAAGCACCCAACAACTAAGATGCAGAAATGAATATTGCTTTTTCTCAACCTCTAAAAAGCACTCCAAAGTGATGAATAATACTTCTTTGGTGCTAATTTTGATGAACTGAAAAGGCAGTAATGAGTCACACATAAATACTAGCTTTTATTATGAGCTACAAAACAAGGAGACTAATTCTTGGAGGAGATAAAGATATAGTGAGTAAAACACCCCTTTGTAGTAAAACTCTCCAACTCTGAGTACCACTTTAATGTATATGTGCAATCAATGAAACCCACATACCAACAAAGAATTCACGGTCTAGGATGAGTATTTACTCCGTGATCATTTAATATTTTTCAACAAAGGTAAAAGTCCAATTTAGATAGGCTAGGCTAACAGGCTATTATTTTTCCAGATTAGGGAAAACAATAATATTAGTAATAATATTAAGTAACAGGAGGAGAAGGAAAAGGAGAAGAGGAAGAGGTAAGAGAAACAAACCTCTCATTTATCATATACTCAGAATTTTCAGATTTACTTTTTGGAGAACGCTCAACTCTGTCTACAGTATAGAGAGAGCCTGAATTTTTATAATTAAATATGAACATAGGACTTCAAAGCAACAGGAAGGACCAAGTTTTTTTCAGGCATAATTAACAAAAAGACAACACAATTCACACTAACACATTGTCTTAATCATCATCTAAATAAACACAAATATGAAGCAAAAGAGATAATCAAAGAGAACCTGGTGGAATACATTCAAAACTAAACCTTGTCCTTATTGCAAATAGTGAAGAAATTGGAGAGTTTGCTTTAAACTTTCAACTTTCAGGTCAAAATGTAAAGGCACTTTTCCCCCCACTCCCAAGATCTTTCACAATAGACTTCCATCTTTTTAAAAAGGATTTTTAAAAAACTTCTTCCTGGGACCAGCCCTGTGATCTAGTGGTTAAGTTCTGCACACTCCACTTTGGCAGCCCGGGTTCAGTTCCTGGGTGGGGACATACACCACTTGTTGGCAGCCATGCTGTGGCAGCAACCCACATACAAAATAGAGGAAGATTGGCACTGATATTAGCTCAGGGAAGATCTTCCTCAGCAAAAAAAAAAACAAAACAAAAACAAAACTTCTTCCTTACAGAAAAGGATTCGAAGAGTGAAATTGAGGTATTACTCAATATACTGATATTTACTAAGCATAAAAGTACATATCAAACACTGGGTTAAGCATAGGGAACACAAGGGTAACCAAGACCTGGTCTCTGATGTCAAGCACTCACTAGTTAGTAGCAAAAGCAGTCACATAAACAAATATCTGAAATATACCATAAAAAGTACAATTATAATAGGGAGAGTTATGCGGGACCATGGAAACATAAATAAGAGAAAAATTAATTTTGGATGGCTGGACTCAGAGCTACAGAGAGAAGACTTATTTGTGTGGAAACTTTATATCGTAATAAGATGTCTGAAAGACACAGAAGATGGAGAAGGTCCTTCTTGGTAAACAGAAAGTCATTATCAAAGTCATGAAGACCTGTTGGGAAGTACAATCTGGGGAAAGAACAGGTACAGAGTGTTTGTGCAAATAATCAGTGGCTGGAGGTGAGAATGGGGCTGAATTGCATGCCTTTCCAAGGAATTTAGTCCATATTTATTCTGTAAGCAGTGAAGAGAGATGGTATGTGTAATGGTTAATTTTATATGTCAAGTTGACTGGACTAAGGGATGCCCCGAGAGCTGGTAAAACATTATTTTGGAGCATGTCTGTGAGGGTGTTTCTGGAAGAGATTAGCATTCGATTCAGTAGACTGAGTAAAGAAGATCCATCCTCACCAATGTGGGTGGCATCATCCAATCCCTTGAGGGCCCGAACACAACAAAAAGGTGAAAAAGGGTGAATTCTCTTTCTTCTTGACCTGGGATGTCCCTCCCTTACCCCATCACAGGCTTTCAGGCCTCAGACTGGGAGTTACACAGTCAGCTCCCCTGGTTCTCAGGCCTTTGGACTGGGACTGAATTACACCACCAGCTTTATTATTTCTCCAGTTTGCAGATGGCAAACTGGGGGACTTCTAGGCCTCCATAGCTGCTTGAGCTAATTCCTATAATACATCCCCTCTTATATCTATCTATCTATCTATCTATCTATCTATCTATCTATCTATCTATCTATCTATCTATCTATCTATCTATCTATCTATCTATCTATCTATCTATCTATCTATCTATCATCTATCTATCTATCTATCTATCTATCTATCTATCTATCTATCTATCTATCTATCTATCTATCTATCTATCCTATTGGTTCTGTTTCTCTGGAGAACCCTGTCTAATACAGGGTGAATTTACTCAAGAGTAACATGATCCAAACTGCCTTGGAGAAAGATAAATTTGGTGGCAATGAGGACTTCAGACTCACAAGGAAAGCCTGGAATTCACAGTGACTTCTCAGAACACTATAATCCCAGTGGTAGATTATGAGGGCTATGTGCAAAGTTAATAAAGCTTGGATGGAAAGGTAATTCAAGAGTAGAATTGCCACACTTCACAGTACTACCCAGGTGGCCAAGGAAAATGAATGAAATAAGACTCCAAGGGTTTCTATAGCACAAAAGAGAAATGAAATAATACTTTAAGGGTATAATTGCTCGGGAAATCTGGTGATGGATTTTTTTGATGCCTTAACTAAGATAAACACTCTATTAAAATATATGAAACTGCCAATATTCAAGAGTTTTTTGGTCTCTGAAAATGACAATTTTACACGATTCAAACCGTAAGCAACTAATATGCTAGCAGGGAACCCATGAGTTTGGACAAATGTACCAGCCATGTTAATTCTTTATATTTTTTTAGCATTTAATGGGTCAGTGGTTTTTTTTCTTCCAACTGAATCTTACCTTGGCTTTTGAGGCTTACACTATTATATTTAATTTTTGAATAGATAACATATTAACATGTTTTTACTTTAATAAATACAAAAAGGCATAAATAATGAAATCTCTCCTCCCACTATTCCTAGTCCACCCTCCCCCCGATACCCACGAGTAGCTTCCTATGTTTCCTACACAAACTTTTTGCGTGTTTACTAGTTAAAATAAAAAAGCAAAAATAGAATCTTATTCCTCACCACCTTTTTTACAAAAGGAAGTACAAAATACAAACTGTTCTGCACTTAGCTTTTTTCACGTAACAAAATGTCTTGGAGATATATGCAAACTAATACATAGAGTGCTTTCTGACTCTTTTCTATAGTTGCATAGTGTTCCATTATATGGACATGCCATCGTTTATTCAACTTGTCCTCTACTGAGGGACATTTGAGTTGTTGGCAATCTTTTCGTATTACAAACAACGCTGCAATTAATAACCATCGTATGTATCCTCTCACCTGTGTGCAAATAGATCTGTGGGATAAATCTCCACAAATGGAGATCTAGTTTTCATAACCAAAAAATAAATAAATAAAAGTAGAAGAATGATAACAGTGAGAAAAAAAGAAAATAAAAGAACTAATGAGAAGGAAGAAAAGAAAGGCAGACTAGGAAAGACAAAAACAAGGAAGGAAAGAGAAAGCGGAAAAAGGAGAGAAAAAATAAGTAAGAGAGGGGAAAGCTCTTGACTTCTATAAGATCTTATGAGGGAAGTGATTAAACTGGAGTGCAGGGGGTGGGGGGTTTAATGGAAGGGCACATGGGAAACATCAGGGCGCTCTACAATGCTGAGAGAACATAACAAGGAAGTGACTCTTCCTGTCCAAACAATCCTGCCCACTATAGCAACACAGAAGAAATAAGTTCCAAGGCTAAAAATACAGCACGTAGAGGCAGACGTCTCTGAACAGGGCCCAGGACATGGCCATTCCAGGTTATCTAGCAAGTGAGCCATCCAGACGGAAGCCACGTGTTTTGAAAAAGGACCAACTACATACAAAGACCTGGCTCTTGAGGCAAATGTAAATCATATTAGTCAAAACTGTGCATAACCTATAAATAATTAAGAGGCCTTAACTATAGGAGCAGTGCAAATAGAAGGGGACAAAGACGAGATCGAAGAAGGAAAGAAGAACCCAGACCAGACCAAAAACCTGTGCCTCTTTGCTCAGCCACAGAGAATGATGCTTCCAACTGGGTCCCTCCCGAGCAAAATGAAAGGTTAAAGTCAGTGTTCATGACTTGCTTTATTATAGAAGTGCATTTAACTTCACTGCACAGTAAAATCAACGTTATTCCCACTCCAGTAAGTTTCTTTGTCCTCTTAACCAAGTCCAGAGTTAAAAATAAAAACAAAGTAAAAAAAATCTCTAGGTATTGTTAAAGATAGTGATTTATCACGCAGCGAGTTTATTTCCATGCAGAATGGGCAAATCCAAGAAAACAGGCCCCATTTCAGAACCCTGTTTGAACAAGGGTAATATCTGACTGGATGTGCTACTTTACTGGCTTCATTAGCTTTTTCCGAAAATGCCTACAACAGCATAATGCCTTAAAAAGCTTATTTCATGCCTGAAAGCATTGCTATGCTTAAATGGAAGTCATGGGGGAATGAAAAGAAAGAGTGTAAATGATAATAAGAGATACTAAATAGTTGATTTTTAACATTTCATCTAGAACTCATCCACCCACATTTCAGGAGAGAAAGGAGAAAGGAAAGAACCAAGAGATAACAGATGTGTTATGGCCTCTAACTTTTGTTTCTTTCTATCATTCATTTTACTCCATATACTGGAGTTAAACACGCACTTTAGGTCACGTAAAGATTGGAATAATGTACATAATACAGAAGATCTGAACCTCAGCATTTTCCAAATTCCAGTTATCCCGGTCGCAAATTTGCCAAATTATCAACACTGCTCTGTCTAAAAATTCAAAAGATGAAAACAATAATATGAGCTAGTGTACAGCTTTGGTTTTTTTTTACTACGGTAATTGTAGATAATTCTGGAATTATTATAAATTCTATTGTGTTGTGCAGGTCTATTACAAAAAATCAACTTTCCGTGAAAAAATAAAGTATATGCCTATTTTTATTAGAAAAAATAATTTATATATACACTGTATGCCTGTCATCACGATAATCATTGATATACATAAAATGTTCGATATCAGAGCAGCACCTTCAGAAATAGAGACTTCACGAGTGACATTCCGTCTGAGTCTCAGCCTTTCTTGATTGCTCTTGATATTAACAGCACCAACTTCTGCTTGGTTCTACAGGATGAGACTAGAATTTGATGGTCTCCATGGTGATGCCAAGTCCAGTTCTTGGCACGCGGTGTGCACTTAAATAACGCTTATTAGATGAATGAATGATTTCTAGCAAGAAATGTCAAAAACATAACCTTCAAACCATGGGCTGCTCCAGAGTTCTAAGCAGCCCCACAAATTCTCCACACTATTCATTCAGTGGTAAAGGGGTGCTACTCTATTTAGCTTAAGTAGCTAAAGAGCTTATAGCAATCATTTATAATCCCTCTCCATGGCTTGGGCTTTAAGTATCTTCCAATGCCCATGGAAATTAACACCAGGGAACTATCTACAAATCCTTTGCATATAGTGGGGTTTCCTTATATGACATATTTCCTGAAAGAGACCAGTAGCTGAAGTGTGGCCATTTTTTTTCAACATACGAAAAATTACTGGCATGGCAACTGACTTGATCTGGACTAGATAGTTTAAGAGAATTACAGTCAAGAAGAGCAAGACTAAGATTTTCTATCCATAAAATGCACTCCTTATATTCACCAGATCAATCTGAATGTTAAAGAACGAACTTTTTAAATCATGTCTATGGCATGTGCAGGCTCACATTAGATGATAAACGTTTCAAAATATTACTATATTTTACTGCATCCAAAGGGATTACAGCTTAATTAGACTTCATATATTTATACGTAAATAAAGGCAACTTCTGGGTGGACTAAATGCAAAGAAACAGAAAACATTTTCACTAGATTAGAAACGAACTTCTCATAGCCCTAGTGCCTCGTATGATGTCTGGCTCTTGGTGGGGATAGAGTAAATGTTGGTTGACTCAAAAAAGAAAGGAGGTAGGAAAGAACAGAAGAAAAGAAAGAAGAAGAACTCTTCACACAGGGAGTATGCTGTAGAAATTCTATAAAACACTAACCATAGTACCTGGCAAAATCACTGTTAATTATTTTTCCACTTTTTCATCACGTGTTCTTGGGCATTTTTGTCATTAAAGCCACTTGGGATCCATTATAATATCTAACTTTTAAAAATCAAGAAATAAAATAATGCATTAAACATGTTTTTCTTCTTAAAAGAAGTTTAGAGCCACTTAGTGTTACTGAGGAAGGGGGCATAGCAGTTAGAAGAGAAGGGACAAATGTGCCCATGACTCAAACTCTAGTAGTTGTGGCCCTAAGCTGAACACCTCCAGCCAGCTTAGTGGCTTTGACCTTTATAAATGTATAAATTTGCTTTCATTTTTAGTTATGTAACTAATTATTTGCATCCTCAATGGAGCTCTAGTTGAAAGGCAGGAAGCATATGGAACTCGTGTTGAGACAGAACTTGCATTCATCTTATATAATACAGTTGACTAGTATTTCATAGTCAACTGTAAGAAGAAAAGAACACATGTTGACATATTTCCAATTTGAGTCTTCATTTATAAGGAATAAAAACTATACACACCAGCAATATGTAACAAGTTGAGAAAGCACACAACCGGAAATTTGCCCCTTATCTCATCACTTAGATATAACTTATGAAAATTATAGAATTTAGCCACACAAAACACAGTGTAACCTGAAATCTTTTTGTGGTCAAATTATTATTACATTTTTCTTATAAATTTTTTTAAAAAGTTAACTTTGAAAATAGTTGAACAGGGTACATCATTTGTTAAATGGAAAACGGTACAAACTTGTGTTGTTATTTCATTTTATTATAGACGAGACGATAATATTAAAACAATTATGTTTAATTCCTAAGGAAGTTCCTAGGATCATATATTGAGGGCTAATATATCATAAAAGTTTGGGAAGCATTGCCTGGTAAAACAAAGGCAAAGTGACTATTTGGAGGTTATTCAGGTTGTAAATGAAGGAAAAGCTCTACGAGATTCTATCTTCAAACGCCTGCACCATGACATGAATGGGAGATCTAGGAGTCATTTGGAGCCTGTATTGGCTAAGTAGTCAGCCTTAGCAGTCTAGTGGTTAAGATTCCGCACTTTCACTGCAGTGGCCTGGGTTTGTTTCCCATTCAGGGAACCACATCACTGGTCTGTCAGTTGTCATACTGTGGCGGCTGCATGTTGCTGTGATGCTGAAAGCTATGCCACTGATATTTCAAATACCAGCAGGGTCACCCATGGTGGACAGGTTTCAGCAGAGCTTCCAGACTAAGACAGACTAGGAAGAAGGAGCTGCCACCCACTTTTGAAAAAATTGGCCATGAAAACCCTATGAATAGCGGCAGAGCATTGTCTGATACAGCACGGGAAGGTGAGAGGATGGGGCAAAATGACTGAGCAGGGTTCCACTCTGCTGCACACAGGGTTGCTAGGAGTCAGAATCAACTCAACAGCACTAACAAAAATTGGCTAAGTATTGTGTACCATAATTCAATCCTTCCTCAAAACATACTGGTGTTGCAGGACAGTGGACAAAGCTCAAAGACTTTCCCAAGATCTTAGAAACAAAGAGCACTGGAGCCATGGTTTATATTGTATCCTCTCTGACTTCAAAACCTATTCTTTTCAATATGTCACATTCTATTTACCTCACCTTTTTGTGACAGGATATTTTTATCTGGCATTTTAGTGTCTCTTAGTAGCCTCTACTTAGAAAAACTACATTTATCTATTCAAACTCTTAATTCATAACTAAAAACAATATCCTTTCTCCAATGCACTCCTGATGACTACAAGGGCCTGAATAGCAAAGTCATGACCTTGCTGATAAGTAGCTAACATAAAATAGAAAACCAAGTCAGCAAATGCTTCTTTTAAAAATATTCCTCTGTAAGTGAATAAAATTCTCTTTGATTATTATTTCCAGGAATTAAGCACCTCCAAGTGATATATGCATATCTGCAAATTTTTCTCCATGATAGTATAAATGTCTCCATTTATATGTTTAGAAAGTTTCTAAGAGGGAAGATTTTCTAGTTTATTAAATGACAAATGGCACCTTTCACCTTTGGAGAAAACATTTCTCATGAAATTCCTTGAGAACATTTTCAAGAAGTTTGATATTTAAGAGTTAAAATAAAATCAGGCATTCTGAACAATTCAGAGAACTCCGAATTTACAAGGTCCTCCTATCTTATAGAACCTCTGTCCCTTCCCATCCACTCAACTGTGGTCTGATCTCAGAGTGAAATTAACTCCTTTTTAACCTAAAAGTAACCCAGCATCTTGCGCAAAGGTGATCTAGGTAGACTATTGGATGTCTCACCAGAGAAAACAAAACCATGGACTTAGAGGGAAAGGACTCAAAGAAGTAAATCAGTTGCCTCCATGTACATAGTAGGGACTGAAGTTCAGAGAGGTTAACTGACTTGATCCCAGTCACAAAGATTGTTATGGTCAGCACCAGGTTTAATACCCAAGTCTCCAGAATCTCAAAACTGATTCCCTCTCCCATGTGCCTGCCAGAACATTATTGCGGGAGGTTTGAAAGGACGGGGTTTTAGGAGGAGAGGGTGCTAGTTGACTGAGTCATTACCTCCTACACCTCCCCTGACAGCATCTCCGCCCCTTTTCATATACAGTCAAACTAGTATAAATCAAGGGAAAATTGTTCACAAGAACTAGGCAGGCTGAGCATGTCCCCAAGTCTCAAGAGGGGACATACAATTGAAATGAGATAAAGAAAATATTCTCTCAGCACTTGGAAAGTGAATTCCATTTAGGGAGAGGAGGCCTGCCTTTATTTTGAAGGTCAGACCCTAAAGCCCATGGAAATGCCCTGAATGAGGCAAGGGAAGAGTTTTGCGGCCATGTGACCTGGAGTCGGCATGAAGGAATGCCATGGAATAGGTAGAGTGAATCCTTCCCTTAACCTATACCACTTTGTTCCAAGTTATGGTGCTACATTCCCCAGCTTAGCATCTCAACCTTTGAGTTCTGGCCTCTGGCTTTATCCTTAGCTTCTACCCCTACCACCTACCCCTCAGGTCCCATTGCTCAAGACATGCTGAAGTATTTGTCATTACTCAAATACCTGGTGCGGTTTCATGTCTCCTTGACTTTTTACAGGTTACAATGCTGTCTCATTGCTTCTTTAACCAGCAATCCCACTTGTTCTTCAAAATTCAGTCTAAATATAGGTTCCTCCAGGGGATGTTCCCTGAATCTCATTTTGATGCCCTTATGCTCTCCTAGTATTCTGTTCATGCTTCTATTATAGCACTGATAAAAATGTAATGTAATCATTGATTTGCATATTTATTACTTACTATAAGCCTCTGGAGGTTTGGGATCTTGTATCACTCGACTTTGTATCCCTGGCACGTAGCACAATACCTGGCCCACAGTCGGCACTCGATAAGTGATGAATGTGTGAATGAATTAATGAAATGCCAAAAGACAGGAGCTAGTCCATGATTGCCTACATTGGCTGTGACTTTGGGCAAATCACAAACTCTATTTGATCATACAGAGTTAATCACTTAGAACTAATTATTCATCAGTGTCAGAGGATGACATATTTCATTGGAAGGGGCTCTTGTATTTGATGAGTTAAAACAATGAGGACCTTGCATTTTGAGGGCTTTCAAGAAGTGAGATATCGGCCAGCTCACGCATAAGGCCTTCCATTTTGCTTATGCAGTACTTCTTCCTCTTCCTATTGCTATTGCTTACAGTACCCTTGTTAGGACCTTCTACAGCTTTGTGAATCTTCATTTTGACTTGCAACTGATGCTCAGCGACTTCAGTTCCTATATTCCTAGTTCACAAGATTCCTGACAGTCTATTTTATGAACCTAAGAAAAAGTTAGCCAAATTAAACCATGAGGGATTATTTAAGACGGGTACTGCAGAAAATACAAGCTTTTCTTTGAAATATAGTAAAAACACCAAATTGTTATGAATATCACCAATGCCTGGTTTTTCTAGTTGGACTCACACGAGCAGAGGAAAAAACAGGAAATTAACACTGAAGACTTGCAGGACAATAGAAAAGTGTTTAACAGGATCCCAAATGGGGTAATTTGATCTTTTCCATTATTATCTTGTATGTACCGACAAATCAGAACAGGAAAAGGAATTCTTGAAAAAAAATTAACTAAGATGAAATAAGATACTGCATTCATCACTGAAATTCAACTATAAAGAGGTTAAAGCTGCCCTGTAAACTCCAGATAAAAGGCTCATAACTCATTTCCACTCGAGGGTAATAAGACAAGCTGTTCTTTCCATGAGTGGATGGAACAAGCAGAGTCTTGTAAGAAGAAAACTAAAGGTGAGTAAAACACACTCCAGCTACCTCTGGAAGAAGAACTATGTAGTTTAAGTGATATGACATCACTGTGTTCTTTGACCTTTTATAGTCTGTAATGAGAACTATTCCTTCTGACGTCTTTAGTATATAAACTCACAATCCCTTTCACATTTTATAATTTCTTAAATTCCTTAATTATTTACATTTAGTTTCCTTTATTTCTGCATGTGTGTGCATGTGTAATGTAGATATTTATTGATTCTTGTCTTTTCTATCCAATTAATAATAGTTTATATGCGTTTTGCCTCTGTGCCTTCTGAAGGGCTACAAATTCATTACACATTCCTTAGCTTGTCACACTAAGAATAGAAGAGGTGAGATTTTCAACTACAGATGACTTAAAGCTTTTAGGTTCAGATAAAGCCTAACCAGAGAGACAGACTGAACAAAATTCAACATGCTACTATAGTTTTCCTAAAGGACATCCCATTCACAACCTGTAATGAAATATAAGGGTAAAAAAATAAAATAATTTTATTTATTATCTTGTGTTTGTTTTCTGACTATATCATTGTTCAGATCTATCATAGCTTAGTTTAGTTAAGCCAAAAACAAATTAGCAATGCTCATAAACCTTTCCAGACAAGAATAAATGTCACTCAAACTGAATAGGCTTTCTTTTAGACCTATCATATTTTGATTTAGGACTTTTTTCAAATGCTAGACTCTGTCTTTTATAAACTCCTTTTACCTCTAAAAACATTTTGAAAAAAGAGTGAATATCAACGAATAAACTAAATCTGGCACATGAGCAAAGGAGGAATAAAAATATAAAATTGTACACCAAATTAGAGTCTTAGACAAATTTTATTTCATTATGTCAATACATCCAATATTCATGGTTCATATTAGAAGCACTAAAATTTCTACAGGTGCATAGTTACGGTATTATTATTTTTCACCTATTCAATAAATGTCTCTCCAGTGCATAGGAATTAAAGTTTAAGCCACACAGCCATTTACACAAGCCTCATTCCCAAGAAGTGTATAGTTCAGAATAGAAGATAGTACTGTATTGTATACTTGAAATTTGCTAAGAGAGTAGATCTTACATGCTTTCACCACAAGCACACAACAATTATAACTTTGTGAGGTGACACGTATATTAATTAGCCTGAGTGTGGTAATCACTTCACAATGTATATGTATAACAAAACATCACGTTGTATACTGTAAATATATACAGTATATTATTTGTCAATTATACCTCAGAAAAGATGGGGAAAAAAAGAGTGATTGAACTTTGGGTAGTAGAATTGGAGTGAGGAAAATTTCAACATTTTTTTCTATATATTTCTCTGTTTGATTTCTTTTCAGCCAGAATATTATTTTTTAGTAAGATAGATAAATAGATAACACTGTGAAGAACATCTCTGAACATAAACCTCTCCTACCACTCTAGGTATAGGATCATTAGATGAGAGGTTATGAACATTTTAAGATTATTGATGTATGTTGCCACATTGCTTTTCAATAGAGTCTAATTTATATGCTTTCCTTTTCAAGTTAAAATTCAAGCTAGATTTTAGCAAAGGCTGTAATTAGACCATGAATGGCCATGCTCCTAAGCCTGAAAGTTTCAGAATATAAACCTTCAAGCCCTATATTTCTGACTGCAGGCATTTAGAATTTTTCCCAATCCTGGATTCCCCAAAGTCAAATCCAAAGGATCCAATGCTCTTTTGGCATATTTCTCACCAATCTCACATGCCAGCTACTGGCATCACTTTACCAAGCAAAAGCACATGCCCTTTTGTGGCATTTTAGGAAAGAACAACTCTAATTCAGAAAAACACAATATAAGAAAACACTCATGTTTGACACATGAATCTAAGTTCAGAATAATCCCTCCAGTTCATAAAACTCATTTTGAGATAAAACTTGAATGTTGAATTCAAAGTTGAGTCCCCTTGACAAGCCAGCTCCCCAGCAGGCTTTGTGCACACCATGTCTGGTTCCCTCCACCCCTATGTACCCGGGGAAAGAAGCAGAAGGCAATGTTGATACACAGGGTATCTGTAACTAAACCAAGGGCAGGGCCACGGTCTCCTGATTGTTAAGCAACAACTTTATCCCCTAGATATCTTTTACAAACCTCAGCCTATACCTGAGGCTGAGGCTGTAGTACTGGAAAACATGGACCCCGGAGCCACACTGACTCGATAAGCCTCCTGCCTTCTAGCTATGTGATCTGGGAAAGCTACTTGAACACTCTGTATCTCAATCTCCTTATTTGTAAAATGAGAATACTTGTAGGATAGTAAACCTCTGTCCTATCTTTTTCAATGGGATCTAAATATTCAATGCCATAAAATATGAGAATGCATTATTGACAGAGTAATGAAATGACCAGGTTTAGCCAGCTGGTTGAAAGTTCTAAGGATTCTGGAGCCAACTGCCAATTACACTATATCTAAATTTGTAGGGTACAGTGTCATAGAGTTTTACCATAAGGTTGCTATGAGGACTGAGTTGATATGTAAAATACCTAGAACAGGGTCTGGCATGAAGGAGGTGGTATATATAACTCCAGCTATTATCACTATGATTGCTTTGATCACTACCACGACTCCCACAGAGCCACTGCTCCACCACCAGAGAGTAGACAAAACCAAAGGAAGAGAATTTGTCAATGACCAAGCAGCAAGAGGATGATAAGACGTAAGAGCAAGGGGATTTCCATATATTTGTTCAAGGGTCCTCTACATAGTACTGACTTTTATTCACTCATCCTCAATTTTCCTTTTGCCAAAAGCTGTCAACAGATAAAATCTGGGAGGAAACAGGGCAAAGACTTGAGGCTGGCATTCAAGAGAGAGTTTCTACAAAAGAGATTGGGCTTATATTAAGCACGCCATCCATCTATAAACCCATCATCTGCCTGGTACACAGTGCTCGCTCTGGAGACAAACTATCTTTCCTGTGGGCATCGTGTTGTTTTAACAAAGTAATGCCAATCTGAAGTCTATGTCCCATAAGCTGTAGAATATTATTCCTATGAGGGGTTTTTAGGATTCCTGAGGGGGTGAGGCATTGCTTTGCATTAGCAAATTTTGAGAGGTGGCGGTGGTTCACATCACCTTTATTAATGCCATGACATTTAACATGACACCGTCATAAGGAAATCATGTCACCCGAGACACGAGTGACCTGTGCTTCAACCCTCCTTGTTCAAAGCAGGAGTCCCAGACTAGAATTTGGCCACACAGAGCTTTCGTGCCCACAGACATGAAAATGAGTCTTGGCAAATCTAGATGTTGTGGAATTAACTTCATTTCTCTACTGGAGGCAGAAAGGGAAAGACATCAGGGCTGAGGGCAGTAAGGGCTTTTACGTTTTTCCTACCTCTTTCTTGTTGTGCACTAACCAAGACCAGATGTTTCAACAAAGAAATGAATCCAAAGTCACACTGCGTTTGATTTGTGGGACCACCCTTACTCGAAATGCCAGCTCATCATTCCAAGGTTTGAAGAATGATGTGCATAACAAGCAAGATAAGAAATATGAACATTCCTTCAAAAAAAGTAATTAATTATATGATCCACAGACTGTAAGAAAACACTTACCAGGTCAGCATTGAGAAATGCAGAGATAACTTGCTAAGGGGTTAGAACAAGGGTGGACTCTCTCATCCCTCTCATGCCTCTGTCCTGAAATGATGGGGTAGATGAGAATAACATAGTGATGTTAAGGGGAAAAGCAGAACTGAACCCACAAAAGCCAGGAGAGAAGAGTGAGTAGATCAAAAGCAAAGGATCTTTGGATGATCTAGAACGCCCATGGTTTCCAGGGAATAGCAGTTCGGCAAAAGGTCAATACAGGGAGTCCCAGAACACGCACATTTAATTTATGAGAATTCAACTATATATTTGTAGATGTGCTGGCTTGGGAGAAAGATAAAGAAGGAGAGCAAAGGGAAAAGAGAGGAGAGAGAGAGAAAAGGGTAGAGAGACAGAGATGAAGGGACAGAAATGGATAGAGATGCAGATGTATAGGGAAAGAGACAGAAAAGACACACAGACACAAATGCAGACAGACAGACAAAGAGAAAGAGCATGCAGAAAGAATGAGAACAAATTAGTGATTTAAATGTGTGGTCCCTCCCTATGGCCACCACCTTTCCACCAATAAATTTATAATAGAGGGTGAGCTCTAGTCCTGAAATATGAATTTGCCTCCCCTGGTCATTTTTGATTCTTTTATGTCTCTGTGTAAATGAACTTCTGGCCAAGTTGACAGCAGTTCAAGTTTTAAAAATACAGCATATATTCTTCAAAAAAACATGGTTTCTAATTACAAGTTGATTACTTTATCTCATGTTCATCCAAAGAACTAGAATACTGGAGAAAAAGATAACTGGCTGTTTTGGATCTTAAATTCCTAATAATTGCCTTATAATTTAGAATGTAACTCCAGTGTTAGAATATAACCCTGAAGGTGTTATTCTGCACAAGACTGTGTGGTCACAAAATTTGGGAAATGGTGGGCTCATCAAATTTAAACAGGTTTCCTACCTTCAGATCTTCTCAAAGCCTTAATATACCAATGGGCATTGGATTCTCCATGATGCATATGGACTATGCAGCCTTTTCCAAACTGACTTGATTAGAGTCCTTTCTTTTTCAAAGTGCATTGTGGAGCACACTTTAGGAATCTCTGATCCAATTCAAGCCCTCTCATTTCCCCTGTCCTTGCCTTCTGCTAGCCACATGTACAGTCATGTGCCCCATATCAACCTTTCGGTCAGTGATGGACTGCATATACAATAGTGGTCCCATAAGATTAGTACCATACAGCCTAGGTGTGTAGTAGGCTATATCATCTAGGTTTGTGTAAGTACACTCTGTGATGTTCTCACAACAATGAAATTAGAACAATTTCTAATTTCTCAGAACGTATCCCTGTTGTCAAGCAACTCATGACTGTTTATGTCACAATCAAGCAAATCTTCCTTAATGTGGATTTCATTGCAGTGTTCCCATGCTTATTACTCTGCCATGGCTTTCAATGGCCTATAACTGTACATGTCAAACTTTCCCCAAATGTCTGAATTAAACGGACATACCAGAAACATGTGCCTTATTTATTCTCTGGCTTCACATATCTCCTGATACGATACCAACCTCCTTCGGTGGTTTGTGTATCATGATAGGAAACACACATTTAGGACATTGAGTACTTTTTCCTCAATCAATCTGGCAGTCGCTGCCCGTCACACTCAGACCTCAACCCAATTTTCTGTCCTACCTGTGTCCTTCCTCTCTTGAGGTCTGACGAGGGAGCACAAAGCAGTCTACAGAAACTATTACCTTCTTCAATCTCAGACTGACTGGAGATCTCAATTTCAATTAAGACACAAGCCCTATTAGAGAACTGGAGAATGACATCTCCTGCCAGCGCTCTCTAGAGACAAAAAGAGAACCTAACAAACAAACATACCTCAAATCTGTTTGCACATAAAAGATAATGTCTAGCTTTTCTTATTAGCTCTGTTTATCACCCAGTACCATGCTCAGCAGCCCCATTAACCTACTGAATCAGGGATATGGTTTGAAAAGAAATGCCTATGGCTTAGACCACAGAAAAGGCAGCAGTCAGGAATGATAACACAGTGGCATTGTTGGTGTATCACATCAGACATAGATTTGGACTCATGGGGAGTTGCACTGTGCAGACTAAAAGGTTTTATGTTTTGTTTTGAATTGCTTTGCTTTGCTTCACTTTTATCTAATAACAGAAAAACTCAGTGGAAATAAAACACTAGTTAATCTATGTAAGAAAAATAGAATAACACACGACCATCACAGCCATAAACATGAACAAATATGCCAGATGCTGCTCCCCAAAGTGCCACATGACAGTAGATTTTCATCACATCAATTTACTCCAAGGAGTCCACCTTGAGTGATTTTTCCCTCCAGCTTTAGCCTAATAACAATGAGGGGAGGTGGGGTTAGAGGAGATAACTCCTGTGACTTTGCTTTGTTTCATGTTCCCCAGGAAGAGAAAATCTTTCTATAAAACAAACAAACAAAATAAATCTCAATATTAAAATGCCCACACACAAATATGTTTTATAGGACTCACATTCTTAATTGTGGTTTTAGAATTTCATTAAAAATCAAAGCTTTATAAAAAATACAGAAGCTTAAAATCTTGGATTCAAGTATATTTAAAAATTTCAATGGAAAGGATCCAATTCCACAGCATGCATTTCCTGTGCATTTAGTAAGTTTCCTCTGTTTCAAAATTCCTTAATTATTGGAACTATAAAGCATGAAGTTCTACTAGGAAGAAAAATTTGCCTTTGCCTCTCCAGATATGACCTCTCCCAGGCCCCCTGGCTCACTCACAGAAATGACCTACTTTATCGAGATTAAAGTTTTCAGACATGATCTATTTCTACTTTGTCCCAACGCAAAATTTATCTTTGTCCTCATCTACCCTTTCCTTCCGCCTTTCTGGAGGAAGAAGTGATTATGGATTAGGTTTTCTAAGGCCAGTTGTCCCGTCTGTGCCCTTGATCTGTTCTATATCTGTCCCCTGGATCCAGGATGTATGTGTAAGGGCATCCCCCACCCAGTTCCTCACATCTCCAATCCTTCACTGTCATCTCTTCCTTCCACTGAGACCACAAATATGCTCAAGCCTCCCTATTTCAAAAACACCATCCCTTAATTACGTTATCCCACATTAGTATCTGCCCGTCTCTTAATTTTTAATCTCAAACTTCTAGAAAGTATGGGCTACACTAATGCCTCACATCCCACTAAATGTTCAAAGCCTTCTTCACCTGCCCTTCAGCTTAAACTATTTTCCTAAAGGTTAATAACGACCTCAAATTACTAAATGCAATGCATTTTTTCTCAGTCTTCAAATACCTAAACTCTTTCCAATACATGAAATAACTAAATACTTCCCTTGTTATGATATTTCACGTTCCCTTTGCTATCATAATACTCACTTCTGTTTCTTCCATCTCTCTGACCAATTCTTGCTCCTTCACTGACTGGCTCCTTAATATTCCCTAGGATTCTGTCCTTGAATTTCTTTTTCTATTGCTACAATTTCCATTTTAATCTTGTTTGTTCTAACAGCTATGCTGATCACTCCCAAATATATACTAAAATTATGGTAGCTATAGTGCCTACCTCATAGGCTGTTTTCAGGATATAATGAGTCAGTACAATTCAATACAAAACTCTCAAAAAAGTGTTAGTTGTTGCCATTATTGTTATTCTGAATATTATTAAATCTGAACCTTTATCCCAGATCTTTATTATAAGCCTCAATACAAATGTCTAACAGACTTCTAGGCAGCTACAGCTGGCTGACACACCAACTAACAGTTCCAAATTCGCATGTCCAAAACTTAACTCACTTCATGTCCCCACAACTTATTCTTCCTCCAATGCTTCCTCTCTCAGGTGAGAATGTCCCATCTTCAGTGTCATGCAAGCATAAAGCATTTCACTCACCTTTGAAACCTCTCTATTCCTTACCCCTGGTAATCAAACTACTACTCAACTTCTGCCAATCCATCTACAAGGCCTCTTCACTTTCAACAGAACTTTCCAAAGCCAGAAGTTCATGATCTCTTACCCGGGTAATTTCTATACCTTTCTAACCTTACCTCCTGCCTCCAAGCTCTCTCATTAGCATCCCCCTCCTAATAACTACTAGCATAACTGTTCAAAACTATTGTCCGATAACATCATCCCACACTGAAAAAAGACTACAGCTCATGACCTTCATGAAAACCTATCAGCATCCTTACCATGGCATTCAAGGTCTCCCAATTTCTGACCAAACTTTCTTTTCCAGTTTCTTCTCCCTGTTTTCCACCACTACATTCTATTCTACTGAAGCGCATACTTTCCAACTCCAGATCTTTGGCCATACCATCCCCTCAGACACTGCCACACTATTCTATACGCTCTTCAAAATACACCTCAAACAACGTATCTGCCACAAAGTTTTCACCGATGCTTCCAGGCTCACATAATCACTAAACTGTTTGGCTCTGGCAAGTTTCTGCATCTACTATAGGACTAAAGAGAGCCTATATCATACACTAGGCATGTATGTTCCTGCCTTAAATCCCTTCCTAAATTATAATAAGATGTCTTATTTAGTAATTTATCCCTCATATTCATTCATTGTTGACTGAGTGTTTGTGTACCAGACACTAGGATAGACTCTGGAAATGCTATGTGAAAACAACTCTGTCTCCTCCAATGAGCCAACTCTTTCAACCAGGCAGAGTGCCTGGTATACGGCTGGTGCTGAGTAAATATCTGTAGAATGGAATTACCCCTAACCTCACAGGTGAAATAAAGGCACCATGAATTCAAACACTTCTCCAAATCTCTATAACAAGCTACAACTCTATGAGGAGTTACACTCAACATTTACCAGTTTTAAATATTCATCCTAATTGCCAGAACATACCATTCCACACTGTTTTTTTAAAAAAGTTCCATACTACTTTACAGGTTTACAAAAATGCTATTACACAAAAACTTGTATTTCCTATGTATATGCTTACATTTTTAAGCAGTGAAGAATCTTGTATATTTTCAGTAAATTTAACTCAAAAGTAAAGTGTGAGTTGTAATCTTTTTGACTCATATAATTTACCTATTTATGCATTTAATGATTTATTCATTCACTTATTGATTTATTCATTTAACAAAATGTATTTAATATATAATATTAAATATCATACATGAATAACAAAATTGTTCAAACACCAATAGTTGATTTATACTCTTAATCTGTACCCCCTCATATCATAAACAAGAAATTAATCTACAAAAGCTTTTATTTTCCACATTGGTAGAGTGAAACTACTTTTGGATTATCATAATATTCTTCTACCCCACAGAAGGCATGCTCCCCTTTCTGTTCTCTTGAAATCCCACCACCAAAGACAGCCACCGTCTACTTGTTTAGCATTCTACATGGGGTTTCTCGTCTGTTCTGCTCAGGTTTAAACTTTATACTAAATGACATCACAGTCCTGAGAAAACACAAACACTGCACTGCAATGAGTCACCTAAATCCTCCTGGGTTTCCCTGCTCATTCCCAGCAAAATCCTGACCTTCAGAAAACCCCTCTCCCAATATAGACCACCACTACTAACCAGGCTAGCACCGGAAGGGAGTAGAAGCTACTTCATAAATAGAGAATCACATGCCTACTCATTGCAGCACCAGCTGTAAATGAATTACTCAAAATAGGACTAACACACACACCTAACTGGCTATAGGCAATGCAAAAATATTTACACTGGAGAGGGCTCAGCCTTCCTCCAATCCTCCACTTATGATTCTTTAGACAAAGTACTACACATTGATTACTTCTCTAACTAGTTGTGGAAGAACACTAATGCAGGTGGAGACATTTGGTAAGGGGAGTGGAGTGAAGATAGAGAGGAGAGGATGTTTTAAGGCTGCCTGAGTTTTATGAATGAAATAGAAATAGTAGCAGCAGAACGAGTAGCTATTTTGAACAAAGTCAACGATGCAGCAGTGAATATATTTTTTAAAATAGTGAGTTTCCTCTTAATTGTGTGTTTTTTTCCCTTCATTTCACAGATTAAATCAAAATGTGGCATTTTGTCTAGCAACAAGACATGAGGCCCTTGGCTATGTACTGTACAGGCTACAAAATAAATTAGACTCAATGAAGGACCAAGGAAAGAAAGGACAGGGGAAAGAGATTAATTTTAATCTCTGAAAATATAGTTCTAGGAGTTAGGATGCGAGCAGATTATGGAAGACAGAGATAGGACAAGAAGACCGGAGAAAGATTCCAAACAAAGGAGACAGCATAAGCAAAGTCAAGCATACAAAACCTCAACTTGATCAACTGAAGGAACCCTCTCGTAAGGAAGACTCTACATCCTTTGGAAGTAACAACTGCTTCGTCCTTATGTAAACATGCACAGCATGTAGCTCTGGTTAAGGCAGAAATGCAGAAGGAAGGAAGGGAAAAATCTGACGTTCTGCTGTATTTCCATATAATACTAAATATCAATTCTTGGCCTTATTAATATTCAACGTTTATTAAATCCTTACTCTGTATGAGTTAGGGTTTCAGGGTTGCAAATAACAGTAATTGATTCTTATTAACCAAAGCAAAAAAATCTGACTAACTAAAGCAAAGGCTAACCTGAAGAAGCAAACGTCTGAGAAAGTAAGAACCATAGAAACTGTGGGGAATCTAAGCTTAAGGAGCTAATTGACAGTCTCTCTTAAGTGCTCAAGTCGACATGAATAAATCAAGATACATCTTCTTAGGAAAGAATATCTGCTTTTCTTAGATTGGGTCAAGAGTCTACCTTGTGTCCAGGTGCCTTGCCCTTTGACAAGCAATAGAACCAAAGCCATATCCAATAGAATAATGGTTTCCCAATAAGAAAATTGGGTTGCAATGATAAAAACAAGGGAGAATGGATGCTGGACTAGCAAAATCAGATGTCTACAGCATGCAAACTTTAAAATGGAGGTTTTCTAAAGGTCTAAGAGAAGAGAAAGAAAGAAAGTGCTAAACCACACATGGGCATGGGATTGTGCCCACATGTATGTGTGCCATTGCCTCTTCATGTGTTTTTAGAACAACTGATGATGCTCCCTGGTCTACTGAGGTTCATGCTTCCTTCTGATTGCTCTGACTGCTGAGCTCTAATGGGACCCAAACTCTGGATCTCCACATTTTACTATTTTGATAACTTCCTTCAGCCATTTTTAAAATGAAGAACAAACTTTCCCTAAACAACTTCCTCTGAAAAATCACTTTACTTAAAAAGAATGTGGACAATTCACTGCAGGTACCATCAATCCAATTCTGGTAGAATGGAAATTCAGAAATGACTTAAGGATCAAAGATGGACACACCATTTTGGTTTCATGCTCAGTTAAACTGGTGCTGATTTCTGGAACACTAGGAGGATCCCAAGGCTGTGGCAAGCATAGCTATCAATTATCAATGTCTCCCTGGCTAAGAGAGGTGTGTAGGGGAAGCTGGCCAATGTATCTGAGGTAAGTAGGTTCGTTATTGTTCTCAGAGACAAAGGAAGCATAATCCTGGCCCAGGAACTGGGAGAACAGAGCCAGATAGAACAGAGCAAGATACAGAAATAAACATGATGGGCAACTGGGTACTCATTCAACAAATATTTATTGAGTGCCTACTATGTGCCAACCATTGTTCTGGGCTCTGGTGCCAGAGCAGAGAAAAAGATAGACCAGATCTCTGTCCTTGTAGAGGTTATATTTTAATAGAGAAGGCAGAAAGTAAGCAAATAAAAAAAATAAAGAAAAATATCCAGAATGATAAGAATTGTGTGCATTGCAGGAAATTAAAATATGGTGAAGCAAGGGAGCTTGAGTGGGGGCTGCTTTTAAACTGGGTGGTCAGCAATAGCACTTAAGCTAGAATCTGAAAAACAAGAAGAAATCATTCATGTTAAGATTGGGTAGGGTGAGGGTGGGGAACTGAGGCAACGGGAACAGCTCTTGCCAAGGTCTTGGCATGTTGGAACAACAGAAAGTAGGCCATTGTGGCTGGAATATGAGAGGGTAAGGGGGAGAGTGGTAGAAGATGAGTTCATGGAGTTGGGCAGGGGCCAGGTGGGTGGTTGGCAGTAAGGGCAGTTTCTAAACAGCAAACTCAGATGATGTTTCAAGAAGCAGTCACTGAAGATGCACAGGAGGATGATGGAGAAACCAAGAAGACAGTCGAGTCAGTGAAGACCCATAAGTGGGAATTTGGAGGGTGAGGTAAGGGAGGGCTCAGGTCACTGGGGTGTAGAAAAAGACTAGATTTCAATTAAGAGGAAGAGGATGGATATGAACATTGCTGGGGATCCAAGACCTCACCATGAAACAAAATACAGCTCAGGGAGGACAGTAATGTCAGGCAGAATAACTGACTAGTTAGGGAGCAGGGGCTAAGGGAAAAGTACAGTTCTAGAAAGACTCAAGAGCAACACAGCTATGTAGAGCTGGCTCTGTGGGGAGTGCTGGGGCATTGTCAATACTTGTAATCAGATTGCCGCATATCATATTTGGGTGGGTGAGTTACTTCCGGAATCTTCCAAATGGTGAGGTTAAAGCTGCAATAGCTCTTTTTCATTAGCCAAGACCGGGGCAGGCCTTTGTCTGTAGGATTATGATCTCATTGGATTCAACCGTGAAAAGCTAAAGAAGGCAGAGGCAGTGCTAAAAAGTAGTGAGTCTAGATCTATTCTCTAGGTGCTTTTAAATCCGTCTTGGCTTAGAGTCTTATCACCCAGTCTAAATATCAGTTTAGAATATACCCCTTAAAAATAACGATCATTACTCAAGGCGTACCAAGTACCATATACCAGGCAAGTTGCATACATTATGCCTAATTCTATCAACTAACTCTTTTAGAGAAGAAAAAACTGAAATCCAAAAATGACAGTAAATGTTTAGAATCAAGTTTTTATGATCACTTTTTCCCACTAAAACAGATATTGAGTTCCCAATGAAAAGAAAAAAAGTTTCTATATTTGTCTATATTAATTAATGAATATTTGAATGTGCATTTTCAAATGAATGGACCTAGGGCAATAGGTCCACAATCCATTCAACCTTATTTGGTACTCTGACCTATATTTTCCCTCTGATATGTTCTTAAGAATATGTTCATGTCAACAGGATTTATTCTTTGAGATTTTTATCAAGAAGTGTCATCCTGTGCTACAAAGGTTAACAAGGGAAATTCAACGAAAGGGAAGTTCACTTTTAAAGTAAGCAAAACAGATAGGTTTTATAATGCAGTTATGCACATCTTAAATTAAACTAAGGAAGAGGCCTTGAGGTTAAGGTTTGATGGATTCCAGCTCTAACATTAGCACCTGAACCCAATGCCAAGTACCACACTTCAGGCTAAGATATTACAAAGGAGAAACACCCCACCAGGCTGTGGGATATTTCTGAACAGTGAACCTAGCCTTTTGAATCATGTTAATTGCCAGCTTCAAGAGATAGTCTGATTCCACTGGAAGGTTATAGCCTCAATCTCACAACGAAAGGGCTGGCCCTGATGACTCCAAAGTTCCTTTAAGCTTTATAAAATTCCCTAGTTCTATTTCCCAGTGAATGAACAAATGAACAGCAGGTAAAGCACTCAGAAAAGCAGAAGAGTCTCCATTTAGGTGTGGTTTTTGGCTGTTCAGAGGACCCACCAGTTGGCTGTCTTGGTGGATTTATGGTGGTCCATGCTTGTTCCTTCAGCCCTGCAGATTCAGAAACTGGACTTTTTCAGCACACATGAGATGGCCAGAATCCTGGAGACAGACTCAGTCTAAATCAATTCACATGAGACTAATGTATAAACAAGAAAGCCAATTTATCAACAGACAACAGATATTCATATGATCAACATATTCACATTTTGTAGAAATAAAAACATAGGAAGTTTGCTAATAAAATACGATTAAGAAACAGGGAAATGGGCAGACAAGAAGGAATTTTTCCCCAGACCAGGGGAGGCATGATGAAGCATCCCAGTCACATAGCAGAGACCCCTTCTCTTTTGGCAGAAGTGTTTGGCCTTCAGGATGCAAAGTCCCTCTGCTTAGACAGAACAGCACACACCTAACCAATTGTCAGTCCTTCCTCTGACACATTCTTCCCTAGATATTTTTAAAAATCACTGATTAAACTGGATATTCATACATACATGGAAAATATTGGTTTTCAGCATGAACTGATAAAAATCAATTAATTTTAAGTCTCTGAAGGCAAACTAATTTTTCTTTTTGCCAAGATTTAAGGACAACTCACTGTGTTCCCCTTGAAGCCTCCTTCCACCATATCATGAAAGTCTGAAGGCACCAGGATTAGGAGGGGTAAGTTATAAAACAATTTTAATTATTTAAATTACAGACAAATTAAAATCTGGATAAATGGCTATCCAGTAATACCAATAATCAGAAAGTGCCACCATCATAAATTTCAGCTGAGTACTGGTGATATAGTTGGATGTGTCTTTGTGAAAAGAGGCTAAATGAAAATGAAAGTGGGCTTCAAAATCATGTTTCCTAGGACAGTGTTATTCAACCCGTGGTTTGCAGACCAACAGCATCAGCGTCACTTAGGAGATCATGAGAAATATTTCTTGGGCCCCACTCCAAACCTACTGAGTCAGAATTTCAAAAAAAAAAGAAACAACATAAATCAGTGTCTTGACAAGTCCTCCAGAGGATTCTTACACGTGCTAAAGTTTGAGAAGCAATGCCCTATAATACAACTCAAGAAAGAAATCCCACATAAAATAATCAATTGGTCAAACAAATAGATAATAAATAAATAAAAATCATTCATTCAAACAAGCACACAAACAAATGAAACCTACCCACTGTCTCACTCTTTGTGAATAAAACTTTTCAAAAATGGGTCCACACAAAAGGATCACTGGCACAAAATAGAAAGTGAATGGCAGAGGACAATTGCATGCAAGGATAAAATTTAAACCTAGAAAAGAAAATCTCAGACTTTAAGATAGGTTAAGTTTCTGCTAGCCAAGTTTTTTTTTAACTCTCTGAGGTTTATCACTCAAATACTCTTGCTAGTAACTAATTCTTTTCTTAACATTTAAAAGATCCGTGTCATGCTGCGGACAATCTAAAGCCATAAATAAAGAAACACATGGTGCAGGAAGAATGGGAGGAGAAGAAAGCTCTCTTCGTTATCCCCTCTACAATTGTCGCTTTGTCATTCACACTTATCACTTCAAATGTCACCAACATGGAGAGGATACGTAAATCTCTATTCTTGTCTTGAATTCAGATCATGCTTCAGTTCTCTCTTCCTCCTTGCCTATAGCACTTCTTCCTCTGGGTGTCCCACTGTCACTTGAAAGTTAACAAGTTTAAGACTGGATCATCTTTACTTTCAGATCAGTGGCAAGCACCTTTCTCCAGTCTGTGTCATCTGCCACACTGACCATTCTCTGGCCCCTAATGTTTTGTGCTTTCCTATCTATGCTCACTAGGGTTTCGCTTGACTTCCTAAATGTTACCTTTCTGCTCCATTGCATCTTGCAAAATACTAGTAATCAATTCAAAGCACTCCTTTCTCAAGTATGTTACTTCTCTCTCAATTAAACAACTTGTAATGGCTTGCTTCTACTGATTGCATTAAGATCCTTACTTGTTTGCTTGGCTTCCTCTTAATTTGTTATTGTTATTTTTATAAACAACTTAATTTCCAGTGTTAATTGTTTACAGTGATCATCAACTCATACTCAAAGGCATTTTAAAATGCCTGTAACTCTAAAAACCCAGACAAAGCCTTTCTTATGTTTTTCTAGGAACAAATAAACACAGACATAACCATAAACATGCACACACATACATACACAAATTTTAAAGACAGGTTTGAAATCATATTATAACACTGTTTTATAGTTTTTTTTAAACCCAATAATATATCATTTTCCCTAGTCAATATATCCATATTCATTGATCTCATGGCTGCATGGTGGTTTTTTGTAAAGATATAACATCATTTATTTAGTCTGCTCTCTATTGATGGACATTTAGATTGCTTACAATCTTCGCTATTAGAAGCAGTGCTGCAATAAGCATTTTTGGGCATGCATACTTTAACGTCTTAGCAGATATTTCTAGAATTGGACTTGCTGTACAACAAGGCATGTACGTTCTTAAAGCCTTTGATACATTCTTTCAAACTGTGATCCCAAACCTACCTATCTGTTAATATTACCCTGAGAATGAACAGTGTGTAGGAGTGGCTATCTCCCTATACCTCTGACCACCTGGTTGTTAGAAAATGTTTTAACTTCTTAAAAATCTCGCAAGTGAAAATAATATCTCACTGTTATTCTGGTCGCCATTTTTTTATTAGTGACATACTTTTGAGTGTTTGCTAGCTGCTTCCATTTCTACATTTATGAATTTTTGTCCCTTTTATTACTGGAGTGCTTTTTTTTTTTTTCTATTGAGTAGCAGGAGCATGTTTTATATCTAAAGTATTAAACCTTTCTAATATTATGCTGCAAACCTTTTTTTACATGAATGTTTATTTGCTTTTTATTTTACATTATGGTAGGAGTTTGCTAAATGAAGATTTATAAACATTCCTGTAGTCAAAATATGGAAACTTCATAAAAACAATAAAGAATTTTAAATCTATCTTTCTTTTCATTTATGGCTTATGCCTTTGGAATGAAGCTTATAAAATCACTCCCTGCACAAAGATTAAACAATTATTCACTTTTTTCTTTTCTCACCTCTTACGGTCTTTTAGCAATTGCTGTGCTCTGGCTCTCCAATCCATCCCCTATCCAACTGATTCTCTGTCCCAGCTAAGTCTATTTTCTCCCTATCCTACCTCCCCCCAATTCCAACCTCATGCCTATGTTATGTTTCTACTCCTATTCCAGCAGGAATCTCCTCCTATCCTTCCCCAACTTACCCAATATGCCAAATGCCCAATTTATTTGTCTACCTCAAGACAGACCCAGACTTTCTTCTTCCTTCATGGCTCTTCCTGCCCGAACAGCCCTCATCCTTTCACTTCACTTCAAGTCAATGTCACACAACTTAGCATTTAATTACTCCCCTTTGTTCCACGTGTCACCTCTCTTTCCTCAAATAAATTATCAACTTCTAAAGAGCAAGATTCACATTATAACCTCCTTCTGTCTGGCCCAAACCACCCCATACAGTGCTGACCTAAGAGAGAGCTCCACGAACATGCATTGATTGATACATTTTATTTTACATTCTGAAATTCCAAGTTCCAAATCCCTTCTTAATAACTATAAGATATGAAATAAATGAGCACCGTACTGGACTGCAAGATATTATAATTCAACAATGCACAAACACTGAAAAATCTTATTGCCCTCTTTTCCAAAACATCTTTAGACCAAACATATACGAACGTATGGGAGAAAGCAGATGTACTCAGACACCTGTTTTTTTCTTAAGTCAATGTTGACTTGAGTTTAAACATGTGAATAAGCAAGAAGAAAGCAAATACTTTACAGAAAAAGTGCAAAACACATTGATGAGAATTTCATCTTTAGAGTTTTTTCTTAGTTTTATGTGAATATCTTAGTTTTAAAGTGAAATATTATTTTGAAATTAAAAAGGAATAAGGAAAGCTATAAGAGAAGCGCAGATGAGTATGGAGTAGGTTTCATTAAACTTTACTGACAATTATAAAATCAATTAAAGGATATTAGAAAATGAGACCATCCATTCTTCACTCAGTATATATTGACTGGCACCGACTACGTGCAAGTCAATGTTGCAGGATCTGAGGGCAATACAAAGAAAAAGCAGTCAAGTCACAAAGATTCTTTTCTCTGGGAGCTAATGGGATATACCAAAGTAAAGAAAAAATGGTTAAGTGTCCAAAGAATATCTATCAGCAAGTGTTATTAGAGTTCAGGATATGGCACAGCAACTTTGATGTAGTCAGTTGATATTTATTAAGCACCTACTATATGCCGGGCAAGGATTGAGGTCACACAGCTTGAAGACCTTTGAGAAGGCCTTTCAGTTTGAGTATGAAAAACTTGGTGAGGGTAGCCATCATAGATGGAAGAACATTTACAGGTAAAATTAAAGTTTACCACTGCTACACGTGAGCAAGTTTGAAGGATATTTGAGAGCTCAGTGTAAGCTGGTAAAATTAAACAAAACTCAATTCCTTCATTCCCCAATGAATAGTCTGGAAAAGTATCTAGTTAAAACCCAATACCACACCCAGATCCAGTGCTGGCCTCACTCAAAGCATTTTTAAAATGAAGTTTAGCTCTAGGGAAGCAAAAACTGACACTCTATAAGCTGGCTGTGAGAAAACGACACCCCTTCCTCCCTTAATTTGGTTACTTTAGGGGACAAAAGGCATCCTAGGAACTTAAACAAGGAAAATGCTAGTATTGTGAAATATAGCAATGTAAAAGACAATTTCCCAATAGATTCATCTCAGACTGCAGGATGAATTTTCTACGGAGGTCTAAGACAGACTTGTATTGCTTTCCAAAACAAAACAGCAATAAAAAAAATTCATGTAAGAAGTATGAGAAACATTGAAAGCAAATCTCTCTACATGATTTCAGTCCAGCTGATTGCAGAGACGGATGCCAGAGAAAGATAATGGAAGTGCAAAGAAATGTTTCAATGAATAGCATTGATCTGAGCTATCATAAGGATTTGTGCTCCATTATATTCATGTATCAAGTCAATTCTGGGCCTTTCAGTTGTCCTCTCCTTACCATTATCACTAATAACAATCTCTTGGAGTTAATGGTTCTTATTTATATTTTATCATCTTCATAATATGTTAATATATTGGCATTCTTTGCAGAATATTGAAACACATTACAACTAGTCTCATATTGATCGTCAAGATATTCTTATCAAACAACTAAATATTCCTGTGATGGGAAGAAATGGCAGGCAACTGAAATATAAAAAAGCAAGGAAACCCTGGGGAAATGGTATTATAGCAAGTTCTAGAATAATAAAACTGGGCCTTCCAGAACCATCCTTAGCACACCCAGAGTCCTTTCAACTAACCAAAGTGCTGTTTTTATTTCTGATTATTACATTCCTTTTCCAGACTTTGTCAAAATGTTTCTACTTGCATTAAATATATATGAAGCACAGTATACTGTTGATTTTTAAGCATGGGTAAAAAATGGTGAGTATTGGAGTTGTAAAAAGAGAAAATGTTAAATTGGCTCTAGTGTGTTGAATAGTGCTCCTTATGCCACCTCACACACATGGAAGTAAAAGCAAAAAAGTCATCCTTGCAGGCCTGTGTTTAGTAAAACTCCCTGAGTTTCCAAAGAAGTACATGGAACTGGGCCATGAAACTTTGAAAGGTGTGATTAAGTTCTATGAAATGGGAATATACAAAAGAGGATTAAGTGTTATTAAAAATACATGTCCTCCGGCCCAGTGGCGCAGCGGTTTAGTCCGCGCTTGGCAGCCCGGGGTTCACGGGTTCGGATCCCGGGCGCCCGCCGACGCACCGCTTGTCAGCCATGCTGTGGGGCGTCCCATATAAAGTAGAGGAGGATGGGCACAGATGTTAGCCCAGGGCCAGTCCTCCTCAGCAAAAAGAGGAGGATTAGCTACGGATGTTAGCTCAGGACTGGTCTTCCTCACACACACACACACACAAAATACATGTCCTTGGTCTAACTTTTCCTATAGGAAGAGCAAAACGTTGAGGCTTTATGATCCACTGTCTTGTAGACAGATCTTAGTAAATATTTCTCTATCAGCCCAGCACAGCATCTTCGATTGATAAACTTATTCTTTTCACCACCATGTTTTGACGTTAATTAAAATTGATACTGGAAGTGAAAAACAGGACAAGTACAGGAGAAAAGAAAGAAATAAAATCAGATTTCACCTAGATTCATTAGGTTTTCCAGAGTCACTTTTCTCCAGCTCAATTAATATACCATGGCATTTCCCCTATGGTTAAGTAGCATCAAACAAGTTCAACAGATGAAAGCCATTACAAAATACAATTTTGCAGTATTCCCAAGATAATAATGTAAAAAGAAAAATCTTGATGCCCAAACCCTTGGGACAAAATATTTACTCTAGGACAAAAATGCCTCAGTGGGATTCATATTAATTAGGAAGATTTGGGCTGCTTGAAGCTGCCCTTGCCCGCTGTTGCTCTCTCAACTTGGAATATGAGGTGGCCGACAAAGGAAATCAACATGGATCACAAGTGCAGCCACATGAAATGGACAAGAAGCAACAAAAGGGTAGCACCGCTGACCCCAAGCACTGGTTGTGATCCCAGTGATAGTGTCATGAAGAAAATGAGACATTTCTGCTTCCACCAAATGTGACAAGTTCTCAAACCTCACTCAGGAAGTTCATCTTCTCACCAAAAGGAGTGCACTGTAACCCTTATCACCAAAACACAAAGAGGCAGCCCAATCCCGCAGGACACAGAACTTTCAGGTTAGGAATCTAAGCAGAGATGTCAATCCTTGTGTAATAAGAAATCCATCAAGGCATTTTTCAGTATTTAAAAGAAAGCAAACCTGCTTAGAAGAGCATTGATTTGATTTTCAATATTTAAATAAGTACCTTGTACATATATTGAAGCATTATTTATAATGGCAAAAAAATCCATGCCCGTTGATGGGCACCACTTGCATAAAATGTGTTGCAAACACACCAGGAACAATTACCCTGACAATAAAAAACAAAAGAATATGTCTAATGACCCAGTAAGAATGCACAAAGTATGCTTTTCATTGATAAAAGGAGTAAAACAACCTGTTCAGTATGGACTCGTATAATATAGGTCTGATTGTATGTTTGCATGAGCATAAGGAATGCTATGGAAGGACACCTATGATTTTGTTATTAATATTGGTTATTTCTGAATCTTGACAGAATGGTATAGTGTACTGAAGGAGATGATTAATATTTTCAATATATATCTTGAATTGTTTCACTAGATACAATGAGTATAGATTACTTGGCAATAGAAAAATTTACTAAATGCTAAGGAATTACACACATAGAAACTATATTTTCTACAAATGGTAATAAGAACCTCGATGCAAACAAAGAACACGATAGAGAAAGAAAAATGTAGAACAAACATAGGAGAATCAGCACAACTTGGAAAAATCAAGAGGCATCCAAACCAAAAACACAGTTTGTTCTCTTAGCCACAACTGGGTTATTGTTTTCATACATTCCTTAGCAAGGAAGGCTTTGAAGTTTACATCAGAATCCCATCTTATACCATCTATCATTACTTTAGACATATCTTTATACCTGCTTAGTTAATTGTATATTAAAATTGTATAGAGTTCTTTTTCCAAAATAGGAATCTTGTCTTTCTTACCTGATCTTTGAAGTTGTCTTTTCAAAATATTGAGTTAAAAAAAATCCATGTCAGTATTATTGTGGACTGTTACATGGCATAAGTAGATGTTATACGACTATTATACTCAAGATCCTCTGTCTTGAATAAACAGACAAAAAGATGGCCTACCATTCAACCCATCTCCTCGCTCCTTAAGCTAAGTTCACCACCTGATATGTCCAACTCTCTGCCAACCCAAGAAAGGAAGCCACATACACAATCTGATATTCTTGGCAATTGCTCAGGAATGGTTTCTCTGATTCCTTCCAAACCACCACCACTATCATTTAGTTCTGACCTACTTGCTTACTCTCATCCCCAAGTTCCAAATACTGGCTACTTAGACTGTCTTTGAAATCCACTTCTGCCCCTCCCTGAGTTGGCACATGTCCTCACACTCTTGCCAGCATCTCGGAATGCAGCACTGTGGCAGCTTTTCTTTTCTGTTCTGTTCTGTTCTTTTTCTATTGTAGTGTCTGACTTAACTCACCTTCTATCATAGTGTGTCCCATTAGCTAGGGATGTAACCCAACTCCAGCCAACAGTCCTAGGGTACCTAGCCCAGTGATCCACACGTTTCAGGGGGGAAAGTTGGGGCAGGGAGAGATTGCATCAATCTGTACATGTAAAGAAAGATACTTTAATAAGATTTACTTCTGGTACATAAAATACCTTTTGACATAAAGCATCACAGGGGTAAAGATGATGTTAAGCAACTCTGGTTTAAAAATCATTGCCTTCAGCAATGGAGCAATGCATGAGACAGACAGAACACCATAGATTAATGCATTCTGAGTATATTTCATTATGCATCAGGCACTTTACTGGATACTGCAGGTCATTGAAAGATGAAGACCCTGTGGTGCTAGTCCTCAAGGAGTTCGCAGACTATCTCTGACACAAATATGATCCTGAGGAGGAAAGGTATGTTTGAAAAGCCAGAAATAAATTCATAGCCAAGCAAAAGAAGAAGAAAGTTGAAACCCAATCCCACTCTACCTTGGAAAGAAATGGAAAAAAACAAAAAAAGAATAACTAAAGATAAGAGGGGACAGAAAGCTAAGAGAACAAAAAAGAGGAAGCAGAACTTTAGGAGCTAAAGGCAAGGAGGCAAATCCACAGCAGAAAACTTGAGGATAGGAGAAAGGGGTTGAGCAGGAAATTGCAAGGGGAGTAGAAGTTGTGACAGAAAGAAAAGAATTAGTCCCCCAGGTAGGACAATCCAGGAAAGGCGAGGTCATGTAGAAAATGCAATGTATAAGCAATGTCACTTCAGCCAACCATCCTAAATAGAATAAGGATGGAGAAGCAAGTAAAATGAACTTGGCAGAAAAGATAGACCAAGGATAATAACAACAGTAATAGCTAACCTTTCTTGGATCTCTGTTGACCTAAACTCATCAATGACTGTGATGAAGTCCAGACACTCTTTCATCAGGCCCCACCCTCTAACATATGCATGTGCTGACAGTCCAAAGCATAGAAGCATGATTGCACACATATCCGTGATTCAACTGCTCCATGGATCCCCAGGCACATTAGTGGCCCTCAAACATCCTTGCTGTCTGGTTAGCACTTTGTATTGTGCGATTCTCACGTCAATACAGCTTTCCTGGTTTTACAACTTATGCTATTGTTTTCCTCTCTCAAAGCCAAATCCTTTATATACAGAACAACAGAGTTTCACTCATAATTGTATTTTTGAGCATATATGGATTTCAAATGAACATTCTATATACAGAAATTCCAAAATATGTGTTAAAATTTGATTCCAAAGACTTGCTGAAAAACACTCCTGTTTCCAATCAATAAGGCTTTTATCCAGCTCCTCCTTAAGAACTAGTGATGGGTAAGCCAGAACAACAAAAGCTAGTGCTGGAGGTTACAAAGGGCTTTGACATGTGAAAAACCAAAACAAAGCACTAAGTTGTCCTCTTAAGCACTGATTTTTTTTCCACAGGACAGCAAAAGCCTCAACTATATGACTCCTCCAAATCAAGTTCTAGAATCACATTAAAGTTTTTCCTAAAGATGGTTCTTTGATTTGTAAACTATCTTTTCCTTACCAAACAGTTCTTATCCTTTGCCTTTGGAAAGGAAAACAAGTAATCAAATTCTAGAAGTTTTCAAAAGTGGATTAAGACCTGACACCTTTAGCCTTTCTATTTCCTGTTTCTTTTTCTCTGTTTTATCTTTTTTGGTGCTTCTCACAAATCGTTTCTTAAATTAAAACTGTAGAACTGCCATCTTTGTTTCCTACCATGCTCTTGACAGCCTCATCCCTAAAAGGTTTGAGGATCATTTGAATCTCCACAGTGAAAACAATTGTCATGAAATTATTTAGGAAAAAAATTAGAAACAATGAATAAGATTTCTAAAAGATGCTGTCAAGAATAACCAAGAAAAGAGAGTAGATATCTAACCTGCATAACACATTATCAATATATGCCAGATCCTGGGAAGATGCGACAATTTTGAAAGAAAGTGAAAATTATTAATCACCTCTATTTTGGTGAGACTCCTCCCTTTCTGCTACCAAGTAACAGCAAAAGAATTTTATTAGAATTGGAAAGAACAGGTGTACATCTCCTGAAGACCACTTTGCCCTTCCATATTTCTCTGTGGTCATTTAGCCTCAGAGGAAAATCAGAACCATTTAAATAACTCTGAAGGTTTCCAGAAGTGTGTGTGTGTGTGTGTGTGTGTTTTATGTGTGAGATAAATCAAAGCTGATTCACTGAATCTGCTGATGAAATTCACTGAGATGTGGCTAGAAGGCTGGGAAGAAAAATTGAGTAATTATGTGGAGAACCAAAACATTGGGTGATTATGAAAATTCTCCCTCCAAGATTAGGGGAGGGAGTGAATTTTCAGGTATGAGAGTATGCATGGAGCTAGAGAGAGAGAAAAGTCCTTCTTGATTAAGGTGGGAGGAGACAGCCCTGCTCTGGGCCTAGGATCCTGATTTTCTAGTATTACTGGGATAAGAATGAAAATAAAGGAAGCCATCATGCTAGCTTTGGGCTGGAGAAGCAGTATCTTCAGGGTGCCCAACCACTTACGAGAGTAAAGGTGGGTCTGGCTGGGGTGTGCATACACGTAGAGACATGGTTTTTAAGAGGTGCATAGATTCTGAGGGCTGAGAGGCACCTCTGGAAACCAACAGAAGTTATCCTAGGTGAATAACCATGGACAACGGGGAACAGGAGGAGGTGACAGTTTTCATACATGTAACAAACCCATGACCCTACCTAGAGACAGAAAAATTTAGAAAGATTATGCCATAAAATAAATATTGTGCCACTGATCTGCCTCCTGCTTGTACCCCTAAGCTGGGAGCCCAGGGAAATACCTGTTACAGTCAAGCTTTTTTTTCCTTTCCAATTGGTAAACAATTCCACCATGCAGACAATGAAAAAATTCTGTGAACCTGGCACCCAGATCTGGAACTCTCCCTTGCTCTCACTGCCAAAGGTCAATCCAATGTGTCTGCTTTTGACATATTTTAGCCAAAGAATGTTAATGACATTTTCCGATATGCTGTGCTGTTCTACCATGTGCCCCATCCCGGAAATTTGGGATTACTAAAATACAGAGATATCTTAATACCAAAAAGCCACAATAGCTAGAGATATGGCCAGCTTTTTAGGCTCTATGGCCATTTCAGGGACCCACAAAACACTGAGGAGATGAGAAAAATGTATTGCCTCCAAACTAAAAACTGAGAAACCAAAGCTAATAAACATGTTTGCATATCTACAAAACATAACATATTGCCAACTTTATTCATTGTTCTACTTAGTCCTTTGATAATCTTTGTACCTCAAGAAGATTTGCAAATTAGATTTTTTTTCACTTTGCAAGAACATTCACACATGCAAGATGATGGTCCAAAATGTACAAGCACACATAAATGAATTTACTTGCACTCAGAGAGTTTCGGCAGCAAAATTATAAAAAGTCTTTCATATTTTATTGCAAAAATAATCAAATTTGATGTGCACTCAAATTTGTTTATTTGTTAGGATGTGGGATGAGGGCCTCCAAGAGTGTCCAGAAAATATGGAGGTTTTAAAATGACCCTGCACTTCTTTTATTGTTAAAGGAAGTCACTAAACTTGGAGAAAAATTCTTTCATGTTCACTGATCTATTCCCTCTGATTTTTTCTTTACTTTTTTGCAGCTTATCAACAAAGTTAAACACAAGAATAAGAATAAGCCAGAAAGGGAAAATGTCCCATTACTAACATGAAGTCAAGTTGTCCCAACAGGTGAATAATGAAGTCTAAAGGGAGTGGCAAATTTTTTGGAATAAATTGAGAAAAGAACATCAGAATTTTATTCTTTCCAGAATTCCCTGCCTACCTTAGATGAAAATAACACACCCTTATTTCAAAAGGTGTAGTTTGGATTGGTGTGCACGGCAATGAACAAGAGACCACGGGGCCAAAAGCTAAGACCAAGGCTAAGCCAGGAACTGTCACAACCTTCCAAGGGACTACAACAAAGTTTTAAAAAAATACGTTTTTCTCATCTCTCAAGAAGAAATTAAACATCGTAGGTATGTCACATTATTTTTGTATGCTATGCTGGAAAACAATCTCTGAAATTTTAAGTAAATATGGAGATGAGGTGGGTTATCAGCAATAATATCACCAGAATGATTCGAAACTGTGTACACGCTTCTTCAAATACTTGATCTACTCAAAACTACTTGAGAGTTTAAAAGTATATTTGCTTGAATTTTAAGTTACCTTAGCGTTAAGATATATTCGGGGTGCCACCGTACAATCTGTCTAAATAAGTTTTAAAAGCGGAAACATGAGAGTTTACAGACATGGATAATAGCTTCAAATATGACTCACATACATAAGAAAAGCTTTTAAGGTATCTTAACCAGTTCCAGAAAGCCAGATAGTTAGCATTCTGTTTTCCATTTTCCTTTTCATTAAATCGTCATCAACCAGCAATATGACTAAGATAAGCAGTACACTAGATAAAAATAGGAAGACTTCTCAAAAATCCTCATTAAATTCTATGCATGATCCAATTCAGCTTGAAAACTATCAGCTAAGAAAGAAATAACCCAAAGTCATCTGTATCTAGCATATTGAGTGCAGTATATACCAATTTATTAACCCTACAATATAATGATGGGAAAGCAAATTCTAAAACAAATTAAAAATCAGTCCTTAAAACGATTACTACCAATATTTAGAATATCATAAGATTTATTTTTCTTCTATTATACCTTACTTTCCACAGAGTTGGAAAGGACATTATCAGGGTTGACTTGACTGTGTATACAGGCTATTTTTTGTATTTGTTTATCATTGATAAAAACAAAATTCAGGGTTCCATTTACTTTCATTAATTCAGCTAATAGGGGCTTTTGGGTGAACAAGAAGGATACCTAGCAAGAAAAAGATAATGTTCTTGTTTATTTATCGTGGAGAAGTTATTATTTTTCTCCTGCAATAACATGTACTATGGTTACTACAGTATTTCTTTCCCATGCTATAAAGGCTACTATTCAGAAATTCAGGGATTTGTAGGCTTTGCAAACTCCAGTGAAAATAGTATTTCATCTTTTGATTGTTCTTTCCATGTTTTCCACTAGCTCCTAGATTCATTCATGAAACTAGGGTTGTCAGGATCTTAATGAGGCAATCCTACTTCCTTCATTACCTCAACTGGTTTAGCCAAACATATGCATAACCGTTCAGCTCTTATACCACCTGTAGAGAGAAAATTAAATGAGGAAAAGTAAAGCATCACACTGTCACTATTAAGTCTTTGGATAAGCTCTAATTTTACCCACTCAAAGAAGAAAACTATAACCACAACAACAAAGCTGGCAATGATAATGATTAAATGATGCCTGTCATTTCGTCCCACCCCTGGGAACTGCTCTCCACCCACTCCTAGGTGATGGATGTGTTTCTCTCCGTGCACTAGATTTAGATGTGGCCAAGGATGCAGGCAGTTAAATTTGTCAAATCACCGGAGTCAGTAAAGCAGCATTTGATCTGCTCTGTAGAAAACATTGGGGACCCAAACAAAAAGTTGTCAATGGCACAAAACCGAGGTCATCTCCCAGTACCACTAATATATCAAAGCAGGCTCATCCCTCTCAAAGCCAGTCACAAATGCTAAGCCTCGAAGAAATCTTACAGAACCTGACCTAGAAACCAATTCATTGACACACAAATCAGAGAATTTCCCTAAAGAAAAGCCGAATCCATATCTTTTCGTTTTGTATCCATACCCTTGAAATTTGATATCTATTAGAGGTTGATGTTCTGCATTACAAAACTTTATCCAGATATTTGTTCCACATGGCATATATTTCCTGACCAATAAATCGACATGGAAAAAACCCAAAAAGTTTTAAATGTGAACAAATTATCTGCCAATATCAACTTGAAAAAGAAAAACAAAAACAACCGAATCCAATTTGCCTCCATCCACTCTTCTCTTTCTCCTTTTTAAAATTGTCTTTTTGTGTCTGAAATCTGAAAACCAATGGCCAACTCTATAGCCTTTTTCAAGGCCCTGAAAATAATGACTTACTAATAAATCTCTTATTAGTATTAGTAATCCTATAGATTTATAATCTCTAGAAAACTAGATTATAGTTTTCATGAATATCCTTTCAAAAACATTATAGTTAAAACATCTCATAAGAAACAGAAACCTCTTTACTATAACAGCCCTGCTAAAGAAATAGAGACAAAAGTTGTGTCTCCTTGTGTAACTGTATAATTTTTAACACCAGCAACAAAAGAGCCATATTCATACAAAACTGAATATCATATTTTCAAATAACTTAAAAAAGAATCACGCTGCTGCCTATTACTCTAATTTGCTGACCCTTATTATCTATCACTCTTTTGTTTAGAGACGAATGGCCTGAGGGTTTTCTTACAATAGTTCCACAGATTAAAGGAGCAAAAACAGAGAAGAAAAACATTATAATCTCAAAACAGGAAAGAGAAATTCACTTTTGCTTTTAGAATGTGTGTTCCATGGGGGTCATTTTGATCTTTCCATTTGCATTGGTTTCGGACCCATTCAGCAACTATGTCTTTTCTAATTAAACGGCACCGCATATTTAATACGAAAATTGGTGTTATGTGTCTGTTCCCATTTTCAGAAAACATATTTTTTAATCACATCCAAAACAGTTCAGCCTTTTTCCCACTAGTGCAAAAAACAGCAACACATACCCTCAACACACTTATTACAACACATGAATACATTTTTGCTCTTGGTCTCCCTTCAGTTCCATCTGTACTCTTGCTGTGCAACAGCTATAGCATAAAAATGTCTATTCTCACATGTTTTTGATATTACACTATTTAATCACATACAGCTGTGGCTTATGAGACTGTTACAAAACACAATTTTTATGTAGTACTCGAAGCCAATTTTGGATAAACATCAACCATTTACTCTGAATAAGAAGTCCGACACTAAAAAGATTTTCTTTTAAAGGAAAAGACTGGTTTTCTGAGAATCTGGCATGGGCATAATTGTGACTGAGCCCTCTCTCTGCCAAAAAGACTGATAATGTCAAAAAGGATTGTGTAAAATCATATTAGTGCAAAAATGAAGCTTTCCAGAATTCCTGGAGCCAGAAAGACCTGGAATGAACTTACATCCTCCCTTCTCTTCTTATGCCTCTCTCCCTGCAATTGCCCCTACCTCCAACCCTCAAATAGATTTTATTACTTCATGGAAATAATGTGGAGTAACAAGTCTGTTATTCTTTTTCCAAATTGAGACAAAATAAAAGGAAAATGCATTAGAAAGATACTGTTAAAAGAAATATGCATGGTGTTTCCCTTAAGTTTGGAATTATTCTGGAGGAAAAAAACAAACTTTTTACATTTCTACTCATTTTAAGCAGGCACTAAACTTAGTGTTGTGAAAACAATGACTACATTATAGAAAAGACAATCCCAGTGATAATAAAGACTTGAAGGTGTAAAGAAAAAAAATAAATAACTAAAAAGGAAAGGTGGACCCTTGCTCTATTTTTCTCTTACTTAAAAGCAATTAAAATTGTATACACTCTAAAATGAGACAAACAAGATGGATCGTAGTTTCATGCTATCATATTACCCCCCTGAAGCGAAAGAAATATTTGGAGTTGTACCTAAAAATTCTATTGCTGGAAGATTTTTACAAAACCAGTTTTGTATGTTTCAGCCTTTCAAAGGAAAACAGAACTTGGGAGTTTTCAAGGCTGTTGCAAAACTGGCAAGTTACCAACTCTGGCTATCAATGCAAATCTGAGGCAGGAAGTACTAAGGAAATTCTAAACTCATTCCCTCCTCCTGCAAGATTTTCTACATTTTCATGTGCAAGAAGTGTGTTAAGGGGTTGCTTTGTTTTGCTTTTGAAGGATCTGTACATTCACATCTTTAAGATTACCTTTTGCCCCACTGGAGCCTCTCTCTTCCTTTGCCTACTCCTCAGTCCTGTGTTTCCAAGTGCTTGCTCTTTCTGTGGCACAATCAACTGGGCTCCAGCTAGACTTTCAGAGACCATCCAGGCTGCAGATGGTTGGAAATTCAGTCTGAAATCAGTTTGCAGTTGATGAATTACTCCTTACACCTGACCCCAACTTCACACCAGGCTCTGAACACAATCTGAGTCCCACCCGCCAGAGAAACTCTGTCAGGGTCCCATAGCCTGAACTCCGTTCTTCAAGATCTTCTGGGGAAGCAGATAGGCAAAGAAGGGAATGCAGTAGACTGATGTAAGAAAAACATGATCAGAACTGTACTGGGTTGGTACAACCAGTGAACTGCTAAGGGTGTGGAAAAGGAAGAAAGGACAAGCTTGCTGTGTGTGCTTGGATGAATTTTAAAGTTTTATGAAGATGACTGAAGTTTTCCAAATTTCACTTATGAGAGAAATATCTATTTCTCAACTGCAAAATATCAATTCATCAGGCTGTGACTATGTTTTACTCTTTTTAGCTTTCCCAGTTCAACTAATTTGTTTTTCCAAGAAAACCCCCTAAAATACCTCAAATTCAGATTGAAATTCACCCTGGGTCTCATAATGCAATAGCAACAGGTTGGTTGCTTTGAATGGGCTGTAACGAAATTCTTGAAAAATATTAGGTTACAATTCAATCAAACATCATTATGTATATTATCAGTAGGCTAATGAACTATTTTTTTTGGTCCACTTTCTCTAAAATTTGCTGATTATTCTGGGTGGCCTTCCAACAGCAAATTTGTTTTGGGGAAACTCTTTCTTTAAAAAAATCCAGTTGTGTCTCTTATTTAAATATTATGACATTTCACCAAGATTTCTTCATTACTTCTTAACCAAAAGCAATATTCCATTTTGAATTGCTTCTTTTGGTAGGGGAAAAAAAATGGCCATAAAGAAAATTGACAAATGACAACTTTTAATGTGAAATCTGGGAGAATAAGTGTACTATAACAACATTGCTACAAGGTATAGCTACAAGTCAGACCCAGAGTGTTCATTTTATTTAACTTAAACACACATTTTTCTAATATAACATTTTAAGCATTGGAAAACTATTTAAAGGGACAAAAGCATAAATATCTTATTTCTAATTTCTTTTCTTTTTAAGCAACAAAGTTAAGAGATTGGTTCTAATGTAATGGAAAATAAGAGGAGCAGAGAAGGCAGGGAAGTGTCATAAGTATTTCTAAAACTTCAACTGCATTTGCAGAAATGAAAAAGATTTGCATTTATTTAAAAATCCTATTTTCATTTTGTTTTATCATAAGAAAATAGCGGCTGTTTCTAACACACTATTTAAGGAGAAGAGAAGTTTCAGTATTTTTGCATTTTCTGAATGAATACAATAATACGCATTCCAGTTCTTTAAAATCCCATGAAGATTTTCTACCCAAAACTAATGTCAGCAAATAACTTTTGTGGATAAGTTAAAAACACCTGAATTTAGAGAACAGTTTAAGATATGTTATCAGCAGAATATGATTTTTGTTGTCAACCAGTAGAATTCTATTTCTATCAACTATAAGTATTCTTTATATATCAACATCATTTAAAATAGTTATGATATTAAAATTGAATTATAACTACAAGCCAAGGCTGGAAGGACAGTGGATTTTATGAATTCCACCTAGGTTTACCAAATAAATATAAGCAGCATGTATTTCCTCCAAAATTATTATAGATTATATTTTGAGATTTAAGTGTAAAAGGGGCAAAAAGTGATACCAAAATAACCCAGTTATTTCCATGCTATACTGGGGCATGACAGTACTGTAGTATATAGTATTAATACTGTCAGAGAGTCCCCACATTTTACAATATGTTTGCACATTGACCCTTCCTCCATTCCCTATGTGCCCAAGTTTCAAAACAGGGCACGTTTTCACCTCTTCAGCTTCCAGGAATGTTATTAATGCCTGTCATTTCAGAGCCGCTGTAACAATATTAGACAACTTCACAGCACTGTTGAAATTTTACAACATAATAATCAATATGAACTACCACGTTAGCCAAAGTAGCTGATCTTATATTCTCTACCTTCTGATCTGATTACGCGAATATCAGCTTAGGTCGCCTAATGGATCTAACTTCTTTAAAAATGTTCCAGAAGTTGATGGCTTTGACTAGCTTGAAAGTAACAAGATCCAGATGCCGCCTGTCTACACAACACTAAACTACATAGGACCTCCAAACAGATTTTTTTTCTAAATTCCCTCTATATATTTCAGGCTCTCGTCTTTTCCCTCACTACTCCACTTTCCCTCTTTACCCCAGTCACACACAGGCACAGACACACACTTTCCACCAGTGTAGCTCATTCAGTATCCTGTGTCTTTAATACAATGTGCATGACATTATTTCCTGCTAGTAATAGGTTAAAAGAAATCTCAAGCAGAAAAGCAATTATTCCATTCATTTTGATCGAAATGTTCTTTTCTGAATACACTTCATAGTAGAAAACAAGGACCAACAAGAAAGCGTGAATTTTGAAACATTTGGAAAAATTTAGCCAAATGAGTAAAAGGGATGGAATGTCTGATATTTTCATGCAAGCCTTGAGTTTGTTGTTTTTGTTTCTTTGGGGGATGAGAAATGACTATAAATTTCCCCTTCTTAACTTGTCCTTGCTTTGCCATTTCCTTGAGGAAGGCAGGCAGTGTTCTCTACCCAATCCCCCAAAGAGTTAAAACTCAAGGCACTGGAGCAGGAGGGCTGGTCTATTTAAGCAGCAGCAGCATAAACTAAATGCTCACAAAGGCAAAAAGCAAAGTGAGTCGACCTTGGAGGGGCAAGGCAAATCAGAGCAATTGAAAAAGAAAGAAAAAAAACCCCGCAACAATCTTTAATATAATATTGAAAGTCGACTGCCTGGTCTGGTTTACAAATAGGCATTGTTTGATGAGACAGAATAAATGAGAGATAACTACAGCATGAATTACCAAACCCTAATCACATCAACGAGTCCTGGTGACAGCACAGATCACTCAGGCACGCCTTGTTCACTCTCGGCATATTTATTTATTAACAAGACAGTGGAGTCTGGCTAATGCAATACAAAATAATATCATCTGTAAAGAAATATAATCCATGCATTCGAGGTGGTAACTCTACCAACATTTTTTCCCCCAAATCAAGTCCAATTTAATTGACGGATTGGAGCAGGGATTTTACACCTGAGAGTCTTTCATGTCTGAACTGCAGGATAAAGTTCATGGTTGGCACTGCCCACTGCTTAGTTACGTGGGCTTTCCACTGGCCCCCTAATGACCATTTGAGCACGCACATAAAGCCTAAAGTATTTAACCAATTCACGTCCAATTATCATCAGCTATATTTCATCCTGTTTCAAGACCTAGGCCTCCTGATGGCAGCCAACACAGAAAAATAGAGCTTCTAAAAGTAAAGAACGTCTGTTATAAAGCTCTTAAATTCAGTCTCTAGCATCCTGATCATCTTCAATATTAAATAAAATATGTAAAGCAAACAAAAAAACAAAAATACACCCAAACAAACTCTAAGAGACTTTAGTTAGCTGTCCTATACCTTCCCACACCCTTCTTTCATCCCATACTCAGCCATTAAAAGTTTTCAGTCGCCCCCCACCCTGGCATGTCCTATCCAGTGGGGAAAACCCTTTTAGAGCCACTAACAAAGAACAGCTCACCAGAAAATCCCCTGAAATGGTATTCTTGTGCGTGATAATCACTGTTATGATCTCCTTTCTAACAACCCTGCCCATCTGCAAAGGACTTTACGGATATCAGGAACATTTATGCCGCCAAATAACAACAAAGGAACTCCAGCGAAACTATTATCTCTCCTTAAAGAGAAAGCCACAATTCCAGGCTTGCTTTCTTCTTATAGTCTCCTCTGCCTCATTAACTCCACTGGTATGTTACTAATTTCAAAGAAGCAGGAAGAGGTGATGGGGGGGGGGGTGGTTAAATAATAATTCACAAGCCTGTCGGTTTCCCAGCCCAAGTGCAGACGGATGCCACACTGATTGCCAGACTGTGGGTTGAGCCATACCTTGGTTTGGAGATAATGAGGATAGTAGTAAGTGTACTGGGGGTACATTTGTGGCTGATCCAGGCGTTTGCCCATGTAGCTGGAATCTTGATCTCCGAGGCAGGGAACTGGATGACAGGGTATAGTGCCCCAGGCCGAGCGTCCTCTTAAACCACTATTTCTGCCAGTCCCGATGACGGATGAGGCTTCGGAGATTCCTCGTCTTCCACACTCGCTAGTTCCAACACAGCAAGAATTTAAAAAAGAAACACACCAAAAAAAAAAAAAAAAAAAAAAGGGAGGGGGAATCGGTAGGGAAAAAACTCCACACACAGCCTCCCCAGATCTTGCCTGTCTTCCCCCAGCTGCCAGGGTCCACTTGGGATGAGGCAGTTTGCGCTCTACTAGGCTGTCTGTAGTGATGTCAATTGCCAGCGTTTGTAAAGGGAAAAAAAAAAAATCAAAGTCCTTTTAGCACAACTCCGAATCCTTGCAGATCAGCTTCCTGTCTCCTGTTTGTGTCTTTCCCCACCTTAAAGAAAACAAGAGAGAGAGAGAGAGAGAAAGAGAAAGAAAGAAGAAAAAGGAAAAAAGAAAAAAAAAAAGAAAGAAAAAGAAAGGGAAAAAGAAAAAGAAAAAAAAAAAAAAAAACCTTGCACAGCTTAGTTGCTGCTGTCTCCCTCCCAGAGTGACATGGTGTTCGGGGCTTGTCCTGTCCTTTCATTCACTTCCCCTCCTTCCAGCCGGTGGGTGGAACCGAGAGAGCCTCTCCAGGGAGCAGCGTACGCAGTCCAGAAGGCTGCAGTATTTCCTCCAAGAAAAAAAAAAGGCTGCTTCAACCCCTGCTGCAAGCAAAGTTCCGATTCCCTCTGCTGGCTATCTCGAATAGCAAAGAGATTTTTGCAGCAAAGCTGCTGCTGCTGGAACTGAACCCGGGAACTCAGATGCGGGCAGTGGATTATTTCTTATCCTCCCCTCCATCTAACACAAGAGATGTCTTCTTTTCTTTTCTTGCCAAGTTTCAAGGTAAGCCACGCTGCTAAACAAAACACAGAAGACCATGGGAGGGAAGAGGATGAGAGGAGAAAGGAAAAAAAATAAAAGCAGAGGGACTAACCTTGTTGGTTAAAATGGAAAAAGTGTGTCCCGGATGCTTTCAAAACCTGTTAATGCACTAAAGCCAGATGAATCCAAGACTGGATTTAGAAACTAACCTTTTACTTCTTGGAGGACATGTAGGATGCTAAGAGTTGAGGAAATTTTAGAGTCTATGCCAGGACCACTATTAACAAGCCAGGCACCATCAGATCACAATGACCAACTTAACATAGCAGAAACCATCATTCTTATCATTGCATCCATTTTGTAAAAAATCAAAAGAAGTGTCCCCTTCGGTTTAACAGCTTCTTTATAAAGAAAACCATTGTTTGTCTCATGGTCTATCTCTTTATGATTATTTTAATTCATGGATGCTTTAATCGCTTTATCACAAAAAAAAGAACAAAAATCATAATTACTTGGCAGAGTTTTTCCTCACCAATGATAAGTAATATTCTGACATGTCTATCAGCTGCTACATTGTAATACAAATTGTTTCAGAGAAAATATATTTCCTTAAAGGGTCCCTTTTCAAGGCGGGCGAGTCTAAAATTAGACGTGCCAGCTGTGTTTTGCTGTGAGTGCTCACGCATGCCCAAAGCGTGGGCAGACCAATACTGAGCTTTTCTCTACTTTGTCAAGTCGGCTCTGTTCTCCCCAGCCCAGAGTCGCCTTTTCAGATAAAAGGTTCCTGGTATAAATGCAGCTTCCTAGTCAAGAACAGAGAATCCGGGCCCTACCATATGGTGTCCATCCATGTACAAGCCCAGCTGCCCCTGAGGCAACTGGCTTCCACTTAGGAGTCTGGTTTCTAGAAGCTGTGAGAGTGCATGTGTGTTCCTTGGAGAAAAATAAGGATGGTGGGTAAACAGTTTTATGTTTGACTTTTGAGAAGAACAACAATTGGAAGGAAGGAAGGAGAGAGGGTGGGAGGGTTAGGATCCCTGACAGCAGTGTAATTGGGAAAATTAAATCAACTCTACCTCCGTAAATGTGTTATTCTGGGCCTTGGTTGTCCCATCTAGAAAATGGAAATGACTGCCAACTTACCAGCTGAAGGCTATAAACTGAATGAGATAATGAATAAAAATCACATTGATTTAAAAATCCTTCAGTGGCATCTCATTGTTCAGACAATCAAGTCCTGACTCCTGGAAGATTTTTCAAGACACTTGAAAACCCAGCTTCCTTCTCCAGACTCAGACGGTAAACTCTGCCCCTCACGTTCTGTATCTGAGTCACCCTGAACTGCTTTCAGGACTGGAATGTATTCTCTCAGGGTCATTCCCTCCGCCTAGAGCGCTCATGCAATCCATCTCCACATCTCTTACCTGCCAGCCCATCCTTCAGGTCTCAGCATGGATATCACCCACTCCGAATAACTCCCTGAACCCTTGCTTCCCCACTGTACCTTATATCTGCCCTATTAGACTGCTTAGGCTACTGTAACTGCCTGTTAATTGCCCGTTGCTTCTATGATGCTCTAAAAGCATGAGGAAAAGCAGGAAAGTACGAGTTGCCATCATTCTTATTCACCTTCATGTTTCCAAAAACTGGCATGGTATCTGGTACAAAAGAGATACTCCATTATTGCTTGAAGAATAGGACATCTTCAACATGATAAACAATTCTAACCCAGCTCACATCCTCCTTTCAGTACATTTCTGGGTACAGGGTGTATAGTGATACACAGATCAGAACAAGGCCTTTCCCTCACAGAAATACAATCTGGTGGGAGACAGAAATAAAGGAATAAGCAAGTAAATGGCAGTATAAGATCATGTTATATAAATATAAATATAAAGCCGAGTAAAGAGAAACAGAGTCACATGGATTCCACTTTGAATAGTGTGGTCAGGAAATGCTCTCCAAGGAAGGGGCTGGGGTTAAAGGAAGGGTGTGAACCACGCGGTGAGAACACTTAGTTCAAAAGCCTTGGCTCCCACCCAAACTGCCTTGATTCCAATCCTGCCTCTGCCGCATCACTTTGTCTCCATTTCCTCATCCATCCAAATTCCCTACCCACTTCATACAGTTATTATGAGAATTCACCAAGATAAATATGTGAAGGGTTTATAATACCTTGGAACATAGTGGATCTGCTCAATAGATGTCAGCCTGCATCTGGGGGAAGAGCATCTGAGGCCAAGGGAACAGCAAGTACAGAAAGCCTGGCAGCAAAACGTGTCTTTGGAATGTGCAAGAAGTGGTGCAGAGGCTGGGGAGTAAGCGAGGATTAAAGACTATAAAATGAGGCTGGAGAGGTACCCTGGGGCTAGATCTCATAAACCTTGGTGAGAACTTGGTATGGAAAGCTAAATTAGTGGCAGTTAATAGTACAGCCAGGACTCTGTCCAAATATTCTGACTCTAGATCTAGTCATCATCAACTACAGAATGCTGTCCTCCTAAATGACCTATTGATGTTCCTCCAAATTCTAAGATCTTATGATCAGGATCTTAGATCACTTCCGCCAATTTTGCTGCTATGGACAAAGGACATCAGTATTCTTTCATTAATAACTGGCCTAGATACCCCTTGAAAGGAAAGGAACACTGTCACATTTACAAATGAAAGCCAAATAAATAACTCCTCAGCCCAAGCTATAGCCCACTTATATGTAAAGTTCCCAGCATATGTTGATGCTATCAGCAATTTCTACCCAAATTGTCACTTTCCAAAATGCTATTCTGTTTCTCCGGCTTATTGTTACGTTCTGGCCATCAACTGCCATTAGCATGTTCATTCATTGAACATTTAAAGCTTTTCTTAAATAATGCAAAAATGGTTTACCACTTGTAAGATTTGTAAAACGTGTTTTATTTATTTTTTATTTTTTTCGGGAGGCAAGATTTTCATGTCGGAAATAGTTTTTACATCATGACTGCTCTGTTGGAGCAGTAGCGCTTTCCATTGAAATGATCAAGTTAAGGTAGGAGGTAACTAGTTTAAGGCACTCTCTAAATCAGAAGCCAGCTGTGTCCTATTTGCCAAGTAACAAACAAATTTTGCACAAATCCAAGAGCAGCAAACTGCATCAAAGGGCATGGACCCTTCTCGAGTCACATGATTCACAGTGAAGACTGAAGAGGCACTCATTTAAGACAACTTCTTGGCTAATAGGATTGAGATGATGTCCTAGACACCATCTGGAGTTGGACAAGTGATGGTAATGAAATGAGGGCCAGTTAGGTAAAGATGGAGACTCTTTTCTGGTTTGCCCTTGACCTGTCCACTCAGGGAATAACTGGGTCCTCTCTGGGTGATTTATTTTTTAAATTACAAAGACTTAGTCAAAAGCAAATGAAATGAACAATAGAGATATAAGGAAAAAGCATAATTGTACTATCTTTGAAAGCAAGTATACTATTCTGTCTTCAAGGAAGACATTCATGACCTTGAACAAAAATTTTTTAAAAATCTTGGCATTTCCTGCCTTCTTTATTCAAATTTGTGAAATCGCTTTCCAACACAATAGTTACCAAAGGGGTATGAAACATAAAAGTTGATTTAAAAAAAAAAAATGACAAGATGGTAGATTGCAAATCTCAACACTTCCAACTTTCTTTTCTCCTACTGAATACTTTCCAATGGTTTAGGAAAATACCCGAGACAAATTAGGAGAAAAAGACTACTTGTGATTCAAGCATGTGTGGTCCAAAGGTAAACTATGATTGAATGTAAAAATATTAGTGTAGATAAAGGCAATAAAAATTGGCCTTGGAAGAAAATTTCAAGCCTCTGGACAAAATTATAAAGAACTATAGTTCAAGACAATTAATCAAGTAGCAAAGCAAGAATAATTTAAAACAATGAACATTATTAACTTCACCAAAGTGTTACTGAGCATCTACTATGGGCCTAAATAATCAAGGATATCAGTATAAATATTACCACCCTTGTCCTCAAGTAGACTTAGCAACTCAGCATCTATCAAACATCAGCCATTCATAAATGACCTTAGTGTTTTTTTCTCATATCTAAGTACCAATTTATACAATGGTTATTAAGTAATTTTCAATTAACTCAATTTTTTTTCTGAAATACTTTTTTATACTTCTAAACAATGATATCCATGAAAGCACATGTTTATTTTGCTTCTATTATCTTTTTAAAAAATACATACTATCACTCTCCCTACATATTTCATGGCACTTAATACTGAGGTAGGCCCATCTGGTTGTCCTTTACCACTAGGATTACCGAGACTCACACTTCTCCACTTCCTTGAAAGTGGGCATGTCCATGTGACTTGCTATGGCCAATAAAATATGAAGCAGAAGTGACACACGTAAAAGCCTCTAACTGCTGCTGTTTGATTCTCCAGCCCACTCTTCTCTGATGGAAACATGTGCTGATATGGAGGAGCCATAAGAAGGAAGCATCTTGGAAAGCTGAGAACAGCTGCCTTAAATAGTCACCTGGAGTAGCCATTGACTTGTCACAAGTGAGAAATACACCTTTGTTATATTACGCTGTTGAGATTTGGTGACTTACACAGCATCACCTAGCCTACCCTGACTAACACAACGTTGCTTGTAGTTGGATTACATATTTGTTGGTTTCCTTATTTGAGTATCTCCCCCACTAACATCTAAGCTCCACAAGGACAGAGAATTTATCTATCAGGTTCACTGTTATATCCCCAGCACCTGGAACAGTCCTTGGAATCTAATACACACTTAATAAATGTTTGTTAAATAAATTAATATATAAAATGTTCATCTAAAATCATCTCATTTATCTATCAGTGGTTAATGTATGACATTTTACGAAGTAATAGAAGGCAAAATGGGACATATACTTGAAAAGTAAAAAATGTTCAGTTTTCTGGGAGGAGAATTGCTACAGTACTCAGTGTTCAGAGGAGGGGAAGACTTCTGCACTGACTACTGGGAGTGGGCACTGGGGTGTGGGGTTGGCTAGTTAAGAAAGAAAGAAGGTGAAGGAGGAAATGAACTAAAATATAGATGGCCAACCACATACTAGACACTGTATTAGAAGTTTATAAATGTTTCCTCAGTTCAGACTCACAAGCACCTGAAAAGTGGGTATGATTTTTCATACTTTACAGTGGAGAAAATTGGGAAGGAGAGAGAGAGGGAGTTTAACTACCCTATCCAAGTTCACCCAGTTATGACATGGAGGAATATTCCTGACTCTTATTTGTATAAGGCCCAAACCCAGGCTTTTCCCTCAGTATAATTTGATAGAGATCTTAAATGCTTTATTCCAAAATTAGATGAGACAATATTTGTATTTAAAACAGAAAACTCACAGTATACATAAAAGTCCTAAATAAGTCAGTATGTCTTCATAGAAACAGATGATGTTGAACACAAGAAAACTGGAAAGAAAGAGCATGGCCTTCTATCACATAGCGTAAACTTTATTTGGATGACGGGTGTGATGGTTAATTGTATATGTCAACTTGGCTAGGCTATGGTGCCCAGTTGTTTGCTCAAACACCAGTCTAATGTTGCTGTGAGGTATTTTTTAGATGTAATTAACATTTAAATCAGTAAACTTGGAGTAAAACAGATTATTCTCCATAATGGGCGGGGGGGGCTCATCCAATGAGTTGAAGGCTTTAAGAATAAAGGCTGAGATCCTTCAAGAAAGAAGGAATTTTGTCTCCAGACTGCCTTTGGACTCAAGACTCAACATCAATTCTTCCCTGGGTCTCCAGCCTGTCAACCTGACCTGCGTTTTTTGGATTCATCAGCCCCCACAATCACATAAGCCAATTCCTTAAATCTATCTATATCTAGCTATAGATAGATAGATACAGATAGAAAGAGAGAGAGAGAGAGAGAGATTTTATATATATCTCTTACTGGTTGTGTTTCCCTGGACAATCCTCACTAATACAACAGGTTAATGAAACAAAAGGAAATATGGCAGCATTGAAGGTCAGTGAAATGGGCACTTTTATACTTTCCAAATAAATGTCTATAATGCTTTTTAATACAACTTAACGAAATATATAACCTTAAAAATCTTCATCCTTGTCACCCAGCAATTTCAGTTCTAGGAATCTAAAAGAGATCATCATTAGAATTTTAGGAATAAGTAATTAGAGAAATCTGAATGCCCCACTCTAGTTGGTTAAATAAAACACAGTATAGAATATGATTCAAACACTGAAATGGTACTTAGAAAGCATTTTAACGATATGGGAAATGCTTAAGTTGAATAGCTAATACAAAAAAAATCACAATACAGCATTGTATATGCAGTAGGTTTTCAACTGTGAAATATAAACACATAGACAATAGGATAGAAAAACTATACCAAAATAACAACAGTGGAACTTTCCCTCGGTGATGGGGTTATTGGTGATTTTACTTTTCTTTTGGATAAATTTTGGCATTTTCCAATTTGTCTTCAAATGAGCATATATTTCATTATTTAAAATAAACATTATTTTAATTTTTGTGTGTGTGTGTGTGAGGAAGACCGGCCCTGAGCTAACATCCATTGACAATCTTCCTCCTTTTTTGCTGAGGAAGACTGGCCCTGGGCTAACATCTGTGCCCATCCTCCTCTACTTTATATGAGACGCCGCCACAGCATGGCTGACAAGCAGTGCCTTGGCGCGCGCCCGGGATCCAAACCTGTGAACCCCGGGCTGCCAAAGCGCAAAGTAAACCGATGTGCCACTGGGCTGGCCCCTAAAATAAACATTATTTTAAGAGAAATTTTTAGATAAGTATATTCCTAAAAATAAACATTATTTTAAGAGAAATTTTTAGATAAGTATATTCCTAAGCATGGTTTTTCTCGTTAGCTGACAGGAAAATTTTAAACACCCAGAGGTGACAATATCAAAACAAATTACATGTGTATTTTAAGTAGCCATTTCCTTCTTACCTGAATCAGACATAAATTTAAGAAAAGTTGAAGTCTTTCTTTAAAGTCTAGGAGCATCAATTCTACATCAAGAAAATGTGAAAACTCTCATTTAAGACCTAAGAAACAAATATTCTCATTTAATGAAAGAATAACCTTTACCAATGGCAGAGGATTAACATAAACCTGCGTAAGTATCTAAGATTTTCATTTTTTAACATCAGCTAATTTTGCCTTTGTACTTCTAAATTTCTCATAAATTTTTTTTGTAAAAAATATTGTTGCATCTCTGTTGGCTTGTTTACATATGTTGTAGGAATAGGGATTTTTTTTGCTATCACTATGCCTTCCTATATATTTCCATGCAAAAATTCTACTCTTTGCAGTCCATGGAGCCAATTTTGTCCTGATGTAGCTGGCAGATTCTAGAGGCCCTTCTTATAAGCCCACCTTCCGCCACCAATGGACCAGAGCTTTGGAAAACGCTGAGCTAAAAGCCTCAAAGTAGGGAACGATGAGTAGCTGCCTTGTCCAACGGGAGTCACATTTTTCTAAACGGAATATCATTACTTTGTATTGATATCCAGCTTCCAGCTGCCAATAACTAAGCAAGTTGGGTCGATATGGCCAGATTTGATTGGTTGGGCTGATTCTTCTCCCTAGAAAAATCAAGAGTTGCAGAAGTCCAGGCCAAAATGCTACTACTAGAGCTATCAGATAAAATACAAGACATCCAGTTAAATTTGAATTGCAGACAAATGATGAATAAGTTTTTAATATAAGTATATCCCAAATATTGCATGTAGTATGTCCCATGACATATTTGGGCCATATTTACAAAAATTATTCATTGCTTGTCTGAGATTCAAACTTAACTGTGTGTTCTGTATTTTTACTTCCTAAATCTAGCAAACCTACTCCTAATTGATGCACCGAGACAGTTACCAGCCTTGTAGTGGACACAAGAAGTGGTAGAGAGTTCAAATTTAATAATAACTGGCAATGGTTAATATTTTTTAATCCCCTTCACACTCGAACTCAGTAAACCAAAAATGTCCTTAAATTATGTCTACCTTTAAGGGAATGAAACTACAGTTGTGCCCCTGATGTGAATCCACACAGTATTGTAGGAGCTCTGTTTTGGTTACAGTTGTGAACTTGTTTATTTTTAGCATGACAGGAAGTTTGAATTTTTTTTCTTAAATTGTTATTCAACACAATAAAGTGCCTGTCAAGAATGACAGATGCCCAGATCCCCATCCCTGATATCAGAAAGGTCAAATTTAAAGAACCAGCAAAATGTTCAAAACACAAGAGAAAAGGAGGTCACGGGCAGTGTTGCCCAAAGTGGGGCCCATAGACAAGTGCCAAACGGCAGACTCTCATGGGTCCATGACCAGCGAGTACAGGGATCGAGAAGTGTCTGGCAATTTCATAGTAATTTGTCATAGGAATTTTATGTCTCTCGTCTCTAAGTAATACAAATTTGAACTTGTATTTTTAAAGTCTACTTTTTGCATTTTGTTTTTCTAGTAAATTCTATTCTATTTTAAAAAATACCAGCTAGGATCAGGTAGAAAAAAACAAAAACTAGTCTCTCATGACAGATAGTTTGAAAAGTGCTGATGTAGAAAATATGCAATTGTCATATTTCCTTTCATTTCCATTTGCACACTTCTAATGGTGAAAAAGTTGCCTTCATATGTTTTCTGATTGGAATACCAAGAAGAATGAAACCTGCATGAACTACAAAGGAAAAATTTAATTCCCTCAGATTTACTCTTCTTGTTTTCCTAACACTCTCTTTTGTCTATTCCTTATGCCACCTTCCTGAACCCAGGAAAGATATTTAAGGGTACCAAACCCAGAGTCAGGAGGTGTGGGGCTTCTTGGCTGTGAGTGACTGACCCTGGAAAAATGGATTCCTCAGCCGGAGCCTTGGTATCTCATGTGTAAAATGCAGGTTGTAATTAAGTCGTTTAAGGTCTTTTCCGACTCTTGATATTCCACGATGCCGGGATGCACTTGATTGGACTGCATCTTTTTGGCTACATGGGCTCATGGGCTGGCCCCTGGGGTAAATGGCAAGGCTCACACCAACAGCACAGGGTTGATACACTTGAGCCAGAGGCTTTGTGTGACTCCTAGCCATTCCTAGCAGCTGCATGCTGGGAGGACCCAACTCCAAAAATAGCCCCACAAATTATGATTTGCCTTCTAGAGATGACATCTCCCTGAACGGCACTAAATCATAGCCATGTGGTCAGCCTGACACTTTTGCCTGTGCCTCGAAACACTTCTGAAAGTCAAGGTCCACCTTCCATCCCACCCAGAGGCTTTCAGTATTCATGCTCACTATGCAGTCAGGAAACATAATTATTCTTTTTTTTAAGGAAGTTTATGGCCAAAGGTAATGGGGGGGACATAAATGTACTGACTGTTTACTGAGACTCGTAAATGCTAAGAACACAGACAAATAATTGTCACTTGGAGATTTCTTCTCGTAGTGTAGAATCTTCACTTTTAGCAATTTAACAAAAGTTTACCCACCTTGAGGAGAATTATTTAAGAGGAAATAAAACGTAGCACCTATTTCATTCCCGGCTCCTACACCTTTCATCCTGTCTGAAAACCAGCTTTCACATAAACTGTGCAGAAGGTAGTTTGTTATACAGGGCTAGTAAAACTAAGACGTAATTAGTCCAAGGTAAACCTCTAAATAACAATGCCAAGTTTTTAACATTCACAGAGCTCTGGAGAAACACGATCTAATAAGTTCTCTGTTTTCCTCTGTGAGGGAGAAACATTGCTACAAATTATCAAGAAAGGAAAGAAAAGAAAAACAAAGAAGTTAAGAAATCTGTTCTGGCCAATCAGTAAAAACGTGGTAAAGCTCAGGTCAGAATTTCCCAAGTACAATCAAATGCTTACATCTCTTCAGAGTTAAGAACTGTGTTCGTTTATGGCTAGATTGGGCCATCAATCGGACTGAGCTCATTTTAGGAAACTTTCTGGGAAGGTTGGGCACTGCAGGGTGGAGAAATTAGGATGAAGCCCCTGCGGCTTTGGGAGTCCTGATCTCCTATCTTAACTGCCGCAGGGACAGGTAAATGGTGACATTATGTGTGTGTGCAGACAGCTGCATTAAATTTGACAGTTAACCTTGCCTCACCCCCTCCAGCCGTGGCCAGTGTCTCAGGTTCCCCAGCATGCTGCCTTTGCAAGCAAAGAGAATTAAAAGTGCACCCCAAGAAAGGAAATTTTTTCTTTTAAATGCTGAATAAGACCCCTGCCCAGCTCCTCTTTTCCTTCCTCTCTACATCCAGTGGGAAGAAGTGAGAGCCTTTCAGGATTAGCAGCGTGGTATCAAACAGCCCTTGTAGGGAAGGCCCAGAGAAGAACCCCTGGTACCTTGCTTCAGGAAATGGCACATAGGAACCCAGGGACAGCTCATCTCCAAAAAATAGCGTTTGGAAAAGGAGACATCTGGCCTGGAGGTGCCTCCTTGTTATTCCTCCTTAGGCTGGAAATGCTGAGTTCTCAGTCCACAAATGAGGGCAAATTATTGAGAGGAAAATAGGGAAGCCAGTCTGTTTCTCGGTGTGATGGAGTCGCATCAAACCACGTGTGAGATGTCCATTCTTCATCTCTCTCTGACTAGAGGTGTGGGGTGCCTGTGCCAATGTTTGGGTTCATATTGGCATGGAGACTAAGATTCTTCTATCTCCTCTCGGGAGAAAGGTGCACATGTTACCAGGGACAGGGGAAACAGGTAGGGGATCACTGCACTAAAATGGATGGTTCCGATGTGCCATCATCACATAGTAGCTGTTGTAGGTCACTGTCCCAGGCCAGCTTATGTATGTTTGCTGCAAACTCTAAACATTAATTTAGTTTCTTGGTAAAGAAACAACGCTTGTGTCAAAGCCCCTAGAAAAACTGCACAGCGTTGTTCCATAAACTCATAATGGAAGGATCTATCCATTATGACCAGGGATAAATGTATTGGATTCAATACGTTTGGTTTGGGAAATCTCTTTTTGTCAGTTCCAGGATAACCAATTGTCCATTACACCATGTCCTTGCAAAGAGAAGTTGATGTAGAAATATTTAACCTCCCCATCCATAAACATTTCTTTCTTCCCAGAGCAGGAAAAGGCTGATCGTCTCAAGGCCTTAATGTTATTTATTTCCCAGTGAAGGGATATGCTTTTTATACCAAGTGTGGTTTTCCTTCAGTATTTTTTTAAGTGCTTGCCTTTTAAATGACTCCTAGAACTAAGATCCTGACCACTTGCCCTTGTTAAATATCTGGTGATCCTTTTCCCCAACAGATGGGAAGGGCCTCCTGATATGCCCCTGGCCTAATTTCAATTTGGGTAATTGCATTCTGTCGACTTGAAATTTCCCCACCAGTTTCATCTGCCTGGGATATGATGCCTCATTCTCAGCCCTGAACTGCCTGGCGTGCCGTTGGAGGCTGGGGAACAGCTGGTGCATTCCACCCCAGAAGTGGATGCATTTTAGTGGCAGGTGCAAAGGTTTTCTTTGGCCAAATACAAATTCTAACCTAGGGATAAGCCTCATGGACACTTTTTATTTTTTCAATGAACTCAAGTAACTACCAGGAAAGCAAAAATATGAAAGTATCCAAAGCATAAATATGAATTGAGAGGAAAATACATTTTCACTAAAACCAGTCTATTGTGTGATCATTTTGCACTCCAGGAATCTTATAATACTTCTAGATTTGAATTTTGACAATAAGGATAAATAATTCACATAAAGCAGACAACCATTCTCCTTCTGAAAGAATTTTATGTATACACACACATATTTATATGTGTGTATATACGTGTGTGTGTGTGTCCCAACTCTTACATCCCTCTGGAGAGTCTTTCTCTGTTTAGAATAAAAGCAACTTTCCCCATGAAACCATGTTAGGCATCCTTTGCATACCTCATTCGAATAGGTACACACTTAATTGTAATCAGCTTATCTGCTGTATCAAATTTGAATCTTAAAAGGTATCCTATCCATTTCTGTTTCCCCATCACCCAGAACATAATAGGCACTTAATAAATGAATTAAAATACAGCCTACGTAGGCCAAACCTACTTAGTCTTAAGCTCTGACCTCAAAAATTCTATGTCTAAGGGATGTTGGTTAGGGTGAATTTTTTTTTTTTAGGTATACACATCTGGACAAAACCCCGGGAACTTTGGTGACCCATGTCATACCTCCTTGGCCACTTCAACTCTAGGGAATAGTTCTGTGCAAGCACAGGCTTGCTGTACCTCGCGTACAGCATCCCTCCTCAAGCAAATGGCCCAGAACCATCCACCACAGGTGGGTTCCAGAGGTGCTGGACTGCTGTGCAAGTACAGCCCGGAGGTGCAGGGGGATTGCGCCAAGGCAGCACTAAACCAGTGGAGGATAGAAGTGGGTAGACAAACGCTCCTGCCTCCCAGCCTTCAGGCAGACAATTCTGGAAGTCTTTCTGTACATTCTCAGGATAGCTCAGTAAAACTGAACCCCAATGACCAACCTCAACTTTTTTTTTCCTGCAAACTTTTTAGCAGTGACCTTGATAACACACCATTAGATTGGACTTTCCTCCTTCCACTCTCCCCACTCCCTCACTCCTGCTTCGGGAAGTCACAGCCCAAGCAAACTGTCCGCACCCAAGCCCTTGCCTCAGGTTCTGAATTGTAGGGAACCCAAATTCTGAGAACTTGGGACATCACCACACTGATAGTCACACCAGGAGGCTATCCACATAAAACATATAATATACCTATTCCTCCACCATTTATTTTCTTTTCGTATTGTAGGACAGATACGCACTGCACCAAGAGTGCCCCAATACACCTAGGCTGAAGCCTCTGTATGGCTCAAGCTGACTTGAATTCTAATTTGTACTATGTGGCACTCTCCGCAACGCCATCTGCATGCTTTAGTCTCATGCTGCAAAAACACTTATGCAGTAGGACCCATCTCTGTCATTCTTGCTTAAAGTAGATCATCAATGGGTAGAGCCCTAACCTAAGAGGAGGACTTCGTGAAGACCAGAGTCCACCATCTTATGCCTCCTCTGTTCATGAAATCAAGGGCAGGATGCCACAGAAGAGGGCCAGGCCATCCTTGAGCTGACAGTCCCATATTCACTGGGGGGCTACCTCACTGGCCACATGAGACAGAGAAATGTAGTGGATAAGTGGACTACAAGGGAATTCTCACCAGTTTTTAAGGCACTGGTGTTTAGACCTCTGACTTCCATAAAGTACTCAAATTGAGGCCAGAGCCTGCCATAGCAGCTGGATTGAGGCAAAGGTGGACTGAGGGGCCCAGAGTTTCTCAGTTCATGGAAAGGACTCTGGCACTTTAAAAGTTGTATTAGAGAAGGCCCATGAGGCACCTGGATCATTCTTGTGTGATTTTTGTAAAATTAATTTTTTATCTGATGGTAAAAGCTATACTTTTTTACTGTAAAATGTTGAATGCAAATTTGCATAAAAATAAACAAAAATTCACTCCTGTGATCCTATCACCTAGAGGTAATTGGTATTAATATTTAGTCTTTGCTTCTGGCTTTTTTCTCTATGAGTAGAATATATGTTTCTCTCTGTCGCTGTTCTCTCTCTTGTTTCTCTGTCTCTCTGTCCATATATGTGAGATCTGGATAAAACATTTATTTATATTTTTGTGTACTTCTTTCTTCTGACAACATACTGTGAGCATTTTCTATGAAAATACCACTTAATGGGAACATAATGTTTTATGATTCTCTGTTGATAGATGTATAGGTGGTTTCTTATGTTTGTTATACAAATGAGACAACATATATATCTTTGTATAAGTCTTGGGGGTGTCTCCCCTTTTGGTGTGGATTCTGGAACTCCTTTCTGCAGCAAGAGGCAAATACCCATGAGTAGATTGGGCCAGGGCCAATCATGGCAAGCCATCCTCGGTATGCTGATATCTGTCCTCATGGACACAAGATGGCTGCAGCAGTTTCATCCACGTTATCTTCACCCACCACCATCTGGAGAGAGCTCCCTTTTTCTCCTGTATCTTTTAAACATGCAGGAAAGCTTTACTGGAAGCTCCTGCCCCCAGCAGTCTTCTCCTCATGTTTCATTGGACAGAACTGATCATATGCAATTTTCTAAATTAATCACTGATAAGGAAATGGAATTCCATGATTGGCTTAGACTATACAATACCACCCTTCTGAGCCTGGGTGACAGATCATTTTCTCAGAGCAAATGGCTGCATATGGCTGAAGAGTGGACCATGCACTATAGACCAAATTGGAGCCCTCCAGAAAAGAAAGGGAGAATTAAAGGGGAATTAATTTGGGTACGCAAAACACAATTATCTCCAATATGAAATAAACTTGCTTTGTTACCCTCTCACCTACATAGTCACTCTCTTTTCTCAGATAACATTATCCTTCCCTCCTTAATTTGTCACCTAGACACTCTTTCTTTAATCAAATTTTTGCTGGTTATCCATGAATCTCCCGGAAGTTAACTGAAAATTAACATTACAATGATAATGAGCTGAAGTCTTGCCCCTCCCTGGGGACATTTCTGTTCTAAAAGGGAGTTCTGGAAGATACAAACATCTCCAAGATCTACAGGAATAAAGCAATGATCCCTGGTAGGGCAGGCAAGGAAGGATTCGAGGTCCCACACGACCCTACCACCTCCTCCCCTCATTTCTGACTATGTTCCTCGGCTCACTCTGTTATAGCCACACTGGCCTCCTTGCAGTTCCCCCAAGAGGCCAGCATACTCTCACCATGGAGCCTTCTCTGCCTGAAACAAGCCTCCTTCAGATAACCGAGTGACCTAATTCCTTACTTCCTATTGGTCTCTGCTCATGTTGCCACCTTATTAAAGAGGTTTTTCCTGATCATCTTATATAACATAGCTCCTTCGCTTCATTCTTTATCGTATCACCCCATTTTATGCAAGTTTATGACACTTATCACCACCTGACATGGTATATGTGTGTTTATTGTCTTTCTCCTAAGCAGATAGTAAATTCCACGAGACTAGTATTTATGTTTTGTTTATCGTTGGTTCCTCTGAGCCTATAACAGTGCCTAATATATCACAGGCATTCCATAAATATGTGTAGAATGGATTGATGGTTGGATGGATATTTTTGCAATGGAAAACTTAGATGGTCAGGTTCTTCCTGCTTAACTTGCTTAAGTTCCCACAGCAGAAGTCAAGTGGAATCACAGGGTAGTAGAAATTAAAGTGATATTTTTTCTTCTATAAATGATCTATATTTTTCTTATTATTTTCTAACCCAGAAAAATGTATTATAAGGAAAAATTTATAATACTGTTTATTTCATTACTCTTATTCTTAGCCTGGAAAATAAATTTCTTCTGAACTCAAACTAAAGAACGGCTAAAGGAGAATATCTGTTTAAACTATTGTTGAATCAAACTCCCAATAAAACATATCTCAGCTCTGCTGTTATTTCCACAGGTTTTCTCCACTCCCACTGATTTTGGTGGAGTTTCTGATCAATCATAATGGTGGGAGATGACCCAATTTCATAACATCTGAAGCTATTCAATTTTTCTATGATACAATTCCATCATGGGCCAAGTTGAATGGTCCAGCAGAGAGATGCTCTCACATCCTCTGAAAAGGTTATCCTTTGGCTTTCTTTTGAGATATTGTTTCTTAGACAGGAGAAAAATTGAAGCTTATATCTAAGGACCAAACTATGTGATGAAAATTTTTCTCTGTTACCAATCCTCCACCCTCAGACAGGAAGAAACAAATTCCAAAACTTAGACTTATAGTTCTAAAAATGTTAATGATTACAAGTGAACTTCAACTCATCTTTAAATCTGCTTTTAACTATTTTTTTAATCAGTTTAGGCATTAACCAGTAGGAAATTTTGATAATTTGTAAAATATTACAAAGCTGACTCTCTGACAATGGTAGATAAAACAAAACCAACAAACAAAAACAATAAATAAGATTTGTTCTTTGCCACTCTTAGCTTTATTTAATATTGCAGCAATTTCCTCTGTAATAAACAACTCAAAACCAAGCAAAGACATACCAACCATAGAGGAGAAAATGAGTCTGGTCAACAGAGATTTGGGACCTACCTTTAATCCTTTAATAATGGTCCAGAAAATAATTTATCTCTTGCTGTTATTTTGTATCTGGCAATTCAACCACGGACATCATTTTGTCCTCAGCAGGGGCAGTAATTTTTATGCTAGCCTCTGTGGATAGCTTTGTATAATTTATATAGTTTTTAATTTTGGTAATAGCAACTAGCTGGCTAAGGCAATAAGCCGTTTTTAACACAGACTAAATAAAGAAATCTCTCATATTTCAATTAACTAACTGAACCAAATCGTAACGAGTATGACTGTTTCATTTCATTTGGCTGTTGCTCACAGAATGTTCATTTAAAAAATGTTCCATTGTTAATATTTATAATGTTCATACTAATATTATAATTAATACCATAATGTTCACACTAATGTTGGAGAATTAGAACGGCCCATTACACCAACCAAAAAAATCTTGTTTTTATCAAATTAATGGTGTTGTCCTTGGCTTTTTATCTCTTGAAATGTGACAGGTGCCAGGGAAGCAATGGGTGGGGATTGAAGATGGTGTGGCATACAAAATCATGCATGAGTGCCCCCTTTATTGAAAACTCTTTGAAATTATCAATAGCCTCACTGGTTTTATGCTTTATGCTAAAAATTAAAAAATATATGCACAAGAAAACTCTATTTCCAATATTGTATATACCATTCTAGCAAATTATAGTAATTATTAACTATTGATAAATGCAATTAATCTCTTCTCAGATACAACACATAATGATCATGTATGAGAACATCATGTAATTTTCCTCAACCAAATGTAAGTTTCAAAAAGTATAGGCAGATTCTACCCAAAATCCATCCCTTTGATCAACTTAGAAGTACATATAATTCTTACAAACAGTGGTATGTACTATATTATTATTAAAGTTAGTAATAATTATCTTAAATAACCCAATGTAGAATTAATTTAAAAGAGATTAAATTCATTAATAATATAATATTGTAAAATTCAAAATATAAACTTCTTCCTACTTGTCATTTGGCCATCAAGATTTATAAATTTCCAAATTTCATGTACACTTTTTTTGAGAACATTCAACATCCCTGAAAGCAGGTTGTGTCATGTAATGGACAACATGAAATATGGATTATAGTTTAATAAGAAGCATTTTGTTTTCCTTCCTATCAGAGCAGAACATAAAATAATGACATGTCTTGCAATCAGTGCTTCTTGAATCTGATGAAATACAGGAATAGACGTTGTTTCCCCAGCTTACCAACTAGATTTGTTGTATGATATTATACCTGGCTGAAAGTTGGTTAAATATTCTCCAGGATAGGCCACTGAGGAGCCCAAGCTCACACACGTAAGGCACTTAGCACAGCACGTGGTGAAAAGTAAGCTCTCAACAAATGAGAACTTTTGCCTTCTTTGATATCTATCAAATATTTGAGCATGTGTAGCAGATGCTGTTTCTGTGCCTACCAGATCTCCTTTACCAAGCTTGTGTTCCCATGGCCCCATCTTTTCTGGAGACGTGACTTTCGCCTACAGGAGCCACCACCTAGAGTTGCCTGGGAGGTTACAACTACTCTCCTTCCTGGGGGTGGCTCATGACCAAAGATATAAAAGATACAAAAGTTTGGCTCCTTTGCCTAAAGGCAGGCAATGCTCAGCCTCCAGAGCTTTCCCTGGGACCAGGCTGAAGCCAGACTTCTGAAACCACGCCTTTGTGCCTTTGCCTAACTCCTTCCCCTGTCCTACCTGACTTTCCTCACTCCCTAAAGGTTTCTCCTGAGAGTGCTCCTTCAATAAATCACTAAGCCAAGAATCACTGAGTCTGCCTTTAGGCAATCCTGCCTAAGAGTGTGTTTCCTTAGGTTTCAACTGGGTGTGGTATTTCTACTGGTTTCTATCAAGTGACCAGCATAATCACATGAAGAGAACCAGTTGAATACTGGAGAACCATACCTATGTATTTTTATGTCTGCCTCAGGGTCTCAGAAGAGAAACAGATGTGTAAAGAAACAATCACGAATTAGTAAAATGCATGTATATAAAAGGTGCTATAGAAATAGAGGAGAGTGAATGACACTGCCTGGGAATTCACTGAAAGCTACATTGAGAAGGTGAGATCTGAGTTCGACCGTGAAAACATGAAGATGGCTGAGATTTGCTTAGGCAGACAAGGGGGAAAAGGCTGAACCAAAGAGAAAATGCCGTGTGTTAACCCTCTGAGGTTCGAAAAAGCATGTTGTTTTCACAAATCTGCGAGTAGTTTGGCACGCAGGGTATAAGATGCAAACTGGCATAAGAAGAGTGTGTGTGAAATTACATACAATTCATGGTCAATTACATGATGGAGAACTAGTGAAACATAAGTAGGAAAATGACATAATTTGATTTGTAAAAAATTTTTAATGAGTTGTTTTACTTTATGTAAAGTATGCATAAGAAAAAACTCAAACGGTACAAAAAGATATGAAAATTGGGTTTAATAAAGAGGACTCTAGTGGCAGTGTAGAGAATGTATGGGAATGGAGTGGATCCTGCAGGAAAGGAGACCAGTCGAGAGATGCAAGAGAAGTGCTAGAGGGATGCAGGCTCCTGAGGAATTGATCTGCAATTAAGTCTCGTCATAATCACTCAGATGTGTGTTGAGGTTATTCCATCTCTTGCCCTCAGTAGGTAAGCAGGCACATAGCCAGACCCTCTATGACATTCAGGGAGAGGCCAGAGGGTATAAAACTCCATGTGAGAAAGGCAAGGATAAATTCTCGAGGAAGTAATGGGCTCACTCATCTGTCAGGCCTCGTCATCAGCTGCAGGGTCCCTCTGTGAAGACAAGAGACATTTCTCTCTCCACTGGGTTGAATGTTTCTTAATCTCCAGCTCCATAAAGCCATTTCCATGCATTGATATCTCGCATCTTTTCCTTATATTAAAAGGACTTGTATTCTTTGGTTTCTCTGTAAATCACCATCACGCTTTTGACAAGCACATAGCAGCCTATTACAATACCCTAGGGAAGAAGTGATAAGGGTCTAAAGTAAAACAATGATCTAGGGAAGGAGAAAGGGTGAGAGGATGGGGGGCACTGAAAGATTAATTTGTCAAAAGTATAATAAAAGCAAATTGGCTATCCTTTGGAAGTAAGATATAAGTAGAAAATACCTACTTAGGCCACCTTAAAAATCCTCTCGCTTGAAATGCCTTAGTGTTAACACACTAAAATAATATTAAACAGACTGACCTTTGTTTAACCACAAAAGTGTATCAGTTCAGGGGCTCGCCTGGTGGTGTAGCAGTTCAGTTCGTGCATTCTGCTTCGGCCGCCCGGGGTTCACCAGTTCGGATCCTGGGTGCAGACCTACTCACTGCTTATCAAGCCATGCTGAGGCAGTGTCCCACATAGAGCAACTAGAAGGATGTACAACTATGACAAACAAGTATCTACTGGGGCTTTGGGGAGAAAAAAAAGAAAAAGAGGAAGATTGGCAACAGATGTTAGCCCAGGGCCAATCTTCCTCAAAACAAAAAACGGAAACAAAAGGTATTGTTTAAAAAAAAACTGCATCAGTTCACAAAACTCAATTCAACAGAGGCAGATAAAGAAAAGGAAAATAGGGACATAAACAAAAGCTATCTACCTAAACCATAAAAGTAAGATATGAACGTTTAGGCTAGATCTGCAGACAAAGAAAACAAACAAAAAAGGTGCTATTTTTCCCTTACAAGATTTCATCATTGAACTACCCGTGCACTAACTACAGCCATGAATCATAGCTACATGGCACAGGTGCTACTCTATTCTCCTCCAAGCAAGGCCACTATACCATTGCAGTTATGAAAGCAGGTCCAAACTCAGCCAATGGCTAAGCATCAGGCATCTAACGACACATGCCCTCCTGCCAAAAATCAGTAAGCTCAGCTATGAGTTGTAGCTTGCTGTTAGAAAGGAGGTTTGCTGAGGAGTGGAAACTTCTCTTGCAAGGAGAGAGGAAAAGGGAAGCAAATACCTACTCTTCCTTTGACCACAGGGATGTGCCTGGCAATGATTCAGCTCTTGAATGTCAAATGAGAGTAGACTGTTCATCCCTGCCCCAGATCCCCTTCATGGAGCTGGTCACCCATCCCCCAGCTCTTGTGCATATCATCTACTAAAGGCTCACAGTCGCCCACCTCTGGATAATTACCCACAGCCAATACCTTGTGCGGTCCCCACTTTCCAGGGAGAAATATTTTATAGTATGACTTAGGCTCCAGAGTCCCCTAAGCATCAGGACAAGGATCGCTGTCTTCACCTGAGAGCACATCCTTGTTTGACTCCTTCCCCTTCCCTATTCTGTTTCTTCATTCCCTTTAAAGTATTTTTGTTTGTTTCCTGAAAAGCACTCCTGTGATAAATCACTTAAATCTGAATCCCTGCTTCAAGATCTGCTTCTAGGAAACCTGACCTAAGACAAGTGGGTTAAAAACAATATGGCTGGTTTCAAATAAAAAGTGACAACTGAGATTTTTAGCAAGAAAAGAGAACACTATTCAGTGATAATATTCATAATCCTGACAATACTGGCAGAAAAAGAGTTGCTTGTATTTTATTAGATCTCGAGATAACATGATGGTCCAACAGAGAGGAGTTGTGTAGTAATTATGTGTGACAACGGCAACATGACTTCATCAAGGCAGACTAACAATTACATGTTGTTTTCCTTTGCAATTGTACTGAAAGGAATATAACACTTGTACCACATCATTGTATGTGTATGTCATTAAGTATGTGACCTTGAAAAAAAGTTTCTCAATCTTTCTGATCCTCAGTTTCCCTATTAGCAAGATGAGTTCAAGAATGCCTTCCTTCTAAAATCATCATGAATATTAAATGAGAGGCTCCTACAAAGCAATTAGCATAGTACTTGGCTTTCTCCAAACACTAATTTCTTTCCACTTTCCTACCTTGTCACTATCAATGAATATTTCTTTTTAATATACTGGCTGTATTGTACCTTAATCAACACTAAGGTTTCATTTAAGTTTCTTTTACCATTGCTCAATGTGATATGACTAGTATGAGTGACTATCACCTGTGCTTCTGAAAACAAAATAGGAAAAACTGATGGGATTAGCTCAGTTACTGTGGTGGATATTTGTGGTTTTGCCTGACCCATTCTTTTTATTTTTTTTATTTGATAATAGCATGCTAGTTTTTCTCTGAGGAACAGTTCTTCTGTATTTCTGAATTTTTTATTAAAGATGGTCTTCTATCATATGAAGGTTGGGTACCTGGCTTAGTTAAACAAGTCAGATTCATTTCCCGAAAATGCTGGTCTTGAGTGGCCTAAGGATGGAAAATGTTTGGCATTTCTTCCTCACCACAGTGATACCCTGAAGAGAGTCCTCATTAGTTCCTGTTCCTTGATCTCTCAAATTCAGCTCTTCATTGAGAGGGCTTTGATTTTCCAGTCTACATATCATTTCAATAAATTACTTTTATTGCTGTTAGCCAGACATAGTCTCTGTTGCCTGACACCAAAGGACCCTACATACAGTGACTCTTAAATAAAAAGTCTAATAATTTAAAAAAATCTGAAAAGATGAACTTTTGACTTCACATTCTAAGGTGGAATGGTCTAAAGAAAAGACAAATGAAGACAGCATTCTCAATTTTATTTGAAGGGATCGATATCATGAGTATTCATAAATAGATATGTTTGACGTATAGGATCACTTGCCAGTTCTGAAGCCAATGGATTACATGTCTTAATTAAGTGTTTTTACACAAGAAATATATTACACATGTAAAAAATTTTCAGATATCCCTTAATGCCACGTTCATATTCCATTTATGTGTTTTAAAACATAAGCCTCACTCAAACTAAAAATTAATATATTAGCAGATTTTAGCATCCCTACCTTTCATGTTGGAAATATAAATATTAATGAGATCATCAAATTACAACTAAGTTATGCTAAAATAGAAGAATATCCCAGAGCTTCCGATTACAGATGAATTCCTACACAACTAAAAATGCACTATTCCATAAAGAAAGTCCTGGTATCTATCATTAATCTGCCAAATGGGAATTAATATGGTGGCAACAGACCTTGAGTAGAAGCGGGACGATTATTGTAGTTAAGAGGAGCATCCCTTCCAGAAATGCCCTCCATCCATATCACCAACATGCTATCCCACCCCTGGACTACATGAAAGGAGGCTTAGACTAGATAGGCAAAGAAGAAACCGGGGCCTCCATGAAGGACAGCTCCTGATCCATAGAAACATAGAAGGTCCACGGTATTCTGGAGACCAAGTACAGGTTCCTAAGGTGCTGTGACATTCTCAGTATATCTCACTTTGGTTTTAAGCCACTAAGAGCTCCAAGTTCTCCTACTCAATCCCTCACATCATTCTGTCTCTCTCAGAGAAGTTGCTTTAGGTCAAGTCCATTCCATTGTAAACTCATTCACTCACTTAACAGTTGCTTGGCAGCTACGTGCAAGGCTCCCAGCTAGATTCAGTGAATACAATTGTGAACAAAACTGACGAAATTTCTACTCTTATGTTTGGGGGTGGGTGAGTGGGATGGACAAGAAGCAGGTAAACAAATAGCCTAACTAGGCACTTTCAGATAATCATAAGCACTAGGAAGAAAATAAGTAAGAGTTGGTTGAAAGGGTCTTGTTTGGTGGCAAAAGAGGATGGTCAAACTTAGTTTTGGTGGTTAGGGAGGGCCTCTCAGGGGAGGAAAGCTTCTTATTCTATAAGGGTGTCAAAGAACTGTAGAAACAGATAAATTTTGTGGGAAGAGCAGAGGCCACAAAATATACCCACATTGCATTATTTTAGTGCATGCGTCCCACTGGCCTATATCCATCTGAAACGCACAAACCCAGGATATCTTAGTTTAAAAAAAAAAGCTTAAATCTTGAATGCCACACACTTTATCTCAGTTGTGGTGTGCTTTGCAAACATAAAAGATAAAATGACTTGGTCACCTGATTTCTTTCTTCCTTGAGAAGAAATCATTCTCTTTTTACCCCCTTTAGCATATTGATTACTCATTAATCCAGCAAAACAAAGGATTAATTAATCTCCATGGTTCAATGAAGAATAAATTAGCATAGCTTAAAATGGGCCTGATCCAATATTACAAATTGGAGGAAATGTTCCACACACTCTCTCTCCATTCACTTCTCCAAATCTAATCTCCAGAGAATCGTATTGGAAGACTGAATTTGGTTTGCATAATATTCTGTATTCTGCTCCTTCTTTAGAATTCAGTCCCTTGAAATACTCATTGCTTTCCCCAAACCCCACTCTATGTCCAAACACAAAAATAGCACCATGTTTTAAAAGTGCTTTAGACATATCACTTATCTGAAACAAGATTTTCTTATGTAGAAAACAATTTGAATAGCCAGTTTCTGAAAACTGGAAAATAATACAACAGCCATATACATCCAGGCATTTACATAATTGTCCGATTATTTCCCCCAGCACATGGAAAGGACTCATACATATCATCATATTCAGTCAGGATGCCTCTGTAAACTACAAAACATGTGTAAGGTGCAGTCTCTCTGAGCATCCTCAGGAAAAAAATGGTGTGTTTTCTAAAGTCATTTTTGGGGGTACTAAACTGAGTTTTTTTCAGAGCTATAAAAGAAATCCAATGTCAGATTCTCAGCATGCATTAAAAGGTAGAATCCACACTTGTAAAGAAAACACTGCTATTTGAAACATCGATACCTAGAATATGACGTCCCTCTTAGTGTCCCCTCCCCATGTTTTGCTGCAATTATATCAGTTTAAAGGAACTGTACATCTAGATTTGGCCTGTCAATTCTTAGCCAAAACTCCTACAAAGAGGTAGCATTTCAAAGAGTGGAGGAAGAGAACCTTACGACTAGTCCCTGTTTCTTATAAGCTTACCTTTGTTGTAAGATATTTTAAGACAATGATTTCATTTTCTATTCCTCTCCTTGATGAGAGATGATAAACAATTTTCAAGAATGAATTTTAAAACAATAAATGAAAAACCAGCTCTTTTCTGCAAAGATTAAAAAATAAAATCTTATCATATACTATATCTCAGCTATTCAATATTTATTTCTATAACATAGTATAAGCATAGTATAATATAGTGCCAAGAGGAAACTATCTATTGCCAAGGGAGATTACAAGGTGTGCCCTGACAATATGATTTGGTTGAAAGAGTTCAGGACTGGAAATGAATATACACGGTGTCTCATTCAGACTCCCCCTGTGTACTTGTTTGGCTCAGACAAATTCCTCCAATTCCCTGGAGGCCAGCCTCCTCACCTGGATAACAAGAGATTCTGATCAGATAAACTTGAAGGTCATTTCCAACTCTAAAATTGTATGATTCAGTAATTTAGCTGACTACTCCTGATGACATAGTTAAAATGACGTTGGCTTTGGATCCTATATTTAGAGACCAGGTACCTTTGGCAAGATAAAGCTTTCAAGGAGCCAAGCTGGCAACGAGACTTGAGGGAGGCAAGTGGAAGCATTGCTGTTGCTGGCAAAGAGCCACTTATGGTTCTCCACCAAAGAGACCCCAAATCATCCTGGGCAGTGCCCGTAGTCACAGTGACCTGGACACGAATGTTCACTTAGGAAAACTCCTTTTGAAGGAGGATAATGCTCACTACAATGCTACCCTATCTGTGACTTCATGCTCAGATGGACCTGGGATCACAACATGTGCTAAGGGCTAACCCAAGTTGAGGAAAGATTTCTGTAAGCCTCAATCTCCACATCTGTAAAATTGACACTGATAATCGTACTTCCCTTCTTGGGTTTTTGTGAAGATTAAGTGAAATAGTGGTTGAAAAGCACTTAACATAATATCTCCTACTGTTTTCAGCAGTTTTTATAAACCTCTCTGACCTTCAGACAGAAAACAATCTCCCTTGAGGCTCACCTACACCATATGTTTTACAAACAGTAAATCACTCCAACAGCAAGTCAAAAGAATTTCTCAACAGGTAACAATTTACTTCCTTAAAGTCAAATGTTCTGTTTTATTAAAACAAGCAAAACAAAGGTAATAAAGTTCTGTTTCTACTTTTAGCTGAGCATTCTCATGAATGTAATTATAGCCATGCTCCATAAATCTGACAGCCATTTTCAAACTCGATTGGTAGATGTTATGCAAGTGTATGCACTGCACATTATGCTTCACTGTTTGGGACACAGGTGACATACAAATACAGCAGCAATAAAATTTAGAGAACCATGTGGAGGCCCACAGAACACCGAAAACAACTTCAACATATAGACTACAAGCCTGGAATACCCACAACCTTGACGTTTGTCATTGGTCATGCTGGGCAGGCAAGCCTCTGCTTTCTGATCTAATCAAATTCAGAATGATTGTGAAGCCAATTGCTCTGTGTCAGAGCAATTGGAAAAATAGATTCAGAACAAAGGGGAAGACTCACCTCTCTAGGACATCTCTCTCTGGAACATATGCTAAGCTTCAATGGAATCTATAAATATTTCATTCACTATTTTGTACTACATTCCTCCCATGATTTATATGTCCGGCCCATTACTTTAAAAAGTACATTAATGTGCCCTTTTAATGGCATCTCCCCTGACTGCCCGCCTCCCTTATTTAATGAGCCTACAGGGATTGGAACCCTAAGTAGAATCTATGTCTGTTCCGCATATCACCACACGATAACAAAATATAAATTCATTTATTTTCATTTTGTGGAAGTGTACCTTCCCTCGGGACAGCTGCTATCTGGGATGTTTTCTGTTTTGTGTTTTCTTTTATGTGTGATATTTGAGAGGGATGAGGTGGCTTCTGAAAAAAATGGCATGAGGAGGTTATGAGACTCTGCACTTTCTACTTCCGTCGGCATCTAAAGGGAGTAGTGATAAAAACAGAAGGACAGGCGTGCAGAGGAAGGGCAGGAAGAGGAGGGCAGGTGTGAAACTGCTAGGAGGAGCTGGGGGTCCACAATCGGGTTCACTAATCCTTTCACAATCGCCCAGTTGGGCCAGTGACTTCAAAGACATGGAAGGGACGGGATCAACATGGTCTTCAATTGCTCACTTTTGTCTTTACAAATTATAGGAAAAGAAAACAAATCCCAGAATTCAAATGGATTAAAAAAATGCAACATATGATTAAGCACAATCCCCACTTAGAGATTTTCGCTTTCTAATGGTGATCATAATTAAAATGTAGAAAGATATGGGCTAGAACACTATAGGGTATCCTCCAAGTCAGGAAACATAGGATTTAAAATATTTTAGTTACTTTTTTCAGTAATATGATTACTACGATTTTTGTTAACCTCCAGACACCTTTTCAAGTGAAGAAGCTCAAATTTAAAACAATGGGGTCCATTGCTCTTCTGGAAAAACACAATAAATACACTATTTTTCCTCTGTTACCAGATATTTTGGGCACTCTCAAGTGTTCCTGATCCCCTAAATATAAACAGAGCTGCACTGATAGAGAACAAATGCTTCAGGATGGATTTATGTTTTTCTCATTCAGCAAAAGGTTCCTGTTCGGGTAGGTCCCCTGTCAGTTTGCCCTCATGTCCATTCCTCGCCATCCTCCACCCCCCATTGGAGGGGTGACTCAGTGCACAGACTCTTTCCCAGGCTCCTGTGTCTGCTGGAGTCTGCCTGGCTTCCATCTGGCTAGAGACTGGATAGCAAGGAGAAGGAAAAAGTAGGTTATTCCCTCCTTCTTCTCTGCTTTCGGAGTCTTCCCCATCAGTAAGCAGCTTCTCTGTAGTTTCAGTTACCTGTTGACACTGGTCTGGGGCTCCAGCAGCGACTTTTCCATTCACCCTCAGCCTAGGGGTGATGGCAGCTTCCTCCTCTTGATGACCCTCAGTTGCCTCATGGTGCCCTGTTTGGCTTCTCAGTTCTTTCATCACCTGTGTAGACAATTCCCTGCACCAAGTTCCTTTTTTTAAAAAAATAATTGTCATAAATTCTGTATTCCTATCTGGCCCACAGTAATCTATAGACTATTCATTTTTCTTCAATTCATTCAACATTTATTGAGTACCTGAATGTGGCAGATACCATTTTAGTTGCTAGGGACATGGCAGTGAGTAAGGCAAACAGTATGTCTGTTCTCATGATGCTTCATAAGTTTCAGGAAGAGAGACAATAAACAAAAATGTATAATAACGAATAATAATAAGTGAAGTGCAGAGAATTAACGCCAGGTGATATGAGCGTGAGAGACTGAGTGCTACTTTAGCTTGGAGCGCCTCAGAAAGCCTCATTGAGGAGGTGCCATTTGAGCTGAGATGTGAAAGACAAGAAGGGTCCAGCTATAGAACAAAGAGGGGAAAGAATATTCCAGGCAGTCTCAGAGACACTTGAGCAGGAAGGAGCTTAGAATAGCTGAGCAACAGAGAGGTGAGGAAGGAAAAGCTCAGAAGTGTAGGCAGAGGTCAGGGATGGAGATAGAAGACTGATCGTGGAGGTAGGAGTTTGGATTTTACTTTTCTAAGTAGGTTTGGAAGCCATTGGAGAGTTGTAGGCAGGATTAGGGAGCATGATTTAATTGGTAGTGTTAGAAAGCCACTATGACTGCTTTTGAGGGAGTAGATTATAGGAGGGCAGGGGTGGAAGCTGAGAGATGAGTCACTTCTATTGCCAGGTGACTGTGATGGTGGTGATCGGACTGGGGTGGTAGCCGAGGAGAGGCAGTTTAACAGATGTCAGAAGGGAAAGCAGACAGGATTGTTGATGCATAGAATGTCAGGGTAAGGATAAAAAAGAAGAAGAAAGGATAACTGTGATTTTCGGTTGAGCAACTAGATTTATACTTAAACCAAAAGCCATTCTCGATCACATTTCTGTCATGTTTTACTGGAGTTAATTTCTTTTCTTAAGAAGTATATATACATGAATATAAACCTGATATTTGTTTCATTCCCCAACATTTTATTTTGAAAGCTTTCAAATCTTTTGAAATGTTACAAGGACAGTACTGTAAACACCCACATTTTCCTTTACCTAGATTCATCAATTTAACATTTTGCTACATCTATTGGTCTAATCTCACTTTCTCTCTCTACACTCCTCAAACACACACAAGTCCACATATTCTTGCTGAAACAGTTAAAAGAAAGTGGCAGACATGACACTTCCCCGCGTGATTATTCAGCATATGTCTTCTAAGAACAAGGATATTCTCCCATAGAACCACTAAATTATTTTCATTCCCAAGAACTTTGACTTCAATGTGACACTACTATCTAACATGCAAACCCTATTCAAATTTCCCCAGTTGTTCTCCCCAAAATTGTTTCTTATGGTCTCTTAGCACCAATATATATATATATATATATATATATATATATATATATATATATATAAAGAAATAAAGAAAAAAAGAAATCCAGCATCCAGTAAAGGATCATCTTGACATTTTTGAACAGTCCAAGCCAGTTAAAATGGTCCTCAGTGGAGATTTGTCTGATTGTCTCCTCATGACTGGATTCAAAGCAAGCTTTGTTTGGCAGGATTACTACATAGGTGATATTGTGCCCTTCTTAGTGCATCAGTCAGGAGGCACATGCTATTACTTGGATCCAACTATGGATGATGCTAAGTTTGATCACTTAGTTATGGTGGCTTTTGGTTTTAGCCAACACAGTTCTTAATAGCGCTTGCCAGCTGCTACCAATATTAACTCTTCAAATTAGAGAAATCTCTTAGTGCTATTTAAAATGTGAGAGTAGCTACTGCACAGAATGTGCATAAAAAATGGTCACTCCCTTTAAGAACTTTATATTCAAGGCGGATAGCTCTCTGGAAATATAGGGAAACTAGTAACTGTGATAGCGAAAGAAGATACTGTAAGTGTCACTCATCTTAAGCAGCTGTAGCTAGTTTCCATGAGCAATAACTCTTTCGAGAAGAGTTGGAACCTAGTATGAGCAGAAAATGATATGGAGACCTGTATTTAAATGATCACAGAAAATGGGTATTTCCATGCACAATGTCAATTATTTGCTTGGAAATAAGTGCCACCAGCTAATTCTGAGAAAGAAAACTCATACGTAACGAACAAATATTTATGCCAGACAATATGCTGGATATTCTTGCACTATTTTCTCAATTAATCCTCAGAAAAACCTTGTTTTTTTGTATGAACTAATGGAGGCTCAGAAATGTTCTCTAAGTTTCAATAGCTCTCAAAGTCATTATGTGCCAATTTATCATTCGAGTCTATATCTATATTACTCCAAAATCCATGTACTTTCCAGCCATATCTCGCAGCTTCACAGAACATATTACTCAGTGACAAGTTTTAGAGTCATCATTCCTTTCCTTGATTATAACCATGAAAAGGAATGGAAATTAATTGAGAAATGAATTAGAATACACAGTTAGTTTTCATGTCATCCTTTAAAGAAAGGTGGGAAGAGAAGTAGAGATTTCATCCTCTTTCCTTTCAACTATATTGCCTTCAGGAAAACAATAAATAATCAGCAAGAATTAGAAATATAACACTGTGGTTAAAAAATTTCAATATAAGTTAAAATAAGTTATATAATATATAATAAAATAAGTTATATAATATATATTAAAAACATTTTTTCATAGTCCTCTCTGTAAAATTCCTTCCTCTAATTTTTAATCACAGAAGCAATCTTTGATGGCTGGTTGGTATTGTTAAGCTCATTTAAAGATTTAGTACTGTATACTTAAATCTTAAGACATCGACTAATTTACTGGTAAATACGGTCTATAGACAATTGGTCCATAAAATCGAGGGCAATGGAAAAATTGGCAGGAATAGTAAATACACATTCTTTCCAATTACTACAACTGAACTATAGGCCAATTACAGTTGTAGATAACAATAACTGTTGAGTGTTTTGTGTAAAAATCCTGAAAGGAAGCAGAACTGAGTAAGACTCAGCTCCTATCCTTAAGTGTCTGATAATCTATTTAGCCCTTAACTTTTCTGATCTGGGAATAACAGTGAGAAATATTTCAACAAAGTTTGTTTCAGCACACTATGTTGGGACTTAAAATTCTTGCAATTTGCCACGTCATGTCATTTCTTCAATCATCCTTAACTTTCTCAGAAACTATGCCTTTAAAAACAATTTTTAAACAAGTGGTGAAAGTAGAAGGAATAATAAAACAAGATGAATAAATATTTTCTTAGTGTAATCAGTTTGTTTGTTTTTTTATATCACCTTCTAACATGTCGGAAATATTACAACTTCATGATTAATGCAACAAGAATAACCTGCTTTAGGCAAAGAAAAAAATTGACCCAAGTTTCCTCACTTTTCAATTTTAGGAAATTTTGTCTGCTTTTCAGTCCTTTGATTTGGCTTATTTTGACTATATTCCTTAAACATCAAGATCAGTGAATAGATAAAATGTTTATAAAATATTAAATATTTAATTTTAAAATACAGAAATTTTCCCTCAAGGATCTCCGATTCCTTAAAAAATTGGCTCTCGAGTTATCATAATATCTTCATTTGATAAGCAAAAGGCCAGGGGTTTTGATATTCAGGAGGAATAAAACTTAGATATGCAGAATATTTGAATAAAACTTCCCCGAGTGACATAATAGAATGACAGTGAGTAGGACCAAGAGACAAAGACAGAGAGAGAGAGACAAACGCGTTCCTGCATCTCGCTTCATTCTGAACTTTGTAACTGAAATTCCACTCCTCCTATCCCCTTATAAACATTAACACCAGTTGAGAAATGAATAAATACAAGAACACTAAACGGACATCCTTCAAAAAAGGACAAGATATTTGGGTTCTAGTTTGGCTTTGAAATTATCCAGCCCTACCAATTTGGAAAATTTTCAGGTATTCCATATGCCTCTGTAAATAAGGGGACTGGACGAACGGCTTTCTGCTCTAGGATTTCACAACTCAGTGATTGGAAGTTTACAAAACTGTCTTTCTAGTAGCCCATTGCACAATGTAGTGGGTACAGAGTATCCTTATGACCTAGAGAGAATTCAAGATTACCTGACACAATTTTACAATTATCAAAACAATAGTTAGATTTATATATATATATATATATATATATATTTCTTAACCAGTATGTGTTGTGTGTGTATCTTTATATAGAAAATAGTAAAACCCTACCACCTCATATCCTGAAATAAAATTATTTTGGACATAAGACTATTGGCAATTGATTCTTGGACCCTAAAACTCCCAGGCAGCTGGTTGAGCTAGTTCACTCCAAGCAATCCATTAAGTTCTTAATAATAGGAACAAACATTTTGTGCATTTGAATTTTTGTTCCCCACTTACAGTGCTGTGTGGAGATTTTACAGATATGTCTGAATCTGTGTGTTTGTACTTATCACAACAAATATAAAGTTAAAGGTGATTGCTTCCTTTCTTGTGGTTTACAATGTGTTCTGTGTTAAGTGTGAAAAGATTTTGAACTATCAGTGGAGGGGTCAGAAGGCAAGCTGCTATTTCAAAGATTCATTAGACTTTCTGGATGCCTCCAGATCCTTTCTGCTGCAGGAATATTTCCTGATCAATCGTTTCACACCTGCAGGACACTGGCCAGACAGTCCCAAGAGAGCAATCACTGAAAAGCCATTAAAAAAAGAAGCATATTCAGATGGAGTGAATAAGTTCTAACACTTAACCATTGGAAATTCTCAAACACACAATGCAAATGGGCCCTCTAAAGCCATTCTCCATCATAGTTTCTTTCTCAGCATTTTTACAGATAGGATTTTTTTTTTCTCTCCCCAGTTGAACAAGAAAGAACAAAAGTAGATTCCCCAAAGGAGGAATCATTCGTACTAAGTTCCTTTATGTAGGTCACCTCTGATGTGTTCTTGGTTGCATTTCAACTGTTAAATTTCCCATGTCAAGCTTTCAGTTCTGATGGCTCTGCACATAAATTCTATTGCTTTCAAAAAGAATAATTGTTTAAATTCCCTGTTTGAATGTTGAAAGATAATACGCGTTCGACAGATGCTCAATACATTATTGGTTATGTTAGTAGCATAATACAAAATGTTAGAATATTTTACTCTGAGGTGTCTCTGTGTATGTACATTTTAGTATGTTAACAGGAAACAATGTTTCTCATTAAGCAAGAGTCTAATTTACAGAGAGTAACTATCAGCTATGTTGAAATAAATTGTAAATGTGTGTCCTTGTTGTTACCATCCTCCCATATACAAGGCCAGTTTCTCTAACTTTTTCCCTTCTCTAGACTTCAGTCTTATAAATATCTCTTGAACCCATGCCTTCCTCTTTATTCCAGCTGTCACTGTTTTGGTTCAAGCCTTTGGCAAGCCATTCTTCACCTCTGATCCTCTGGTTCATCCTCTACTCAACCATCAAGTGTTTCTAAAAAAATAGGTCTTGTCAATTCACCTCTACTTAAGAACCTTCCCTGTTTCCTTACTGCCTATGAAAAAAGATTCAAACACCCTAACGTGGCATTCAAAATCTCCGATAATCTGTTGCCAATTTATGTACTCAGCCTCATTCATTTGTGTGTTTTTATTTAATCATTCAGCAATAGAATGAAAGTGTCCCGGCTAAAATATTCAGTGCCCCACTAGAAAGTACACTCCACAGGGGTATGGGTTCTGTTTATTTTATTCACTAATGTTTACTAAAATCTAGAACAGTATTTGGCTTTAGGTAGATGCTTAATAAATATTTTTAGAATTAACGAATTCAGCAACACTTGCTGAGTGCTTATTATGTGCCACATAGAAAGCCTGGCATTGAGAATCCAGTGACAAAAGCAATTATTTCTATTTTTAAAGAACTGGCCAGGTAAATTGGCATCTATAATGAATTCAGTGTGTATCTATATATACAAGTCTAGTTTCTGTAGCGATTCATACCTCGGAAGCAGAGTCATAGTTCATTTGTCTCTATATCCTTCATTGCAAACTAAGGGTTTGTTAAATCTTTACTAAATAAATTAATCTAAACATTCAATTAGGGCAGAATGTCTGAAGGCTGTGGTAGGCAAATAATGACCTCCTAAAGATGTCCACATCCTAATTCAAGAACCTGTGAATATGTCATATTACATGACAAAGGTGACAAATTTGCAGATGTGTTTAAGGTTAAGCACCCAGAGGTGGGGAACTTATACTATATCATCCAGGTGGACACAATCTAATCACATGAGCCTTTAAAAGTGGAAGAGGAAGGAAAAACAGTGAGTCAGAAAGATACGACTTGAGAAGAACTCATTTCACTATTGCTGGCTTTGAAGATGAAGGAGGAGGGACATGAGCCAAAGAATGTGGAGGTCCCGAGAAGCTGAGAATAGCTTTTAGCCAACAGTCAACAAGAAAATGGGGACTTCAGTCCTACAATGGCAAGGAACTGAATTCTGTCAACAACTCAAATGAGCAGGAAGTGGAACCTCCAGGAAGGACTGTAGCCCTGTTGATTCCTTCATTTTAGCCTGATGAGTTGCTTATCAGACTTCTGACCTACAGAACTATAAGATAACAGATTTATGTTGTTTTAAGCCATTAAGTTTGTGGCAATTTGTTATGGCAGCAATATAAAACTAGTACAGTCGTGCACCAAATAATGACGCCCCAGTCAATGACACACCACATATGCAACAGTGGTCCCATAAGATTAGTTCTATATAGCCTAGCTGTGTAGTAGGCTATACCATCTAGGTTTGTGTAAGTACTGTAGGGGAGGAAGAAATTTTCCTCTACCCTTCTAGGATTTTCTGACTGGTCTAAGAATTAAATTGACATGAGACAGATTAACAGGAGAAAAACAAACAAAAGTTTAATATCATGTATAAATGAGAGACACCCAGGAAAATTGACTAACTTGCCAAAATGGCCAAAGGCCTCACCTTAAATACTATCCTCAGCTAAAGACAAAAGATGTTGGGGGTTGGGAGAGTCAGAGATTACAAAGGAAAAGAAGGCAACTCACAGGTAGGTGAAAGGAGCCAATGTTTGGAAAACAAGTGTTTGGCCACACAGAAACAGAAGAACGCAGAAGGGATGCCAACCAACAGGCTTTTCTAGGTTCTTCCTTGTCTATCACCTAGTTCATGTTATGCTAAGGTGATATGCTAAGTCTTCCTGAGACAGGTTTTTTAATCTGAATTTTTTAGGCTGTAAGGGGGAGGTAACAAGAAAAGTTTCTGAGTCTTTTGTTTCTTAAAAATAATCACCCTAAAGTAATCCTCATGGTAAAGAGACATATTATAGGGTGGCAAGTTTTGTTCCCCTTCAGTATACTCCATGATGTTCGCATAACAATGAAATCGCCCAACGATGCATTTCTCAGAACATATCCCCATCATTAAGTGACACACGACTGTACAGTACTCATCATATCCTTGGAAGATTGGCCAAAGTGAAACTCTGCCATGGATTCCCATGACCAAAAAAAGATGATTATCCTTAAAATTCCAACAGTACAATCTCAAAATTTTCTTGCAAAGGACATGCACAGAAAGAAAATAAGCTACATTTCCAGATAAAATGAAACTCTTCTTCAGAAATAATTTAGATAAAATCATCCTCCAAAATGATGATGGCTGATTGTATCATCAGAATTAGTGTCTTAGGACTTCAAGCTGTACTATGAAAAAGGTATACACAGGTAGCCTTTGGAATGTGTTTTCAAATTTTTATGCCCTTGAAGACTAACTTTGACATCAGAGAGAGTTCTGAGTTATAGTCTTCTTCTCAGTCCAGGGAGCAGCAGGAAAGGATCACAAACAATGGTCCAAGAATGGCATTTTGAAGGTAAGGAAGTACCAGGTTATCAATTAAATAGGAAATTTCCTTAGCCATGAAAGAACAAGTTGGCACAAGGCTGCCGTTTACGTCTGTGTAGATCACTCATCGCATAATAGGCAAGTTGTGGCTAAAACGCAGGCCACACCCTGCTCACAAAGCCATGTGCTCTGGCATGGAGCACTGACCTCTCACAGGAAGGGGCCCCTTGATGGCAATACTTTAAGGCTGAACAGGTTATATCTTCTGAACAACTCCAGAAGATATCCTTCACAAAGCCTACTGTGAGAACAGCATCCCCTGAAGTTGTGCTATGCAATGACCCTAGACATCTTTTTGTAGTTGGCTTGCCAAGAATTCTCCAGGCAGAGAATTCTCCAGGCAGACCGCTTTCCCCAAGAAGGGAGGTGTTTTCTAATTCTTGCACTGGTCACATATGTTAAGAGTGGCTCTGGTTCTGCCTGATGCCGGAATATGTGTTGGGTTCCAATGTTATTGTAAGGCTAAGACTTAGGTTTGCAAGTGTTATAGGTGCAAATGAAAGTGATCTCTGTGTCCCACTCTCACAAAAACCTATGGAGATTATAAGTCTCTGTCCCACATAAAAGCAGAAGACAATTTCAAGAGTTTTAGGCGCCCAACACGGTGCCTACTACAGCCTTTTTCAGGCTAGAAGGCATAGAAATGAAAATCTCACCAAGAGCCATTCCCTTCCTCTAAGTGTGGACTCCCCTCCAGAATCTCCCTGCTTTGGGTCTCTGTTCAGTGCTTTCAGTTCATTGTTCTTTGTATTTTGTCCAGAGTTTATATTTGTTATCTATACAAAGGTTGGTCTAAAATGAGCTCCTCTTTCAGACTGGAAGCAGAACTCTTCACTAACTGTACTTTTGTCAAATGTGTCTAAATGTCACTGGTTTGCCCCAGAAATGTTAATCATAAATAGCACAACCATATACTCCAGTTTTCCTTAGAGAGTCCAGATTTCAGCCTCGTACTGGCGTACTAACCAGTTTAGCATTTGTACTGAACTAAAGTATTCTGTCTTCCAGAATAAAAAAAATATAGTCACCCTATACATAAGACATATTAGCAAGCAAATTGTATCTTCCAGAAGACAAATCAAGTAAAGAGGGACACATGAGATAGCAGGAAAAGTTTGCTTCCATACCTATCTACTTTGTACCCAAGGAGAGAGCATTATGTTTGAAGACACCCTGGGGACAGTAACCTATTTCTATGTTAATTATGATAATACTCTGCCTAAGCACTCTTTTGTTGAAATTTAATCCCATTTTCTCTCTTCTTGTACTTTGTATAAATTGATAGTGTGTTCCTTTCTTCCTTAAAATTACCCTTTATATACTTCAAGAGAATTAGGAAATCACCTCTTAGCCATGTCTTCCAGACTGAGTAACCCCAATTCCTCTTTCTCCAATCATAAGTACTATTTTACTTCATTTTAATCATTTGATTTGCCGTCCTTCACTCTGAACAGCATTCCAAATCGCTTCTTGAAAATATAAGCCTGATCCTATGACTCAACAATTCCATTCATAGGTACATACTCAAGAAAAGTAAGTGCCTATGTTCATACAAAGATTGTGACAAGAGTGCTCCTTGCAGCTTTAATCCAAGTATCCATCAACAGAAAAATGGATAAACAAATTGGAAGATATTCAGACAATGAGCTACAACAAAGCTATGAAAATGAAAAACAAATACTAATTGAAAAAGAACATGGATGAACCTCAAAAACATGTTAACTGAAAGAAGTCAGACTCCAAAGAATGCATTCCATGTGATTCCACTTTTATGAAGTTTAAGAACAGAAAAAACTAAGCTATGGAGATAGAAGTAAAAAAAATTTGGTTACCTCTAAGTGTGTATATGTGCATGTGTGGGGGTTGAGGGTGTGAGTGGCGTTTGCTTTGAACTAGTAAAAGGATGAAGGAACTTCCTGGGGGAGACGGAAATGTTCAACATCTTGATGTGGGGGGTGGTAACGCAGGTATACATGTGAAAATTCATCAAGTTGTGTGTGTGTGCGTACATATATTCAATGAAAGACATACATATATATGTGTATATATGTACAGTTATATCAGTGGATGCATGTGGGCATGAGTGTGTGCTTGTGTGTGTGTGTGTATGCGAATCAAAGCCAAACATTGCTTCACAAAGAAAGCCCTCAATGATGAAAGACATCAAAACTTAAATCTGCAGCATCTTATCTTCCTAGCTGCTCTCTGCATGACAGAATAGACTGACTTCCTAACAGCATGGACAAAAGAAAAAGTCTTAGAGATTCTTGTGAAAATAAAGACTGTTTACAGCAGATACATGAAAACACCAGCAAGACACCTCCAGGTGGGAAAGTCCATCTGATGGGAGAATGCTGCCCACAGATGCTTCACATCATGTCTGTAAGTGACTTAAAAATCATCAAAGACCAGTAATTAAATGAGCCAACTCGACTGAGTGCAATATCTCTGGTCCCTGACTTAAAATATCAGGTTGGAGGACTCGTTATGAGCCTAGAAAAATAGCAAGGGCTTTGAGGTAAGATAGCTCTGGGAGTATGCCAGTCCCATATCTCTACCTAGCTATGTTACCCTATGAAATGCCATTAAGCTCTGAGGTGTTCAGCTACCTCATCAGGAAGATGAGATAATCGAAAATGTCATAGCATTCTCTGAGAATAAAGTGAAATAATATGTAGGGAGTGCTTAGTAAAATGCCAGTAGAGAGAAGAAAAATTAGTAATACCTTAAAATTTTCATCTGCATAAATTCTATGAAATGATTGTAAGGTTAATTATGTCTTACCAATTTGATAGGCACTCTTATGGAAAATCCTGGATTCCATAAAGAATCAGTGTTATCCCAGCACTGTTTGATGCTGGGTAGAACATCATTCTGACAAGGATATGGGGCCTTATATGGAGCCTCACAGGAGTCAGTCAATTTCAATTTGGGCCATGGTCAGTGGCCAAACTCTTAGCTCAAGCCAACCCTCCGTTAATTCTAGTATCTGGCCACCAGTAAGAACAGATGTGAGAGCATGAAAGGACCACTGCAAATCTATCCACCAAGAACGGAGAAATGATTCAAGCTATGACCTGTTCACCATGGGTCAGTTATAACACCATGCATAAAGAACAGAATGTCTTGTGCCAGAGAAAACTCAGGAGACCCTAGAAAGGGCTGGTGGGAAAGGTTTGACAAGGAAAGAAGTAGCTCAGGACAGTATCTGGATTGCACAACTAAGCTGCTGCTTTTCATTCTCTTCCACCTCCCCCCCAAAAATTGAAGCATCTGGCCAGTGACCAATAAGAAAACTGCCTGTAATTGCTGATAATACAAAACTCGTTTACATAGTTTCCCATCTGTTGGAGACAGGATTACTGTGACTTTGTATCCTGCATGCATCTGTGACAGACAGACAGGAATAATTGGAGAAAACTGATATATCTACCAAGTAGCTATGTACATCCCCTAATGTGAGTCTCAGGATTTCAATCCACTGCCTTTGCCCTCTGACATACAGAACTCTGGTCTTCTTTCCAAGAGACACTTAACTGACTTTCCTAGGGAAAATTATAACATTTCTTCTCAAAGTTTTTGAACTTTGAAATATTATTTTCAAATCCAAAAGTTTTCACTGAGCATCCACTCAGGGCCTTTCATAACATTCTTTCATAAAATACTAAATGGAAAAGATGATTTAAGAGAAAAAAAAACTTGGACCAAGGAAGTTTTAAAAATGAAGGATACAGGGGCCGCCCGGTGGCGCAGCGGTTTAGTCCGCGCTTGGCAGCCCGGGGTTCGCGAGTTCGGATCCCGAGCGCCCGCCGACGCACTGCCTGACAGCCACGCCGTGGCGGTGTCCCATATAAAGTGGAGGAAGATGGGCACGGATGTTAGCCCAGGGCCAGTCTTCCTCAGCAAAAAGGGGAAGATTGGCAACAGATGTTAGCTCAGGGCTGGTCTTCCCCACAAAAAAAAAAAAAAAAAAAAATGAAGGATACAATGTTTATAATGTCTGGATCCACATGTGCCTTTGGTGATAGGATTCAGTCTTATGGCTTTAAAAAACATATATAAACTGATGACTTCCAAATTTTTAATTTACAGTCCAGATCTCTCCTCCAGATTTCAGGCTCAAATGACAATAATGATAACAGCTAAAAGTATTTAGCGATTAATATATTTGGATATTTTCATCTAATAATTAAAAAAAATATATGAGATAGGTACTATTATCATCATCATTTTAAAGACTGGAATTAAAAGCACAAAGAGGTACAGTGGCATTTTCAAAGTGACACAGCCAGCCAGTAAATTGCAAAGGCAGACAGGCTGAACCCAGATAAGTTGGTTTAACATCTTACACTCTTAACCATTATGCCACAATATCTCTCATTTCCACCTGTGTTCTTGATAACTCCACTTGGATGTCTAATAGACATCTCCAACTTAACATGTCCAAAACTGAACTTCTGGTCTTTTCCCAAAAACTTGTTCCACTCCCAATCTTCCCCATTACTGCAAATGGTGACTCCATCTTTCCAGTTGCTTAGGTCATAGACTTTGAAGTCATCTTCAATACTTTTCTTTCTTTCACACATCATACTCAATCTATTATGAAATCTTGTTACCTCTATCATCAAAAATATCCCATATCTTACCACTTGCCACTGCCTCTACTGCTGCTACTTTAGACTGAGCCACCTTCCTCTCCATCTAGATTGCTACAAATAGCTACCTCAAATAGTCTCCCTGTTTCTACCCGGGCTCCCCTAAAATCTATTCTCCAAAGAGCAGCCATACTGACTTTTCTCAAATAGAGTTAGGTATACAAATTTTCTGTTTAAAATCTCTATTGCTTTCCTATTTCATTCAGAGGAAAGCCAAAGTTCTTTCAATGGCATAAAATGACCCCACTCAATTATCGCTCCGACCATAACTGCTTCTCTCTGCCTCATTCACCTCTTCACATCACCTTCTCATCCTTTTCAGCCACAAGACCTTTTTTCAAATCCTCCAATCACACTTCTACCTCAGAGCCTTTGCACTGGCTGTGTTTGCCTAGAATGTTCTTCCCTTCTGTTCTCATGGCTAATAGACTGCCCTCCTCCAAGTCTTGATCAATTGTCACATTCTCAATGAGTCCAATTCTCACAGAGGGTATGCAATCATACATCCTGCCCTCCTCCATCCTTGCCCAATCTCCTTTCCCTACTCTACTTTTTATTTTTTCTAAGGCACTTATCATTTTCTAATTCAACACATATTTTACTCCTTAGTTTATTTTTTAATGTCTGTCTCCCCCAACTAGGTTATAAACACCATGAAGTCTGAAACCATTTTGTTACAGCCACACTCTAAGTCCTGAGAATGCATGCAACCTGCTAGAATATTAGACAATTAATGGCTCTGAGAAGTCCTCTATAAAGATTCTCTGTACTTTTTTGCTTAATCAGAAAAATTTTCAAACTTATTGATCACAGAACCATTTTTTTCCATAAAACACCTACCAAATTTCATGACATTAGTGCTTCAAGGGAAGGAACTTTGTGATGGCTGTTGTGGAAGATTCAGGAAAAGCACATGTAAGATTAGTAGGCAGCTTTCCAGGAACAGCAAAAAAAAAGTCAGGGTATAACTTGATAGAATTTAAATTGTTGCATATATACTGTCAAATAACTATCTCTAGTTTGATATTGCTTGTGGTAGTTCACAGAATGAGAATACAAATAAGACTTTACACACATACTTACTGTCATGTCCAAATTAACCTTGGTAGGCCTTTCTGAACGATCCTGATAGTAAACCCTATGTGAACTACGTTTTATATCAAAATTTTATAGTAACCCCCAAAAGACTCAATTAAACTAAAGGATCATGAACAAGAAATAGCAGACAAAGAAAAGCCAAAAGACTGCTGATAACTGTGGCTTACACAATGTATTTAATTCATTCTTAAACAGGAAATTAGATCTAAGCTTCACAACACCACATAAACTCTCAAGGAATATTTAAGGGAAAGAATTTTGCACCAAGAGACGTGAGTTTTGGTTATGGTTCTGCTAACTAGCTGTGGGGCTATGGCCAAGTTATTTCACCCAGGCTTTAAGTTCTTCATCTGTGAAATGAGGGGCTGTAATAAGTCTCAGACTGGTTTCAGGTGTAAGTCCCTTTACTTTTTTTTATTGAAATCTGATGAGAGGCAATACCAGTATTTTTTGTAGAAGAGGATTACAATGATTATCTATAATGTCATCTCACATGTTCCTTTGATAGGTATTTGTTATGATTTAAGTTATTAAGGTGAAACAATATAAGAAAGCATGAGTTTGAATCTCTGAATAGGAGCTATTATATGGCATGCCAAACCTTACGTATTAAGCCATGGAAATTTGGGGTTTGTTGCTGCAGCATGAGCTAGGTAGGCTAAGGTAACAGATGACTAATTCTCTCCATTCAGATGGAGAAAAGAAGTAAACTGTATAAGTCACTGAGCATGCTTCAGAATTTTTTAAATAAAATATATCAGATTAGTTTTTAATAAAATATATCATTTTCAGGTAATTCTTCTATGAGCAAACTCAGGCTTGATTAGGTATTTGAGATGAATTTCATGATGACAACTAGAAATGTAAATTCTGTGGTTTTGAAGTCACTGCTAAATGAAATGAGGAAAAAAAGTATAGAATAGTAGGCTCAAAACTAATTTTTGGAAAGCAAGAAAGTTTATCTCTTTGATCTCAAGGGCATTCTCTTGAAATATCCACATATTAATTGCTAAATTATTACTCTGTAATACAGTGGATAGCTATTAAAGAAGATATGAATATATACTACTTGTGCTCTTTGAAATAAAATGGAATCTTCTATTTTTTTGTTAAAGGAATAATTGTGATTCTTTCAAATGAAATTCCTGATAAGAATACGTTGAATTTCACACCACAACTTTTCCCAGGCCTTACTTCCTATATATTTGAAAAGCAATATGAGATTCTTCCAGATCACTTTCTATATCAGAGCACATTATTGAATATTGACTTTCCTAGAGACTGAAATATTTTGTTTTATGTATTAAATACTAGAATAGGGTAAGAGGAAGAAAGCACAATCAGTAGCCTCAAAAAGCTCACTATTTACTGAGTTCTCAAAAAACTGTTCCATGTTATCTACTGCTATTTATTCCTAGAAAACCGTATTTATTTCTTTGATGTTGGTATTCCAAAAATTTCACGTAGAAACAAAAAAAATGAAGCCATAACGAGATAATTAAAAGTGATTAGTCACAAAACACTGATAAAAAAATTAAAGATCTAAATAAATTTAAAGACATACCATGTTTGTGGATTATAAGACTCAATATTATTAAGATGACATTTTATCCCAAACTGATCTATAGTTCAATATAATTTTAATTAAAATCCCAGCAGGATTTTAAAGTAGAAATTGACAAGCTGATTCTAAAATGTATATGAAATGCAAAGGAACTAAAAAAGGCAAAACAGGGGCCGCCCGGTGGCGTAGCGGTTTCGTCCGCGCTTGGCAGCCCGGGGTTCGCCGGTTCGGATCCCGGGCGCCCGCCGACGCACTGCATGTCAGCCACGCCGTGGCGGCGTCCCATATAAAGTGGAGGAAGATGGGCACGGATGTTAGCCCAGGGCCAGTCTTCCTCAGCAAAAAGAGGAGGATTGGACGGATGTTAGCTCAGGGCTGGTCTTCCTCACCAAACAAACAAACAAACAAACAAACAAAAAAAGGCAAAACAATTTTGAAAAAGAAGAACAAAGTTGGATGACTCACACTACCAGATTTCAAGACTTACTCTAAAGTTACACCAATCAAGACAATGTGGTATTGGATAAAGGAAAAACATACAGATTAATGGAGGATAATAGAGGGTTCAGAAATAAACCCACGCATATATGGTCAATTTTTGACTAAGGTAAAAAGGCAAATAAATGGAGAAAGTATAGTCTTTTCAACAAATGATGCTGAAACACTTGGGCATACACACACAGAAAACGAACCTTGACCCTTATCTCGGAATTAAGTGCAAACGTAAAGCCTAAATCTACCAAGTTAGTATATGTATATCAAATCACCAAATTGTACACCTTAAATATTTACAATTCTTAATTGTCAAATATACTTCAATAAAACAACAAAAAGAAAATATAGGAGAAAATCCTTGTGACAAAATTTCTTAGGTACAACACCAAAAGCATGACACGCAAAAGAAAAAATTGACAATTGGTCTTCACCAAAATTAAGAACTACTTTCTGAAAGACACTGCTAAAAGAATGAAAAGACAAGTCACAGACTGAGGGGAACTATTCACAAATTACATACTTGCTAAAGGACTTGTACATTCAAAATGTGTAAAGAAGTCTAGAAACTTGACTATAAGTAAATAATAGACAAATATTTGAACAGACACTACACCAAAGAAGATATACAGATGGCAAATAAGCACAATATAATACCATTACACATCTGTTAGAGGGACCAGAAAAAAAAAAAAAGACATATAACAACAAGTGTTGGTGAGGATGCAGAGCACCCGGAACTTTCACACATTGCTGATAAAAATGCAGAATGGTACAGCTACTCTGGAAAACTGGCAGTTTCTTATAAAGTTAAATATGCTCTGAACTATATGACCTAGCAATCTTATTCCTAGGCATTTACACAGGGAAATAATAAAATAGGTTTACATAAAAACCCACGCAAACATGTTTATAGCAGATATTCATAATTGCAAAAAACTGGCAACAACCCAAATGTCCCTCCACTGGGAAATGGATTTAAAAAAAAACCCATAAAGTAGTATATCCACGCAATAGAATATTATTCAACAAAAAAAGTGAACTATTGACACATGCAATAACAGGTACGTCTAAAATATATTATAGTAAATGAAAAAAAGCCAAATTTAAAATGCTCCATAGTGTATATTTCATTTATATACTATTCTGTAAAAGACAAAACTATGGAGTCAGAAAAAATGATCAGTTGTGGCCAGTGACTGGAAGTGGGAAGAAGGGTTGAGTACAAAGGGACATGGAAATTTGCAGGTGGTAATCGTTACATGACCTTATACCTTTGTCAAAGCTCACGGAAGTGTACACTAAAAAGGGTAACTTTTCTTGTATGTAGATTATACCTTAATAAAAAATTTTTAAATGGTTATTCATTTTCAAGTCTTAGCCTTTCCATGAATTTGTTCAAACATAGGAATACAACAAATCTACTAGAAAAATTAATTTTCCTAAAAACAAAACAGCAGTTTTATTAAAATAACTCTTTGAGCACTCCTAGGAGTAAATTTTAGGGAGCCAATGCCAGGGAGTTTGGAGAGATAAAAAAGGGATATAAATGCAAAATGCTATAAGACTTAGACTTTAAAAGTCACCAAAACTAAGATAATGAAGGTAAGTGTCCCTACAAATCAATTTATTCTAAATCTTAGATAATTCAAGGGAAACTGTTCTGCTGTTTAATTCATAGAATACACACGAATAGATAATGTTTGTGAACCCTGCCTTTAAAATATGCTAGTGCTGGATATGAACCACATAGTTATATATTGGTTTTGGTACAGTAGAGAGGGTATAGTAAGAGAAGTAGAGTGTAGAAGATAAGGGTAATGGAGAGAAATACTGTGTGTTAGACAAGAACTACCTTATTATGCTCTTTCCGTTATCTGGACCCTTCTCTGACACTGTGCATGCGATACCTCATTATACACAGGATCACTGCAAACAGAAGGTGAGGCACCAGGATAAAGAACAAAGCATCCTTAAATACAGCGAGGCAACTCCGTGTAATCAAAAAGCTTCATCTCTGCTAGAAAGGTTACCGTTATCCTGCAATGCTCTCCCATTTTTATTGGATTTTTCAAGTCATTTAAATAAGTATGGCTTATTCAGTTTTCAAAAGAATAATACAGAAATGACTCTACTCTATGTGTAATATAAATACTATGCACAAATAAGCAAAAAACAAGATCCAAAAATATATTTGCTTCTCATATTAGGAAATCAGGATGTAATATTTTACCTAGTCAAGAACTCTCTGGAAAAAGAAAAGGAACTATGAGAAAAAAAATCAAGAGGCTCTTCATTCTAAGCCACACTATTTACAGTGCTCTTAAAGAGTCTTGTGTGTTGTGTAATTGTGATGACTGAAATCACAATTTGCCATCAGTTCTATATTTAAAGAAAAAACATTGGTTTCCCAGCTCATATTCAATTAATGGAAAAATTATCTATATAGCTGTTGGAGTTTTTTTTCTTCCAAATTCTTTTACTCGAAGACATTTCCAACAAAGTGTCACACTACACTCTGATCAAGAAAAGCATAACTTCCTCCATGACATGCCACTGCGTCAGCTGGCATCAGCTCAGATGGTAGACATTTTACATAACTACCAGCAGGTCAAGTCCTCTGCCCCACACATCTTGGATCTACCCACTAAATCTCCTAAAATTGATGTTCTGTGAAAGTGATTCAAAAATAATAAAATTTCATGCACAGTTTCAATCAAATGTTTTCTTGAAAAAATAGAATTTATGTGGGGAAAGCAATTTAGACATTCACTCATCATTCATTAATTAATTCCTTCAGCTAATATTTGTTCAGCATCTAATAATATATTCCAGGCACTATTCTAGGAACTGGGGCCAAACAGACATAGGCCATGCCCTCTAACAGGGGAGACAGACAATAAAGAACACAAAACAAACAAACAAAATAAAAAAGGATCAATAGGGAAGATAAATATGTCCACTGGAAAGTTTAGAGCATCTAACAGCAGTCCAATTTAAGTTCTATACCTAAGTACAGCTAAAGAGTTTTATTTTTCACACTTCCAGTAAAAGACATGCAGAGCTAACCAAAGATATTCTGCTTACACCTCTTCTTTGATCATTGTTGAATTCAAATGAGATTCAAATGTGCTGACCTGTCGCATAGTTTGCAACAAATCATTCTGAATTATTTTAATCTTTCATCCAGGACTACTAAAAATTCTGCTCTCTTCTCTGCTTTCACATTCATATAGATAATAAATTAGATGATTTCCATTGTGCTTTTTTGTTGTTTGAATTCAGCTGTGTATATTTGTTCTCCCACTCCCTCTAACTACTATTCAGTAAACAAGAGGATCCCTAGCAAAACAGCTTGCTCTTAGGGACACGTAGTCCCATTGTATTGGAATAACAAAATCACAAGAGGATTAAATAACCAAAGCTGATCAATATATATCCTGATTCTGGCAACATCAAATGACCCAGATGTGTTCACCCTCTTCCACCTTTCCTATGTCCAATTCCACAACCCAACCTCATCAAAGACAGGGAGGTGAAAGGAAGGGAATCATGCCTTCTTTAAATCTGATATTCAATTTGTGGCAGCTCCTGAAAACTATCATAGAAATGCTTGATTTGACCAGGTCAAATTTCATTTGTCTTGTACTTTTATCACTCTCAAAGCTAGTGCAACGTGTTTGCAATAGAAATAAGGAAAACAAAAATGAACTGCCCGTCGGCTTGTCAAATTAAAAAAATTCATTGATTTTACACCTTTGAAATACGGAGCTGGCTTGTAGGGTCCCACCTTCTCTGTTTAAAGATTCTTGTACTCTTTGGACTCAAAGAGAAGTGTTAGGTCGGACAAACGTAGAACACAGTTCTATCCATGATCATGACAGCAGCTAACATTCACCACTATGTGCTAGGGTTGGTGCTAAATGTTTGTGTTCATTATCTCATATTATACTGAAAACAACTCATTACAACTTCTCCTTCCTATTTCTTATTAAACTGCTCTCACCCTCCTGAATCCTCTACCTTTTCCCAATCCATTGCTTTCTTCACTTCATTTTTTATTCAGCTAAATCCCATGGTTCGTTGTTTTTAAAATGTGCTTGAGGAGCCATAACCCCCCTTGCTGCTTACCTAGAAAGTCAGCGAATAATATATATATTCTACTCCTGAGTAGCTAAGCTCGGCTGAAATCCCACAGAAGGACAGCTGGGTTCCATGGAAAATTTATGATAACCAAACTCAAATGTGAGCATGGCATTGGCTGGCAATCATGGTCCATTTCTTTGATCAACTCAACTTCCCATCATCTGTAACAACAACCTCAACCCTATCTACTCTTCTCAAAGATCCAACTTTTAACCATTCCACTGCTCTTTTCCCCCTTAATCTCAGAAGATGAATCCGCTGCTGTCTGCTTTAGTGAAAAAAGTTGAAGTGTCTAGATGGAAAAGCCATTAGCCACCTTCTACTAAAACTATAAATGCTATAGCTTCCTTTTTCTTTGACCTTCATGACCCCTCATGTTACTGTAGAGGAGTGCCCTTCCCATCATTTAAGCCCCAAAGCCTTTTTCTTTCTTCTTCCGTTCCTGTCATCTTCTTCCTTCTCAGTAACTTTTGTGCTTCTTGTCTCCTGTACTAGCTCTTCTCAACCAGATCATGCCCATCAAAATTTAAATATGTTCACATCTCTCCCACCTTGAGAATCCCTTTATCCATTATCCCAAGCTCTTTACATTCTCTCTTTCATTTCATAAACAAACTTTTTGAAACAGTTGACTTCACAGTTGATATCTATTTCCTCAATCCACTTGATACTGGATTCTAACCCCATCTGAATGGAAACAGCACCTACTGTGAGGTAGATGAACTGCTCATTTTACAGACGTAGCTGTGGTGAAGCTGAGACTTCAACCCATGCCAGTTTGATTCTAGAACCCAAGATCTTAACTAATAAATTAGACAACATTTAAAAAAATTAACCTACATCCATCCAAATTATAAAAGCATTAAATGTTTTTATTTTTATTAAGATAATATTAGTTTATACCATTATATAAGTTTCAGGTGTACCTCATTATATTTTGATTTCTGTGTAGACTACATCATGTTTACCACCCAAATACTAATTACCATCTATCACCATATACATGTGCCCTGTCATCCCTTTCGCCCTCCTCCCTCCCCACCTCCCCTCTGGTAAACAACAATCTAAACTGGATCAGAAACTATGGAAAACAGTATGGAGACTCCTCAAAAAAAATTAAAAATAGAACTACCATAGATTCAGCTATTCCACTGCTGGGTATTTATCCAAAGAACATGAAACCACAAATGTGTAAAGATATATGCACCCCTATGGTATTGTATTATTCACAAAAGCCAAGACTTGGAAACGACTTAAGTGCCCATCAAGGGAAGAATGGATAAAGAAGATGTGGTATACATACACAATAGAATACTACTCAACTATAAAAACAAAACAAAACAATGAAATCTTGCTATTTGTGACAACGTGAATGGACCTTGAGGGTATCATGCTAAGCGAAATGTCAGACAGAAAAAAATCAAAAGCATTAACCTTTTGACCTAACAATTTCAGTTTGATATTTACCTTATAGGCATACTTTCACACCTCAAGATGGCATATGTATGAGGTTATTCCTTATTCATAGCAAGTATTTGAAAATATATCTGATATCCATAAATAGAGGACTGGACAAATAGATTATGTTATGTGGATAAAATGGAATAGCATACAGTTGTATAAAAGAATGAAGAAGCTCTAATTACTGACATATAAAGATTTTAAAGATACATTGTTTTAAAAAGTAAGGTGAAATTTTATTGCTTGTTTGCATAAACATGAGGGAAAATGAGAGTACTTATTTTTATTTGCTTATTTTGGCATAAAGGACATAATCACACACAAATAACAAAAATGATCACCTCATGCTGGTGGATTTTGGGAACTGGGCAATAGGAGAAAGGAGTAGGAGTGTGACATCAAAGTATACGATTATATACTTTTTGATTTTTGAACCATGATATTGTGAAAGTTACCTAAAAATTAAATTTTAATTGTTGCTATATGGATTTACTATGATGAATTTGTAGGTAAAAAGATATTCAGATATGATGTAAAACATTACTAGTATCATGGCTTGATTTCTGTATTTGCTCTGTCACATCACTTCCTGTGACTTTTCCAACAGCTTCCTCCTGCAACCTAAATAAAATCAAACTCTATATCAAGGCCTAAAAGGTTGTACCTGGAGAGAAATTTATCAAAGTATATTCAAGAATTTTACCAGAATGAAAATATGAGATCCCCAACTAAAAGGGCTTACTGAGTTAATTGATAAATGGATGAAAAACTCCCATACCAAGCCACATCACTTGGAATTTCAGATCATGTATATAGCATTAGGAATTAGATGTCATCTGATTTCTGACCATCAACATTCAAAGCTAGGAGACAATGGAGAAATGCATTCAATATTCTAAGAAAAATTATTTCCAACATGGAATTCCATATCCAACCAAACTGTCAATCAAACATGAACCAAGACTGAAGCAAAATTAACCTTTCTGCTGTATGAAAAACTATGGAAGATATATACCAGCAAAATGAGGGAGGAAGCAGAGAAAAGAAGACATTGGAGCCAGAAGGCAGTGGATCCAGCGCGCAAGGGGGGGGAAGGGAATCCTCGAGAAACGCATAGAAGGAGGTCGCAGGAAGACGGCTCTGAGCAAGTCTAGAGAGTAATCTTCCAGATTAGGACAGGAAAGCTACCCAAACAACAAAAATGAGACTATTAATTCAGGGCACATAAAAATTATGTAAACAAAAGTATAATTTTAGTTCAAAACATGGCTTAGATGTGCTATAATAATATGAATATTGAATAATTGTCTAACTAAATATTAAGATACAGCTATACTGGAAGAAATATGATGAGGATGTGTATGGGGGGTGTGAGAAAGAGAGTTACATCTTCAATGTCTGTGACAAAAAAACAGTAGATAATATCCAAAATCAAAATATCAAGAAATAGAAGGATAGGCATATTATTGAAAACTATAGAGATTAATAATCAAGGAACCACAGGAAGATTTCCAAGTAGTTTCCTCCAGAAGCAGAAAGCAAGGGCAGAGCAGGGAATTGCTATTTTCCCCCATTTTTCATTTAGAAATATTGGATTAACTAAGAACATGAATAACTAGCATAAAACTTGGAAGTTAAAGGAAAGGGAGAAAAATATTTTTAACATCTAAACTTGAAGTTAAAAATATTAGTCAATAGCTAAGTCTCTGCCATAGTTAAAGACAAAGGAGAAATTCAAAGACTTTTTTTGGCATTCTGAGAACGACACAAAATTAATAAACTATCTGCTAAGACGTACAATTAATATTCTTAAGGAGAAAAGATCAAGAGTTGATTCATTCTTCATAGCTGTTTTCCAATTCATTTTCTATTCTTAGAAATTCTCACTAAAATGAAAGGTAGTTACTTGGGATACGTAAAGGATAATATATTCTTTCTCAAGTCAGGAAGTACTTAGTGAGAATAATGTGGGAAGAGATTATTGCTGAATTACAAATATTTCTTAATGGCCACATAACACTACTAAAAATGAAATAACATTAAAGATCTCATTATTTTGCATCATTTTTACTGCCTTTGAGGAATAAAACGCCACTTTCAAAAATTTCGTAAGTTCACAAGCATTTGTGTGTTACTGAACTTTAATTTTACTGGTATACATACTACCATTGTTTCAACTATTTGTATATTATTAGTGATCAGGGAAATTTTATCACCAGTAGATTTATTTAAATCATCAATAAACTCAAGATTTTAGCTGCAATATTATAGTACTATATGATTTTAAAAATTACTGTTAAATTTTTTGACTTTGGTGCTCAATGATAAAACAAAAGGACTGCAGTTATTGTAAGAAGAAAGAATTTTTCTTCTAAATTACCATGTGTCATTAAATAACTCCCTTTCTCCCTTAGATGTTATGAGGGTTTTTTGGTTTTTGGTTTTGTTTTCATTTTGGTTTGGGTCATGGTTTATTATAATTGAGACATTTCTTTTTAAAATAAGATTATTTTATTTTCATTTATAAATATTTTCCAAAGTTAAGCAATTAATGCTTTCCAAAATGCTTAATTTTGGAAAATACAGAAATACTAAAAGAAGAAGAAAAGTCACCAGTGCTCTCTCTCTCCTCCTGCTATGAACACTGATGCCACTTGTTGAGATGGTAGACCCTCTATTAGCCTAATTCCCTGAGTGCTAGCTGGAACAGAGTTCACTGTCAATGCAGAAAAGTAGGAGTAGCAATAAATACATCTTTTTTTGCATTAAGCCACTGAGATTTCAGGGATATTTTGTTGCTATAGTAAAATCCAGCTTATCCTGACAAATACTCACCTCAACTCTATCCCCACAACTCTTCCAAAAGGGCAAAAAAAGAAAAAAGAAAGAAAGAAAAGAGGGAGGGAGGGAAGAAAGGAAAGAAGGAAGGAAGCAAGGATGGAAGGAAGGAAGAAGGAAGGAGGGAAAGAAGAAGGAAGAAGGAAGGCAGGTAGGCCAGCCTGCATCCATTTGCTTAGTAAGATACGATCTTGATGCCAACTGAACAGGGCCACATATGCTAAAGCCTGGGAAAGCTTAGGTAAAGACTGTCCTAGTTGTAGGGCTACAAAAATAAACCAAAACCGAAAACCTTTCAGAGAATGTGGTAAAGTTATCAATAACTATAATAATAGTAGCTGACACTGACTGAGAGAGTATTTTCTGCCTAAGTATTTTCAGTTCTAAGCATTTTGTACATGTTAACATATTTAATTTGCACAACTCTATGAGGCAGGTACTGACATTACCCCCTATTTTGCAGATGAGAAAACTGAGACACGGATGGCATAGCATTTTGCCAAGATCACACAGCTAGTAAATAATAGAGCTGGGATTTAAGTCTAAGAAACCTGACTCCAGGAAATGTACTTTTATCTACCAGACTCTGCTGTCTTACGAGTAACTGGAGGAATTCACGTCTTCATATGAGAAAATGGCACATTAATATGGTCAACTATAAACTACATACAAATATAGTATACAATAATTTATAGATTACCTAACTCCATGACTTATATTTGCTTCCAGGTTTGACTTCCTTATGTTTTTGGCAGGTTCCTCTGCCAGAAAATGGATTGGTTTCTTGAGACAGAGCAATAAGTGGCAGAGGCTGAACAAGATGGAGGAAAAAGCAAGAGCCTTGGCCCCTGCTCCCTCACCACCTTCCCCTTTTGGGAGAAAAGAAGGGATAGAGGTTAAGAGCTTTGAAGGCTTAAAGGCCTAAATTTGAATCCTGGATGCTACTGGGCATCTTATTTTATAAATGAAGAAACAGAGGCTCTATGATATTTCACCTTGGTTTCTTCATTTGTAAAATAGTAATTTTAAAGCCCACCTTAGAGATGTACTGTGGCATTAAATCAAGGTATTATGGGAGGTGCTCATTACAATGACCTGCCCAAATAGTGGTGATTAAATTGTTAGTAAGAGACCATCTAACTGAAACCGGCTTTTATTGGCTCTTATGACTGTGGCTTTAAGCAGGGACTGAAACAAAGTCACCATCCTCTGGTCTCTTACTTTCTTTTAGCTCTACTTCCTTTAGAAGCATCTCCATTCTCTGCAGGTTCAAGTCTCATAGAGGCAAGACATCTGCCAAGGCTCTAAGACCACCTCCCGGAGTAAAGGAAATACCTCTTTGTCAGGTACCCAATGAAAAGTCCTAAAAATTCCTCTGATGAAGACTGACTGGTTTGGTTTGTGTGATGTGCTTACTTCTACAGGGTCCTGTGCTCTGACTGGCCTGACCTAGACAACATGCCAATCTTGAGAACAAGGATTGGTATCAATTCTACATGAAATACACATACAAGAGTAAAAAAAGGGTGCTTGTCCAAAGGGAGGAAAAAGAGGAGGAATCATGCTGCATGAAAAGAACACTAACAACCACTAAAAGTAGACATTTCTCTTACATTATAAGTCATAAATAAACAAGGGAGACATTCTAGAATTAGTCAAGTTCTTTCTGTCAAGATGAATTGATGTTGACTGGTTAGACCTTAGAATACTGCCAAGACAACACTGACATGCATTTCTCAAAATGTATTTCTCATAAGTAGTATGAATGTTAGCAATGTTATGATTTACAGGAACGTAATTTTATAATATGAAACCATTTAATTTTGACCAGGTTTAAGCAAACCAAGCATTTTAAGGAGTAAATGTATTTATTTCCACTTTCTTTAAAAAATAAAAATCCTTGGAAATAGTATATGTGTATAGTATGGGACATTTTATCCCAGCTAAATGCCATAGCCCTCTGTTAATTTTGGAGTAGTGCCCCTCTTGCTTAATAGTGAAATTTCTTTTTTGAAGAACTGCCTTCCTCCTAACCATATTTTAATGAGCCAAGCAGCTTAAGAATGTACAGAAAAGCCAACAATTCATAAGGCTGCAGAGGGTTCTTTGGGTGGCTAAACACATCGAAACATTTTAGAAAACTATATCATGCAGCTCTTTTTTGTTGAATATTGGAACGGTCCAAATTTAAGAACTACTGATAAATAAATATGTTTTTATTTTCTAAATTTATGTAAAACAGTGATTGGTAAGCCACAGCCTACAGGCCAAATCTGGCCTGCCACCTGTTTTTGTAAATAAAGTTTTATTGGAACACACACTCCTTCATTTATGCATTGCCCATGTCTGTTTTTGCACTATAATAGCAGAATAGAGTGGTTGTGGCAGAGACCATACTGATCGCAAGCCTAAAATATTTACCATCTGTCCCTTTACAAACAAAGTTTGCCCATCCTCTATATCGACAACATAGGCAAACTATGTCTATGACTCCAGGTCAAAAAATATCTGACTCTTATAGAGAAAAGCAAGATGTTCTTTTTTCCTGTCTCAATAATGTTACAGCAGCTGTCCCTACAAGCCATCCATGGCATGTATGTTTTAAAGTGATTTTGTGTTTATTTTGCTAAATCATGAAATGTGCACTGCTATTTTAAAATTGCACAGAGGCTTCTCCAGGTCCAGAGATAATTTTTAATCTAACAGTAAAAATACTTGATTCTGAATCATAACAGTGATATTTGAGGACAGAATGCCAGGAAACACCAACACAATGTTCTGATGAATATTTATGAACACCTCCACCTGGCCTTCAAGTTTTCCATGCTTCAATGCTGAAGTATTTGTGTCTGCATGGAGGAGTGTGTGTGTGTGTGTGTGTGTGTGTGTGTGTGTGTGTGTGCACGCGCGCGCGCGTGCGCGTGCGTGCCTGTGTTGGGAAGGCTGAGGAAAAGGAGAACTATTCTGAGCTCACCTCTCACAGAATAACCAAATATTCTAAGTTCAAATTGTTACCCTCCTTCCTCTCTTTTATGAACCCTTTTGTAGTTCATCCATGGACTCCAACCATAGAACCCTCCTCTGATTCTTGCATACTCGCTGTCTTCATTCATGTAACTGTCTCCCCTCTTTCCTGAAACATATTTTTTCCATTTCTCTTAGAGCATTTCCATCAGCACACAAGCATGCTGTATTAACTCCTTCCAGGTTACACTAATTTATTTCATTATCTTTACAATAACACTCATTGAAAGACCTTTCTATATTTGCCCTCTTCCACTACTTTCTTCAATTCTCTCTTGAACCCATTCCAGTCAGGCTTTTTGGCCCCTGTTCCCTACTCCACTGAAACGCTCTTTTCAAGTCACTAAAGACCCTCCCATTGCTAAATTCTACACTAAATTCTCAATCCTCATTCTACTCAACCTTTCAGCAAAATTTGTGAATATCTATCAATACCTTCTCTTTATTACACTTTCTTCAGCTGAATTCTAGGTTGCCACTCACTTCTCGGTTTCTTTCTAAGTCCTTGGACATTTCTTCTCAGTCTCTCTGACTGGTCCAGCCTTATTTTTCTGACCTCTAAACATTAGAGTGACCCTAGGTTTATTCAGCAGACCTCTTCTCTCTTTAGACCTCTTCTCTTTTTTTACACTCACTCTCTTGGTGAAATTTCTGTCTCATGATTTTAAATACTATTGTTATCCTGATTAACTGACTAATTCCTACACTGGTTATTAGTTTTCAACTGGCATAGACAATAGTATGCCTTCACTGTCTTGCGTCAGGGCTATGCCAGCTCTCCTTCCCTCCTTCACAATCTAGCCCATAGGGACCTATTTGTCTGGACAGTCTATAGATGACCTCACTGGTCCACTACACTGATGGCACTGTGCTGATTGGACCTGGAGAATGGGAATTAGCATGAAGCTTAGAAGTGTTACTAAGACCCATGAATGCCAGAACGTAGGCAAAAAACATAGAAGTTCACAGGCCACTACCTCTATGAAGTTTCTGGGACACCAATGGCCTGGAGCAAGTTGAGATACTTCCGCCAAAGTGAAAGACAAATTGTGGCAACTTGAACCACCTGGAATTAAGAAAGAAGCATAATGCTAGGTAGGTATCTTTGGATTTCTGAGACAAAATATATCACATTTCAGTGTGCTGCTCCAAACCATTTAAAGGGTAACTTTAAGGCCTCTGATTTTGAGTGGGGCCCAGAGCAAAAGAAGATTCTGCTACAGATCCAGGCTGCAGCAAAAGCTCCTCTGCCATTTGGGCCTTATTACCCAGCAGGTCCAACGGGGTTTAAAGTGTTTGGGGCAAATATGTGTGTTTCATAGACCTGCTAGTAACCTTCAAAAGGACAATCACAGTGCAGACCTTTAAGGTCTCAGAATAAAGCTTTATCCTATTCTACAGATAACTATTCTCTTTTTTAGAAAGAGTTCTTAGATTGCCACTGGGCTCTCATAGATACTGTACACTTGACTGTAAGACATCAAAAGACTATGTATCCTCAGCTGCCCACCAAGTTATTTGACCCATCAGATCAGAAGGTTGGGCATATACACTAGCAATCCACTAAGTGGAAATGGGATATAAGAGATGGATCTGGAGCAGGTCCTGAAGGAAGAAACAAGTTGTATGATCAAGTAATTTGTATAGGACCTATTCCGGCTGCATTGTGTCCTCTCCCTCAATACACGCGTAAGGCTTCACGGGAATTTCTAAGGCATGATTTGGCTGAGGATAAAAACTTGGGCTGGGTTTATAGCATGATATACTGAAAGAAACTGGAAATAGACTGCTTCAGCATCATTGCCCCAATCTAGGGTATTTCTTAAAGACAGAAGTGAAAGGGAAACATCCTGCTGGAGACACTTAAAGCAGTATATTCTGTTGTCCATTTCTCTAGATTCAGAGATGGCTAGAGAAAGGGGTCTATACTGATTCATGGGCAGTGGCTAATAGTTCGACTGAACGGTTAGGGGATTGAAAAGAACAGAACTGGAAGATTAGTGACAAAGAAAGCTAGAAAGAAGGTATGTGGATAGCTCTCTGAGAAAGGCATATATAAAGATATTTTTGTCCTACATGAATTATAGCCAAATGTCATCCGCTACAGAGGAGGCCCTCAATAATCAGGTGGCAATGAAGGTACACTCAGTGGATGTCAATCAGCCTCTTTCTCTAGCTGTTCCATCACTTGCTAATGTGTTTTTTAAAAAGTAACCAGGACAGCAGGGATTGAGGGTACCTGTATGTTCAAAAGCATGGAATTCCCTCACCGAGGCTGATCAGACTATCACCAGTACTGAGCAAGTAACTTGCAAGCCTTAGAAACCAGCACAGAACCTCCTACATGACACCAATCCCAGGGAAACCAAACAGCCACTTGGCAGCATTGATTATACGGATCCTTCTATCACAACGGGAGCAATGATTTGTCTTCATAGGTGTAAACACTTGTAGATACTGATTTGCATTTCCTCTCCAAAATGCTTCTGACAACATTACCATCTCACAAAACATCACTTTTGAACTAAGGAACTCATTTTACAGCAAAAAGCCCAGCAATGAGCTCATGCCCATGGAATTCACTGGTGTTACAACATGTACCATTATCTAGAAGCAGCTAACCTGATAGATCAGTAGAATGGCCTATTGAAGACTCAGGCATGGCACCTGGAACCCAGGATATTTTCTGAGATACCTTTTAGTAATTTCATGTCCAATAGTATAACGTATTGGAAAGCTACAGGAAAACATAAAGGCACAGACATTCAGAATTCAAGCCCTTTGAATCTTTCAGGGATGAAACCAACTTAAAAACTCTGTTGAGATGAAGGGCTGGCTAATGGAATAAGAAATATGAAATGAGTAACAGAAGGAGGAAGTTATATATATTAACAGCCTTGCTCCAAAAAGAATACAAAATCTTTACCTTGGCTTGCCACTCTGCAAGACCTGCTCCCCAGAAACATGACAGACCTCATCCCTTAGCACTCTGTGTCATGCTCACTCTGCTGTGGTCAGAAGGGTCTCCACATTTCTAGAATCCCTGAGCACTATCCCAACTCAGCATGATGGCACGTGTTGTGACATCTGCCTGACTTACTCTTCCATGTCCATGTAGTTTCTATTTAAATGTCCCCTCATAAGAATGCCTTTCCTGACCACTCTCTCTGAACACCCATGTCATTTCTCGATAACCCTCATGCTACTGTATTTTTCTTCTTAGCACATACCACTACTCCATGACAGATCATATCTTTATATGCTTATTTATTATCAATATTATTTCTAAAATATTTTAATTTTATGTAAAATATTATTTATTTATTTAAAATACTATAATAATAATATTTGATAATTGTTATATATTAATATATAATAATAATATTTAATAATGATATTAATTAACAATTAATTAATTGTTCTCTCCTATCCAGAATGTAAGATCCACAAAGGGAGAAATGTTATTTTTTTTCACGGCTGTATCCTCATTGCATAGTATAACATCTGGTATATAGTACTACCTTCAGGATATCTTTTTATCTAGCAACACCCACCTACCCTATATTCACTTTTGAAGCAATCAAGGGATTCATTGCAGTCGTATGTTCAGCTCCTCAATATATTTGACCTTGGTAAATGAACACAGTATGAATTGCAGCTCTGGACTCATCATTTAATTAGTGACACACTTACAACTTTTTAAAGGCAATGCCTCTCCCACAGTGCCAAATTTAACCCTGGATGATTTGTTTGCCCTTTTCAGAGTATTTATTTACTTTCTAACTCTTGGATCAGAACCCAGTGGAAAGGAAGGAACAAATTAGTGTCCCATCAGCACTGAAAGGCCAAAGACATCCTCTCACTATTGCAAGGCTGTCAAGCCTCTGGTCTATGCTTTTACCTCCCTCAGAAAACATATGCCATCCTGCACTTCTGTTCCTGACTTGAGCAAAGTCATGGGCTAGTCCTTGTCACAGAATGAGGTTGTACCTGTAGGCATTGTGGGTACATCTGTTTTCTTGTGAGGTTTTCAACACAAAAGATGCCCATACATCATTAAAGAGTCCACCCTAATGATTCCACGTGTCCATGTTCTGCAGAGACAAAACAAGGATGCATCTGTTATATATGATGACTATCAAAGTTCTTTTATAACTCAAGTCTAATGTAAAATTATTTAGAGAAGGAATGGACCTGACAAGAATCTGAGGATAAATATGAAGAGTTACACGTCACCACAGGCTGCTGGTTGCCCCCAGTATCTGTTCTCTTCATACATAGTATTAGAATTTTGTTGATACATGGTCACCAAAATAAAAACTTGATATTTCAGCCTCTCTTTGTAAGAAAGTGTTGCCACGTGACTAAGTTCTAGTCAGTGGATGTGAGATGTGATGTGTCAATCTCTGAGTTATGCTTAGACTTTTATATGGCATGAAATATATTCATAAATTGCTTAACTTGCTATTATTTTGAGTGTCTCTTACAACTTTCAAACTGATATACCAGTACACCTAGAGTGCTTTGACAGACTGAGCACTACACCCAGTACCCACTTGTGTAATACAGTATAATCTTTAAGAGCACAGGCTTGCGTCAGTCTCTGGGTTTCAATGCTAGTTCACCATTTATTAGCTGTGGAAATTTGGTCAAGCAACTTTACCTCTCTGTGCTTTATCTCTTCAGGCTTTCAGGAAAATCAGGACAGTACTAGTGCTACCACTCAGACTTGGTGCTAAATGCGATGAGCTACTATTCTTAACATGCTTAGAACAGAACCTGGCACTCAACAAGCATTACCTAATCTATTTATTTAGGAGTGGCTCAAGGCCATTCATTCATTCTCCCAAGTTTTCGTCACCTCAGTGAAGCTTCTTTTTGTCACACAAGTTTCATTCTCTCAGCAGCTGGTATGATAACTCCTGCTTGAGAGAAGACTGCCTTTGCTGAGAAAATTTTCTGATAAGCCCAGTTGGGCTAGGTGAGTTTGTTGGTGTGGAGTGAGTGGAGGCTGCTGCCAAAATTTTTAAAAGGAGATTTCATAACTCTGAAGAGAGCTAAGAGAGACATTTCTTTGATGCCGGGGGTGTAGAAAGAAACAAAGACATGGTGCAAGCCAGGAAGATGGTAGAAGGCTGTGCAACATCTGTTATCCCATCTCTAGGTCACAAAATACTCAATGAACTTACTCAAGGTCAGAGAAACAGTGTGAGTGAGAGTTTCTTTTGAGGAAATTGATGATGGAGCTGAGTTTCCCATTCTAGTTGATATGGGGTGGAAATAGAAACAGTGCAAGCAGGAGCAGAGATGCAGATGGAGTTACTTGTGAGGATGTAAAATCTTAAAAATATGTTAAAAAATAATCTAGGGTAAATTTTTAGGTCCTCTCGATCCTTGGACCCGGGCACTCAAGTCAAGTTCAGTTGGATCTCTGCTTGCAGATGTCCATCCTCTTCCCCCATCTCCATCCCAGGGAGCTGACCACATTCTCCCTGGAGTTTTCATTGTACCATGTACATACATACTTCTTTTCTATAAGCTATTATGTTTCTTAATATACTTTTATCCCCTACTAGAATGTGAATTCCTAATGGTGAGGCTTATGTTTTATTTATGTCTATAATATCTTGCAAAAAACACAAGTGCTATTGAATGAATGAGATAAAATAATGCCTTGATATCCACTTTTCCACTCATACTCATGAATAAAGAGAAGAGGGTGGTGGGTATGATGAGTGATTAGTGATGATGAATGATGATATTGAAAGACAGAAAAACCAACTATTTCATCTTGTGTCTTTTGTGATGATCATAACAGCTTATCTACATGTTATATTCTATCAAACAAAATTGCCAATGGCTAATCACTTTTTAAAAGGCTTAGTTCAGTGAGAAGGAGACAGAATTTAAGCAAAATATCTATTATTTATATAGTTTTAGTAGCATCTTTTATTGCTCTGATCAACAGAAGCAGATTAAAATAACTTACAATCCCAAATGGGGAAAATCTTTAGTTTATATACTATATCATCCCTACACAGATCATGACTTTCTACTTCCACTAGCTTTCCAGGTTCTCTTTATTTATTCAGTCTTTTAAGATCAGTGGAAATCTTGCTTTTTTTAAGACAAAATACAGGAACATATGTTAGTCATCTGGGAGAGGGAAAGACAGTGGGAGACATTTGTGGGAAACATTTAAATGTGTAAATGATGAGAACAACAATCCCTCAGCAATATTGACATTCTACCCTTATCTCAAGGAATCAGGATATTTGGAGAGATTAGAGTTTGGTTAACGTTTGTGTTTTCAACTTTATAATCATTACCTGTAATTACGTGCAGATTAATCTGTTAATTTACATGTGGGTGGTAGGAATGTTCACGAGAAAGAAAACAATAGGAGGTGTAAAACAAAATTCCAGGGCTGTGAGCTCTTCTATGAATGAAGCTGGATTTATTTTGATTTGCTGTGCCCCCGTCCCTGCCAACTCCAAATGGAACCAATGGAACTGTTAATTCAATAATTATCAAATGCATTAAACATGATTTTTTTCATTATTCTCATTTTGAAGTAAAGCATTTGATTTTTTGAGTTTTAATATACTTTATACAAGGAGTCCATTTGGGGCTTTTGATTTTAGAATCTGATAGAATTTATCTGTGGCAGAGCAAATGCAAATAAAATTCAACTCAACTTGGAAAGGACAGTATGTGTGGCTTATGAGCAACGTATGGTGGAAAAAGAAAGCCCCAATGTATTATGCACAGAAAATCTCATTACTCTCTATTGATGGATGGCATTTGTTTGCAAAGCTGTTTTGTTCCTTGATAAAATGAGCAGAGGTACTGCAAACCCAAAATTGTAAGGTGGCAGAGAAAGAGACTTAGACATATGCACAGCAAATGTATGGAAGATTTAGATAGACATAAAGGACAAAGGAAGTTGATAAAACTGCATGAAGAAGACAGATATCCAATCATTTAGCATATATTGATTGTTTTAATCTGCAGCACAGCTTTTCATTTATAACACCTCATTCACCACAGTCACTGAATTACGGCACTTCTAAAGTTGGTTTTAAAAATTCTTATTAACTCTGTAGACCGTGCCCCAGTTACATACCAATTGCATTTGGAATCGTTAAAGGTTTGCAAGGCATTTCAGAGACAGCAAGCAGATGGAAGAAAGCATGAAGTGGAGCTAAAGTCGTGGCAAGTAGGGCACAAGGGATTGAAAGAACAGGGCTAGAAGGAACACAGTGTAGAAGCATGGAGGCATCTGCAAATGTAATGGTACCAGGAAGAAATGAGTTTGGCCAAGATCCATACACAAAAGTTAGATTTCTTTGTTTGCTTAGCTTACTTTGGTAGATATACCATTACCGAACTAGAGCTACTTATTTATTTGATTTGTGAAGCCCCACAATTTTTTTTACAGCTTTGTGCTTATAGCAATACCAAAACCCAAAAGGATTAGATTATAATGTAGGATCTTAATCTGATGAGTTACTTTCGAAGCTTAATTATATTTGTCCAACAGTAATTTAAAGAATTAGAACAGGGATTTTTCAATATCCTGATTAATGATGGTGTTTGTTCTGGTTTTCCTGTTCAGCCAAATTCTTCTTATGACAGTATATTGATGAAAAGCATAACATTTTATGTTAGTCTATAATATTTATCAGTTTCCTGACACTGGATCAGTTTCTAGTCTTTCAACTTAAGTTTCCTCATCTATAAAATCCTGATAACAATAGCCTCCATCTCAAAGGTAATTAATAGAATTAAATGAAGTAATGTTGAAAGAGTTTTGTTCACTGGCAAGCATAATTAGCACTCAATAAATGTTAGCTGTTACTCCTACTATTTCATAACATTCATCTCAGACACGTGTCCAAGGAGAGAATGTTCCCATTTGGAAATATACAGTATAAGAATGAGGAGATCTGTTCAAGTGCCATGCCTCAGAAGACAGAACTGTTCCCACGAAAAACTATGAACTGATATTTACTTAATTCCCTTCCCCCAAATCCTGGGTCAACTAAGGTAAGTCACTTAAGCCTCCTGTTTCTTTGTATCCATCACATTAGGGAGCATAACACAGTGTACTTCATGGTATTGTTTTGATAATTATGAAGTAATGACTTTAAATGGATCATAAAATACCAAGTATTTATGCCAGACTAAATGATATTGACCTAGAAACATATTTAGCAATTATGAATAGCTTAGATAAAATAGATAAAGAATTATTTAAATCTTCTTCACCATATTGCTAAAGATCTTCAGATTATAGCCTACTTGTTTTGATTAATTTTATTATCGCTATCCAAATGTGATAAATAGATAAAACAATATGCTTTTGAATCTTATTGTGACACTAACAAAATATGCGAAATAAACAGTACAATAAATGCCAAGCACCTGTTTTAATATAACAGGTTTTCATGTGATTTTTCTTAAAATCATCTGGGCTTCTATGACTCTTTGGGAATCGTTCTTATCACGAGAACATAAATTCTAATGTGCGCTAACAACAGATACTACTATAGTGCATTTTGTTTTGAAATATACACAAATTAAAAAAAAAAACATTTTAAAGGCATAGCAATAGTTTTCTTTAAGTGTGATTTTCAGGCAAAGCTAACACCTACTCTCTAACCATCAAAGAAAAAAAACTCCAGGGGAACCAAAAGGAAATCCATTTTTCAGCCTCAAACAAGGGAGAAACCATCTGTGCTAAATCATAAAACAAATGCACTGAGTTTATTTCAATATACACATGGGAAGGAGGTTATTTACTCTTTGGAGAAAAGATCCTCGTTATATTTAATCATGTGAATTTCATGGGCAAGTAGACTCCTAGACCATTTTTATGTTTAAAAACAAAATGCTTAAAATTTTCATCATTAAAGAAATGTACTCAATCCACTGTCAATTAAACTCCTCAAATAGAGCCAAGCTCAGGAACCTCCTTATCTGTATCCAATAATGTTCAGGATTTAAATTCTGGGAGGGAGTATTAGAAAATGAGTTACTCAGTTATTCACATCTTTTCATGTTAATTCTTTCTCTCTAGCAATTACATTACTCTTTTTGCACATTAACTGATTCTACCTATGAACTCTCAAAGGTCTAACACCAGATTAGCTTAAAAAAATACGCAAAACAAGGAAGGTGTAATTGTTGTTGCTTTTTAATCAGGTTACTAATATAATTTTGTTCTACTAGATAAGTTTGGGTATCTGAGCAATATTCAAATAACAAAAATATTTCTATATTTAAGTTCAGAATGAGGCTGGTCTTGAACCCATCCAAAGGTGTTTATGCCCGGAAGTGACAAAGGACCCTCATTAAAACTCTATTCTACAGCAGGAGGTCCAAGGACAGATTCCTTACAAAGTCACAAATTGTGTCTCTGTGAAATACTAAACTTGTTATAGAAAAAGAAAATAAAAGAAGACTTCCTGAAAAGCATTTGCAATAGGATTCAAAATAATTTGCTAGCGTTTGAAGATGAAGATGCTGACTTTATAATCAATAAACATTTAAATTAAAGTTTTCAGATTCACAGAAACTTTTATAATCAATATTTCAATCTATAGTGTTAATTTAAATGGAGTTTTGCTGCCTTGGTCAAGTCAAAAGTGGATCTCTAACTTTAAAAGATTATCAGATTCAGCTGGAAGGAAGCACTTCCTAGAATTGAAACATTTCTCTAAACAATTTAATGAATAACGAAGTTTCTCGCAAAGTTACACCCAACAATAGGAATAGCCTGTCTTGTATAAATAGGTTAAAAGAAAAATGGAAAGACAGAGGCACAAAAGAATATTATAAATTTTTGGAGTGTTCATTAAACACGGGCTAAATGTATTTCAAGAATTCTAATGGGTTGTGCCATAAGAATCTGCATAAATGAATTCTATACCGGTGGTCTACACTGTATTCATCAAAATCTCTTACATGCTGAGATAAGTCTATAAAATATATTCATTCTTTGCATTTAAAACTTCACTCCATCAGAATAACTTTATATTTCTCGACTAGTCTTTATGAATACTTTAATATTCATTTCCATGGTGCAAATGAAAAGCCAGCTTGTCATTTGGTTATATGCAAGATTCATAAAGTTTTATTTCTGAAATAACATCACTTCTAAACTTCCCTTCCTCATGCACTGTTGGCTTCAGTTGAATAGCTGACATTCTCTCACATCTTGTTTATGATCTACAGATGTGAACTCTCTGCGTCTACCTTGACAGCCCAAAAGTTATGCAAACTATCCCAGGGAAATTTTCATTTTTCACTCAACACTCAGGCAGCAGTTACATATTGAATACCTCTGTGCTAGCTGCTGAGGAACAGTGCTCAATATACTGACCCAGTGGTTCCTGCCCTCCAAGTGTATATACTGTAGAGGGGGAGACACCTTTGAGGGGTGCTATAATGAACAATAGGCTATTAGGAGAGCATGTGAAATCTCATTTGCCCAAGATAGTTTAAACTGAATTTACCCTTTGCATCTTCAAAACACAAAATCACTTTTATTGGCTACAGACATTGGACCAGTCGTTAAAAGAACAAACTATTAAAGTTGGGGATTTTGTCTTTAATGACGTGAACACCTGTAAAACGACACTCTGGTTTCAGGGTGTTTTCTTTTTTTAATTCATTTCAATTTTTTATTTTAGTAATGTTTTGGGTAACTAACTAAATTTAACCTCTAAGACTAAAACTAAGTGATGCACATACCTCCACTCCTTTCTCCTCATCAGAATAGACATCAGTAATCGATCACAGCTCTTGTTATAAAGAATCTGGATGTGATCCTACAACCTTCTCAGCACAGCACTTCAAGCATGGCTACCAAATGGCTAGCTGAAGAAATGAAACCTCTTTTCCATGTCTTACCAGAGGGTAAGTTCCTTGAGAACAGTTAACATTTTCTCCATAGATGTCAGCACATTGCTTTGCATGTAGAAGATATTCAAAACACCATAGAAATCCTAGGAGCATAGAACTTGCAGAGAGACATGAAACTCACTTTCAAGATAAATTTGGGCCCAGAGAGACTGAAAATGTGTAAAGAAATAGGCCTTTGCCTTGCTACTTTGTCTGTGTTTCATAACCTCCCATACACACAGCTAACTCTTAACTTTCCAAGATTCCACTAAAGTATCCTTTCTTCTGTAAAATCAAACCTAGTTAGAAAGCAAAGGCAGTAAATCATATCTGGTGCTTCCATGGCACTTTCCATAGACTTTGTTTTACCCTTGTTTTGTGATTCCAATGACCACTATGTGTCTCCTAAGCCCTTAAACTATGAACTCTTTGAAGGATTACATCTTATTCATTTCTGCACGCCAGGCATCTGGACCAACATGGGGCACATAGCAGATGCTCAATAAATATTTGTCAAAAGAATGAATGAATGAACATATAAGCCATTTTCCATTAGAAACAACTTGTGTTTTAAAAAAATATTGTAAGTACTTTGTAATTCAAAACACATTTCCCCTCAACACAGATTCCTATAGCATTACACAATAAAATACTGTATAACCACATGCCTGTAACAATGTTTCGATATAGAAGAGGATGGAGTCAGGAAGGACTTCCTGGAGGAAGTGATACCTCCACTGAGTTCAAAATTAAGAGAATTTTAAATGACTCCCTTCATTCCCTGAAAAGGAGCATCATTTGATTCAAAGAGTCTTAAAGTTCATCAAGTCCAAGGAAATAATAAGAATGCTTTTGCCTGGAAGAAGGGGACGAATGGGACCAGGAAGAATGGAGGGGTTAGTGTAGGGATGGAGGAGGGAGGGATAAGAGTTGCTGCATGATGCAGGAATGCAGGAATGAATGAATCAATGATTCTTTTACACTTAAAAAATGCTTCCTCAATCCTAGAAGAATTACAGGGAAAGCTTTGAATGAAGCAAAATAAGAGAAAGCTTAGAAGTTAGGATGGTCCAGGCATGACAGAGAGTTCAGAATAGACAGGGATTTTGTAAAAAGAATGAGAGGAACTTAATAATTGAATCAGAAAAATTTAATTTCAATGATGTTGATATTTTCCCATTAATATAACATTAAATATTTACTAAGTGCTTTCACCTATGTTGTCATACTTTGCAGAGAAGAATACCAAGTCAAAATTTAAAGATTGTTTTCACAGAATCAGCAAACAAACAAACAGAAGAGTCAGGACACAAATTTAGGTCTTCTAACAATATATTCTTTCCTCTTCATACAGTGTCAACCTTACCAGAGATAATAGGAAAGGAGGATGGTAAAGAGGAGATAGTGGTATGTCAGTAGACATCACCTGGTCTAAATGCCTTTAGTTTTGTTCTAAAAAATATTCCTCAACTTCTTCTTTCAGCCAAATGGAGTGTTTATATTTGTTTAATCTGCCCTGAGAATAATTACAGAGTTCTCCCTACTCTTAAATTTAAAAAAATCATTGTTTTTTTAAATCTTTTGAAGTTTTTAGACAATAAAGAAGAACAAAAGAGAGTTTCTATCCTGACGCGTACATATCATATGACAATTTCAAAGTTTTACCAACTAGGTTTCCAAAGTAGAAATTTTCCACATAACAGCAACACACTGCAGGGTTCCTGTTCTCTGGTCATCCCACGTCATTTATGGAAAATAAATCAGTGCACAACTCTTCCACATACGTGTCTCCTGTTGAATTACTTTTGTATCCCAAAATTTAAAAGAGTGAGCTTGCGTCTGTCCTCCTTAGACAAATGATGTCATGAGTAAAAAATAAAATGTAAGGTAAAGGAAAGCATTGAAAGAAAAATTGAATGATAGGGTTAGAATAGGACTCCATGCTCTTTCATCCTGAATTGGTTAAGGATTTCCAGTGTTCTAGATTTGAGGGAGACATAGTACTGACTTAACCTATTAATCTACGCTTCAGAATTTGTTCCCAATTAAACAGCTAAAATTAAGGAAAGTTAGATGCCAAGAAAATAGAAATGAGAATGAAGGTGGGGAGCAATTTGAATGAATATAAACTCTAAAGACAGTAGGCTAGATGGTGGTAAAAAAAAATCATAGTCACCAAAAGGTGCATTGGATGATTCTATGAGTTAAATTTGGAATAATATTAAATTGGAATAATATTAATTTGGAATAATTAAAATTGGAATAATAATAAATATTCCCTTCTCCTACATTATAGGAGAAGGGAATATTTGAGAGCAGTATTTCTGTATAAAATTATTTGCATTAAGTTTCACAAGTTTCCTTACATCACAGTAATTTCATAATTGACAATGACAAGTAAGACTAAAATTCTTAACATAAGAGCAAAGCATATTTATTGTAGAAAATTTTTAAAATGAAAAATATTTTAAATGTCTCCCTGTTAAATATACATTGGTTTGGGAACAGTCTCAGTGGTTTTGAGTCGCCAGAAATTTTAAGATGGCAGAGCACATTCTTTTTGCATCGTTTCACATGTGGAGTAGAAAACAAGTTCTCAGTATGGACCAAGAACTTGGTTGAAAACATGGCTGCATCATGGTGAGAAGCATGGCTTGGGAATCAGACTTAGGTGTAAATCTGAATCTACTTCTTCATCGGCTGTGTGATACTGAAGAAGCTATTTGAACTCCATGAGACCCCATTTCCTCGTTTCTAAAAGGGGTAGTAACATGTACCTCCCAGATTTGTTGAAAAAATTAAATGAGATAATGTACCCAAAATGTTTAGCAAAAATCTCTGTGCTAGAATCAGGGAAGACCTCCAGGACCTGCATAAGGTGCTCCCCTGCTTTCCCCTCTGCTCACCCATCCCATGCCCAATCTCAGTCAATAAGTTTGGCCCAGACTCACCTTTTCCTGAACTCCAAATACCCTAAGCCTGTCCTGCCTCTGGCCTTTTTCCCTCTGTCTGGAAAGTGTTTCTGTAGGTCATTGCATAACTGACTCTTTCCCTTCATTCAGGACTCAGATGAAAGTTCATCTTACAAGAGATTCTTCCCCTTATCATACTATTTAGAAGAGCTCCCTTCCCTCAGCTCTGTTCCTTCAGGACGAAGAGCTGTTCGTCTTGAATCCCATTCGCCTTTGTTGTTTTTTCTACTACACTCATCGCTATCTGTAATTGTTATTTATATATCTGTTTATATGTCTATGTCTCTCATGCTACACCAGAATGGATGCTCCATACAAGTAGGAACCTCCTCTGTCTTGCCTAATATTATCGTACATTTGGCAGAGACTGGCTACAAGATCACCAAACATGTTTTCTCTTGTCCAAGAAACGTGGCCACATTTCCTAGCTGTACTGACTACCAGCATGACCACATGGCTGAATCTCAGCAAATGGAATGTGATAACTGTGATGTGTGCCCCTTCAAGGCCAAATCCACAAAGACCTCTCAATTACAGTTCTCTATTCTCTCCTCCCTTCTTTGCAGGTTGGACGAAGAGGGTCCTGGGGATGATTCCAAGGCTCTAGGGTATTGTAAAATTGGGAAGTATAATGAAACTAGTACCCTAATCACTGTGTGGAAAGCCTTCACATGAATAAGAAATAAGTTTCTTTTGTTTAGCCTCTGAGCTTTTGGGGTTGGTTTGTTACAGCAACCAGCCATATGAATACCTGAATGAATGTACTACAGGACCTAGAAAACTGCCTGGCATATAGTAGGTGTTATGGGCTGAATGTCTGTGTCCCCTTAAAATTCATATGTTGAATCTCTAGCCCCCACTGTGATGACCTCTGGAAATGGGGACTTAGGGGAGTAATTAGGCAATTAGGTCATGAGGGTGGGATCTTCATGATGGGATCCATGGCCTTATAAGAAGAGGTAGAGAGAGATGTCTGTCTTTCTCTTTCTTTCTTTCTTTCTCTCTCTCTCTTCAAGCAGGTATGAAGGAAAGGTCATGGAAGCACACAGAAGAAGATGGCCATCTACAAGCCAGGAAGAGAGCTCTTACCAGAACCTAACCACACTGGCACCTGATCTCAGACTTCCAGCCTCCAGAACTGTGAGAAATAAATGTCTGTTGCTTAAACCATCCAGTCTATGGTGTTTTGTTATAGCAGCCCGAGCTGGCTAAGACAGTAGGTACTCAATAAATATGTAACAAGTACTGGTTAAATAAGCAGAATTATTACATTAATGGTATTATGTGTCATACTGTATCAAGTCTCTGTTCCTAATCTATATTCTCTCACAGTGGGTCTAAGAAGAAATCACTCTGCAGTAAGAAATTCCATTTAGATGATGATTGAAGATCTCCGAGGTGTACATACAATTAGAGGTTCAGGAAACTACACCTCTTGGGTTTAGAGGTTTAGTGAATATTAACATAAAAAAGAAAATCAAAGAGATTTTGGTGTACAGTGTTACTCATTCCCTGCACTGACATTTCCTGTTTGGGATCATAAAGGGAATATGAAGGACTCATAAAAACCTAAATGAATTGTGCCATAAATGTTAACTGCCACTGGTAGCAGTGCTGAACACACGTCAACGCAATGCTGCTACAGGGTACATCTCTGCTGGGATACCTGAGAAGAAAAGCAAAGCCAATATCAGGTCCAAATGTGTACCATTAAATATGTGTGCCCCCCACCTCTGACATTACATTTTCTTCATGTCTGTCAGTAAAAATCTTCAACAAAAGTTGTACTTGTTTAAACAAGATAGAGCTCCCCATTCTGAAGATACTGCTTCACAAAATATTCCTATGCATTTTAATTATTAAATTTGAAAGTGACAATTATTAGCCTTCAATCTATTATCTTTCAAAATGAGCCAGATGTCCAAATATGTGACCAAATGAAGTCCAACACACTTACCCTCAGGCCTTGAAAACAAACACATTTGGGAGATTTAAGAAACTCATTGTCTCAGTTTAAGAAGTAGAAGGTTGTGAGCACCAGGGCTATGTTACAATATATGCAAACTATCAATGAAGGAGAACAGTTGGTTAAATTTCAAGAAAATGTTTTATCAGAGTGCTTTTGAGTAGATTTGTTGAGTCATGTACTATTCCTATTTTTCATCCTTTCCTGCAGATGCCTTTAAGAACTTTTATTACTGGTGGTGCCATATGAACGAAAAGAATTCTAGTAATTGCTACCATTGGAGTGTTGGCCTCTGCCGGATTAAGTACAGGCATCCAGGCCATTCACAATTGGTAAATTGGCTCCACAATCTCTGTACTGAATTGCTGCCAAATATGCTGGCATTTGAACCCCTCAGATGTGATCATTAAGCTTTAGAGTGGTAATCCTTTTTCATGTGCCACTGCAGAATTGGAAAAAGACAAGTACTGCGGTTTTAATTTTCAAGAAATATTTTACAAATATGAGAAAATATAAAGCATACATGCAAATACCTGTGTCTATATCACCCAGCTTCAAAAATAGAACATTACTGGAGAGTTGAGATACCCATGTACCCTTCCAAATGTTCCCTCTTATTCAGAATTTTGTAATTTTCTTGGCTTTTATTTATGCTTTTATTACCTTCTGTCATTAACATAAAAATATTTTCACTAAAACTTGCTGTATGGAACAGGGATTAGAATTCTGAATATATAACACCTGTTAGAATTTTTTGCAGTAATAAATTAATAAGCATTTTGTTGTCTTTTGTTTGGTTTAAATTACCTTTGTTGATTTAAAAATATTTAACATGTAATGGATCAGACAAGATAACATTGGTGAAAGTGTTTTGAAAATCCGTTCTTATTTTAAAATACCAAAACTAAAAGATTTTAGGTAGCAAACCCAGACAAATCCATTAATTTTTAGCATGGTTAGGTTTCTGATGTTTTAGGTTAAGAAATAGCCACAAAAATACCAATTTGCAGGTGATTTGAATATAATTCTATTGCTTTTACGATGAAAATACAATGCAGTAAAATGGGAAACATCTCTTCAGTTACACTGCTTTATATTATCACTCTACTTTTATTCAGGGAAGGAGCTAAATCCTCAAAAAATTATAAATGGTTGATAAACACTTGAAAAGATGGTTGGCCTCACCAGTGATGAGAACAATGCAAATTAAAACAATAGAATACCATTTTCACCCAGATTAACAAAAGTCTAATTGACTGATAGTATCTAATGTATAGGCTAAAGTGTGAGAAAGCATACCCTTGTCAACATCGGTAGGAAGGCAAACTTGCAGCTACCGTAAAAATTTTAAATGAAAATGTCATTAGTCATAGCAATTGCATTTCTTTGAAACAGTGCTAAGGAAACAATCTCATAAACATATAGGGACATATACATATACACATATATACACATGTACACACATGGCATGTATGTGTACGCATACACATAGTCACTCTATCATTATGATACTAAAGAACATTTGGAGACCACCTAAATGGCCCCTAATAAGGGAATATTGAGATACTTCTTTATAACACCATATTATTATATTTTATGCAAAAACTAAAAGGAAGGTAGATTCTATATTTCTAGCAAGGGAAGGATGTTCATGATACATTGTTGAGTGAAGAAAACTAAGTTCCGGAATAGTAAGTATAATGGGCTTCTATCTCTGTTGAGTCTTACTTCGACTTCAACAGAATATTTCCAGGGATAACATTGTTCCAAAGAAAGTCTTTGATATACTTGTCTGGGATAGAATCTGAGGTCCCAAGGGGACCTGAGTAAATGTGGCATTATTCTTTCCCAGAGAACTTCTTGGTGGCTCCATAGATCATGCAGAGAAAGAAGAGCAAAGGAACAAGGAGATAGAGTGGGGTACACAACACACACTGCACTGAATGTATGACCCCTGTTAATCATCCCTCAAATTTCTAGTGCAAAAATTCTAAAAGGATGACCACTGAGGGTGAATTTTTTATGAAAAAGAAGAAAAAATGTGGCTTCTTTGCTCCAGTTGTCTTAGAAGGGGGACAGGGGAGAGAAGAGGCAGCCATCACCTGCCTTGTGGTAAAAAAGAATTTCTCAAACAACGCACAAAGAGAATTACCCAATAAAAAAAAAGATTGATTAATTTTGCTACATTCAAATTAAGGATGTTGTTTATCAAAAGACACCATAAAATGAAATACAAGCAACAAATGAGAGAAGATATTTGCTATATACAGAGCTGTCAATAGATTATTATCCAGTTATAAAAAGAAACTCCGAAAATAATAAGGAAAAAGACAAATATCTCAATAGAAAAATGAAGAAAAGACAAGTGCAGGCCTTTCACACAAGAAGAAATAAGGGAGATTCATGCTCAACCATAAACTGTGGTACTGCTATGATCCGGCATTGCCTAGACAATTTGAATATGCCACACCCTACAACCCAGCTACTCCGCTCCTTGGAGTAGGCAACTTGTATCCCAGGAGATAGGAACTCAGCAGCATTGCTCCTTGTAGTAAAAACAAGAAACAACCCACATACTCATCAACATTAAAATGGATAAGTCAGTTGTGGTACAGTCAAACAATTTCATAATACAACAGTGAAAGTGAATGAACTATAACTGATCACATTATAATGGATGGATATCAGGAGAAGAATTTTGCACAAAGTAAAATTGCAAAATACATATAGTATGTTTGAATTTATGTAAAGTTCAAAACTAGGCAATGATATGTTTAAGTAGCTATTTACAGCAAAGCTATGAACAAAGGCTTCAGATGAAATCCTGGATTATGGTTACCTCAGGGGGCTAGGAAGGAGACACATTAAACCGGCATATAGAAGCTTCAAAAGTATCCATAATGTTCTATTTCTGAAGCTAGTCATTGGGTTTAGAGATGTACATTTTGTTACATTTTTGTTATTATTTCTCTATTATTAGTATTTAAATATACATCTAAATTTGAAGAGCTATTGAAGGAGAGTAAGCGTTCACAACCAAAAAGTGCCCGAAAGAATAAACGACTATCGTCCATGGCTAGGGAAGGAGGAAATTGGAATTTTCACTTTAATGTATATTTGAAAAATTCGAATATTTATCCCAAAAGAACCTGCACTAATGTTGTAATTGAAAAGAAAAGACCCAGCCGTAATGGATCTTCATACATGAACGATTAAGGAGCCGCTCCAACGAGCTGAGCGGACACGCTGCTGTCGTCCAAGTTCACTGCCTGTGATCGCTGCAAAGCTTGGCTTTAAGAGGCAGCATTGAAAGTCCCTTCATAAAAGTGATTGATAAAATCTGCCTTCCCCAAAAGGGTGAGGGAAGCTAATCAGAGCCTTTTGTTTTTAAGCTTAAAATTATTTTTTTTCAAAAGGAATTCATTACAATGGAGGCATATTTTCCCCTTGTTTCTTTCAAAGACTCAGCTTAACGACTTTCTGTTTAAGAGGCTTCACTCACATAGGTAACAGATAACAGACAAATCCGGTAATTTATGTCAGCCCTAGCATTTCGAATAGTGCTGATCATAAACCAAAACCTTCCATTTCGTGTGCCTTTTTATAACAATGGTGCCACTTTTTTCCCCTTATTATCTTTAAATTCTTCTCATTTATCAGATTCCTTGTTATAAAGAGAGTTTAATCTCACCCCAGTGGTCATAACCAAATTGTACAAGATGCCATGCTATCAACTAAAGTTTCTGAAAATAGTTTATATCTATAAGGTAATATTTTATTGATGAATTTAAAATTTACTATTTAGTGTGATGCTGTATTGCATTTAATCAATTTTAATGTTAATTTTAAAAATTATTAAGGCAGGGGATTTTTAAAGAATCAAACACACAAAACTGAGAGCTGTTGGGGTTAAGATTGAGTAGCATGAGATCCTGACTGGAGTTCCAACAATGTCTTATGAAGTGCCAGCTACTGTAATAGGAGGTATGGACCAAGCCTGGATGGATGGTTGAATCCATTCCCCAGAACATCTGTTTTGGGTACTCAGCATGAAGCAATATCAAGCTATGCATTATGGAGGTGGGGTAAGAGACTATTAGAAGAGAGAACTGGCCATGAGAAATGAGACTACCATGGCTGGGAAACAAACATAGGGCATGGAATGCACCAGATGGAACCTCAGCTCTTCAAACAGTGTGAGAAAAAGAAAGGTTAGGAGAGAGAAGCAGAACAGAATCCTCAATGTTATCTGGAAAACATTGCCTTTGGGGAGAAAACCACAGGAAACAAATGGCATTTAGATCTTAGGTCTCACTAGAAATGAACAAATCTGGGCAAAGTTACAATGCCTTCCTGGCCTTGGTCTAGTATACTAAAGCATGATGTTCAACAGCAAATGAAGGAGAAAGGTTGAACTTTCCAGGCAGACACAAATTAGTCTTCATGTACCTGAGGGGCTGTCAATAATTTAAATCCTGAGTCCCAGGGTTTTAAAGAAGATTCCATCCAAATAGTGCAAACTAGGAGTCTGTAAGCCTTCTCTGATGACCCAACTTAAAATTGACTTCTATCCTATTTTTTAATATAACTTCTATCTCTTAAGTGATTTATAAGGGATAAGCCTGTGTTAAAGAGCTTTGCATGTATTATCTCATTAAATTTTCACAACAACCTGAAGAAGTAGGTTATAATTTTCCTATTTTATAGGGAAGGAAGTAGACTCAGACAGGTTCAATAACTTTGCCCTAGTCATCCAGATACTAAGTGATAGAGCTGGATGTGAACCTGTCAGCTGGATTCCAGAGTTCAAATGCTTAGCCATGACATGACTGCAATTTCCTCACCTACAGTGTTTCAAGGGTCCACATTTAGTATTTGAGAACCATTGGTTTAGAACCTTGCTACTGTCATCTAATATCAGTCTGTTTCCTCAAATCTCTTTCCCATCAGCTTTTCAGCAACTTGAAGATATGGACACTTTGTATTATTCTTCACTTCCTTTCACATCTACCCTAATTCCTACAATTGTGCCCATTTAGCACAATGTCCAGCTCACAGCATGTACTCAATGTTTGCTGAATAAAGACATGACCCCATTCAAAGTTTAAGAGTGTGGAGGGGTCATGGCTAAGACTCACCTGCTCTGGGTAGTATGCATGAGTACTAGACAACCAAAAATGTATAGTCAGGAAACAAGTACACTTTAGTGAAACAAGCCTTAGCCCCTGAAGGATTATGCAAAAGAAGGAGGAAAGTTTAGGACAATAAGACCAAGAGTATTCTCCTTGAGCCATGTACAACTGAGCAGCAACACACCAGCCACACAGAGAAGCAGAACTATCACAGCCGATTCAAGTTTGCTTTTACAAGCTGTAGTAAAGGCAGGAATTGCCTTTAATGTGTGATTTGTAAAATTGTGTTCCAAGGAGACTTAATCTTCTAGAAAGATGCCTCAGAGCATGCTGGTGGAGAAGAAATAACACAAGTCTGGCCCCCTATCGCAGACACTGTTGGTTGCTTTCCCAATAATCATTTCCCTTTTTCTGTACTACTAGAACCCTAAATTTGTTTAGGTAACAATATGCCTAGTCCTGGTGATAAAACATAGTTTGCTTAAACCAGTGCTTTTCAAACTTTTATGTGCATACAAATAAACTGGGGATCTGATAAAATGCAGATTCTTATTTAGTAGATCTAGACTGAAGCATTTCTAACAAGCTCTGAGGTGGTGCTGATACCACTGATCTACACACCACACTTTTTGGTAACAAGGTTCTAAACCAATGATTTTCAACTACGATTGCACAGTAGAATCACATGGGTAGGTTCCTTTCATTGGCCCAGGGTTAAGCTTGGGATTAGTTATTTTTTTAAAAAAAAGATCCTTGGGGTCGGTCCTGTGGCGTAGCAGTTAAGTTTTCATGCTCCACTTCGGCGGCCAAGGATTCGCTGGTTCGGATCCTGGGCACAGACTTACTCACCACTTATCAAGCCATGCTGAGGTTGCATCCCACATAGAAGAACTGGAAGGACCTACAACTAAGATATACAACTACGTACTAGGGCTTTGGGGAGAAAAAAGAGAAAGAGGAAGATTGGCAACAGATGTTAGCTTAGGAACAATCTTCCTTAAAAAAAAAAAAAGAATCACATAATTTAACCTTAAAAAAAAATCCTCAAGTGATTTAAATGTGCATGGTTTAGACCAATATTGCAAAGTCGATTTTCTTTTTCCTCTTATCAGTCTAAAGTTGAGCAGGAAAACCAGTTCTGGTCAATGAGATATAAGGGGAAGCCTACCAAAAGGATTTGGGGGAAGATTCTCCTCTTCGATAAAACAGTGATGCAAGATGAAAGTTCCCTGCTTTCTCCCGTCCTTCTTGGGGTACTGTTGTATATAAATGAAATGTTTGACATGGTGGGCTTCATCTTGTGCCAAGGAAAGGTGACATCACAACACACTGAGGATACAGAGAGGAAAGACAGAACAGCCTGTTTCCCTGATGATGCTGATAAACTGCTGCACCAAACTTGGAAATCTCCATTCTTCCAGTTACTTTTTCTGAGTAACAAACTATCCCAGGTTTCATGACTTAAAACCACAACCATTTTATTCTACTCACAGCTCTGAGAGTCAGGAATTTGGACAGGACACAGTGGGAATGGTTTTTCTCTGCTCTCTCATGTCTGGAGCTTTAGATGAGAAGACACAAAGACTTGGAAGTGGCTCAAACAGCTAGAGAATGGAGTCATCTAGAAGCTTCTTCACTCACATATCGGGCATGTGGGTGGAAAAGATTCAAAAGCCGAGCTCAGCTGAAACTATTGGCCAGAGCACTTACACATGGCCTCTCCACATGGCTTGACTTTTTCACAGCATAGTGACTGGGTTCAGAGAGGGAGTGTCCTGAGAAAGAGCATTTAGAAACTAAGCTTTTTGAGAGACCTGGATAGAAGCTGCATGGCCTTTTCCGGAAGTCACATAGCATCACTTCTGTCACATCCTATTGGGCAGAAGTGAGACACAAAGGCTAGCCAGATTCAAGAGGAGGGCATTTAGATCCCACTTCTTGGTGGGAGAATGCCAATCACAGAAAAGCATGGGAGATGGATGGCATTATTGCAGCCATACTGGCAAATATAAATGTACACCTCTACATCCAGACTTTTTATTAAGACAGTTAACATGTATCTGTTTTTTTGAAGCCACAGTTCATTGGATATTCTGTTATCTGCAGCAAAAGAATCCTAAACGATAAATTTCCTTACGCCAACTTCAATGAACGTAACCATGTTATTATCCGCTTTGTATATTTAGTCTCGTAGGAGATTTTTTTTGCGGGGGTGTGGGGAATAGATGTGATATAATATGAAAGAGATACAGATATGCAGAGACAGGTAATGCCTTGGCCTTTGGAGCAGCTGGGCAAGGTTTGGGGCAGCCAGAGGCCTGAGCTGAGAACAGTTTCTTTCACTGTGAGCAGCCTCCATGACGTGAAAAAACAGTTCAGGAAAAATTACCATTGAGTAGTGGTCTTCAAACATTGTTCATATGTTCTTAGAAGAATTTTGAAAAATTACATACTCTCTTTCTCATTTTTAAGTTATCTAAAAATTTCATTACGAGTTTAAATAACTGCAAAGAACCTAAGTTCCAGATCACAATACACTATTCTTCTCCCTTAGCACAGAGATATATATACTCTGGGAAAGAGAGATATCTATATAGCTGGGAAAGACTGGAAGCCCCATTGGTTTACGGTGCCTGATTAATCATTACATGAGGCATCTCCTTTGTTGGTGCCCTTTGGGAAGTTTTTATACCCCGAGGCAATAGACCAAAGTAAGATTTATGTGCAAGGAATATGCTTTCTTTTGTAAAGGGCTGTGGTAGGGAGACCATATAATATATCTTCCAAACTTGACACTAAGGGGACACTATTAATAACTACTCTAGGAAAGAAGCATAAACCAGGAAAACTGGGGTGTATGCTGACCTTAGCTATTGGAATACTAGTAAGTTACCAGATGAATCAGTTTACAAAAGAGAATTCATGGAAGCTGAAGATCTGGACATTATTTCACTGAAAACTGTCCATTTTCAGTACTCCTTGAAAAGTTTTCCATAGTCCCAAGAATTTGTGCAGATTTACTATTAAGCTAGTGTCCAGCCATATCAATTGTTAAAGCACTGAAACACTTCCACAAGTGTTAGTAAATAGAATAACAGTAATTGGGATAACCAATAAAAATAACCAATAATCTAAATTCCAGCATGTGTGTTTCATTTCAGAAACCACATGAAAGCAAGCTATGATTCCGAGATATCCTTGTGGCGCAGGCATTGGGGCACAGAGCAAGGGAACCTGTTACAGAGGACTTGCTATTTATTTCCAAAGTTGGTGGATAGCCTTGAATCATAAAAGTCGTTATATAGAAGAAATGAAACTTGCAACCTCTTCCAGTCTCTTCTATAAACCTCCAAATAAAGGCTTGTCCCTGCCCATGGGGAGAAGTGGGGTCTGGGTTCAGGAAGCAGCTAGTAAGTCTACAGGGTGCCATGGACATAGACAGTTGCCATGGACAGCAAATGCCTTCATTGTGGGATAATGTCCCCTCTGAGAGGTGTGTGAAATCCTTGTTTTATTTGACAACTTAACTCCTGATGCAAGGCACTTGTCCCTGTGCTTTGTAAACAAGTTTCTAGAGAAGGAATCTCCTGGAAACCTATTTAATGACTAAAAGAGAGAGTCCTCTAGCTAGACAGTGCTATGTCTCCACCCTTTCCCTTTGCATGTTTTTTTTTTAGAAAGAGAAATCTAGCACCAGGCTGCCCACTCTTTCCCCGCTACCTGTGTGCAGTTCTCTTGAAGGAGAGACAGGCCTTAGCAGAAGCCTCCTCTACCTCCAGGGGGCAGCAACCTTTGGAAAGACTCACTACTTTTTAAATTTTCTTTATCTCTTTTTTTCTTTAGTCCTTTCTGCTTTGTCTCCATTAGTAACTGGGCTCTACCTGGCCACTGCCTTGTGGTTGGCATAGCTGTCTCCTGATTAGCCTCAATGGAGCACAGAGGCATATTGTGCTTCCTCACCAGAGAAAGAGAAAATAATGCACAGGCTCTTGCCCTCAGCAGTGAGGGTCAGGTAATCCCCATCTACTTTTTGTCTTTTCCCACTTCCCCTTTCCCTCCCTCTGTCTCTCTAGGGCCACCCAAATAATAACATCATTTTAGGTGTGAGAAGAGAAAGGCTCAAGAGAGGAGCAAATGCAGGGAGAGTAGAGAGCTAGTAGGAAGGGCAGCCCAATGAGTCCCCTTCTTTTATAATTAACATGATCCCCAGGCACTTAATGGCTATCAATTCATGGGAAGTTGTTAGAAATCTGATGTAGGTCTTTGTGTCAAGTCATGAAGCAAACAGGGTTATCATGTAGCTCCTGACAAATGTATCCAATGAAAGATTAAAATCAACACTAGTCAATATATTATTTGGAAATTATTAGAATGATTTTGTGAATTAAATGTGTTACAAATAATATGACTAGGTAAGAAATTTACAAGATATATCATTAACTTCCTTAGATAATTAAAGGAGTATGGTATATTTAATATTTGACTTATATCATCAGTTATATTACTGTACTACTTGAATATTTTGAATACTACTTTTTGACATTTTTGTATCCCAAGTTGAAGGGGCCATCCTAGATGCCTGGAAAAGGTTTCTTCATTTGTATGGTTTCTTCATTTACTAGTGAAATGGATTAAACATTAGTAGAGTTTTAATAACCTTGTCTTCATATTTTTCTTCTAAGATATGTATTGAAGTGGTTATCAGTGGGATAATTATCTTGTTTTAGAAGTGGAAAGACAGTGGGTTTCAGGAAAATCAAACTTAAGTTAGTGATGGTCAATAATTTTGATTGCCATAGGGCATCCATTTCAGTCCTCTGTCACTCAAAGAACCCCTCTCACATTACCTTCCTCAGTGAGAAGTCTCATCAATTTCAGAAAGTCCTCAATTATTACCTAATGGCTCAGAAGTTAGCCATTGAGTCACTGGATATTACGATTGTCGTAGGCTGAATAATAGCTCACCCAGATGTCCACCATCTAATCCCCAGAACCTCTGAGTGTTACTTTATATGGCAAAGGAACTTTGCAGATGTCATTAAGTTAAGAATCTTTAGATGGGGAGATTATTCCGGGTTATTTGTCTGGGCCCTTAAATGTAATCAGAAGCATCCTTCTAAGAGAAAGGCAGAGAGAAATTTGACTACAGACAGAGAAGACAGTGTGAAGATGGGGCAGAAATAGATTTGAAGATGCTACGTTGCTGGCCTTAAAGATGAAAGAAAGGTCCATGAGCCGAGGAATAGACCTCTAGAAGCTGGAATGGCAAGGAACAGATTGTCCCCCAGAGGCTTTTGAGGGAGCACAGACCTGCCAACTCCTTGACTTCAGCTCCGTGAAACCCATTTCAGACTTCTAACCTCCAGAATTGTAAGAATAATTGTGTGTTGTTTTAAGTCCCCAAGTTTGTGGTAATTTGTTACAGCAGCCATAGGAAACTAATACAGTGATGTACTACAGGGCTCTGAGAAACTCCTTACTTGGTCAGGGAGAGCCCTAACTATATTCTGAGATTTCTACAGGCTACCAATTTCAAGTTAACCAACCAGACACTCATGGGGTATCAGAATTCCTCAGTTGCAAGGGATTGGAAGCAAAAGGGAGCCGTTTGAGTCACATCTACTGACTACACAAATATCACATTGGCTGACACCATTGTAACCCCAGGAAATCAGTTAAAGAGCTGGAAGTCTTCAATCAACCTAGTAACTTAGTGAAAAGGGCCAGAATCTTACAAGGCAGGCAGAGCATTTATAGCTTCATTAAAGGCTACTAAATTATATGACTCAAGAAAATCACTGGCAATCTATTCAGACAAGAATTCCGTTTCTGTGGTTTTAACCACAAAACCTCTTGTGGATCTTATATTGCATGGTAACTATCAGATCTACTCTCATATTTTGGAGCTCAAAATATTTCTCTAGTACTTTGGCTTGTATTACGGGCCCAAGCAAAAATTAGGAGGCAGTCAACATTTTTGGATGTTGTCCTCATAACCCAGCTCTCCAAATCTCCCTATACGGAACCTCTGGTTTATTTTCAGACGATGTCATTCCTTTTTTGTGTGTGTGTGAGGAAGATTATCCCTGAGCTAACACCCATTGCCAGTCCTCCACTTTTTGCTGAGGAAGATTGCCCCTGGGCTAACATCCGTGCCCATCCTCCTCTACTTTATGGGACACCGCCACAGCAGGGCTTGACAAGCAGTGCGTGGGTCCATGCCCAGGGATCCGGGCCTGCACACCCCAGGCCGCCAAAGTGGAGCACTCAAACTTAACCACTATGCCACCAGGCTGGCCCCTACGATGTCATTCCTTTTACAAGGCAGTAGGAGAGCTAAATGGGCACTGATCTTGAAGTAAAGAGTTTAATGCCATTGATCGAGCATGAGAGGAAAATTCGAAAGAAAAGTTTAAATGTTAAAATAATGAAAGAATGTCAAGTAGGCTTTAAAATTGATCCTTAGAGTATCCTTGAAATCAGAAGCGCAGCGCCCATGACTATTTTTTAAGGATTTTCTTATCTTTTGCTTCTACTTTCTACACCTGACTCATTTTACTCTCAGTGGTGTGACAAAAGAAAGTATCAGTTTCTGGATTTTGAAGCACAAAAAGTGGCTAGACATCTTATAATTATCCCAATGGTTTTCAAGACAGGATAGCAGCTATTCTTCATTCCTATCCTCAAAACCTAAAATCAGGTATCTTATAAATACAAGTACATCTGTAGGGAATAACATGCAAATTTAAACTAAATGATTATAAAGAGTTCAATCTGGGGTACTATCATGGAATTGTTCTCAGCATGTAAATAAAGACACAGGGACTCAATGGCAAGGAGCAATACGATACAATGGATAGGAATACTGGTTGGAGGCTGGACAGCCAGTGTTTGAATCTCAGACCCCACTACTAGCTGTGTAACTATGACAAGATACTCAATTTTTCTGAGCTTCATTTCACTAATCTCTAAAATGATGATAACAATAATACCTACCTCCTAGGGCTATTTTGAATATGCATACATATTTATTACAGGTAAAAGTGCTTAATACAGACCTTGGAAAATATTAAGTGCTCAATAAATGTCAGCAACTTGTAGATGACCTGGAGGCCAATAAGAATATGAATTGAAATATTTCATTAAGTTAGAATTTGTCATAATCTGGATTGACAAATAATGACTGAAGGGAAAAGCTAATGAAACATTTTAGATATGGAACTGGTTACTAGAGAATATTTTATGCAAAATATATGCCACTTTTTTTATTATTATGAAAACAAGTGGCATATATTTTGAACATCAAATGGATCAAAGGATATATAAGAAAAAGTTAGTCATCCTCTTACTGCAGAACTTCTATTGCATTCTACAGAGGTAACCACACACACATGCTCTCATGCCTTTGTGTGTGTACATGTATGTGTTGGGGGGGGTCTGGTACTCTCCTAATTTGACTCCCTGATTTCTTTCTTGTTCCTCTACCAGGAATTCTTCACCCAGAAGCCAGGGTGAGTCCTAAAAGAATTAAATTATGTCATATAATTTCCTCTCTTAAAATACTCCAGTGGTGTCCCATTGTACTTAAATAAAATACAAACTCCTCACTCTGAATTAGAAAGTGCTCCATACTCTGCCCTCTGTCTTTCTTTCTGACCTTACCCCTCCCCCCCATTCTCCTCCAGCTAAGCTCGAGGCACACTGGCTTTCCCTCTGTATGGTAAACATCCAGGTTCAGGTCCTTCACACAGTTTCCTCTGCTTAGAACGCTCTTCCAACCTGGCCTCTCGAGTGAGAACTTGGCTAGCTGTACAGCTCAAGTAGCCGCCCAGCCATTCTCTATCATTTCAACCTATTTTGAGTCTCTGGGTAGCATTTAACATTACTGTACATTTTTCTGGTTTGTTTGCTTCTTTTTATTTATTCATATGTTTATTTATATAATTACTAGCTTCCTCATTCCCTAGAATGGAAGTTCCATGAGAGCAAGCCTTCGTTTTGGTCGCTCCTGTGCCTCTTTCTCCTGGAAGAATGCTGGGACACAATAAATGCCTAATAATGCTTAATAAATGTTTGTTTAAAGAATGGATGAATGAAAGTAAATAAGGGTTATTAGGTTCTTTTTCAAAGTAATTTCAAAAACGTTGCTAACAATGTCCTTGTGCATACATCCTTGTATATGTCCAATTAAATGCCAAAAGTTTAATTACTGAGTCAAAGGTATGTGCAATTTAAATTTTGATAGTTATTTCCAAATCACCTTTTAACAAAGTTATACTAATTTACATTTTGAGTGGATTCCTTGAATCTTCTTTTAAGTGACTTTATGACATTGTACTGGAGACACATTCTCTCAATTTAGAAGCTTGGAACACTTTGTAATTCCATAACCTTGAAATGCAAAGAGGATACCCAAGTGCAGACGTCCACAATGAGCCTTCTGAATGGCTGAAGAATCCATATCTACAATTTCTGACAGTTGGAGGAGTTACTATGAGATGACAGCACAACTCACTTTCAAAGATCTCTCATTACCTAGGAGTCTTGTGTTTGGATTTTTAGCAGTAAACAGAGGTTTTCCTAATCAACATTCACCATGATCTTTTCCAAGGGTGCAAATGTAATTTACAATAACAAAAATCTTAGTTTATGAGGATCAGATTGAGACACAGAAAAACATAATGGCAGAAACAGACACCCTTCTAAAAGGTTCTCAGATTCCATAAGTTTATTTCTCCCCACTAAATAAAGGTTTATTTCTCTTGCGCTTTGAGTCATCTATGCCAACAACCTCAGAGCTCTGTGCAGTAGTAACTGGAAAATGCCCTACTGATGAATTTATATCTAAATGTTAATATCTGTTTAACTATATCAACGAGGCCATTGATGAAAGTGGGGACATACAGGCCCCATTGAGTCTCTGTGCCATTTTGAAAGACACCCTCTCCCAGTGCAAAAGCAACCAACTAAGTTCATAAGCAACAGCCAAGAAGAAGCCAGAAAATAAAACTAGAGACATGCATACATTCAGACTCCACACTAACACCAGTCTGAAAATTCTGCCAACCTATTTCACCTAGAAATAACTTTAAAAAATGAAACAATTTTCAGCAAAGATCATTCACCATATGTCATTTAAACACTTAAGAAGTTCTCCATTGGTCATCTCTTTTACTCAACAGCAGCATGTCCTTGCCTTCCAAGAATTATAGCACTAGAAAAATTGCCCAATTAATAAAGAGAACCGACTCTAAATTCAGAATGTACCTGAATAAAGCATCCAATTTACTAAATACAGAAAAATGGGGTACTTACAGCAGGGTGTCCAGTACAGTAGGTGTAGCTGGCATGGGACTGGTAGTGCAAGCTTGCTCTTGGAAAGGAGTACGTATTCCAGGCTGGTGGGCTGCTGTTCCACTGGGAGCCGAAGCCAGGGCTCATGGTCACTCGTGACTTACTAGTTTGATAGGCTCTCACTGTGGAGCTAGACTATCAAGAAGAAAGACACGCAATGTAAAGACAGCTCTGCATAAAACCCAACGCAGCTATATATAGTAGCAAGGATTCTCATGTATGATCACGGCTCAGGACTCAGGCGGTTAAGGGAAATGGCTGATTTCTTAAGAGAAGGCATTAACTACTGTTTTGACTAGGATAAAAGTGTATTCTCACTATTAGAATTTTGACTGGATCACAAAGCACAAAGGCTCACTGAAATTGATCTTATTGAAAACAATTTTTTCTAGTTGCAACACGCAACTCCATCCTTCAGAAATGAGATATGTTTCAGTGGTGACGTTTTCCAACTCACCAGCATTGGTGATATTTTCAATTACATAAATGTCCTTTCATCACAGCCTTCACCTTAGAAATTCACCATTAGTCTCATCTGAATGGGTAAACAAGAGTCTTAGTTTACGAGGATTGGATTGAGGCACAGACTGGTTTCTGACTCTAAATGGTCTTCAAATTCCATGAGTCTATTGCTCTCCTGTGGGAGACATCAGCAGAAATCTGGATGTATTCCAACATGTCACCATTTCACTGCCTAAAGACAGTGAAATAATGAAGGATTTGAAATCATCATTTACCCCCAACTAGCCCTACCAATGTAATTAAAAATAGAGGAATAGGAAAATATCAATCAATTTGCCAAATGTTAAATATATCTGGTTGTTCATAATTGTATATAGGGTAGAATGAACAGAAAATAAAACTCACTTGTGTCTTCTGTTCTTCTTTGTCCTCAGATGGCCATGCCATATAATAGTTTCTTTTCAGAGAACACTTTCTATCATGAAATTGCAATAGCTACTTACCCAAGTAGCACAGTAACTTTCACAATAAATTCTATTTATAAATCTATGGGCACATGCCAACTCAGTCACTGGGAAAATGTGCTAATCTCATCGCCATTATATTTAGGAAACCTAGTGAGGAAGAAACTTTTGTTTGAGATTGCATTTCCCATTGGGCTAGATTCTGATACCATTAGATACTTAGAGGAAGAACTTTTCTGAAGAAAGGTTTGGGCATCGTTGGGTAACCGAAATAAAGTAAGGACCTCAGCAATGCAACTTAATACTTCTCTCCCAATAGTCTCAAAATATTTAGAAAGGGAAAATACAATTTAAATCAGTGACTTAGTGGAAGTTAACAATTTAAAATATTTAAACTAAAACCTGGAGAACACAGCCTTGTTCTCCATCACATCCCAGCATCTCCATCACAGCCCAGCATCATCCTAACCACGTGTGCTATCCAAGTGTTCAGCAGTTCAATGAGATGTGCAGATGCAGCAGTACAATGGTTTACACTATTGTATACCTCCCCAGGACAAACCTGTGTTGGAGAAGCAATAGTGGACTTTTATAAAATTACAATATTTGTGTTTGGTTCTAAGTACAGAAGCTTCATATTTATATAAAAAACCCCTGTTAATGTACCACATACACAGTCACTTCAAAGACTAAATGAGCCCAATCACGAAACTACCTTTGGCCCTGAACGTGTCTCAGATTCTGTTCTGCATCTATGGTCACTAAAATCAATCACTCTCACTAGCTCAGTTGATTCTATAGGTAGCTCCTTCGAGACTAGACATGGTTAAGTCTTTTATCTGTTTTCACATTTAGATTAGCTCAGGGATCTTAAAATTCTTGGAAAAACAGGGAGAGTATGCATAAATAAGTTTGTAAATACCCTCATCTCTTAGTTGAATTATGTTCCTAAATAGCATCAGTCTCTCCTCAATGATTTTATTCATGGTGGTTTTCCTCCTGTAAATTTCTCTCTCTCTTTTGCAAAGCTCATGCTCAAATTACACCTGGTACTTGGTCCCAGTCCTGATGCCTCTGGCTTATGCTGACCCCTTGCCTTCCTGCCCTCACATAGCTCTCACAGCGTGGCTCAAACACTTTAGTGAGTGGTTATACTGTTTTGTATTATTCACAAATATGTAAATTTTGGCTCTCCAACCAGGATGAGAGCCTACTGAGGTCAAGATTTTGTAGTGCCTTTTCCACAGCTCAAGGAGTCTTCATCCTCCTTGACCTTTGAAGCCTCTAATAGTGTTTATCCCCTCATCATTGCAACCATCTTTCCTCTTGACTCCATGACCCTTCTGACTATAATTTCTTGTCTCACCTACTTGCTTCTCTTCCTCTTTGTTCTCCCTAAATGAGGTGTTTTGCCAGGGCTTAATCCTCAGTTCTGTGTTCTTCACTCTTTTAACTTTCCTCCTTTGTGATCTTATTCATGATCAAAGCTTTAAGTATTACTTCTAAGAAGATAACTCTCAGATATAATGTAAAAGTATAGACTCTCTCCTGAATTCCAGTCCCAAATCTCAAAGTATCTGCTGAATTTGCATAACTATTTAACTATATATATTTATATAGTACAACTATCAATCACCATAAAGAGAACCAAAGTTTAAATTATCGTGCATAAAATTTAAAAAATTAATTGCTATCCTCTAAAATTTCACCTCCCTATAATTCCATCTCTGTTAATGTTATGACAATATTTTGAAACCAACTGTCTTGAAAACTTAGAACAACATTGGCTCATTTATCCGTCCTCCAGATAAATGTCAGTGTCACCAAAGTTTATTGAATCTTTTAGATAGTTTTTGAATTGATATTGTTCTTTCTATTACCATTACCATTACCCATTTTAGGTTTTTATCAGTCACTAAAACTACATCAAGAACCTTCTACTTTAAGTCTTGATTGACTCTTTACAATGACACTAGATTAGTTTTTCTAGAAACCTGCTTTTATTGTGTTACTCCCTGCTGAAAAATGTTCCATGACTCTCCACTATCTATGAGACAAGTCCAAATTTCCTAGCCTTTCATTAGAGAGTCTTTCTAATTTGATCCTAAGCAACATTGTCTTATTTTTCATTCCTTTCTGTATAATCTCAAACTCCAGATAGAATGTTACTCCAAATATGATTAGTATGTCCACGCCACCGTCACAACCCATCTACTTCCTATTTCTCCCCTCCTCTCAGTTCACACTTCAATGACCCTACCAAACTCTACCTTTTCTGGAAAATCTATTCCAACCCTCAGCCACCAGCCCATAGAGACTTTTGCTTCTACCAGGCACTGACATTACTGATTTTCTGCCATGTCCATCTGATCCTTTCATTTGTGTGGCTACCCAGAAAATCAATGTCATAGTTTCATCAGCGTAACTCATCAAATCTCTTAATTAGTCATTCACACAATTCTTATGTGCCAACACACATCTTTGAGGATAGGTGTCTCAGCTGTGTTTTGTAGGGAAGGAAAAAAATTTTCCTCTGTCCTGCTAGGTTCTTTTGGCTGGAGTAATAATTCAGTTGACATAGACAGATTAACAGGAGAAAAACAAATTTAATTCTCTATATATGGGAGCCCACAAAGGCATGAGAGGCTCAAAGACAGGCAATTGAGGCTTACATGCCATCCTGAGCTAATAAGTGGGTAGGGGTTTGGAGCTTCAAATGAAAAGAAGACAATTCACAGGAAGATGGGAAGATGAAATGTTTGGTAAACAAACGTTTGTCATGCCATGCAGAGACAATGGAATACAGAGAGGAATTGAACAAAAAGGCCCTAGTGAGCTCCCCCCAGCTTGCCACATCTAGCCCATACTCTTTATAGTTATCTCTGGGGATAGCTCTCCTCCCGGATCAAGCCCTCTATCTCAATCCTTTTAGGCAGTTAAGGGGGAGGTAAAAAGCTCTTCCTGAGTCTTTTAGGTCTTATTGCCCACAGCTTAAAATAATCTGCATGCCAAAGTGACACATATTAGGGTGGCATATTCTGCTCCCCTTCAGTTTCCCAAGAAGATCACAATGCAAGAATTTGAGTACAAGTAATTCATTTTGGAAGTTATCCTGGAGCAAATCAGTAGGAGAATGAGAAATGTGACAGAGAAAGAAGGAGCCAATAAGTCTGCATCACTGAATAAGTTATTACTGTGAAGAACTAAGCTCGATCCCATTGGGGAATTCTGGGAGACAGTATAGAACATGCTTCAGAGTTATTCTACCCAAAGTGCAAAGAAGCTGGGGTATTTAACCTTCAATTCCCATTTATCATTGCCTGAGGCTGCTCCTGAGAGCATTCACTCCCTGGTATATCTTGCCTGCCCCACATATAAGACAAAAGAAATTTCTCAACATGGAGGGTCCCAGGATGTTGTTGACATGCTCTGGAAAAGAAAGTGCCAAGAAGGTATGGGCAGAGCATTGATAGCATTTGGTACCAAGACAATGACTCCCTGAACTTCTACCAGATCAGACCCACTAGAATGGCTAAAGCTAAAAGGACTGACAACACTAAATGTTGGTGAGGTTATTGAGGACATGGAACTCTTATACATTGTCAGTGGCAGGGTAAAATGGTATGGTTTTTGTTTGGTAGTTTCTTATAAATTAAAAATTTTCCTACTTATGACCCAGCAATTTCACCTCCAGTTATTTACCCAGAAGAAAATATATTTACACAAAAATACTTTTATAAGAATGTGCATAGCGGCCGTATTCACAATAGTCCAAAATTGGAATTTACCAAATGTCTATCAACAGGCGAATAGATTAAAAACAAAAGTTAGAGTACGTTCATATAATGGAATACTACTCAGCAATAAAATAGAACAAACTTCTGATATACACAACTACATGGATGAATCTCAAGATTGTGCCAAATAAAAGAAGATCAGACACAGAAGAATAGATATATATCATTTCATTATATGAAGTCTAAGATGAGGAAAACATATATAGTAATAGAAATCAGAAAGTGGTTGCTGGGGGAGTTGAGGGGAATTGATTAGAAAGGGGAACAAGGTAATTTTCTAGGGTGGTGGAAATGTTTGCCATCTTATTTTGAGTGGTCATTACATAAAGGCATACCTTTGCCAAGATTCATCAAATTGAACACTTGAGATCTGTGCCTTAAATTATGTATTAATTATATCTCAATCAAACAAAAATATACTGCCATTGCAAAAGGCTGATTCTGAATTTTCCATGGTAACAGAGAACAGAGATGGCTCAGAAAACTGAAGCCCAATGATCCCCAAATTCTAATTTTCTAGACTCCATAATTGGCTAATCTGGGTTCCGCTATCTTTTCCCTCCTTGGCACACCCTCTGAGAGCAATGCCAGTAAGCAGCTAACAGCCAAAAGGCAGGCAGCCAGAGAGAAGGGCAAGGAGTCTGGATAAAGAGCCTCCGAATAACCAAGAGCTGGCACCATCATCTGGAGTCTGCCAACAGATCAGGGGTCAGGGCTGTTGGAGCAACAAAATTGGAGCACAGTACAAAAGAAGGGCCTCTTATATGCTTCCAGAAATTACAAAGCTCCAGGGAACACTTGCTGTTCTCTCTACTCAGTCAGCAGGAGCAAACAAAAGGAAGATAAAGGAGGGGCAGAAAGAAGCTGCATGAAGTAAAAATGCAATGAGGAAGAAGGGAATAACTAACACTAAGATTTCTAGACACAACGGAAGGAGTGTTGTAAGGCGATATTAAGACATAACATTTACGTGCAATTTACAACCTACGAGACATTGTAATAACTCATGTATTGCTCATAACAATATTATGAGGTAGTTACTATTATTATCTGCATTTTATAGGTGAGGAAACTGAGGCAAAAAGAAATGAGGTAACTTAAAAATGTGAGGACATATAACTACTAAGCAGTTGATTCAAATCCAGGCAGCAAAGTCCATAATCCATGCTCTCAACTACCCTATCATTACGCTGTCACAGTTTGGATACTCTCCAAAACAGACTCTAAGGCAAGAACTGGTTTGGGTTTCTTTTGGGGGGCAAGGTGAGAGGAAGAATATTTACAAAAATCAGGAGAGAAGGATCAGTGAGACCGGATCAGAAAATGAGGGGAAAAAAAATCAATATTAATCTGTGTTATTGGGATCTATGCTGTAAGGTAAAAAGCAGTGGATTCTGCAGAGACCTCTGGGAAGTATTCAAAATGCCACCCAGAATTGTCCACTGAAAGATGAGAGGCTGGAGCATTTGTGGACTGGCTTCTGTCCTCCACTGGGTAAGGGTTGCTCTCAAGGAAATGATCACCCCCAGCTCTTCCAAGCTGTGTTTGGACATTGGAGAATGAGTTCTCTTAGCATCGGAGGAGGCCCTAGGGCAGAAAGTAGAAAGACACACAGGTAAACTCAGGTAAGATGCTGTCAGTGCTTGGTGAAGGAGAACTGTCCATCAGAGTTGCAGTTGAAATCAGAAATGATCCAGAGGTGGGGTTGGGGGAATGTGATGTGGTCACCAGAGGCAGCTACTACAACCACCTTGCCATCTCTCTGAGACTAAGTACAATGGTAATAATCATAATGGCAATATTTATAGAACACTTGCTGCTCTTTCACGCATTGTCTCTCTGAAACCTCAGAACAATCCAATGACATAGGTATTCTTACCCACATTTTATTCAATAAACAGGAATGTACAGAGTTTAGGAAACTTGCTTAAGGACACACAGCTAGAAAGGATATAGAGTTAAGGATTAAAGATTCAATGGATATAGCACTAGGGTTGATTAGGTGATTAACAACTTGTCATCTCCAAAGAGTGAGGTTTAGGAATAAACCACATAGCCACTCTGAAAGAGAGATTAAGAGAGAAACCATTAGAGGTATAATTTAATATAAATATAGAGAGAAAGTCAGTGATCCAAAAGAGCACAACACTGTTGTGAGATGCAGGCATGAGCACTACTCACTGTTATGGAATATTACCACCTTTCCCTTTTGGTAATATCATCATGTGATAATACACTAAAGTTAACTCAAGTTCAATCACCAGTGATGACGTATTAGCCAACTCAAACTGCCCCACATTTATCTCCTTTAAAAATTGCTTGGTTTCCATAAGTGAATGTCTTCCTCAGTTGGAAGAAATTGCAAGATAATTCTGTATACACAGTCAAAAAATTTACACTGGAATTACTTTAAGTATATTCCAATGATAACCTAAAAGTACTGCTAAAGTTAGTCTTAAGGAGAATTAATATCATTTATAATAAATACTATTAAAATATATGGAATACACTGCATGTACTAACAGAGCAGAGAGTCCTATAATTACTGTAGTGGGTATGTTTCACCAGCTTAGCAGACCAGCTAGTCTTCCCATAGTTCCTGCTGAACACAGCATATGCCTATCCTATACAGACATGGTCATTACAGGTGACCTCCCCAACTTGAGTCTGATTGAACCAGGCAGTCACCTGACCTAACCTGGCCCAATCAGATGACTTCTGGAAATATGGAATAGCCATTCAAAGACTCGTAAATCTCCATTGGGCACTTGCACTAAGAAGTGTTGTAAAGGAAGAACTGGGTCTTGGTTGTGTGACTGTAGAAACAAACAAAGCCCATCTGGGAAGGGGTGGGGGGAGCAAGCACGAGAGTGAGGGGGGCTGGGGAGAAAAAGAAACTATAGACAGTAACAGAGACAAGAGACACTCTTGCTAAAAGGAAATGGAAGGAGCGTTTCAGTTCTGGATGACTTTTATAGTTTTTGGCTCCAGTCTCTTGCAACACCTGGCTGTACTCCTGATCCCGAGTTCCATAAAATATTCCTGTATCCAGATATTAAATCCTTCTCTCCTGCTTAAGTGATCTCGAGTAGAAATTACAATTAAATGACCACTCACTGCATAAAGTGAAAGGAGCAGATGTGTAGAAGGAAGCAGAGGTGAGAGACCGTGTGGCCCAGATGGAGAGAGAAACCAAGGGCTTTCTGGTTCCCACAAGGCCTGTGACATGTCCCACAGGAATCCCGTGAACCATTGCAGTGACTCCCCCTTTGCCTTGACTGGTTCGAGTAGATTTCTCTTCCTAACCACCAAATGGTTACTTTTTGGACATTGCTATTCTTTCTCTTTGTCCATATCTCTTCATTTTTACTTTCATTTTATTGATCTTCTCTGTTGGCTTTTTATTTTTTTATTTTTATTTTTTTGTGGGGAAGACCAGCCCTGAGCTAACATCTGTTGCCAATCTTCCCCTTTTTGCTGAGGAAGACTGGCCCTGGGCTAACATCCGTGCCCATCTTCCTCCACTTTATATGGGACGCCGCCACGGCATGGCTGACAGGCAGTGCGTCGGCGGGCGCCCGGGATCCGAACTCGCGAACCCTGGGCTGCCAAGCGCGGACTAAACCGCTGCGCCACCAGGCGGCCCCCTCTGTTGGCTTTTTAAATCAGCATTTCCAGTTGACATTAGGGATTCAGTGATCCTTCACTGAAGATTTTAAAGTTGTTTCAGTTCTAAAGCGAGAATCATATAAATAAACATAAAAAGTATGAACTAAACGTTACACATAAATAATGACATTCTCAGTCAAGCATTCAATGTAAAACACTACAAAGTACACGTGAGAAAGACCAATCAGCAGATTGTTAAAGATTTGTTTAGAATGATAACATATTCTACTTCTACTCCTAAAAACACAGTGTTCTAAAAAGTATCCACACCTATACTTTTTGTTCTTCTTTTTTTCCCCTTGTTAATTTCATTTTTTAGCACCACATTACAAACATGGTGATATGGGAGAATTAGAAAATGTTTATATATATATAAATATGTGCATACATATACCCATACACACATACACATGCACACACATACACACATTTCTTAAGTACCTACAATGAACTTTTTGGTAAGCAAATGTCAACATGAAGTTCACAGAGAGGCTAAATGACTTCCTGTGTGTGTTTATTTCCCGTACTGCCCCTGAGGAAGTCTAAAAAGAACAGTTTCTACTCAACAGCTCTCAGAGTTTCAATAGGTTTTTCAAAGTTCCCTCCCCACCCCATGCCCCAAGCAAAGGATTCCCGCTGTGTGGTTTCTAAAGATTTCACTTACAACCAGCTGCAAACAGAGCCTGAATGGACAGTAAAACCCACACCAAACCTCCCTTTGCACCCTGTGTGGGACAAGTGGTTACTTTGTTCATTTACAAAGGCCTAAGAGAGAGAGCGAGACAAACTGCCCCTATAGTATAAGAAGCTTCTTTCAAATAAATCCTTTTAAACAGATCTAAATCATGGCACTCAAAAGGAAGGAGGCTGCACAAGGAAATGGGGAGGAACTTTTAAGTTCTCACACCACATTGCCCCAGAGGAATAGAAAAAAGTCTTCTCTTCTCTGACGTATTATCTTTTGTAACATTCCTCAAAGATGCATCTCTTGCTTGGTCTCTGCTGCAGATTTGCTCTCTGAGGAAAAGGAGGCTTTTTTGTCATTGTTATTGTTGCTCCCTTGACATGGGGACCGTCTTTATTTTTCCAACATCGCTTTTTTCGTGACTTGTGAATATAAAGTATCTGAGTGAGCTTTGCTTATCAGAGGCCCTTTTTATAAAATAATCATAAAACATGGTGCTTTCTGGCACTTTATTTTTATTATCTAGCTTCAAAACTTCAAAGGGTAGAATGTGATAGAACATTCTGTATGCTCTGCAGACATGTTTTAGGGCTTTGGCCAAAGCCACTCTGGTGCTTTCCTAGCTCCAACTGAAGACTGTCCCTAGACCAGCAAGGTCATACCACGTGACTCCCCAACTCAGTACTGGTATCTGAATGGCCCAGGGAGGCACCAGACCCACCCTGACTGATCGGATGCTCTAAACTCTGAGGCCTGCCACTTAGTGACTGGTAAACCTCTATTAAAGGTTTCCATTAGGATAGAATAAGAAAAAGTTCAGTTTACTATTAAGTACTAATTATTACAATGACTCATAGTACTTTGGAGATTGGAAAGAGGGTTTCTGGCATGAGTGTGAATGGAGAGGAAATTTCACATTCTCTCAGTTGCTTACCCACACTTATCTGGAAAAGGATGACCTAAGTCAAAGCCAAGGTCTGCTCTGTCCCAGATTTATAGCTTTGGTAAAGTCCCATACCCTTAGGAGGCTGGTATGACAATGCAATTCTCGCCAATGGGAGAGATTGCTAGTATAATAATGATACTTTTTTCTTTCTTTCTTTCTCACATCATCTCAGCTTTTATTTTCCCTGCTACCTGATGGAGTGGTCACAGGACCAGGACTGCAATTACAAGTGCTGGAAACACGGATGATTCCTAAGCAAGAAACTGACCATGTATTTAAATCTTTATGTCTGAATTCCTAAGGGCCTGATGGAGCAGGATGTGCCTTCATCCCATCTGGAATAATTGGGGCTAACAGTGAATGTAGCTATATTACATGGTGGTGAAAATCGCCCACTAGTTCTACACTTATGTAACCTTATCCTGTCTCAATGGAGTGGACAATTGCTAGACTAGTTGCCAGACTAGTATAGCTGCCTGAAATCTAGACCAGTACCATGACCAAACCTAATGTCCCTTCCAAAGATGGAAGAGTTTGGGTGTAAATGGAAAGAAGGAATAGTAGCTAAGAGTAAAAGAATGAATAAATGGTTATATAAAGAAAGAATAAATGGTTATATTAAAAATATATAAAAGATTATATAAAAATATATCCAATATTACATTAATACCTTGAAAGAGGCTCAGAGCAAGAGATGATATTGTCTTTTAGCTCAATTATACCAGATACCTGAAAGGGTGGAGACATATGTTTGCCGAGACCACTTCTGCTTTTTGGAACGTCACAAGATCAAAGAGAAGCCTGCAAACCTGAGTGGCCTGGCCCAGGGAGACATTTTTCATATGCTATGATGATGGACTGGCCTAATGATTAATGACTGAATGGGATTCTAACAATGTGCCAGGATCTTTTGAGTCATATATCTTTTTGTGGTAAGGGGTCTGTGGCCAGAGACCAGGGGGTGGGCTGTGAAATAATAGAAAATATATACATTTGTTTCTGTCCCTGGTTCTTGGCACAGAGCTCCTAAAACTCTTGCAATTTCCTAAGTGATAAGAGCACTAGGATTATCTTTTGTTCTAGTGTTTGGTCTTTAACCCCAGTTCCTAACACAGAGCTCCTAAATCCCTTGGAATTTCCTGGGTGATAGGACAGTCTCCTGTTCTAATGAGGCAACTCTTGGTGGGTTCCTGGATGGCTTCAGGATGGAGTTGATTAAAAGACCAAGCCATGATGAGAAGCTTAGAACTTTCAGCTCCACCACCCATTCTCCGCAGAAGTGAGAGGGACTGGAAATTGAGTTAATGATCAGCCTACATGATGAAGCCTCCATAAAAATCCCCAAAGTACAGAGTTCAGGTGGGAGAGTTTCCAGGGTGGTGAACACGTGGAGTTGCTGGGAGAGAGAGAGTGGCAGCTCCACGCCCCTTCCCACATACCGTGCCCTACACATCTTTTCCATCTGAATGTTCATCTGTATCCTTTACCACACCCTTTTATAATAAACCAATAATCTAGTCAGTAAACTGTTTCCTGAGTTCAGTGAGCTGCTCTAGCAAATTAATCGAATCCAAGGAAGGGGTTATGGGAACCTCACATCTGTAGCCAATCATTCAGAAGCACAGGTGACAACCTGGACTTGTGATTGGCCTCTGAAATGTATGTGGTGGGGAGGGGAGGGGAGGGGAGGGGAGGGGAGGGGAGGAGGGACTTTCTTGTGGGACTGAGCCCTTAACCTGTGAGATCTGATGCTGTCTCCATGTAGACAGTGTCAGAATTGAGTTAAATTGTAGGACATCCAGTTGGTGTCACAGAATGGCTTGGTGTGGGAAAAACCTCCACACACATTTGGTGATCAGAAGTATCAGAAGTGAAGTACTTTGTGTGAGTAGTAAAGGAGAGACACACAGGAGGGAAGTGTGTTCTTCCTTCTCACACTTCTTGTGCCTCAGTTTCCTTTTCTGTAAAGTGACTAACAATAGAACTTACCTCATAAGATTGTCATTGGGATTAAATAAATTAATAAAACATTTAATAGTGTTTCATAGGGGCTGGCCCAGTGGCGTAGCAGTTAAAATCGTGCATTCTCCTTCAGCAGCCCAGGTTCCCCGGTCCGGATCCTGGGCGTGGACTTACTTACCGCTCATCAAGCCATGCTGAGGCAGCGTCCCACATAGAAGAACTAGAAGGACCTACAACTAGGATATGCAGCTATGTACTGGGACTTTGGGGAGAAAAAATAAAAAGAGGAAGATTGTCAACAGATGTTAGCTCAGGGACAATCTTCCTCAAAAGAAAATTCTAAAAAAAAAATAGTGTTTCATTCTCATTAGATGTTACTAATAATTATTATTGAATTAAAATGCTACTATTTATTTTTTATTTTAAAACAATACAAACACACAACTTCTGGACTAGAATTTATGAAAGCCTTCTTTCCTTCCTTTTTTTCCTTGCCCTTTTCCCTCCTTTCTTCCCTCCCATCCTTTCATCCTTCCTCTCTTTCCTCCTAAATGAAAAAAATATCAATTTAGAAGAGGCTAATTTCTTTACATCTGAGTAATTGATTCTAACACTTATTTTTCTTTTCCATGCTAAAAGTCTCTTTACAGCTAATTCCTGGCTCAGTGCACCTTCAATGAGCCTAAGAGCACTATTGCTCCTGCATGAGTGTGTTGGAAGTTTAAGTCACATAGAACATCCCTGGAGGACAGTCCCACAGCCCCAGAGTGACTGAGACTGGAATGGGCTGATTCCCCCAAATCAAATTAGCCTATAAAAATGACAATAAGATAAATGGAAAACAATTCTTACAATTTTTTTAATGGCTTAACCTCAAGAGGTAAGCTACTTTATCTGTTTTAAGGGGAATTTCAATGCTAGACCATGAGTGATGCTAGAGCAAGAGTTAATAATCTTATCTCTCCAACTGGAACCCTGTCTAGTACACAGTAGATGCTTCACATGAATCATCTATCTATTCACTCATTAAACACTTATATAATGGGGGCCCACAATGAGTATTGTGTAGGGGCTGGGACTACAACCATGAGAAAGAAATTAATAGAGATTAATAATTAGCAAGGGAGACAGGCATTTGAATAAATACATAAATAGTGATATAATTGCTTTAATGGGGAAGTACATAGTAAAATGAGAATATACAACTGGGGCCCCTACCATAAATTGACAGCAGGAAAGGAAGCTGCAAGGCAGGGTGCATATACTGCTGGGTTTAAACTGGAAGAAGTGATATTTAAAATAGTATCTGAAAGATAGAAAGGAATGCTCCAGACAGAGACAGGATGGAGATTCTGAAAAATGGCCCTAATCATGTGAAGATTTCAGGGGCAAAAGTGAACAAGGTTAATGTGTGAAGTTCAGTGTGTTTAGAGTTAAGGGAGGGTGTTCTTCAGGGGAAAGGCTGAGGAACTGGGGAAAAATAAACAAAACAAAAGAAGATGACCCTGAAGAGGTAGGGAGGGCACATATCCAGAAGGATTTTAGGAGTTTAAACGTTTACCCAAGTACAAAGGGTAACCAGTGAAACATTTTATTCAGGTGGGTGAATGATTCGATTTGCATTTAATAGCAGATACTCTGAAAGTGCCTGGAAAATGGATGGGGGCAGAGTCAGACCAAAGGGTGGGGATTTGATTAGGAAGGGCATTCAGTGGTGCAGACAAGAGGTGATGGTGGCCTGAATCAAGGTAAGTACAAGTAGATAGATTTGAGATGTATTTAGGAGGGGCTGTCTATGTGCCTAATAGGTAGAGAAATATGGGTTTGTCATTCAGCAGAAAACTCTGGGCTGGAGACAGAAATCGTCAGTAATTACAACCATGCAAATGGACTGAGTTGAGAAGGCAGAAAACTTCAGACTATCACCAAAGTTATTAATATAAGCTTACGGTGATGAGCTAATTCAATTGGGCCCAGTATTCAAAAAATTAATTCTCATCAGCCAAAGACATAAGGAGTGGCTTATTAGTGGAAAATACTATAAAATTACTGTTTCCTTGCTGCAAACTATGGCAAAGTACCATGGGTAGTTTGCCCTTGGCATCAAGCTCATTCTAATATTAGCACCTCTTACTGAGTTCCTACTTTGAAGAACACAGACGATGGGGCATTTTCATCCTAAAGCAAACAATGCTTTTTTTCACTAGCCGTGAAAATCATCACGGATTGAAAAACTGGACTGGGTGTCAGAGAATTAAGGCTAAAGTAACAAATGAATCTTAATAAAAAGTGATAATCATTAGCCAAGAACTGTTCTACTCAGCACATTACTTCCATGGCAATGACCCTCCAATGCATCTTGCCCAAGAAATCCTGCTAGAAGTTATGTCTTCTCAACATTGTTACAGTTTATGCTGTAGAATGTTATCATGTATTTGTTACACGCTATTTCATCAGCTAATTGAATAGCAGGTATTTATTGTTAACTTACTATGTGCAAGGCATTATGCTAGATCCTGCAGAACACAAGGAAGAGACCAATTCTCACCCTGAGTAAACTTTCTATCTATTTGAATATTTCAATAGATACTCAGCAGATGTTTATTGAAAAGACTTCCTCTGCTCACCTCTTATTATTAAAATTGTACTAATTTTAAAATGTTCTACCGAGATGTGAGCTGTTCTGTGAAGTCTTACCAAATTTGTAGCCCTTAGACAGAAATTAATTGCTCCTCCATCTTTATTATCACATCATTTTCAAACCTACATGGTGTGTGTGTGTGTGTGTGTGTGTGTGTGTGTGTGTGTGGCAGGTATACCTAAGTTCAAAGCTGTCAGAACATGTGTTTATGCAAACATTTATATCTTACCCTATCACAGACACACACATACACATTCCACCATCTTTTAGATTAGGGGTTGACAAAGTTTTTTCTGTAAAGGGCCAGACAGTAAATATTTTAGTCTTTGTGGGCCATACACTCTTGGTAGCAATTATTAAACTCTGGCATGGTAGGGTGAAAGCACCCATAGACAATCTGTGAAAGAATGGGCATGACTGAGTGCCAAGAAAACTTCATTTGCAAAAACAAGCAGTGGGCTGAATTTGGCTTGCCATAGTTTGCTGAACTCTGTTCTAGACTGTCAACTTTTAAAATTTATCTTTGTACACTCCCCAACAACTAGCATAATGCTATGAAAATAGGCACTGAAAGAAAAGGCTTTGAATCAACTCGTATATTTCTCTATGTGATTACAGAAAATAACCAATTTTGAAATTCAGAGGGAGGAAAAGTTCATCAAGATTGTAGGTCTGTAAATCAGTGGTATTGATGAGATTGATAGGGAAGAAGAAAAAACTGTTATGATGGAAAAATTGATATACCTATCAATATCTTGCTCCATATGCCTACAGAATATCCAACTGGAAATATCCTACAGAAACAAAGGTGAAGAAGTCTAAACATACAGTTAGAGAATTGTAGGTTAGAGAAGCATATTTTTGACCATGCACCAAACAAAAGCAAAATATTTGAAATTATTTTAGAAGATGATATTCCTGAGGAACCAAGTCAAAAAAATTAAAAGGATCAAAAGGGTAAGAGCAAAGACTTGGGGTCATCTATAGGGAAAAGTCAATTTTCAAGTATAGGACTGCTATGGGTTGAATTGTTTCCGCCCAAAATTCATCCTTTGAAGCCCTAACCCCCAGTGTGATAGTATTTGGAGATGGGGCCTTTGGGAGGCAATTAGGTTTAGATGAGGTCATGAGGTGTGCTCTCATGATGGGATTAGTGTCCTTATAAGAAGAGACACCAGAGAACTTACTTCCTCTCTCTCTCCACCTCTTATGAGGACATGCCAACAAGGAAGACAGCTGTGAGCAGGAAGAGCGCCCTCACCAGAGAACCAAACTGGACTGTATCTTGATCTTGAACTTCCCAGACTCCAGGACTGTGAGAAATCAAGTCCTGTTGTGTAAGCCACCCAGTCTATGATATTTTGTCTTGGTAGCCTGGGCAGACTAATACAGGGACAAAGGAGAAAGTTAGTTGATACTAACTAGTAAATTCACCTTTAAGGCAATGTCACTATTTAAGTATAATTATCATTTTTACAAGTGTTCTGCAACCATATCTCATTCTACAGTCCTAAACAAAGAAGAACTTTCCAACATTCTTGGCTTCTTTTTCTCCAGTGCAGCCACAAATCCAGTTCACTCTAGAGATCACATTTGCAGATGTGGGAAATGTGATTTAAATGGTTTAGGTGTATACATGTAAATTCATATACATGTGTAAATACATAATACTGTACGTATGTGTACATAGACATTTATTTTCTTGTGATTATAAAATAGATATGATTCACCTAGAGTTATGCGTAATGACAGTTTTTCTTCATGTCCTCTCTGCCTTTAGATATAATCTACTGAGAGTTTGATCAGGAGTCTATGTAGCTTCCAGGGAACAAGAGAGAAGTGAGTACGCTCTTAGAGAAGAAGAGTATAAGGAACAGAATCAAAGAAACTTGCAAAGAAGCACGGTTCAGTTTATATGTGTGTATACATATATGTATATTACATCTGTAAATTCACATGTACAAGCAAACACACAGAGTGAAGGAGAGAGAGAGATCGAGAGAGAGAACATGCTTGTCGTTGCCCAGCACTTTGTGTACATTATTTAATTCATCTTCACAACAACTGTGGATGAGGTCATTCCTGGGGACTCTGGGCCTAGAGCTGGCAAATGGTGAAACTAAGTTTCGGAAATAAATATCTCCAACCTCAGAACACATGCTCTGCATCCTCTTTGCTACATTGCCCTCTACTCAATGGATAGATCTCAGGAGCAGAAGTCAGAGAAGTAACCAGAAGGGTCCAAAAAAATACCCGAAACAAACGAGGAGAGATAAAAGAAAAATTGTTGGGAAAGGGCCCTCAAGAGCCATGTTTCCATTTGAGAATTTATTGTACAGGGGAACAAGCTGCGGTCTGTGATCGGACAGTGGCAATACTGAGAACCTGTTGCACTGGCTTCTTCAGTGATGTTCTGTGCTAAATGATTGAGGAGTCTTGTATTCTAATTCTTTCACCCCTCACTGATCCATTCTCACTTCCAATCTTCATAGTTTCTACTGACATAATGAGGAAGGTATGTGGCCTGGAGGTCATTCACCCTCTGCAAGCACAATAGCCAATGGAAGGCAAGTAACGAAAGGCTACTTCGAAACATCTGCCTTGAGGTTGCAGATATTAATGTGAGGGATGACTGGAGCATAAACGAGGAGCTTTAGAGTGGGAAACTCCTTCAAAAATTAACTAGCAATTGTTTAGATGTTGGAATAAAACTGACAGAGGAATTTCAGTGAAGCTTCAGTCACTGCACATGTAGCAGATGGTGTCTCTGTCGGCAAGGAGGGGATTTGGCAGAAAAGAAACTCCAAGAGAAAGAATTGTCAGATCTTGGAGCAGCATTGAAACATCTAGGTAAATGTCTGAGAAATGCCTGGAAATTTAGCACATTACTTTTAAAGTTGCTGTGTGAGTAGGAAAGATGGATGAGGATTATCTGTATCTCCATAGTCAGAAAACTGCCAATATTGCAAAATGGTTTGCAGGTTACACATCAGTAATGGTTTCAGGCAGAAGCCATAATTTGCTAAATTGACTTTGAAGATTTTCATTTTTTATTCTTCTATGGGATGCCTAAGTAGATACAACAGATTGGGGTTTTCAGTCATAAAATGAAACATGTGGCTCAATTAAAGAAGCTAATCTCACATTTCCTGTCATGCTGGAAGTCCCAACTTTGTAGGATCAAATCCATAAATTAAAAAAAAAAAGAAATCAAAATAGCTTCAGTAAATCATGGTTAAGATTAGGCAAGACATGCAAGTTTGTTTGTATAAGTTGAAATTAAAACAGTCTTTAAATTAAAAAGTGACATATATATCGTCTAACTGAAAACATCAGTAAGTAATGTGATATTCTAAGTGTGTTTGTGTGCATGTCCCTCCAGAAGCTTCACCACAGGAAAATGTACAATTTTTGTTAATTGTTTTAGAACACTGAGTTTGTAGGCTTCCTCATTCCCCTCCTCATCCCGTCACTACTTCCACCACCAACTGTGAACCTTAGTCGTTCCAGGCCCTCAACCAGTTCTCACATTTGGTATTTACAAATGTTTTTTTCTAAATGCAGCTCAACTGAACTTTATAACATTTTTTTTTCAAAATCAGAATTTCAAGGTGTGATATTACGCAAAGAAACAACAGTTTGGAGTAATAACCCACATTCTTATGACGGCTTTCAAGGCCCTACCTGATCGGAACTTCCCATACTGTTCTCCCCTCCTCCCACTCTCCCCTACTCACTCTGCGCCAGCCAGTGGCCTCCCTACTGACTCCAACACATAGTCAGAATGCTCTTGCCTCAGAGACTTGGCACGTGCTATTCCCTCATCCTGGAAAAAACTTTCCCCCCAGAAATCTCATAGCTGTGTTTAAATGTCACTTGGGAGAGGGGTGCCCTGACTATCCTATATAAAATGGCACCATGCTCATCCCACTCACACACTGTATATCCCCTTATTCTGTGTGGTAGGCAGAATTCTAAGATGGTCTTCAAGATCCCCACCTCCTGGTGTACATGCATTGCATCATCCCCAGGACTGTGAAAATGATGGATTTTACTTCCTTGATTAGGTTATGTTATACGCACAGTTGATTTTACCAAAGGGTGAACCTGACCTAGTCACATGAGTCCTTTAAGTCTGAGTTTACAGGTCAGAGATAGAGGAAGTCAGAGCTTCACAGCAGCAGAGAGATTCTCCTGCAGATCTTAAAAAAGCAACTTCCATGGTGTGAACAGGACTCATGGCAGGAAACAATGGGTACCTTCTATGAGCTGAGGACAGCCCCTTGGTAGACATACACAAGGATCTTAGCCCTATAAATGCGAGAAACTGAATTCAGCCAACAATCTGAATGAGCTTGGAAGAGGACCCCACATCTCAGATTCAACAGCAGCCCTGGCACACCCCTTGATTCCAGCCATGTGAGATCCTAAGCAGAGAAGTCAGGCATGCCATGCTAGACTCCTACTAAAGGAAACTGTGAGATAATCAATTTCTCTTATTTCAAGCTACTAGGTTAGTGGTAATTTCTTACACAGCAATAGAGAACAAATACAACCTTTTTTATTTTCTCCAAAGAACTTATCTCCACCTGGAATATTACATATTTGCTTCTTTCTTTCTTTATTATCTCTCTTCCCTCAATAGAATGTAAGCTCCATGAATGCACAGATTTTATCCATTTTTTTCACTATGTAGTCCCACCCCCTGAAACAGTGTCTACAACATAATGGGCTCTAACTGAATATTTATTGACTGCATGAAGGAAAATTTGCATTTGAAGATGGTGGATGCTTGCTTCAAAAGAGCCAAGACAGAACTTAGTTGTCCAATAACACTCAGAAAAAGTGGGAGGGCCCTTTCCTAGGAGACTGCCTATTATGCCACTATACCTTTCAGCATCCTGTCCCATTCCCACTGTTCTTGGAAATAAACTGAAGCACATTCTTCTCAGCTATGAGACTCATCTATATCCCCAAAGCAGGTGCTGGGAAGCAAATGCAGTATTCACTGAAGGACTCACAGACAATCTCAAGAACAAAAATGAACCCCCAACTGAAATGCATAACTACAAGGAGATACTACTTCACAACCATTAGGATGGTTACTATAAAAAAAAAAAAAAAGCAAGTGTTGGCAAGGATGTGGAGAAGTTGGAACCCTTGCAGGCTGTTGGTGGGAATGTAAAATGGTACAGCTGCTATGGAAAACAGTATGGCGGTTCCTCAGAAAATTAAAAATAGAACTACCATATGATCCAGCAATTCCACTTTGGGGTATATAGCCCCCCAAATTGAAAGCAGGGTCTCAAAGAAATATTTGCACACCCATGTTCATAGCAGCATTATTCATAATAGCTAAAACATGGACACAGCCCAAGTATCTGCCTACAGATGAAAGGATAAGTGAAATGTGGCTTATACACACACTAGAATATTATTCAGCCTTAAAAAGGAATGAAATTCTGACATATGCTACAACATGTATGAACTTTGAGTACATTATGCTAAGAGAAATAAGCTAATCACAACAATATGAATATACTTAATACCACTGAACTGTACACCTAAAGATAGCTAAGATGGTAATTTTTATGCTATATGTATTTTACCACAATAAAAAAATTGAAACAAATGAACCCCCATAAATCACTAAATATTTTTTAAAAGCCAGCAGCTAGAAGGATGCTTAAAACTCAAAAAATAGAAGAACACATAACTAGCATTCACTAAAATAGAGGAAAATATAAACTTTTGAAATTATGATCTTCCAAAGAGGAAAAAGGATGAACAAAATCAACTTGAGGGAAAAAGACACAAACAAACCAACTTTAGGGAAAGAAAGGGGGCAAATGACTACAGATACAGAGGATTTTCTGAATAAAAATAAAAGGATGGTAAGTAAAGGAAGAAAAGAAAAATCATGTTTAACTTTAAGCCAATATATTAAACAGAAAATATACTTTGGGAAATACAAATTATGTATACTATATTGGCTCAAACAGAAAATGAAAGGAAGTCAAGCTCTACCTTTAAAAGTGTCACTAGACTCAACTAGTTTTAGGCATGGGTTTTGTCAACATTTTAATGAACATACGATCTATTTCAAGTACTTATAATTATATCCATATATAAACATAACCCTATGAAAGATAGAAGAAGAAAGAAAACTATCCAGCACGTTACATAGGTTGGTTGGGTAGGCAGCTGAAATCTAATTTACTTACAAGTATAAATTCAAAACTACTAAATTAAATATTAACAAATTAATCCAGCTATATTCTAAAAGAAGAACACTTCAAGATAAAACAGGGGTTTCAAAATGACTGAATCTACCTATCACAGTCTATCTATTGCTACTTACTGACAATTTAACTTTGGGCAAGTCATATGATCATTTTGTGCCCCAGTTTCTCCACAAATAAAATTGTTGTTAGAGAAATGAATGAGAAAATGCATTTAAAGCATTTAGAACAGGACCTGGCATGAAGAACTCAATGCAAGATAGTCTTTCTCATCATTGTTGTTTGTCATTAGCATTGCATCAATAGCTGAATGAGAAAAATATGTAGCATCTTTACTGGTGAGAAATTCTCGGCCAGTTAGGATTAGTAGGAAACATACTTTGCTTAATCAATAATATTTACTAGAAAACTAAAAGAAATGCCATACATTATGGCTTAATATTAGAAATGATCCCAATTTATTCAGGAACTAGATAAGGATTCTGCTACTTGTTCATTACTGAATTGGATATGCTAGCCAATTCAATAAGACAAGAAAAAAAGTTATAAAAGTAAAAAAAGATAAAATTGTCTTTATGCCAAAATAACATATATATCTCTATGGAGATTAACTCTAAAATTATAGACATATGAAGAGATTTCAGCAAGGTGGATGGATTCAGAATCAAATTACATAAATTAGTAGACTTCATATATATTCATCATAGTTAATTAAAAAACTTAATAAGAAAAAGAATCTATTTACAATATCAACAAAAAGTAGACAATCCCGGGGCCGCCCAGTGGCGCAGCGGTTTAGTCCGCGCTTGGCAGCCCGGGGTTCGCGGGTTCGGATCCCGGGCGCCCGCCGACGCACTGCCTGTCAGCCATGCTGTGGCGGCGTCCCATATAAAGTGGAGGAAGATGGGCACGGATGTTAGCCCAGGGCCAGTCTTCCTCAGCAAAAAGAGGAGGATTAGCAATGGATGTTAGCTCAGGGCTGGTCTTCCTCACCCAAAAAAAAAAAAAAAAAAAAAAAGACAATCCCAAAGAGTAAATCCATCAGGAAGTATATAATGCCCTTATAAAACAAAATTAAAATACTTTACTTTTAATAGATCTTGACAAACTGATTATAATACTCACATGGAAGAGAAAAGATACAAGAATATTCAAGCAATATTGAAAAGAAATAATCACGAGTGCACACTTTCTACCAAATATAACATGATAGTGTAAAGGGTGACATTTTAAAAACTATACATTATAGGCACAAAAGTAGGCAAATAAATTAGAGGAACAGAATAGAGTTTGAAGAAGTCCATGTGTTCATGAGAAGTGAGATTTTGACAAAGATGATATTTCATGTTCTAATGAAAATAATTTAGTATTAATAACTAGTATAGAGATAATTATTATTTTTTGTGAAGAAAATAAAAATAGGACTATGTTTCACCATTAAAAAAACTGATGGATTAAAGAACTAAATTTTGTGTCTAAATACAAAAACTGAAAGTACAATTGAAGAATTGGCCTGTCTCCTTCCAAGGTGGGAAGAACGCTCAAGTGTGGCATGAAAGTGCTCACCCTCCATGACTCTGAAAATCCTTTTTGAATTCTGATCCAAGATGGTGATAGGAGGCCTAAATTCACCTCTTCCCATGGACACATTGAATCTACAGCTACACACAGAGCAATTCCCTCTGAAAGAAATCCAGAAACTAGTGAGCAACTCCTACACATAAGGTGAATGAGAAAATACCCACATGGAAACGGATCTTGTCACACCCTCAACTACTGGGGCCATTAAAAACAAAGAAGGAGGCTTAGACAATCACTTCAGCCATCCCTTTCTTCCTCCTTACAACCAAAACAGTTTTATTTGCAGCAATATGTGAAGTCTCAATGATAGATCATTATGGTCAAAGCCAATAATAACCATCTGGTTCCCCTTTGCTGGACATTCATGTTCCCACCCTCCTTTGTAGCTGGTGTGGAATGACCCGGATCTGGTGAGTAAGATGTAATGGGAAGTATGCTGAAGGGTACTGGGCTTCCTGATGAAAGAAAAGCTATTTTGTCCTGGCCCTCTTGCTCTTGCTTTTAAATGCAGCATGAACAGATGCCCAGACTGAAGTAGTCAAAAAGCATGAAGGGAAAGGCTGACATGGGAGGATGGTTAAGAAAGATAAAAAGAACCTGGGGGCTGGCCTCGTGCCCCAGCAGTTTATTTCGTGCTTTGGCTGCCGGGGGTTCGTGGGTTCAGATCCCGGGCACAGGCTGACGCACTGCTTATCAGCCATGCTGTGGTGGCCTCCCACACAAAGTTGAGGAAGATGGGCACGGATGTTAGCCCAGGGTCAGTCTTCCTCAGCAAAAAAGAGGAGGATTGGCAATGGATGGTAGCTCAGGGCTGGTCTTCCTTACACACACACACGCTCATGCACACACACACACAAAGAACCTGGGTCCCTGGATAATACTGCTGAGCTGTTGAACTAGCCCTGGAAATACCTACCTTCAGTTTTCTTGTGAGATAACAGATGTCTATATGGTTGAAGCCACAGTTAAAGGAGTTTTGGTTACTCTCAGCAAGATGTCTCCATTATACATACTGTGGAATATTATGTAGTAGTTTTAAAAGGAATCATATAAATCTATATTTACATATTAAGTGTTAAAAGCAAGCTATAAAATTATATATATATATAGACATACATACATACTTATATGTATGTATTATGAAAACACTTATGAGTGTTTATACCTATATATCTGTATCTATAGAAATGATTAGGAAAAGGTCTGAAAGCATACATACCAAAGTGATAACTGATAACAGTGGTGTCTGGGGAGGTGGACCAGGTTGGAGATGATGGTACAGGTGGGGATCTATTCACTGTAATTATGGTTTCTTGTATAACAAAGTAAATAAATGAAAAGTTAAGTAAAATAAAATAATTTAAAATAAAAAAATAATAAAGAGGAAAATATGCATTGAATTGATTTCAAAGGCCTTCCAAGGTGCATCATATGGTCCTCAACTTGGAATAAATCATGGATGCAAAGTATTTTTAGTATCTATTCATATTTAAAGCATGTAGAGGGTGTTATATACATACGATATATTCATATGTCTCCAACTCCTCTGTGGAAAATAGATTTATTTGCGCTAAACAAACAAAGATACTAGGAAATGCATGTCCTAACCATTTAGAGCTATATGGGGACAGATGCTTACACAAACAAAACAATTTATTTCTCTACAGATGTTGCCATGGCAGATCTTATGTTGTCCTGTTGTTGTGGCCAGTACATTATGAAAGAGAAGTATGACATTGCTTTACTCCGTAAAGACCCTCCCACAAATGGCAACCCACAATATTTTCCAGAATCCACCACCACGAGTTAGCAGATGGTGATGGTACAAATTACAGAAAATTGTTAAGACATCATATGTTGAATACACGAGCACATTTATTCACAAGATTAAGAATGGAGCTAGACAGACATTGGCAAATAGACAAGAGAAAAAGATATGTTCAAAATGAGATTCAAATGAGATAGAAAGCCAACTAGCGTGATAAGTCAGCAAAGCCAGGCAATAACTTTGTGAAAACATAGGAAGCTTCAATTTATAGAGGACTGGATATTTATTCAACACTCATTGTATATCTGCTGTATGCCAAAGATTATGCTGAGTACTTGGAATTTAAAAATGAAAAGGTACAAGCTTTTCTCTTATGGAATCACCATCTTGTTGTTGCAACAAAATAATGTCAGCGTGCAATGAATAGAATATTATTAACAAGCAAGGTAGAGAAAGTGGCCCAGATTGGGAATAATTAACTCTGTTGGGGAAAGGAGGAAATGAAGAAAAAGGTGATAGAGGACTGGTTGGGTGGTGTGAGGAGGACTCAGGCGTGTTTAGGGAACTGAGAGAAATCAGGCTTTAAAGACGCACACGTGAGAGGGAGCCATGATTGGGCCTGAGACTGTAAGTGGCTGGAGCAGAGCTTGAAGGCTGGTAATGCTAATGAAAAGTGCTTGCCCTGTGTCCTCAGACTCTGGGATGCAACTGCAATGACATCATCAGACTTGCATTTTGGAAAGTTTAGATGGCCATGTTACTCTGGGCTGGGTGGAGTAGAGGGACCGAAGATGGGCAAACCGGAGACAGGGAGACCAGTTAAGTTTTTGCAATAGTTGAAGTCAGCAATGATTAGAGCCTGAGTTCATGCATAGATTAGGTGCTCACAACATATTTGGTGAATAAAATAATCTGAAGGATATTTGTACCATGTTCATTTTAGAATAACGTAAGGAGAGAAGAAGAGAGAAAAGGAAGCAGGAAAGAGGCAAAAAGGGGAAAAAGAGCCTGTCTGCAACATAGAAATTCTAGTATCAATAAAGGGTTAAAATTTGGGATTGCCAAATCCCCAATTTTTCTCAGTACACATCATCTTCTTTCCTTGTGCCCATATGTTTTTTAATAGCTTTTTTTTTCTTAACGACTCTCCTTGAAATTTCCCCTTTCTTTTTTTTTAGCAGTCTGATTTCTTTATCAGTGACCCACTTCAGATTCTCCTTTTCCATCAACTCTTCCCACATTCACAGTGACCTGTCTCTTCTGAAAACAATACTAGACATTCTTGATTATATGATGCATTTTATTTTTCCTAGCTATTTTATGCACTGCCATGCCTTCCTAATTAATGTTATGCTTCCTAGAGGTCAGGGAGCCCTAATGTTTGTAAGCATTTTAGTACCTAGCAAAGTGTTGAGCTCACAGAAGCATCAAATTTAAGAGCCATAAGGGACCTAAAATCACCTTATAGAAATCTCTCGTGTTACAAAGGAGGGAAACTCTTACTCAGAAAGATTAGGCGTCTTACTCAAGATTACACTGTTAGAGAAAGAACAAGGATTACTACCTGAGAATTTATACAAACATTTTTTGAGAGTCTACCGTGTACCAGGGCATTATTTCAATATTATTGAATCAAAAGACAAAAGGAGGTCATCTGTAATTTCAAGCCAGATTGTGCTTCTAATATTCTGCTCATTTGATTGGAAAGGCAAGCAGGTGAATTTTGCAGCACAGTCTGCTAGTCCATTAGGCAAACCTGAATCCCTAGGTTCTGCTGAGATCCTCTGGGAAGGCTGCTAATGGAAGACGTAAGAGATATTGTACCTGAAAACTCTCTCTCTTTCCTAATGACTGAGAGAAGACATGTGCTTGATGTACTAAAAAAAAAAAAAACGGATTCTGAAGATTTTATTAAAGTGGTCATGACCCAGCTCATGGAAAGTTCCAAAAGGAGGAAGACAAAGTGTGCACTGTGAATCCTAAAATGCTCAAAGGAAATTCTCTCTCCTGAAAGCAACAGTTAAACTAATTGCAAAGAACTTCAGGTCTTGCACTCAAATTAAATATTCATAGAACTCCATTTATGTGCTGCATTTAGAAGTTAAGAGACTTTAAAAACCCTTCTGCATTCCCAGTAGTCAGCTAATCCATTAGAAATGTGATACCCACTCTAACCCACAGTAACAGAGTGCCAGCCCAGGCGGCCAGCTGAGCTTGGGAGCTTTTTCAAGAGCTGCAGGCAGGGGCTTGAGGATGCTAAGTCATTCTGGCAGCAAATCTCTGGTCCTCACCAGTGAGCTTTATCACCAAGCAGTTAAGTAAAGGAGACAGATATATAAGAGGAATAATGTGAAGGAGGAGGGCAGCATTTCATGGGCACAAAGACATTATTTTCTTATTTGGTAATGACAACTGATTTGTATGCGGCCTAGGGGAAAAGGGTCTAGTACTCAAGGAATTTAAATATTTCTTTAAGCTGAACTTGCTTATAAATGTGTTTACACAAAGATGACTGGCTGCTGTGGGACAGGTGGCTTCTTTCCTATATTATCCACTTCGCAGTTTGTTAGACTAGGGCTCAGTAAACTACAGACCTGTGGGCCACATTCAGCCTGCCACCCGTTTTTGGAAATAAAGGTTTATTGGAACACAGCCACATTCGTTCATTTTTGTATTATTGAGTAGTTTCAACAGAGACGGTATGGCCCACACAGCAAAAATATTTACTATTTGACCGTTCACGGAAAAAATTTGCCAAGCCCTGCTCTAGAAAGATATCAATGTTATAAACAAAGTTCAAATTTTCACTTGAACTAAGCCACATGTGGCTTCACTGTACTTAAATGTATTAAACACACACGCCTCCATATATATATATATATATATATATATATATATAGTGTTAGGAAGGTGAAATTGATGATTCAGGAATTAAGAGAATTCAGAATTCAGTGAAGTGAAATTCCTGACAACCTGCTTCATCTGAAAAGGCACAAATGGAAGAAAGTTTTTGAACAGAACAATGTATCTATTACTGAGTAACAGTGTTTTAGATACTGTCTCCTTGAACTTCCTGCCATTTGTCAGCATTTTCTGAACTTACTGGTAGAAACCAGATTTTACTCTTATGATTCCTTCCACCCAATGTGGGTGGGGAAGAACAATTCATGATGACAAAAGAAATTGCTTGGGTTAAATCTGTGTGTTATATGCCAGACGGGCTGGAAAGCTTGATGGAAACAATCCTTCATAACCTTTCGCTATCCTCTGAATGTTTTATTATTTATTCAGAGTAAGTCTTCCATGGCACATAAGAAATACATATGTTGCTTCATTTATTATTTACCTGGCATGTTGTTAGCAACTAGAGATGGAAATCAGCTCAGAGCACACTTAGAAAAGACCAGGCATGGGGATCAGAAGACTCAGGCCAGCATGGTGACAGGGTACATAATTCTTACTGGAGTTTTTCAACTCAGATCCCTTTGGAAACGAGATCAGGTAGAAATAAATAAATAGGAACACTGAGGTTTACTGTATATATGGATCTTTTCTTGCATGGCAGAATGAATGGAAACAGGAATAAATGGGCAAGTCAACCACATTCTCTCCAGGCAAGAGAGAAGTGTTCGAGGCAACAAAATAATATTTGTTCGTTTGCACCTCGGGAGAGCTAACTTCCCAGATAATCTGAGAGGAACCACCTCCGTCGTCTCTTGGTCAGTAGGAATGTGACTGTTCATAAACAGGAAAACCCTGACCCCACTTTTCTTTAATCACAAATGGATATCATGCATTCCACTGATCTTAAGATTATATATCACATTTCTAAGCCTGTTTCAGTTCTGCATTGATTGAATTCCTACTAAATGCTAGGACACTATGGTTCCAAAAATGAGTATGATACAGACTCTGCCCTTGATAAGTTAGTAGTTTAGCAGAAGAGATAGATATTTCAATATATTGAATATATATCCAACAGATCATCTCAATATATTAAATATGTATTTCTCTGATCATGTAAAAATAATATATTAAGACATAAGAAAAGGTTTACAAATTGTAATCTTTAATAATTTTTTCCTAACTAGAAAGCAGGTACACAAAATAAATGAATTAAAGATATGCATTTAAATAATGCTTTTAATCATTCTTCGTTCTCAACCTGGACATCAGCAAGATCAAAAGCTCTAAATGCAAAAGGGAGTAATATTCACTGGTGCTCCCTGAACATGGCTTTAAAGAAAAGATAGCCTTCTCTTGACTTTTTATCCTAGAAGGCTTAATGGATTAAAAGCTCCTAAAGGACAGAGACTGTGTTGAGCATCCTTGTACTTCCCTCAGCTTCTTGCAAAAACATTGAGTGAACAAAAGGAGATGCCCAAGGTCCCACGGTGAACAAATGGCAAAATATGGATCTGCTTCTCAAGACTTATGATTTTCCACTATATCATCCTCAGGGCCAATCCTGATGATTTAGGAGAGGAATGAGATTCCAAATGATGGGTACCACATGCCCATACATCTGACAGCTCATACCCATTGAGCAGCTATGCTTGGTTTTGCTCAGCTTCCCCTGCAGGAGGAAGAAACGGTCTCCATGCTACTGCCACCCAAGCCTGCAGAAAACCAAGAGCTTTTCACCACAGGTCATAGGTCATTCCAGTGTCTGGTCCCTTCGACCGTGGTGGACTTCAGTTTCTTACAACTTCTCTCATTGAATCTCAGTGTTCTCTTTTCCTTTTTTGTTTTGTTTTAATAAAATAGGTACAAAGGATTGTCCTGTAAGGCACATTTCCAGTAGTAAATATTTTTAGCAGCTCCTTAACTTTTTCCTCTCCCTTCTCTTCCCTTCCCTTTTTGCTCTCTTTTTATGTGGTTGTATGTGTGCACGCACGTTTGTGCAAAAAAAAAAAAAAAAAAAATCAGTGTTTGCCCAGTGGATTTATTTTTTGAGCAGTTCCATTCTCTTAGTGCTCTGATCTGAATAAGAGACAAAATTGAAAGATGAAAATAACCAGGAGAGGAAAAGAGTGAAATGTAAAAATGTAAACATAGCTAATGTAAATATTACATAAATTGTTATTAATATAACAGGAATTTGATAAATTTTTAAAAGTTACACTGAAGGAGTATCTTGCAAGCAATTCAAATGCACACACAGGATGTCTCCAAGTTCACAGATTCACAGCATTAATTTCATAACTTGTTCCTGCTAGTCCACATTAAAATTTTTTTTAATCATCTGAATCCCTTTCAGTAGAAATAAAGACGTGGACCCAAGAAACTGAGGTGAAAAGTTCAGAGTTGAAAATATCTTATTTGTCATTGCTCTTTGTTTGCTTAGAGACGGATTTTCTTTAATCTGACAAAGAATTAGCTTTATGGAAAAAGTGAATTATATTTGTTTTTTCTCACCCAAATAAACATTCACTTATAAAAATCACATATTTAGGGGCTGGCCAGGTGGTGTAGTGGTTAAGTTTGCATGCTCCACTTCAGCAGCCCGGAGTTTGCAGGTTTGGATCCCAGGCGCGGACTGATGCGCCACTTGTCAGCCATGCTGTGGTGATGTCCCGTATAAAGTAGAGGAAGATGGGCACGGATGTTAACCCAGGGCCAATCTTCCTCAGCAAAAAAAAAAAAAAAAAAGAGGAGGATTGGCAACAGATGTTAGCTCAGGGCTAGTCTGCCTCACCAGAAAAAAAAAAAAAATCCACATATTTAAACACCTCTCAAAATTCAGACACCTCTCAAAAACGTTTCTCATATTTCATCCCATTGGTCTTATATATATTAAGACTGTAAAACATATCCTATCATTTAATTACTGTATTAGAAGTTACGGCACCTAAACTATCCTTACTTCAAGCTCTGTACTCGGAACAGTAGAAACCAGGGCCTTATACACAGTTTGGGTTTTAGAATAATGAAATAGGTCTCCACCAAATATGATTTATTTTAAAAGGATGTGGGATTAACATGAGAAGGAAGCTCATAACTAAAAAGTCATATTTCGGAATTCATTTCCAGATGAAAGAATTGGGTGTTACGAGATCGGTTAAAGCTCAAGTCATAAAGCCTATAGGATGAAAAAACAGCCAGGCAACAATCTAACAAAGGGTCCCCGGAGTAGAGCTGCCATGCAACTGGTTCTCCAATGAGGATGATTTTGTCTCCCAGTGGACACTTGGCAATGTCTGAAGACATTTGTAATTGTCCCTACTAGAAGGGGGGATGTTACTGGCATTTAGCAGATAGAAGCCAGGGATGCTGCTAACGTCCTACTATGCACAGGACAGCCTTCCAGAACAAAGAGTTGTCTCTCCTAAAATGTCAATAGTGCTGAGGTTGAGAAACCCTGTGCCAGCCCCACAATCCATAATCTTTTGGGAGTTGCCACACCCTATCATTTCAAAACACACTTCCTGCCATGTGGCATGTATTCATCCTATAAACGGAAGTAAACAAAAATTAATTTTCTTTTTATGATCTCTACAACACCCCTTAGTATAACCAGAGGCCCTGCTGGGTGTTGCATAACTAAGACTGTGGATTAATGATACTAACTCAGAGCTGACCCAGTTTCATGGAGACATTTTGGCACTTCTCAAAGAATTTAGAAGGATAGTATTTTATTTCTCATTCCACTGCCAGTTCCTCAAAAGTCTTTAAAAAAAAAAAAACGAACTTCAAGTGTAGAGTATACAAGATCATGATCACTTGAAATCAGAAAAAAATATAGTTTTTCATCTCTAAGTAGAGAGAAAGAGCATTTTATAAAGGTAAATAATTCTTTAACTTTTGATCTTATCTTCTTGGGGAATTTCCCACATCCGAAAGTCTGGGGCTGCAGTGACATCCTAGGTGAACAAAGTGCTCCTTAATTTTAGCCTCATAAAGTATAGAAGGCAGCAAAGGACCAGCAAATGTATTCCCAGTGTTAGCTATGTCCTGCAGGAGTGGTCAGAGCCCTTAATATGTAATGTGCCCCCAGAATCCCCAGTAGCAGACCATATCTCAAAGTTCTCCTAAACTACTTCCACTCCAGAACCCTTTTTTTGATTGCATTTTATAGAACTGAAGTCCCACAGAGCATATTTGGAAAGTGCTGGAACGGAAGAGCTGGCCTCTTCCGAACGAAATCTCCCTCCACGTGGAATAAAAGCAGTGGCCTTAGCCAGCTTATCTGATGGATCTATTAGCTAGCTTGTCTCTCAAGTCAAGCCCATGGAAATGTGGTTCATTCGGTAGTTCTAATGGATATGGATTGGATTGTTCTCCTATTCTTTAAAAGACTAAACTCTCTCAGAGCAAACTGGTCACATTTTATAGACTACAAAGCACCCCAAACATCTCTGAATTGGTGGATGCTTTATTTCTTTTCTTATTTAAAGAAACATTTCTAATGTATTGCTCAATATATACTTAAAGCAGTTAAGCCACAGAAAGCATAGGGATACATGCTATCACGGCTTTCAAAACAGCATTGTTTTTCCCAAGTCAAAAAGACCGGGGAAGTTTATGTAAATATCTACATGTGTAGAAAAGTATAAATATAAGTTCAATAATGGTACAGATTTGCAGTGTTCAAAAAGGATTAATTCATAAAAAAGGGATTTTGTATCCCATATTAGACTAAATAAATCATGAATATTTTTTTAAATGTGTTGTCCTTCACTTATTTGACAATACCATTTCTCCACAGTGCAGAGAGATATGCTATAAGGCACGTTTTCAGTTAAGGGAAGAATTTATTTGACTCATCCACATTTTCTTCCCTAGGTCTTCTTATCAAAAGCAAGCATTTGCTGGGCTGCTGCTCACATTTTGATGTTAGGTCTATTGCTGTCAAACCAGTTGGTCCATGGTAATTTTGAACCAACAACCTCATTTTATTTAATCCAGTATTCTTATTGGCTGAGTGAACCAACCACATACAGGAACGTAACTTGATTATACTGGATGGCATCTTTTTCTTTTAATAGCATAGGTGTCTGTACCCTAATATGAACACAAATTTAAAAATTAAAACTTGTCCCCAAATCTGAGGCAATACCAAAGGAAAAATAGAAGAGAAAGTGAATTATATTAAATTCAATTTTTTTCTTCTTTGTTCAAAATATAAAAGTACTGAGATGGGGGGCAAGTAGAGGATCCCTTCTCTCGAAGAGTTTACCAGTATTTATTTTTCCTTTTTACCAATTATAAAATGGATGACCTCCATTTTAGGTTGTCTCTTTCTTTCTTCCTTCCTCCCCACCTCCCTTCTCATTCATTCATTCATTCATTAATCCACTCAGCATTGTTTGAACACCTGCCAGGCATTCTACTAGGAGGAGTGTAGTGTAGTGGCTTTAAACTAGTACCAGAAAAGACACTCCAAAACAGTGGAAATGGGTCTGATTCATAAAAGATTGCAGCAGTAAATACAAGTGAGAGGGACCCAGAGAATCACTCTAGGAGAAAGAGATATGCTGCAGCTTGATAAATGTTTTCAGCACTTCCTTAAAACTCTCCTTTTTTTATAATTCAGGGATCAGCAAACTATAGCTCAAGGGCCAAATCCAGCCCACTGTCTGTTTTTATACTGTCCACAAGGTAAGAATGTTTTTTACCTTTTTACATTTTTAAATGGCTTGGAATAAATCAAAATAATAATATTTTGTGATGTGAAAATTACATGAATTAAAATCACAGTGTTTATGAATAAAGTTTTATTGGAATCCGGTCTTGCCCATTTGTTTATATATTGTCTATGGCTACTTTTCTGCTATAACAGCAGAGCTGGGTAGTTGTAACAGAGACCTATGGCCCACAAAGCCTAAAATATTTATTATCTGGCCCTTCAAAGAAAAGGTTTACCAACCTCAGATATAGTTGATCTGAGAAAAGCATTGTGTGTTGACAGTGTAACTTCAAATTCTGTACGGTTAAAAGCAATCAGGAAGGGGTTGGCCCGGTGGTGTAGTGGCTAAGTCTGCGAGCTCTGCTTCAGTGGTCCGCACCGCTCATCAAGCCATGCTATGGCGGCATCCCACATACAAAATAGAGGAAGACTGGCACGGATGTTAGCTCAGGGCCAATCTTCCTCACCAAAAAAACACACAAAACAATCAATAAGAGGGTTTTCTATTTGTCTACCAACATATAAAATAGGCAGGAAAAAGAGATGCTATATCTATATCCACAGGCAAGTATGTGAAGAAGGGATAAAGGACTCACAGTAGCCTGATTTTGTAGTGTGACTCTGGGGTATAAAAATAAAAATATATCCAAGAAGCATTAGACAATCCATCTATCCACTCAGGTCAGCACTGCCTTGATCCTACTCAAATACTAAGTCTGATTTATATGAAGAGTTTAGAAAGAATTAAGAGAGAAATAAGAGAAATGTAGAAAGCTAGAAACTCAGATAGATGGAAAAAGCTGAAAGAAATCAGGGTAATTTAGTGAGGAGAGAAGGAAGGCACGGGGTGATGTACTACTGGACTTTCAGGCCTGAGGAAGGAGAGGCGGAGACAATGATCTTGCGTTATAGTGGAAGATGCTGAGCTTACGCATTAGGGAGACTTTTCTGACAAAATGTGTTGTTAATCATGGAACTCTGTTATCTAGAGAGACAATTGGGTCTTCAAGTCCGGAAGTCCCGGACAAAACAAAAAAGACATTCATCCACGCTACTCTTTACAGAAAAATTGATTTACATAAATAGGCTGTATTAAGTGACCTTTCAGGATGCTTGGCCTTCTGATTATTCTATTCCCGCAAATCCAAAAATGTTAATAATTTTCATTAGGAGTCGGGGGAAGGAAGTCAAAAGGGATGAGCACATACATGAAGATTATTGTGTCTGCCAGTTGTCCCTTTAAAATGGGGGTGGGGGAAAAGTTTTCCTAAGTATCTTTGCTGCATGAGCTCCAAACAACACAGATCAAGATTCTTCTTGCCAAAAGCAGAGCTTTCCAAGCAGTACTGATATTTTTGGCCTTGATTTATACTGATCAACAAGCATATGTCTGTAGGGATTAAATTAATTAGAGCAGATTTGCTGGATAATGTTCAAAGACAATAAAATTCCTCAAGGTTTACAGGCCATACAAGTTGGAGCACAAAATGGTACACCTTGGGGGAGGATTAAGAGGAACTAATTTTGTACCCAAAGGACTGTCATTTTCTATCCTGATGCAAAAGGGTGACTTTGCATCAATACATTTCCAATCGAAGAACTAAGTTAATTCCTCTAGAGTTACATGTGTTGGGAAATAAGTCCTGAAAAGATAAGCTTAGAACAAAAAACGGTTACATGAAGAAGCATGAAGTGTAAAAGGCAAATAGCCTCTTTAAAAACTGTTTTCCAAATGTCCAAAGGAAAAGGAGAAGATGTTAAGCTATTTTCCATTTTTTATGTTCTAAAAAATAGGGTGAGAGAATGGTTTGCCCAAATTAAGCCACAGCATAAATTTACAGATGAACAGGGCTGTTACATTTTGAGTAAATTATTTTAAAACCTGTAGACTCTTAAAACAAGATTATTTTCAACTAGGATAGCTGCATGGGAATATAGTCCTTCCACACCAGGCAAGAGATAGAGATACAACTTGACAAGATTTCTTCCAATCCCAGGCAACCTGTTGAGCAGGCGGAATAGATGGTTGCCTGTGCTCTGTGACTTAAGGGTGGCGCTCAAAGGTCCACCTGCATGAAGATATCTCCTTCAAGCTCCATCCCTCTACCATTAGAATCAATTAGGGAAGGGCCCCCAAATTTGCATTTCTACCAAGTTCCCAGATGATGCTCCTACTGCTGGTCCAAGAACCACACTAGGAGAACCACTGGTCTAAAACCATCTCTTTTTCCTTTTCACACAACATAGAGGAAAGCCACCAAAGACCCAGCTCTCTAACCTAACTCCTAGTCTGCCATCCCTGAACATGAACAATTTTATATTATGCTTAATTGGCACCTTCTGTAAGATGTGTATCTAATTAGTCACTGACTATACAATCAAGTTTAGTCATGGCCCATTCTATTCATAAAACATACAAAGCAGCCAGTTTGTCCAAGTCCAGAGAAACAAAATTACAGGAAGAGGAATATTTATTTGGCTGAGAGTTAAAAGCAAAGATTCTACCTAGATCCACCCCACCCCCCACCACCAGTGTGACAAATTCAGTGAAAAAACAAACAAACAAATAAAGCTTTTTCAGATAGCAGCTGGCATTTAGAGCCTTCCACAGGCAATGTAAAGGGAAGCAGAGATGTAATGACACAAACAATTAGGAAGCTTGATTCAGAGACTGTAGTCTTGGAAATGTGAAATGCAAGAAATTCATTAAGACCTTGAACATACTGAAACATTTATGCCAACATGTGACTATTTTAAATGCTATTTTCCCCAGAGTTCAGATACACCCAATGACAAATATCCTTAAGTTTATCCTACATTAATAATGATTTTCAAAGTTGTCATTAAACCTGTGCAAAGGACTGTCTCTAAGACTGATTGCTTTATCCAGTCAATATTTGCAGACTAGCTAAGAAGTATACTTATAGAAAACATATATTCTGAAAACATGTTGAGTCAACTGTATATACCTAGGTTGAATCATTTTACACGTAGTAAGGGTTTTAGCTAGTCAAAGCAAAATATAATGTCACTTGATTAAGTTAAATAATTTTAAGTCAACTAATTTAACTCTTTATTTAACATTGGTAAGTTTCAGGTTTGATGTAGCAAATTTGGCACATAAGAAATTGAGACACAATTTTACGATGTTTGGTGAAGGCAACCCTTACTTTCATGAAATTTGGCCCCTTATTTATATCACTTGAAGGAAAAGAAAAAGAACAAGAAAGTAAAAGAAGAGAGGGAAGAAAGCAGAAGGGAGGGAGAGACAGGTAGAAGGAGAGAGAGAGAAAGAGAAAGAGGGAAAATTAATTTTTCTCTTTAAATGGGAGGTGATTTTAAATTCCATACTCTGAGATGGCCGTGTGAAGGTTTAGCATAAATAACTATACAATCAAATGCTGAGAAACTCACGAATACCAGCTAAGGTTGTGAAACATGCACAATGTCTACAGTGGCCCACATGTACAGCCAACTAGTTCTCATTCAGTGGATTTTAGCCAGCGACATGGGGATGGGAAATTTTAGAATTTAAATGAATTATTTTATCCTGATTTTTCAAAGCATCTGACTTCAAGTTTTCTTATACACGTATGCATGTGACCAAAATGCTACAGAGCTCATCTTCTGAAATGTATTTAATGGTTACACTTTCCAAAGGTAATAAAGAATTACCAAGAAATGTTAAAGGGCATAACTAGGTCTGAGTTTCCCTAAATTCTATAACTGTACAGCACATCCACTTCAAAAGCTTGTATACTCATAGAAGTGTAATAACTCTGCTGGCTAGAGAGTAGAGCATCTCACATAAAGTGAAAACAGACTGGCAGATAGTAACACATGTCCCTGTTGTGAAATGCAGTTGAGTTTAGAGCTCCATCTGTTTCCAGACTTGAAAAGTCTAGGGTTTTCTCAAAAACCACCACAAAAGATTTGTGTTGTACCAACAGAATGAGGATATTTTATAAGCATTGGGCCAAATAATCATTTATAAATAAATCCCTATCCTCATAACCAAAAAAATTTAAAGTAGTAAGAATGTTCTAACCTTCAACAAAATACCATTGGCTTCTAATATATTGTTACTATTTATCTTTTCAGATGCATCATTCATCTTATGAAAATAGAGTAACAAGCAATAGCCAGTTTTCCCAATCTGCAAGGATATTTTCAGGACTTTGCCCTTGACAAAGGTGGATTTCTCTGTAGTTTCCTCACTAAAATCATTTCAATCACTTTCTTGAAATTTTCTGCAAGAAAACACTGCAAGGCAAACATCAGTGATCTAACAGGCAAGTGTTCCTCCTTGATAATAAATACGTTAGTTTAGAGCAGGCTCACAAAGAGTCCAGACAGCTCTGATATGGCTCTATTCCAGCACTGAAGCCTCTGGTGTGGGAGGAAAACCATCAGCTGTCTTTCAGACGCGCACTTCTATCTATCTACCCCCACTGTCTGCAGCTTGAAACAGAAGTGGCGGCCATTAAAGACCCGTCTTTTGGGCACTGGTGTAAAACATTTTTGCTAACCACAATATACAGTCAACAGAGAACATGCTGTATTTATTGGGGATTGATCCTTTGAAATTCTGAGGCATATGTCGGGTTAGATAGTAGAGAGACTGATAAGCCATTCTTTGTCAGGATTAATAGTCAAAATTATAGCATTAGTGTACAAACTCCAGTGTCTTTTTGGAATTTACATATACCCCTCGGGAGATTTGGGATGTGAGTCTGGTGCAGATAACAGCTTTTTGTACAAGTTGTGTGTGTTAGGATTCAGCCAAAAGCCCAGGCGTGGGGCATCTGACCAGCTTCCCCATACATGCAGTAAACTGACATAAGGAGGAAATAATGGTGCTTCTACTACAATACCCTAAATAGCACTCTGGAAATAACGGGAATTCCGTTAATGCTTAGTAAGAGGGAGCATGCACATAACTCATTCCAAAGTACAAAGAGACACAGGGACATTTAGTAGGAGACTCTTGATGGTTTTGCTTGTGTAGTTCCTGAAGATTGACTCAAGTGTCACTAAAAGCTGAAGAGGTTGAAAAGGAGAAACAGCCCCTTGGGTACTAGGAGTATAGAAGCTGAGTACATTGGAAGGCCCTGAGTCAGCTGGTGGCCTAAAGAAGCAGACAAGTGGCTGCATGTAGTTCTAGCCCAGGACTGTGCAGTGGGATGCAATAAACATGGGGTTCAAGTGAGACACAGACAGCCATTGAGGAACCAGAACTCACAGTGACAGATCAACAAAGACAGACAGGAATCACACAACTAGGGGGGAGATGCCAGAGTCAATTAGGACCTGGGACTGGGACTAATGGTAGACTCAAAACAAGATGGAAGGCAAGGAAAAAGCAAAGTTAGAAACAAGGGAAGGGGCATGAAGCATGATTGCAACTCATTTGCCTCCGGGTGTCTAGCAATCGAATGCTGAAGCACTCATCACAGACTCATAAGACTGCAGGGCCAGGCTGGTAGCCTGAAAGTACGAATCTGGTGGTGGAGAGTAAGACAAAAGGGAGTGGTGGGGCCTCTGGCCAACTCTAGAGAAAGAGATTCTCATTCCATTTTTAAAAAACGTATCTGACATTACATTCTGGCAGCTGAATTTATTTACCCACCATTTTGTGTTCCAAAATGGGTGCTGGGGTCAGCAAATGAGATGGGAAGACTAGTGTTCAGCAGGAGGTCTGGTGGATTGGGGTTACCTACTTGAAGATCAAGCCAAGGAAACTTTTACAGTAAATTAGGTCATTTATTTACCAGCCGAGAGTATAGCTGTAGAAAGAAAGACATTTAAAACAAAATACAAATTTGCCTATATTTGATGTGGGCTATCATCTATACTCTAGCAATTTATTGATTTCTACTTAAGATCTCTAAATTCAGGAAAAGGAGCTTTAAAGATGAACCCTACAGCATTATAATATATAAAATATGTGTTGGCCCAGGAGGGTGGAAAGTTGTTGGAGGAATGGGGAATGTAAGTGTAGGCGAATGGAGTTAAAAACAGAATAACATTAAAAGAAGAAGCCAAGTGTTAAGGCATGTCAAGGCAGTCACATTACGATAAAATAGCAATGTCCACGTCACAAAACTAAAAGATGTTAACAGGGGCTCATGACAACATAATGAGCAGCAAATAGGAATGTGTGTGAACACTCGTGGAGTAACACATTCCGTGGAAGGTGCCACCCTGGGGCTAGGCGCAGGGCTTTGATGACTAGATGCCAGGGTTGGAATCCCAGTTCTGTCACTAGCTGTGTGACTTTAACCAAATTAGTTAACCTCTCGGTAGCTAATTTTTCTCCTCTAGAAAATGGGAAGGATAGTAAAAACAGGGCTATCTCACTGTGGCTGTTATGAGGAATGGGGGAGTGAGTATTTGCAGAGCCTGTCAGGCACTTAGTAAGTTTCACGTAAGTTTCACGACAAATGTGCTGGGTACTTTACAAACATTATTTTACCTAATCCCATCAACAAATCTGCAGGATAGCGTGGTTCCCAGATGACATTTTACAGATGAGGAACTCAGGTTCAGAGTCTATCAGTAACTTCCTGAGGATCACAGAGTTGGGAGTTGGCAGGGCTGGAATAGGAACCTTCCCCTATTATATCACACTACGGCCAGTTTCAGGGCTTGATGCATACTGTCTCATTCCAGAAGCCTGCCTGGCAACGTTTTCTACACTAGGCTTTCTGTTTCCAACAGTTTCCTTTCCTGAATAGGTCTCACCTTTAGAAATTGACCAGACCCTTCACCAGGACTGTGAGAGATTGTTAAATCACACCTAACCATGTTGGGAATTAGAAGATAGGAAGAGAAATAGCTTTTTCCATGATATGCAAATAAACTCTGTGATATCTACATATTCAAAACATGCATTAAGAGGAAATGTGAGCCTCTGTTGGAGAAGGAATAGACGCTGGATGTAAGTCTGTGGAACCCACCATCTCAACTATTGTGAAATAATTATACTGTCAGCCCCGTAATATTTTTTGTCTAAATGTGAGCAAGTCATGCAATAGAATAAAAGTGGAAAAAAAGGGGAGGAGAAAGTCATGGAAATGGCTTTTTTTTCAATAATTATGAGAAACTAAGGTTCAGATTTGCTTTTTGCAGGCAAACTGACTGCCCATAGCCCTAATATCACATCTGGAAATCCCAGGTTCTGGCATGCAAGCGTTATGGACTGGCCTCTGGAAAAATCTCATGCCAGGGAGAATTGTGGATTGTCAGCCATTCATGCCGAGCTTGGAATGTTACTGTCCCATTAAAGTTTCCAAAGCCTTTCCCCTAAGAAGCTTTACAGGCACCCTGGGCAGGCCTTGCCCAGAGCCTCAGGACTCAGAAGAAATTCAGAAAAGGAAGGTTTCTAAAGAGAGAGGCTGGAAGTAAATATATGCTGAGAGAGAGAAGGAAAGGAAATTGATTGCATAAAATTGTTTGGAGGTCTGCTTGACCAGGCTGCTGAAAAACAAGGACAGAAAATGAGAGAAACAAAGAGAAGCAGGACAGGAAGATGGAAAATTTAAACACACAACTAAAAGAGAGGAAAGAAAAGGAGGAAAATTATGAACTATGGAATTAGATTTCATGCCATGGAGTCCCCAGTGTGTGGACAATGGCACTTTTCAGAAGAAATTCTCCATACCTCCTCCTTCTCCAAGATGGAAAGTCATGTAAAGCATAGAGGGAGAATGGGAGGGAGAAAAGGGGGAAAGGCCTAAGATAATTCATTTGTTAAGACCTCTGCCTCCCTCTCTCCACTCCCACTCCATGTGGTTTAGGGTTTATTCCCAGCTACCCAGTGCAGAGGAAACAAACAAAAATGCAACAGACTGTACAAGCACATTTACCAAGAGTTCAAAGCAATCCATAAATCACTCAAATGTCTATTCACGCCCCAATGTCTAAAGCAGAACATAAACGGAAAAGCAAGTACATAAGAGAAGAAAGTAAAAATCAAATCTTCCTCCTTTCTTCTCTATTTCAAGGACCATTTGGCTTCCACCTTTCCCCACACGTTAAAGCTACACCAAAGGAATCACTAATAATACCAGCCGCAGGAGGCAGGGCTTCTCCAAGGGGGCCGGATTCTCTGTCCCTCTTTCTCATCAGTTTCACTCCAAGAATCCACAGGGACAAGGTTTCTACTCATACCTGGGACTAAGAGAAAGAGGAAAGAAATAGTCTTACACATCACTTGTCAGGGTTTACCCCTACGGCCTCCAGCAAGAGCTCCTGAACCGAATTTGATGCTGAAATTATAGTTTCAGAAGTTTTCTGGTTGCTATACTGTTAAGGAGTTGTGCTGTTCTTGTCCCCTCCCTCTGACTTCAAAGCCTGCCTATTTGTGACATTAGCAACTGCCGAGATGAAAGCTGTGAGGAAATCAGTCAGCAGTGAGTGGATTGGGGCTGGCAGTTATACGTGTCGCTTTTATCAGGAATGAGAAGACTACAGAGAAAGATACAAATGGTTTATTGTGCACTGAGCCAGACAATCCTAACTTTGGGAGGGGAAAAAAAGCCCAACAAATACATGTTTCTCTCCTCTTAGGAGATTCTATTTTGGTGAAATGGACAGATTCCACCAGATTCCTCATGTTTGCCTTATATATGTAGTTATTTTAAAAGTGCAATATTTCCATGATGAGAGTCTTTCAGCTGAAGTTTCTATTGCAAAAAAGATACAATTTTTTTTCTCAAGTCCAACGAAGTGATGTGCTGACCTCTAGCATGTTCTAGCTTATTAGTTCTCAAACCCTGTTAAATAGCATGAAATTTAATTTTTAGTCCCATCATGGGAACTGGGAAGAATTAAGATCCTAACCATGACCTCACATTCCATGAAAAATAAACTACTGAACTGAGTGTATGTATTAGCCAGCTCTATTTTAGTTGGAAATAACAGAAAACCCCAAATCAAACTAACTGAAACCAAAAAAGGAGACATTATTATCTCTTGTAACTGGAAAGTCCAAGGGAGGATTAACTTCAGGTATAGTTTGACCCAGGGTATCAAGGGAGTGACAAGAGTTGGTTTTTCCCTCTCCATTTCTCAACTTAGCTCACTGCAGCACATCTCCATATTGGCTTCTGTTTCAAGCAACCTCATCATGGCAAGACAGCTACCAACAACTTTAGGTTTTCACCCTTATAAGCCTAAATCCAATGGGGGAAAAAAGGGAGCTCTTGGCAAAAGCCCCGTAAAATCCCAGGTTTCACTCTGCTTGGATTGACTTGAGTCACTTCACCCTTAAATCAATCATTGGGGTTGGGGATCTCCTGGGCTCTCAACAGGCAGGCACGAGTTATAAGTTTCCTTCTTTGAGGTCTACACAAATCTCATGAACTGAAAACTGGAGTTTTTTAGAGGAAAACTGTACTAATTTTACCCAAAGAAGGGCAAATGGAATCCGAGCAAGCAAAACAAAAGACATATACCAATGCATAAAATATTTCAGAGATTTACTGCTAATATTTGAGGATTATTCCTCTACTAGTGTGCAAAGGCAAATAAGTGGTAACAGGCTCCAAAGCATTTAAACAAACTAAAATTCTATTTTTCTGTAGATTTTTATTAGGGAAATTTGTTATTGTTTTATTTTCCTAGCTGAATACATCTATCTAGTTTGTTAAACATAAGAAGAATGCTGCTCAACACCTGCAATACTGGCTTGTCAATGTACTGACCTTCCTCCTCCAGTTGGGCCAATGTCCAATAAAACAGGGGACAAGACACAGTCACCATTCATTCTCCTTGTCTCTTTCCTTTGAGTGTCCAGTTATTCAGTCCCTACCATGTGCCAGATGCTGGCCTAAGTACTCTCAACACGAAGTTTCTAACCCTCAAACCAAGAGACTTGATGTCACTTGTCCAAAGTCACACAGTTGGCAAATGGTGGAGCCATGATTTGAACCAAAATTTGTGAAATGACCCCCTAGGCTTTTTCTCTTGTACTAAGCTGCCCTGTACACATTGAACATAATCCTACCAGGTACATCTTGTTTTTTTACTTTGAGTTTAAACTTGTCCCCATTTTACCAGTTTCAGTCTTTAACCTACTTGCAGACGTGTTTTTCCCGAAGCTGTGCTGTGCCGCGCTGCCTTGTGTAAAGTTCTGGTCCCTTTAGTACTGGGGCTTTCCAACACTGTGAGTATGAATGACCTATTACAACCTGTTATTAATTCTACTAAGGTCAAATTAGATAGTTATCTGTTGTTGAATACAACATGGCCTTTCAGTTCCATTCCCTTTTTCACAGTGCTCACCTGGAAGTTCCTCCAAATTTCCATCTATTAAGTCCATCTGTCTCCATATATCAAAATCTTACCCATTAAAGGTCTACTTTAATACACGGGTAAAGTTTTCTGGAAGAAAATTTTGCAACATACATCAAAAGACTTAAACATGAGCATTATCTCTGGCACAACAATCCCAATTCTTGGAATTTGTCTTAATAAAATAAAGATGTATGCACAGAGCTAAATAAATAAACACCCACACATATATTATAGCATTAATTTTAAGAATAAAAGAATTAGAGACACCCTAATTATTATATGGTAGAGAATTCATTGAATAATTTATAGTCATCTATTTTATGGAGTAATATATAATGATTCAAAACAATATCATAGAAGAATAGTTAATAACATGTATAACAGTCACAAAGTACAGATTACAAAACTATATGTACAGATTAATCCAATTTTGGAAGATAATGCTGATTGGCCCTTACAGGTTTACTCGGGTCTCTTCCCCACCCCACTCTCTGCCCCAGGAAATTATTTATATGCACTACTAAATGGGCCCCCCAACTCTGTTTTCCAGTTGCGTCCAGCCAATGGGAAGCCCAAGCAAGAGATCTGAGACATGGAGGAGAGGAGGACAACAGAGTATGTGTTGTCTTGATTTTCTCCCCGTGGAGTTCCTTGGGCTGCCTGAGTCTCTTGAATGGAGGTCACTGCTTCTCTCAAGGTAGCTTTTTCTCGACTCACTCTCCTTCCAGGTTCTAGTAATCACATCCTCCCCTTATCCCTTCATTAACAGGTCTAGGTTGGTAACAGCTCCTTTACTATTACCAGCCCTGGGTTACTGCACCACCCCTGTGTTGCCCTATGTTTTACCCACTCGTGTAAGCTGATTATGCCATCTGTTTCCTGTCAGGACCTTGACTAACACAATACAACTACAAACACATCCACTCACAAAAGGGGGAAAAAGGCTTACAACAATATACTGCAAAAATCCAATAATGGGTATCTCACCAGGTGCTGGGATTATGAGTAATTTTGATTTTTTTCTCCTTCTGCTTTTCTGTACTTGCCAATTTTATATAATCAATATATAATACTTTCAGAATTTGAAATAACCACAGGTATTATGTTCTTACAAATCTAACATCACAAATATCCCATCTTCGGTAAATCTTTCCCTGATCACACACCCTCAAAACCTGCCACACTCTAAACTGAATTTTTCTATGCTGTCTATATGACGCTTGTAACTTCCCAGTGGTGAAGCTCTTTTTTAAAGTGTATGTATTTATTAATATCCACCTTACTTAATGGCGGATCTAAGATAGCATAATTCTTATATAGCATTCCTCTTTTTTGAGATTAAAATCTCTTGGCGGGCAGGGGCCATGCTTTATGTTCCCTCTATCCCCTTCTGTTCCTATTACACAGTAGACAATCAATAAACATGGAGGGAATAAATGAAATCTATTGAAGAGATTTAAAATCTCATTTCTGTTATTTCAACTTCCTTCCTATCAACTCTCCTCTATAAGCAATAAAAATGAATTATTTGAATTCAATTTTTCTACAGATCCATCTTCTAGTGAAAGTGCAAATCAGGAATAAAATAGATCAAGGCAAGCAGTCTGAGGGACAGAGAGGAAAAACAAAGAGTTGAAAAAAGCCGCTATGAAAGTGCGATAATGAGTTCTTGGATAATCAAGAGGTGGCAAAGTTTTAAGACTGAGCTTTCTCACTAATAACAAATCTTGAGATTTTAGTTTCAGACTTCTAAAATTTATCATTGGAGGAAGAAATCTGAATAACAGTTTTTGGATTAACTGGGGCATCATTATTCATTTTGGAAAAGAAAATGGCTGGACTAGTATTAGCCTTACAGAAGATCGAATTGTGACCTGAGTCCTCAAAACACTGCTTTTTACATGCTATTTCTATTTTTCCCAACCTCATATCATAAATAGGAAGCAATGAGTCTACTTAGGTAGTTGAATAGTCATCAAATGTAGTCTTCCAAGTTCAACTTCAGCAATGGTTGAACACTGTACCCTGAGACAGTAAAATGATACCTTTGGAGACCAGAGGGCTGGCTGGCTAAAGTGAAAGCAAGTTGGCACCATCCTTATGGAGATTCCCTTGCTGTGATCCCCACTTCTGAATATCCTAACCCTATTGGGTGTGTCACCACTTCCACGGTGACTGCAAGTAAATGGGAAACAGATATTGACACAAGATGCCACGTGGCCAAAAACACAAACCTGGTGTCATAATCCAATCCATACAAACCACCAGGAGAAGGACCTCTATGTCTCATGTTTTAGGGATTCTAAGCAGTACCTCCAAGAGAGCAGGTGAAGCAAAGTGGAGACACAGTAAGTTCACCTAATTTATTTTCATTGACTTTGATGGTGAAAGAGGGAGGAACAACTTGTCTGCAACATCCCCAAGAAGTTCTGGATCTTGCTGTCTCATAAAAATTTATTTAATTACCATCCGAATTCACATACTCCTGGTCTCATCCTTTGTCTGTAATACAATCGCCTTTCAATGTTTCCCAGAACACATATTGTTCAGCCACCTAATACATGCTTCCATCTGGCTTTTATTATTAAAATAACATTATCAAGAAGAGGGAGCCCCAGGACCAATGACAAGAATTGAACATGTCCAGTTGCAACCATTACCTCTGATTCATTATCTTAAGCTACAGTGGTATTCCTGCCTCACCCCAGTTATCTTGCCTCTTTTCACACCACACCTATTCTCCTGATTCAGTATGTTAAAGAGCACATTTTATTCCTACCAACTGAATACACAACACAACGTATACATTTTCCTTTATAAATGATTTTACCAAATACATTCACTGTGCTCAGCTCCCAAGTGACAGATTCTCTATTCTTTTTTTTTTTTTCTTTTTTTGTGAGGAAGACCAGCCCTGAGCTAACATCTGTAGCTAATCCTCCTCTTTTTGCTGAGGAAGACTGGCCCTGGGCTAACATCCGTGCCCATCTTCCTCCACTCTATATGGGACCCCGCCACGGCATGGCTGACAAGCAGTGCATCGGCGGGCGCATGGGATCCGAACCGGCGAACCCCGGGCTGCCAAGCGCGAACTAAACCACTGCGCCACCGGGCCAGCCCTATTCTAATACAATGTTTCCTTCCTAACTATTCTTACATCACTACCAATGGCTTGTCACTTTCCCAAGTCCAGGTTACCCCAAGATATATAATTCTTCACTACCCGCCTCAGGCATGCAGAGCTCTCAAGTTTCTCAGTGTTAAATTCTGCACTCAGAATCTGATCAACTAATTCACATTGAAGCATAAATGGCTCGTTGAAAAAATGGGTCTCATCTCTCTAGATTTTTCTATTCTAATGTATAAAATGTTCAAGTTAAGTGGACAAATCTCTTCAGGTAGAATTTCAGGCAATAATGGCAAGTGGTCAGTTGGAGTGTGTGTGTGTGGGGTGTTTTTAGGCGATACCTTCATGGGGTTTTTCCCAATCCTAGCACATAGGTTCACAAAGGTGACTGTGGACCTCGCCTCTGTGTCAGTTGGCCATGCGTAAGAATAACAGCGGTCATAACACATCAGTAACCACTTTTACTGGTATTACTCATACTACCATTTATTAAGTGCCTTTTCTTTTCAAAGAGTTAGGATATAAATTTTAAAATTGTTATTTCATGTTCACAATAATACTATGAAATTGCCCTGCTATTCTCACTTTATGGTGAAGAAACATAATTTGGTCAAAACCACTGAGCTAAATAAATGGCAGAGCTGGGATTTTAACTCACAGCTGTGGGATTCTAAAACCCATGGTCTTAACCATTATGGATTGCTTTCTGGTGATCTCAAATGGATTGAACTCGTAAGATATTTTTTGGATAGACTCACTCTCGTCTTCATAATTTCTTGCTTGTTTTTCTCAGTATTCTCTGGCCAATATCATGAGGGTCAGGTGATTAATTGCATTTGAACATCTCAAGTCTTTCAGTAACCCCACTGTTGATCTAGCGATTGTTATACCCCATGAAAAGCTTAGTTGGGATAGATTTTTCCATTAAAGTTTCTTTTTCCCTCTGTCGTCCCAAATCCTGAAAATTATATTGAAGGCAAAATTAAAGCTTGCATTTATTCCAACCTTATTACTAATCAAAAAGAAAGAAAGAAAATGGATCACTGAGATATTATTTTGTTATCTGTGCTAAGTTGATAATGTTATGGGAAGATGAGTGCTTTCAAACAATACTAGTAAGGATATAAATTGATAAAAGTTTACTAAAGAGCAATTAGAAAATATGACCTAGAAATTCCACTTCTTAGAACTTATTTTCATTAAATAATCAGAGGTACAGCCAATGATTCATGTATGAGGATATCTGTCTTTGTACTAGGAAAAAAAAGGAAACGAATCTAAATGTATATTAATAGGGGATAGCTATATAAAGTTTAGTGCATTTGTATGACAGAGTAACATACAGTAACTGGAATGTTTTCTAATAATTCTTAATGAAATGAAAAATTGCCAAAACTAGAATAGTAAGTGAGAAAAGCAGATACAAAACATATGTTTCAAATACATTTAAGTTTCTGAGACTGACAGATATTACACCAAAAGATTCATTGTTGTTATAGTTAAGCAATGGGACTGTGGATAATGTGCTGTTGCTCTGTTATGCGTCTTTTCATTTTCCCCAAATTTTCCAACAGATAAGTATTACTTAGAATCAGAAGAAAAATAATTAATTTCTAAAATAGAACTCAAAATAGAGCTTTTGCTTATATGTAACAGGAATGATCAAATCTTTTTATTTTCAACCTTTCATAATTTGAGGTTGAATCCTTTCAACAGCTTGCTTACATTTTAGTGTACAGTCCTAATAATTCAATTCTGACCTCCAGTAACTCACTCCAGACTTATCCAATCATTATTAGCTATTGACTCCAAGGTATAGGAAAATTAATACAACATAATTAAACCATTCAAAGCCAATTCTATGAGCTTAGGACACATATGTAAATGAATGTGTTTCACTTATCCCTTTTTTGTTACTAATTCCCTCTAGTAAAATACAATGTGATGATTAAATTGTGTGGAATGGTGACCAGGGTATGGCGAGTATTCTCAAAAATTGCTGGCAAAAATACTGGAAAGAGGAAACTATGGGAGGAGGGGAAATTATTATTACATAATAAAGAAATTATTTCATATCTTCTCTGTTGCATATAGAGGTGATAGTTGACTGGTATGGACTTAATATTACACCAGAAAGAGAAGATGCTAAGTTACAGTAACCAAAGTATGACCCCTGGGGTGCTCATCAACAACGAGATTGTTGAACCATACTACATACCCATGGAATCAGAACTTCTGTGGATAAGGCCAAAAAATCGAAATTGTTACCAAGCTCCTTGGGTGAATCTTTTGAAAATAGCACATTCTTTTGTCTTGAAACAGACACACTTTGTGTGTGAAACATATTAAGTAGCAATGCAAAGATGTAGTTTACAAAATATCAAAGGAGCAGATCCATGGTTGTTAGCAAAAGTGAAGCAGTTAAGGATATTAATACAATGACTTTAGTGCTTTGTCAGCTTAACTTTATGACAGCAGTGAACTGTTGGCTAAATAACTACAAAATTTTATCTATGGTCAGTAAATAAAGTCATGAATCATTAATCTCTGTTTAAACTAGCACTAGATTTGCCTTAGATGGACAGTTGAATCAGAACACTACTAAAATAAAAGTGTTTATTCAAGTTAGTATGAAGGGAATGAGATATTTTGAAGCACAATTTCTGGAGCCACAATTCTGAAGCCATGGAAAGGAGCATGACTTTTTCAGAAAATGAAATAGGTGATGCTACATTTAATCTCTGAGGAGACAACCTCCAGGCTCTGAAAAGCGAGTAATCAATATTTAGTTTGAACAGTAAGAGGAGCTATCATTTATTAAGAATTTATCATATGACAAGCAATATATTAAGAACCTTATTAAATTATCTATCAAATCTAAGAGGTAAATAATATCACTATATCATTCCCATTTGAAAGATGAGTAAACAAAGGCACATGGAGATTATATATCGTTTACGGTCATATATTAATAATCTACAGCTTACGTACAAGCTATTCTTTAAACTGTAAAAAGAGTCTGTAGGAAAGCAAAAATCAACAACAGAAATCTGACAGCTTAGTAAATTAGGGAAGAACAATGAAAAAAATAAAGCCACAGTGACGGGTACAATCATCCAAGGATTTAAGTTGTATATTATTGATCAAGGCTCATAGAATCACAGAGTACTAATGTAGAAAGAAAATTTAAAAGTCATTTTGTCCAACTGCCTCTACTATAAATGAGGAATGTGAGGCCCTGAAGCTGAAGTGATAAGTGGCAGAGTTAAGCTCTGAATCCAGGCACCCAATCACCTAGACCCACTTCACTACTCCATCTCCTGGGTCCTAGAAGTCTTCCTTCCAATCAATGTCACTTAGATGGGACTTACAAAGTCAGGATGTTGGAAAAATAGATAAATTCCCAGTTTAATGTATAATTTTCCCACTATAGAACAATAGTGGTAAACATTTGAAATGTGAAGTATATAAAAGGACACGTTTATTTGGCTTGTCATTTTTGGCACAAATCCTTAGCTCACATTCTCTCCATCCCTTCTTCTCTACTCCAAGCTCTTACTTATAGCAGTTGTCATCATTATTACCTTCATGTTTCTTGTTTGATAGTTCAACTTCTCCAACTTTTTATGCGTTCTCCGACTCTCTTTAGCATCTCCTGTTTGGAGCAACAGACTTGAGTTTCCAGCTCATTAATGCTTCTTACAAGCTGTAAGAACTTGGACGAGCTACTTAACTATCTACGCCTAAATTTCCCCATCTTTAAAAATAGACATAATAATGTCTAGCTCATAAAGTTGTGAGAATTAAACCTAGGTAAAATATTTACTTTATTAATTAGTACAATAGGTGTTCAAAAATATAAATGACTTTTTTTTGCCTCCTTTGCCTGAATGTTTAATTTTAATGGCTGTCATTCTCTTATGGTCCACATTCAAGTACCATCTTTTTTTTTTTTACTTGCCCTTTTTCTTGCCTCATAAAACCTCCTTTTGCTTCTTTAGTTTTGGGTTTCTAAATTTCACCTTTGAGTGTTTTTCTATTGTTCTCTGGGTCTCTAAAGAGGAAAAGGGAGGGAAAGAGAAAAAAAAGGAAAGTGAGCAAGTTAGCTGTCAGTGAGATTTTTCTCATTTTTTTCCTTTTGTTTCAATCCTGTCTCTTCAATTTTTGCTTAAGATAAATCCTGTTTATTCTGTTCTCATAATGTATGTTGCTATCTGACGTATCTGTTGAGAAGAGGGAATGATTTTCCACTGGCAATAATCTCCAGAAACATCTGTTAGGATAACTGACTCGAGTCATATTATTGACAGGAGTTGGTATAAGATTGCCACATAGAGATTACCAAAAAGATATCTTTTTAGAAGCCTAAACTTTTGTTATTTTACATAGCTGTGCTCCATGGAAATGGCTAAGTTTTCCAAGCCCCTTCTTTCTTAAAATAATCAGCACCTCAAACCTTTGGGATATAAATCATTTTAAAATTCGCACTGTTGAGCTGTAGGGATAAAAGAAAGATCTTAGGGCTTGAAAGAGAGAAAAACATGTGCAAAAGGCAGGGGGTAGGTCAGGGAACCTGATAGAAAAAGGCAAAATTATAGAAGGACAAGAGTGCAGAGTCAGGGGCTGAAGTTTTAAAAATAAATTTTGTTCTCTGTAAAATAATATCCTGGTCCAAGTGAAGATCAGAGTTATGTCCCTTTGTTGAGCTCTGCATCTCTGATATCATGGAGACACAATTTATATTCAGCTCTTGAACTCATAATTCTAAGTAGAATTTCAGCCATATTAATCCATAGCCAGAAACTGGCTCCTAAATAACAATTGTAGGACACTAAAATGTGCAGTCAGCCTTAAGGATATGAATATCCCCCCCAAAAGTGCTTTTCATTTATAGATCATCATATTCTGGAATCCTAACTTCAGAGTGGAGTCAGAGAGAAAATATTATTAAAGATTGAATTAGAGCCTTTTTAATAATATATATATAAATATTCATTTAAGTTGAATGAACCTTCTTGGCAGATCTGTTGAAAACCTGATTGTCCCAGGCCTGCAGCTGGCCCAGAGTCTGTGGGAGCAGGGTCAGGGAGGCACGCCTTCCTTCCTGTCTGCCAGCTCTGTCTGCAGCTGAGCAGGACAGGAGGGCTTTGAAGGGAGGTCCGTGGTGGGAAGGGTGACTTGGCAGCTCCTCAAAGGTCAGGTGCACAAAGGCAGCTAAAAGTGTTCCTCTTCTATGTTGTCATTTGCTTCAAAAGTGCTCAGAATTTGGAGAAAGCTCAATAATCCTTTTTTCCTCATTACTTACTAATTTAAGACATTTACTATTTGGGCAAAAAGAACAGGCAGATTAGGTCCATAACCTCACATAGTTTACATTCCATTCACTATACTTTATTGAGCACTTACGATCGACCATGAGCTAGACAAGGCACTAGGTACTGTAGGTTTAAAGATGGAACAAAAGATTCCTGCTCCCAAAAAGTGCATGGTTAGGTTCAGTCAAGATACTTGTAGGTAAATAATAACTCACATGATGAGAAACATGCTAAGAATTGTTTGTACAAAGTGCTTCCTAATTAACTAGATAATAGAAACAGTGCCATTATCCCAGCCACATTTCTAATATCTTAAAGAAAAATTGCATTCCTTAAATCTCAGTCAGCTGTTGAATTTATGAGCTAGGGAAACAGATACTCTAGTGAGCTAAAATCAATAATTTTAAACAGAGAAAGCATTAGACAACATTATATTAGGGCATAATATCTACATTTTCTCTTCTCTATTCTGATGGAATACATTTTTAAATGCATGTAATAAATGATCATACCACAGCTGTCATCAAAAAGTGTTATTTCCCATTTCAAGTCTTTATGCTTTTTAAAATAATGAATAAGGTTTATGAGAATGAAATTGTTAAGGTAATAAGACTTAGATATCGGAGACATCGGACAGTCACCTGTTGACGTACATTAAATTGTTTTTCTCAGGACCTGTGAATTTTCTGTAAATTTTTAAAGCAGATAAGAAGACTATTAGGTCAAATATGGTCTGTGGTAAGTCTCTAACATAGTTTATGAAACATAAGTATGTAGCAAAAATAAAATAAAATTCTGATTAAAATAAAAGTCATATAAAGGAAGGTTTTTGCATTGGTTAGGTTGCGTTTTCCCCTGCAATTAAATGTCAGGCCAAAAACAATTAAGAGCTGGTATCATGGATGTGAAAAGAAACAATTTTTGGCTGAGTGTTATTTTACATTCAGTCCCATGTTTTCTAATCTTTAGACCTTAATAGCCCGTATGCACAGCTAGAATAGATCCTGATAGGGATGATTCTACAAACTGCCAATAAGAAAACAAAGTTTAATAATATCCACTGTACTTATCATGAAAAAGAAGTCAATTACAGTTTTCCATCCATTCTCAGGTGCCATTAATTGTGTTATACATCATTATTTTATATATTAATGAAAAAATTAAAAAGCTGTCAATTAAAAAGTGACACAAGGTTTTATTATCACCGAGTCTTTATTTTATACTTATTGAAAGAGCTTTGTTAGATTTACTTAGACATAGAATTTTAACTCTCTCACTTTTGTGCAATCATAAAAAGGACAATATAAGTGAAATAAAAGTACTTGTAATAGTCTATCATATTCTGAGTCTGAATTTTCTGTATCACTTTTTGACTCAGAGATATCACTACCCATGTTTTCTGTACAAATACCATTTTCCAAACGAACAAGGCTCAGTGATACAGATTTTCTTAAGGGAATGTTCCGCTAGTGTCTCTGAGCTTTTCTTCCAAGCTTCTGACACTGATTCTGCCTGTCTTGATGTTGACTCTTTCTAAATCTCAACAGAAGGGATTATTGGAAGGTTTTAAGGCAACAAGCAGGATTCATGTCCTCAAACAGTCCTGAAAGGATGTGTAGAATGAAACGTTGAGAGTTGAAGTTGTCCAGACATGCCACCATGGATCACAACCAAGTCTGCCCATGAGCAGGCAACGACCATTATGCCGAGACTGTGTCAACCAAAAGAGATTATAAGGTGTCAGGGTTTGTGAGGCACATCGCAATTATAGAGATGTTAGGATGGGAAAACATGCACCTTAGAATCAATGAAATTCCAAAATTAAACTATTCAGAATAGCACATTTCTCTGACATTCTTATTATTTGCATATTAATATATAATACTATATACTATATAATAATATATATAATATTTATATATTAAATTATATATCAATCATAACACAATAATGTATCACCAGATACTTTATATAATGTTTTCAAAATCTTGATTTCTAGGCTTTGTTATTGTGGACAAAAAGAGTAACAATGGTGTCCCCTCTAAGGTATCAAAACAATAATTATTAACACTCTAAAGAATATTTGACTTGAGTAAAATATAATCAGATATTATTAAAAGCACATCAAATAGAAGCTGGAAAGGGAGGAAAGACTCCCTCCATCATTGACCTATAAAAACGTTTAAAAACCTGGAATTAGGAAGACCCAAAGAAAGTAGACAAAGCAAGGGCTTTAGGGTGGTGAAGAGGTTTTGCTGCATTTATTGCAAAATTCCCTCTTTTAAACTTTCAGTAAAGAAACACCAGTCCCTGAGTACCACCATATAGAATTTCTAGAAGGAAGAACATCCATTTGGAACAACAGGGCAATTTAAGTGATACATAGTTTGATAAGTTGCCCATAATGAGCCTACATTCAAGACTTGTCCTGCGTTTAGATTCCAAGGCACATACTGGAGTGTGGACGAAGAGTATTCTAATAAGTTTCTCTGCCCATTAGCAATACTCTTCTGACATATGTACTAAGTAGATCATAGAATACAGAGGTTTTCTACTGTTTAAAATCTCTAGACTATCTCAAGGGCAACAGCTCTACCATCTTTAAATTCCTACATCACTGATATGTGCCACATAATTAACACTTAATGGTATAGTCCATCATATTAATTTTGCAGGATCATAATGGGTATGTGCAAGAATAAATGAAGGATGAGGTCAGAAAGATGAATTTAAATTGGGAGCCCTGTTATCAGTTCTCCTTAATAAATGTTAGTGAACATGCCTAATTAATAACCCAGATCCTCATTAGAAATTCATTCAAGTGTTTTCTGAACTGATAGGGATTTTGTGGAACTTTAATTTTGATCCAGCAAACAATGCTGTATGTAGAATTTCAAATGTGTAGATGTAAAACATCTAACAGGCACAGAGAATTGATTATGTGACTAAATGTAAAAATGCAGATGTAATTTAATATATCAAAATATATTACATTTTCTAAGTCAATATGTGTGATATTATATATAATTTTGTGTAATATAGAGCAGATAGTCAAATCTTTTAATCTCTATCTCTATCTCCTTCATCTCCCTATCTCTATCAATCTGTCCAGTAAATCACAAAGTAGCATAAAAGCTTCTACATGATTTGAACTCACTCCTGCCTACTTCTTCGGGTGTATGACTCTCTACTGTTTCTTGTACTGGGGGCACCAGTCACATAGCAGCCTAGCTTCTAGCATTCAAAACTATTTGCTTTTCACAAATGTAGTTGCCGTTTCAGAACTTGAAGGCTTTACTTGTGCTCCTCCCTCTACTTCGAATGCCTCCTTACCACCTGCCAAGCACCTTATCATACTTCAAACATCATTGACTGTAAAAGAAAGCCACTGTTGTCAATACTTTACATTGGGGCCATTGTGATGTGACAGCCATAATGGGGGTAAAAGTTTTCAATTGTATTTGTTGCTCACATTAAGGAGATTACAGCATGTGAAAACAAAACTGACTGTGAATACAATACAATTTTGCAAATGTATTATCTGAAGACTGGGGCTACAGATTTATCATTCTGTATTATTCTAAAATACATATTATTTTAGCATGGGGTCCCCATGATAATAGATGGAGCAAAAATCTATAAATTGCTTCTCATATTTATCTTCCAGGCCAATGAAGTGGTGAAAAATAAAATGGTGAACTACTCAAATGGTGAAAAATACATTTTTAAAAATAAAAAAGGTGTTATAGAAAAATTTTAGTCTTCTCAACAATGTTATTGATGCAATTACTACTTTAAATAAAATCACTGAAATATTTAATTGAAAAAAATTATCTTCAAGACTGCTAAAGTAGTTATCACAAACTACTATGATACAAATAAACTTTTCCCTGAAATGTGTTATTTGGTAATTTATTTTTAACAAATCTTACACGTGTGTCTACAGAAAAAAGTTTCTGCTTTGAATTAAAACTAATTTAAGCTTATTTAAAGAACAAATCTAGGACATAATATTTAATAGACTTAGCTCTAATACAACATAAATTCCAACAACTGAAAAGATGGAAATTACAAAATGTACTAAGGATTCAAACAATGCCAAATCAAGGTGAAGACCAGACTAGATTAGAGAAAGTTATATTAAAAGAGTATTATTTTGATTTAATAGAGTTTCTTTGTACTTTTAGATTTTGTTATAAAACTTATTTTTATAGAAGCTTTTTACTTCAGCAAAATCTTTTTTTAAATTAGTAAATAAAGATATCAATAGGTACCACAAAATAAACTCTCTCTGTTATATTGAGAGGACTATCTTAGCTCAAATACAGAATATACTAGTGGTTAGGCTATCTTCTATCAAGATTTCTGAAAATTTTATTAAAAACATAATATATGAACATATACTCCCTAAAAATGTAAACATTTCAGAAGACAACCGATTAAAAAGTAAAATTTCTCTTTCAACTCCCACTTCCACTACTGACTTCACTACCCTCTCTCCAAGTAATTGCTAGTGTTAGCTTGAAGGCATCCTTGCAGAATTATTTATGGTATTTAAGTTATGTAAATATCTGTGTATATTTCTCTCATGTTATTCTGTAACCTGCTTTTGTCTCAAAATATATTAAAGATTTACTTTGTTTTTAGATGTGCACATATGTACTAATAAATTTTGCTTGAAAAGCTGTTGAGTATGCCCACAGCATAGATGTTCCAGTAGTTATCTACTTATTTAACATCCGTCTATTGAAGAAATTTAGCTTATTTCCTAACTTTAATTGTTTTGAGCAATTTTATTGTATTTTATTGTTATGCTTTCCATCTCCCAACATGGTGTACAAAGAATAGCCCAAGGGAGACAATTAAAATATTTGATAACATGTTATTAACATGTTCTTGAATGCATCCATGATCTGCCAATAAAGTAAGTGATATAACGCTGAGGCCACAATTGGAGATTAATCTGAAAACATGGACTTCATGCTTGTGTCCCCCCAGAATTCATATATTGAAACACTGATCCACAGTGTGATAGTATTTGGAGATGGGACATTGGGGAAGTAATTAGGTCATGAGGGTGGGGACCTCATGATGGGATTAGTGCCCTTATAAGAAGGGAAACCAGAGAGCTTTATTTCTCTCTCTCTCTTTCGCTCTCTCCACAGTGTAAGGATATAGTAAGAGAGTGTCCACCTGCAAACCATGAAGTGGGTTCTCACCAGGAACTGAACTGGTCAGGACCTTGATCTTGGACTTTCCAGCTTCCAGAATTGTGAGAAATAAATTTCTGTTGTTTAAACCACCCAGTTCATGGTATTTTTATTATAGCAACCCAAGCTAAGACATCTGGCTTGTGGCTTGTGAGGATTTTCCAACGATGAATTTGAGTATCTACAGAAGACAAAATCTAGGACCTTCTCTAGGTGAGTGGCCTATTGGAGATACAATATAAAGCTGGGAACCTAATGGGCACATATGCCCTTATTCATAAAGGTAAACTGGCCAGAAACTGTCAGTGCTCCCAGGCAAATGCAAACAAACAAAAATATCCCGTTTTCATCCTGAAATTAGAAAAATAAATAAATAAATAAAAATTTAAAGAAAAAAATGAGCATCTTAGAATTTCAGTTCTGCAAGGAACTTGGAAGTCACCACTCTGTCCTAACAAGTAAAAAGCTGAACAGATTGAAAAATAAACTTTTCTTGCATTTCTCTACACCAGCAAAAGACAAGTAGGAAACAAAATTCTAACAAATAGATATAAAAACTGGCAATGCAGTGTGAGTACAGACTTCTTACAAAATGGAAGGAGCAACGGCTTGTACATTAGCAATGATCGCCTCAGCAGATGCTCCAGCCGCCTCAACAGCGTGGCAATCACGGATTCTGGGGGACACCATTTTCCCTGTTCTCTTCCACACATAGGGTGTTTAGCAGCTGTTAGACTAACTAAACTTTAGGATACTTCCCCTTCCCATCTTTGCTCTTTTGTCCTTCTCTTTTCGTAACCATTACCTGTATTAAATTTCTTTTGTTTGAAAATACCTCAGTAGTTTCTGAGCACACTGACTGATACAGCTTCTTCATATCTTTGAAAACCAAGATATTTACAGATTCAGGAAACTTAGTGTTTTTCTGATGTACTTTAGCATCTTTCTTGGTCAGCTTTAGTCTGAAATAGTATGCAAATAAGTTGTTTTAGTGGTAAGCGTATTTGTCTCATATTCAACATCAATCTGATCTTCCTGTATCAAATAGATAAGTTCAGACGAAAAGAAACAACTTGAAGAGCAGTGACTTACTGTCTCAGAGAAATGCAGATTCTCTAAACCAGATATATTCTAGATTTAGTAAAGTCAATTGCAATGTGGACCTAAATGTGTGTATGTTTAAATATATATATACAGTTATATGTATATATGTATATATTTCGTATGCATGCATTCATCCATGTTATCTGTATATGTGTATATATTTAGCACTTGTCCTTTAAATATTTTAAGTTATATTCATGTAAATTTTCATATGAACTCTACTTAAAAAGATAATAACTATTTAACTCTAAGGGGAAAGCCTATATTATCTTTCCTTATTCCTTTCTTTCTTGAATGAGATGAAAACTCATGGATTTTTTTAAGAAAGTTGGAAGACTAGATTATTTCAACATTTCTGTGTCAAGTCATTTGAATATATACATCAAGACATTTTAGCTTCCTATTCAAATCCCCAATTTTTAATTCTCAATAAGAACAGTTTCAGCTTTGAGGCTAACTAAAGGTGTAAAAAAGTCCTTTGTCAAGAATAAAAAGAAGATTACCTCATCAACTAACTATAAAATAACAGAATTAATTTAACCCAGACAATGGGGACAGTTTTTGGAACAAAGTGGTAATGAACTTATAAAAGTGTAGAAAATAAAATAGCTTTAAAAAATTGTCACAGAAATGGAGGTGGATGGAAAGGAATGAATCAATTTTATTTTTTAATCACTTCTTATTTTCTGCTGAATGCTTTACCTCACAAAGACAAATAAGTGAGGGTCAGTGACTTCCTCAATTTTTACTAATACAATAACATTTTCAACTAGGTTGATACATCTGGAAACAACGATGGGTTTAAAACACTTAGACAATAAATTTACCAATTTGAAATTAAATTATGAGCATTGAACATAAAGTTCCTTTTTTTATAAGACTTTTTTTTTTTGGTGAGGAACATTGGCCCTGAACTAACATCTGTTGCCAATCTTCCTCTTTTTGCTTGAGGAAGATTGTCCCTGAGCTAACATCTGTGCCAATCTTCCTCTATTTTCTATATGGGATGTTGCCACAGCACGGCTTGATGAGTGGTGTGTAGGTCTGCACCCGGGATCTGAACCTGTGAACCCCAGGCCACCAATGTGGAATGTGCAAATTTAACCACTACACCACCAGACTGGCCCCTAAGACTTAATTTTTTTAGACCAGTATTAGGATCACAGTATTAAGATCACAGGGGAAGGTACAGAGATTTCCCATGTACCCCATGTGTCCCACACATGTATAGCCTCTCACATTATCAACATCTTCCACCAGAGTGGTATATTTGTTCCAATTGATGAACCCACATCAACACATCATAATAACCCAAAGTCCATAGTTTACATTAGGGTTCACTCTTGGTGTTATACATTCTATGGGTTTGGACAATGTATCCATGTATGCCATGTATCCATCATTCTGGTACCATAAAGAGTATTTTCACTGCCCTAAAAATCCTCTGTGCTCTACCTATTCATTCCTCTCCTACCCCCAACCCCTGATCTTTTTACTGTCTCCATAGTTTTGCCTTTTCCAGAATGTCATATAGCTGGAATCAGAGTATGTAGCCTTTTCAGGCTGGCTTCTTTCACTTAGTAATATGCATCTAAGGTTCTTCCATGTCTTTTCATGATTTGATAACTCATTTCATTTTAGTGTTCAATAATATTCCATTGTCTGGGTATACCATAGTTTATTTATCCATTCACCTACTGAATGACATCTTGGTTGCTTCCAAGTTTTGACAATTATGAATAAAACTGCTATAAACATCGGTCTGCAGGTTTTTGTGTGGACATACATTTTCAATTCCTTTCGGTAAATACCAAGGAGCGTGATTGCTGGATTATACGGTAAGAGTATGTTTCATTTTGTAAGAAACTGCCAAACTGTCTTCCAGAGTGGCTGTACTATTTTGCATTCTACCAGCAAAGAAAGAGAGTTCCTGTTCCTCCACATCCTTGTCAGCACTTGATGTTGTCAGTATTCTGGATTTTGCCCATTCTAATAGGTGTGAATGATATCTCATTGTCATTTGAATTTTCATTCACCTGAGACATATGATGTGGGATATTTTCATAAGCTTATTTGCCATCTGTGTATCTTCTTTGGTGAGGTGACTGTTAAAGTCTTTAGCCTAATCAAATTGGTCATTTCCTTATTGTTGAGTTTTAAGGGTTCTTTGTATATTCTAGACAATAGTCCTTTATCAGCTATGTCTTTCACAAATATTTTCTCCCAGTCTGTGGCTTATTTTCTCATCCTCTTGACATTGTCTTTTACAGAGGAGAAGTTTTTAATTTTAATGAAATCCAGCTTATCAATTCTTTATTTCATAGATAGTGCCTTTGGTGTTATAACTCAAAAGTCATTGCCATAACCAAGGTCATCCAGGTTTTCTCCTATGTTATCTTCTAGGAATTTTATAGTTTTGCATTTAACATTTAGGTCTATGATCCATTCTGAGTTAATTCTTATGAATGATATAAGGCCTGTCTAAATTCATTTTTTTGCACATGGATGTTCAGTTGTTCCAGCACCATTTGTTGAAAAGATTATCTTTATTCCATTGTATTGCCTTTGCTCCTTTGTTGAAGATCAGTTGACTGTATTTATGCAGGACTATTTCTGGGCTTTCTATTCTGTTCCATTGATTTGTTTGTCTAGTCTTTCACCAAAACCACAGTGTCTAGATTCTCGTAGCTTTGTAGTAAATCTTGAAGTCAGGTAGCATCAGTTCTCCAACTTTGTTCTTCTCCTTCAATGCTCTGTTACTTATTCTGGCTCTTTTGCCACTCCACATAAACTTTAGAATCAGTTTGTCAATATCCACAAAAGAACTTGCTGGATTTTGATTGGGATTGCATTGATTCTATAGACAAGTAGGGAAGAACTGACATCTTGACAATATTGAGTCTTCCTAGCCATGAACTTGGAATATCTCTCCATTTATTTAGTTCTTTGATTTCTTTCATTAGAGTTTTGTAGTTTTCCTTATATAGGTCTTAAATATATTTTGTTAGATTTATACCTACGTATTTCATTTTTGGGGGTGCTAATGTAAATGGCAATGTGTTTTTAATTTCAAACTCTACCGTGTTCATTGGTGGTATACAGGAAAGTGATTGACTTTTGTATGTTAACCTCATATCCTGCAACTTTGCTATCATTGGTTATTAGTTCTAGGAATTGTTGTTGTTGTTAATTTTTTCAAATTTTCTACGTAAATGATCATGTCATCTGTGAACAAAGACAACTTTATAGTTTTCCTTCCCAATCTGTATATCTTTTAATTCCTTTACTTGTCTTACTGCATTAACTAGAACTTCCAGTACAATGTTGAAAAGGAGTGGTGAGAGAGAACATCCTTGCCTTGTATCTGATCTTAGTGGGAAAGCTTCAAGTTTCTCACCGATAAGTATGATGTCAGCTGTAGGTTTTTTGTAAATACTCTTTATCAAGTTTAAAGCTCCTTTTGTAATCTCCTTAAAACTAAGATAATGGTTTAATTTACGTGTAAGAGGTTTTTTAATTTTGTTTGGCCTTTAAAAGATTTCAAAAATTTCAAAAGCCTAGAATTCACATCATTTGAATTTTTATTTGTTAATTTAATATGATTTCTTTCCTCTAGAAGTCTACTGAATTCACATTATTTTAATTTTAGGGAAGCCTTGAAGAAGATTAAAATTAAATAAACTAAGAGAAGCCATTATTTAATTTAGAAAAAGCAATGGGCTTATATTGAATATCTTTTGTAGATCCTGGAGTCCTGTAGAATAAGCACAGCCTCAGGTCAGGAAAAAAAAAGATTTTTATTCACTCTTAGATCAAGGATGTTCACTACAGTCAAGATGGACCTGCATTATCTTAGAAGTTAAGGTGTTGGTGGAGTGTGATGCCAAAGGCTGACTCTAGAGCCAATGGGCATGTTTTCAGACACTTGACCCATCATTTACTAGCTATGTGACTCTGGGAAAATTATTTAATTCTCTGAGTGCCTCATCTTGTTATTACCTAAGTGGAATAATATCTATTTCAAAAGGTCATTGTAAGGATTAAATGAGTTAATACACATAGTTCTCAAAACAATGTCTGTAACACAGCATATATTATAATGAGTATTCCTATTGTTATTAAGTGATGGGAAATGAAGAAATGTATCTGCATAAGTAATTCAAGTAAATCATCAAATCACATAATTTTTCAGACTCTGCAAACTCATGTAAATGTCATTATGAATATAAAAATTATATCATTTCAAAGTGTTACATTGATTGGCTAAAAAACCCAACTTGCATGTCTGTGAAGGGGGTGGGGGGAGAAACTGTATATGAATTTAACCAGCTATCAACTCATTTATTTTTTCTGCCCTTGGCAGACACAAAGAAATGACTAATTTGAATATTAATTGATTTGTCTAAACCTGTTACCAGCAATAAATAAACAAACTAGACCAGGATCATTCCATTTATGTGGATAATCTACAATCTCCCTTCAGGAAAATTAATGAACTATTTAGGAAAGAGAAAGAAAATAGAAGCATTGACCCCTGTTCCCAAAGCGAAGCATGTGTTGAATATATTTTCCTCAGCTTCATTTTACAGTGTATCTGCTTCTATAGCTGGACATTTCTTTTATGAGGTACAATAGGAGGTTAATGGATCAAATGAGCAGATGGTAATATTCTGGAAAATAATGATAATATTTATACCACTGCCAGAGTCTCAACCCTGCTGAGTGATATGGTAACCCAGCAGTGGGGAATTATTCCTGGGGGTACACAGACAATCTGTAGTGTTGCTTCCATTAAGTGGCTGAGTGATCAGCTGCTACACACACATAGACACACAACTTACACAAGAACACATTGTGTAAAATACTCTATTAAAAACAATTATTCCAAAGAATGCCTAGGGAGCATTAATTCTTCAAGTCCACAAATGTCAGGAGTGTCAACTCCATGCTGAGCAATATTGCATATTACTTCTCAAATATCTTATGCTTAAAATTTGACATTCATAAAATATTCTTGGGTATTATGTGGACAATTAAAAACACGTTGTGTACTTATTTGCTGTGCATAACATAGCTATACAGAAAAATCATTATTTCAAAAATATTGCTTAATATAAGGTGAAAGTAGGTATTTAAGTTTAAAAGAAAAATGACGTGGGGGAAGATTGGACAAGTTCATTTAGATGCACTCCTTCCTAAAACACCAATAAAATAACAGTAAATAGATGTTTTAAAAGAAAAAACCTGCAAGGACAAAAGGAAGTGAAGAGGGGACAAGAGCAACATAATTTTCATAGTTTGAAATCAAAAGGACTGCAGTAAGCTTGCTTACCCATTCCTGGAAAAGCTGAATCTGGAAGCAGCACTGAGGAAGCTAAGAAGCAACCACTTTTCCCTACAGAACTCCCACAACTTAGGAGTTGATAGTATGGGAACTTCTAGAGGAGAGAGTGACAGTGGAAAAAAACTAAAGAATGTATTGTAATTTTGCTCAAGAAGAACTTTGATTCTTTCTTATACTTTGCATAGCCAGGCAACTGCTAATGCCCCACCCCTGCAGAAGACTGGAGAATTTGTGTCCAAAAAGAGTAAATAAATATATCTATGAACAGTGAGGCAGAGATACTTTAGTAAAAACAGGGAATACGTAAAAATGTCCATATGAATGTTGAGATTGCAAAAGACTGGAAGATTCTTCTTTGGTGATTCCAACCCACCAGACTAAAGGTAATGGTCTTGGGAATTCCCTAATAAAATGGCCCAGCCAACCCACATTTGAAAATTATCATCTGCATATAAGAATTTCCAACCATCTCTGATACTACACTCTTAAGTCTGAGCAGATAAGGAAGGATAGTCAGATATTTGAGGAAAAAACCTCTAATATGCAAAACAGAAAACCAACACACACACACACACACACACACACACACACAAACAAAACAAATTTGGGGGAAACAGAGGTGATGCTGGAGAAGAAAACTTCAAAAATATTGTTAATATCCTCAGAGAGAGAATAGGAAATATTTTATTCAGGAATCAAGAACTGATGATATAAAAAGAACATTCAAAGAACAAAAATAGACTTTTAAAAATTAAAACATATGTTAATAGAAATTAAAACCTCAAAGAAAAGTTGAAATATGAAGGTAAGGATAACTCCCAGAACATAGAACAAAGATGGAAAAATAAAAATATGAAAGAAAATATAAGATGTTTAGAGAATATTTGAATAACAACAGTTCAGAAAGAAAAATTGAGTTAAATCAGGATGGGAGAAAAATGTCAACACACAGAATACAAAAATGTTTTCAGAAATGAAGAACTTAGAATTTCCAGATTTAAAGGGCCACCACTTTTCCAGAGCACACATACAACAATGTGAATAAAAGATCAAGATCCTAAAATCTTCCACAAGAAAAAAGAAAGTATTTAAGTGATCAAGAACCAGAACTGCATCAGATTTCTTATTAGAAGCACAGAAGCCAGAATACAATGGAGCACTGCCTTCAAAATTCTAGAGATAAATTGTTTGCAACCCAGAATTTTATATTCAACCAAACTATCAATCAAGTATGATGTAGAAAAAGTTATGTTCAGATATACGTCGTTGGAAAAAATTTACGTCACATGCACTCTTTGCCACAAAGATACTGGAAGTTGTTTTCCACAAAAACAAGGAAGTAAACCAAAATGGGAAAAGCTCAGGATCCCAGAAACAGGAGATCCATCACTAGAGAGATATAAGGGAGATCCTCAAAATGATGGTGACGAGAGAGCCCATGATAACAGCTCTCAGTAAAGAGCAAGCAGTATAGAATGAAGCAGTAGAAAAACTCGGGAAAAGATGTCTTAAACAAGATGAAATTAATATAGAGTTCAATAGGTGTAAACATACTGAGAAGAGAGTTCCTAAGTGGGTGGCTTTTGGGAGCTGAATTAGTGGTATATAGATTAGTAAGCAAGTGGGGAAAAAAACCCACAATTATTAACTCCAGGAAAAGTAAATGATTGTACATAAAAAGGAAAGCATGGTCCAGTCCCAGTGACCTAGTGATGAAGTTTGGCATGCTCTGCTTCAGCAGCCCAGGTTCAGTTCCTGGGCACAGACCTACACCACTCATCTGTCAATGGCCATACTGTGTTGGTGGCTTACATACAAAAAGAGGAAGACTGGCAGTGGATGTTAGCTTAGGACAAATCTTCCTTACCAAAAAATAATATAAACACTAAATATAGATCTAATCCAAAGATAGATCTAATCCAAATCATGTGATATCTATATTACTGGAGAGATGAGAAGTGGGCCCCTGTATGAAAGAGGTAGGATGGAAAAGAGAATTAAATCTTCACTTTCCAGAATGAACGGGTTATACGTAATACTAAAATAAAAAAAAATAAGCAGAAATATAAGGATGTTGTTGAGTGAAATAGAAGTAAAAACAAAAGAACTAAAAGAGTTGAAAGTGGTTGCCCCAAGAGGAATAGGAAATTTACATGTGTATTCAAAAAAGGATTGTTCTTTTCCTATTGCTGCTTCTTGTTTTCAGTTTTAGGGATTATCTATAGACTTTTAGAATTTTTTTCCTTTAAACTATGTAGGTATATATTTTTGACAAAAGTGACAATAATAATAGAGATGGTACAGGGATATGTCAAAAATCATAAACACAATACATATATGGCTGAAGTGGGGTTACACATAGAGCCCATAAAACAATCAATTAGATGTGGGCCATAAGAGAGTTACCATCTGCAATACTGGTATCAGAGTATTGAGATTATACATTTACCTGGGGCCTACTGGAAGACTCCTTGAGGGACATGGAGTGTGAGATGAGCCTTCAAGAGTATTTACCATCTTGGCTGGGAGAGAGGGGCTTCAGGCTTTCTTTTTCAGAGAAAATGGCAATTAAAAAAGAAAGAAAGGGGGGCTGTTCCAGTGGCACAGTGGTTAAGTTCGCACGCTCTGCTTTGGCGGCCCTGGATTCGTGGGTTTGGATCCTGGGCGTGAACCTACATACCACTCATCAAGCCATGCTGTGGAGGCATCCCACATACAAAATAGAGGAAGACTGGCACAGATGTTAGCTCAGAGACAATTTTCCTCACCAAAAAAAAAGAAAAATGTAGGAGTACCATGAAGCAAAAGAGAGCACATGGAAGAGAGTCACAGGTTTGGAGAAAAGATGGAAGGAAAGGGAAGACTAGAAGAGATATTGAGTCAGTTTTGTAAGGATTGAATATGAGATGCCTGGGAACTTCCAGGTAGAGACGTTTAGCGGAGTCAGTGGTGTGAGAGTGGAATTCTGGAGAGAAGTCAGATTTGGTGATAAACATTGAGTTATTCACTTGGAATATTATTTTACCTTCCATCTTTCCCTCCTCCCCCATTCTTTTTCTTTTTTCCAACAAGTACTATTTATTGAACATCTAGATATAATAAGACTAAGATCCCTGCACTTACAAACCTTTCATTCTTATAGGCTGATGCTAAGGAAATAGGTAAGATCATTGAAAGAAGGGAATGTCTCAAGGAAAAAGGAATATGATGTTGATGACATTGACAATGATGCTAATATTTCTACAGTGCCGGTCTTGGTTTAAAGCACTTTTCCTCCTTAACACTCACAAGTGATCTACAGACCAGCAGCATTCATATCTCCTGGGAGCTTGTTAGAAATCCAGACTCTGAGGCCCCTCAACTACTGAAACAGAATCTGCATTTTATCAAGATTCCCATTTGATCTGTATGCATGTTATGGTATGAGAAACACTGCTTTACACATTTTCACTCAGAAAATCTTCATAAACCCTATGAGGTAAACACTATTTTTAGACCCATCCGAAAGATGAAGAAACTGAGGCAGAGAGGGTTTAAGGGACTTGCCCAAGGTCACACAGCTAGTAAGTGGCCAAGCTGGGATTTGACGCCATGCCACCCAGATTGGGCATCTACGCTCAGAATCACTATGCAGTACTATCCCTCAATGAGCACTGAATTTTGGCAAAATAAACTTTATATTTACAGGATAGGAGTAGAAGGGAAAGTACTCTAAATGAGAGTCAGGAAAGATTTAGGAAGAAAACAGCTAACAGAAGTGTTTAGGAATCAAAGATTTAAATTTATAAAGGAAAATGTCACATGCCGCATGGAAGTCAAAAAAAGATGAAGTCAAGGCCATTGGAGTTGCCAGTTAGGAGATTATTAGTGATGTTTGAGAGTGGGATGCAGGTGGAAGCCTGGCCGCAAAGCAAAGGGGTGGCACTGCAGTGGAAGTGATGAGCGCAGACCTCTCATTCAAAAGCAGGACCCAGAGAGAGCCACCAGTCTCAACAGCAATAGAAGCAACTGACAAAGCATGGAGAATCAGCCCTCCCGAATGTGGACGTCTTCCCTCACTTGGAGGATTAACGCCCAACCCCCTAAGGTTCACTACTCTTTCTGAGACCATTTCAGAACTGAATTTTCTCTCTCCACTTTACATATACAAATGTCAAGCTAAACATCTGAGTCAAAGAGATTTTTATTGGTGTTGAAGTATTGCATGGATTGAACGAAAGAGGGAAATATAATCTGCTTCTGTCACAAATCCACCTTGGTAAATGTGTGTGGAAAATATGTTTTCAGCAACTTTCTGATCCATTTAAACTTCAAAATACTTTATATTATACCTACTCTACACATTTCTGCCCTTTTCCTGCCTACAAATTTTTATATGTTTCTCGTTTAAGTAAAAACTCAGATGAAAATGATTGTGAGCAGCCTTCTGTCATTGTGCTCTCTCTCCTCAGGTTAATTTACCAGGTATGTGTGCAACAGTACAATTCTGATTTCCTAACATTAATTTTGGAGATTTTACCTTTCTTCTCCTTTACATGTAAACATGCTAATTTCTGAAGAAATTATTTCTGATATCACGGTGTTATATACCAGAAAATTCTTTTTAAATGCTGCTTTCAGACTGTGAAGAGCAAAGTCACAAAGAAGCCTGCTAATATTATTTCATTCATTGGCACAAGGAAACAGTAACACAAGGTATTCTGTGGACAGGATGGTGTGTTCTTAAATCCATATTGTCCAACAAAATATCGTTAATATCTATGGACAACGAGAGATTGAGAGTTTAAGCAGTAAATTGGATTAATCATATTAACCCAACATGAAAGACAGATGCATCCTCAAATACTTTATCCTTTGTCTAGTGCTGAAACTGTCAGTGTATCCTTCCGCAGGATCTTCCATGTAGACCAAGGGTGGACAAACTAGGGTCTGTTAGCCAAATCTGGCCTGTCACCTGTTTTTGTAAATACAGTTTTATTGGAACACAACTATACCTATTGCTTAATATATTGTCTGTGGCTGCTTTTGCACTACAATGGCAGATTTGAGTAGTTGAGACAGAGACCCTACGGCGAATAAAGCCTGAGATATTTACTATTGGTCCTTTATAGAAAAAGTTTGCCAACCCCTGGGTAGGCAATATAGAGGGAAACATGGGAGAAAGGGCATAAAGGGTTATCGGCTAAGAGATTTTCTTTGTCTAAAATATGGACTAAACTTTGTAATAAAATAGTTGACTCAGCACGTACATTTATCTCCAATTCCTTCCCAAAGTCCCAATGAAATGATAATAAAGATATACAAAAATAATTCATCCATAATAGCACAAAAAGGGAAATATACAATCAGCAAATGAGAAATTCTGACAAATTTCTGCAAGATAGCAGTTAGATGGGTCTTACTGATGCATAAATCAGACCATAGAAAATAGAAGAGGCTGCAGTGGAGGTGGGCACAATGCTTTCTGGTGGCCTCTCCCAGGGAGCCTGCAGGTACAGGAAGTACAAGCAGACTGGGGGTGGAAATTAGGATAATTAGTTAAAGGACTTACTGTGTACAGCTAGGGCTGGTCAGCCCCTTCAATTTCGTATTCTGTTTAGTTGGCTGCAGCAATGAATCCCATCTTAAGCCTCAGGTGGGGCTTTCTAATGAGACAAATTTGTTTGTAAAGAGTCCATTAGTGTGTATTTGAGGACCAGAGAAAGACGTAAACAAGTATAATGTCACTGGATCAGTGGGGTGAAAAAGGAAGGGCAGCTGGACCAGGAGATGGAAATAAACTCAAGTATGTTTCACCATGTAGGGGATATGGGACATTGTGACTTCTCTGAATCTTTTGAGCACTATCTCTACATTTGATCATCCCCCACATTGTGAATACTGCTTCCTGAGGTACAAGTTTTAAAGCCCTTATTTCCTACCCTCTATTGCAACTAGAATGCAGATATATGACTAGTTCCCCCAATCAATAGTATCTATAAAAAACTTTGATTTGGGTATGACCTATGTGCAGAAGCAGGCTGGGCACAGGGCATCCCTTCTGTTGCTGGGGGTGGCAGAAGAGGTAGGTTGGCTCTAGGGTCCAAGTGGCAGAAGCTCCCTAATTAGGCAAGTTCAATGAGTTTCTGGCAACCGATTTTTTCTCGTAGTTTCTTTTAGAAACTGATCCTCCAACTCTCTCAACAATTGGGTAAGTTATTTTTATCTCTTAATAAATTTCTTCTTGATTAAACAAACTGGAGTGGATTTTTGGCTCTGCACCTAAGAATGGTAACCAATAAACCTCAAAATAAAATGTTCTTTAGCTTGGTAACAGTGGTAGTCCTGGGCCAGCCTATATACTTCCTGTCCACATACACTAAAAGGAAATCTGTACAAGGAGAGGGCCCTTATTCTTATACAGAATCAGCCTTCCCTTTCAGAGCATAAGACTTTGGGGACAACAGTTCCACAACAGTAAAAGAAATGCAGGCCACCTATCTACACTAATCAATGTACTTCTTCATTGGTAAGTATGAATAGTTGACCAAGGTTCACTTAGTATTTGAAGATAATGCACAATTTCAAAGAGAAAGATCAAAGTAGACAATAGAAACACTGACCCAGAGGACACAGAAATAATGTACTTTCTGATGCTTTTTTAAAAATACTATTTATTGGGGCCGCCCGGTGGCGTAGCGGTTTCGTCCGCGCTTGGCAGCCCGGGGTTCGCCGGTTCGGATCCCGGGCGCCCGCCGACGCACTGCATGTCAGCCACGTTGTGGCGGCGTCCCATATAAAGTAGAGGAAGATGGGCACGATGTTAGCCCAGGGCCAGTCTTCCTCAGCAAAAAGAGGAGGATTAGCAACGGATGTTAGCTCAGGGCTGGTCTTCCTCACCAAAAAAAAAAAAAAAAAAAATACTATTTATTTTCCTCTGGGAAACTGGAGGAAATAGTTATCCATAACAAGATAAGTGACCATACAAAAGGATCATTTAGAAAGCAAGAAAGAGATCTTAGAAATTAATAAAATGATTACGATATAAAATGTGGACTAGAGAGACTGAATAACAGAATGGACACAGATGCAGGACATATTAATAATAGGTAACATAAATTCAAGGAAAACCCCTAGAACATGGTCCAAAAAGATAAAGAGATGGGAAATATTTGAGGGACATTAAGAGACATGGAGGATAAGAATGTCCAAACCTAATCTAAAAATTATTCAAAGATAAGAGGACAAAGACAATGGAGGGAGAAAATGAACAAATGGAAGGAAATTTATCTCAAGTCTTCAGAACCAATGAAAAAGTTTCAGGCATATATATTTTGATGATATTTCAGCACTTCACTGAAAGAAGTGCTGAAATATCATCTTCCCCCAAAGAAAAACATGTCATGTACAAAGGAATAGGAATCAAAATGGCATCAAAATTCTTTCTCATCATCAACATTTCCTGTTCAGAAATAAATAGAATAAAAAAGTATCAACTAAGAGTGACATGGAAGAATTCTGAAAATTTACTTTCCACCTCTTCTTTTTAAGCACACACACACACACACACACACAAATAAATAAACTTGAAAATCTATTCCAGCAAACTGAGAGAGGAATCTGAGAGAAAAATCATGGTATCTTAGAAACAATGGAATGACTTTAGGAATGAAGTAAACAACAACAATAAATAATCAAAGAATGGCAGTCAGGATGTTGGGGGGATGTGTAAAGAATGTCTTCAAGAAGAACATAGACTCCATTCCATGCACGTGATAAGAAGATGAAGGCACGTGTTCTCATCAACTACAATAGCAAGACTACTAGAAACGAGGCAAAAACATTTAAAGTCATGTTTTAAATATGAAGCAAACAAATATGGGGTGTCATTTTGAGTAACTGATGGAGTATAAGAATAAGGAATACATGTTAGACACATTCTCTTGGCATCAGACTTTCTAGTTTTCATTTTGATTCTGAAGTGAATAGTATTAATGCAATCAAAATGTAAAAAATGCTATTTATAAAACTCTCAAAGTATAGTATCAACTATGGTAAAGCATTGAAGAATTAATTATAATCATAGAACAAGATGTAAAAGACATAAGTTTTGACATGTTAAGACTAGTGGTAGGAGGGGGAGGAGAAGGAGACAAGGAAGGCAAGGAAGCACACTGACCTCCTTATACCACTTAGTAGGACTGTCCAAGTTTAGGATCAAGAAATAGAAGGTTAAGTATGTTAATTAAAGCCATTAGAAGAATAATATGATTAACAAAATCAGGAGGTAGAGGGGGTATATTAGAATTATAACTGCTAAATTCCTAATTTTTCTTATCAGGAAGTCAACAGAAACTGCATGTTTTAGCTCAAGCTGCTACAATAAAATATACACTGGGTGGCTTAAACAACATATTTCTTTTTCACAGTTCTAGAAGCCGAGAAGTTCAAGATCAAGGTGCCGGCAGATTCAGCTCTTGGTGAAGGCCCTTTTCCTGGCTTGAAGATGGCCACCTTCTCACTGCATCCTCACACGACAGAGAGAGGGGAGTTCTGGCGTCTCTTCCTCTTCTTATAAGGACACTATTCCCAGCATGAGGCCTCCATCCTCACGACCTCATCTAAACCTAATTATCTCCCAAAGGCCCCACCTCCTAACACAAGCACATTGGGGGTTTGGGCTTCAACATATGAATTTTAGGAGGACAGAAACATTCAGTCCACAACACTATACAAAGATGATAAATAAAAAAACAAATTAGTGCATTATTTTAAATGATTGGATTAACCATCAAGGAGGTTCTGGAAAGACTTAAAGACAATTGTCTCTAAGGAGTGGCACTAGAAGTGGAAAAGTCACGAAAGGAAGACGTTTGGAATTTTAATTTTATAACTGTCCATGTTGGAATATTTTTATACTATGTGCATACTTTATTTTATAATTCAAATAAAGCATTGAAGTAAGAGAAAAGCCATATTTGTGACGATAATCAGAACAAGGTTTAGATACTCCAAATTTTAAAAAAATCATCAAAAATAACATGATTAGGATATATGTGACAAATAAAAATATTTTACCTTTGGGCAGCTGACAAATATTTATTAATTTATATGATAATAAATCTCAAAATAATGTTTTATTATCCATTTATTTCTTAGAAAAATATTCTGAAAGTTGACAGGCTCAAGCTATACTAATATGAAGAAAGTAATTACTGGAGTGTTTTGTTGGTTAATAGTCATATCCCATTTCTTCACAATAAAAGTTAAGCTTCTTTTATAAAAGAAGGTAGCTTCCTATTTTCTAGATGATTTGCTCTAGCATCCCCCACCTCATCAATATCCTTAATCCATTCATACCACAACCTTATTCTCAACTATCAGGGCACTCTTATTTTTATTTGCCTCCTTACTCAGCTGAGAGTCCAGACATAATTGTTATATTCACTATCTTGTAAAAACTCCCCATTTCCCTGTGCCTTTCTATTGTCTTCATGGTTTGTCCCCTTTCATTCATCAAAGACTTGGGTTCTGAGTTCTCTCTCTCTCTTTATTCCCCAAATTCTGCCATCAATCTACATATCATAGGCCATGTAAATCTAATATGGCTTCTTTGATCCTTGACTTCCTTATCTCCAATGACTTTCTTCATGTCACCTCAGCCACCCCATGCCCACAGTAAGATCCTGGACTTTCAACACCTGAAACTGTTCAATCTCCAAAGTCATCAGTTCAATCATCTCCATCTCTGACAGCAAACTAGATGCTCTCTTTTTGTCCCTTTTCCCTTCCTGCTGGTTGGAACGGAACACCTTCTTGGATTGTGAAATGGAAGTCAAGTGATGAGAAAACAGAATACCAAACAGAAGGGGTCTAGGCTCCTCATAATAGTAGGAACATTGTACTGGCCTGAACTTCATACCAAGTAATCTGAGAGATAAACTTCATGTGAGCTACTATCATTTTGGGTCTAGGCCCACTGAAATTCGATCCTAATTTGCTAATATCAGTATAAATTCTTGGTCACCAGTTCAAATGGCCACTCAACACTGCTTGGCATTCTTAACACATTTCTCTAATAAGTTGACTCTCTCACACTCCACAACTCTTTGCTGCCTCCAGATATCTGAATCTTCCTTCTTCCCCACCTCCCACCATTTCTCTCTCAGCTCCACACTCATTTCTTGCTTCATACTTCTTAAGGAATATCATTAATATTGCTATCAAATCTATTAACTAACCTAAATCTTTACTTTTTTTTCCCTTTTTCCCTCCAACAACCTTGGAGGAAGTGAAGCTCCTCTAACAAAGACTAATCCCCCAAGGGATGCCCAGATTCTCACCTTTCTGCCACCTCAGTTATCCCCTCCCATTTGCATTTTCAGTCTCTCTCTCTTTCCTAGTTTTCTGAACTCGGGATTTTAAGTTGCCCCAATTATGGTCAACTTAAAAAAAAAAAGAAACTCCTTCCATGCCACCTCCCTTTCTAGCTATTGTTCTGTCTCTCCCCCTCTGTAACACATGCAAACTACTCATAAGCATTACCTGTGCACACTATGACTTCTTTCTCATCTTCCATTAATTAATCAACCCACTTCAAAGACACTTCTTTACACTAAACCTGAGGACATTGCTCTTGATAAGAAAGCAAGCACTTGAAGTTTTCTTTTAAAAGTCATTTAAAACAACCCTTGTGTTAATGCTGATATCAAAAAATGAAGGTCACAAACAGCCTCCAATCAATGGATTTTTTTTTTAATCTTAAACTTACTTGACCTTATGTGACCATACTTTCTCTTGACTATTGTGACAACAAACTGTCTTGGCTTTTCTCCTATCTCTCAGGCCAGTTATTTTCCATTTCCTTCACCACCTTAGCTCCTTTGTATTCAAAAGCTCCAACTTCTTTTCTTTCTCAGTAACTTTGTATATGTTGATCCCCCTCCTCTAAACACTCTTCCCTCTTCTCTTTGCAAGGCAAACTTTTATTCATCCTTCAGCTGTCATTTAAATATTACTGTCTCAAACAGGACTTGTATAAATCCCCAATCTAAAATTGTGTGTTACATTGTCTTTTAAAGTCTCAGTCTTTTGCAATTTTATACTCATTTTTGATATTATTTATGTCAGGACTCACACTCTACCATAAACTATATAATGGCAGGGACCATGTCGGTCTATTCATTGCTCTATTTGAGCACCCTAATACATGAAAGATGGTCTATAATTATTTGTTGGAAGATGAATGAATAACAGGACTGGCAAAATTTTCAGTTACCTCTATTGTAATGCAACTACAGAGAAAGTAGAGGGGGCATACATTAGTTATACTAACATTTGATTCATTTTCCATTGTTTTCTGCATCAAAGATCAACAAATGTGTTTGTGGGGGGAGTATACTGGAACTCCATACTTTCTGCTCGATTTTTCTGTACACCTAAAATTGCTCTAAAAACAAAGTCTATTAATCAAAGAAATGTATAGGAAGGTACCAAAGCTTAGCAGTGAAGAGCATGGGCTATAAGTCAGTCTGCCTGTTCAAATGCCAGCTCTGTTATTTAGGAGCTGTGTGACTTTGGGCAAGTCCCTTAAGCTCTCCCTTAAGGTAGGATTGTTTTTGTTTGTATTGTTTTGTTTTGTTTTAACATTTTGGTCACTGCTGTATCCACAGCACCTAGAACAATGCCTGGCATGTAGTATAAACTCAATAAATAATTGCCAAATATGTGAATGAACAGACTTTTTCAAAAACCAACAAACGAGCCTCAAACTTTACAATACGATTTAGTGGCAAAATTGAGAGTTCTCTGTTTATACAACCCACATCATTTATTCATTTGCCAGATTAACAGCCAGACTCTGCAGCATCAGTACCAAATGCTTAGAGGTTTAAGATTTTCTCCAATTCATGTTTCTCAATGTTTCAAATCTTTTCCTCCCTAAACCCAACAATGCAGGTTTCCCCATCCACCTTAGAGTTTCCATCAAAAAACTACTTCTTGTGAGTAAAAATGGAAAGTTATCCTTCATGAGAAGGAGCCACTTAGACCTAGTTTCCAACTTGCAGAAATCCTTGGTACCCCCCCCAACTTAAAATGTCTCAGGGAGACAGTCTACTGCTATTGTCTAATAATATCATGTGAATGACTCTCAGGAGTGCAGAGAAAAATAATTAATGTCTCTCTCTGGAAATTAGAAGGAATAGGATAGCTAATATGCCGGAGATTGCCAAGACCAAAAGCATGTTTCAAAAAACTTGGCAAAGGAATAAAAGTTGGCAAAGGAATCAAAACATTCTTACTATGCAGGTTGGGATCATGTTGAATTCATGTCAACAAATCATAGTTCTCTAAGGCCCAGCTCAGCAAATTTATGTTGTTTAAGAAAGAAGAGCAATGTGCTATAGATGGTACAGTTATATTAAATGCCTTAAACTTCATGCAGCACATGGTAAACATTTATCCTGGTATTTCAAAGTTGAACAAAGATTTTTCAAGATTCTACTTCTAAAATATACATAAATCAAACTGCCAGAGGGAGATACATTTCATCCTATTTAAAATTTTAACCCCTGTGAAAGGAAAAGAAAATCATTCGGTACAATCATAGTTAGACCATTAAGTGTTAGCCTTGTTTATCAACAACCTCATCATCAACAAATATTTATTGAGTATATACTATGTGCTGGACATTTTGCTAATCTATGAAGACAGGTTTCATTATCTGTACTCAAAGATGATAAAATATGGTTGAAAGGGAGTTAGCACTTCTCTGTCTGTTTATTCAGTCAGTCAGTCAGTCACGTAGTCATCTGTCTTTCATTCATTCTATGGTCTCCCCTATTTGCCAAACATTTTCCCAGTGCCTGGCATATAGAAGTGAACAAAATGGATATGGTCTCAGCCTTCATGGGGCGGGTCACTCTACTGGGTATTTTACAAATAGTACCTCACTTAATTTAAACCTCAAAGTTATGACTACCAAGAAACGAGTTTCCTCCATGGCAAAGACAGTTTGGTGCTCACCAAATATCCACATTTTCTAGCCTCCCTTGCAGGTAGGTTGGGCTATGTGATGATTTTAGACAATAGACGGTGATAAGAAGTAACAAGTGTCACTTCCAGCCAAGACTATTAAAGCTGATGTGCCTCCTCCATCTCTAATCACCCATTCACTTGTGCCCATGAAGGCTGCATGCTCAGGTGGTTCTGCCACAAGATGGAAGCCGCCTGGAGCCTTGAGTCACTGAATGGAAAAGAGCTTCCTTGGAGAAATCACTGGATCTGCATCGTAATTTGATGAACAGGAAAAAGCATGTATTGCGTTAAGCCACTGAGATTTGTGTTTGTTCATTACTACGCAAAGCCTGACTAATACATCTTCATCCTTCATAATCATGATTCCCAAGGTAATCAAGATAGAGGCTGTTTGGCTCATGAATCCTCAGGGATTTTATTGGTGATCCGTCATCTCTAATGTCAAAGAAGTCCAGTAATGTCAACTGGTCAAAGTCTGGGCAGTGAAGAAAGTTTATCATGAGAAATAGCTGCTTATCTGAGGAGTTTCTGATTCTCCCATGTCCCACAGCTTTATCTCATAATTTAGCATCCCAAATTGTCCATAACCATAACTCTTGTCTCTTCATACCATATGTCAAATTCCCAAATTTATATACCAAATGAGATAAAGCAACAATTCTTCACTTTTTCCATCTCTAAACTATTTTTACAAAAAGTTAAAACAGGTTCAGGATCTACAGTCAAACTTGTTTATCAGAGATATTTTGACTCTAATTAACTAAGGAGACAAGATGAAATGAAAGCCAATATGTACCTGTTTGATCATCCAAAGCCATATCAGCTTATATATCAGAAAATTAGCAAATAGAAAATTTACATAAGTCTGAGACCTACTTATAATGAATATCATGTCTCTATATGATTATTCATATTGTAATTTCACATTCAAAATACATTTTTGAAGTATGCCACATTGTTTCACATTTTACAGATAAGGAAACTGAAGCTCAAAGAGGTATTATCTAACTGGTGAATAAATACAAACCAAGGTTTATCTGGTTCTTTTTCCATTGTTTCATGTAATACTGAGAAGATAAAAGCAATATGAGGGGAAATGAAATACATCTGACACTGTTGACTGACAAGCAGCTATTCACAAACTCATTTCTCTGCATCCACTAAAGGGATGAAAAAGCTAACTACTCACTTCCCCAGACACCCTAGCAGCTATCAGTGGCCAGATGACACATTGTTGTCCAGTGAAACATAGCAAACGATTGGTAGAGATGTTGAAGAAAGTTCTGCTTTCCTAATGCATGGAATAGGAGCAGCTGGTGAAGCCATTTTCCCTTCTTCCTGCCCTGAGCCCAGATGTGATGCCTGAAGATAGAGCAGCCATCTCGCCATCTTTAGTGCCAAGACACTAAAGACAGATAGCTACTAGATGACATTGTCAATTCTCTGAACCCACCCTGGACTAACTACCCTCAAACTTCCTGTCATGTGAGATTTAAAATAAAAGAAAAAAGAGAGAGAGAGAAAGAAAATGTTTAAAAAAATCCATGTGTATTTACTATATCAGTAATCTTTTGTTATGCAACAAATCATCCCAAAACTTAGTGGTTTCAAACAGCTACCATTTATTAATGTGTGACCAGCAATTTGGGCTGGGTTCAGCTAGTGGTTCTTCTGTTTTCACATATCTCTACAGAATGGATTCCTATCCATCTATTCTACTGTTGGATAATGTGGCTAAGATATGCCAAAGCAAGAGCAAATCCTACTGGCTGGTGGAGTTACTGATCACCAAGGGCCTCTTGGCTCTGTAAGCAATTTTTTTTTATTAGAAAACTTTTTATTCTCCCAGTTTATTGAGGTAATATTGACAAATAAATATTGTGTATATTTAAGGTCAACAACTTGTGTTTTGATACACGTATGTGCACATTATGAAATAATCACCACCATCAAGCTAATAAACATATCCATCACTTTCCATAGTTTCTTTTTTGTATGTGGTGAGAACACTGAAGATCTAGTCTCTTAGCAAATTTCAAGTATATAATACAGTATTGTTAACTACAGTCACATTGCTCTACATTAGATCTCTAGCACTTATTTTCATCTTGCATTACTGAAACTTTACACCCCTTGACCAACATCTCCCTATTTCCCTCTTCCCCCAGCTCCTGGGAACCACCGTTCTACCCTCTGCTTCTATGAATTTGTCTATTTTAGATTCCACATGTAAGTGAGATCATGCAATATTTGTTTTTCTGTGTCTAGCTTATTTCCATAGCATAATGTCCTCTAGGTTCATCCATGTTGTTGCAAATGGCAGGATTTCTTTCTTTTTTAAGACTGAATAATACTCCTATGCTCATTATGGCATTATTCACAATAGCCAAGATATGGAAGCAATCTAAATGTCCATCAATAAACAAGTGGATAAAGAAAATGTCATATATATATATATATATACACACACACACACACACAATGGAATAGTAATAAGCCTTAAAAAAGAAGGAAATCTGTAAGCAGTTTTAAGCTGCCTGTTCATTACAGATAGCTGAGATGAGATAACAACGTGACAATGGCAGATGGAACTTCCCAAGGATTGGGAGGTCAGATACAAACTGGAGTAAATGTGCCAGGAAATGTGAATAACTGTTGAAGAGCAAGGTCTCTGTCACATTAGTAATTAGCAGAAATTATTCCTGCTACCTAATATAAAAACAATATTATAGTATCATTGTTTGTGCACTTAAAAAGAGGTGGATGGAACATCACATGTACATTTCACTAATAGAAATTCTACATTCTAGGACAAAAAAATAAAAATAACAGTGCAGTGGCTGGTTTACTCAATCATTCATTCAACAAGTGTAGGACTCAGAATCAGGTGAGATGAAAGACATCAATTTTCTGTGGCTCAGTTCATGCTAGGTTGTAAGTACCATTCTGAATATGGGAGTCTTAAATCGTGGAGGGTTTTTTAAAGAAAAAAACGTGTTGGTGTGAGATTTTTTGTGTGTGTGTGCTTATTCTCTGACTTAGGGATGACTGTGTAAGATGTAATTCCAATGTGAAAACAAGCTCTGAAATGTAGTTACCACCAAAGTGTTCTAAAATTCCACTTGACTTTACTTAGAATAAAATCTTAAAAGAAACCAATATTCCACATGATGCTCTCTGAGGGGATATTTTGGCAGCCAGGATCTTGTTAGTGCAACTGCCACCACTAATTTTACTTTCTAACTGAAACAAATTTATTTTGGGGAAGGAGGAAAGAAGGAGAAGTAGAGACGAACATGGACAAAGTATCTTGCTGCTAACCTTCTCATAGATTAAAAACATCGAAAAGACAGGGAACGATCACAGGCAAATCTTTCACCATATAAAAAAGAGGGACATCCCACATTTGTCTGACCCAAATGCTAATTTTTAGTCCCTGTGGCAGGGTCTGTGATTGGCTCCTTATGTTTCTACAATCAGAGACACAGTAAGATTCTTATAGTTCCATTTCTTTCACCCAGTTTGTCTTCCTCCCAAGTGCTAGCTTCGCATCTTCTAAGTTCTCTGACAAAGTCAAAGAGCAAGAATAAAAGGTTTCCCAAATGCCTTTGTCTTCTTTTTCTCTCTGAAATCAATGCCACTGTCAGCTTTCCAGACATTGTAGGGTAAGGAGGGATCTTAAATTGTTCTGAAAGTATTTAAATTGGCTGGAAAGACATGTTTGAATGTGTGGTAAATTTCAGACTGACTTTCTAAAGAACTTCCCTTCATAGTCTGACAAGGAGATATTAATGGTTGCCTCTCAGACTTAAACTTCCAAGCTAATACGTTTGAGGTTTAGGAATTCATATGGAATCACAATAAACTCAACCAAAAATGTCTAGGAAGCCAACTAACAGAAAACGGTTTTGAAAATGGCTGTAATTTTCATCAATAGGGTATAACAACTGGTCAGATGGAAAGTCATTTCCCAATACAAGATTTTGGAAAATATCTTTTTTCCAGGACAGTCTGTTCTTCCAAAATAGTTTACCAAAAAGCTATTGAAACTCAGGCATTTGCCTACTGAACATTATGGAAAAATCATCTTTTGTTTAATGTTGTATATAAACATGATACACTTTGAACAATGAAACAGAAAGCAAAAGACTCAAAAACTCTCTATCACAGGGATGATCTATTTCACTGCTCTTAATTCTATTTACAAAGTATTTTAAGAGGGAAGTGGAAGTTGTTGGAACTGCAGCAAACTTTTAAAAAAGAAACATTAAAATAATATAATAGAGTTGTTCTCAAAGCAAGGAAATTATCTCCCCATGAGGAAAAAGAAACAAAATAGTCTTTTCCATTCTTCATCTGATAGAGCTTGATTGAATTAACTCAAACTTCAGATTGAGAGTTTAGATGTTCCTGCTTGAAAACCGAGTAGTTGGTAAATAAATCTAATGGAAAAAAACCTTTGCCAGAAATAAGATGCTCAACTCACCTAGGACTATGCAGAAATACATTTTTTTAAATGCTCAGCAAGTTGAAATGACCTGAAGAGATGGGAATGTTTTCTTTTCTACTCTTTAGATGAAACACAAAAGCAAAGGAGAAAATATCATCCACTTCTACTCACTTACGGAGTATAGGACTATAATGACATTCCTTTCTACCCATCTTTTTGTTTCTCATAGAGTGATGAAAAGTGTGAAGTGTTGCCTAGGTTTGGTGTGACAGCCAAATGAATGTGAACCCTTCCCTTGTGTTTAAATCCCATAAAAAAGGGTTATAGCTCCCAACCATAAACCTGTGTAGGTCTTGGAAGGCTAATTTTTTCATGGAGACAGAAAATGTTCCTTTACCTATACAAGAAAGACAATTTTAAAGAGCATTTCTCAGCTACAAATGATAAATGTGGATAATGGGGAAAGTATTACGAACTCATTACTTTCTACAATTTACTAATTGAATGTATTATAGACTATGAAAATTCTATACACATGATTATTTTTTTTGCCTGTACATAATCAACTAATATCTCTCTCTCCCTCAAATGCATATTAACTGATTGCTACACACATGAACAAACATATACATATATACAAACATAAAACTGACTTTTTCTTCTCACAACCCTGGAATAATATAAGCCTTCTTGCCCAATTTTACTTGATTCTCCTATTTTAAGTATGCAAAATATGGCATTGGCATAAAAGACCAACAAGTTTCATCGCACCTGCCAAACTTCTTCCATTGTTGGTGTCTGTCTGGAGCAAAGAGTTGAGAATTCTGAGGACAAATTTAAGTTCAGCCAAAAAGAGGACTATAATCACCTGGTGATGACCTCTCTGGTAAGTGATGGGTAGCTAAATATTTGCTATCCATTTTAGATGATATCTCTCTAAATGTACTTGCTTTAAGAGACATGGCAATACAGATCTCAGAAGACAAACTAGCAACTAACCAAAGCCGATAGGTGTTGGGTCTGTGGGTGTATTGGTTATGTAATGGTAGGAAGTGGAAAGATGTGGAAAAGCAGGTACATCCTGTTAAGACAATCCAATCTGTAGCTGCATCATTCAGTTAAATATTTATTAGCCCAATTCATCACAATTAAACCTCTTAGATAGGGCACAAATACTTAGCACTGACAAACTCATTGTGATCAATGGAAGCAAGTGCACATTACAGCGTCAATACTCACGAAGAAGCTACGCTTCTCTTTTCTGCAGATAACAAATCCAGGAACCATCTCCAAGACTAATAGGCATTTTAACATCCCAAAGAAGCAACTCTAACAAGGCATCAGGCATGGTCAGCAGGACTCTACATTTCCTACAGAGACTACACTCTCATCAAAGAGCACAACTTCAAGGTTACAGCCTTTTCACAATCCGAATTGACTGTGTCCTATAAAAAGGAGGGAAAGGGCCCCTCCACTGCCTTCTCTTTTCTCTAATGCTGCATAGGGTCCTCCATGTAGAAAGGCGACAACCTTTTAAGGCTTCCTCTGGAGGCCACCCATGTCTAGAAACTCTTAAAGAAGGTTACCTTCTACACCGTTCCCTGGAAGCAATGAATGACAGCGAGAGGGGAAGGTTCATAAAATTCCAAATTTTGTAACTTGATAATGCCATACTTTAAAATCATCAGCTGCTAACAAGCTGCGAGTTTGGTTATCAACATTCAGGAAAATTACAGACTCTGAATTTTATTTGGAATCATAAAGCTATTGAATATTACCGGATCAAAAAACTCAGTGTTTGATAACAGCAGGGAAGGAATTTGTTAGGTTTGCAACTCTAATCCTCATAATAAAGATAATCTGGACAGACTCAAGAGAGTTTGGCATTCAAACTCTGTTTGTCATTCCTTACATTTTCTACAGGAGGGTTTCTGTAGTGTTGGCATGCCTCACTGTACTTAGATTCAAAACTGATAAAATATGGTATGTTTTGAGAGGACAATGGTTATAAAGCAACCAACTTCAGAATGTGGCCCATAGTAGGTATTAAATAAATGGTACTCTCTATTAGTTTATTAATTTCTGTACAAGGGCAGAAGTTAAGTTGGGTATTGGTAGAGCTGCCTAAGTGAGACCTGCCCAATGAGCTATTTACTTCCTTAATCAGGTTTTGATGTTATATAAATTCATGCCAGAAATTAAGTTCAGTTCTTTTGTCATAATCCAATTTTTTAGATTTTTTTTTAAACATCGTATTATTCTTCTTCTCACCTCTGCACCTAGAATAACTTCTCTTTCACTTAGTGAACTTCTACTTGTCCACCATTCACGACTCAATCTAGATCTCACTTCTTCCAAGAAGACTTCTCCTTGCCATCTTCTTCCCATCACTCAGGGTAGGTATCACTTTTTGTTCATATCATCTTGGCCATACCTCCATCATAATATTCATCAAGTCATGTTGTGTTATCATCCTTTGTTTTACTGTTTTCTCCCTACATTCTGGGTTCCTTAAAGGCAGGGACCTTGAATTTACATCTGCGTGCCAGACAGGTAATGAGTGTTTAATAAATGTATACTGGGTAAAAAAAAATGTCAATTCTCTTTTAAACAATATAATCATATTTCTATTTAAGTTGGAACTTTGCTGAACATTCGCTTAACATCATTATCAAGATAAAGAATAAAAGATGAAATCTACTGAGCATTTAATACCTGCCAAGCACTGTGCTGAGAAAGGATTATTTGTAGGATCTCATTAAATCCTCTCAAAAACTCTATACAGAAGGTTCCATCATGACCACTATTTTAAAGAAGGAGAAATTGAGCCTTGGAGAGCAAAGGTAACTTTCCTAAGGATGCAAAATTAGTAAGTGGGAGAGTTATAATTTACACCTAGGTGTTCTGACCTGAAAGTCTTACATTTACTCCCCGAGTCATACTGCCGTCTATAAAATTTCCCAGTTTGTAACTCAGTTCTATTAAAGGTTAACCATAGTGTGTGTTTAAATACATACCTACACACACATACACACACACACACACACACACACACAAATGCAAATAAAATGCTAGAAGATAAATAAATACATAATGATAATTCTACAGATTTCAGCATAAAAAGTCTTTGAGGCAACCATGACTAGTTCCAGGACTTGTGAATTCTGTTAGCCTCTCAAAATCTGAAGTGAGGTGGCAGATGGTAACTGGGAAGGTTTCTGATGATGCTAACTTGCCTCCATTTGATAGGAGGGGGAAACCCACATAGAGATGATCTAAAGGAACTCCAGATGGACTCCAATGTTTTGGGTGAGGAGGCAGATTGATGGCAGATGAAAATTAACTCTGGAAAGGGAGAAATAATACACGTCAGCAAAGCATCAAGTCAACTTTCAGGTGCAGCATTTTGGAATTATTTTTTTTAATCTTAGTATAAAGTCAGTTCACATTATTTCCCTGTCACAGGAGCATAACATGTGAATGCAAGAGAGTAAATATCACAGAAAGATAACTTTTCCCTTGTAGCTTGCATCTGTCAACAGCTGGGCTCTATACTGACCAAATGTTCTATGGAGAAAACAGTCTGGAGTTACTTTGGAGTTACTTTGATGTTGTTTTTCACCGTGAAAAACCAATTTTCAAAAAGCAAACAGGATGTTTGGCAGAATGAGGAAAGGGAGAGAACCTAATACCATGCAGAAGAAATATATTTGATTTTGTTCCCTGTGCCTTAGAACCAGAAGTGAAACAGTCCTAGACTGAAAATAAATAATCTTCTTCTATATAAAGAGCAATATTTGGACCAGAATCCAAGGGCCTTCAAAGAAGTACAGGGGGAGATGTGGTCATACATTTAGACTTTATGAGGTGACAAAAATAATTAATATCTTTTTCTGGGGCCCGCCTGGTGGCTCAGCAGTTTAGTTCACACTTTGGCAGCCCGGGGTTCACGGGTTCGGATCCCAGTTGCCTGCCGACGCACTGCTTGTCAGACATGCTGTGGCGGCGTCCCATATAAAGTAGGGGAAGATGGGCAGGGATGTTAGCCCAGGGCCAGACTTCCTCAGCAAAAAGAGGAGGATTGGCAAAGGATGTTAGCTCAGGGCTGGTCTTCCTCACACACACACACAAAATAATAATATTTTCATTTTTGCTAATAGAAGACACTGAGAAGTACTATTTTAATACTACCATGGGGGTGGGGTGGGGAAGGAAGTTCTGTTTTCTGCGCAGTTTTCTTCTGTCTTCTTATGCAATTTTACAAAGCAAGAACTAGGGTCACAGGGAGGTGATGGCAAGTAAACAAAATATATAAAAGGAAATTTTTCTTCTCCACAGGATATAATCAGTTTGTGGCCTTCAATGTCACTGAAGGTCAGTGTCAAATACCGTAGCTGGAGTTAAAAAGAAGCTGAATATTTTCAGATCAACAGTAATAATGACAATGGGGGTTGCGAAGTGAGCTGTGACCAAACCCCAAGCCAAGGTATGGACAAATAATCTTAGCGGTCTTGAAAGCCCTGGTTTACCATCTATGCATTGCCCCTAAGCTGGAAATCTGACTGGGCTGCGGGCATTACAGGCCAAGAGCAGCCCCACCTGCCTTCATCAGTAGCTTCAGAGGCAGATTGTATCAACTTTAGCATCAAAGAAGTGACAGGGCATGGGACATTTCCATCTTCCTACTAATCCAAAGATGATCTTTGCTTATTGCTGACAGACCTATGAAGAGTGGTATTTCTTACTAGAAAAATTGAACACTAGTTAAAACTGTATAAACCATGAATTGCCCAGGAATATTTTAAATTCTAAATATATTCAGAATTCTAAATAGAATTCAGAATATTCTGAATTCTAAAATGTGTTACAACTCAAAGGTACTTCTTTAAGAAAATGTATGGGGCTTGTTTAACTTTTTACTGTATATCAATTTATGATAAGGTAAAGTTTATCCTTCCTCTTTTAGAAACATAATTATGACACATACATCCCATTTTTCATACGTATGAAAGAGCACTATTTGCTATAGATTTGGGTTTTTTGTTTTGTTTTTTTTTTTTTTGGTGAGGAAGATTAGCCCTGAGCTATTATCTGTTGCCAACCCTCCTCTTTTTGCTGAGGAAGATTGGCCCTGGGCTAACATCCGTGCCCATCTTCCTCTACTTTGTATGTGGGACGCCTGCCACAGCATGGCTTGATATGCAGTGCATAGGTCCACACCCAGGATCCAAACATATGAACCCTGGGCCACAGAAGCAGAGCACATGAACTTAACCACTATGCCACCAGGATGGCCCAGATTTGGGTTTTAATATTAAAAGAAAACTATTTAGAAAGGTGGCTGTGGTGGGTACAATAATGCCCCCTACAAAGATGTCCATGTCCTAATTCCCCAAACTTGTGAATATATTACCTTAAGTGGTAAAGGAGCCTTTGCAGATATGATTAAGTAAAGGATCTTGAGATGCGAAGATTATCCTAGTTTATCTGGGTGAGCCTTATGTAAACACAGGGGTCCTTACAAGAGGGAGGCAGGAGTGTCAGGGGCAGAGAAGTAGATATGATGACAAAAGTAGAGGCAAAAGCGGGGGGGGAGGGAATGAGATTTGAAGATGCTATGCTGCTGGCTCTGAAAATAGAGGAAGGGGACACCTGTCAAGGAATGCAGGCAGCCTCTAGAAGCTGGAAAAGGCAATGAAGTGAATTCTCCCTTAGAGGCTCCAGAAAAATGCAGCCCTGCCAGTATGTTGATTTTAGAACTGCAATCCCCCAGAAATGTAAGATAATAAATTTATGTTGTTTTAAACCACCAAACTTCTGGTAATTTGTTACAGCAGCAATAGGAAACAAATACAGACTTTGGCACCAGAAGTAGGCTGCTGCTATAAAAAACAACTAAAACTGTGGAAGTGGTTTTGAAATTGGGCAATGGGCAGAGGCTGGAAAAATGTTGACGACCATGATAGAAAAAGCCTAGATTACCTTAAACAGACTGTAGGTAAAAATACAGATATTAATGACTCTGCTAGTGAGGACTTAAAGTGTGGAGCACAGTGGAGAAACATATCTTTTCTTAAAGAATATTTAAAATATCATAAACACACTGTTGGTAGAAATGTGAACTTTAAAGGCATTGTTATCAGGGGCTCAGAGGAAACAAGGAACGTGGGGAAACTTGTTATATAGTTCAGGAGATTCTTGTCATATAGTGGCAGAAAGTTTAGCTAAAATGTGCCCTACAAATATGTGGAAAGCAGAACTTCTAAGAGGTAACTTAGGGCACTGAGCTGTGGAGATTTGCAAGCAGTGTTGAAGGTATGGCTTGGTTTCTTTTTGCTTTTTATAGTAAAATGTAAGCAGAAACAGAAAATTTGAGGAAAGAAATCTTAAGCAACAAAACAAAACAAAAACCCAGGACTTGATTTTGGAAATCCTCAGCCAATCCAGATTTCAAAAAAAGTGTGATTTTAGGACTTCTGAACTATAGAAGTATAAGATAATAAATTTGTGTTGTTTTAAGGCACGAAGTTTGTGGCAATTTGTTACATCTGCAAAAGGAAACTAATACAGTGATCAAAACGAGAAGCTCCAGATAAAGACAGAATATATTTAGAGAGGAGAGCCTCTGAGATCTAGGATTCAGTTGATGAATCTCCTTGAGACTGACCCACACTATTGCCCCATTCCTTCACTTAGATATGGAAAGTTTGTTTATGGTGCATATAACAATTACAGCATCAACAAACCACCCCAAAACTTGGTGACTTAAACACTGAAATGTGTTATTTTTCCTAAGTCGAAGAGTCACCTGAACAATTATGATGGGCTCACTCCTGGGTAGTCAGCTAGAAGGTCTGTTGGATTCTAGCTGGTCTAGGCTGGCCCCAGCTGGGATGATTTGGCTCTTTTCCACACGGTATCTCATCCTCCAGTAGACTAGCCTGGCTTGTTTTCGTGGCAGTGGCAGGGTTCCAGAAGAGAAAACAGAAGCATGCAAGGCCTCTTGAGGCCAAGGCTCTGAACTCACATACCATTACTTCTGCTGACCAGAGCAAGTCTCACAGCCAGCCTGGATTAAAGGAGCGGGGAAAAAGACTCCACCTCTTAAAGGGAGGAGCTGCAAAGTCCCACTAAGACAGATTACAGGGATGGGTTAAAAATTGGCAATATTTTTGCATCAATGCACCACAATGTTCACGACAAAGACAATGATAATGACTTTTCAAATGGAAGTTAGGCCCAAGAATCCAGATAGACCTACAAAACATTAATTTTCAAAATCACTCAACTAATAGCATGGTGCAGAGTCTAGAGAGGGAGGAAGGGAAGGACACAGAAAGAGAAAGAGCAAGAGATTGATTCAGAGGTATAATCAAATTATTCATTGATGGCAAAGCGAGAAAAGAAGACTACAAAGCTTGACTGTTACCCTGCAGTGGGAATCAGTCACCGACACATTTTACTACTACTGGGAGGGCTTTTTCCTTGTCACAAATGTAAAATTGCTCTGATCATCAGTGGCATCCGCTATTTGCAGAAATAATCTTCTGATATATCAATTATTATTATTAGGTTTGGTTTCAGTCTATTTAATGATCTTTCTTTTAAAAAAGAATTAACCTACATAATCAACTCTAAAAGAGAAAAAAAAAAGGGCAATTAGCCTGAAAGTCAGTTGAAATTGAACAGGGATTTGAAATAAGACCCATCACATCACATTTTTAATTTGCTAGAACTATTACATAGTAATCTAGAACAATAAAGACCCAAGTGGCACCACAAAATGCTTTAAAGGGGAAATGTGTGAAAACTAGAAACATTTTTATCCAAAGGAAAAGTTTGATAACTCATATTCTCTCACTTCCACCATAATTTCATAAAGAATAATTCAAGATATGTTGGATAGATCAACAGCAATATATAATATTGTAAAGATGCTTAAGGATCTATTGTAGTTTGATAGCTGAGTTCTGCCTAAACTGATTCCAATAATATTTAGACGTTTCTAGATGAAAACAAGATTTTTTTGTAACTATCATAGCCTACTAATATACAATTTCATTTGTCTGCATTTAACAAGCAACATGCAAGGCATTTTAATACAAGTTATGTAATTAAATCTTCATTACAACCCATGAGGTAGGCATTATTCTCCCATTCCAATGTGATTAAATTATTTATCTATGGCTGTATCACAACTAAGTTGTAGGGTTCGGATTCTATCTGAAATCAAAGGAAATAATCTTTTCGCTTCCCAAACTCTCTCCTATGCTTATTTAAAAGTGGAAGTGACATGCTAAAGAATAAAACTCAGGGATGTTAAAAGCAAAGGTATGTGCATAATAGTGAGACCTAGACGTTTCCCAGTGTCATAGCCATTAACAGGGTTCACCAAATCTCTCTGGATCCTCACCCCAGGCGCATGGTAGATTTGCACTCCTTTTCTCTTGTGGTTGGATGGGGTCAAGTGGTTAGATCTGACTACCGAGGTGAGAGAAGTGACATGTGAGTTACTTCTGAGGCATAGCACTAAATTACCTGATGAAAGAGCAATCAAAGTCTTCCTTTGTCTCTGGACAGCAGTCAGTAATGTTAAACATGGTAGATGCTCCATCAGCCTGGGTTCCTGAGTGACTTCAATGAGAGGAATGAGAGAGCCCCTGCTACTCATGATAGGCAGGTACTGTGAACCAGAAATAAACTTTTGCTGACTTAAGCCTCTGAGATTTGGGGGTTGTTGATTTTAGCAGCATAATCTAGCATATCCTTACTGATACACACAATGTTCATTTCTCTCCAAGAGAAAACCCTTTCTAGATTGCACCAAATCCGTACACTCTACCTGTGAAAAGAAACCAACTAACCTCAACATTGCAGCAAAACACAGGGGTAGTGTAACCAGACATATCCAGATATAAGCAGAACTGACCTATGCATGAATAAAATAAGAAGGCATTTCCAGGTGATAAAAAAAACAATAGTGAGCATGATGTTGTTTCTCATATTATCAGTAGTGAAGTTTCAGTTCTTTTTGTTAATTTCCGACTTGTCAGAGACCAATATGTGATCTCACCAGGTGAGTTCATGTGACCCCCTGAAGTTATCCCCTGTGACTCACCATGCAAAATCGACAACACCCAAACTGTTTGATGAGATGTGCATCCTCAAATTGCTATAGAAGTTTCTAAAAGCTTACTTTCAATTTCTATACCTAAACTGTTGCAAACCAGGAATCAAGCATTTGTGGTCCTTCACCAGTCCAGGTAACCACATTTTGAGAAGCACTGCTTAACATAACAAAACTTCCTTGGTTTGTCTTTAAAGTGAGCTTTGCGTTTGCACAACCAGAAACTCAGAATTTTCCATAATTGGTTAAAAAAAAAAGCCTGACATAAGGAAACTAAGCTCAATAGCACTGGATGGAAACAAGATGAATGCTCTGGAGAGCATTAGCAGAACTTTGGTGATGAAATGAGCAATCTGGATACTGCAAATCATAAATATTTCCCTTAGCTATACTTACTAAGCATTTTACTAATTCCTGATGGGAAAGAATTAATAGTTAATGTCAAAACATTTTGTATATTATTTAGAGTTCATTGCATAGAAATCATTCTTAGAGACAGAGTAAACTACACATTGTTTCTACTCCCTAGAGTAGGTCTGGTGTTCTCAGGTAATCTTTTGCAGTCTTAAAAAAAACGATTGCAGTTATAGGAGTGCTAAACAAATTTTATAGATCAATCTGAACAGTGGACCCAAGATTGACAATTTTTATGAAAATTCTAGTTCCCAGTCTGAGCAGACACAGCAAAAACAACTTAGAGAGGTGCCTGAGCAGAGTTTATTCCATGCTACACATTAGGATTTTTATCTTTAAATTGGTGTGTATTTATACACACACACACACACACACACACACACACCACAACACACACGTATTACATCTATGTATATATATGTATATATACCAGGGTTTCTCAGTCTTGGCACTATTGACATTTTGGGCCAGTAATCTTTTGCTGTTCTGTGCATCGTGGGATGTTTAGAAGCATCCCCAAACTCTACCTACTAGATGCCAGTAGCATGGCCCCAGTTGTGACAACCAAAACTGTCTCTACATATTGCCTAATATTTCATGGGGGAAAAAACTGTCCCTAGTTGAAAACTAATGATATACAATATGTATATATCTGCCTCAGTCCGTTCGGGCTGCTATAACAAAATACCACAGACGGAATAGCTTATACACAGCACAAATTTATTTCTCACAGTTCTGGAGCCCAGGAAGTCCAAGATTAAGGTGCCAGCATGGTCATGTTCTCTGGTGAGGGCTCTTTTCCTAGATCATAGCCAGCAGCTTCTAGCTGTGTCCTTGCATGGTGGAAGACTCTAGGGATCTCTCTGGGGCCTCTTTTATAAGGCTCTAATCTCATTCACGAGGATTCCACTCTCATGACTTGAGCACCTCCCAAAGGCGCCCCCTACTAACATCATGACCTTTGGGGGTTAGGATTTCAACATATGAATTTTGGGGGGACACAAACATTCAGTCCATAGCGATATCTTTTAACAAATAATTTTATTAATTTCTTGGGAAAACTTGCATAAATCCATTATGATTCATTGAAAAGCAAACATATATTCTTCTTATGAAAGCAGGATGGGACAAAATACTAAAAGCATCACTTAGGCCAACATTTTATGCAAGTGATTTTAAAGTACTTAAATTGTGTCCTGACTGGGTTTTCAACACACAGTATCAGGCCACGCACGGTCTCTGTCAAGCCAAGTTCAAAATATCACTCAAAAGTAAATGCTAGATATAAAATATTTAAATTATTCAAAGCGGATGGGAAGGGAAAAGTAATGTTAAGACATGTGGGTTGTGCATCAACATTCCAATATGTGGGAATACCGGTCAGAAGACATTTTTTAACTTTTCTCCCAGGACTGGAGGTGCTGCACCTTTAAACGGAGCCAGCTGCAGTAACCTGCAAAACTCTCATGGAATGTGGAGTGTTCTGGGATTCTGTCTAGTCAGGCCTCTGGCAAGGCTGTGGCAGTTTTGTTTGTGGGCAGGCGGCCTCCTCACATTTCTGTTACTTTATCCTTAAGAAAGTTGCCATGGAGACTGGCATGGAGATGGCAGTCAGCCAGGCAGAGAGAGAGAGAATTTTAAGTTGAAAGAAGCACACACACTCAACCTCTTACTCATATATACTCCCAAAATAAACACATCCTTGGGTGTACATAATCAACTTTTTAAAAATACACTTAGTGTCACTACCTATTTGGGTAAATGGTTAAACCATTGTTTCTTTTCTAACTTGCCCAAAGAAACACCACCAGATAAAGAGCCGTTAATGAAGTAGGAAAATGGCACCTATTAAAAGTAATTCATCACAGCTCATGAACACCCAGCTACTAGGCATCTGATTGCAAAATCTGTTTGCTTGGAAAAGACAGTCATAGAAAGAAAAGTAAAATGATACGGTAAATGAAGAATTTATTCTTCGTTTGGTGAAAACAAATGTGACTTAGTCAAATTAAATATTTTAAAAAACGGCCTAACATTTTATTTTATTTGCACACACGAAATGTAAAAATAACATAAGGCTTTGCAGATTTGGTTTTTAATTTTGGAAGGACAGCTGAAGTGAGATTTTCTTTAGCATCTGAACAGCCTCAGATTTTATCCAATATTTGGTGTTTGGAGCAGTTTCTACTACAACCTTCAACTCAAGGTATTTTGTCAAAAGTGATGATAAAATCCTGAAGTTTGTCTAAGCTGGTGATTGGGAAATGCAAGAAAGTCATAAATCCTTCAGAATTCCCTAAAACAGCATCGGAAACTTATATGCTATTAGTGCATAAATCACTTAGTGTTGATTTGGAAAGTAAATCTCTGTATGCCGTATGCGCTTAATAAAATCAAAGTTTCTATATGCTTTTATCTCAGCAGAGACAATGTGCAGGAAAGCATCTCTGTAATTCAGATTATTGGGGTGAGGACCTTGCAAACAAGCCATCAAACAGGAAGAGAAAAAGTCTGCAAGATGAAACTTTCCCTTCTGCTCCTTATGAAAGTAGTGTTGACTGTCCAAAGACTGGCAGCTTCTATGCATGACCATCTAACTCAATCAGACAACATTGACTATTGTGAACTTTATGGTCTCTTTTCCTCTCTCCTCTAAGGACAAATTCTCTTGGAGATATTGCTACATGGGCTTCTGTGTGCCCCTGATAAGCTAAACCAAGCAGTTCACTTGAGGTTTAAGTTGCATTGTTGTTTTTGAGGTTTGAGGACCACCACACATTCTCAGTCCATGATCACTGCATGCCTATCAAACCCTAGTGTTTTATAGTCCTCCCCATGATTGACTATGCTTGGATTTCACATAGTCCTTTTGTCACTATATAAACACAATCTGCTGAGACTGTAAAAATATTATGCAGTTATTAGAGTTGACATGCAACATGTTAATAATATTCAAATCAGCTTGTGGTCAATGTGTTGGCAACATCAGAATCACTCATCTCCATTTGATTCCCTATTGTCCTTGCCTGATGAATGACACAACAAAAGGTAAGAGTCCGTCTAGACAGAAGTATTTTCCCTCACATATGTGACCATGGAAAAATGATAGTAATAACGTGAAATGTTACCATCGTGTTAATGACAACCCAAAATACCAAAAGAAAATCAGTTTTTATTTTAAGGCAAAGGGCATGCTTTGCAATAAGGGAAAGTTGGGTTTTTATTATAGAGTACAGAATAAAAAGTAAGTCTTCACTATGTGACATAATTCTGGTTGTAATCAACTGTAATGTATTTACACGTACATCAGTCTAAGCCCAATTTTCACAAAGAAATCCTCAAAGACATCTTGTTAAATCTGTTTACAAGCTGAATTAAACACCCACACCCGTCATCCCACCCCTCTAATCTTTTGGCATTATTTTCAGCAGAAATGAAGATAGGAATGTTCAACAAGGGCTATGACAACTTTTCACAAGTGAAATGAGCCCTGTGCTTGTGAGTCTCCACTGACACATTAGGCTTTGACATTCCTTCAGTCAAAAGATTTGCAAGTAAAAAGCTTAGGAAGTTAGTTAACTTTAAAGATATGCTAGAAAAATCACAGAAAGGCAAAAATACTAATTTTCTTTCAGAGTTGCAATTGCATGGAGGATAATTTTCCTCCATTCAGATAAAGCAGAAAGCAAATGGATTGACATTTTATCATAAATTATTTAGTTTATATAAATAAAAGCAATTTCTTCCATAAAGTTTATTAAGACTAAGTCATTTCCAATATATACGATACTGTTGATAACTTTGGAGATCACTGGGTTAGGGATTTTGGTTTTGTGCTTATTTGTTCTACTCACTCTCCCACCTGCTCCATCTTTTTTTTTTTTTTTTTTTGTGGGGAAGACCAGACCTGACTTCATTTTTTTTTTTTTTTGTGATGAAGACCAGACCTGAGATAACATCCGTTGCCAATCCTCCTCTTTTTGCTGAGGAAGACTGGCCCTGGGCTAACATCCGTGCCCATCTTCCTCTACTTTATATGGGACGCTGCCACGGCACGGCTGACAAGCAGTGCGTCCGCGGGCACCCGGGATCCGAACTCGCGAACCTCGGGCTGCCAAGCGCTAACTAAACCGCTGCAACACCGGGCCGACCCCCTCACCTGCTCGATTTTTAAACATTTCTCCAGATTCTTGGGACCTCCACTCCTCCTGTCATGCCCATCCCTATCTCTCGAAACCAGATCAGAGTTTTCTCTCACTAGGACATATACTATCATCTTATTCTTTCCATCAAAACTTACCTGTCCTACATTTCATTCCCCTAGAAATTTGCCCTCCATTATCTAAGACGGTGTCTAATTGTATGATAATCGAATCTAAATGTATTCTATTGGCTGAGAGTGAATAGGGTGACTTGCTGTTCAGGGCCCATATATCTACCAGGCACTGTAGGCACAGTGCCAAGGGCCCATAATACTTTTAGAGACCTATGAAAACGCTTTTATTTTTTTTAATTAGAAGAAAAAAATGGGGGCCGGCCCGGTGGCGCAGCGGTTTAGTCCGCGCTTGGCAGCCCGGGGTTCGCCGGTTCGGATCCCGGGCACCCGCCGACGCACTGCCTGTCAGCCATGCCGTGGCAGCGTCCCATATAAAGTGGAGGAAGATGCGCACAGATGTTAGCCCAGGGCCAGTCTTCCTCAGCAAAAAGAGGAGGATTAGCAACGGATGTTAGCTCAGGGCTGGTCTTCCTCACCAAAAAAAAAAAAAAAAAAAAAAGAAGAAGAAAAAAATGAACTTTTAAGTCACAAAAAATGTTTTATCATATAATATTAGTATATTTGTCTTTTTACCAACAAAGTGCTAAGATACAATTTTAAACATGTTTTTAGGGAGAAACTGGCCCATGAAAGTCATAATGTGGAACTGGGGCTGTCCAGTGATTTATGCTCTGGATTGATGAGCAAACCCCCTCTACAGTTCTTCTATTTTTTGCCACCATTTCTAATTCTTTTTGGATAACTTTTATGTGATGTGAAATTCTTTCAGGAAGGAAAAAAAAATCATAAAGCAAAGATTATATGAGATGCTGTCTAATCACAAGCTGAGAATAATCAAACTGAAAAGCCTAATCCTCACTGAATCTGAGGAATGACTGTCAGGTCTAAGATATATCCCTATTCAGAATGACAAGTGTTGACGATGATAAGTCACACTTGCCATAGTAGGTATTTTCATAATCTTTATTTCACATGCAATGAGAAAATGTATCCTTTTTTAATATCTTCCCAAACAGTGAGTAGTGTAGCTCCCTGAAACTTTATGACCAATTTCCTGTCCTTACCCTTATAAACTCTAGGATTATTGGAATATTTTAATTATAATTTTTGGATGGTGAGTAATGAGGCTGCATGAGGGTGATCTCACATTTAAAGATTTTTGGAAACCCTGTTATATAAGAATGCTAAAGAAACTTTGAAATTCAGCTTGTCAATCTTTCCTCTTATGTGACAAATGATATGTGGTTCTGAAATACATAGCAAAATAATAATAAAAAGGCAAAAGGGAAATCAGGGACACAGACAAATATGAATATATACTTACATCAGTAAGCATAACTCATATGAGTCATTGCAAGCACCAGAAACCCAACTTGTACTATATAAAGGAGAGGAGAATTATTGGCTCATGGATTCTAAGCAGGGGCTCAAAGACCCCAGTAAGGATGACATACAAATGGCTTTGAGCACCACTGGAATCAAGGATCTGAATGCATCCAGGATTTATTATCTTTGTTTATTTTTTCTGCTTCTCTATGTGTAAGAGAAGCTCAAATTCACAAAGAAAGTAAATGGTGGAACTGGGATTTTTAAGTAGATCTTTTAATCACTTTGCTACACAGAATGTTTGTTACAGTAGAAATGGTGAGTGAATTCAGGGAATCACATATAAAATTGGAAATTCCAGGAAATGCATAACCCATTAATTTTCTGGGCCCAAACTGAAATATGTGATTGAAAACAGCCAATATAGTATCGGGTGTCATACAGTTTGAGACAATGGTATATATTCTCTCTTTGCAATGTAGATTTTTGGGGCCATGTCTATGTGATCAGCACATAGTATTTGCCAACAGTGATTGATCTGTCATCAGAGGATGGGACCTTGGAAATGAGGTCCCCTTGATGGGACCTCAAATTTGAAAGCTATTGGAAAACCTATGTTAATGTGAATAGGAAATTAAAGTACAAAGATATAGAGTGTTGTATCCCCAAAGTTATTATTTTGGCATACATGTTTTCTAGAAATGGCCCTTCCTGAGCTCTTGATTTTGGTCCATATTTGATGAGAATACAAAACCTTTAGTAATGAATTGGATAATCAGTACCCAAACAAATATCACCATCTGGGGCTAAAATAGCATCTACCATTAACTTAATTTTCTTTATATTTTATGTAGAAATAAAGATATGTGGGGACAGCCCAGTGGCATAGTGGCTAAGTTTGTGCCACTTTGGTAGCCCAGGGTTCCTGGGTTCCTATCCCAAGTGTGGACCTACACACCACTTGTCAAGCCAAGCCGTAGTGGCGTCCCACATGCAAAATAGAGAAAGGTGGGCACAGATGTTAGCTAGGGGCCAATCTTCCTCACAAAAAAAACAAAGATATGTCAACCATATGACCGAGTTTCAACTTAAAGAAATTTTTAAACTTGCGTTTATTTTTAAAGGTAAGTGGCCAATCCTTTTTTAAATAACCAATTAATAATCGTAATGTTGAAAGGTAAACTCTCATGTTCTGTTGACAAAGCCTAGTGTAAGCTTCTTGTCAGTCAGTCTCCAAGACATAGGCAAAGTCAATGGGACCCATATTTTATTGTATCAGGCACTGAGAACAGAGAGAAATCCTGTTACCATGCCCGACAGAGCAAAACTATAGCCTTTCAATTGTTATACACATACTTCTGAGGGTTCTCTTTTGTATGTTCATTTAGTTGATTGGTTGGTTTAGTTTTTGTAGTAAAATCATAAAACGTTTGAATGCAAGGCAGCTCAGTGAGTAATATGAGAAAAAAAGTGTTTCTCACAGAGACTCAGAGAATTAGACTGATAAAGACCATTCTACTAAATGTTGAGGCAAAACCTGATTTTGACATCCTTAATACCACACTCTAAGTATGCTTTTAACTCATCAAAGTAAAACACAATGCCTTCCACAGCTGATCCGTTATCGTACTGTAGAGGTATTTTTATGCAGAGGGGCGGAAATTTCTTCTTTTTTTTAATCAGTTTCCCATGATAGCAAGGCTATAATTTAGATTATACAAGCAATGATTTTGCTTGATGTTAAATTACTGAGCATAAACCAAGACTAATTTTTTCCCCTAAATTGGTATATCTGGGCAAGAAAGCTGCCCTTTTGCCTTTTTCTTTGGCCAAGATGAGAGGGGTTAAAAGTTAATGCCTGAAAAGAAGTGGAAATTGTAGCCCAGTTTCTACTGAATAGATATCATTTTAAACACGACTGTGGATCCCTCCCAGAACACTTTCACTATGGGGGCAGACACTTGATGCCAATTCTCCCTCGATTCAATGTGGATGGATCCAGAGTGAATTGTGTCTTCAGAGGCACCCTGAAGGCAGAACAATCCTGGGCAGATCATAATCATAAGAGCCACAAATCAAAGCAAGAGGAAGAGAGAAGGAGACTAGGAACTGGAGGCCTCTGCTTAGGGCCAGACCTCACCACAGAGCAAAGTAAGCTTGACTTATTTCAGCTCAAGAAAAACTGTGCATTTAGTGTCTTTATTTACAAAACAGAGAATAAACAGAGCAGGAGGAACAACCACTATGGCATAGCAGAATGGGAAATAGGCTGCTGGTCAGAAAGTAATTGCCAAAGTGCCTCGGGACGTAGACTGCTGTGTTGGGAGCTGTACTAGACCAAACGCCCAGAGAAAGGCCTGAACACAAGGAATTCCTTCACACATCTGAGATGCTTTGGTTCACAAGGGTTAATAGCAAAGCTTATATTCTGAAGGACAGTTCAGAGCTCCTAGATAGATGTGAGATCAAAAGATTGTCAATTTAATGAACATTTGAAAAGGTGATTAATCTCATGGGTCAACAGGAAAAAAGTAAATTAAAAGCACAATGATATATCTAAACACATCAGCTAAGTTGCTAAAATTAAAAAGACTGACAATACCAAGTGCTGTCAAGGATGTTGAAGAAATGCAATTCTCCTACACTGCTGGTGTAAAACGAATTTGAAATATTGTTTGGCAATACTCATCATATCTGAATATACACATCTATGTGACCCAGCAACTTCACTCCCAGATGTATAACCAAGAGAATTGCATATGTGTGAGTATCAAGAGATTTGTTCAAGAATGGTAAGAATAACATTATTTGTAACAACCTAAAACTGGAAAAAAGAATAAATGCCCATTAAAAGTAAAAAATTAAATATAGCATACCACAGAATATTATACAGTAATGAAAATGAACAGAATGATGCTTGATGTAAAACCCTGCATGAATTTCATGAACAAAATATAGAACAAAAGCCAGACACAAAGGAATACCTTCTCTATGATCCTATTTAGCTAAATATCAAAAATAGATAAAACTAATCTGTATTGTTAGAAGTTAGGATAATGATTACCTTTGGGGTTACTGACTGGAAAGGGGCATGAGGAAGATAGAGTGGGTTTCTGGTGCTAATAATGTGCTAGTTCTTGATCTGGAGTGTGACTTGCTATGGGCATGTCCACATTGTAAAAATGTATGGTTATACACTTATTTGTGCACTTTTCTATATATAAGTTATCCTTCACTAAATAATTTTTTAAAGCTATCAAAAAGGTTATAGGCAGATGGAGGAAGGTAGACAGTAAAAATGGGAGACAGTGGCAGGGAGATGCATATAAAAGAAAGGACCTGAGCTGGCAAGCAGAGGTGCTGTCTGCACCAGTTCTGGAAATGTTGGCCAGGAGCATACTTCCCACTAGAAAATGGGCAGCCCTTTGTTTTTAACTGCTCTATTTCTCACTGTCTCTGTGATATTGGGCCAGTAATTTGAACTCTCTAATACCTGATTTTCTCATCTGTAACATGGAAATATCTTGTAGAAAGATTCAATGAAAGAGGAAAAATGTCCAGTAAAACACCTAGAACAATTCTTGGTACATAGTTGATAGTCAACAAGTATAAGTTCCTTTGTGACTTTTTTCCCTTATTCACTTAGCTCACATGAGAAACCATTTGAGATTAGAAAAATTAAAAATCTCATTTTCTCCATTTATTGACATCATAGGAAATTCTTTTTTAACATCCATGTCTGTGAATCAGGAGACCTCAGTTACTGCAACAGGGGAAGAAATCTGCAGTGGGCTTGGCCTCAGGTTCTTAAACTAATCCAGATCGTAGAGAAGGCTGGATGGCCAACTTTCGAGACACAGTGCCCAAAGACAACGTGAAAATAGAGAATTATATCTCAGGGTTGGGAAGGTAGGATTGGATTCAGAGAGAAAGATGGGTTATAACAGTGAAGAGAATATAATAAATTTATTTTTCCTATCACAATATTCTCACTATCACCAGGGAGAAGATCTGTTTGCACAGGTAGAAAAAAGATCAATTGTTAATTTTGAAAAGAAAAATAATTAAAAAGGAAAGTTTATAATGTTAAAGTCATTTTGGAAAAGCATATAGTTCGTCAAACAATGGAATTTGTGGCTTCCAAGATGGATCTTATTCTGAAATAGCCTACTCTCGAACTTGGTGAGGTATTCTTGGCTCTATTCACAATTCTTTTTTTAACATAGAGTAAAAGTTTCCAAGAGAAAGAAAGTGCTGAAGTATAGCATTCTGATCTGTTAGAAAGTGGCTAACTAGAAACGCAGGGGAAAGTCAGTTCCTTTGAAAGAGAATGAGCTGATTACCTGCATATCAGGGGAGCCACCGAGCTGCCAAGTCTTCTTTATCCAGGACTGTAAAGGAATACAGCACAACCATCAATCTGCCAACATGATTGCATATAGCCCCACAGCTCAACATGGCATAGCGGTGGCATAGCGGTTAGGTTCACGTGCTCCACTTAGGCGACCCTGGGGTTCACAAGTTTGGATCCTGGGTGCAGACCTACGGACCGCTTATCAAGCCATGCTGTGACAGCATCTCACATATAAAGTAGAGGAAGATGGGTACAGTTATTAGCCCAGGGCCAATCTTCCTCAGCAAAAGGAGGAGGATCGGCAGTGGAAGTTAGCTCAGGGCTAATCGTCCTCACACAAAAAAAGGACAATGGAAATATCCTTAGTTTTGGCAAAATTAGAAGAAAGGTGAGATAACCCCTTGGCTCACAATCTAGTACCTGGCAAACAAGCTCCCTGCCTGTGACAAAGTGGTCCTGGAATCTAGAAGAGCACAAGTTAAAGTGACCACAATGATAGTCACCATGATACAGCAATCCAGTTACAGGTAACAGGCATCTAGATTTGATGAGGACAGGTAGACCATAAGACCACTTGGTATGTAGAAGGTGATAGTAGATTATAACACCTGCCTTAGAGTTTTCAGTACAAACTCAGACAGAGCTAGAGTTCTAGCAAATGCATTGACAAGATTCAGCTACAGAGAAACAATTTACTGCCTTGCACCACTCCTACTACACATAGTTCTGATTCCTTGCTTTCCGACTCCTCCTCATTGTTCAAGTAACAAATCAGTAATTTCCATAGCTGATTTGGCTGGTTTTCCTCAATTTCCTCCTCCTTGGATTGGTCTTTAAATACAGAGTAACATAGCTGTGTGTTCCTAGCTCTTGGGCTAAGTATATTATAGCTACTTCTTTCTCTTCATTCTCTAACTCAGTGATTCAATTGGAAAAGTGTGACCAAACCTGTCTAGCCCAATTTGTACTTTATAAACCAAATTGTTTATTGCTAATGTTCTGTTACTCCCTGGATATGTACAGATTTTCTCTCCCTATTTTAGTTCCATTACTTTAATAGAATTTGAAGCTAGATTTGGTGTTTGGTAATTGCCAAGACTACAGGTATGGCTTTTTCTTTTTATTGAGGTTTGTTTTCTTCTTATTCCTCTGCATAAACAAGGAAGGGGGAAAACCTATTAAAAGGCTTTTTCAGGGACATCTTCATTTATGATTGAATGCTGACAATAAGCATGATGACATTTATATTTTAATTAGTAAAGAAGAAACAAAACATGGGTGGTACACAGGAAATCATAGATACCCAATCTCTTCATAAAAGGTGCCTACTTCCTGCCTCCATTCATCCATCTCTCCCTCCCTCTCTTCCTTTCTCCCTCTCTCTGTTTTTTTCTCCAATAACTAGAACAAGCAATTTGCATCACCGTGGTGATGATCCTAGAAGTCAGAGGTAGCAAAAATATAATCCACGGGAGAAGTCCTCCCAAGTCTTTATTTCCATTAATATTTGTTTGCACAGTGGTCCTGTGGTATAATAAAAAAAATACAGAATTTGAAGCCAGAGAACCTATGCCGTTACCCCAGGCTAAGTTTATTTAGCCTCTCAAAATTGTTGTATCCTCTGGTAATATTAAGTAAGAGGTCATGGAACAAGGTGGCTGCAAAAGAGGGCTCTTGAAGTCAGATTGCCTGAGTGACAAACCATTTACCACCTTGTACTATCAATGCAAACTTTGAATGCTAGTGGTGTCCATTTCATCCTCTGGAAAATAGGGATGATAAAATATCTACTTTATGGGCTTATGAAACTTAAATGAGTCAGACTATATAAAGCACGGTGCCTCATGTAAAGGAAGAGCTCAATCAATGATATTATTATTAGTAGAGTACCCATAAAAATAATTCATGAAATGAAAAATATCAACAAAATTTTAGTTCTTAAACTATTTTATGAGAGACATGGAAGAACCAAAGCCTAGATATATGAAGAGATAAAAGGTATACTCTTGTCCCTGCCCTAAAAATAATGGCTAAACTGATGATGAGACAGAATATATTCATAAAAAAGTAAATATCAAGACCCAAGTACAGACTATGGGTCCATTCTGTCCTTCCAACAAATCCATGCTTCAGGAGGTGAGATGAGGATGAGGTGGGAATACACATGGTAATTTTTAGGCTTATATACTAGATTGGATCAAAGGGAACATTATTACAGTGGAATAGTAGAAAGTGGGTTTCAGGAAGTTAGAAGGGAGAAGATTTTAAGATCAGAGGCTCTGAAGAGCAGAAAGGAGGTGAGAAAGAAGTAAGGATTCAGAGTGGTGTGTTAGAACTATGAACTGGGTAGGGGTAATGGAGAATAGACAGACCCCAGGAGTCACAGGAGCAAGGGAGCATTTATGAGACAATCCCAGTATTCCAACTTGCTTGGAGTCTATGCATCATCCCATGCAAATATGATCTAAACCAATTGATGTGTGTGTGTGTGTATGTGTGCCTGCACATATGCATGTCCCTATGTATGATTGTTTGTGCACCAAAATCTCTCCCATCAAAGAATATAAAATTAATATGTAATAGCCTCACATTTACATGGCTGCAAAAAGATACTATCTTGGCAAATGGCTTAAAGTATACAAGTAAATCAGGTATTTGCATACCATATAAATGCTAGTGAAAGTAAAAATACAAAAGAAGAAAAAAATCAATGAAAGTTCTGGGGTTTTTTTTAGCTATTATGATCATACTATACATTTTAAATAAGAATAGCTAACATTTATCAAGTGTTAAGTAGGTGTTAGGCACTACTGCATGTACCTTTTATCTATTCATTTATTTAATTTTCAAAACAATCTTCAGAGGTATATCCTATTATTATCCTATGTTATAGGTAAGGAAACTGAGGCAACCAGTGAATAAATGTGACACAGTTGAGAGGTGATAGAGATGGAATGGCAATGAGACTCTGGAGCCCAAAGAATTCCTACCCATCTCACCAAAGGTGTACACAATAATCATCTGTGGATCCTGGGAATTGTGAAAAACACGGATTCCTGAGCACTACCTCCAGAAATTTTTATTCATTAAGTCTAGAGTAGGGCTCAAAAATTTGCATTTCTAACAAGTTCCCCAGTGATGCTGATGCTGTGGTCTATGGATCACACTTTGAGTAGCGTCGCCCTATGTTATATTAGTTTCAGTTGTTGGATGAAAGAAAGTGAAATATCATAATATGAAAAGGTCACCTCACATTTTCAAAATGTTTAAAGTAAACTTCACTTCAAGACAATATTCCAAAGCATTGATATGAATATTATAGATTTAGTCCAAAGTATGAGCTTGTTCATTAAGCATAATGATAGAACCACTTGAACCTATTCCAATATTTAGGACTCAAGCTGTGTTTGTATTTTTTCTCTAAATTGTCCCAGTATTTCATCTCTGTATCTTTTCTCTATTGAATAACAATTTATGGGATTAGCATACTAATTGAAACTTATCAATATTGCAAAGCATTTCTTAAAGTAAATTACAAGAGATAATCCATTTTTGAAACATATTGAACAGCCTCTTTTTATATTTTATTACAACAATCAGAATCCAACATGGTAAACAAAAAATATGATACAAATCAGAACCATCTTTGTGTCAGTGGAGAGAAGAGCAAAGGAGTTATAGTGAGCCTGGTAGAAAAAAAAATCTGTTTAGTTCCCTTATGAGAAAAGTTCTAAATGTTTCTGGGAAGATGGAGTAGACATATGTTTCCCTTCTTCCCACTAAGTACAACCCAAAACCCTTAATATTATATATAAAACAAACATAATAAGATCTTGAAAAGTGGAGAGAAGAAGGCAAACCAACCAGGGACCTCAGGACCTAAGGAATGACACAGTGGTAAGTTCTCTAGGTTTACTTTCTGCTTCATATATCCCAGAATTATGACTGAAGAAGCCAGGAACTCAGAAACACCAATGGGTACAGAAAAAAGTCCCCCTGAAAGCCTGCTGTCTCTATCCAAAGAACCAGGAAAGGGACAGCCTAGTAAGACAAAAGCTTTTAGACAATTTGTTTGTTTCTACACCAAACAAACATCACAGAGAGAGATATGGGCCTACCACTAGCCTCACCAGCAAAGGCTGAGCAGGGGACCTAGACTTCTGCCCTCTCCAGGCTGTAATGAGGCACTTTCACCAGGGTGGTATCAGAGGAGACTGAGTAGGAAGCTGAGACTTTCATTCTCACCAGGTGGTAATAAGGCTACCACTGCAGTATCAGTGGAGACTATCTGGGGATTATGGAATTTATCGCCATCAGTGGTAGGAAGGTGACCAGATGCTCTGCTGGGCAATGTCATAGGAGGCCAAGTGGAGTCAGGACTTTCACCAACACCCAGGGGTAACAAAGCTACCCTCTGTCTGCTGTGATGTCAGTGGAAGCCATATGGAAAGCAGTAACAAGGTACTCCTTCCTTGCACAGCCAGGGTGGTATCAGCAGAAGCCTGATGAGCAGCTAGAACTCTCATCCTCATCTGACAGTAATAAGTAGCCCCTCCTCTCCTAGGGTGTAAACAGAGGCTGAGCAGAGAATCTGGATGTCTAGCCCCACCTGGCAGTAATGAAGCAGTGCACCCCTTCAACTGTTGGAGCAGTGTTAGAGGAAACTAGCTAAAACAAAAGGTAAAAATACATAAAATGTCTAGGGTTCAATTGAAAAATCGGTTCTCATACCAAAAGCCTTGAAAACTTCAACTTCAATGAAAAAAATAATCAGTAGACACAAATGCCAAGATGACAAAAATGTTAGCATTATCTGACAAAGATTTTAAAGCCAATATCATAAAAATGATTCAACGAGCAATTATGAACACACTAGAAACAAATAAAAAATGTAAAATCTCACCTAAGAAATAGAGGATATAAAAATGAACCAGATAGAAATATTGAAGATAGAACAATAGAAATTATCCAACTTGAATAACAGAGAGAAAATAGATGGAAAATAGAGAGAAAATAGATGGAAAAACAAAACGAATAGACAGAACATCAAGGACCTGTGGTATTATTCAAAAGAAGATCTAACATTCATGCCATTGGAGTACTGAAAGAGTAGGAGAAAAATGATAGAGCCTAAAAATTACTCAAAAAAATAACAATTAAAAACTTTCCAAATTTGGCAATAAACACAAACATAAATTCAAGAAGATAAGCAAACTCCAAACAGGATAAATCCAATGAAAATCAGACCAAGATAAATGATAGTCAAAATTCTGAAAAATGAAAACAAAGAAATTTTGAAATCAATAAGAAAGAAATGGCACCTTACTGATAGCAGAAAAACAATTAGAATGACAGCGGACTTCTTATCAGAAACCATGGAGACCTAAAGGAAGTGGCATAATATTTTTCAAGTACTTAAAGAAAAGAACTGCCAACCCACAATTCCATAGACATGAAAATATCCTGCAGGAATGCAAAGGAAATCAAGATATTCTTAAATGAAGGAAATTGAGAGAATTTATTATCAGCAGAATTACCCTAAAAGAATGGTTAATAGAAGTTATCTAAACAGAAAAGGAATGAATGAAGAATAAAAGATGGAATCTTGGAACAACGAGAAAAACAGAAACAGTAAAAATATGAGTAAATAAAATACATATTTCTTCTCCTTGAGTTTTGTAAATTATGCTTGATGCTTGAAGCATATAACACCCTCTGATACAGTTCTACACGTGTATGGGGAAAATATTTGAGAAAATTACATGATAAACTAGACAAGGTAAAGAGGTGTGAAGGGAGGTAAGGTTTCTATTCATCACTTAAGCTAGTGAAATGTTGACACCAGTAGACCAATTATGTACATATAAGTTAATACACAGAATAGCCACTAAGAAAGCTATACAAAACAGCACACTCAAAATCACTACAGATAAATCAAAAAATCATTCTAAAAAATGTTCAAGTAGCCCACAGGAATGCAGGAAAAAGAAAACAGAAATAAAGAAACAGAGAGAACAAACAGAAAATAAAATAATAAAATAGCAGATTTAAGCCCTAGATATATACCTACATTTAATGTAAGTATTCTAGGTACACCAATTAAAATACAGAGATTGGGGCTGGCCTGGTCGCATAGTGGTTAAGTTCGCATGCTCTGCCTCTGGCGGCCTGGGGTTTGCACGTTCAGATCCCGGGCACGGACTGACACACAGCTTGTCAAGCCATGCTGTGCCGGCGTACCAAATAAAGTAGAGGAAGATGAGCACAGATGTTAGCCCAGGGCCAATCTTCTTCAGCAAAAAGAGGAGGATTGTCAATGGATGTTAGCTCAAGGCTAATCTTCCTCACACACGCACACAAAAATACAGAGATTGGCAGAATGGATTCAAAAACATAACCCAGCTATATGCTGCCTATAAAGAAAGTCATTTCAAATATAACAGTATAGAAAGGTTGAAAGTAAAAGAAAAAGAAAAGATATATTATGCAAACATTAATCAAAAGGAAGCATAAGTAGCTATTTTAGTATCAGATGAATTAGACTTCAGAGCAAAGAAAATTACCAGAGACATAGAGTGTCACTGTATAATTAAAAAAGGGTCACTCCAGCAAGAAGACATAGCAACCCTAAATGTAAATTCACCAGACAACAGAGCTGCATAACACGTGAAGTAAAAAGTGATATAAGTGAAAAGACAAATCCACAGATACACGCAGCCTTCAACATCAGCCTCTCAGCAATTTATACAACTAGATGGAGAATCAGCAATAGTATAGAAAAACTCAACAACAGCATCAACAAACAGGATCTAATCACATTTATATAGAAGCTCTTCAAGTTTCTATGGAACACTTACCAACATAGACTATATCTAGAGACTTAAAATAAACCTCGACAATTTTTTTTAAATTGAAATAATACAGAATGTATTCTTTGATCCCAGCAGAATCAAACTAAAAATCAATAACAGAAAGATAATACAAAAATCTCCAAATAACTGGAAGCTAGACTGCGCACTTCTAAATAATCCATGGGTCAAAGAAGAAGCCTCAAGGCAAGTTAAAAAAAAAAAACCCTCACTGAACTTAATAAAGATGAAAATACAACAACAATATTTGTGGGATATAGCTGAAGTGTGGTGAAAAAGAAATTCATAGCACCAAATTCACACATTAGAAAAGAGGAAGTGACTCAAATCAATAAGCTAGGCTCCTGCTTCAAGACTCCAGAAAAAGAAGGTGAACTAAATCCTAAGCAAACAGAGGAAGGAAATCATAAAGAGCAGAAATCAATAAAATTGAAAACAGAAAAATGACAGAGAATATTCAATGAAATAAAAAGTTGGTTCTTGTGTGATGTTATAATATAAAATTGTCAAACTTCTATCAAGACTGACAAGAAAAAAAGAGAAAAGACACAAATTACTAGCATCAGAAGTGAGATGGGATATCACTACAGATCCTATAGACATCAAAAGGATAAGAGAATACTACAAACAACTCTCTATATATACATTTGAGACCTTAGATGAAATGGAGTAATTCCTCAAAAAACACAAACTGCCACAACTTACCAAAATTGAAATAGATAATTTGAATAAGCCTATATCTATTAAGGAAAATGAATTAATAATTTTAAAACTCCTACCTCCCAAAATCTCCAGGCCGTGGTGGTTTCACTGGAGAATTCTACCAAATTTTTAAAGAATTAACAATTCCTCATAATCTCTTCCAAAAAATAGAAGAGGAGGGAACATATCCCAATTGATTTTATGAGGTTATCATTACCCTGATAAAGACAGTACAAAACAAAAACAAACAAATTAATATAGAGATAAAAATCCTTAACAAATTGTTACAAATAGAATCCAGTAACATGTAAAAAGAATTATACAACATTACCAAGTGGGGTTTATTCCAGGGATGTAGAGTTGGTTCAATATTTGAAAATAAATCAATGTAATCCACCGCTTTAACAGGCTAAAAAAGAAAAATCATATGATCAAATCAAGCAATGCAGAAAAAGCTTTTGATAAAATTCAACACACATTTATGATGAAAACTCTCAGAAAAAAAAAAAAAAAGAATAGAAGGGAACTTCCTTGATAAAGAGCATCTATAAAAAACCTACAGTTAACATTATGCTTAATGGTGACAGACCTAGTTCCTGTAAGATCAGGAATAAGACAAGCATATCCACTTTCACCATTCTTATTCAACATGTACTGGAAGTTCTGGCCAGTGTAATAAGACAAGAAAAGGAAATAAAAAGCATAGATCAGAAATAAAGAAATAAAACAATCCTTGTTTCCATATACCATGATTACTTATATAGAAAATCCCAAGGAATCTATAAAAACTCCTAGAACTAATGAGTGTGTTTAGCAAAGTCTCAGAATATAAGAAAAACATGCACAAATCAATTGTATTTCCATATACTAGCAATGATCACATAGACATTGGACTTAAAAATACAGTATCATTCACAATCACTCCAAAAATACTTAGGAATCTAAGAGAATATGTACAGGACTTATATGCTTGTATGCTGATGAAAGAAAATTTTTAAAAATCTAAATAAATGGAGAGTCACACCATGTTAATGGATGGGAAGGTTCAATATAGTAAATATATCAATAATCCTCAAATTGATATACAGGTTTAGTGAACACTGGAGTTTTTGTAGATAGATTTTTCTAGCTATAAAATTGCAAGGAGAATCTTAAACCAGGTTTTTTGTCTTCATGCCTATATATATCTAGAAATATACAACATATTCTTCTTTTGATTGAAATATTTACCCATCCTTCCATGCATACATTCATTCAAATTCAAAACAAAACAAAGCATATTGAAACCCTGTTAATGTATATACCAGGGAAAGTCCTAAGCACAGAGATATAGCCATGGGCAAGATAGACAAAGTGCCTGCCATCATGGAATTTCTTTTTTTTTCTGGCTGCTTATGACGTGACTTTTAAGATTTGCTTCATTTGGGCACAAGTGAACCAACTGAGGTATTTCAGCTTTATTATCTAGCCAATTGTTAAAGGCATTGGAGTTCAGCGGAATTGAAGAAAGAGGAGCAGGGCAACATTTATAATCTATTTTAAATATTAGAAAACGTAAATTAACAGAGGCACTTTCAAGGGAACCACATCTCTGAATATTTAAATCCTCTCACACCAAGGATTTGTGTTGCCATTGCAGATGTCAACAAGAGAAGAATCCAAAATCTTTCTAACATTGGCTTATTAGCTAATCAAATATATTAATACATCATGGTGGCCACCACAATGGGAGTGTCACAGTTTTGGCATCTAGAACCTGCTGGACCTGAAGCTCACCTCATACATTCCTTATTCTAATGATATATTACATTTCTTCCTCTTTCTTATTGTCCATATTTGCACTTCTTCTAGAAGTTTGAAGCGTAGCTCATAAACGGAAACACAATGGTGCCTCAGAACTATTCTAAAATTCCCCTTTCCCCTACTGTATTAGAAAATAATGTTTTAAGAGCTTATATAGCAATTAACTACATACCAGGCATTATTCTAAGCACTTCGTAGTCATTAACTAATTTAATCCTCATGATAAGTCTATGAGATAATCCTCATGATATAAATCTAGTCTTATGTCATCTTACGATAGGGAAAGTGAAGCTTAGGGAGATGGTGATTGAGAAATTTGCTTAATGTCACATGGCAAGTGATTGGTGGAGCCAGGATTCACTCCCAGACAGTCGTTGCTCCACAGTCATTGCTCTGAATGCTGATACTAACTCTCTATGGTCTCATCAGCACATGAACCTCATTCTGGGTCCATTTTAGACCTGCCTTTAATGGCTAATTTTTCTTCACCCAAATTTTACTTTGATCTCTGATCTCAGGCTGTGTATAACTGTTATAATCACAAGACAGAAAGTGATATACATACATATAGACAGATAGATAGATAGATAGATAATCAGCCAATTCTTATTCCCTCATTTGGTCAATAAATAGCATTTAGTCATTCTGTCTCTAACCAGAATGGCAAGTGAGGTCTTGGAACTGGGACTGGATTTATTTAGATGAAACAGTTTTAGAATATCAAAACTGGCCACTCTTCCTAAGTTGGTAACAGAAGTTGGGGCCCTTAACAGTACCCCTTGAAACTTGCTGGCAATGTTTCTTGTGCTCCAATTGTACAATTGATTGCATATCAACATAGGGTCACTGTCCCCCTTTGCAGAGTTTTCATACTTATTAAGATTTCCTTCATTTGTGTTGTTTTAAATGCTAATGGAATTTAGTCAGGCAACGATAATAAAAAGACAATAATTGCCAACATATTTATGGCAAAAAAGTAACAATCCCAAGTCCGCGTTTTCCTGATTCTGTTAAAGAATGCATCCTGGTATTGGGAGTAATTTGTTTTACTACGAGAAGAAAATAAGAAGACAAATATTGTTAATCATTTTCTTAAAAAAATGATAAATTAAAATTAATCCAAGCTTGTCGCAATGTCATCTTCCCTTACTTGCTTTTGTTATGTCTTCTTGAGTGGGAGAGAAGGATTAAGTTGGAGCTCCTGCATAACCAACAGCCTATCTCATCTATGCTGTAGTCCATAGGAAGTGCATTGTGAATAGTTTACGAAAATTGTAAATCACTGGAGTACTCGTGAGTTGTGATTCCATAGTTAGTTTTGCTTTCTTTTTAATTTTCCACATGGGTAATTTTTTAATAAGGAAGAAGACAAGGACAGATGAAGAAAGCTAGAGAAGTGCACCCACATCTACATTTATATCTGAGACAAAAGGATGGTGTGAGAATTTATCAGTAATGACAACACCACTATGATTATCAAAGTGATGGCAGACAAAGATTATGATATAAATTTGGCATTTACTTGGACTGGGGAGGAAGACAGTGTTTTGTGTAGAAGGTTACTTTGTTGAATTAATTCAGTTGTCCTCTTGGAGATCTTCGGCATTAGTGGCTTGTATTAAGAAGTCACTCATTTTGAAAAATAATAATGAAACCTAACATTAATAAACTCTTGGATTGATATCATCCAGTACCAATGATTCGACCATATCCAAATTGTTAATTAGATTTAAAACATCCTCTATAGAAACATTTAACCTAGTAATTTCTCGTTTACCTATTTCAAAGGAGAAATGTCCATTTCAGAGAAAGTGCTTTTTCATCTGTTTATTCAAAAAATTATTCCATAAATATCTATTGGGCATCTACTCTGAGCACCTGATATTTGGTTCCAGATGAGCACCAAAGGGCAGGAGACAGAGAATGGGAAGGTATAGTACAAGAGAGTGAATTTTGAAAACTACTATCCAGGAATTTAAACTCTAAGCATGGCGAGTAAAATAACAGAATTAGGCAGTGAATGATTAAGCGTCAGATGAATGATGTGCAGTGAATCAGATAATAATTATCATAAGAGCGGGGGTTAATTTAACATAAAGGTAATGAAGCTTAAAATTCAGGGTCCCTCAGTTGGACAGGACCCTCTAAATAAATATTCACTCCTTTAACTAATTTTGTGTATTTAATTTAAAAATCTTTTTCTGAGAGAAGGCCCCTCAAATGGTATGAGCTTCACTCCCCACAAAATCTGGATCTCACTCTGCAGGGTGTCAGAAAGGCAGAGCAGCAATTTTCTCAAGATCTTTCTCAGCAAAGATGCCTTCTCTGCAACTCTGTATTTACCATTTTATCCATGGCTAGTCGTTATCTTTGTTCTCTATCCAGTTGTGATCTTTGTGATCTTTAAAGAACTACTTTGATTTAAAAAAAAAAAATTCTCTAATTTTTTTGCAGGAGAAATGTGGGGCTGTCCTTCATCTCTGAACATAAAGAGAGACCCCAAGGCACATCTCTTTCAGAAAAAATAAAAAGTACTTACAAAAGAACAGATGTTGATCACAAAATCCAGAACCTAACTCCTCCTGGAACCAGAAAACCAATTCAATATGGAACCAACAGCAAATCTTGCTTGGAGATAAGTGTAGAGTTGTTCCTCTATGATTTTTTTAAATGCCCTCAAATGAGTGAGGGGTAGTCCCAGAGTGATGGCAGGACTGAGTAGGAAGGTGGCATTTCAGGGTCCCTATTTCAAAGGTGATAGGAATACAGGGACAAGGAACCTAACCAGTCATTACAAGTTGTAATGTAAATTTCATATATAAATAAAAATAAACATATAAGTATATATTTAAATTAATCTTAGTGAATTTTTTTTTTTGTTTATGGTTCCTTGACTTTTTGTCTTTCTTAGAAAGACTTCACCTACACTATGATAATTTATTAGTTTTTATTCTAGAACGTTACAGTTTAATTTATACATAAGATGCTGATCTCAAAATGATTTTAGCATAAGGTTTTAAGTAGGTGTACAGCTTTATTCTTTCTTTAGATGTCTAGTGAATTTTACCAAAATAATTTATTTAAAAATTTGTTTCCCAGTGATCTGAAATGTAAACTTAATATATACCAAATTCCTATAAATATTTGGATCTAATCCTAGAAACTATTTTATCCCATCTATTACATTGCACCATCTATCTATGTATGGGTATAAATTATTTTAAATATTAAAGTTTTAAAATATGTTTGAATATTTGTTAGTGTTACTTGCTCACTGCTCTTTACTTTTCATAATTTTTCTTAAATTTTCTTGACTATTCTTTTACACTTCCATTTTATTTGAAGTTCTGATGTGTGATGCTTGCTTAGTTTTTATAGAACTAAATTTACACATATGTTATATATTTCTGTGTTTTTTAATCATTAATTCAAAGCAGATACTTGCTTTCAAAACCTATTACCCATCTCTGACTTTTCTTTTAGGCTTTTAAAAAAATCATCCTTCTAAATTGCTTAGAAAATCTTTACAATACACTTTGCTATAACGTAGGTTTGGTTATAAAATGCCTGCCAGTCAAATCCATCTCCTGTGATAAAGAGAGGCTCTCTCTTACTTAATGTGGAAAGCTTAAAATGAAGGTGCCATCCTTGTCCCTCAAAACCAGTTTAATAATGGACTCCTATTGTTACTCGACCAGCTTATTGGAGTCAACTTCTCCTCGAAAGTTCCATTACCTTCGGCTGTTTTCATTCAGACACATTATTAAACAACAACAAGCAGAAGCAAAATTCTCTGAATTCAACCAAAGCAAACCCTTAAGTAAGTCGAAAAGAACTGTTGTTTTAAAAATAAAAGGGATTGCATCTCTTCATATTGTATAAGGGGTATAAGAACTAAATTGCTATGATTTACATCTTATATTTGCTTAGAATAAATGATTAATATTAGTAAAGTATTGTGATGTTTTTGCCTGATCTTACAAAACAAATATTTTAGCTTATTAATATTAATTATGTTTAGATCTACTCTTGACCCGAAAAGAATTTTATGCAAATGTATTTTTATTTAAGGCTACTAAAAAAAATTAAAATTAATAAAATAAAGGGAAACTTTTCCATTATTATTTGCTGATAAGCTTCCTTCTTATTTATTGTTCAAATCTGTACAATATATTGAAAATTCAATTTCCTGGCTCTTGAGCTACAGCAGAATCAAAAAGCAGGATGCCCAGCACAGGGTTAAAATATGCTATTTGTTTATCCTTCTCATTAGTTTTTTAACTAACTCTCCCAAGAACATCAACAAGATCCATTTGAAAACTGCGACGACATATAATAAACCCAATTTAAAAACACACACACACAGAGATACATCCACACACACACACACATTTGTGCAGCTCCTAATGGTGCCAATAAATCAACTCAAAACTATAAAAAAGTAATTGGGAACACAGAAATGACCTGTCTGGATGTTGCTTTTTTCTTAATATGATTCTAATGCAATTATACATGCATATCTAATTACTACATCTGATGACCTATGGTTAGCTTGATTTCTGTGTTACAAATGGCCTGACATTTAATTAGTTTGTATGATTAAATTATGTAAATATTACATGGTGACCAAATGATTAAAACTTTTTCATACCTCTAGTTTTTCTCAGCACTAGAGTTAATTATATCTGGGCACAAATACAGTATGTGAACAGACTCATACAAAATCTTTCCAAGTGAAAAGAAAATTTGTTATTCAAATTAAGATTGAATGATATACTGTTGAGTACATCTTACAAGAGGTGCAGTGGGATAGAATAGGACTTTAATCATTCCAAGAACTTCAAGCCTAAATTATAACAAGGACAGTTCTGGTAAGCCAGGTTTCCCATTTCTCACTCATCCTCATTTCATTCTCTTAGGAATTAATGGCCCCTGAGGCATGTGTAGTTTTTTTAATTATAAAAAATGGTTAATTTATATAAATTTTGGTTACTAATGTCATGATGTCAAACTTATTTCTGGTTTTTATGCATCTGAAGTCAATCATGGATTTTTCACAGCTTGTCGTCTGAATTGCAACAGCTCTACTCTCAAACCTCTGGTACAACTATCAGTTAATTCGGGAGTTCTGAATCTCTGCAAAATGTGGGATTGTTGTAAGTAGTGAGAAAAGGATCCCTACACCCATTTATATAATCAAGTTGAATGAAGCAGAGAATAAAGATAGTATGCCTCTTAACACATGTCTGTATTAACAAAGGACATCCTTTTGATATCCTAGAAGCACGTTACAAACACCTGTCTCATTCATCTTTGCCCCATCCCTATGATATGATGGTAGTAAGTACCAAGGCTCCTAATTATCCAGAGATAGTAATGAGAGACAGAGAAGTAGCAGTGAAATCTACCTTTAATCCTCAAACTTTATTTAGCCAATTAATTCAATGACTGCCCCACCAGAAAGTTTTCTCCATAACAGATAACAAAGAACAAAGTTGGCTGATTCGCAAATCACATCCATACAAAACCAGTTGGTTAGAAAAAGAGAAAGCTACAAATTTGACTTTGTTCCAATAGCTGATTATTTCCTTAACAGTTAGCTTTATGATTGTTTAGTAGGATTAAATGAGTTATCTTAAAAATAGTAAGTTGCATAATGAAATCTCCATGTCTTCCAGAAGGTATAAGCAGATATAGAAGTATAAGCAGGCTGAATTTCTTTTCTCCTAATTTTATAGCAAAACTGCTAGAATGCTTCAAACGGCCAGTGAAAACAATGGATGTAAGCAATCTAGAAACTAAATAATTAAGCTTTAATTAAGGAAAGTCATGGCTGTAAATGAGAGAAGGAGGCTCCCCACTCCCCCAAACTGTGGGTACTAGTAAAAGCAGAAAGAGAGAGAAAAAATAAGGCCAATAACTTTGGAGAATAATAGAAATGAGAAGAAGAAAACAAGATATGATTTAAGTTAAGGTTATAGAATTAGAAGGTACAAATGATTAAAAATGATGTACTCAATATGAACTCAATGAATTTAAAATGAAAGAAAATAGGCTTTAGTTCAAGATGGCAGACAAAACTCAGATATACTACATGTCCCTCATGAAATATATTGAGATAAAAATATAAAAACATAAGAAAAAACAAACTTACAACATAAAGAGAATGGGAATGGGAATCATCACCAGGCAAGAGATGTTAACAAATTATAGAAAGTTATAAAATAGGTGAAACAGTAAAGCAGGCACCAGCCAGCAACCCTTTTCTGTCAAGGGCCAGATAGAAATATTTTAGGGTTACAGACCATACAGTCCCTGTTTTTTTATATATATTATATAAAAATTATAATTTCTGCTGTTGTAGCACAAAACAGCCATTGACAACATCTAAAAGGATGGATGTGGTTGTGTTCCAATAAAACTTCACTGAAACAGGTAGCTGGCCCATAACTGTAGTCTGTTGACCTCTACAATTAGGAACAGTTCTGCAATCACGGTACTAGCTGCTCTGCTGATCAAAGCCCCATGGATGCTAAGCTTAAAATTAACAGAAAAAGCAAAGTGAATTGTCGAAATAAAGATAGGAGGATTAAACAAAGGCCTCACAATGGAAAAATCATGCCAGTTGTCCCTTGTTTAATCCTCAGTCCACATAAAAGCAGTCAATTCAGCTCTAATGTCTAAGGAGAAACACGCAAAGGTTCTTCCCTAAAGAAACTGTGATTTCTAGAATGTGTGTTAATACCTTAAATAAAGCCCTCTTCTGTTTAGACTATGCTTGCCCTGAATGCAAGTCTGATCTCTTATGTACTCTGTCCACCAGTACAGCTAGATTTTCCACTCATGGGAGAGGCCCATTGTGAAATAGACAAAATTATTCAACAGTGAACAAAACCCGCAAAACTTACACCATCCTTCATTAATCTCAAATATGAAAAAGCAAGCAAGGATCATCAGACATGTGAGAAAATCCGATAGAACAGATGAGAGAGACCAAATTGACCAAGTAAATATATAATACAGGAAATTAAGGGTAACCTAAAAAAAATGATTCAGTGTTCTCCTTAATATTTGAGAAGATATTATACATTCAAGAAAATAAAAATCAAAATGAAAACAAAAATCAGGGACTATGACAGGGTTCTCCAAGATAAAAGAACAATTCAAAAAAAAATCATTAGAGTGGCAGGATGATAAAATCAGATAGCGACACCAGAACATAATTAGATAAGAAGAAATAACAAAAGCTAACATTTGGCAAATAATTACATATGCCAGGTACTATTGTAAACATGTGGCATATGTTAACTCACTTTATCCTCTACACTTCTATAACATAGATTCTACTTTTTCCAATTTACAGGTAAGAAAACAATCACCTATTAGTTTAAGGCAGAGGAAAAGTCATATTTCAGATTCAAATAGAGTGAGTCTGCCTCCAGGACCTTTGCTCTTAACTACTATACTCAAAAGGTGAAACACATGAGAGAAAATATGAGATGTGGAGAAGCAATTAAGATGCCCAATATTAAGGTGGTTATTCAAGTAAGACTAGAAAAGCAAAATATGAAGGAGATGAAATTATAATAGAAATAAAGAAAATTTCCTTGAAGTGTAGAAGGAAATGTGTTTCAGGTTTAAAGGGCCTAAAAAGTGCTAAGAGAATGATAAAAAATGTCCTAGACTTGGAAAATCTTGGTTAACTTGAAACTTCAGGGACGATAAGAAAATTCTAAAAATGAGTAGAAAGGAAAAATATTCCAAGTAAATAAACAGATTACCTATTTAAGAATCAGACGCATAGCAGAATTTTTCACCTGCCTTTCTTGATTAGAAGAAAATGGAGCAATGCCTTCGAAGTTACAAAAAGTATTTTAATCCTAGAATTCTGTAACTTGCCAAATTATCAATCAAATGTGACAGCAGAACAAATTAAACATAGAGAAACTCAGAAAATTTACCTTACGCTTTTGAGGGAATTACATAAAGACATCACTAGCAAAACAAATAATCTAAGAAAAAGAAAGGATAGTTTCAAGAAATGGGAATCTAACCCATGAGAACAGTCAAGGAAATTCTCAGGATGACAGTTATGTAGCAGGCTTAGGGGGCATCCGGTCCTGAATGAAGAAGAAGGAGAAAGTGTTTCTGAAGAAATGTCTCCAGGTAAAAAGAGAAATTCAATAATATAAAACATGATTGAGATTCCAAATTAACTTGAGAGTATCTTTTTTATCAACAACAACAAAAACCAAAGGCAATTAAAAATTCTGGAAAAAGAAAAGGGAAAAAAGATGTGAAAGTCATAACAAAAAGTTTTTTTTTTTTAATTTTCAAGCATGTGGATTTTCTTTTAATTTTTATGCTATTGGTCTCTAGAAAAATGTCATTGTCATCAGAGCATACACTCTGAATGATTGTAGTCATCTGATATTTGATGAGACTTGCTTTTTGATCCATTTATGGTCAATTATCGTAAAAGTTCTATGTGTGCTTAAAAAGAATGATTACCCTGTACTTGATGGATACACTATTATTTTTATATACATTAGGTCAAAATTGATAATTATGCTATTTAAATCTTTTCTATCAATTACTGAAAGTAGTTAAAATCTCCCACTATGATTACAAATTTGTCTATTTCTATTTCTGCCGAATGTATTTTATATATTTTCAGGCCATAGAATATAGCTTTACTGCATGAGATTCACTCATATCTGTGGGACTCCAAACAGAAATTTGACAGACTTTCTCATTCCTTTAATGCTCTCATCTGTTTTTTGTATCATTTTGTCTTTCTATGCTGCAATTTGTTTAGTTTTTTTCTGATCCATCTTTTCATTCACTGCTTCTCTTCTTCAACTATGTCCAACCTGAAGTAATACATACCCACTAAATTATGGCAGTTATTGTGTTGTTCAGATCTCAAATTTTCATTTGGTACCTATCCAAATTTCTATTATATTTTCTACAGTTCCAGTTCCCTGTTTTCTCTATAACTTTGACTTTTCCTCTTTGAACACAGTAAGCAGGCTAAGCCTGATAGCCGCAATATCGCAAGTCTTTGTGAATCTTTCCATTCTCTGTGGTTTCTGCAGGTTATTCTTCATGGTGTCCTATTCCCTTGAGTGTCTCATTACCTTTGACTGTGTCTATGACATTTTATTTCAAAAATTACTTGTAGGAATATTTTGAGGCAGGAGATGATGGTAAATTCCCCCAGATGGTTTTTGTTTTGTTTGCTCCGACAAGGTGTTAGGAGTTCCACCAGTCTGGGACCACTTTAATCAGTGGCGAGTCCCTGGATCACCAGATAATGTAAAGCCAGGCTCCAAGTCTATTCCCAAAGTTTACTCATACCCTAGGACACAGCCTTCGGGGTCCCCGCTTGAAGTGGAAGTGGCTCTACAGGCGTCTCTATCCTTGATGCGCGAGAGGCATTGACTTTTGATCCCTCCTAGCTCCACTGGCTGCCAAAGCACAGGTTAGTTTGACAGATCAATTTTTGGATTAAAAAGTACCCATAGATCAAAGCAGCTTTATGTAGTAGGCTAATTCATCTGGGTTCTTGTCCTCTCCAAGATTGTGGTCCAGCATTTCTTTACTATTTTCTTAGTTCTTTGATGCTTTTAAGAATTTTTAAATATATTTCATATAACCTTTTGTTTGTCTTTAGCAGCATGGTTTGTCCAAATCACTCTGAAAACCTTTCCCTAAAGCTTAAAGTATTAGTATTTCATTGCCAGTATTTCCTGTTATCCAATAACTTTCCCTCTATTCAGACAGTTGCTATAATGTTCTATGCCCCTGTATCAGAGAAAGGATGAAGAGCCTAATGCAAAGAATAAAAAAGTCAAATTATTTACTTTTCATTTTAATAGCCTTGATTAAGATAAATATGCATTAGTTTTAGTAGATTACACATTTAAGACCAAAATTATTCACTCACAGTTTGGGCAAAAGTCCTTCAAACGGAAGAAGAAAGTGAGTCAATGGGATAGCTAAAAAGTGAGATACTGGTCAGTGTATCCTCAAAAGGAGCCCTAAAACCTACAAAACCTCCCCACTGGCTCAATTAAGCCTCCAAATTCCAACAAGAAGGTGGTGTAAAGAATCCAGAAACCTCATATATGTTTAAAGCCAAGTAGAGCCCAGGAAAGCAGTAAGACTACGGGGTCTCACCCCTGAAAACATAGACAAAATGCAGTGACAGTAGAGTGGAAACGTCTAGGTGATGCGTCCAGGCAATAAATAGCCTCAAACAGCCTCCCAGAATTCTTATGTGACTGAGCTTTGTGCCCTTGGCAGTTAAATGAGGTCCATACGTCCTCATATTTTGAAGATGTGTTGAAGGTCTTTGGACATCCCTAATGAGTTGCCCATACCTCCAAAGTGGACTGAAAAAAAATGAATTATTCCTGCAACCCAGAGGGTAAACAAAGTTACTGGCAGAGATCTGGGCTTGCAGAGGTCTTGTTAAAATAAGAAACGATAAGACAATGGTCTGCAGAGATCGATGACCAAGGACCAGGTGGGATAATGTTCATTTTAGCCAGGGCCAAAGTGGATAGATGTTGACCTAAAATGAGACTCATTCCTTCTTCCATGTGTCTAACATATTAAGTGATCCCTTGAAATTTGGAAAAAACTCAGTGGACTCGTCAAAATGTAAAATCATGATCTTTCAAAATTGTAGAGAATTTTCATATCAACATATATCCTTGACCCATACATGATCTTTGACCTCTGTCTCATTCCACAGTCCTATGGTATATTAGTTTCCTAGGGCTGCTGTAACAAAGTTCAACAGACTGAGTGGTTTAAGCAACAGAAATTTATTGTCAGCCAGTTCTGCAGGCTAGAAGTCTGAGATCAAAATGTTGGCAAGTGTTGGTGTTTCTTCTGAGCGTTGTGAGGGAGAATCTGTTCCATGCCTCTCACCTAACTTCCGGTGGTTTGCTGGCGATCTTTGGCATTCTTGGGCTTGTAGATTCATCATCCCCATCTGATATCCGCCTTCATCTTCACATGGCGTCACCCTGTGTCTCTTCATGTAGTCTTCCCTCTGTGTATGTCTCGTCTCTGTGTCCAAATTTCCCCTTTTTATAAGGGCACCAGTCATATTGAATTAGAGTCCACCCTAATGATCTTATTTTAACTTGATCACCTCTGTGAAGACCCTGTTTCCAAATAAGGCCACATTCTGAGGACTCACAGGTTAGGACTTCAACACTTCCTTTTAGAGGACGCAATTCAACCCATAATATGTACCTTCCCTCATTTTCATCCCAACACTTACTACCACCTCATCTCTGGTCTCTACATCAGAAGCGGGACAAGGACATCAATTTGACACATTCTGTGATCATCAAAAAAACCAAAATTTTATGTTTGAAGTTTTCATTTTTTTAAAGCCATACAAGATGGACCCAAGACAAATGGTTGTAATCCTTCCATGATACCTTTTTCTGCCTCCTGACAATTATCTAAAAGAGAAAAAGAGGTAGATTTGGAGTCTGTATACTGTTAAAATTGCCAAATATTCTATTTAAGTTGAATAGAATCAATTGACTACTCCACTTCCTCCATCAGAAGCATTTTAAAAAGCTATAAAAAGCCAACAAATTTCTTTTGATCTTGATTCACACTGCTGTTTGTTTCAGTGGAAAAAAAAGAAAAATATAGGGGCCAGGCAGGTGGCATAGTGGTTAAGTTTGTGCACTCCACTTCAGTGGCCCGGGGATCACAGCTTCAAATCCCAGGCATGGACCTACAAACTGCTCATCGAGCCATGCTGTGGCAGCATCCCATATACAAAATAGAGGAAGATTGGCACAGATATTAGCTCAGGGCCAATCTTCCTCAGCAAAAAGGGGAGGATTAGCAACGGATGTTAGCTCAAGGGCAATCTCCCTCACCAAAAAATAAAGTATAGCATAACAAGACTAAATGTATGGCTGAACTGTAGCAGAATGGTGTTGTCTACTGAAGGCTGTGGGGGAAAGAATGGGGAGAGGGAGAGTTTGGGGACCTTAGTACAATATTCACCAACAGGTTTCATTGGAATTAGAAAAGATTAGATCTCTTAGCTACTTCCTGAAAAATGAAGCTTGATTAAATTATTTTAGGCTAAACTCCTCTAGGCCAACAGCTGAATGCTCAGCATTTACATAAAGAGAAACTAACTCTTCGAAGTGTGGCTTTATATCTATTGTTTTCACCTACAAGCAATGCAAGTTTGTCTGTGTTCCCTGTCAAAAGAGAGAATCCCAAGCTACTTTTACACCTTCTATGCCCTTTGCAGTGCCTATCATAAAACCTAGCACATAGTAGGGCTTTAATTAATCATTTAAATAAAAGTATGCATGCATGAATAACTTTTTAATCTTTTAAAATTTTGACTCTTAGACAGTTCCACAGTCTAACTCTTCTACATTTAATTTCTTAATTAGTTATACTTTTGAGACTATATAATTTATTTCCTCTCTTTCACAATTCAATTTTCATTGTATGTTTTACTGAATTTAAATGATTTTTTTATAAAGAGAAAAAAATGAATAAAACACATTTTAGAATTTGAGGGCAGAAAAAAACCAAGAAATAAGTGAAGAATGTATTATTTTTAATGTCCTATTACAGGCATACCTCAGAGATATTGCAGGTTTGGTTCCAGAACACCACAAAAAGCAAATATTGCAATAAAGTGAGTCACACGAATTTTTTGGCTTCCCAGTGCATATAAAAGTTATGTTTACACTATACTATAGTCTATTAAGTGTACAATATACATACTTTAATTAAAAAATACTTTATTGCTAAAAAATGCTAACCATCACTGAGCCTTCACCAAGTTGTAACCTTTTTGCTGGTGGAGGGTCTTGCCTCGATGTTGATGGCTGCTGACTGATCAGGGTGGTGGTTGCTGAAGGTTGGGGTGGCTGTGGCAATTTCTTAAAATAAGACAATGAAGTTTGCCCCATCAATTGACTCTTCCTTTCACAGATGATTTCTCTGTAGCATGCGATACTGCTTGAAAGCATTTTACCCACTTCTGTAGAACTTCCTTCAAAATTGGAGTCAATTCTCTCAAACCCTGCCACTGCTTTATCAACTAAGTTTGTGCAACATTCTACATTCTTTGTTGTCATTTCAACAATCTTCACAGCATCTTCACCAGGAGTAGATTCCATCTCAAGAAACCACTTTCTTTGCTCATCCATAAGAAGCATTTCCTTATCCGTTAAAGTTTTATCATGAGATTGCAGCCGTTCAGTCGCATATTCAGGCTCCACTTCTAATTCTCTTACAATTTCCATGACTTCTGCAGTTACTTCCATGACTGAAGTCTTAAATCCCTCAAAGTCATCCATGAGGGTTGGAATCAACTTCTTCCAGACTCCTGTCAATGTTGATATTTTTGCATCTTCCCATGAATCATGAATGTTCTTAGTGGCATCTAGAATGGTGAATCCTTTCCAGAAGGTCTTCAATTTACCTTGCCCAGATCCATCAGAGGAATCACTATCTATGGTAGCTATAGCCTTACAAAACATATTTCCTAAATAATAAGACTTGAAAGTCAAGATGACTCCTTGATCCATGGGCTGCACAATGGATGTTGTGTTAGCAGCATGAAAACAACACTCATCTCATTGTACATCTCCATCAGAGCTCATGGGTGACCAGCTGCACTGTCAATGAGCAGTAATATTTTGAATAAGTAGTAGATCTCGACAGTGGGCTTAAAATAATCAATAAACCATGTTGTAAACAGATGTGCTGTCATCCAGGCTTTGTTGTTTCATTTATAGAGCACAGGAAGAGTAGATTTAGCATAATTCTTAAGGGCCCTAGGATTTTGGGGACAGTAAATGAGCCCTCACTTCAATTTAAAGTCACCAGCTGCATTAGCCCCTAAGAACACAGTCAGCCTGTCCTTTGAAGCCAGGTATTGACTTCTCCTCTCTGGCTACGAAAGTCCTAGATGGCATCTTCTTCCAACATAAGGCTGTTTCATCTACATTGAAAATCTGTTTAGTGTAGCCACCATCATTAGTTATCTTAGCTGATCTTCTGGATAATTTACTGCAGCTTCTACATCAGCACTTGCTGCTTCACCTTGCGCTTTTATGTTATGGAGATGGCTGCTTTCCTTAAACCTCATTAATGAACCTCTTCTAGCTTCAGACTTTTCTTCTGCAGCTTCCTCACCTCTCTCAGCCTTCATAGAATTGGAGAGAGTTAGGGCCTTGCTCTGGATTAGGCTTTGGCTTCAGGGAATGTTGTGGCTGGTTTGATCTTCTATCAAAACCACTAAAACTGCCTCCATATAAGGAATAAGGATATTTTGCTTTATCATTCCTGTGTTCCCTGGAGTAGCACTTTAAATTTCCTTCAGTAATGTCTCCTTTGCATTTACAACTTAGCAACTGTTTGGCACAAGAGGCCTAGCTTTTCAGTTTTTCAGCTTTTGACATGCCTCCCTCACTAAGCTTAATCATTTTTAGATTTTGATTTAAAGTGAGAGACCTGGACTCTTCCTTTCACTTGAATACTTAGAGGCCATTGTACGACTAGTAATTGGACTAATCTTAACATTTTGTGTCTCAGAGGAGGAGAGGGAGAGATGGGGGAAGGCCAGTGTGTTGAGCAGTCAGAACACACACACGTTTATCAATTAATTTTCCCGTCTTATATGGCTGCGGTTTGTAGCACCCCAAAACAATTACAATCGTGACATCAAAGATCAGTGATCACAGATCACCATAACAAGTATAATAATGATGAGAAAGTTTGAAACATGGCAAAAATTACCAAAATGTGACACAGAGCCCCACAGTGAACAAATGCTGTTGGAAAAATGGTCCCGATAGACTTGCTCTACACAGGTTGCCACAAACCTTCAATTTGTCAAAATGCAGTATTGGAGAAGTGCAATAATGCTAACAGCAATAAAATGAGGTATGCCTGTACTCAAAAATACATATCTGTAAACAGTGGGAAAAATTCATACCATTAAGTACTTTAGTCTTTAAAAATACAGGACTGGATAAAGTATTTGCAATCTTGAAGAACTGTATTTGTGTAGAAGCTTGCTGGTAAATAAATCAGCTAATATTCTTTTTTATAAACATTAATTCAGTCAACAACTTATACTTCCCAAGCTTCTGAAGCTGTCTTTTTCATGGCATCCCTGGTAAACTGTTTCGAGAACAATAACAATGGGCCAATATCCCAGGCCTCAAGATATTTTAGGTCAGATTTTGGAAAACTATGGTCCATAGGCCAAATTTGGCAGCTACTCTTTTTTGTCAATAAGGTTTGACTGGAAAGCAGCCACACCTATCTGTTTATGGATTTTTCTATGGCTGCTTTTGTGCTACAACAGGAGAGTTAGTAGCTGTGACAGAGACCATGTGGACTGCAAAGCCTGAAATGTATACTATCTGGCCATTTGCAGAAAAGGTTTGCGACCTAGGCTACAGACAATAGCATATGCACTGAATTGTTTTTTTCTCTTTATGGACAAGACCAATCACCAAATCATTTTGTTTAAATGTTTGTTTTTTGCTTGATCATATATAGACATGCAAAAAGTCAATTTTGATGAAATTGGTTAGTGTGAAGTTATCCCTCTGTTGGATTCAGCTTGTCTTAGCTGCCTTCTGGAAAAAGGAATAAGTTTCCATCAAGGCAAAAGTACAACTTTATTAGAAGTCACCAATTCCATTCAAAAGAATCCTTCTTAGAAACATGCTTTCCTTTGACAGTCATGTCTATGCCCTCATTGCAAACAGAAGTATCACTATTCAAGAGAGTCTTATTATAATGGGTTTATTTTACCCCACCTCAAGTTGAAAATCAGAGTTGTAATGTTGTATCTATGCTTTCCTTTTCTCTCAATTCTTTTACCCTACTCTTTATCACTTTCCAGCTGTCAATACCGAATGTCCTCATTTTTCTTATAAAGTACCCTCATGTATCCACTTCAGAATTAAAATTAATTTAGTCTCTCATTCCCTTATTAATGAATATGGCTTTCTCCTGGCCTGTCTTTCCTCCCACACGTTGAGTGGAAAAGACTTGTTTTTACATTTTTTAAAACCATAAAGTTAAAAATTAACCCAGTCAACTGCCGTCCAATAGTCCTTCATTTCAGGCTACATGTATGTATAAGTTTGTGATTTGTTTGTCCATGGCTCACTGCAAAACTAGTTGTCTTGTTTTTAGTAGAACTGTAACCAGCTGCACTAGTTCATTGTTACTGCTGCCAAGTGTTCTAACTTCTAGCAACCCCGTGTACTGCAGAGTGGAACCCTGCCCGCTCTTTTTGCGCCATCCTCTCACCTTCTAGCACCATATCAGACAATGCTCTGCTGCTATTCCTAGGGTTTCCACGGTCAAGTTTTTTGGAAGTGGGTGGCCAAGTCCTTCTTGCTAGTCTGTCTTAGTCTGAAAGCTCTGCTGAAACCATGGGTGACCCTGCTGGTATTTGAAATACTGGTGGCATAATTTTCAGCATCACAGCAACACACAGCCACCACAGTAATGACAACAACAGGCCGGTGGTGTGGTTCCCTGGCCAGGAAATGAACCCCGGCTGTGGTGGTGAAAGCGCCGAATCTTAACCACTAGACCACCAGGGCTGGCTGTTGTACTACTACTGTGGAAGGCTGCAGACAGCTCCCATCTCAGTATAGTTTCTTCACTCTCCTAAACCTTGTTTTCGAAAATTATTTTTTGTAATTGTATTAAGAAAAAAAAAGTTGCTAGAATTTCCTTTCTCCACTCTCACTCCAGAATAGACAGACTCACCAAGGCCCAGTGTGTGAGGTTACGCTTGCAGAGGAGGAGGACATGGAAGGAGAGGCAGCAAATGGTAGAGGTAGAAGCAGCTCAGCTTGGGGGCAGTTGGAGCATGAGTCTGGGGGAAAGTGGGACAAGTGTCTCCTTGCGCATGGGACAGAGATGGAGGGAATGGCTGTGGACTCTGACCTGCAGACTATGGAGGAACAATGTGAGAGGGATCTCTGTGTGCACTGGAGCAGCTGGACTCAGGACACAGGTGACAGGGACTTTCAAAGGACAAGACTTCTGTGAAAAATCTGGTGACCACCACTGACAAAAGATCTAGTCCCTTCCCAACTTCTCTAGCACCCAAGAGGCCAGAAGACTTATAAAATCTTGTATAGCCTGGTGGGGGGGACTCCAAAATGGCTGAGACTGATTTCCTACCAGACTGGTAGGGGTGCCTTGGAGCAGAATAAGTATGATTTAGGGAAGAAGAAGAAAAAGGGAGAATGTTCTGGGCTAGCACCACTACTTTGTACACTTTGAGCCCCAAATGAGTTAAATTTCAAGGATAAATTGTACCAACAATGCAGTAATGTAATCTTATTTGGCAACAAATAAAAACTATGCAATCGAATAGACTTTTAGCTTAGCCATTCAGAGACTTAGATCCAAATACAGTACTCAATAAAAGTAATTACTTTTTTCAGATTTGTGGTGTTTCTTGTACTTAATCTCTTTGTTTCCTTTATACATTTGTTTGCTTTTGAACTTGAATTGTACTATTTTGTGAGTTGTTTTGTTCAATTTATAATTTGCCTCAAATCTTGCTAGACAGGTGAATGTGCACGCTAATGAGGGATTGATTCAAGTTCCTTAGTTTCACATTTCTTTAGAATTAATTTTCTTGTAACTAATCTAATCCCATTATAATATAGAAAAAAAAAAGTTATACCCCCAAGGTGCTTCATGTAGCTCTAGTTGAAATACTTTTTCATTGCAATTTTTTCATTTAGTAGAAGTGAAATGAAATTTCTTTTTAAGCTAGTCACTTTTAAGAAACCAAAATGGTTCAGTTATGTAGACTGTCTAAGCAGGGTTAAAACAACACCATAATTTATCAAATTTATTCATTTGTGTCCCTTGAAAGCATTTTTAATTTTGAAATATTTCTGAGACAAAGTACATAGCACAGACCATGTCTGAGAGTTAACAAATAATATTTTCCTATTTTTTGTTTCAGATTTATTTTTTTTAAAGAAAAAATTACAAATACAACTAAGGCTTCATCATACCCATCTATTTCTATTCACTTGCTCTTTCCTTAAAGGTATATATTATACACATATCATACTAATACATACATCTCTATACTGTCATTACTTAAGTCTCTATCCACAACAGTGTATGAAATTGTTTTATTTAGATGTAACATAAATGACATCTTAATGTATACACTGTGCATGAAAACTTGCTTTTTTCTAACAATTAAAAAATTCTTGAAAACTACCAATGCATTATTTTAAGAATTAGAGTCTGTATAAAGCATTTTCTCAAGAGTTGGGTGCTTTTTACATTTGTTGAAAATTCAACTTTTAATTTTGAGAAGATTGTAGATTCACTTACATGGGTAACAAATAATACAGAGAGATCCCTGTCCTATCACCATAAGGATCCCTGTGTGGCCCCTTTATAACCACACCCTCCTCTCGGCACTGACACTCTAGTCTCTTAACCCTGGAACTGCCCATCTGTTCTCCATCTCTATGGTTTTATCATTTCAAGAATGTTATATAAATGGAATCACACAGTATGTAACCTTTGGGACTGGATTTTTTTCACTCAGCTTGCCTTCCTGTGGGTTTCTTGAACATTTTTTTATTCCATATGTATTTATTTATTTACAGTGTTGTTGAAAGTATCACTTTGTATAGCTTCTTCATGGTTTCTCTGGGATGTGTGTGTGTGTATATATATATACATATATATCACAATCTACTGGTATCACATGTTACTCCTGGAAACCTTATTTCCATTTAGTCCCCTTAGCCTCCCCACTTTTAAATATCAATTCATCTTGAATAACAGATGTTACTATAACTTTTGTTTCAATAATCGAATAGGATTTAGAAAACTCGTAGAATAATCTATTGCATTTACTCACATTTCTGCTCTTTTCATTATTCTTTCATCCTTCCTAATGCTTCAAGATTTCTTCTTTATTATTTCCTTTCCTTTAGTCGTTCTTTAAGGGTAGGTCTGCTAGTGAAAAACTCTCTTAATTTCCCTTCATTTTAGAATGTCTCTACCATCCTTTCCTTCCTGAGGGATAGTTTCACCAGTTATAGAATTTGCAATTGGCAGGTCTTTACTTTCGGCGCTTGAAAAATATTGTGTCGTCCTTCTGGTCTCCATGGTTTCAAATGAGAAACCTGCTGTCAGGGGCCGGCCTGGTGGCATAGGGGTTAAGTTCGCATGCTCCGCTTCAGTGGCCCAGGGTTCACATCCCCGGGGGGACTGATGCACCGCTTGTCAAGCCATGCTGTGGTGGCGTCCCATATAAAGTAGAGGAAGATGGGCATGGATGTTAGTCCAGGGCCAGTCTTCCCCAGCAAAAAGAGGAGGATTGGACGGATGTTAGCTCAGGGCTGGTCTTCCTCACACACACACACACACAAATGAAAACTGCTGTCATTTGAATTGATATTTCTCCATAGGTAATATGTTGTTTTTCTCTCACTGCTTTCAAGAAATTTTTTTCTTTGTTTTTAGAAGTTTAATAATCATATGTCTAAGCGTGAATTTCTCTCGGTTTATCCTATCACGTTTGCTCAACTTCTTGAATCTGTAGGCTTATGTCTTTTGTGAAATCTGGGAAGTTTTCACCCATTCTTTCTTTCTTTTTTTTTTTTTTTTTTTTTGGTGAGGAAGACCAGCCCTGAGCTAACATCCATTGCTAATCCTCCTCTTTTTGCTGAGGAAGACCGGCCCTGGGCTAACATCCGTGCCCATCTTCCTCTACTTTATATGGGACGCTGCCACGGCATGGCTGACAAGCAGTGCGTCGGTGGGCGCCCGGGATCCGAACCCGCGAACCCTGGGCTGCCAAGCGCGGACTAAACCGCTGCGCCACTGGGCGGCCTCCCCATTATTTCTTTATATACACTTTCAGCACCACCATCTTTCATCTCTCCTTCTGGGACAGTTCATTTCTCTCTCTTGTTCAGATTGAGTAAATTTTATTGATTTGTTCTCAAGTTCACTTATTCCTTTGTCATCTCCACTCTACTAGTGAGTCCATATTTTGAGTTTTTAATCTCCATTATTATACTCTTCAGTTAATTTCCATTTGGTTATTTTTCATAACTTCTATTTCTTCCTGGGATTTTTCTAGCATTTGTTTCAAAAATATTTGTAATTCCTGGTTGAAGCATTTTTGTGATGGCTGCTTCAAAATCCTTGTTAGATAATTCCAACATCTGATTCACCTTGGTGTTGGCATCAATTGATTGTCCTTTCTCGTTCATGTTGAAATCACTATGTGCTGGGCTATTTTCCATTATATCAGGAATATTTTGGTTATTATAGAGAGAGACTCTGAGTCCAATTTAAATCTTTTATTTTAGTGGTCAGTCACTCTGTTTAGGCTTAGCACACAGATCCTGGCCTATTTTTGTGGGCTGTGAATCAAATGACAATTTTATTTTCTGACGCTTTGTGATGCTCTTTTGGTCTGAGGGGGTACTACTGGGACTCTCAGTGATCTCTGAAGTTGTATCCTGAGAGGCCAGAATGCACTCCCTCGGGCCAGGAATCCAGGTGCCTATAGTGGTAAATGGGAGTACAGAGCATATCCCAGGTTGAGACTTTATGGTTGGACATCTCTCAGTGTCAGCTGGCTCCGATGTCTCTAGGCATGGGGAGGGATTCTCCAGCCCAGAGAAGACTGAGATTGATTCCCAGGAGAGGTGCCTACTGTGGTAGGCTCTCCCCACCAATGCCACCTGGCTGCCCAGTGTCTCTAGATTGAGGAAGGCATTTTCCAGCTCATGGAGAAGAAGATTCCTGGGTTGGGCATTCATCATGGCAGGATCTGCCCTGTTGAAACCATTCATCTGCCCCATATCTCTAGATGGAGGAAGGGATTCTCAGGCCCAGTGGGGAAAGACAGTAATCCCTCCACACTGCTTATCATCAGAGGGACTCCTGATAGACCCTGAGCTTGCCTGGTGTTGTCATTGGGTGTCCTTTGCAAACTGGGGGAAAAATGAGACAACTGGACCACCTGCTGTTGCTAGGTTGGAGATGCAGAGACACTAAACCTGGGTTGTCTTCTGCTGTTGGGTGGATGGTAATAAGATGTCCCTCCGCTGTTATTCCTCCAGCCCTAGAGCTCCTACACAGTTGGCCTTCCTTCCACTTGCAGACTTCTCCTGTGGTCGCCTCTTCCATTATTTCCAGAGTTTATAGTTATACTTCGTGAGGAGGACCAGGAGCCATATTATCCAGACAAGAAGTCAGTTTTGCTTTTTATACTGTTAATCTAGAAATCATATTATATCAAGGGAATAGTTTTGAGAATTTTATTTTTTAAATGGCAACTATTTCATAAAGATATGATAAAAGCTGAAATTTATAAAGCATTTCTTATTACAACATTATTTCAGAATAGGTATTCCCATAATTTTCTAAATAAAGTCTATGAAAAACTTTTCAATATCTGAAGGTTAGTACCTCTGCTGACATATTTGTAGAAATGCTGCCTTTAGGCTGATGGTTCAATAGCACTGTGGTGTTAACAATGCCTTTTATGTGATAACTATGAGAGCCAACCAGGCTCATAGCAGCCTAATGTGCTAGTGTTTTCCACTGTGTGTACAATCGTTTATCACAGCAAATAATTAAAAGGAAAACCTGTACTAAATTTACATAATATATTGCCAGTATGATATCTACTTTGTAAAAAGATCAGATATTCAATCTCAGGACTATACAAAAGCTTTACAACTTTTTTGCCTATCTAAAACTATTCTAAAATAAAAACTTTACTTTTTTAAAAATGTGCCTTTGGCTATAACAATGGACCTGAATGATTTGGGGAACTAGCAGCTGCCTGTTCCTTTGGTCAGAGCCAATAGAAGGATTTGAGTTAATGTAAAACTCTTCCTCAACTAGAACTGAGAACTCAAGGTTAACACTTTCTCTTGGTTAAGGAAACAAAGGCCATTTACCCAAGCTTGTGTTCTTTTGATGACATGAGTAATGAGAGACAAAAAAATGACATTTTTTTTTACACTTAAGGCAGAAAAAACTCATATGAGAAGTTTTGAATTTTAAAGAGTTAATTGTGACTTGAATAGATTCTTGTAATGCAGATGACACCAGCATACACCCAGAAATGTCACCAGCAAACAGAGGAAATTGAGATTTATGCCTTAATGGAAAGACCTGGCAGGAAATGCCTTTTGTTTTTGCTAAGCTTACTGTTAAAGGAATTCCATCACCATTGCCTTGCTCGTAGGAAAAAATTAAGTAAAAATTACTGAGAAAGCAAAAAAGAACTTCTCTTGGTAGCCAGGTGACAAGTTTAGGTTAAGATGAGCATTGAAAACGGCCTCCAAGGACCCAATATTTGCACTCATCCAAGGTACAAAATCAGGCCTCTCCCTGTCGAGTTCACAAACTGAATCAGCCACCTATAGTGATGAACAAACTCTTCATGCTAGATTACTTGGTAGCCCAGGATGTAGGAAGAGTCACACAAAGACACAAATCACAACCTAGATGGGCTCCCAAGAGCCAATGTTCAAATCACACTTAGCTATTAATCACTATCTATTGTTTTTTTGCTGAGGAAGATTTGCTCTGAGCTAATAACTGTTGCCTATCTTCCCCTTTATTCTTGCTTGAGGGATTCCTGAGATAACATCCGTGCCAATCCTCCTCAATTTTGTATGTGGGTGGCCACCACAGTATGGCTGACAAGTGGTGTAGGTCCGCGCCTGGGATCTGAACCTGTGAACCTGGGTCACCAAAGTGGAGTGCGCCAAACTTAACCACTACACCATGGGGCTGGTCCCTCATCAATTGTTTTATCTACCAACAATTAAGTTCCCTATGCAACGTTCTTGAATGCCAAGACAAAGTATGTTTATTTTCATCTGTGTTTTGTTGACACAAATAATCCATAATCAATCTATAAGTCAAAATTGGGGTGAGTTTATTTGAGCCACGTCTGAGGACTGTAGCCCAGGGCCTTCCTTCTCCAAGGGAATGAGGTATATAGAGTGGTGATATACCATCTTGGAACAACACATATAACAGGAATATCTGTTTTACTACTGTCATGAGATGCTTGGCTGGCACAGAGGTCAGTGTTCACAAGCTGAGCATAGCAGGTCAGTAATTAAATCCTTAGTTTCCAGGAAGAGATGCTTATCCTTAAGGAAATGCTGATATGGGGGGAAGCTACATCCCTGTCTTTAAGGACATCATTCTTGTCTTTGGGACATTAAACGCTTAAAGTAGATGTACAATGCATGCTCAGTGGGCCACATCAGGCCCTTTTGGAAAAACAAGGTCAGGCTGAATTAGTTTTAAACCAAATGGCTTCCTCATATACTCCAATACATCTCCCTGCTTTACATTTATTTATCAGTTTATGTTAAGGGCCACAGTTTTATTTTTCCCATAAATGTAGCAAGGGTGATTCTTGATGCACATAGGTGTTACAAAAGAGGTTGCTGAGCTGAAATTTACATGAGAACTATTAGAGTGATTTGTGGGATAATGATGCCCTGACTCTATGAACAACAATTTGGTTCAGAGGTAGACAATCCTTAGAGATTTCTCTGGAATCAATTGTTTTCCCCGTGTTTCTACACACTTTATACACCATCTTTTTTAACCAGTCTGAATGTGAAGTGTAAGCATATGATACTTGGGCATACTTAATATACAACTTACAGTGGTGCCTGATATATGGGGCTGGTCATTCACTAAATCATAAAGGTGAACTTCATCTCTGGAAAGTATCAATGAAGTGACAGTATATTATAAAACAGCAGGATCTGAGAATCCAGACTTCACTTGTAAGCTTTAAAAATTCAGTTCACATTGTATGTAACACAATATATGTTTTCCTTCTTTCCATTTTCCCTTACTTCCTTCTTGCCTTTTTTCTTCCTTCTCTCTCTTTATTTCCTTCTTTCATTCATGTTTTCTTAAGGAATATTTTTTGTGGCTTCCTCATGCATGCTTTAGAAAATACATTTTGGGCTGGCCCAGTGGCGCAGTGGTTTAGTTGGCGCTTGGCAGCCCGGGCTTCACGGGTTCGGATCCCAGGTGCCCACTGACACGCTGCTTGTCAGCCATGCTGTGGCAGCGTCACATATAAAGTAGAAGAAGATGGGCACGGATGTTAGCCCAGGGCCAGTCTTCCTCGGCAAAAAGAGAAAGACTAGCAGTGGATGTTAGCTCAGGGCTGGACTTCCTCACCAAAAAAAGAAAATAATAATACATTTTGCTCAGAATTCCTCTGATTATACATATAGGCCAATAATTTATCCTACCAAGAGTAATGCTAAAAAAATAACAACATGCTAAATGGTTTTAACATATCATGATGAAACATGGTAAGATGGTACGCAGGAAAAATTCAGTCATGAATGATTAAACAGATCACAGAGCTTGGGATGGAGACTCCTACTTTGCTATAATAAAAGGACACTTGATTTGAGAATCCACCAGAGAGAACCCATTTGCAAGGTAAGGTCAAGTGACTTTTACATGATCTAGATCCACTTACTTGTTCAGCCAGAAAATTAGAATGTTTCTATATTTGTTCTCTGTAATAGTATAGCCTTAATCTCTGCAGAGCTCTATAATATATACTCGTATGAAGGAAAGAAGTCCATTCTCTGCTTTCCTAGAGACAGAAAATAATAAATCTATGAGCATTTTCCAATGCCTGAAGGTGGTAAGTTAGTTCCTTTAAATTAGTCTTCTAAACACCAGTTGGGTTGTTATGAAAACAATGCTGTGTTTCAGTGCTGAAAAACCATGTGCTACTGCTCTGGGTAATATACTCTCTACCCTCCTAGTGTGGAAAAGAAGCTTTTCTCTCTTCCTCAAGCCTTCTTCCAGCCACAAAGCTAATTCTGAGGCACTGAAAATAGGCACAATATCCAGTATTGTTAGCACTGGATGCAGTATCACACAGAACATGCCCACCATTTGCCTTTCAACATGCTTGAGCTTACAAGGCTCAGGGCAATGGAGAACACTCAGCTTTTGTGACCCTTTGTGGAAGTGCTGGGTGTGCACTTGTGTGGGTAAAATGTGATTATCTTCTTGAAGATTCAGAGCTTCCTAAAGAAAAGAGTGAAAAAGAAGAAACTTCTTGAAAGTCATCCATTAGAAATGACTTCCAAAACTAAAGGTCTGGTGGAAAGATACAGCTATAACTTACTTGTTCAACTTTTGATTCCTGTGGCAAAGAAAAGTGGGAAAAAAAAATAAGTCATCCATAATGCCAGATCAACCCTAGAAAGTGAGCAAAGAATTAGATGCCCTAAGCCTGCTCCCGTTCAATATGACAAACTCCAGAAATGTTCACAATTGCCACAGTTTGTTAATTGCTACACAAGAGTTATCACATTAATGCAACTCAGATGCCAAGAAGGGTTTAAATGAAGTTAAATGAGTAAAGCACGCACAATGCTTTTCATTGTTCGGGCTTATGGGTAGTCAGTGAGTTGTATAATTGGGATCTCTAATGTTTCCAGCTCATTTAGTCTTTTACTGTATTGTGTGAACTCAACAAACATCTGCCAAAGAAAAAAAAGTGCAGTAGCCCAGATTCAAAGATCCACAATGCAAAGATAAAACATATAATTTTTCCTCCTATGCAGAGTTTACTCTCTTAGAAAGTAGATTTAAAAAAAAGTACATTTATTTGACTTCTTGTTTATTTACTTTTATCTAATCACCACAAATAGCTAAATCTTTGCTGGTCAAAACATGGTCCATAGACCTGCAGCATCAGCCTCACCTGGGAGCTTGATAGAAATGCAGAATCTCGGGCCAACCCCAGACCCACAGAATCATAATCTGCATTTAACAAGATCCCTAGAAAAATTGTAGGCATGTGAAAGTTTGAGAAGTACTGAGCTAAACAAAAACCCACATGAAATCAGTAAAGAAAAAAATATGTAATTTTTTTGCTTTTGAGTAGGTATCATGAGTTAGTTCTTTGACAAACATTCTTCTTGAGTTTATAAGCTCCTAGAAGCTCTCTTGCTTTATTGTCTCTTAGGGTTGCTAATTAAATGTGAAAAAAACTGACTACAGACATATTTGACATTAAATACTTGCAAAACTGTAACAATAAACAAGAAAATAGGTAATTCATGTACCTAGGTTCTTTTGCCACTTTCTGTTGTAAAATGCAATCTTTTATTGATAGAGTGCCTGAACCTCTAGCCAGCAGTGTGCTGGCATATGGTTAACAACTGGCTGTCCAATAGAGGAATACTTCTGATGTGAAGTATTTGGTAATTTCTGGTGTGAATAGCCCAGCTATGGCCAATTTAAAGCCGTGAATGCGAGGCCATGGAACCCAGACTTGGGAGGAAATGTGCACAAGCAGCCTTCACTAATTGGTATGAGGAGGTTCTGGCTTTCTCCTGCGTCTCCTCCTGCAACACACACACGGAACTGGCCCCTTAGCTCTCCCTAGAACTTCAGGCTTCAGAACCCAGTTGGAAAACTTTTTCAATACAACAGGATGAAACTCAAGGCAAACAAACATAAAATAGCTTTTGCTTCATACTTGCAATCCCTTTCCTCAGTTCCAACACTTGTTCTGCTTGCCCCACCTGGCTTGGTCTTGGATCCTCTGCCTCGATCCCCATCCTGACACTGGCATCATTCCAACGTACTCGATTCTATACCAGTGGTTCTGAACTCTGCCAGTGTGACCCATAGATCATGATCAGAACCTAAAGTGTTATGGCTTGTAATTTTTAACTAATGATACACTGTACAAGTTCACAAATGAGTACCTTTTCTGTATATGTGAAAGTAATTCAAAGTTCTGTTCAAAATCCCTTTTACAATATTTAGTGAACCTTTTTTACCGCTAGCACTGTAATAATTTCTTGAAAGGGAGAAAGGAGACTGAATAACAGCTGGGATGTTGAAGGCTCAGGTGTGTTTCGTTGGTGAGTTTCACTCATCAAGTGAGGCCCTGGGAGGAAAGGAGGGCTCTTTGCTCCATGTCTGGGGTGCCTTGCTCTCTATTCTCCTGTGTGTGCTGGCTCCCCATCCCAGCCTCCTCCCTCAGGCCTGGCAACCTGTAACTGTCTCATCTCATCCAGGGGACAAAGTACCTGAAGCAGACTCTCAATCTGAGTTTCTTTAGGAATACGTCCGTTACAATGATGGAGCTAATCAAAGCAAAACTAGCCCTGGGTTTTGTGATGACTTTTTAGGGTGGCTAGTGGCAGGCATCTGTGGCCTGGAGGGGCAGACCCTGACAATGGTGTTCACATGAGGTGTCTGAACTTTATTGCTGCCCTTGCCTCTCACAAATGCCTTGTAAAAGTTATACAGTCTCACATCTAGTAACCTATGGAATTCATTCTTATGCACAGAAGACATAAGATTGAACTGCTGTTGGCTACAGAAGAAAGATGGAAATAGATACAAGACAGGGAAACCTATGCACAGCTGATCATACTGCCCTCAATTTTAAAGTTCCTTGTATCTTAACATGTTAGTCTAATAGTTCACTTTTTACATTGCTTTATGCCCCTCAGTTTCTTTTCTGAGAATAAGTCTGTTCCGTATACCAACAGCAACAACAATAATTACAACTACAACACATTTTCATATTTTATTACACATTGACACTCTTCTGCTTATAGTTTTTGTCAGTTTATGGAAAATAGGAAAATGTTGATGTCAGACACTAAAATTCAGCAATTTCATTTTTTTATAAAAATAAATAGCATGCAACTAGCAGACTTGTATTTCACCTGAAGAAAATGTACTTTCAACTTCCATATGCCAATCATACAATCTCATTTAGGAAAAAAGTTATCTAAATACATATTAATGTTCAAAAAGTAATTTTTTGAAGGGATAATTTTCAAGACATTCCCACAGATTCAAAATTTCTGTAAAACTATAATTGTATAATTATATTTTTGATCTACACACAGAACATGAAAATATAAGTATCTTCCTAACATAACCATGCACATAAAGGTAGATCAAAAATGTATGCTGAATAAACAAAGTGACCATTCCATTTACAATAAAAACGCCATGGTTTTGCTGGTGATGACAAATGAACAGTCATCACAAGTTAATGACATGGCCCTGTATGCTATTCTGTATTAGTCATTTTAATTTATATTAGTGAAAATAGGGAATGAGAAGTACCTAACCACATTTCCACCTTGAATCTTACGTCTTAGAATCTTAAATATTCTCTTACGGTGCCAGCATCTCCTCCATAGATGTATTTACTGTTGAATCTTTAATTATGTTATGATACAATTAAAATTATTGGTAGATTTGTACGTATTTGGTTAATATATTTTGAAGAACACTTGGGCATCGTCCAGATAGGCACTTAAATTTCAATGCTTAAAATTATCCTTAGAACTAAGGGACGTATTTTCATTCTAAAATATTGAGGTTTACTATCATAATTATTAGACAAAAACAAACACCTACAAAAATATATACAACAGCAAATTATATTTTTATGTATGGCTAATTTATTTTGAAGAAACTTAAGAACTTTATTCAGTTGTTTTTATTTGAATGCCTAAAATTAACATCAGGAGAAAAGAGTATGTTTTATTTATAAATATAAAGAAGAATGAATATTTTACTGCTGGAGTAAAAGCAAGGTAGGGGTCTGCAGAAAGTAGAAAGTATAAGAAACCATTAATTATGGTCTCAGAAGAACGTGACTTAATTTCATTTACCTAAATATTTTATATTTTGGACTTGTGCTCTGGGGAGATTTTTAACATTAAAAGAGTAATTTTACAAGTAGTGAAAGAAACTGGCATGGTACTCACTAAAAGCATTAAAGTAGCATTATTTAACGAAAAATTCATTACCATGATTTGTATTAGCAGAATTTTGAAACCATTTGCTCCTCCATAGCTTTGCAAATCTGTCTTGTATGACAAATTTAGCAAAGGAGCATGTCAGAGCCAAAGAATAGTGATGTCAGAATTAAAGGTACCATCCACTAATCACACAACCACACAAGATACTAAACTAGAGATGAAAAATTTTGATTGTTTATTCTAGAAACCCTCTCTTCAGGCGTGTTAAACCATCTATGTATTAACAAATAGTGAATATTACCAATAGACATGGAGGAATGGAAACCGTTGCATTCTCTCTGACAATCACTGCTGCTCTGTCTTCTATCAACACGTCAGTTCTCCTAGGGTGGCAGGATTCCAGCAGCCATCGAAGCTCTAGAGATGCAGAGTGGGCTTTAGTACCAAACCCCAGCTTCTCTCAGCCCCCGCAATGCTATTTTCATACTGGAAGCAAGTTAACTGGTAGCAGCTTCTCATAAACTTTGAAAAATGCTCAGTTTGACCAGGCACAGTAGAAAGAGTCTGTGGGTTAAATATGACCCTGGGATAAAGCAATGAGACAGCAAGTCTGGCACTATAGAAACCAGAGTTTTGCCAACATCAGAATAAAGGCCAGGTCTCTAAGGCCAATAACAGCATATAGAGATGGGATTATATTCCCTTCCCTTCCCAGTTTGAAGGAGAGTATATAGTAAACTCTGAAGTTCGAAGGTATTCTGTTTCTTTCTTTAAAATATTTGCTTCCTTTGTCTCAATTTCTATACTTTTTACGCATTTTATGATACCACTTTTCTTTCTTTAACTTTTTTCTAGATCTCAGGTCTCAGAACCACTTTATAGTTTTATAAATCACTGAGGATCCCAAAGAGCTATTGCTTTTGTGGGTTACATGTATCAACATTTACCACATTCAAAATTAAAACTGAGAATTTTTAAAAACACAAGTATGTATAAGCACACACTCTACTAGCCATCAAAGCAATGACATCACCACACGACATTTTGTAGCCCCTAGAAAGCTCCACTGCACACTCGAGAGAGAATGAAAAATAAGAAACCAAAAAAATCTCTTGGTGTTATCATGAACAGAGTGCTAACCTGTGAACTGCCTGCAAGGGGACTTCCAGAGGTCCCTGGAGAGCAATTTTAACACAGTTGCTCAAGAGAAATAAGAGACAAAAAGTTAGAATTGTTTTTATCTTTTTCATATCAGTTTCTACTCTTCCTCTAAATGTTGAAAAAGAAGAAGAAAGTTGGACTTACAGTACTTCATGAATTATAATGCTACAAAACTCAAGATCACGTAGTATTGTATATTAGAAGGCTAAAATGAAGAGAACTGATCATATCAACTGTTAGTGAAGATGTGGAGGAACTGCAACACTCATACACTGCTGGTAAGAAGGAAAAATGATCCAACCAGAATAGGAAAACAGTTGGCAGTTTCTTTTAAAAAAATAAGCATATACCTACCATATGACATAGTTATTCCACTTCTAGGTCTTTACACAAGAAAAACCAAAAAATATACTCATACAAAAACTGGTACATGAACATTATAGCACCTTTATTTGTACTAGCCCCAAACTAGAAACAACCAAATGTCCATCTACAGGTGAACTGATAAGTAAATTATGGTATGTCCATACAATAGAATACTACTCAACAATAAAAATGAATGAACTATTGTATTGATACATGCAACATCGATGAGTCTCAAAATAACATTGCTTAGTGAAAGAAGTCAGTCAGAAAATAGTACATTAAGAGAATGAAAAGATGAATCATGGACTGGGAGAAAATCTTTGCAAAACATATCAGATAATGGATTTGTATCCCAAATATACAAAGAATTCTTAAAATTCAACAATAAGAAAAAAAACCTTAACTAAAAAATGGGCAAAAGATATGAACCGACACCTCACCAAAAAAGATATACAGATGGAAAATAAGCATGTGAAAAGATGCTCAACAACATATGTCATTAGGGAAATGCAAATTAAAACAACGAGATATCACTATACACTTAGTAGAAGGGCCAAAATCCCAACACTGACAACACCAAATGCTATTTAGGATGTGGAACAATAGGAACTCTTATTCACTGCTGGTGAGAATGCAAAATGGCACAGCTACTTTGGAAGACAGTTTGGAAGTTTTTTAAAAAACTAAATGTGCTCTTACTATAGGATCCAGCATTCATGTTCCTTGGAATTTCCCAACTGAGTTGAAAACTTATGTCTATTCAAACACCTGCACATGAATGTTTATAGCAGCTTTACTCATAATCTCATAACAAAACTTGGAAGCAATCATGATGACCTTCCGTAGGTGCATGGATAAACAAACTGGTATATCTGCACATAGTGATAAAAAGAAATGAACTATCAAGCCATGAAAAGACACAGAGGAACCTTAAATGCATAGTGCTAAGTGAAAGAAGCCAATCTGAAAAGGCTACAGACTGTAAAATACCAACTATACGACATTCTGGAAAAGGCAAATCTATGGAGACAGTAAAAAGATCAGTGGTCGCCAGAGGTTCAGGGGAAGGGAGGGAGAAATAAATAGGGGAAGCACAGGGGATTTTTAGGGTAATAAAACTATTATTCTGTATGCTACTATAATGGTGGATACATGTCATTATACATTTGTCAAAATCCATAAAATGTACAACACAAAGAGGGAACCCTAAGGTAAACTATGGACTTTAGTTAATAACAGTGTCTCAACATTGGCTCATCAGTTGTAGCAAATGTACCACACTAATGCAAGATGGTAAAAATAGGGGAACTTGGGTGGGGCGGGGTGGGGGACAGTGGTGAGTGGGTGTATGGAAACTCTCTGTACTTTTTGTTCAAGTTTTACTATAAACCTAAAACTGCTCAAAAAGTCTATTAATTTTTTAAAATTATATACTATATGATTCCATTTATATAAGATTCTAGAATATGAAAAATAATCTATGTGGCAGAAAGCAGATCAGTGCCTGCCTGGCGATGAGGAGGAAGAGAGGGAGGGATTACCAAGTGTTGCATGGAAATCTTTAGGAATAATGGATATGCTCATTATTCTGATTGAAATAATGATTTCTTGGGGACATACATATGCCAAAATGTATCAGATTTTATACTTTGACTACGTATGGCTTATTTTATGTTAATTTGCACTTCTAACTATTTTGCAGATGATGCTAATTCTGCTGTTCTGCAGACCACACTTTGAGCACCACTACTTCAGAGAATAAAGAGAAAGAATTTATTCCCACCTTGGGCTGCACTTCAGAATCACCTGGAGAGGTTAAAAAACAGAGATTCTGATGTCAGTAGTTTGTGGTGAAGCCTGGCTTCAGGATTTTTTTTAAAAGCTTCGTGAGTGATTCTCACTCAGCCAAGATGGAAAGCAATTAGGATAGAGACACCTCCAAAAAAAATCTAGTTTCTCTACAACTGGCCAACTTGTGACAGCAACTTCCCAAGAATAACTAAAAAATAAGAGCTAGCATGACTCAACCAATAGTCCACACTCGGAAATTCTATTAGTTTTGTTTTCTCACATATACATTTTTGGTATATCTACTAAAAAATAAAGGTTGTTAATTTGGGAGAAAACGCTGGAAATTACTCCATTGGCTGAAAATAGTTTAATCTTGAAATCCATCAGTAAAACATAATCTGTAAAAAAAATAATCCCATGTCCTCCCCCTTCTGTGAGCTGCTAACTCATATGAGGTCATCAAAAATAATACAAGGTGACAGCTGATCAATCTAGGAGTTAATTGTTTGGGGCATAGGTTGAGTTAGTTTATGGTGCATTTTTACTGAACGAATTTCTTCCCTTTCCATAAAATACCTTTCAAATCCAGTTCTATCATATTTTTTTATGATTCATCAACTGGTTTCTTCTAATATTCAACCCGCAATTGACAGATAAGAACCAGTACAGGGAGGAAGACAGGGCTAAGGGAAAAGGATGCAGCCTGCTCTGCAGTATTGTAGAGCTGACTGCAAGGTGGAACCCTCAAACCTCAGAACAACTCATTTACACTCCCATCTCCCCACCATAGCCAGAAACTGAGTGTGTGAATGAAGAAAGAAAGCTGTGATATCTACTGTCCATGTCAGTCTCAAGAATCTCTCTTCCACCTAAACCCATTTTCAGTTCCTTAAGAATTATTCCTAACTTGATATTCTGAAAAGTAGCTCAGGCTGCACCTTATAAAGAGGAGCATCAGCTCTTCATCCAATAGCCTTAACATGGCTATGGAAATTTCCCTGGATCAACTTTCAGTTGGCTGATAAAATTCTATTTAGTACATCAAAAGTTATATTGCCATACATCTGAATTCTAATCAGTTGTGGTTTACACTAACCAAGAGCTATTGCTGTACCTAAGTAAATTCCTCAGTTAATTCAACCCAGGCTTTTCTAAGTCAAGCCTAAAAGCAAAGGTAATTTTATAAAATAATGTGTGTGTAATTGATTAAACAAATATGTCACTAGTCTGACAAACAACGGGAAGCTCGGTACAAGAGTATTTAAAGGCATTTGCTATTTTAATGTGATTCTAAATTTAGGTGTGAAAAATTGCTATTATATGAAATTCATATTAGCGGTTATATTCTGATGTCAAGGAGCTGTATTATTTTGTGTAAACAAATTATTGGAGTCAATTATCAATGAAAACAAAGTTCTTTTCATGACCACTGAATTGATGTCTTTATAAAAAAATAATAAAACTTAATGATCTCAACAACCAGCTTTGGCAATACTAGAACTGCATGCTCAAATTCCAATGAGGCTGTAACTCATCCATTCCACTTTTTAAAGTCATTCCAACTAAATGCCACAGGGGTGAGACACACAGTGTTTAGAGGAGGCTTTCATGAACAGAAGCCAAAATTACACCCAGAGCTAGTACGATGAACATATTCTTGATCGCATCTCCTCAAGAGTATGGCAGGTTTTTCTACAAGAGAGCTTTATTCCTACGTCTCCTCTACCTCACACATTTCAATCTGTACAACAGTACCCCACCGGGGCTGCAGGGTGTTAGGTTTCAGATGAGCTATATTCTACAACTGGCTACACGGAGCACAAGTAGTGAAGATAAGAGAAAGGATATAGTTACAAGAATCCAGGTTCTGGTCTATTACTACCCTTTGAAACTGATTTCACTTCATCACCAAGTGAAGATGATAATGCCAGCCTCAATTCACTTTCTAGGTATATTAGTCTGACCTTCTGAGAAATAGACATTAAAAAGCAATTATGCACTTCCACTTCTGTTGAGAATAGAAAGTCATGAGATAAATTTGCTTCTACTCTAATAATATGAGAAGTCAGATAACGTACAAAAACAAAGGTTTTTTTCAAAGCCTATGAGAGAACGGAAGTCACAAGTAATAATAATAATAATAATAATAATAATAACAATAATAAAACCCTATTGAACTAAAGTCCAAAATGTGACAAGCCTCTCCTAGAAGAGAAGGGAATCGTGGCTGCTTTATTCCTAGCTGAGTAGTGGAAGAAAGAAGATGCAGGTAAGAAGAAGGCCACTAAATTTGCAGCAAATTTTAAGGCTATGTATGGGTTGGCATGACTCTTTGGCCTGGAAGCAAAAAGGGAGTCTCACCACCCCCTGCCAATTCTTTTCCACAGGGCTTCATGAATATTCATGACAAAGGCTGGGGGCAGGGCAGGAGAACTGAGAGAGAAGGATAGTAAAGTCTTCCAGGAGAGGTGAGAGAAATGTTCTAGGCAAGCTGGGCTTCACAACTGAGTGCCATAGCTGTCTACCACTAGAACACAAACTGGAGAGGTAAGAGAGCCTCTTTTCGGGCACAGGCCCACTGGGACTGCTTATATATGAGGGTATGTGCAGGAGGACTAAAAGAAACCCCACTCAGACACTGCACCTTACATTGAATACCAGGCAGTGGCTGTCTGCTGCTGAAGGAGAGGCTAAAAAACAATCCCTTGAGGTGAAGATGCATTGGGGTCTGCTGAAATGGGAGAGTAGTGCAAAGAACTGAGAAAAACCCCACAACTACGCCCACTTTTAGCCATATACTACTGAGGGTTTGGGGGGCACACAATTGCTGAGAGAGAACCCCCCAACACATGCAAACACAAAGTATAGATACACATGGCCTGCTAAAGTCTGACAGAACAGAACTGAGACACACCTGTGGTGAATAACAAAGCTCAGATACAGCTTAACTACTGACTAAATTGACTCACCACATCACTTCACCCCCACATGCACACATTATACACTACAGCTTAACAGAAGAAGAGGTATGACTATTTCTGAGCTTAGATATTATTTTCTTCAGTTTCTACTTTTATATACAATGTTTGGAATTCAATAAAATTTATGAGATTCATGAAGAGGCAAGAAAATATAAACCATCATCAAGAGAAAAAATAGTTAATAGAACCAGACCACAAATAACCCGTATATTGGAATTGTTAAATAGGGACTTTAAAATAATTATGATATAAATGTTAAAGTACATAGTGGAAAAGGTAGAAAACATGAATGAGCAGATAGGGAACTTAAAAGATGAAAACTATAAAAATGAGCCTGATATAAACTTTAGAAATGAGAAATATAATATAAAACTACAAAAATTATTTTGATGGGATTAGCAGCAGGCTGGACACAGTAGAGGAAAAAAAAAATCTGTGAATTTGAAGACTGTTCAAGAGAAACTGTCCAAACCAAAATACAAAGAAGAAAAAGAGTAAAAAATAAAAACAGAGTACCTAAGACCTGTGAGACAATATCAAACAATGTAACATGTGTGTAATTGGAATCTCAGAAGAAGAAATATTTTAAAAGATATTAATGAAGAATTTTCCAAAATTAATGAAAGACATCAAACCCACAGGTACAAGAAGCTCAGTGAATCCCAGGCAGGATAAATACAAAGTAAACCACCCAGAGGCAAAGCATACTCAGGTAGAAATCAAGATTAAAGAAAATCCAGAAAGTGGCAGAGAAAGCAAAGATACAATACATACAGACAACAGTGATAAAAGTAATGGCCGTTTTCTCATCAGAAGCTATGGGGCAAGAAGATAATGAGAAAATATCTTTAAAATATGGGAGGAAAAAAATGTCCACCTAGAATTCTATGTCCAGTGAAAACACCTTTCAAAAATGAAGGAGAAATAAAGACACTGTCAGACAGACAAAAGCTGAAGGAATTCATCTCCAGCAGACCTGCACGATAAAATTAAATATTTTTAGAAAACTATGGGCTATTTAAAGTAAAATTAGTAAAAATGTATTGTGGGGTTTATAGCATATGTAGAGGTATGATTTGTGAAAACAAGTGCAGAAAGTGTAGTAGCGTGGTAATTGGAAATACTATTATAAGCTTCTTATATTGTTTGTGGAGTAGTGGAATGTTTACTGAAGTAGACTATGATGAGTTAAAGATGCATATTTTTTAATCTCTAAAGCAGGGGTTTGCAAACTTTTCCTGTAAAGGGCCAAACAGTAAATATTTTAGGCTTTGCAGGCCACATGATCTGTCACAGCTATCACCTGTGCAATTATAAAAGCAGCCATATATAATAGGTAAACGAATAGGCACGACTATATTCCAATAAAACTTGATTTATAAAAACAAGTATTGCATTTGGCCTATAGGATGCAGTTTGCTGACTCCCACTTGAGGGCATTCACTAAAAAATAGAGAGGTGCATAACTAAAAGATCAATAAAGGAGTTAAAATGGAGTACAAAAAATTACTTGATTCATCTCAGAAAAACAGGAAAGTAGTCAAGAGCAGATGGCACAAGTAAAATTCAGATATCAGGATGATAGACTTAAACCCAAGCATATTAATGATTACATTGAATTGAGGTAGACTAAACATCCCAATTAAAAGACAGAGACTGTCAGAACAGATTATAAAGCAAGATCCAACTATATCTTGTTTAAATATCACCCTTTAAAGACACAGAAAATTTTTAAAATAAAAGGAAGGAAAAAGATATACTACACGACTATATGAATAATAGTCTATATGAATAGTAGATAAAATAGACTTGAATATATAGAATATTATCAGTACAGGCATTTCTTGAAAAGTTAAATATACATCTATTCTACAGGTGCATACAATGGGACCCAGGGATCCCATTCCTAGGTATTTATTCAAAACAAATGAGAATTTATGTCTATGAAAAAGCTCATATACAAATCTTTACCAGAGACTTATTCATAATAACCCAAGTCTGGAAAAGCTCAAGTAGCTATTAACAGGAAAACAGGCAATTAACAGTATATGCTTCTTGTGGAATACCACTTAGTAATAATAAGGAATAAAATATTGACATATTCAACAACATGAATGAATCTCAACATTATTCTTAAAGACTCCAGAAACAAAACAGTATATACTGTTTATATAATTGTATCTTTATAAAGTTCTAAAATAGACACAACTAATCTATTATGATAGAAATAAGATCAGTGGGGGCACTTGACTGAAGGGACTCAAGAAAACATTCTGGGCTTATGTAAATATTCTCTATCTTGACAGAATGGTAACATGACTGTACCCATTTGTCAAAAATTGATCCATCTGTATACTGAATATCTGTGCATACACTATACATAAATTGTACCTCAATAAACTTTACATTTGGCTATAAAAAGCATTTATACATGATTATGAAAATCAGGAGGCATTTATGTAATTTGACTATAGTAATACAAATACTCCTTCGCTTTTAAACTGTTTTCATACCCAAGCAAGGAGAATATTTGCTAATTAGATTCTTCTGCTGCTAAGATATCAAACACCTGTGGATATTTCATTACCCCCCCCAAAACAGTGAGGTAAAATATATAGAAATATGTAGCATACAATAGATATTCAACATAACACTTTTCTTTCTCCTTTCCTTAGATGGGATCTAAATGGAACAGTTCTTATCCAAAATTTCACATGAATGTAACATGTATAGTCCCTTCCATATCTGAGAAACACATGACCCCTTAGCTATAGCACTCTTTCATTAACAAAGTCAGCACCTTCAATGGATTTGAGTTGGCACATAGGTTGAAACTTGTGTGTCACCCGCTCCACAGCACAAAACACAGCTCTCAAAAGCTTACTCTACTGGCACTAATTGGAATGGCAGAATAAGATAGTTCTGGTCAAAGTCAGAACTTGAATCTAGACTAGGCCAGTTAATAGAGCAATATGGGGAGAATCCTGTGGTAAGTTAAAGATGTATATCCTCACCTGGCCAGTGAGCACGGCAGAAGTGGAGAAGATGAGGGGCGAGGGGATAGGATAACATTAGAGAATAAAGTTGAGATCAGAGGCAACGAGTTAGGCCAATTCAGAGATTAGAGGTAATAGAGTGAGTCACGTCCAGGGCTTTAAAACTCAACCCAGTTTAGTGAATCCAGGTAAAAAGTGAAGGCTGTGTAGAAAAGAAGGCATCAGCGAGTCAAGCAAAGTGACATGACTTACCCCAGAACACAGCTCTAGTTCCTAGTAAGCTTGCATTAGAAATTTGTTTCCATTATACATTACACTGCACTCTTTTAACAGTTATTGTTGGGCTGATGGCCCAGGGAGAGAGGGGAGTTTCCTATTTATATTTTAAAGCATAATATTTAGGGGTTTCAGTGAGGAAAAGAATAGGGTATGATGCTTGTGATTAAAACAAAATTTTAGTAAAACTCTGTGTCTGAGTTCTGCTTAAAATGCTAACTTGCAAATTCTGCTTCTGATGAAGTAGGGTGAAGAACAAAGCTCCCAACGAGAACGAGAAAAGGCAGATAAAATGAAACATCTGTTTGAAGTTAGTAGGACCTGCCAAGGAAAGCCAGGACTACAGAGGCCAAGATAATGGAAAGAAAGATCCTTGAACTGAGCCCAACTTTCTGCACACTACTTTTCCCTTTGGGTCATTTGCCAATTCTTGGTACAGAATGAGAAGCTAATAAGCCTGGCAGATGTCAGCCACTAAGTGGCAGAGAAGCCGGCAGAGATTTCGACAACCTCACGGTGTTGCCGAGACAAAAATGGCATCTGGAGCCGCCAAATTAGGAGAAGTTGAGGGGCCAAGGGTCTAAAGAGGATTGATCCCAACTCTCAGCACAAGTTTTACCCGTGAGGTATTAACCAGTTCTTCAGTTGCACTGGACAAAATACTAAAAAGCCAAGTAGAAAGGAAGAAAAGAGATGAAAAGCACAGAGGAGTTATTAATAGTCATATGGTGCTAGGAAGATAAAAATTGACTTTAAAAATTACTAAAGGGGGGCTGGCCCAGTGGCATAGTGGTTGGGTTCACACACTCCACTTTGGCAGCCCAGGGTTCGCAGGTTCGGATCCTGGGTGCGGACCTATGCACCACTTATCAAGCCATGCTGTGGCAGGAGTCCCACATATAAAGTAGAGGAAGATGGGCACAAATGTAAGCCCAGAGCCAGTCTTCCTCAGCAGAAAGAGGAGGATTGGCAACAGATGTTAGCTCAGGGCTACTCTTACAAAAACAAAAAAATGCCAAAGGAAAAAGACCCCTCTAATTCTCTCAGGTTCTCAGGTGGAATATCTGATTGGCTAAAAGATAGGAGGGTTGGAAGCAAAGGTAGATGAGTTGTATAGAAACTGGGACCCAGCTTTGCATCAGCTCAGCCCCTAGCTAAGGTGATATCCCTGTGCCCATACCAGTGTGTCACCTTAGGAAAAGGACAGTATCATCCTGAACCTCCACAGTGTTTCAAACATGTGCTAAACATTCAATAAACCATTACCAAGTATTAAAATAAGACCAGGAGAAAAACAAAAAGACAAAAGAAACAGACTCAGATATGAACACCAAAAAACATAGATATGATGCCAGAGTAACTGATTGATGTGTCAAGAAAATCAATGTTGGGGTCAAAAATTTCACTAGAGAACTGGAATCTGTGAAAAAGAAACAAACAGGTATTCTAAACATGGAAAATAAAATAGTGATGCATCTAAAAGTCAAGGAATGCCAGGGATTGCCAACGACCACCAGAAGGTAGCAGACATTCTTTTCTACAAACCTTCCAAGTCTAATGCGTATTTCACATTTATAGCACATGTCAATTCAATCAAAAATTCAGTTCTTCAGTCACACTGACCACAATTTCAGGCACTCAATAACCACATGTGGCTATGTACTACCGTACAACATACTGGACAGTAAAACTCCACATTAAAAAAAAAAAAGAATAAAGCACAGGTACATACAGAAACATGTATGACTCTCATAGATGTATTCCTATTTTTTTGTGAGGAAGACCAGCCCTGAGCTAACATCCATTGCCAATCCTCTTCTTTTTGCTGAGGAAGACTGGCCCTGGGCTAACATCGTGCCCATCTTCCTCCACTTTATATGGGACGCCGCCACGGCGTGGCTAACAGGCAGTGCGTCGGCGGGCGCCCGGGATCCGAACCCGTGAACCCCGGGCTGCCAAGTGCGAACTAAACCACCGCGCCACCGGGCCGGCCCCTCTCACAGATGTATTCTTGAACAAAGAAGTCAGATTCAAAAGAGGACACGCTGATGATTCCTTACATAAATCTCAAGAAAAGGCAAAACCAACTGAGGATCATAGAAGTCAAAATAGTGGTTACATCGTGTGGGAATGGTTTTGACAGGAAGGGGCATGAGGGAACATGTTTGGAGTAACACTGTATATTGTGACCTGGGTAGTGGTGTATCATAAGTAAAAATCATTAAATGGTATATTCAAGAGGAGTGGAATTTGTGGAATGCGATGTAGTGGAATGTGTATCATATCCTGTAGTGTGCTGGTAAACTGACTCTCCAGGAAAGAATGGAAAAGAAAAGGATTGAATTACTGGCTTGCAGAATCTGCCAGTTTCCATTATATCCATATTCGAACCATGGCCAATTTCAAGCTACCAACATGACATCGCCAAATGTGAATGGAAGAGATGCAAAATCAGCTCTTACAGCGGGTGCAAGCCAGCTCCGGTGCATACACCTTAATATAAAAGTAAAACAAATAAATATGTGAAGAAGTTAGGATTTGAACACAAGCAGTCTGAATCCTTAGTCCACTCTTTTGATGACTCTCTCTACACCATAGGAATAATCAAGAGAAGGAAGAGAGGCATATCTTATTCACAGGACTTCTGCAAATTCCTGCAACCCATCCCTGCAACCCACACATACACCCTCCTGCTTAGTACTGCTCCACCCAAATGGAGCTGAAAGATGACAACTGCCAGCACTTAGAATGGAGCTTTCTCTTCTTACATATTGTACAGTGCCAAATGTGCTGTCAAACTCAGGAAATAATACACTTTAAGATAATGAAGTGTATTAGACAACAATTCCAAAGGCAATATTGAAGTGTCAAATAAGAAATGTATAACAGTAAAACAAGGCAGATGCTCCCAGGCGCTGGCTTGATCGTAGGAGAATGTGTATTAAAGCAGAAATAAATAGTATGTGCTTGACTGGGTCTCTACATTTTTACATGTTCGCTGTGCAAGAAAAGTCATGCTAAGAGTCACTGTCTGCATTTCCTAACCTTTGCTAGGACTCCGTGGCCACAGCAACCATTTGAAATTAATTTCCTCATTGCATTAGCTCAAAGAGATGCTGTCCTTTAAAGGTTATCAATTAATGAAAATTCTATTCACTGTAAACATGGGGCCACAAAAGGCTTGGATTCTGTACAAGGTGGCCTGTTCTGGAGGGCAGTATGACATTTGCCCCAAGGGCTACTATGACACAGAAGAAAGTGAAAACAGTGGTAACAAGCCCTTTTACAATAATCTGATGCCATAAGACAGTGTCACTGAGAAAAATAAATTCTCATTCCAATAGTATAGTGTTTAAGAGGCAAGGCCCAAGCATCATCAACATGAGGTTCAATTCCCCTTGTGCCATTTACTAGCTGTGCAACCTTGGGCAAGTTTCTTAACTTCTTTGTGCCTCAATTTCCTCATTAGTGAAATGAGGATGGTAATAGTAACTATCATACACACACATATATAATCTCACAAATACATATGTATAGCATATCGATATATATATGCATGTGTATGTAACAGACACCATCAGAGCCGCACCTCTATCCCTCAGATCCTATCATGTCACTGTGCTCTTGTGACTTCCAACTGCCAGAATCTGTTCCTCTGGGCCAAGAGTTTTTGCCCAGAATCTCAGATGACCCTTCTGCCTGTGTACATAGTAAACCAGAAGTATCAGAGAATTAACACCCATGGGGGAAAGCCCTCAACAAACAAACCGTGGAAGTTGTGTATAAATTCTCCAGATCCCTCATTTGGTGGGACAGTTCTGAGGCACCATGTTTTATATAATTTCCCTGCTCCAAATGCCTACAATAGTGACTTGCTTAATAACTCACACACTGGCTGCCTTTTCTTTGCTGTAATTATTTCCCATTCCCCTACCAGTGTTTCCTGAACTTCATAAATATGCTGCTTGCACACAAATGCTTGTCTTGAGGCCGACTTCGACTGTGTGTGCGTGTATGTGTGTGTTATCTCACTGGCCTCATGATCCTAGGCTCACAGTAATGAAGATGCAATATAAGTCAAATAAATACATTTTAACTCATAATAATGTCTATTGTAAAGAAAATAGTGATGTTAATTCTAAAGTACACAATCCATTCACTTTTATATAATGGTATTTTTTGTTTTAAATTGTGTGTGTGTGTACACTATAAAGGAATAATAGGTTCCACCAGAGTGAAATCTCTCGACAACCACATCTGGAAGCACCTGAAATGGACACTGCTGTTTGCCTACCCAGCATCAACCCCACACTTTCTACCTTCACAATATGAAACTCAGTTTTTTCAGGTATCCTCCACTCCCTCCTGTGACTCAGAGAATGGAAACCCATCCCCAGACACAGGGTAGATCTTAATCAGTCTCAGCCAGTCAGCTCAGGCATTCTGCTGATACCATTCGAGGCATAGGAAGGTGACCCAGGAAGTTCAGTCACACTGAGGGAAAGCAATATGAGCCACGCTTGGGAAAGAGCTCATTTCCCTCTCCTTTTCTTGCTGGAAATAAACAAGGAAATAAGTACCCTAAAAGGCCACTGATGGCCCTCTTGGAACCATGAGGGAAATCAGCGTTAAGATGGTGGAGCAGTGAGATGGGAAGTTCTCTGTCTTTGAAAGTATCGTTGACCTACCGATTGTACCTGAGTCTCTCATCCAACTGGACTTCCAGTTATGTGAGCTAAAAAATGTTCTTGTTTGAGACAGGTCCTGTTACTTCCAACACAAATAACACAGCACTTTTTAAAAAATATTCTATTAATTTGGAAGGAACTCTTTCTAAAATTTAATCCATTTTGATTATATAGGATCCTTACCTAGATCTCAAAGTCACGAATAATAATACAGTCATACACATAGGCTGAATAGGATCTGAATATATTTTCCAAAGAAGACATACAGATGGTCAACAGGTACATGAAAAGGTGCTTGACATCACCAATCGTTAGGGAAATGCAAATCAAAATCACAAAAGTCTATCACCTCACACTTATTAGAATGGCTATTATCAAAAAGACAAGAAATAACAAGCGTTAGGGAAGATATGGAGAAAAGGGAACCCTTGTGCACTGTTAGTGGGAATTTAAGTGGTTATAACCACTATGGAAAACCATATGAAGATTTCTCAAAAAATTAAAAATAGAACTACCATATGATCCAGCAATTATACTTCTGGGTATTTATCTGAAAAAAATGAAAACTAACTCAGGAAGATAAATGCACCTCCATGTTCATTGCAGTATCATTCATAATAGCCAAGATATGAAAGCAACCTAAGCATCCATCAATGGATGAATGGTTAAAGAAAATGTGGTATACATAAACAATGGAACATTATATAGCCATCAAAAAGAAGGAAAGTTTGCCATTTGCAACAACATGGATGGACCTTGAGGGAATTATGTTAAGTGAAATAAGTCAGACAGAGAAAGACAAGCATTGTATGATCTCACTTATATGTGGAATCTGAAAAAAAAAAACCAAACCAGTTCATAGATACAGAGAACAGAATGACAGTTGCCAGAGGCGAGGGGGTGGAGGGTGGGGGGGGTGAAATGCGTGAAGGGAGTCAAAAGGTACAAACTTCCAGTTAGAAAATAAATAAGTCATGGGGATGTAATGTACAGCATGGTGACTATAGTTAATGGTTAATGTACAGCATGGTGACTATAGTTAATAATACTATAATGCATATTTGAAAGTTGCCCTGAGAGTAAATCTTAGACATTCTCATCACAAGAAAAAAAAATTTTATAACTATGTATGGTGACAGATTTAACTAGACTTATTGTGGTGATCATTTTGCAATATATACAAATATCGAAGAATTATGTTGTACATCTGAATCTAATATAATGTGATATGTCAATTATATCTCAATATAAAGAAAGAAAATAATAATATAGTCATGGCTCAAGAGAGAACTTGTTAAAACACAGATTGCTGGACCCCATCCCATAGTTTCTGATTCACACTTTGAAAACCACTGCACTAAATGTTGAAGCTAGTAGATACTGTAGAGGTCACCAATCCAGTGGTTTTCAAAGTGTGGTCCCCAGACTGGAAATATCAGCATCACCTGGGAACTTGTTACAAATGTATATCCTTTCACCCATCCCCAGACCTACTGAATCAGAAATTCTAGCCTTAGATCCCACCAATCTGGGTCTGAACAAACCCTCCAGGTGATTCTAATGCACAGCACACTTTGAGAACCACTGACCTAGTCAAATCCTTCTGTTCTTAATGAGGAAAAGAGAGCGGGATAAAACAATTTGACCAACATCACATAAGTCAAAGGAGCTCCTGAAGCATACTGTGACCACAGGTAACTGTGCCTGGGTTTCCCCATAAGTTGTTTTTTTCAATAGTTGTTTTTGTCTACTTAATTACTGTTTTTTCATTATAAGTCACTTCTTGATTCTCTAATAGGATGTACACACACACACACACACACACACACACCCATAATCTAAAGAAAAAAAGACCATTATATAAAAGTCAACGGATTGTGTACTTTCTTTTCACACCTTCTGTTTGGAAACGTCCAAATGTGAGACTATCATATTCAAAATAAATAGCTGGGAGGACACAGACCCTCGCTATCAGAATGGGTGCCAGCTCTAAGTAATTGGCACAGCCATGCGTGTTTTCCCAAGCTGCCTTTAAACCCTGCCTGCCTCAAATCTGCTGCTAGTGACAAAACTAGGTCACCAGGCCTATTGGAACTATCTAAAAGGCGAGCCCCTCAGAGAGCAGTTGAGCACTCTCCTTGGAATAGCATCCTCACTTTGAAACCTGACTCTAGGCTGTCCACAAGGCTCTTGTGCTTCTTTCCCAGGGGTTAAATTGAAAGGTGTGTGATCTAGAGAAGTGAGGTGCTATTGTACCTATACTTAAACAAAGGTGTTGATATTTGAGAATTTCAAACCAGTTCTGAAAGTAACATTAATCTCTACTCGGTGAATGCCAACTATGAGACGGTAGGAAAACTCTGGACTGTCTTATCCTGATTGCTCTTCAATCTTTGATATATCTCCATTGCCTCATCTTTTGGTGTAAGGGACAACATGAAGCTAGGATTTCATTTTAAACTTCTCTTTTCTCAATTGCCCAGGAACAAAAATGTGTTAGGGAGGTTTATAGAAGTAGGAAAAGAATTGCTTTAGCTTGCAACACATCCTCCCACTGCAACTGTTGAACTATGTTCTGTTTGTTTTTGTTTCAAAATAAAAATAGGCTTATTTTTGCACTATGAAAGTCATACATAAGTAAGGATGATTTTCAAACATTTATCAACCAATGTGTCATGGGGACCAAGCCCTCACTGGCTCAGCACTCACTGGCTAAAACCAAAGCAGGCTCTGGAAGTTTTTCAAAGCATGAGGTTACTTTAGTGGCTAAATCACAGGGAGATAAAGGAGGAGGAGTTATAGGTCTGGGAGGAGGGGTCTAGGTGGCCAGGCCAGCAGAGATAGGGTCACACTTACTGAGCGGGCTCAGGTATTAGCTATTTTTCAGATGATGTGGAAGTATTTCCATATTTTAACCACGTGGGTGGCTTTGAGAAAACATACCAGCTGAAAATCAGCCTTGTATATAAATGCTGTTAACATTTAAGAGGAAAAAAACCAAAAAGAAATTTGAAGTCACTCTTTATCCCACCATACACGGATAGCCACCATTAAAATGTTGTCATATATTTAATATACAAATATAAATATACACACTATTTTGAACCAAACAAGATTATTCTTCACACACTACTATTTTGTAACCTGCTTTTTCATTAATATAATATCAATATCTCTCAGGGTCAATAAGTAAAGATCTATGCTATCATTTTAATATACATAATATTCAATTTTTGCATGCATAATTTACCTATCCAATATGTGACTGGTGACCATTTATGTTATTTTCAAAATTTTATATATAATTACTATAAATAAAAATATAATGCACATGCTTTCACCTACATCTTTCTACATTATTTAACTATTTCCTTAGGAAAAAATCTAGAGATAGACCAAAAGTAAGTACATTTTTAATTATGTTGGGTACATATTTCCAAAACTCATTTCAGAAGATTATAAATATATTCATTTTTAGCCCCCAAGTAAACTCTAATAAGTATTTATGTTAATATATTTATTTACTTTTAATTGTGGGTTTTTATCCCACCTTATTACAAAAGAGTTTCAGGTAGCTTTTTAAGCTATATACAAGATGAAAAAATGTAAGTAAAAAAATATGATCAAATGGAAACTAAGGATAAGAAAAATAAGATGGGGACAGGTGTGATATTAACATATAAATATCATAAGTTTCTTTACAGCTGAGCATTTTCACTGTGTTAAGAAGCCATAGTCAAGCTTTATAAAATCCAGACAAATACTTAAGCAAAGTGATGACATGAATGAATCATCTCCAATTCCTTTTGAAAGTTGGTGTAGTATGCATAATAAATGAGTTAATGACAGTAATGAAAAGTCATGTTGATAATCCATGCCATGGAGATGAATAATTAGATGATGACTGTATTAGTAAAATGGGAATAATTTTCACTCAGATGGAAATACAACCATAAAGTCCAAAGAGGTCCTCAACCCAAAAAGAAGAATTGCTATTCAAATAACATAAAGTCTGCTATTCCTTTGCTTTTTCCGGTCAGAAAATTTTAATCCACATCTGTGTCCTCCTACCCAAAATATTCATTATGCATTTTCTTACTAAATATACATCTAAAATTAGCTAATTTATCTCCATTTATATGGCACAATTATATTTCTAAAAAGTTTCATTTCTTAGACAGTACTTGTAAACAAGAAGGAGGTGACAACCTTCAGAACCAATCATTAACAATGGTGGAAAAAACCAACAAAACCAACAACCTTTCAGTGCCTCTAGAGGTGTCTCTTCAATATGGTAGCTGCTAGTCACAAATGGCTAGTTACATTTAAAAGTAAGTTAATTAAAATTAAATAAAATTTAAAAATCAGTTCTTCAGTTGGACTAGCCATGTTTCAAGTGCTCAGTAACCATATAGGGCTGGTGGCTACCACATTGGACAGTGCAGATATGGAACATTCCTATCATCACAGAAAGCTCTATTGGACAGTATTACTTGTAGAAGATAAGTTGTCTTTGATTAATAAAATGATAGCACACTTAAAAGTGTATATGTAAGCTGACTGATTAGAGGTCAAAATGTATTTTCTTTTTTTTTTTTTTATTGGGGAAGACCAGCCCTGAGCTAACATCCGTTGCTAATCCTCCCCTTTTTGCTGAGGAAGACTGGCCCTGGGCTAACATCCGTGCCCATCTTCCTCCACTTTATATGGGACGCCACCACGACATGGCTGACAGGCAGCGCGTCGGCGGGCGCTTGGGATCTGAACCCGCGAACCCCGGGCTGCCAAGCGCAGACTAAACCGCTGCGCCACCGGGCGGCCCCAAAATGTATTTTCTAATAAAATCATGAGTACAAATGATTTCCAGCTGAGTCCATAAAAGTCTGTTTAGCCTTCAATATAACTGAAATCCTGCAAATTGACAATGCAACATAGTTGTAAATAATTCTATTGTACAGTTGTAATTAAACAAAACAGGATAACAATAACATTGCCTGAGAAATAGTGCTTTATTTCCTGTGAATGCTGTAGTTAAGTAATAAGTTTAATTAGAGAAAGAGGTGTCTGTCTGAATAGGGAATTCTCTGACAATTCATTAAACATATTCTCAGCATTTCCATCAACATTACAGGTGGCTAACCAATCATTCTATGTTACAATTTGTTTTTAAATCACAACATACAGAGTTCTTCATTTTCCTTGACATGAGGATATCATTGCCACTAAACTTACATTTATCAGTTTAGGTATTGATATTTTGCTTTCATAAATGGAATTTTATAAGACGGAGAAAAAGGAGTGGAAGCAAACACTCTTTCATCAATTAAATAAGCAAGGGTAGAAAAAGAAAAGGGAAGGTTAAAGGGGCTTGCGGCAAATATTTTTTGGGCTAAACACTCTACATGTATTATCTCATTAAAAGTGCCTGTGAGGACAAGTGAGAAAACAAAAGAGATAAAGAACAAAGTGAACTGTACACAGAAAATGACAAAAGAAAGAAATTTAAATGAGATTATGGATAGATATAATTACATCAAGACCAAAGAGAAGATGTGATAGACCAGACATGATATAAAACTTTGCTACTCAACGTGTGGCCCATGGTCCAGCAGCATGAGCATCCCCTGAGAGCTTGTTGGGAATGCCAATTCTCAGGCTCCACCCTAGACCTACTGTATCATAATCTGTGCTTCAGCAAGATCTCTAAGTGATTCATATGTTCATTAAAGTTTGACAAGTGGACAATACATAGGAACCCAATACATAGGAGCCAGTTTGATTGCTCCCTAGGGTAGTGTGAGACATTGTCAGTGACCCACCAATAAACCATTCCCAAACCCCTTCTCTCTTGCCTGCCTTCCACTAATGAAACTGAAAAAGCCAGAAGCTTTCTGCCTTCCTTGTAGCTGGGAAAGCAATGACCACCTGGGGGATGATGAGACATGATAAAATGTATACTGGGTGTCTTCTGGTAAAGATTTTCCTACCTGATAAAAGTAGAGATGATGAGGTAAGATCTTTTTGCCACCTGCTAAGCTCCTCCATGCTAAGATTTCTATTGTGAAGATATGATGCTCAGAACTAGGATAGCCATTTCATGACTAATAAAAGAAGACATTACCAACATACTAAGAATAGATAAATGGAGCTAGAAAGAGCCTGGGTCCTTGATGACATCAATGAGCCACTGCACCAACCAAACTGTCCACTGTTGGACTTCTTGTATTTTTTTGAGATAATTAAATATCCTTTAGTCTAAGTCACTGTTTTATGACTTGCATCTGAAAGCATTTCTAATGGCCCTTGGGGACAGCAGAGTGTTTAAGGAAGAAAGAGAAAGGGAGGGAATTATTTCATGTACAGAAAGTTCATGTGTCGGGTATTCAAAACTGGAAGAACTCAGAAATTTTTAGTCATATTGTAAATTTGACTAAACCAATTATTTTGGATCTCAAAAGGTTTTGGGTGTGCGTGTCTTTTCTACCATAAAGAAATAAACTTGATGGTTGGTAAGTCTCTAATTCAGTTTTTGTTTTATAGACATAGAGTGTAAATCACACTTGAGTTTTAGTCTTGTATTTAAAAAACTGTTTATCTAAGTCAATGATTAAAAATAACAAGCTTTCCTACTTTTTTGTTAACCAGGTCACTTTCAAACCTTATTTATTTCAGATTCTGTGTTGTTGCTACATATTCACTGTACCTCCCCAAACCTAAAATATAGAATTTCAGTCCTTAGGGAGGAGATAGCAAAGTGATGTAAGAAGTAAACAAATTACATTTTCCCAAAACATCTCATGATTAAAAAATTTAAGCAAAGAGTATTTCCTCCCACTTTCTTTCCTTTCCGCTGAATCAGTAAAGTCTTGTTTGGAAAAAGAACAGAAATTTCAGCATCTACGTCTGTTTGGAATTGAAATTTTCCATGACACTTCAATCATACTGTACCAGTACCAGATAGTGCTGCTGCTGCTGCTGCTGTTGCAACAAAAGGAAAATGCAATAAAAGGCATGAATTACCAGAATTTGCAAGGATTAAGGTTTAAATCTTCTAGTTATAGAGTATAATGAAAGAATATACTTCAATACTTGTGGATGAAGATCTGTTATGAATCTATAAATGCATTTCCATCTTTACCATTATAATGGTAATATAATAAACCTTTAGGTCATGGTGAACATTCATGGGCATTATACTAATCAATGATGTTCATGCCATAGAAAGGTTAAAATAAAAGGTGGATTGTTTGGACTTTCTGTTTATGTATCCTAGGACATGACTCAGAGAGATACATGGATATTGTTTCCGGATTTTAAAAAAAATTTCTTATTTGTTTTTGGTTCAGGTTTCTTTTCTCTTGCAGGGGGCTTGTTCATTTGTCATTAATCTCTTCTCTCAGAAGATGATAAGATTATGTCCAACAAATAGGTTAGACTTTTCATAGTTTATTATTTTTGAATTATATTTTTTACAATACACTCAAACTTAATATATACATAACAACATAATTCTCAAATTCTAATGTGCATATGAATCACCTGGGAATCTTGTTGAAATGCAGATTCTAAATCCGTAAATCTGGAGATGGGCCTGAGATTCTGCATTTCTTACCAACTCCAGATGATGCTGATGCTGCTGGTCCACATATCATTCTTTGAGTAGCAGGGCCTAGTATCTTACAGCTCACAAAGTGCTTTAAGATATATAATCTCATATAATTCTCACCCTATCCCCACCATATCAATGAGTGAAAAAAGGTAAGTTTCTGAGAGCTTCAAGGGTTTGTTCAAGATCATAAGTAATAAAGTTGACACTCCAACCTATACAATCTGACACAAATCTAATTTCCTTTCCACTTCAAAAGAGGGCTTTCCCCTGTATCTCTCCCAGGTGAGACACCCAGTCCTTTGGAGCAAATCAGAACAAATTCTGCAGTCCATCGGTTCATTCAGACTAAATATTATCTGGTCAATGAATGAACTAAATACATCAATTAATTTTACAGAATACAATAGAAGGATCAATTTGGCTTTACTTACATATCAGAATACATTGTAATTTGGACTTCAGTTAGACATTAGGATGTTATACAGAGAGAAATGTCCACTTAAATATACTGTGTGCCATTAGTATGCCAGCTTTATATAAAACAGAAGTTAATTTTTCTTCCTACAGGGGTATGGAGTGGTAAACAGACTGTTTCTAATTCAGAAGATGCTTCTCATGGTCTAGAAAAAAACAGCATTAGGGTTTCATTCTCTTCCCTCTTTTTCCTTCTATCTTTATCTTCTCCCTCCTTCCTTCTCTGACACTGCATACACATCTAAGAAACCCCTTAAGATCTCATTTCATTTTTATGATTCAACTAACTGAAAAGGCTAAAATCCCTATGAGAGTCTGAGAGCAGCAGAAAATCTGATTATTTGGAATGCTGTTGGCTAGCTCATGGCATCCATATTTAAGGAAGCATCCTGCAACAATCATCCAGAATGAGCATATGGCAGACCTCTGTATGCAACAATTATTATTCAGTCATTGTTCATTATGTTTGAATTAGCAGTGACAGCACACATCATGCTTATTAGATGATGTTTCTATTTAATTCCCTATTATCTATTAAAATCTCTTAGCTCTTACAGAAAGGAGACACAAAAAAGTCATGTACAGAGACTCGAGGACCACCCACATATTACTTTTCCCATCCTTTCCAAAATACAGTTCAAAAGAGTTTACTTTAAAAAGCATCACCACCAAATTAGTACTGTGACATCATACTTTTGGTTCTAACTAGAGTGTTAGAGGAGAAGAAAATAGGTTGTTGCTTTTTTCATCTATCTGTGAGCCAAGTTATACTCATTCTTGGGGACGAGAAGAGTAGGAGTGACACTGAATTGCAGAGTTGCCAGGTGAAAAGATGGCTTCAGTATACTCTTGGATGATATTAACATATAAGCAACACTAGCAGTATCATTACCTGATTCTACACAGCAGCCATTTTGTTAATAGCTCTAGCATCAAGGAGACTGGAAATGAGGGCCAACGTGGACCTGCTTGACGACTGTTGCCCCTGTCCCATATACTTCAAATATTGCTCACCTATATGATGTACGAGGGTTGTGAAAAATTAACTGCAAGGTACCCATTCAGGAGTTACCTAAGCTAAGGTCTCAGTTCTGTGGGTTAGTTCAAGCCAGGCATATAAGGGGCTTTCTAACGGAATTTTCTGAGATCTTAAGCCTTATTACTACCTATTAATCATTCATCCCAAGTGACGACCATGTTGTTGGGATATAGCCAGCACTGAGGTTGCCAAAAGTAGGCTCCAGTGTCTCCTATTTTTTGCTTTAAAAGCTTCAGTGTTCTAAGTTGTAAGTCACCCACCGCTGCAACAACAGCTATAACCACTGCTGGGGATTTCCTTCCTGTTGGGAGACGTCTCCCACTCCCCCACTTTGATTTGATTAGAGAAAAATCATGCTTGCAGATCTAATACTTGTGTTTACCATGTCACAGCATGAGAATTAAGAACTGTACTCCTTGAGGGTTTCCAAGGTTCTATCTATTTGAAACTATCAAAACAAAGAAGGTTAAGATCTTCATCGTTGTAGTTTTTCTGATTTCTGAGGTTTATGTGTGAATGGTCATCTTTTTACCAAGATAGGCAAAGTAATACAGTGATTCACAATGGGGATGGCGGCACCACACATAGATATGCCCCTAACTTAACAGTGGCAAAATGAGCTCATTCCATTTAGGTTTCATTAACTCTAAGTGAATCCTGTTTTCTGGACTGATTATTCTTTATTGAAAACACAATTACAAAAGTTTTCCTCAGCAGAAAAACTGAGACAAAGATCTAATAGTAGCCTAAAGACTAAAAATCACTTACCGAGTACATTTTGTTTCAATTAAAGTAGCATATAATCTATTCAATGTTCAGGTTCACTTGTAAATAAACGACCCCCCTTCTAATAACAATAATGATAATGACGACACCCTGCATATGTTTAACTCTTTTATACTTTTCAAACTCTTTCCATATGGATTGAACCACTTCTAATCCAATAAATATCCATAACATTTACATGTTGATTTAATGGTGAATGTCCCCCCCAAAAGATACGTTGAAATCCTAGCCTCCAGTAACTCAGAATGTGACCTTATTTGAAATAGGATCTTTGCAGAGGCAATCACATTAAAATGAGGTCATTAAGGCAGGCTCTAATCCAATAGGACAGTATCCTTACTAAAAAGGGGACATTTAGACACAGACAGGCATACAGGGGAGACGATGTGAAGAGACACAGTGGAAAGATGGCCATCTACAAGCTGAGGAATACTGGAGGCCACCAGAAGCTAAGTTTCTTCTGCTTACCTGAAGTCAATCATTTCAATTTTTTTTTTCTTTAATAAAGCTTCTCTTGGAGTGTTTGACATGGAAGTTGATTGGTCTGCCTCCTAGATGGATGAGCTTTGGTTACAAAAATGCTGAATTTCTAAATTTACATAATGAGCATTCAAGTAATATGATTGTATACCCTGGGAAAATAATTTCAGAAGCAAGTTCCTTCTTTCTAAGTGGGGGCTTATAATTTCATTGCATAAATGCACTCGTTTATTCAGCATATAGTTATTAAGTATTTATTATGTGCCTGGTACAGGATTAGACAGAGGATCATCCACAAAATACACAATTAAACTGAGATATCATTATAACTAGAGTCGGCAGAAGAATGACAAATGTTTCCTTAATACTCGCTCTGGGTAGAGCCAGGAAAAGGAAAGGCCACCGTGCCATTGAAAGCTTGGGCTAAGTTTGATACTGTAATAGAAGAATTTGGCATATTCTCCATCAAAATGGAGACTTTTTTGGGGCTTAATAAATAATAAGATTAACTACGCTATCATTGTGCAATTAACTGATAATTGAATGAAATGATAGTACTAATGATCATCATCAAAATAATACCTAACCTTTGCTTACCAGTATCACTATGCTAAGAACCTGTCAAGCACTTCCTCCTTCGATCTTTACAACTACCCTATTGGGTAGGTACGACAATGACCCCACTTACAGATGAGGAAACTAATGCACAGAGAGTCAAGTAACTTATTTAAGAGGTCACAGAAGTAATAAAATGTGGAATCAGATTCCAAAACCACGTATGCCTGTTCACAGAACTGACAACAGAAACAGAGAATAATCACAATGTAAACATCGTATCCACTAATTAGGTTAAACTTTGGGTAAATATACACCTTCACACTTCACAGAATAATATCCTTTGTTTCATACTTATGCAAAAATCTCCTCCCTTTTTTTTTTTTTTTTACAAACTCTAAGTCCAAGAGAATAACAGTATTCCAAGAAAAGAAAAAACAATAAAAACTACAGAGAACAGTGTTTGTAGATCCCTCAGAATGTGAATTTCGTCTCTGAATAAGTCACTCCGGAAAGCAAATTAGTATTTCAATAAGAGAAAAAAAAATGTATATATGATCATTGGAGTAAAGGAAATAACAGATGGCAAATGGAATCTGTAAAAATCCAACACCAGTGAATAAGACAAATGAGATTAGAAAACAGTCTTTTGTTTCCACCTTCAACAATTTTCTTCCCAAATAAAAATTCTCCTGTCAGCTACAGAGTTTATGCTGAATCTACCACCAAGTGTCCAAAAAAAGGAGAGAAAACCATGGCATCGTTGAATGACAGAAGTGCAAAAGACCTTAGAGACTATGTTTAACACTCAAACAGTGGCTAAAACCCCAGCCTGGAGAATTTAAACTTGGTAACAACAGTAGAATAGGGAAGTCTAATAGTGTATGTCCAAATTATTCTTTTTTCTCTATGTATTCTTCTCTATGTGAGGTCTGAGATGTTTCCTACCTCCAGTAGTTCAGAATTCTGTTAAGAACATCCAGTGCTAATATATTTCTTAAAGCTCAACCATCGGTTTATTCCGTCTCCCATCACCACTAGGGTTCTTCTTCATTTCAGCAATGGACCCTCTCCAGGGACTTTCACACATGCGCCACATGCCAACGCAGCGTTTTCTCCTCGTAATCTTGAAAACTGAGGCAGAGATAATGACTCTGTGTCTTCTTCCAGGGCACATGGGCAGACTACCAGACACTGTTACAGTTAGGCTGGGGCCCCCTCCCTGAGTTCTGGTCCATGACATGTAGCTAGAAGAGAGGGAAATTATTTTAAACATGCTTCATATTCCCCCAGCCTCTCCTCCTTCAGTGGTACACTGGGAGTCTTGTGTTCCACATGGTATAGCCTCAATATGCAAACATTCTGGGTCCCTGAGTCCCCACTTGAAAGAAAGCTACTGAGGAGAGCTGCCTAACCTACACGATAGTATAATGTGGGTGATAAATTATCTTCACTATGTTAAATCATAGGTATTTTAGGATTTGTTTGTTACTGCAGCATAGTTTAACCTATCCTGACCAACACAAGAGAACAACTTTCTACATATGATCGTTCTTAAGGTTGTGCTTGTTTAGAACTCTGAGTGTCCTGCTACCCACTCACGTGTGGCATTCCATATAAGGAAGGTTTTGATATCAAATCAAAGGTCTAAAGAGAAAGTTAAAGAGTTGGCTTTTTCTCTTTCTCTGGACTTCTCCCTTCTATGCTTCTCACTGTTCGCCTGCCCTGGAAATCAATCTGTATCTCTCTGAGATGTCAATACAATGTTTGCCAGCTACCACTATACTGGGTCAGCCTTCTCCTCCATTTTAGTGCTTTACCAATTACAGGCTCTGTGTCTTTGACGTCTGACTTCTATTCACGGGCTCATTTATACGTCACTGACTTGATCCACTTTGGCATCTACTTAGATTAGCAATTCTACCTTACAAGGGTATGTCACAAACACAGATTGTAACTGGAATCCCTGCATACATGATGAAGATGAGGAACTGAATATCCTTTAGTTAGTATTTCTTTCCATTTCTTCTCCAGGTTTAGGCATCATTATAGCAAAAAAAAAAATCCTTCATGTTTGTTGATTAAATAGGGACACCGGAACATGAATTAGAACTTTTTTTTTACCTTTACTTTTCCCTTGATAGGTAGGTTTTATAAAAACGTGATATTCGTCTTATCTATGCTGATAGACATGGGAGATTCCATTAATGTCAAAATGTCAAGAGCAATAGATCCCCCTAGATCTTTTCCCTGTGTATAGGAAGTGTCAAGATCTCATGAGACTTTTAAGGAGAAAATTCTCTTAAATTGGAGTTGAATATTGGATCAGGGAGTCATTTTCCCTTTTCTTCTGACAATGTCTCTTCTGCATGGTATGAGACATAGTTGTTAACGGTGATGGGGAAGGATGGGGCCAATCTAGGAGGAGATTTTGAAATGATGGATTGAGAATAGATGGATTTGAGAATAGCCTGCTACCCTGAAACTGGCAGGAATCACAAAGTCAGTAAGACCTCCTAAATTTAGAGACAGATAAATATTTATATTCCCCAAATTTTCCTATTCTAAAGAGATACAGTCAGTACATGGGAAAAGGAGTGGGAATATTTATAGCAACAAGGCACCAAGAAACAGCCCAACACTAGAGAGAAACATGTGGAAAAGACATCTGCTTTCCTATAATAAATATAGAAAAGAAATTATCTTTGAAGATATGCAAAGAATTGCCTGAAGGACTAGAAGCTTTTATCCAGAGATAGATGGGAGGAGAGGCAAACCTGAAAGAATTATCAGGAAAATAAAAGAGCATCCCCCAAATAACTCTGTAAAAAGGAGCATGGTCACGTAAGGAAACTATAGTAGTTCAGAACAGCAATTGCAAAGAGCGTAGCCGATAACCTCCTTCATCTACAATCTACTGGTTCTTGGCCAAAAATTATAATCTATCATTATAAGTCAACAATCATCTCTATTGTCTGGTGAATCTTTCCTTAGAATTCTGATGAAATAAGAATTCTTTTTCTACAAAAATCTTCTCTGGAAGACATTTATCATAACTTTTAGATGCCAAGAAGATTTGAAGACTCTTGCTCATTTGGGAAAACTTCTCACTTTGTGAATCCTGGTGTAGAACAGAGGGCACCTTTCTGTATAAAAGTCTCACTTTCACAGCCTTCCTCAAAGATGACTATAATCAAGAGTGTGCCTATCAAACACTGAGTTAGAAGTTGGAACACAAAGAAGGAGGCCTTGCCCCTGATTCTTTCTGGCTTAAAATATTCCCAGTTTCTAGGGGCAGGAGTAAACAGAGGTTCTATGCTGGTGCCTAATGTCTAGTATTAAAAGTGTCTGCCATGGTATCTCCATTTGACCAGTTCTGAACTGGTGATATGGGGCACTGGTCATTGCTATGTGATCCTGGTGTCTACTTCTCTAGCTTCCTGGAAATTGTGACCTAGTCAATATAACTTAATATACTTATTTTCTGCTTAAACCACTAAGAATTGATTTTTCTTGTCTGCAACCAAAACCCCATGGTGGACGCTGTCCATGCTTTGCTTGGGTTCCCTCAGATTCCATTCATCAGTGATATGACTCCCTCTCTTAGCTTCTGTGTACTCCTGCTTCTAAAGGCAACTCTTGTAACTTTCTTTGAAAGGACTGCCCTCTGACTATAAATCTGTTTTGTACACAAGCACAAAGAGCTGGAAGTGCCCCCATAGTAAAATGGCAAATGACCGACAGGTGTAGGAGTATGAATCTACTGTATCAGTTTGCTAGGGCTGCCATAAAAAAGTACCACAGACCAGATGGCTTCAACAACAGAAATTTATTTCCTCACAATCCTGGAGGCTTGGAGTCCAAAATCAAGGTGTTGGCAGGGTTGGTTCTTCCGAGGCAGATCTCCTTGTCTTGTCTCCTCCCTATGGCTTCACATGATCTTCCCTCTGTGTGTGTCTGTGTCCTGATCTCTTCCTATAAAGATATCAGTCATATTGGATTAGGGGCCCCTATTGACCTCATTTTAACTTAATTACCTCTTTAAAGACACCATCTCCAAAGACAGTCACATTCTGAGGTACTGAGAGGTTAGGACTTTGACATATGAATTTTTAGGGTGACACAATTCAGCCCACAACAATGACCTCCCTTGTCTCAAAGAGATACAAACAATGAGACATGACATATACTCCAGAGATCCTATGCAGGTTAAGGCTGAGGCTGGGACTTGGTCTAAAATCACTCTTACTTGGGCTTCTTCCCTTTGTCTGGCTGACTTTGCCCAATCTTTCATGGTTTCTCCTGGGAGCCTTTCCTTAATAAATTACTTGCACAAGAATCCTCATCTTAGGCTCTGGTTCTTCGGAAACCAACTTATTACACAATTCTGAATAATACACATTCCTTTGCTCAGATGATATTCCACTTTTAAAAGCTTCAAGAGGATATGCAAATTCTCTTTAAAGCATCAGGAGGTGATATCAATGGGAATGGAGAAGCAAGGTCTTCAGAAAATCCTCTCCTCCATAAAAGTAATGAGAACACTGGAAAAAATTGTCCAAAATCACTTTTTTCAGAACTCTGAAAATTAACCAAAGGCTTGCAACAATCTGTGGAATATATATTCAAGAAAAATGGCTGAATCTCAGTATGAACAGAGAGTTGTAGCATTTTAACTTGGTCTATTTCTACCCCTCTCTTCCATCTCTGCAGTAGACTTGAAAACCAATAGCCTCACAATCACAGTGAAGACCAACATTCTAACAGCCACTGGAAGTAGCAGAACAGGGTTGGAGCAACTCCAAAACTGAATTCTCAGGGAATTGTCATCATTTGAACAGTGTGTCTATTCCCTAGAAAGCCATTTTCACAGGATTTGCTTTTATTTAACCTAACTGAGAGTTCACCCAGTGCAAATAACTTTTCAATACATCACAATCAGACTATCAAATGTGAAGACAAAAAGAAAATCTTGAAAGTAGTAATGGAAAAGTAACTCACCACATAAAAGGAATCCTCAATAAGATTAATAACTGATTGCTCATCAGAAATCACAGAGGCCATAAGGCAGTGAGATTCAAAGTGCTGAAAGAAAAAGACTGTCAACCAAGAATTGAACCAGCAATGTCATAGAACCAAGAACTCTATATCCAGCAAAATTATTCTTCAAAAATTAAGGAGAAATTAAGATATTTCCAGATAAACAAAAATGAAAAGAACTAGTCATTAGCAGACTCCTCAACAATAAATACTTAAGGGAGTTCTTCAAAATGAAATGAAAGAACACTAGACAGTAACTTAAATCCACATGAAAAAATAAGAAGCACCAGAAAGGTAACTACACAGATAAATATAACAGAGGCTATAAATGTATGTCTTGTTTGTAATACATCTTTTTTCTCCTATTTGATGAAAAGAAAACTCCATAAAGCAATAATTATAAATCTGTGGAGATGGGCATAGAATGTAAAAAGATGTAGTTTTTATAACAATAATAGCATCAAGGATGATGGGGAAAGTGGAACTATATAGGAGCAAAGATTTTTACACTATTGAAATTAAGTTTGTATTAATCTGACTAAACTGTTGTAAAGTGATATGTTAATTGTAATTCCTAGGGCAACAACTAAGAAAATAATAAATATAATAAAACAAATGACAAGAGAATTAAAATGGTACACTAGAAAAATCTAACACAAAAGAAGGAAGTAAAAGAGGAAATGTAGAACAAAAAAAGACATGTAGTAAACAAATAGCAAAATGGAAAATATAAATTTTATCTTATTACATTAAATGTAAATGGAATACAAACTCCAATTAAAAGGCACAACTTGATGGAATGGATTTTTTTTTAAAAAAAGTAAACCATGTTCTGATTATATACAAATCAAAACCACAATGAGATACTACTTCACACCCACTAAGATGGATATAATAAAAAAGACTTACAATATCAAGTGTTGTCAATGATGTGGAGAAATTGGAATCCTTATACATTGCTGGTGGCAATGTAAAATAGTACAGCTGCATTGAAAAACAGTTAGGCAGTTCCTTAAGAAGTTAAATGTAGAGTTACTATATGACCCAGGATTACACTCCTAAGTATGTACCCAAGAAAATTAAAAGCATATGTACAATTAAAACTCAACAATAAGAAAACAAACAATCCAATTAAAAACTGGGCAAAACATCTGAACAGACACCTCACCAAAGAAGATTTACAGGTGGCAAATAAGCATACAAAAAGATGCTCAACATCACATGCCATTAAAGAATTACAAACTAAAACATTAGTGAGATTCCACCCCACACCTATCAGAATGGCTAAAATCCAAAACGTAGATAATATCAAACGCTAGTGAGGATACAGAGCAACAAGAACTCTCATTCTTTGCTGGCAGGAATGCAAAACATTACAGCTACTTTCAAAGAGCATTTGACAGTTTCTTACAAAGCTAAACCTAATCTTACCATATGATCCCGCAATAACACTCCAAGGTATTTACCCAAATGCACTGAAAATTATGTCCACACAAAAACTTGCACATGAATGTTTATAGCAGCTTTATTCATAATTGCCAAAAATTGAAAGTAACCAAGATGTCCTTCAATACGTGAATAGAAAAACAAACTGTGGCACATTTACACAAGGAAATATTATTCAGTAATAAAAGAAAATGAGCTATCAAACCATGAAAAGACATGGAGGAACCTTAAATGAATATTGCTAAGTGTAAGAAGTCAGTCTGAAAATGCTACAGACTGTATGATTCAAAGTATATGACATTCTAGAAAAAGGCTAAACATGGAAAACGATCAGGAGAAGGGAAGGAGAGAAGGAGAGGGAAGAGAGGGAGGGAGGAAGATGGAGCACAATGCAGTAAAACTATCATTCTGTATGATACTGTAAAGGTGGATACACAACATTATATATTTAGCAAAACCATAGAAAGTACAAAAAAAAAAAAGGAGTCAACCCTAATGTAAACTATAGACTATCATTAATAATAATGTATCAGTATTGGTTCATCAATTGTAACCAATGTACCACACCAATGCAAGATGTTAATAATAAGGAAAACTGTGAGTGGTGGTGAGTGGTAGGGGAGAGGGAGTATGTAGAAATTCTCTATACTTTCAGCTCAATTTTTCTGTAAACCAAAAACTGCTCTAAAAAGAGTCTATTAATTTAAAAAATGTTCACACAAAAAGTTGTACACAAGTTTTCATAGCAGCATTATTCATAATAGCCAAAAAGTGGAAACAACCCAAATGTCCATCAACTGATAAAAGGATAAACAATATGTGGTACATCCATACAATGGAATATTATTCAGCCACAAAAAGGAATGATGTAGTGATATATGCTACAATGTGAATGAACCTGAAAACATTATGCTAAGTTAAACATATGAAAGAAGCCAGACACTCAAGGGCACATATTGTACCATTCCATTTACATGATATTTTCTGAATAGGCAAATCCATAGAGATAGAAAGTAGATTAGTGGTTGCTAAGGACTAGGGGCAGGGGTAATGAGAGTGACTGCTAATGGGTATGGGGTTTCTTTGGGAATGATGAAAACAAATTAGATAGTGTTGATGGTTGCACAGCTAGGTGAATATACTGAAAACCACTGAAATGTACACTTTAAAAGGGTAAATTTTATAGGATGCGAATAATATATATATTAAAAAAATAAAGTATTAGGTCACCCTGTCCTTGACAGTTTGGAAGGAAGAAAATGCATTTAGAAAATATAGTATTGTTCAAAGTTCTAAAATATTCACTCTACTAAATCATATGTCCATATAATTAAAGGGGTTTTAACCTGACAAGTAAGACCACTGTGTTTTCTTACCGTCAGCAATTACATCGCCCCCTTAACTCTAACCCACTCAGTTTGCGAACCTAAAAAGAACTTGAAAAGTCTTCAAATAACCATGAAGTGGGCCAAGAAGCAATATCTTCCTACATGAAAGAAATCTATGATCTTCTAAGGTATTATTTGTTCTTCATTCTCTCTTCAAGTTAAGCTATCATTATTAAAGGGCTATTGTGTGGGGCTTTGAGTGTTTTGAAGGAGACACTGAAATCATACCTCACCTCTGCCAAGATTTTGTATACAACTTATATACATATATGAACACACAGACACATTAACATATTATTTCTCAGTTCTGTGTGCTAAATGTAGGAAGCTCAACAGATGAAGGCAAGGCATGGTATTCACAGAACTTAAGGCTGTATCAACAATCTATCCACCTCTATCCATATAGGATTTCCAAAAGTTTAAGAAATAAAATTCATATTTGCAAAGTACAGCACATCAATGCCAAATGGGCCAGAGAGCCTTGCAGACTCAGAAAGGACTGTATTTTCACATATACCATTTCACTTTATCACCATGTCAACTCGGTGTTATAAATTTGACAGGTATTTTAATCTCCACTTAAAAAATAAGAACTTAGACATCAAGAGGGCTCTTTATTTGCCGAGTTTGCAGTTAATATGCAGCAGAGACAGTATTAAAATATATCCAGAATTCTCTCATATGTTTATTGAAAAGAGCACACCCTCTTCTCTCACATTGTGTTAGCAGCCCATTGAAGTAGCAAGCAAAAATGTTCTTACTTTGTAGCTAAAATGCCTGAGAGAATTTTAAAGTAGGCGATTGGGTTTTGCTATTCTATAACTTAATTTGGAAAGAGGAATGAAGGAAGTTGTGCAGAGAATGGGATGCAAGCCTTTACTGGCATATTTGTTTAAAATATTGTAGAGGGAATTACCCATGAGTTGCTCATTGAAATCAAATAAATTTCTTTAAATCACTCCCTTTTTCTTTTCATTAACAAATTCTGCATTGGGAATGATTTTGCAATCTCCACAAAGTAATAAAATGCAGTCTATCAATCTGTCTACATGAAGTCAATTGCACAGTAAACTAAGCCCTCCTCCCTTTAGCATGCACACATACGCACATGCACACACATACACACAATGTCCTTATTTTATGGCCTGAAGTATTTTCTCTTCTAGTGTGTGCTTTGCAAAAAACTGATAATGCTTTGGTAGCATAAGGAGGACCCTTGAGTCACTTTTGAAGTAAATTCAATATGTGCTCCTGTTAGAGAAAATTGCCATAAACTACCAGGTATCATATTTTGGCTAAACCATCAGTCAGCCACTTTTTATGGAAGTGTCTTTACTATCTAGTGCATTTCTTGGAACTGTCCAAGTTGCTTATAAATATCAAACAAGGTTCACATACTTACCTGTGCGTCTCTCTTTAGCAAGTGACAGCAAAATGCGCTCTCACTAGGGTGCTGTACAAGTAATTTAGTCGAGGAAGTAAAACCAAGAACCAAGATGTCTTTTACCCCACTGCAGTAGTACTGCTGAAGAAGAAAATCTCTGGCTGGCTCTCCCTGGGAAGCAGCACCAAAAGAGAGCACAGAGCATGTCTGTATGACGCAACCAGCTGTGCATGGAATCAACCCTTAATTAAAAATTACTTAAGAGTAATAAAACTAGGGTCACCACTGCCATTTTAATTTCAGTGGAATTGAAAGGCAACACTCTGCCAACATTAAGCCATTTTGTTTTGTTTCCATCAAATTATCTCCTTCTCTAAGATTGTACAGTTAACGCAGCATAGGTTTCCATGTCTATGAGAAGAGGAGATTAGGTGGGAAAGCAATCAAGAACTACTTTAAGGCACAGAAGAATCCCTACAAAACTTTTAATATTATTCCCCCTTCTTCCAAAAAAAAGGATTTGGCCCTCTGTTTCCTCGTTTGTAGAATATTAATAGGAATACCTGACCCATTAAGCTGTTGTGAGGATTGAATGAACCACATATGCAAATTGCCTAACAAGACTTCTGGTTAAGATAGCACTAAAAGCCTGCATGGACACGCCACCTAAACTCATCTCTAGCCAGGCTAACTAAGAATAAAAGAGAGAGGACACAAATTACCAATCTCAGCAATGAAAGAAGTATCATCACTAGTGATCCCAGAGACATTAAAATAGTAATAAAGAAATACTATGAACAACTCTATGCCTAAAAATTTGATGATTTAGATGAAACAGACCAATTCTTGAAAGATAAAGATTACTAAACTCACATAAGGAGAACTAGATAAGCTGACTAGCCCTATATATAATTTTTAAAAATTGAATCAATAATTAATAATCTTCCAAAAAAGAAAGCATCAGGCCTAGATGGTTTTACTGGTAAATTCTACCAAACACTTAAGAAAGAAATTATATCAATTCTCTGCAATCCCTTACTAAAAATAGAAGCAGAGGAAATACTTTCTAATTCATTCTATGAGGCCAGCATTATCCTATTACTAAAAGCAGATAAAGGTATTACAAGAAAAGAAAACTAATGACTAATATCTCAGTGATTACCATCATGAACATAGATGTAAACTTCTTTACAAAAATCAGCAAATGAATCAAAAAAATGCATAAAAAGAATTCTACACCACAACCAAGTGGGATTTATTCCAGGTATGCAAGGTTCAACATTCAAACATCAATCAATATAATCCATCTTATCAACAGGAAATTCTAGGTAACATAAAATGAGCAAAAGATTAAAAAAACTTAAGGATCAGAAGCAAAACAGCAACAATCATAACAATGCCAGCAACAGCTGAAATCACTCATCAAGTCCTTAAGGAAGTTCCTGGTCCACTCTACTGCCTCACCAGTTCCACCTAGTCCTATAGAGAGCCAATAGAAAAATGACAGAAGATAGACCAGGCAACTACTAGGGATTTTCTTTCTTCTACCTTATCTCATACAGTCTGAATAAAAATCTTGAAATACAGCTATTTATATAGAAGAGAGAAAACAAATCTTCAAAAAGACTAAATAGCCTGCCTTGGATCAACCAGCTCATTGGTAGCAGATGCACACAGGATCTTAGAAATCAGCAAAAAATGAAACTATGGAGGGACAACAAAAGAGCTACCTGGGAAATTCATACATGGTGATGGGCAAAGAGATCTGTATTAAGAAAAAGGGAAGTAAATCCCCACCATAGGAGACAACACGCCAATCATCCTCTTCCCTTCATACTCCTCAATGCATGAACAGCAGAATCCTGGTGCTCATGGAACTCAAAAACTGAGGGAGAGGCAAACAAGTAGAGAGGTTCATATAACACCATGGGGTGCATAGAGAATATAGAGTGCTATGATAATACTGGGGGTGGGGTACATGACCATACCTGGGGGACTCATAGAAGCCATCACAGAGAAGGTAACGAATGAGCTGAGCCTTAAAGAATGAACTGACATCAAAGACCTCAATTCTCAATTCTTCCATTAAATTACTGTGTGATCCTGGGTAAGTCATACAAAATCTCTGGACTTTCTAATTTTTAATCTATAAAATGAGGAAGGAAGATGAGAGAGTTTCTAAGAGTTCTCTCAGCTCCATCAGTCAGGAAGTCTATAACTTTGTAACAGAATGGAAATATTGTTTGATTTTTCCCCTAACATCTCTTATGTATGCTATGTTTTTCCTTTTGCTGTTGCTTACTTTGGCAATCCACACTACCCTACCACATCCCCACCACCACCAGTAAAAAAAAGAGGAAGCAAAGGAAAGTTTTAAAATGACAAGTGCCTTTACTCTTAGCTAAGTTTAACATGCATTTAGTCATCTGCTGTGGGTTGTTTTGGCTTTATACTATATTTATTCTGTCAGTCAATAAAAAAGGTACCACTCACCACACCACCAACCACGGCATATGTGTGCAGACTCTCACATGGAAACAGAGGACTCCTTTTGTGGAATTTTAGAAAAAGCTTTTAACTCTATAAGATTTCACTAATATTTTTGGCATTTCAACATAGAACCTCAAATCTTAGGCATATGGAATCTCTAACAATTCTATTAAATTTCAGTAAACTGAAATATTTTATTGTTAGAGGGCTATTTTTCTTAGATGCACTGAAAAGGAAAAAACAAGTGATGAAAAATGCTGAGTCATTACAGAAGACAGAGAGAAAAAGAGAAAAATACAGAGAAATTGATAACACAGGCATACCTCAGATTCTGGCTAGATCTAAAAGGCAGAGATGATTTGTAGAACAAACATATGCTGATCCAGTTACCCAAGACCTTTGCATTACCAGCAAAGGACAACCAGCATTTCTGTGAGCATGTTCAGCCATGCAGGTGAGCTAGGATCAAATCTATAGTGAGACTGGGAGCCCCAGCCTTTGAGAGAGCTGGGTTCCTGACCCAGTTTCTGAGTGCTGTGTGACTTTGGAGAAATTCCTCAACCTCTCTGAATCTTAGTCCTGTCATGTGCAAAATGAAGCTTTGGGATTTATTTATTTATTTTTTGATCCTGAAAGTCATTTGGCAGGAGAATAGGGAGTGGAAAAACGAGGTTTTAGGTCATACAATCTGGGTTCATTCATTTATTTACTCTTTCAATTCTCCAGCCTATATTATATGCTTACTAGGTACATCGCTCTAAGTATCTCATTGTGAGTAAAAGCAGCCATGAAACTAATGAAAAAATAAACATACCAATAAACATAACCATGCAATTCTGATGTGGGCAGTGGAAAGATGTGTGACACCAGGAGAACTGTGATAGGTGCTAATTGAAGTTGTGCATGTGATTGAAATAAAGGGGTAAAAAAAATGGAAGAAACGGTGTCCAGGCCTGGTCTTGAGGAATCACAAACCATAATTATCTAATCAAGGAGGGCAAGGCTCCAAGGAAAATAAAGGAAAGGTCAGAGAAGAAAGAGGAATCTAGGACATTAATATTGTTGAGACCAGAACAAGTTCTTTCAAACTGACAGGTCATGGTTAACACTGTGGAATGCTGCCAGAAGGTCAACTAATACCAGCACTGAGAAATGTCCATTGCATTCCATGACAAGGATGCCACTGGCCACCTAAACGAAGGTTCTAACAATGGGTGGGTGGGCAGGGGCATATTTATCTCTATTAGCTTTGTGATTGTGAAGTCTTGAGGCCAATTTGAGCCTCAATTTTCCTAGCTGTAAAAACAGAGCTAACCACATCTACTTCAGAGAGAATTCCACAGTGTTTGGCAGAGTATATGTTCACTAAATATTTCCCTGCATGTTCAACATTCATCCAAGAAAACTGTGCTTTCTTGGCATTAACTCAGATTTAACTTGCCCTCAAATTTTTCTTGGTAAGGTTAATCAGAATAACAATCATGAAATTTACTCCTACAGTCAATTATACTATAACAGCTTTTAGGTAACACTCTACATAAAAGTGCGAATATACAAGCAAATGAAATGAAAGTAAAAATATTGTTGAGGAGGTAATTCAGAAGAATTATGCAATAGACCTCATGGGCTGGTCATGTTGACAGCACAGTTGTCATCAATCAAAAAATGTTTTTCTTCCCCCTCATGAATCAAACTTGCAACTCCTAAGGTGATACCTCATTTATGACCCCATTCTTTTGTAAAAATTAAAACAAACAAACAAACAAATACCTCACTTGGATTCCTGTCAATTGACATTCTTCGGCAAATAAACACCATCTACAAAGCTACAGGGGATTTCCCTCTTGCTTCTGCTTTATCTGGGGGAACAGGAGTCAGGAATACCTTGGTCTCCATGCCTGTTGTGCCCCAGTCACAGACTTACGTGCTTCACACACATCATCTCACATAAGCACCTAGCAATCCTCCCAGGTAATTGTGACTAGTCCCAACAGGTGAGGAAACGGAGGCTCACTAAGGTTAAATAACTTACATTACAATTCTGGTATGTGGCAGAGCCAGGATCTGAAATCAGATCTCCCTGATTCTAAAATGTAAGACTTTTCATTACATCAAGTTTTTCCAAACTCAATGGTGTAGCAATATTGGGGTGGGGGGGAGAGCAGAGGGAGGAGTCCATCAATAATATTGGCAGTAAAGGAGTATATTATCTGTACATGGTGTTGCCAGATTTAGCAAATAAAAATACAAGACATCCAGTTAAATTTGAATTTGAGACAAATAACCTTTTTGTGTATGTGTAAGTATGTCCCATGCAATGTTTGGGACATATCTACACTAAAAATTTATTTGTTGTTTACCTGAAGTTCAAATTTAACTGGGCATCTTGTATTTTTCCCTGGCTACCCTATTTGTAGAGAATTTTAAAACAATAAAATTATTTAAAACTTGGTATGTTTTTTATTATTACCATACCCCACACATTCTAAGCAATGTCAGTGACAGAATACTTCTGATGGTGGACTTCCCTCCACCCCCATCCTGCCCCACACTTTGATTTACCACCACCCAAACAGTTCTATAGAATGTTCCATGAGATGTTAAAAAGTCTGGTGGATAATCTGCAAAGATGGCCACCATTCATTCCTTCCCTACTTCTATGCTCGTGAGTCTCCGTCAAGAGGTAGAGTCTAATTCCCCCCTTCTTGAATCTGGCCTTGCTTAACAAAGAAACTGTGGCAGAAGTGATATTCTGGGACTTCTGAGCCTGGAATATTAGAAGGATTGGAGCTTCCCCCTGGGTCTCCTGGAATGTTCTCTCTCTGGATGCTCCCTCTGAGAATGCTCCCTCACAGAATCCCTGTGAGAAACCAAAGGCATGCAGAAAGGACATGGTAAGTGTTGACAGTCACAGTTGAGCTCTCAGCCAGTAGCCACTATCAACTGCCAATCTTATAAATGTCCAGGCTAGCTGAATCTTCAGCTAACTCCAGCCCCAGCCTCTGACTGATTGCAACTGCTCAAGAGACCCCAAGCAAGAACCACCCAACAGAACCCAGTCAAGACCCAATTGTGATAGATAGAGAGAAATTGTTTTAAATCAGGGGTTTGTGTGCTATACAGCAATAGATAACTGGAAAAACAGAATTTCTGTGGGATTAAGAAAAGGAAGTTCCTGGGGCTGGCCTAGTGGCATGGTAGTTAAGCTTGCCAGCTCTGCTTCAGCATCCCAGGGTTCTTGGGTTTGGATCCTGGGTGGGGACCTACTCACCACTTATCAAAGCCATGCTGTGGCAGGTGTCCCACATAAAAAAAATAGAGGAAGATGGGCACAGATGTTAGCTCAGTGCCCATCTTCCTCAGCAAAAAGTGGGGGATTGGCAATGGATGTTAGCTCAGGGCTAATCTTCCTCACCAAAAAAAAAGGAAGTCCCATAGAAGAACTTCAGGAAACAATGAAATTATATTTCCCTCTTGGAGATTCACAATGTGTGAGTGCATATCAACAATGCTGGAAATTTCTGCAAAAACAAAAAACTGTTTAATTGTGTTCAACCCAATATTTCTGAAATGTATCTGGTCACATAATCCATCCTCTATAAAATCTCATTAACATTTTGGGAAACAGCGTCCTGGGGAGCTCAGTTTAGGAAACCCTGCACTATTCCATGCTATTTCCCACCAAAGATGGTTATCTACAGGAGCTGTTGTTTCAAAACTAATGAAACGACAAATCTTACTAAAAGGATGGGCTCTAAAAGAGAACCAAGATGTAGAAATATTTAGATTATGACGTAAATGGTAATTACATTTGCTGAACCACAAATAGGGATATACATCCTAATCAAGAAGAATATATGTACAGGGATAATGGGAGGGAATATGTGAAATTGAGATGGTCGACTCCAGGAAATCTGGGATCAAAATAGCTAAAGCAAAGTGTTTCCTTTAGTTTTAATAGGAAGGTCTCAATACAGACGCCTTCTATCTTAACACGAGCTGGAGATTTCAACTCACAGTTTCGCTTCACAGTTTGAATTGCTTGGCTTGGCTATAGCTGACAATCCAATTCAAATCCTAACTTTAAGCTGTGCTGCATAGATAGAGCTTTACTTGTAAAATAAATCACAGTTAAAGTACAAGGAATATTTGTCTCCACCCATTTGTCTGAAATAGATCTTGAGTAATAAAACTATTACTATCTCTAGCATTTCTTGACATATATACCAGTTGACATATTTTCCCTCTTTAGTTCATGATAGTAGGCTGAAAGGTATTTTGTTAACTCCTCATTTATCTTTTAATAAATCAGAAGGATAGCATATTCTTTTGCAGGTTTTCTTAAATATGAGTGTTTTTAGAGTCAACTGCTTGAAGGAAAAGACATTTTTATTTATGGATGCAGCTGAGATGAAAGAAAGTAAAAAGCTGTATAAATAAATTGCTACAAACATCGCCTTCATTTTAATATAGTTATCAAAGTACCACAGGTATTTACAATGAAACACTGCTCAGAAAGAAGGCGAGCACATGAAAGGAACCAAGAGAAATGTAGGTAAACATGAATTTGTGGCCTTACTATTGTATTTGTGAAGCTTAAGGATATCACTGAATGGAAAGTAGGGTCAACATAGGCCATCAATGCAGAATGAGTCACTCTTCACAAAATGCACTATATATTATCTTGTTTCATCTTCTCTAGTTCATTTTACAGATGAGGAGACTTGGGCTTAGATAATAAGTCAGAAGTACCCTAAGGGTGGGTAGTAGCACATTCGCCAGAAGTAGCACCTTTTAAAAATGTTCACTTGCCCCGTGTTAAGATACTGTTAAAAAGAGAGAGAGACAGAGGACAACAATATTAGATGGAGTAGTGTGCAATACACTACAGTTTGCTTGATCAATAATCAAACCATAGGAAGCATAGTAGTCACAGGTTTTTTGGTGAGTGCCTCTGTGTTTTTCAAATGCATTTCACCCCTCCACCAACAACAAAACAGTTCCCGTCTTTAGGGAAACCACATTGCCCTGACCTGGGGGTTCCATTCACATTGAAATATATAGGAATGGCGCCCATAGAAATGTGCAGTGCACATATGTGGCCTTAGGGAGAGGCCCTGCCCACTTCCCTCCTCTTCCCTGGTCCTACTGCCAAGGTTGCAAGACTTGGCTATTCCTATATAGGAAATCAGTTCTTCAAGTTCATATATCCTTCCAATTCAATAGTGGCATACCTAGTATATCCAGCCTCTTTGACTTTGAGTACCAGTATGGTTTTTAGTTATATGTAACCAAAGAGAATTAACAAACCAGGGACATGGTAGATAGGTCTTGGTTGTCATCAAGAGGGGAAAAAGAAGTTAGTTATAGGTATGTAAGAGTAGAAGCCAAGTAATCAAAAAAGTTCAAATGGCTTTTGACAATATTTAAATTCTTAAAACCCTAACTCATGAAGTCTTCCTAAATGTTAGTTAGAGAGACCAGCAAGTAATCTAATAAGACCAAGACTCTCGAGAGATTCCTTGGGTTCCTTGGAAATATAAATATTAACATATTTATACACACACATCTAGAATGACACATGTGTGCATGTGCATGTATAGCCACTGAGGAAAAGAAAATACTCTGGTTACTAGAATCAGTTGCATTAAACCACCCATTCATATAAACTTTGGAGAACTACCATAAATAAGCCAGTCCTATGAAAGTCATAACTTCACATCCTTGACCTGACCCCTCTTTGCCAGAAATTTTGAATTGATGTTTGTTCATTTAATAATTGTACTGGAAAGTCTATTACAGCATTTACACTTCCATGTTCTTTTTCCAATTCAATTCTCATAACAATCCAGAGAAGCGGGACACAAATTGTATAGATAAAAAAACCAAAGCCAACAGGTAACTTGCCAAATGACAGCTACTCAGAGGCACACGGGGCTGGGACTTGAAACTGGTTTTTCCACTATTAGTCAACTGTTCTTTCTTTAATGTTTCTCAATTTATGTCTCTCTCACTTCCTTGCACCATTTCTGTATTCAGTTTCATGGTAATAATATCAGGTAACTCTCAGAGCTATTTGAGATTTTCACAGGAAGGTAAAAGGAAAAGTCTGAGTTGCCAAGATAGAACTTAGACCTAGAAAAAATAATCTAACTATATAACAAATGTATGATTACTCCACTGAAGTGGGTGGGGGAAAATAGGTGCGGATCTAAGTAACTTTGCAAATGAGTGGAGACTATGAGGTTAAAGATAAAAGAAACTGCACATAGGCATTGTACTGTAGTTGACAAAGTTGTTTCTCATGGAAGTTGGGGCTATAAATTCTGAAACCACTGTACCCATACATTAGAACTCAACATATAAGTAAATGGATGGCGGATAGTAGGAGCCAGGTTTCTCATTGGTAGAGTGGGAGGTTACAGATAAGCAAGGAGAGGAAGTTAGAATGAATCATGAGATACTGGATCCAAGTTGGAAACATCAGAATGAACTCCTGTTTAGATTAATATAGATACAGATGAATAAATACAGAAATAATTATTGACGTCTGTGTATACACAGGTTAGTTAACATATACGTGTTTTCAAGTTCTGTTTGCCAAGTGGATCTTAAAGCAATGACATCCCCGTAGCAATGAGCACATCTAGTACCCAGATCTTAGTTTCTAATACCATTTTCCAGTATAAGGAACCAGGATTCCTTGGAGAAATGGCTGATTCTAGGGCTAGGGCAGGGAATATACAAGATGAGCCTGGAGTACTCTGTAATGCCAGAAAGTAAGGAAATGCTAAAAAAACAAATTGATTGGCATATGTCAAGGGGACACAAGAGCCAACTGAAAGTGCCCTCAATGGCCAGAGCTGGAAAAACTTTGTTATAAAATAATGATTTTGATATAAATAAATGATTAAATAAATAAATAAGGAAGAATAGGCAAATCTCCTACACAGAAGAATTCCAAATAATTAATGTAGACATTCCCTCTCAAGGTGTCAGAACATAACACCCGCCCAACCCTACCCGAAGTGTGGTCTTCACATAGTTGGACACAGAAGGAAGTTTGGACTTCCTTCCAAAGACTACAATATGGAAAAGGAGGGGAAGAGTAACTTTACAGTGGGGAAACATTTCAGCCACGTGATCAAGCTGAAGGTCATAAGTAAAAAGTCGTGTTGATAGCATATACTCTTGATATGATATGATGAGAATCCCCTGTGGTCTTCCTCCCAAGAACCCATAATTTCAGTCTCATCAAGAAAAAAAAAATCAGACAAAGCCCCACTGAAGGACGTTCTATAAAGTATCTACCAGTACTCCTCAAAACTGACACAAGATCATCAAAAACAAGGAAAGTCTGAGCAACTACCATAGTTTAAGCCTAAGAAGACATGATAGCTAAATGTAATGTGGTATCTTGTATGGGATCCTAGGACAAAAAAAAAGAACATTAGGTAAAAACTGAAGAAATCTGTATAAAATATGCAGTCTAGTTAATAATAAACCAAAAATATTGGTTCATTAATGGTGAAAAATGTACCATACTAACGTAAGATGTTAATAATAGGGTAACTAAGTATGGGTCATATGGGAACCTTCTGTACTATCTCTGTAACTTTCATGTAAATCTAAAAGTATTAAAAATTCAAAGTTTGTTTTAAAAACTACACACACACAAACCTTCCAAACGAAATGATTTTTTTTTAATCTTGGTTTCTGTGACCGTATTTTGTGAATCACTGAATCATTGATACACCAAAGGCCAACAGAGCATTTACAACCAACTGTTGAAAACATGTGCTGATGAAATGAAGAAGCAACAGCATGGATATTCCAAAACATAAGATATTTAAAATTACTCTTATATTTGCTTAGGAAGATACTGAGGCAATCTTTCTCCTATGTTATCTGACTTCCCTTCTTTATTACACTTTGCTTGGGCTTGTGCTAAAATTACTCAGCACACTGAATACTCACCAGTTGGCAGTGGAAAGCAGTAATTAAGACACAATGGGCGGGGGGTCTGGATTTAAATATTTGCAGAGGATAGGCTTGCAAAGTGGACAAGCCACACACAGACAAGGAGTTAGCCACATGCTCAAAAGATTTCATTAATTCTAGATTCAAGAATCCAGGGTTAAACTGGTCTTTTACGTAGAGCACATTAATTGCAAATTCAGGCCCTAATTAGAGGGCTTTCCTCAACTTGGTCAAAAATTCACAGGGTATGAGAAGCATTTTTTCTACTACAATTCAAAGCAGCACAGTGAATGAGTATAATGGAAGAACTTAACCCAGCATGGTGCAAAATGAAAGAGTCCCTTGCAATGAATGGCATGCGAGGTTCCAGGAGGAGGGAAGTGCCACAGCAGTAGGTAGGGAGGAGACTTGAAAATTATGCTTTATATTCCCATCACTTTAAGAATTCTGGCAGGTTCTGATCTCCTCACTGTCCAATTTTTCTCATTCCTAAAGAGAGAAAACAAAGCAAAAGAAAACCGCCTCCGGCCTCAAAATAGCAGGTTTCAAAGGTAGAGAACCACGATGCAAACAACACCTTACGGCAACCTACTGTGCATGATTTCTGAGCATCAGCAACAAGGAGCCAGGGAATACAGGCAGATGAATCACTCCAGGGTCACAAGTTAGAAGTTATCCACCAATCCTGGTTCAGTGAGGCTGTTCAGGAATCTTAAGAAGTTGCAAATTCTAAATACTAATGAAAATCCAAACTGAGTGCTCTTGATCTCCACCCAAGAAGCCTGGAGCAAGTCTGTAAAAGGTATTCCCTTCAGTTTTCCTGGGTGCTTTTGATGCTCTGGTCTTGGGCACACACAACCACTTCAATGGGAATGTTTCTCTAAATGAGACGCACCCATAGAATCTTGCTGCTGGTTCCAAATTAATTATAATTTCTGGCTAATTCACCCAGTTCCCCTTCCTAAGGCCACTTCCCCTGGAAATTCCTAGGAGTCATGCTCTCCCCACTGGGGGCAGCCTGTAGCCAATGACTATTTCAGGAGGATGAAAGTTTGTCCCTTCGTCTCAGAGTGGGACAGCTTTGGGTGTGATCCATATTCTGGAGCTCCCCCATGGGATCAGGCTGAGGTTAGACCTGAGCTAAAACCACATCTTTGCCTAAATTCTTCCTTGTCCTATCCTAATTCTCTCACTCGCTTATAGGTTTTACCTGAGAGTAGGTCCTCAATAAATACTTGTACTAGAATCCCTCTCTCAGGCTTTGTTTCTAGAAAATCTGATCTATGTTACCCCCAATAAAAAATTCTAATGATAAGAATAATAATAGTAGGGACATCATCATCAACAACCACAAACACAATAGCAGCTCACAGGCGTTGTGTGTTTATTATGGCCAGGCACTGTTCTAAGGATTTTACAATAATCGTCTTTCTTATACCTCACAAAAACCCATGAGGTAGGTGGTATTATCATCCCTATTTTGTAGAAGAGGAAATGAAGGCTCAGAGAGGTTAAAAAATACTTGCCCAAGGTCACAAAGCTAGTAAGAGGTGACACGAGAATCCCAGGCAGTATGGCTACAGAGTCTGGGCTCATCATCTCTATTCCACTCTAATTCAAGTCTGAATATAGATTCTTAAAATTAACCTATTTGTTGACAAGTTTCTTATCTTAAGGACCCAAAACTGTATCCTTAAGCAGCTAGTCTAGATTTGGCCGTGGGATCTAAAGAAAATGTGAAGAATTATGGCCTGAAAATACATGGTGGGCCAGCTGCTGATTCATAGTGTGCTGGGGACACTATCGAGAGGAACCCCCCCCCCCCAGCTCTCCTTCAGTAGGACTCAGGCTGCAGGAAGTTAAAATTCATGGACAGACTTCAGAATGCTTCTGTTTTATAGACTGATCTAAGGAAAATTAGGGGGATATTCCAGAGCTGCCAGCTACCCCGTACTTTATTTAGGTTCCTGATCCCTACCTGTAAGGACGTAAACTCAAAATTTTAAACCGTTGAGCAGGAAAGGAGATGATCCTCCCGTTCCTCACCTCTCTCTCTTGCTCTCATCTTCCCTGCAAACTGCAGCTGCACATGTCACCTCAACATGGAGACTCTGGAGGGCTGGTTTTGCTTACAACAGCCAATTAGAAAGCAAAAGGCCAGCAAAGTCCTGCCAGAGACTCCCTGTGCCCTGGACAACTTCCCACATAAACAAAGTGGGGACTCCTTTAAAGAAAAGATGCCCTTGGCTTTTTGAGAGTGAGAGTGATCTTCCTACAAAACCACAACCTTTCCCTGGCCTTGAGTTCCCCTTATGCAAAACCAAGTATATGTGGTTTTACTTCTGTATAACCTTTTTCAGCAAACCCACAAGAATTTGGGTTCCAGTATAAGTGAGTTGCCAGTTACTGCAGTTGAGGATAATTAGAAAAAATAGAAACCAAGGTTTACAGGGGAAGAAAGAGGTAACTCAGAAGGCAGAATCAGTGTGGAAATTTGGGAAATAAAACCTGGACTGGGAGAAGAGAGGAAGATGAGTCTAAATCAAAGCCAGATTAAGACTTCTGGAGACTGATACATCGTGTGAAGATGTGGTAAGCTCCTCACTCTATATGTAATTCAAAACAAAACATTTATATTCTATGCATTGGGAGTAATGTATGCCAAAATTAAACTACTTTATTTCTAGTTTTTCTTTTTTTTCCAATAGCAAAATTCTGGAGAAGTCCATATCAGTTAGATTCCTCTTATCTTTGGAACCTTTGCTTGGCCAGGCCCTTAAAATGGCTTACTGACTATTGCTCAAGTCATGAAGTAAAGTAAAACCTAGGTCTTAAAACTAAATCCTTATGCCTATTGGGAGGAGAGAAACAGTAGTATGTGCGATAGTTGCTGATGTTTATACTGGGCATAAATTTATATCGGGCAAAGCTAAGCACCTACATAATTCGGCATTTTAGAGGCCAAGGAGGGAGCTGGAAGTGGGACATAGGAAGATGGAGTCAACGGCTTTTGTGCTATAAAATTCCAATAAAATCCCAAAGGCATTGAATATTTAGGAGAAATCCTAGACACAGAGGGGAGAAAACATCTTGAAATGTGCTCATCATTGGTACCAAAGTGAAGCAACTCTATGCGTACGACAAATATTCACCTGGAACACTGTAGCTGCATCATACACATTATTAAAACATTGAAATATGTCTATACTGATTGTGGAATAGCAGATGCCCTCAGCAACCTCTACGCCCCTATGTCTCCCCAGGGACCCCAGGAACCACAGGCATTCCCAAGACCCAGGGAATGGGAACTAAAGGATTAACGCCTGCACCAGCTCAGGCCAGTGTCCATTCTGAATGGTGAGAGCCCTCCATTGATGGCACACCTCTCTATATACATGACATTGAAACTGCATGGTAGGGAGAGTGGGAAATTTTATTGGCAAATAAGAGCTGCAGAATGGAAATGAGGAATGTAGTGGCTATAACTCATTCATAATAAATAAAATATATTTTTAAGGAAATTCTGATTTCCTTTGAATTTAAAGTTTCTCAACCATTACTTTTCCCACTATGGGGTTTTCAGGACTCTAATCTTTGGAGCCAGATAAACAAGTCTGCAGTTCTAAAACTTGTAGGTGAGTAAAGACACCTGGGGACACCTTAACCTTCATTTATGTAAGCCACTCAGACATGGGGCAAGACACCATCCATAATTTCTTTCAACACACAATCAATGGGGCCCCCACTATGTTCCATTCATCCTCCTTGGTGCTGAGAATGCACCCACGATAAAGACCCACTTATAATTCTCCAGAACTCACAGCCCACCAATCCTATCACATTGTTCCTTCTTTAAAATGACTTAAACTTTTTCAGAAGTTCTTTTATTTCACCTTAAAAAACTTCCATGGGAGAGGTTTTTCCTGGAGCCTAGTGGTCCAGGAACCCTTTCTCCTTTTTTTCCGGAGTGAGCATATTTAGCCTGTTGTGACTTGGGTATAGATGGTTCCTTAGGCATCAAACAAATGATGGACATTGAGTAAGACTGAGGACATGTGCTTGGTGAACTACAGGCAGAAGCAAAACAGCAACGAAAACCTAGTTGTACTCAGAAGGCTTTTCTTGTGTATGTTTGGTTGTCTCTATTTCATTTTCCTTCCTTCCTTTCTTCCTCCCTCCCTCCTTCCTCCCTCCCTTCCTCCCACCCTCCCTCCTCCTTCCTTCCTTCCACTTTTACCTCTTATCTACGATCTATAGTTGCCTTTCTATTTAACACAATGCAGTTGAAATATAATGATGTATGCCTGAAATTTATATAATGTTATCAACCAATATGACTTCAACAGAAACATTTAAATAAATAAATTATATAATATAAATATAAATTTTTTAAAAATGAGGAAGGGAGATAGGGATGGAAAGAGAAAGGGAGGGACAGAGGAAGGGAGGTAGGAGGCAGGCAGGCAGACCAGCCTCTGCTTGAAATTCTAGTTAAGTTACAGCTCAGGGAAGTATTAGTATGATAATATTGGATAACCTCTCTGCTTCAAGCTGAGTAATTCATAGCTTGTTTTATAAAGGACCATTCCTCTTACAAACTTTTAAGGTCTAAGACCCTCCTCATATCCCTCTGCGAGTACATCATGCCTCTAATAAATTGCCTTCTGCTTAGTGATACCTGGTTTAGTTTTTATTTTCTAAAACTACACTTTGAAGATGAGATAGTGGAATTTTAAAAGATATTACAAAATTAAAATTTCTGCCTGTTGCAGTTTCTAGGAACTAAAGCTGATCCTCATCAAATTATGCTAATTTACTGTACAGTGTTTAATTAAATCTTACCCCAGGCAATCGACTTCCAGGGTTTATTTTTACAGCTTAGCACTTTCAAACAAGAAAATGCCTTTCAATTTAAATTAAAAAAAAAAACTATTCACTGAAGTTTATTAGGAAAAAATTTTTACTTTGCATCCTTAATCCGGCCTCTAGTCCCTTTCTTTCTTGTTCTACTCTTTGTCTCTTTCTCTTTCCAGGAGAACAAAAATGCTTCTTAGAAATTCCCTTCTCCATTCTGCGTAGTAGGTAGTAAATTTCTTTCTCAAATGGCAATTCTTGATCTGGGCCATTTCCCAGGCAGATTGTGTTCAGCTAAACGTAAACATAACTGATTCTGGATAAGATGGGACCTCTTTCATTAGGAAGTGACAAGGACTGTACATGCTACAACTGACAAGTGGATCTCAGTGCCACTTATTCCTCAGGTTCACCTGCATGGGGGAAGAGACTGATATTCAACAGGCTGCCTCGTCTCCTTACCACCAGCTAGAGTCAAAAGGAAGGTACTCTCTCCTTTCATCCTAACCCACCCACACAGTCCCTGACTTAATCATCCGCCAGCTGACAGATTAAGAACTGTGCTTTCTAAATCTTTCCTTGTAGAAATCTCTACATGGTGAAGAACTGCGTGAGGCTCACCAACCTTCCACTGCTAACCCATCACACAGGAATGTGAAACAAGAACCAGCCGACCTAAAAGCTTATAATAAATTTTGCTCCAACCAGGCATTTTTTTGTCCTTCTAGACAAAATATTACATCTGAATGTTACAACATTTGCCCCAAATCTTGATTTTTAAGTAGGTCAATGCTTTCAAAACATTTTTCCAGAGCAAATACTATAACATTTTTACAACTTTCCACCGTTTCTTGGATTTGAATTAAAACAGTGAGCATTGTCCTCCTAATGCCACATACAGTTCAAAGTTGACATGGTATCACTGAAGTGTTGGCCTTTTCCTATCAATGCCCTCTACACCAGGACATTCATTTACCCTCTGCTATGTGACTTCTGCCCTTTCCCATTTAAGTCACAGAGAGGAAGAACAATCTCCCATATATCAAATCCACTCGACCTCTCTGGAGCACTTGTGGTAGCCAGCTTCCAAGATGGTATCTAACGATCCCTGCCCCCTGGCATTCTCAGTCTGTGTACTCCCTCCTACACCGTACCAGGATTCGTCTGTGTGGTCAGTGAAATACAGTAAAAATGGTGGTAAGTCACTTCTGATTTTAAGTTATAAAAGATGACATCTTCCATCTTGGATACTCTCTCCCTCTCAGTCTCTCTCTCAATCAATCAGTCAATCAATCAATTTCTCTCTCCACCTTTTTCTCTGATCACTTGCTCTGGGAGAAGCCAGTCCTGTGCAACACTCAAGCAGTCTATGGAGAAGCCCAGGTAGCAAGAAGTTCCAGTCAACAGCCAGCAGGGAACTAAGTCCTGCCAACGGCCACAGAAGTGAACCTGGAAGCAAATCCTCTCCCAGTTGAGCTTTCAGATGAGACTTCAACTTCTTCCAACATTTTGACTGCAATTTTATGAAAGATTAAGCCAGAACCACCTAGCTACCCAGATTCCCGACTCTCAGAAACTGTGAAATAATACATGGTTGTCATTTGAAGCTGCTAAATTTGAGGGCAATTTGTTACATAATAATGGGTAGCTTACATAGGAATGCTGACTATCATATTCTTTCCTTTTCTGGTGTCTCAATCAAAGTCTTATCAGAAAAGAAATCACTTGGTTATTTAGAACAGAGGGACTCTTAATGCAGGTAACTGGTTTTACAGGTGACAGAATTGATGAGAATTCAGAGGACAGTGAGACAACCCAGAGATTAGCAGCATGGAGACTAGAATGGCAAAGAGAGGAGGTGGTGTTAGCAGAGCCCATGGAACAGATTATTTTCTAGTGTAGCACTGTCCAACAGGACTTTCAAAGATAATGGAAATGATCTATATCTGCATTATCCAATATGGTAGCCACTAGCAACATGTGGCCACTTAGCACTTGAAAGTGGCCAGTGCAACTGAAGAACTGAATTTTTAATTTTATTTAAGCTTAATTTATTTAAACACATATAGCTGCATAGAGCAATATAGCGTACTGGCTACCATGTTGCACAGTAAGCTCTAGAGGCTAAACCATAGTAGGCCATTCCTTCAGGAGCTGGAGCCTTGGAGGACATATAGCTGCTGCCTAAGATGCCACCAGAGCTAGAGAAGGACAAGGAGATAGTCCCTGACATTTCTAATCCCCACCATCACTCTCCCTCTCCAACTTTCCTGCCAGTACTTTCCATTGGTGGTATCTGGCAAGAAGCAGATTCCTGGAGCCAGCCCTCCTGTGGCTGAGGAGGGAGGAGATACCCACTTCAAAAGAGCACATGCCCAGGAGAGAACTCAAAGTCTTGATGAGCTGTAGAATACCCACAAGCACACAACTTTCTCTTGATAAAGAAAATAATACCGCCTTCCTTCAGGCTGCCCAGTAGCCTTGGAGGCAGCCTGGGGACTCAGCTAATCAAGTTTTTTCTTCCAAACAAGTACAGTGCTCTTTCTAAAAGGAATTCAAGTAAATAAATGCTTCTCCACCTTGCTTTGTGTGTTGCATGGCCTATTGCATTTTCCATGGCAAGTTGTAAATGGTTCTATTCATTTTCTATTGCTGTACAACAAATTACTATACACTTACTGGCTTGAAACAACACACATGCATTATCTCACAGTTTTCATAAGACAGGAGTCCAGGAAGAGTTTAGCTAGTTCCTCTTCTCAGGATCTCACAGGCAGTAATCAGAGTGTTGACCAGGGCTGGAGGCTCAACTAGGGAAGAATCCACTCTCAAGTTCATTCAGGTTGTTGGAAGAATTCATTCGCTTGCAGCTGTGTGACTAGAGGATCAAGCTTCTTACTGGCAGCTGTCTGGAGGCTGCCCTAAAATCCTAGAGGGTGCACACACTTCCCTGTCACAGGAACCTTCCTGTAGGCAGTTCACAGCATGGCTGTTTGCTTCTTCAAGGCTAACAGATTTCCTTGCTCTACCCTACTAATAGGGAGTCTTATATAACAAAAAATAATCATGGGCATGATACTCCATCACCTCTGACATATAACTTAACCTAATCTACTGACATCCCATCACTGTTGCTATATTTTATTGGTTAAAAGTAAGTCACAGGTTCTGCCTGTCCTCAAGGAGAGGAGCTTACACAAGGATGTTATTCACTGGAGGTTCACCTTATGGTGTGTCCTCCATACTGCTGGAGACCAAAGTCCATGTCTTACTGATATTTGATGTTTATAGTCTTAACAAACATCACAGTGCTTCATACACTAGAGTTGCTCAACAATCATTTCTTGGATTAGAAAATCTTATTTCCAAGGTACTGCTCCTTGGGAATATGTTGATGCCTAACATGCAGCAAGATGGGAAATGCATGGGAAGCTAGATGTCCCAGCCTTGAGGGGCTGACAGCACAGGCTTCGCCACCCAGACAAAAGCACAGACACAAGGGTTATTACACAGTTCAGGAACATGGTCTAAGGTAGAAGTCACACATATATAGCTGTGTCACAGGTCAGGATGCTGATGGAATTTATTTGGCTCACATTTTAAAAAAATGAATTAGTTGCTAACAATTTCAAATCAGGAAATTCCACACCAAAATTCAGATTCTTTCTTCTCTTGAAATTGCAGTAATCAGCAGGATATCACTTGTGGCCACCTCTTTAAATGAGGAATGCACTTTCCAGTCCATCCCAATCCTTCCCCAGCCCTCTCCACTTAGAAATCATGTGAGTTTGCAATCGCTGATCCAAGATAATGTTGCAAAGGGTCTTAGAGTGTGGACCAGGCTAAACACAACTAACCTTCAGAACTCCAGGCAGGGAGCTCAGTTCTGGGAGGCCTCTAGATATGGAGAACATTCACCAAAGAGGGGCTCTGTTAAGAGTGAAACCAGGCTGAAGTTACAAGGATACTCTGCAAACTCAATCTTTCTTTTTCTTTTTCACCCTGAGCTAACATCTGTGCCAGTCTTCGTCTAGTTTGTATGTGGGACACCACCATAGCATGGCTGAGAGTGGTGTAGGTCCGTGCCTAGGATATGAACCCGCGAACCTGGGCCACCAAAGTGGAGTGTGCTGAACCCAACCACTACACACCATGGGGCCGGCCCCTGCAGACTCAATCTTTGCCGAGGAACTCAGGATAGGGATAGGAAAGAAGGCCACTTCTGTGGAGGTTAGCCAACAAAGCACCTTTGTGCTATAGAATCCCATGATCAGAACTGGGCCATTGGCAGGACAGTGAGAAACACACAGGATGCAGGGATTCAGTCTTGGTGAGCCTTAGGACCCTCACTCTCAGGGAAATATACTTCAAAAGGGGGCTTAATGCTCCTCTCCCACCAGAGTGGAGGGGCAGAGAGCAGAGCTATATCCCGCAAAGAGGACTGGCTCAGAAACTAGAGATGGGAACTAAGCCTACAACTGGAAATGCTAGTAAATTGCATGAAGAGATGGGGAAGGAGGCTGGAGCTGATAAAGAGATTTCATTTCACTTAATTATTCAATTTCAAGAATCCAAATTTGTTTCAAGAAATGTTTGTCTAGTTTTCTTTCCAATTAAGGTATTAAAGAATCTGTCTCCTGTTTTCCTTAAAAATAAAATATCATCGCAGAATCTCAGATGTATTAAAATCATGAATGCAGAGCTTCTGGAACAATTAGCAAATAGTTTCTATTCCAAGGAGAAATTGCTGTTTTTATGAATTTTCCCTAAGTGGTGGATAAAATAGATCAGTCTTCTCTGAAATCTTTCTTTTTCTGCAATTTTTGCCTTCTATCATCTTTCCTATTTCTTAGTCATCCTCTGTTTAGGTGTAGGGAAGGATCAACTTCCTGCTAGTAAATTTCTGAATACTTCAACCTCCTGTTAGTGAATTTCTAATGCTTGGTTCAGTCCCTGGTTTCCATGGTGATTAATTGAGAGTAACTACCATCTACTTTCACCAATGGATGCCCACAGAGAGGTGTGGTTTGTTCTTGACTGGCAAACTTCCCCACCACACCTGGCAATCACTCTTATTATTGGTTCATAAAAGGTCTATGAGTGACCTCAGGATCAACCGTGGAGGTGGTGGAGACTGTTGGACAATTGCATAAAGCAGTAGCAGCCAGGTAGATCTCAGTGGGAGTTTATTAGGAGCAGAGAACAGTCCTCCAATATCAATACTGCCAATATCAGGGTTAGTTTCATAAGCCAAGAGTGGCATGTGCTTAACCCCTAATGCTTAGGTATGTCACATCCTACTAAGCAGCAAAATAAAACTCCTCCTGAGAAACATGTAACCTGAAATTATGATAGAGGTGAAAGCAGCTATGAGAGACGGAGGAGGAGAAACTGAGTGGTGGGAGGAGATTCACCATCGCAGCAGATGGAGCCACCCTCCTCAGTGTGGTTATAAGGAATACCAATCCCCCAAATTCTTTCCCTGGGTCTCTGCCTGTCACTGACTCTCTTTTTCCCAGCCCTCCACCCAATACCTGGAAGTCTCCATGGTGATATGAATAAGTTCTTAGATTTTTTTTCTTTCATTCTTCTTGGAAACCTTGACTAAATCAGTTGAATATGCATTAATTTTAAAAATTCATCCAACTAAATTCTTCAAGGCATGGCTCAAGGACTGTTTACTCAAGAACTCATCAAATAAGTGCTCAAGTGTTTTCTGTGAAAGGAAGACTGTGGATTGTGCTGCTCCCAGGAAGGCAAGGTCTCCCCTTTTGGTTATTACACCCTAAGGAAGGAAGTGTGGGAGTAGAAGACTATGTGTCCTTGAGAACTGACTTTATTACCTGTCCATAGAGCATGTCTATGACTTTAAAAGGAACATCTGAGTACTAGAAATTTGGTAAGAAGCCTCCTTTTCTGAATCAGTGCACCACCTTCTGTCATTAGTACTTCCTTGAATACCTGCTAGGTAACCAAGCATATCTGGCACCTCTGAGTCTCTTTTCAGGGGAGCTAGGTTCCAGCTCATAAATATGACTGCAATTTGGTTCCACACATACCCCAAGGGTCACAAGCTGATGCTGGAGACACAAGTGAAACTCACTTGTCAGCTGGGCTCATCTGTTCCATTAGGTGTGGGAGTAGGTGGACAGGGACTGCGCTGAATCAAGTTATTTTGGGGTTTAAGTGAGAAAGCTTGTGAGAGGAAGAATGAAGTTGAAAAATAATGGTTCTTTTTATACAGTAGATAGAGGAAAGGAGGTCAAGGTTGCTGTCAATAGGTACAAAGTCTCCTAATACTCTGTGACCCACACAGCCGTGTGTACTGCATGGCCCCTTTCCCTGCCTCTCTCAGGAACAAATAGAATCCTGTGCTGTGAAATCAAATCCAGATCATGGTTTTGGGGCCCCAAATCTCACTTTTCTTAGACACTTTTTTCAGTCTATCTCGGAAAATGAATCACATAGAACAAGAATAATTTTTTCTTCTCTCCAATCCTAACCCCTGCCCATTTACTTAATACCTAGTAATTTAAAAGATGCTATTAAACAAGAGGAAACATGTATGATATGTATGTGCATGTGTGTGTGTGTGTGTGTGTGTGTGTGTGTGTGTGTGTAAGACATCAAATGAAGATGACAAACTGAGGCTAAGAGCCATGCAAAATTCCAGTTCTCACTGGATGGTCTCTTTATATGTCACTGAGTAACAAACTTCCCCAACAACACTCATTTATTCAGCTCATGAAATTGTAATTTGCAGTTAAAATATTGACTTACATCTATAGTTACTGACACAAAAGATGACCCAGATTTATTAAGTAAAAAAATTAATTAATAATAATAAAGCTAATAGCAAAACATTACATACAGTATGGTCTAATTTCCAAAATTACAAAACTCGAAAACAAAATAGAACCACACACACACACACACACACACACACACACACACACACATACACATACACATATATACATGGTTTTGAAATATATACAAAGTAGTTACTTCTAAGGAAGGAGGTGAGTGAAGAGAGACTTTCCGTTTTATTCTAAATACTTCCTGTATTATTTGAATTAGCGCACATATACGCAGTTATTACTTAGGTAATTAAAAGTAAATATATTAGGAATAAAAGAAGCTTTACCAACCCATCCCAGAATCAATTTTCTTGGTATAGTAATGAATACAACCCATCATCTAAACAATTGATCAATTTACATTTAAATTAGCCACCAATATGATGCAGCCACTATGGAAAACAGTACGGAGAGTCCTCAAAAAATTAAAAAAGAAATACCATATGATCTAACTATCCACTTACAGGTATTTATCCAAAGAAAATGAAAACGCTAATTTGAAAAGATATATGCATCCCTATGTTCATTACAGCATTATTCACAACAACCAAGACTTGGAAGCAAGCTAATTGCCCATCAATGGATAAAGGGATAAAGAAGATAGGATATATATATCATATATACACAGAATGTATATATGATATATATACGTGTGTGTGTGCGTGCGCGCACACGCGTGCACAATGGAATATTACTCAGCCATAAAAAAGATGAAATTGTGCCATTTGTGACAACATGGATGGACCTCGAGGGTATTATACTAAGCCAAACAAGTCAGGCAGAGAAAGACAAATACCATATGATTTCACTCATATGTGGAAGATAAACAAACAAATACATGGATAAGAACAGACTGGTTTTTACTAGAGGAGAAGGGGGTTGCAGGAGGACAAAAGGGCTAAAGAGGCACACACATATGATGACAGGTGGAAACTAGACTTTTGGTGGTGAACATGATGCAGTCTATACAGAAGCCAAAATATAATGATGTACACCTAAAATTTATACAATGTTATAACCAATGTGCCCTCAATAAAATAATTTTAAAAATAAAATAAATTAGCCACCAGTAGTTCTCCTTATGCTTACACTCAACAGATTTTATTATCTACTTAACACATTTGACACTTATTCTTAAGTTTGAAAACTGCATGAGTTTGTTTCCCAGTGAAACCAGTAAGTACCTGAAGGCAAGAATCTTGTCTATATATTTTTTTATTTCCTGCCCTCCCACCATCTGGTACATTGTTTAGCACATAATAAATATTTAATAAATATTAGTTGAATTTAACTCACTCTTAAGTCTCCTTTGTATGCTGAAGATTTGATTGTTGTAAATGTCTGGAAGGATAAAGACTACAGACATACAAGAATACAAATATCTCATTAAAATTTACACCTTCTACTGAGTCTGCTCCATAGTTCTCAGTTTGAATTATGCAGAGGCAGGAGAGAGGAGGGATGAAAGTGCACTTTTAACAGATTGGTTTTCTGATGTATAACTGGCCACCATTATTCTGTGTCCTATGTCACTTTAAAATCTGTCTTGAAATAGTGTATTGAGTTTCTTAGAGTTAAGAGTGAATAAATAAAAGACAGAGAAAACTTGAGATATATGGATAAAGTTATAGATACATATAAGTTGTTATAGCCTTATTGATTAAAGCAAAATTTAGAAACAAACTAAACATCAAGAATAGAAATAAATATTTAAGTAAATTAGGATCTATCCCCACATCAGAAAATGCTGCAAAGTCATGTTTCCAAGGCCTAGTTCAATATAGTAAATTGAATTCATATTTTTAAGTCTCCTCCATTCCCAATTCCTATTGAAATCAAACGCCAAAATTAAAAATGGGGGAAAATGTTATGCTAGCCTCGGAAGCTCGGTAAGGACGTTATCTACAAGTCAGACATTTAAGTAATTACAGCAAGATCTAAGACAAGTGAGACTAGATTGAAGAAAGGAATAGGAAAATAAAATCACACCTGAGCAACTAATGAAAGGGGTTCCCATCCCAGGTGAAAATAATTGTTTACAATACAGTAAAGAAACTTTATGCTATTATCAAAATAATTTATGAAATTATATGAATAAATAGTAATAATCTAGACTGAAAGTCACAGATAATTCAAAACAAAAGATTTCTCCTCGGGGTCAGCCCAGTGGCATAGTGGTTAAGTTCACACTCTCTGTTTCAGCAGCCTGGGGTTCATAAGTTTGGATCCTGGGCACGGACCTACACACTGCTTATCAAGCCATGCTGTGGCAGGTGTCCCACCTGAAAAGTAGAGGAAGATGGGCACAGATGTTGGCCCAAGGCCAATATTCCTCACCAAAAAGAGGAGGATTGGCAACGCATGTTAGGTCAGAGCTAATCTTCTTCACACACACAAGTTTTCTCCTCTCTCATATACCCCTGCAGGAAGAGAAGATATAAAAGATTTTTTGATTTACTACTTTACAAGAGAGTCATCAATATTCTTTTCATTCTTGATTTAAACTCAAAAAAATTTTTACTATAAAGATGGTCACTAGGGTTTTCTGGATGGCCAGATTTGGAAGTAGTTAAAGGAATTAAGAGCTAAAAGAAAAATGTTCTCCCAATGTTCCTTAACCTACACACAAAAGGCACTTTATATGTGGGACACCGCCACACATGGCTCAATGAATGGTGCGTAAGTCTGGGCCCGGGTTCGAACCTGTGAACCCTAGGCTGCCGAAGCAGTGCATGCAAACTTAACCACTATGCCAACTGGTCGGCCCCAATTCAATATTTTTGATAAACAATAATATTCTTACAAGGTTATATCTGTCAATATCCTACTATAAAGGTTTTTTTGTTTTGGGGGGTGGATTTTTGTATATACTGAAAAGAGTTCTGAACTTATTAGAGGCTGGAATTCAAGAATGTGTCTGACATTTTCCAACGGTGCAACTTTGGCTGCTGCTAGACATCTCTGAACCTCCCAGTGTCCACAAACTACAAAACATAGTTACCCATTCTCACTTCACAGGATTACTGTGATAAACTGATATAATTTTGGAACTTTGTGTAAGATTGTGTAAAGAGAACTGCATTAATTTAGTGATCTGAAATCTGATTTTGGCACAGTCACCTGTAATTGCTAATGGAAAATCACAGTAAAAAAAAAATAAATAAAATTTAATTTAAAAAAAAGCTTTAAATTTCATAAGGGAATAGAAAACCTTTCCTAGTATATCACCCAAGATGCTAAGTAAATGATACAATGATGTCACAAAGTGAGGGATAAATATGATTCATTTGCATACTCACATACCACCAAATGGAGACATGAGTTCCACAGATAAGTTTGTAGCTCAGATCATAACCAATATAAGTCAGGTCATGAAAAAAATGCTTGTCATTAAATCACTAATATTTTGAAAGTTAGAGAATTAACCATCAGAAAATCTATCACTAAGATATAGATTTAAACGTGGCTGCAAAAAGAGTCATACAGTATCTCTCTAGCCAAGATCATGTAGCTCAAACTGTAATTGATGGTAGTTCATTTTTATGAGACTTTAATTTTTGTAAATAGGCTGATTGAAAATAGGATGATTGCAATGTAGTATAATAACACAGAATATAGTCACTGATGATAGTAGATGAAATCTGACAACAAACTGATATACTTGGATTAATAACAGAGAAACACTCAACTACCTTGGCAACAGGTATAATTGTGATGATAAAATTATGTATCAAACTAATTTTTAAAGGGCAAGTATGTATTTGTAAATAGGAAGTCTATGTAATATGCATATATATATAAGTCTAGAACATTGAAAAAGATATCTACATAGGGCACAGAAATAAATAATAGTTACCAATTAATGAGGGCAAATATTTAATCACACATAACACATAATGTGTCAGAACTTACTCCTGTAGCAATTTTACACAGTACAAAAATGATTAAAGATGAAAGCAGAAAAGAATATATGTGGGTAATGGCAGTTGTTCCAATTACTGGAATTTCTGCTCACAAACTATTATTATACTTTTTATTATACTCAGTTATCTGGGGTCCTATCATATTTTGACTCAAGTTCAAGGACTGCATTGCCAAACCTGATTCTTTCAATTAGAAAATGGCTACTCTAATAGTTGAGTAATAAAGTGTATTTAACACAAAAACATAATACACATTTTCTTACTTTGCTTTGTTTTGTTTTTTAATAGCTTCAGCAGAACTATGTAACAAAGTAATATTAACATTATCACCATCATTCCAGGAATTTAGGTGAGATTTGTTTCATCGAGTCTTGAGTTTTGTTTGATTTTTTATATGGATTAGAACATATTGCCCTGAATCCTAACTAAGACTGATACTATAGTAGAAAGTAACAGAATCTAATGGAAGAGAAAGCCAAAAACAGATCCAAAATATATAAGGATTTATATATGGAAAAATGGCACTTCAAACTCTTAGAGAAAGACAAAATTCATTGGTGCTATGCTCAGTGCACAAGACCTATCTTAGGTCTATGGTGTCTGCTTACCAGAATGCCTGGTATATACTCAACAATCAATAAAAAAAAAAAAAAAAAAAAACTGTTGAGTGTAATTCAGCGAAAAATATTGTTGGTTTTCAACCACATAGAAACTTAAGATGAAACAGAAAAAAGCAAAAATACAAAAGAAAAATGGCAATTATTTAACTCAATTCAGTTTTGTGTAAGCCTTACTAAGCAAAACAAACAAAAAAAGAAACAAGATATCACAGAAAATATGGATAGATCCAAACACATAAAAATGAAAAAGTTTGTATGAAGAAAAAATACAATTAAAAGAAAACTGATAAAATGGAAAAATATGTGTCATATGTATGACAAGAGGTAATTAGAATTTGACATATCAGAAAAAAAAAACAATTCTAAGAAAAATTGGCCAAGGATATCAATAGGCAAATAACAAAATACATATAAATGGTCAATAATCCTGAAAAATACCCAAGCTTACTAGTAATGAAATAAATGCAAATGAATACCATGATGAAATGCCATTTTAAACTAAATAATTGCCAAAGATTAAAATAAAAGATAACAACCAAGATGGAACCTTTCTGAAATAGGTCAAAAGCTGTAGAAGCACACTATATTTTTACCTAATATTTCATATTTACCTCAAGTCGGTTATCCAACATACACATTAATATGGATATGCTGTACAAGAAAGATCTATATAATATTTATAATAGAAAAAATTGGAAAATATCTAGATGCCTATAGCAGATATAATTAATTGCCTCCCACTCTCCATTCTCTCCTTCTTCCTTTTGTAATAACACCACCAGAGTTTTGTAAAAACTCTCCAGGTTTTAACAGATGACTTTTTATAAAAAATAATTTGCCTTTCATATAAAGGGCAAGGACATGGTGCTCAAGAAATAATTCCAGAAGAAGGCAACACTCTTGGAGATGGAAGAGAAACAGTACAGAAGAAATCTGGATTTCTAGAGGACTTCACAGAGTAAAGCCACCCATCACAGCTAAGGCACCTGCCTATCTCTGCTGTATCAAGAGAGAGAAATAAGCTTCTATCATACCTGAGTGACTAAATGTTCAGGGCTCTTTGTTACAGCAGCTTAGTCTCTCTTCTAATTAATACAATGCCCAAAAATATAGGATTAAAGCTCTAAGGGATCCTGAAGAATGGGACGGTTACATTGAAAGGTAAAGTTCTTTGTGCATAGTGGGAGCTCAATACATGTTTATTGAATTGGACCAAAGCAAACACATTTCCCATGAAACCATTTAGTAGCATTTTAACGAACTCTTATTGAAATAGCAGGTTAAAGTTTAGCCCTAGTTTTAAAATTTGCCACTATTTACAACATATTCAGCAATATTTCTAGGATTTTGCTATGGGACTATTAAACAATTTTTTTCACATTAAATAATTCCAATAAGGACTTATTTATGCTTTTGTGTGGGTTAAAAGCTGATGTGATATTCAATACAAAAAAGGCTATAAGTCATTCAGATTGTTTGGGCAGAAGATTGAAACACTGAATGTAGCCCCTCACCTGGTGTCATGGAAACCTGAGCAAGTGAATACAAATGTAAAATAGGAATTCACACAATTTCATAGGTGATACAGAATTACAAAATCAAAAAATAGGATAATCTGCTTTTCATGTTGATTTTCTTACTACTGAGTAATATTTTTCTTTTTAATACAAGCAAAGGATAGAAGACAGTAGACATTTTCAGAATTTATGTTTCCATCTAAACTTCCCAACCTACCCGAGCCTAAAGACTAAAATATGTTTTAAAAGTATCAACCAATGACAGGTACAGGGAAACCAAAATTCTTCTCTAGGGGTTCCATTAAACTTTTAGATGCCCTGATCTTTCAGTGATTTTAGGATGATCATAGAGACTAGTATAAATAAATTCTTACTGTCTGAACACAAGACCAAAGGTCAGCATGACAGCAGCCCTTGTCCACACAACTGTCAGTTCAATTCTTTTTTTTTTTATTTTACCATTTTTTTATTGATGTCTTAATAGTTTATAACACTGTGAGGTTTTAGTTGTACATTTTTGTTTGTCCGTCACCTTGTGGATGTAACCCTTCACCCCTTGTGCCCACCCCCCACCCCCCTTCCCCTTGGTAACCACCAATCAGTTCTCTCTGTCTGTGTGTTCACTTGTATTCTTAATGAGTCAATCCAGACAAAGATGGATTAGTTGAATATCCTTGAGTAGAAATAGCTTTAGTTAAAGATAGCCCTCAGCTCAGCAGTGAGATTGGTGGACTCAACTGATATGTCTCAAAGGTTCATATCTACATAACACAAATGCCCTGAGGTGGCACTTTATCTCCTGGTAGAGATAAGGTGACCCTCACAGAAGACATTCTTCTGGAGCAGTCTTCTATTCCCTGCATCTCATATTTTAGAGAAATGTTTGAGAGGAGACAATATCCCACCATAATAAGCATGTCTTCCTTTGCCTGAACACTCTTCAAGTTTCAGGACAAATATCACTTGCTCAGAGAAGCCTCATGTCCTCCTACCCTCACCCCACAGTCTAGGTTAGATGCTTTCGCTACACGCACCTTCATCTCTACACAATTTTATCATGGGCTTGGCACACTTTGTGGTGACTGCCCACATATTTATCTATATCCTCCACTTAACTCCATGAAGAATGGAACTATTTCAATCTTATTCACTGTTTTGTTCCTAGCAATTAGCACTGTGCCTGGCAGAAAATAGGCACTCATTGTCAAATGACTGACCAACTGAATGAATGGAGAATGGACAACTAATGCCAAAGGAATAAAATGGCAAGACAGACCCACCATTTCTTCACCTGCTCTCCTGTGTCGGGCCTCACTTTTTCATTTGGGAGATGGGGGGTGGTCATTTTATTACTATCTTCTCACAGAGTTTCAGGCCTCCCTGAAAACCAGTTACTACCTCTGAAGGCAGGATGCAAACCCTTGTGTTCTCTCTGCATTGCACATCCCAATCTTGCTTATGACATTTTGAACGATAAGGAGAAAAAGACACAGGAGTAATTTTGCTATTTTTCCAAAGGTTTATCAACTACTCCTAGACACTAAAAAAAGGCATATTTTCTTGATTGTATGTTGGAGTTCTATCAGCTAAAATCTGTGGACATTGAATGTAGATGAAATCTTTCAATATATTATGCCTATAAGAATATGTAGTAATACAGTCTGACATTATTTTCTAGATGTTAAGATAATCTCCATATAAAAGCAAATTTCTGAAGATTCAACTTGCTGAGGTTAGTTAAGACAGTAAGGAGAAGATAGGTGAACTTAGTTGCAGATTTGAACCATGACTATTACTATCATTTTCCCATCCACCAGCTGGGTTCCCTGAAGTCAGGAAACCTAGTAGAAAAAGGAAGATGCACTAGGACTCAAGCGCCAAGAGCTGCCTTTGGCTCAATCACAGGGTTGAGATCGTCAATTTGAACTGCTCATCCAATTTCCCCATTATGAAATTTACAGACTATTTCTTCTTTATATTCCAAACACTTTGCCACCCAACTGTGGTCCCCATCTGGCTGTAGCTTTCTCTGTATCAGTTCCGATTTTCTGGTTGATGATTCTACTATGGAAATTGTTTTTGAACAAAATGTTACAGAAAACAATCTCAACCGCTGAAGAAATCCATTCTAAAATATCCTATTTTCGTTTGTCAACCTTGAAAATCTAGAAAAATGGAAATTTAATTTTGAGTATCTAAGAAAAATCAAGACAATTGTATTTTTTAAATAACAACTGAGAAGTGTTCAGTTCAAAATCCAGCTTAATTTTTTTCAGAGGTGGGAGGGGGGAAGAAGAATGACATTTATACTTGATGGTCAGTGTTAATGGTATTGATACAAGTAATCCATAAACAATCTATAAATGAAATTGGGGTGAGTTTATTATGAGCCAACCCTGAGGACCATATAGCCCGGGAGATCCTTTCACAAAGGAAGGGAACACTCAAAAGAAGTGGGGGTGTACAGAGTGGTTACATACTGTCAAAGAGCATGCATCACATGATTGGTATGTCCCTTTTACAATAGTCATGAGATTGCTTTGCTGGCACAGCAATTTGGTGAACACCGCAGGTCAGTGGTCACAAGGTGGGTGGTCACAAGGTAAGCGCAGCAGTTCACCAATTAATCCTTAGTTGAGGGAGAGATGCTTATCCTTAAGGAAATACTAATGTGGGGGAAGTTACATCCTTATCTTTAAGAGCATTGTTCTTGCCTTTGGGACATAGTAAATACTTAAAGCAGATATACAATGCATGCTCAACAGCCACGTCAGGCCCTTTTGGAAAAAACAAGTTCAGGCCAAATTAGTTCTACACCAAATGGCTTCCTCATATACTCCAACGTATCTTATTGATTGTCATTTATTTATCAATGGTTGATTGTAGTCCTAACTTGCCACATAGTTTCTATCACCCCACAGAGCTGCTCTGTTGAAGGGATGTGAACATTTGCTAACACTGCCAAGTCAAGTATGCATATTTTAATGATTCTTCTAAAATACATTTACAAGAAGTCCCAAAGAAAAAGATCTTATTACATTCTACTTGAGACAACTGAAAACTTCAAATGTATTGGAACTTTATTGGTAGAAAAAGCTCTCAAAAAATGAGGCCTTGTCTGCACATGAAAAGAGAAGTGGAAAATTGAGGCAATTACCCAGATCTTTCAGGATAAGAGAAACATTTTAGCCTTTCTATGTCTACCCACTGAAGCAAATGCTGGCTTGTCTTTCTCTTTCTTTTTTTTTTGCCATCTCTATTTTCTTTTTCTATTTTCTAGAATGAAAGATAGGGATAATTGTTGAAAGTTCCTATTTCACCAAAACTGTGCTAAAACAAATATAAATGTCTGACATTTCAATTCTGATTGGAATCAGAGTTTTGTCTTTTGTGGGGGGGGGGCAGGGGGAGGTCGTAATGACAGTAGGAGCTTCTGGTCTCTTTTACTTCCTGGTTGTTGCAGTACTAAAGAAGCTCTGAGCTAGGAAGAGTAAGCTAGGCAGCTGTTAGTAGCAGGAGATCCCACTAGATGCCTAGGGCGGTGGCTGTGGGAGATGGAGGTGCAAACATGCGCTTTTCAGCTAGGCCTGCATTCCAATCCCTGTTTCTTAGCTACTAAGCAAATGCTTTATTTTCTGGGCCTCTATGTCTTCATCAGGTTAACAGTACCTAACCTGCTGCCTGGTAGTGACTAGAAAATTACAAAATAACATAAGCAAAGCCCTTAGTACTGTACCCAGAGATAACATGGGCTTGATAAACAGGAGCTCCTGATCTGAGTTAGTTTGGGATGAGCTCTAGGAATAGTTCATGCCTTATATATGCATAAACAAGTGCACGTTCACAGTCCTGAAGTGCAAATACATCAGCTTTTGGAACCAGCAAAACGTGTATCATAAAAACAGGGCTGTTGGAGCCAGCCCAGTGGCATAGTGGTTAAGTTTGTGCGCTCTGCTTCGGTGGCCCAGGGTTTCCGGGTTCTGATTCCGGGCACGGACCTACACATCGCTCATCAAGCCATGCTGTGGTGGCGTCCCATATACAAAATAGAGGAAAATGGGCACAGATGTTAGCTCAGGGACAATCTTCCTCACCAAAAAAAAAAAAAAAAAAAACCCAAAAAACAACAGGGCTGTTTGGAGACCTTTGTCAGCCCCAAAATTCTTTTGTCAGAAGACTTCAGTCCCTTTCACTCATAGCCTATTCAATGCAACCACACGCAACATAAAATAAATTTTGTCTGCTGCAAATATTTTGAAAGGATGTTTAATTTTTGTTGCTGAATACAAATTTAAATTTAGTTATGATTTTATTTCTCAGCAATCATTAGTATCTTCTTTGATCTGAGTACAGGCTAATGTATAATTGTTTTCTAATTGTGATAAAATGTTTATGACAAATTTAATAATTTCTGAAGATTAATATAATCATTAACATATTAATTTTGATTAAGACCATTCTTGATAAGAAAAAAAACATTGATTATTTGTTAAAAGACTTAGGTTTAAATCCCAGCTCCAGCACTTTCAAGCTGTGTGACCTGCATAAATTACTTGGCCTCCCTGAACCTCCTTTACAAAATGGGCATATCATCACTGTCTCCCCCTCCTTCATCTATGTGTTGTGGTGCTTATATGTAGGCACCCTGTAATGTGTAACATCATTAGTACTTGAATGAACAAATGGAACAAAAACAATAGTAGCAGCCTCAAAGTCAAATCCAGACTCTTTTCCAGTTTTTCTCACATCGTTTCTAATAAGTACTAAGACAGAGAGCATCCTGGAGGAGAGCAAGAGGGTGTACTAAGACTCCACATCTAAAAAGCAAGAAGAAACGTAGCAGATCTAGGACCCTAATGGCTATAAGCGTTGACGTGGAGGTGTGGCACACGAAGGTCAATGCCACATTCCTCCTCAAAGGTAAAATTCTCAGGAGATGGGGGGGGGCACTCTTGCGAACCCACCTTCCAGCAGCCATTTACATTGTGCAAGGAACGGCCCCACAAGTCGCCTGCTCTGGCTCCCTGGAAACTTCTGTGGCTTTCATCAGAGTTATGAAAGTGAAACGAAGCCAGACATCTTTCCAGGGCCAAACGGTTCGGAAACAAAAATACGCTGTGCGGCAAACCCACCTAAGCCAATGCAGCTGAATAAGCACCCAGCTCATAGCACAGGAAACCGGGCTGCCCTGTAAATAAAATTAGCGTAATGAGACTCTGTCGCCATCCCCTGTCTGAGCTGAAAAGTGATTTCTGCCAAGCCCTGCGTCCAATCAGATAATCATGTCTCTGAATAAGCATAAGACTTTTAGCTAGGGACTTTTCAATGGAAATTTGGAGCACCTTTGACCAAAAGAATTTCTTTACGATCAGTTTCCCTAAAGAACTACAGCATAGAGAAGACTTCTGCCATTCTGAGATTTTAGGAGCTAATTATTCACACTAAACTCTATTTAAACTGAGGAATGGACATAAGAGTGAATATATACTTAAGGGAGGCGGCCGGGGGGAGGGACACAGAGAGAGATGGAAACAGAGAGAGCGAAAAAAAAAAAGGTTTTCACCAGACTATTTTTCCTACGGTCCCTAAGCTAATAAAGAACTAATGATTCAGATACCCTGTCTGGCCCCTTTGCACTAGGGTATCCAGTAAGAGTGGCTCTCAAAGGATTTATCCATGAGGAAAGCAAATTCATTCACATAAACAAGAAGAGGGAAGAAAATTGTTACAGATATGTCACAGCCTTATCTCAATAAGCTTGGCTGTGTATTTAGATACTTGGTTGAATTAATATACCCCACTAAGTAATGCTGCCGCCTCCTGTAGCCTGCTTAGTGAACAAGAGAGAAGCAATCAACGGCAGGTGACGATATTGTATGTGCTCCTTGTTGCTGAAATCAATGACTAATCCTGCATGGCTGGAACAAATAAAAAGGTAGGGAATCTGCTCTGACTGCAGAATGTCTTTTATAATATTTGCATTGAAAAACTTCTAATAATATGCTCACCCATTGTAGTCTACGGTCCATAGAAATATAGCAGATTAGCTAGCTGACCCCCTACAGTCTGATTAATTCATCCCTGCTCCATGTACATCCCTCTGAATGTGTTCTCACATCACTTCGTGTTTCAGTAGGCTGGCAATCCTTCTTTGGTTATTTTCCATGGGAACTAGGTCAGGACTCTACCCATTAAGGACTCCAATGAATGGTCTCAGGTGACTGACGGTCTTAGGTGAGGCTTGGAGACATTTTAGGGGTCCTGGAAGGATGATGGTTGGGAACATGACATAGTTTAGACTCACCTGAGGTCAAAAATTTTAAAATTTAGCTTTTGGAAGCAGTCCTAAATGTTTAGAAATAAAACTTGAAAATAGGCTGGATAGAAGGAATGATTAGACAAAAAACAGAGCCTGATTTTTTTTCTCTTGTGTAGCTGGTTAAAAAAAAAAGGCAAGAATAAAAGGAAATTCCTGAAGTGTCTGCTCCTGGGTGGCTGGAGGGGGAGAGTGGAATGGAACTGCAGATTCTTGTGCACTCAAAACAAATCTCACTACTCTATAGCCATATGAGGTATAATGGTAAAACCCTTTGCTCTGAATCACCATGACTAATAACTTGAACACTCTAAACCTGAGTCTCCCCATCCATAAAATGGGAGTATCTATCAGGATTTTTGTGAGGATTAAATGAGATAAAGTGACCAGAAGTATGTTCCACAAAGGGTAAATATTCGAAAAACATGGCCATACTTATGGTATTGATGCAAAGTGTAAACTTGCCAGACACTGTTGCCTACATGCCTAGGCTGTGGAAGTTTACATTAACAATTTGCACGCCACCTAAATCAGAACTCAATTCAAATGCAAAACTCTTATTTAAAAGCATACTAAAATATAATGATTTAAAGTTTTTATTCATTGTTAAAGCTCATTCTGAGGGGAGTTAAAAGATTGAAATATTTGAAGAACGGCAGCATCAAATACAACACAAAGCAAAAATCATAAGTAGAGATAGACCCTGATACATATATATATCGTGGTTAATGTCAATCTCAGCTAAGACCTATCAAAGAATAGCAAGCCAGATGCACCTCATCTCTTTCCAATAGATTCTGTTTACAATCTTCCTCGAGGCATCTCGTAATATAAGGGTGATATTAAGATATTAAAAGGTGGCTTTTGGAGTTAAAAAGTAGGCATAAACAGGGGCCGGCCCAGTGACGTAGTGGGTAAGTTCAGTGTACTCCGCTTCAGGGGCCTGGGCTTCACAGGCTCGGATCCTGGGCGCCGACCTACACCACTCATCAAGCCATCCTGTGGCGGCAACCCACATACAAAATAGAGGAAGGTTGGCACAGATATTAGCTCAGGGCCAATCTTCCTCAAGCAAAAAGAGGAGGATTGGCCATAGGTGTTATCTTGAGGCCAATCTTCCTCACCAAAAAAAAAAGGCAAGCATAAACAGAATCTACAAGCTCAGACTGCCTTAGAGTTATAAGTCATTAGACTACCATTCAACTCAACTTTCACTCCCTGTAAAAATCCCTACCCAGACAGCTGTCAGTTACACATCTGAACACTAACAATCACAGGAGCTCATTGTCTCCTAAGGATTTCCACTCCAATCTCACACAGTTCTAATAGTTAAAAAGTTCTTCATGCTGAATTGTGTTCTGCATCCTTGTAACAATTTCTACCACCTGCTAGAACAATGCAAAACAAATCTATTCCCTCTTCTACATGAAAGCCCTTTAAATAAATAAAGACTGTTACCAGGGTGGCCCTAAAATCTTTCTCCCATAAGCCAAATATCCAAAATACCATCAGAGATGTTTTGTTTTTTGATTTTTGTTTTAATTTCATGGAAATTCTCTGATCACTCTCTTCTTGGTTTATCAATGAAGCACCTACCTGTTAGATACCATTCTCTGGTGTGAACTGAGACACACAGTTTAGGACAAGCCCATCAGTTCCCTTGGAGTTGACATTAACCTGCTATTAATGCAATCCAAAAAGAAATTAGAATGTTTAAAAGCTACATCTTTCTGTTCTCTCGTAAGAGATTTGGTTTGTATAAAAATCTACTCATGTTTATATTAACAGCAGTCTCCCCACCTCTATTCTTCTTGGTTTTCCAATCTAAACAATTGAATTAGAATTTAATCATGATAAATGAAGTTGTCTTGGTTTTCGCTGTTTGTTCCAACTAGCCTAAATCATCTTGAATTCCATATGTATTATATGACCCTCAGTTTTCAGGTATTTGCATACCTTTTCAGTCCACATCCAAATGTTGAACAGCCTTGTGAAAGGGACAGGGACAAGTGCAAAACAGTGAGGCTGGGCATCCCTATGCCACTCTCAGAGCAAAATCTCATGACCCACATTCTTTATCAACAGCTTTCCAGTTTGTCAACAGGAAATCAGTAGATTGTCAAATGTCTTGATCAAATTAATGAAGACGGTGATATTTGTTTAAAAATCACCTGATCTAGAAGTCTGGTAATCTATCCAAAAAGAAATCAAGAGTAACTCATAATGCCTGTCCTTTTGGACACATTCTGAAATCTAGTGGTTGCCCCTCTTCTATGAACTCACAAATCATGTGTTATTAATTCGCTCAAGTTTTACCCAGAAATTGGTGTTGAATTTATCAATCTGTCATATCCATAATCCATTTCTCTCTCCCTTTTTTTGTAAATATATATGTATACACATACATACAACGTAAAACAGTGTATGTTTTTCTCAAGGCTTCTGCTTCCTTCCTCGTATCTACTCTATAAGTTTGTCCCTTCTCCAGAGTGCAATTTATCTGGGCTTGACATTAGATATCATGTGTTTTATCTGGGTATCTGCTTAATGTAGTCTTTCCTTTCCTGAAATAGTGATATATAATATAATATATTATAGATATATACTACATATATTTATATTATTTATATTTTTATTATATATAATACATACAGTCATGCACCACATAGTGACATTTCGGTCAATGAGAGACCGCATAAATGCTGGTCCCATAAGATTAATACCATATAGCCTAGGTGTGTAATAGGCTATACCATCTAGGTTTGTGTAAGCACACTCTATGATGTTTGTACAAGATGAAATTGCCTAAGGACACATTTCTCAGAACGTATCCCCATTGTTAAGTGACACACGACTGTAGTATAATAATATATTCTTATTAACATTTATTCTACTTTCCAGTTTGGCAAAAAAAGTCAGATGCAAAATAAAAAATAAGTTCTATCTTATTCATGTCATCTGTTAACATTACACTTCATTTCCCAGATGCTCATTCTGCCTTCCTTTGATATGAATACAGCTACACTACGATTTGGGAGGGAAGGCAGGGGAGGCCAGGGAGAGTCCTTTTCAAAGACCAAAATCCTTACAGAATTTTAAATTCTTGACACAATTCTTACATATGCCTCTTAGTCTTTTTAAAACAATCTTTAAGTATTTTTCCTCTAAATATTTATATTTTCATATATCTGCATTTATTACTAATTATATAAAATGATTTATGCTCTTTGTAGAAATTCCTGAAGTGGGATTTTTTTTTCATGTATATTATTGGAGGATTTTTAAAAAAATATTGCCAAGAAATGATGTCTTTACAAACCACTCTCTCCCTCCAGACTTGTCAATGTACATATTCAGAACCATTTTCTTTTCCAAATTCAGAATATTTCTTTTCATTATATCTTTGGTTGTTGCTTCTATTCCAGTGGATCTTGAGTATTTTTCAGGAAAACCTGTAATATTTATATTCTCCATTTGTGACATTTTCCCCTTTTTGTTCTAACATATTGTAGGATGTGGTTTTCCTCCATATCCTTAATTTAATACATACCATTTTTCATATACAGATATATATTGTTGATGGGAGTGGTGAGAAGTTGCCATCACTGTCTGCTAACCAGACAAGATTTAATAAAAACTGTAGAAATATTTCAAAATCTAAGTTTATCAGCATCATCTCTATTAAAACACATAAGTATCTTTGCTCGTTTAGATTATTCACAATCATCTGGCCAGAAATGCATTTTGGAACTTCTTCTCTGACCCTTAAACCGTATATAACCCTATATTATTTGTCTCCAGAAGCACATTTTTCTGGATTCCAAGATCCAAGAGAGAAGTATCAGGTCTATTATATGTCATATCTCAAATCAATACCTAACACACTACCAGGCTTATAATACATATTCAAAACCTACCACTTGACTGACATATTTACTCTGATAAAAAGTAAATACTTACTTTAATTCCATCATACCATCAAGCTTTCTATGTTCAAGTCATTCATCCCCTCAAATGTTCTGGTTTCTGGCTTAACTAGATGCTAGTAGAGCTGTGGTAAGACCTAGGAGTTCTAGAGAAAAAGAACACAGTCTTTGCCCTCAAGAAGATTACCAACCACTAGGTAAACAAACAAGTAAACTGAAAACTGAGATAGATGCGGGGGCGGAGTGGATTATGGGATGTTAACAGAAACCCAAGGAAAGGGCACCTAAGAGAGCCTAGCAGAAAATGCTCAGGAAAGGAAACTCTAGTTATAATCCCAAATGGGGACTGTAGGTTTAATACTCTCTTGAGCTGCAAAAACATCATGACACTTCCTTTTCAGTCTTTATCACTCACACTTGAAAAGCTCATAATCCCCTTTTGTTTGACAAAAAAACTCAGCTTATCTGTTCTCCCTATTATGGTGAAGTTCAAAATATATTTGTTTCCCTCAGTGCCAAAAAGACTATTTTACCACATAATAAGAGGTTGTTACATGCTCACAAAATACAATATGTATTAAGGCAAGGGAACCATATTTCAAGTAATCCTTGCTCTGATCGGTAGAGGATTCATAGCTGAATTTAGGGAAATGTTCTTTCCCCAAGTAATTGCAATATCCATCTAATTCTAGCTGAAACAAACTCTTGTCATTCTGCTTATTCACACACCTACGTGAGCAAATGCAATTTCCTCAAGATAAAGTATGTTGGCTGAATTGGTAAGAAAGAAATAGGGAAAGTAATTATTCCCCTCCTCCTCCCCCTAAAAAGGAACAAAGGAACCCTGGGCTTGCTTATTAGTTCTTTGGTATGGAGCTATGTTTTGAGTTGGGGAGCTTGCATAAGTGCAAATCTTATGCCGAGCTTAGAAAGAAGTAAGGAACAAACACACAGCTTATGGAGATACAGGTACACGAGATTATCTTTTGACCAATTACTACAGCATGTAGCAGTAGTTTTACATATATTCTTCCATAAATGTGAAATGATAATAAATCAACTTGCTTTTTACCAATAGGCACAAGAAAGTCAGCAAAGATAAAAACATGACCTTCTATTATCTGCAACATGTACTTTTGGCTGGCCAGTTCCTGAACTCTCTACCTTTGGAAACATCCTCACTTTATAAATCTTAGAGGGAAACAGAATCTGCTCCAACTATAGAAGCTGCCAAAGACTCAATTTTCCAGCTCCCTTTGCAACTAGAAAGAAAGTATGAGACCTATGTTTTATCAAACACATGCACTTGTCAAAGCCATTGAGTCCAGAGCGGATCACGAGCAGCATCCAGTGCCAGTGGTAGTGATGGTTCAGGATGGTGCACTGATACTCAGTGGGGACAGCCAAAGTGTCCTTAGCTGACTGACTCAGTGGCAAGATTTGGTTCAGGCTATCTGGCTTCCATTTACTTCTGCCTATTTTGCCAATCTGGTTTTCCATCCTTCGAGGCAATCCAGTGAGCCACCTAACATAGTCCTAATATGTTCCTTTTCTACTTAAAATATCCACAAATAATTTTTGTTGCTTGCCACTAAGAAACCCACTAATACTATGGTCTTACCAACAAGTCTCTTCCCCTGATACTAATGTCCAGGGTTCTATTATTGCATGCAACTCATTCTATGGCAATTCACCTTTTTACATACCTGATTCTCTTCTGTGAAGTCCTTGAGGGAAGGCGTAACTTTGTGGTTTTTTTCCTTCCCATAACTTCAGTCCACAGCGCAGTTCCTAATGTATCGTAGGCACTTCAAAATGTGTGTGAAAGTGAATGGTGCAATTAAAATCCTTTTATTATTTCCCAGATAGGTAATTCACCTCATCCTTTCAAACTGAAATGATCACATACTCTTTCATGTCTATTCTGGGAGAGATTTTGTTATTTGCTTATGAGTTTGTCTTCTTTATCAGAATATTAGCTTTGGTGCCAGGACTGAGTCTTAGCTAAATTTGGATTGAGTTTCTGATAAATAAATTATTGATGAATGTGAACACAGCTAATGAATAGTAGAGCCATGACTAGAAATCATGTCCACTAACTCTTGCCCCAGCCACCTTCCACACTCTGAAGGAGCATCACAAGAGTGATGGTACAAGAGTCTATTGTTTTCTAAGGTATGTTGATATCACCACCTTGGCATATTGGCACTGAGAAGCAATCCTCATACAAAACACTTCTTCCAGTTTTCTGATGTAACCAAACAGGCCCCAGGAGTCTAAGGAAGCTTAGAATGTCTGATTCTAGAAAAACTGGTTGAAACTATAGAATCTATATCAAAATAATTATCATTAGCCATATAGTAATGTCTAGTATTTTATAATGTATGCATGTATTGTCTCAACTGATCTTCTCAGCATGCTTGAAGAAGATAGTAAATATTGTTACCATCTCAAATTAAATATTGAAACACTCACTATGAACTACTCCCCCTAAACCATCCTCCTAGATTGCCATCCTTTAAGCAGCCAAGACACTAAAATTGTGCCACAGGGATTATAAGATTTTTTTTTTTCTTTTTACTCCTACATCCCTCTTGAGCTAATGGTCTCTGTCTGGCTATCTTGAATATTTATTCAACCTATCTGCAGTGTGCTGTAGTGCAAGGAAGGCCAATATTGAAGCTAAAAGAACTAGCTACCTCATTTACTACCTGTGTGTCCCTGGGCAAGTCACTGAACTTGCTTTCCCTCAGTTTTCCCTGCTACGAGGGTGAGTGTGGCTACCTTGCAGAAATTTGTTAGGCTGTAAGCAGAAGATTTCATATGATAACATATAAAGCACTTAGCAGGGGGTCACAGAAATGAATGGCTGTTATTATTATTGTGATTGTTGTCAGGTGTTATGCTCAGTACTTTATCCAAATTATTTTATTGAATATGCACAACAGCTTTTAGGTAAGGCATTATTCTTATCCCCATTTTACTGATGGGAAAATTTAGGCTCAGAGAAGTTAAGTAACCTGTTCCAAATCTCTTAGTCCAGAATTCAAACTTAAAATTTCTCTAACTCCCAAGACCTCCCACTTACCTAGCACATGCCATTTCCTTTCCCATTACATGCCTCCTGCCTTCTCTCTGTACTTTCACTTCCCACAGATGGACGGATCCACTGCACCACAGATAATGAAGCTGCCTTCCAGCCTGTCACTTCATTACTCATGGAGCTGAATCACAGCCTGAACTGCACCTCGTCTCTCCCATCAGCCCACACCACCCCTGATCTCACATGGAGCACAAATGCAGTCTCCTTTGGCCCTGTGAGGAGTATGACAGAACCTCCCAGCTTATTTATCAGAAGAGCCTTAAACTTTAAGAAATGACCATTTCAGAAATACAATTTCAGAGATCTCTTGGAGGGCTATAATTGGAGATAGTATTGTCACTAGTGGCAATGGAAAGCTGACTATATTTGTTTCTCTGTCCTCTTGTGTTCCCTTCAGCTACCACGTAAAAGCAGTAAAAAATAGCTTAGCCGTGCTGAGATCTCCTGAAGGGTAAGCCATTTCTTTGTCACTCCCTCCTACAAGGTTGAGGCCATCCTTAAAACAGAAATGCCTACTGTAATGACTCACTGGTGGTTTCCTAATGGCCTGTTTCATTGTTAAAATTCTCATTTTACCTGATAAATCATCGTACCGTTGCATCAGTTGTGTGTCACTAGTCTAAAAACACACTTTTGCTGTTGATCTTTCCAGAAACAACAACCTTCACCCACACACAGTGCTTGTTCTTTATTCTGCATCCTGGATTAGGTGACTTGCCTGCAGACTCCAAGCTCCTTAGGGTGGGAACTTTTTGTTATTTGTTCAACACACTTCATTTGATGAGAAAACTCTGTGTCTCTTGAGAGTAGCGCATAAATGAAGCTACCTGAGCCAAAGTGAGAGAAAGCATGGAAAATGCCATGTTTTGAGAAATTAAAGATATAATTGCTTAATGAATCTGAACATCACATTAATTTTAAATTAAAAATAAAGGTATATCTTTAAACTCTGATAATTCACCCCAGGAGAGGCATTGTTTTCTTCAATGTAAATGGTGGAAAGGCTTTTCATTAGCAAACAAAATTATACATAAAATAATAACTTGTATGAAAAGAATATCTTTAAAAGTAGAATACCTCAGCCTTTGGACTGAAATATTGTGGAGCCAATAAAAAGATCTTTACAGAAACTATATGATGATATGGGGAGAAAGCAATAGGGAAAATACTACCTATTTTTAAATATGACAAGAAAAACTAAGAAAATCACCTTCTATATGGGAAATGCGGAAGAAGGAAACATGGGAAAGCAGGATAGCATATGAAACATATATTTATGCAGAACAATTCATTGAAACTTCAAAAGGTGTGTCTTGTTGCTTGTAAAAAAACATCCTAGAATTAAAGGACCTCGTGCCAGTCATGAAACAAAAAGAACTAGGCAATATATACATATCAGGAGTTTTATTTTCCCCTGTATTAGAATAGGACAGGTTGTGCTACAGTAATGAGCCAGCCCCCAAATCTCCGTGACTCAATACATATTGTTTCTTACTCAATCAAAGTAGTTCTCTGTGGTCCCGTTGGCTCTCCAAGGCAGCACCCTTCAAGCGTTGACTCAGGGTTCAGCTGACTTTCACCTTGTAACCGTACCATCTGGAACACGTGACTTCCAGGATTGCCAGGGTAGGGAAAGAGAAGCTAGAGAGTGGCTCAGAAGATTTTTACTGCTGTATGGACTGAATTGGTACTCCCCAAAATTCATATGTTGAAGCCCTAACCCTCGATGTGACCGTATTTGGAGACAAGACCTTTATGGAGGTAATTAAGATTAAATGAGGTCACAAGGATAGGGTCCTAATCTGATAGGGATGGTGCCCTTATAAGAAGAAGCAGAGACACAAGAGCTTGCACTCTTTCTCTCTTTCCATGCACACACGCAGGAAAGGCCATGTGAGGACACAGCAAGAAAGTGGCAGTCTACAAGCCAGGAAGATAGCTCTGACCAGAAACCAAATTTGCCAGCACCTTTTACCACAACTGTGAGAAAATAAATGTCTACTGTTCAAGCCACACAGTCTATGGTATTTTGTTATGGCAGCCCGAGCAGACTAATAATACAACTGCCTCCACTCAAATGTGACATACATCATATCTGACCACAGACCACTGGCAAGAACTAATCAAACAGCTCTGCCTAACTGTGCAAAGGCTAGAAAGTTCTGTTTCTCATGTGCCAAGAAGGAAAAGAGAACGAGGTATTAGTGAGCACTAGTAACGGCTACCACACCTCCATCCACACCCCTCAAAATGAGAGCTAAACAAGCTCTGAGCTGGGGAAGAAGACACACAAATTTTCAGAAAAATAAGAGAGCAAGAACCAGTAAGGAGTTAGTGTCACTTTCATCCCTCTTGGATTCAGCCCCAAGGGACAAGAAGTATATGAAATGAGTCCTCTTGACTTTGCAGGTAATTCTGAGAATAGATAGCTTGACTAGCTTCTCTTCTGGAAATGTCTGAAAGCAAAAGGTTCCCCCAAAGTACCACATATTTTCAGGGCACAAGGAAGCCACAGTATGGCATCCTGGAGAGGTGGAATGGAGCTACCATCTCCAGTACCTGGTTCCCAGTGGCTTACAGGGGTTTTGGTAGAAGATTTAAGTAGAAGATTCAAAAAGCTCTAATACCCAAAGATTGGACATAAAGATAAGCTCAGGGAGTAGAGTCAGCTGGTGGCCTGGATACAGGGGAACAGCAGCACCTTTAAGAAGCTCCATAATGCTGTACTCTGCAAGACAGAGATAACAGTAGGAGCTGCTGACACAGAACTGGGATTTATAGCTTCAATAAGGACAATGGGATTGCACAATAGCAGAGGCCATGTGGCATTACTTAACAGACAGAGGCAAGATGGATGAAATTACTGTGAGAGAAAGCAAAGCCAAAGTGATGACCAGTGTGTCTTGATCTGCAAAGATCTGTGACTACAGCTAACAGACCATAGTATTCCTGGGAGCAGGATAGATGTCTAGTAGTCTCTGGCACATCAGGATATCCTCTCCTAAGTCAAGAACAAGTTGTTGCAGCTTGTACCCCACAGCTCTAAAAAAGATGTACAGCATTTGGTAGGTCTCTTTGAATTTTAGAGGCAGCTTATACCACACTTGGGAATATTGTTCTGAGCCATTTATCAGGTGACTCAGAAAGGTGCCAGTTTTCAGTGGCATGCAGAGCAAGAAAAGACTCTGCAGCAGTTCCAGGGTGCAGAGCAAGATGTCCTGCCACTCAGGCCATATGACCCAACAGATTTAATAGTGCTAAAGGTATTCATGTTAATAAGAATGCACTGTATCGTCCCTGACAAGCCCCAATAAAAGAATCAGGTGCATATCCCTTGGGTTCTAGAATAAGGCCATGCCTTTTTTTTTTTTTTTTTTTTGCAGGAGAAAACTACTCACCATTTGAAAAACTGTTCTGGGAGTGGTAAGGAGCCCTAGTACAATCTTAAGAGCCTGACCACAGGACACCAAGTAATTGTGTGCCTGGAATTGCCCATTATTAACCAATACTGGTAGATCCATCAAGTCATGATGTTGGATGGCTGCAGCAGCAATCCATCACATGATGGAAATGGTACATTCAGAATCAGGCACAGGCAGGTCTTGAAGGCATACATAACTTACATAAAGAGGTGGCCCAGATTCCTAGAGCTCCTACCTCTACCTGAGTTGTACTGATACATCTCTCTCAACTCATATCTTGTAGCCTCAGGGGGATATAGATCCTGTGATCAATTGCCAGAAGAGAAAAACACTTAGGCCTAGTTCCCTGAAGGATTGGCTCTGGATGTTGGTGCTAGATGAAAATGCTGCCACACGGAAGCCCAGTCATAGGTGGCCTTGAGGGAAAGTTGTGAAGGGAAATCCTCCCAGTGGGCAAAGATGAGAATAGGACATGTGGTCATTTGCTTTGTATGGAGGAAGAAATGACCTGACCTGAAGTGTAGAATAACATAAAAATTCTGGGCATTGCTGAATGGCTTATCTTTTTGGTCAGCTGCCCGGAAGGAATAAGATCAGATCAAAGACAAAGAAATTTGGGGAAGAGGCATATGGATGAACCTATTGGAAAGGATACAAAATATGTTCATGTTTGCATTTCATATTATTTTTTGTTAGTGCTGTTGAGTCAATTCTGATTCCCTGTGACCCTGTGTACAGAACTGGATTTGGCCTGTTTTGTTGCGCCACCCTCTCATCTTCCAGTGCTACATCAGACAGTGCTCCACTGCTATTCACAGGGTTTTCATGGTCAATTTTTTTGGAAGTGGGTGGCCAGGTCCTTCTTCCTAGACCATCTAGTCTGGAAGCTCCACTGAAACCTGTCCACCGTGAGCGACCCTGCTGATATTTGAAATATCAGTGGCACAGCTTTCAGCATCACAGCAACATATGGCTGCCATAGTATGACAACTGACAGACGGGTAGTGTGATTCCCTGACTGGAAACAAACCCGGTCCATAGTGGTGAAAGCACCAAATCTTAACCATTACACCACCAGGGCTGCTGTTTCATATTACAGCTCACTATAAAGTAACTACTGCCGCAAAAGCTTGCACAAAGGGCCCTTGAACAGAGTTGCTATGGTGGCAGGAATGAAGACTATGCATGTTTCAAACAGCATAGGACTCCTCTTACCAAGGTCACTGCTTAATGTTCAGCCTGCAAAGAGCAGAGTCTGATGCTGAACTCTTAGTATGGCACTATCCCCTGAGGAGACCAGCCAGCCATTTACTGGCAGATTGACTTATTAGACAACTTCTACTTGGAATTTTACTTACTGGAATTGATATATACTCCAGATATGGGATTGCCTTCCTGGCCTACAGTCCCTCTGTCAGCACCACTATGCAAAGACTTACAGAATACCTCATTTACAGCAGCATACCCTACCAATCACCACCAACTAAAGGACCTTTTTTATGCCGATGGACGTGCAATGACGGGCAGTTGATCACTTGATCCATTAATCCTACCATATATCATATCACTTAGGAGAAATCAGCCTAATGGCATGATGGAATGGACCATTAAGTCTCAAATAAGGTCTACCTCATGGACAAAATCCTATGAGTTTGGGACACTATGCTCTGGGATATGGTATTGAAGCAATGGTTGATGCCCATGGAGCTGTGTCCCTAAAAGCCAGAATCAACTGGACAGAAAACCAAGGGGTAAAAGATAGACAAGGCTCATCATGTCCAGTTTCCAATTTTTGCTTCTTGTCCCTAAAACTTTAGGCTCTGCTGGATTGGATTCCACTGAACTTGAACCTACAACTACCACCTCACCATTTTGGGTTCCTCATGACAGTAGAACATCAAGCAAGGAAAGGTGTTGTTACGTTGGCAGTTGTAATTGATCTTGTTACCAAGAGAAGGTAGGTTGCTGCTATAAAATGAAGGCCAGGAAGGAGTACATGTGGTCCCTAGAGATTCTCTGGGCCATCATTTAGTGCTTCCATGTTGAATAATAACTATAAATAGGAAATTGCAGAAACCACACTTCAACAAAGATAAATAATTAAGGACTCACATCCCTCAGAGAAGTAGTTCTGAGTTACCCTACCAGGCCAGCAAATTATCTGCACTGAAGTGCTAAATAAAGGTGAGGTAAATCTATAATGAGAGATGGAGAAAGGAGATGAATATTAATTATGGCCCCAGAATGAGCTGCAGAAGTAGTAGCTGAGCTGGCTCCACTAACCCTCATGTTTAAGTCTTTTGTAGATTTGGGGGGTGACCACAACTTTGAAGCCCCTGTGAATAATTAAACATAAAAGAGGGCACAAGCAGATTAAAGTGTTTCAATGTACGCACTATACTAATAGCTTTAGTTCCCTAATTCACATCTTCAATCAAACCATTTACTCCAGCCATTGATGAAACAAGCTTCTACCTGGAAGTTTCTACCTTCAGTTACACATAATAGCACCTTGCTTCAGCTGCACTGCTGCTTCTCTGACTTTTCAGTGTAGAACATCTATAAAAATTTACTTGGCGCCCACACATAGAAATCCCAAAAGTGCAAGGGAGCTAACACTTTACAAAGAAACCAATGAAAAATAGGGGATGGGACTGGTGGGTAAACAAATGCTCCTCTCTTCTGTCCCATTGGTGGACAATTCTAAAATACAGTCTACTTGGTCTTTCAGAAGGATATGACAGAGTTCAGCCCTAGGAACCTACATTGCTGATCGACTCAAGAATACACCTTTCAGATTGTTTCACTGGCAAATTCTACCAAACTTTTAAAGAAGCAATAATGCCGATTCCTCACAAATTCTTCGAAAAAAATAAAGAGGAGAAGACATTTCCCAATTCATTCTATGAGGACAGTTATTATCCTGATACTAAAGCCAGATAAAGATATCACAAGAAAACTTCAAACCAATATCTGTTATGAATATAGATGCAAAAATCTTCAACAAAGCACTATCAAATGAAATCCAGCAACATATAAAAAGAATTACAAACCAAGACAGAGTAGGATTTATCTCAGGAATGTAAGGTTGGTTTAACATCTGAAAATCAATCAATGCAATACACCATAAAAATAGGAAAAAATGGGCAAAAATCACATAATCATCCCAAACAATGCATAAAAGCCATTTGACAAAATCCAAGACCCTTCCATGATTAAAAGATTTAACAATTTAGAAAGAGAAGCCAACTTTCTCAACCTGATAAAGGGTATCTATGAAAAAATCCCACAGCTAACATCAAATTTAATGGTGAAAAAAATAAGAGCTTTTCCCCTAAGATCAAGAACAAGACAAGGATGTTTGCTCTTTCCATTTCTATTCCAAATTGTACTGGAGGTGCTAGGCATGGCAATCAGGTCAGAAAATGAAATAAACAGCATCCAGATTAAAAAGGAAAAAGTAAAATTATCTCTATTTTCAGATAACATAATCCTGTATATAGAATATCTTAAGAAATCCACTAAAAAACTATTATAAATAATAAACAAGTTCAGCAAGTTTGCACAGTACAAGAGAAATATACAAAATACAATTGTATCTCTATATACTAGCAATGAACAACCTGAAAATGAAATTAAGAAAAGAATTCCATTTATAATAGCATCAAAAAGAATGAAATACTTAGGAATGAAGTATTTTAACAAAAGTGTAAACTCATTACTTTGAAAATGATAAAGCATTGTTCAGAGAAATTACAGAAAAGCTAAACAAATGGAAAGACATTCACATGCATGGATCAGAAGACTTAAGATTGTTAAAATGGCAATACTCACTAAAACGATCTACAGAATCAACACAATCCACATGAAAATCCCAACTGGCTTCTTTGCAGAAGAAATCGACAGACTGATCCTAAAATTCATGTGGAAATTCAAAGGGCTCACAACAGCCAAAACAATCTTGAAGAGACGAACAACATTGGAAGACTCATACTGTCTTAGTCCATTCAGGCTGCTATAGCAGGATACCATAGACTAGGTGCTTTTAAAAAGAGAAATTTCTCACAGTTCTGGAGGCTAAGGAAGTTCAGGATCAAGTTGCCTGCAGATTTGATGTCTGGTGAGAGCCCACTTCCTAGTTCATAGATGGCCTTCTTTTCACTGTGTTCTCACATGGTGAAAAGGGGGTAAAGGAGCTCTCTGGAATCTCCATTATAAGGACATTAATCAGATTTATGAGAGCTCCACCTTCATGTCCTAAGTAAACCTCAAAGGCCTCACCTCCAAATACCATCATATTGGGCATTAGAATTTAATACACAAGTTTTGAAGGACACAAATATTCAGTCTATAGCACATACTTCCCAACTTCAAAACTTACTACCAAGCTACAGTAATCAGGACAGTGTGGCACTGGCATGAGGATAGATATACAGACCAATGGAATATGGGCATACCTCAAAGATATTGCAGGTTCAGTTCCAGACCACTGCAACAAAGCAAATATTGCAATAAAGCAAGTCCCATCAATCTTTTGGTTTCCCAGTGCATACAAAAGTTATATTTACACTATATTATAATCTATTAAGTGTACAATAGCATTATGTCTAAAAAAAAAACCTATGTATATACCTTAATTTAAAAATACTTTATTGCTAAAAAATGCTAAACATCACAGGAAACTTCACCGAGTTGCAATCTTTTTGCTGGTGGAGGGTCTTGCCTCAATGTTGATGGCTGCTGACTGATCAGGATGGTGGTTGCTGAAGGTTGGGGTGGCTGTGGCAATTTCTTAAAATAACACAATGAAGTTTGCCACTTTGATTGACTCTTCCTTACATGAATGAGTTTTCTGTAGCATGTGATACTATTTGATAGCATTTTACCCATAGTAGAACTTCTTTCAAAATTGGAGTCAATCCTCTCAAACACTGCCACTGCTTTATCAACTAAGTTTATGTAATATTCTAAATCCTCTGTTGTAATTTCAACAATCTTCACAGCACCTTCACCAGGAGTAGATTCCATCTCAAGAAAACACTTTCTTTGCTCATCCATAGAAGCAACTGCTCATCCATTAAAGTCTTATCATGAGGTTGAAGCAATTCAGTCACATCTTCAGGCTCCACTTCTAATTATAGTTCTCTTGCTATTTCCATGACTTCTGCAGTTACTTCCTCCACTGAAGTCTTGAAACCTTCAAAGTCCATCTATGAGGGTTGGAATCAACTTCTTCCAGACTCCTGTCTGTGGTGATACTTTGATCTCTTCCCATGAATCATGAATGTTTTTAATGGCATCTAGAATGCTGAATCCTTTCCAGAAGATTTTCATTTGACTTTGACCAAATCCATCAGAGGAATCACTATCTATGGCAGCTATAGCCACACAAAATGTATTTCTTAAATAATAAGACTTGAAAGTCAAAATTACTCCTTGATCCATGGGCTGCAGAATGGGTGTTGTGTTAGCAGCATGAAAACAACATTCATCTCATTGTACATCTCCATCAGAGCTCTTGGATGACCAGCTGCACTGTCAATGAGCAGTAATATTTTGAAAGGAATCTTTTTTTCTAAGTAGTAGGTCTCAACAGTGGGCTTTAAATATTCTGTAAACCATGTTATAAACAGATGTGCTGCCATCTAGGCTTTGTTGTTCCATTTATAGAGCACAGGCAGAGTTAATTTAGCATAATCCTTAAGGGTCCTAGGATTTGGGGGACAGTAAATGAGCACTGGCTTCAATTTAAAGTCACCAGCTGCATTAGCCCCTAACAAGAGAGTCAGCCTGTCCTTTGAAGCTTTGAAGCCAGGCATTGACTTCTCCTCTCCAGATATGAAAGTCCTAGATGCCATCTTCTTCCAATATAAGGCTCTTTTGTCTACATTGAAAATCTGTTTAGTGTAGCCACCTTCATTAATTATCTTAGCTGATCTTCTGGATAACTTGCTGCTTCACCTTGCACTTTTATATTATAGAGATGACTTTTTTCCTTAAACCTCATGAACCAACCTCTGCTAGCTTCAGACTTTTCTTCTGCCGCTTCCTCACCTCTCTCAGCCTTCATAGAATTGAAGAGAACTAGGGCCTTGCTCTGGATTAGGCTTTGACTTAAGGGAATTTTGTGGCTGGTTTGATCTTCTATCCAGACCACTAAAACTTTCTGCATATCAACAATAAGACTGTTTTGCTTTCTCATCATTCATGTGTTTCCTGAAGTAGCACTTTTAATTTCCTTCAAGAACTTTTCCTTTGCATTCACAACTTGGCTTGGCTAAGTGTTTGGCGCAAGAGGCCTAGCTTTTAACCTATCTCTGCTTTTGATATTCCTTTCTGACGAAGCTTAATCATTTCTAGCTTTTGATTTACAGTGAGAGGCTTGCAACTCTTCCTTTCTCTTGAACATTTAAAGGCCACTGTCGGGTTATTAATTGGCCTAATTTCAATATTGTTGTGTCTCAGGGAATAGGGAGGCCCGAGGAGAGGAAGAGAGATGGAGGAACGACTGGTCAGTGGAGCAGTCAGAACACACACAACATTTATCAATTAAGTTCGCCATCTTATACAGGCGCAGTTCATGGCGCTCCAAAGCAATTACAATGGTAACAGCAAAGATCACTGATTGCAGATCACCATAACAAATATAACAATAATGAACAAGTTTGAAATATTGCAAAAATTCCCAAAACATAACACAGGGCCACAAATTGAGCAAAAGCTGTTGAAAAATGACGATGATAGACTTCTCAACTGAGAGTTGCCACAAACTTTCAACATGCAAAAATTACAATATCTGTGAAGTGCAATAAAGTGAAGCACAATAAAATGAGGTATGCCTGTAGAATTGAGAGTCCAGAAACATACCCTCACGTATACACTCAATTGATCTTGACAAGGGTGCCAGGAGAATTCCATGGGGGAAAGAACAGTCTGTCAACAAATGGTTCTGGGACAACAGGATATGCACATGCAAAAGATGTATGTCTTCACACGACATACACAAAAACTAACTCAAAATGGATCATAGACCTACCTAATGTAAGAGCTAAAATCATAAATCTCAGAAAAAAATATAGGAGTACACCTTCATGACTTTGGGATAGGCAAATCTTCTCATATTTAACACCAAAAGCACAAGTGACAGAAGAAAAAATAGATAAATTGGCCAACCTCAAAATTTAAAACCATTGTTCCTCAAAGGATACCATAAAGAAAGTGAAAAAACAAAGTACAGAATGGGAGAAAATATTTGTAAATCATATATCTGATAAAGTACTTGTATCTAGAATATATATAGCACAATATATAATTCAATAATAAAAAGACAACTCAGCTGAAAAATGGACAAAGATCTGAATAGACATTTTCTCCAAAGATATACAAATGGCCAATAAGCATGCAAAAGATGCTCAACATCATTAGCCATCAAGGAAGGGCAAATTAAAGCTACAATGTGATACTACTTCATACACCCTGTGATGGCTAAAATCAAAAAGACAGATAATAACAAGTGTTGCCAGGGATGTAGAGAAATTGAAATTCTCATACACTGCTAGTTGAAATATAAAATGGTGCAGTCACTTTGGAAAACAGGCTGGCAGTTCCTCAAAAGGTTAAACATAGAGTTACCATATGATCCAGCAATCTCACTCCTAGGAATATACCCAAGAAAATTGAAAACATATGTCCACACAAAAACTTGTACACTACACTAATATTCTTAGCATCATTATTCAAAATAGCCAAAAATGAGAAACAACTCAAATGTCCACAAACTGGTGAGTGGATAAATAAAATGTGGTTCGTTCATACAAGGGAATGTTATTTGGCAATAAAAATATGTGAAGTACTGATACATGCCACAACATGAATGAACCTCAAAAACATGCTAAGTGAAAGACGCCAGTCTCATGTGATCCCATTTACATGAAATATCCAGAATAGACAAATCCATAGAGACAGAAACTGGATTGGTGTCTGCCAGGATCTGGGAAAGGGCTGGGGAGAGATGGGAAATGACTGCTAAAGGGAAGAAGGTTTCTTTTTGGGATAATGAAAATGTTCTAAAAATTGACTGTGATGATGGTTTCACAACTCTGAATACACGAAAAACTGTTGAATTGTACATTTTAAACGGGGGAATTTATGTTATGTGAATTATATCTCAATAAAGCTTTTTTTTAAGAAAGAAGAAATTTAAAAAAAAATTCACCATTGCCTTGGCTTTTCCTCCATTCCTGTTTTCCTCTCCCAAGTCCCTATACACTGGATCACCTTCCATAATAAACTAGCCACATGCAAGCCCTGATTCAGGCTCTGCTTTCTGGGGAGAATGCAGAATGGAGATATAGTGTTTATGGTGAGTGAATAAGTGAGTATATTTCAACTTGGAGAAAGAGTCAAAAGATGATACTGCTATCAACATCATCACCTAGGGAGATTCACAAGGTTCTTTACCTGCTATGCTTTCTCATATCGATGGCATAAGGGGAAAACCCCATATCCATTCCTATTCTCTCAGAGCTTTTTCTTTCAAAGACTTTAAGAATTAGGGCAACATGGGCCTGGCCTGGTGGTATAGTGGTTAAGTTCCCGCCCTCTGCTTTGGTGGCCTGGGGTTCGCAGGTTCAGATCCCCAGTGCAAACATATGCACCACTTGTCAAGTCATGCTGTCGTGGCATCCCATATAAAGTAGAGGAAGATGGCCACAGATGTTAGCCCAGGGCCAATCTTCCTCAGCATAAAAAGAGGAAGATTGGCAACAGATGTTAGCTCAGGGCTGGTCTTCCTCAGGGGAAAAAAAAGAGAATTAGGTCAGGAAAATGTACTGACATATTAATTTAGGGTTTTTTAAAATACTGGCATAGGAATGAATAAGAGGTAATTTTCCCTCTCTCATCTCTAAAAGCCTTGAGTTCTGAGCCTGAACACCCTATTTTGGGGATATATTGATGTTTTTGTTGCAGAGTTGTCAGGCATTCAGACAACTACTAGCTACCAAAGCTTTCCTTGGGGGAAGGACAGACAGATGAGAGAACTTATTCTGTGGTGGAACAGGTCTGATTCCGGATCTAAGATATATAGGTTCCCTAAAGGCAGAAATCCACCTGCCTCCTATACAGTCTAGAGAAGGAATCTGTAAACTTTATTCTGCCAAATAGTAAATATTGTTTGGCTTTGTGGGCTACAAGGTGTCTGCCACTCATCTCTGCCTTGTGGAGTGAAAGCAGCCAAAAGCTTCTGTAGACAATGAGAAACCAAATGAGTGTGGCTGTGTTGCCATAAAACTTTATTTATGGAAACTGCATTTCTCACAATAGAAATTTTAATTTCTTATAATTTTCATGCATCATGAAACATTATTCCTATTTTGATTTTTTTCAACCATTTAAAACTACAAAACCATTCTTAGCTTGTGTGTCATACAAAAATAAGATAAATTCTAGGAGGAGGTGAGTGAGTGCTATTGTCCTTAGTAGAGCCACAAACTGGGGACCTAAAGAAAGGGCCCCATGCTCGTGCTTGGCATAAAAAAGAATAAGGCCACTCACTTCAAATGGATAAGACAGCCTAGGACAACAAGCACCTGTTTAGGAACTAGTGTACACCAAAACTTATGACTGTATTTGCTGGTGTGTGGGGGGAGTGTGTGTGTGTGTGTGTGTGTGTGTGTGTGTGTGTGTTCATGCATGCATGCACATACCATGCAATGAATCTCAAATTTTTCTAGGAGCCACAGTGACGGAGGAAATCCCCCATAACTGACTTTGAATTCTTTTCTTCCATAAAGACAATAGGCTTAAAATGTATTTAATTTCCTTAATTTTTTTTTAATTTGAAGTTTATAGTATCCAGTGTTAACAGAAATGTCATCTCTAAGGCTGGGATTTCTATATGTCCTCAGGAAAATGTTGGTGTACCTGATCCTGAAGGCTAGACTCTGAGGAATGCTCACTATAAGGTCAGAGAGGAGACTAGAATCCGAGTCCACAGATAGAAACTCTCAGCTCAAAAAGGTATTTAATATCGATGTAAAATAACCTTTTTTTCCCTCAGCTAAATCCACTTATTGCCATAGGAGAGCCAATGTGTACCCACTGAGACTTGAAGCATAGCCTGAAGCAGTCAAGCATAAGGGCAAACTTTCTTTGAAATCTAGAGCTTTATCTTAGGAATCCATGTGCATTTGTATTCTACCTCACAACACAGCTGTATGTTTGTTTTAATATAAAAATAGCATGTTAAACTATTTACCATCAAGGAAAACTGGTACTCCTTGAAGACACACCATGTTTACCCAGTAACTTTGAGGACCCCCAGGCAAACCACCTCACTCCCCAAAGGTATACATACTGCATTTGAGGAGCACAAAGCACAACAGGCCATGAATTTTCAAGATTTCACTCAGACACTGAATACTCACTTTTTATTAACAGGGCATGATTGAAATGGTTTAGAGAACCTATTCAATGTGATAGGGCACTGGCTCTTAAGTGTGGCCCCAGCTACATCAACACTGCCTGGGGACTTGTTAGAGATGCAGTTCTCAGCCTCACCACAGAGCTACTGAATTGGAAAGTCTGAGGTTAGGGCCCAGCAATCTGCATTTAATAAGCCCTCCAGGTGATTCTGATATGCATTCAAGTTTGAGAACTGCTTGTATAGTGCAAGGGGTTTGAAAGAGCCATAAAAACTTTGTTTAAATTCATTGTCAATGTGGCAAATTTCCCAATCTCTCTTTGTAAAATTCCATCTCCATCAGTAAAATCAGGGTACCACCCTCCTCTCAGGACTCTCTTGAGAACTAAATCAGATTTATTCAGACAGTCAGAACACACCAGGCGTAGCACCTGATGGTCAGATGCCCCAGCATGAATATTGTTTTTCTCCTTTCCCAACTCAACCCAAATATAGTCATGCATCACTTCACAATGGGGATACATTCTGAGAAATGTGTCGTTAGGCAGTTTCATCACTGTGCGAACATCACAGAGTGTACTTACACAAACCTAGATGGTATAGCCTACTACATACCTAGGCTATGTGGTAGTAATCTTATGGGACCAAATTCATATATGTGGCCTGTCGTTGACTGAAACATCATTATATGGTGCATGACTGTACTAAAATTGAGGCATATAAGTGTAACTGGAAGTAATGATTTATTTCCATGAGATGATATGAGAGATGCAGCTGAAATATTCCCCCCAGAGACACTTTTACCATATTCATTCCTCCAAGTCTACATTATTTGCATATTCTTGACTTCCAGCATATGGAATTTTAAAATCACATAATTATCAGAGTTGAAAAATATTTAGGCTAAAAAGTACTGGTGACAAATCAATTTTCAAGCAGCATATTTTTTCTTTGATTTTAAGAGTTCCTTTGGGAGCATTCATTTATAAATTATCCAATTTAAAGGAGAAAAAAATCTCTGAAATACCAGCTTCAAAGAATAGCAAATTGTAAAGGGCACCATTTCCTTCTACATCTCAAATTAGAGAAAAATCTTTCAAGTTTCCTTCTGGGTTCCCACAAAATCACAGATTATACCCACTTGTCTCTATTCCCACTCTTCTTTCCTTATTTATTCAGTCCAACGTTCAAAATAGCTTTGAATACCTATCACAAGATAATCAATTCAGATCTACAGAGAAAACACACATGCAAACAGACAAACAAAAAACCCTCTTTAAAATATGCAGAGGGGAGTTACATAAGTGTGTTTCCTTAGTTTTCTTCTTTTTAATAAGAATACTTTTGTACAGAATGCAGAAATCTACAGTATATACATATAAGCATACACACCCATGTGTTCCTACATGCTTGCCCTCTCTCACAAACACAGACATACAAACTCCACTTTCTACATAGTAGGTCAAGTAAACCTTAAGAACACAGGCTCCCAAATATTGAATTTTCAATTATTTGGGAAGGAATTCAGTGGAAGCTTACGCATAAAAAGTTGGCTCTGAAAATAATTGGAATAACCCAGATAATTTGGGGATTATGATATGGGGGATAGTTTGGGGTGGGGCAATATATTATAGCTTACTTAAAAGAATAACCTAGTTTGATATACTTACCACCACTAAACCCTGGAGTAGAAATCATTAATAAACCATTGGTAAACTAATTCTGAGTCCTTCTTCTGTATCCTTTAAAACAGGCTCCCAAAGGGCCTCCATTAAGCAAAATCTTGCTGACCTGCTTCTTATTACTTTACACTCCTATACAGAACTTGGACTCTGCATTTTTTAAAGCATTATCTTATGTCATCTTGTCACTAATTTACATAATTATCTCTATGTGTGAAGCTATATAGGTTGATGGTATTTCAGAAGCAAAGTACATTTGTCTAATTATCTGACCACGATTGAAAAAGAACAAACTTTGTAAACCTGGAGTTTGGATTCTGATGGAAGTGTATATCCTTCTGGAATATTCTCCCATAGCACTGCACACTATCAAAGAATAAATCCAAGACTACCAGAGCTTAAAAGAAAAAGGAGGAGGAGGAAGAGGGGTTGTTGAATTTATTACCTTGCCAGGCAAGAGAAAACACACCAAAGAAGACATTCATAGAATAGTTGAGGAGGAGCGAGGCAGAGGAATCAGGGTTTTTTAAGCACTAGAAAGGTGGCATGGTTCAGGTGGCTAGGCTAATTAAGGAGGGCAAACTGTAATTCTGGATAAGATGCAATGAGTCCATAAATCTGAATGAGGCCAGATAAAAGAAGTCCTCTGTTCCTTCTACAGAAAGACTCTTCAGTTACATCCAATGACAGTGGCCTACTGAAGTCAGAGTTATAAGTCCTTTAACATCTTCAGTTGTGATGAAACACAGCATTCACACACACATACATTTGCACAACATTGACAGTGAAATGATTTTGTTGAAATTTGGAGGCAATATAGCATGCCTGTTAACTGGCATGAAATCAGACTGCCTGGTATGAACCACAGTTATGCCAGTTATTGGCTGTTTGGTGTTGGGCAGACTTTGTAATCTTTCCCAGTTTTAGTTTTCTCATCTATGAAAAGGGGATAATAAAAGCACTTCTTATATGGTAGTTGTGAGGATTATATTAATTAATACATTAGTTCATATTTATTACTTAATAAATGCAAGATATTGTTAGAAAGAGCTTCCCTGTGGAACCAGAGAAGGTTATTGTTGATGGATAAACTTTATCATTTTTCTATCTCTCTCAAGAGAAATTAATATTCCAGGTTGGAAAGTGATTCAAACATTCATTCAACTTTGATTCATTCATTCAACCATTTGCATTTGTGAAGTGCCTATCAGGTACCAGGCCTGGCAGAACTCACAGTCTAATGGGAATCACAGACATGTAGGTAATTAAGAGTTTGTGTTGGGAGGAGAAGAAATAAGGCATAATGAGAACCAGAATTGGTTTATTTCACAAAGAAATTGGGACTGTCAAGGGAGATAATTCTTTAGGAATCTGAGAAAAGGTGAGATCAGCTATAACTAAGAGACACTCAGGTAAAAAGTTCTAGGGGTATTGTACTTGCAGAGGTATAATTCCTTCCCATTTAGCAAATACTTACAGAACTTCATTTTGCTAGGAATTGCAGATACCTGCACTTTTGCTCTAAGGTTAAATATACTTTACTTAAAAACTTTGCATCCTTTATGTGAAAAATAACAGATATTATGGGAATAAAAGGATTCAGGCAGGCCGATCAAAACTTATGAAACTCTGGGAGTCACATCAGCATTATGGCAGAATGAGTTGTTCCCTTTGTCTTTCCCCTTTAAGTTACAACAGTAGAACATCCATTGACTGACAAAGGACTGCTGGCACAGCACACTAGAATGCCTGAGAAATCCATACATCCATACATCTGAAGGTGGGTGGACAGAACTTCTAGGAGGCAGTGGAACTAAGGGAGCAGCCCTCTCTCTCTCCCCTGGTGGCAGTGATCTAAAACATGGATACCCCCAGCAGTGGTGGGGGTACCCTAACCTGAAGTTTCTAAAAGTGCAACAGTACCAGAGACCAGAGGCTGCAGGAGCAGCAATGGCACTCATAGCTTAGCCACTGCCCCTCCTCCAGTGGTGGCAGGTGATGCCCATGACCTGATCCTTCAGGAAACAGCAGTGCAGACAGACCAGCCCTCTCCCCCTCCCCCAGCAGTGGCAACTCAGACACCGGTCTTTCCAGCAGCAAGAGCTGTATCCAAAATGTGGATATCCCCAGCTAGGGCAGTGGGCCCCTGACCTGAGGTTTCAAAAAGCACACCAGAGAACAGAGGCTACAGGAGCAGCAGTGGTGCTCATGGCATAGCCCTTACTTCACCCCCAGCAGTGGCAGGTGGCACCTGTGACCTGAGGCTTCAGGAGCCACAGCAGTACCCGAGACCTAGCCCCAAGTGGTGACACCCCCAACAGCAGCCCTATCAGCAATGGGGGGTGCATACAAGATCCCAGACCCCCAGCAGTGGCAGTGACGTCTGTAAACCCAGTGCCCTTGGCAGCAATGCTGCCAGCACCCCCAGGTGACCCAGGAGCAGCAAAACAGGTGGTGCACGTGGCAGCAGCACCAAACCCATGGAGAGCCCACGGATAGCCAGTGGGGGAACATGAGACCCAGGAGACACTAGAAGCAGCAAGGGTACTCACAGCCTGGTGACCTCAGTGGTGACAGCTGTGACTGCAGTGACATCATAAGCAGCAAGACACCAGCAACCTCGGAGGCATAAGCAGCACACTAGAAGATGCCTCTGGCAGAGGCAGTGGAGGATTGAAAGTGCAGGCTCTCAAATACAACCAGAAGAAGACCAGAATCAAAGTAAACAAAGCCTTACCCAAATAAGAAAGGTGTTTACTGCCACAAATGCACCAGCAGAGGATCAACTCATCAATGACCCTGAAGAACTGCAGTAACACAGTAGAACAGAAAGAAAATGACAACCCTCCAGAAATCAAACTTGAAGTCACAGAGGATTGTGATCTAACTGACAGAATTCAAAATAGCCATCACGAAGAAACTAAACAAGTTACAAGAAAACTCAGAAAGACAGTTCAATAAACTTAGGAATAAAATTAACAAACAGAAGGAGTACTTCACCAAAGAGATTTAAACTCTAGAAAAACCCAAACAAACAGAAATTCTGGTGATGAAGAACACAACTAACGAGATGAAAAATAAAGTACAAAGTATTGAAAATAGAGCAGACAATATGGAAGAGAGAATTAGTGAGCTCAAAGATAGAAATCTAGAAACAATTCAGGTGGAAGAGGAGAGAACTAAGATATTTTTTAAATGAAGAAATTCTAGGAGTAATATCCGACTCAGAAAAAGCAACATAATTCTGGATAATGGGTATCCCAGAAGGAGAAGAGAGGGAGAAAGGAGCAGAGAGCTTATTTAAATAAATAATAGCTAAGAACTTCCCAAACCTGGGGAACAAACTAGATATACAAGTACATGAAGCTAATAGAACTCCTAATTATCTCAATGCAAAAAGACCTTTTCCAAGGCACATTATATTAAAACTTTCAAAATTCAATGGCAAAGAAAGAATACTAAGAGCAGCCAGAAAGAATAAAATAACTTACAAAGGAACCCCCATTAGGCTATCAGCAGATTTCTCAGCAGAAACTCTACAGGATAGAAGAGGGTGGTATGATATATTCAAAATATTGAAAGACAAAAACTATCAGCCAAGAATACTCTATCCAGCAAAGTTATCCTTCATATATGAAGCAGAAGTAAAGGCTTTCCCAGACAAACAAAAACTAAATGAGTTCATCACCACTAAACCTGTCTAACAAGAAATGTTGAAAGGAGCTCTCCTACCTGAAACAAGAAGGCAAAGGTATATAAAGCTTTGAGTAAAGTGATAAATAGACAGACATAATCAGAAAATTGCAACTCTATATCAGAATAGGCTAGTAAACAATTATAACGTAAAGGCTAAAGGGAAAGAAAGCATCAAAAATAACTATAACCACTTCAACTTCATAACAAATTCAAAATACAAAAAAGGATAATTTGTGACAACAAAAGCATAGAAGGGGGAGAGAAAAAGGACAGAACCTGCATAGGGTAATGGAGATAAGATGCTATCAGCAGAAAAAGGACTTTCTCATCTATAAGATCTTTTATACAAACCTCATGGTAACCACAAAACAAAAATTCAGAGCAGAGTCACAACACATGAAAAAACATCTCAGAAAATTACCAAACTGAAATGGCAGACAGAAATACAAGGAAGAAAAAACAATGGAAATATAGAACAACCAGAAAACAAAAGATAAAATGGTAGTATTAAACACTTATATATCAATAATCACTCTAAATGTAAATGGATTGAATAAACAATCAAAAGACACAGAGTGGCTGGATGGATTAAAAAAAAAAAAAGACCCAACAATATGCTGCCTCCAGGAGACCCATCTCAGCTCTAAAGACAAACATAGGCTCAGAGTGAAGGGATGGAAGAGGATACTCCAAGCAAATGGCCACCAAAAGAAAGCAAGTATAGCCATACTTATTTCAGACAAAATGGACTTCAAGCCAAAAAAGATAACAAGAGAAAAGATGGACATTATATAATGAAAAAAGGGACATTCCATCAAGAAGACCTAATACTTATTAATATGTATGCACCTAATATAGGAGTATATAAAGCAGCTATTAACAGACCCAAAGGGAGAAATTGACAGCGATACAATAATACTAGGGGACTTTAACACCTCAATTCCATCAATGGATAGACCATCCAGACAGAAAGTCGACAAGGAAACATGGGCCTTGAATGTAACACTAGACCAGATGGACTTAACACATATACGTAGAACATTCCATCCAAAAGCAGCAGAATACACATTCCTCTCAAGTGCACATGGAACATTCTCAAAGATAGACCATATATTGGGAAATAAAACAAGCTCAATAAATATAAGATTAAAATCATATCAAGCATCTTTTCACACCACAATGGTATGAAAGTAGAAATCAACCACAAGAAGAAAGCTGGAAAAGTGACAAATATGTGGAGACTAAACAACATGCTACTGAACAACTATTGGATCAATGAAGAAATCAAGGAGAAATCAAAAAATACCTGGAGACAAATGAAAATGAAAACACAACATATCAAAACTTATGGGATGCAGCAAAAGCTGTATGAAGAGGGAAGTATATAGCAATATGGGCTTACCTCAAGAAACAAGAAATACCTCAAATAAATGATATCACATTATACCTAGAAGAACTATAAAAAGAATGAACAGAGGAGTGACAGCATCGTGGCAGAGCGAGCTTTCCCCTGCACACTCTCCAGGCCTATGATACAACAAAAAGGTCATTCATATACCAACAGAGGACATACACACAATATAAAAGATGTCTGAGAGACCCGTGCAGCCATACATCTGAAGATGGAGGTACTAGAACACCCAGAGGAAGTGAAAGGAGGTACGGAGAATTCCCCTCCTTCCCCAATGACAGCAACCCTGAGACAGAGACAGCACAGTTCTCAGAGAGGTGGGGAGGGGCAGCCCTCCACAGGAAAACCATCACTCTCCAAGTGCCCTCACAGCCCATGGGGAACTCCCACATGGAGGGAACAGACCTCTTGCAGGGGTGCCTTCATCAAGCTAGTATCCAAGGAGAGAGATAGCAAGGGAAGAGTGAGAAGCCCCTGGGATCAGGGAGGTGAAAGTACGTACCACCCCCCAACCCAATGCTTCAGATTAGCAGCACTTCAGCCTCAGCTCAGTCACACTTCAGCTTCAGCTCAGTGGCATTTTAACACAGCGGTGCCTCAGTATTAGCTGCTTCAGCTCAGTCGTGCATCAGCTTCAGCTGCTTCAGCACAGCTGTGATTCACCTCAGCCATGCTTCACCCCAGCTGGTCTGCCAGAGCATTTGTAAACTACAGTGGATTCAGAATACACAGCTATTGACCCCCACCCAGTGGCGGCAGGTGGAAACTCTGACGAGATATTTTCAGGATGAGAAAAAATAAACTCACACTGTCAAGCATTATGCAAAAATATATTAAATCTTCAGATCAGAAGGAAAATGACAAGAACCCAGAAATCCCTGAAGGAACAGAAATTTATAACCTAAATGACACAGAATTCAAAATAGCTATCATAAAAAAGCTCAATGATTTACAAGAGAATACAGATAGACAATTCAATGAAATTAGGAGCTTCTTCACAAAAGAGATTGAAACTATAAAGAAAAATCAATCAGAAATGTTGGAAATGAAAAACACAATGGAGGAGATAAAGAAAAATCTGGAATCTTAAGAAAAGAGAGCTGACAATATGGAGGAAAGAATTAGCATTACTGAAGATAGGAATGCAGAAATGCTCCAGATGGAGGAGGAGAGAGAACTCAGACTAAAAAGAAATGAAGAAATCCTCCGAGAAATATAAGACTCAATTAGGAAATGCAATGTAAGAATTATAAGTATTCCAGAGGGAGAAGAGATGGAAAAAGGAGCAAAGACCTTGTTCAAAGAAATAATAGATGAGAACTTCCCAAACCTGAGGAAGAAGCTGGAAATAAAAGTGAATGAAGTCAATAGATCTGCTAAATATATCAACAACAAAAAAAAGACCCTCTCCAAGGCATATAGTAGTAAAACTGGCAAAAGTTAGTGACAGAAATAATATTAAGGGGAGCAAGACAAAAAAAGAATAATGTACAAAGGAATTCCAATCAGCAGAAACTTTATAGGCTAGGAGAGAGTGGAATTATATATTCAAAATTCTGAAAGACAAAAACTTGCAGCCAAGCATACTCTATCCAGTGAAAATATCCTTCAGATATGATAGAGAAATAATTGTTATCCCAGATAAACAAAAGCTAAGGGAGTTCATTGCCACAAGACCCCCACTACAAGAAATGCTCAAGAAGGCCCTCATGCCTGAAAAAAAAAAGAGAAAGGGGATACAAAGCTTTGAGCAAGGAGAAAAATGAGTAGACAAAATCAAATAAACTGCAGCTCTCTACCAGAATAGGTTAGCAAACACTTAATTATAATATCAAAGATTAACGGAAGGAAAACACCAAAAATAAATACAACCTCATCACTTTGAACACACACTCACAACACAAGATGGAGTATGTTGTGACAACAATAACTTAGAAGAGGAAGAGGAAAGGATGGAATTGATTTAGTCAAAGGAAATAAGAGGCCTTCAGAAAATGGACTATCTCATCTAAGAGATTTTTTATACAAACCTCATGTTAACCACCAAACAAATAATCAGAAGAGAGACACATATGATAAGTAAAAAAAAATCTAAGAAAACCATCATACGGAAATACGAAACTGAATTGGTAGTCCGAAACACACGGGGTGAGAAACAAAGCAAATGCAAAAACCTAGAAAATGAATGATCAAATAGCAACATTAAGCCCTCATATATCAATAATCACTCTAAATGTAAATGGATTGAATTCTCCAATCAAAAGATAGAGTGGCAGCATGGATTAAAAAACAAGATCCAACAATATGTTGCCTCCAGGAAACACATCTCAGCTCTAAAGACAAACAGAGGCTCAAGGTGACAGGATGGAAGACAATACTCCAAGCTAACGGCAAGCAAAAGAAAGCAGATGTTACCATAGTTATATCAGACAAAGTAGACTTCAAGATAAAACAGGTAATGCGAGACAAAGAGGGGCAATATATAATGATAAAAGGGACATTCCACCAAGAAGACATACCACTTATAAATATATATGCACCCAACACAGGAGCACCAAAGTACACAAAGCAACTATTAACAAACCTAAAAGGAGATATTAACAACAGAATGATAGTAGGGGATCTTAACACCCCACTTACATCAATGGATAGATCACCCAGACAAAAGTCAATCAGGAAATAATGGATTTAAATGAAAAACTAGATGAGATGGAATTAGTAGATATATAGAGAGCACTCCATCCAAAGACAGCGGATTATTCATTCTTCTCAAGCATGCATGGAACATTCTCAAGGATTGACCATATGTTGGGAAACAAGGCAAGCCTCTATAAATTTAAGAAGATTGAAATTATAACAATCATCTTTTCTGACCATAATGCTATGAAACTAGAAATCAGATAGAAGAAAAAAACTGTGAAAGTGACAAAGATGTGGAGACTAAACAACATGCTACTGAACAACCAATAGATCATTGAAGAAATTAAAGGAGATATCAAAAAATATCTGTAGACAAATGAAGAGGAAAATAAACCATATAAATTCATAAGCGATGCAGCAAAAGTGGTCCTGAGAGGGAAACTCATAGCAAATACAGGCCCACCTTAACAAACAAGAAAAATCCCAAATAAGCAACCTTAAACTACACCTAACAGAATTAGAAAAAAGAAGAACAAACAAAGCCCAAAGTCAGGAGAAGGAGGGAAATAATAAAAATTAGAGCAGAAATAAATGAAATTGAAATTAAAAAAAAAAAAACAGTAGAAAAGATCGATGAAACAAAGAGCTGGTTCTTTGAGAGGATAAACAAAATTGATAAACCCTTAGCCAGACTGACTAAGAAAAAAGGAGAGAAGCTTCAAATGAACAAAATTAGAAATGAAAGAGGAGAAATTACAATGGATAGCACAGAAATACACAGGATAATAAGAGAATACTATGAAAAACTATATGCCAACAAATTGGACAATCTAGAAGAAGTGGTAATTCTTAGACTTATACAACCTCCCAAAACTGAATCAAGAAGAAATAGAGAATCTGAATAGACCAATCACAAGTAAAGAGATTGAAACAGTAATCAAAAACCCCCTAAAAAACAAAAATCCAGGACCAGACAGCTTCTCTGGTGAATTCTACCAAACATTCAAAGACTTTATACCTATCCTTCTTAAACTCTTCCAAAAAATTGAAGAGGATAGGACACTTCCTAACTCATTTTACAAGGCGAACATTACCCTGCTACCAAAACCAGACAAGGACAACACAAAAAAGAAAAATTACAGGCCAATATCACTGATGAACATACATGCAAATATCCTCAACAAAATATTAGCAAACTGAATACAACAATACATTAAAAGGATCATACACCTCAATCAAGTGGAATTTATTCTGGGGATGCAGGGATGATTCAACATCTGCAAATCAATCAATGCAATACACCACATTAACAGAATGAAGAATAAAAATCACATGATCATCTCAATAGATACAGAGACAGCATCTGACAAGATCCAACATCCATTTATAACAAAAACTCTCAATAAAATGGGTATAGAAGAAAAGTAGCTCAACATAATAAAGGCCATATATGACAAATCCATGCTAATATCATACCCAACAATGAAAAACTGAAATCTATGCCTCTAAGCACAGGAACAAGACAAGGATGCCCACTCTCACCACTCTTATTCAACATGGTATTGGAAGTCCTAGCTGGAGCAATTACACTAGAAAAAGAAATAAAAGGCACCCAAATTGCTAAGGAAGAAATAAAACTGTCACTACTTGCAGATGACATGACTCTATATATAGAAAATCCTAAAGAATCCACCAAAAACTATTAGAAATAGTTAATGAATACAGTAAAGTTGCAGGGTACAAAATCAGTATAAAAAATCAGCTGCATTTCTATACACTAACATTGAACTAGCAGAAAGAGAAATCAAGAATACAATCCCATTTATAATCACAACAAAAAGTTTAAATACCTAGAAACAAATTTAACTAAGGAGGTGAAAGACATATACACTGAAAACTATAAGACATTAATGCAAGAAATTAAAGACATAAAGAAATGGAAAGATATTCTGTGCTCATGGATTAGATTAAACATAGTTAAAATGTCCATATTACCAAAAGCAATCTACAGATTCGATGCAATCCCAATCAGAATCCCAATGACATTTTTCACAGAAATAGAACCAGAATCCTAAAATTTATATGGAACAACAAAAGACCCTCGAATAGCCAAAAGAATCCTGAGAAAAAAGAACAAAGCTGGAGGCATCATACTCCCTGGTTTCAAAATACACCACAAAGCTATAGTAATCAAAACAGCATGGTACTGGCAGAAATACAGACACACAGATCAATGGAACAGAACTGAGAGCCCAGAAATAAACCCACACATCTACAGACAGCTAATTTTTAATAAAAGAGCCAAGAATATGCAATGTATAAAGGAAAGTCTATTCAATAAATGGTGTTGGGAAAACTGGACAGCCACATGCAAAAGAATGAAAGTAGACCATTATTTTATTCCATACACAAAAATTAACTCAAAATGGATTAAAGACTTGAATGTAAGACCTGAAACCACAAAACTCCCAGAAGAAAGCATAGGCAGTATGCTCTTGGACATTAGTTTTAGCAGCATCTTTTTAAATATCATGTCTCCTCAGGGAAACAAGGGGAACAAAAGAAAAAAACAAATGGGACTACATCAAACTAAAATGCTCTGCGTGGCAAAGGAAATCATCAACAAAATGAAAAGACAACCTCCCAATTGGGAGAAGATATTTGCAGATCATATATCTGATAAGAGGTTAACATCCAAAATATGTGACGACCTCATACAATTCAACAACGACAAAACAACCTGATCAAAAAATAGGCAGGGGATACAATAGACATTTTTCTAAAAGAGAGATATACAGGTGGCCAACAGGCCCATGAAAAGATGTTCAACATCAATAATTGTTAGGGAAATGCAAACCAGAATGGCTATTTTTAAAAAGGTAAGAAATAATAGTGTTGGAGAGGATGTGGAGAAAAGGGAACCTTCATACACTGCTGGTGGGAATGTAAATTGGTATAGCCACTATGAAAAACAGTATAGAGATTTCTCAAAAAATTAAAAATAGAACTACCATATGATCCACCAATTCTACTTCTGGGAATTTATCCAAAGAACACGAGAACATTAATTCAAAAAGACATATACACCCCTGTGTTCACTGCAGCATTATTCACAATAGCCAAGACTTGGAAGCAACCTAAGTGCCCATCAAGGGATGACTGGTTAAAGAAGATGTGGTATACATACACAGTGGAATACTACTCAGTCATAAAAAAGACAAAATCGTGTCATTTGCAACAACATAGATGGACCTTGAGGATACTAAGCTAAGCAAAATAAGTCAGACAGAGAAAGACAATTACTGTATGACTTCACTCACATATGGAAGATAAACAAACACACACATAGATATGGAGAACAGATTGGTAGTTACCAGAGGGTAGTTACCAAAGGGTCAGGTGAGTGGGAAAGGGGTAAAGAGGCACATATGTATGGTGACTATGGAAACTAGACTTTTGGTGGTAAATGTGATGTAGTCTATTCAAAAGTCGAAATAAAATTATGTACACCTGAAATTTATGTAATGTTATAAACCAATGTGACCTCAATAAAATTTAAAAATAAACTTATGAAACTTTAAACTAGAACTTTAACACACAATAATCTTAATAAAAAATATTAGCACAATTAAATCTCTACCATCTTTTGCAATCCTTATGTCTTGGGGTTTGTGCTCCTCCTTGCATCTCCTCCTCAGAGATGTAGGTCCTTGAGGACATTTACTTTGAATAGAGGCCAGCTTCATCAAAATTAAAACTACACCCTGAAGAGGATCAGATCATGCCCCTCTCAAATACACCACTTTGGAATATTGATTATTTTGAGCTGAAGGCACGTGAGAAACAACAGATGCAGGAAGGGCTCTCTGACCTCCTCCTTTCTACCTAAGAGCAGACAAAATTTCCCATGAGGAAGGTGTTCTACCTATACTCGAGAGAGGAGAACATTCTTATCACCAGAGACAAGAAGTCAATGCCAGGATGAATCTGTACAAACAAATCTACTAAAATAACCCTTATCTTCCATTAGTCTCTCCCATATATTTCCTAATAACTTTCCCACATTTACCTCCCCAGCCAAAACTCCTGTTTCCTTTGTCTTGTCATATCTCCACAATTTGTCATTTTTTTCTTAAAATAGCATATAAGCTCTCAGTTCCACCCAGTTCTTAGGCTCTTCATTTCTTTTCTATAAAGGCTTTCATGGCACATAAAAATATTAACATCAAATAAAATTGGTATGCTTTTTTCCTGTTAATCTGTCCTTTGTCAGTTTAAATCTCAGGCCCAGTCACGGAACCTAAGAGGACAGAGGAAGTATTTCCTCCCCTACAAATCTAACAGTACCCTTTGACACCCATCATTTTTTTTAAAACACAGGGGAAAATATCTTTGCAACATCTTCATCTACATTTGCAGTCTCTCCTAATAACTTAACGTAGTGGAAAGTTTGTAGTCCTTAAAGCTGCTGAATCAACTACAATTTGCATAAAGGAAGGTGCATTGGTAAAATTTTTAGGTTTTTTTTCTTAAGATCTTTATATATTGCTAAGTTTCCTTCTTTAATTGTAAGAAAGCTTACATCTGATCATGTCAAAACATTAATACACTCAGATATGAATCAACACAACTTCCTGATATTCTGCCATCATTTCCTTATTTACCAATCACATTAAGAAACACACATTGCTCCATGGGGCCAGCCCGGTGGCATACTGGTTAAGTTCACATGCTATGCTTCAGCGACCTGGGGTTTGCAGGTTCAAATCCCAGGCATGGACCTATGCACCACTCATCAAGCCATGCTGTGGCAGCATGCCACATACAAGATAGAGGAATATGGGCACAAATGTTACCTCAAGGCTAATCTTCCTCAGTAAAAAGAGGAAGACTGGCAACAGATGTTAATTCAGGGTCAATCTTCCTCACCAAAAAATAACTATAAATAAAATAAAAACACTTTGCTTCAGAACAAATCCTATGACCAGGCATAGTCCCAAATCTCAAATAATTCACAGTTTAGTAAGAAAGGTAGTCACACAAACTCAGATTGTACTATCCTGAAATAACAGCTTTATTAGAGAGATGAAGTGCTAGCAGAAATCATGGTAGACAGTGATTAAATTTCTGTAGCTAACTTTACAAGGTTTCTCAGGGTTGTTTATAACAGAAGAAACACTCAAAGGATGAAGAAAAATGCTTCTAGGCAGAAGGGGCCTCTGGGAGCGCATTTCAAGAAGCAACTGGAAATGCAAAGATTCAAAATCACTCAGAGTACATGAAAAAGAAAGCCACTCTGCTTCTCGTTTCTGAACCATTTTTTGCTATTTCATCCCTGACTCCTATGGTTTTAATAATCATTGAGAAAATTTGGGCCAGGTCTTATTTAATCAAATTCAGCTTCTTATTTTCCCTTTGAGGATGTTTTGTGAGGTTGCTGCCTTTGGAAAATGGAGATAAGCTGGGATCAAGAAAACTGTCTCCAAAGCTGGATTTAGCTACTATCCCCGGTGATGAATGTTACCAATTTATTACCAAGCGTGCATACTAGGACTCCACATAGAGACGAAAATATCTTTGGGAAAATAACACCTCTGGTGTGGAAGGTGTGCAAGCCTGTGGTCATGTGGGTTGGCAGAAACCAATACCATAAAAAGATGGGTGATAAAATTCTCACCATCAGACAAACAGAAGATTTTAGCTTGGCCCACAGAGGAGCCATGAAGATGCTAAGAAACCTACTACAAGTGCTACATGATGATGGTGGTGGTGGGGAAAAAATTTCCAATAGAATTTATTAGCATATTCTAGTTATCTGCTCTATGGTGTCTAATGTAACCTACTCTTCCATATTTAATGTAAAACATGCAATAAAAGTTCTTGATTTGTAGTTCCTTCAGAGGGAGGATCAAGGAGAAGTCCCACATTTGTATTAATCCCAGGGTGGAGAACAAACATTCCCATTCCCACCTAAAAGGAACAGAGATAACAGAACATTCAAGAAGAGCTTTGGAGTTCTAAAGACATAACCTGGGTGTTGGAATCAATCGCATCTAAATTTTAAGGAACAAGGAGACTCCAGATAGCATTGAGTTAAACCTATGATCTTTGTTTACCTTAACTCTTAATATCCTAGGTGTTGCGCTCCCTAGTGATAGCAATTTTATGTTTTGAACACAAAGACATTGTGCTTTGAATGTGCTCCTTAGGTGACCATTTTCCCAGAAGGGACTAACAGGAATAATTTTATTTTTAGCATGCAGTCCCAAGAGAAGACCTGTTGCCTTCAAGTAATGGTAACAAAGAAAGGAAGTGAGAAGCTAATCAGCTTTGTGTCCCCATCCACCCTTAAAGGGAACATATTTGAAGCTCAAGTTTATGGCTTTTTCATCCTTGTATATTCCACACTTAGCCCATTGTCTAGTTCCCAGTTGGCAGTCAAATTCTTAATGAAAGGAAGGAAGGAGGGAGGGAGGAAGGAGAGAGAAAGAGACTGAGAAAATTGAAAAATAAGACTATTAGGAAACTCTAAGAAAATTATGAGGACCAAAGGTATAGAGCTATTTGGGAGTAACTTCTGGATTTGTGATAGGGTGAACTTGCCTGCCCCATCTACCTCTCAATCTTTAGGAAGACTTCAATATTTGGTAGTGTCAGTCAACTTAAGAAACCTGTAGCCTGAAGTAGCTTTTAGGGGCAGGGACTGGGGCAATAGAGAGAGCTATACCTGGATATGCAAGGCATGGCTGGGAAGAGGGAAGGACAGAGGAGCTTACTCCAGCATAGGTCTCCTTGGGCTTCTGGATTGTGGAGTCTCAAAGCTCAAATGAATATTAATAATAACAGGAATGTAAAAAGAATGTGTAGATGATATAGGGAGATATAGAAAAGCAAAGTGAAGGATAGGTGAAAAAATATTCCAGAGCTTTGGAGAAAAGAAGAGAGTTTTGCTGAAGTATAATATACAGAGAAGTATACATATCACGAATCTATAGTTTGATGATTTCTTACAAACTGAACACACCATGTAACCAGCATCCTAATCAAGAAACAAGAGTCTCCTTCTTGCCCCCTTCCAATTATTACCCTCTCAAAACATGACTTCTAATATTAGAGATTAGTTTTCCCTGTTTCTGTACTTTGAATAAATTGAATTATAGAATATGTAGTCTTTTGGGGACTGGCTTCTTCCACTGAATGTTATACTTGTGAGATTTATCCATAGTTCTGCCTAGAGTTATAAGTCATTGATTTGCATTGTCATGTGATATTTGATTGTGCAGGAATTTGGATAGATTCTAGTTTGAGGCTACTATGGATAGTACTTCTATAAACATTCCAGAGGATGCCTTTTGTGAACATACCTATGCATTTCTGTTGGGTATACACCTGCGAATGGATTTGCTGAGTCATGGCACATGCTTGTGTCTAGTTTTAATAGATATTGGCAAAGAGTTTCCCCATGTTGGGAAAATGAATTTACATTCCCATCAGCAGCTGATTGAAGTTTCCTGTTGCTCCATATTCTCTTCAATACACAGCAGTTTCTCTCTTTTTATTTTAGCTATTCTGGTAGCTATGTACTAAAATCTCATTGTAGCTTGAATTTGCATTTTTCCAGTGACTAATGAATTTAAGCAATTTTTCATCGATTTATTAGCCACTAAGAAATCCTTTTTTGTGAAGTATCTGTTCAAGTCTTTTGTTCTTTTTTCTATTGGGTTATTTGCCTTTTTCTCACTGATTTGTAGAAGCTCTTTATATATTCTGGATGAGTCATATATACATGTTTGAAATATCTTCTCCAACTTTTTTAGTTGTTTATGTAAATTTTTAATTTAAACTAGACTGAAACTTTTTAATGCCTGAAAATAATACCATCCTTATTTTTAAAGGCAGTAAAAAGTTAGGGAATCTCTCATCAAAAAACAGAAGGAGATATGATGGGATAGTTCAGAGGACAGCAATGGGAGAAAAGAAAACTATTTACTGTTTATACCACCATCAGGTTCAATTAACACATACACAGCTTCATTAAGCCCCTTGGCAACCCTCATTTCACAGACAACATTACCAAACGTCAAGAGACTCTCAAATCTACCCATAAATGTACCCCATGTATAGGTAACTTCTCCAAAGTAGCCAACCTAGTAAATTCTTCGCCAGATTTTGAACACAAGCTGTATGTCACCAAAGCCCAGTGCTCCTAACCATGACATTTAACTACCCTGCCTGGATTCTTATGTGTGGCTGTAAAAAAATGAATGACGCCTTGGCTCACTCTATTGGAAAGTTGTGAATGCTTAGGCTAATTTATGACTTTGCTGTGCCAGTACGGAAAAGCATTATTTCCCCACTGTATTCCCAAAGAGACAGCTGTCCGGTGATCTTCATGTGACCTTCTTAGCAACTAACTCACTACTAGGGTTTTAATAAATGCTTCCTGGATGAACAGACAAATAAAGGAACGAATGAATGCCTGCATGCAAAGAGAAAACCTGAATTTTAATGTTGGCTTTCTGCTAAAGATGCCACAAGTGATAAAATAGGCTTCTCAGTGTCCTCAGGTGTTGTGAAAATAATTCAGGCTTCAGATGTCCAAGAAGACTACATCAGGTGAATTATTTTAAGCTGTCGCTTCTGAGACTAACCTCTGTGCTGACAAAAATAGGCGAGTGAAACAGCTGCAGCAATAAAATGCACCATGGGTACTGGTATGTGTGGTGCCGGCGAAACAGAACAGGAAATTTTAAGAGCTGGGAGGAGATACAGCAGGAAGCTAGCTTCAGTTCTCTTGACTTCAGCAAAGGGAGGAAAGGAAAACACTAGCAATATGGGCCTTGAAAGGAGTAGATATACCTAATTTAGCTCATCCCAACAAACGTCACACATATATATTTTGATGTATAAGTACTAGAACTTTTCTTTAGAGCAATTACACAACCAGTTACCCCAGTGCATAGAAAGCTAATGAAACTGCACACAGCACTATTGTGTTGAGAAGTGCTGAAGTCCTGGCCTGTCTAGAGACATGGCTGCCATCACGGGCAGAGCAGGCTGCAAGTAAAACAGTTGTTTGGATAACTAAGGAGGCCGGGAAAAATTTGAGAAGGTGCCTGTTGTGGAATGTCAGGGTACCCTCGTTTCACCTCCATTTTAATGACTTACTTGCTCTGTCACTGAGAAAAAAGTCATTCATTTACTCTATATCCCAGTTTTGCCATCCATAAAATGAAGATGTTAATATTTTCCCTTTTTATTTCACAAGTCAAGTAAAATTATCTAAAGCTAATAATAGCCTATAGGTCACAGGTCTGTAATTCCTCAACAGTATTCCAAAATTCAAAAAGCTGGGAAAAGAAAGTTTTTTCATAAGTCATTTTGGCAGCAAAACTTCACCTGACATGAACAGATTTGGTGGTAAAACCTGACCTGAACTAATTCGAATCTTTTATTTATTTAGTCCCCATTTGGTGAATATTCATAAGTTTCAATGCAGAAATGCTAATGGGATTGATTAAGGATGCTGCTCAAGACCCTTTCAGGAGTGTTATAAAGTATATGGGATAAATATGCTGTTTTAACTTCTTAAAAATAAAAAAAAATCTGATTTTTAAAGTATATCTGCTAAATGGGACTATGGGCTTGCATTAAAACAAAGACCAGAATAAATAAAATATAACCAAATGTCTAGAGTTCTTTTTATCATGGTCCAAACTGTTCAACCTTCAACTTAAATTTTCCCTGCATAAGCATAAGCCTACATCTTATCCTCAAACAGGTCACCAGGTGGGTCATTTTATCCATTAAGAACAATAGACACAGTATGTGGGGCTTATGACCTTTATAACATCCTGCAAAAAACATGAGAACTGGAAAACAAAGCTATTGGCTCTGGAAAATGAAAATAAAACTATAAAATGAAATCTACAGAACATAGACCACAAAAATCTATAAAACTTAAATGAGCTACTTCATCAGTGGTTAAATTTAGTATTCATAAAATATCATTGCATTTGAAAACAATTTATAGATTGAATTTTTCTCACTTTGCAAGAATGCTCATGTATGCACCATAATTGTTGAGAAATGATAGCCCCTCATAAATTGTATTTGTTCTTGTAGTCAAATGATTTCAAAAGCAAAGTAATGAAAATTCTTCCAAATGTTAATAGAGACATAGTATGTTTGTGTGAGACGTAGATGCGATTTAATATGTTTTATATGATATAAGTTAGAACTTATAATAGTCATAATGTTCAGCTTGGCCATGGAGAAAAGTGCCAACTCTGTCAATATAAGCTCCAAGACAGATAATAAGTATTGGGGTGGAGAGTTTTCCTCTAAATATCCCAAGCATCAATTAAGTTTCCTTAATAACCAGGGTTTTCTGGTTCCCTTCTCAGTTACAGAGACAAACACCACTGATCAAACATTACTAGTCTGGAGATACACTCTGGAAAGGGACCAGACCTAATATGACCTTCATACTAAGTTAATTTCACCTATGGCTCAAAAGAATTAATCTTCACTTGGATTAATAAATTGACCAACGCAAACTCAAATAGTGGTAAATGAATATTGGTCTAAATCTCTGACTGTCTACATAGAAGCATTAGTTCAATGGGCATGAGCAAAGATTCAGACCACAACCCTTAAGCACAGATGTGCAATTCCATTGCCAAGTTGTAGAAATGACTTAGCTATTATCATGGCATGCTATACATAGAAAGCTAAAAGTTTAGGGGTTTTGCTGACTGTTTTATCATTTAATACTATTATATCATTTAACACTCACAATACCCTATGAGTTAGCTACCACCATTTTCCCTATTTTACAGATAAGGAAACAAGCATTGAGAGATCCAGCAGCATGCCTAAGATCAAGCTAGTGACATACGGAATGTGAATCCAGCTTTGCATGTCTCCAGAGTCCAAGTTCTTAGCCATTATTATGGCAAGATTCCCAGCCTCTACCTTCCAAAATAATAGGCCCATCACTCTCATCATTTTCTTTTTTTCCCGCTAGTATGAAAGATTTTGTATACACACACATCTTATAAAATGTAAAGATATCATTATCTTATAAAACCATATCTCACTATGGAGCTAAAGAATTTTTAGACTAATCATATCATTCTGATGTCAAATCCTGTATCTCATTTGCCAAATTCCAAAGAGACACACTTGGAGATTCTGTAGCCATAAGAAAGATAAAGAGTTCTATCAAGCTCTATATGAGGGCAGCAATGGTGATACAGGAGAGACTCAGTGCAGTTCACCAGCAAAGTCAGTGAAGGCATTATTGCTTCTCCAGGCAGCAATCAGCAACTGGAGAAGAAAGACACCAAGTCCATCTCCACTGAACCACTTGCTAAGAACAACGACCTGGCTTTTATTGTCTTTATTTTCTAGCTCTTCCCCTGCCTCATGTTAGCAGGAAAGGCTTCTGTGCCTCAGGCTTTCACACCTAATTTGCTAATGGACATTTAAACTGATGTGTAGATTCATAGTGAAGTAAGAGCCCTGGCCTCTCTAACTTATTCCATTTTCCACAGTCCCAAAAAACATCAAGATGTCTCTCCATCCTACTGACGACCCACTTAAGTCTTAAGTGCACAGATTGTCTTAAGGAGCACCGATGACCACTGATGAAGCCATGCTTCCCTTAAGGTGGAAGCGAGGAAGTCACCGTACGCCGGGTAAGAGTATATCACAGTTAACCTCGAGGTGTCAACATCAGACAAACACAGCACTCTCTTCTTGTTCAACTCATGACTTCTTCCCACAGCAAAACATGTATTCACAAAGTATTTAATATCAAGTGGCCTCTAACACCCATCAATGCCCCATTCACTGCTGATCCAGTAACAGATGCTTTAGAATCTCCACTTGTGATGAAATGAACAAAAATAATATAGAAAGAGTACAAGAGCTTCACTATTTCCAAGCTTCATTTCTCATTTCAACATTAATCATGCATCTTAATAATTTTACAGAAGTCTCACTATTTAGTATAACACAAAAAAATCAAGAAGAAATCTGAGCTTACCCCTTAAACAATGTAGTTGAATTTTTGGTTACTAAGATAACACAGCTCCATCAATGACTTCTCTCTTCCATCAGCAGCTATCTTCAAAGAACTCAAAGGAATTTTAGTCCAAGTGGGTTCTTTTAACTGGATAAATACAATGTTTATATTGAAGTGAGTGGAGACCTGTCTTAAGAAAGGTTAAATTCCCCAAACAGTATGTAAGACAAAACTGAATGCCACCAAAACTACACTTAAAAATCCCTTAGGAAGGCATCACATTGGATATCAATACACATTGCTCAATACATTCAGCACCTTCTCTTTTCCTCCAAAGATGAAACAGATCTCTGTCACTTTCGGCATCCGGCGATGGCTGGTTTACATTTACAAGCCACATTATACAAAAATGGTGCATCTTTGAACAGTAAAATTATACATAGGACAGCAAGATGGTCACTTCATGAGGGCTTATGATAACTGAGATATTTTGGGTAACAGGAGATATATAAACTCATCTCTCCAGGGTCTGTGTTTATTGAAGAGAAAGTCAAGTGGAATCACTGGCACTATTTAAATTGCTTTCTTCCCCTTTCTCTTTATTTCTCTCAGCTTTTTTTCTGATGGCATTCACTAGGATTGTTTATTTTTGAGTTGAAACAAATCCTGAGGTTACTTTAAAGAAATGGCCGTCATGCAACAATCTCAGTTCCTCACCTTGTTTGTTTGTTTTTTTGGGTTTTTTAAATAGCATAATGCCCTCAAGGTCCATCCATGTTGTTGCAAATGGCAAGATTTCCGTCTTTTTCATGGTTGAACAATATTGCATTGTATATATAGACCACATTTTCTTTATCTATTCATCCATCAATGGACATGATCCATCAATGGACACTTAGGTTGTTTCCATGTCTTGTTTATTGTAAATAATGCTGCAATGAACATGGGGATGCATATATCTTTTCAAGATAGTGATTTCATTTCCTTCAGATAAATACCCGGAAGTAGATTTGTTGGATCACATGGTAGTTCTATTTTTAATTTTTTGAGGAACATCCATACGGTTTTCCATAACGGCTACACCAATTTACATTCCCAAAAACAGTGCACAAGAGTTCCCTTTTCTCACTTCCACCTCTTAGAGAAGATAAAAGTTGGTTACATAAAAACTTCAGTAATACTAGAGGTCATCAGAAAGACGGAAGTTAATTCTATAGAATTAAATATAGAATAAAAATAAAATAAAAATAATCGGTACTGGAGAAGACACCACAGGTATGATTATGCATGCGCCCCCCCCCCCCCCCGCAAAACTCTGTATGTTCCAATTAACTCCAAACATTCATGGGAGGAACGAGCTCAAGCTCAAGACACACTGTAACCAGTGAGACAGGGAAGTGAGTTTAAGAGTGGATGGTGAAACTAAGTTAGATCCAAACGTTAGCCAGGAGATCCCCAAAGTTCAAGCTCAGGCTTGTTTTGGTAAGTATAGTAATTAGGGAGGGGGATGTGGGCAGGGAGAAGGTACAATTGAGCCAGTGCATATGTCAGAAAGAAGTTCCAGGTGACCGATGAGAACACAGAGAGCAGCAAAAGGGCATCTTGGTTCTTGGACATCTGTTCATACATGACTAAATTCCATTCCTTGGAATCCTGGAGACTAGGATGGGAACTCTGCCAAGAGTTAGCTAGGCCGCGAGAGCTAAGAGTCAGAACAGCAGAAGGGTTATGATCATTTGCTTTGAAATGAAGCACATTTGTGCTGCAATTCTGTCTCTGCCACTCATTAGTAATAGTAAGTACTCATTAGATGGTAACGATAGCCAGATAGGCCAGTGTTCAGACCCACAGAGAAGAACTGAGGAATAAGTTAACCATGCAGACTACAGCAGAGGGTTTAGTGCAGGAATGCAGTCCTGGGATTGGTCACCACGGAGAACAAGGTGGAGAGTGGGGAGTGGAGGGGGGCAGTGGTAGGCCCAGGGCTGGCTTCACAGGTGTGCCACTTTTGCTGTTGCGCAGGGCCCTATGCTTAGAAGGGCCCCATACTTGGTTTAATTCTTTGCTGTCACCACCTTGAAATTCTCAGTAATTTTTTAACATTTTGCACTGGATCCCAGAAATTATGTAGCTGGTCCTAGGTAGGTCATTATGGACATCAAAGACACTGAAGATACTCCAAGCACCCACAGACAGTGGGACAAGGCTTTACTGATTATGATTGGTTTAGACTTATCTGGGTCTTGCAAGGCAAGACACAGAATCCAGCTAAAGGAGACAGAAAAAGCAAAAACAGGACAAACTAGACAGGGGAACAGGCACACCTGTTTAATGATGAGGGTGATTATATAATTTGTTTTCCAGATCAAGACACTTCTGAGAATGAAAGGGGGTGCTATTAATAATCACCACAAGACAACAGTGTAAACTGTGACTCTCCCGGTCAAACTAGGAGAAATGGTCAGAATATGGTCAGAACTAGGAGAATAACTTCAGGATATTCTGAAAGGGGAAAAGCTGGAAATGAATATGGAAGATACCATCATGACCACAAAGCACATGTGTTCAGAGAAAATTCAGGTCTATTTTTGGAGGCGGGAGGAAAAGGGTCGTTATCTTATCTTTGAAAGGTTAATCAAAACAGAATAAAATTTTATGTAGCCAAAACTTCTGCTTGAAAAACTGCTCATATGTTGATAAGTGCTGCAGCTGGGTACATGGGGTAAATTACACTATTCTCTCTACTTCCATACATGTTTGGAAATTTCATAATAATTTTTTAAGTAAAAAAAATTAACTTAGATGTTCTTGTTGATATTACATTGATTGAATAAATATTCTTAAATCCTCTAATAAATTATTTTATTAACAACTTGCTATAAAATTACTTTGAAAAATAAAAAGGAAAACAACTTGATTGAGAATGATTCGAGTGTCAAGTGTTCTCAAATTACCCAAGAAAATAAACAGTGCTGTTGCCAGAATTTCTATATTGAGGGACTTGGGGTTATAAATCTAATTGAAGGGGGAATCAGAAATTCTGTCTTGAAGCTCTGTTTACATAGAAATCACATTATTTTTATTTAGATTTCAAGTTGATTTTGGATGGCTTGAGATAGATGTGATAGAGATTATGGGACATTAAAGCCTCTTGTGTTAGTCACGAGAGGTTAGACTGTACTACAGATACAAATTAACTCCAAATCCCAGTGGCTTAAGAACAACCAAGGCTTGTTTCTGGCTTATGCTACTGTCTGTCAAGGATTAACAATGAGCTCTGCTCCCCTAATTCACCCAGGGATCCAGGCCAGTGGAGACTCTACCATCTTGCAATTGCACCATCTGGAACACATGGCTTCCTCTATCCGTGTGTCAGGCAATAGAACTGAAGAATCACACATGGGCTATCCTTTGCCTCAGAACATAAGTGACATGTCACTTCCACTAACATGTCATTGGCTGAAATGTGTCATACAGTACCATCTGACTGCAGAGGGAAAGAGCAATCTAGGAGAGCAGATGGAATATTTGGTTAGTGATACTGTCTCTACTATATCCCAACCGCTCCTTTGGACAAAACTAAGAAATATACAGCTCATGATTTTGGGGGTCTTAAATCCTAGAATTTGAGCTGAACACTGAATGAGAATTAAAATGGTATTGATATGTCTGGAAATATTTTTTCAACAAATTAATAATGAAAAGAAGATTGAAGGGTGAAATTTCTGTCTAACTTTTTCAAGCAATAAATAGTATTTCTTTTCATGTAAGAGGCATGATTAATGCAAATGAATATTAACAATTAATTCAAACTAGCATAGCTGACCTTTTAATTGCTACAGATAACAGTAATGTTTCTTTTACGATGAGGGACTATGTTAGTTGTCTATTCCTACATGACAAACTACCAGCCAGGCTTAATGGGTGGTTTCACTTGAGGTCTTTCATGTGATTGCCGTCAGATGGTGGTTAGGGTAAGAATCATCTGAAGGCATCTTTTCTCATAGGTGCAATACTTCTGCTGGGATGACTGAAACAGCCAGGAACTGGCTGCGTATCTCTCTTTCCACGCAGACTCTCCACAAGACTGGCTTGGGTTTCCACACAGCATAGCATTCTCAGGATAGTTGGGCTGCTACATGTCAGATAGCTTGTCCTAGAGTAAGCATTCCAAGAGCACAAGGCCAAAACTGCAAGAATTCTTAGCACCTAGGCTTGGAAGTCCCGCAGTGTCACTGCACTGCACTCCACTGGTCAAAAGTCAGAGGCCCAGCTGAGCTCTAAAGAAAGAACACAAAAGTGTGAGTACTAGGAGGCATGGTTCATGGGGGCGCCATCTTTGGAGACAAGCTATAATTAATTAGACATTTCATTTAATCAAACTCCAATTTCCTACACTCTAAATAACTCATTTTCAAATGCAGGTCCAGATTTGTAAGAGTTGATGTTACGTCAAGTTTTCTTTTCCTCAGTTTTTTCCTTGTCCTTTAGAAAACTGTAAACAGGACATGACAGTTTGCAAATGCTTAAGAACTGGTATTGCAGATCTTCCCTGATATCTAGATTTATAATAGTAGGATGTCAGCTGGATGTCAACTCTACTTAAGAACGTTGCCACTTTGCTATTCTGGTCAGATTCTCAAATACATGAGTGCAAGTATCATGATGAATGCAAGGATCAGGGAGGATAGTGCAGGCCTTCCATTTTAAATACACAATCACATAAATCATGTGCGTGTACACGTGTGTGTTTATATGTATATATTATATAGCTGTTTAAAGTAGATAGCCTGGCCTTAGCCCTGAGGCTAAGGAGTTTCCTATTTAACAAAAACAATTCACAGAACATCAACATCAGATTAGACAAGGTTACTTCATAACCCCTTTTGAATAAGACAAAGACAAGACCACTCTATAACTACAATCAAGCAGAGAGAAAAACAAGACCACTGTCCAAATCACAAAAGTGACCAAACATTCCCCTCCCCCTGGGAACATGAGTGACTGCTGCTTCTTTATCACTTACATCTTTAGCCTTGCTCCATTTCTCCCACCTTCTGGATAAAATTATTAAGACACCCAGTCATAGAATTACCCCCAATTCCCAACAGTACTCAATCCAGAACAAACTCCCCTTCCTCAGCTATCACCAAAATCACCTAAGCCAAGCCCAGATTCCAAAATAAGCTCCTCCCAACAACAACAGTCTCTTATACAGATGTCTCTCGAAAATTTTCCACGGCGCACTGTCTCCTTTATCACAGCAAGCAACAAGTAATAAGTCCAAATTTGGTTGAACAGGTGTGTGGTCTTGGTGGTCTTTGGTTGATGAGCATTATTTATATATAAACAAAATGTTTTCTATCTTTTTAAATTGCAAATAAAGTTCAACAAACCCACACACAGACAAAGGGGATCAATTTTGTTCAGAATCCTGAACTAGAATAAACTAGGAGTTCGCATTTGTCTCCACGGACCCCAGAACATCAAGCAACCATACACACACTCTCAACATTGAATGTTTCATCACTGAAATCTCATGGCGACCACATTAATCCCAAATGCATAACATGGATAACATAAGTGAAGAACATCAGATCAACCAATGATTCAGAGTGTAGACTCTCCTGGCCTCTGGCAGCCTCTACTTCTACCACAATGCTTATTATCAGAACTAACAGCGATGAGGTGAAATGCATTTTACCTCAATCAATTCATAATTATCTTCTTTGATGTGAGCCTCAGTTAAGAAGAAGGTGGAAACTAATAATTGGAAGGAAAGAAAAACATAAACATAGATTTGAGGTCCCACCTTCCCCATTCTGTTCCTGCTGTTATTTCACATGATTCATTCATTCATTCAACAAATACTTCATGAGCTCCTGCTACAAGCTGAACACCTGGAGTTTCATACACAGGTATGAAAAAAATATGTAAGACAATCCAGGAAAAATACTCACTGTAGCCTTTTATCAGTGGAGTACACTCCTCTTCTTTCCCTTACTACAAAAACACAGTGAAGCAATAAAATGCTCTCTTCTTCTTTCATTTAACACCAATCCTTCCCCATAACTGAAACTTCTGCTGTCAGCCTTGAATGCTGTCGTTTCTATCTGCTTCTAGAAAATGATGACACTGGACTGTCTGGTTGAATTCTCTTGAGTCAATTGTTACTCCTTTACATACTATATCTCTTTTTTTTAATTCACTGTTTTTCCCTTTTAATTGGATGAATTTTAAGTTTCTTACCTACCAAGCACTACTTTAAACAGAAAGTTTACTAAAAGGTTAAAGAATCCTCAATCAATCAATGGATCACTATTAACCAAAACTTTACACTGAGGGTTTTTAAGACACAATGCTTGGATTGGTGCCAATTATCCAAAAAAAAACACACCAACTTTTGGAAGACAGCTATTTAATATTTATAAGGAATTTTCTGAATATAAGAGGGAAGATATAATGGGAAATATGAAACTTTTCTAAAAAGAAGTACACAGTGTGCATTAAAAATTTATCACAATTTCAGTTTACTGCTTTGTGTTTCGGATTTGAAGATACCAGTCAGACAGTCACTATTCTCATTTGTCTGTTTCATTTATTCAAAGTGTAATTCATAATGACTTTTATTTGGTAGATATTTGCAAAGCATATAAAACTCTATGTACATTCCTTACAAAGAGCACAGCAATGGGAGGAGTTATTTCTTTCTTACAAATATGTTTTCAAATTATTCCAAATAAAATATCAAATATTGCTTTATTTAATTTATTTATTTATTTGCTGAGAAAGATTATCCTGGAGCTAACATCTGTTGCCAATCTTCCTTTTTTCTTTTGCTTGAGGAAGATTAGCCCTGAGTGAACACCTGTGCCAATCTTCCTCTACTTTATATGGGGGTTGCTGCCACAGCATAGCTGATGAGTGGCATAGGTCTGCACCCAGGATCCAAACCCACGAACCCGGGCCACTGAAGCAGAGCACACCAAACTTAACCACTATGCCACAGGGCCGGCCCCTAAATATTGCATTTTTAACTAAAACTTGTTAATAAATATATTAAAGTCTATGTTTTAGAAGTTGCCTATTTGCAAACAGATTGACCTGTACTTGAGCAGATATAAGCCCCTGTTTCAATACAGAAAATTAATCATGCAAAAGCAATTTCAGAGTAGAAATAGTAACTAGAGGCCAAAAAGTTGTGTTCTGGTCTGCTCAAAACAGAACTATGTGTTAAAATGGTGGCCTTAAATTGGTCTAAAAACTTTAGAGAGATAGTACTGCCCACTGGTTAAGGGACGAGGGTGCTAGAATCTGACAGAGCTAATTCTGTGTCATTGGATAAGTTAATTAAATGTTCACATTGTCAGTTCCTTCATCTGTAAAAAAAATTGCATCCTTATAGAGATATTAAGAGGATTACAGGAGATAGTGCATAAAAAGAAATTAGCAGACACCACATAGTAATTGTTCAATAAATGTTAGGTATGATGATAATGATTATGAAGGAAGGGTGATGATATTATTTCTCAAATGAGTAGGTATCTGCCTGTGTACCGATTTACTCATTGCCATACCTATGTTTGGGTCTGAGGTTTATAAACTGTGTTCAGAAAACAAACAGGAAAAGATCCACTTGGACTTGTAGTGAATATAAATCCATGACTCAATTTTTCTTTCTAAATGTTCTGCTGATGCCAAAAATCAGAGGAAGACACAAGGCTGGAATCCAGGACGGAGCTGCAATTGTACTTTCTAGCGCAGGCTGAGAATTTGTGTAGGTATTTTTCAAAGACTGAAGCCAATAAACCTATTATATTGCAAACACAAAAGACAAAGATTTTGTAATAAACACAAATTTAAAAGGGAAGGATTAGAGCATGAGTAACAGAGAAGAGGAATAATTACTCTGTGTGGGATAGGGGTGTAAAAGGATTACCACCCACCAGGCCCGCTCAAGAGAATAAATCTGAGTTTTCAGCAGCTGCAAGTCTGGTGATCCTGTAAATATTCCCATAATATTTCTAAAATTAAAAGCCACTGTTATAGAAACAAAAGAATGAAGTGCATCACCCCATGGTAGGTGTATCAGTCAGAAAACAGTCAGAAGAACTGTTGGAAAAACAGAGCCCATGCCAGGCAGTCCAATAGAAGGAATTTAATATAGGGTGCCGGTTATAAGGGTGTGGGGAGAGCTGAAAAAACAAACAGGGAAAGGCGAGGAAGCTGCTACGTCCCCTGCGGGGTGGGGTAGGGGAGGTGGATTATACCTAGAAGCTACAAGCAGGGCTGTCTTATGGGAGCTGGATCCACACAGAGGCTCAGACATGGAGATATACTGCCCAAAGCAAACAGAAAGGGAGAAAAACATCCTGGTTTTTCCCTTTCTATCTCCTTCCAATCTGCCAACACTGCCTCCCATTGGGAGAACCTATATAGGAATCAGTTAGCAAAGGATCCTGGGAAGTAGATGTCAAGGGATGGGTATGGAGTAGATCTGAAAACAAAGGAGCAAATGACCAGCACAATTGGCCACAGCCAAAGAAATTTATGAAATAGAGAAAAGTTTATCACTCCTTTCACTTAGAGTTAAAGAGAACCCTCAATACAAAAGGGAAGTCAGCAATATTAGTTTTAATCAGAGTACCATTCAGAAATGCCACCAAGCTATGTTCCTGAATCAAAAAGGCACTGCTAATATTGAAAGCCTCCCTACATAATCAGATTTCTTTCAATATGTGAGAGGGTAAAAATGAAACCCATTTTTGGTTGCTCTTGCATTTGATAGACCTGTAAGAATTCAAAGAAAAACCGTTGGGAAATGTGTCACCATTTTAATTTGCCCAGGATGTTAAAAACTATGCAAATAGCATCTAATAATTCCCCGATTTCATAAAATAAGGTCATTGTAATATCAGCAAACTAAAAGGGTATATTCTCAGAATTAAGGACTATCCCCAATACTACCCTCATTTCATTGCAGCATGTGAAAAGTTTGCAGGACCAACACAGAGTCACAGAATGACCACACTAGATTATCTCATTGGGTAGTTCCCAAAAGGACCATATGGACTTGTAAAACTGAATAAGTACTGGGGGAAAACCGTAGAATCCTAGACCAACTAAATTCATATAATCTTGGACAACACAATCTCTGGGTCTCACTTTCCTTAGACTGTGAAGATTGGATTAAAACATCTCTCCAACGTTCAGAGGGAGTGCAGAGATGTGAATAGGGACTTGCTCAACTCAGTCTCTGGAAAGCGTGAGAACAGAAATCAGAAATACTGATTCATAACCCAGTGTGTACTTTCAGGTTGTGCCTACCATGTAGGAAGTAAAGGAAACCTGGATATTCAAAGCAATCTCCTTTGACTGCTCATCTTTCTGCACCACCTCTTTTCTCAGCTCACATTCGCAAAGCAATATATCCTTCCAAATTTACCAGAAACGATAGCATCCACACAAAGCCGATACCAGTGGAGACAGAGCGATCACCTCAATTTTTTTTTCACCAACCAATTCAATATAAAAATAGGCACTATGGGAAAATATTGCATAATGGAGGAATTTATTTTCCCCTATTAATTTTCTTTAATATTATTTTATTGATAAATGCCAATTCATAATTGCAAAGGAAAAAAAGATTAAAAAGAATACGCAAAAAATTTTCACATTATGCTGATGTTAGAGTAAATTATCACCAACGTAAATTTCTACAGAAGGCCAATAAAATGAGGGCGGAAATGTGAATATAAACCATTTATACTGTGTCCCTCTTATAATCACTGCAGCCAGCCTGAGTGACCTGAAAAGTCTGAGAGGGTATTCTGACCAATAAAGCAAAAGGCGACTGGCAGTATATTTCTTCTTGGTCTCATAACTGGTAGGTAATTTGAATGCAAGTTCTACTCAGGTTTTAGAGTTCAAAGTTATTATTTTTCACCATATGCTGCTCAAAAAGAAACCCATGTGGTCTTAGTGTGTCACCTGTAAAAACTTTTCACCAACAGAAAAGATCCTGTTTTGTTTACACAGAGACATAATAGCACTCTGCTGACTTAACTTCCCCCCAAAGAGGTTAAATAAGGTTCAGTATTGTTTGACCTGAATAGAAGTTGCTAATCACCCTGAGTAACTAGGGGAAAAGAACGTGATTCTTTGAATATTAGCACATTTTCTGATATATCGGTGTATACTCTCAGACAGAGACACTGTGTGCCGCCCACACGCATGCACTTATGCACATACACGTGGGAGCGTCCACGACTTCCTGGAATAAAAGGGACAGAAGGTATAATCTTTGGTTGAAGAAAAAGAAAGGCAAAATTAACTTCCAGTAATTGCTAGATTGATTTCATCAGCTATCTCCTAAAGATGGTTTGAACGTGAAACTTTGGCATTTTTCTGTCTCTGTCCCCCTCATATAGCCCTGACCCAAAACTTAAGGTAGAAAAAAGTAACCAGTGAGGAACTGTACAGCCCTTTGTGGAGGGGGTCACCTTTGAGGTGAGAATAGACAGGAGCCCAATACCCTCCACATTTGCCCAGTGACGAAATAATAGTTAAGTTGAAGCACACTTCGAGGGAAACAAGTATGTCAAGTTTCTTGAAAAGAGCATATTACCTGATGAGGCTGTGAACTGGACCATCTGCTATAGGAAGGAGCACCTGAAGACTTGCTGGTTGAGGTTCTCTGAAAAAGGGAAGAAAAAGATTTCATGCTGTCACACAAACTAAATACACTTTATATTTCTCTAAACAAGTTATTTACTCAGTGTCTACAGTTCTAAAAATTATCACCTTAGACTCTCTCTGAACTGAATCTTTCTGTTCCATTTTTTAAAAACATATTCTCCTCAGCAACTGTAATAACATGGACACTAGAGTCATAACACCTGGATCGAAGACTCAGTTTGTCCTAGCGGTTTGACCTGGTGAAGGCACTCAAGTGCTCTCTTTCTCTTCTCTGAGACTGGAATGATAATTTTTATGTCACAGGATTCCTGTGAGGATCAAATATGATAATAGGTGTGAAGCACTTTGTACAGTAAAGTACCATACACAGATAAGTCATTCATCCAACAAGTAGATAATAAAACACGTTCTTTTCATTTTCCGCTTGAAACAAGTTAATAAATGAGGTCATTTGAGAGTCGGTTATTCTTGTAAAAATATCCTTCATCTTACAAAAGACTTGACAACACCGTTGCTACCAACAACCTGGGCTTGTAGAATGCCACATCTCACTGTAGATGAGCTCAACCAAAACCATTCTTGACACCATTTTCCTTTGCCTGCTTCTACCATAGAGGCCAGAAAAGCTACATACTCAGTTTCTCCGCATTCCTTCCCACTAGTGCTGGCCAATGAAACATGAGCATAATTCTTTGAGGGGATGGGGAATTCTGGGAAACCCTTTGGTTTTCTGATAAAAGGGAAAAGATAAGGCTCATACCTTCCCCATCACTCTTCTCTTTAAATGAAGATATGCTACACAGAGCTGTAGCAATCCTTTTGAGACCACAAGGAAAAGGCCAAGGGAAGAGCAGAGATGCTAACCCTGATCTTGTTAAGCAGCTGAACCAGAACTTCAGGCTGCTACTTTTGCCTAAACTCTCCTCGTGTAATTGACTATAATCACGTTTTCTGTCACTTGCACAGTGCAATGATACATTCTGCTAGTCCATTCAAACTAAGAGTCAAATTATAAGATTTCAATTCCTCAGAAATTTGTGGATGCTTCAGGCAGAGAGAACATAATGACAGAAGCATGAAAATGTGAAAGTGATTGGTATGTTTGGAAAATGATCAATAGATCAATATAGTATTGCCAACTCCTGCATTCACCATCACTGCATTCCATCTGCCTTTCGGGATCCCTGTGTAATTCTGTGCTGGCTTTTGCTGATTCTGACAGCTTTCCTGAATCTCTGCCACAGTGAGGTTGGCATGCTGGCTAAATGCTGTACTTTGCCTGCTCAATTCAACTTCCCTCTAGCATCTGCCTATCAGAGGCGACAGGGCTGGGATCAGCTCTCAGGCCCTCCCAGTCTCTTCTGCCCCACTGAGGTTAATGGCATTGGACCCTATAGCAAAGTGTGAGAGGAGCATTTCAGTTTTCAACTTGGATAAAGAGAGAACTATCAAGGAAGTAGCTAGAAGTTAAACTAAAAGCTTAACATATTTCCTCTGTGAGAAGCAATAGGAATGAACTTCAAATGTACAGACTTTACCGTTGAATGACCATGTAACTTCTCTGATCTTCATTTTCCTGATTGTGAAATAAGGTTAAATTTGATGGTCACCATCCTCTCTTCCTATCCAGCCCCAAATCTATTCAGTTAAATGACTCTACATTTTTAGAGTGTATAAAAGATTACTGATTATAGTGGCAACACTGACTTTCCATGGAAAGATTAGATTCCTTTCAATATTATGTGTTTAAAATACCAAAGAAACTTCCTAAATCTCAGTTAATTAGATAATAATCCAAAAGAGCCCTTTGCCTGGAATATTTTAGCAGATTCTGTCTTCCGTGAATTTTTAGGAAGGGGCTGTCAGCTGGTTTTCCAGCCCAACAATTTGGGCTTCAGCAGAGTCTCTTTAACTCATAAACTTTTGGAAATCACCATCAGGCTAATTTTTGAGGCATCATGTTTTGAAAACATAATTCACCATTTTTGAAGCCATAATATGGGTTTCTGAAATTGTAGTGATAGATTTTATATTTATCATCAGAAAAATTAAGCTTTGGGTTTTTAAATTGAAATATAATTGATATATAACATTGTGTAACTTTAAGATGTAGAATGTGTCGATTTGATGCATTTATATACTGCAATATGATTACCACCATAGCATAACACCTCTATCATGTCATAATTATCATTTCTTTTTTGTGGTGAGAACAATTAAGATCTAGTCTCTTAGCAACTTTGAAGTTTATTAGACAGTATTGTTGACTGTAATCTCTGTGCTGTGCATTAGATCTCCAGGACTTACGTACTAGCTGGAAGTACGTACTCTTAGACAACATCTCCCCAGTTCTTCCACTTCCCAGCCCCTGGTAGCCATCAACCTTCTCTCTGTTTTTACAATTTTGGCTTTTTCAGACTCCACATATAAATGATATCATACAGTATTTGTCTTTTTCTGTCTAACTTATCTCACTTAGCGTAATGCCCTGAAGGTCCATCCATGATCTCACAAATGGCAGGATTTCCTTCTTAGTCGTGACTGAATAGTATTCCATTGTATATATACCACACCTTCTTTATCCATTCATCCATTAACAGACACTTAGGTTGTTTCCATATCTTGGCTATTGTGAAAAATGCTGCAAAGAACATGGGAGTGCAGGTATCTCTTCAATATTCTGTTTTCATTTCTTTGGGATAGATACCCAGAAGTGGAATTGCTGGATTGTGCAGTAGTTCTATTTTTAATTTTTTGAGGAATCTCCATACTGTTTTCCATAGTGGCTGAGCCAATTTACCTTCCCACCAACAGGATACAAAGGTTCCTTTTTCTCCACATCCTTGCCAACATTTGTTATCTAATCTTCTTGAAAGTTTTGGTTTTTGAATCAAAATAAAATTATGGTAATCAAAGTCAAGATACGAGCACTGACATTCAAAACACATTTTAAAGAAAAGTGAAATGTGTGACCTGTAGCATAGGACCCAAATTATCAAGGAATCTTTAAGTGGGAAGGGCAGAAGATGAGCACTTTTGGATTTGAATGCAATAATAATTCAATATGAAATGTACATCTAACTCCTCTTGATAAGTATCACAATACTTCCATGCCCACGCTTAACTTTTTCCTAAAGGTCATACTGCATTTCAGCACTGACACAAGTATAATTGACTTTATAATGGTAATTGCAGTCTACTGTGATTCACATACTTCATGTCCTTTCTAGTACTAACGATAAATGTAAAAGGCCAGAGAGACAACAAAACAACTAGTCAACATTAATTACAAATTTTAAAGACATGACAATGTCCCGAATCGTAATCATAGATTCTGATGGATCATGGTTGTATTTGACAATTAGTCTCATAGCACAAAACAGAAAATCTAGTTAGGTTTCTTTCATATGTTTTTGAATAAACTAGCCATAATGTGTGGTTTGGATTTCAGTTTAGACAAAAATAAACTCACTTGACAAACCAGATAAGTAATTGTTCCTACCCTCATTCTCCTCCTACTAGTGCCCTTTGCAATCAGGGGTTAATCAAATGGCAGTACCCAGATCAGAATAATGAGGCATGCTGGTTTAAATGCAAATTCTCTGACCCCAGGAATTTACAGATCTCTGGGAGTGGGATCCAATAATTTGCATTTTTAAGAGTCTCTTCAATAGATTCACATTAACTCTTAGAAGCAAAGAAAAATCCCAGAATAATCCCAGCACTCCCTTCTACTGCTACATGCATCCACTGAAAGACAAGAATGATGAAGAGCAGAGGCATGAAGACCCAAGGATACCATTGATAGCAGTTTTCTCTAAACAAGTAAAACGAACTCTCAAACTCCAGAGAAATATTTCTGGAAATTGTAGGAAGATATTTGGGGGAAAAAAATCTGATTTTAATCTACTGATATTGAAACTTGAACCACCAGAGCCCAATTAAATATTTGGGTAAAGATTTCAGTTTAGATATCCAGCCCCCGCCCTTGGAAAACCTTCCCTTAATACCAGGAATGGGCTACTGCCCTTCTGATATGTTTCCAACACATCTATGCTCACCCCTTATCAAAACTCTTATCACACTGCCTTGTAATTGCTCTCTAAATGTATCTTCCTCTTGTAGACTGTACACTCTACAAGGTTATGGGGAGATGGATGTTGCAAGTTGGGACTAGAACTTACTTGTGTTACCAGGTATGCCTATGCCTGGAATATAATAAGTACTCAGTAAACATCAAATTAATTAATTAATAGGTTCAGAAGACTTAACCCTATTCAACTTTGGCAAGTATGTATAGAAGACTGCTCAACAGGAGACAGTGGTGATGGAAGTGACATTCTTGTGGGCAAATATCCATAAAAATGGTAGGATTTGAGAGTCCCAATGGCTACTATAATTTCTTAGAAAGTGTAGCACCATTGCCCAGACTTCAAGATATTAGGATGGGAAGTTCCTTAATATAGCTTCATAGAAAATATCAATTGCTAAAGTAACTCGGGCAAGAAATAAGGAAAATGGCAGACACCACCGTGCAATTGAGAATATTGGTTAATGGGTGTATGTTATACCACATTAGACATCTCGGGAATACTGTGGGGGTAACTTTGAAAGAAGTAGATGATCTATAAAAGCAGGCAGAAGCTAGAAGTCAAAGAAATATTGAGACTAAAATATTTACCCTACTTTGCATCTTCTGTCTCTCCTTTCCCAGGCTGGTGAGGCTTGTGGAAATCCAGGTTACTTATATCATAGAGTAGGAAGTTCAAGAGGAGTACAGTGTAAAACATTTTAGTGACCAAAGCACACAGAGAGTACTATTAAGAGGCTTCCTTTTGTGTGTGTGTGTGAGGAAGACCAGCCCTGAGCTAACATCCGTTGCCAATCCTCCTCTTTTTGCTGAGGAAGACTGGCCCTGGGCTAGCATCCATACCCATCCTCCTCTACTTTATATGGGACGCCGCCACAGCATGGCCGACAGGCAGTGTGTCAGCGGGCACCCGGGATCTGAACTCGCAAACCCCGGGCTGCCAAGCGCGACCTAAACTGCTGCGCCACTGGGCCAGCCCAAGAGGCTTCCTTTTTAACAGTGTTCTGTTAAACAAAGGAAAAAGAAGTGCTATGGAGAAACCTGGAAGACAGACCAAATTCAATGGCAGTTCATAATTGAGGAAAGCTGCCAGATGCTGCAGTAGACTACCAGCCAGCCAGTCAGCCCCATACTCCATCCTGCAACTGTCCTTTGCTTGGTCAGCTTCCTCCAAGTCTAATTGCCCATCACCATCAGACAAGGAACTTTGAGAACACGTACATTTTTCAGTAGCTGAAGTTTTTCCTGCGTTAAGCCTTGAGCATATTTGAAGAATGAAAAAGGAAAAACCAATAAATCATGTTGGAAGGTGCCAATTGGACATCTGCATTTAACATCTTAGCACAAAAAGTCATTGACAAATATGATCCAGGAACCAACATGGGTTCTTCAGACAGACTGAACTCTGGATGACAGACATGACTTTTGGGATATTAATGTCAGATGGAAAATCATGTTTCCAACCCCAACGAGATGAATCATGCAAGAAACAAGACCAAAAAAGCAAATAACCTAGACAGCAGTAACATCCTTAATAAGCAAAGTATGGAGAGCTGACTCAGAAACCTTTCTTACAGGGCAAAAAAGTTGGTAAAGTATAAGTGATAAAGGTTCTACCCATGCATACCTTGATAAGTAGCTTGTACCAAAAAAATCATGCATACCAGGCAAGTCAAGAGAAGAAAATTGATAAAGATAAAAGGGTGTAAGGTGAAGTTCTGGAGTCTCTTTAATAATTTTGCTGTTGAAAGAACAGCATGATTTCCTCACTATTGTTGTGATATCCTGGAACACAGATTCCAATAAGTGTTGCTACACTGATTCAGCATTTCCCGAGGGCCTATACTGCTAGTGTCCACAAAATACATGAGGAACAGTCCCTACCCTCCCTATCCTTTATAAACACAACCACAGACTAATTACCCTCATTTTAATAAGAAATTATTGAGCTCAGTTATGGAATCTCAGAACTCTGGACTGAACTAGCTCAGTCAAGAAATGCTATCACATTCCCAATGCTAGAGAATCCTAACCGTTGGGTAAGGAATGGTACCTAAATCCTGACCTAAATCTTTCCAGTTTCAATAAAAGCTCAGATCGTTAAGGAATATGACAAGCAGCTTACATATTCTCCATCTCTTATTAATGCTAAGCATCCTTTGGTATTCTTTTCTCGATTAAATCAACCAGTTTTATTTAACCTTTCTCTGTGTGCCCTAGTTTCCAGCCTTTCAGTCATTTCACTGCCCTCCTCTGGGCCACCTCCAAAATCTCCACAGTCCTCCCTCTGAAGTTGTGAAATCTGAAATTGGACAAGTTACTCATTGTGTCCTCCTTCCATTGCAAAATGCAAAATAAAATAAATGTAAGCTAGCCTCAACGCAAAAAATAAAAGGGAGAAAATCTCAATACAATTAAGTACTAATGATTGATTTAGTAAGTATATTCAATAGGCTTTGCCTCTTGGCTTTATTTATTTTCCAGTGATGGAGGAGAAATAAATGAGTCTTATTTAAAGAGACCTAACCAAGTCTTTGTGCTTTGTTTACAAAAAGCAGATGTAGATTAATACAGACTCCATCTTCCTCTAGGAGTTAAAATACTGTATGTGTTTCCTGAAATCAAAATGGTGCTCCCAACATTATTTGCTAGTTCTTTGGCCCCTCACTGCACTTGAACTTTACAAGCATTTTGTTGTATACTTAGTACGTGCAAAGCACTCTGTTAGCAACAGGGTTACAAAGATGAGTGAGATTCTCTTTAGAGAGGCTTTTTCCTCTCCTCCCCTTCCCACCCTGCCCTGAAGATCCACGTGCAAGCCCATGCACTGCCACTCTTTATCCCAGTACCCTATTGTAATCTCTTCACAGCTCCTATCACTATCTGCAATTATCTTGTTCATGGACTTATTTTGTTGTACATTGTTCATGTCCTTCAGTAGAACATACGTACCAGGAAAGCAGGGTTCTTATCTTTTTTACCACTTTCCTTTTTGAACCATCACTTTTACTATCATGCACTTAGCAGTGTCTCAGTATACATGAGCTGAACAAATGAATGAATGAAGAGACTCAATTCTTACCCTCAAAGAGTTTATAGTCCAGTGAGGGAGATTAGCACATACACAACTCTATTGCAAGAAGGAGTGTTGCTCCTTTCACAACATATGCAGGCTGCGCAGGTTGTGCACTGCATGAGGGAGCCATTCTCAACACAAAAAACTCATACATTGGTATATTACAACACTGTTCCAGCAGAAGTAGTAAAGTGTCCTGCTCTAACAAAATTGATATATTAGGACAATTTTCCAACAAGTGGAAGTAAAATGTCTTAGGGAGGGTCCCTTATTCTCATTCATAAAAAGGTGTTCTGTAGGCTAGTAATGGTCTTGCATGGGAAAAGTTGATTTTAGGCCCATTTCTCTGGCCTTCGGCTTTGAATTTCCTATGTCAGGGCAAGTCGTGAGGCCATAAGGTGTTTCTTCACCAATAGATGCTGTTTTAAATAATCAGAGTGTGGTCTCCAGGCTCCAAGATGGCCTCCAACTCCTGCTTCTCAATATTCACACAATTTTGTAGTCCCCTCCACAATGTACTGGGTTTGGTATGTTAGACCAATAGAATACAGTAGAAATAAGGATATGTCACTTCCAGGATTAGTTTATAATCTTGGGCATGCTCACCACTCTTGGATCACTTACTCTGGAAGAAGCCATGTCATGAGCCATCCTACAGAGAATCCCACGTGGTGAGGAATTGAAACTTCTTGCAAACAGCCACATGAGTGAACTCAAAAGTTGATCCTTCAGCCCCATTAAAGCCTTCAGAGGCTGCAATCCTGGCTAACATCTTGACTGCAACTTTGAGCGAAACCCTGACCCAGAACTACCAGCCAATCTGGTCACATATTCCCTACCCTCAGAACCTGTGCAAGATCACCAATGTTTGTCGTGTAAGCAGCTAAATTTGGGGGTAATTTGTTACACAGCAAAGATAACTAATTCACCTTATTAGCAGAAAAACTATTACCCTCTTACCATGATACGAGTAAAAGTCTATAAAAAGCACACAGTATCCTATGAATCATACCTAAGGGAGAGGAAGACACCATTCTTCTGGATTATGGAAAAAAGTTTCAGGATTTTTTTTCCATTAGGTCTTTTTAAAAAATCAAGTCCCTGAATTTTCACATTGTTATTTAACATGTCTTGTAGTCACTTTCTTCAAGGAGACAGAGACCCGTAAGTCCCTGAAGGCATGAGCACAAGGCAACCTCCAGCTCCCTTCCTGCACAAGACTAAAAACAGTGAACAGGATGCTCAGTAAATAAATGATAAGCTTTCTGTTATCATGCAGCTTTCTCTGTAACTCAACTTGATCTCGCTGTATCTTACAAAAAAGAACTGATTCTCTTTAGCTGCTGGGCTCAATCTGCCACTCCATGTCTCAGAGAAACAGAAATCCTCCTCTAGCAGCTGCATAACAGGGCAGGTAGAGTGTTCTGCTTTCAAAGTACTAAGGGGAGGGGAGGCACACACAGATCCATAAGGAAAGCTTGAGCTGACTCAGTGTTTCCCAGTTGTATTATACAGAAATTGGACCCACAGAATGACCTATTGAAAAATGGTTCTGTGGTCAGTTTTGGGAAATGCTACATTTCCCAAATGATCCAACCCATGGGTCAGCAAAATTTTTCTATAATGGACCATACAGTAAATATTTCAGGCTTTGTGGGCCATACGGTCTCTTTCACAACTGTTCAACTCTGCCATTGTAGATGAAAGCAGCCATAGACAATATATAAATAAATAGATGTGGCTGTATTCCAATAAAATCTTATTTACCAAGACAGGCTTGGGTCCGATTTGGTCCATAGGCTGGAGTTTGTATATTGTTCTTATCCTTCACTGGAATGTTTAAGCACCAGGAAAGCAGGAAGGTCAATATGAGGACACCTCTCTCTTAAAGAATCTCTGGTCATTTTGGCATATAAAAGGCATTGAGAATTTCTGCTCCAAAGATACATCCATCGATCAATTTGTCCAACCCAGTTTCCCAAAATTATTTGTCCAAAGAACCTATTTGCTTACTTATTTCTCTCCTGCCCTTTCCATGTTTCCCCTCCCCTTCTTACCTCTTCTATTTCTCTCAACTTGTTATCTTATTTGTTAAGATCTCAGGGATCTAGTCTTCCATAGAACCTACCTGAGGAAATAATGATTTACCTAAATTGTAGTGTATACGAGCCTGAGTGAACAATTTGATTCTAACTCCCCAGAGAACTGGCTTGGAACTTGAAGTGTCAGTGAACACCTTAAGCAATACCTTGACTTTCATATAGGATAGCCCCAAAGAGAGAAAACTTAACAAGTGTTTGGGTTTTTTGTGTCTGTTTGCTCACTTGTTTATTTTGCGGAAAATTGACTGACTGCTTGCCACATTTTTCTGGGTCCTCCACCTTCCCTCACCCCCACTCCAGAAGTGACTGCTACTTGTGGAATTTGTAGTATGAAAACCATCATATTGGGAAGTTATGGATTAGGTCATTACCTCCAGAAAATATCAAGGCACTAACAAAACTAGAACTTAAAACTCAAAGTTGATTTCATTGGCCAAATTAGCAAATTGAAGATTTTCTGGCAAAATGTCTTAGAAACTTATAAAACACACATAGTGGTGTCAGGAATTGACAGAGTTCTTTTAAACAGAATAAACCTTGAATTTCTTCATTAGTGGCCTATGATTATTAGCGATTACTGGCCAAACAGACCAATCCTGGTACAATGTGGGAGGGGACCACACCAGGGTGTGGATACCAGGACACGGGGATCATTGGAGTCCATCTTGGAGGCTGCCTGCCACATAAGTTATGTGGAAAGAAATCTGGGAAGTAGGTTTTTTTTTTCTCCTGGATCTGATACTAATTATGTGGCATTAACCAAATCATTTCTGCTCATCTATAAATTGGGGAGGTTGAACTAAAGTCAAGCTTTCTGTGAAAATGTGAGCCTATCAATATTCATGTATTACCTTATATATTTTCAAAGCATTTTCATATTAATGATACCACACAGCGGACAATGTGAAGTGGGAGGGCTCTGGTCCCAAGCTGGCTAGAACCCAGTTTCCCAGAATGGGGCTACTCCTAACCTGGAATTTCAATCCAATCATCTTTTTCTTCAAAGCCATGAGAATCCTCAAGATAATCCGACTTCCCTGAGCTTAGATACCACCAATGCACTATAATCTACAAAGCTTTGCAGAGCTTGAACTTTTCAAAGTCTAAGGAGGGTGGTGGTGGTTGCTGAGTTTTAAGAGTGGTTTAATCAACCCCACATCAAATTAGAGACTCCTCTTTCCATCTGCCAGAATTTCCTACATCACACAGAGACGTGTAACTCGTGAAGTTTTCCCCCAAAAGAACACGTCCTGGGACACTGCACAGCCCTCCATTCTTATCCTAGGATTTCATCCCATCTCTTCATCTTTATCATGAAACAGAGTGGGAGGACCAAGTTCTCCCCTGCAAAAATAGCACCAGATGCCACCTCAGCTGCAGTGAGCCTCTCAACCATGGGCACTTGTGACAAAGCTCTGATCTATTTGGCTGTGGGTATTGAGGAGGGCGTGGCCACAGCTGTCATAATGGATTGGGTTTGTCCTCCAGGCCAATTGCCATGTACAAAACACTCTTGGCACGCACACTTTCCAGGATGGTGTGTTTACAAGTGGAAAACTTTTGAAGTCCTTGCTCGGTGACTGAAATGGAATATGTCAGAGAGAACACTTTTATGAGTCTTCCTGAAAATTATCATGTGGCTGATCCTTCCGATGGGCATAAAAGATGTAGAAAAGTAGCCAATATGGCAATTCTGCACTTCAGTTTTTCTCCCTCCAGGAAACTAAAGATTTCATAATTCTTAAAATAAGGAACAACTTAACTATAAAATTTAAAACTTTATGTAGAAATAAACAACCATATTCCATTAAAATACTCATGAGTAAATCAAGGGTGAAGTTAATTCTTCCAAATTTTGTTGCCATCTATATTATTTGAAACTTTTTTAAAAATATGGGAGGAGGGAGGTGAGGTGGAGAATTGAGTCTAATTTTAAGAGAACAGGATTTAGGGCCAGAACGAGTAAAAGCATTCACAAGCATTAAATCACAAAAAAAATTAACTGCCCAATGCAATGTGTATTTAAGTGGAGTAAATTCCAAGAAATTGTGGAAAGGCTGCCCTCTTCAGACACATTATTTTTTCTTTTTAAATTGCTATAGATTTTTCTATATAAGTTTCTCTATAGGGGAAAATGGAGTATGGGGTAAAATATTTTTAAATCTGAGCCTTACTTTAATAAATAAATATCAAACAAGTACCTGGAAAAAATGTTATTACCTAGTTTGCCTGTCTGGACTTGCCTAGAATATGTAACTTATAAGTATTCCACATGGCTCTTGAAGCATCTAAGCAAGCTTTAGAATCCTGAGCAGTAATTAATTAATGGAGCTGTCTGGGGCTGAAATGTTTACCTCAGCTGTCACATATCTAAGTGCATTCAGAATAACCACCTGAAGTCACAATAATTGGCTTTCATGTCATTAGAATTTTTAATAGCCGTGATGAACTCTACTCTTATTCCACACAAAACTCTTGTTTACTGTTTTATTCCTGTCATTCTGAACAACCTGAAACAACAATTAAGAGAGTCCTGTCATAACGGATAGTGTTGTGCATATCTGGGACCTTGGGAAGGCACTAATTCTGCTGCCAGCAGAGTCTCCTTAGAATATTCTACAGACAGATTGTGGGAAGAACCAAGTGGAAAATTTCATTTGAAACACAACTTGTATTTCTACGTTTCTTGATCTGGGCTTTTTCCCTCCCAGTGTTTACCTTTTCAATGACCAAATGCAAGGTATGAGTCTAACATAATGAGATGGATTCCAGGCAACTACTCAAAAACCAATTTCAATTCTTTATAGTCAGTCTAGAACAAATTAGAGCAAAAAATAAATTAGCAATGAATCAGAAAATAGCCCCATTGTATCATCTACAAGAAGGACAGGAAGAAATTTAGTTTGCAAGGTGGCCTCTTTCGCTTCATAACTACAGTGAAAAGAGAGGGCACATAATCTAGTCAGTTAAACAGAGATCATTGGAGAGGGAAATTCTAAACATCATTTTTGAGAAACAGTTGTTTATGAAAATCAAATTGGAGTCTGTAGGAAAATGGTGTATGGGGCAATGATGACTACTGATTTACATAATATTTAACATATGTAATATACATGTGCACTTTTGCTGAGGGATATAAATCTAGAACTTGTTTATAATTTGAGGTGACCGGGCTGAAAGAAAATGTGTGCCAGCGTGTTTCTCCTCTGTCTTGTAATATTCGGTTTCATGCATAATTGATAGACTACAATTTTTATGATGGTTAAAATAAGAGTAAATAAATTATGAGGATTTAAAATATCATCCATTTGCCAGGAATATTCAGTTTTTCTTTGAATGGACACTAAACAATTGACATTTCTGAAGGCATATCTAGCAGACAAGCAATTTCTTTGGGTTCTTATGCTCCCATATTATGCAGAGACAAAACTAAGATTGGCAGACCACCAGACTTCAAATATGACCCATGCTTCATGTATATACATAGCTTATATTCACAGCGTTTGGGCAGAAAAGCCAGCATAATGCAAAAACCTGAACTCAGATTATGCCTATACGCAGGAATAAAATGAGGAAATCCCAAATGGAGCCAGCCGAAGGCACTTTCTATTCTAGTGTAGGGCTGTGAGGTGGAGAGAAGTCAATCACATGGACCATAACTTCTGGGATTTCAAATATAGATATATTTGCTTATACAATTAAAATTCTATAAAATTACATTTTGATCATGTTTCCAGCTATAGAAGCTACATATACATGTATATAAATTTATAAACTTCATAGTGCATATATATGCATAATATAAACATTACATATTATAGGTATTATATGTTGTATATTATAAATATAAATATATGTATCATTTATATTATTTTATTTATCATACATATATGAATATATTTACTAGTATGTACAATACACAAGTGTATATAATATACTATATATACGTAATACATATTATACTATACATGTATGTATATTAAATATAAATTATAATACATTACATATTAAATATAAATACAATATACATTGCACATTATATGCACATGTATAATTATATAAGTATATTTATTATGTAATGTTATATACTAAATGTATATAATATGTATATACTATATATTATACTACTGCATACCTGTAAATACAAAACCATAGATACTGAACTTAATTTGAAGTTTAAGAGATTTTCAAGGGTAATCTTAATTGTATGCAATTTTTAACTTCCACAAGAACTTTAGAATTAAAACCTTTTCATAGGAGGAGACACCACTATATCTATTCTCAACAGAGCACTTCACAAGCTTTCCTCCTTCTGCAGACATGAACACATCTTTAATACTGAGCTCAGGAACTCTACACAATTTCAGATCTAAAACCAATTAGTTGTTTGAATTGGTATTGGCTACCTCGGCCTTGGTCTAATGACTATTTTAAATACAACATTGTGGTATAATCATTGATGTCTCCATTGTAAGGTGTAGTGAAAGAAACACTAAGTGACCCAGGATGTGTGAAAAGGTGAGTTAATGGCTAATGTTGAGACAAGGCTACTTGATGGGCAGTTACTCTAACCACTGGACCTCCAGCCTCTCCAGGTCTCTGTACTTTGATTAGCAAATGTTATGAGGCACCAGATAATGCTCAAAGTATCAGCACAATCATTTAAAAAGGCTCTGGAAACCCCTTCTTCTCTCACATGCACATTAAATAAGCCAGTATTCATGCCACTTTCCCCTCACCGACAAACCAATCCCAGCTACTGTTACCATGGCACAGACGCATGCTAGGGAAAACCCCCATTCACAGATGGGTCATTTTTGTGATTAACTGGTAGAACCAAAAGGAGAAAAAAATAACAGCCAGAGCTCAAGTCACACACAGCCATTTGTCCCACATGAACAAAATATTCATAAAAATAAACAGCACATAGAGCCAATATGGCAAATTTCAGACATGAGCATGTTTTTATAAATAATCACTTATAAACCTGTGGGAGAGGGGAAAAAAAAAGATGTCCCATGTGTCATTCTTCCATGCTTTGCTGTATACTTCATAGCTTCACTCGTGAGAGGGCAGAAGCTGCTCTTTCTCGAGGGAAACTTGACAGCTCTACCGTGAGCAGGGAGGCACGTGTGCAACAGTTGTGGACATGAAGGTACACTTTAGTTCTAGTGGCACACACAACTCCTTTAATCACCAAGGCAAAACCCCTCAAGTCTGGATATAAAGAAAAGTCCTACAGCTGCGCCGTGAAAGAGAGCAGCCAGGAGATTCCTGAAAGAGCTAGCACCTGTCTTTCAGCTTGCTGCTGCAGGATTTCTTATCACTGTGCCAGGGCCAAGGTCCATGCATACTGTTAGACTCAGAATATTGGAGCTACAAATATCTGCAGTGGGCGTCTGTTGATTTGCTTGCCCAGTTCCCATTCCCACATTTTTTGATAACGACAGCATATTCCTTTGAGAAACTCCTCCACCCCCACTACACGTAGCCGTTCAGGTGCCTTGTCTCCTGGGTGACCCAAGCCTGTCAGGCAGTTTCTTTACCAAGAATTTGGATCTTGAGTGGAATGGCCCGAGGGCAACTGGAGGTGATTCATCCTGACAAAGGTGCCCTGGAGAGACCATTTATTAGTTTCTATAACCGTCCTATATCCCTGGAGCTTCCCTCGTGTTGCCTTTTCCAAGCACTGGAAGCTTGTTTATTTCTTTTAAATTTAATTCTATGACCTACCCCCATATCCTTCCAATAAATTCCCTTTTGCTTAAGTTACCCAGGGTTAGTTGCTGTTGGCATGAAACCAAAGTACCATAGCTGATACAGACCCTTACCAATTACCTTGTTTCCGATTTCTTTTCCACTCTTCACTGCACACTATTTATCAAGTTCTTCTCACTGTGCATGATTACTTTCTGTCTATATATACATTATATTATAATATGTTATATTCTATTATATTACACCCTACTATACCATATATTTTTTCGTCTTCAAAACACTCTAATCATATACATATTATTATTGCAATTACACTGATGATGTAATTACATTGAAGCTCTAATAGGTAAAATCAGTGGTGCCTCGAGATAATCTGAAGGCTTTGTTAAACCACAGATTCCTAGTCTTCACGCCCAGATTGCCGATTCAGTGGGTTTGAGAGAAGCCCTGAGAAGTCACGTTTCTAACAAGTTCCCAGATGATGATGTTGCTCATCCAGGACCATATTTTGAACAGCACTGGATTAAGTAAATGCTTCTCAAACTCTAAGGTGCTTACAAATCACCTGGGGAACAGATTCTGACTCAGCAGGTGTGAGGTGGGGCCTGAGACTCTGCGTGTCTAACAAGCTCCAGGAGGTGCTGATGCTGCCAGACCACACTGGGAGCAAGGATCACATGACTGACACAGATTTCACAGCAAAGAACTGCCAGAGCCTCGACTCGACCTCAGCTTTGCCTTCTCTTATTCACTCTATTGCCTCCCCTAAGAAAACTTGGTCTTTACAGATGAGAAACCCAAAACCCAGAAGGATCCCATAACTTGACCAGATCTCACATCTGGTTAGTTGTGTTTTCAACAGGACACAACCCCTATCTTTGACCACCAGCCCGGACTGCTTTCCTCTGTCATGCTCAAGAGTTCACAAAGTACTGTATTTTCATATCCATTCTGCATTAAACCCTGACAAAAACACCAAGAAATGGGCAAGGCCAGCACTCATTCATATTTCACTGATGGGGCAGCCAAGTGAGGTGCAGAGTGGAGAAACGACTTGCTTATGATCACTCAGCTAAAAGGTGCCAAAGGTTGACCTATCCTAAAGCAATTCTAATGCCAAGTGCAGTGCTTCCACCTCCTACAATAGCCCCCCCCCCCAGAGGAGGCAAGACACACCCTTACTCTGAAAGATGGGAGAACCCTATACAGCAAATCATGGGTACCCAGGACTCTGGAGACCAGGCTTCAAAATTAGTGGTCCACTCGCCCTGTCTGGCCCATAGAGGCATTTTTTCCAGCCTGCACAATGTTTGTTTGGTTCGTTGGTTGGTTAGTCAGTTGTCTATATTTAAATGTTGGGAAAATTTATCTTATAATCCAGAATGAAAATTGTGAAGATCTCTCAACACAGAGTCCAGATTCTTACACATTGCAAAAATCAGCTCTGGTTGTGAGGGGAGGAATGCGGGGGCATGGTGGTCATAAAGCAGCCATGTGGTCTTATATGATGGTCATTAATGCAGCCACATGGTCAGTCATGTGGACTTATATGACAGAAAATAAATCTCTGCCCTCTTGTTCTTTAGTTCACCACAGTCCTCAGTCAGCCTGCAGCCAGGAAACCCTCTAGGCATTTGAGTTCAGATGGCTGCAAAAAACTAGAGATCCACAAGATCAGGACACTTAAATGTCAACATTTCCCTGGGATACTGGACAGGAAAGTGCAGAACTGAGCCATGTCATTAGGAAAGGATATATCTGTTAAAGCACCAGAGAAGAAAAATCCAGAATACATGCCCTTGCCTTTGCTGTTACAGAAAGGTGTCCTCTCACCTTTGAATGACAGCTGAGCTCACAAATGCTCCCCTTTCTCTCATAAAGTACAAGTTGTGAATTCTGCTTTAAATAACCACGGCATACCCACCCATCCTAGAGTTCTAGTCCCTTGATTCGTAATTTTTGCTGGTTTCTGGAAAACTCTGCCTTTGTAAAAAAATTTCATTTTCTTTACCCTCATGGATTAGTGGTCCCTGTTGCACACAGCCAAGTATGTTCCTGAATGAGGCCAAGGATCCAGCTGGCAAAATCCTGCTTTAGCATAATTTTAAATCGCCAAGTCAACATAATGCCACTATTCTGTTTAAATTACTGAACAATTAGAACTATGTGGGGTGTAATTCCAGGCCGAGTGCAGCCCTGTATGCAGCTCATATTTGTTGTTGTTGTTAAATGGCAATACTAAAGCACATCCAGAAGTAGATTGGGGGCAGAGTCTTGGGGCAATAAAATTTATGCAAGGAATTTAAACACTGACACCCTCTTTGTTTAAGACGAAAGGTTTGCTCGTAACTCATCACACCTTTAAGACCACAGTCACATATATATTTTGAGAGTCAGCCCTCAGAGGAAACAGCCCTATCCTCTAGTGTTCTGCTGTCTCCTTGCAGCCTGAAGGTAGAAATAATGAGCCTGCAGAAGGGAGTGACAGATTTTATCTCGGAGACACTGACCCGAATGACTCCATTAGCATTGTTCCAAATGAAAAGTCGCCCTCCCTCTATGGGAATCGGAGGGGGCTGCTGGGGAGACAGGAGGCACTGAGATGTTTAGCTTCCATTTGGAAGCAGATCCTTCCCCAGAACCAAGGACGTGTTGTGCCCTCACTCCCGCATCTCACAGAAGCCAGGCCCTGTCTATTTCTGTGCTACTTGCCTGCAACAGAACAGGAGCCTCTCAAATCAAGGACTACTACCAACCCCCTCCCTGCTCTAACTGGAATCCATAACCCTTTCAGCCCACATCACAGGGATACAGGCAGCCCAACATAACTGATGCCCCCAGTCCAGCCCCACGGTTTATCATTCCTCGATTTTCCTTCTGGGATCCTTTTCTTGCAGAAGACCAAAGCTATTTGTCCTCCCCAGAGATCTGCCTTTCCAGAGAAAACCATCCTTTCCAGTTCTGAACCAGGGAGGGAGAAGGAGATGGAGTGGGGAGAGGGATAATGAAGGGGAGGGGAAGGGGGTTACACACACACACACACACACACACACACTTCATTGAAGATCCCAGGAAAATCGCCTCATTCCACAACATAAAGACTCACTAAATCTGACATAAGTTCATTAGACTTTCCCCTCTTGAGTGCCAGATGTTTTTAATCCAGAGACACTGCTGATGGATCAGTTTGCTATCTGATATGGGTATGACTCCGTGTAGAAGTTTAAGTAACGCTCAAATATCTGCGGGGGGTTCAGTTTCTTCGTCGCAAAATGAAGATATTAGTTTCTACTTTGCAGAATTGTCTTGTAAATTAAATGCAGGAAACGACTGTGCACCTTGGATGGTGCCTGGTGCCTATGAGAGGTTCAATAAATGTGACCTAATCATAATAACAGAAACAACAATAGTATCTGAATAAACAGTATACATGCAAAGTCAAGAATTCCACATGCAGAGGTAGCCCCCAAATATGTAAGGCTTGCGCGTGAGGTTCCTCCCGGCCTGCTACCCATATTGCCAAACGGAAGTTTTCCCAAGCTGTGCTCCTCCCCAAGGACTGCTTCGGTAAGCCCCGCGTTGCTAGACTAGGCTCTGTTCGCGACTAAACTTACTGAGCTTGAGGACCCTGAGTCACGGCTCTGTGGCAGGACTGGCCACGGGAAATATTTTAGATAGCTCCCCAAGCCAACATAGCTCCTCTTTGCGGGGAGAGTCTCAGTATGTTAGCACGTGCTAGAAACCACAGAGTAAATACAGTACCTCTTCCAGAAGCGTTATTTTTACTGGATGGTAAGTAATTTAAAATATAATTTTAAAATTACAACAAACACGGATATAAATGGAGTAAAAGGGAGAGAAAAAAGCATACGATTTTTAGCTTCAAATAGAAAACTTCAAGAGGCATTCAGGCCTGTAGGAGGCTACTTCAGGCTCTTGGGGCTGAAGGCAGGGATAGGCAGGCTGTCTCCTTTGTCCTTAGGGTCACTGGGAAACACCAGGTCCCACTCAACCTCAGCACAGCAGGTAAGGTGGATGTGACTATTGCCATTGCATTGATGAAGAATCAGGTGCAATTAATCTGCAGTGACAGAAAACAGATCATTGGTGGTTTCCTAGGGCCAGGATCAGAGGAACTGACCACAAAGGCGCATAAGGGAACATTTGGGGGTGACAAATAGTCTATCTTGCTAGTAAGGCTGGTTACATGGCTGTACACATTTGTCAAAAAAGCAAACTGTGCACCTAACATAGGTATAGTTGATTGTAAGGAAGTATAGCAAAATAAAATCGATTTTAAAAGCCTTCAGTTTTTAATTGAGTTTAAAGGAGGCTGTTGACTATGAATCCAATTGCAGGAAAAAAATTAGACCCTATTAGAAAGTAGAAGAACATTGTGGGGATGGGGTGGATAGAGATTAAAGTAGAGAGGGTGGGGGAGGGACCAGTGATGAGCCATAATTAGCAATTTAGATACACAGAGAGAATGCAGAGAAGCTTTAAATCAAGAGAAGAAAGGAGAAAGAAGCATTAGGAGGAAAGAACGACGGCACCTGGCCCAGTGAGCAGAAATCTGGAGGTGGAGGGCGAGGGACTTGGCAGGCAGTGGGGGTTCATGACAGGAGAAGAGAGGTATCTGGATACAGAGGCATTTCCAGACACAGCCACTGGTTCACATCCAGGTCGCAGGCTCTAAATCTTACCACCCCAGGGGCTGGAGCACAGTTGTCCCGGCTAGTGCTGCAGAAGAGGAGCACAGTTGCCCTGGCTAGTGCTGCAAAACTCTAGCAGGGATTTGAGAGCCCTGACTATGTAAACTGTCCCTCTTCCTTCGGCTTCATGGACCATTCTCCATGGTTCCCTCTACAGAGATATCCCACTACCAAGTGTGTCTCCATCGTAGAGGTCCATACTTTAAAATAAAGACTTATTTTTAACTCCTGACAAATCTCCAAGGTTTTTCAGTCCAAAGGAAAGATGAATGACTGGGCTTCTTTTGGCCGAGGGAAGGAAAAAGAAAAGAAAACCAACGTGAAGTTTGTTGCAATGTCGCTTTTCATTTTTCAATGTTAATTTGGAAATTTGCTTCAACTTGCTGTGAACCTTCCCACAGAAATATATTACACTGAACACTGAAGTGTTTTAAAAATACTGGCTCACACTCGTAACCGTCTGTCACTCTTTGCGGCACATAGCAATTTAAAATTATTGGAGCTCTTAAATTAAGTGCTTAAATTTGAAGGTGATCACCACTTTGAGCATGTGGATTGCACAGCTATCTCAACTACAACAGTGCTTCAATTTTCTTTAAGCAGGTCATTTTGGGGAGCGATAAGGGAGTCTGATTGCCCAGCATGCATTGATTTAAAACTACTGGAGTCGTCAATTCATTTCTACAAGCACTTCTGTTTGGGTGCAATCTTGCTCTGACAGCTTAAATTGGGCCAAATTGGTCTATACTGCACATGCCCAAAACACTAATGTATTTTGGTAATCTGCCTTTTCGGGGGCAAAATTCACAATCATTTCTGGCTAAGCCAAAAAGAGCACACCAGCAGATGTGTTTGTCTTTCAAAAACACAAGGTCATTTAGGTGGGATTTATCCGCATGTCTAATGTAAAAAAGATATAAAGGGCGTATATGTATTGGTTTTTCAGAGACATTTGGCCCAACATACTGTATTCAATTTCTCAAAAATAATATGAATTTTATCAGAATGTGACGCCTGTTGTAGAATTCTGTGTCCTTGCTAGAACCCACAAGTTAACATTTCATTGCATCTGAAATACTGAGAAGTCACCAGGTTTTGCAACCTGACTGTACACAGGAAATAAAAAAGCTTTTCTCAAATTAGATATGCCCTAGTCAAGTCATAAGGAAAAGCAAAAAAATTAACTAAAGAGTGTGAAAAAGAAAAACGGCCAATGGACAAAATGTCATAGACAATCAATCCCAAAGTATCCCATTACCAAGTATTCTGAGAAAAAGAAGTTTTGCTCTTAAAAATAAGAGCAAATTTTTAAGGGGAGGGGACTGCCTGTTGGCGTAGTGGTTAAGTTCACGCGCTCTGCTTCCACGGCCTGGGGTTCGCAGGTTCGGATCCTGGGTGCAGACCTATGCACTGCTTGTCACACCATGCTGTGGCAGTGTCCCATGTAAAGCAGAGGAAGATGGCCACAGATGTTAGCCCAGGGGCAGTCTTCCTCAGCAAAAAGAGGAGGATTGGCAACAGATGTTAGCTCAGGGCTGGTCTTCCTCATAAAAAAGAAAAAAAAATCATGAGTGGGGAAATGCAGACTCATCTACAACAAAAATAACAATAATAATAGCTAACATGTACTGAACACTGTGTGTTTATCTCATGTAATCCTCACAGCAACCCCAGGAGGTAACTATTACAGTCACCCCTTCTTTTTTTTTAAATTTCATATAGAACTTGTCTCTTCATTCATTAGGAGTAGATTTTGATATCTACAAAAAAATGTTTTTAGGGGATGTCAAGTACACACACACACATATTCTCAAAGGGTTTCTTTACAGCAGCTCTAATAAGGTATAGCTTACATACCATAAAATTCAGCCACTGTGAGTCGACAATTCAATTGATGTTGAGTAAATCTATATAGTTACAAAACCATCTCCACATTCCAATGTTAGACCATTTCCATCATCCCCAAAAGTTCCCTCATGCCTGCTGTCAGCCCCACTACCACCCCAAGGCCCAAGCAACCTCTGATCTGGGAATGTCATATAAATGGGATCATACAGTATGTGGTCCTCTGTGCCTGTCTTCTTTCACAGAGCACAATGTTTTTGAGGTCCATGTTGCAGCATGTAGTTCTTTCCTTTTTATTGCTGAATAGTATTCCATCATATGGTTATACCCCGGTTGATGGATATTTGGGTTGTCTGCATTTTTGTGCTATTACGAATAACACTGCTATAACCACTTGTGTATATGTCTTTGTGTGGACAACTGTTGTCAAGCATCTTTAAGGGTAGAGACCTAGGAGAATTGGTGATTCACAAGATAAGATTTTGTTTAACTTTATAAGAAACTGCCAAACTATTTTCCAAAGTGGCTATATCATTTTACGTGTTTACCTTTCCACCAGCAATGAATGTAGTCCCATTTTCCTGAGAGGAAAGGGAGGCACAGCAGGATTAGGTACTTTGCCCAAGATTACACAACTAATAACTGCAAAGCAGGGCTCTGAAGCTGAGATTCCTGACTCCATATGCAAGCTCTTTAACTTCTCAAAGTGGCATAGGTTATTTGAGGCTAGACAAATTTCTCTATTGTAGGACTTAAGAGGATTTAATGCCCTAATAGTTATAAGGAACTTCCAAGAGGAGTTAAGAGCACGCAGTGTTTCCGCACATATTTTGCCCATAGGATCCTTTCCTATCTTAGCACATCTTCTGTTGAGTCCCAAGAAGCAGAGCCTGAGACAGGGACCTGGATGCATATGACTTGTCGAAGAAACAAAATAAAATGAGAGAAGCAGGATAGAAAGAGACAGGGGCTAAGCAAGGATGAGGTTTCAGGTAGAGACCAGCTTTGGCTGATTGGGGGTGAGAAGAAGCACTGGAACATAAACTACAAAACAGAATTATCTTGCCTAGAGGCAAAGAGGCCAGCATTTTATTCCCCAAGTCAGCGAGTCTTTGGCTGTGGGCTGCCTCTCCTCAGTGGGGAGAAAGGAGGGTTATAAACTTCTTTCCTCGGTGCCTCCCAATGATAGAGAGCAATGCTCAGAGAAGGTGGCTGCTGGGAGCCATTAACAGTCAACTCACTGAGGGCACTGTCCTGCAAATGGGATCTGGGAGGGGTACCCACAGCATCCATTACAGGAAACTTCTTACTGTCCCATAGAGGTTAACAAATCAAGCCCTTTCTCACCTGTGGGCCTTTGCACTTGCTGTTCTAACTTGAAAACCTTACCCCAACCCAAACTCAAACATACTAGCTTCTTATCCTTCAGGTCCTAGCTCAAATGTCAATTTGAAAAAAACTGAAAGAGAAAAGTGTGGTGGTGGTAGTCATAAAACTGGCTATACATCTTCTGCATGATTGATGGTCTCTCTGTGTTCTCACACCCTAATCATCAGATGACCAGAAAAACAACAAAGCATACCAGGTAGAAGGCACTGCCTTCCTCTTTGAGTCATTTTTCTCAAAATCACAGGCCTCCTGGGTATATGTATTAGTCAGGACAGGTTATTCTGCAGTAGCAAATAACCCCCAAATCTCAGTGGCTTAAAATAAAAATAATTTATTTCCTGCTTATACGACACATTCATTGTGGGTCACCAGAAGAGGAGGGTGATGGAGGCCCTCTGCTGTCAAAGTCACTCACTCAGAGGCCCGGCTAATCAATCAGCTATCAATCTGAATGTTGCTAGTGAGTTACTGCCAATCCAGAGGGAAAGAGACTGTTCCAGAGGTTCTAGCATCAGCAACTAAATGCTCCAGCCCAGAAGTAGCACATGTCGTTTCCATTCACAACTCATTGGTTAGAACTTCTCATAGGGCCTCAACCTGCCAGAAAGGATCTAAGAAGTACAATTGTCCCATGTGCTCAGAAGACAGGAGACCAGTGAGGAACTTGTAGTCTTCCTTTAAGGCTTGACTTTATCTGCTGTATAAATAGTACAGCTCTGCTCACTATTTCCAGTCAATAAAATAACTCTCTTTCTGATGCCCTCCTGCATTAAACTGGTTTTGGAAAGAACAGAACTTTGGACGGCGTAACGACAAAGAGCAATTAAAGAGGGCATGATCAGTGGTTAATGAACTAGCAAGCATTTCCATCAGAACACTAAAAAACTACTAAATCCCAAGTCACCAGCCCAGTAAGTCTGCAGTATTTTAAAATGTGCAGACCTTTTCTACTTTCACTTTGAGGAAGAGAAAGGTGGCTTGCTTCTATTTCTAAGGTAAATGAAGGTCAAGAAGGCCATAAAACTTATTTTAAGACCAAGGCAGGACAGTGATCTGACAAGGTTATAGAACTCAAAACCTTAATTAAAGTTCCCAAGTAAAGAAAAAGAATTTAACTACTATATTATTCTCTGTATAAAGAAAGTCTTTCAAAATCCTGTATCACAAAAAAGTCTTTGCAATTAACTTAAAATAAGTCATCTTTTTCAAGGTACTTAGATTTATGATGCAAAGGTAGCTTTTAACTTAACTGCTATTTTTTTTCTCCAGGACCTTCCACAGGCACAACAGCCAATTAGGAGAGCCTTCTTTTGCTATTCAGCATGTATGTAGCTGCTGAAGTGTACATTAGATACTTTCCCATGAAATTAGCTGAATTTAGGATCCTTCCCCACTTGCTCTGAGTTGCCTAGAATGATGAGAAGTTCTGAATATTGAAAAAAAAAAATGGTATGTGAGAGAGCACAATCTATTGACACAGCATAAGGTAACCATAAGACATTTATATTAACCATGCAAAATTGTCTCCCAAAGTTTAAGTCAAGAGGGACCACAGGAATTGTTCATTTGTTTCCATGGATATAGGGGGAATTCAAGAATTGTGATGACCCACCCAACAGTTGAATCTCATAGTATCTAATTTTGCTTATATTTGCATGTTACTTGTTCTTCAGTGAAAGTAACTGAATATTTGAAGTAGGAAATACCCCCCTCAGTTCCTTGGCAGTCCCTGATCACTTCTCCTCAGTTCTTTGGCTATGCACACCTAACCCAATAATAATAGGAAAGAAATGTTACATTCTTAGGCTGAAGAAGAATGCCATGGCCTCTTTGTTTTTTCCTATTTGTGGAGTGCCATTTGTTCAATTCCCTTAGAAAAATGGATAGAGAATGGATAATTGCTTTTAATAACATGCACTTGGACTGATCTATCTGTCCCCTCAATCCCTCTACATTGGCCTCTCTGCCTTTCCTCAAATATGCCACATTCACCTAGGCCTGTGTTACATCATATGTAAAATAAAGATGTTTGACTCTTGAAAAATTAGAACATCTGGAAATAACGAACCCACCACTCCACTGAGGCTGTTGAGGTTGAAGGTGAGTAGCAGCTGCCCAGTTTAGCCTGGGCATGTCTGCTCTAGTCTGTCACAGAGCCAGTGGTGTGCTGCTGGTAAACGTTTAACAACCAGCTCTTGGGAGAGAGAAAGCCCTGATCTGTAGTGTTTGACAGTTTCAATGGTATAAATACTCCTGCCATGGTTAATTTCAAGTTACCATTGACACATCAACCAACTTATACATTTCTTAAAAATGTAACAGTTGGCTCTCATGAGCTGGTACAAGCACTCTATGGAATAAGCAAATACTACTGTGCTTCCAGCATACCACTACACAGCATCCAACACTCCATACCCACACCATGTAGGTGTAAGTATTAAAATAATACCTGCTTCACACACTACTTTACTTATCTGGGCTCAGTAGACATCCAAATTAGCCACCACTGGAGTAGATGACCCTAGATCTTTCTGTCTACATTAGATGATTCCATGATTTATAGGGAGATTTCTCAGAGAACAGTTTCTACATTAATATCAGGACAGTCTGATATTGCCTCACTATTTTTAGATTTAGAAAAGGCTACCAGAAGATTGAAATTCTTATCTGGATTCAGATTTGACTCTACAATCTTCACCATCTTATCCTTGTATTATTGTAACAGCTTGTTGGCTGGCCTCTCCCACTCCAGTTTCTCCTTACTTCAACCTTTTCTGTAGCTACGCCACGACTAGAATAATCTTCCTCCAGCAGCTGTGAGAATGAAGCCCTCCATCACCATTTTCATCATGTCACTTCCTTACTAGGCAAGCCTTGGAAGCTTCCTGTGGCTTGTCATATCTAATCCAAACCCCTCAGCTTAGCATTCAAACCTGTCCGCCCATAAGCAAGAGCAATAAGCCTGGGCTATTGTGGCCTCTCATAACACTAATGAAGGTCTTTGAAATCCTTATAGACCCTCAACATTGAGTCTCAATTTCCTTATTCACAGAAGACAGCAATAACTCTAATTCCCATTTTTCATCAGACTTGCTAGAATACAGAGTATCTAGTAAGCATGCTGTCTGCATACTAAGTCCTGGGGATGTTCCACATGCTGTTTTAACACATGCATGGCCCTAATAAATCAGAAACCTCTTACAAAAATAGGTAATATGGAAAAGGATAAAAGTTTGATTTTAACACTTTCAGGGCCATCGGCAAAACAAATTTTCAGATACCCTGGCATTTTCAGAAAGCAGTAAGCTTCTCTTCTCCCCTACTTCTACTTGTAGTTTTTGGTATTTTTAACCAGAGTCTATTCTGGAACCTATTTCCTTAGCCCATACAATGGCGGCAGTCAGAGAGTATCTTACAAGTTGGGTCCCTTTGTGCATCCTACTTGTCTTACACAGGATTTGGAACAAATTCCTCAATTATCACATGCTATGGGTTGAGGAACAGACTTTATTGAGGAAAGAGGAAACTCACAAAGATAGGAAGGTGCTGTTGAGGTCTCAACCTAGTGATCCTCTCAGCACACCTGAGTTCGCCTACAGCTATGGTAGACAGTTTCCAACATGCTGAAAGCTTTCTACCTTCAACACCTGTCATCTCTCTTCAATTCTGCCTAAGGGTTTTCTCCCAACACCACCTGAGCTTGCTATGTAGCAAGTAGGTGGCTACAGAAAGTTCAGGGAAATTGATGTCCTCAGGGGCAGCCTGTACCATATGGAAGATGGAAGTGAGTGGATAAATGCCCGACTCTCCATTCTTCTGGAAGGATACTTTTGAAGTTCATTCTACATTGTTCCTTACAAGGTCCCAGAGGCACTGAGTCTCATTTATCCACAGCAGTAATCTACTCATTAACAAACATTTTATTACTTTTTCCTCCGTTTCCAATCTCACTTTCTCATTTGTGTTTCTTTGTTCTCCCAAATAAACTACCAGAACCCACATCTTAGGGTCTGCTTTTGGACAAACCAAAACTAAGACATGGGGTCAGTGAGAAAAGAGAAAGCACAAATCCCCATCCTCCCACTCTCCCTATGGACACGGGCTGGGTCCTGAGCAATCGCCTGGTCATGCAGTAATGGATTTTTGTTACAGTGGAGGATTCCCACCCATGCTGTGTCTCCCTTCTTATAGATCAGTGGTTCTCAACTAGGGGCAATTTTGAGCCCCTGGGGACATTTGATAGTGTCTGGAGAAGCTTTTGGTCATCACAACAGGGGATGAGAATTGCTACTGGCATCTAGTGAGTTAAGGCCAGAGATGCTGCTAAACATCCTACAAGGCACAGGACAGTCCTCTACAACAAAGAATTTTCTGAGCCAAAGTGTCAATAATGTTGAGGTTGAGAAATCTTGTCACAGAGCAAGCAAGAGAGCAACTCTGTCCGTGGAGAATTATCAGACCATTTTGGTGCCAGTCAGTCTAGATTTGGGTGTCAGCTATTTACAGGAGGTATCTGGGAGCACCATCTGCCCAGCACCTAGAGGCCCTTGGGAAGTTGGAGTCCCCTGAGAGGAGAGGAAGCCACAGTCCTGTGGGAAGCTGAGCTTGGTGTGGGCCCCTCCTGCTGGGAGAAAACAGACCCTGGTACTCCTGCTTGTGCAGGTAACTCAGAGTGAGTACCTGGGGTCATTTCTCAATCTTGCACCACAGAAATGACATATCACCTTGCCCTCTATCCCTTCTCTCTAAGGAGAATATCCTTAAAACTATTCTCTAGACCTGAAAACAATTGCAATAATGTAAAAAAATAAAAAGCCAACTCCCTTTACAAACTTTTTGATCTGTGAATAAATCATATCCAAAGAGCAAGTCACCCTCCCCTCTCCCACACTCACCATTCCCACACACCCAACAAACCACAGGGTGAGAGAGAAAGCCAGATGCTGAGGTTAGCCCACTGCCACCTTGGCTGATCCAAAATGAGTAGGATTGGCTCAAAATCCTCTGGGCACAAAGAACACTTTCCTTAAAGGTTCTAACTCTCAAAGATATCGTGAGTTTCACCAGACGCACAGGGCAGTAATCATGGTGAGAGTAAAATCAGTGGGGTCCCAAGAAGGGGAGCATCAGATGACAATCCCAGGTAAGTCACCTGCCTGGAAGGGCTGGACAAAAAGTTGCTGCCTGGCCCCTTCTCAAGGACACATTCAGCCCACACTGCACCTGGAAAAGCACTGCTCAGGAATTCCACCAAAATATTCCAGGCAGGACTCAGTCACTACCAAGTGAGCACCTGTCTACCAGCCCAGCCCCTTTGGCTGCCCTCATTAATACACCCCACTCCCGTAGTTGGCTTCCCGTCAAAGTAGGGAGTTGGCTACCCAATCCTAACTCATCTTGGTCTCACGTTAAAGCCCCATGTGCTCTGTAGCCGCTTTGCAAATCACTAATGGTTTCTTTTTTGGGAAAATAGAAAAGCAGAGAAGTGTAGCAGCCTGCTGACTGACAGAAATCCACAAACCTGGCAGCCGGCCCCAGCCTAGAAAACAAAAGGGTCTTTGGTTCACCTGTCAAGACTGTGCTCGTTCCTCAGGCCTCTTCCCATGGAGCTTATCTGATCCCTTCACCAGGTGTGATGGAGCGGAGAGTGCTGACATCATCACCCAGGGTGAGTGGCTGGCTGGCTCAGAAGCCGCCAGGGAAAACTGGCAATAAGAGCTGCTCTCAGCAGCAGCGGCTGCAGCAGCCCGGGAGACGTTGGATTTCTCTCCTCCAAACTGGCAGCTCAGAAGGGGAAGGGGTTGGGGGCCGGGACTGGCTCCCGGGAGTGTGAGAGAAATCTCTGTACCTGTCTCCTGCCTTGCTCCTTCCTTCCAAGAAATACAGCAACTTTTCAAAGCTATGGAGAAACATTATCCAGACAACTTAATCAGGCAGATTCTTGAGTTATTATTATTTAGTTACTCTCTTCCTCCCATTTTGACAAGCAAATATACTAGTAGGATTTTCCTAGAGCGAGGATTCTCAACGTGTAGTCCCTGGGACAGGCATCACCGAGGAACTTTCTCGAAATGCTTATTCTCGGCCAACCCCTAATGCTCTTGGGGGGTGGGGCCAAGTAATTTGTGTTTAAAAGCCCCCCAGGTGATTCTAATGCACTCTGGAGTTTGCAATTCCCTGTCAGAGAGGAGCAGAATTCGTTACCAATCCCAGGTTTCACAGGTGATTTCCGCTCCAGGAATGTTCACACCTGGCAAACGCCTCCCTTCCATTCAGCCCTCCTCCCTGATATCACCTTGGTACTACCATCTCTCTCCCAAAAATATTATTCACTGACTTCAAGCTTTTCAACATTTGCAATTTAAACTTCTCCTCTGAGTGTGAATGTTATATTAGCATAGATTTCTCATAGAATGCAAATGCCGCCAGTCGGATGCGTTTCCAAGCTGAAAAGACCTCACACCTGTCATCCCATTAGTGAATTTATTTTGCCCTAATACAAGCAATCCTATATGAACCCCATCAGCATTTTTGTAAATGGTTACTTGTTTGAAAATGATTGTATGGAGGGGAGGGGTGGTATAAGGGAAGAATGTATATACGGTCTACCTAAATGTGTGTGTATAAGTATTTATCATAAGCAAAGGTTTCACACAAAGATTAGTTAGGAGCTATCTTTTTTTAGAATAACATCATCTCTCATCTCTAAAATGCTTACAATAAAGTCACAATATTTCACCCTCGCTTTCAGGGCTCTCTAGAATCATTCTTCAATCTAGCCCTCTACACTCTGTTTTCAAGCCTCCCAGACTACCCTGCCTTCTCCAAATAGCCCACAGACTACCAGACCTTTCCGCTCTGCTGTAGCTGCACCCTCATTGACCTCCTCTGTGAAGATTTCCCCAATGCTCCAGACTGAATAAATTCTTCCTAATCTGTCTCTCTACTCAATTAGCAAAGACGAAATAAAATGTTAGTACTCGATGTTGGCAAGAATATGATGAGAGAAGCACTTTCGTATCCTTCTCACGGAACGGAAAAGGGAGCAACTTTTCAGGAAAGCCACTGGGCAGCATATCCAATGACCCAATGTCTGCTTTTAGGAATCTATCCTGAAGAAATTCTAGGAGAATAATGCTCATTTTTTAGGGGATTTGTCTGATCCATAGACCATCGTCCTCAGTTCTTGGGCGACTGGCTCCTGTGTATACTCGTATTACAGCATAAAGGCTGAGGGCTGATTTTGGAGCTGGCCACCTGGATTTGAAACTTGCCTCTGAAACATCATATCTGTGGGACATTGGGCAAATAACTTAAATTCTCTGACCCTCAGTGTGATCATCCATTTAAAATAATGATAGTACTATCTCTCCTATGCGAAGGTCGTACGAAATGCACCGTATAAAGCACTTGGCACAGTGTCTGACATCTAGTTCACACTCAGAAATCAAGTATTATTGCTTTATGACTTTATGCTTCTATGGTCGATTGGACCAAGGTGATTGGACATAACATAAGCTGGGTCTCTCAGATTTTTCTTGTGGAAATTTAGAATTAGGACTGAGAACCAGCTAGTGAGTCTATTTGTTGCTGGAAGTGTAACATAAAACATATTCTTCCACGTGGACAGAGAACCTGTGAGGACTTTGCAGAGAAAGAGGGAGAGGTTTACGACACGACAGCAGAGCCAAGAAATGGTGAGAGTTTTGGGGGCCTCCCAATCGTTGGTTCTGCTCTCTGCTGGCAGCCTGGCTTTATTCTTGCCCTTGGGTTTTAGGAAACCTTCAATTCCTTCCACTGCATAGATTAGCATAATGATTATTGTCTGTCTGCCCCTAAGATCCAGACTTTACCATCTTCTGCTCTGCCCTGTGCCTTGGGGACTGACAATGAGATTGCCATTGTTATATCCTGTTACCTTGTGGTTTCATCTTTGAGTCCTGTTTTGTTGAACTGAATTTTCAATCCTATTATGTTCTTCTATAACATAAAGCATATGCATGGGATTTTCTTTTATTCCCTGACTTATAGTTTTCTTCTAGACTACGTTCTTTGTCTTTTCCTCTTATGTGTTTTCCCCTCTGTGGTGTGTTTTATAGCTGCCGTGTGGTTTTCTCTTTCATCTCATGGTCATCATGGATGGTCTGGAATTTCTATTTGATCTGCTCCAGTGTGTGTGAGTGAGCTCCTCATAAGTTCCTTTCCGTGGAGACCCATTTGTGTCTCTCTAAACTATAATAAAGCCTGGGCATTCCAGGTCCTAGCAATTTGTTTTTATTTTTATCTTTGTTTTTGCTTGTGGCAGACTTAGGGAGCTTGAGTGGAGTGGCTGAAAGAGAAGGAAAGAGGAAGCTTAGCTGAGGCTGCAAGCAGTCATTGTTAGAAGACCTGGGTTCTCCTGATTTCAACAGAGGTCCATTTTAAACCAGGGTTTGTGCCACCTATGTAACAGTGTATCCTATGCCCCCGGGAGATGTTCCGAGTGTTCAGATTGTGCTCCCTACTTTATGGGGGAGCCCTGGAGCCTTTCCTTCCTCATGGAAGGTCCTTCTCAGTTGTTCACTTCTCATTTAGCTATTTCACTACCCCTTGTCAAAAAGAGAAAAGTGAAGAAAAATCTGTTCCACTTTTCTCCAGTTTGGAGATGATTAATGGGAATTTGAGGGATTTTGTACACTCTCTGAGGCAGAGACCGCTCCATTCACCAAAACCTTTCCCTTTCTTCCTGGGCACACAGATAGACTCCATTTCCCAGCCTCCCTTGCAGTTAGGTGTAGCCACATCACAGAGGTCTTCTGGCTAGGTGAGTTGGCCACTTCCAAGCTTATTCCATAAAAACTTCTCATTTTTGATCTTCTACCTTTCTTCCCCTTAATGGAGAGGACTCTGAGGACCTAGAGGAGGGAGAATCCACAGATTGAAAAGAGCCTGGAAGCTACCTCACAAGCGATAACCATTTTGGTGTGTAATGAGTGAGAAAGAAACTTGTAGTATGTTAAACACTGAGGTTTTAACATTGCATGTTTCAACAATTAGTCTACCTTGAATAATATACTCACCAATATTGCTTCTTAAATTTTGGAGCTGAGGTTCAGAGACAGTCCATGTCACAATATAATAATTTAATTCTTTTCTTGGCTGTCATTTGTGGAAATTTAGGGCATTCAATTACTTCCCTTTATTTTGTTCTCCTGGTGATCTACTTTTTGTTTACTTGCTAGTTTTTACTAGTTTTCATTCATTTCATTAGGGATATTTTGTAAACTCATGTCATGTAGTCATTGTTACCTGGAAGTGACACAACATATTTTTTTTAATCTATTATAACCAGTTTTCTCACTCTATCTTGCAGTGTATGTAGGTAATTATAAACCTGTTTCTTTTCCAGACTGTAAGTTTCTTGGACTCAAGAATGATGACCTAGTTTTCTGGTAACTCTCATGGGTACCACAGAAGCTGGTTCATAGCAGGCACCCAATATTTTCTGACTAATATGTATACTTGTCATTGGTAGGACTGGATGACTGAGCCCAGAATTTTATCTGCAAGTTGCAGCTGAAGGTATCTATAAGTGAAGTAAGCACTCAGAAAACAGTAAACAAAAAGTATAAGCTGAAAATACATCCATCCATGACCATACAGAAGATTCAGCCAAAGAACCTCAACTATTCGTCATTTTACCTGCGATTAAAAAAAGTAAGCAGAGTCTACTGAAGTGCCAAATTCCTTGTCAGTTACACAGAAATAATCAACAAATCTGCTTTGGGAATATTAACAAAAACCCAAGTAAAAGTTTTGGAACTGTTAATATTGCTCAAACACAGGCATGTCAGTTTTGCTGCCTATTGACAAACATATTATGATACAAATTTCTCAACAAACCTCCAATGATATAATTCAGTTTTTCCTTTAAAGTGTGCAATCAACTTCACAGTGGGAAGTATATTAATGCAGTACTTTCTAGCACTTAACTCTGAAAATTCTAAAAACCAACAGACTCCTAGAGGAAAAATGAGATTTATAAATGGGACCAAATGGACAATTGCCATCTTTTGACTCTTTCTGAGCTTCCTGAGATACAGTCTGTCCAAGATTCCTATCCATGCACAGAAGTTCAAAGCCATGGCTGATGGGATCTAAAGTTTGGCTGGAATGAAAACAAGATCTTCCTTCAATCCTTTTTCCTATCTATATAATCTATCTCTCCATCATGAAATGGAAAAAAATTGTCTTTTCCTACCAGCTGATATTCCCAAATTCCCTCTTCTCTGAGCTCTAGATCCAACTGAATACATAGTATCTACACAAGGATGCCACAAAGGCATCTGAAAGTGAAGTGCATCCGACAAAACTCTTGACTGCCACCATCCCTGTCCTACCCTAAACCTACCTGAGCAGGCTTCATCATCTCAGTTTATGTCCCACTCTTAATCATGTCACCATACCGGAAACCATCTTTCATTACATTTTCTTCCTTGCTGTTTTTATCTATTCAAAAATCCTGTCATCCCTTCTTCAAAGGTATATTTCTCTACATCTTTTCTCTCACCAAACTAATGTTGGTCACCATTGCATCTCACCTGGACCCCAGCAATAGCTTCCTAATTGGTTTCCTCCTTCTACTCTTGTGTAATGCCAGTCTATCTACTATATATAGCCAATGTTATATTTTTAAAACACAAATCAAATCATTAGCCTCTCATTATGAAAGACTGAAAGGCACTAAATAATTTCACCCCTATCGTTTTCCATGCACATTCCATATCATTTTCCTTCTTTAACATTTCCTTTTAGCCATAATTGTTATCCTTTTAGTTCCTCCTACATGCCAAACTCTTTTTCATTGTCTTTGGCTTCTGCATTTGTCATTTAACCTCTCGTTAAACATTTTCCCCTACTTTGAAATGGCTACTTCCTTATTCTTCTCATCTCACTTTAAATATCACCTCCTCAGAGAAGCCTTCTCGGATCCCGCTCCTCAATCTTTTCCACATGGGACGTTGTTTTGTTCACTCTGTGTCTTGTATAATGTTTGACACTTAGTTGATGCTTAATAAATATTAAGTGAATGAATGAATGTTTGTGAGAATTTCTTTAAGTTAGAGACCTGCTGTGATTGAGATGACACTTTTATATTCTTGTTGCTTGTTAATTTATAAGTGGTGTCATCCACGTTTTATAGCAAAACAGGTAATTTTTCAAAGACAGAAGTTATTTTTGTTCCTCGAGGGAAGAAAAAAGCAGGACTAATTCTGGTACAGAAAGTGCTGGTAAGGTCAAGATTTAACAAAGGGAGAGACAGAAATAGCTAACAGGAGGGGTTGATTTATCTAATGTGGAGTGGATGTGAACTCCTCCTTTGTCCCTACTGTAAAATCTACCTTGCTCACTAATGCATTCTGAGAATATCAAGAGGTGCTAAATCTTGCATCTAGATTAGTATAGATTAAACCAGTGCTCATATAACATAGGGCAATCCATGAAGCTTGCTCTCATAGACACAGGAACCGGAAGATGAGGGAGAGGGTGACATCTTCATGACCATGTAAAATGAAAGGATTTTTTAGAACAAGATACAAAATGCACAAAGCATAAAAGAAAACTTGATACCTTTGAATACATTAAAATGAAAATTACTTTTAAAACCCACTATGAACAAAAGGAAAAGACAAGTCGCAGACTGGAAAATACATTTGCTGTGCATATAACCAATATTTTAGTACTGAGAATATATAAAGAACTCCAATATTTCTCTTTGGAGAGCAATTTGGCAATATCTAGTAAAGCTGAAGATATTCATATCCAAAAACTTAGCAATTCCATTGTAGTCTGATTCTCTGGAGAACTCTTACAGACGGAAACATGGATAAGAATATTCTTTGCAGCATTGTTTTTCATGGTGAAAAACTGGAAACAGCCTAAGAAAATGGATAAATAAATTATAGCAAAATCATACAAAAGAAAACTACACAGTAGTTTAAAACCTGCATACCAAAACTATTTATCATTCATGGATGTAAATGTATGTATGAAAAATACAAAAACATGCGTGAGAATAAAAAAATCACATTCATGATAATGGTTGTTTCTGGAAAGGAAAGCAAAGGAATAGAATCAGCAAGTCTGGGGAAAATATCATGGTCTGATAAGAGTGGAAGGGTCATCCATGGGGGCTCATTATGTTTGCTTTAAAATCACTTGTATACGTAAAATCTCTAAAAATTACATTAATAAAAAAACTTCAGAGATAAATATAAAGAGAAAAATACTGGAATAAAGTAAGATGAAATCTGGGCTAAGGTTAACACACAAAAAATAGACACTGTACATATCATCTATGTGGCAAAAAGTTGATTCTAACACTAGAACATTTATAGAAATAATCACTTAAATTGCATTCTCAGTTGTAGGAAGTCCTTGTATGCAGATCATGGTATTGCATAGATTCAGAAATTTCATCATCACAAATTTTGGGAGTTTCAGCAACTGTTGCAACCCCTTCACTTCTGGAAAGAAGAATCAAAATCAACTGCCGATTCTATCTCCTGCCGCTCAGCTACACGCAGTGTAGATCACTAGGAGAGGTTAAGTATCTTGCCTGGTGGACATATTTCTGAGTTAGCCTGACAGAGGGGGCATAAAGTGCATCTCTAAAAGCAAATGAAATTATATTGTCGTAAATAGGTAAAAGCTCTGGCCAGGGCACAACACACGCTCTGCCCAATGAATCACTCCAGGCTGCTCTCTTTGCCTAAAATAATCGGGGGCCTTTTGTGTTGGAGGAACTCATGAATCTTTCTACTCCCCAAGCAGCAAGAGCATGCCTCTGCACTGTTGGCTCTGAGAAAACTTCCTAAGATAGAGGAAGGAGGGGAAAAGAAAAAAAAAAATAGCAAGAATTTGGACTCTGAGGAGACAAAAATGGGTCATGTTTTTGTCTCATCCCACTCATCTTTGGAGAAACTAAATTCACTTTGAATCAACTAGGGATTTAACCTCCTTGTAAGGAGGCTAAGATTTTATCATAATATAAAACCTGACACAGTTACAACTGAATTTAAACCAGAGTTGCTTTTGGTCTTTGTTTTTCCCGGAAGCTATGACAGACACTAGTGCCCCAAAGAAATTAGCAACGTAAAAAGATATACTTGCTTTCTAATGAGTCAGGATGCCTTACTTCACTCCCTCATATTTTCCCAGTAGCCAATAGCCATGGCAATTGTTGGGCAATGGAGTCTCATCTGGGGGGATTTCCCCACCCTCCAGGGAGAAGTTGAGACTCCAGTGCTTTCCCTGCTCAATTCCCTATGGCCAAGTAAATGGGACCAATATTTCCAAAGAATTATTGCCCTTGTCCCAGCTTCTGGAGTTTAGAGATGGGAAACTTCCACCACAGCAAATACCATGTCTCCCTTGCCTTCCACAGAGAGTGGTGGGTTGTGATATCTCCATTTAGAAACAGGCCAAGTCCAGGTGGTGATGTAGAATATATTTTATTTTAAACCACTTCCAGCCTAGACTGTGTAATGTAATGAATGTGACACCTCTAGGGGAGGATAGTTTCCCTATTCAAGGACACTCCAGAGTGGTTAGTGACATTTATTCAGAAGACCACACACCAGAGATGGCATCTACGAGGCTTCAGCTAACTTTATTTCTGATCACAGAAGTTTGTTAATTAGAATAATGAATATTATAAATGGACTTTTGTAAGTGAAATCAATAAGCATAATGGATATTAGATATGGGCTTCCATTGGTGAAAGTTACGGTGCTCAAGATACAAGGATGGGCTAGAATACACAGATATACTCATACTCTTACATGAACAGAAAATTTTAAAAAAATCTAGCACACCTTCCACCCTTAGTAATGGCTCCCTACGTTTGATTCCTACTTGGTCCTGGGATGCTGGTTTAGAAGATTCTTGATCATTTGATTCTAAAAAGAAAAATGATTAGAAAATTTATGCCATAGAATATTGCACATTTGCCTTAAGTGAAATTTTCATATAAGGTGATTTTGGAGCAGACAAAAGGACAGAGACCCAGGATTTCATTGAGTTTATAGAACTTTGTGCTTGCTTGCTTTAGGTTTTGGATGTATGGAAGAATACTGTTTGAGACTTGTTTTCCTTATACTACATAGAGATACTGGGAAGGGAATAGCAAATATTACCTATTTCTTATACTAAAAGGAAGCTAATAGTTGTGCATAGCCAACTAGCTTTAAGTCAATTTTTAGCATAAGAATTAAGGCAGATCTAAATAATGGCTTGAAGAGGAAGCAAAATGGGAAAAGATCAGAGGATGTAACTGGGCAATAAATGACTGATGGGAAAAGAAGAGTTAGAAACAGGTAGACTTACAGGTACAAAGAGAAGCAAAAGAATAGAATTGAAGGTCCCAATCAGAAATGAAAATGATAGGAAATACTGAAAACAAATAGGTAATATTAAAATATATATTCAAAACTTGGGCATAAGATAAAATAATGACTGTATGTCCTTTCAATGTCATTAGGAATGTTGTCTAAAAGTCTTCCCCAGGATTATTTAATTTTTTAGGAGACTGTATCTTTGCTTGATTAACTATTTACCATTGATTAGGACTCATAATCTTTGAAGTTAAATGTTAAATTTAGATGTTATCTGATAGGAATGCAAATATCTGAACAGCAGAAATGGTAATGCCAAAGGTAACCATTATTATTATTTATATTTTTACCAGTTTTATTGTCCTGTAGGAAGTGAATACATTTTATATCTAAATTTAGCAATCTTATCCCAGCATTAATTCTTTCAGAGCCTATACATACTGAGTTTTTCAAATTCTCTTTGAATCATCTTTAACATCTTGCTGGTTCCCTCATTAAGGAGTTAAATACATCTTTGACATGATAGTCATGTTTTAAAATTTTTTAAAATTATACTTAGGTAGAAAGTTGGAAGAGTTGCCAAAACATTTATTAGTAGCTTACAGTTGCTTAAAGAGCTATGAGGCAGATTGTCTTATTATTATTGCTCTCCAAATACCTACATGGAAAGATATTAAATGTTTTCTTTGGGAGGAAATATTTTCATTCCCATTTAACAGAGAAGAAAACTGAGCTTGAAAATGTTAAATAAATTTGCCCTTATTAAAAGTACAGAGCTTGCACTCCAAAGGATGCCTGAGTCTTTTTCCCTAAGTTATACAACCTTTAGATTCCATGAATAGAATTAGAAAATGAAATTAAAGAGTTGCCACACAAACACACTTCCATCTTAAGCAACCCCTTTGTGCTAATGTTCTATGTTGCTCCAGGCATTTTGCAGTCCAGCGGAGACTTCCACTGCCTGAGGCTGATTTTTCTTCAGCTGTGAGGTGATCTGCATTTGTATCAAAAAAGCAAGGGTGTTTTATGGGCTCCTTCCTCCAGTTCTTTCCTAATAATTGGATGAAATAATCTTGGCTTTGGTTCTAACTAGGGCATATAGGAAACAATGCAATTATTATTGCAATTTTTGAATTGTCAGAGAATGAAAGAAAATAAATCCAAGAAGATCAAAATGTTCTAAAACCAACATTCTCCACCTTTTTGAGACCGAAGTTTAAAAAAGTTATATCTTCCACCTCATTTTTTCACTTTCTTTCTTCCTTTAAAACATGAAGATTGATTTTGATCTACGGAAAAAAGTCTAGGAAGTAAGAACTTCGACAAGACCCCCAAAGAAGAGATGTCGAGAACTGTGAAGATCAAAAAGATGTGTTGATTATCAAATCATCCCAATTCTTGTATCTTTTGGGTGCCCTGCACTGTGCTAGATACATCCACTTGAGGAATTTAGAGTCTATTGTACTTTAAAAAGACAAAGTGAACAGAGCAGATAGCTCAATAATCCAGTATTAAATGTTGTGAGACAGACCCTAAATGTAATAGAAATTGATAACACTATAGTTGTTATAGACGGGGGTAGTATAGAGAAGCAGAAACCAGGTGATCTGGTTGACACAGTTAAATTTGAATTCAGAGATCAAAGTCCATCAGGGTCTCAGTAATTTGTAAAGTTGGAGAGCAGGAAAGAAAGATTTCTAAGGGCAAGGTAGATCTGTCTGCAAGAGAGTCTGTGTTGGAAAATAATAATAATAAAGTACTATTTATTGAGTCCTACTGTTTGCCAGGTATAGTAAGAAGCAATTCACATACATATCATGCGTATTCAATTTCATCTGGTCCTGTGAGATAGATAAAATTACACCTATTTCACAGATGAGAAGACTGAATGGTGCCCAAAACCTTAACTAGCGATTATTGAGTTCAATCCCTGTATGTGTGTGCACATGGAGGGGGGCAGGGGCACATGTGTGCCAGGGGTGGAGGCAGGACAGTCACATGGTGAAGTTGCAAGGCACTGAGCAAACTTGAATGGGAAGCTGCAGAATGTGGGCTTGAAGCAACAGGCCTTAGAGAATGATTGTGGACTTTTTTTCTTCGGTATGTGGCATGATGAAATCAGGGTGCAGGATAAAAAAGCGGAGTGAGGGAAAAGAGAACCTGGATTGTAGATACATATTTCATGCCATCTCCAAAAGATGAGTTCCTTTTATTTAAAAAAATATTTTTGCCTTCATATAGTTATATATTTCTTTATAATTTTTGTTTTGTTTTAATTACAATTTTTGGTTAAATGTAAAACAATCATAAAAAATAATTTGGAAAATTGCTTTATAATTTTAAAAACATTAAAATGCTTTACCTTATTTGGTCCTAATAGTGCTTTGAGATGGGAAGGGCAGGGATGAGTTAATGACTGTACAGATGAGGGAAGTGAGGCATAGAAGGTTTCAATGCCCTTCCTTCTCTGTCTTCAGTTGCCGTGAATAATACTATTACTTGTCCCATATAGTCAAACAACCAAGAGATTTGAAAATCATCCTGATGCCTCTCTTTTCCATATGGCCAACTCCAATCAGCCACCATGTCCCAACAGTCCTACATCATGTTAATAACTCTCAAGTGCAACGCCTCCACCCCCTGCCTAGATTGTCATAATTGAAGCATTCACCACGCCATCATTTCTCACCTGGATTACTCCAACAATGTGAAATCGACCAGTCTGCCTCCAGCCTCACTAACACCAAATCTCTTTTGTAACTACCACCATTTTGTGAAAAGTTAATCTGATGATATCCCAGCCACCATGTCAAAGATTTTGTTATTCTTATGAATAAATACAAACCTCTTGGTAGAGCATACAAGATCCTTCGTGATGCAGTCCTCATGAAACCCCAGTATTATCTCTTGCCATTTACCCTCCACTCACCAAAACCCAGTGATACTTCTACCTCATGCATCATATCTTCCAGCCACACCAAATACTTCCTGCTGGTCCCAGGGATCTCACACTGTAAATCTCTACATGTATGGTTCTCTATGCCCTGAATACTCTACTTATTGTCCTAAGAGGTCACCTCCTATTCAGTCCTTCAAAATTCATTTGCTCTGTCTCCTTCCCCAGAAAGCCTTTCCAACTCTCCCTAGACTACAGTCAGATGACTTTCTACATGCACTTGGCCATATCATAGCACTTACCAATTTCACATTATGCTGTGTTTTCCTGTTTGTCAGTCTAATCACTAAACTCCAGCAGTGTCATTCCATGTCATGAGCTTGCTTTTGTTCCTCTGCATATATATGTGTGCCATGCATTCCTTTAACACTTCCTAAGATACAATTAAGACACATATACATCTTAATACATTAAGAGGGCTTTACCGGATACAGCACTCAGCCGGGCTCTAGGGAACACAAGAGATATAGGAAATGTTTCTCGTCCTTGAGGGAGATTTCTATGAACCTGAAAAAGGAGAAAAATGCAAGGAAAAATAACACATACCAGATGTAGTAGGTTGAATGATGGTCCCACAAAAGATATGTCTACGTAACCTGTGAATGCGACCTTATTTGGAAAAAGAAAGGGTCAGCCCTAAATCCAATGACAAGTGTCTTTATAAGAGGAGATGATACTAACAGAAGAGGAGAAAGTGATGTGAAGATAGAGGCAGAGATCAGAGGGATGAGTCTACGAGCCAAACAACGCCAAGGATGGTCAGCAGCCACTGGAAGGTAGGAGGGAGAGACATGGAAGAGATTCTCCCTTAGATCTTCTAGAAGGAACCAACTCCACTGACACCTTGATTTTGGACTTCTGGCCTCCAGAACTGAGAGGGAATAAATTTCTGTTGTTTGGAGCTACCCAGTTTGTGGTAATTTGTTAGCAGCACTAAGAAATTAATACACCAGATAATAACAATAATAAGAAAACAAGCATCACTTATTTTCAACGTGCTTTTGCAGAGGTTAACTCATTTCCAGCAATTTAAGATGTGATCTTTTGCTTCTTCCTTGCACGCTCTTTTTCCAGTGATCAGACCCTAATGTAGTGATGTGCATGTGGAGATGCAGTAGGTGTTGAGTAAATGCTGACTGACAGATAACTATATTTTGTGTGATAAGAGAGAGAGACTACCACAGGCAGAGCAAAAGCGAAAACAAGTACAGAAATGTGTGCCTTCCTACTTCTAAGAGGGAAAAAAATATCTGTCAGAAACAGGAAAGAACTGTCAAAAGTACATGATATTGAGTACATAAATCGTGAAACACAAGTCACAGTACAAGTTGTTCTGTGACAGTGTAAATGCATACATTTTTCATCAAGTTAGAATACAAGTATCTACCACCTCCTCCGAACTACATGTGCTCCTCCCAACATTTTAATCATGCCCTACAGTGATCTCCAACTTAAGAGAGAGAAGTTGGTAACTAATATATTCAGAGCTATTTAGGATTTTAACACTGGAGAAAAGATTTTCCTTGCCAAAAAGAAAATGGGCAAATGAAGCAAAAAATATATGATAGACACTATTGGCTGGAACTGACAAGGTTAGATGAAAAAAATGGAGCCAGACTTTTCTCGTTTTATGATTTGAAACTCAATAGCTTGCTCCTTAGTTGATGCCAAGTGTTGCACTTCCTACTGAGGGACAAAGTCTCTGAGCTCGTGGAACTTACACTCTGGTGCAGCTCTTACAAAGCTACAAAGCATTATGTAAATCTGTAATAGAAATAGCAATGGAATCATCATGTCAATAGTTAATCATTATTGAGTGCTCATTATGTAATAGGCACTTTCTAAGCTCTTTCCAATTAATTTTTTCAGTCCAATGATCTATTATTATCTCCATTTTACAGAGGAGGAAACTGGGGCACAGAGAAAGGAAGTAAATTGCCTACTGATTGAACAATTAGGAAGTGGTGGAGACAGGATTGAAACCCAGCCTAGTTCCAGAGCTCTTGGTTTTAATTATTATATTATCTTGCATGTAGATGTTATAAGAACAGCTTACAACAATAAAAATAAATCTTATGGAATGAATTAATCAGTCTTTAGTCCACATCACAAAGCACAAATTAAATAACAACCTCAGTCTCACACTTACCGGGTGAATAAATGTAGAAAATAATAATACTTACTTTGTAGGGTTCATGTGAGGATTCAAGAATAGGACATTGTGAATGTGCCTAGCATAGTGCCCAGAACATAAAAGGAATTTAATAAATATTGAGTTTTTTAAAAGTTATACACAGACTGTTCTATGACCCCTTTCCCTATCTTTTAAGCATTAGCTTAAAATTGGGCTGAATATGCATAAAAATCACCTTGAAACCTCCAAAGTATATAATAAATCCACAAGTAATTGCCTATGACAGAAAAAAAATGCTATATTTTCACTAAATTGTTTTATTTTAATCCTAAGCACACAGGAAGATGACATTTCAGGGCCCAGCTTATATTTAGGAGGACCCATGAGATCTTTTCTGACCAATGGAACCTAAAAGAATATGACATATACCACTTCTAGATCTGGCCTCTAAAACTCACATTCTGGATCTAATTCATCAGCTTCTGTCAGACCAATCCTCCTACCCAGAACTAGAAAAAAATAGATGGAATGGAAAAACAAGGCAAAACAAAACACAAACTAAAAACATCTCTTTGAAGCCATCAGAGATGTTTGAAGGCATGGCAAAGTTATCGGAGCAGATGGAACTTGAAAGACTATGATGTTCCTGACCAGAAACAAAAAAATCACTGAAGTGACCATGGCTTTCTATGCCACTTTTACCAATCTAATCATCTATCAATGTGTATGACAAATTGGCCAAATCTGGAGAAACAGAGCAGAAAGCAGGTGCTAGGAAACTGAGAACCTAAGCAGATCTATTGGCATTGCATCACATTGGGGGTGTAAAGTCAGAAGTTTAGGGCCCGTCTAGGTGCAAAGTCTCTGCAGGATTACACCCCATAGTCAGAACAAAGCAGATCTTACAAGGACTAAAATGCAGACTCAAATCAGCTCTAATCCTTTAACCAGAAACTAAACAAAATCATTGCTGGAGAAAGAAAACAGCATCCATAGACTCTAATATTTATTAAACACGATGTCTGGCATTCATTTCAGAATTACCAGGCATATAAAGAGAGCCTAACAGACCTGGGGGAAGGGAAATACCCAACTGTAGCTCACTCGAGCCATCCTGTCCCACCTAAGTGGGAAGGAAAAAACTGAGAAACACTCCTGAAGTTCACAGTCCAGAGGCATAGGCTCACTAAAAGACATCACCAAAGGCCAATTTACAGCAGTTCCTTTTACTCACTACCTCATGTCCAGCTATCGAGAAAAAAATTACAAGGCATTCCAAAAGGCAAAAAATACAGTTTGAAGAGATAGAGCAAGCATCAGAACCAGACATGGCAGAGATACTGAAATTATCAGACCAAGAATTTAAAACAACTATAATTAATATTCTAAGGGCTCTAATGGATAAAGTAAACAGCATGCAAGAACAGATGGGCAATGTAAGCAGAGAGACAAAAATCCCGAGAAAGAACCAAAAAGAAATGTAGAGATTAAAAAACACTAAGAGAAATGAAGAATGCCTTTGATGGGCTTATTAGTAGACTGGATATGGCTGAGGAGAGAGTTACTGAGCTAGAGGATATATCAAAAGAAACCTCAACAACTGAAAAGCAAAGAGAACAGACTGAAAAAAAACCCCAGAATATCCAGGGACTGTGAGCAACTACAAAAGGTGCAACATACACATAATGGGAATACCAGAAAGAGAAGGGGAAAGGAACAGAAGAACTATTTGAAACAATAATGACTGAGAATTTCCCCTATCAAAAAATCTACACCTACAGAATATCAAGGATGAAGAAAAAATCTTGAAAGAAGCAAGAGGGAAAAAACAACCTATGGAGGAACAGAGATAAGAATTGCATCCAATTTCTCCTCATAAAACATGTAAGTAAGAAGAGAATGGAATGAAATACTTCAAGTGTTCAGAGAAAAAAGAAATTGAAATAAGACATTTCAAAATGGACAAAAAACGAAGTTCATCATTACATGAGTTTTTATGTTGTGTTTTACTGTGAAAATTCATCAAACTATATACAGAACATAATAAAATTTTATTTTAAAAAAAGATCTCCACAGAGAAAGACAAACGCCGTATGATTTCACTCATGTGTGGAAGATAAACAAACACAAAGATAAGGAGAACAGATTGGTGGCTTCCAGAGGGGAAGAGGGTGGGGGGAGGGTGAAAGGGCTAAAGGGGCACCTATGTACGGTGACAGATAAAAACTAGACTATTGGTGGTGAACACAATGCAGTCTATACAGAAGCTGAAATATAATAATGTACACCTGAAATTTACACAATATTGTAAGCCAATATGACCTCAATAAAATAATTTAAAAAAAAAACAGGTCTACAGAAAGGTGAGAAGGAGTGGAGATGATAAATAGTGAAGCTTCAACAACCACATCGACCCTCTCCCACAGTAAACTGACCACCTGCCACAGGCTCTAGTTATAGATGGGAAAACTAACTTCAAATCATGTTCACAATTTTGCTAATTAAAAAAGACTGGACATTTTGACTACTGGACTTTCAATTACCTAAATGTAACCAGAAAGTACATGAGGTTCCCGAGCCTTCATCCAGGGCCAGTGACTTAAGAACAGGGCAATAAAAAGTGTTGTGTGCGTAATTATTTTTTTAAACCCTCTGAGATAGTCTACTTGTTCTTTCCTTGTCTCTGTACTGAAGGCAGAGGGTGCAGTGGAGGACTTGAGAAAAGAGCTGCCCAATCAAGAAAATCTACTTTGGACTTTGTGTGAGTGAGACATAAACCTTTACTGAGTAGAATTACAGTATTTAGGACTGTTTGTTACCGCCTTTAGCCTCACTATTTTATGCAAACCTCTCTGCTGACAACTAAAATTTCTCAAGCATTTATCACTAGCCAGGTACAGTGTTAACTTCTTTACATATATTATTTCACTTAATTTCTACAACCACCTTTTCAAATGAGTATGGGCATCATCATTCTACGCACAAAGCTAAATGAGGCCCAGACCCACATTTAGAAAGCAGCGGTCCATTCCAGAACCCACTCCATTCTAGATTCAAATGCAGGTAGCTCATGCACCAGAGCCTGTGAATTCCACTAGGCCAGCATATCTCATACAGAGCTATCTGATTACTGGTTTCTCAAGGAACTGTGTGACTTAGGCAGCTACTTTAACTCTCCAAGCCTCTGTTTCCTCATCTGTAATTCTCAAGCAAAAATAGTAAAACTAGGATTGTTCTAAGGATCACACATAAAGTGTCCCACATAGTCTTGGACACATGAGAGTTAATACTGCTTAGCTACTGTTTTTATGGATGTGGGTGTGATTATTGAGTAAATAGATGATCCGAGTAAAATAAAAAAAAGAGAGGGAGGTCCATGATAAATAAATGTGGCAAATCCGGGGGTGACAACATTAAACAGGTTTCTTATATGCAGGACTGTGACATTCTAAATGGGAAGAGTAGTGTATTCAGTGTTTCCAGCACTTATCTGTTAATAGAATACTTTTTTCCAGAGCAAATCTATTAATATCATTAATTCATTTATCAGATGTTTATTGAGGGCCTTTTACACGTCAGGCACTGACACAATTATGAACATGGTTTGTAGAGTTCCTCTCTGCTGAAGCTAGTAGATGGCAGGGAAAGACACAAAAATAAGTGAAAAGCAAACAAAAAATTTATAAGCCATGAAAGGTTCTATGGGGTGGAACTTGGGTGTACCCTTGAATACTGGGAAACTATAGAAGGAAGGAAGGTATTTCAGGTGAGGGACACAGCACAGGGGAAAGGAAACTAACTCATGAAAATTAGAACCAATCTCAAGCTAACAGCTTTACTCCTGTTTGTTTGTTGTTTTCAAAGACTAATGTTTAATCCCAACAGAAGCTATGTCTGTTTAGGCCAGTTATGTCATTTGTCCAATTACCCTATTGTCATTCTGACAATCAAGCCCTAGAATGGTACAAATAGAGAAGAAATTAGAGACTTTAGTACAAACATTAATTATGCAAATGAGGAAACTGAGGCCCAGAGAGGTTAAATGACTGATGTCCCAATCTCTGGTTGCCTGGACTGTGCAGTGCCCATGACATCATTCTCAGTCCCCATATTTCATCATTTCCTGAACCAAAGAAAAAGCAAATAAATATTTATCAAGCTTGGTACAATGTTAGGTGCTAGGGGGGATTGAAGTGAAAAAAGTGAATAATAATATAATCCCCACCCCTAGGGTGCTTAGAGTCTGGGTGGGTGACTGGGTAGAAACACAGGAAAATAACACAATCAAGTTTAAATAGGATCTCAGGAGGGCATAGAAAGAACAGATAGCACTTCACAGTGTCCAATGAATCTAAAAGCAATAGTTATTTTAAGAGTCTAGAGAAGGGTTTGGGGTACCTGAGGAGGTCTTTTGTAAGAAATCCAACCTGAGTTACGTGTAGAAAGTCTGGAAGGATTTGAAAGGCAGAATGAAGAAGAAGGTTTCCAAACGAAGGTGATAAAGAAGGTACGGCGGGAAGTTCAAGGTGTGTTGTATTTTGAGGAGTAACTATGTATGGGTACAGCAAAATAGGGAATGGTCAACCCCAGTCAAGTCAAACTGACCAACTCAGAGGGTCATTTGCCCTGAAACCACCCTAGAGCTCACGAGAGGATCATCAAGAGGAATATTCAGGTCCCTTGCACCTGGTTTGGCCTTAACATTCATTCATCTATTCATCTGATATTTAATGAAAGCCTATTCTATGCCAGGCAGCGTTCCAGGCTCTGGGGATACACAAATCAACAAAACATCGTCAAAGAAAAGAAATATCCTCTGTGGGCTTATATTCTTCAGTGCCTCTCAAACCTGGCTGCACATTACAATCTCCTGAGAAGCTTTTTAAAAAGACCTGAAGAACCTTAAATACATACTAATCCGTGAAAGGAACCAGTTTGAAAGGCTATACACTGTAAAATTCCAACTATGTGGCATCTAGGAAAAGGCAAAACTACAGAGACGATAATGTCAGTGGTTGCCAGGGGTTCAGGGTGGGTTGAGGGGAAGGATGAATAGGTGCAGCATGGGGGATTTTTAGAGAGGTGAAACTATTGTGTGTGATACTGTTATAGTAGGTACATAACATTGCATTTGTCAAAACCACAGAACAGTACAACACGAAGAGTGAACCCTAATATAAACTATGACCCTTAGTTAATAATGTATCAATATTGGCTCACCAGTTGTAACTCAGGTACCACACTAATCTAAGATGCTGATAATAGAGGATACTGTGCAGGAGGAGAAGGGATATGTGGGAACTGTCTGTGTTTTTACAATTTTTATGTTAACCTAAAATTATTCAAAAAATAAACTCTATTAATACTAATAATTTTTTAAATTATAAATCTTATTTAAAAAAACAAACAAACAAGACCTGCACTTGGGCCCCACCTGGAAATTCTGATTAAATAGAATGATGGGTCTCAGGTATTCGTTTAAAGTGCTCCTCATGCTTTTAAGCCTACAATACCAAGTGCTGACAAAGATTTAGGATAGCTGGAACTCTCACACATTGCTGGTGAGAGTGCAGAATGGTACAGCCACTTTGGAAAACAGTTTGACAGTTTCTTATAAAGTTAACCACATCCTTACCATATGACCCAGCAATCCTAAACATTAGTGGATTTACTAATCGAATAGTAAATCCCACTAGTAAAATCCCAAGGTATTTATCCAAGGGAAATGAAAACATACTCAAAAAAATCTATACACAGATATCTATAGCAGCTTTATTAATAATTGTTGAAAACTGGAAACAATCTAGAAGTCTTTCAACCGGTGAATGGATAAACAAACTAGGTACATCCACACAGTGGAATACTACTCACCAATAAAAAGGAATGAACCACTGATACACACAACAACATGGATGAATCTTAAATGCATTTTGCTAAGTGAAAGAAGCTCTGTTCTAGTGAAGTAAGATAGTCAAGAAGCAAATAAGCAAAACATGCAGTAAATCACATAGTGACAAGTGCTATAAAAATAACAAAGCAGAGAAGGGAGATAGGAAGTGCTAAGTATGGACTTGCAAATTCAAATAGGGTGCTCAAGAGAGGCCTCTCTGAGAAGGCAACATTTGAGCAAAGTCCTGAAGAGCTTGAGGGAATGAGAACTTGTAATATGGGGAAGAGTTTGGATTTTATAAGCACATAAGAAACGCATCAGAGGGTTTTATGCCGAAAGGTCATGAATGAATTTCTATCTTAACTGACCATTCTGGCTGCTAGTTGGAAACTAGATCCTTGTGGTTTATGAGAAGAGTGAGGAGAACACTTATCATTAAGGCGGAAGATGATACCTGAGGGAAAAATTCACATTGCACAACTTCCCTCCACAGAGACATACACAAAGTTTTAAAAGGGGACATTATCTCTCTAAATGTAACAGAGAGAGAACACCTCCAAAAGGCATTATGTAGCCTTGTGCAAACTGCTAATGAAGCCAGAAATGCAAAGAGTGAAAGGAGAAAAAAGCTCGCTTTCAATGTTACTGAGACAAATGTTTAATGTCTCCAATGAAGACAGGCAATGGAAAATGAACAAAGCTCAGTCTGATTAGCACTAATCTGTCTTCTGCAAGTGTGTGTTGATGAGAAGACTACAGGACACAATTGATGGGGAAAGAGGAAGGACAATAAGGAAAAGTTCAGCTAAATGGCCTTAAAAGACCCCCATCTGTCCAGAATGCTCCTCTGTAAGCAGAGTTCTACTCAAACCAGCTCTTCAAAACTCTGAAACCTGGGGGTGCCAGCTAATTGGATTCTGTAACCAGTACTTCCAAGTCAGGACTACGGAACCTGAAAAATCAGGTCCCTGCCCAGGTCGAACAAAGAATAATAGGCACAAAGAGCCAATATTCTTTTTATTGTTCTTTTTATTATTCTTTTCATTGTTCCTATCGTAGTTCAAGTTTTCTGAGACGCCAACATTGAGCAGTGATTCAAGTACAAGCAATTATCTGGGAGATGCAAGAAGTGTTACTAAGAAAGTTAGAAGTGACACAGGGAAGAGAAGGCAGCCCATTGATCCAGCTTCCCTTGTAGATAAACAAGGCTTAATCCTGAGTGGAAACTCTGGGAAACTGTGTAAAATAATATGTAAAAGTTATACCACCCAAGGAACTAGGGAGCTGGGGTATTTATACACCAACCCCTATCAGTCATTAGTTGAGGGCTACTGAGGAGCAGGGAATAAATTATTTTCCAAGCACTGCCAGCCTCCTTAAGTGGAGGCTTTGGAAAAGTCTTCAAGCAAAGGGATGCAAATACTAGCACTTGGATGTCAGAGGGAACTTTCTAAAATCATAAGGCCCAAGGGATAGAGCAGAGCACAGGCAGATTCTGTTACACTATATGCTTTCCCTCTGTGCCAAGAGCAAGACATTTCTTTACTTCTGGCCAACATTTCCTCTGCACAGGAAATGATTTCAACAAATTGCAAAAAGGAGGAACTCTTCCCTCCATCCATTTCTCTCAAAACACTCCTCATTGATTTATCCATTACATTATTATTATAAATTAATAAAGTAAGGCACACGTTAATTTACTTTATAGGTTTCTCAGCCACTGATTTCCTATTATCCCTTTCTATTACTCAACTCACTGACTCCTGCAGATAAATTGTCTGCAACGCAAATGCATCCCAGACTCTTGGATTTTATTAAGTATATAAAAGGTGTGTGATTTGTATTAACAACTCAACTCATCACCCCGTATTCAAAACTTAGCCAATTAAGCTCAAGTGCATATTAAAATAGGAAAGAGATTCCCAATTTCTAGTTAATATTCTTATTGCCTAATGAATTGCTCATTCTTTCTAATTCTAGTGCCATTTGCTTAATTTTCTTTTAATTTCTAGAATGTAAGAAAAACATGTCTAATTTTCTAGATGTGTGAAGACATATTGTCTTAATATTGCTTGTGAAAACTTTTTAAGAGCATTGAGAAAAAGTGCCGTAATGAGTGATAAGTAACATACACATCATCTGACACAGCCAGGTACACAGTAGGCAGTCAATAAATGCTTGTCGAATGGCTGAATCAGCCTGCAGTATATGACCAATGCTCATGCACAAATCAGAGGACTAGTTCAGTTATTACTATAACAGCTTGTTTATTTATCTGTCAGCTATTGTCCTCATAGGTTTTTGGTGAGCTTGGTCAAGTGAAAATATATGCTTGTATATACCATTTCTTATGGCTAATAGGCAGTTCTTTATTTTTATTGCCCTTTGATGCATTAATAAATTTCAGTAAGAATAGAAGCCATTATTTCACCCATTTATTCATTCAAGATGTATATTAAATGCTAACTATGGGCCAGTACTCACGAAAAATTTTATAATGCAGATAAGGTTAAAACGATGCCCAGCTCTCTAGAACATCATCTGTGGTGAATAGTTTATAGTGCAACCAGAGGGCAGCCCACAGAACAAGGAAACTGACTCCAGAGGGAGTCAGGAAAGTTTCTTCCAACATGGAATATTTGAGATGGATCTTCTTCTGGCTGAGGAGGCTTCCCAATGGTGAAAAAGTAGAAAGAAAAAGGCATTCTGTGTGAAAAGAACAACATGTGCAAAGTTGTAGCTTTTTTCTTTTTTTTTAACGAAACTTTGTTTGTAGTGTCACTGTATTAATCAGAGTTCTGCAGAAAGAAAAGAAGCAAGAGGTTCCTTAGAGAGTGAGAGAGAGAAGGATTTATTTTAAGGAACTGACTCATATGATTGTAGGGACTGGCAAGTCAGAAATTTGTAGGGCAGGTCGGCAGCCTGGAAATTCACATAAGAGTTGATGTTGCATCCTTAAGTCCAAATTTCAGGCCAACAGGCTGGAAACTCTGTCTGGATTTCTATGTTGAGATAGAATTCCTTCTTCTGGAAACCTTAGTCTTCGCTCTCAAGGCTCCAACTGATTGGATGAAGCCCACCCACATTATGGAGGATAATTGGTTTTACTTGAAGTCTTTTGATTTAAATGTTAATCACAGCAATATCTATACCAGTGTTTGACCAAACAACTGAGAACCATAGTCTAGCCAAGCTAACATTATAAAAGACCATCACAGGCATGGAAGCAGTAGTTCTTAAAGTATAGTTTCCGGCCATAAAATCAGCATCACCTGGGAACTTGTTAGAAATGCAAATTCTTGGGCCTTCCCCAGACCAACCACCTGAATCAGAAACTCTGGGGCTGGGGCCCAGCAATGTTATTTTAACAAGCCCTTCAAGTGTTTCTGATGCACACCAGAGTCTGAGAACCACTGGACTAGGATATCTGGTTCAATGTTTAGGTCATAAAGAGAAGTGTTAACACAGGAGCAGGTTATTAATTGCCTTATTTTTATGGGCTTTAGTTACTTGATAGATTCCACATTTAAATGGCATATCTGATAGTCCCAGCAATATCAAGTTGTATTCTAATTTTGAAGAAACAACAAAAGAGAGTACTATTGATTGTTTATAAATCTTTACTCAGGGATACTAAATAACATCCACTGAACCCTTCCTCCATCACTATCTCTAGCTCTTTAGCTGTAAGACTCCACTAAGCTGGCTTCAATTTCCTTGATGAGGGTCAACACGACTCACATCAAAATTTGCCTCAAGACTTCAGTAGTCCTTCTACTGGTATTGATCATACAACAGGAACTCTTTCTAAGCTGTCTTATAGCAGTCCAGAGACAATATATGAAGAACTAATGGGAATGGTTACTGTTTGAACTCCTTTTAATGATTTAAGCACCCTATTCGGTCATTGGCTCCCAAGCTTTTTCTATCAGTTATCTATTGCCACAATAATGCTGCATAACAAACAACCACAAAATCTGAATGAGATGCAACAATATGTGTTTACTGCTCATACATCATAGGTAGTTGGCTCTGCTGATCTAAGCTGGACTCAGACACATGTCTAAGGATTGGCTGGCTGTGGCTGATCTAGGATGTCCTCAGCAGGATGACTAGAGCAACTAGACTTGGCTCCATCTCTCTCATTCTCTAGCATCTTCACCTGGGCACGTTCTTATGATAATGGCGGAGTGCAAGAAGAGGGCAAGCAGAAACGAAAAATTGCTTATTCAAGCCTCTGCTTGCATCGTGTCTACTAAAATCTCATTAGCTGAAGCAAATCATGCGGCCGAGCCCAGACTTGGGGGGGTGGGGACACTGCAATTTTAATGGCAATGGGCTTGATTCATCCAGAGAGGTAAAGAATTGAGGCCACATTTAATATCTACCTCTCTCTCTGATTGGAAAACTCTTCCCTATCCTCTTCCCCTTTACTTGGCTACCTCTTGCTCACATTTTGGATGTACCTTGGGTGTCACTTTCCTGGGAAACCTCTGTTGACTCCTCAAGGCTGGATTCCATGCCCCTCCTGTGAGCTTTTCTGTAGCTCCCTATAATTCCCAGTATTGTGGCCCTTATGGTCTGGATATGAATTAGCAAATCCAAGAATGCTAACCTAGAGGAATATTGATAATATATATTTGAAAACGTTTGTGGTATCTGATTAAATGATTGGAGAACTACATTAAAGATTTATTGGGGTTTTGTTTTGTGTTTTTAATGGGAAAGAGTCACCCTGAGCTAACATCTGTTGCCAATCTTCCTCTCTTTTTTTTTCTCCCCAAAGCCCCAGTACATAGTTGTATATTCTAGTTGTAAATCCTTCTAGTTCTTCTATGTGAGCTGCCACGACAGCATGGCTACTGACAGGCAAGTGGTGTGGTTCCACGCCCAGGAACTGAACCTGGGTGGCCAAAATGGAGCATGCCAAACTTTAACCACTAGACCATCAGGGCTGGCTCAATTTATTGTTTTTGGGGGGATTTTAACTTCTAGAATAAGTGGCACAAAATTCTGTTTATTATAAAGACTGATTTTCCTCATCAATACCTGCACATGCAACTATGCTTTTCCATATGCTGTCCCTTCCACCTGTAACCTTTCCTTCTGTGCCAAACTAAATCCTCCTCATCTTTCAAGTTTCCACCAGACTTAGGTCGTAGCTACCCCTGATGGTCCCATAGCATTCCACTTACCTTTATTATAGCAGTAATGATTCTGTTTTAGAATTGATGTTAGGAAGGCAACAGATTATTTACACTTGCTAATGAGAAGAAGCTTGTGGTTTACTGCCAGATTGTGCCCTCAATAGTGCAGAGATGGAATGGAAACTTACACCCAGTGTGCCCATTGTGGACTGGTGCCCAGGCACCTGTGTGAGCACCAGGCGGCAGCTTCACTCTCTAATCTCCACCATTTGATTCCAATGAGCTTAACTAACTAGCCTTCTGCTCAGGCTGACTCCCAGTTTCCTTTCAGTCACTAGAGCTCCCTTGAAAGCCCTAATTTGGGCCCTGAACTTTTCACTTAGGTATTGTCATCTTTCTATCCCCAAGTGACCAGTCTCTGCTTTCAATGTAGTTTCCTGACCTACAGTTCAAATACTACAACCTATTTAATTCAAACAAGCAACACCAGGAACCCTACTACAACATACATTCAAAAGTTCAGTTTTGTGCACAGAAGCCCCTTCAACCTCACCTCCAAAGGCCACTTCTCTTTTCCATATTTCCTGCCTCTACTTATTCCCACTGAGATTCCAGCATCCTGTTCAGTTGACAACAAGCTTTTAGAATTGCTCTTATCTCATTTCTCCTTGGTCTTTCTCTATTTTTCCCCCTCTTCTATAAAATATTCATTTCCCATAAGGTTTTAGTTCCCCCGAATTTGTGTTTTCCATCTCCATTTTCTTTTAGAAAGTTCCAGCAGCTGAAGAACCATGCCCTCCCTGTTTATCCACCAGTCTGAAGTGGGAAACTAGACGATGGGGTCTTATGATAATAAAAAAAAGACAGACTCAGCAAGTACACATCATTAGCAGGAAGCAAGTTGGTCCCAGGAGTGGTGATTAGGCATTTAAAGAAATAATAAGGATGGAAAGCCTGAAAACCTCACAGCAAAAAGCATTTAAAATAATCACAGAGTGGCCCATTTTGTGAAGTCAATGATTTGCAAGCAGTTTGATTCATACATGAAAGGGCCTTTTAAAAAAATTAACAGTCCAACGTGTTATGCAGCTCCCTAGTCAGTCTTCCAAAGGGGCAATGGAGGCCCATTCAAGAAAAAGTTTCTACCATGGATACTGGTGGTCCTCAGGGCTCTGTCCTCACTTTACATTCTCTTCCTGCGAGATGTCATCCACTTTCACAGATTGCATTTCCACTTTAAACTACCGACTCCTACATCCATAGCTTTAGACCAAACTATCCCTCTGAGTTCCAGACCCAGGTAGGCAATAGCCTACCATATATTTCCACTTGGATATCTTGGAGGCACTTTGTGCTGTTTAGTTTTCATTTGTCCCTCCAAACACTCTCCACCTCTCTTCACTGTGCTCTGGGCCTCCAGGAGACTCTCTCTCTGAACTTCATCAACTATTTGCCTGGACTTCTGAATTCTAGGTGAGTTCACTTAGCCACTGGCAGGGGCTCAGAGGAGGAAAGGAGAGAGGCTGAGATCTCTATTTCCCCAGTTTCCTCCCAGCCAGGTTATGCTTTGACAAGTCCACAATACTCCACCCAAGTCCACAAGGCTTGTTGGTGGCACTTTGCTCTTGGTAAAGTAAGTTCTGAAAACCACCCCTTCTCTGTGACCTTCAGACCTATAGAGAGTGGTAATGGCTTTCCATGATTGCTGATGTCAGAGTGCCTCACTAGTCACCACTGATTTCCCTCTACCTTACTCATAACTTTGTAAAAAGACTCTTAAATTGTCTTCAATTATGCCTTCTGAGTAAGCATCTGTATTCAAATTCACTGTGTCCAAACCGGACATTTATCATCCCTCATCTCTCCATTCCCAGCACCCCTCTCCTGACCCATTCTCCACAGTGAGTGGCTCCACCATCTATCCTCTAGAACCATCCAGAGCCTGGACATCATGGATAACTCCTCTCCATCTCACTCACTATAATTTATCCATCATCAAATCCTGGGCGTTTTAAGACTCTCTCACATCCTTCCACTTCTCTTCAATCCCAGTCCAGGCCAACATCATCTCCTGTCAAGTTTACTGTGGCAGTCTCCCAAATGATCTCCATATCTTTGATCGACTGACTCCAATCCATTCTACACAAAGCAGGCAGCAACATCTTTCATAAATGCAAATCTGATTAAGTCACTCACCTGCTTGAAACACTTCAGGGCTCCCCATTGGCTTTAAGATCAAGTCTAAGCTTTTAAATATGACTTGAGAACTTCATTATCTGACTGCCAATTACGTCTGTACCCCTTCTTTCATTATTTGCTTTGCCCTCCCTTTTTCTTCTTGAGACTTTATTCCATTCCCAATCTCACCACGGTCTCTTACCTATAGACTCTCACACTTAATGATTCTCTGACCAGAACATTCTTTCCTCCTCTGCTAATCCCTTTTTATCTAGCTAACAACTGCTAATGCCTAGATTATGTGCTCAGTGAGAACAGGGACTGTGTCTAGTGTGCACACCACGGTATCCCCAGCACCTCGTACAATGCCTAGAACCTACCCCACCTGTGCTGTCCAGGATGCACACCACTTGCCATAAGTGGCTACTGAGCACTTGAAATGTGTAAGTATAAAATACATATTTGCTTTTGAAAGAGTTAGCACAATAAAATGCAAACTGTCTCAATATTTTTACATTGATTACATGTAAAATGATATTTGGGATATATTAGATTAACTAAAATATAATAAGTAATTTTGTTGAATGAGTAAAGGTGAATAACTGAATAAGAGAAGTCTCCAGTTTCAAACTTAGCTTTTCTTCCTTTGGGAACTTTCTCCAAATCCTCTAAATCTGGGGTTGGTGCCCCTTTTACATGCTCCCAAAGCACTCTGTAATTCCCCCATTATGACAATTGTCCCATTGTGTCATAATAATGGCATTTTTACATTTATGAGGGCAAATGCTGCACCTATCTTGTTCAACTTTGGATCACCAGTGCCCGGCATGATACATAGTGTATAGTAAATGCTCAACAAATGTCTGATGAGTGAGTGAACGAAGAGCCTATTGGTGATGCAATAAAAAAAGAGAGACATCAAAAAAATAATGAGATGATGATGACAATGATGATGACATCTGCTATGACTGTATGCCTACTCAGTGACAGTGCTTCACATCTCTTCATGACAAGCCCTAGAGGGAGCCTGAGGGCCTATTGACATGACACCAGAGGCATGTGAGCTACTGATTCTTATTCTACTTTGGCAGCTCTAGTTCAGGAAAGTGTCTGAAATAGGCCTGGAGAAGCTGAGGCCCACAAATGAGGGCTGAGATCATGCTCGGGGACACCATCGTGATCCCTCTTTGGTGGCCATAGTAAACACTATGACTCTGAATCAACAGGTGCACCTGGGTCAGGGTAAGTAGTGCCTGGCACTGGTCCTGATTAGCATAAGTATAGAACTGCTGTAGCCTTAGTTACATTAGCTGGTCATGGAGGCAGGCAGCAGGATATGCCCTTTCTCACTCAACGTTCTTCTCAACTGCAAGCCCACTGCTGAGGCCATGTTAGGAGTAAGTCAGAAACATATGGCTCCATGTGGAATTGGAAAATGTTGATCTCTTTTCCCTGTTTCCTGAATGTGCAGGCTTCCTTCTGTATCCTTTAAACAAAAAACCCCTCTTTGTTTATCCTGGATCTCATTGTGTCTGATCTCTCCATCCATATTAACCTACAGTTGACATTCGTCAGTATGATGGTCATGTAGAATACAGCTCTAATCCTCACAAGAATTAGGCTAGATGTTATCTTTATTTGGCTGAAAGGGGAAGTAAGCTGAAAATACATACGCAAATGTTTCAGGGTCACATTGTAAGAAAGTGACATAATCAGAATCTGACACTGTGAGAGTCTAATGCCCATTTTCTTTCTATTTCTGCCCCTCTGTGGTATATGATTCAAGGAGAGGTCAGTGTTCAGTGGTTATTCTTGTCCCTACAAAGACTTTGTGAAGCAGCTGGCAAAGGAGAAGCCCATGACTTCCTTTCTTACATATAGCAAACCTTTCATAACCAGCAGAATCAAAGGTTAACAAAGGTGGATCACAGTGGCAAGATTTCATGACTTCAAATGGAGGCCTAAACTCTCCACGTGTTCTGAGCAAATTCATCATGGCCAGCCAATGTTCCTCAGCTTTGCCTTGGCTGTGGCTTTCACCAATGAATCTGAATTGCATATTCAACCCTTTGAAAATTCCTGCTACATTAACTTACCAGGTGGCTTGTCCCAATATCACTTTACCTTTGGGGCTAGGTTTGGTACTTTGGTCATGCCCTCCTTATATTGGAACCTCAGTCCAAACCTACTTCTAGCTGGTAGTGTCTGTTTTATTTCCAAATCACCAAGTTCTGAAACTGGTCTGAGGTACTTAAGGATGGAAGCACCTTGGTCACAAAAGTCCTGGGAAGAGAGTAGCAGTGTTAAGCCCTTCTTGAAGCTGATAGTAGAGAGGAAGGGACACCAGCATGCCCCTGAGCCTGGCTATGAAACTGGAGGCATCCTTCATGACTTAGAAGACCCAAGCTCACCTCTGCTCAATCGTGGTGCGGTTTGTGTTTTGCAGAAAGTTGGTATAACTACCCCGCTCTCATTACTCCAATCATTACTATCCCATAGTCTCCTCGTCTATAAAGGGGGAAAAAAGCATAAAAATGTCCATTTTGTGGTGTTGACAGGGGATAAAGGAAATTCTGGGTATGGAATTCATGGTACATCACCTAGCACAGGGCAAGATCTTAACACACACTAGCTAGATCTTAAGTAAAGACTTATGCGGTTCAAGGCATCTCTTGAAATCCATTCTGCTAGGAACTTCTGAGAGGAGCCAAACCTAGAACAGGCATAATCAAAATAATAAGAGGGAAAATCAAAACAGAAAGGAAGGGAAGAAATCCTAATTATGCTTTGCCATGAAAAATTCTTGAAGATAGATGGACCATTCTATGTAAATCACATGCAAATATTCTTCATAATATGGACCAAGCTAGTCCCAGTTTGAGGTCATAAGAGACTGGGATTTATAACCTTTTATTCTGGCCTAGGGTTTGAATTAAGTGAATGAGAGGCAGTAATATAATTTTGAAAACATTCACAAAGGAGAAATCAGTGAGGGCGATGATGGAGGAAATATCAGTGCGAGACTGGAGAAGGTACAGGTGTGCTCTACATGGGAAGCAGGGCAACATGGTGAACCTAGTTTATGTTAAGGAGAAGCTAGAAGGAAATGGAAGAGCACGTTTGTGTCCAATAGGCCTAGGTTATTTACCTAGGCAGTTTATAATCACTTTCTGGGAATCTCAGTGTGAGACAGGACTTTAAAGGTGATTTAGTCCCCTTTGAGGAGTCAGTTTGAGTACTGAAAAATACAAAACACAGAGACACACAAAAATATATATTTCATTTCAGATAGATCAAAGTTTGTTTGTTAATGTTCATCTGAACACTAAAATCCAGGAAGTAATAGAAGACACAAATATTTAATACTTAAAAGAGAAAGGTAGATAATGACTTGGACTGTCATTTGACTTCTCATAGTCTCGGTTTTCTCATGCTCATGCATTTTGTGAGGCTCTTAAAAGATGACAAAAGACCATTTGTAAATAACAACAACAATAATAGTAACAGGCACTATTAGAACTTCCTGAGCTCTAATTATATACAAGGCACCATTAGTACTTTACATACATTTTTCATGTAATGCTTCCAATGAGGCTAAGAGATAGATTTGCTGTAATTATTTCCACGGTGGTGATGCAGAAACTGAAGGTCCATAGGGTTAGGTCACATGAGAAGCTAGTGAGAGAAAGAGCTGAGATTCAAAGCAGGACTGTCTGACTCAGAGCCTGATGCTGCTTCTCCCACGACAGTAGTCTGTGGATGTTAGTTATTGGGGCTGTAATGACTGCACTTCTTGGGGAGCCCAGAAACTTGGCCAATTTGACATAACCACATAAAAAAATACAACAGCTGAAATGAGGCACCACAGGAAAATCAGAAGTTTAAGGTTAAAAATGGATAGAAGCTTCACTCACTTTAAAAATGCCCTGGCCATAGCTCTTACAGTCATGGTAGAATAGTTGGACACATGGCCCTGGTGAATTCCAACAGGAGGAGAAGAGGCTGGCTGTGCCTCACTCGTAAAGGAAAGCCACAGGGAAGGGCTGGGATAAAAGAGGAGACAAAAAGCATGTCAACAGAGCAGTGAGGGCACAGTGGGGTGAAGTGAGAGAGAACAGAAACATCCTAATTGTTCACAGAGACCGGAAAACAGGCAGAGGTTAGCAGGGTAAAGGCTGCCTGGTGGCACTGTCCTCTGGGGAGCAAGAAACAAGGCTGCAATTGAGGGCAACCTGGGGGCACTTTCTTAGAGTTTATTAAAAGCACAATTGCACTGGGACCAAATAGGAATTTTTGCTACCAGTTCTTCCTTAATATTTTCTGGAAGTGTCTTTTCTTCTAAAAGCTAAAGAGCTTCAAATTTGTTTGAGGCCGTGGAGGAGAGTTTTGAAATTAAAAGCTCTCAGAGGTAGAATTCTTCCAGAAGATGCATAGAAATAAAGGCTCTTTAATTTTTCCATTATGACCCTGGAGAGAAAAGGGTAGAGAGGGCTTGCAGGGAAAGGAGGCAAGAAGACTTCAATGACAGCCCTTCCAGGTACAGGCCAGGGTGTTTGGTGGAGGCTGGACTTGAGGTTTTCTAACCTTAAATAAGGCTGCTACCCAACAATGTGAAACACGGATTTGCTTCCCATGTCAAGAACAAATCACTTCTTAGTGCAAATTGGTGCAACTTCTTTGAAGAGTAACTGGAGAATATCCATCACAACATTAAGAATTAGCAATTCCAATTCTAATAATTTTCCCCAAAAGACATACAGATATATAGGGATGTGTGCACAAAGATATATGTTACAACTTTATTTATAATGCTGAAAATCTGGACAACCTATACAAAGCTAGATCAATAAATGATGTTACATCATACAATTAAATATTATGCACCTCTTAGTCTATTTTTGGCAATGTAGAAAGATTTTGGAAATATATTAATCAAAAAATAATGACATACATATAACATGCATTAAATGGATTTGTATTAAACAGATTTACATATATAATAAAATTTACATACTTTTGTATGCATAAAAATTTGTAGAAAGATTCATTAAAAGAGTTGTTTTCATAGTAGGGGGTAAAGCTAGGGTATGTTTGAGGTGAGAAAAGTTTTAATTTTCATTTTATATTTTTCTGTACTGTTTGCATTTTTAAATCATGAGCATAGGTTTTTTGTAAAAAAACAATATTTAAAAGTTGGAAAGATGTTTCTCTGTGAGGGAGTATAGTTGAAAATGAAATCTCTTTAAAATTAAGATACAAATCCAACAGCAGAAAACTATAGTAAAATGGAGTCAATACTTTAATAAATTTTTTATCCTTTATAACCAATTAGGGTTTATCTCAGGGATGTAATAGAGGTTTAATATTATAGAATCTATTAACAAAATGCTGTACAACATTAGGCCAAGAAAAGGAATTACATAATCATCTTATTGGATGCCAAAGGACATTTGGTAAAAAGAAAAAAGTGATTAAAAAGAAAAAACTCTTTATAAATAGTAGACTGTCATAATGAATAAACAGTAAGTATCTAAAAACAATAGCCAACATCATAATTGGAATTATGGAGACATTCCAATTATACAGGACATTTTATACTTCTGAAATTTTTAAATGATGCCCATGTCTGAGTTTTACATTAAAAAAAATTATATGTTTCAGACTCTGCCTGGAAAATTCCTCTGAGAAGAGTGAGAAAGGTAAATAATGTGAACCTCAGAAAGCATCCTCATTACTGAAAAAGATCCAGCCCACGCAGCTCCAAATCAATGGGCCAAGGCATTGTTTTAGAATTTAGAAGCAGCTCCATCTTTCCTGGCTCCTGGTGTTTGAGAACCCGTAAACTCTCTTCATGTATGACCTGAAACTATCTGCATAATGTGCTTTCCTTCAAAATCATCCAACAAGAAATTACATAGCATTTTCCCTGTAATCAAGGCTGTGCTAGGTTTGAGACTCACAAAATAGAAAAAAAAAACTAAGAAAGGGGCAGGGTGCTGAAAACTCCCAGATGTCAGAATTTGAGGTGAGGTAGTGGATTGTAACCAGTTCCCACAGTGGGGGACTGCTGACGGCAGATGACTTTGAGTGGGGTAGAGAATGGCTGCTAGGAGGATAGGATGAGCTTTGAAGCAGTCTTTAATGTTTACCTAAGTGTGACAAGTTGTGAAGGTGGCAGTGAGGAGCCAGGAAAGATGGAGCTGCTTCTAAAGAAAAATGCTGCAAGACAAGGGGTAGCCTCCTGGAAAACCAGAGTTCCATTTAGGCACAAACAGGTGGAGAGATCGTTCAAGTGTGAAAATATAGGGGTATTTGTTCACAGTGGGACACAGTTTCAAGAGATTGAGAGAAGATAAAAGATTGGGTTTCAGAGTTCAAGTGGATTGGAGGAGTGACTTCTCATTTCAATAGCCTAGAATACCCAAAACGAGAAGCCTCATTGGAAGTAAAAATCTTAACTTAACTTTGACACATTGATGTCAGAACTGTCCATGGACACTAGCTCTTGTGTTAATTGTTCAGTCACAAACCCAAGACTTGGGTTGAGGTCTAGTGGCTCCCAGTTTGGCACCCCTCACAACTTACCCCACCACTGCATAAATCTGCCAGTGGTCATTGAGCACTTTCTCTGTGTAAGGCACTATGAAGAAGATAATGGAAAGAATTAAGGCACAACCCCTGCTCTCAAAAAATACTCAGCACAACTAAGAAGAGTGGTGGCGGTGATTCTTAAACTTTAGCATCATCAGAATCATCTGGAATGCTTGTTAAACCACAGATTGCTGGGCCTCACCCCCAGAATGTTTGATTCAGTAGGTCTGGAGTGGATCCTGAGGATTTGCATTTCTAAGAAGTTGTCAGTTGATGCCGACGCTGCTGGTCCAAGGCCCACAATTTGAGAACTACTGACATATGAGAAATAGTTAACTACAGATGCCATGGGAATTCAGCATATGAGATACTCATTTATGGAGATTAAAATCATATAATGAATAAAATTTTGACAAGTTTCTGAAGTTATGACTTTTAGGTCTATGATGTTCTCTGAAAATGCACGTAGTTAATGTACTTTTTGTAAAGGAAGAGCCAGGTTCTAAGTAAATTCAAACAGCAGGGGAGTATATACTGCCCTGATTCAGGCCTTGAAAGCATTAGAAACAAGGGCTTCAGAATGTTCTCTTTCCAAGATCAGATCCTGCAGTACAAGATTCATGGTACAAGCTCATAATCACTGCATACGTGGGCCGGTCTGGACCCCAGGAAACATTCCTCCTCAAGCTTTCCTGGGAAATATAACAACCAAAAGAGCTACAGTTTTATAGCCAATTGCAATTTACAAGTACTTTTACATACGTTTACCTGAGGGACCAATTGAGAAACATATGAGTAAGTGTGCTGTAAACTGTAAAGTCTATTTAAATATTAGTTATCATCATAATTTGATCCTTATAGGTTCCCAAGAGTGAGTATTGCTGTCTATCTTTTACCTATGAATAAAGCGAGCCTACAAGAGAAAAGTGACTTGACTGTTCTTCAGAAAACTTCCAAGTAACTGACATACAATTGAAATTAAGACTTACAATTTTGATTCCAAATTTTGTGCTGTATTAGATAGAACTGTTAGAAATGTCAGTCTTTGCACCTGGTCCATCCATAGTCACCAAGAAAGGGACAACCCTGAGTAACTACATTTTATACCACGTCATTCTCTGCTCTCTATTTTTTCTCTACCCCACCCCAATGACACCTCCACAGCTCAGTGGACCAGAGGTGAGGAACTGACCAGAAGAGTAGTCAATCCATAGGCCTGCGGTTAGACTGTGGTTCTCAGATTTAAATGTGCATTAAAATCACCTGGAGCCTTGTTAAAACAGATTTCTGGTCCCCACTCCAGAGTTCCTGATTCAGTAGGTTTGGGGTAGGGCCTGAGAATTTGCATTTCTAAGGAGTTCTCAGATGATGTTGATGATGCTGGTCAGGGGACCACACTTTGAAAAACTCTAAGTTATAGGATAGCTAGGCCAACTGGACTTCTTTTCTTCAAAATTTGAACCAAGAGGGCCAGCCTGGTGGTGCAGCAGTTTAGTTCGCACTTTGGCAGCCCAGGGTTAACAGGTTCGGATCCCGGGCGCCCGCCAACGCACTGCTTGTCAGCCATGCTGTGGCGGCGTCCCATATAAAGTAGAGGAAGGTGGGCACGGATGTTAGCCGAGGGCCAGTCTTCCTCAGCAAGAAAGAGGAGGATTGGCAACGGATGTTAGTTCAGGGGTAGTCTTCCTCACAAAAAAAAAAAAAATTTGAACCAAGAAATTCTGAGAGCATGAGGTACTTAACAGTGGAGAAGCGAGATGATGGGAAATATGGAGAGAAGATCAATGAGTAAGAACTGTGAGAGATTATGGTAAACTAGTCATATAAATGAGCAGAAACTATAAGTAAATAAAAGCAATGAGGCAAAGAAGTGTTTTTCAGAATGGAGAGAAAGAATGGGGCAGTTAATGGCAGAACAGACAGAAACAACCATGCAAAGGGCACCTGTGCTGGGAGAGCTTCATAGTATGAGAGAAAAGACCCCAAAATTCTCCTGACAAGCCCCCTAGCATTGCCAGGGAATGAAAACTTTGCTCTGTCTTCTTTCTGAGTCTGGGTTGTTTGGTTTCTTCTGGATACCCTTTCAATCTTCCCTCCCCTATTAGACATGGAACCTCAAGGAAGCCTCTGTCCCTTTCAAAGAAAGAACTCCATTGATCAAGAGAGGAGGTCAGAACACTCTTCAATATTCCACCCTTTTTGTCTAACTCCCAGTACACTCCATAGATTTAGAAACACTCTCTCTTCACTAAATCTTGCAGCATTGTTCTGCAAAGCGAGGCAGCTTTGGAGTCACCCTGGACCACCAGGTTCCTTAGGACAAAGCCATTCCCCACCTTCTGGTGCCAACAAGGTCTGACCAGTACTTGGCACATGTTTATTCCCCCATCGTATGTCTTCTTCTGGAAGAATTTCCAGTAAAATCTCCCGCCCTGGTAGAAAGGGATAAAAAAAGCCAGCAAGTCAAAAAATGCACACTCTGCTTCCTAATACTTTAAATGACTAGTTGCATGATTTGGGGTAATTATCTTTCTTAAAAATCATGCCCAGAGGTTTATCTATAAGGTGAAAAGTATATTGAAATCACAGATAGATTTACTTGTCAATGCCAATCAATTGGTAGTGACTTCCTGGAGTGCTGTCTTGAGAAGGATAATGAGCCTGTGCCCATCAAGGATATCATGATTGATTAATAATGTCTGTCCTGGCATGAGAATGGGAAGTGATGATCTGCATGCTGCATATTTGCCCTCCCTGATCCAAATGCTATTAGAGGTCCCCTCATTTTTTAATTCTATGATTCTATGTTATTATCCTTGGTGTGAATGTATTAAGCATACATTTACCTCTCAGATGTTAGCTTTATTTCTCCTGAAAGGTCATATTCCTGTTTCTTTCCTCCTGTTGGGTCTTGGGATCCATTTTTTCTCAGGTGAACATTACAGTACTCTAGCTCACAGCATTAAAAGTGCACAGAAAATGCATAATAATATAGTGTCTGCTAAACACTTCATAAAAAGTAACATCAGTAATCCACACCACATCCCTGCTTCCTTAGAAAAACCTGCATGGGGCAAATGAATTCAAAATCCCAGTAGGGGGTAGCTGCAGCCCTGTGACCACAGTTCTTGGATCCAGATAAAGTGGCTCCAAGAAGAGACCTTTGATAAATACCACCTTGGTTTCCCTTATTTCTTTTCTTCTTGAGCCTTTTTAAGAGTGATGCCAAATTGTTGCAATGTGCCACAGCCCTGTTTCTGTAGAAACTATATCAGCATAAAATTACACAGCAGAGAAATCATTAGGTCTAAATACTCTTTCAAAGAGCACTAGAAAGACAGCATTATTTATCATGTGCTGCCAGCATCAACGGGCTGCCTCTAAGCTAGGCATGTCACTTCCCTGAGCCTCAGTTTCCTCATCTGTCACAAAGAGAGTTGTAATAGATGACTTCTCAGGTCCTTTCCAGCTGTGACATTTTATGAAGTCTATGATCTTCTCTGCCAATGATTGTTACATGGAATTGGGAAATTGAATGTATTTTAAAAAGAACTGGTCTGTGATAGCTATATTTAAAAATTCTAATTGTTCTCTATCAATGAGAATCCAAAAAAAAAAAAAAAAGTTCAATTGGTTAAATATTGGCTACCTTCAACTTGGTTGGTTACTCACCCCTGGTTCTCAATCTGGGGTGGTGGGGGCACCTAGGGGAAATTTGGCAATATCTGCAGACATTTTTGGTTGTCAAAACTGGGTTGTAGGGAGAGCGCTACTGGCATCTACTGAGTAAGTCTAGGTTGCTGCTAAACATCCTGCAATGCACAAGACAGCTCCCCTCCCCCAACAACAAAGAATTATGTGGCCCAAAATGTCAATAGTGCCGAGGTTGAGAAACTCTGCATTAACTCCATCTCATTGCAACAGAGTTCACAAAGATTTTGAGAGTGGAGAATGAGATCTTCAATTTGATATAAAAACAAGTTTCAGAGCCAGCCCTGATGGCCTAGTGGTTAAAGTTTGGCACGCTCCACTTCAGCAGCCCAGGTTTGGTTCCCAAGTGCAGAACCACACCACTTGTCTGTCAGTAGCCATGCTGTGGTGGTGGCTCACATGGAAGAACTAGAAGGACTTACAACTAGAATATACAACTATGTACTGGGGCTTTGAGATTGGCAACAGATATTAGCTCAGAGTGACTCTTTCCCAGCAACAAACAAACAAACAAACAACAAGTTTCAGTTGTTTCAATTGATACAAATCAAGGTAACTACATGATTTATGTCAACTGCACCAGGGCAAATTAGCCACTACAATATAGCTAAAATATTCAGAGTTTCTAAATATTACTAAATGATGAAAAAAATTCACACTTGGCAATTTCTGAGCTGATGAGTACTACCTGAAACAAGTCATTTTTCTATCAGAACATGCTTTGCTTGTATGGATTTCAATCTCTCATAATTTTATTTTTCACTTTTTTCAAGAAAAGTTGCAAGATCCTCTTTAATTATCATTAAATGCAGTAAATGAAAGTTTTCTATTTCCCAGACTCATTCAGCTAAAATATGAGAATGGAAAAACTTGCCAAAGGAATGTGCCTTCCATTTTGGAGGGGAACCAAAAGCACCTTCCCATATCCAGTGCTGAGACTGCCAAAGTGGAAGTTAGAACAAAAACATATTTTTGCAGTTCTGCAAAATTTCATTTTTGCATGTTAACTATCTTTAGAGGATTGGAAAGATTCCCACGGAAAAGCCACTATACCTGCCTCCCTCCTTGCCCAAAGAGGAAGGAAATAATATTTTTTCTGCTAAACCCTTGAGATTGGAAGGTGGCAGTTACAGTAGCATAACTTCACCTACCCTGACCAATCCACTCAGAAATTGGGCCCATCTCTCTAGAATAGGCCAACAAATATAAGCCCTGCAATGACTCAGGGGTATGAGAATATCCAAGATCTTAAGTAATCTAACTCATAATTACAAACATGTAAATACCAGATGCTGCTTTTTATATACACCCTAAGCCTCTTTGCTGTACACTAAATAGGGTCTGAGATACTCCCAGATCAGTGTCTCCATTGGCAAAAACTTTAATCCCAGCTACTGAACAATCTCCTTCTGGGTGATGGAGACAGGATGGTCAGTGAACACATTTTCATAAAGCATCCCCAAAAGTACATTTCTCTGCTAAGTGATGGGGAATCTGTGTTTGAGTGATTCCTTCTCCCCACTTGAATTCATCCCAAACTACAGACTTTCCTCTACAAATTTTCCCTTTGTTTGACAAAGATGCTGATACCAAGTATCCCTACTTGATAATGGTCCGTAAGATCATCTCCACTTTATATTCTTGTGACATTTTATGTGCAGGGTTTTCTTAGGGAATTTGATTAATGATTTGACCTAATCTCTCCTCACGTATCATTTTACTGTTTCAAGTACCCTCTCGACGGCAGGCTTTCTGTGGTCGTGAAGCCCATCACAAACACTTCACAGGAGAGCTGAACCATTTACTCAAACTTCTCCATCTTGTAAAACAAGAATAAAAATGCCAAACTACTCGCAGAAAAAAAATAATAAAGGAGATTGTAAAGCACTTTGCAAACATAGAGGATTCTAGCAATGCTGAATAATAATTTTAATACCTTCCAACAGAGCCACTGCATTTGACAGGATTATCTTGAAATAACAAGTGGGGGTCCAGTCTACTTAACAGAGTAAACAACTGTTGTGAGTGCCCTGGAAATCCATATGAAGTCTGGATTTTATAATACAAGGCTGTTCTCTCTCTGCTTGCCTCATTCCCTTCTTCTATCCCTCTCTCCATCTATCTTTCTCTCCCTCTCTCCCTCCCTCTTTGTTTTGTAGTCTTATTCCTATTAACATACAAAATTACCTGTAGTAAAGAAAATAGCACCCAATTTACTTAAGACACAGAGTAAAACCTCACCAAGTTCTTTGTCATTTTAAGTAGCAGAAAGCTTTTTAAAGCAAGGTTAAGTAATTGAAAACCAAATTACTTCCAAATATTCTAGTTTAAGGAATCTGTGCAAGAATGACTGCAAAGGGCATTGTGAAAGCCTGATTGCATTAATGGCCCAATTAATGGCCATGCTGTATCCTCTCATATTGCAATGTGACTTGGCATCTCCTTCTATCAAGAGTGGAAGTTTATTTCCTCATTCATTTAATCTGGACTGGCCATGTGATTTGCTTTGCCCAATAGAAAATGGCAGGAAAACAGTGTGTCAATTCTAAGCCTAGGCCTCAAGGCACTTTGCATATTGGCACTCTTAATCTCAGAACATCCACCACCATCACACAATAAGTCTGGGTTAGCTCATTGGAAGATGACAGACCATGTGGAAGAGATCTACAGCATCCTAGGTGAGGACCAGTCAATGACCAACCAACTCCTAGAATATGTGACAGAGCCCAGCCAATATCAACAGAGCTGCCAACCCAACATAAAATTTACCTTAGACATATCAGTTATTTCAGCTGAGACCAGAAGAACCATTCAGCTAAACCAAAGACTTGCATGCAAAAATTAATGTTTATTGTTTTAAGCCCTAAGTTTTGGAGTGGTTTGTTATGCAGCAATTATCTAACTGATATAGGCCTCATCTTTATCTCCTCACCACATGATCAATTGGTCTACCTGACATTTATTAACCTCAGTGGAGTTGACATATACCAAGATCCTGGACATATACTTTTTATCTGCAACATTATGATAGATGATTGACATTTGGAGCATCACCTGTGATACCTAAATAGCACCCCTTGGTTCAGAGGGATGTTTATGATCATCACAATCCCTGATGACAATTCACAGAGACCCTTCTGCTGTTATTAATGTTAAAGGAGCCACGTCCAAGCATGGGCGAAACTGTGAAGTATGACAAATTGTCAACATCATCTCATCAGCTCTCTATGATGAAGTCTTCTTTCACCTCATAGTTATTGCCCTATTTCAAGACTTCCTCAGACAATCTCTGTTACTCATGGCAGGAAAGACAATGGAAACCTCTAACAAGACCAGAGATTTTAAACAGAGACTACTGTCCCTACAAGAGCAACAAAAAATCTAAAAACTCCTTGAAATTGTATGCAGACATTTGTATGTATGTTCATATATGTATTTTTTAATTGGAAAGTTTGTCCAGTTTCCCCTGTTAGCAACTGGCAGAATTTCTGACAGCAATTCAGCAAGGATATAGAATATTTAAACAACATAATCAACCAACAGAATCAATGGAACATTCCATCCAACAATAGCGGAATACACTATTAGCACAATACCAGAATTTTTTTCAACTGCACATAGAACATTCACTAAGATAAACCACATCGGTGCCATAAACAACCTCAACAAATTTGAAAGAATTGAAATTATGTAGAGTGTGTTCTCTGACCACAATGTAATCAAACTGGAAATCAATAATGGAAAGAAAGCAAGAAAATCTTTAGAAACATGAAAAAATAAACACTTCGAAATAATCCATGGGTTAAAGAGAGAGTCTCAAAAAAATTTTTAAATACATGGTACTAAATAAAAACAAAACACAACATATCATATTTTATGGGGCACAGATAATGCAGTGCTGAGAGCAACATTTATAGCACTAAATGCTTACATCAAAACTGAAGAAAAGTCTTAAATCAATAATCTAAGTTTCAACCTCAAAAAATTAGAAAAAGAAATACAAAATAAATCCAAAGCAAGAAGGAAAGACATTATGGAGGTAAGAATAGAAATTAGTGAAACTGAAAACAGAAAAATAGTAAAGAAAATCAATGAATAAAAAAGCTGGTTCTTCAGAAAAATAATAAAACTGATTACTTTTTACTTTATTAAGACTAGCAAAATTAAAAAAAAAGAAAGACAGAAGGCACAAATCACCAATATCAAGAATGAGTTAGGGAATATAACTACAGATCCTGCAGCATTGTAAAGGTAATAAGAGAATATTATGAACATCTTTATGATCATAAATTTGGCAATTAGAAGAAATGAATCAATTGCTCAAAAACTACAAACTACAAAAATTTAACCAATATTAAATAGACAACCTGAATAGGTCTGTAACCATCAAAGAATTTGAATTTGTAATTTAAAAGGTCCTAAATAAGAAATCTCAAGGGTCGGACGGTTTCACTTAAGAATTCTACCAAATATTTAAAGAAGAATTAACATCCATTTTACATAATGTTTTCCAGAAAATGGAAGAGGAGGAAACAAGTCTCAACTCATTTTATGAGGCCAGTATTTCCCTAATACCAAAGCCAGACAAAGGCAGTTCAAGAAAGAGAGAGAAAGGAAAAAAAAAGAAAGAAGGAAAACTAAAGACAAATAACTCTCTTGAACCCATGGAAAAATCTTTGACAGAATATTAGCAAACCAAATCCACGTGGATGTCCACATCCCCCGCTAAGGAAGGAATTGCTGCCCAGCGGCAGGGGATGCAGTCAGCACAAACCGCCCACTGTCAGCTCCTTCAATGTCTGCCTGAGCTGTAAAGAGCTGCCTTGGCCAAGGTAGCACTCTTCCTGAAGCAGCCCCCATTTGTGAAGGAGAAAGGTTGGGGTATAAAATCTCACCATTTTAACCCAATGCAGGACATCCTGACAGCCAGTACTCACCCCAGAGCTCCCCTTGAGGTTGGGCAAGGATTTGTGAGGACTGCATTGCAGCTCAGCTTCCTCCACCCAATACTGCTTCCACCTCCTGTTCATGGGTATTGGGCCCTGGACATATCCCTTAGACATTCATCTCAGCATCTCCTTCCAGAGAACCCAACCTCTAACACTAAACAATGCAGTTTGTATTTTTTAATGTTATTTCTGCAATAAAGTAATATAAAAACAAAACACAATGGTTCCTATCCAGTCTCTGATATTTATTAATGACTTAGTAATTGTCATAATCATTTATAGAAGAATTGGCAAGAACAAAGCAAGATAGGCCTCAATGTTGGAGTAGACCTGGGATACCTTAACAAGTTATCATAACTGAGGCTCAAAGAGAGGCTTCAAGGTAGAAGCCCTGTTGAAAGAACTGTAATGTGAGATGAAAAACTCATCAGAAGAACACTGGGGCATAAATGTCCTCCAAAGTCTACCAGGCTGCTGTAGAGGTCCCTCCCCTACAGTGTGCCACTATTCCCAGGCCTGCCACCCTCAGCAGTACCCAGGTTCCAAGTCAAACCTTTACCTTCACACTCCACCCCCTCCACATTTACCCGCCCTCTATTCTATTCTCATTTGGCCACCACTCTATTCACACATATGTACCAATGGAACACATGCCCATCAGGTTCACACAGTGTTAGTGACTGAATATCTTTACCTCTTTTGAACCATTTGCATTTTAACATAGGGGTCCTGGGATACCACCGCTTAACCCCAAATAATAGGGATAGTTTTTAAAAATTCCAGTGCCTAGACCCCACCCCAGATTAACTGAATCTGAGTATCCTGGGATAAGGTCCAGCACATTGTTCTTTTTAAGTCTCTACAGGTGATTCTGATGCACAGTAAATGTAAAGAATCATTGATTGAAATATATGAAAAGAAAAAGGTTTTTTCCAATTCGGGGGTTCTCTGAGAAGAAAGGATCTATGTTTTAGTTCAGATATATTGGGCTCTACAACATTCAACATACTAAAACCAGAATTACTTATCTAATGAAATCATAACATGAAAATTATCATCAAGTAATCTAAAATAATTTGTGTTCAGTTACATCCATTACATTTTTGTCTCTTTAGTAGTTTTTCATTTGAAGAAATGTCCGCCTATAACTGATAGGCCTGCCAATCACAGGATCTTGACTCCTCAAGCAAAAGAGTAAGCACATGACCCAGGAGGGCCAGACTATGCCCCTCCCTAGATGCAGGAATTGACCCAGGGTTGAGTCCATGACCCAAACAAGAAAGCCCTTCTCTTTCTGAGATAGAAAGCACCAAAGTGCTTGGAAGCCCGGAGTAAACAGGAGCCAACTCTGCTGTCACATGAAAAGAATTATCCTAAAATTGAAGTCTTTATAGTGGAAAGTAAAATCACAAGATGGAGATAGTTAAAGCCCCTATGACTCCATTGGTACCTCTAGATGCAATCGTACCTGAAGCAGCCACCCCTTGGGTTTCCCAATTATCTAGGCCAATAAATTCCCTTTTTGCTTAAGCTACTTTGACTTAGATTTCTGTTACTTGAAATCAAGCATTTTCTAATATATTATGTTACCCAGATCCAGCTGAAGTAACCTCATCCTTTGAGATTTAAATAAAGTTTATTTGTATCCCCTACCCTCTATCCTATAGTAATTCATTTGCCTCTCCCAAGATTTCTGCAAGTTCCCAGGGATTTACAGTTTCCTTGTTGCATTTAGCTCTAGGTCCCTACTTGATGTCTGCTGAAATCTGATGGTCCCAGGTAGATTCATTTCTCTATATACTACACTGATTCAGTCATGGAATTTAGCCCCTTTTCTTTGACATTGCCAGAAACTACTCACAAGGTGTGTGTGTAGCTGACTTTACTGTTTTGAGGTTCTAGAAGGGATTTATAATACAGAGAAACAAACAACCTGAACTGACTGAATGTTAGACATGCCTTCTCTTTAAAGTCAAGTAGGAAGAATCTCCCACTAGTCACTTTTCTCACCTTCTCTAGTCTCCTACTGTATTGCTGGGCGCTCTTCCTATTCCTTTAGACTCTTTACACCTTTTCTAGCTTTCTTATTTTCCTGATCTCTCAGCCTTGGGCTCCCTCACCCAGAAAGCCAACCCCTGATTCTATTATACCGAACAAGTTAACCCTACTCAAGGCCTCCCTGTGCAAATCCCAACACTCATTGATGCCCTTAGTTAGACAAAAGGGCCATCTGCTCAGATCTTCACCTTCAGCAACCCAGAAGAATCAACAGTCTTTACAACTGCAGGCTCACCTGTTTCTCTCTTCAATGTGTCATTGTCAATCGAAGAGAACTGTAGAGGGATTTACTTTCTCAAAGATAAGAATTATACTGCCACCATCTACTCTTCCACCTCCCTCTTTCTCTTAGCAGGAAAGGCAGCTATGATCAGTTTTGGTTTCAAATAACAATTTCCTCTCCTAAACACACATACATTTTGATTGAGAGATCCGAAAGAGCATCTCAGTTCTCCATCTGCTATAGAGACAGCATCATATGCAGAGAGACTACATAGTAAGATTTAAGAAATTCTGAGCAAAAAATTCCCTTTTGTTGAAATGACCTGAAGTTAGTAAGATGTTAGCCCTAGTCTGGGGGTCAGAGAAGGGTGGAAGAAGACAGACTGCAGAACTGGCAAATAAGTATATTTTATCTCTCTAGGGTAGGGATTCTCAACGTTGGCATTATTGACATTTTGAATTAGATCATTCTTTGTTGTGAGGAGCTGTCTTATGCACTGTAGGATGTTTAGAAGCATTCGTGGTCTCTACCCATTAGATAACAGTAGCATACTGCCCCTTTCCTCCCTGTCATGATAATCAAAAATGCCTACATTGTCAATATCCCATGGGGGACAAAATTCCTGCTGGTTGAGAATCTTTGATCTGGGGGATCCTTCTGTATGGATATACAACATAAAAGATACTGGCATTGACTGCAACATTATAAAATGTCTACATATAACCTATTCTACACTAACCCAATGAATAAAACTTTAATTGCTTTGATTCTGTAGTTTTAAATGATACCCCCCAAAATCCAATTTAAATATTAAGGCAAAAACAGAATGCTTATTGACTATACTAATTTATTTTAAAAATAACCCAGTCTGGCACATACCTTTGGTAATGATACATACTTCAAAAGCATGCTGAGAGAATTAGTACTTAAAGAGTGCTTTAAAGATAAGACCATATTAAAATTATTAGTGCAGATTTTAAAACCTATATTGTTTTGAAAATGGATTTTGCTAAGAGATGTTCTGAATTTCTAAACATAAAACCTCTACTCATCTCTTCCTAATTACTTGTTAGTGGATTTTACAGATTCAGGACTGGCGGTAGTGCTATGTTTATTGGTCGCTGACATTTAATACTCATAAAATTTTTGTTTGCAGAAGGTGACCTGTTATATTACACTGTCATAACTGGTTCAGATTCTTCCCCAAGCTGTTGCTGGGTCTTAATCGAAGGACATAAGGAAAAGGGAAGAAAGAAGAGATTGGGTGTGGCCTAAGCCGGGAAGACTAAGATGCTGCATGGCCAGAGGACCAAATTCCAGTGCCCTAAGAGGCTTGAATCTAGAATTCATGCAACCTTGTGTACTTGAGATCAGGTAGGATGGCAGGACTACGGTTCTGGGAGGTTTGAGTGGTTTAGAAAAGGTCTCCAGGCATGAACTGAGAACATATAGGAACTGACCCAAAGTGCAGAAATCATAGTAAAGGATGGGTTGGTGGGCATCTTTTCAAGCTCACCAGAAATAGGAGTCAGAAAAGCAACACTGACTCTGGTTAGTGATAATAAAGCTTCTGATACATCCCAGGATGTCAGGTCTGGTTCAGAAACTAGGAAGAGCTATGGCTTCTGGATATTCAGAAGCTGCACCTGAGCATGCTGGAGATGGCAGGCTAGTCGTATGTACTCGTTAAAATATTCTTGCACTCCATGGATCAGTGGGCTAGTTCTTAGTAATTTGAAACATGACTCCGTGGATAGTGACTTATCTAAGAAGATCCTGACACTCACCAAGACAGTGAAATCAGAAAATATGAGTGAATACCCCTAACTACATATTTAAACACCTTTCTTGAGAGACAAGTTCATATCATTCAGACAGAGATGACATTATGAGAGCTGAGGAGAAAGAGAAGGAGAATGGATCTGTCAGGGGCAGAATAACAAAATCACCCCAAAAGTTTCAAATCAAGAGGTAGAGGTACTTGTTGGCAAGGGATGTTGAGGCATCCAGACATTAGCAACATTAGGAAGCGATTACCATCCCCAAAGCCAAAGAGGCAAGAGGAGAAAACAAGCCTTACAGGAGCTCCATGAGGGCTGGAGCCATGGAAGAGGGGCTCTCTGGTAGAAGCTGAGGTCACACAGATACAGCTATTGTCAGAGTTGGGGCTTCAAAGCAGGGAGGGAACATGGAAGAAATAGCCTGATCTCTCTGTCCTTCTGCTCTCTGGTATCATTCTGGTGACTCCCATTGGCTAAATCCTACTGGAAGCCTCTTGGCAAGAGAGCCTGGGTGTTTTGGTCCTTCCATGTCACAAATCAGGGAACGTAAGTGCAAAGAGTACCATTCCTAAAAAAGAAATAAAAAACTGGATGCCTCTGTGAAGAGCTGAAGACCCTCTTTTGTCCATCCTGAAGAGGGGATGCTGACATGGGACACAGGCCAAGCTCACTATTTGGCCTTGTGGATAGAGCATGGAGCTTTGCTGTAATCAGAGAAGTTACAATGTCATGAGCAAAAAAGTTAAAAACTGTAGAATCCATATAGCTTAGACTTTCTGGATTTCCTGTCTTTTCAGAATTTCCCTTTTCTGAAAGTTTTCCCATATTACTGGTCAAGTAAGATCCTCCTTGAACATCTTTGGGATATTTATCTTTGAGTTTACTCTTTCCTGCCATAGGATTCACAACATATCAAGGGCCAAGGTAAAGCGGTGGCCAATGGGGAAAGAGGCCAAGGTGGTAATTTGACTTGCTTTTGGCCTAGACCACAAAGCAAAAGGAATTTTTAAGACCCAACTACAGGCTAGCCAGCTCACCCAATCTAGAGTTTCCAAATAATACTTGACTTAACATGTTAGGATAATAAACAGTCAGCTTGCTTCTTTTGTGCCACTATAACTCCATTCCCACAGAGCATTATCCTGCTTTAAACTCCTTTAATGTTCTCCCATCATGCTTAGAATAAAATCAAAGCTCTCTGTCTTAGTCTAAAAGGCTCAACAAGATCTAACACTCACCTTCTATTTCAACCTCATTTCATACAACTTTCATTTACAACTATATGCCATCCCACTGGTCTTTCATCTCTTCCTTAAACATACCAAGCTCATTCCTGCCTCATGGCCTTTCACATGCTTTTCCTCAGTTTAGAACACTTTCCCCCAGTCCTCTGCCTTGCTGGCTTTTTTCATTCATCTGGTCTCAGATTAAATGTCACCTACTCAGAGAAGCCCTCCCTAACTACAAAAATCTCACACCTACAACTCTCTTTAACATCACTTTGTTTTCTTATCAGTACAAGTCACAATGTATATGTGTTTCTTATCTTTGTCCCTCTTCTAGAACATAAGCTCTATGAAAGCCTGAACCTAGTATGGCTCCAATGCCTGGCACAGTGCCTGGCCAAGAAAAGGCTCTCAAATATTTGATGGATTATAAATAGCATGCATTTGCCAGGAGTGTCCACCTCATTATTTCCCATACAGATGTACAGCAGGATTTGGGAGTTCAGGATCCAACAAATAATGTTCTACATCATCAAACCCACCAAGTACAGGCACAAGTCAGAAATGAACACTCCATAGAGTAATGTAGGAGCGAAAAGGAAGAAAAGGTAATAATGGTTGGAGTGAGTCATGCAACACTCTATAGGAAAATATCATTTTGGAGACATCTTTAAAAATGTGTTGGATTTCAATAGGTATCAAAAGGAGAAGATGATACAAAAAAAGAAAAACACAAACAAAAGATTAAATTTAAAGTCATGTTTGAAGATTGATATTAGACCAATGAAGTGAGAGGGTTCATAAGTGGATAGGGAGAGAGAAAACTGAGAAAGTTAAGTTGGGCTGTGTACTGGAAAATCTGGAATGGCAGGATAAAGAGTTTGAACATATCTCATTACGTACTTGGAGTCATGAAAGATTCTAGATAAGGGCGATGCCATGATCAGCGACATGATCTTTAGGAAATTTTGTGTTGCAATGATATTTAAGATGGATTGCAGTGGCGAAAGACTGGAAATGAGCAAATCAGTTAAAAGGCTTTAACAATCATTTGAATGGCAGCACTGGGTGCCTAAGATACAGTTTTGTCAGCAGAAGATGAAGAAAGATATTAATGTCAGAAAGACATACTGGAGGATGAATCTTGTGGATATCTGGAATGATAAAGAGGGAGATTTTAGTGAAGCAAATAATGTGGGTTATATTCAGGGAGAAGAAAAAATAAGGATAAGCTGGGTTGGGAAGAGGAAGTGCTGAGTCCCACTATAGGCAGAAGGTTCGAATTGCCTAAAGGACATCTACATAAAGACGTCTACGGTCAGTTGGAAATAAAGAGTCAGTTTCTTTGGGGGGTCGGACCATGAAACCATCTCCTCTGGAGATAATAATTTAAAGTGTGTGGAGGAGTTCACTTATAGAAAAATACAGAGGTCAAGGAACAGAAAGAAGGTAGAACCTTGAGGAATATCTACATTTGGGGGCAGACAGAGGAACAAGAAAACAAAGTTTTGTCAGGTGGTTTCAAAACAGACTGAACACCTGCTCTGGGTGTCAGAAGTTCAAGTTCCTAACAATAGTATAAATAAAGGCATCCATTTATCTTCCAGCATGATTCTTCCTGCAGGATTGCAAATGTCTTATTAATGTCACCCACAACATCCATTTATTATGGCTGTTTATTATTCATCTTTAAGTAACAGAATACCTGGCACTTGCTTAAACACTTAGGGAAAGAGACTTCCTGCTATAACAGATGTCAGGGAAAGGGAGATGAGGTGTACATTTCAACTTTAAAGTAAAATCCAGATTTAGGATCTAGGTTTAAAGATACAAAATTCCTTTGTTTATGTGAATTCTTTCCCCCTCCAGAGTATTTTTTGGAAGAAATTTCAGTGGTGTTTATTTATGGTGAAAATAATTTTCTACATGAATTATGGAACTCTGTTGATTTTTTTTTAATTGAGATTTTTATACCTTTCTGCACCTCAGTCTCTGTATGAGATCTAATGCTGACAAGCAGTTAGGAGTTGGCCGAAGAGAGAGGAACCAAAAAGTAGAAGGTGGACCTGGTTCAATATGCAAGATTCACAATGATAATTTCAATTTTTATAACCCAAAGATTTGTCTTTCTAGAAGTTGTTACTTACTACTTTTTCTTACTTAATCTTCAGCTTGATTAATGGCTTGAAAGTTCAAGGTCCCAAAGGCTATCTCTGCCTAGCCAACAAACCTTACTTTATGTCCCTTAGACCACTGGTTCTCAGAGTGGGTCTCATAGCCAGCAGCAGCAGCCCCATCCAGGACTTGTGAGACATCCACATCTTCCAGCCCCACCCCAGACCTAGTGATTAGAAGCTAGGGAGTGGGGCCCAGAAACCTGTGTTTTAACACCCACTCCTAGAGATTCTGCGTTGAGAACCAGAGCCTTAGACCAATGGTAAAAATTCTAAGGAGCATTCCATCACCCACAGGACAAAATCTCAATCCCAAACCTCATCAGATCATACCTTTCACATATAGGAAAACTGATCTTTCTGTGATATCCCATGGCTATCTCCACTTGGATCCTGTCTTATGTTTGTCAACATAAGAACTACAAAATGGTGATCAATAAAACATATAAGGCTAATAAATGTGAAAGGAGTGTGATTACAGTTTCAGTTGATAATCCAAGAGGGCATGGTGTAGGAAAATAAATTTTAAAAATTAACATTAGACAAAAATGTAGATGGATAATATTAGCACTCATATTATAAACGGATAACAAAAACTTATGATCTTAGAATGTCTATTTTTCCAGCACTTCCATTACAGTAGCCAAAAGTAGTACTATTTAGTCTATCACCACATTCATGAGGATAAAACTGACATGCAATCCTAGTGCTCTTCTCTACTAATAGGAATCAGGGTTTCTCAGGGACTAAAATCTTACGTAATAGCAGAGAAAAATCAATATGGGTATGGAACATCTTGTTGCCTTTAAGCAAGAGACTTTCAAAAATGTCTCAGGAGTAATGCTGAAAAGACAAGGGAGATTACTTAATGGGGTGAACACATTCCAATAAGTTGGGCAACAAGAATAATTACAGTTCATTGAAATAATGTCTATGAAAAGCTTTGAGTCCATAATAGTACTCAACAATGAAAAAGTATAAGGTATCCAAAAAGGTCATTGCAAAACAAAAATAAGTGCATATTTTAAAAAATGTTTAATATGTAGATTAGAGAATTGATATATATATAGATGTTCTGTTTCTTTCCTTTTATTTTTTTTTCTCAGTAAATAGAAAAGAACAGCCACGATAAATTTTAAGCCAAATAACTCAAGAAAAGCTGGAGATTTTTCTTAGTTGGCCAGAGGGGTGATCAGCTCCTATGGCCACACATATTGGCCAGCAGAGAGTCCAGTAATATGTTGGAAGCTGATGCACAAGGCAGCGATCCTAAGAGAATCTGCTGCCCAGACTCCTCCTTTTATGCCTTAGATGATGAAACCACTGGATGTTTTTCATCAAAAAATATTGAGAAACCAAGGCATTATGAAATAAAAGCTCACTGACTGGGACTAAGACTGGATGGACATGGGAACTTTCAGGGGGCACTCCACATTGCTAGTATAAGACAAGGGCTCCCAAGGGCTCAATGACATAGCAACTGAACCTCTAAGAAAACACTCAGGCCAGAAAACATCAGGCCAGGATTGAATCAACTTTGACGAGATCCACTAAGATCCCATATACCAACCAAAAATCAAGTGGCTGATAACCCAGAATCTATAAACTCAGCTAATCTAAGACTGCATTCTTTTTCTTTTAAGGCTGGCAAGATTACTGTAACTCTAGGAAAGTATAAACATTGAGAAGTATAAAAAACAGGGATGGGATAAAACATGTTTATAAATAATGAAGACATAAGTCAAACTCATAGTATAAATACTTCTTAATCATTTAAGTTGTAGGTATAACACATTCTGGGTCTCATTGTGATTACCTGTGTGTGTGTGTATACACAAGTGCATGCCGTCTGCTTTTAAAGTTTGTGAAGCTTTTAAATGAAATTAGTAGAGACTTTATTGAAATACTTAGGAGACTTTGTCTACTTAAAATTTGTAATCAGCATTTAAATATTTATGATTTGATTCATAAAGTATGTTTATTAGTGGCAAAAGTAGCACTTTGTATGTTTATGAAAAAATTTAATAATTAATGAGATTAAAAATGTGGGCATTAAAAAGTTATCAATAGTAGTAAGTGTTTTCCCTATGTAAAAGGTTCTTGGTCATTTAAGATCCTAAGAAGAATGCTATTCTCTGATTTTTTCCTAATTGGAATCTTACCCTAATCTTGCATAAAATATAGTCCCATTCTCCAAGACCCTAACGAGTGAAAAGAAAAGAGATAAAGCAGACTCTGATACATACTATTATTCCATTTACATCTCTGATAAAATAAACATCAAAGTCTTTACTGGGAATCCCTTAGAGGAAACATGTTTCTTTGTGTCCTTCTCTCAACAACAAAAAAAGTAAATTAGGTGTGTGATGCCTGTAACAAAGACTCAGGCACATTTTCTTACTTTACAGGGTTGACATTTTCAACATTTATCTTTAAAAGCAGTAGCAGGTCAATGTGACATGCTTTTTAAAGCATCATAACTTGAACTTAGAGAATTGGTTCGAGTTGATAATGATAATGGGAAAGATGAAATCCCGTTTACAGAACTGCCGTGCCAGAAAAAGCAAACCTCCTGTATAACAGTCCTGATCAATGCGTGAGCTAGTCCACACAATATTCAATATTCCCACAAAAATGTCCAACACAACAAAGACTGGCGGACAGAGTGTCGTGGAGCCTCTTGTAATGGAATTTGACAAGAGCCAGGCACTTTAGGCAGGCTCAATCAATGTTAATTGAAGCAGAAGTGATTCGAAGGCAAATAGGAGTCCTTGAGAGGTGAAAGGGGGGCTTTGGGATTGTGACTCTCTCCTTTTCCCATTACCCCCTCATATTTAATTACTTGTTCTAGCTGGTGAATTGTAATTTGATTTGCCATCAGGTGACTCTTGCCTGGTCTCATGTTAGTTGAGTCTTTCATTTAAAGGAAAAATATCTCATAATCTGTGGAGGTGCCTGTCTCACCAGAAGGAAATTGTTCTCTGGCAAGTGGGTCTCAGATTTATAAGGTCTCCTTTCCAGTTCCTAACATGGCAGAGGTTTCAGTAGAAGGACAAGGGGAGAAGCTCTTCAGTCTTGAATGATACTGCTGTATATTTTCTGGGACATTATTATTTCTGTAACTGACCAGCATCAGAATCTTGAATTCGCTTGGGCTCCCCGCAGAAACAGACCCTAAGACAGGAATTTATGTGCAAATTAACTATTGATTGGAGAGGTGATCCCAGAAACACTGGTTGAGAAGTGAGGGTGTGAGACAAGGAAGGAAGGGCAGCCAACGGAAGTGGGTTAACGAACTAGTTCCCACCATGGGCAACTGGAGCATCACCTCACTGGGGAACTCAGAGCCAGTGCAGAACGTGCCTGTAGTCCACCCAAAGGGTGAGGGAGCTGGAACATTTATATACCAACTCTCTTCAGTCTTGGCTGAAGGCTAGTCTCAGTGGAGAGGGGAATGAACACCCCAGCACTTCTGGCCTAGGGTACACACAGGCGCCCCAGCCAGAGAAAGCCCTCAGAAATGTGGACAAGGCGCCAACTGCTACAATCTGCCTGTAAATATGTAAACTGCTTTAAACTCCGGTGGTCCTTCAAATGGATACACAATAACACCACCTTCTGAATAAGCTGTTGGAAGGAACTGGGAAGAGGTTATTTCCATCTGACATGAGTGATGTTCTGTGATACAGACTTCAGGATCTAAGGTTAGAGTCAGCATCGTTTTGCTCAAGAATCTAATATTGTTTTGTCTTTAGTCAGTGCTCTCTCATTTACCCTTGAGATAGCTCTCAGGCTCAACATTCATATCCATTAGGACCTCCTCTGGGTACAATGCACTGGAACCTCAGAATGCCAAATAGAAGTAGAATCCAGCATAAGGTTGGCTGAACCTGGACCCCATTCAGAAGTATATTTTTAATTTTCAATTTAAAAATACTAATTTTTAAAATAAAACCTTTACTTTTCTTACCGATTTTCTTATTGATTTGCAGTTAGTTGGCATACATTTCCCAAGAGCTTAGACAATAATTTTGGGAAGCAGGCAGGAAAGGACGATAATCAATAGCCCCAAGTTATAAGTAAGGACAATGAAGTTCCAAAGGTGAAGTTCAAAGTCAGAAAGCAGTAAAGCAGACAGGGACTGGGACCCAGGTGAGGAAGTAGCTGAGCACAGTGGTAAAGAACCCAAGTTTTGGAGTCAGGCATCCCAGCTACGACTCTCACCAAATGAGGGGCCTGGCCCAATTACGTAGCCATTTCATGCCTCAGTTTCTCATCCAGGTAACAGGAGTTCAGAGTACCTACCTCATGTGGTCGTAGGACAAAAGAGCCAGTGCTTGTAAGCTGCCTTGCCCAGTACCCAGCACATAGTAAGCATGTTGTAATAATTGTTACTTGCTATTGTGTTATTATTACCATTTTAATGACTTTAAGGTAGAAAGCAGAAAATGTTCTTTCTACTATGCATGGCTTGGAGTCCATGGATAATATCTGGGGGACTGTAATACGTACCATGGCAATCAGAGAATAACTACATCATTCGCCACCCAACACAAAATAAATCATCTAGCTCTTGTCTTTGCTTCACATTTTGGTCATCCTGAAATCTCAGGTGTGGTGGTGGAGAGTGCTGGGGTTTTCTAAAAAAATGCTTTGTACTAAAGTTGCAGACACAGTCTGGTGAGACCTGAGACGGGTCAAATTTTTCCCCAGGGGGAAGGAGATCTCTTCATCAGTATTTAGAGAGAGATCCGCCTGCCCTCAGATGGCATGGGCGTGATGTTGCAAATACATGGGAAAGATGATATTTCATGCATCTATGTGTATGGTAAATTTCACTTTCTGTAAAAGCAATAGTGTCATCTCTGTGAAGGAGGTAAAACGCCTGCCCTTAAATCCACAGAAGGAGGAATTAAGGTTTTTGGCTATGTGGTCAAGTTGGGGAGCAGCAGATTCTCTTCTCCTGACATCTGTCTCATAAATTTTCACCCTTCTTTCTAATGGCTTTAAGCAAGGAGACCTCAGAAGCTACTCAGAGGTTACTCAGTGTTCTCAATCAAAGGTCAACTAAAAGGAATTAAATGTTCTTTCAACTCTTTATTAACAAATAAAATAACCACTATTTATTGAGCTGGCACATCCAGTGTGTTTACAACATGTAAAGTACCATCCCTGTGATGTCCTTTTATAGGCACTTATCACCATAATTATAGGGAGTGTCATTATCCCCATTTTATATATGAGGAAATTGAGGTTCAGAGAGTTTGTGGCTCATCCTCGAGTCTCATAGAAATAAATGGAGACTCCAGAATTGGAAAATGATGGCAGATGGCAGCATACTGGCCTAACAGGATTATGCCATGACTAGGGATTTCTAGAGTTGACTAAAATACGAAGAGTAGAGAAGTTGCCCACACAATGACCCCATGTGTAGACAACAAATAGCTCTAGTGGCATTTCTGAAAGAGCAATAATGTTGCATTTAGCTGAGATCTCTGGCTGCACAACCAGTCATAGGTCTACCCTGAACTTTCTTACAAAGCCACTGAGGACACAATATTGCAGGAAATTGACAGAGACCTTGTTGCTGAGTCAACTGAAGGTGTTTTATTGCAAGGCAGGCACAGTTACAGAACATAAGTCAGAAATACCACAATTTCCGTAAACTCAAACACAGAAGCATGCCTTGTTCTCTAATTCCTCCAAAATGGGCAGATCCACAGACAGACCTGAGCAACACAGTTGACGAAGTCAGTTGATCTCCAATTCCTGCTTTGCCTCAGAAAACAGCATTTTGAAACTGTCCACTTACTGTTGGTTAGCCTACACTCAGGGTATTTGAAGCCACTTTTGATATTTATAATTTCTCCACCATTCTAGCTGCAGGATCAGACAGGAATTAAATTTCAACCTACAAGGTTTGTGTTGCTTTGTAGCATAACATATATATCAAATAGCGTGCAAGAGCCCTTGATATAATACACGTTTGATTATATTTCAACTCTAAGCGATACCACATTGAGATGGCTTCAGTAGCTAAGCAAATGTGACTTGGGCCATTACCTGGATTCAAACTTAAAAAAAAAAAAGAAAGAAAGAAAATGTGTTTTTAATCTAAGGATCAGTACTACACAAATCAAACCATGTAGCCCTATTTACTAGGTAACCTGGGATTGCAATTCAGAAAATCCCTAGGGACAGAATTTGTTCACAAACAAGGCTAATTTCAGCAACAGAATTATACTTTCTAAAGCAATTCTTTTCTTACAATTCCCAGGGCCAAGAGAAGAAAAAGAAAAGACAGAAAAAAAAAAAAAAGAAAGCCAACCATTCAAAAGCATCCAGAACTGCGTGTTATGCAGGCGATGACAAAGCAAAGACAGTCCAATCTGGATCCACAGCTCAGAGAGCTTCAGTCTGAAGGGGAGCTGGGCTTGAGTCCCATGCTAGGCGCTTCTTGGTTCCAGCTGCTGTGTTTCTGTCCTGGGGACACCATCTTCCTCACTGTCCTTCAACAGTTCCTCAGGATACCTGAGAAGGTGGTCTGTCCTCTGGCCGAAAAGCGGAGCCTATGGAAGGATACACAGGAAAAAGTCCATCAGGTCTGGGCCTAAACCATCTGACAGCTAAAGGCCAATGGGGTCAAGGGCAGAGGGAAGAGTGATGGTTCCTCACCTCCTCCAGGCTTGCTTCCTGCTGCCTCTCTCCATAAGGGTGGCTTTATGCTTTGGAGCAGCCAGTGGCTTGGAATCTTTGAGATCTTGTAGTGAGCTCATTGGAGACCCATCACCTTCCAGTCCATGATATCTCTGTTGACAAGAACATAAAATAAATAACCCCACATCACTGTTTTATGGAATCTTGAGGAGAAGGAGACACAAGAGAGCAACACAGACACATGGAAATGAGGGAAGGGAGGACAAGAGACAATAATACTCAGAAAGGATACTCTACCTGCCACCTTTCCCTGGAATTCCCTGAGGCAGTCGTATCGTGGCTGGGAGGCTTGAAGTGATTTCTAAGACCACCCAGAGGTCTCAAAGGTCTGAAAGGTCAGGAAGCATCATCATTCCACTGCCATGCGGGCACCTGAACTCAAAACTCAGCTCCTTGAGAACCTCAGCCAGCCTCGCCCCAACTCTCCTGAGTGGATCCTGTCACTGAAATGCTACATAACAGAGAGCAAAATGCAGTTGAAAATTAGCAGGAGGTCCCCCTCTTTCCTTTGCCCCGGGGTGGTAGTCAGGGAAAGGGCAGGGAGATGGGGCTGGGGGTTATCAACAACCACCTGGTCTTCTCTTTAGTGATTTCAATCTTCAACTTTGAACTCTCAACTTCCCACCGAATGACAAATCTCTAAGAAGATTCCTTCAGGCCTGTGGTCCGTGCCCTTTGGTTCAATGTAGCATTCTTGACTCTAAAGCATCATTCGGATCCTGGAGAAAGTTTCTATCCTAATCCGGCTGCCTGATTGGGCAGAACTCCAGACCTAGAGTGTGACAGACACCTGGCTCCACTGGTGACCCTCCTTTCCCAAAACTCATGGAATGCCCAGGGCTACTCCCTTGTCCTTCATAGAACCTGTCTCCCAGAGCACAGGGTAGGTAGCACACCAGTGAAGAACACAGGCTGAGAATCACAGGAACTTGGAGTGCTGCCAGGAAAGGCACAGCGAGAAAGGCATTCAAGAGAAACTTATCCAAACAAACCCAGGTACCAGTGGCGTACTAAAGGGTAGGGGCTGGTGGGAGTGGTCCGTCCTGGGCACATGTAATAAAGAGGGCGCATTGTCTGTAGAGAATTCAAAAGCAACAATAAAACTAAGTCACTCTGCCTCTTACTATGACCATGCACTGGCAATTCTAAGCAACGTTGGTGACAAAATACTCCTTCCCACACAGGCAGATCCCCGTCCTTGGCCCATCACTGCCAACTACTCACGGTATCCTCATCCTGCCAGAATCTTTGCTTGTGCTCCTCCCTCTGCCTGGAATCTTCTTCTTTCAATCCCACCTGCCCACATCTGATCCACTTTCAAACTCCATTTCAAATGCTACCTCTTCAAAGAAGACTCTTATGACCCTCTTGGCTAGGAGTAATCCCTTCTTCCTCTTCACTCCTAGAGCAACTTATCTATATTCTTTTATTTCCACCTTATATTGTACTTACACATGCAAAAGTGTTATCTTCCCTATTAATAGACATCAAGATGCAGTGAAAAGTGTATGGTATTTGGAATTAGGCCTGGGTCAGAATCCCAGTTCTCATCCTGAACTAGCTGTGTGTGCGATGCTAGGCTGGTTTCAATAACCTCTTTAGCTTATTTCCACATCTATAAAAAAGGAGAATATCACCTATCTCATAGGGCTGTTGCATTAAATTAGGTAATGCACACAAAATATCTAGCCTGAGATAATATACTCTCTATGGTTATTTGTCTCTCTACTCTCTTCTTAAGGATAGAATCTAATTCTTTCATCTTTGTCCTCTCCTTTCTACTCCTGCAGGACTTATCAAAATAAGTCGTAAAATGTGGAGGGTATAGAAATGTGGAGGGTATTGAAAGTGAGAGTAGAGAATATCTACCATATGGGCCTGTTTGGAGAATTAAACAAGGGATCATGTGTTAAGTTCTTAGATCAGAACCCAGTACATGGTGTGAGTTACAGAAATGCATGTTAAAGAACATACCTTTGTGGGTTAATGTAGGGTTCCTCGACTCCATGAAGCACTCCAAATACAGATTTATCAAGATCCTCCTTCCCCTGCTTCAAACTCCTTCCTGTCTTTCCCAAATAAAAACATCAGGGTAAACGGAGACGGTAGAGTATTTAGAAAATCACACGATGTCGGAGCTAAGAGACCTTTTCTGCCTTTAGGTAACACATATTGAGAATTTACGATGTGCCAGGTACCATGCTAAGAACTTCTTAGTGTCTTATTTAATTCTCATCTGAACCCTATGAGGAGCTATCTTGACTCTCCCTATTTTACAGATGCAGCAACTGAGGTAGAGAGAGGTTAAGTAACCTGCTCATGAAGGGACAACTAGTAAGGTGCAGAGCTAGGTTTGTCAACCAGGTTTTAGAGTCATGTTCTCATTCGCTGTGGCTCTATTGCAGAACTTTTTGCGAGGATGGAACTTAATAGGGCAGTCACTAGCCACATGTAGCCACAAGAGCTATGGGGCTCTTGAAATGTGTCTAGTGCAACTGAGGAACTGAATTTTAAATTTTAATTTATTTAAATTTAAATAGCCACAAATGTCTGGTGGCTGCCAAATTGGACACTGCAAGTCTATTGTATCTTAAAGACTGTGCATAGGCCCCTTGTTTTGATGTTGGAAATGACATGATTTGCCCTAGACATGAAGTCAAGGCAGAACCTTTAGAGAGAGGCAGCAGGGCTATGCTAATTAAGGAACATAGGCTTTGGAGCAAGATGCATTTGAGTTTGAAATTCAGGTTCTATCATTCACTGGCTGTGCCACAGCACATTAGTTAACCTTCCTGTGCATCTGATTTCTTTTCAGTTAAGGAGGCATGATAATACCACTTCTAGGGTGATGGGATCATCAAGTAATATAGCATATGAGACAGTGCTTAGCATCACCTGGTACAATTTAAGGTGAAGTCGCAGCACACATAACACATAACTTACAAGAATTCCTCTCTCCACACTTGGTGAGAGAGCAGGAGAAGAAAGAGAAAGAAATAATATAAACAGGGCAGGGGAGAGGTTTTGCACCTGCATTGCACTCAGTATGCACGTGTATGTCACAGAATGAGCAGGAGATGAGAGACACAAATCTGTTTTCTCATCTCAACAGACTCTGAGTCTTAGTGTGTGATCCTAGTGTTTATATATGATTTTCCCCTAATGCCCTGACTTTAGAACTTAATCACCACTCCACCCCAAGCTAAATAAGGGTCTTTAATGTTATCCCCCCCAAACTAAGTTCTTATGCACAGGCTATTATTATGATTATTTTTATAACTCAGTAACAACGCTCCTATCCCAGCCAGCTCTTGAATACATTCTTGGTCTTGCTAGCTCACTCAAATGCAGAGGCACTCTCTCCCTCTCTCTCTCTCTTTCTCTCTTGTGCAAATGCACACGTGTATGCTCTCTCTCTGTGGTGGTTTTGAACTTAATGGCCTCTCACCTCCAACCCACTCTGCTTAGTGATGTTGGGGCTGGGACTCTACAAATCACATCTCTCTGGGCCAGCAGGCTCCCTGTTAGGTCTACAGGTAGCAGGTGCCACCTCGTGACTGGAAGCAGGAGGAGGAGAGAAAACTGCCTCCTTATTTGCTTCCTAATCTGTCAGCGTGGCCCCAGCGATAACTCTTCACCCTGGCAGCAGCAACTGGTTCCACTAAGAGCAAGTGACTCCATTTCTCAGCTTCTCTATATTCCCAGCATCAGTTTCTTCATGGCCCCTTCAGAGACACCAGCACAGCCAGATGTCCAGTGCCCCATCCTCAGAGGTCTGGGTCTCTCCTCTGCAAGGCCCATCATCCAAAAACTTAAGTTTTCATTATCCTAACTTCTTCCTTTTGTTCCTCCAGCCCTAGAGATATAGCTGTTTCCCTCAGTTTACTACCTCTGTGACCCTCAGTACCCCTTTACAACTCTTAGATTGCCCAATACCTGGTTAACAAGGGATGGGGTTCAAGACACGCTATCCCAAAATATGTCACCTTGGCATATTTAATATTTTAAGCTGAAAGAGTTTGAGAAAGCAGCAGAAGCAGGAAGTTCACTCTGACCTCCTCCCCTTCTCACCCCACTTCCCTGAAACAGGTCATAAAACCTGCATGTGAGAGGTGCCCTCCCTATACCTGGAGGAAAGGAGCATCCTTATATCTGACTACGAAGGGATGCGGAGAAGAATCCTAACAAGCAGGCCTTGCTAAGTTTCCCCAGGTTACTACACTCACCTCATACTTCACATCCTATTCCTCCAACACTGCGTCATCAAACCTAGCATAAAAATATGCCGGTCTAACTATTTCTTCTGGTCTTCATTTCCTTATGTAAATCTCCATGTCACATAAAACTTATATTAACTAAATGTGTATACTTTTCTCCTATTAATCTGTTTTTGTCAGTTTAATTTTCAGACCCAGCCAGGGACCCTAAGAGGGTTGAGTCAAAAGTTTTCCTCCCCTACACAAGTCTTCAAACTAATTCCTTCTGTTAAAATAACTTGTACAGCTTCTGTCTCCTGACCAGACCCAACCTGATACATTCTTTCCTCTCCCTCTTCCATGGACAATCTATGTTATTGTGTACATAAGAATGGATATCCTACCTTTTTTCCCAGATAAAACTTATCAATAAATTATCAACATATCCTGACATTTCTGTTCTAAATCTCCCTGCCTAGCATCTAAATACAGGATAGAAAAAAAGAAATAGAGCACATCAAATCATATAATTTGATATATTAGAGGGTAATTAACCCCTGAGGTGCAATCTCTGGGAGCTCATTCCTGGGCACATCTGCCAGGGCAGCCAAAAGTCAGGTAAAACACATGGACGTTTCCATTAACAAAGATCAACACATGGGAGTCCTTGCAGGGGGCATTTGCTAAAGCCTAGGGTGCTGGCCTTCTGTAGCAATACATCAACAACTAACAATGTCAGATGAACAAGAGCCTCTGCAATGCTGCAGCCTTTGACAGTCTTGACTTCCCCCATCTGCCAACTCTCTAGAGAAGGTACGCACACACAAGACAAGACAAGAGAAGACTATACTGTGTCAGATCCACCTTAGAGGTACTGACCATGATGCCCCCCCCCAACTGCCACTCCCTCAATGTTGTCAGTCTTATCCTTTATGAATACAGTAGGAGACCTGGGATATCTCTACTGCTTGTTGAGTCACCACCCACCTCTTCAACCTTGGTGAGTTGAAGGAAGGAATTGTTGACCAGTAGCATCTCGAATCACATTCACCTCTCATTCTTCTGAATGATTCCTGTGAATGAATTAGGATTTCACGCCACAAAGTGACCATCCCACTACCTGTGGTGTGGCTAACCCACCTGCTAGCCACAATATGATCTGCAGCTGAGACATGTCTAGAGGATCAGTGGGCTCCTAACTCAGAGCAGCCATCACAACCTAGATCTTCAGACTGCAAATTGCCTCCTGTATTCAGTCTGCTTCAGCTGGAAGCCTGGACCTTCTTTCCTATGCCACTTGAGCCACACCCCTCCAAGGAACTTGCGTGAGAAAGCCTATGGGTTCTAGCTTCAATGTCATTCACTGTTAATTCGGTTCTTCATAGACTGGTTTCCTCAATGTTCAAAACCCCTTTCTCTTTTCCTTTCCAAGCTTTTGCTTTCATTAATACCTGTAAATGTAGCAGAGGCTGTCGGTTCCTCCCTTATTCCTCAGACCTTTCGAAGGCCAACCTCCAACTACTGTTAGCTGCATCTCTTTGCATGAGGGTGTTCTCCAAAAACTGTCTATGCGTGGCAGTCCAGCAATATCTGGGTATTAACTCATCCTGACAGGAGTCCTCAACCGGAGGCTGACAAAGTCAGGGCGATTGAGGTGCGTGTTCTTAGCTGTTCCCCAGAATTTCCCCGTAGGCTTGAGCTCCAGTGTCCACAGTCATCCACAGCTGGCTCAGTAGCACACTCTTTACTGGCAGTCTTCCTTTCCCTCTTCTCTTACTGGTGTTTCCGATAATTCCCAAATAAACTACTTGCTCTCAAATCCTTGTCTCAGGGTCATTTCTGGGAGAACTAAAACTTAGACAGTAGACCACTACCCTTTTCCAGCTCTAGTCACTTCAGTCATTTCAGTAAATGCTTTAATTTTATGTACATATAGATATATGAATACGTAAATATGTACTCTCAGGCTACATTAATTGGGTATATAAAAAGCGAATAATATATGTCTGGCTGACATTTGAGTTTTCATGTATTTTGCTTTGTGCTAGTTCTGTCTCTCCTGTAAATTGATAAGATGTCCAAAGAACAGGAGTGCACCACTGCCTTCTTCTATAACCTTCCACGAGGCCTGGCATGACGCTCTGTGGAGTGAATATTCAATCAGGGCTGACAGGCAAGAGGTCAGAGAGGTCAGGCCAGTTTGTCCCACGGGCTTGTCAAGGGTGAGAAAGCTCCTAAGAGAAGGAAATTGTGATGCTATTTTCAACCCTTTGAAAGATGAGCCCGGAAGCCCAGAATGGAAGTTGGCACTGAGAAAGGGCACTGAGTCAGGACACTAGAGTCATGTGGCACGTGCTAACGGGATGGGAGATGCTGAATCATCAGATATGTTCTCATAGGCTGTTTCTGAGAGAGAGTGCAGTCAAAGGCAGACTGAGCTAGATGAGCTAGACAGACCAGTCAGGTCCATCTCCGAGAAACCTTTCCGGAAAATCCTGGGCCTTGGCTGAAAATCAGTAGCCATCTGATTTATCAAGCATCTCAAAGTATATCACAGAACTGGATGCTAATAGGTGAGGGACCAAAACAGGTAAAGAGGAGGCCCTACCTTGACCCATCTTAGACTCCAGAAGTGAAGGTTTGGGGACAATTAGCAGAGGCAGACAGTGGTGAATACTAACACCCCAAACTACAAACACCCCTACCTTTGCTTCAGGTTCTCATCCCTCCCCTGGGCCCAGAGGACTTTTTGCCCTTAACTTGCCTATTTCCCCTCCTAACTAGAATAAAGGCTGGTTTATCAGACATTCTAGACTTGGAATCTTTATTAACTAGCTCCCCCAGGACACAAAGGTTCTAAAGGGCCTTCTGAATCAAAGAAAGGTGAAATGACACTCTGTTATTTCAGAACTGAGTATTTTGTTGCATTATTTTTTAAGCCTTTTACAACTGACAATTCAGATAAGGTATTGATTAAACAGAGCACAGCACATCCTCAACTTGTCTGCTAACAGAGTTCACTGTAATCTCCTTTCGGCCCTTCCTGGTTGAGTCTAGTGCCTCAAGAGCAAATGGCTACTGGAACCCTCCTGCTCTCAGCACCTCCCAGAGACTTTGCCACAGGTGAACAGGGCAGGCCTGCTCACAGAATGTAGCCATCCACCAGTTAGGGGATTCTAAAAGAACATTTCTAAGGCTTTATCTGAGGAAATCACACAAGCATATGGCATTATATAAATCCCGCTGATGCAGAAAACTTAAATTCTATAGCAGCTTTCTAAAAATAATTCTAATTTGAATAGAAAGTTCAGCCCTTTACAGAGCCCAGACTGGTTTGTTTTTTTTCCCCCTGTCACATGGGAACTTGAAGAAGCCACAACAATGACAAGCAGACAGAGCAATGGGTAATTCATCCAGAAATGAATTGCAAACAGAATAATAAACAGCTGTCACAATGGCCAGAAAGAAGCCAGAAATTAAGAAGGGTGTGGAGGGGAAGCACAATGACAACCAGACACCTCTAAGCACCAAATAGGAAGGTACACACAACATACTTTCACCTTCTTCCTCTAACTTCTGCTCCCATCCACGCAGAAATCCTTCATCTGACAGCCAGATAAATTCATTTATGAAACAAATAATCATTTACATGAGATACACTGAAAACAGACCCAACAGCCACAGCAAGTCTCAGAGTGAAGTTCTGGATGATCTGGTCAATTCAAAGGGGTTCTGCACATTATTTATGGGAGAAATCTGCTGCTAAATTTTCTCCCAGGTGAGAAATACAACGCCAATGGGATATTTAATGACAGTCATCTTCAAAGCTACAGGTCTCCTGAAAGAGAGGCAAAGGGGAAAAAAAACCACTTTCCATGAGGCTTATTCACTCTCTGGGTCCTTTGCACGCATGAGTGCCATTATAGCATGAAAATGATATCACATGTTGTCAATGATTTTACCCACACAGAAGAAAGCCTGCTGCACTTTCTTAAGAGTCATGTTAAAAATATTCCATGCTCGCTCAAATTGTGCTCAAGTGTGCACTGAACTTAGCATTGGCTATTTAACCTGTAGCAAGTCATAATATTAAACATGGCCCCTTGGTAGTCTTATCAATGTCTAAAGTAGCTGAATATTAAAGGATGGCTTACATGAAGTCAATTCTAATTCTGCCTAGTCTCCACTCCTAAGGCAGTTTAACATCTTCCCACCTAAGTTTTATAGCAATTCTTTTCCTCCATCCCAAAATTGCACTTGTCCTTGACAGTCTCTGAGTGTAATGAATCAGGAATGGACAAGGGATTATTTATTGTGTGGAGTGCTTTTATGATGCTGATGGTCAGTGCCTCAAAGAAACCTACAAGCTCCTATTTGAACATTTTTATACACATTCTTGACTTTAGCAACTGGAATATAAATTCCCTGAAGGCTGATGCTGTTTCTTATGCAAGTTCCTTTTGTAAGTCTCACAATGCCTGGTCAAGTGCTAGAGATGGAGTTAAAGTGACCGTATTTTCTAACAAAAAAATCTGATGCTCACTGTACTAGGAGATATCTTGCAGTGCTGCCAAACTTGGATTAGGCATCCCCAAGGCTTCCAAGGGTAGGTTCCAGAGAAGTGCCCCTGATGAAGATGGTGCCAATGAGTATCTTCCTGGAGGGCTTCCAGTTTTTTCTCATTTACCCCTCTCCTACTTTTACCTCTAACCCACTGATTGAATACAGAGGCGAGGAACGAGATCTTAAATGCAAGATAGCTACATATGCAGCTCATTGATGTCAATACCACAAAGACTCTTCCACATCATCACAATGGGGAAAGAGGCCCTAGGAAGCCTTTGTGGCTGGTCCCAGAACAAGGCACGGAGCAGACCTAGGAGTTTTCAGTCTCCAAAGCTTGATCCCTTCCCTCTTGGCCCTTTGCAGACTGCTGCTCACGAGAAACGAAGGGAGGGGTGGTGAATTTGTCTTTCCTCAGGAATTCTGGGAGTGGAGCTCATTGACTTGCCTGGGAGAGGCACCCAGAAAATAAGAGGGAATTCTGCTCATTACTGAGAGGTATTTGTGATATAAAATGGTTACTTACCTAGCTAACGTAACTTTAGACAATCCTGGGTTTCGATTGCCTCATCTATACAATGGGAATACTAAATGTGTTAATTACATCGAACATCTCGTATTCAGACATGATGATGCTTATGCAATTGTTCAACTCCACTGGAGGTGTTAATGAGAAAGTCCTCTTTGCCGTAGCCCAAGGAAGCTTATTAAGGTCAGCTCCCAAAATGGGTTCAACGAGCTTTTGTATCCAAGTCTATACCAGTAAATTTCCAATCTATCAATCATTCCAAAGCTGTGACCCAAAGGAACCAAGTTCCCAGGCAGGAAATGAATATAAACAGAGTTCACATTTGTCTATGTGTGGTCTACCCAGATGCAAACAGATTACTCAACCAGGGCAAACACATGAGGTGCCAGCATCAAACCCAAATGGTGACAGGGCCAATTACGACTCGGCTCACCTTCCTGAATTTGAAATGTCATTTATGCTGAAGAAATGCTGTCTGTAAAAGCTCTGCAAAAGAGAAACCACACCACTATGACCTTCATTCTCATGGATGCCATAAGGAGGAAGCCAAATCGAATAATCAACTGCTGTGCAATGCAGCAAACCTTTAAATTCCTTGATTTTGGAGAAGTAGAAATCTTTAATTTAATTCAAAAGTCACAAACTCACATGCACACAAAGGCCCTGGAGGTAACACAGACAAATGAAGATGGCTGGGTGGGCACTGTGTGAAACTTGAAAGCACATGATTCAGTTCCAGTGGTCACTTGCCACAGAGGGATTAGGGCCCAGGGATGCCACATCTTTCCATTTTTCAAAAGAAGCGAGAAATCTAGATTATTTATAGGAAGCTTCCTGACATTAAAATGTTGGCAACTACAAAATTTTTTAATTACCGTGCAGGCAAACAAGACACATCAATGGACCAGATGTGGCTTATAAGTTGCCAAATTCCTAGGTTTCTTCTATAGATAAAATTATAGACATGGGAAAAGTCGAATTCCAATAGTTTCAATGTAAACAGTGTAGAGTGGAAGGGGATCAGCCTTGGAGTCAGGATACCTGTATATTTTTTGTGGATCTGCCATGTTCTTATGGCGAGAAGGTGGACAAGTCTGTCTGCTCTCTGGAGTCTCCATTTCCTTCTATCTAAAATGGAGCTAGACCGCAAGGTTGTTGTGAGGATTACATTCAAGTTGGCTAAAATACACGAAAAGCACTCAGTGCAATGCCTGGTATTTTACACCATGATACACTTTATGTCTCAATTCCCCAAGCTGAAAATTTGGGATAATAATAATTTTACCTTGAAAAAGCTGTCATTTGAATTAAGTGAGATAATACAAGCAAAGGGCTTAGCACAGTGCCTGACAGAGAGTAAGTACTCAGTAAGTGGTGGTTGTTATTATTATTTGTAACCAAGACACAAATTTTTAAACCCTGAATTTTACCAACATGGACACAGACACTCAGAGAAAAGGACAGCATGGTCAAGTCTCTGCTTGCGTGTAGCAAAGTCAGAATCAAGAAATAGGCTTCCTGACTCCTGGCCAGTACAGTTTTCCATGAAGCTCTAGTTTCTGCTAAACTCTTGGCTCACAAAGTGCTCTTTCTCTGTATTAGTTTCACTAATATATTCTATATCAACCAACAGGCTCGTGTTCTTTTTGTTATTGTCAATGACTGATGAAGTTGATATGACTTTGTCTTAATTTATTGATAAAGGGGGAAGGAGCAGAAGGAAAAACACTAACAGACTTTCTCTATCATATAAAATCCAAAGGACACTTTATACCTTTCAATAATATCCAAAGGATGAACTAATTTCCTTTTTAAAAACCCTACTGTATGAAGTGACCTGCATTCTGATTCACTATATAAAATTAGAGTTTTGTTCTCTTTTCCTATGTCAGTCCTGAAACCAACAGCCATCTGATCACAAACAGTAATATGTTTGATGTCTGCAGGAAAAGAATGTTATTCTACTTAGGTAGACAAACAAAATTATCCCAAGCCATTGTTTGGGTAAACAGAGCTTATGTACATCAACACTGCCAAGGTAAAACACTCAGGAATCCAACATTATCTTCTATGAAAGCAAAATTGCATAAAATGTTTGGAATCCAAGGTGAGAAACAGTATTGTAAAGAATTGACAAAACTGATAGTCCCAAAACATTAAGTTCCCTTTAAATGTAGGCTTGAAAATAGGACCCTATTTGTTAAAATTTGTTCATTGCCTACTTTCCTTCATCTGCTCTTCATTTCCTTTGTTCTCATCGATTCTTCACATCTTGTCTCCCATTAAGACGTAATGCTAAAAGCTCCCCTTCTGTCTCAAGTTCCCACTGAGGCTCCATGACCACCATGTTGAGATCAGTCTATTCAGACAGTCTAGGTTAAGCATGTACAGTGTCACCATTTAACAAGGCTCTTGGAAGACCCATGGAAAGCCTTGGTCCTTCTCTCAGAGAGTTCCCTCCTTCTGCTTCTTCTCTCACATTTTCCAAGTTTTTCATTTATTTAAAGACTTGCTGAATACTAACTGGGGCTCAGGCCATTCAACAAATTCAACAAATGGCCATCTTGGGTGGCCACTTTTATCTCTGTGTAGGTAGGTCCTTAGCTTTAAAACTACATAATTAACAATAGTAATAAACTGTAAATTCCTCAAAGTTAGCCTCAAATCATCTTCTCTCTCTACTCACCCCTGATTCCATCAGAGTTAGTGCCTCCTTGGCAATATGCTCTTCCTCACCACAATTTGCTTTTACTATTATTAAATACATATTCCTTTACCTCTTCAGTTACATTGTAAGCTCCTTGAGAGAAGGAACCAAGTATTTTTGACATTTGGAAACATTTCCCCTAGCGAACACCGAGTAGAATGGCCTGCACTTAGTAGGTATCCTCGTAATAACTTGTTGAATTGAATTATGGCCCAAATTCCTGTCTGGTCATCATTTTAAAACACTTCAACCTTTTAAGATTCTTCTCACTGCTCTCCCAGGAGAAAGTAAAGATGAATTCATTACCATGCTTTGCAAAGTGAAAAGCCCAAATTGGATCTGCCTTGCCCTTCTGGTTTGTTACACAAATGGAATGTGAAGCTGGTTAGAAATCATCATCTAGGTTGGCAGATCTATCAGGATCCTGTTGAAGATATTAACATATGAGCTGGTTAGAGTGGGATTTATGCATTTCCATCATAAGTAATGGAGATGAAAGGAACCTGTCAAATCATAGGGCCTATTTGTCTGCCCAAGGAGAGTATTCAATTAAAATGATTATTTATATATGTTCCGTAGAGCTTTAAAGACTCCATTCTTCAGATTTCCGTGGGAATCTGGCACAAGAGACAAAGAGTATGTCCATTTTTGCAGGTGAGGCAGAGAGTAACTCAATGAATAATCCCAGATTCCTTGGAGATTGATGCTCTGTCCCCTGAGCTCATACAAGGGAATGTTTAGGCCACAGATTTCAAGATAAAGATTCTTTGGCAGGTTTATATGTTCCTAATCAGAGTGTAAGAGCTAATTACAGTGAAGTTTACTGTCATTTTATAGGAATGGCTTCACAGAATGAGGCTATTTATTCCTTCCTAAATACTGTGTACAATTCAGATATTCACTGGCAAGTTGAGCAATAGTGGCTTAACAATGGTTTCATGGGCTGAAACAGAGATATACATAGCACAATCATTCCACTTAGGTAAAGTTTTCTTCATAAAATAACCTGTTTATGAAAACAATTACCTTTCTTTATATTCAATCAAACAATACACGGAGCAATAGAAAAAGAAAGTCAAACATCTAGGTATAATTAGGTGCCACATTTACACACCTTACACTGTTATCAATCACTATTAGATCTAAACATGATCATAAACAACCTTGATTAGGCCTCATGCTATCCTAAGTTTCTTGCCTCTCTTTGTGTGTATGTGTACGAGTGCGTGTGTTTTGAGTGAGGTTCTTTCCTCACAATCATCTATCCAGCATTAAGTGTCCAAACTCCATGTGGCCTTTCTTCATATTTAAGTTTTTGCTTTCTCTAACACTGAAACTAACAGCAAAATGCATCTGTCCTGTCTGCCAGACGACTTAGCAGAGAATATTCCCTCTTTCCATTTTCCAGTTTCCTGGTTCCTCTTCTATACATGCCCTCACAAAAAAGGATAAAACAGGCAGCCTAGAGATATGACTAATTTTGTGAACCCTCTTATAGTTAACTTCTAATTTGGAAAATAGTTCTACAACAATATAAAGGAGCCACTCTGTGTATTACCCTAAGGTTTATTCCACAGCCCTCCATAGTTGCTGCTCAGATTAGCTCTCTCACACACAGCTCACAGATACTGTACTATTTTAAAAGGACTTAGAATTACTTAAATACCAACCAATTTCAGACCTCTTCCTTTAAAATTATGTACATAAAATATTTTCTTTACACACACACAAACACACACAATATTTAAGTGCCCAAAGGAACTGCACTATATTAGATACCTTCACATTTGTTTTTTCCTAGGAGCTTACAATAAAATAGGCAATACTGACTCAGACAGACATGGAGTAGGCATTGAGCAAACACAGCCTACATCATTAAACTGTGAAGGGACACTGAAACGTCTGTCCCATATACTACAGCCCAAGGGCTTTTGAGGTGAAGAACAAAGATACACATAAAACTAAGAAAAACAGTCCAATATCTAGTGACACACATTTCCAGTAGGCTAAGGATGCTGGGAAACCATACATTCTTTGCTTATCAGACCAAAACAAATAGAACCATTGTGGCTTGAGAAATTAAAAAGAAAGATGGCTCAAACAAGGCAAAAGATTATTAAAAGAGGAAATTCTGATAATACCATCATAAAGATCCAAATGAACATAACAGGAATCAATTTTTAAATTATAATAATAACCAAGTGGCTGCACAGAAAGCTCTTGATGAGCTATATTTTCAAAGGGCGAGTATAGAGAGGAAAAATTTGCAATGTGAAGGATGCACACACGGTGTCAGAAAGGCTAAAACAGAGAAAGAACCAAAGATTTTTTTAAGAAAAATATAAAGAAACATAAGCACCTTTTTCTTCTATGAGTCCTTCTTTTAAGCTCAAGGCAAAAAGAAAAACAAAAGTAGAGATCATTCAACTAACTGCAGTATAGTCAATGTTCATAGCAGAGAAGGAGCAGAACAACTCTTTTGCTGTCACTTTATCAAGATAGCTTTTAAACAAAAAGGGTCGAGTGTGGCAATGAGAAAATTTATTTGTTTATTTATTCATTTACCAGCTGATTAATCATTTATTAAGTAACTCCCAAGTGCCAGGAATTGTGCTAGCCTCTAGAAACTTTGGAGAATAAGATAAACATGGTCTCTGGTTTCATGGAACTTGCATTCTTGTAAAACTAAAACTGAAGGGAAACGTGACATCTCCTTTAATACAATCACACAGATCCTCCGAGGTTAGCAATAAAGCTTTCTATCACTCCTTTGCCAACCTTGGAGTGTTGAAGATTCATTTTATTAATGGAGCTGTCAGATTTCTTTACAATGTCTAAGAGATGATGAGGAAACAGTAATGGAGCACTTGACTAAGTTTGAGACTCCAGAACCCAATAAATCAGATCCTAAAATACTGAGACTTTATGGCATAACTAGAGAACGCTGAGTGAATCTCACTCTTTAAAAATGTTTATGAGTGTCAAAAACTACAAAAGTATTAAATGCTTTTTTAACAAGTCTAATAAGACAAACAGGATACAGAAGACAAAGTTATGGGATCACAGTAAGGAGCAGCAGTCGAGGTTCTTGCGCACAGGTCTTAATGCAGTGGTGTGCGGGAGCACGCCCTCACAATTGTGTGCAACGCTGCACATTAAAGCTTGAACTTGGCCATGATGAGAGTATTTACAGCATGGAAAGTGGCAAGAGCTAAAAATGAGAGATTTTCTTCATGCCTTTCCTTTCCTTCCTTCTGTCTTCCCTCCTTTCTTTCCTTTCTTCCTCTCTTTCTTTCTTGAGAGCCAATGGTTAAACATTTACCAGTACACCAAAGTCAAAGTATGCTGTGACTTCTATAGAATTGTGTTTCCCAATGGGTTTACTAGGTGTGTATATTTTTAATTTTCATAGGTACTACCAAAATTATTTTTTTCTTTTTTTAAGTGATGCCTTTTTCTTTTTTTTGCTAGGAAAGATTTGCCCTGACCTAACATCTGTTGCCAATCTTCCTCTCTTTTTTTTTCCTTCCCAAAGCCCCAGTACATAGTTGTGTATAGTTGGAAGTCCTTCTAGTTCTTCTGTGTGAGCCGCCACCACAGCATGGCTACTGACAAACAAGCAGTGTGGTTTCATGCCCAGGAACCAAACCCAGGCCACCGAAGTGGAGTAAGCCAAACTGTTAACCACTAGGCCATCAGGGCTGGCTCGAAATTATTTTTTCTCACTGTGTAAATTTATATATACTGTGACCATCATCATATAAAAGTAAACATATAATGGAGTCCTCATCAGTTATATGGTGAATGTTATACCTGCTTTTAACTATAGCCAATCCAAAGCGTAGAAATTTTTATTCCAATGTTGTTTTAATTTGTGCTACCCAGATCACAAATGAGTTGTGGGATATTTTTATAAGTTACTGGCAATTTGCATTCCTTCTGTAAATGACCTGTTCATTTACTTTACCCATTTTTTAATTCAGTTGTTTACTTTTCATATAATTTGGTCTGATCATATTAGTTATATAGCTTTTGTTCTGTCATGTGTTACAAATATTTTTTCCTAGTCTATTTTTGATCTTAAGACTTTGCATTTGGTATCTCTTGTCAAATACTTTTTGTTGACAAATGTGTCTCTCTTTCCTTTGTGACTCCTGGTTTTCTTGTTTTACTTAAGCAGTTCTCCCCTACCAAGTGCTATGGTCTGAAGGTTTGTGTCCTCCCCAAATTCATATATTGACATCTTAATGCCCAATGTGATGGTATTAGGAGGTGTGGCCTTTAGGAGGTGATCAGTTCATCAGAGCAGAGCCCTCATCAATCAGATTAGTGCCCTTATAAAAGAAGCCCAAGAGAGCTCCCTTGCCCCTTTTGCCATGTGAGGATACAAGGAGAAGTCTGCAGCCTGGAAGAGGGCTCTCACTCAACCATGCTGGCACCCTGATTTTGGACTTTCAGACTCCAGAACTGCAAGAAATAAATTTTGGTTGTTTCTAAGCCACCCAGTTTGTGGTATTTTGATATTGCAGTCCAAACTGGCTAAGATACCAAGGCTTCAAGGAAAGTCACATGGATAAGTAATTAAGAGCATGGGCTCTACGCTCATACTGCTTCAGCTTGAATCCCAGCTCTGCCACTCTGAATGCCAATCTGCTCTCTCTAAGTCTCTGTTTTCCCATTTACAAATTGGGCAAAAAATAGTAGCACATTTATAGAGCTATTTGACGATAAATATTTAACTATATATTGTGAAATTCACTACTCATCACTGTTCTCCCCTATCTTGAAATGTCTATTCTGGTTCAATTTTCATTTGATTATTTCATCAACTATTTTATATAGATAATATAAGAATGGACTACAGTCTGAGGCTTTGCATATCTGAATATTTCTCTTTTCTCTGATTGATGAGGGAAATCTCAGATGAGATTCTTGGACACTCCTCCTCTCAATAGTCTTTCAACATCCCACTGTCTTCTAGCTTCCAGAGTTGCAGGCTGGTGCTGGTCTGATTCTCTTTCTCTGCTAAGAAATATATTCTTTTTCTCTGGAAAGTTAGAAGAATTCTTGTCCTTCAAGAATTTCACCAGGAGATACAGATTATATATATATATACCTATGTATTCTCCTGCATATATACACCCCATGCATGTGTGTGTGTGTGTGTATGTATATATATGTACACACCCCCCTATGTATTTATAACTCCAGTGTACACACACTCATATGTATTCATGAGTGTATTTACATGTATGTGTATATTTATATGTGTGCACAAATATGTGTAGATAAATGTGTATGGAAATACTATGTGTACGTATGTACATATATACACATATATGTGTGTGTATACACACACACACACACACACACACACACGCTTTTGTCATGAAACCAGCCTGGACCTGGATTATATTTTTCAAATAGAAACTTCAAGTCTTTCTTTACCTTAAGGAATTTTTCTTCTTCTTCTTTTTTAATATTATTATTGCTCCTCCATGTGTTCCTTTTTTCCCTCTTAGAATTTTTTTTTATTTGCAAATTAAGTGTCTTGGAATTGTCTTCTATGTCTCCTATATTCTTCACTCGGTATCTTCCTTTCTTTGTATTTTTGCTGTGTTGTGAGATAATCATTACACTTGATCTTCTAGGAATCTAATTTGGTCTTCAGAAGAGACTATCCTCCCTTCAAACTGTCTGCTGAATTTTTAAATTTGCAAAGCATTTTTTACTTAATTACAGAATTTAAGGATTCTAATTGCATCTCCTTAAAAAATCTTCTTACCTCTTTAGTAAAGTTTGCATCTGTCAAATACATTACTTCTATATCAATAGGAAAACCTTTTCAACTGGTTTATTTGGCTGTAAACACATCTTTCAGTTCTGTCTCTTTTCAGACACATAGTGGGATTGTAGTTCCTGCCCATGTGAAGTTAAGTGTGACTTGCGTTTGCCATTAAACTGTGAGAAAAGTGTTGTGCGTAACTTCAGAGCAGAAACATTAAGAGCCAGTGCATGCTTGATAACATTCCTTTCTCTCTGTCCCAGCAACCACCATTGTTCCAGTTAATGGCTTTTCTATCACCCTGAGCCTTGTAGTAGGAACAATGATGCCATGGAGATGAGCCCTTCAACCAACCTTCAGTGAACATGTAGGGTGGGTGAGAATTAACCTTATTTTAAGCCACTTAATTTTGGGGGTCTTTTGTTATTGCAGCAAAGTCTAGTATATCCTAACTGATACAGTCGGCTTCATCTTCCTCTCCAAGATGAAATTTTGCTTTTCTAGTCATTATTTAGTGCTCCTTCAGTAACTTGTAGAGATTAAGTTATTGGACTTTCTTATGCAGCGGGGAACCATGAATGAATAGAAGAGGGGTATTTCTTATACTAATAAGACAGCTTTGAATGAGCTGGTTCTTCTCCTCGGATAGGACAATGAGTCTTTTCTAATCTCAAGTTTCTTATAGTACAAGTGGCATTCCTCTTTTACATATCAAGACTGGGAGGCATTCAGCTTACCCATGTAGTAAAACACTATGCTTAAATGGAGTCAGCAAGATTGGGGACCCTCCAAAGAGGAAAAGTAACAGGTAGGGAGATGTAGCCTCCTCATAGAATCTCAGAAGTCATCATCTTGACCAACCCCAGTATCTATGGTGAAGAAAACCATGTTCTCTGTTGCTTGTCCCTTGACTCTTATCCAATGACTTTGAGAAGGAAGCTCAGCACCCACTCTCTTAGAAATCTCTGGGAAATGTGGAGTCACTGACCCACCCTCAAGGGTCCTCTAGCCTTCTTACTTTGGTTGCTGCGATGCTCCAGAAGAGTTAAGAGAATAGGTAGACAAAATGAGTGACTAGGCAGCCACCTTCACAGATTCCCCCTGAAGATTTAAGGAAAATAGGAGAGATGCCAGGTGTCCAGAGAGAAATGAATGTCCTGATTTTCAAAAGGAATGGGAATGAGCAATGAGGAAAGAAAACAGACTCTAGAAATTGGTGAGCTTGATATCAAACCTTAATTAAATTCTAACGTGTATTTTAAATAAATCACGGCTGCTTCAAAAGAAGTGATTACCCAGAATTAACATTTGTTTACTAAGATAGGGTTGCCCAACCTGGTTGATTCAGGGAAGTACCATGGACATAAAATAACAAGCTCAGCAGGGGCCAGCCCGGTGGCATAGTGGTTAAGTTCACGCATTCCACTTATCACGGATCCTGGACCTGGAACAATGCACCGCCTGTCAGGCCATGCTATGGTGGCATCCCACATAAAGTAGAGGAAGATGGGCACGGATGTTAGCCCAGGGCCAATCTTCCTCAGCAAAAAAGAGGAGAATTGGCAACGGATGTTAGCTCAGGGCTAATCATCCTCGCAAAAAAATAAATAAATAACAAGCTCAGCAAAGACTTTACTTTTCAAGATATCCTTTTAAAGAAGATGAGAAATGACTAGGAGTGAGATGGAATAACAGTTGGTTGAAAAAATATTCCCAAATAGTGTTGATTAATGACTTCAACTCAGTGTGGAAGAAAATCTGTATAAGTTGCAGAAAGTTTTTATCGTTTTCAATGACATACATCAATGTCAGATACAACAGCAGAAATCTGGTTTAACAGAAGCTAATATAAATAAGACCCAGGAACTATCGTTAGCCACAAGGTCAAAATAATGCATGAATGATATGCTTGCCAAAACAGCATAGGAAATCTTTTTTATAAAGATGTACAGAGTCTAGGAAGTGAGCAAGGTGAGAAGGGGTCAGAGTAATGTACTTGGTATTGGCAAGCTCATACCATGCCTTTGTGCTAATAAGAAAATACAAGTCCTTCTTCTGTGAAGATACAGCCCTGAGCCAGGGCATGTGGCTTGATGGGTGGAGTGCAGGCCAGAACTTAGCCTCTCTATGCCACCTTTGCCAGGCACCATTGTACAGTGCACAATCTGCAATACTGTACAGCAGCCTTGGTCAGAAACTGCTATACTCTGCATTGCTCAGACTTCACCTGGCAGATTTTGCTCTGAAATGGGTACTCCTTTTTAAGTGAGACTTTCAAAGTGGGATTACTTTTAAAGATGAACAGAATAGCAATTAGTCTAGAAAGTAAGTCATATGAGACAAGATTTAAAAACTTGGTAAGGCCAAGGCTTGATAAGAGAAAACTCAGGAGACCATGACAGCAGACTTCAACTATTTGAAAGGAAAGGGATTAGATTTATTCTGGGTAGATCCAGAAGGTCAAATGAGGACTAGAGGATGGACTCACAATGCCATGTAGTTGGTGAGCATCCAAGAAATATGCCAAATCAAGTCATAGCTATGACAAGACATATTTGTCACTTAAGTTAAAGGGATATTTTTCCATAAATATGGAAATTCAAAAATGAGATGGCTTCTTTTGAAAACAATAAATGTGGCAATTCAAAAACGAGATGGCTTCTTTTGAAAACAAGTTCCTTATAAGTGGAGAGTTCCACCGGTCAAGAATTTTATAGAAGAGCCTCCATTAAGCAAAGGTTGAACTAGCAAAACTCTTCCAAGATTCCACACAATTTCACAGTGCACAGTGTTTGACTATGCATATAGAAGGGGTTGTAAGAGATACAAATGTAAATAACAAACATTTTCTACCTCGAAGTAGTTCAGAATCTAGTAACAAAGACAGATATGTAGCACGATGCTAAGCTATAAACAATTATTTCCTGAATGCAACCAGTATACAGAATAAACCTGTACAATAGAAACCACACATTGTATTTTTATTCTCACCTGCAAGAACTGGAGGCTGAACCATCCAATAATTTGCCACACATGCTTACTGTCTTGTCTTTAAACATTGAACCCCAGTAGGAATACTAAGAACATACTTATTCACATTCCACTAAAGTCTATTTTATTCTTAGGTATCAGAAAACAGACCTGAACCTGGTGGCCTCTGCACAACTCTCATTCATGTTTCAATCTTATTTAAATCAGAATTGTCATTTATGCTTCCTAGGGAGACCACACATCTGGTTTGACTGGGAGGGCCCTAGCTTGTGCTTGTTGTCCCAGAATAATTACTAATACCACTCCCTTCACTCTCAAAAGTGTCCACTTTGGACTATAAATTATACTGTCACCCTGATGCTATCCTACCTTCTAAATGGTCTATGCTGAACTTTGTGGAATATAAAGAAGCATAGGAACCACTAAGTGAGCAGTTTTAAATTGAACAAGACACTTTATAGGTGACCACTAACACTACTTAAATAGCTTTAATACAAAGCAGATAAAGATAGTTATCTAAATAAAATACAAAGTTCCATGGAAGTGTGATGGAGGGAAAGAAGAACTCCAGCCAATTACAAGAGAAAACCACTCTGAGACATAGAGAATTTCATTAAAACTGAGCAATAGGTAAAAATTTCAGTAAGCGGAAAGGGCATTCCAACTAGAATACAGAAATACTTTTATACTCGTGTTTATTCATTCACTCATTTATTCATCTAACAAATAAGAATACAAGTAAAATTGGTTCAAGGAATACTATACTAAGTAGGTAATAAAATAGGGAAATGAAAATATCGGGTTCATCAGATATTTCTGTATCAGCCTTCCTTTTTTATTGTTGTCAGCAACAGAAATTGAAATGGAAGGAAAATATAAGTAAATGGGTTTTCCAAGATATTTTACATACATAAATACTGAGATAAAATGTACTGTTATTAAAATGCTGTCAAAAGAGTAGAAACTGGGGAAGCTAGAAAATTCGGACATAATCTCTTTCTCCCAGCCCCAGGAGTAATCAGCAGTCTCCACAAACTAAAGCACCAAAAGACCCTCCCCCGAACCTCAGACCAGAGAAATTTGTTGGACATAGTATATACCCTGGATTTTACACTCAAGTAAATATGCTCTGTGTGTTCTCAAAAAGGCCAATATTTATATATCAAGCTCAGCAAGTTAAATTTACTTTCCCACATTAAGCCTGCATGATGAATGGCTTTATCTTGCCCATTTCAGCCTGTTAAATCATAAATCCCCAGGCAGGAGAAAGAGAAAAAAGCGACCTGGAAGAAAACCACTGAAGGACAAACCACTACTATTTAAGATCGTTATAGTGAATCACACTTGCTAACAATAATATGTATATCTATATTTATATTTAAAGGACCATGGAAATTAACAGCTAGCCACCTGGAAATTGGAGAATGGGTCTACTGTTCATAGATTTATTCACAAACATGGTTGGAATGTCCCTGACAATGACAGAGCAAATGGAAATGGCATTTTATGAGTTTTAATGCCATGTCTAGACATTGTTCAAAAGCCACCAATCATATCATGTGCCAAAAAGGCTTTGGGTGGTATATGGGATTGCCACCAGAGGCGGCTGACTGAGGCTGTGTATCAACCAGTCAACACAAAGAAATACTGTCAGGCTGATCAGTCAAATGACTTCACTTTTATTCATTGTTAGTAATTGATTCTACCATTCTTTAGATAAGGCTGAGATCAAACTGAAAAATTTGGGAATGTAGCTATGTATCTCCATTTGAAGCTTTAGTATTAGGAGCCACACTTAAAGATCTCAGTGGATATGTTCCAGTCATATAACTTAAAATATCTTGGGATAGTGGTCATTTTATCTTAAAATATTTAAAATAAAATTGGGGAGCTGTGTACATGAAGAACACAACCCTCATTAGAGGTGGTGTTTTAAGTCAAGTCATCACCAATATAGAAAGGTTTGGCAAAGCCAAAACAGAAGCCATCTCAATGCCAGTCCTGACTAGGATAATTTCAATTAAATACAAAAAATGTTCAGAAGCCAAGTTATCAAAGAATGCTGTCATATCTCTATTTTCTGAACATATTTAAAACAGGCATGCTATATCCGGTTATAGAGATAATAAGTTCAACAGGCAATGTTGAGTACCTACAACAAGATAGCCTCCAGGTGCTGGGGTTGAAAGTTAAGTAAACCATGGTCCCTGTCCTCAACAAGCTTCCAATCTTCTGGTTTAGGGTATCAGACTAATATAAAGACAAAGAGATGGACTCATTATTAATTTTCAATTTGCCCAACTGCTTAAAGTATATAAAACATATGTACTGGAAGAGGAAGGGATATACAAAATTATGGTAGTGAACCTTCCCTTAAGGAGCTCAGAATTGAGAATCTGGATTGCAGGGAGATACTTACACAGAGAAACAAGACAATACTCCAGAGGTACTGAGAGCACTTTTCTTAGTTCAGTGGAAGGCTTCAGAGAAAGGGTGGGACTTAAGAGTGTATTGGCGGCAGGAAGACAGAAGGCATTCTAGGAGGTTAGGGTTGGTGAGAAAATCACAGCAAAGAAATCTATGCAATTTTCTAGAGATTGAAGTGGGGCAGAAAAAGCAATGAGACAGACATTATAGTTCAGTTAACAGGACAAAGGACTTGAATGACAAGGCCAAAAACAATTGGTGGCCTTACAGTAAACTAAGTAGCCAGAGGGTGGGAAAATGAGCCAAGGATAAGTGTTGTTGCAGCCTTTCAATGGAAATTTCCAATTCACAGAGTCAGGCCATTCACAGTTATGATGGTTGACCTGATTTTCATTGAATGATGATGCTAAACAGAAGACGTTACTCTGTGAAATGCACCCAAACACAAAATAGTATATCTACATGCCAAGAGGTGAGACTCCAGTTGCCTGGGGGATCTGATCAGAAATTCTCAATTCTATGTTGGAAAATAAAATCCTGGCTTGTCTTGAAAGGAGAATTTGAGCATGCAATTAATTCACTATACACTGACTTGTCACCCCAAGTAGATTAGTTCTTTCCATCAATTTTAAGTACATTAGAGCTTTCAAGCAGCAAAATATACCCTGTACTATGAAGGACATCATTAGTCATGTGTATCAAGCCCTAAAATGTCAAAAATGATTCTAACATTCACTTAAACTATTAGAAAACCAGGAAGTCACAGAAGTGTAACTTTACTGATAACAATAGAGAACAATGGGAAAAAAACAGTATAAAGAGGTGAGCATGTAAATTACAACTATATCTCCTATTTACTTTCTTTAGGGTTTAAAGTTCTCGTCCCATGTGATAATTATGACAGCATACACACTCAGCTTTTGACATAAGGCTGACAAATGACTCCAGAATAAGATTTGGGGTCTCAGAATGCTTAGCTGAATGAATTAGGAAAAGTACACAATTAGGGAAAACCCTTTGGCTTCAGAATATATTGATCTTATAATTGTTCCCACACAGATAATGATACTTAAAATAATGTGTTCAGCTTACATTTAGAAAATTTCCATTCTAGATTTCTTAGTTGAGAATCTCTAATTGCATTTAAAAGCCTGAGAAAGTCTTCTTTAGACCCTACTGTTCACTCTTCTAAAATATCCTTCTATAAATAAAGCTAATAGCTTCATTTCTTTACAATAATGGGATTAACCATTTATGGGCATAACGACAGGTCAAAAACCAATCTCCATTATCTGCCAGATGAAAACAATTCAATAACTACTTTCACTACTTTTTTTCAATGCGGTGGATGTAACACAACATTATTTGAGATAATGATTGCCCTTTGTCAGCACACTATCAGCACAAACCTACCCTGAAACTAACAGGCGAATGAGATGCAGCTATTGCAAATCCAAGGTGCTGGAGGGCTAAGGGAGCACAGGGAGACTTTATAGTGGGTCTTTCTGTCTGGTGGCAGCCGCTGATCAGAATACACTTTATAAAGTCAATATATATGCCAGGTGCTTTTTCATTCGTTCTTCAATATTATCAGTTCTTTGAAGGGGAAAATGTCCTGTAGTGTCTGTGTGCCAAACAGTTTACCAAAATAGTTAGCTACTGCTTGCCAAAAATGAAAAATAAACTGTTTCTTAAAGTTAAGAGTTTTTAAAAAACAGTTTTCTATTAAAATAACATTGGCAAAGATAAAATCATAAGAATTAGGTTATTCTAGTCATTCTAAACCTCACTGTCTGCAAGATTTTCTAAAAAGGCACTCTTCATTATTAACGAGTTGAGATGAGGTTTATGCTATTTCCTTCATTGTACTTAGAAGACCAATCCACCCTCTAGAAAATCTGTGATCCTAACTGTGGGGTCAGCATTCTGAACTATAGAAAAGGGTTTCTGGCCAATACCTTATTTTTGCCTGCTCTATAGACTCCTGTGTCTGCATCCTTTCCTATTCAGGCAGAGTCATTAACTCAGCCTACAGTCAGCTCAGAAGGAATTAATTGGCTCTCCTACCATCACACTGCCCTTTTATGCTCTCTCTCTCTCTCATATCTTATATCCTTCTCTGCACCAAGAGAAAACCCTCAAATACTATTTTTCATTATTGATTTTCCAATCATTTGACTAATAATCTACATTTAAATAAAATTTTTAAAACGAAAATTTTATCTCCATATCCTCTCCTTCTTTGCCACCCTCCCCCATAATTTGCCACTGTGAGGATTCACTTCATTTTACCAATAAAACATTGGCACTTCTTTATGGGTACCAACCAGTTGTGTAGCAATTCCTTTCAAAACCTTAGTCCATTTTCTATTTTATCCTTGACACCATGATAGGAACTTGATGGTCCAATGAGTCAAAATGAATTCAGGGACTCCTATTCCAAAAAATGCATGCAAGAGATTAAGATTTTGGAAACACAAGTGTTAATTACAAGTCATCAAATCACACTACATACAGATTACTAAGCAAGTAGAATAATAAGTTTTTCAGTTAATTGGAAGCATAAACTAGAAGTGTTATTTTGCTTTTGATCATCAATCCTTCCCTATTAGAGAGATGATAAAAGTCAGAAAATCCTAATTTGTTGGATCTGGAGATTATCCCTGGATGACTGATTTTTAGCCACTTTTGAACCACACCTCTTCCTGAGAAGGCCCCTCCCAGCACTCCTAAAATCTACAAAGGACCATCTGAAAACCACTTTGCTTAATAGAAAAGGACTCTGATTCTATGCCTTGCCAGATGAGAGACATATGGCGAGTTTAAAGGCGGAGCATGTGTGTTCCCCTCCCCCTCCCCCTCCCCCCCTCCCTGTCCCTTTCTCTTTCTCTCCCACTCCCCCCCTCACCCTTCCCCTCTCTCCTTCCCTCTCTCACTTTCCTTTTATCTCCCCTTCTTCCTCTGCTTTGGTGAGGGGCTCCATCTGCCTAGGGCCATGTTTCCTTTCTTCCCGGTGTACTGGCTTCATGGCTCCTTTATTGGTTTGTTTTTTGCAGCTACTCTCAAGACCACATTCTCTATTTGAAAGTGAGTTTCCGTGCCCTTAGCTCCTTTAGTTCCCACCCTGTGCCCCCCAGATAAAGCCCATCACTCGCGGTCATACACTAATTTTTTATACAACTCTGAGCAGTCTTTCTGCTCTGACTTACTTCACTTATTAAATAGTAAGAGCAGTTATTTCTCACCTTCACTTTTTCTAATGGGAAAAGACTGATTTTCTGGGACAATATCTCCAGAATGACTGTCACTCCAGGACAACAAGAAAACTTGTTTGACAGTGTCTTCCGTTTATATCCCTGCCATCCTCTACCACTTTAAAATATTTATTTCACAAGTATAAAAAACACAAAATGACAGTACTTCAATTGATTCCATTTACATTTCTAAGGACTCCTAATCTATATGGTTGGCTATTTTTAGAATTAATGGTTGGCCCATCTACCTGACTACCCATCCATTTCATGGGCTCACTCATCATTATCAATTCAGAAATTGTCCCAGATTTCCTGCCTAAAATTTGATGAGATGAACCTGCAGGTGTGGATACTGATCCCACAACATCAGCCAGGTAGGAGCCTTCATTACTATACTGGGTGACAAAATCTTCTTTAGCTCCCCCTTAGAATGACCATAATTGTAATCATAATCATAGAGATCTGCTAGTCACATGGCTTACTTAACTGCATATCTGCCAGAATTCATATTAGACTAGATGTTCTTCCTCCTCTTTTTAGACCAGATGTGTTTGCTGTTGACATTATGGTACCTCCTGCTTTGGGCAATGAACGTCCTATGGCATAAGGACTAGACCAAATCAGTAGGTGGCAGCTTTGCTGACAATCCTGTACTGTACTTAAGAAACAGAGTGGCGGGGACCCCATTAAGGTTTGTAAAATAGTAATGCATACTAAAAAATAATACACTTCATAATCATCAGCTTTGGGAACAAAAGGAAAACACAAACTCAATCTATTGTCAACTTCAATGAACACTTTAAAATATAATAACCGCCACTAATGGCAGTGCCAGCTACTATAAAAATTAAAAGCACTAAGTCAAGAAGAGAATTGTCAATATACGGAATTGTCCATAGAGCTATTTACCGGTAAATTTTTGATGCACCTATTTAAATGCGTTAGCATGAAGATACCTTCATGGTTTGTGGGTGTTTCTTCTTTTTACACTAATCAATAAGTTAATTACTGCTAGGAACCCACACACTGGATACATATAATAGAAAAATGATAATATAGTAGTCCTAGGTAAACACAGAACTGTAAGTCCTGTCGTCATTAACAAGAATTTACTGAGAGTCCATTCTTGCAAAGGTTGTTTTACTCATTCAACAAATACCTGTTGAGCACCTACCGTGCACTTGCTACTGAAAGTGCTGAGGACAGAACAGTGAACAGACAGCAAAACTCTCTGCCATCATAAGCTTAAAAATAAGAAATGTTTTTAAAGTTACCACACTTTTATGAAGTTACCACGCTTTGAGAGCTTATTGCTCTAAAGTCATAGTTATAAATAACCACCACAACTGGTTTTAAGTCCATTTAATCAATAAATGACAACACATCTCAGTAAATGCTCTTCTGAAAGCCAGCTAAGTGGTACAGACCTTGGCTGTTTTTCTGTTTTCTCTCTCTGCCCCACTCTTGAAAATAAGGTTCAGGAAGGCGAAGACTGGCTCTGCTTCCTCACCCCATCTCTCCAGCATCTACTTCCATTCCTGGCACATAGTGGGTACTTAGTAAATATTGTTGACTGACTGAAAGTGAGGAAAGCAATTGGATTAAACTAAGTCATACTAGTTTGTGAATTCATGTTAACTCTTTAAGTTCCACAGCTATTGCACTCTACACCACCAAACTTGTTAAATTCAAATAAATTTGGACATTTTAGGAAAGTAGGGGCCTATGAGTTGGTGAGCCAGATTTGCCAAATTCGTATTCCCAAGATCAACTGTTTACCTGGTCCCAGTCTTTTCTGAATCCACAGAATTCTACAAAGCTTCAAATTTTCTCACAAGTGTTTCCCTCCCAGTGCTACAGCAGCAAAGACACAAACATATATCTAGATGATCAATTTGTGAGACGTGATTGCCCAATTTACCCTTGTCCGTTTATGTGTAACAACAACATTACGAAACTGCTCTCTCATCCATCCATCAAACCTCTATTATGTGAAGTATAACTGTTACTTCACTGAGGGATCCCAAAGACAGTACCTGTTACACATGTTGTTGCTTCAACAGTTTGAGGCATTCATCCTAATTCAGCTTTTGTTTCAGAGGAAAAGGGAGGAGATGGGGAAGCAACCAACATTTATTGAAATATCTCTTAGAGCCAGATACTCTGTTGCATATTCTACTTACATTACAAAATTTATAATCAAATCTATTTATTTGGTAATTCATTAATACATTCAATATTCATTCAATCCATGTTTATGGAGTATCTGTGATATGCCGGTATTATGCTCAGCACTGGGGATGAAACAGTGAACAAGGTAGATATAGGAGGAAATGCATATATTAGAATCATACCTGTGAAGGCAGTGTCATTATCCCCACTTTTCAGATAAGGAAACAAGGCTCAAAGAGTTTAAACAAGTCAAGGCATACAAGTTGAAGTCATCATAAGTTTCAGAGCCAGAATTCAAACCACACAGGCCTTTCTCATTGTAAAACTCAACCCCTTTTTGCTACTAAACTCTTTCCCCTTCATTTAGCCATTTCTACCCCAAATATGGTCCTCAGACTAGCAGTATCAGCATCATCTAGAAGCATGTAAGAAATGCAGAATCTCAGGCCTCTACCCTGACAAGACCTACAGAATCAGAAATCCGCATTTTTAACAATCCTCAAGTGATTCATACATCCATTAAAATTCGCAAAAGTCTAGGTCAAGAAGCTCTTTAGTGAGGTAAGGGAAGGAAAACCAAGAATTAAAACATTTTGTGAAAACTATACCAAAAGGGCTGTAATTCCACCAGTGTGGCCTGCATTTTGAGATAAAAGATGTAGTCTGAACCTTCAAGCTTATAACCTAACTTGGTAAATAGTTTACGCACTTGCATTCAAAGAAAAGCACAAGAAACACAATCAAAGTTGCACTGAGACTCTCAGAACACGTGCCAACTCCTGCAAGCACTGATTTTCATATATCAGTTTGCTAGGAGTCTTCAGGATATGCCAGACTTATACCACTTCTATCCTTGTTCAGTAAATCCTCTTAATTAGAATGACCTTATATTCCCTCTAATATGAGAATATATTAGAGGGCTAGGCTAACCCATATTTTCTTCAAGACACAAGTTAACTACTTCTTCCTCAGGCATTCACTCATCAAATTTTTGAAAACCATTTACAATTGAAGAAAGGTCACTTGTAGGAAGCAAGGGCTTCTGAAAGATGTCAGTCACTTGCAAAACTTCTCTGCAGGAATTTTTTCCTACCCCCTGGTCAATAACCTCTCTCCATCTTACTCCTCAGGACCTGACCCACTGGATGCTGGTTAACGCCCTGCTTCCTCTGTTAGTCCTGGGTTCTCAGCTTTAATTGTGACAGATGCCTTCTGAACTCTGAGTGACTGAGACCTGGACCTGCGTGTGGTCTTTCCCCATCATTCTGTAATGTTCTAGAACCTTTCCGTATTCACTTTTAACTTCATATCTAAAAACAGGTGACCAACCAACCAACAAGAAAACCCATCTGAATGATCTCTGAATCTTGGTCCTAAGAACAACCAACCAATAAGAAAACCCTTCTTGAATGCTGTCTGAATTATGGCTTCCTCCAATTCAATGTCAGAAGTTATCAATAAACTCTAAATCATCAAATCTAATAACCACATTTGGCAGGTTACAGCATTTTAAAGCATTATTCCTACCATGAAATTCCTTCCTCAGAACTCCTAGTTCTCTTTTCTAGAATGTGAATGAATCACTCTTGGGGGAACCAGGAAACAAAGACTGCAAAAATGCTTCACTGTAAATTTAAAAGCCACTCTCTAAAATGTACAAACCATTTGCACAAATGAGCAGGAAAAGAGGAAGGGGAGGAGCTGTGTAAAGAGGAAGGTGTGAGACCCAGAAACTGATACCTCCCTAAAGCAAGTACTGTCCATGGCCAGAAGCTGGGGCTGTGAGGGCATGCCATCAGCCAGACGTATTTTTATTGCTGCCATTAAGGACCATCAACTCACAGTGGGCAACATGGTACTGCTGATGTCCACTCGAGGATGATATTCATCTGTGTTCTGTGACTCTGCTCCTGACCTCACTCCATATAGACAGTCCTCTGTTTATTTATAATGACAGTCATCAACCCCTGGAGGTAGGAGAGTTCTTGAACACCAGGAGGAAGAGGTGGTAGCATGCTGAGAAAATTCCCACACCTGACCAAGGTAGGACGAGATGAAAACAGTTCAAGATCCCCCTCTTCATCCAGGACAATGTTGAAATTCACAATCAGTTTTATTTTCTCAGATTGGTTACTCTTGAATATAACTTTACTGGCCACTAACCTTCCTTAAAACATTCCCTCCTTCTCCCTCATTGATCTTTATAAGTACAATGATCACTCCTCTCCCATAGATGGTTCCTTCTAAAGCACTGACTCATTCTGCTTCCTCTCACACCTACACAACTATTCCTAAAGCTTCAATCCATGGTTACCTGCTTGCCTCCTCCAAGGCTCTTTATTCTCACACCTTCTCTTTGTCAGTAGGGCACTATTTCTCCAAATTCTTCAGGTCTTGGTCTTCCATTCCAGTGTCTCTCATCCTTTTTTTATGTGTTTCTACAGTGGTATTTGATTGACTTAAAGGTGAAATTTGAACAATTTAGGCTACAGACCAAAAGGACCAAGCAAGTGGATGAATCAACAAACATGAATCCTACATGGAAAAGCTTACACTTTGGGAACAGACCTCAATTGTATCAACCACATGTAAAATTCAAACAGGCTGAGCCTTCAAGGGTAAGATAGATTGGAAAATTGGAGTAATTAACTGGGTAATTTAGTAACAGAAATAAATAAATTCCAGTGACCAAAGGGAGGGAGCATTTTTTTTTTAAACTAACGGCATCCAGGTTGCCAGTCTACATTGATCAAATTGACAAGAAAATTGCTCAATTCTCTATTTCATATTTCCTGGTAAACAGTGAAAGACATCCAGATGACTGAACATTTCATAAAGTAACTAAAGTATATACATTATACTCAGGTCTTAATGCAATTTACATTTGTGCAAATGCCTTGCATGTAGCATCATGAAGAGAAGAATCTGTGTTTGCATAATGACCTCTGCCACCAGTGGCCCTGTAGGTAGCAGTTCAAGAGTGAAAAGATAAATGCTACACTTCTGTCTCAGCAGCTGAAAGCTGGGTTAGGCTCTCCTTGGGGATTTCCTGGGTGCAGTATACAGCAGAAAATTTTTTAAAGGCAGCCTCATATCTCCTTAAGGCAATATTCCTAAGTTTTTTCAAATCAAAACAGATGTTTCATGATCATCTCGACCAGCGATTAGAAAACATTTTCTGCAAAGGGGCAGATAGTAAATACTTTAAGCTTTGCAGGCCACACAGTCTCTGTTGCAATGACTCAATTCTGCCATTGTAGCATGAAAGTAGCCATAGACAATACGTGAGTGAATGGGCATGGCTGTGTTCCAAAAAAACACTATTTACAAAAACTGGTTAAAGGCCAGATTTGACCAGCTGGCCATAGTTTGCTCACCACTGGTTCAGACTCTGGAGTATAAAATTGACTTGGAAAGACAGTCACTTAATCACTAATCATTTTAATCACCATATTCATCACTATGATCATCATAATCCTCACTCCCATTTTATAGATGGAGAAAGACTAAAAGATAAATTTATACTGTCGTCTATAGCGTTTGGACTGGGACTCTGATGATTTGTTCTGAAGTCCAGTTTTCTTTTCAGGAGAGCACAGTACACATGTGTAACATACAAACAAAACATTGTAATAGTAGTTCAGTATCAGAGTAGAAGAAATGGCAAAAAAGAGCAAAATTAAATTTAAAGGAGTGCAAATTAAATGTGCACATCGATAATAGGAGTTCATTGGAAAAAAAGAAATATAACCATCAACAGGTACTCCCTCCATATCTACTGTGAACCACATTCATTTATCTCCTATCAAAGCTCCTTTTATTATTTGTACTGCATCATTTAACTTGGCTACTTTGAGTTTTAGTTCATAATTAGAAGTGTCAGAGTAACAGACACAGAGCGTTAGTGACACAAAGGGTAAGCTCTTGCGAGCACCTATTTCCCAAGTTCAGAAGTGGACTTCATACGTGAGTATAGCTGAGCCCACAACAGGTCAAGATAATTCAGAACTGCTCACAGAAGCAGGTAAAAATATTCAGAATCATTTCAGTGATACTCTTTTGTTGTCTGAGCACATATATTTGAGTTGATTCAGTGATAAAAGACAACTTCAAGAGAATATTTTTTACTCCATCAGTTTCCATATACATCTGTTTTCAATAAAATAAATATAATCCGTATCTTGAGACAAGACATGTGTACTAAAACAGAAACATTTTTCCTTGCTCCAAAGCACTAAACTCAAACTTCCTCAAAGTTGTCATTAGTTACTACTAATCATCCTAGTAGCACTTGGATTTAGCAAAATATTTTTATTTTGAGATTGTTCTGTTCAAAACAAATGGATTGGTAAAAAGAAAACATACTTCTTGAATTTTTAAGCCACACTAAATTTATGTATATTCAAATACAGATAGTATTTTCAAAGACCAAAGTTATTGTTTTTGTCATTCCTTTTTCTTTGTGTAGATATTGCTGGTTCTTCATGATCTGTCTTCCCCCTCCTCGGGCATACAGGAAACTCTCCTTCCTTGTAGCCAACTGAGGCTATGTAACCAGTTCTAGCCAACGAAACGTGAGCAGAAGTAAGATGTGTCACTTCTGGGCTGAGGCAGCGAAAAGCCCCTGTGTGGCCCTCCGGTCTCTCTTGCCCAGTTTTGGCAAATGTGGAGGAGGCTGTGTTGAGATGGCAAAGCAAAGACTGAAGCTGCTTGAATTACTGAGTTACCAAATAGAAGAAAGGTTCCCTGGAGTGTCTCCTGGACCCCCACACAGGGCCAGCTTCATGGGCATTCAACCTATGCAATTGCACAGGTCCCACGTTCTGTGTTTGGTTTAATGTTCTGCCGTCACGTTTTGAAATTCTGAATAATTTTTGGAAAAGGGGGTCCAATATTTTCACTTTGCACCAGGCTTCACAAATTTATACCCAGTCCTGCTCACAGAACCGACTGTGCATGAATTGTGTGTGTATGTGTGTGAAGTCACTGAGATTTTGAAGTTGTTTGTTTCTGCCTCATATACCGAACCTATCCTGATTAATACGACCATGAAACCCTTCAAGCCTCTGTAAGTGTAACTCTACTCCAATGTTTCCTTGAATGCTCCTACTCCCCCCTGAGACAGGTGTCTTCACTAGGTGTTCCCACAGTACGATTTTCCACTGCAGCATAACATTCACACAATTTATTGTGATTATCTCCTAACCTGTCTGTCTCCCCCGTAGTGGATACTATAGATTCATTTCCTCCATACACATTCCAACTTTCCTCATGTAACTTCCTATGTGGCAAAGACTGGAAAGCTAAAAACTACATTCCCCAGACTTCTTTGCAGTTGAGATAGCTGATGTGGCCTAGGTTTTGCCAAGCAGATGTACCCTTAAGAGGTCTGGAATGAAAAAGAAGACAACATGAAGTCACTGATGCACTTGCAGAGACTGGCTCTTCTTGCAAGCATGGTGTTAAGGGGACTTCTTTTTCTGTGGCAGCTATGGTAGAGGATCTTGCCCAATATTGTAAAGCAGCAGCAATGGGGCTTTCTCCAAGCAAGTCTGTGGCTGGTACTTCTCCTGGCAGCTCTCATACCTGGCTATGTGGCATACAAACCTGGTTCCCAGGGCTTTCCAAATACTTTGTCAGCTACCTTATGTCTTCAAATAAACACTTTTGCTTAGAGTGGACTCTTGTCTACAACAACAACAGAAACTTATACTCTTCCCCCATCCCCACTAGAGTGTAAAGTCTTTGAGGACAAGGACCGAATCTTATTTATTTTCAAACTCATCTTCCTCTCTCACCACTCAGCCACCTAGGACTAGCTTAATACATAATAATGGTTCAACAGATATTTTAGGAAGAAAAGCAGGCAAGTCAGCATGCAGGAAGAAAGGAAGGAAGGAGGGAAGAAAGAGAATCATTCTCTCCAAATATTCATAGAATTGGAACACAAACTTGTTAATAAATGACCCTCATATTTTAAGTAGATTATAAATGTAATATATTGCTCTGATACATAGGGCTTCAAACAGTCTTGCAGCTATAGAAAAACTGAATATCTCAAAAGCCCTGGTGGATCTTTCCATGTGCTACAGTATAAAGGTAAATATGAGCATTCGCTGCATTTGAGTTTCTATAAAGTATCTATTTTAACAAGCTCTTTGTTGCCAATCTATTTCCCAGATAATAAAATTCTTAAAGAATAAAAATTATACAAATATTAAAAACCTCTGCTTTCCACGACTTGAAAGCCAAATTTTCATCAGGCACAGATATATCACATTATTCACAGTGGGGCAAGCTGCAGTCCTAGTTAGGGAAAGAAAATGTCAAAGTGATTCCAATTTCAGCCTCTCCCTTCACCCAGGGTTCCTAAGAAGTTTTCTCACAGTCCTCATGGCAGTTTCTTGGTTAGCAGCAACACCTTGGGCTGTCCCATTTTTAAAAAAAATCTGAAGTCAACATATTTAGAAAATAAAAAAAGAATTGGTGCTACTCAGGCAAATGCACACTTTGCTTCTCCATATGCTCTCTTCGGTGTGGAATGTAGTACTACTTTATATAGTATCAACTTATTTGTAATTGTACAGTCCCCAGAAAGTAGGTCAAGACTCACTGGAGCTTTCCCATTTCCCAGAAACTATATGCCATGCAGGAAAGTTAAGACTTATTAGGGTGGAAGTACAGGAAAGGATGGGAAAAAACAAGAAGAAATGCAATATATTTCCCTCTAAGCCCCTTCATAAATCTTCATCTTCTTTCCAACAAGATCTGGGAAAAATCACAGTTTCACTCTGGAACAGGGATGCTCATTACCCAAGTTCAAAACCTATGAAAAATTACAGTGGAAAAATCATTCACAATTGATTTATGGTTAAATTGAAAGAAGTGGAAGTGTTGGACCAATCACCTGCTTTTTAAATATCTTTCAATCTCAAACCCACTCTAAAGCTTGGCTCCAATCTGCTTCTATAATTAGAATACCAAAACATGAGACATTAATACCTCCAACAGATCATTAATCATTCCAGCTCTCTCATGATGGAGGCCACAGTATGGACTGGAGGCAGGGTTGAATAAATAAAATTGTCATTGATCTCTATTTGAAGACTAGAGCAAGATCGTTCACTCCATGTGTGTTTGCTGGCATCTATCACACTGGAATTGCTATGTAGACCATCAATAACAACACCATTTCACTTTAACAGCCTGAAACAGAGAGAAACTAGGCATGTTTCCTGGTAACAAGCAAACTAAGATCCATGTTAGGTGCCTAGACTTGGTTAGCACTTAGTTCCTAATAGGTGATTAAACAGCAACAATCATTGTTTCCTATCACCTCAATACTGAGACAAAAATTGATGTGTATGCTCTAAATGAGTCCACAAACTGTTTCCTGGATTCTCTTGAATCCTTCATGATTCAACATCTTTTTCTCTTTTTTTGGTGAGGAAGATTGGCCCTGAGCTAACATCTGTTGCCAATCCTCCTCTTTTTGCTTGAGGAAGATTGGCCCTTAGCTAACATCTGTGCCAGTCTTCCTCTATTTTGTATGTGGATTGCCGCCACAGCATGGCTTAATGAGTGCTGTAGGTCTGCGCCTGGGATCTGAACCCACAAACTCAGGCTGCCGAAGCACAGTGTGCCGAACTTAACCACTACACCACTGGGCCAGCCCCTCAACATCTTTTTTGAGAGCAGTAAAACCTCATTAATATTAATTGTTTAGAAGGTAAACTTTCTAAACAATAGGAGAAAAGTAGTAATTAGATTTGTTTTCCTTAAATAAATGAGGTTGTCTTTCTTTTATGGTCTGTTAGAAATACCCTAAGATTAAAAGCCAATAGATGTGGAATCGACCTAGCTCATCTGCTTTGGAAGGAAAGATAAAGCCCCAGGCACCCTATTTTCCTCATCTGTTCATTGCAGATCACAATAATCACCCATCCTTCCTTATAGGATGATTTTGAAGACGGTAGGACATAATATTTATAAAGGAGCTTTGCAAAGTTGAGATCACTATGCAAAGGTAAACTTTCACTAGGACAAGAGAAATAAAGTTGGAGTCCTTTAAAGATCTGTATTAATGAACAGATAAGAATGACTCCTTTTTAGCATACTATTAGTTTTATCTATAAATGGATCTTTAGATATCACTTGAAATTATCTTAAAGCAGAACAATCATTTCTAATTTGACACATTTGCCTGACTTATTCAGTACTCTCTCTATGTAATTATAAGTATTAATCCCTAGATCCAGATCACTTGTGAAGTAGCAGCACGTCACTTTGCTAAAATAGCCCACAGTCACCACCATGCCAAAGTCACTACCTGCATTCTCCTGTAGATCTCACATAGAAGTACATATAGTCTCCCAAAAAATCTAACCATATGACCCCTAGAATTCTTCTCCCACTTTCCACTCATCAGTAGCAGAACAGATAGAGTGAAAGCCTCTTTCTGAATCTTTCTTTACTTTGTGACCAGTAAGGGTAGAACAGAGCTACTGGCATAGAAACAGAGTCTGCCTCTGGTTCTGATATTCTAGGTACCGACATGCTACTCACCCTATTGCTAACCTGACAAAGATCTTCTAGAACTCCTTGAAATATTTTCTAGATACCCTGGGGCAGTGCCATCCAATAAGCTTTCTGTGATGAAGGAAATGTTCTTTAATCTGAACCATCCTATATGGTAGCCACTAGCCACCCAGGGCCATGGGGGTCAGCCTACAGCCAGAGTTCAGTGGGGCAGGCCAGATGCTAGAGTCAACAGCAAAGTCAGGTGTTCACTTCACTCTCCTTCCAAAGGGTGTCTCTCTCTGCACTGCGCTGCTGGGGCCTGGGGGAAGGGTGACGTGAGTAATGTGAAACTGTCCTTCCTCTTCAATGAGTCATTTCTCAGTTCTGTGCTCTCCTCAGGAGCTATAATCCCTCACCTGGATTCCTTAGTGCTTGTGAAGGTACTTTCACGTGTGGATAGTTGATGTTTCTGCAAGGAGACCAGCGCTGGGAACTCCTACTCCACCATCTTGCTGACATCACTCCCCAGGGTGGTGAGCACTTGAAATGAGGTTAGTGTGACCGAGGAGCTTAAAGGTGTTGTGGGTTTTTTTGATTTAAACTTAAATAGCCATATGTGGCTAATGGCCACTATATTAGACACTGCAGCCTTATAGAGTTTTTTCCCAGCCAAATCCCGATTTTGCTGTTCTTCTTGTGGGACCTTAAAAGTCACTTAATCTGTAGAAACCTCATCTGCAAAATGGTGGTAATAGTATCTACCATGAAAGGTTTTGGTGAGAATTAAAGATCATGTATTAACTACCTGGAGTAGACACTCAGGCTACTATTACTCAACATTCTCTACATACCTAATTCCTACATCACCTTTGAGCATCACTTCCTCCAAGAATTCTTACCTGGTCTTACAGTTTGGCCTAAAGCTCCTTCCTAAGAGGTCCTTTACTTAATTATCTGTATTTTCCTTTACTTAATTGTCTGTATTTTCTCACTAGGCCTTGGCCTTCTGATTTACCATTATAGTCTAAGCATCAATACCTAGAACACAGCAACCCAAAGAAACTTCTGAAAGTCCCTTCTAACAATTTCCAATGTATCCCAATGTTCTCCACATTGTAGGTTGTTCCTCTAATGCTTGTGCATGTTGGTTATCCACATGGTAGATGAGAAATGACTAGTCTGGAAACCATTGTCTATATTCTCATCACAGAGAGAAAGTAAATCTGGTTACCTGTAAGAGCCAAGTAACTCACTAAAAACAGAATCACGGTGAAAGTACCCCAAGTGGATCTGCCAGGCCTAATGTGCAAGAGGAAGTAAGTGATTCTAAGAGTACTGTTCTGGGTCCTTTTGCTCACCCTTCTGAAGAGCAGTAGGCCCTGAAATCTCCTATAAATTATGGCAAAGGTCCTTCTCTGCTTAGATCCAGAAGACACCAGATTCTCATATCCAATCTACTTTGATACCTGGATGAACTACTGTACTGTCAATGGCAACATAGTGACTTCATGCTGGGAGGCCTGTTATGCCAATAATGTTAATACTGACTGCACCTCTACAGAGAACATGGTGCTCTCCCGGTTCAGACAGAAAACAAACCACAAAGCCAGACACATAAAAGGCTCTCTGCAGGTTATAACCATAGAAGTTTGATCAGGCTTCTGCTTTTTTTTTTCTTCAGAAAGAAAACTGTACTTGGAAGAGAGTAATGCGTTAGCCCAGTGTTTAAAGGAAGGATGGCCATTCTACTGCCTTAGTATGGAACAAATTTCATTGTATCATAGAATAATAGAGGGCTATCATTGTTACTTAATCTTTATGAGACACAATTTCCACATTTGCAAAATGTAGTGAGCATTAAAGATAATGCATTAAGTGTCTGGAGGAGGTACTCAGGCTATTATTATTCAGCATTCTAGACCTACCTAATTCCTACATCACTTCTTCAAGGAATCCTGACCTGGTCTCAAAATTTGGGAAAGAATCCTTCCTATGTGGACCCAAAACACCTGCATTTTCTCTTCTTAAATATCTTTTTCCTCTCACTAGACCTTGGCTATCCTGTTTGCCTTTATATCCCAAGCATCAATACCTAGAACACAACAGAAATTCACTATATATTTAAAGAAATGAATGAATGAGTGAGTCAATGAAGGAATGGATGCCTATGCCTTAGCCAACAATAGAACACATGTGGGAATAGTTTTCTCCACTAGTTAGGATTTATATCCCATTCCCTTTCAGAATTGGAATTACCTGGTGTTGTAGGCAGACTAATGGCCCCCCAAAGCTGTCCACATCATAATCCCTGGAACCTGTGAATATGTTAGGTTACACAGCAAAGAGGCATTAAGGTTGCAGAAAGAAATGAGGTTGCTAATCAGCTGACCTTAAAATAGGGAGATTATTCTGGATTATCTGGATGGGCCCAGTGTAATCACAGGAGTGCTTAAAAGGAGAAGAGGGAGACAAAAGAGTTGAAGCAGAGGGAGATGGGACTACAGACAAAGGTCATAGTGATGCAATGTAAGAGGGCTTTGACTTGCTGTTGCTGGCTTTGAAAAAGAAAGAAGGAGGCCATGAACCAAAGAATATGGGTGACCTCTAGAGCCTGGAAAAGGCAAGAGAACACAGTCTCCCCTAGAGCCTCCAGAAAGGAACACAGCCCTGCTGACATTCTGATTTTAGCCCAGTGAGACCCGTGCCAGACTTCTAATCTACAACACTGTAAGATAATAAATTTGTGTTGTTTAAGCCACTAACTTTGTAGTAATTTGTTACAGCAGTAATAGAAAACAATCCACTTGAGTAGTTTAAAAAAATATTAACACCCTAGTCCCACCCCCAGAGATTCAGATTCAGTTAATCTGGGATGTTGCCAAGGCATTAGGATTTTTAAAAGTGATGCAGGTAAGTTGAATGTGAAGCAAAGCTCAAGACTCATTCAACTATCCAATAGTATTTGGATATCTATATCACACACACACATGCACACACATATGCACACACAAAGCTGCCCAGAAAAGAAATATCAACAAAGTGCCATGCTCAGCTTGACAGAAAGAGCAGGTCAAGCAAATTTAATATTTCTTAATTTTTAATAGGAATGTACAAGCACTCAAGCTGTATTTAACTTGGCCTTACAACAACTCTGTTAGGTCAGTACGGAAGATAGCACAATCTAGTTCATACAGGAAAGAAATATGAGGTTAGTTGCAGAGATTCAGTGGATTCTCCAAATCTGGGAGTTAGGAAGTATTAAGCCCATATCAAGACCACTTGGTGACCAGAATCTTAAAAATGGAAGTGCCTAGGACACTTGGAATTAGAAATTGCCTCTACAGAAACTACACTTGATTGAGCATTCGGGGGCACCATGCCTGGGAGTAACCAATCTAGGAACCATAGGATATGAGCATAAGTCATTAAAACTATTTTCACATTCTTGACTTAAAATTGTGTCTCTCTTGCCATTGGCTCAATTTAGTAATGTATTTCTGAATCAGTTCATGAGTAGTCAGTGCATTTAGTCTTATCACCTAGATCAGGTGTTAGCAAACCAAAGGCCAAATCTGGCCTGCTCCTGTTTTTTGTAAATAAAGTTTTATCAAAACACCACCATGATTATTTGTTTACATGGTTATTTGTAGGCGTTTCCTTGCTACAATGGCAGAGTTGAGTAGTTGTGACAGAGACCATATGGCCCACATTGCTGAAAATGTTTTACCATCTGGCTCTTTACAGAAAAATGTTTGCCAACCCCTGACCCAGATCAAGTACGGGCCCTTCACTTTTCCCACTGCCTCCATTGTTATTCTTCAGCCTGTTAACTTCATGAGGACAATTTAAAGAGCCAGGTAGAAGCATCCAACAATAGCAGTTTGTGGATGTAGACAGAAACACCTAAGACTGATTTTTTAATAATAATTTTAATTTAACCAGTGACTTAGTTCGGAGAAACTCAATATACTTTGAACATTATCTCATTTTTTTCTGACAGTTTTTATTAGAAAAAAATTTGTGATAACCAATACATTAAAGACATCACTTAAATCATTTAAGATATTATCAGTTCCATTGTGCCTTCTCCAACTGTCAGTTTTTGAGAATTAATTGCTCATTTGTGCATAGCACTGTACAATGCAATTTAAAAAGACACGGTATTTGCCTTCTGGGAGCTTACACAATCTAAGACAGGCAAGGATGGCAGAGAAAGAGTGCTCCTTAGGGAATACACTAAACAAATCCATAAAACAAACAAATAAGCAGTGATGTAATGTATTCACAAAAGGTGAGTCCAGATTTAATGAGAAGGCAAGTAAAAAAGTGTTCAGGAAAGTAACCCAAATCTTCTAACAAACTCTTTTAATTATTTAATGGAAGGTTTCCTGAATGTGAAGTTGTAAATGAAGTGATTAAGGTGACCTGAGAAACAATTCTAGGCATATGCTTAATTACACTTAAAGGGACTAATTAGATGTAAGCGTAGGTATAGAAATTTACCCAAGAAGACTAAGGAAAGTTGAAAGCATTCTAAGATCCAACGCTGAAAGGGAAGACAAGGCTGTACACTTGGGATGTCAAAAATGGAGCACGAGTACCCCTGTCTCCTAACCCCCTCCCATGGCAGGCATTACTAACTGATGACAGCATTCTTTCCAGCTAAGTATAGACACAGCCTTCCATTTCCTTTCATCACATACTCTGAGTAGACTCAACACTGATAAATGATCAGAAGTAGCCCTTAAATTAAAAAGGAAAGATACCACCTCTACTTCAAGTCTTTATTCATTGGACAATGACAGATGAAGAACTGGTTGCCCTGATCCGTGCTCCCTACCAAAAAAAAGTTGAAAAATAATAACCTACACAGGGTTCTTAGACATCAATTCAAAAAGAACAACATTGGAATTAGGGGTCTCTTGAGGAAAAAGCAATTGATAATCAGAGTGAAACTTAGTGCTATGAGAAGAGAAAGGAAATAGATGCCAAAGAGTAGTGCAGAGGCAATTCCAAATTACTGAGCATGTAGTGGATATTGTGGGGTGCACCCAGATTCCCTTCAGGACTGAGGCACCCGATTCCTCAGCTATCAGAAGTGCTGCCTACTGGTAGCTCACAGCTGCATCCCTTTCCAGCAGTTGTCCTTGGTCAAATGGAGATACATTCTCAAGATTATACCATTGGGGGGTACCCCCCATCCAATGACTGGTTGATGCAGTAACAAAGGCTGGGCCACTTTGTGATAATTCTGAAGGATCATCCTGACTCCAGTCTCCCCTTGTGTTTGGTTGAGTCTTCAGCTGCAATTGCGTTGCAGTTAAACTTCTTCTTCTGCCCAATCCTGCTGCCCTCACTACCTTACAAATTTTGTTCCAGAGACAACTGCCCCCCAAAATGTTTTGCAGGTAAATCTCTGCCTCAGAGTCTGTTTCCAGGGAAACCAATTTAAGACAGAGCACCATCTGAATGGTGAATACAGTTAGGTACTTTTTTTTAGTTCTCACAACAATTCATTGAGATCATTATTACAATGACCATTTGAAAAATGGTTGCTTTCAGTCACATGTTCAAGGTAAGTGCTAGTGCCAGGAGTTGAACCCAGGTAGGTGTTACACTGTTCAGATCAAGGATTGATTGGCAGGGCTACAACAAGAAGTCCAAATATTCAGGTGAGCAGATGAGACTAGAATGATAAAGATTATAAAGGTCAAGGAGGCAACAGGCTGAAGTCAAGAAAAGACAAGAAGTTTGAGCCAACAGTGTGAACGAGTAGAAACTCAAGGCAAGACTAATTTTGGATTGGAAATGTTGGCCCTTCCATCTCAATTATGCTTCTGACCCATGGGTAATCCCAAGCCTATGTTTGTATAAAAAAACCAAATAACAACACTAATAATAGTAGCTACCATTTATGGGAAAGCAACCTCAAGCCAGGCACTGTGCCACATGCTTTACGTATATCACCCATATACATATACTACATGTTTTCACATATACCATCCATATACACATATTACATGTTTCACATATACCACCCATATACACACACATCTTTCACATATACCAACCATATACATGCACTACATGTTTCACACATACCACCCATATACATATACTACATGTTTTACATATACCACCCATTTTAAAATTCCCAACACTGCTGCATGCAAGTACTATGAGCACCATTTTGCAGATGAGTACAACTGAAACTCAGAAAAGTTGAGTGACTTGCTCATGGTCACATAGCTAAGTGCAAAAGTCACTATTCAAATCCAGGTCTGTCTCAGTGTTCGGATGATGATGCTTCTCTTACACCACAAAAGTTAGTCCTAGTGGAATTCTGTGAATCTAATATTGATAATAACAATAGCTAACATATATTGAACATTTATTATGAATCAGATATTTTCTGCCCCTTAAATCTTTTTAACACCCATATAAGGTAGGTGCTGTTATTTTCTTCATTTTACAAAAGACCAAAAAGAGACATGGAGAGACAGAAAAAACTTGCCCAAAGTCACATAGCTAGTGAGAAACAGCAGAATTTGAACCTAGCCAACTGACTCCAGTGTCCTTATGTTACACATCAGAAGCTGGGTAAAGGATCTGGGGTTCACACAGTCCCTTAAAACAAATAATAAATCAAAAATTGCTCTAGAGTTTGTGACCTGAAATCTCCGAGAAACAAGAGAGTACAATCCACTGTGATAAGAAACCGGAATTAGGGAAGAATCATGGGGCTAAGATGAAATAAGTACCTTCGCCCAGTGAATTTTGAGTAGATAATAAAAATATTCTGATAAATTTTATTTTTAAATAGTATTTTATAGTTTCAAAGAGTTTCTCCTATATTATTATAGAAAGTATATGATTTATACAGGATTAGGTGAAGCTGACCATTCAGGGATGGCCAGGAGATTGGGGTATCATCTAAAAGAGAACAGTAGCCAAACCCAGAAGAGGAAGTAACTGGTAGGGATCCTGGAACACAGGAACCCACAGCAAAGAGAGTGAAATTTAAAAAACCCACTCTGGCTGGAGAGGGAGGAAGCTACACAGAAGATGACTGTGCCCTGGAAACCCAGTGCCTAGTGTGTCTGAGGAAAAAACAGCCTGGAACTTCCACTTATTTAATGACATTTCCATATATATTAAGAAGTAGTTCTCATTTTTTCCTTCAAATGCCTCCTTTCAAAACAAGGCTGTGGTTGTTTCCATCCCAAACCTGACATCATCTCTGGCACCTTAGTCACTGCAAAAAAACATGTCTTCACCATCATCCCCAGGGACTGTAACCAAGGTGTCCACAACATGATGCTTCTTATGGGCAGTAGGCAACTTCTTTTGAACCCAGTTCTGAATTGCTTGTTGAATCTTGACCTAAATAGCCCTCTGAGTAGCTTTAGGAACTGTTTTCTTCAGCACAGAGACTCTGCTTGGGTGGTCCTCTCCGCCTGGCCTCTGCTTTCTCTTCCTGATACTTTAGCAGAAAGAATGAGGCAACATCCTTCTAGAAGCCCCTTTATCATTTACCTTTTCTCAACTTAGTGGTATAAGTCCATTCTTCTTCCTTCTCAGATATTCATTACTCCTAGATTTTTAAATATTGCCTCCTTCTCTTCTTGCCCCACTCCTGAAACCCATCTGAGTGGGGATCACCAAGCCCATGACTATCATCTGGAAGAAACTGTCTAAGAACTGCCAGTTCCTGCTCCTCCTCTATGCTGGATTCCTCCTCCCACCATCACTTTACTTTATTGCTCTTCAGCATTATCACTTCCCCTAGACTTACAGTCACCACCTTAACCCATCCATTTTGCCTATAAAGGCAACAGACATCTCAGCTTTACTCAAATCCTCATATGACTGTTAACCAGAAAATGGCCCCCATCTCATTTACCAAGAAACCTTGGCACAAAGAAGTCCAATGACTCATTTCTCACCAGCACTGCAAAGGCCCAAGCTTCTTGGCTCCTATTCTGTCGGCCTTACCAAGACTTCTTCCACCTTTAGAGAAGGGTGATGGCAAATATACTCATGCTCTTATTCATACCAATATATTTTCTAAATAGCAAATAGCTTTATCCGGTTCTAAAATGGCATTCAGGGAGATCTCTCTATTTGTACATTCACGGCATGAAACCATTATCAAATACTGTTGGCAAATAAGCATGAGTGTCTTATAAGTACAAGATATTGTGCCCCACTGCTTCTGAGTCAGACATGATGGACCAGCCAGTTTCTCAGGTCCAGTTATGAAAACGAAATCACCAAGTGATTAGAGGCACCTCTAGGTCTAGTTGCCTCTGGTCTAAGTGCCAATAGAAAATCCAGGCATCTACTGAAACTGAATGGGCACCATATGCCTGCCTGTCTGGTACCACCCTGTATGCTCACTGGGTGGTTCCAGCTGTCTCAATCGAATTTCCTCAAAGGATTTGGTTCAGATGAAAAATGGGTCATAAAGGGAGACAGGCTGGTCCCAAGGGCCCTGCTGATAGGACTAGTAGGGATCAATCCAGAGTCACCTTCCAGAACCTCAATGTTTAGAGGAAATTGCCAAATAATGAGCTTCCTATTAGACTAGAAAAAGGGATGGGAGACCATAAAACCCAGAAGTTGAGGGTTGGAGGAAGCTTCAATGATAAAGTTATTATAATAAGACAAAATTCGTATCTGTGTCATTGTCTTTGAGATTAGTGAACAAGACCCGGTATGGCCACTGATTTACTCTGAAAGTTTGAGTAAAGCAGCCATAAAGTATATCTTGACCAAAAGAGAAAGGCATAGATGCCTGAAAAAAACACTGTTTCACTATCCTGGGTATAAATGTTATTGAACTTACCAGTGAAAATTATATAGAAAATACAGACGGCATCTCCTTCCACACCCCCCATACCACTCACACACACTCCCCAGCACACATCCAGAAAAATCCCTATGTCTCCAATAAATCCCCTGGTACCAGAACACACCAGAAATGTGGGGGAGAGAATGCAGCGTAATGGATAATCGGGTCCCTAAAGCTTCTCTCCAGTTAGACAAAATGGGGACAAAAGCAGGATCTGGGAACCAAATCAAGCAAGTGCACCATCTCCTGCATTTTAAATCAACCAAGCATTTAAGTTAATATCAACCAGGACATCGGGCATTGTTGAATTTAAATAAAAATCAATGTGTTTTGCAGAACGTTTTCCATAAAATTATGAATCTGGAAGAACAATCACTTATGGGGAAGACAATTAGAGGAGCTGAGAAGTTTTTGGCTCCAAACTCAACCACTGTAGAAGAAAAAAGAACACACAGAATCTTCTCATATTTAAAATTTAGGGGAGGCTGAAGGAGCTAAACTTGCTTATCCTTTATAAAACTGTGCTTCAAGGTAGGGCATGATAGATAACTCCATATAAATATTGGAAAGTAAACAATGCTGAAAAAACAAAGGACGACTTCTACCGATATTGGCTTTGAAACAAGAAAACGGCTGAGGCAGACAAAAGATTCTCTATGCAGAGCCATTTGTCTCTCTGCCCTTTCCACTAAAAGCCAAACAAGGTTTTATAGTAATATGGACAGGTGTGCAACTCATCACCTGGCAATTTAGGAAACATCGCGGTGCCTCCAACCAGCTTTACCCCCTCTGATAAGGCTGATGTTCAATTAGTAAGCAACTGGATTAGGCATACTAGACACCAAAATACTTAAAAAACAAAACTTCTGGTCTAGTTGGAAAATGGTTGCTGTCTGAATCCCTCCAGGTGTCCTCCACCCTGACTGCTGTTGTCCTCTCTTTTGGAACTTTGTGCACCTCCTCACGATTCAGCACCTAAAATATTAACAGCTGCTACATAGGGTGGCCTCCAGGACCTTGCTTCAGGTTTAAGCCCTGGATCTTTAGATTAATTGGTATCCATGTCTTACCATTTATGGAGTATTAAACATCGCCTCTCTCCTTCCTTTCCTTGTGGTTCACGAGTACGTGGACCATGCAGAGTTACTTCTTCCCCAGGCAAAACCACCAGCTCACCATTCCCCAGATCAACCCAGTGGAGCTGCGGTTTTCAAAGCATCATTCTAGGCAGTGCCTTTTTATTTTTTGCCCTGAGAATGTAATACACAGCACCTCAAGAGTGCAGGAAGCCTGGACCTGGCATCAGAATGACTTGGGTTCAAATGAAGCCTAGATCTTCCCCTAGTTTTGTGGCCATGATGCAGCCATGTCCCTGAGCTTTAGATTTTTCACCTGTAGCAATAAAGTACAGCCAAGGACTCTGCAGGGTTTGGGGAGGATTAAAGATAATATGTATAGGGTTTGGGGAGGATTAAAGATAATATGTATAAAGTGCCAAGCCTAGTGCTGGGCATCTGGTGGGAGTTTGAGAGAACGTTCTAATATCATTATCACACTAGAAAGTCAGTAGATAGGATATCTAGAGCTAATACATCCATCTCTGTACTCTAAGACACCTTCCTTTCATTTCCCTTTTTTTTTTTTTTTTTTTGTCTACTGAAGCCTTATTTTAGACATCAATCAACAATCAGAGCCCACATGGGTAGATGCTATTCTATTGGAAAACCAGGCACAATCCAGGGGCCAACTGGTACATCCACGTCCCTTGCCTCCATGATGTGACAACTCCAGGACCTCAAAGCCCATACTGTGGACCATCTATAACTACTCCTTCACTTATGAAAGATGGACTAAAGTAAAACCTGAGACTGATACTCAGTTTACATTGGCCTTGGTGATCCTGGACCCCATTGAACCAAGATCTTGCCTTGAGAACTGGCAGCCACAAAACACAAAATGCCATCAAGATGCCCCTGCAGCAGAACTGCCTGGAACTTGCTGGGTTCTGCATAAGAGGCAAGCCTCATGGCTACACATTCTTGGGCATTCTGAAATGTTGCACTTGGGGTCAATACTATGAAACTTCATTATGAGACCAGGATATGATGAGGTGCTAACTATATACCCTTGTCTAGACAAGATCAAGGCCAGTCCAATTTACATTGAATTTTGAAATATCATAAGCTGTTTGCGAGTCAGGTCCCAGGGTATGTATATAAAAGGCTACAATGATAGCAGCTATTGCCTATTGAGCATGTTTTAGGGGCTATGCACTGTGCTAATTATTTTCCATATCACATTTACAACCACTCTACAAAATAGGCATTATCTCAGTTATACATATGGGGAAACTGAGGCCCAGAGAGGCAAAATCAACTTGCCCTCAATCACAGAACCAAGAAGAGACAAAACCAAGATGCAAACTATGTCTGCTTTACCTCGAAACCCCATGCACTTTTCGGTGTGTGATGCCTCCTATTAGTATTTTATGCTAATATTGAGGTAGAAATCACTGTCTCCATTTTGCAAGTGAGAGAACTGAAACGTAGAGAGGTCCACACTTCTAAGTGGCAGAAATAGTATAAAAACCCAGATACACTGTCTCCCTTCTTCTAAATGCATGAAAGAGTACAAACACTAAAAGGGGAAAATTGAGCATTTATCTTATATAAAAATGAAAATTTCGAAGCAGCCTTGGTGGGACAGGAGGTATAAACTGTGGAAGATGATGAGTGAATAGGGTTCAGAAAATGTACACCAGGCAACCTGCAATAGGACTGCCATCTCAATCTTCCCTGGAAACAGTTTCTAGGCAAGTATCAGTCTATATGAGTTTTCCCCCAAATCAAGTTTGCCCTCAGTCTTTGCTGTTTTGCAATTTTTTTTAATGGGCTACAAATTCCCAGCTCAGCAGTCTAGCTGCAGAAAGATATTTGGAATCTCCTGGCTGGAGCAGATGGACTTCAGCTCACCTTCTCTTCTCCAGTCTTCAGAGACTTGAACCAAGATCTTGAAATTAATTTTAACCATGCAAACTCCTTTCTTCCCTTCATTTCTGACATGATCAGTTCAAGGAGTTTTCAATAATGAGCACAAAAGGCAACGTGTCCCATCTGATAGGAACAGCCAATATTTGGCAAAAGGTTACCATGTGACTCAAGTGGTCAAGAAAAAAATTGAGGCTGAAAACAGCAAATACCGCCTGCTGCAGATAGCCTACAGAAAGCTCTTAATCTTGAATCCAACGCCTTTCATTCAAGCAAGCAATGCAACTGCCCCGTTTGAGAATATTAAAAGAGTAAATAATGACACTTTTACAAATTCAGCAGGCTCTCCCACCAAGGAGTTTGAACATAACTGCCATGAAGCCCTCCCACACATAGTGAAAGGAGATAAAATCACTGCTCTCGCCAGGAAAATAAATCAGTGGGCAGTCCTACAGAGTGGTTTCGGGGGAAGGAAGGCAGAATTTGCTTGTTAGGAAGCCAATATCTTGTAAAACTTAAATTAAGAAAAGAAGAAAAAAAGAGCAAGACAAAACTCCCTTAAGGATCAAAGAGTTCACAGACTGAGAGGTTCTGGAGGAGCTCTGCTAATTTACACGGCTGAGAAGGCCTCTGCTGCCGCAGCTATGATGCAAGATGCATCTCCACACTCCCCACCCCAACATGGAGCTCAATATCCCTGTGCCAGGACCAAATGACCTTGGCCTTCCAGCCTTTACCCACAATGCAAGTGTACATAATAAAACTCAGAGCTTTGCCATTCCTTGAACACTTTAGTCATTTTGAGCCCCTCTTAAGAGTGGTTGCTTTAACTAAATGGGACCCTGAGACCCAGATTTCTAGAAAAAAAATTAGCATCTGGTATACCTTCAGAGATGATTGACTTCATTTGCCTCTGTTCTTCAAATAGGAAAACAGGAAGGCACAAGTGGAAAAGGACTTGCCTAGGGGCTCCTGAAAAGTTTTAAAAGACAATTTTAATGAGGTCGCCTAGAGTGACCCGGAGTGTTCATATGAAAGAAAATTGGATTTTTCCCCTGTCTTCTTAATAAAAGAAGCCTATCTCACTTAGAACTTTAATTGGCCTTTATAAATATTAAAATCAATTTTTGCCTAATTAGTTAATGTTTTCAAAATTTACACACCAATACCAACTTTTACCAATATTTATCCCAAAAAGCTTATAGCCTCACTAAATTTCTAAGCTCTCCTGTATACCAACCCTCAGAGGTGCTTGAGACATATATGATGCCTATCTTTCATTTTCTTTCCATAGAACTGCATAGTCAAGTGTCTCCCTGACCCCTCTATGTGGCTGTCTAATAACTTCCCAAACCAAACATGACCCAAAGGGCACATCTGACTCCATCCCTCTCAGTCTATTGCTCACTTAGTCGTCCTCATCACAGAAATGGTACCACCATCATCCCAGTTGTTCAAGCCAAGAAACAGCAGCCAGCTCTGATTCTGATTCCTTCCTTTTGCTTATCCCCCCATTCCCCACCCCAGCACCCTCCCAATTCTTCAGAAATCTTATCAAGTCAATCTCTAAAATAAATCTCAAACATAAGCACTTCTTTCTCTTTCTACTACCAGCATTTCAGTTCAAACCACCGTTGTCTCTCAACTCATTGTCTCTCTCCTATTTTCAATCTTGCCCCCTTCCAATACATTCTATATTTAGCAGTGACAATCTTCATATATATACATTATATACATATACACAATATATACATATTAGATATCAGTCTCCTTATAACGTTTCAATGGATTCTACTGCTCTTATAATAAAATTCCATATCCTTACCACTATATTTAAGACCTCATATGAGCTTGCCCCTTCCTAACTCTCCAGTATCAGCTCATATCATCCACTACCCACACCCCCTCACTGCCCCCCGCACTCTCCACCACCCCCCTACCCTTCCTGGGCTAGCCACATTCCAGCTTCTCTGGTCTTCTTTCTCTAGCTTGAACCCACCAAACTCTTTCATACTTCATGGTCTTCACACTCGCTTTTTCCTCTACATGGAATACTTGTCTCCTGGCTGTTGACAAGGCTGTTATCACTTCATCCTCAGGTCTCACCGTGTCTTTTTCTCATCACCCCCTCTCACACCTCAGTTGCTCTCTACCATATGACCCTGTGTATTTTGTTCTTAGAACTTATCATGCTCTGAGATTGCCTTGTTTAAATGTATGTACTTGTCCCCCCATGTTCCCCTACCCTAGCCATGGAATATAATCTTCTGAGGGTCAGGGCCTTGTCAGTCACATCCACCTTTGTATCCTCTTGATCCAACAGTGCCTGGCACAATGTAAGTGATCAATAAATATCCTTTGGATGAATTAATATTCATAACTATCATGCTTTAGGGTTCTTGAGACTTTCTCTTGTACTATCTCATATTTTATGGTTAATTGGTACCTGTTTCCATAAAACTTTCTCTCATTATATCCCAACAACAACCCCACTCCCCGACTTTCTAATAAGATGCTTCCAATTATCCATAATCCAAAAAAATAAATAAAAAACTTGTTAGCATTGAATGCAGCATAAGAGTCAATATGCTTTGAATGAAGATCTAAGTAAGGAACTTATATTTAGTACTACAATTTCGTGATACCTATTTTAGCTGCTCAGGAGACTATTTTTGCTTACATTATATTTATAGGTATAGTCTACAGAGTATGGTTAAAGGGAAAATGACCTCTAGAAAAGAAGTCATCATAGTGATAGTAGTAGTAATAATAATTTTAATAATATCAGTTCATATTTACTGAGTACTGACTAACTGCCAAATACTTTCATATTGCTTTATATATTTTATATAAATATATAAATCTTCACAATGATTCAATAAAATAAGTACTAGTGTTACCATGCTTATTATACAGATTAGGAAACTGAGACACAAAGAGGTTACATACAGTAAATCACCAAAGTGAGACAGTTAGTTAATGGCAGAGACAGAATGTGAATGCAAAAAAATCTTACTTTAAAATGTGTGCTCGTAAGCACTAATCCATACTTGCCTCCCAGTGAGCCATTACTGGGTCATAATTCTGTGCTTTAAATATGAATGGTTTAGCCATGTATATGTTCAAAATAATATATAACCAACAACATATAAGTCCATTAATTGCATTCCTTGACTTCTAGAAATGTTTAAAATGACAGAAAAAGATGAATAAAAGGATGTATAAATCAAAGTAAAGCAATCAATGGCAGAGCAAGAAGAAACTTGAAATAGCACTTTTGCACACATATAGCTCATCACAAGACGCTGACTTAGAAGAAATCCTTGTCTGTTGCTCCTCAGAATGGAAAAGATGTCACCACCAAAATATCGTTTAAAAAACCATTTTGACTTTGCATAATTTTCATATGGCAAAATTAACTTAAACTGTGCAATACTTGATCCCATTATGTACTATGTGTCCTTGAAATTCATGAGTACACACTGCAGGAATACTGGATGGATAACTCAGGAGAATGCCGCCCAAGGAGTCTTGATTTGAGAAAGGCATTTACCAATCCTTTACTGTATTTCTGGGGACACACTGAAGACATGCAGACTTATGACAGCAGGAAACTATCTCTACCTGAGTTTCCAGAAAGCAGAGCCTGGATCAAAGGGAAATAGGAGCTAGTAAGATGGGGATTGCAGTAGGGAAGGAGGAAGAGCCCACTCGGCAGCCACCAAGTGCTACCAATTGTCTATCCGATGCCGCTCAGACTGTGCCCAGGAAGAGAAGGAACAAAGAATCTGTCTTCAGGCTTCAGTCTTCCTTTGCTCAAAGATTTGCTCCACAGGGCAGAAAACCCTCACATTTCCAGGCTGAGCAGGCCTGGGCAGGATTGTGGTCCTCAGGGAATCTCACATCTCCACGTCAACAGGAACGTTTCCTGACAATCATGAGGGCAGGCACAATCAGGAGGCACCTGCATGAAGCCCATGAGAGCCCACACTGAGCAGGTCACAGCAGCAGCCAGAAGTGCTGAGACCAAGAGGATCTGAAGTGGTGCACAAGGGGGTTCTGAGGCAGAGCTTGCAGGGGGTGTTTGTAACTGGTTGAATCATGGGACCCAAAGAGAGCTGAGGAGTAGATCTGCTACAGCCAGAAGGGATTATGCACTAGAAGGTTTAGAGGGGGATACTCTTCAATATCTTTATTACCTACTTGGATGAAGACACAGAAAGCGAGCTTATCAATCATTCAGATGTCACAAGACCAGGAAAGATAACTAGCAGATGGAATGATAAAATAAAAATTCTAAAGATTTTGACAGGCTGGAATGATGGGTGACAACTAGTAAGATGAAATTGTCTAAGGGGAAAACATTGCTTGGGTGGGTGCCCCGGCTAGAAGATGAATCACTAGCAGGAACGAACATCCACAGGAAAAAAATCATGAAAAAAAAATGTTTATCTCTAATTCTTTCACCTGAGGGAGTGGACAGGGACACCAGAGGAAGAACATGGCACAGCATTATTGATCAAATGTCCAAGACCCCATGTCTTGCCTCCAGCAGCTGCCAATTCCCTGGGCTCTTTATTCCATCAAGTAGGCAAACAATAATTGCTTGTTAGATTTGCTTCCCAAGTTTTTGTTTTGAAAATGTTCAAACATAAAAAAGGTAAAAGAATACTGCAATGAATTCCCATATGCCAATCACCTAAATTTGAATTGTTAGCATTTTGTTAAAACACATTTTATATACGTGTTTGTGTGCGTGTTGTCCTAAGCATTTGAAAGTAACACAAAAAACTTCAGCATATATTGCATAACCACAATATCAGTATCACATTAACGACGTGATCTCAATTAACCATAATTCTCTAATGATATCCAATACCCAGTCCATATTCAAATTTCCCCAACTGGCCCATAATATCTTTCATAGTTTTCCTTTTTTCACACTGAACCCAATCAAGGTTCCCGCATTACATTTGTTTATTACATTTCTAATAATCTAGAGGAGCCTTTTTATGTTTTTGGTTTGGGACTTGCCTGATTGTTTCTTTTTGGTGTCATTTAACTGATTCCTGTATTCTCAGTATTTCCTATAAACTGGAAATTATGTCTACATTTTGATTAAATTAACCTTACACATTTCTGACAAGAATGCTTCTTGAGCGATGGTTTTTCAAAGCCTTGCATCATGTTAGGAGGCACATCACATCCATCTGTCTCACTTTTAGTGATGATAAGTCTGATTACATGGATAAAGCAGTGACCATAAAATCTCTCCCTTATAATAAATGTTGTTTTTCCATTTACAATTAGAAAGTAATCTGTAGCATCATGCTTTCACACAGTGTGAGTACGCTTTTTCCCAACAACACTTTATACAAAGATTTTAATATCCATTGACAACGCTTATCTGGATCAATTATTTCATAGGGATGGTAAAAATGGAAAATTTCTAATTCCATCATTACTTCTTTATTTATTCATTGCCATTCTTCATTAAAGAAGAACTTTCCCTCATCAACTGCAGGTGAACTATAGTTCCTCCTAAAAGATGCTTATTTCTTCCTCACATCTGAGAATTCCCACCAAATAGTCAACGTCTATAACAGAGGTCAGCAGACCTCTACAAAAAGCAAATATTTGCTGATAGCAAATATTTTCAGCTTTGCAGACCATATGTTCTCTGTCACAACTATTCAACTGTATCAACAATACATAAATAAATTAATGTGATTGTGATCTGATAAATTTTCATTTACAAAAACAAGTGAAGGGTGAGACTTGACCCTCAGGCCATAATTTGCCAATTCTAGTCTATAATAATATCATTTAGTTTGATACCTTTTATTTGCCCTACTGAGTGGCTTTCAAAACACTTTCATGTTGATCATGCAGTCTGTTCTTCACAAGTCATGCTATATAGATGAAGCAGACATATTACTGCTATTAGACAGATGAGATGAGGCTCAGAAAGGTTCAAGGGGGGGCCTAGAACCTAAATTTCTCAACACCATGCCTGATGCTTGTATTCCCATCATCTCTCTTTATGTAGATGGATACAGACCCCAAACCTACCATTATGAGCAATAAATACAATGCCCCAAAGACTTCCAAAAAATTAAAGGTCAAATAATCTAATTGCCAAATTATGCTTTCCCCAGAGAGTCAGTTATTGATTTGCCAGAATGAAAAATAAACCATCACAGCATAAACATGTTCTGAAGACTATAGTTATGTTTTCCACTTTGTGAAAACAAAATTTTAAATGTTCTGAAATGCATAACCCAAATGGAAATTAATGTCAGGGTTTAGTTTGTTAATAGAATATAAAAATAAATAGAAGTGCAAACCCTTCCACCTTGCCATTAACTTTGCAACTAAATCTATCAAAATGTCAGAAGCCACAGTTTCCCTTTCTAACTTATTAACAGGTGGTAAAATATATATAAGCATGTTGAACGTTGTAAAGAGAAACTCCATAGTCAGTTAATCTTATTGTTGTCACTGCTGTTGTTAAAGACAGAAATGATCCTTAAATGGTTAGACAAAAATGCATATTTTGCCTAACCAAGTAAGCTTGTGTTCACGCCGAGAAAAGAAGACTATATCTAAATACATAGTAACAAGCTCCAAATCAGGCCTGTTATTGATTCTCACCAACACACAGTTTTAGTGAAAACAGAACACTTAAGGGATCACATTCCCTTTTTTTTTTAAACGCAGAATTTGTCCCAAACTTCATGAGAAAAGACCAGGCTAACTAAAGTGGGAAAAATCTTAGTCACCATTTTATAATCCCACCTCAATAATATGTTGACAAACTTTCAGAGATACAGCTGTCCTTTCACTATGAAAGACAAACAGGTTAGGGAAGAGGAAGGCAACCAGTATGACCTGACAATTTCCATGAGGCCTAACCCTAATATTTTCAGGGGCAAGAATACACATGAAAGCCTACATACCATATGTTTAATATTTTAAAGTTATTTATAAAATTAATCAATAGTTAAATAAAATATGTTCTATTCTCCTACCTTGAAACATACTTCATAACTATAAAATTTAAAAATGTATGTAAAGTTATGGTTTTTATATAACTGAAAGTCAGGAAAATGTCAAAGATAACTGAATGTAGTTGTTATTGCACACATCTGGGTGTTCTGCTGATGGACCTGTGATTTGGAGATGAGTAGTTGTTTAATATTGCAAAATGTTCTTCAGTCACCATGTGCAGCTACTACAAAGAGCTCACTAATTCACAAGCACCTCCAGGACCGTGAAGAGAAGCAAGAAAATGGATGCTCAGTACTATTGAAGAATGATACTTTTTATGTAATAAACTACTGCACTCATGCTGAGAGAAAGGTTTTACAGTTTAATTAGTCTTTTGTCTTATCTAAGTGCTTCTGCTGCTCAAATCCTCCCCACACTCCAAAGCAGTGCCCGTTTCAGACAGCACAACCCACAGATCCTCGTGGCATTCAGATGCAGTCCTCTTTTGTTTGAGAACATTGGGCAAGAGATGTGGAAAAGCATGTCCCTGGGGCCTGAAGAGTATTAGTAGTCATGAGAGTGGATATTTAGCTGCCGGTGTTGAGTGCTGAATCCTGAGTAACAGAGGTACCATATATTCTTTATCAAATATGTATATTTACATACTGTGTGTGTGTGTATGTTGAATGTGAAGACTGCCAAAGTGTGTGGCCCAGGACAGAGGTCCCTCTTGCCCAGTTTTAGAGGTAGACATGCTTGACATTTATTCCTTTACTCAAAATAGCTGTGAACCACTATTTCTTAGTGCATACCCCTAAGTCCATCACATTCCAGAAGCGAGGGTTTTAACAACACTCCCTTTGCCATATCAAGCTAAATCCAAGGTTTCAAAATAGCCATTTAGTATTGACAATCACCACCATTCATGATCACTTGAAAGACAATTTCAATTTCCCCCTTGCACAGTTTGATGTGGGTAGGGCAGAGGAAACACATTGGAGCTCTGGAAAAGGAGGAGAGAAAAACTGGGACTATCTTTCTTCCAAGGTTACTTTTTCTTCAACTTAGTCTTTTTCATAGCAAAATCACACCAGTGCTTTCTAACACATTGGCAATTTGGAACCTCCTTTCAACATTTACCCAGTAGACGTGTGCCAGGCATTGTCCTGGGTTCTGGGGATAAAGCAACTAGTCCCTCCCGTTAAAGATCCCAGTAGTCCATATACATGGGTTTTCTGTACCATTTCCTGGGCCATTACAAGGAAAATATTCATTACTTCTTTCAAACACTTTCCCTTTCACTATTTCCTTTTTACAGTAAAAGATATTGCCTACAGCATAAAAGGATGATGCTAGGTAGAGTCCTATTTTCCCTGTAATTGAGAGAAGATGCACTAAGTGTCACACATTCTAAGGTCAAAGAACCAGCCATCTGCTCGTGGGGTTCATTGAAAGGTAACAGGTCAAGAGAACCAGCATTAACCCTCCCTGCCCCCCCTCTGTATATCTACTTTGTTGATATAAAGTAGAACAAAGTGGGAAGAAAGTAGGCTGAGGTACTGGAGGATTTCTCAGAGAAGCTATTCTCCCCTCCCTTAACAATGCCAAGGAGGGAGACACCTAGCAAAAGGGAGATGACATTGTGTGCCCCCAATAGATGTCAGTTAAGTCACTGAGCTTGATAGCAAGTCCCTGTACTGCTGGTGGTAGGCAAAGAGCACCAGGTAGAAATGATGTAAAAAGAGAAAACTTGGGAAGCTTCCTGTTTCCAAAATATATGTGGGTAGGCCATAGAGATGGAAACACCACCAATACCAGATAGCACGTAGTACAGTCTTGCCAGGCACAGGGTAAGGCAAAGTGGTGTGATGTTTCCAACTAGGGATAAACTAGAAGATGAGGTTGAGTCATGTACAAGGAGACACATGGGAGTCAGGCCTTTATCAGGAGGGCCTGATGGAGCCACCAGCCAGCCTCAAGGAGCCCATGGACTAAATCATAAACTAGGTCAGCAGTTACAACCAACCAAGAAGACATGCAACCCCACCATGGGCAGGCACGCAAGGCAAAGTTTTCATCTCATCCCCTTCCTCATTGCCCCAACACCTGAGTAGTCATTCCAAGAAGGTAGAGAGACAAGTGTATAAGAGAACAGATCATGACCTAGACCTCTCCTCTCCCAGCCACCAGAGCCACAAGTTTAGCCTTGGTGTTGGTTGAGAGGGAGGAAAGATGGGTAAGAGGAAGAAATACAAATTCAATAGGCGATTGAAATTTTAAGTTGATAACACTGAGACTTTTAAAAACTTTAAGTGGGATTATGTTATAAGCAATAAGAAAGTGGGTTTTGATAGAGTAAATTGGTAGCAGTTATTGAACAAAATAAGACCATTTCATGTATGATACCAAAGCAGTTAGACAACAGGAAATTCACAAACATATTCACCAATCCACACTTGGTGGAAAAGTGATAAAACTACATCATTGTGCTAAGAGAAATCTGGTGTGTGCCTAGGGAGGGTCCCTTCAAGCAAGCCTTGGGAAGTTCAGCCCTATTTGCTACCTCTCGGCTGCCTGGAGTTATAATAGGGAGTGATATTGCTTGTCTTGAGAGGCAAAGGCATCTCAAGTTGGCAGAAAGTCTGGCTTAAATGTTTGCAAATCGTCCACGTTTACAGCTGGGATCTCTTTCCCTAAAACGCAGAGAACAGAAAATTGCATTCTGCGATTTTCTCTTTGTACCTTCTTCTTGCCTCTCATCTTTGTGGTCCCCTATTAAAAGTGACCACCTTTGGAAAGGAGATCAGAAATTGTTTCAGAAAGGGTCTGTTGTTCCAAATGACATTGTTAAGATGGGGGTGTTTTTTTTTTTTTTATAAATCTGTTTCTCTTCTGATCTCTTCACTTTGCAGCTAAAGTCTTTCAACCTCCTTGGGATGAAAGAAGCACTGTAGAATATTGATTTTTTTTTTTCCCTTCCCCCTGTAAAGTCATGACAAATGGTGAACAAAAGCTTATCTGGAAGTTTAGACATCCAATTAAAATTTTACTCTCAAGTGAAAATTCCTCTAAAAAAAAAAAAAAAGAACTCCAACTCCCATGTACTCCTCATATATCTTCATCTCACTGGTGACATGTCCCAGGGCCAGTCTAAAGAAACTCATCTTAAAATTAACTTGGGGACTGTGTATGTGTATGTGTGTGTGTGTGTGTGTGTGTATGTTAAAAGTGAGAAGCAACACTCAATATTTTCTTCCTTTGGGTCAAAGGCAAAGTAAGTCATGGCATCTATCAGAAGGAATGATGGGATTTTGTAAATTGGGTGGTAATTTGGATGTAGGCCCCGGGTGGGTCTGGCCACGGTGCAATAAGACACAGAGAGCTAGGAAGGGAAAGACACATTATTTCAGGCAGGGTGTGCATGTAAGTGTAGAGGCAGGAAATCAGAGGGTGAGGGAGGAGGCCTGGACAGGTATGAGCATTGTTTAGGTGACTGACACATGGTTTGTATGACAAGAAGTCAGAAAAAGTGGAGAATGAATTGGAGTAGCCTTGCAAAGGCCCATTTCATAAAAAGGTTAGTATTCAAATTGGTTCTTTGCTCACTTTCTTGTGTTTTTTTTGCCTCTGATTCTCTCTTTCCATCTATTAACATTCCTGGCTACAACTTCGCCCAGTAAGCTTTATCTACTCCTCTATGTACCTTCTCCAACCACCACTTGAAACTATTATTGGAAAGGTAAGAGGACATTTGGCAATAAAAACACGGTTGATTATGTGAAATTATGTGTTGATTATGGTAATAATATATTGGAATGGTGATTATGATTCTGTACCCCAAAACAGAAAGATAAAAGCCTAGATACATATACAGGCATCCCTGTACATACACCTACATGCACACACACACATGTGAACATGCATACACATGAATACATATGCATATGTGTACACGCAGAGAATAAAAAGAAAAAGAAAAAGTGATTCTCCCCTTTAAAAACAAACCTGGTCATGAAAGAGCCTGCCAATCTTTTCACCTCCCAGGGTTCATGGCTTTACCCTAAGTCCCACAGCACTTTCCCACTGAATAATAATAATAACAATATCCTATTGATAATCTAACCTCAACTGGATCATCATTTCTTTGCAGCACCATCGAACATAGCTGTGAGTGATGGGTTTGGATTCATAAACCTCTACAATGCCAAATTCCTAACTTCCTAAGATGGGTTCAGCCTCAGAAGCTCCAAAGCATTTCCACATCCCGTGCTTCCTGCCTTCCTCACATGCCTGTCTTTTCCAACTGCACTCATCTTGCCCTTCTGGGGCACTCTGCATTTACTTTGATTCACGATTGGGTGCTGCTAGCAAACCTGCCTATCCTTCATCACAGAGAGAGATATTACCTTTATTATCCTGGTCAGGAAACAAACCTACCCACTGCCTGGAGAGAGACCCAATCTCTGTCTTTCAAGCTGATACGAGGTGTGCAGAAATGCGAGAGACCCATAGAGAACTATCTTCCAACAATAAGCTCCTAAACCATGAGGCATGACAGTGGGGAGGGGTGGTATTCCGAGGAAACACGCTCTGACACCAGAAAGGGAAACCCTGGGCAGACAAAAAGAAGTACTGTCTGCCCTAATTTGGGGTATCACCCTAACTCCAGGTGTATGAAATATCTCTCTGGCTCCCCAACTCAGTTTTACCTGACACTGTTTTTGCACCTGAGTGAATTGTGTCAGTGCCAAATTCAGACAGTTATTTCCATCTGGCAACATGCTTCCCTGAAACCTTCTTCTTTGAAAAAACCTTAAAGTCCTGAAGGTAAAAAATATCACTGGGAAACCACCTGTCCGCATGGACCATGAGTGGTGAAGACCTGAACTCCTGTCTCAAATGCCCCGGCTGCTTTTAGCCTGATCCTGTAGGCTACCTGAATTTGACAATTTTGCCCCTGCATGATCACTTGCTCCTCTCTAAATCCTCGAGTTCACAAAACTAAAAAGGAGAATTGGGATTCAATATGTAAGCAAGGAGGTTAGTGCTGCGCGAGATTAGATGAGTAAATAGCAGCCTGGAGTTCACAATCTGCTTTGTCACGTAGCTGCTATGACCCCACCTGTCTGTGGACTCGGAGGAACTCTTTGGGCATAAGCTTCATGGAAGGAATCTAGGAAAGTGATAGTAGAGATGAAAGCCATTAATCCATGAACAATTCATAAGTATTAAGAGGTGTTCCTTACAAATCTGGCAGAGGTGAGTAAATGCAGCGCTGCTTGGAGCCATCAGAAGAAGAATAATTGAATAAGTCAGCGGGCTTTACGGTACAAAGACAGCCCACTGCTGTCCTCCAGTAACTCCATTTGCTTGCTTAAGGCTTTCTCACCCCCAAGGCCATCAACACTTGGGGTTCCTTAAAGACTTGCTGCATCTAAGAGCTAACATTTGAAACATAATTATATTCAATTTCATTCAGCAGGTCTTTACCGAGGACCTGCTAGGTACAGAGTGAGACTATGAGGAACAGAAGGCTTTAAGAACTTAAAGAAGTCTTTGTAAATAACTCCCACCAGGCAGGCCTAGAAAATGATAATGAGGAGGTAGAAGAATTCTAGAAGGCAGCAGTTGTTGCATAGAAGCCAATGTAAAAAGCAGAGTGGGCAAAGAGAGGGGAAAATTGCCCTCTTGGTCCTTAAGCTGACCACCATATTCTGCTGGTATAATTGCTCTTTCTTAGCTCCCTCAAGCCCATCCTTCCCCCACCACACACTCACACCCACACACACAGGCATCTCATTTTGGTGGGAAAAAAGAAAAGGAATAACATGTTGAATAGCACTCCTCTGCAGTTGAAATGAGAAACACATCAATTAACCCCTCCTCAAGGAATAAGAACCACAAAGTTCATGGACTTAGTTTTAATCTCCAGTTTTAGAAGGAGAATTAAACTGCTTAAGAGAGGTAACAACTTTCTCAGGTTAGGTCCCAAAATGCATCCATTTTGGTTTGTATAGAATATTAGGTTTGTAGAGAGGACATTAGTGACCATCTAGTCTGACCTCGTTTAACCGAGGATGTACTGGGAGGTCAGGGGACTTGCCTAACATCACACTAGCGCACAGACCTGACACTATGCCTGCCTGCCTTTCTCAACTGTTTTCCTCTCTCCCACCCTCCCTCCAAAGACTCATTACACTGGGAAGGTGTTCATTTATGTAAAAAGTGTTTAGGGGGCCAGCTCAGTGGCATAGTGGTTAAGTTCACACACTCAGCTTTGGTGGCCCGGGGTTCGCAGGTTCGGAGCCCGGGCGTGGACCTACACACACATTGTCAAGCCATGCTGTGGCAGGTGTCCCACATAAAACAGAGGAAGATGGGCACAGATGTTAGCCCAGGGCCAGTCTTCCTCAGTAAAAAGAGGAGGATTGGCAATGGATGTTAGCTCAGGGCTCATCTTCCTCACACACACACACACACACACACACACAAAATGTTTAAGTAAATTTCATTTAACGACTGTGAAATAGCACGTTGTAGAGTATTCCAGCTTAATCAAGAGGCAGGCTATTCAAGTAACACCAGGCCCTGAACATTCCAGCTAAGATTTCACTCTGTCCTCAGCCACTATTCTATGCTCAGCATCAGACGTGCTCGCACGCCGTGAGGATAATCATTAGAGGGATTAGAGACACTTCCAAGTGCAGAAGAGTGACAGAATAACCAAGAGAGGTCTCCTAGTTGGCAACATCAATTAGGCAGTCCAAATTGCCAGAGTGAAGCAACATCTTACTTCAAATAGAATGAAGTTGGGGGAAAAAAATACATGACAAACATCAAGAAAGCAGCAGCAGGTCCAATAATATCTTCATACAAAAACAAACCCCAAACCTTAACAAGGATATCAGTCAATGTTCTTTTTTTTTTATTTTATTTTCTCAAAATAAAGAACAGCTGAACAGAGTGGGAGTTTTGATGGGGACAAATGATTCCTATGATTTGGTTCCCCAAAGTTTATTTGTTCTGGTCATTTTCTCTCATTTGTTCTTAACAGATCAATATCTGCCTTCAGTTACTCCCCCACAATTTAGCAAGCTGAAAGAGAATGAGTTTCTGCAGAAAAATTGTGATTCATTGGGGTGCTTGGGTCGGGGCATCCACAGCAGATTTGAATTTGGAGAAATCTTCCTGTTCAGTATTGAGGTCAGCACATCGGCTGAGTTTAAGATCAAATATTTACTCAGGGGAAAATATAATTACTTTTTAATTAAGGAAGCTTAGACACGAATGAAATAACAGAAAGAAAAACATTTATGCTTTCTATTTAGTCCTAAAATAGTCTACGACAGAAAACTCCTTTCCTGTGAAGAGTGGAAGCTCACAAACACAGTAACTATGTCATTCCAGGCATTTTTGGTAACCCAGATGGGATATGCTATGGCTAAGAGGAGATTTGGGGAACTTGACTTCAGGGGAATCTCTTTAATAGACGTATTTTCAGTGCCTGCTTTGCCCCGAAAGGCAGAGAGAGACCCAGTGAGAGAGAAATTGAAGAAACAGAGACACAGAGTTAGAAAAAAAGACAGACAAATATACATTGAAAAGTAAGAGAAGTAAAGATGTCCAGACAGAGAGCAGAAAACATACACATACACACACACACACACACACACAGAAACCGCTGCTTCAGTTTTTGTGGCTTACATACCTCCACCTTCAGCTGCCACATTCTCTGTTTCCTGCTCTTGGAATTCTTGAAATCCACTCATCCTCAGAGCCAGGCCTTTCACAACCAATACACACTAAGGAGAATAATCCCTCATTCTGATTACTTTGGGAGCACTGGATTCAGTATTTTTTCAGTCAACATGACTACACTAATCTATATTATAAATGATCATAATTCAGTGCACAAATATTAAACTCACAAAGTAAGCAAATATGGTCAGTTGACTCCATTCCTAAAATCCACTGATGCCTCTCCATTGCTCTGAGAATACGGGTCAATTTCTCCAGCCTGTTTTACTAAGCCCTGCAGGCTCTGACCTCTGCTGACTTTCCCAGCCCCTGCTCTCACCTCACCTCACCCCCCTCACTTCCTGTGCTCCAGCCAGAACTATGGGCATCTTTCAGTTACCAAAACCCTCTAGGGTCTCATCTCTTCCCCAGCCTCTCTGTAAAACCTCCACGCCCTCCACAAGATCCCACACTACCTTTTCCCATAATTCATTTGCCAATCCAATCCCTGGTTCTCAGCATTTACAGAAAAGCCTTCTCTAAATCCCCTCCTCAACTCTGGGTTAGCTGCCTTTCACATGTATTCCCATAGGACAGTACAGATGCCCCAGCCACAACATGTCTGGCTATAAGGCAATTGCCTCCTAACTGGCCTCTCTCCCCGCCACGATGACTGGGTCATATCTTTCATGTTCAGTACTGTATCCCCAACCTCAACACTGAGAATAGTGTTTAAAGAGTGCAAATTTAGGGTCCTTGTAGGCTGAACCATTCTTTGTTTTCTTTGAGCATAACAAGAAGGAATTTTCACTAAGACGTATCAAAGAATTGCATTCTCCCAGTATTCCTTATGACCTTCCACACCAAGCAACATCCAGATGTCACGAGCACTGCTTCAGCTCACTGCCATATGTGGGATTTTAGGAGTCGGTACAGCTCTGGACCATGTGGTTTGCTTGACAATAGGAAGTGGACACTGAGGGATTTTGCCCTCAATTTTCAGCCCAACCACTCCACAGACAACCAGACTATTTGTCTGAGATTGAGTTCCCTAGGAAACAGACTCTGAAATTTGTGTGCAAGAGGTTTATTGGAAGTGCTCTTGGGATCAACCCCGGAGGGAAAGGAAAGAAGCAGGGTTAAGCAGAAGGAGGAGCTGACCTGCGATCACTCTCAACAGAGGTCTCTTGATCCCATGAGGGAGTTGTGGAGCTTGGAAGGGCCTTTAGAGTTTGTCCTGGACTGAGGTCAGAGGGCCAGGCATTTGTGCTCTAGAGGAAAAGTCATCGGTCACTGTCGGCCTCTTCCCCACCGTGAGCAATCACAACCTTGGGCAAAGCGACTCTCTTAGGCAGCAAGCAATGAGGGACAGAGAATGAGATCTGGGGGCCATCAGGGGCCCCACACCTCCAGCAGGGGAAAAGAGTGCTTGGGTCCTGAAGGGGGCATGTGGGCTACACATCAGAGCATCCACCACTCTATTTCAGAAGAGAGGGAAAGAAGTTCTGATTCTTCCATCACTTTCCCTTGGTCAGAACTCACGGGCCCAGAGTGCTTATCAACTACAACTTTGCTTCAACCAATTAACACAATGGGACATATTTCTTCCGAACATTCTTACAGGGATACATCTCAAGAGCTAGCAAGCAATTTTCAAATAAAAACACAGCTCTATCAAGAAACTTTTGGTAGTACAGATGTGCAGCTTTGGGCAGGGAGGGGTTGTGAAAACATAGAAAACTTTACAGGACCTTATTAAGAACAATAAACAACAGCTATACCTTATTCATTTCACAGGCTTCCCATGAGAAGGGGACTGAATCAGAATCAATCTGGATGAATCATGAAGTTCCGGGCCCTCAAAGGGAATTTTCCTGAGGACCTATGACAGCACATATAGAAACTGGATGCATATTTGCTTAACTGAATTGAAAGAAATCTTAGGCAAAATTAGGGCACTCATACTTTTATTCTGAAAAAAGTGAAAGTTTTCATTCTAGAATATGCCAAGTCAATCTTTTACAGGTAAATTAATAAAGATGTCCTGGGGTTTGATGTTGAAGACAGGAGGTAAAGGAAATAGCAGAAAAGGAAAAGGAGTCTTACAGGAAGCTTTGGGTGAGATAAAGGAGATGAGGGAGGTAAAGTGGAGCCTTCTATTGCATTCTGGCCATGTCTGAGCCAAGGAGGAAAGCTGAGAGGCGTCTAAGAGGGGCTGACAGATGTGGGCCCCAGGAAGGCAGAAATCAATAATTCTGAGTCATAAAACCAGAAAAGCATTGAACATTTGGATGGTGAAGCAGACCCGGGGCGGGGGGGGCGGGGGGGAACCTTATAGTATGCACGGTATCTGCGAAATTAAGCAAATAAACAGAAACCCATACAAGCTACTTGCTGCAACTGTTGGGAAGGGAGATCCTGGAATTACCTTGCTACCTACTAAAAACATATGAACTCTCACTAATATTGTCCTTATTTGTGATGCTGTTTTAAGTTATTTTAGTAAACATAAAATTTTAAAAGCTTTCATAGATTCATTTGGGACTTCCATTGCCCACCCTTATTTCAAATATGATGACCTGGGATGTGAGTTCTCCTACTATGAAGGTTGTTAATACCTAATTTCTGTAGTTAGGCAGAAGCTATTGTATGTACACATATTTTATTAACGGACATATATGCATTCAATTGCAAATTATACATGGACATATATGCATTCAATGTCCACAAACTCGTCAAACTTGCCAATGAGCATGAACTATCAGGATAAGAAGGATGATCATCACAATTCCATCATTTATTAGCCTCAAGGTCTTGCAAATCCCCTTAATCACAGTAACACATAGCTTTCTTATCTCTTAAATAACATAAGAATGACTATAAAACAGGCCCTGTCCATCTTGCAAGGATTTCTGATTCAAATGAGATTTTGTACGTGAAAATAACTTGCAAACTTTAAGATGCAACACAGGCATAAGGAATTATTATGACATCTGTAGAGAGTCTATCATAGAAAGAGCACAGAAAATACCTAGTAAAATCGGTAAGAAAAAATATTTTACATATAGTAAGTTCATTTACACTTGGCCATTTTTCACCCTAGTAAGAAAAGTTACCACAACATGAAACATAATAATAAATGAATTTGTTCATAGTTACTGTAGAAATGCTTTCTATGCTCTAGATGGCATCACAAAACAGCTGTGTCTGGCATAATTAAAAAAAAGAGTCAATATTTACAAAGTGCGCTTAATATGGGCTTGCACTCTTCTAAGGGTTATATATATATATATATTCACTTATTTAATCCCCATTACAACCATAGGAGGAAGGCACTATTATGAAACCCATTTTACAGATGAGAAATCTGAGGCTCACAGAAGTAAACAAACTTACCCAAGATCACAGATGTAGGAAGTGGCAGAGCCAAGAATTGCATCCAAGCAGCCTGGCTCCCAACCCAATATAGTGATATACCAGTGTGACAGAACCATCAACACTAACCTTGAAAAGTTATAACCACGGGAGGGGGTTAGGAAGAAAAGGTCAGGAGAAGTAAATATTTTTTAAATGTTATTGTGCTTAATGTTTTTATCTATCTTCTTCCAAAGGTATAAAACTATGTGATTAAAATCAAACCCCTAGCCCACAAATAATGGTCCAAAAACCAGGAATTTGTTTTTCATAAAGGGACAGATTTGTCCTTGGTGGTTCTGCTGCCTGGTCTCAAATGGACCTACCTCATTCCCAACACTTAATTACAAGAATTCAATTTGAACCAGGGTAAATGGACAGTTTGGTCATGCCTACAGACTGCCACCAGAGCTTCTATGGCAATCATCCTAGAAAAAAAATGACCTTGTAGCTTGAATCATCTCCTCTCTTTCAGAAGAAGAGAGATGGGATGCACAAATGAGCGGCATTGTTGGGCCAGGGATCAGGGCAATAATGAGCTTTTTCTCCCATAGGTGACAACACAATACCAGACCATTCAGGGCAGACAGGGTAAATCAAATGTCCTTTGAGCTTATGTGACCACAAGAAAAAAATGGTCATTTTGAACATTTTGGCTTCTGCCAGGAGAACTTTATTTACTCCCCAAACATGAGCACCCTCTCTGTGCCATACGCTTGTCAGACCCCAGGGCACAGAATAAGTATAACTCAGTCTCTGACCTGAGGAGTTCAGAACATAGCAGGGCAAGGCCGGTACACAAATCTCTGCCTGTGATGAGTCCTATAAAAGAGACATGAACAGAAGGGGATGGGAACACAGAGGAAGGAGGGAGAATGGAATGGGATGAATATTCAGGAATTATTTTTGAGTAAGATGGATGGGATTTGGGGTCCAACCAGGTGGGGTGGGAGAGAAAGGGGAAGGACTCCAAGATTTCTAGCTCTCAGACCAGCTCAGACCAACATAAAGACTAGTTTTCAGAGGGTGTACCTGAGTTCATTTGTTCAAGAACCCAAATGACAAGTGTTAAACTGTTGTTAGCGTCATCTGTTGGCCACAGCGGAAGTTGACATATATTGGTCTGGCATTAAGTTTTATCTAAATAAACCTTGGAAGATTCAAAGTGGAAGACCATCTGCATATGATGGCACTCTTAACCTAGAAGAAGAGGAAAGGATAGTGGTTAAAAGTATGTGAGCTGTGAGGTCAGACTGCCTTGGGGGTAAATCAATAGTACACGACCTTGGTCAAATCATTTGTCTTGTCTAAGACTCAGATTTATTCAAATTTAAAATGAAAATAAAATAGTGACTATGTCACAGAACTGTTTTGAGGATTATAATATATGCTACATGAACAAGAACTCTTGTATACTGGTAGTGGGAACCATTCTGGAAAATTAATTGTCAGTATCTATTAGTGTTGAACATATGTATACCCTAAGATGCAGCAATTCCACGCAGGAATGTACCCAATAGAAATGTGTACATATGGGCTCTGAACGATATATACAAGAATTTCATATTGTTCCTATTTGTAATCATAAGAAAATGAAAATAATACAAAGTTCCAGCCACAGAAAAATGGATACACAGATTGTGGTATATTCATACAATGGAAAACTATACAATAAAAAGCACAAGCAATCAACAACTACATACAAAAAGACGGATGAATCTCACCAATACAATACTGAGGAAAGAAGCCAAATACCAAGACACCAGCACATATTGTATGACTCCATTTATTTAATGTACAGAAACAAGCTAAATTAATAAACATTGTTATAGGCAGGATAATGATTATCAATGAGTAGAGGGTTAGTAACTGGAAGGAGCTCATGGAAGCTCTGAAAATGCTAGTGATGTTCTTTCTTGATTGGAGTGCTGCCTACCTGAATGTATTTACTTTATAAAAATGTATAAGGCTATACATTATCATTTGAGCATTTTTCTGTATGAATGCTATATGTCACTAAAAATTTACTTAAAATAGATTTTTTTAAATGATATGCTGCCTATAAAACTCTCACACTATCCAATTTCAAGGCTTACTATAAAGCTACAGAAATCAAGACAGTGTGGTACTAGCAAAAGTACAGACACACAGATCAATGGACCAGAATAGAGAGCCCAGAAATACACCCACACAAATATGGTCAACTGATCTTTGACGAAGGAGCAAAGGCAATTTCACGGAGAAAGGACAGTCTTTTCAACAAATGGTGCTGGAACAATTGGATGTCCACACGCAAAAAACAAAAAAGCCTAGGCACATACCTTACACCTTTCAGAAAGTTAAGTCAAAATGGATCATAGACCTAAATGTAAAATCAAAAACTATAAAACTTCTAGAAGAAAACACAAAAGCATAATCCATGAAAGAAATAAATTAGTAAGTTGGACTTCATTAAAATTAAAAATTTCTCTGCAAAAGGCACTGCTAAGAGAATGAAAAGAGAAGTCACAGACTGGGAGATTATGTTTGTAAAACACATATCAGATAAAGGTCTTGCATCCAAAATGTACGAAGAACTCTTAAAATTTAACAATAAAAAAAACCCGATTTAAAAAGTGAGCAAAAGATCTGAACAGACAGCTCACCAAAGAAGATATACAGATGGCAAATGAGCGTATGAAAAGATGCGCCACATCATATGTCATTAGGAAACTGCAAATTAAAACACTGATGAGACACCATTGCACACCTATTAGAATAACTAAAACCCAGAAAACTGGCAATACCAATAGTTGGTGAGGATGCATAGTAAGAGGAACTCTCATTTATTGCTGACGGGAATGCAAAATGGTACAGCCACTTTGGAGAACAGTTTGTCAGTTTCTTACAAAGTTAAACATAGCCTTATCATATGATTCACCAATAGTGCTCCTAGGTGTGTATCTAACTGACTTGAAAAATTATGTCCGTGTGTGCAAAACCCCGCATGTAAATGTTTATAGCAGCTTTATTCAGTATTGGTAAAAACTAGAAGCAACCGAGATATCCTTTGATAGGTGAATGAATAAAAAAACTGTGGTACATCCACACAATGGCATATTATTCAGCAATAAAAAGAAATAAGCTATTAAGGTATGAAAAGACATAGATGAATCTTAAATGCATGTTGCTAACTGAAAAAAAAAGCCAGTCTGAAAAGGCTACATACTGTATGATTCAAATTACATGACATTCTTGAAAAGTCAAAAGTATAGTAACAGTAAAAAGATCAATGGTTGCCAGGGGTTGGGAAGGGTGTGTTGAGTAGGTCAAGCACAGAGGAATTTTTATGTTGGTGAATCTATTCTGTACAATCATATAATAGTGGATTCATGTCACTATGCATTTGTCAAAACCCATATAACTTTATAGCACAAAATGTGACCTTAATGTATAGAAATTTTTAACAAATCATTTAGGAGGTTGTGGGATCCCAGAATGGAATGCTAAAAGTAACAAAACAATCTAACTGTATTATAAATGTATGAAACGGTTGGGAAAAACAATGCTAACTTATGTAACTCTGGAAATGACTGGAATTGGTAAGACTAAAGGCAATAGAAACTGTATGTAAGCACTGTACTCTAGTTAATAAAGATTTTTCCCAGGGTGGTATGGATTAACAATTTTGCTAACACTATAAATGTATACTGCCATTGAACAATTAAGAAAATGAATGGCAGATGGTGGGAGCTAGGTTTCTCACTGTTGGAGTGGGAGGTTACCAACAAGCAAGGGGAGAAGGCAAAAATGATCCATGTGGTAATGGATTGGAGCTGGAGATATCAGTGTGATCTCATGTTTAGCTTAATACAGATACAAATGGTTACACATAGAAATATAGATATTTGTATATACAAGGGTTAGTATCCACACCTATGTATCCTTGCTCTGTCAGCTAAGAGGACCTAAAAGAAATGATAGCCCAGTAGCAAAGAGCACATCTAGTGCCCAGATCTTGGTTCCAGTATCATTCCCCAATAAAAGGAACCAGGGCTCCTTGGAGAAATGGCTGATTCTAGAACAGGGGAAGGAAATATGTAAGATGAGCTTGGAGCATTTTGAAGTGCTAGAAAGTAAGACGGTGCTCCAAAAGGAAATTTTAAAAAACCCCACAATATTGGGAGTATGTCAAAGGGAAAGAGGAGCCAAGTGAAAGAGCTCCCAATGGCCAAAGCTGCAATAATTTGATCAAGCAAATAAAATAGTATTGGATTACAACCAAACCAAAAAATAAGTAACCATGAGTTCATACTGATTTAACTAAATGATTGAATAATAAACAAATGGGGAATAATAAATAAATCTCCCATGTAAAAGAATTCCCGACAATTTATGTAGATACTCTGTCCTCCAGGAGGTGGAGCATGACTCCCTACTCATTGACTGTGGGCTGCACAGAGCAGCTAAAGAGTACAGTATGGAAAGGGGGGATCAGAGTCACTTTACAGTGGACAAACCTGACACAAGCCACCTCAGCCAAGTGATCAAAGTTAACATCAGTAATGATAAGTCATGCTGATAACATGTACCTGTGATATGATGTGATGAAAACGGTACTTTACCTCTGTGGTCTTCCCCAAAACACATAATTCAATCTAATCATGAGGAAAACATCATACAAATCCAATTGAGGGACACTCTACAAAATACCTGACCAGTACTCCTCAAAACTGTCAAGGTCATCAAAAACAAGGAAAGTCTCTGAAATTGTCACAGCCAAGAGGAGCTTAGGGAAATATAACTAATAAATGTAATGTGGTACTCTGGATGAAATCCTGGATCAGAAAAAGGTAAAAACTAAGGAAATCTGAATAAAGTATGAACTTTAGTTTTTTTGTTGTTGGTTTAGTTTTTTGTTTTGGTGAGGAAGATTGATCCTGAGCTAACATCTGTGCCAATTTTCCTCTATTTTGTATGTGGGATGCCACCACAGCATGGCTTGATGAGTGGTGTGTAGGTCTGCACCCAGGATTCGAACCTGCGAACTCTGGGCAGCCAAAGCAGAGAGTGCAAACTTAACCACTCACGCCACCAGGCTGGCCCTGGACTTTAGTTTTTTTTTTTTTTGGTGAGGAAGACCAGCCCTGAGCTAACATCCGTTGCTAATCCTCCTCTTTTTGCTGAGGAAGACTGGCCCTGGGCTAACATCTGTGCCCATCTTCCTCCACTTTATACGGGACACCACCACGGCATGGCTGACAGGCAGTGCGTCGGCGGGCGCCCGGGATCCGAACCCGCGAACCCCGGGCTGCCAAGCGCGGACTAAACCGCTGCGCCACCGGGCCGGCCCCTGGACTTTAGTTTTTTAAAATAATATCCTACTTTTAAAGCTCTCAGCCCAGAACCTGCTTCATAACAAGTGCTCGATACATATTAGGTATTAGAACATCTTGAGAATGAAGAAGAGGAGGAAGAATTAAGTAAAGGAGTAGTTTGAAAGGAGAGTTTGGGGAGTTATAAATTCTGCTACATTCAGATAGAGATATTTATCAGCTCAATAGACAGTCACTGAAGCCATAGCAAAGTACACAATTGCTAAGGAGAGCTTCTAAGTATAGAACCTGGGAAACATATTATATTCAAGTAGACAGAGAAGGAACAATTTGAGAAAGAGACTTATCGGGAGGTAGGAAGAGAAGAAAAATAGGATCATGGTTCAAAAACAAAGGAAAAAGAGTCTCCCAGGAAGGACAGTGTCAAGAGTTTTAATGCTGCCTAAGACTGGGACAGATGAAGACTATATATAGTCCCATAGAGTTGTCTGTGACCTCCGCTAGGACAGTTTTAGAAGAGTTGAATTTAGAATGGAACTTGAGGGAGTAAAGACATGAACCACTGGGGCAATGAGGTAAGGGAAGAAATGTGACACTCTACCAAGATGAAATAGGTAATGGCAATGTCTTTATTGCAATATTTAAGAACTGAGTATTTTGTTAATAATTTGAAGGAACAGCAGAAAGGAAGCAATAGAAGATACAGGAAAGATGGGGTAACTGACAAAATAAGGTCTATAAGGGCATGAGAGGAAATGATCCAGTTCCCAACTGAAGTAGTTAGCCTTGGAGAGGGGGTGACCCCTCCTCCTCTAAGACAGGCAAGAAAGAAGCAAGGATGAGCATTAATGTAGCCTGCTGCTGACAATTTTGATGCTGCTGCTGCTCATGACAGCTGCACCTAACATTTATTGAGCTATTCTTATGTGTTTTATACTTGATGTCTCCCTCATAACACAACCCCAGGGGCATGTACTATTGTTACTTCATTCTACAGATGAAGAAAATGGATTCAGCTAGGTTACATTTCTTGCCCAAACTGGTAAGCAGTAGAGCTTCACCGCTCCTCCTGACTCAAAATATTTCAGACCTCATCCCCCACTCTTGGGAGCAGTATGTTTAGGTACTTCCAGTACACAAACCTGGGCATAGGAATTAAAGAGCCATCTGGTCTACCTCTAATATTCTGTGAAGCCTCGCATAAGTCATGTGTTGTCTCTGAGACTCAGTCTCGCATCTGTGGAATGAAAGACTAGGACTAGAGGAATCGTTTCAGATTGTTTCTTCCTCTAACATTCTTTGATGGCTTCTAAAGATCAGAAAGGCTTGGAAAGCGTGTACTACCTCGCTGTAAAATCTTTCATTGGTTTTAAAGTGAAGAATGTGGCTCATTCAATCCAGGGGTCAGTAAACTTTTTCTGTAAAAGGCCAGATAGTAAATATTTTAGATCTTTCAGGCCAAATAGTGTCTGCCATAACTACTGAACTCTGCAATCATAGAAGTGGAAGCAGTCATAGACATTATATAAATGAATGAATGTGGTTGTGTTCCAATAAAACTTTATTTACAAACAGACTGAAGGCTTGATTTGACCCATGTGCTGCAGTTTGCCAACTCCTACAACTTTGGAGCTGTGGTCATCAATACCACCTCTCTCCTGTAACTCAGAGTATGACCTCGGATAAATCAGTTAAACTTGTCTCAAATCAGTAAGCTAGAGACCATAGAAAACAAGGGCATTTGCCTTACCGTAACATCAGGAGGCAAAGCTAATAAAAGTGATCGTAAAACACTGAAAGCAGATTTAGGGATATCATACAGAATGGCTAGGCCAGCTGTTCTTTCTTTCCAGTGACTATTGGGATTAAACTGCACCAAGAGTTATTTAAGTTAAGAAAGAAAAAAAAGGTGAATGATTGGCTATGAAATACCATATGCACTCTAGGGTAAAGAGGAGGATTTGGCTTCTCTGGGTATCTTGAAGAATTGAATAGATAATGATGTGTTAGCAATCATCAGAAATAAGTCCACAGTGGAACTGATGGGAACTTGAGGTCCTCTTTCCTTGGCCTATGAGACTTACAAGACCCTTAATCACGGTGCACCAATGTGGACACTTATGGTTGCATCCAAAGCCTCCACTGAGTACTTTCAGATTCCCCATCTACATTTGAGACTGTGTGATTCTGGGAATGCTGACTCCATCCTCATCTCCCGGGGTGTGTGATCTAGCCTAAGCCAATGAAGTGGACCGATCAGACTGAATATCAGGCCCTCTCTAGGAATGAAGGAACAAGGGCATATTGACCTTGTCTGGACAGGGTCATGTGTGGACAGGAAGCCTGGAACTGCTGCTGCCATTTGCTACCATGAGGGAAGTCAGACTCTGAAAATGACGCCATAACACCAGGGAGGGCATTATGGCCTTCTGGATCAAATATCACTCGAAGCCTCCCTTACCTGTGGCTTTCAAAAGTTATATGACTGATATATCCCCTCTGTTGTCCAAGCCAGTTTGAGTTGGTTTTACTTTTACTTTCAAAGATTACATCCTAACTGATACATATTCTTTCCCTGATTTGTATCTACAGCATGCCTTAGGCAAGGAGATGAAACGAATGTTTAGAATGGTCCTTACACTTTTATCTACTTCTAAAATATTTTCCCAAACTTTAAATTGTTTTGAAAGCATAATAGCCAAATGATCACCTTATCGTCACTGTGGTTCCAACCTGTCAGCAACTCATTTCTTCCACAGCTTCCAAAAGCAAAAGACAGACTAACTTGAAGTCCCCTGCCCTTTTACTCTGATCAGATATAAATGATCATAATTCAAAAAGTCCTGTCCTCTTGCAAATCAGTTCTGTCTTGAAGTCTGTAAAGTCCCACCTCAGAAGACCTCCGAGAGAAAGCTACAGAAATGAAACCATGAACACAATATTTCTGACCCCCAGAGAACCCCAAAGGAAAACTAGAAAAAAGAAGAAACAAGGCATTAGGAATCTTTCTATTTTAGGGCACCAGAAAAGAGATTTCTGATTTATTCAGGAAGGAGGGGATGGGGCTAGAAAATGCCAGGTTACATTTCATTCATTCTCTCCATTTTATTTTTAGTTTCCCCCAGGAATTAACGTACCACAAGAAATCTTTCGTGTTCACCACATTGAATACTTTACATGAACCCAAAACAAGAGCAGGACAGCCTATTGGCCGTCATAACATTTCTCCCTTGCTAGCCAGCAGCAAAACAAAGATAATGTATTAACCAGCCTCTCTGATCCATTTATCTTCTCAAGATATGCTGGATTCTTAGCCTGGAAAGATATATGATGGTGAGCATCCATCTTTTAAATGTCATTGAAACAAGGCTACTACTTCAAACACAAAGTCGTCTTTTTTTCCTTCACTATTACTAAGTAAAACTTTTCCAAATGGCATGCCCTCCTGAAAACTCAAATATAGATAGAACAGGCCCACTACAAAAATATGCATTTCTCTCCATGCCCAGAATATAAAGGGGATCAAGCAGGACAAATGGAAAGCAAATAGAAAAGCCAATGAAAAGCAGACACACGGAGCTTAAAGGCAAATCTTGCTTCTTATTTAAGTTATATTTCTGATGAGTTTTCTTGGGATTCTATGCCTGTGAGAGAATATAACACATTGGATGGGGAGGGCAAACAGTCTCAAAGCAAGAAAAGGTGCTTTGGGGACAATCCCAGTGGGTGTCTCAGATTCTGGCTATGGCTTCTGCTTCTACCTATCCTGATCTATGCACCCCCTCCCCATCATACTAGTTTTCCCTCATCTCATCCAAGGGTAAGTTCATCTACAAATGGCACCATTCTCTGGTGCCCATGGGGCTTGAAATCCCATTAGCATTATTCTTGTATTGCTTTTTCCTTCCTATGGGAGCACAGAAGAGTAATATTATAACCACTATTCTAAGCAAGGAAGGCCAAAGGTCATGGTGCCCTTCCTGGATATACCTGCACGCTTGTTTTGAGAAGGAAGAAATAATATTTGCAAATATCCTGCTAGCAGTTCCTTTGTAGAGGAATCCTAACTGCTTTATCATTATTTCTTCCTAAATAAATTAGAGAAGTACTTTCTCCTTCACATCCCAAAGAAAATCATACAAGGATATCATGGGTTGAAGTCACAATTAGATTAGGTAGGGGTTAAAATTATTTCCAAGATCCCATACCTCTGACACCAAGAAAATTATAAAAGGTCCAAGACACCCATTCTCCTTTGCTGAAGAGAAGATTGGTCAACTGTCTAAAGACCTGGCTGTGCAATTCCTTTCTGTAGTTTTCTGTCTCCTGTCACTAAGGAAGCACACCAATTTCAGGTCCTTAGACTCCTGGAATTATTGAAAAGATCTACCTTAGGGGAGAAAGCTGAAATAAATTGGAGGATTACCCAAATATTTTGTGAGCATTGCTCTTGACAATAAATAAGGGACCATGCGGAACTGTTCACTATCCTGAAATTTTCATTTACCCTGCAATTAATAGAATCAAAGAATGGTCTGGTTCAGAAAGTGGAGGGACCCTAAATTGGCTTATAACTCCTCAGGCTAACACTCTCTGATTAACCACATCTCTAACTCCTACCCTGCTAAACTCTACACCAGACCAAGACAGAGAACAAATCCTGTCCATCCAGTAAAATCTGTGTATGCCTATTTTTTGGAAACACTTTGTAAGGTCAAGTGAACTATTAGTAGTAATTTTTCCCCATTGTAGAACAAAAAGAATATGCACTAAAACAACTAGAAGTTTCATAATCTCCTTGCAACCAAAAGTAAATGAAAATAAGGATAATGATAACGCTAAATCCTATTAGCCTCACCTGGTGACTTGAAGCACCAGCCTACCCTGAAACTCCAAATAAATTAACATTATAACACAGTTAAGCACCTCCATGCAAACTGTGCTAGTAATATTACTAACATTTGAAACCAGGTAGCCTTCTGTTGCAGTTGGATAGCTAATTTCCCAAGGATCTGCAAAGAACCATGGGTATCAAAACCATAAATTGAGAAGGAGTTGTTGATTTGTACACAGGGTATGGAGCAGAGCCAAGATGAATATTAAACAAGGGTATGAATAAGATTATTTTGAGGCTTTACCAGCTGGGCAGCAGAGAAAAGTGGGAAGGGATTTTCTACTTCTGTAAAAACCACATTGAGCAAAGGAGAGAACCTAAACATTCTAGATGGGATAATCACCTTTCTTGACAATCTGTGACATAGTCAAGACAGGTCAGCTTCTTGGACTGTAAGTTTTGACCTAAACTTCAAATATCAAGGATCTGAGATGAGAAAAGAACAAGTAAGTTCTTCTTTATCCCTACCACTAACCCATTCTCTCCCAAAATGGCCTTCTACCATCTCTGCTCAAAGAGCTGGAGATTAAACATTCAATTGTCAAATCCAGTGACTTCTGCTGTTAATTTTTTTAGGTTTATAAAATAATGAATTCAAAGAGATATTACACACACACACATAAATCTATCCAACATTATATTCTATATTCATAACACTTCAATTTTTTTTTTTTTGGCCCTTGTTACCAGTACACAGCTTTGCTCAATATTTTCCAAATATTTTTCCATATAAATATTCCATCTACATATCTGCCATTTTAAATAGCTTTCCATTCTTAAGGACATGAAAGAGAACACAGGGCAGCTGTCCCACATACACATACACGCATGTATCTGCATACATAATACATCCCTTATTCTCCTTGCAAGGAATGAAGCAACTTCAAACAGAAACCTGAAGATAATGGGAAATGATGGATCCTTCTTTTCCGAATCTGCATCTCTTCATCCCCACAAATAAACCAACTATCAAAATTGGTTTCTTTACTCGCTCTCATGAAAGACAAAATGGTGCAGTGTAGTCTTTTCCAACCATAGCTCTATGTTAGAATCTCCAAGGATCTGCTAAAGAATATTAATACCTGGGCTCCATGCCTAGAGATTCTGATGTAACTGGTTGAGTGAAAAGGGTCTTAAATTTAGAGACAGATAGACTTGCATGTGAGTCCCTTCTCTATCACTTTGAGTTATATACTCTTGGGTAAGTTACTTAAACTCTCTGCCTCAGTCTCCTAATCTGTATAATGGGAATGGTGTCACTGACAGGATCAAAGGTAATATATGCAAAATCCCCAGCAAATGGTACACCTCCAAAAATGGCAGCTTATTATTATTGATACTCATTATTCTTCAGGTTTCCCAATAGTAAAACAGAAACCACAGTAAAAGAGGCAGCTATACAGCCTTCAAGGATTCTAACATGCTTTAAACGTGATGCTGCTTAGTTAACTATGTCCATGAAAAACTGTACAGTATCTGAAATACTACTGTGACATCTTAAAGAGGCAACACATTTTACTGCTACGCAATGATGTATTCCGACTCTTCTATTTCATCACACATTTCTTTTTATTAAATGTCTTTATCTAATTTAACACAAATATATTAACTGGCTGAGTTATTACGTGACCAATATTTTTCAACCACAACAGAGAATAGTAGAAAGCTCTTTAATGTTTACTTATCAGTAGAGTATTATTTGTGTGTAAATGAAGCCTGAATTTAGTGGTCTGTTGTATAATGGTGTTGTTCTTGTTTTTATTTTTCTAAGTTACATATGAAACTATGCTGTATACAAATCTGAGTAAATATAAGCTGGACACATCACGAAGACACTATTAAGTTGTCATGGTCTGATGGTCCTCAGTAGCATCTTATTTGTGTGATATCTTGCTACCAAATGCCACAGTACAAAATGGGTCACTACAAAAATCAGATACAAACAGGAAGAAGAAAAGGACATGCAAATGGGAGAAATCTTTTCATTTCACTACACTGACTTGAATTAGAAACTAAGTTTTTTCTCTAAGCAGTCCCACAAACAGATCTCTCCACTAGAAAAATTCCAAAGAAAAAGATGCAAAAAGAGGTACATTGGATACACTATGGGTCCTGTCTTCTACAGGACGACATCTTCTTCTTCCTTTTCACAGAAAAAGTTCTAGCCCTGTCACTAAAAATGAAAGCAAAGGATTCCTGAGAATAGAAGGTCTTGCTGGGACACAGAGTATGAGCACTGAGACTCATGCGAAAGGGAGCAAAGGAGAGCGAGTGCAATTATTTTCATTCTCAGTCTTCATGTTCCAGATATTGGAAAGAATAAAAGAGGTATTGGAAAAAGTGCCCGGAGGCACCACCCCAAATGTTTTAAATTACTATTCTGAACATTCATTAACCATCAAAAATATGCCACGCCGAACACAGTCTTTGGTAGATATCAATCAGAAGCACAATTTCTCACAAATAAGAGACAGGGGAAAAAAGCCCCAACTCTGGCATCTTTGTTGCTCCTAATTCTTTTCTCTGGGAAAATATTGCTTTAAATTGCTGTTTGTTCTCATAATGGACTAGTGCCTTTTGAGGGCTTTACTGCTTAAAGTGCTCTTAATGTACAGTCAATATACATGTAAAGTTTGCACTGATTATATGCAGCTCAAAGGATTTCAAAATATCTCCCTAGAAGCTTTTCCTTTCTCCTCAGAATTCCCATATGAGTTTCCTGGAGGCTGACTTTCAACGGAGTACAACAGAGTCTCGTCTCAGAAATGGATTTCCCACAGACGTGGGCTACATCAAAGGAGAGCTCACTAATGTGAGAGCGACCTCTCTGATTTCATTGAATTGCCACGCGGAAGAACAAAAACAATCTACTCACAGATAAGGGAAACGTTATGCTGGGCAGTAAACACCGCTCTCAACGCTTCCCTCCTAAGCTTTCGGGGCCGTTTGTTCTTGTGGTTTCATTCCTTGTGCTTTGCCGTGCTTATTTCAGAGGTCCTGGGCCTTCTCACTCGGAATTTCTGCTAAATTCAATCAACTCATTTGGTACGTGGCTTTCTTGCCCCCTCTTCAGCATTTGATAGTGTTAACTCTTAAAAGTGTCTTCACTCCAATTCCATTCCACACACGCTTCTCAGTCTCTGTCCACATGTGGCTGTTCACAGGGGATGTGTGTCAACCCTCGCCCATTTCACCCTGCACGCTCATTCCCTCGGGGAGAGCTCAGTCATCTTTATGGCATTAATTACCATCTATCTGCTGATGACCTCAAACCACATCTCCAGCTTAAATCTTCTCAGTCCCAGATTCCTAAGGTAGGAAATGACTGAAACAGAAAACACATTATCTAATTCAACAGTGTACACGACAGGCAGGGAACACTCTCTTTTACCCAAGTCTGGAAAGTGTCTTCCTAAGGGACAGGGTTATGACCACAGAGATAAACCAACTAACAACGGAGATTCGTTTTTTAAGTTTTCTTTTCCTAATCATCCTATCTGAATTCATAAACATGGCTTCAAGTTCTGGCTTGTGCTTTTGTTGTTTACAGGCTTCCGATATTTTAGACACACACACAAATTCCAGCCATTGTATTTTGCTGCAGGAGTCATTCGGTCTCATGTCTTGGAACATCAAGACAGACTCAACACAGGCAGCCCTGCTGACTCGAGTGGAAGATCAGGCTTAAGAGTAAAGGAAAAGAAAAAGGGAGGGGAACCAGTCTCAGTTCCAAATAAAGGAGCAAAAACCTGGCAACATTACTTGGATCTCACCCCTATAGCTTTCTAAACATTTGGTATTACTTCAAAATAGTGGATACTGTAAATCAAAGTCATGAATCCAAATACCTACAGAGGTCCAGAAACTAACTGATCAACCCTGAGTGGGGAGTGTGGCAGCTGCAGTACACACACCCTTTATAGGGAGCTGAGGCCACTCAGCCCCAGCGTCGTGCTGTCCAGAAACATCCTCCACTGTCCAATAGCATCTGTCTTGGCTTTTGTCCTATTGCAATAGACCCTGCATTTGCAATATAATAGAATTCCTGAAAGTTCCCCTTTGCCCCAGTGTGTTATGGGGTATTAGATCTGGGCAGGTCAATAATGAATTCTAGTATCTTCTTTCTCTAGCTTCCACAGAGCCTGCTTCCTCCCCTACTTCAGGACTTTGCTCAAATGTCACTTTTCAGGCAGACCTTCCCTGACCTTTCCATTTAAAATTATTAGTCCTCCTCTCCCAGCAATTCTCCTACCCTGCTTTCCTCTTCTCCACAGCACTTATCATCTGACATACTATAATTTTTATATGTGTATTTGTCTGCCTCTCCTTTCTAGAATACGATCTTTGTAAGGGTAGATTTTTGTCCATTTTTTCACTGCTCTATCTTCAGTACCTAGAATGGCACCTGGCACATAGAAGATATTCAGTAATGTGTGGGTCAGATGAAAGAATTAATCCTTGATGACTAAATGTCAAGAGTGACTGGGCCCATCTGGGTCTCTTAGCTGCTAATGGGAGGATGATAGAACACAAGAAGCCAAAAAGTCCACAGGATAAAAAAGTTGAACCCCAAGAGAAGCCATGAAAGCTCCCCATTTCACCTCTCCTGCTAATGGCACGACCTGCTTCTTAAGGCATGTGTGTTATTATGGTGATACATGTCAAGAGAATGGAGAAGATGGGAGGGGGCAACATCTACACAATTTTTGGAATGGTTTGCTTTCTCAAGATGGATTTAAGACACCACATAGCCTACTACTGTGGGATGGCAGCCAGCTTGAAGTCAGTACCTGATGTATAACGTTTTGCAAACCAGACTATATTCTCTGGAGAAAACTTAGGGAGGACCCAGGGCCCACAGGTGAGGATGGGGCCAGAAGTGGTATTGTGATACAGTGGAATGAGGGTCAGGATGGGAATAGGGTCTGGCTTCTAGTCCCTGCCATGCCATGAACCTCACTGCCTCATGTGCTCTGTAAGGTGCATATTTGGTGCATTTATTGCTCACTCTATCTCTGAACTCATCATTTCATTTGACAAATTTTTAAAGACTGCCTACCAGGGGCAATGCATTGTGCCAGGTACATAGAGGAGAGAGCAGAGAATCAAGTCCCTGCCCTCAAAAAACTGAGTTATTGTGTGGTGTGCTGAGATTGCTGACCTCGTATGAGCCTCTGAGTTTTATCTGGGTCAGGGGACCTATGGTGCAATCCTGGACAGGAGAACTGTGCCTTTCATATCTGCCTTCATTGGTCCCTTTTAAATCTTTACCTATAGTTAGTTACATGTCACAGGAATGCTAGAGATAGTTATTTCATCATTATTTTGTTATAAGAAAGCAGTATACTAGAATCAGCTCTGGCCCTGCTGGCTTTTTGTGACCCCAAGCCTTCCAGAATATTAATACAATTATGCTGTTAAGCACTCCCAAATGTGTCCAAACCATTATATTCACTAAGCCCAAAGACAAGTAGCCCAATAGATAATCTGCAGTTTTGTAGGAAGATGGCATAACACCCATGGTTACTATCTCCCCCAAAATAAGACCACCCACCAAGTAAATCAGGCCACATTTGAAAGAAGTTATTATTAGAACTTTCCAGACTAATACACAAAAGATGGGAGAATGTTGACTAAGGACCATTTTGAACAAAGAGTTGGGTGAGTAGCAAATGACAGATAACAGGGTAAATCTGAACTTGCAAAGTGAGTGCAAAGTCAAGGCCAGAGTCAGGAAACAGAGTTGCAAGAAGCTGTGATAAGTCAGCACCATGTTGATATTCACATGGAAGATACTGCTTAGATGGAAGGAGATCTTCACAAGCCAATCTCCTTAGGACGTTGTGTGCAGTTTGGAGCACTCTATTTTGAACATGTCAGGAGATGGGAGGTAAAAGAAGGCAAAGTGACAAGAGTCTGCTATGATGCCTAGAGAAAAGGTTAAAGTAATACATATTAAGTAAAGAACTTAGAAGAATGTGTAGACAGGAGTATGCAAGCAAACAAACCAACCAAAGCGAGAGTATTTGGGAGGTCAGTATCCTCAGTTAACAGCTACTAAGTTCACCCATCAGAGAGAAGATTTCTCCCCCAAGGGCAAAAAAAACCCACTAGCACCATATTGTGGACATGGCAAATCTGAGTGCAGGGAGAGTGGAGGACTTTCTCCCGCGGAGAGACTGACAAAGAAGAGAAGCTGAGATTTCCTCGGTGGAAGTATCCAACACGAGGTTATGTAAAACCTTAAGGAGAGCGGCACAGAAGAAACTTCACAATAATCGTCATCTGTCATCATGTTTTGAGGTGCAGAGGAGGAAGGAAACAAATAAATCCAATTTCCAATAACTTTTTCAACAGGGAGTGAAATCACAGCCTTATGTTTTTAAAGTACTAAGTAGTTGCCACCTGGCATGTCAACAAAGAATCAGTACAATTTTACATTTAAATCACAAAAAAGAAAAATTGACCATTTCCTAAAAGATTCCAGAAGAAAAACTAGCAAGAAAAACTTGTTTTAAATGTGTTTGTGTAGTAAAGTAATTAAATAAAAAGCGTGGAACAGGAAGGAAATTATTCTAATACTATTAAAAATTGCTTTTTCAAAAACCTCACCAAGTGGTATCATAGAATGAGGAACTTAAAGGACTTAACCTTTCTGCTTGACCCATGGCAGAATTAAATTATATCTTCCCCAACCTGATTTCTCCCATGAAATCTATTCTGTTTAGGATGAAGGTCAAGTACCAAGTGAGAATGATTTAGTGCTGCTCTTCAAATCCAATTCCATAATCATACTCGTCTCAAAATACCAGCTGGACATCAAAGATGAAAAGAAAAAAAGACACAAAAAAATGCAGCCACACTCTCAAGAACATTATGAAGCTGGAACACGACCACTTCAAATTCTATCATCCTCAAGTACAAATAGAATTTCCATTCATCAAATACTAAGCAAACACAGAGCCCATTGCTGGCTTCACTGTTTCCTCGCATCTCACCTTTTCACACAGAGCAGCACTTCCCATTGTTATCTCCCCTTTCTTAAAAGAACTTGACTTCTTTCGAACAGCTGCAGTGCTTACATTAAATTCTTTTCTTTCCTTTTCTGCCCATGCATAATAGTCACTTGACTCCAGAGAAAGTAAAATCCGACAACCCATGGTATTACTGAAAAAACTTCAAAAACAGGCAGGACCAAAATAGCACAGTGGACAAGCAGAGCAACTGTTCGGATCATAATACAAACCTAACAGCAGTTTGGAGTGGGAAAAGAAATCGTCTTTATTGATTATTACCTGTGCAATGATGTATGATCAGAGGTTTTGAGGAGGAAGATGTCATTTATGTAGATGCCCTAAAGCAAATTTTGAGCTATGCAAAAAGACTGTGCGCTAAAGGAATTTTCTCCCCCAGTTCTCTCTTCTAAAGCACTTCAGAGGTATGCATAGATTAAAATTATTCTTCATGTATCAGTTAGGGTTTTAAATAAATACTCTTGTAAAGACAAATTAACAACATATATTAATTGAGAACCGACTATGCGCCCTATTTTTGCTATGGACTTTACAAAGTAATAGACGAAGGGGTGTTCTGTTTGAGAAATCTACAGTCCAGTTAGGGTAATCAGACACCTTGGTGTCAAAAGCTATATTACATGGCAAAACAACAAAATGTAAGACATCATCAGGTAGTATATTACATAACTATGAGGGTGATCAAGGAGTGGTATGAATTCAAAGGAATGGATGCCACCATGAACTTGGCAGATGGAGGCGGGCCTTGAAATAAGGTTAAAAGTTCTGGCAGCTTTAGAGGAGAAGAAAAGAACAGGAGTTGGGGGAAAAGTCACATGAACAGAGCCTGAAGGCAAAAAGCCCAAGTCCTATTCGGGAGGCAAAGATAGAGGGCAATTGGCTGGACATGCTCTCTTAAAGACAGTTAAAGTTGTTGAAGTCTAAGTTCATGACTTTTTATACATTGTACAGTATATATCTACGAGACCGTCTGCCTAATACCCTCCCTCTCCATTTTCATGGCAACGGACAACTTTGCCCACCTCTGCATCCATTGTTTTCTTGTTTTGGCTTTTTTTTCAGAATTTACTATCTTAACCATTTTTAAGTGTACAGTTCAGTGACATTAAGAACATTCATATTATTGTACAAATATCACCACCATCCAGCTACAGATGTCTTTTCATCTTGCGAAACTGAAACTCTACCAATTAAACAATAACTCCCCATGACCCCCTGCCCTGAACCATTGGCAACCACCATTCTACTTTCTTTCTTCCTTTTTTTTTTTTAATCTCCCCTTTTCCCCCATGCCCCAGCCTCTGGTAACCATCGTTCTACTCTCTGTTACTACGAGTTTTGCTTTTTTTTTCTTTTCAAGGTTCCACGTGTAAGTGAGATCCTGCAACAGTTGTCTTTCTGTGTCTGGCTTATTTCACTCAGCATAATGTCCTCCAGGTTCATCCATGTCACAAATGGCAGGATTTCCTTCTTCTTTGAGACTGAATAATATTCCATTGTATATAAAACCACATTTTATTTTTCTATTGATCCATCAATGACATTTAGTTTGCTTCTATATCTTGCTTATTGTGAAAAATGCTGCAATGAACACGGGAGTGCAGATATTTCTTTGAGATAGTGATTTTATTTCCTTTGGATGTATACCCAGAAGTGGGACAGCTGAGTGATATGGTAGTCCTATTTTTAATTTTTTTGAGGAATCTCCATAAGTTTTCCATCATGACTGTACCAATTTACATTCTCACCAACAGTGAACAAGGGTTCCCTTTTCTCCACATCCTCACTAATACTTATCTTTTGACTTTTTGATAATAGCCAGCCTAACAGGTGTGAGGTGATTATCTCATTACAGTTTTCATTTGCATTTCCCTGTGATTAGTGACTTTGACCATCCTTTCATATACCTGTTGGCTATTTCTATGTCTTCTTTGGAAAAATGTCTATTCAGATCCTTTGCCTATTTTTTAAATTGAGTTATTTGGTTTTTTGCTATTTAGTTGTAAGAGTTCCTTATTTTGGATATTAACCCCTTATCAGGTATATGGTTTGCAGATATTTTCTCCCATTCCATAGGTTGCCTTTCATTTTTATTGTTACCTTTGCTGTACAGAAACTTTTCAGTTTAACGTAGTCCCATTTGTCTTTTTGCTTTCGTTGCCTATGCTTTTGATGTCAACTCCAAAAATTCATTACCAAGACCAATGTCAAGAAGCTTCTCCCCAATCTTTTCTTCTAGAAGTTTTACAGTTTCAGATCTTATGTTTAAGTCTTTAATCCATTTTGAGTTAATTTTTGTGTATGGTGTAAGATAGGGATCCAATTTCATTCTTTTGCATATAGATATCAAGTTTTCCCAGCACATTATTAAAGAGACTATCCTTTCCCCATTGTGTATTTTTGGTGCCTTGTCAAAAATTAGTTGTTTATGCATGGGTTTATGTTTCAGCTCTTAATTCTGTTCCATTGATCTAATGTGTCTGTTTTTATGCCAAAACCACACTGTTTTGATCATGATAGCTTTGTAATATAGTTTGAAATCAGCAAGTGATGCCTCCAGGTTTGTTCTTCTTGATCAGGATTCCTTTAGCTATTTGGGATCTTTTGTGGTTCTATATGAATTTTAAAATTGTTTTTTCTATTTCCGTGAAAAATGACATTGAAATTTTGATAGAGATTGAATTGAATCTGTAATATCACTTTGGGTATTACAGACATTTTAACAACATTAATTCTTCCAAACTATGAACCTGAAATATCTTTCCATGTATCTGTTTCTTCTTCAATTTCCTTTGTCAATGTTTTATGGTTTTCAGTGTACAAATCTTTCACCTCTGTAGTTAAATTTATTCCTAAATATTGTATTCTTTTTGATGCTATTGTAAATGGGATTGTTTTCTTAATTTCTTTTTAGGATAATTTGTTGTTAGGGTATAGAAATGCAACTGATTTCTGTATGTTGATTTTGTATCCTGCAACTTTACTGAGTTCATTTATTAGTTTTAACAGTGTTTTGGTGGAGTCTTCAGGGATTTATATATATAATATCATGTCTTATGTAAATAGATATAGTTTTATTCCTTTCCAATTTGGAAGCCTTTTATTTCCTTTTCTTGCCTAATTGCTCTGGCTAGGACTAACCGTAATATGCTGAATAAAAGTCGCAAGAGCAGGCACCTCTGTCTTGTTCCTGATCTTAGAGGAAAAACTTTCAGCTTTTCACCATTGAGTACAATGTTAGCTGTGCACTTGTCACATGTGACCTTTATTGTGTTGAGGGACATTCTTTCTATACCTAATTTGTTGAGAGTTTTTATCATGAAATGATGTTGAATTTTGTCAAATGCTTTTTCTGCACCTATTGAGATGATTGTGTGATTTTTATCCTTCATTTTGTTAATGTGGTGTATCACTTTTATTGATTTGTATAAGTTGAACCATCCTTGCATCCCAGGGATACACCCCACTTGATCATGGTGTATGATTACTTTTTTGTGCTGTTGAGCAGACATTGATGATTGGCTAAAGTAAGAGCCATTCCTAACACCTACTCTATTACAGCCTCTCACAACAGAGACTAATAAGCTCATTGCATGTTTTCTCAGACTCCCTCACAGGTAGAGACATTCACATGACTCCATTCTGGCTGATGAGTCAAAAAGGAAAGTCTGCTGTGGGTGTCTGAAAAAAGTAGATAAAAGAGACTGAAGGAAGAAGAAATTTTGCTAAACATGCAACCTTTTCTCTTCCTGTCTTGAATGTGTACATGATATTTGGACCTCCGGGAGCCATCTTATCATGAAGCGATGATAAGCAGGAATACAAAAAGCCTACATAGGGAAGACAGAGTGAAAAATTAAAGTGTCACAAGGTTCTTAATGGTGTCATTGAAATAATGGTTCAATCCTAACTTCAGATTTTTTGTTGTAATAGTAAATAAGCGTTAAGCCACCATTAGTTAGCACTATTTTCTTACTTGTAGCCAAAAGCATTCCTAACTGATTCACCTGCCCTCACCCTTCATAATCCCAAGTCTACAAGGCTGCCTCAGGAGTAGCCATGTTCTTCACAACTTTACTCTCAGGCTACAGTCAGCTGCTCCAAGGAGGAGGCCCTGGGTCAGGTTCCTTCTTGGCATTATTCAAACTGAATATGAAAAAGAAAGGCAGCCCTCTCACACAGCTAAAGTTATATAAAATGGTAAACTTGGGTCATCAGCAGCAATGGTTTTGCACTGAAAAGAAAGTCTGTCTACAATGAGAAACACAAGAGTCAGTATTCACAGACAGGCATAAATGAAACCTAACAGACAGTCTGGTGGGATTCAGTTCTCTGGCGCCAGATGTTCCTGACCCATCTGCATTTGTGTCCTTTCTACAGTTTGGTGAGTCAACCATTCTTTGAATTCCAATAAATCTCCCTTTTTGCCTAAACTAATTTTGAGTTAGGTTTCCTTAATTTATAACCCAAAAATATGCAACTCATATATAATATTTTATACGCTTCCTAGAAGAACTTTCCTATGATTTTTCCATTAAACTAAAATGAGAAGCAAATGTGAATTTTCCAGAAGGTCAAAAAAAAGAAAAAGGTAGAGTTCATTTTTTCTCCTAAATTAGGCTGGGAAATGCTATTATTATTCTGCCTTCACATCCCAGCTCTACCACTTAGCAGTTTTGTGACCTTGGGTAAGTTATTTAACCTCTCTGGGCTTCAATCTACTGATCTATAAAATAAGAATGACAATTGTAGCTAACTCACAGTGTTTCCAAAAATTAAATATGTTAATACATATGAAGAACTTAGAACAATGTGAGGTGGTAAGGGCTCAATAAATGCGAGCTAATATTCTTGGGCCAATATCAAAATCCTGAAAATAATGAGATACCTGATCCATGAAAAATAATAAGTGAATTTTCAGCTGTGGGTCCAATAAATTAATCTTTTAAGCTACTCCTGTGTACATAGCACTTCATAGTGCTTAAAATAGTGCCTAATATTAACTCTTAAAATAAACCTATTAAGTAGCTTATAACTGTAATCACTCCAGCGACAAGAAAACCAAAGATTAAGGAAAGTTAAGTAATATGTCCACTATGGCATAACTAGAATATGAACCCAAGGTTATATGAATTACAGGTTCAACTTTTCTCATACACCATACAGCCACAGGAATAAGAATATATTCAATATTTTGTTTCTGTATAGTGGAGTAGAACGATTATAGTAGACTCTCATCTGACACAGAGTTAGGGTCTAAAATTAGATTTTAAGGCAGAAGTTAAGTAACAAAGTGACCCTTGAAAAATCTCTTAATTCGTCTTTGAATTTTCAGAACTTGGGTCCTTGAAAGCACAAAAGCCAAGGATTGATTCTTTCAGGTTTTCTTTGTATTTTTTATTTTTTTTTAAATCTTTGAGGGAGAGAGTACATGGAACCCCATGGGGCAACAAGATATCTTTTGTAAGCTCTTTATCTTTTGAATTGGTGGAGTTGAATTTGTACAAGTAGAATACGTGATGGCCGCTATTCAGGAGAGCACTGTCCTGAGGAACATGGCTACCTGCTCTGGATACGATCATTTAACTTCCCTTCCACCTTCAGGAAACTGCTGACTCACAGTCAGTAACAGGAAAAAAGAAAAGTGCAAATATTCAAATATGTCTGTTTTTTCAAAAGAGTTAAATAATTATTTGCCTTCCTATCCTATGGACAGATACGTCTTCACATACCTTTATGTTTGAATAAATTTTGAGATTCTGGCTAAATATTGTACATTGAACACATATGTTTACCACCACTCTGACTCATAACCCCACAAATCATATCAGTAGAAAAAAATTTTGAGGCAAAAAAGGACAAAGAGGAGAAAAAACAACAACAATTAAATTTTGAAAGCTGGAGAGCAGATGAAATTCACAGACTAGAGAAGTGTGTCAGCAGTGGGGGAAACCCCCTCTCTAGGAGGATTTGTACTGCTGGCCCCCTAAGGATCCAGGATCTGGAGGCATTTGATACCAATAAAAGACATAGGGAAAGCAGAGAATAGGAGGAATGGCTGAAAGTCAAAAGACAATTAGATCCCCCAGACCACCTCTACCACTTCACACTTCACACTCCTCTATGCTGTCACCATATCTCATCTTTCTCTCTTTCTCTCTCTCTCACACACACACATGTACACACAGACAAATGCACACACACCCAAGGTCATCTTCTTAGGCAAAGTAACAATGGCTCCAGACTAGCCCTCCTTAATAGGGCCCATGTAAATTCCTAGGACACAATCACACATTCTTTGCCCCACCAAACTCTTGGTATATCTTTCTATTTAATGCGATCTTTAATTTCTCTCAGCAATATTTCCAACACAGCAAATTCTCCTGCACTACCGCTGCACAAACAGCGGGTTCTCAGCCATTCATTTTAGTTTTGCACCTCACTTTGGAATTTTATATCTTTTGTTACATAAGACTTTGGATGAAACAGAATCTAATATCCTATCACACTTTCATAATCAGATATTATAAAATTAAATATTGGTTCTTAAAAACATTATGATACACCTGTAAGGGGGGAGGGGTCTGATTTAGTTGGAGTGAGGGGAAGAGCTAAGTCCTTATTTTCCTAAGTCTTTATTTTCCAAATAAGGAAGAGCTAAGTCCTTATTTTCCATCAATAGATAATATCTAAAACTGAAAAACAAATCAAGAAATGGCAGTATAAACATATTTTTTGGAAACACAGAAGTAAAACTCAGGAGAAATAGCTCTAAAAACTGAAAATAGTTGACTCTGGGAAGTGGAATTGAGCTGAGAGGAAAGGCCGAAAGAGGACTACTGTCATTCATTGTGAATTTTGTAGAACTGTATAATTTTTTAAATTATTTACATGTAACATTGGAAAAATAAAGATCAAACAAAAATAAAATACATATGCAGGAATCTGTCCCCTCTCGTAGTTGTTAACTCCATATTCAGTTTTACTTTTACATCCTATCCTCTCCAAAAATGTGCAATGGCCACGTGGCTAAGTTAGGATGTCAAAATGATTAACTACAATACATACTTTAGACAAGTCTGAGAAAATCCATATTTAAATGCTATAAACTAGGAGATGACACATCAGTCTATAAAGTCTTTCCCAAATGGATTCTTTCACACAGCGAGATCCTCTAATATATCTAAAATGATTCAATTGATTTTTAAATGTGATTTACATATAGCTTTACAGCAACATATTCATTGAACACAGAAAAGTAGGACTACATTCAATCTGCAATTTCCACACTATCACACTGAGGATGACACAATTATGTGAGATTACTTCCTCAAGAAAACTTGAAACAATCGCTGGTTATCTTTCAATCAAAATATCCACTTTTCAAAATTTTTTTAAATGAGGCTATCAATCCATTATTATATTGCTTAAAGCTTATGAGTTAAAATGAGTGCTTTGTGAATGATTTTCTCATGTTTAGCATAGCTCTGAAACACAGATTCACAAGCATTATTAGAAGTGTGATCAACCCCACTGAGAATTGCTGCGAATAAATGGCTTGAGTAAAGCTAACTGTTAAAACATGGCATTCACTGTCAACATCTAGCTATCTGTTTTCCCTCCTATCTACAAAGACTTTTCTCAGATAATGCTTTGTTTGATAACTTCCACAGCCCTATATATTTTGGAGTTGTTTAACACACTCAGTTTAAATTTGTTTTTCATTAAATCATAGTGACTCTGGCCTCCTGTGTTTGACACATTGTAAAGTTTCAAATTTTATTTTTTTCCACTGCAAAGGAACATGTCTAGAAGTTCATTACATGCACTCACAAGATTTCCCATGTATATTTTCATAGATTTATGAAAATGTATAAGATTATTGAAAGCTTTGGGCATCTTTCAATTGTGGACACCAGATTTCTGACATGAATTGGCCTAAAATGCACTACTGTACCGTGTCTGGTATATGGAAAGCTCTCAATGGTGTCTTAAAAATATTATTCTTTCTATTCTTTTAAGAAGGTGAATCATATAATATTTAATCTAGTTTTCAGAAAATTATTTCCAGCCTCAGAGAGTGATTGAAATAGAGTGGCTAAAATTAAAATGTTTCAGATAATGCCTGTATGCATTAGAATGATGCCACATTCATTGCCACTATACTGATGGCTCTATTTAGATATGTTACACTTTTAAATTATCTTCACATCAGTTAATTCTCAAAACTAAAAACAGACATGTTTTATAAGGATTTTTTTTTTTTTGGTTATCCAACATATATTGAGAACTGTATATTAAACTTATGTCTTTTTTTCCTTCTCAGAAAGCTTTATCCAAGTATACTAGAATGTGCCACACTATAAGTGTAGGCTTATAAAATCGATCTCTTAAACAGTGAAGAAAATTAATATATCAACAATGACTAATACCTCAACACTGAAACCAGGCAACGGTTCCAAATTTCCATCATAAACTTTAAGGTATAGTTGCCAGAAATGATCTACTTTGAACTAAAAAAAGATATCAAAATCTGACATTAACTCCCCTTCCTGAGAAAGTAGTGTAGTGTAACCAGTATTGGAAGAAATGCTAAATGTCTCATCAGCATCTCTCAAGCCTGAGGTGCAGTGAGAAAGCAGCATAGGAAAGTCTCAAGATAGATAAACTCTACTTGGAATCAAGTTGTCTCTCCTTATATCAACGTCATTGGAGGCCACAGCTCTCCTCAGAGAGGAAACACACTCCAGACGCCATTATTGAAACTGTGGACAAAGAACTGCAAGAAAAGTTGACAATGTAAGGACAATATGCATGCCCCCCCCCGCCAGTCCCTGAACAACAGAACATCTCTGTAACCTCCCTTCTCACACAGGAGGCCTGCTCACCTCAAAGCAGGAGAACCCACCATTCCAAAGGGCATGGAAGATAAGAATGGCCCAGTGTCAGGAAACACACTAATATAATCCCTCATGTTGATAAATCAAATGATAGAAATTATATGATAGCATAGATAGATGCCCAAAAAGCATCTGATAAAATCTAGCATTGATTCCTCATGAAAACACTTTTAAAAAACTGGAATAGCAGATAATTCTGTAATATAATATCCTTAATGGTGAAAGAGTAGAAAAATCCCCATTGAAAGAAAGATTAAAAAATCAAGGATGAATACTGGAAGTTTTAGCCAATTCAGAATAAGAAAATTAAATAAGTGGCAAATATCATTTTGGAGGTTGTTTGTCAATATGTATCAAAAGCCTTAACAACACTCATAGCCTTTTACCAGCCAATTCCATTTCTAGAACTTTACCCTCTGAGATGAGCAACCAGAGATGTGCACAAATATGTAGGTGCTTGTCACAGTGAAAAGAGTGAAACAAATGTGAACATTGAACAAAAGCAATTGGTAAAGAAATAAATATGTATGTCTGTGTATATGTATGTATCTGTATGTTATGGTACAACTATCTGTTAAAATACTATGCAGTCATTCAAAATGTTACCCAAACTACATAAGGATATGGGTAAATGATCATTATATTTTAAGTAAAATAAGCTAAATAACAGTATGCTCTTTATTTTGTTAAAAAAAAATACCCATATCCATTTATGCACAGACATACATAGAACATGTCTAAAATTTTAACAGTAAATGGTAAAAAATTATAAGTAACATAATTACTTATATAAATAATTCCTAATCTTTATATTATATAAGTATTTTTCAATCTTTATCTAGAATAAACATGGATTCCTTTTGAATTCTGAAAAAACAATAAACATTGCGTGTTTTTAAAAGGTCACAGTAAGGGTCTATGCCAACCCAGGCATCTCTTTTCAGCAGGATAAGAGTTTGGTAAAGTTGTCAATGATGAGGCTTCCTCCAAGCGATATCAACTGGAATAAGGCAAAGACAAGAAGGTACTGAGGACTCTATGCTTGGAAATTCTTAGTAATCCAGGACAGGAATAACTAGAACACGAACAAATACCAGGTAATCATATCTAGAGTAGAGGCAGACCTTGTCTGACACCTGCTAAAGGAGAATGTGATAGTCACTCCAGTTTCAACAGCTCCCCAAAATCAGTGTCAGGATGGTCTGACAGACACTGTAGCAGATCATACGGACCAGCTGCTACCCCACAGGTTCCAAACACGCTCAGCACGGACAAGATCTCTAAAGGGCAAGGTCACCAGCGTGTATACAAGGTGCAGAGCAGTGATGGTGTCTTTGTGCACTCATGCATCTGGGTGCAGGCCTTGGGAGAACTACAGTTAGGAACAGTGTGAGGGGCTCTGAAGAGAGCAGCGGGTGGGGCGTGTCCAAATGATTCCCTGATTACAATTCAGAAAGCAAAAGCAAGGAAGTCTGCGCCTAAGTGCACCATAAGCACCCTGCGGATCAGAACCCTGCAGATTATAGGCGTTACCTGCTGGAAGAAGATGCTTCCAGTAAACAGATCTCTCGGTGCGTAGACAACAACATAACTCCAGCCATGGTGATTTATAAGCAAGCTCATGCTGATAGACAAGACAATATAGTCTGAGAAGACACCTAAGAAAGAAGTCTAAACAAGAGGTGCAAACTGTCCCCAATCTTGCCCAGAAAATAGATTGGATTGCTCAGAAAGCCTCCTCAGAATTTTATGAAGACTTTAAAAGATAAATTTATTGACTCAGGAAAAATATATGCATACTTTAAAACTTCTTAGTCTTAGTTTATCGCTTCTTCGTGCGTTCTAAGACTAGAGTGCTAAGAATAGACTTCAATCTCTTTAGTTTGAAAAAAATGGGACAAAAAGGCTAATACGCTTTCAAACCAATAAGCTATATTTTTTAAAAATGATGCGACCGTTTTTGCATATTTGCATACAATTACCAAAACCAGGTAATCTACAACTTGTGTAAGTAAGCTAAAATTTTTCTACATATTCTTACATCCATTAAATGTTAAAGCCCTGATCTACGCATCTAATATCAGAGAGTTTCTTCCATATAATGATCTAGTGCGGGTTTTCTCAACCTCAGCATTACTTACATTTGGGCTGGATAATTCTTTGTGATGAGGGATTGTCCTGTTCATTGAATGATGTTTAGCAGCATTCCGGGTACCCCCCACTAAAATCCATTATCAGTCTCCACTCTTGCAGTTGTAACAAACAAAAATTTCCCTGGGTGGGGGTTGGGGGCCGCAAAATTCCCCTTCCTCCCCATTTGAAAATCACATATCTAGTAGCATTTTGACCACTTAATGTAATATTTCAAGGTTGGATATTGCAAAGTTATTGGGGACTTTATAAACCTCAGTGAGTTGCTTAGAATTGAATTGAAAGAGAATAACAACATGCTTTTTAGTTGTCTGCTGTGATTTAACCTAATTTGAGTAAAATTTAAAATTTACCAGAGGGTGTGTTGAAGGGTGAATCTTTTAGCATAAAAAGACCATCTCATAAATTTTACAGAAAAGTTTCAGTCACTCCTTTGTGTTTCCATCGTTGGCAAGAAAAGCAAGAATATGCTAGAAGGCAGAAGGATAAAATCCTGTTGTCAACACAAACCACTCCATAATTAGCAGATTTAGATGATGTTATAATGAGCATATGTATGTATCATCACTGGATTCAATGTTATATGCACACAAGAATGTTCTACTTGGGGAAAACAGTCATTAAGTGTGAATAAAGAGGCTTCTGCCACAATTACTTAAAGTAAATTCTATGGAAATGTGTTTAAATCTTGATTCTCCGCTCTAACCTCTATCCATATCTCTTTTAAAAAAAATAAACTGTATTCTCTGAGCTCTAACACAGAGTAATACACACTAGACACCAAACACCATTTGAGTCTTTTTTCTGTGAGGATGACCCTTGCATCCTAAGGCACCAGGCATTAAGGATACATTGATGTACAAGGTTGGGCTAGAACACATAGAAAGATTGGAAAGTGTGAAGCTCTGTCATAAAAATTTTATTCCTTTACAAATTAAATTCACTTGTTTTTTTATACTCTAAACATCCAATCCCCACCTGTCCAGGAACTTTTCCTTTAGATTACTTATTCTAATATTATTATTATGATTAATTGTTATTTATTTAGAGAAACTGTTAATTACCTTCATTTTAGTTACTTCTTGAATTTTTTTTCTCTCCTTCCTCCTAAACCCTGAATTCTTATCCTCAACCCAGTACTCTTCTTCTTCCACATTTTTCTCTCTCAGAAAACTTAGACACAATGACAGTAAAAGTACTGACCAAATGAAAATGCTTTATGGAGTCGTTCCTAAGTGCACAGCTCTGGACTAGGTGCTATGGTATAGGAGATGAGTTGATAATGAGGTTCCGCCCTTGACCAACCTAGAATATAGGGGTGGATACAGACCACAAAGTCAAGGAATGGTAAATAAGAGCACAGGTGCCACCTTAGAAAAGCCCGCCCTGATTCCTCCAGGCAGAGCGAACCGTGACTCCCTCCTCTGAGCACTAACACTCCGATCACCAGGCAGCTTAGTAAAATGCAGGGTCAGGTGTGTGGGCTCCAGGGCCAGACTCCCTGGGTTCAGATCTTCACTCCTCCACTTACTATATGTGGCTTTGGGCATGTATCTGTACGTAGGGTCCACATCTCCCAGGCTGAATCATATTAAACTGCTATTCTACAACTGTTTTGACCTACATCAGTCACAACAGCAATTTCACATGGTTCAATCTAATATTAAATGGGAATACTAGTCATACCAACACTCACAGGATCACTGGAAGGTTCAAATGAATTAATGCAAGTAAAGAACTTAGAACCCACCCAGCACACAGTGAACACGCAATACAACTTGATTCTTATTATGACCATTTTTTTTCTTTTTTTTGTGGGGAAGACCAGCCCTGAGCTAACATCCGTTGCCAATCCTCCCCTTTTTGCTGAGGAAGACTGGCCCTGAGCTAACATCCGTGCCCATCTTCCTCCACTCTACATGGGACGCCGCCACGGCATGGCTGACAGGCAGTGCGTCGGCGGGCGCCCGGGATCCGAACCCGTGAACCCCGGGCTGCCAAGCGCGGACTAAACCGCTGCGCCACCGGGCGGCCCCGAGCATTTTTTGATAATCAGTTTCCCTCCATGGATTTGAACTTCTCGATTACTAAGACTCTTTCTCACCCACCTCTGAGTTTACCCTTATTGTAATTCCAACACCTAGAACAATACTGGGCACACAGGAAATGTTTAATAGATGTGTGTTGATCAATGAATGAATGATGTGGAGCTGAGAGACTTAAGATCACAGCACAGTGAACCAGGAGGTCAGGAGAATTTGCACAAAGGAGCTGGCCAATAAAACTGGCAAGATTCAAATGTTTAAAAAGGAATAGGGAGAGAGATTGTTAAACTGTATGAGTGAGGGACTTGTAGAAAGAATGGGAAGAATCTGCAAGGCTAGCCAGGGCCCCACCTCTAAAAAATGACTTGTGTGAGTGAGAAAAAGGCACCTCTCTGGGCCACTGCAGTTCTGCAGGGGCCTCTATGGTGAAGCACAGATTAGATTTCAGCCTCTATTTGCCCAGGATCAGGAGGCTGGGGCAGTGCACCACCATCCAAAGCTGCCCTGAGGTGGCCTCCTGAGAGGCAGCAAGGATTTCATTTTTCAAGTAGGTGCTCAAGACCTGATTCTACTCGGTTAAGAGGCTGCCATAAGCAAACGCTCTCCTCACCACTCCAGGCAGCTGCTCCATTTACCTCTGTACCTCCAGACCTCAAGCTAACAGAACAGCACACCACAGGGTTTGAATCTCGGCTCTGCTGCTTATGTGACCGTGGGCAAATAAAACTTAACCTCTCTGTGCTTCAGTTTCCCCTCTGGAAAGTGGGAATGGTGGTACTTGCCTCAGTGCTGCTGTAAGCAGCAGGTTGACTAATCGTGTGTGAGACCCTCAGCACAGTGCCAGGCCCCAGGCAACACCCAAAGTGGGGCCCCAGTTACCATTCACTCCTCTAGGGATACCTACCTTTCCAATAGGAAGCATTTGGAAAGCTAGTCTTTCAAAATGAAAATAGCTCTTTATGCCCCTTGGGAATGCGGGATTATACATTCTCACACCTTACCCATTTTATTGAATACAAGAAGATGGTGCTACTTTTTTAGCTAAAGAGATGCTAATATTAGAACAATTTTGAGAAGCAGAAACTAGGAGAAAGAATTTAGATTTTCTATATGTTCACAACCACACAGCCTCTTCTCTTACCCTTGGAAGAACCCCAGAAGAGGGTTAGAATTGTCTTCCCCAATTTGCAAATGGAGAAACCAAGACTCAGTAACACAGAGGGACTGGCTGAAGGGTACAAAGACATAGTAGTAGAAAGAAACAACCTGATTAAAAAATGGGCAGAGGGGGCCGCCTGGTGGCGTAGCAGTTTCGTCCGCGCTTGGCAGCCCGGGGTTCGCCGGTTCGGATCCCGGGCGCCCGCCGACGAACTGCCTGTCAGCCATGCCGTGGCAGCGTCCCACATAAAGTGGAGGAAGATGGGCACGGATGTTAGCCCAGGGCCAGTCTTCCTCAGAAAAAAGAGGAGGATTAGCAACGGATGTTAGCTCAGGGCTGGTCTTCCTCGCAAAAAAAAAAAAAAAAAATGGGCAGAGGATCTGAACAGACATTTTTTCAAAGAAGATAGACAGATGGGCAACAGACACATGAAAATATGCTCAACATCACTAATTATTAGGAAAATGCAAACCAAAATCACAATGAGATATCACTTGTCAGAATGACTATTATTAAAACGACAAGAAATAACAAGTGTTGGAAAGGACACGGAGAAAAGGGAACCCTCATACACTGCTGGTGGGAATGTAAATTGGTGCAGCCACTATGGAAAATGGTATGGATATTTCTCAAAATATTAAACATAGAACTGCCATATGATCCAGCTATTCCACTTCTGGGTATTTATCCAAAGAACATGAAAACACTGATTTGAAAAGATACATGCACCCCTATGTTCACTGCAGCATTATTCACAATAGCCAAGACTTGGAAACAACCTAAGTGCCCATCAAGGGACTAATGGATAAAGAAGATGTGGTATATATACATGACAGAATATTACTCAGCCATAAAAAAGATGAAATCCTGCCATTTGCAACAACATGGATAAACCTTGAGGGTATTATGCTAAGCAAAATAAGTCAGATGAAGAAAGCCAAATACTGTATGATTTCACTCATATGTGGAAGATAAACAAACAACAACAAACACATAGATACAGAGAATAGAGTGGTGGTTACCAGAGGGGAAAGAGGGTAGAGGGAGGGCAAAAGGGGTAAAGGGTCACATGTATATGGTAACACGTAGCAACTAGACTTTTGGTGGTGAACACGATGTTGTCTATACAGAAGTTGAAATATAATGATGTACACCTGAAATTTACGTAATGTTATAAACCAATGTGACCTCAACTAAAAAAAAAAAAGAAAGAAATAGTAGTAGAGCCAACTGAAGCAGATCAGACTTTGAGGGACCTAGAACTTATATTTTAATGAGGGATAACCAAAAAAAAAAGAATTCAATGTTATGAACACAAAATTAGGTACAGCACTTTGGAAAGATCCTATGCAAGCCAGGGGACTTAAAGCTTTAAACTTTGTTCAGTGTAAGACAACTCCTCCTCTGGCTAAGGTTAGAATTAATTTATTGCATTCACATGCAATGTTTACAGAGTGTGGGGGGCCCTGTGCCAAGTGCTTTAGCAGACATAATTCTGCAAGTATCCTCCCACCCTCCCCTAGCCTCACGCTTCCCAACCTCCCAATACCATGACAACAAGCACTGGGCGTGATGGTTAGTTTTATGTGTCAACTTGGCTAGCCTACAGTACCCAGTTATTTAATCAAACACTAATCTAGGTATAGCTGTGAAGGTATTAGGGAGATGTGGTTAACTTCTCCAATCAGTTGACTGTAAAGGAAATTATCCTAGATAATGTGGGTAATGTGATAACGCCTCATCCAATCAATTGAAGGACTCAAGAGCAAAAACAGAGGCTTTCCAGAGATGAAATTCTGCCTCAAAACTGTAACACAGAAATCTTGCCTGAATTTCCAAACTGCTGCCTGAATTTCCAACCTGCTGGCCTGCCCTACATACTTCACACTTGCTGATCCCACAATTGCATGAGCCAATTCCTTAAAATAAATCATATATATATACATACACACACATATAATAAATAAATCATATGTAAACACACATATGTATATATGTATAATCTTTTTTATATTTATAAATGCTATACACACACACACACACACACACACAAATATATATAATCTCCTACTGTTCCTTTTTCTCTGAAGAACCCTGACTGATACACTGGGCCTCCTTCTCAGGGGTTGGGTATGGTCAGCTCTTCGCCACCTGTGCAGTACATGGCAATATACATCATAGCACGGGACCAGTGCCAGGGTCCTGGAAGAAATGCTGGGACTCTGTTCCATGAGCAAGCATCCCTGCCCCCTTTTTCATTACACCTGTCCTCATGGGTGAGCCCCCTCCATCAATCCTTAGCCTCATGTTTCCCAACCTCCCAACACCATGGCTGTCCGTACTCAGTTGTGGAAGATGGCCTGGTAGGAATAACTCTAAAATAGGACAATCCAAGCCTTTGCTTTGCACATACCCCTACTAATTCAGAAGTCACAAACTCTCAGCAGGAGGGCTGAATCCCATTGTGGAAATGCTTTATTTGTCCCATATTGTTTTAAAAGAGTTTCAGCTAACATTTAAAAATGCATTAGGTTTCACATCAAAAACTAGCTTTTCCAGTTTCCTTTGAAAATATTGGAATGTCTGGAAATATTTTGGTGGTTGGAGTTGGATACCGCTCCCTTTAGAAATTTGTACTCACCTGTCCATCTTCATCTCCACCCATGTCCTCTTTTATCACACCAGCCTCCTTTTATTAAAGTTACCCACTTGAACCCTACAATCCATCAGTTTTCTGGGAAATAAAAATGTAGATATGAAATCTTACCACTAGTCAAGAGAAAAGCAAAGTTAGTTGCATGAAGCCGTTGGCCTATGGGCTGGACAGGTACTCTGGGAAGGCTGGGTCCAACTCTACATCTTTGCACCCTTTGCATCCCAACAGAAGCTCAATGAGGGCTTGGCTGATGTGCAGCCCCCTGCTCTCCAGTCCATTCATTAGTCATTAGCAGAGCCAAACAGGAGTTGTGCAGGGAAAAGACATAAAGTATTCATTTTTTCTAATCAGTAGCAGTTCAAGTAACAGATTCAATGGGAACATGAATTGAAAAGTCTTGGCTGAGAGGGCAATTAGGGATTACGTGGGGCCTTTACTTTTAAATTCCTTCCAGCTCACCTACATACAGAAGGTGCTAAAAAATTTGTCAGTAACAGATGCTTTTAAAGTTAATATTCTAATAGAGAAGAAAGGACTGTAATGAGTTATCCACTTGATTATGAAACCACCTGAAAATCATAGCAAACTGCTCTCAAGCACAGAGATGATCACGGGGCTGGGTGACAGAAGAGGAAGCTGGTTTTCTTACTCTGATAGATCTACATTTTGGACAATGGGCTTAATGAAACAGGGCATTTATTTACTCTTCCTAATCCCTCTCTGCTTTTAGGAATCATGGAACACAGTGATAGAATTTTGAATTTACTGCCATGGCTGCTACTAGACTGTACAGTGCCTATACACAAATTAGATAAAGATGTCCCCTCTGCGCAGAAGAGTTAGTACATGGCACCTGTCTGTGAGGGAGAAAAGCCCCAGGGACATGTGGATGGGCCAGTGGACAGAATGTTGTGCCAACAAGAAAAAAGACAGCCCTACCTCTGATTAGACAGAGCCCCTCACCAAAGCACATGGTTGGTAAGCAGAGCATGGGCTGAATTTCAGTGCCAAGCTGTCTTCCTGTCTGGATGTTTCTAGGCAGTGCCAAACTGCACAACTGTATTCAGGAGTCCTACCTGGGAGATAAAATACTATAGTTTCTTATCTACAAATAAGATACAGAAAAAAGAAAAAAACTTTAGGTGAGTGGGAACTTAGACTATTTTATGACAGACTCGGACACTAAAATCAATTATTCATCTGTTTATTCAACAAACAATGATTGAGCAGCTAATATTGGCTAGTTAATGAAGACTCAAAGGTGTCTCAGACATAATTCCTCAAGATGCCAAAGAAAAGGATGTGTCAACAAGAGCTTAGCAGGTGTAACGATTTCAGAAGAACATTTGGAAGATTGGGATTACTGGCTGTGGGAAAGCTGCTGAAGTTTAGGTACCTGACACTTATGCTTTCTATACTTCATACTTAAAGGCATTTCTTTAGATTCTCCCTGCGTGTGCCACTCAGAAGGTGCAACACCAAAAAAATGGGAATTAAAACCAATATATCCAGTTTTTGCAGTCACCTATTTCCTTAGAAAGCCCAGAGGAAGACAGCTAATTTAAAAACAGGTAGTCACTGAAGTCCAGGATTACATGATGAAAAATGTTCCTTAGAATCAGTGCATCTGGCTCTATTTGTAAACAGAAAAGATTCATTTCTTCTTCTTGCAACATAGCAAACCAGATATTGAAGGTTTGAGTCTAAAGCATGAATGCAAGGGGGAAAATATTCTGAAAGTATCTTTAAGGGTTTGATCCTGTATTTTTAGCTGCTGTGTAATCTCAAGAACCAGAAATTGGCTTCTCATTAACTGCTCTGAAAAATTCTTTATAGTCTAAGATGCAACTAGCCCACATTAAGTTCTATCCTCCTTTTCAAAGTTTAATCCTTTGAGGATTATGAGAGGATATTAATAATAATAGATAACGGTTACTTAGCTACTTACTATATGACGGCATTCTTCTAGCTGCTTCACTATATTAGCTCTCTTAACCCTATAGCATCTCCTTTTTCCTGATAAGGAAATCAAGGTACAGAGAGTTTAAGTAATTTGCCCAGAATCACAGATAATTAGTGGCGAAGCTGGAATTTGAACCAAGGCTGCCTGGTTCCAGAATCTATCTACACTTCACTGCTTTTACCAGAATAATCTTTCTATTTTACTTACCACATTGAATTATAATTATTGGATTAGGTGCCCAACTCCCCCACGGCATCATGTGCTCCTTGAGGACAAAGACTCTCCACTCCTTAGCACAGGGCCCGCTATATATTAAGCATCCAATAAATATTTGCTAAGTAAATAAACACATTATACTTATGATTATGGTTCTGTCTTAAACTATGTGTAGTCCCTACCAAAAGAACATACCACATACACCACAGGAAACAGGCAAACTAAATGAAATGCAGAAGTTGGAAGAAAAGAAAATTCTAAGAGGACAAAAGCAGATAGTTGAAGAGTCTTGTCAAATTGCCCGGGTGTTTAATAAGGACCACTTCTGGACTTAACGCTGTTCATCCAAGAAGCAGGAGGCTGACAGCTGAGAAAGGGGCAAAATGTCTTGCACAGACACGCCCAAAGCTGCATGGAAGAGAGGCAGGAAGGGAAGCAACAAAATATTCCAACCACCATGCAATGCAAGCCCAGCTAAAGGACATCTCTCACACGCAGGATGTGGGGAACGATAGCAAGGTGCCAACAAGGATCTAATTTTACAACGGCCCTACGCGTGTGTGCGCGCGTGTGTGTGTGTGTGTGTGTGTGTGTGTAGGGGTTGGGAGTGGAGACAAGGAGAATGCATACCAGCCTTTATAAGGCATGGGCTGTAAATGAAAGTGGCTGAAACACTGAAAACAGAATATAAAAGTTAACCACAGTACCCTAACCAAGAAACCCAAAGGAACAATTCAGAGAAGTACAGAGAACACAATCAAAACCAGTTAGAGCAATCAAAATACAATCACAAACAGCTTATGCTAATGCAAAATTTTTTCCTGTTTTGCTCTCACATCAACCAGATATAAAATATGTCTAAAAGCTAGCTTTTGTTCTTTCCTGTCTGAAGAGAGGGTAGCTTATAGCTTTTAAAGCTTTAGAAGGAGTTACACATGCAGAAAATGAGACATTATCTCCCAAAGAAATGCAAAGTCCTCTCCGTGTACAATCAAGCAGGATGTGCCAAAAGTTTAATGAAACCTAATTCCAATCATCACTGTCAACCACCTACCAATTCTAACATTCCTTAAAGCCAGACCTAAGTATGCTAACTTTTCCAAAGTTCCAGTGGAAGGTACCAGAACAACACCCTGCCATGGCCTTCTGGGTGGAGACTTGGCATTACCGCAATAAGCACCTGTTACCAGTATGTGTCCAGTCACTCTTGCCACCACACTATTCCTTCTCCAAACCCCAGCCAGAGTAATTTTTTAAAAATTCATAAATCAGATTATGCCATCCTTGTTTAAACATTCCCATTGCATTTATAATGAGACCCTTACCATGCACCTACAAGGTCATATATAAGCTGGCCCCCGCTTCTCCTCCTTGACTTGTGTCACTCACTGTCCTCTAGCCTACGGGTTCCCTTTTGGGAATTTAAACACTCTTAGGCAGTTTACACCAGCTGCTTCTTCACAAAATGGCATTTCTCTTGATCTTTTCCTTGCTCTTTTCTTCTTAGCATTCAAACTTCGCCTCCACAAGAGGCCTCCGTGACCCCCACTCTGTTATCACAGCACACTGTTCTGTTTTCTACTTAATATTTTATTTTCACCACCTAAAATAATCTTGATCTCTGATTTGTTTATTTCTTTATTCTTGTTTTATCCATTAGGGTCCAATCAGGAAATATATATTACAAACAAATTGGGCAGTTGGAGGATCATTTACTAAAAAGGTTATGGACAGAGGAGTGGGCAGAGAGTGGGGAAACCACAGGACGGTGCAGTCCCCACGGCCTAGGAACCATGAGGGACATTAGCATCCCTGGGCCGGGAGAGGGAGGGGAGGACCAGATGTGGCACATAGAGAAGGAAAGGGTTTTGTCTTTTGAGGGCCACCTGGTAGGAGCTGTGCCCTTCAGAAGCGGATTTAGCCAACCTGCAAAGACTCCTAAGAGAGGGAGCTAGGGAAGAAACGCCCTGAAGTCCATCCTCCTTTGCCCTCCCATCTCCAGCGGCGCTCCCCGATTGTCAAGCCCAACAAGAAGAAGAAGGCAAGGAATCTGTGGAGGAAGGGCAGAGATTGGCACTGTTTTTCTCTAAAGGGTCAGACAGTTAATGTTTCAAGCTTTTCGAGCCATAAGGTCTCTTTGGCAATGCCTCAGTTCTGCTGTTTCAGGGCAGAAAGCAGCCATAGTTGACAGTAAATTGGTGTGGCTGTGTGCCAATCAGATTTCATCTTCAGACACTGAAATTTGAGTTTCATATAATTTTCACATGTCATGAAATAAGCTTCTTTGGGTTTCTCTTCATCCATTTAAAACTATAAAATCATTCTTCGGTCTCAGGCCATACAAATAAAGGTGCCAAGCCAGATTCATCCCACGGGCCATAGTTTGCTGGTCCCTGACGTAAACCATTTAGGTCAGTCATCCGGGATTCAGATTAGAGCTGAGAAGGGTAGACGGTCAGATCTGAAGTAGCAAATGGAAAACATCCAGCACCTCCATCTTCCCATAACTGAACATAAGTTACAGGAAAGCAGTAACCTTGCTATATATATCCCCAGCACTTTTTATGGGGCCTAGAATATAGTAAGTGCTCAATAAAAACTTGTTGACTGACTCATCAGATGAGTTTCCTGTTGATAATTCCTTATATGGTCAAAATTACAACTATCGAGAGTCCTTGAAGCCTCACCCAAACAAAGCACACAGCGGATCTGGAGTCCTCAAATGATCTAAAGGAGGGAAGGAGGGTGCAGGTGTTACAGGGATGTGCATCCTCTCCTAACATATTGCTGAGCATTAGGGCCCCAAGGCACTTATCCAAAGCCTGATTCCAGTAAGAAATGATACAAAAGGAGAAAAAGAAAATCTTCCCTTGGCTTAAGCCAAAGGCAGCTCTGGGACTCAGCCTGAAGGAATCTGTATGCTTGACTATCGATTCTCCTTCTAATCAAAATAGATAAATGTGCCCGCTTGTGCTGCAGCTAGACAGAGAATGAGGGACGCAGGTGGGGAGTTCCCAGACAAGTTTAGGCCTTTCTGCTTTTACAACAAGAGCAGCCCTACTCCTGCCACGTGGATGCTTCCAGGAGCTGGATGAAGGCTACTGATGGTGCCACCCAGGGAAAACCCTAAATTCGTATTTCCGTCTCCACTTTTCACAGCAAGTCACTGTTCAGAGAAACAATAAGGATATACTTCATGAATGAAAAGGAGAAGAAAGAGAGGTGCCCTGACTTACACCACATTAAACACCAAGGATTCTTACTAATAATAACAATAATAGCTAATGCTCTTATAGCTCTTATGTGCTATGTGCTGTTAGAGCTGCACATATATTAACTCATTTCACCCTCCCATCAAACTTATGAGATAGGAACTATTATTATTTCCATTTTATAAATTGGGGAACTGAGGCACAAAAGGGTAAGTAATTTTCCAAGGTCAATCAGCTCGCAAGTGGCAAGCAAGCCATTTGAACCCAGGCGTCTGCTCTTAGCAACCACACTATTCTATCTATTTCTCCACTAAGTAATCAATCCACTGAAATCTCTGCCCAGGAGATGCATGTAGTTTAAAGTTGACAAGGAAATGACATCACTCATGGACTCAAAGCATTTATAGTCAAGAGGCAACACGACATTCTCGTAAAACCCAGAGCTAGGCTGGATCATACTTTACATCATCACAGCTCTCCCGTCACGACTGAATGCGGCTCAGGAAGGGTTTATGCAGTGTCTACTGGGTGTCCCAAAAGGAAGTGAGGTGCCTCTGGGAACAGAAGCAGAATATGACAAGGGCCCAGTTATAAGAGTACCACATGTGAAACAACTAGTGCATGCAAGATCAAAAAAGATCATCAAGTGCCAAGTTAAGTACTTGTTTACATTTCTTTTGTGCGGAATTTACCCTCCTTACCACCAGGTGAGCACCAAAGAACTTTTCTATGAATAAAAAATTTGAATAAAATGGTCCCCAGGTAGGATAATCAAGATGTGAACAATTAAATTTCCACATGAACACCTATGAAATGTTCCTCACACGTGCATTTTAATTAAGCTCATTGACTTTCAGTGACGTTTGCTGATAAGCCTATAGCAAACTGAAGGAAAAAAAACTTTTGAAACTAACGTTTTGGAGCTTTATATATCAATAGGACCAAAATGAATCAACAACTGCTCTTATTTTACAGTACAGTCTTCCCTCAGTATCCGCAGGGGATGGGTTCCAGGACGCTGTTTTGGATACCAAAATCCACAGATGCTCAAATCTCTTAGTCGGCCCTCCGTATCCGCAAATGCAGAATACGTGGATATGGAGGGTGACTGTAATCACATTAATAATTTAACTCATTGAATTGCATCCTGTCCCCTCTAAAGAGTCAGAGCTCTAAATGTTTCTGAGGAAACTAGCTGGAGAGGAGGGTTTTAAGTGAGAGCAGAAAAATGAGAGTATTGCTCACTCACTCTCTCTGTCTGGGGACTGGCAAGTGTGAATAATACATAGAACCGCTAAAGGAAATTGTCTCCTTGGAATGAAGAGAACAAGAGATGTGTGGAATTAGGTTAGTCTATTACTTGGATCCCAAGAGGACTTTACATTACACGCAGTGGGGCCTGGCTGTTTGAGTGGGTCCAAGCAGAGCCCCTTTGAACCAGGAAGACTCTAATAGCCTCCTCCAAACTGTCTTCAAGTTCCTTATCTTTCTTGTGATGACATTGGCCAGAATTATACCATTGTCATGTAGAGATGGAAATTTGGGGTTATCAAACTCTAAATTAACCAAGCAATGCCTTTCTGTTGTGGCATCTTTCTTCATACCCAGCCATCCTTCCACTCATCCCCCTTCCTTTCTGATTTAGATAAAATGGCCTCCAGCTCCTTTACTCCTGACCTCTAAAAAGCCCAGTATTCTCCAGAGATTTTCTTAAAATTCCCAGGGGATTTTCGCCTCAAGGTCACTATGGGTGCACCAGACTTCTTCCACACCTCATACGAGACTTTACCTCATGCAGCACCTCTCTCAGCTCTGTACCAGCTCAGTCATGGATTTCAGACACTATGATAACCCCAACCATGCACTAGAATGTGCGGTAGACTTTACTTATGACTTTAAAATGCAGCTATATACACAACACAAATTTGAGTATTAGACTTTTTCATATTAAAATATTCGTCAGCCAACCTAACACTGGGAATTTCTCCCCAGCCACTTCTCTTTGTAGACCCCATCCTCCCACCATGTTGTCTGTCTCATTCACTTCCTTATGCCCATTCCTCTCTCTTCTCTTCTCTCTTTCATCCACTTCTCCCACTACCATTTTTGTTCATTGCATACACAAATACATTTAGCTATTTGTTTAATTTTTTTCTTACAGATTTTGCCTGCAAAGCTTCACCTTTCCCTGGATATTTTCTAAACAAAAATGGTTTCCTCACTAAAAAGAATTTTAGTACCAGCTATCAAAATAATGATTTTTTTCATTCCCTACAAATTAATTGATACCATACTCATATACATACCTATAAACATTTACAGTCTTCTAAAAAAGGATATATAATTATTTTAACAATAAAACAGATTTGCAATTAGTTTAACATATAAATAAATGTGGCATAGTCATTTTTTTGTACTAGAAATATATCATATTTCTTATTAACATGACAAGGCTCGGCTTGTTGACAGGAAAATAAATAGCTGAAGTTCCATATTAACAGGAATTTTTTTCTTTACGCCAGTTCTGCAAAATTCACTTGTATGATTATTTCGGAAAGAAGCTTGCTGCTGCTGGGGTCAGGCCTAAATTCCAGAATAAGCTGCCTTCTGTGGGTGTGCAGCCTCTATGAATTTCCTGAAATAGCAGTCCTTTTGCCCTAGCTCTCATGCGTATCTGATGACTGTGGCCTCTTGAGAGCCCAGAGTCTGTGGCAACTCCTCCCCATCAACCACTCAACCAGATGAATGACTCTTCATGTGACTGTTTGAATGTACTACACAGCTTTAAACACAAAGTTAACCACGACATATCCTAAGAGTGAAAGACATCTTCCCACCCCAAGAATTACATCAACTTCCCTTCACCCAGAGATAAGCCCCCTCATCATGAGATTTTGTCCCATCTCTCAGCTGGGTTTCTACTTATCTGCCTGAATCCAGCAACAAGCATTTAAAGGTCCTGAGTTCTGTGCTGGGGTACAGAAATTATGACAACTCTGGTTCACAAAGAAAAAACCAGCAAATGAATATTCTTAGTGAGGAGTGGAGATATATACACATTAAACAATTTTTGACCCAAATAATAATGAATGTTGTGGCATTCATTGTTGTCATTGTTTGTTTTTACTGAGTATTTACAACAAATAATCATCAGTTAATTATAACAGTGATCTTGTTTTCAGAAGGGTATAGCACCTCGTGCAAAAATTATTAAGAATTAGCAGAACCCAAAGTGTTTCAAGTGTTCCCACTGTCAAAATAGAAGAGCAAGGAGAAAATTCAGCATGGAGGCAATAACCATGGCAGCACAGCTGTGCACAAGAGCAAAGAATGGAATATTTATCAAATAATTTTTACCAGCCCTATACATGGGCTCACCTCCAGGTTAATAACCATAAAGCCAAAATGGAATACGATCATGAACTCACTCCACTATGCCTCTCTTATATGTGAAATGGCCTCTCCATTTTCAGTTCCCAGGGGGAGCGAGCCTCTGACATGTATTAGATATTTTATCATAGAGACTCACACTAAACATGACAACTGACTTCAAGTATACAGTTTCCTAAGAGGTCTAAGATTTGGCATAGGGATTTTTGCTTTTGAGTGTGGGAAACACAATTCACTAAAAGAGAAACCAATTTGTTAATCAACAGGCCTGAGTCTTGATTATCAATTAAACAGACTCCAAAAACATCTAAATAGATGCTAAACATATCTATGCAGATGGTCTCATTCAGTCCACAAATCTCAAGAGAGAAAACTCCAGCTCATTCATGGAAATTTTATCTCCTACAAAGTAATGGAGACATGACATTGAACGCAATTGGTCTTTTAAAAAACATAACACTGATATGTGTATGAAAAGTAATTTAAGAAAATTGAGTTAGGATGGTGGTGGACTGGAATGGGGGTGCTGCAGCAGGATTTTGAAATAACCAAAATTCTGTGGTCTTTTATTGCCAAAAATCCACAGTATTCTTGACTTGTGTAAGCACAAAATATTCAATATTATCTTTAAAAATGCAGTCCTTCCCAAGCAAGATTCCTATTGACCTCAATGCAACTTCTAAAATTGAAATAACTTTAGAGATGGTTCCATGTATGATTTTAACATAGAAACTGAAAGATCATCATGCCTTTAAAATTCTCCCTGATTGAATCACCAACATATATTCATTGCAATTTTCTCTTTCAGGGGTTACTATTATGGGGATGCTAGGAAAGTTTCTTTTTATCATTCATAAGACTTCATATCTATATTACACTAAAGTCTTTCATTTTAGAACCATACCAAAAATTATTCCAAAATGGTGAAGATTATGCTTTGAAATATACAACTTTACTGGCAAAATTAAAACAGGTTCTCTGTAAATGTATGAACAATTAAAACACATTTCCAATAAATGTCTTGTTTATGCACAAACACGGACTACTTTGTACAGTAATGAATATTTTCCTCAGAGTTCTATATCTGTAAAGTTTGCCATGTGGGACAAGATGTCGATTTGGCAGGGCCGTTTACCGATTATTCCAGAGTGCTTACAAACAGCTTCCCACGTTTCATCAGCTGCTTTTTCCTATGTTAACAGGTGTGAGAGTAGGAAGGATCCGGAGGAAGAAGAAACAGGACAGTTAAATGATGATACAGTTTTGGTTTTGGAAGTGGAGCTACCTCCAAGGAACCATACAACTCTCCAAGCAGGGAACATTAGCTCTTTTCTGTTTTCCTAAATCTTCACCTTTGCTTTCTCTCCTTTTACTCATGTCGGGTTGGCTGACATAAGCTCAACAAGAGAATTCCTCTGGAAAAACTTTGGCAGGATTGTCCTTTTTTGTTCTTTTTAAGCAAGAGAAAATAAACTTTCCAAATCAATAAAGAAGGAATGAATTTTTCAACCAATATTGTCTAAAAATGTGCTAATTTGGAAAAACAAAATCAAATTAGAGTCTCACCTTATACCACACACCCAAATAAATTCCAAATGGATTGAAGAAATACTGTATAAACGATACAGCATAAGTAGATATTTAACTTATTTGGGAGAAAGATTTTCTAAGAAAAAATGCAAAGGAAGAGGTAAGAGAAAAAAATCTTAAATTATTTTCTTAATGAATGCAATAATAGAGTTCTTTTACTACTAAGGTGTAACTACCATGTAGATAATTTTTCTACTTGTAAAAATTTTACACTGCTACATCTGAAAATTTAGAAACCACAAAGAGAGTAAAAACAAAAAAAATGTTTAAATCACCTACAATGCCACTCCAAGAGATAGCCATCATTAATGTTTTAAGTCCTATTATTTTATTTGTATTATATTATATCTAAAAGGATACTATATATACAGTTTGCCAATGGGAACATACTTTGAGGTAGTCTGTGAGGGTCTACAACCCCAAACTCCAGGCATTTGAGCACATAACCCAGACCCAAGCCAATTAAGCTTTGATGTTCACCTTGGCCGTAGTGAATCATCCAGGGAAGGATGCATGACCCATTCAGAGCCATAAGACTGCTGGGACTTCCAGAAAGAAAATTCTCACTGATCCTAGTAGGCCTGGTGCCATATTTGGCAGCCATCTGTGACCAGAAAGCAAGTCACTGTGTAAGAATGGAGCAAATGCAGTGAAAGCAGAGCCAAGAAATAAAGAGAAGCTAAATTCTAATTTGAGCCCTGAAGTCAACTGAGCCTGAAGCCAGCCCTATCCTAGAACTTCTGAGCTTTGCGAGCCAATATATTTCATTTCTCCTGAATTGGTTACATTAGGTTTTCTATCATTAGCAACTGAAAGAGTGCTACCAGAGTCATTTGTGGGTAGGGGACTAAAAGAACCTTGGTGAAGTTAGATTTCCAATAATCAGCATCTCTTTTTCCCCAGTAGTTTCATTTTTCTTAGCTTAAAATTATCAGTACCCCATTTCTGGAGATGTGGGTTCACACAGTCATGTCTGAAAATCAGAACAAGAGTTACCTGAAGAAAAATCATGAGGAAAGATAAATGGATGAGGGACTGCAAAACCACAGCTGTACTCTACAAGTTACTGACAAAAGTTTGGAGACATACGCAGGAATTTCTGGTACAGTTTAGGGTTTGATCTGTTTTCCTCAGGTTATGTGATGGTTTGGACCTGACACTGTAACAGAACCTGTGTCTTCTACAGTTTGCCTCATATTATCACCCTGAGAACCTCCTATACCCGCAGCTAAGGCTAAAGGAGTTCAAAAACGGCAATTTCCTCCAGAGGAAAAGAACCAACTCTAACAAAATGATGGTATTTCGCAACTTCTATTACCAGCTAGATCCTCATCATGGGCTTGAAGGATGAATAATTACACACTGCAGGTGCCGCATCAATCAATAACATGAATTTATTGACCTCCTATTATGTGCCTAGCATTACACAAAATGTTCTCTGAATCATAATGTGTATTGACACTATATTAAAATGTCAAAATTATCTTTGCAGCACTTCAAACAGATGTGTGGGAAACACCACGCAGGCCTCGCCACTGTATCCATCAACCAACCACGCAATCACATCTGACACCATCCACGGGCATTGACTTACAAAGGCACTGATCAGATTTCATTGCTAGAGAAAAAAAATCACCTCAATGACAGTTTTATTATAATCATGTCACTGCATGTGCGTGTGTGTGTGTGTGTTAAAGGTAGTTTTCAAATGTAGAAAATAAGAAAAGAGGGATAAGACTAAGATACTAATTGCCAAGAGGAGTTCAGTGTATAAAGACTGTCATGAGTTGTGTTTCATTCTGCTTTTACAGATGTAGACTTAAACAGCAATATAAATTGTCCTTTCTTGTCTCTCTTCTTGCCTTTTGGCATACAAGAAATAGAAAACAGAAAAATTGGAAGGGAAAATCACACCATTCCAATGAGAAATTTTCAACAGCTGCTGAGATAGTGGCCTTGCACAAAAAGGTCAAAGTTTTGGAACACCAAAGCACCAGAGACATGGCAGCTGGCTATGCCACAGAAGAACTTCTGACCCTGTGAAAGGGGGCAAGGTGAATTAGGATGTCAGCACTATAGAGAGCTAAAGGAAAATTAGGATAAATGGAAGCAGTTGTTAATAGCAGTTGCTCCTAAGTGAAAATTGCATCTGTAATGCACATTTATTGATGGACTGTTTTGGCTACTTAGCGTCCAGATGTACTCTTCAGTCTTGGTGGAATTATAAAGCCAGGCACACCCTATCTCAGCCAAGGGGCTGCCATTGGACACTTTACTGTAATTTGCAATCTTGAGCAAAGTGGTACAAGATCAGAAAAGACGAAACATTTAGGTAGATCCTATTGTTGGATTCCAAGAGCTGCCTATTCCTAATCTAAGGCCAAGCATCATCCTTCAGTCCACTGTCCACTCTGCCATCTACTCAGTATCCTTTCTCTCAGCTCCCTGTTTATTTCTCACCTTGGACAGAACTGGGATCTGTTGCTTACACCAAAGCCTCCTCACTGATGAAGCATCCAACTGCACCTCACTGTTCGTATTTCTTTGACTCTTATTCCAAAATGCATATCATTCTTTTAAAGGTATTTAGTAGTCACTCCAAAGAGTTGAACCACACAGCTCAATAACAGACACAAATTAAGATTAGGAGTATTTGCAGATTATACATCCATTATCCAGACCTTGGTGGCTCAAAGTAATAGCATTTCTTGAATAATAATATCCCCACAGCCATAATCCACACAGATCATCTTGATCTGTGAATTAAACATTTATACTTACAAAACTCCCTGCTCCACACCCAAAACCCCAAGCCTAGACCTCAAACCAACTTAACCATTTCCTTCTAAGAAAGGCAGGAAGAAGGAAGGAAGGGGAAAAGTGCAAAAAGAAAAGAAAGAAAAAAAAAAAGATCGTAATATCTTTTAACACTATTCTGTAGGGAAAATATGTACATGTTCTTGGTTTTTTGGCAATCTTTCTACTCCCACGATATCAAAAAGTTCTACTTTTTATCCAATAAAATTCTATATAATTAGTATCACCTTTATCTTAATTTATTCTGGTAGCTTCTCAATTCATTCTTTTTCGGGGAAAGATATTATTGTGTTTCTAATAGCACAAGCTATATAGTGAGATCATGACCCTGAGTACTGGAAGATATGGTTAACAGTAAACCATAACTGTTAATAGTTAGGTTTTGGTGGAAAAAAAGTATAACCAACTCAAAAAGACATGCCAATCAGTTTTATTAGTAATGAAGATGGCTGCAATTCATGTATAATCTACTCTCTGCTGGGCACAAAGCTGGAAGCTTTACATAAGTTCTCATTAGTCCTTCATGACTAGCAGGGATCCTTCTCCCTTGTTACAGATAAGAAAGTCAAGAGAGGTCACAGCAAACCTAAGATTCTAATGCCTGTCGTCTTTCCAAAATGCTACACTAGTCGCAGTTGTCCTTGCTTCAAGGAAACCAGGCCACGCCACCCAAGTACCACTCTCCATCATATGGCAGGTTTCCCAGACTGCAATTGTAGTAATCACCTCATAATTAAAGCTCTGCAAACCCTTCAAGTGATGTCATCACTTCCCAGAGAGTTTCAAAGGAATCTTGAACATTTTCCAAAAAGATAGGACCAGTTATAGACTGATGACATTCGGTCTGATTCATACCCTACTACCAAAAAGAATGAAGTAGATTATTTAAGAAAAAATTCTATAAATTAAATTTAATTCACTAAATCATACCAGCAGGCACTACAAGAAGATGAGAAGCTGGGCTCAGCCTGCGTTTTTGTGCCTCTGGTAACTTTGTCTAACTCTACAGAGTATAAACATCCTCGAAAATCCTTGAACCAGTCGTCCAGAAACGGACGACTTTAAGCTCCTGGACTGCATTACTCTTACCAGAGATGCTGAGAAGTTGAAAAGTTCTTTGCTTTGGGTCTCACTGCCTCTCGAGTTCTTTGCCCATCCTGTGGCTGAAATGCAAAGAACAGAAGAAATGGCAAAAAGACAGCCACTAAATGATGAACAGAATTTGACAATCCATTAATATAGATATTCAGACCCTATCACCAAGATGTGACTATATTAATAATAGTACTGCTATACCCTTTGATGCAAAAACAAAACTTTCATAATTACCCTGCTAGCAGCCAGAGGGACCCATGTTTGGAATTTCTGATTTACCTGATTGTTTATGATAAGCTTTTCTTAACTGAAGATGAGTAATTGAGTAAATTTACTGAATTGAGTAAATTCAGCTTATTCTTTCAGAACTACTATTGGGATGGTGGATAAGATTGGGACTCTAGAACTGCACTGTCCAAACCACTAGCCACATGTGTCTACTGAGCACTTGAAATGCTGCCACATCCAACTGAGAAGTACTAGAAGCGTAAAATGCTCAATGAATTTCAAGGATGAGGTAAAAAATAAAAATAATGTAAAATATCTCAATTTTGATATTGATTACATGTTGAAATAATTTTTGGATATATTAAGTTAAGTAAAATGCATTCTTAAAAATAATTCTGCCTGTTTCTTTTTACTTTTTAAAATGTGGCCACTAGAAAAGTGAAAATTACATTCTATTTCCTTCAGAAAACACTGCTCCACTGCTGCAGTTTGATTTAGGGATCTGTCACTCACCAGCTGGGCTGCCACATAGGCTGTGTGGGTTGTGCAATGCACAGGGGCACCTGGCAGCGGGTGCAAGCGGGGGCTGAAATCAAACCTGTGCTCTGCCAGCCAAGCCATCCCCAGAGTGAGAGCCTTTTCGTCATCTACACACAGTGCCACATGGGCCAGGCACAGCCCTGCTTATTAGCTTCCTAACTTTGGGCGAGTGACTTAACCTTTCTTTCCCATTTTTCCCATCCACAAAATGGGGAGATCCTATGGACCTCACAGGGTTCTTGCAAAGATTAAATGAGCTAATTCACATCAAAGGCCTAGCCCAAAGTTTAGAACATAGGAGGTACTTATTAAGTGTTAGTTATTATTAGCTGTTCTGTATAAATTATTCCGAATTTTGAGTTTTCTACAGACTGTTGAAAGTCTTCAGAAACACTTTCATTCTAATACTAGTCCTTCAAGCAGGTGACTGTTCTTCCACTCAAACACCCATGATTTAAAAGAGAATAAGAGTGGACAGCCAGGCATTCTTTCCCGACATTTGATGAAATGGAATCAACCCAAGAAGCAGCAAGCATCGGACTTCACCAGAAGAAACTTTACCACAACTATTGGGAAAGAAGTATAATGAATGGAAAAAAATTTTTAAGAGTAAAATGGAAATCTGAAGAAAGAGAAAGAAGACCAAACAAATTATTTCTCATCAACTTGCGGTGACTGTATCTTTTCCCCTCAAAATGAATGCCAGGTGTATAAGAAGGATGAAATTTCAATTAAGCTGCTACATAAAGATTAAATGACCTTTAAAACAACTAGTATACTTGAAAAGGCTATTAATCATCCTTAGGGTATGTGTCAACCATGAACCAAAATATAAGGCCTCAGATTGGGCACATCATTTCAAAGGTGGTAATATTTTACTGCAAAGTGCAAAGTGATAAAGGTCAACGAGATGAAGCAGGAGTACACATGCCCACCAGGGAGGGCTTTACCTCAGCCTGTTTTCCCACTCTGTGGAAATGAGTTCCCGGACACAGAGTTCATTAAGCTGTGAGCCCAATTACCATCACATGGCGTCAACCGTATTGCAATTACCGTCCTTCCAAGAGGCAGCCAGCGCCGTTTTCAGTAGAGAAACACTGGTTTGGACAAGGTTTATAAATGATTTTCATTAACTATCATTTACCATTAGCACAAATAAAAGCACTAAATGCCCACTTTGCTGTAGAGAATGACCTTTGGCCCGGATTCTCTCTGTAACCGATGAGGGCTAAATGTATTGTGACAGCTCCTAATCACATTTAGTGCAGCCCGTGATTTGATGGCACTGGGTGTCCCATCAACTACAGACAGCCCTGGCAAGGCCATTATATTCTGCTTCCTTTTAGGGATATGCATATTAGGATCCAAGAGAATCGAGACATTAAGCCTTTTCCAATCATCTGGAGTATATTTCCACAGCTTAAAAACTCATTCAGTTACACCATCACCTACAAAGAACTGCTCGCAATGAGAACATATTTCTCTTCTTTACAATTCAGCTTTATATGCCTAAAACGCCTTAATCCGATCAGCCCAACTCTAGTACTATAGATAAAAACCCAGTCGTCCTAACTCGCCAGTCAGAAACAATCCTCTCCAAAATCCACACATAATGTTTCGCAGCTCAGCTTCATCTCATAAAAAGTTAATACAACTGTGTGATATTTAATACCGAGGCATTGGTGCCTGATTTTGTACTAATCCAGGATAACACATTTCACAGAAACGTCAAGGGGAAACACTGGGAAGTCAAGACGCATAACAGGAAAATGATTTACTTTGAAACTCTGACTCCTCGATTTGAATGAAAACAAGTAAATGGCCGCCAAATGTTCTAAATAAAATACTAAATTATGAGTCCAACTTCACATGACCATAGGTAATAGCTTTCCTTTTCCTGAAAGAGATTGGATCATACACTTCCCCAGCAAATGTCTGACCCCAACAGGGGATAATGGTTTCTAAGTACACAGTCTGAGGCCAAGAGGGAAAAGAGGTGGAAGATTTACAGAGTGACGCAAAGGTTGTTTTCTAATAAAAAGCTAAAGCCAAGAGGCAGCTGAATTAAATACTGCACGTGCAGTAATGGTTACCAAGCAGGTGTCAGTTATTATCAATTGTCTCTGCAGCATGAAGGCCCAGTTGTTCCTTGTCCCTGCAAGTGCACTCTTTACTATCAGGGGGAAGCAGCCAGCTAATGCCCTCCCTCTGTTCCCTAGGAAAGTGAAACGTTATTTGTGAAAAACTCAAGAAGAGGAGGCGATGCTTTTTATCTCGATACAAATATTTAAGGAAAAGAAAAAAACCCACAACACCAGAGGATATTTTAGTCTTTTGGAAGTTAAATAGATGGTTTACTTAGGTTCCCTTTCTACAGACTTTTGGCAGGATGCTGTGTGTCCTATCAACACCAAAAAGAGCCTAAACAATTTTTAACTTGGCTACATGGACATCCTTAAAAAAACTAACAAACAGAAAAGCCCCATTATTACTGTTTTCTTTACTTGGAACCCGCCAACACTTAGAAGTCAGGGAAAATGTTTTCTTCTGCGAGTTAAACTTTTAAAATCAGAGATGTCTAAAGTCACTTGAAAGAGACAGAATGACTTCTGTGTGAAGAAAGGCTGTTGGGCGATTGAAGCCTGGATGGTAAAGATGATGATGGTTTCTCACAGACCAACTATTTTGCTAAACCATTTACTCGTACATTTCTATACATAGCAAACCTGAAGCACGGGGAGGCAAGTAATTTGCCAGAGGTCCCACAGAGCAATCCCCATTGGTGGTGCCCACCCAAGCGCTATTTAAGGAATCTGGTCCTGGTGGCAGGTCTCACTCTTTTGTGGAATTGATGTAATCAACTGTTTTAGCCCCATGCCGCTGAATATTTAAATCATGTAACTCATCTTGGCTGGTTACAGCTTCACTAAGCAACCAGCTGACTCTAATTTGTTGTCTGTGCCTAGAGGGAAATAATGGGTTGCCTGGTGACAGGCGTCTACCCCTTTGGCAAGTAGGGCTGGCTGTATGTTCATCAATTGGCTTTCTGGTTTTATATATTAGGGTCAGGAGTTTATGAGTTCACGCCTAAGAGAAGAAACCACTAGCAGTGCACTGACAAATGAGTGTGCTGAGCCTATTGGGATTGGGCCCAGAATGTGACAAATTTACAAAATTAATGCCATCCTGTGATAAGATCCCCAACAGGTTTGGGGTAGGAAATTCTGGACATTGCCATTGGATGAGTTAGACCCTTTTCCTTTCAGTTAAATGCATACAATTATACAATTCATGGTCTCTGATATCCCATGGTTTCCCAAAACATTTAAAAAAGAGAAAAATTACAAAAATAAAAGCCTAAGGTCATATAGTTAACCCATAAAGAGCTCATTACACCACCCTTTAATACTCCCTTACAAAGAGCTTCCCCTGAATATAACAATTCCGGACATGCTTTATTTGTACTTCTTCATGCTATTCTGCACTTTGGATATGGATTATAGAATCTATTGTGCTACTTTTTTTTTTTTACTTCAAAGTCACTAAAACTAAAAGCTCTGCTCCCTTCTTTAACATTATGCATTTACGAACAAGCCACCACTGGAAATAAAATTCTAAATGCTCCTTCAAATAGATGTTCCATGTTTTAGCAAAACAGGGCAGTTCCACTTAATCCAGTTTCCTTTGAAGACAAAGTAGTTTTAAATTCAATCTTTAAAAATGGGTCACCTGCAACTGCGTCGATTTCCTAATTTATTCATTGCCTTAACCTTGACATGCCCAGGCACACCAGGCAACCTGTTCATAGACTATCTGTGCTGGAGTTTAAATTAGGGAGAAAAGCACCTTGAATGATCTTTAGAAAACAGAGTTGTGAGGCTAAGCCCTAGAACGGTATTACAGCAGAGAATTTAAGAGCAAAGACTAAAGTTTGAAGCATATAGAGATTAGAATCCCAGCTTTGCTACATAAGAACTATTGCCCATGGCAAATTATTTAACTTCTCTGAATCTGTCTTCTCACCTAGAAATTGGAATAATTTTTAAAAAGCTAACATTTGAGCAATTACTCTGTTCCAGACATTATTCTGATTAGCAATTTAACCCTCACCACTTTATGATGAAAGTGGTATTATTTTTGCCTTTTTATAGATGGGGAACCCAAGGTTCAGTGAAATTAAGACTTGCCAAGAACACCCAGCTAGTAAACGGCAGAGCTGGGATTGGAACCCAGGCTGTCTGATGCTGACTTGCCTTTTTAATCATTTTACTTAATACCTCCCAGAATTGATGATATAATTAAATGAGATGATACATGTAAAGCACATTACCCAGCATGCATTAACTACTCAGAAACTACAGGTGTTATTTTAATTTTTATTTATTAATTATTAGTTTGATGCTGACGTGAAAAGAAATGTAGGTGCTTGAGGTTATGTTACTCCTTGCATTGGTAAAATTCCTGTTTATTGAGTGAAAATATTACTTACAACACTATAATGGTAGCAACATTAATGCCATAATAGTATAATAATAGTAATAGAGTAGTTCAGAGCATGGCTCCAAGCTCAGACAGTCTGGGTTCAAAATTCAATGTCACGGACTGAATGCTTGTGTTCCCCAAAATTCACATGTTGAAGCTGTTACCCTCAAAGTGATGGTATCTGGAGGTGGGGCCTTTGGGAGATAATTAGGTTTAGATGAGGGCAAGAGGGTAGGATCCTCATGAGATGATTAGTGTCCTTATAAGAATAGAAAGACAGATTTCCCCCGTTACGTGCAAACACGAAGGAAGGAAATGCGAGAACATAGCAAGAAAGTGGCTGACTACAGTCAGGAAGCGGGCTCTCACCAGGAACCAAGTCTGCCAGCACCTTGACCTTGGACTTCCCAGCCTCCAGAAACGTGAGAAATAAATACCTATTGTTTAAGCCACCTAGTCTGTGGTATTTGCTATAGCAGTCCAAGCTGACAAAAACACCAAGTCTGCTCCTTACTGGCGAGATCTTGGGCAAGCTGCTTAATCTCTCAAAGCCTCATCTGTACAAGGCTCCCTACTTCACAAGACAGTAGTAAGAATTAAATGAGATGATACATGAAAAGCACTCAGCACAGTGCACGGCACAGAGTAAGGACTCTGTAAATATCAGCTATTATTTTGGGTATGGCCTCCTTCTCTCAATAGATTCCAAGTCTTTTTGTGTAAATCAAATATGCCTCTTGATATGCTTGTTCATTTGGGGGGGCCATATACCAACAGAGGTTTCCAAACACTCTTAGGTGGTATTATTTATAAATCTCCAGAATGTCTTCTCTTTGAAGCCCATTCACCCTCAGTATCCTAGCAGTGTTACAGACACATAAAACCCACACAAGGCTCTTCTGCCTTCCCAGTTTTCTTCCCACGTCCTTTTACTGAGCATTTTTTTCAAATGAACCCCTTTCTAGTAGTAGGTTCTTAGATCAGTCTTTTTTTTAATACACCAATTTCTAAAATATTCTCTGTGCTTCATCCTCTACTCCTTTTTAATTCACGATGCCATCATCATGCATGTAGGTTTCATCAAGTTGTCCCTTGACGACACTCAGCAAACACTGAGTGCCTGCCGTCAGGAGCATAGCTCTGGGCTCTTCTCCAGGTCCTCACGTGAAGGTGACTCCATTCCTTCTCCTTTGCCCAACCCTGGCCTGTGATAAAGTCCATTTCATGTTCTAGAGATTTCATATTTCCTTTGCCTTATAATATCTGAAGTCAGAGAAACCAAATTATAGCTGTTGAAAAGGAGAAAAGGATGATTCAGAGAAAGTTATTTGCTGTGGTGCAGAAAGAAACAACCTAACATTTAGGCTGAATTTTTCATTTTTCAACCAGTTGAGTCAATACGGTACCCATCAAGCCTTAAAACTATCTTTATTTCCTCCTAGCTATTTTAGATGATTAGAAAGTCTTTACTATCCCATTTTCTTTTTGCCCTCTAGTCTTTGGACCTCATTAGAATTGTTTATTCTTGAGAATGTAAGCTTTGGCCATACAGTCAAAAAATATTGAACTTCTTTCCTTTAATCACCAATTAGCATTTTTTTTGTTTCTCTCCTCTGTTGTTTATGCACTTTGCAAGTTAGACTCATTTATCTGAAAACAGGCTGAGCCCTTTCACACCGACTTCAAATGGTGAAAACGAAAGGGGAACATTTCAGCTTTCTCCCTCCCTTTCTCTTTTTAAATATTTAAGACACAAGCACCAGTCCATTAAAAAGGCATCATTTTATCACATATAATCCTCCTTCTCAGAAAAGTGAGTCCATCATGCACCTTCTAACCAAAACCACCTCAACAACAAAACTACACATTCATTTCCAGGTCACGAAGGGTCCTCAGGAGGGAGAAAATGGTTTAACGGTCTGAATGCTTTCCTAGACAGCAAATACCGGTTCCAGCCAGTCGACTTGCCACACCTACGCCTCTCTTCTGAGGAGGCTGACTCGGGTCAAATACGACAATGTTCCCAACTGATGTGTCCCCATCTTCCCTTTGCCCTATTTTGAATGTGGACTTGCGGTCATTTCTCTATTCAGACGCCACTCCACCACACTTTACTCGGAAGAGTTACAGCTTTTTCATAATTATGTAAAGCAAATCACTTTGTCCTCAGTTGCAATGACTACCTTCTAAAGCATAGACATTATTTTGCCTTTAGACTATCCTCGGTCTTCTGTGTTCTGTACATAAAGGTTGATTCTAAAAATGGAAAACCAATAAAGAGTATTTATAATTTTTATAAATGTGTAGATATCGTTCACTTTAGAACCAAGAGTAGCGATACATAAGAAATACATAAATCACTTCCAATCGGAGATGTTTTCAGGCACCCACTCCAACTGACTTCTTTCCTTCTTTCTAGCTTCCTTCAGTTCTCTTAAGCCTTACTTGTTTTTCACATTGCTGAAATACTTACCATTACAATGTTTTCATAAACTTCCTCAATTTTTGCACTTCCAAAAATATCTTTATTTTGCCTTCATGCTTGATTGGTAATGTGGCTAAGTACAGAATCTAGCTTCAAAACCTTCAGCCACCCTCCCAGCATTGTGAAGACACTGCTTCCTTATCTTTTACCATTCAGGGTCACTGAACAAAGGTAGGATGTCACTATAATTCTTATACTTTGGTGAATAATTTGTTTCCTCTTCCCTCTGGAAGCTTTTAGGATCTTTTCTTTATTCTCAGACTACTAGAAATCCCTTAGGATATATGAAGTATATTATCACGACTTTTGTGACAGAAATCCATCTCAAACTATTCTGTTCTTAATGGGAAGCCCAAGGAATAGTGCCAAAATCAGATATGGCCACACGGATGGTTTAAACAATATTATTAGGTCTGGGTCTCTTTCTTCCCATCTCTAAGACCTGGTCTCCTATGTGTTGGATTCTTTCTCAGGCTGACACTCTACTTTAAAATGGCCCCTTTCGGGGGGCCAGCCCTGTGGCCTAGTGGTTAAGTTCAGAGTACTCCAATTCGGCAACACAGGTTCAGTTCCTGGGTGGGGACCTACACCACTTGTCAATGGGCATGATGGCAGCAACTCACATACAAAACAGAGGAAGATTGGCAACAGATATTAGCTCAGGGTGAATCTTCCTCAGCATAAAAAACAAAAAGGCCCCTTTTTGTTTCAGAGTCACTGGGTCCTTAAGCACTAGACTTAAGAAAGAGTAAGAGCCAATCTCTCGAGCTTTTACATGGATCCCCTAAGAAGCATTAATTGGCCAGTTCTAGCATATAGTAGAAGAGCTGTCAGTTACCAAAGGGAAAAAATCTGAACAGACAAACAACAGAAGTCCACTAAGCTAGCAGGCATGTTTTTTTTCCTTCATTCTGCTTGGCACTTACTGGAACCTTTTAATCTGAAAACATATTTCTTCTACCGAATAAAATTGACTTCTATTGTTTTTTTTTTAGCTATGTCCTCTCTTCTATTCTTATCATCTCTTTCTGTAACTCCCATTAGAATCTTGTTGAATGCTTAGACCTCTGCTTCTTATCTTGGCATTATCTCCCGATTTTCTGACTGTCTTTTTTACTGTACAGTCTGAAAGGTTTCCTTCATTCTATCTTAAAGAATACCAACATGGTCTTCAGTCCCATTCGATTTATTATTTAGCCCATTCATTGATTTTTTTAAATGTCAGTAATGTATTTTTTGATTTTCAGAAACTCTTGTCTGTTTTATAGATGAAAGCTCTTTATTTACTGAGAACATTAATTTGAATAATTTTCTGTTATTTGAATTCTTCCTATTTAATTTAGATGAGTTGTTCTCTTCATCTTTGTTCTCTCATGCTTTTCCTCTTGGTTTTCATCAAATATCTGTGAAACCCTGTCTGTCTGTTCATAATTTTTAATATATGGTCTAGGAGAGGTATCATGGATTTTCTTTAAAGCTGTATATGTCTGCTTGCACAGCATCTCTCCCTTGAATGTAAGGCTGACTGCAGGTTCTAGGTGGGACAATGGAGTATAGGAGCATATCAACAGGCGTGTATACTGGAGCATGCTTGGACACGGGGCATGCAAATCTTGTGGGCAGAACCACAATTACCAGAAGGATAGACTAGTTTCCTATATTTCCTTCCTAGGCACCTGCCTTTTCTTTGGTTTTCCTTACCATGTCTGTTGCGGAGACTGGGATTTCCCGCACACAATCCCCTCTTCACTCACAGACTCCTATATTCTCACTGGAATCTGTCCCGACACAAATCACTTTCTTTAGGAAAGTCTTTTAGCCTTAGCTCAAGGGCAAAAGCCCATTCTTACAAGGTATTCTGGTGAATAAGGCCTAGAAGGAGGGACCAAATGCCCAGGCTGTTAGAAGCACCGCTCTACACAATGAACAACTCTGATGACAGCTCTGTGACCCATTCAAGCTCCCTTTGTTGACCCCAGGCTGAAGCTACTCTGAATTGTGGTTTCCACTGAGCTTTCTCCATCGGTGCAATCACACCTGTTTTCTATCCTCCACATATTCTTCAAAAGTTCTAGCCACTGACAATACCTTTAGCTATTCTCCTTATAGTTTCATTCTTTTAAAAAAAATTTTTTGTAACTTTAATGGAAGGGAGAGGAGTTAGATTCATATCTTCAGTCTACCATTTTGAGCTGGAAGCCTCCAGATACCAATTAAAGCCTATTGGATTGACAAAAATTAAAATGATTGATGATGTTGGGTGATGGCCAATGTGTGAGGAATAGGCACTTAGATCTTAAAGGAAAGGAGGCTGGAATATCCATTTTGGAGAGAATTTGACAGACACTATCAATATGTTAAATGTCCACAATCCATGATTTTGTAACCTTACATTTATAATCAACCCTATAGAAACACTAGCATGACTACTTAAAGATATTTTGTATAATTATGTTTCCAGTGCACTCTACCTAAAAGCAAATAAATAGACGATGGCATAAATAGGGCAATGGTTGAAAAAATTATTGTATATCCATAAAATGGGTAAAGAATGAGGCAAATCTATTTGTGATGACTTGGAAAGATGCCCATGACACGTGACTGACAAAAGCAAGTTGCACAAGAGTATGTTTTTGATGATCTCATTTAAAAATAAAAATGGTGTGTATATTAATGATATGCCTTGCTCCTATCCTGATATATTATAAAACGCTTCTAACATGTTTCTTTTGTCTGTTCCTAGTTCTTTTTTTTAATTTGCAATCTCTGCATAAACCAGACATAGTTAATGGCTATTGTTGATTAAAATCAAGCAGCAGCAATGCATGAAATGCAATACTTCTCTGGAAAAAGAAGGTGTGGATACAATACACGTACTGCCCAAAAAAAGTGTTGTAAATATTTTAATATTTTAGAACATTTTATTTTCTATAATTTTCATATTCATATCTCCCAAATTTTAGGTATCCAAATTCTATAGCTAATGTCAGAATCCTTCATGCCACAGTCTGAATTCATCATTAAGGCAAAAATATTTGTCACCAAATAATTTCTATACGATAATTTTCTGATTTCACTCAGAATTAATTTCTGGTTGTACATCACGTCTCCACAGGCACTATGTAATGCTCTCTTCCCCTTGCGATTTCTGTTCAAGTTCTCTTTTTCACTTCCTTGGACATTTTAGAGTAAGGAACAACATAACCAGGACTGGAATGTATTAGGTGAAAAGCAAAGTTTTTCACAGAAACAATATAGTTTAGACTTGTTTTATAACTTCAAAGGTAACATTTGAATACACTCCTAACATCTAGAGGCATTTAAGCAAGTTTTACTAATGAGACTATCAAAGGCATTCTTCATTTCTGTTACAGTGTTTTGATTTGTAGCATTTCTTTTTTGGTTCTTTCTTAGAATGTCCATCCTTCTGGTCACATTACCCACCTGTTCTTATTTGTTGTCTGCTTTATCTATTAAGCCCTTAGCATATTAATCGTAGTTACGATTCCCAGTTTGATAATTCCAACATCCCTGCCATATCTGAGTCTGATATTGATGTTTTCTCTGTCTCTTCAAAGTGTGTTTTGCCTTATAATATGCCTTGTAATCTTTTGTTGAAAGCTGGATATGATGTACCGGGTAAAAGGAACTGTAGTAAGTAGGCCTTTAGTGATGTGGTGGTGAGGTGTAGGGGTGGGGAAGCATTCTATAGTCCTAAGATTAGGTCTTAGTCTTTCAGTGAGCCTGTGCTCCTGGGTTGTGACCTCTATGTATGCTTCTCAGCCCCACCCCCACCTCTTAGGTAAGATAGGAAGGCCAGAGGAGGCTTCCCATCCCCTAGATGGGTTACACTTTGGTAACACACCAGTCACTTAGGCTCTGAGGGCAGGCCTTGTTAAGAACAGAATGTTCTGGCATATATCAAAATACTTACTTTTCCCCTCCCCCTGTTGGAAGCACAAGAGAAGTTTTCTCCCATCTTCACTGTGAGAACCTGGTAGGGCTCCTGGAGGTAAAACTCACAAAAGGGTGGTAACCACCCTAAGACCAGGCCACCCTGGAGTTTTTAACTCTCAAACTTTTCCACAATGACCCGCCAGCAATTCATCAATTACAGTTTAGGTTTTCCTGCTCTGGCACTGGTTCCCGCAGAGGTTTCTGCTTGAGGGTTTCTGCTCTGGTAAGTTGTGATTCTCTGTATTTGCCTGTCTCTCCAATTTTAGGGGCAGCGGTCTGCCCTCTGACCTCAGTTTTCTGATGGATCTAAGAAGAGTCGTTGATTTTCAATTTGTTCAGCTTTGTTCTTATGGTGTGGACAGGAGAGATTTCCAAGCTCCTTTCCCACCAGATCTGGAAAAGGGGAAATTTTATAACCCTTTATACTAGATGCTTACTTGAATGTGTCTGTGATTTGGAAGTATCTATTCCTGTTATTTCTTTTAGACATGACAAAATGAAGGGAGTGAATCTTAAATAAATTTACCCAACAAATTAGCAGTGTGTCATATGAGAAGTTAGAGTCTCTGACTGTCAGGCTGACATCTCTACCAATAATGTCAAACTTCCCTCCCATGGGATGCCTAGAAACTTCTCCTGGTTGTTAGAAACTGGTGGTACCAAAGCCTTTAACTCTCTATCTGGTGGGGGGGGAGGGATGGGGTAGAAGAGGGACCCTCCTAATTGTCCTTACTAAGAGCAAGTTACTAATGAGATTAAGAGCTGACTCCTTTAGGTAAAGAAGCTACTAAGAATTAGGGCAGTTTCCAAACTTACATCATTCTGTTATCCAAAATTAAACACACACACACACAAACATATCACAGAAGGGGAAAACCAAATGGCTAACAAATACAAGAAGAGATGCTCAAATTTACTGTTAATAAGAGAAACACAACTAAATCCCAGTAGGGTGGCCAATTTAGTTAGAAAGGGGGACAATTTCAAGTGATGGTAAGAATGTTTCTCATGTATGTTTCTCATATACTTGCTTGCAGTGCTGATATAAAATAAACAGGTATCTTCTGGAAAGCAGTATTTACGCTATGTATATATGCTATAATTAGGCAATTCAATCCCAAATATATACCCCCAAAGACATTCTGACACAATGGAGCATTGCCTGTGGTAGCTGGGAGTTGGAGGCATTCTGGATGCCACTGGGGAAATGAATCAGTAAAATAAGGCGGCTGCACATCTGGAATAGTATGCAGCTGTTAGAAGCAAGCCAGCTGTATACAACATGGGTAGATAATAAAGACATAGTTTTGGGTAAAATAAGAAATCAAATAAGAAGCATAGTCTAAAACACAAAACAAGGTGACACATTTTATGGGTATCTTTAAGGAGGACACATTAGACTAGGTGCCTGTGTGAAAGAGGACAGTTGAAAAGGGTTAAAGGGTGTCAAGGATTAAAGCTGGAAAATGAATGAAAAACAAAAGAGAGACCTTACATGGGAAGAACAATAAACACACACACAAGCCTTCTCTAGAAGACATTACGTCTCACCCAACTTTTTAGCTTCTCCTGGACCTGCCAACTCACAGCAGACAGGAACTCTACCCCTAATTCTTCGTCTTTTACCTCTTAATTTTTCCCACACGCCCCATGTCTACCTGCTGGGTTCTCAATCAATTAATCATTAGCTTCCTATGAGTTGGTTCACCACTGAGCAATTCAATTTTTTTTTTAAATCCAGGTTTTTAGTAACCATCAACACCCATTTCCTCATTTCACAAGTTCAGACTTCTTTTGTGATTTCAAAAGTGATACTTAAATACACTCAGAGCATTTAGGGGCACTTAAAGAAATTTTATAATCCTTGATACTAAATGCTTACCTGAATGGGTCTGTAATTTGGAAGTATGTATTCCTATCATTGTAAGTATGAGAAAATGATGGGAGAAGATCTTGCTTATACAAATAAACTCAGCAAATTAACAACAGGCCATAAATGAGAAGTTAGGATCCTGACTCAGACTAGTTCCTCTACTAATAGGGTAAAGCTCAGGATGACAAAGAGTTACCTAAGGCCTTAGAGCCAGTTCCAGGCAGTTGGAAACACACCACAGGTCTCCAAAGTCCCAGGTGGATGAGCTTCTTTCTTTCCTCATTGTGCATATTTGCACTGATTCCAACTGATCAGGTGTTTCTCACAATGGTCTCTTTCTGGTGAAACCAATATCTTTATTTTAAGTAAAGTTACATAGCCCTCTGACGCTCACTATTAATTTTCATACCATTGTTGGAAAAAGATACAGTCAAGGGTACAAAAAATTAGGGACCTTTGGGGGCAGTTGGCAGTTCCATACTCTCATATTTTTCACGTGAAATCCAAAAAGGCGGAAGAACTTAGTTATCTTTTAAATATTTACCACAACTGAATACAGTCTTCAGTGCTGAAAATCCAACATGATGTGGTCATAGTTCCCTGAATCCAAACCCCTACCTTCTTCATTTATTAATCACATTTTGCCATCGTTGTAGTACTAGAAAATTAAATTAGTTCTCACTGACAAAATACTTAAAGAAAGAAAGAAGAGGCTCACAAAGGCCAAAAAAAAAAAAAAAAGTAAAATAGTCCCAGAAGAGTGAATTAAAAGGCTCATTTTAGTTTTCCCGAGGTCTAAATTTCCTCAGGCACCTTCTATGATCTTTTATTAAAAATAAAAAAGTATTCAGCTGTCTGCCTATACTTTCTCCTTCAGGCATTTAGCCCCAAAGAAAGAGGAAACAGGGAAATATTTCTAAAGAAAGCCCAAAATATAAGAAATGAAGAAACAGATTAGAATCAAAGTGATTTTTGCAGGAGGTTGAAAATGGTGTCATTTAGAATAACCCTGGATATACAGATTACTTGTGACTAACTCTGATCTTTCATAAAGAATTGGAATTTGTATTGATAGAAAAAGCTTCCAGCTATAAGAAAACAAAAGTAGCAAAAATAAACACTGATCTCTTTTCTCACAGAAGCACTATTCATGGACAAAGGAATTGAAGTGGAAAAATAACTTCAGACTTCAATCTACTCTATAGAGTGATTCACACAAATATACACAGAAAACGGGCTTAAATGATAATCACCCAAAGTACAATAAACCTTGGGTAATGGCACATCTCCCAGGTTGAAGAGTGACTTCATACACTTAGTAACAGCCCAACGAGGTCACCGAGAGGAGCATCTCATTCTAATACGTCTATATAACCACCTCTGCCAAAAGAGATTCTAAAAATGCTTAAAGGTCTCCAGATAAGACTCCAAAGTCACACCCAAGAACACATTTCAAAGCTTAATAGCCTACACTAACAGGAAACGAATTCGTGTTAGGTAACTTAAATCACCCGCCCAAGAGATTTAACCTGTTTCTTCTTTTTGATTTCAGAGGTAATAGCTGATCGTGCTTCCATGACAAGCTCTCCCCTTATTGGGAATGCATCATCAAATTGGTCTTCAGGAGGAGCTGCTGTTCTGTTTGACCTTTGCTTCTGGTTCTCCCTTTGCAAGGCTTCAAACACTTCGGTGGCTCCTCAGGAAACCCTCTGTATCCTGAAAATAAGTCACGTGTAGAGAAGAGCAGACAGGCACCTTCATATTAATTGTAAGGAGACTAGGAGAAGTCCATCATGGAGCCTCTGAGATAGCTGGGTGTGTGGGAGGAAGCTGAGAGCAACTCTCAAAAGGATATCCAAAGACCGAGTGCTTCCTTTCTAAGCATTTTTCCTAAAGACACTTCCTAACATTAACATTTATCTACTGAAGTGTACTAACAGTGATCTACGAGGATCTTCACTGCAGCCCTGTTTATAATAGGGAAAAACTGGAAGCAACCCAGAAGTCCAACATTAAGGGAACAATTGTTTAAAATTATATGGAATATCATTCTTCCATGAAAAGTAATGCTGTTAGATGAGTATTAACACAAATATTTTGATGATATGGTATATTGTGTTATTTAAGGAAGTAGGCTGTAATAATGTATATACAGAATGTTCTAATCTATGTTTAATTGTGTGTGTGTGTCTAAAATACTGGTCTAGAAAAGTACATACCAAGATCCTGGCAGTGGTTATTGCTGGGTAATAGGATTATGAGTTTTGATCTTCTTATTTTGACCTATTTTCTGATTTTTCTCACAATGAGCATGTATTGCTTTTGTAGTAGAAAAAAAAAATCTGGAGTTATTTTATTTTTGGAATTTCTCTTAGGGAAGATAACTTGCTATTTCGTACAAAACTAAATAGAAAGTTAGAGGCAACAGTTCAGATAACAAAGAAATTAGGGTCTAGACAGGGTACATTCCAAAATGGGGGACATGTCAGAGACACAGCAAATACAAAGTTAAATTAGGGTTGAGATTCAATCGTTCCTCTTCCATTCCTCAAAACTTTTCTAAAGCATTTGACACTCGTTCCTCTAGAGTGCCACTCCCTCTTTTTTCTTCTCACCCTCTGCTGTCCCTTCATTTTTGGCTTCCATCACTCTACATGTTGCCCTAGGCTGAGTCAACTATTACTCTCTAATTGTACCCACCACCAACCTCCCTTCTGGCCTTTAGAACTGAATTTCCAATCTCTAGAAGTCCCATAGATCCATTCAACTCTATATATCTAAAATTGAACTCACTACACTCTCCTCACCAACCTGCTCCTTTCCCAGGACTCTTTATCTCTATTCAATGCATCACCATGTACCCAAACTAGACATCTCGGGGTTATTTTTAACTCCTCTCTCTCTGCTGTTCTTCAAGCAATTCAGAACAAGTTGTGTCATGTCCACCACCTAAATATATCTGATACCTGCTGACTCCTCTTTTTTAACTCACAGGCTTAGCCCAATCCCCCATTAACCCTAACCTACATCTGATACTTCTTTGCTCCAGTTCAAAACATAAGTTCATTACCTTATCCCTGTGCAAAGCCATCTAGTACCCACCCCGACTACAAGACAAAGTCCAAACTGCTTTCCACTATGCACAAAACCTTTAAAATCTAGTTCCAACTTATCTTTCCAGTCTTAATACCCCCCACCACCACCAACTACACCATACCCCACAACACACACACACACACTCCAAGTTTCCAGCAAAATCCCAAACATGAAATACATGTAAAACCCATGTGTCATTGCATCCCATTTCTACTGCCTGCAAACACTCCCTCTCTTTTCTCTGCCCATCATCCATTCTTTGGCTTCTTTATCACATACACTTTCCTCTCTGATATTTAAGCCTCAGCCCTACTCTTGTGTAGTCATTTTTTCCACCATGCTTTCACAATATCACACACATTTCTCTTTTATATTTCTTCTACCTCCATTCTCACACTACCCCATCCCCAAACAAGATATGAACAGGGTCCTCGCCCAAGTCCTCTGTTGAAGCTGGGAAAGCTAAATAGTCACTTCCCCAGTTTCTCTTACAGCTAGGGATGGTCAAATGACACAGTCTGGCCAATGAGACATCAGTTCAAAGTAGCTGTGGAATCTCTGCATAATTTTTGTGTTTTCCTGATAACAGAGAAAAGCACAGCTGACACCTCCCTCTTCCTCTCACCTTGCATGTGCATATGATATCTGGAGCTACAGAAGCTATCTTGCCACCATGAAGGCAAAGCCAAGAGAATCACAGAGATTGCAGCCCTGACATCATGGAGCTCCTAAACACCACCAGCAGCCACCAATCTACAGAATTCTTAGGTGAGGAAAAGCAAACCCTGGTTTTTCTAGCTATTTTCACACCGTCTGTTGCTTGCTGCATTCCTAACTGATATTTTTATGAACAAATTAATGTAGCAATAACTCTTGGGGACCTATCAGTCTCCTGACACTATACTGAGTATTTTTATTTGTTTTGCTTTATTTAATCTTTAGGCATCATCACTTCTATTTGCAGAATTGAAGACTGATGGACTGAAAAATTAAGTAATTTCTCAAACATCACACACAGCTATGAAGTTTCTGAGCTAAGATTCCAACTCAGAGCCATCTGATTTGAAAGCTTGTTCTTCTCACCACTTTTAAAGACTGTTTCAATGAGGCTAGACCAAGAAAAGAGCTGTTGAAGACAACATGGGTTTGCAAACCAAGCAAATGAGAAAATCTGTATCAGCTGAATCCATTTACCAGTTTACCAATGAGTTGGTAGAGTGAGACAGAATGAAAAGCCTTGCTAAAGTTGGTAATAGATGGATTCTTTCTAAACTGCCTTCACAAGAAATATCAATCCCACCACTCTTTGTCACAGAAATTGGATTCTCCTCTATAAAAGCAAAATGCTTACTGCCCAGTGCTCCATTTTCTTCAAGATGCTTGCAAATTCATTCACAAAGGAGACTCACGTTCAGTGAAAGGGTGGGGGAAAGGTTGTTTAAAGCATTTGTGAGCGTGCAAAGGTAACACATGAAAGAATTGCCTCTGTTCAGAAGTGAGGAGGCCATGTTTGGGATCAGGAATGATTTAAAATGAATATAAAAACACCTCCACCATGTGACTTAAGGTTCAAGAAACATGTGATTTAATTTAGCCTGAAGATATGAGACCAAAACGTTGAATAGACTCACTATATTGCTCTTAGTCTGATGTACACCATATTGTGGAAGAAAGGGCAATAGCTATGTACCAGTTGGAATATATTTAAATCTCAGTTCCACCACTAACTGTGTCTTAGTCTCTGAAACTCAACTAGCTTAATGGTCAAATGAGGCTGATATACTTACCTTATAAGATTTTGCGAGGATTATTAAATGAGATAACAGATAAGCGAAACACTTAGGTCAATGCCTGGCCCCAGTAAATGCTAGATAAGTGGTGTTGCTGATAATAACAACAGTGAGAAAAGTAATGACAACAAAAATGGCTCAGAAGTACCTTAACTGGATGATGACCATGTTAACACGGGGGGCAAAAGAGGTGGTTTAGATATGCAAGTTAAGAGTATTGCTAGGAGCATTGACATGAGTTTAAGTCCAAGAACACTTTGGGTAAACAAGGCTGATTGCTTCCTATGGAATGGTTGATATCTTAAAGACCTCACATTGTTCTAGAATAATCCTGAAAAAGGATGGTGGGCATTTATGTTCATCAGTCCAAAGTGGTGTCCCCCATTCATCAATAGTATGAACAGCTTACAATGCACTCTTCCACTAAGTTCGAAATTATGTGATTCCCACAGAAAATTTTACTATGGGATTGGGTTCACATTATTTTAAATTTTACTCATAAAGTGAAGTAATATTCACTTTTGTTACAAAATTTCACATATGCATAATTTCCATTCTCATAAAATGTGACTGTTCCCAGGCAGGCCAAGTTCTGAAGTCTGGAATTTCAAGTAAAGATGGTTGCCTCTCTGTCAAAATCCATCCCAACCCCTGACCCCCGACTCCTTCTAGAGAATACACTTGCATCTGGGAAGCAGCTGCCCCATGAGGGATCATATTTCTCAGCCACTTGGACTAGTCATAGCCTTGTGACAAGTTCTCTCCAGCAGAATGTAAGTGGTGTTGCCTTCTCCACACTCTTACCCCTTCCTCAGACTAGATGCAAGTGATAATTTGGCCTTCGGGGATGGCAGGCAATAAGATGGAAGGAGTGTGGGTCCCTGACTCACTGCATGAAGAAAAGTCACCACTGACTGGGAAACATACACATCGACTATGCCATGAGTGAGAAATAAAGCTTTATTTCGTTTGAGACATTATACATCTTTAGGTTTTGTTTTGTTTTGTTTTTTTAACAGCAGTTCAGCCTCTTCTAACTAATACAGACTCCATAGAGGAAAGTCACATGAAAGATTTGGGTCAACAAGACCAGTTGGGGTACTTAAGCAAGAGACAAAAAGAAAATCTAAATACATGTAATTGCAACCCTTTAGGAGAATTTTTAAAAATTGAACAACCAGCATCCACTACAATGTTCAGCTAGTGTATCTAACAGGTGTTATTAATAGCAAAAAAAAAAGAAAAATTTTGAACCCATCAGATATACCTTAAGTTTTACATCTCTGTTTATGTGAAAAGCCTAGGTTGGTTATGGCCTCCATAGGTTTAGAAAGGACCTTTGCTGAAGTTTCCATCTCCATGCAAACTAAGGACAGGGAGTAATGTGAAGAATCTTTTCAAGTAACTGGCTATAGGAGCCCACCTCCAAGATTCTCACCTCTTGGTATTCAGACCCTATGTCGTCTCCTGCCAAACTGAATAGGGCTGACCTGTGTAACCAATAGCATACTACAAACACCACAGAGTGTGACTTCCCAGGCTAAGTCATAAAGACATTGTAGCTTCCACCTTCCTTGCTCTTGGATCACTCGTTCTGCGAGAAATCAGTGGCCATGTTGTAAGGACACACAAGCAGCCTTAAAAAGAGACTCAAACAGCAGGGAACTCAGGCCTCCTACCGACAACCAGCACTAACTTGCCAGCCATATGACTGGGCTATATTAGAAGCCCCAGTCAAGCCTTCAGATTACTGCAGTCCTATCTGACACCTGTGTGCTGCAACTTCATGAGAGACCCTGATCTAGAACCACCCAGATAAGTTGTTTGAATTCCTGACCTTCAAAAACTATGTGAAATAATGTTTATTGTTTTTTAAGCTGATAAGTTTGGGGTAATTTGTTATGCAGCGGTAGATAACTAATTCACTAGCTTGTTTTATATACCTAGAGAGAGAGAGAGAGGAGATGAGAAGAGAAGGCTAGCTCTACTTGAGGCTGAAAAGCTTTGCTTATCTTTCGTTCTTTTTAATGCTTCCTGGAAATAGGGGAATAGACTGTGCCAGACATGACATAAGTATTAAATTGAGTTTTCTTCAACCAAGTCACATGATAAAATCAGTTCTACACGTACAACAGGCTCTTTTTAAGATGGCAGCAAAGGTTTTACTCATGAACTTGTTACTGGCCCATGTGAAAAGCAAATGTAAAGGTTTCTTTCTTTGTGGGGCTGGGGCAGACTGGTAGAATTGAAGAAAACATGACTAATTGAACATGGTGGATACTTCATTCAGGGAATCAGAGACTACTTCCTAAGAGCCTCACATTTCACATAAAATGAAGACTTCAGGGCAATTTTATGCTTGTGCTGCTATACGACACACTGAGCCTCTCCCATTCCAGGACTGAGAACCCTCACGCAAAACTACTTCAGTTTTATCTTTCTTGACTGAGGGCACTTAAGAGGTGGGAAAAAAAATCTCTCATTGCCTCCACTTTGCAACTGGCTGGCTTGTTGGCAGTGTCACAGCGTTTGATCACATTGGCGTGATTACTGAGGAATAGAAAGCAAGGAACTTATGGTGGCTCATTTCTCTCTTTACAGTTCGCAGGAACCACCACTTACGCTTACATAACATTAGGTGACACATTGACAAGGTCTAATAGAACCCCACATCAGAAATCTATATCAGGAAGACCCAGAGTGTAGCTGAACAAGACTGTGCCATACCTTATCATACACTACCAAGGTCAGAGTGGAGCACTGTCTGATGACTGCTGAGTAAGAGCCACCATTCTGACGAGCTGTCAGAGGCACAGTTTCAGTCTGCAGGGAATCCTCCTCTGAAATGGGTCACTTCTTTTTTTCCCAGCCTGATTCTTCACTAAATCTGAAATCTAGCAAATATGAAAGAATGACATAGTATTTTTATAATAAGCTAACAAACCCTATTAAATAGTTTCCATGAACACTGACTGCATCACTTTTTAACAAAATCAATTTGTGTGTACGGGGCCTTTTAGGATGTTGATGGTATAGAGAGCAATACTTAAGTGCACCCAGCCATGATTCCCAACCTGGAGTCTTTGAAGATAGCATTGGGATTCCGTAAATAATCCTCATCATTGCAAAAAATGTAACAAGAATTATGCATTTGCCCATGATAAAGCTGCCTGGGTTAAATTAAACAGAGGTTGGGTACACAAGGGCCTGAGAGCCAAAGTGGGACCAACTCTGTTTCTGTAAACAAAATTTTATGGGAATGCAAGCACATCCATTCATTTAATGGATTGTCTATAACTGCTTTCACACTACCACAGCAAAGGTGAGTAGTTGAGATGGAGACCATGTGGCTCATAAAGCCAAAAATATATACTATCTGGCCCTTTGCATTAGAAGTTTCCCTGAAATAAAGTACCACACTTCTCACTTTGGGCTCAGAATGTTTAAACTGATGCAGGACCCTTCCCTGGCCATCTCACATAGACCAAAAGTTAATTTCTTGGTTTAATGAAGTCAAAATACCAAATTTGGTAGATTAAATCTTTCAAGATTTGGGGTCGAGTAAACTGAATTTTCCTTCTTAACCAAGTATTTCCCTCTTCATGCTTACCAAAATTAAAAGGTAGAATCTGCACTGCTCAGACACTTGTTTAACAGTTTTTAAATCCACTGGGTAAGTTTAAGTAGCCGCCTTTTTTCTAACATGACTTATTTAGTTGGTCACCAATACTTTACAGGGCTAAATATTCCTCGCCTTATATTGTGTTTTTAAAAAGAAAACATGTAAACTATTTGGGATACAATGTTTTTGTTGATTTGAAAAGTCATAAGCATGGATTAATCCATATTGTACAAGATAAGAAAATGCTTGTAGCAAAATTTAATAAGAGTATAACAGCTACAAGATTTGAATTCACTGATTTGGAAACACAAAACATATACATTTTGGCACTGAGAGAGAAAAGCTTTGTTACGGTCTAAGAAAACTATTTTTAGGGAGGAGGATTCCCATCTTCTACATTCAAGGCAATGCAAAGATTCTCAATGAGTGTCAGTTTTGTTAAAAGCAAAAACAATGGGGGGGCTGGCCCGGGGGCGTAGCTGTTAAGTTTGCCCGCTCCGCTTCAGCAGCCCCGGTTCGCAGGTTTGGATCCCAGGTGTGGACTTCTGCACTGCTGATCAAGTCATGCTGTGGTGGCGTTCCATATAAAGCAGAGGAAGATGGGCACAGATGTTAGCCCAGGGCCAGTCTTCCTCAGCAAAAAGAGGAAGATTGGTAGCAGATGTTAGCTCAGGGCTAATATTTCTCACACACACACAAAAGCAAAAATAATGCTTGGAATTCGTGATGTAAAGAACTTTCTCCTCAGACTTGTCTTTGAAAATTAGATCTGGCAAAATGATGAATTCACAGATTCGGGGGTCCTGGCAACTCCATAAGGTGGAAGAGCCTTAGACATTTTCTGCTTAAACTTTCCCCTCAAAACACTATCCTTGTGAAGTACATACAAAGTCAAGACCCCAAAGAACTAGAACATTCTCTAGACCAGGGTTTCTCAACCTTGGCACTACTGACATTTTGGGCCTGATAATTCATTGTTGTGGGAGACGGTCCTGTGCATTGTAGGATATGTAGCAGCACCCATGGCTTCTATCCACCAGATGCCAGGAGTACCCCACCCCTGGTTGACAACCAAAAATGTCTGCAGGTATTACTTAATGTCCCCAGGGGTGGAAGGGGACAAACTGCCCCTGGTTGAGAAATATTGCTCTAGAGAAGAGTTAGACCTTTAACTTGCCGAAAGGTAGTTATTTCATTCAACCTGTACAAACCAACTATCCGTACAATTGAAAGCAAAATCTGTCCCCTTCCAAGATGAAGTGGCTACTTGTCCTGTCAATTATCCCTGCTGCTCTGGAAAGGAGACAAATACTTTCCCAAGAAAATTCCTCAGTGCTATTCCCTGATTGTCATCTTTCACTGTCGTACCCAGATTTCCTCCCCAGAATCTAATCAACATGTAGAAGCCATCACACAGGCATCCACAGTAAGAGTCACATTTCAACTCAGTGTTTTCAAACCCTGCCCTGATTCAACAGTAACGATGGACAGCCTCCTGTAACTGATCAGGGCAAAAAGTAAGTAGCCTGCATTTGCTAGAGAGTCCACTGCAGTAGATTACTGCCTCACATATTGCACATTAACAGCGTTTCTTATGACAGCGCTAACAGTAGAATGTGGTTGTTTTCCTTGTGATCCTTTTAAATCCCCAATTCAATTACCATGCTCATTTTTCTGATGAATCATCAGCAGAAAGCCAGACTATTTTTTTAGAGAGCGATAGGGTCCTCAGCTGGAACATTACTTCTTTACGACTCTGCTTTACCTACCTGGCACTAAACAGACACTCAGTCTAGCTCTGAAGGTTCGACCTTAGTACTTAACCCGGCATGAAATTAACCCTTTATAGAACCTTTAATTTCTCAAAGATAGCTGTCATACAACTGACACCAAAAGAAAAAGGGAAAAATAAAACTAAAAAACAGAGTGAAGTGTGTGGTGTTACTTTATCATGGTATCTCTACACCTGACAGCCTGAGAGAAGCAAATCTCAGCTCTAGGCCACAATTAAATTGATGTATCAAAATGAAGGCTTCACATATATTTTCAAACATCACAGCAGCAGCAAAATGTTAGGTCTTCGGTGTTGCTTTTCCCTCAAGGGTTTCCTTTCTTCTCTACCTCTTCTTCCTTCACTAGAGGGATACACATGAGCAAAGCAACATCTGACATGTTGACATTGCCGTAGATACCAAATCCCCCCAGAATTCAGGGACTGTGCCATAAATGAGGAGGTTTCTTTGAATTTCAAAATTGTCTAAAAGCTAAAAGTAGAAGAAAAAAATGGACAAGTGACTGTCCAACATTCAGGTTGTGACTCTGAGCTAGTACAAGTCTGGGCTGAGTGCTTTTTTTGCAGCAACGTACAGGTAATGTGTACACATTTCTGAGCGGTGAGAATGGGCAAACACACTGGGTAAGGCAAGGAGGTCCCCAGGATTAAAAACCCACTAGTTATTCTATTTTCCCTTAGTCTTGCTCTTTGCATGTGCACCAAGTTGCACTGAAGCTGTTCAAGTTGCTTGAAGCTGTTGACAGCACAGACACCACAATTCCATCCTTTCACCCTCAACATCCCAGTGGTGAAAAGTGAACCCTCCCTGACGCACAAGACTGAAATGAGCTCCAGCGTCATGCCTTTAGCTCAAATACAAAGAAATAAGAAGGTAATGACTAATGGGCAATTATGGTTGCCCTGGCTACAACTCTAACTTTTGGCAAATATATGAATTTTTCTGTACCTCTATGTGTTTAATACTTGTTTAAATAGTACATAAAAATACCAAATAGGTGCCATTATTATTGGCTTAGCCGTATGCCTTTTTCTTTCTTGATTATTGTTCTCTCTATTACCCGCATTCTCACTCCCTGGTCCAGACTACCTGCCACAGCTGGGATGGAGGAGACTGAGCTCACATCTCTCACTCTTGCATTTTCCAAGCGTTGCTACATTCTGAATGTGATGCCTAGGGGCCTCCCAGCTAACTGGATGTGTAAATAAAAGGGTTTTAAATCACTTCAAGGTGTCATTCAAATTTTCTTCCTAGCTAACAGGGAGGAAATTCACCAAATCCACCCTGGGGCCATTTCCCTATGTCTTTTCCTGCTGACACTCATGTAATGTGCTAGACAAAGGCACAGCGAGTCGCATATTAGAATCTTTTAGGACTAACTCCCTAGTCCTTCCTCCCATCTTAAAAAGATCACTTCTCTCATTCATTTACGAGCAAAGAAATACAAAAAGGCTTAAAAGGTAGTTTTCGTTATCAGACTTTTTTTTTAATATCCTCTCTTTTTCTTATTTATCCATACCTAAAACCACTAGTAATTATAATGTACTTGGGATTTTATTGAGTGGAATATAAGAAGAAGAATATGACACCTTAAGAATGTAACTTTGTAACTTAGTACTCTTTATCCATTATATAATATGAAAATTATTCCCTGCATTGTTGTTGCAAGCATAGGGGCTCTGTGATGATATTTGATTTGGGCTCTCTGCAAGATTTCTCCGTCTGTGTATTCTGACAAGTACCATCATAGTAATCCCCACAGTGTGAAGACAATCATTAGTAAATGGCAAAGAGGAGGTGTCAACAGTGCTTCAGCCAGTGGTTCAACTACCCACTAATAAAGGCTTTGAACTTGGATAATAGAAAAGCCGTCTCTTGGAACCACTTTACCAGAAACTGTTTTCTATAACGGCCAAGGACAAATACCAAGATTCAGTGGAACACCTAAGGAAAAAATAGCAATACCACGAGCCATAGTTTTTGAATGAGATCTTTCTCTAAGCAGCCTCTATACACAACAATATAGGTAGTTCAAAAACAATTTGTAAGTAATTCACCAAGAATCTAAAGCAAACCCCAGGAAGTTGTAAAATCTCCATCCTTGTCAAAGGATTGGTTTCAGAGCATCTCAGAGGTATTTCAGTCAACAATGGCCGGGGCAGGCTAAGAGAGATGAAATCATAACCTATAACAGTGTCCAGCAGAACTTCCTGCAATAATAGAAATGCTGTATATCTGCACTGCCCAAACTGGTACCCATTAGATTTAGGGCTTTTGAGCCTTTGAAGTACGGCTAGTACAAATGAAGAACTGACTTTTTAATTTTATTTAATTTTAATTACGTTTAAACTTAAATAACCACACGTGCCTACTGTCTATATTGGATAACGCAGGTCTAGAAACTGAGGAATGGAGTGTTGAGGACTAAGTGTCTGGTCCAGGCAAGTGGGAAAGCATTGCCAGGAAAGCTGTAAGCCTATGGCAAGGATAGCACCACAGTTTCACCTTGCAGGCCACCTCCAACTGATTGTTAATGAATGCCTGCTTCCAAGGCTAAGGCTGAACTCATCAAGAAAGAGTACTGTGATTAACTAGAGATCTCTGCCATGAACACAGGAAGGGGAGTTGGTGGCACATGTGCTGTGTTTCCCAATGCAGATATGGTGAGGGTAACTTAAACTCTGTGGAGGAAGTAGAGAGAAGTAGAGGAGGAGGCCAGGTTTTGAGGCCATAAGATAGATGGCAACTCTAGAAAGCAGACTGGGTGATGGTTATTTCTTTGCTGCCCTGAATTGATGCTCTTGTATAAATACGGTTAGGCAGGGGTTCTAAATATATGCCTTTAGCCAGACAGCCAGGGGGCCACTGGTGTCAGATTATTTATTTAGTTGCTTATTTATTATCTGTTGTATTAATTTAGTTGCTTACTTGTTTAGTATTTGTCTCTTCTGCTAAAATGTGTGCTGCATACGGACATGGACCATTCTGGGCCAGAAAGTAGATATTGGGTAAAAGATTGTCAAAATGAGTATTCACACCCAACCTCATTCATCAAAAATATATTTGAAGGCCTGCTATATGTAAGGTAATACACTAGGGTTGGAGAAATAGCTGTGAAAAAGACAGACCCGGTCCCTATCCTCATGGCTTTCATTAAAGAGCTAATTACACAGTCAAGAATATACGATACCACAATCAAGAATGGTATAATGCCATTCTTGATACCAAGAATCTATGATACCAGTGGAAAGGGACCTGACTTACGGGGTAGCGGGGGAAAGGTTCAAATAAGAGGAAGCTTCTTTGAGGTGTTGAACTGAATTTTGAAGGCTGAATAGGGATTAACTGGGTGAGAGGGAAGTGATGGGGAGGGGGCATGGGGAGAGACAGCATTCAAGGCAAAAGAAATGGCTTAGGCAAAGGCTCTGGGGAAGGACATGGTGAGCTCCAAAAACTTAAAAAAAAAAAAAAAAAGAAGTCCAGTATTACTGTCATCCAAACATCAAGCAAGGCAGCGGTGCAGGAGAGCAAGCTGTCAGGATCAGTTGATGATGTCCCCGGAGGAATACTGCAGTCCAAATCCAGCCCCTTGGACCTCCCAGGCACCTGAAACCCCCCCAAACCATCTGAGGACATCTTTTCCAGGAATTACCACATGCTCCTATGGACCCCACCTGCCAGAACCTTTAACTCTAAATGAGATACTTTTTTGCTCAATTTCTTAAATAGGGTCACAGAAAACCATAGGAGGGAAAACTCATTTATCCAACAAAACCAAAGAGACTTACACGTAGACACATACACTCAGACTTGTGTAAGAGTTTACAAAAGGCTTTGCCCATATACTACTGAATTTGTTTCCAGTCTAGATAGTTCTTAGATAGGAAAAAAAACATTATCCCCATTTCACAGTTGACAACCCTGAGGCTCAAAGGAAATGTGACCTGTCCAAGAGTTCAGTTAGAAGGGCCAGAGCCAGGATTCAAAGTCATACCACCCAAGTCCCATTATCTTCCCTACAAGAGCAATTTCTTCCCACTTGAGAGACCCATGGGAAATGACTCTGGTCCTTAGTAACATCAACCCTACCAACCTTGAAATTTTTTAAAAATGATTTATTGAGGTGGTTTCTGTCTTGCCAGTGAAGGCACTCCCCCCAAAGAGCCTTCCCTTCTCCAGTTAGGGAGACTTTCTCAACTAGCTTTTTAAAACACACTTACTTCATGGTTGGAGGCCTTGGGGAACTGCCTTGGAAAGTTCTACAGCCACTTATTCAGAAAGGTAATGCTATTCATCTAATTCAAATCCAGAGCCTTGCTCTGAACTATTTTTTAAGTCAAGGTGGAGAGCCTGGAATCATTCACAGGGCCTCATTAGTTCTGAAATAAGATGAGTCATTTTCAGACTCATGGATTGAATGCCCCAAAGCACTTTCAACAGTGACAGCTCTCATATCCTGAAAGTCTTGAACAGTCCAAATGCTTTACTTGTATCCTGTAATCAGGGTGACCAACTGTCCTGGTGTACCTGGGACTTAGGGTTTCCTGGGACAAAAGGAGATGGTCACCCTACTGGTAATTCAATCCTCATAACGCTCATGCTCAGGTGTGGTAAGGGGGCCTTAGCCATCACCTTTACTAACAAAAGAACCCAAACCAGAGTGTTCACAGGGTTTGCCCAAGGTCCTCACAGCCTGTAGGAACAAAACTGGGATGTGAACTGAGATCTGATTCCCAGGGATTAGCCCCACCCTAGCACTCTGGGTAACCACAGCACTACAATTTAGCTGAGAGAGATGGACATCCTTGGGAACTGAAATGTAAATTATCACCTTAAGCCTCCCACTTCTCTGGAGAATTCTCACTTTTCTACCTGATATAGTGGATAGGATTTTTTCAGGACTGAAATAAAACTGGGAGCACTCTTTTGCCTTAAGCTCAATGTCCTAATTTGCATGTCAATGCCAGCAGTGTTATTTCACCTAAGGGCTGCTTTCAAAACACCCAGGGCGGTGGTGCAAGCAGTTTGGGCTGGGAAAGTAACCAGTAAATTGTGGAGAACAGGCCCTGAGTCACACCTGATGAAGTAGAAAGAGCAAGAGTCAGGCAGACTCAAATTTAAATCCATCCTCTGACATATACTAGCTTGTGTGACCTCGGAGCTGATAACAGTTATTTGGCAAGATTACTGTGAAGCATAAAATGAGCTCACCCAATGTGAAGCTACCTTGCTCCATGACTGGCACCTGATAAATGACCAAAAAATGTTAGTTCACCAACAACCCCCAAAAAAGGAAACTCAAAACGTCCCTTGCTTTGTAATCTCCTCAAACATCCACCAGGGCTTCTGAAACCTAAATCTACATGAAAATAATAAATTATATCAATAATAAAAATACAAACAATCCAATTTTTTTTTAATGGGCCAAAGATTTGGACAGACTTTTCACCAAAGAAACATACAGATGGAAAATAGGCATATAGAAAGATGTTCAACATCATTAGTTACTAAGGAGATACAAATTAAAGCCACAATGAGATAGCATTACAGCTAGTAAAATGACTAAAATTAAAAATACTGACAATACCAAGTGTTGACAATGATGTGGAACAACTGAAATTTTCATGAATCGATTGTGGCAATGCACATGGATCAGATTTTAAACAGCTGCTTTTGAAAACAGACTGGCAACTTCTTATAAAGTTAAACATACCATACGACCCAGCGGTCCCATTCCTAGGAATTCACCCAAGAGAAATGAAAGTGTTTATAGGAGCTTTGTTCATAAAAGCCAAAAATCTTTGGCTTTTTGTCAAATGTCCATTAACAAGTGAATGGATAAACAATACGTGGTATATCCATACAATGAAATAGTACTAAGAAAAAGGAACTACTGAAACACACATCAAAATGAATGAATATCAAAAACATTTTGTTAAGCAAAATAAGTCAGATGTAAAAGGCTATATACTATTTGACTTCATTTATATGAAATTTTGGAAAAGGCTGGGGTGAAGTGAGGGTATTGTCTGCAGAGGGACACAAAGGAACTCTGGAGGTGACAGAAACATTCCATATCCCATGTGGGGTGGTTGGTCACATAGGTACACATATTTGTCAACACTCATCAAACTGTACATTTATAAAGGGTGAATTTTACTGTCTGAAAATTATATGCTAATAAATCTTACTTTAAAAAGAAAACAGATTGTAAAATATATGGGGTCTAGCCTGGGGAGGGGAATGCAACCTTGGGAAAGCGGTGGAAGTGGAAGCATGAAAAGGATGGACAGGGCAGACCCAGCCCATAGTTTTTGTGAATGGGACATGACCTATGTGTCTGGTTACTAGGGGAGCAGATCAAGAAAAAGGGAGTCATTCATTGGCCAGTGTCTCTGTGTGTCCCACAGTCTCATTTCACTTGGCTATCTCTAATGCCTGTTAGACAGGTCAACACTCCACCTCTAAAAACGTATTAAATGGCCCCACTTAGAAAAAATATGCCAGCAGAGCCCCTACTCCTGTTGCTGCCCCCCAGTTGTTTCTGGCTGAGCTCATGAACGCTTTTCAAAAAAAAAAAAAATTTTTTCTTTTACAAATGAAGACAATAGCCTAGTCTAAGAAAATGGATTCCCCCTACCACTGATTTCAACTCTGCCAAGGCTGCACCCCTGAGAAAAGGAAGATAATCTCAGTAAAAACCCCTCAGCCCAATCTCAAGCTTGACACACGGGTGATCCCAGCAGTTCCCAGACACCAAGGCACAAGTAGACAGAGGTCCACAGAGAAGTAAGGACAATAAAGCAACAGGATACGATGGGATGAGATGAGATGTACATGAAAGACACCCAACACACACTCTAAACCCCATGAACAGGTGAAGGCTGCTACCTGTTCTTTCTCAAGAAAGGCTATTCTGAAATAAATTTTATTTATTTATTCTTTTTTGTGCTTAAATGTCCTTTATTCATAAAATGATGTAATGTCCTCTCTTGTCACACAATAAATAGGAGTTAATTCTATTTCTGTCTCCTCACTTTCTTTTAAATGTACTGATCCATGAAATTCCCACATGCGGAAACCCTCCTGGACAGTGTTAGCTTGCCATAACAGGCTCCAATCTCCACTCTCAACCTACTATTTATAGACTAAAGTCCAAACTTTCTGCCATGCCATCACACAGACTTCATGATAAATATACCTCCAGCTGCTACCTCCACTCGACCCTATGACGAGCTTCTGAATCTTTCTCAGCCAGGCTAAACTTTGACACATTCCCTACATCTGGAAAGCACTTTCTCTGTATTTCCTACTCCTCTGAGACCCTGGTGAAATGCTCCTTTCCAGGCAGCCTCCATGCAGGTAGACTCCCTTCTCTGCAATAATACCTTGGATTCTCATCTCTCTGAGGGCCCTCATGTCCTTATAGCATCATGATCTGTGCATAAGTGTGTCTCCTCCATGAAACTGTGGATTTCTCTTTTTTAAATTTTGCAATCCGAGTGTGTAAGGAAGTGAGTAATACATGTTGACTGAACACATCCAGGCAGAACTCAAAGTGACCACTATTTATTGCGTGCCCACTATGTATCAGGCATGGTGCTGGAAAAATGTGTGCTCGGGAATGAACAGCTTACCCCACACATTTGTCACCCAAAAATGAGAAACACACTGTCCACGGTGCCTAATTCTGCAGGACTCCCTCTGTAGAATGTAAGGTTCAAACACTGAGGACAGAAATATCCTGACACATAGATTCAAAGGTCAAAGAAAAACCTTTAGGGATTTGAGCAGGAAACCAACTTGCTTTAATTTAGGGGCAGACCAAAAAATGTTAATACATTTTAGTCTAATGACATGACTTCCATGGAAGGTCTATATTTTAAAACATCAAAGCCCAATCACATTCATCCTCAGATTACCTGCTCAGCAGATGTGAAGTGTATCACTAATTTCATTTTATAAGTGGGAAAACTAAGAATTCTGAATTTCTGAAGCAGACTCCAAATGCTTCATGTGACTGTGTCAGAATTCAGAGAGAGTTAGGATTCCCTAAGAAGAGGAGGGATTTTGAGAAGCATCATGCCATCTGGATGCATGTCCTAGGCTAAAGGGCCTTCAAGTGCCAGCTCTGCCTTTGGGCAAATCACTTGTCATGGGGCCTCAATTTTCTCACCTGTAAAAACTGGGAAATTGGGGAACCAGACTAGGTAGGCCATGTATTCCAATCCAGGTTCCTAATTCTAGGAGTCTCATGTGGCAAAATAAGAATAAGGAGCAAGTCCTCAGCTCCCTTCTTCCTGTACATAAGCAATAGATAACATAATTTTCCTCTGTATTCTCTCTTTTCAAATGGTGGAAAAATAATGCTAAAAAATATTCCAGGTTCTTGGATAAGTTCATTTGTTTGTTTCTGTCCCTATTTGTCTGGTTCTCTCCTTCTCTCTTTCCCTCTATTTCTCTCTTGTTTTCTTCTCTCTCCCTCTTAGGAGTTGTTTTGCCCCCTAATATCCATTCTCCTTGGCCTAGTAACAGCATCTTGATTTTTTCCCCCAGGATCTATACCCCTTCAAAGGATACAATTTGCCAGAACCTTCAGTGTGGATGCCCATCCATCCCTGACCAAGAAACAGATACCCGATCCAAGCAAAGTCAATTAGACAACCTTTCCATGGACTCTGGTTCTTGAGTAGAGTGACATAAAGGCAAAAAATGGTTGGAATTTATTCTTCTTATGTCAGTGCCCTCGACAGACCATTCATCACTTTCTACTACTTAGATCTTCTGCGATTCCCTGGCTTAATATTTCCCAAAACCCAGTTTTATAATTTTTCCTTTGATTCTGTGATTACCTTAAAACCTTATAATAAAATTCCCTTTTGCTCAAGTTAAAGTTAGTTTCCTTTGCTTGCAACCAAAGAGCCCTAAAGGATAAAACTTTTAGCTCAATCATTTTTTGTGTGAGTATGTGAGGAAGACCAACCCTGAGCTAACATCTGTGCCCATCTTCCTCTGTTTTGTATGTGGGATACCACCACAGCATGGCTTGATGAGTGGTGCATCGGTCCACTCCCAGGATTGGAACCCGCGAGCCCTGGGCCGCCAAAGCAGAGCGTGTGGACTTAACCACTACGCCACCAGGCCAGCCCCCTCAATCATTTTTTTAAGTCTTAAAATTTGCCACCTACTCCTCCTGAGAAGCCATAAATGTAATGTGTAAAAGCAGGACAATCCATTTCTTTGTGTGTACCCCTGGGGACTGGGCTAGGATGTAAGGGCCTTCCATCCTGGTCCTCCTTGGCTTTCCTGATGAGAGAGGAGAAGTCTATTGACAAGTCAAAGGAAAGGATAACTGTTTCCTAACCTCCTGCCCACTAGAGAAAGACCTGAGAACATCTCAAAGCCCACAGGGCAAAACTGAGTCAATGAGTACCAACCTGGTTTGATTGTACAATAGTGTGTCTATATCATTCTCAGCCCCACACTCCTCTGGGAAACTGAAAATTTTAGGTGAACTTGGAATTCCAACTCATTCTCCTTTTCAGAACTGTGGACTGCAATAGTAATAACAATAATCACAATTATTATTATTAACAATTACTGAGCAGTCAGTACCTATGAAGCATTAAATCAAGAACGTTATATGTTTTACCTCATTCAAGCCATACCATAATCATAGGGGTAGGTGTTATAATTAGTCCTATTCTACAGATGAAAATATTGAGGTTTGGAAAGGTTAGGACCTTTTCTGAAATTAACAGCTATTGAAAGGCACAGCCAAGATCAAATGTGGGTCTTTCGGATTTCACTCTTCATCAGAAAGCCAACACTCTTAATCACAGTGACATCCTGCCTAACACAGGCAAGTTTCTGCTCCTGTGCTGGAAATCAGAGCTCAGCTGGCTAACACAATGCAAAGACAAAAGGGCTACCGTTATTTTTCATGCCAGGAACAAACACCCAAGAGGTTAGGGATCAAAGTGAACTGTCTTGATTTTATCAATTGCCTTTTCTCCTCTACTTGCCACTTGAGACTTTGCTGTCCTCTGTGTACTGACAAACCCTATCTTACCTGGAGCAGGAATGTTTTTCAAGATAAAATAAAAAAAAGAAGACTATCACTCCCCATAAGTTAACAGCACTCAAGAGCTTTGCCACAGTTGTAACTCCCATAGGGCTCACTGCAGCGGGATGCAGAGCTCCGGGACCTCCACCTTGTGCTTTACAAGTTGCTCTACCCACCAAAAAAAAGGGCAGATAGTTAACCTGAAGTTAAATTTGGCTCTTAAATACCCTCTCATAGAGCCTTTCAGATGTAAAGAAAGTCTTAAATCCTAAAAGGATAGAATGGAAAACATCGATTTGTTACACATCCACTCAACAAAAATTGACTGGACACGTTTAGCTAATAGTGTTGTTAACCAATGTTATTAACCCCAGTGTTAATTTCTTCCTTGTGATATACATATCATGATTAAGTAGGATGTTAATGTTAGAGAAAGCTGGGTAAAGGGTATATGGGAACTCTCCGCCTTATCTTTACAATTCTTCTATAAATCTAAAATTATTTTAAAATAAAAGGCTTTAAAAAATGCACTGGACAGGCTGGGTAAGAGATTTCCTACAGCATCCTCTGTAAGACTGATGGTTTAGGACAGCATTACTGATGAAATGTGGTTGAGGTGAGAATCTTGAGTCATGTTCATCAATGAAGCATCAGTGGTAGCAACAGCACAGTCTCTCTAGTCCAAAACCACATGAATAACTTATCTTGCAAACCAAGGCTTTAACGAGAGCTAAACAAAAAAGAGTTTGGTCACAATCGTTCACATCTGGGCCATAAATACACACGTCTATACAAAACATCACGGTAAATGGTGTGTGTATATATGTGTGTGAGAGAGAGAGGGGAACAAAAATGTAGAATATATGAATGAGATGAAGCTGAAGCAGACAAGAAAGAATCATTCATATCACTCATCTGGGACCAGGGGGAGAATTCACATATTTGTATGAGTAACGATAACACAGACGGAGTAAGATACTGGGGTGCTGGTCCTCAACACAAGGACCTTTTCCAAACAAAGTTTCAGAAATACCTATCCAAGAGTTATTTAGCAGAAGCAAAGCATTTCAGAAGGGTTTTAAAAGACACTAAAAGGACAGAATATTTAAGGCCTCCAGAAAACTCTGCAAGAAAGTTTTGAAGATGATTAAATCCAGGGTGGAGAACACTTTCAAGGATTTGAAAGTCTCTTACTTGAGGACAGTGACCATTTAATCTCCATCTGCAAGACTAGAAGAAAAGAGTTTTGTCCATCCTAGAGAATCTTTTTTCAGATATGAGGAAGAAGTTCTTGTGATAATGGATGAGGAAATATATCACTGGGTTCCCAAGTGGGGTTCCCACATTGTCTTTGGATGTCACTGGAAGGAGAGGAGACTGTTTTTCTTAAGGGTTTAATACAAACCTGCCCCAAAGCCCAGAGGAGGACTGGATGGTCAATTTAGGGTCTTCTCCAATTCGTGGAGTCAAATTATATATAGCATGTAGCTGCATTAACATTTCTCTGAAGAGCGGTTGCTAGAGATGAATCCGGCATTGTTATTCCAGGAACAGAAAGCGCCAGTCACATCATGAAACTCTGGCGTAAAAAATCCCTTGACTGATCCAGTTTTCTAACCTTTCTTCCTATTTCAGAGACTTTCTGGGGATGTATGACCGTGAACCTGCAATATAGGAGACAAGCTGATCTGGCACTAAACTCTGATTTCTTTTCCAATAAGACAACTGAGGTAAATTCAGGAGAAAATAAATCATGGCCCCAAACCAGAATCTGAAAAATGATTGCCATTACTCCCCTGCCATTTTATATGGGGGGGTGGGGTATGGAAGGCAGTAATATCCCTTGACATCCTATTTACAGTAGCCTTGCTTAGGGAAAATTTAAGATAAACAAAACAGTATTCAAAATTCATATTTTATTACTCTCATGAGTGAAAAGAAAACATAATAATCCAATACATTACATTTGTACATTACTATGTTTAAATCCTATCCTGATAATCTCCCCACCTCACCCTACACAGCTTGGTAGAACCACATTCCACTTAATTCCAGTTTGCCTTCCACTTATATTTTAGTAGAACAATTTGGTCAGACATCCAAAGGCCTTCCCACTAATGAAACCTGGATTTGCTAAGAAAAATCAATTTATTACTTGCTTTAGTATCGATCAAAGATAAAAAGAGTTATTAAAGTCTGAAACACAGCAACTGTCCCCAAACTCTTAGAAGAACCAGTAGGAGAATACCAGAGACAAGCAAAGGGTTAACACAGCTGATTTCTGGGTTAAGAGAAGGATGCAACATAATTTTTTAAGGCAAACACCTGGAGGGAAAAAAGTAGCATTTTGTTTCCACCTCAAGAAATTGCAGCCAAACATAAAGCAAATCACATCAGCGGAATACTCAATTATCTGAACATGCTCATTAACAAAATGTAATCAATCCGCTTTCAGTCATCTCTTCACCTGCTGTAATATTTGTAGTGCACCGCCTTCCTTATTCCTCACAAGTGAGAGAACATTAGACAGTCTGCATGGTGCATCAAAGGGAAACAAATAAGCACGGATTTTTGCTGATAGCAGGAATTTCTCATGCACAGGACATATGAACCAACAATATGGAAATGGCAGCACTGGCTGTATTTTTTAATTATTCCCCACGCCTATTTTGCAAAAGAGCCTTAAAGTTCAATTAGGTAATATGATGCTCAGTTATGGTTGTTTCATAAAACTGAGAGCAGTCATTTAAAGTAGCAAATATGCAGTCATGACAGAATCAAATATTCATGAAATCAAAGAGCAACTAGAAAGCTGAGGATATTAGAATATTAAAATTCATTACAGTTTTTACAATGTAAATCTTGTATGCATTTGTAAGGCACCCTGGTCCAGTCTAGAGTGTGTTCAAATTCCAGTTCCTTGGTAGACTGCCATTTAAATTACAATATTGATTTTGGTAGATAAACAACAATCCCAATCCTTAGCTCAGTTTCAAAATGCAAAACAATTTTGAACATTTGCAAATACCAACTTGTTAAGTGCGCCTGTCTCCAAATACAGAACAGCAACATTCAATGTGATCTCAATACATCTTGGATATTTGTTTAATCCACCAGCACCTTGGGAAAGATCCAACAGAAACCAAGGCGATCTCCAGGAGGAGCACTTCATGACATGCAATTCTTTTCTAACCAGGAGAAGTGGCTATTTTCTTGTACGCTTCTCTAGGTGACCAAAAGTGAGAAAGTATATCGACTGACCCCTCTTTGATTCCAATATTCTGATTTGTTGAACCAACTTTTCCCCAACATTAGCAGCCAGTTTGAAAATGTATTAACAAATACATGTGTAGACTTTGTACAGACACAACTAAACAACACTAGCTTCCACGAAACTGAACTCCAAGGGTGTACAAAGAAAGAAGACTGTGCTCAGAGACAAAGCTGTAATAAACACACTCTAATAATATTACCAAGGTATTATTTTTCTATGCCATTTCCTCTACTTTATGATTTTCTCAGCAGAAGAAACATCAGCACCGGAGAAAGGCATTTGAGCCATTTCTTACTGGAACCCAATTACCTGAAGAACTCCTCTCTCCACTGTAAGTAGGGGCTATCCCCTGGTCTGCAATGACACAGCAGGGCTGCAAAAGCTTTACAGGGCTCATCTGCTACCAGGCACTTGGTCCCTGCACTCCTGGGTAGGAGGATGCCAGGTGAGGAGAAGGAACATCAGCTTAGAGCTGGGTTAGGCAATGCTCTCCATTCTGCAAATGAGTCAAACTTTGCTCTCATTGTTGTCATCTTTAGGTTGATGTCACCTCCCTCCAAGGAGCCTCAGAAGCCACTTGGCAGCTCCTGAAGACACATGTTTCCCCTTGACCTAGATCATCCAAACAAGCCTTGGTTATACTGTGCTGGCAAACAAAGGTCTCTCCACACTGCTCTCCTGAGGTGCTGTGCTCTACTCTGGGCATCACATCGCATGTACCAGAAGACTTTTCTCTGCACACACCGCTAAATACGGAAACCAGGACAGACTTCTGCACACGCCTTCCAGTTCAGAAAGTCACCATCGCCCCTGGATTCCTTTAAATCTCACGCCTTTCCCACATCTGCAACCCCCACCACCACACAACCGAGGGAAGGGGGTGGCGGGGACCGGAGGGGTTAAAGTGACAGCCACTACTAGAGCTCCTTGGTTTTGTTCAGAAGGTGTCACAGCGCCAACACTGTGGACCTACCTTGCTCTCTCCCTTCTCGCTGTTGGGTCGCGCCTCGGGATCGTCGCTGTCCTCAGCGCCTGCACTCTCGCCGGGTAGTTCATCCTGAGCCAGCTGCTGCTGCTGCTGCTGCGGCTGGGGCTGGGGCTGGGGCTGGGGCTGGGGCGGCTGTGGCGGCGCCTGGCAGGCTCCGCCAGCCCCCTGGGAGCGGGGGATGGGCTCCGGGCGCGGAGAAACTCCCTCAACATCCATCTCCATCTTCCCATTCACTGGAGGGCAAGACAAAAGCGGAGCGGAGACTTGGCAGCGGCGCCCGGCGGCTCCTCAGCTGCCCGTGGCACGCATGGCTCGCCGAGGAGGGGCCGCCTCCCGCGCGCCCTCCCTCCTGCCACCCTTCGCCCGCGCTCCCCGCAGCTCCGCTCGCCTGCTTGGCTCGGGCACTGGCGGCGTCTGAGCCGGGGAGCGCGAGGAGCGGGTGGCCGCGTGTCCTTGGAGCGGTGGCCTTCAGGCGCCCCCGGCAGTCCCGCTAAGCAGAGCGCATCCCGGCGGCGGCAGCGGCGGCGGCGCCTCCCAGCCGAGCGCCCAGCCACGGGGCCGCTCGGGGACTTGCTCTCCAGCCCGGCCTCCCTACTCTGGTTGCTTTCCAGCCTCTCCTGGGGTTCCTTGGCGTTTCCCCTCCCCTCCAACCTTCTGAACAAAGTTACTGGAAGAACAAACCTGGTCGCCGGGATTCGCCGGGCGAAACTGACAGGAATAGGGAATGTCAGGTGTAAGTGAAACCTACCATCCCCGCCTGCTGACCAAGCGCCGACCCCTCACCTTTGCTCTCTCCCCGACGCAGAGGAGCCAAGGAAAGACGGGTTTTCCGACCTGGGAGAGGTGGTGGCGGCAAGGACTGGAAGGAGGGGAGTATGCGGAGGGCTGGTGTCCAGTGCGCCCACTCCCAAACCAAGGCAACCCCCACCTCCACGCTGGCCCTGGGCCCCCTCCCTGCCTCCCGCGGCCGAGCGCGTCCACGGGGTCAGCCCCTCCGGTGCGTGCGTGTGTGTATCCCCGAGCTCCCGCTCCTCCGTGGGCTCCGCCGCCGGCTCCGCGCCGCACAGCCCAGCACTAGAGAACTGGATCAAGTACAGAGAAGAAGCCAGCGGCAAATTCCGGACAGGAAACCGACCTACCCTCGCCTCCGGCCCGATCGCGGGTTAGAACCAGGAAGGGGTGGGGCCCCGCGTGGATGGCGAGGACCCGAGTCTCACAGCGCACCCGAGTTTGGCGTAAAGGTCGGCAGTAGAGGGTCGATGGGGGAGGCGGAGGGAGAAGCGAGAAGTCGCTGCCAGGCATTTACTGCAATGTGCCCCGGGGTGGGCGCCAGCTGGGCGCCGCCGCTCCCAAGTGGCGAGCTCTACTGTGCTGGAAGCGCGTCCTCAGCAGGGCAGGTCTCCAGGAGGTTCCAGTGGTGACCCCAGGCCAGGCGGTGAGCTGCGTCTACAGATATAGATAGATAGAGATGACAGGGGTAGACTTGGAAATTCTTAAATCGGGGCTCACCGACAGTCAGGCGATTAGAATGACTTCTAAATTTAACACCACTTGGTTCTGGGGAGTAGCTTACAACTTCACGGGAGCTGTTACTGCAACTCTGCACGTCCAGGAGGGACCTGCCAGAAGCTGTGGAGAGAAACAGCGGGTTATTAAGAACCTGTTTAATATTAAATAGAGCCCATTGTTCTGGGCTTTGAGTTCCGTAATGCCCCGAAATGGATCAGCAGATAAATGAACTATTCAGGCATTGCTTAGCAGAGGGTGGCTTTTTTTCTCCTAACATAATGTATCACAGATAATGCTTGCCTAATGAAACTAGAAAATGGCATTGTTCATCTCGTGACTGCTTTGCATTAGCTTAAAGATAACTTTTACGTATCGAGACACACTGTCCCAATAGGTGCAGTTACACAAGAACACATCATTAGGTACTATCCTTCAATGCCATCTCTTAATCTCTGACTCAGCCTGTAAGTGTTACAGAAATTAATTGCTACTTTGATTTAATCAGTTAGACAACCAGTTTGGATAATGCAATGTGGACATACTTTTGGAAAGAAGAAAGTTTGGGGACAGAATTACTCATTCTCTTTTTCTTCTACATTTCTAAGAACTAAAGTTCAAGCTGATTTTCTAAATTGGGAACTTGTTAAAAATAAAATCAGCTTGTTTTACTCTGAGATTCACCATACTTTTTAAATGACATTATGACCCTTTATGTAGTGATGTATCAGGCCAAGAAAATAAATGTAGAGCTGTGTGCCTTTAAAAAGGTTACTTACTCTCCATTTCCTCCCCAGTACTTTGTAATAAATCAATTCTTATAGTATTTTTATAATGGAAAATTAGATTAGCTGTGTAAAGTGCTTAGCAGTGTGCCTTAGTGCATAGTGAGCACTCGACAGTCCTTGCCTGTTCTACTGACAATAGTAAGATGATAGAAATTCACCATGAGCACCCAACTAAGGACCTTGATTTAGGAATAAGAAATTGCCAGGTGAGTTAATCTTTTTATATAAATTATTCTAAAAGATATTTGGTATCTTCAAAGAATGAAGTCCCTTTCGAAGGCAGGAAGAAAGTCCTGGTGTTTTGTGCAGTAAAGTTTTGAATTTGACAGATTTTCCTTCTACAGCATAGAAATAAAAATTACATGTCAGTTCCGACAGGAGCTGGAATAGCTGACTGGTAAGTTGTTATTCTTCCATGCTTGTTAGTTCCAAAATGTGTTTATGAACTTCTTTCAAGGCTTAAATGAAGATTAAATCAAAATAAAGCTACAATACTTCAACTAAATTTGCTCCAAATTTAGGCATGTGCTTGTTAAGATTCCCATTGTTAAATGCAAATATTTTTCCTTTCTCTGCCCTTCTATTTTTTGGGGGACACAGAATATTTTTTTTCCATCTGTCATAAGTAAATATGGGCTCAGAAAATATATTACATTTCAAAACTGTTGATTGCACCTAATTATGCATGTAAATTGCTACTTCAAGCATGCAGACAGCTTGCAACATTTTGAAAAATTTGCCCTAGTAGTCATCTGAGGTATTTGTGTTACCGTTTTGCTTTTGCCTTAAATGACTTCATTTCTCTATTAGCTTTCCATTAATGATGGGTCTGTGAATAATTTTGACCTTTCGATGTCTGTTTTAGATGATTCGAATTAGCAAATCAGCACTTTCAACAAAATCACCCTTCTTATTGTTTTACAGGACAGTTTGATTTTCGAGTCATTGAGATGAGCGTTTACAAAAAGGTGTCCTGGAAGAGTCGCCTAACCCCTTGCTACTCAGAATGTGGTCCATCAGGCCAGTAGCATCCCAACCACCTGTCCTGTTAGAAATACACAGAGTCTCTGGCCCCACCCGAGACTTACTGCATAGGAGTCTGCGTTCTAACATGATCTGCAAGTGGTTCCTATCACATTCAAGTGTGAGAAGCACAGCTCTAACGCATCGCATAGTTGGCCTTTCTACATTACAATTGTCTTTGACGCTGTTCCCCTAAAATACTACTCAGGAAGACTTACTAGGAAAACACAACCTTGAAAACTTTTTTTTTTTGTCAAGACATTATAATCCCTATCCGCCCTCCCCACAGGATCTTAGTGTGGCATAATGAAAAGCTACATAAATTAAGAATATATCTATGTTGTATATCTCTGGTTATGAAATAAAAGTATATAATTTTCTAAAATCAAAAGGCATTAACCCGAAAAGGGAATAGCACTTTATCTTGAATAATAAATGTTATGCAAACATGTGGAACTAGTTCCAGAAAAACTTGGTTATTCTTGACCTTCTACTTGAGACATGAAAGTCCACAGTTTCTGCTCTTCTAGCATTATTGATAGTTTCTGTTAAAATGCAAGCAGAAACCACCAAGTTTGTGTCTGTGCAATGACAGTCTAATAAAGCTTCAATAATTTGGCATAAGTCTGGACTAAATTATTTGCCCCAATATTTTTAGGAACTAACAGAACTTGTGACTTTAAAGAATTTCTTTATACATAGATCAAGAAATTATTCCTTTAAAACACTGTCTGGTACAGTAGTTCTCACTGTCATGTGCATGAAATCACCTGGGGAATGTTGATGAAGTGCAGCAGGATGGGGTTTGGGCAAGAGAATCTGAATTTCTAACAAAGTTACATGTGAAGCCAGTGCTTCTGGTCCTCAGACCTAATAGACTTGCTTTATCACCATCAATGGTTCTCAAATTTGAATCCCTTGGGGAACTTTTTAAAATCTTCAGTGCCCAGACTACACCCCAGACAAATTAAATCCAAATCTCTGGGGGTGAGAGTTAGGCATCAGTAGTTTTAAAACCTCCCCAGGTGATTACTATGGGAACCCAAGATTGGGAATCAGTGCTGTAAATCAGTGATTCTCCAAGTGTGGTCCCCAGACCAGCAGCAGCAGCATTACTTGGGAGCCAGATATGAATGCTGACTCTGAGGATCCACTCTAGACCTACTGAGTCAGTGTCTGCACTTTGAGATCCAGGTGACATGTCTGCACATTTAAAGTTAGAGAAGCACAGCAGCAACCTGACTGCAACTCCTTCGTCTCTTGGCTCTTTACAGACCTACACCCAGAGTGAGAAGCTTGTAGAACCCTATGGATAAAGTTCCGGTTGACAAGAGGAATTTACGTGCATCCCTAACTGTGTTTTAATACTTCCGTGATTAGCAGCACTGTCCAATAGAACTTTTCTGAGAATAGAAATGTTCTGTATCTGTGCTCTTCAGTAAGTAGCCACCAGCCACATGTGGCTACTGAGCACATGAATTATGGCTAATGTGACTGAGAAACTTTTAATTTTATTTCATTTTAATTGATTTAAATTTAAATAGTCTCATGTGGTTATTGGCTCCTGTATTGGACAGAGCAGCACCAGAGTAATCATCCTTCCTGTTGCTCAACCCTTATTCAAGTTCCCAGGTTGAACACAGGCCCCTCCTGCACAGCTTTTGTATGTATTAATCCCCAGTGAATGCACCAGGATGAAAAACATCTGCCTTGCTGCCTCATTTACATAATAAGTAACATTATGCTTATTATTTTGAATGAGAGGAGTTTAACTTGAATTAAATGCCACCAAAAGTTGTCAAAACCTTTTTCAGAGTATTCATAATTATGTAGCTTTAATTTTACAGGCTTTTCAAACGTCAGCACACATGGAGTGCATTTGGAACTGCCTGAAGAAAAAGAGACAAAAGACTGCAAATGGATCCAGCAGAGGAGACACATAAAGACACCCCCTCCCCCAGCATCTTATTGGTACATAATGGAAGTTTGCATGAATTGAGTGTATCTATGTTGGAAACAAATATCACAACTTGAAGAATCCTCTCAAAATGAAAGATGAGATACAAAACAAAGGAGGGATCAAGGAGTTAAGGTGCCAGAAGATAGCAAATGAAATTCAAAATAGAAATATACTCAACAATTTCCCTGAATGTAAATATCTAATCTGTGGAATCAATGGGATGGGAGGGGAGGGGACAAAATGGAAGGAAACAAAAATACTCATGATTTGAAGACTGGCACCAGCCTCTTCCCTATTCCAGGATGAGAATAACGGCAACAACCACAATTACAATAGCACAGCCTACCAGCTATCAAGTGCGCTCCCTACCTTATCTCCCGTAATACCCCCAACAAGCCTGTGAGGTGGGTCTGATCAGGAAAGAGATTATTCCAGGGACATTATTTTACCTCAGAATAAAAATAAGCAAATCTCTACTTGAGAGGGAAGAGGACAGTGTTAAAATAAAGTCAGCCCTTTCCTTTGATTGAAAAGGACGTGTGTCATTTCTGAGCTGAATTAGCCACAGTATCTTACAAAAGGAGGCTAACACCAGGAATATTTCATGAGGGGCTGTGCCTTCCCGGCTGCTGATTTGGTACCGTGTGATACAAGATTATGCCCACAAAGAAATGTGTAGCTAAGGGCAACAGCCTCACTTCTGACGATGGTCACTTCATAGCAACTGAAACCAATAAACAGACTGCCGTTGTCCTCAGGAAAGAGATGCGGAGGGCCTCAGACAATATGATCTCAGGAGGTTGGCCGTGAGCTCAGAGGCCATTCAGAACTGGTCCTGACTCTCATATAGGCATCTTAAGATCCCCCTCACCCAGGCTCTCCTTTTTTTTCAGAAACTGAGGGCAAGTTTCTTCATAATCTACATCAGTCCCTCTCAGAAGGGAGGGGGCAGAGTGACAATGAAAAAGGAGAAAATCTTTACTCCGCTCAGTGATGGACTAAAAAGGCCCAACCCAGTTCAATGCTTAGACGATGTTGCTGATATCCCGACCTGACAGCACAGTTTATGAATTAAGCCACAAGCCCTAACCGTTGTTTGAGGTGATGTTTAGAGGACTCCCCCACCCTTCACTTGTTCCAACATGCACATTTCTTGGCTAAAGTTATAGGTGTAGTTTATGACATAGGACTCCCAGGCATTCTGAACTTTAACTTCTGGGTCACCTGAAAATGTTCCAGGACACTGCAGTTTTAAGAGCAATCACGTTATGCTCAGACAATATTAGAGCAATTCTTCCTGGTGAGAGGGCCTGTTTGGATTCCCGAATCTTGCACAGAATGCCAGCTTTGCTGACCTGGTCTAGACTGGATTGGTGCCATATATCACCCTTAGTACTGATAAAGTCTGGGTTGGAGGAGGTAGCTTGTCTCTCTTCCTATTTCTGAACACCTGGAGCAGGCAGACAAATCCACTCGCTCACAGCCATGTGGGGCCGTTGCAAGGCTGGCCTGCAGGTGCCCGCTCGCTCCCGTAAGGTAAAAAGAAGAGGCCAGTAAGCTCAGTACATTTTCCCCAAATTCACTAGGCAGGTAAGGCACCTCTCCTAGGGCAGAGAGAGTAAAAGAGTGGAGAGACGCCAGGAGAGTTATGCCACTTGAACTTCCTACACATGGAGAGAAACATGAGAAGTGGGGAAGAAGTGTTAATCCCCTCAGACAAATTCTGCTTCAATATCAGCCCCAGATCCCATGTCCCAGGTCCTCATCTCTCTCACCGCCTGGTGCCTTCTGTGGTGGAGGAGAATTCTGGGAGCCCACCCTGGACAGCTCCATTTCCTGCCTCTTGGATCCACTCATTGGACTGTGTGGTCACCAGGCCACCATCAGCTCTACCAGCCACACTCCCCTCAATTGTAGAACTCACTTATTGGGTCTTACACGTGGTTGGTCAGAATTAACATTCCTCGTACAAAGCTGTCAAGAATTAAACTCCTGACCTGGCTCTCATTAGCATCATTCTCGTATCAACTGAGCAAACCAGAAATTTTACGGAGGTGTAAAGCTTGCAGAGGTGGTGCTCTTGCAAATGCCTTTTATCTTCCAAGTGCCTAATAAATATTACATTTTCCTAATTTGGCTTTTTAAACCAGAAATTATCTTTATTCCCTCACATAGTATGTTTTAGAAGACCCACCTAATGCAGTGCCTTGTGCATGGTGGGAACTAAATAAATGTTTGAGAATGAATATTAAAAACCTTTTATGTGAAGGCTTAGAAATGACTTTGCATCTCATCTTGGAAAATTTAGTCTTCAAAAAGTAAAATAAGAATAGGCTATTTGGAAACAAGGTTTTCACCATGGACTTACTGTGATCATATATTTGCATCAATTTCACAAATTGTAGGGAGGTAAATAACTGTAAATTTGCACAAGTACCTTGTCTGAGTCTCCATTTCCTTTTTTTATGAATTGAGGAACCTATAATTCCTTTCAGCTCAAAGACTCTGAGATAACAATAGGAGATATTTTCTGACCTGTTAAGTGCACACTGGATGCATCCAATAATCAAGAGAGGGTGGGAAACTCTCTGTAGTTTGTAATGGTATGCTCTCATTTCATCTGTTACATAGCAAATCTCTTCTATTTCTAGATATGGCCATTGGACTCCTGGTCATTATGTCCTTTAGCTGTACACCTTGCTTTTCATTTTGGAACCAGAATATAAGCAACATGTACAACTACGGTAATAATTAGGCAAGACATTTTGGAAAAACAGGAATTTAAATGTAAATGTGAAATACACAAGAAACAATCAGAGACAGCAAAAACATAATAAATGAGCTCGTAGGAAAAACCAGTAGAGTGTGGGTGATGAGTTGCAAGATTCACTTGGATGTATTTGTAGAGAAAAGAGAAATACCACTAAGTGGGGAAATTGAAATTTCAAAGGGTGGTATACACCTTCTTAATATAATAGTTTACTCACATCCCTTAAGAATATCATACATGCTTAGAAATTAAGGCATAAGTAAATACCAACTTCTTCTCATTATGCTCCCAGCACACAGGCTTCCAGCCCTCAGCTCTGTTGACTATTGTATTATATGTCACTGGTCACCTCCCCACAGCTAAAATCAACGCCTTTTTGGCTCTTGATTTTAGCTGGCCTTCTGTCCCACGTTTTACTTCAACCTTATCAAGAAGTTGCTCATTCTTCATTCTCTCATCCTCTGACCATTCCCTCACTGACTGTCATTTTTGCTCTTCTTTTCCTATCCATCTCCAAGAGAGCTGTTCTACTCCATGTGTATTCTTTCTTCAGAGAGCTCACAAAATGTCAACTTCCTCATTGGGGAAATAACGTTTCATATCAATCACCAGAGAGATTAAGCACAGCATTAAGCATTTGCATATAGCATCTCTTTTAATTATCATAACAGCTCTCTGCAGTAGCCATTACTTGCCCCATTTTATGCACAAGGAAACTGAGGTTCTGATAGTCTAGGTAACATGCCTAAAGCCACAACCCTGGTAGTAGCAGAATCAGAGATTTGAACCCAGGCCTGTCTGACCCAAATTTCATGATCTTGTCACCCACCTATGTATATCGATTATCTATTTCTGTGTAACAAACTACCCTAGAATGTAATGCCCTAAAACAATAATAGTCATTTATGTTGCTCACCCATCTGAGAGGCAGGCAGAGCTTGCTCGATATGACATGCCTCTGCTCCATGTGGCATTAGCTGGAGCAGTTCAACTGTGACTGGAGGCTCCACTTTGAAGATGGCCCACTCGTGGGGCTGCAAGTTGGTACTGGCTGTTGGCTGGGAGTTCAGGGGCCTCAGTTCCTCTCTTCATGGGTCTCCCCAAAGGCTACTTGGGCTTCTTCAAAGCATGGCAGCTGGGTTCCAAGAGCCAAGAACCTAATAGAAGGAGGCAGAAGTACAAGGCATTTTTGTGACCGTCACCTAGTGTCATTTCCGCTATACTCTGTTGGTTGAGGCAAACACAAAGGTCCACCCAGGTATAAGGGGAGGTAACATAGACTCCGCCTCCCAATGGGGAAGAGCATGGAGGACACCAGGAAACATTGTTGCAGCCATCTGTGGGAAAAACAAACTGCCACCTCTTGAGTCCTCTGTAAAGCCCATCCAGAAAGCCATGACTTCTCTTCTGAAGCCAGTTGCACAGTTCTGATCGACTATTAGAATTTTTCAAAAACCAAATTCACAAAGCTATTTTTTGAAACCAAGCCTTACCTTATTCTTCTTTATTTACATTATGGGCACTATTCTTCCTAATTACCAACACTCAATGGCTCACATGCAGCTTTGACTCCTCTTGTTCCCATCTCCCCACATGCAGTTGCTCAGACCTATTAATTCTACTTCATCAAAGTTTATTCATTCCTTCAAAAACACCTATTGAATACCCACTATGTAATTGGCCCTGCACCGGTTATTGTTAGTTATTACTGATGGAAATAAAATAACACACACAGACACACAAATATGTATGAAAATATATATATATATAGTCATGTGTTGCTTAACGACAGGGATGCATTCTGAGAGATGCATCATTAGGCGATTTCGTCATTGTGCGAACATCATAGAGTATGCTTACAAACCCAGAAGGTATAGCTATACGGTACCTAGGCTATACGGTACTAATCTTATAGGACCACTGTCATATGTGCAGGCTGTTGTGGACCGAAACGTCATTATGTGGTTCATGACTCTACTGTCTTTGCTCTCAAGTACTTTACAGGCTTATGCACAAAGAATAGACAAATCAACAAAAGGTTACAATTATTACAAGTATTATATTCCAAGAAAACTCAGGGTGCTGAAGTTGCAAAGAAAAGGAACACTAACCTAGATCTGGGTGAGTGAAGGGAGAAGGAAGTGAACTCTGATCCAAGTTTAAAGGAATAGTAGTTTTATTCCACCGGAGCACACATATTACAAACAGAAATCAAACCAAAACTAAGCAGAATGCCATTTAGCTCAGGATGACTTTCAGCTGGTCTGCCAAGAGATAGTCTCCGAAGCATTGAATAATACCCAAAGCTAAACCTCTGTTCAACCATATTTCTCTATAGACTCTTTTTGAACATGTCCCACCTATGGACAGCAAATTAATTTAATTGAGATTAACCAGTATCACTGAGCATTATAATGTTTGAAAGTCAGCGTAGAGAGATTTTTGAAATTCTTTATAGGAATTTGAGAGAGCTTTTTAAATGACAGGGAAAGAAATCTTGCCTGGCCCCATGTGCTGGTGTTTTGCTCACTTTCTCTTAGACCTATTTCTCATTGTGTTTGTTGTGTCCCCTGCTCTCTGTGTCACGGGAAACTACATTTCTGGGCTCCCTTGTTAATTTCTCTCTGGTTAGTTTAAGTCCATGGGAGGCACTTGGGAAACAGGAGGGGGCAAGGAGGGGAGAAGCTGGGGTGTCTCTTCCCTCTCTCTCTGGTTTAGCTGCAGCCGGCAGCAGCTGTGTCTCCTCCTGCCAGAAACACCCAGCTGTCTGGTTGGGCAGCAGCACCCCCTGTGGTTCTCACTGCCTCCATATAACCCCAGATTCTGGGATTAGGCAACACATCTTCCTCCCTGTGAACTTCCAGCCCTTTGGGTGGGGCCAGCCTCTTGCTCATCTCTGGTGATCTCAACATCCCCATATGTGACCAGTTCTATCACAATCCCTTCCATTTGAAATATTACAATGGTGTCTGGTTTTCTGACTGCACCCTGACTGATACACCTAGCTAGCTCACTTTTAAAAATTATTTTTAATTGTGGTACAATACACATAACATAAAATTTATCATCTTAATCATATTTAAGTGTGTAGTTCAGTGACACTAAGTACATTCACATTGTTGTGCAACCATCACCACCTTCCATATCCACAACTCTTCCCATTTGCAAAACTGAAACTCTACACCTATTAAACAACAACTCCTCATTCCTCCCAACCCCTGGCAACCACCATTCTACTTTTTGTATGAATTTGACTACTCTAGGTACCTCATGTAAGTGGAATCATACAGTATTTGTCCTTTTGTGACTGGTTTATTTTACTTAACATAATGTCCTCAAGGTTCATCCATATTGTAGCATGTGTCAAATTTCTTTACTTTTTAAGAATAAATAATATTCCATTGTATGTATTACCCATTTTTGTTTATCCATTCATCTGCTGATGAACCTTTAGATATTGTGAATAATGCTGCTAGGAATATGGGTATACAAATATCTCTCTGAGTCCCTGACATGTTCTTTTGCGTATATACCCAAAACTGGAATTGCTGGATCACGTGGTAATTCTATTTTTAATTTTTTGAAGAACCACCAGACTGTTTTCCATAAAGGCTGCACCATTTAACATCTTCACCAACAGCACACAAGGGTTCTAATTTCTCCACATCCTTGCCAACAATTGGTATTCTCTGTCTTTTTGATAGTAGCCACCCTAATGGGTGTGCAGTGATATCTCATTGTGGTTTTTAGCTCCTTTTAATACCAGAGCAGCAGACTTTGACTGGCAAAAATCACTGACTCAACTTTGTCTTCTAGTCATGTGGTGAGTGATAAGCGGGATTTCTGGCATTAAGCTTATTACTGCTCTGTTTCCGTGATGAAGTTAAAGACCCTTACCAGCACCCAATAATTGAGGCCCAGTGAGGATTTCAGAATAAGACGGCTCTTCAAATCCCACCTCAGCCACTCTATGACCTTGGACAACTCAGCCCATCTGTCTCTCTGATCTCAGTTTTCTCATCATTACATTGTGAATAATAACCCCCGCCTTGCACAGATAGAAGAATTATATTTTCCTTAGATATTTACTTATATTTTGGATTCTTAGTTTTAAATATTTGATGCTTCATATCTTGCTGGCTTGTTTATATAGGTAAAACTTCATATGCTTTTGTTGACACAGTATCAGTAAAAAGAACTGAAAATGTGCACATGTTGCTTTCCCTGGTAGCTAAGCTTCAGAGAGATGATTAATTAAGAGTATAAGGCCCTGATGTCTGACAATATAATTCAAATCCTAACTCCACCACCAGTAAATGTGTGACTTTGGAAAGTTACCTAAATTATTAAATTTCCCTGAGACTCAATTTCCCCACCTGTGAAATGGGTATAATAATATTTCCTACACCTTTGGGTTATTGTGGGGATTAAATGACAAAATAACCTCAAGCTCTTACTTATCACATTCATAAACATACTTTAGTAGTATTAGACTCCATTTTATTTGCAAATTTAAAATGCTAATGGATCCACTCTTGAAAGGTCCCTTGAAATTTTTTCATCCCATAGAGAGGATTCTAGTTTGGGTGTATCAGATACACTGATAAAGAATACTTCTGCCTCACCTGCCTTGCCAAACTCCAGGGTGCATAGTAACTTTCTGTCAAGTTAGGTAACCTGCCTGTGGAGGTTGGACAAGCTCTAGAGGCCTGGTCTTCTCTCAATATGCTTGAGTGGTGGAACTCCATGGCATTGTGCTTTTTGTGTAGTATAGGAAGTCAGAATCTAGATTTTAATTAACAACACAAAACAGGGCCAACCATGATCTTCTTACAAGGCAGCTCTTTTGCTCAACCACAGTTCATACCTCTCAGGAGTGTATAATAAGCTCGACTCATTCACTTCTTCCCTAACAGAGAAAATAAAGCATAATATCTACCTCACTCATTCATCCATTCATGCCACAAACTTCTTGAGGACCTGTACCAGGCACTAAGAGAGATCATCAGAAATATAGAAATGTAAGACACAGCTCTACCCCTCTAGGAAGTCAGGAGACTGATAGTCAGCACAAGGTGTTATGGGAACCCATGGGGCATCGAACTCAGTCTGAGGGGTCTGGGAGGAGGCAACAGCTGGCCTGAATCTGGAAGGATGAAGGGACATTAACAAGAAAGAATAAAAGGGAGGGAGTGTGCTGTTCAAGGTAGAGAGAACAATAGGTACAGAGGCATTGAGGATGAGAGTGACGTGGCAAATGGTGGGAACCTCAAGTGTATAAAGGAGAAATGAGATGTCGATGCAAATGTTGGCTGGATCCAGATCATGAAGGGGTTCTGTGTCATAGTAAGGAGTTCACACGTTAGTCCATGCATGCTATGGGCGAATGATGATGATGGTGTTTTAAGCTGAAAATAAAAAGAGGGAGGAGATTTCTATGACAGTTCTGTGGAGAAGAATAGATTAGAGGGCAAGGAAACCAACTAAGACATCACAGCACTAACAGAAGAAAGAAATACGATTTAGAATAAGTCAGTGGCCACAGAAAGAAAGAGAAAGCACTGGATTCTAAATTAGAATTAGAAAGCATGATCAACAGGACGGGGTGAGTTATTAGATGTACCTGTTGCTTCTAAATTGAATTCCAAGATCATTGAGCAAACTGTAAATATATTCTGACCACGTGTGAGTACACCAAGCAAGGTTTCAAAAGATAGCCAAAATAGCCAAAGTAAGAACAAAATCTACATGCCATGTAGTCATCAGATTTCAATCAAAGCTGACTTTTTTTTTTTACCATCAGCTATGCATTGGAATATCAGAGGCCAACAAATTCTGTGGAGTTATTGTTAAGGAGAAAAAAGAAAAAACCCGTACCTTCAACTTGGTGCAAATTTTTCTTCTATGTTTATAGTGTTACTCATTCTGAAGGTTCCCTTGAGTCTTTTGTCATGACACTAAGTATATGCTTTCTGTGTCAAACCTCAAACATCCAAAGGCTATTTTCCATTGTCTTTAAGCAGTTCTTCAGTTAACCATGTCCTCCTTGAGTAACCCACTCCAGTGCTTAAAACGCTTCCCATGATGAAAACCTTCCTCACAACTACTATAACTCTCTCATATGGCCAGGTAAGGCTCTTTCCTCTCATACTATTTGGAATGGATTGAAGAATAGCTTTTGTACCAAAGTGATAGACTTGCATTTGACTGGATCTTATGAATGGACATGACTTCTCCCTTCAAGATCAATGCAAGGTGAGCTACACAGAATATAATTTGCTGAAAATTACACTTCCCAGGTTCCATAGCTAATCATTCACCATTTATAAGTAAATGAATTTTGGTTTGGAGTGGGAGGAATAATGACCCTAAACACCAATTTGAGAACTAGGCTTCTCTTCAACATTTTCTTGCCTCACAGTCTGTATGTATATTTAGAACAAGGCAACCATTTTGGAGTATATAACTGAAAGATACCTACTACAGGATAAAATTATCATACATTTTATAGTAACTTCCCATGTCAAGGAAGGTCTTAGTAAGCTGGATGACTGACTCTTTTCATGGTCAAGTATTGGCCACATTTTGAGAAGATATTGGCAGGCTGGGTCATGGGTATTAGATGACTGGAATCCAGAGTCGGAATCCAGTGAAACAAGAAAGGGGATCAGGAGTGAGATGTGGGTCAATTCAAGGCTAGAACCAGAAAGGAAGCACAAGCTATTTGTTTCAGTAAAGATGTTTTGGGCTGCAAATAACAAAAACCAACTCGAACTGTTTTAACAACAAAGGGAACTTATTGGCCCATGGAACTAAAATATCTAGAAATAATATAGATTCTGGCACAGATTGAACTGGGCTCTGACTTTATTTCACAGCTATTCTCTTGGATCTATCTTTCTCTGTTATATCATCTTTGTCCTCAGGCTGGCTCCACACTTACTAGACTAAAGTATGTCACATACTCTCCCTTGCACTAATCACAATAGCCAACAAAATATGATAATATGATATAAGCCCATCATGTCCTGCCCCTGGATCTGGGGGTGGTGGTCCATCTCACCAAACCACATGCTTGCCACAACAGAAAAAGGGTGGAATAGATGCTAGAGAGGCATCAGTGCCCTCTGCAGCATCCACTGAATCAGTGGTCAACAAGAGCAGGAGGGTGAAGCCAGAGAAAAGAGAAACAAAAGAACTGAAAGAAAACAGTCACAGCACCAGCATCAGACTCAATCCACTGGGCACAGGAGAACCTCACACTGGAGCAAAGCTAGCCTCAAATGGTAGGTTGATTATATTCTTCCTGCTATAGCGGGTAACTAAGAATAACTCCTTAGGGAGGATTGAAGCCAAGACCTACATTCATGACAGTCGCTTCCTGATTTTAATTATTAAGAAAAGAACAATGACGGTTATAATGCCAGATAGCTCATGGCAGTAAATCACTGCTCTAGAATAAGAAAAAGAGGCATTCATTTTTTCAAGCAACAAATGGACTATTTAGTAAATGTCTGTTCTTAAGGACAAAGTAGAACTCCAAAATGCTAAACATTTCATTAAATAAAACAGCTTGTTTCCTAAGAACTGCACTATGTGCAGTGACAGGATGTTCCAGGACTGACTGATTCCTTTGATGGGAACAAGAAGTTTACACGCCAATGTTGAATGGGGAAAGGTCACAGCCACCAGCAAAGTGCATTTTACAATTTATCAAGATCTGAGTACAAATATCACTTGTTTTCTTTTTGTTTATCAAGAAAGCCCATCTAAGAATAACTCAGTAAGTATCTTGCACAGTACTTGGCAAGTAGTAGGTGCTCAATAAATGTTCATTCAATTAAAGTATTTATTGAGCACCTGGTTAAGTACAGTGACAGGCACTGATGGTTGTTTAGCAATCCTGTACGTAATCCTGGGAACTCACCATTCCCAAGTACATGGACTGCTGCTTCTTATAAGCATCTGAAACTCTGCTCAGGGAGATGCTTAGTCTACATATGGAGCAGGCTGGAGGTGCTAGGCAGTTACGGTCCCTGGGAGCAGCTTTCACCCAATGAAGGATGGTGATGAGTGGATAAGTGCCCCAGCTGCTTGCCTCTCAGGTGGGACAGCTCTGAGGCATGTTCTGTGCTGCCTCCAGAGGTGGTGAGTAGGACTGAGCTCCCGTTGCCCACAGCACCAACCTGCTCATAATGTTCACTGCATTGTCTTCCTTCTGTTCCTTTTCTCACTCTCTCACTCTCCTGTCAGTCTTCCTGGGATCACCTCCTAAGTAAACCCCTTTTGCTTGCAATCTTGTCTCATGATCAGCTTTGGAGGAACACAGTCTATGACAGTAGTCCTCCTAATAGCCATTATCCCTTTCTTCCTTGCTATCAGCATCCTAATATTTTGGGGAGAAGCAGTAAGCCAAGCTCCAGGAGATGTATTATTATTATTGGAATATGCCAAACATGACAATTCCATTTTCAGCTTTTCCAGCCAATCTTACAACTACAAGGGTGTGGTATAATCACTTTAGCCAATGAGATATAAGCATAAACCTGATGGAAATTTTCTGGAGAAGCTGTTATCTCCTGATAAAAAGTTAGAGAAGTAACTTCCTGCCTTTAATGTGATCATGGTGCCATTTGACATTTGCTGCAGCAAAGAGATCCATAGGAAAGATTTTGCTGGCCCCAACATCATTGATTCACTGAACCAACAAGAGCAATGACCCATCTCTGAGATCTCTTGTTATGGGAGAAGTTAAGAGCCCTATTTGTTTAAGTCAATTTTATTCATTTTTCTGTTACATGCAGCTAAAAGCAATTCTAACCAATACAAATACCTACCTCTATGTCAAGGGGTGAAAGAGATCAAGAAGGAACAACCCACGACTGTTTCACTAGGGAGTGAAAACTGTTATAATTAGAACCATTTTTATTAACTCTAAGATAGTATATACAATGTAATAGTTTGTTCAAGCACAAGTTGAACAACTAGCAGGCATAGATTCAAGTACTGTGGAGTGTTTGAGGCTAGAGGTTCCTTTAGGTACCTTCCAATCTCAAGTTTCTATCATTCTCTTACTGTACAGAAGGAAAAAGTCAGAGTAGTATTCCCAGAAAGGTTGAGGGAAGAAGAAAAGAAAGAAATGGGCCTTGAAAGGTGGATAGGATGTGAATAAAGTGAAATACAAAACATTGCAACCAGAGCAAGGGGTTGAAAATAAATGCTACAGAAATACTGCTTATAACTTGGAAATCTCATAGTTGAAAGCCCTAAACTTGGATGCGCCCCCCCCACCCCAAATAAAGGGAGAGTGTAACTGCTTACGATGAATTTCAGTGTAGACATAGACGTAGACATATTAGCCATTTCAGAAGAGCATGTTTCAACTGAAATACCTGCTATGACTGGATCCAACTGATCTTGCTTTTAAACCCTCTTAAGAACCTCAAAATCAGCTCAATGGATAATGACAAAAGTGGTAACTTCTGTTACATCACCCTCTGAAGATGAGACCAGGATGTCATCAGGTGTGGCATTAAATGCCAAGCTGAAAAGAAAGTGGAAGAGACTGCCATGATGCAATTCAATGATACTAGACCCTCGAGAGAAGCTTGTTGTCATTGCCTGTCATTTACAGCATCTGTAATCCATTGGCTATGTCTTAGCAAAGCCCTGTGAACTAGATTCATTTTTACTTTTAAATGAAGAAACAGAAAAAGGATCAAGGGATAAGCTCAAGGTAACTAAAAAAATCTCTTCAGAAGTAAGATTAAACAAATGTTATCATGAGTCTGAAAGCTAGAGTTCTAGGATGGGAAGAAATATAGGGTCCCTGCTAATTCTAACCAGGACCATTGACTGTGTATTACAACGATGATAAAAACTACTGGTATCTATATTTCACAAGCTACTATCACATATGCTACCTTATTCAAACTTCACAAAAACCCTAGGAGGTAGATAAGTCAAAAATTAAATCCCTGTTTTACAGAGGGGCAAATCGAAACTCATAGAAGTTAGGCAATCAAGGTCGCCTACCTGGTAAGGGACTGGAATTCAAGCCTTCTAATGGAAACTCCCATTCTCTGTTTCTCCACCCTGCCGTGTAGCTTTCAGCCACATGAAACCAACTTGATGGCCCATTCTGGGTAGTCTTGGAATGCCCAAAATACAGGCCCACACAGAGATATGTAACTTGTTAGAATCTTTATAGATAAAGTAATTAATTCACTTACTTACTGAATAATTATTTAGTAAATGCTGACTATGCGCCAGGCAACATGCTATGTGCTGTGGATCCTTAGGGAAGAAAAGGTCCTTGCCCTCAAGAAGTTTACAATTCCTTTCAAAGTCTCTAAGCATCTTTGAATTACTTCTCTCATACGTGAGGCAGAATGCGTTTCCCAGAGACACAGTTTCAGCTGGCTCTGGTGTTGGGGGCGAGACCTGCCGTGGTTTGCTGACTGGACCATCAAGAGCAAGGTGCTCTATGGAAGTGAAGAGAAGAGAGTGAGTGGTGAGAGAGGTCTAGGGATCCAGAGAGAAAGGATACATGTTAGAAGCTCTACAATAGCACTGTCCAATGAACCTTCTGGGATGACAGAAATGTTTATCTGTGCTGTCCAATTTGGTAGCCACATGTAGCAGTCACTTGAAATGTGGCTAATGTGACTGAGGAATGGAATTTTTAATTTTGTTTAAAATTTTAATAATTTCATAACCGTGTGTATCAAGTGGCTATCATATTGGACAGCACAGCTCTAGAAGATAGCCTGAGAGCTGAGCAACTGGAAGATGTTCTGCATCATAGAGTAGGAAGAGCCACAACTTCTATTTGTACAGACTTGGAAATATATTTCCCTTCCAAAATTCCTCATGGGGAGAAAAATGTCTTTGCTTGGAAAACTACCTTGGTAAGCGAATTGGGGTGAGAGTGTGGCTATGAGAACATGGGTATTGTACTAGTTTAAGGATTCTGAATCTCAGCACTATGGACATGTTAGCTTGGATAATTCTTTCTTGGGGGTGAGGGCTGTCTCATGCAATCCAGGATGTTTTGTAGCATTCCTGACCTCTATCTACTAGATGCCAGGATCACCCCCAGTTGCGGCAATCAAATATATCTGCAGACATTGGCCAAATCTCCCCTTGTGATCAAAATAGCCCCTGATTGAGAACCACTGCAACAGTTCGAGTAACAAAGCTATGGCCAAGTTTCTCTGCAGGACAAAGTAAGAAAAAGTAGAGTTTGCTCTTGGAAGGAGGTGGAGAAAACAGATCTGAGGAGGAGAAGTGCGGGGGAAAAGAGAACAGCCTGAAGAAGCCATGAGGTGAGCATTTTGGGTACATTGGGTAAAGAACCAGTGAGAGCGCCCAGTGGTACACAGCAGAAGAAAGTTCAAGAATAAAAAAATCTGGCTCTTCAGCTTGGAGTTGTTTGCAATGCCACCATGTAAAATCCTCTTTCATATCCTCCTACACATGCCTAGTAAAATTTACAATGCTTTACAAATGTTTCTGTGAGTGGATTTTTGTTGAAATCGAGAAAGAAGCTAAGATTCATGCTTGGACTAAATTACAAACCTAAAGCAGGTCCCTGGACATATAGTTGATGATGATGAAGATAAAGCTTGAATTTACTGAGTCCTTTTCAAGTACCAGGCACTGTTCTAAGCACACCTTAGAACATATCAACAACTCTCTATGACATAGGCACTAACATTAGTCCTTCTTTACTTAAGAGGATATTGAAGCACAGAGAGGTAAATTGCTTGTATCAGTCAGCATTCAATCAGGGAAGCAGAATCACCGTGAGTATTATGGAATAAGAAATGTATTAAAGCAGTGAGACTTTACAGAACTGTCAGAGGAGCTAGAGAAATAAAGGTCTGGAAAAGGGGTGTTGAAGGACCAGAGGAAAGTCAGTAACAGCGACCACAGCACAGGTGGACGAGTGGAACTGGCAGGCACATCCCGCAGCTGGGCTGGGATCACAATGGAGGGCCAAGTATTTGCTGGTCAGTGGCCTGTAGTCCAAGAATGGGATGTGAAGTGGGGAAAACTGGGGCAAGCTGGTGCCCACAGGTACCTTTGAGCCTATCTCTCAACACTGCTCTCTCTCTGATGGCTTTTATCCCTGCAGTACAAATTTAGTTAGAATCCTTTTATCAAACAGCTAAAAATTTAACTCAAAAGCAGATATTCACACATTTATATAAGTAGATGTAGAGGTTCCTTCAATATTATTCATGAGCATAAAAATTATAAACAATTAAAACAATAGGAAAAAGTTACATAAATTATAGTATAGCCATCAAATTATGTTATTTTTAAGACTATTTAATAATATGGTAGAAAGATTATCATATAATACTAAACAGAAAAGCATATATGATATGTGTGTATACCGATGATACAATTTTTATAAAATTATTCATACACACAAAAAGATGACTAGGAGGAAATCCACCAAAACTCCAGTGGGGGATTATAGACAATTTTTATTTTCTTTTTCGTATGTTATATTTTCCTCTGAGTGATTATATAGTAATTTAAAATTGTTTAGTGTGCATCATACATTCATTTATATAGGGGTTTTGTTTGTTTACTGATATGTGTGTGTGTATATTCTGCCTTATTACATATGTACAATTAAAATTCTTCACCAAAAAAATCTTTTTATTTTTTTTATTGAGATCACATTGGTTTATAACATTATATAAATTTCAGGTATACATCATTATATTTTGGCTTCTGTATAGACTGCATCGTGTTCACCACCAAAAGTCTAGTTTCCATCCATCACCATACATATGTGCCCCTTTACCCCTTTCATCTTTCCCCCACCCTTTTCCCCTCCAGTAACCACTAATCTGCTCTCATTATCTATGTGTTTGTTTATCTTCCATATGAGTGAAGTCATATAGTAATTGTCTTTTTCCATCTGACTTATTTCACTTAGCATAATACCTTCAAGGTCCATCCATGTTCTTGCAAATGGCACAATTTAGTCTTTTTTTATGACTGACTGGTATTCCATTGTGTATATATACCACATCTTCTTTATCCATTCATCTATTGATGGGCCCTTAGGCTTCTTCCAAGTCTTGGCTATTGTGAATAATGCTGCAATGAGCATAGGGGTATGTACATCTTTTTTGAATTAGTGTTTTTGCATTCTTTAGATAAATACCCAGAAGTGGAATGGCTGGATCATATAGTAGTTCTATTTTTAATTTTTTGAGAACTCTCCATCCTGTGTTTTGTAGTGGTTGCACCAATTTACATTCCCACCAGCAGTGTATGAGGGTTCCCTTTTTCTCCACATCCTCTTCAACACTTGTTATTTCTTGTCTTTTTAATAACAGCCATTCTGATGGGTGTGAGGTGATATCTCATTGTAGTTTTGATTCTCCTTTCCCTAATAACTAGTGATGTTGAATATCTTTTCACGGGCTTATTGGCCATCTGTATAGCTTCTTTGGAAAATGTCTGTTCAGATCCTCTGCCCATTTTTTTGATTGGGTTCTTTGTTTTTTTGTTGTTGCTGTTGAGTTGTATGAGTTCTTTACATATTTTCAAAATTAACCCCTTATCGGATTTACAAATTAAACCCTCTCTAAAAAAAAGATTATGCTAAATCACTTATTAAAGAAGCAAGGGGAAAATTTTCAAATTCGTGTTCATCAGCATCTCAAGTGAGACAAAGGAGCTCTGTTTGGAGGTCACAGCTGGTCCCCCGTTCCTGCCTTCAGTAATGCAATAAAAGGAGCCAGGACGGTTCCCCCTTTGGAAAGGTCAACCATGGTGCTCAGAGGCTCAACCTCAGCTAGGAGCACCACTGCCTTCTTTTCCTCTCCCCTGCCCTCCCTGCCCCACCGTACATGCCAGATTGAGTGGACCGAGCCAGTCTTCAGGTTCTGGGGCATTAGACAGCTGAAGACCCTCGCCATCTATTAGGGTCATGTGTGATTGGCTTGGCACTGTATTTATAGGGAATAAAGGATGGTGAAATACTTCTGGTCAGTCTCTCATTCTCACTCACACCCTCTCCTGGGGTCTTAAAATTCTACCTCATTTCACCAAAAAATAATTCCCTATGATTTTCTATATCTGATGCCCATTATGCTAGAGGCCGTGATAGAGCAGTTAGTTGTGGAGCAGGCAAATGCACTGGAAGGATACCCCTAGTTATACAAACTGGGAAGTTGTCAATGGGTTTCTTCCACATTGGTTCATTGGAAACCCTGATGGGTGGAAGGTGCCCAGGAATGGGGTGAAAAAGAGCAGGAGACTCATGTAGTCAAGTAGAGAAGCTGATAGGCATAAGTCAGAGCCCTGGCTTCCCTTCCCTGTCCCTGGAAGCAAACTCGATGGGTAAATGTGAGGAAGCTCTGTGAAAGTGGTATGGGCTTAGCACCATTTCCCCTGTAGTAGTGTGATGCCTATACATTTCATTGATCTGGAAATACGATTTCCTATATGTTTCTGCTTTTCAGCAATGAGATCCTCATCAATTTCAGAGTCTCTGCACAATGACAGCTCAGTTTCTCACTGGGTGACTTGGAATAACACACATTTGGCACAATTGGCTAAATCATTTTCATCCTCTTACCAGCAGGTTCTAATCATGGCAACCTAATCAATCTTCTGGCCATCTACATTAATCCCCAAAATGACCCAGATAATCTGATTGGCTGCAGTGTGGCCCAGTCACAATTTACATCAGACCATTTGGTGACTGTGTCTCCTCCAAGAGTAGCCCCAGAAGGACCACCTGCTTCGATGCTCCATATGCCCTGCTGAAGGAGGCAAAGGTTGAGGCCAGCCACACACCAGCAAGCCATTCCCCTCCTGCCTTTGCATGAACCAAAGAAATCCTGAAATGCACTGTAGTTTAGCTGCTCACTTCCTGCAGAGCCTGCTTTGCATTCTCAGTGAACACATCGTAGTATTCAGAATGCAAATTAAACTTTATGGGTGCCATAGCCTTGGCCATTTATTGCAGCAGATTCCATAATTACTTGATGTTGCTAATACAGCCAAGGCTACTTTGGCTTTTTTTTTTTTTTAACTTTTGCAGATTGAGCTGCCATGTTGATTAAGCAATCCTGGTGTTTCTTTGCACTACTTCTTAGGCTAATGTATTAGTTAAGGTCCTTCTGCACACAAGCAACCAGAGTCAGTCTCAGTTAGAGATGGACAATAAAATTGAAAGTAAACTATATCAGTATACTCAAGTTCAAGTAGTCCTTGAGGAATAAATGAAGTTAACATTCTGAGGGACAAATAGGGTTGCACCAAAATATAAGGAGAATTAGAAAAAAAATTTTGTCAGTTTAAGACCAACAGGTGACAACAAGTTACACTAGAAGGTAAAAGTTGTTTTTTTGAATAATTTGAAACACAAAGGGATCTATGGCTGCTGTAACTTGGAAGAAAATCACCCGGCATCATGATTATCACCAAAAAAGAGCTAAAATAAAGCTGGCCCTGACTAGGAACAAATAGCTGGGGATGATGCAGTAGAATCTCAGGGAACATAAATCTCTTTGTGTTCAGCCTCCCTAAAGATGGCTGCCACAGCTGGGCATCTTCCCAGCTCAGATACTGTGAATGATTCCTCCTTCAACCTGTATCTCCTTGTACCACTGATTATTAAACATCTCACTCAGTTCCAAATACAATGTCAGCAGTCAAGAAATGTAAATGATAATATGAACAAAAGGCTGTCGTCATCTCTGCTGCCTGTTCGTCCATTCCCAGAATTTTTTATAACCCATTTTTCTTATAACCCTCTGCATAGACATTTGTCATCAATTTGTCATGGCAAAATGTGATCACTGGGCACTTATGTCCTCTTATAAAAGGTTGCTTCCTTGGACAAGCTGGGACCTGGTCTTTCCTACCCAGAAAGGCAGCTGCTCTGTGCTCTCCAGATACTACACTCGACTTGTGTGGACTTGGGCCCAGTCCCGTGGACTCTTCACAGGCTTCATTTAAAAGCTCATCACAGCCTTTAAAAATCCAAGTAAATTACTTTCACCAAGTCCTGTGAAATAGGGAGACTAGTTTTGTTTACTCTTTCCAAGAATTTACTAGCTAGAATGATTTCCCCTTCCAGAAAAGGGTCTGTTTGTGCTTACCTCTTTTTTCTCTCCCCACTTTGTATTACAAGATCTTGAAATAATACCTGGAAAACAGCTTTCCTGGAGCTTGGGGTAAAACTCACCACTCCATCATTTTAGTGATCACTTTCTTCTCTTTTTAGAAGATAGAATTAATTTTGGCCTCTTGGCCGCTCTAAGAAATAACGCTTTCTTTTTTTATAAGGACAAATGAATATTTCCAACTTTGAATTCCCTGCCTTTGCACTTTAACTTGGCTTGTTTCCAATAATACATCTGAGACCAAAAGAAATTTTGACTGTTAATTTAAAAAATTTAAGGACTTAAAGTTTTAAAAAAACAAACAATTCAAAGGTACACAAAATTATAAATGAAAGTCCCTTCATACTAGATTTTTATTTATCCTAGTACTAACTGGAAAGCAAATATATAGACTTACCTCACCTAAGCTGTTCAGTCAATAGCTTTTGAAAAGCTACACTACTTTTCTTACAATGGTTTTTCCCTGTTTTGGGGGCACATGACAACTTTTCAACTAAAAACACATGAATAAACATGCTATTAGGAGTGATATTTCAACCTTACCATTTCAGACAAAGACATGCTAACCAATTTGCTAAACAAACAGTTTCTGATTATACAATAACATGTCGAACACATTTAAGTTGTGCACTATGTGTAGACGAACCCAAAGTGCTTTGTTTCCCTTGTATGCTAAGGAACAATAAAGAGGTGGCTTCATCTACACTTTTCAATCTGTTGTGCATGTGTGCAATTTCCATATGTTTTGAAACACTCATGTGTTCTGCCTTTATTTGGCCCCAAAGGTGCTTTTCTGTTCAATAACTTTGTTATTGTTTAGTTTGACTTCGTGAAAACCATGAATTCCCACAAAGTTGAAAACTTGGTGAAAGTCAAGGTGCAGAAAGAAGAATGCATTTCCAAAAATAACTTCCTCAGATCACTCCTCCTCCAAGATGGGTGGGAAAAGGACTGATGCCCCATTTCAGACACTGGACCGTCCCAAAGGTCACCAGGAAAGCCCATCAGCAGAGGAGGATGAGCAGTCTTGGCACTTACACTTCAGGCAACAATTAGCCACTGATGCTGATAGTCTCTGTAAATGGCTGTGAGGCACAAATCCAAATGTGCCCCTGTGCAGTAGATGGGGCAGGGCACACTGGCTCCACATCCATCTCCAGTCACACAGCTGTTGGTAGGTTAGTAATCACCATGACTAAGTACAAAAGAAGAAACGTAGAATGGGTAAATACTACACTGGATTATCCAGTGAGGTAGTATATGTAGTGTTGAAGACCACAGTTCTGGAGCAGATTGAATTTGAACCTGGGCTCTGCTACAAGATCTTGTACAAGTTACTGAATCTTTTTGTGTCAGTTTCCTCATCTGTAAAACATGGATAATAGTAGTGCCTATCTCATTGAGTGGTTGTGAGAATTAAATGTTTTATTATAAGTTTATGCACCTAGCACAGTGCCAGGCATATAAGTGTTTAATAAACGTTAGCTATTATCATTCATGTAAAGGAAAGTGGAATGTCAAAGCAAATACACATTGAGTTTGGTTTTTAAACTCGGAGTAACTAAGGCCCTCAAATCATCATTTGCACAGTTCGAAACGTTCTTTTGCTTGAAAAATTGCTTTAACAAACTCACTTAGATAAAGCTTTTCTTGATTCCCCACTGTAAACCTCTTATGGTTGTTACTCTGAAATGAAATAGAACGCGTTAGAGTAGCAGATGTTGTCTATGCATCTCCCATCACCTTGGTCCTGACTATCTCAGTCCATTCCGGTGTGTAGAGCAGGCCAGAAGCATGGGGAATTACCACGCTCCAGGAGCAGCCCTTAACCAATGACCAGGGGGAACTGGTATATAAATACCCCAATTTCCTCACCCTCTGGGTGGGATATCTCTGAGGCATGTGCCCTGTGCTAGCTCCCAGAGTTCCCCCAGCAGGACTGAACTCAGCTGCCAACAGGGATAACTTCCTGATAACACAGCTTTAGTGGCCCCCTTCCCCTCACTTCCCCACCTCCCTACTATGTTTCCTAAAGCCCAAATCTTGTCTGATTCTAGGGGAAACACGAGTTAAGACAGTCAGCAATACAACAAGCTAAAAAACTGTGTTTAAAAAATACTCACCTCGAAATTTAAAAAAATACTAAAACGCACACCAAGCAAATTCAAGAAATTCCAATTTATTCTACTTTGGATAGAATTTGTTTGGGGCCTTAGATATTCAATGGTTTCAGGAGAACTTTTTACTTCCTTTTTAAATCTTTGGCTCACAAATGCTACCACACAGTGAACATTTCTATTCTTTATTTCAATCTCATTTGAGACTGCAAGAATGGCTTTGACCTTGTTTAGAGTCACTTGAACTCTGTGGGCTCCAAGCTAACTTTTTTTCTGCACCCTAAGCTCCATTTATGCCAACAAAACATGATTTTCTGGTTCAAATAAAAATATCTTTGTAAAGGCTTATAAAAAGGTTCATAAGACATGTTGGTGTCCAAAATGGCTCTGAGGCTTATAAGTGAATCAGGAACACTCAGATTAAGTTTTCCTTGAAATACAGAGTTTTCAAAAGAAAGGGGTCCTTGGGGGAAAATATTTATGAAGATTTACTGCTTTGTTTGTTTGTTGTTTTATTTTGTTTTACTTAAAACATTTGAAGGATTGTTGAAAATTTTCTCTTCAATAAAATTACCCCTGAAATCTCTTAACATTGCTGTTAAGAGACAATCATTTCTTTGGAGAATGAATATTTAAAGTTCTTGCTACTTAAGAGAACCAAATTCTTGAGGTTCTATCAATCCAAAAACAATGTTTTAAAGTCCTTAAATCAAACATCTTTAAGGATTGTGCAATTTAATAAGAATAGACTTTGGCATAAGTTTACGTTTATGCCAAATTTATACGGTCATTGGCATTATAGCTCATGAAAAGTAATTTGTAAGAAAGATTGAAATTTCTTTATGTTTTGCAAAGTCATTTGCTTGCCTTCTTTCAAAATTAAATTTTTTGGTAAATTATTATCATATCCAAGTGTCTCTATGTTTTAAACACTTCAAATTAATTAAATATGGACTCAAGAAAGATTTTTACAAAATACCTTTGCCTATGCATGACTAGGCTAATAAAAAGAATTCTGGGGAGTGACATCAGCATCATGGTGGAGTGAGCTTCCCCCTTAGACTCTCCAACCCAAGATACAACAAAAAGACATTCAAATACCAACAGAGGACATTCACACAATGCAAAAGATGTCTGAGAGACTCATGCAGCCTTACATCTGAAGGTGGAGGTGTTGGTACCCCTGGAAGAAGTGGAAGGAGGTAAGGAGAACTCCTCTCCTCCCCCAACAATGGCCACCCTGGGACCAGGACTGTGTGGTTCTCTGTGAGGGGAGGGGCAGCCCTCTGCAGGAAAAAAGGTGCTCTCCAAGTTCTCTCATAGCCTGTGGGAAATTCCTTTATGGAGGGGACTGAACTGTTGCAGGGGTGCCTTCATCAAGCTAGCACCCCAGGAGAGCAGATAGTGAGGGAAGAGCAAGAAGCCCCCAAGATTGGGCCAGCAAAAGAAAGACTCTTCCCCCTGCCTGGAGCACCAGCACAGCCAGTTGGCCAGAGCACCTGCAGATCATGGCACGCTCAGAATACACAGCATTTGACTCTCACCCAGTGGTGGCAGGTGAAAGCTGCAACGAGATGTCTTACAGAATGAGGAAAAATAAGCCCACACCCTCAAGCACTATGTGAAAATATATTAAGTCTCCAACCAGCAGGAAAATGACATGCACCCAGCAATCAATCCTGAAGGCACACAAATGTATAACCTAAACAACAGAGAATTCAAAATAGCTATCATAAAAAAGCTCAACAAACTACAAGAAAATACAAATAGAAAATTCAATGAAATCAGGAATTTCTTCACAAAAAAGATTGAAACTATAAAGAAAAACCAATTAGAAATGTTGGAGATGAACAACATAATGGAGGACATAAAGAAAATTCTGGAAACTTTAAAGAACAGAGCTGACAATATGGAGGAAATAATTAGCAATATTGAGGATAGGAATGCAGAAATGCTCCAGATGGAGGAGGAGAGAGAAGTAAGACCAAAAAGAAATCAAGAAATCCTCCAAGAAATATCCAACTCAATTAGGAAATGCAACATAAGGATTACAGGTATTCTAGCAGGAAAAGAGGGGAAAAAAGGAGCAGAGAGCTTGTTCAAACAAAGAATAGCAGAGGACTTTCCAAACCTGGGGAAAGAGCTGGAAATACAGGTGGATAAAATCAATAGATCGCCTAAATATATCAACATGAAAAGACCCTCTCCAAAGCATATAGTAGTAAAGCTGGAAAAAGTAAATAATGAAGGAAAAATATTAAGGGCAGCAAGACAAAAAAAAAGTACAAAGGAAGTCCTATCAGGCTCTCAGTAGATTTCCTGGCAGAAACTTTATAGGCTAGGAGAGAGTGGAATGACATATTCAAAATTCTGAAAGACAAAAACTTTCAGCCAAGAACAGTCTATCCAGTGAAAATAACCTTCAGATATGACGGAGAAATAATAACCATCCCAGATAAATAAAAGCTAAGGGAGTTCATTGCCACAAGACCTAAACTATAAGAAATGCTCAAGAAGGCCCTCACACCTGGAAAAAAAAAAAAAGAGAGAGAGAGAGAGAGAGAGAGAGAGAGAGAGAGAAGGGGGATACAAAGCTTTGAGCAAGGAGAAAAATAGGTAGACAAAAGTCAGAAAAATTGTAGCGTTCTATCAGAATAGATTAGCAAACAATTATAACAGCAAAGATTAAGGGAAGGAAAACAACAAAAATAAATATAACCTCATCACTTTGAACACAAACTCACAACACAAGATGGAATAAATTGTGACAATAATAACTTAGAAGGGGAAGAGGAACAGGATGGAATCGACTTAGTCTAAGGAAATAAGAGGCCATCAGAAAATAGACTATTTCATCAATGAGACATTTTATACAAACTTCATGGTAACCACTAAACAAATAATCAGAACAGAAACACATACGATAAATACACAGAAAACTAAGAAAACCATTACACACAACCACCAAACTGAACTGGTAATCCAAAACACATGAGATGAGAAACAAAGGAAATGCAAAACAGGAAAATGAGTGATAAAATAGCAACATTAAGCCCTGACATATCAATAATCACTCTAAGTGTAAATGGATTGAATTCCCCAATCAAAAGACACAGAGTGGTGGGATGGATTAAAAAACAAGATCCAACAATATGCTGCCTCCAGGAAACACATCTCAGTTCTAAAGACAAACACAGGCTCAGAGCGAAAGGATGGAAGACAATACTCCAAGCTAATGGTAAACAAAAGAAACCAGGGGTTGCCATACTTATAACAGACAAAGTAGACTTCAAGATAAAACAGGTAATGAGAGACAAAGAGGGGCAATATACAATGATAAAATGGACACTCCACCAAGAAGACATATCACTTATAAATATATATGCACCCAACATAGGAGCACCAAAGTACATAAAGCAACTATTAACAAACTTAAAAGGAGATATTAACAACAACACAGTAATAGTAGGGGATCTTAACACCCCACTTACATCAATGGATAGACCATCCAGACAGAAAGTCAATAAGGAAATAGTGGATTAAAGAAAATCTAAATGAGATGGACTTAATAGATATACATAGAGCACTCCATCCAAACATAGCAGATTACACATTCTTCTCAAGCGCACCTGGTACATTCTCAAGGATAGACCATATGTTGGAAAACAAGGCAAGCCTCTATAAACTTAAGAAGGTTGAAATCATACCAAGCATCTTTTCTGACCATAATGCTATGAAACTAGAAATCAACTACAAGAAAAAAACCAGGAAAGTGACAAAGATATGGAGACTAAACAACATGCAACTGAGCAACCAATGGATCATTCAAGAAATTAAAGGAGAAATCAAAAAAATATCTGGAATCAAATGAAAATGAAAAAACACCATACCAACTCATATGGGATGCAGCAAAAGCAGCCCTGAGAGGGAAACTGATACAGACCCACCTTAACAAACAAGAAAAATCCCAAACAAGCAAACTTAAACTACACCTAACAGAATGTGAAAAAGGACAAACAAAGCCCAAAGTCAGCAGAAGGATGGAAATATTAAAAATTAGAGCAGAAATAAATGAAACTCAAACTAAAAGGTTAGGAGAAACGATCAATGAAACAAAGAGCTGGTTCTTTGAGAAGATAAACAAAATTGACAAACCCTTAGCCAGGCTCACTAAGAGAAAAAGAGAGAAGGCTCATATAAATACTTGTCTCCTGAAAAATAAAAGTCCAGGCAGGACCAGATGGCTTCTCTGGAGAAGTTTACCACACATTCAAAGAAAACTTAATACCTATCCTTCTCAAACTATTCCAAAAAATAGAGGAAGATGGAACACTTCCTAACACATTCTATGAGGCCAACATCACCCTGATACCAAAGCCAGACAAGGACAATACAAAGAAGGAAAATTACAGGCCAATATTGCTGATGAACATAGATGGAAAAATCGTCAACTAAATATTGGAAAACTAAATACAGCAATACATCAAAACGATCATACAGCACGATCAAGTGGGAATTACACCAGGGACACAGGGATGGTTCAACACCTACAAATCAATCAATGTGATACACCATATTAACAGACCGAGGAATAAAAACCACATGATCATCTCAATAGAAGCAGAGAAAGCATTAGAGAAGATCCACCATCCATTTATGACAAAAACTCTCAACAAAATGGGTATAGAAGGAAAGTACCTCAACATAATAAAGGCCATATATGACAAACCCACAGCCAACATCCTACTCAATGGGGAAAAACTGAAAGCCATTCCTCTGAGAACAGGAACAAGACAAAGGTGCCCACTCTCACCACTCTTATTCAACATAGTACTGGAGGTTTTGGCCAGAGCAATTAGGCAAGAAAAAGGAATAAAAGGAATCCAAATAGGCAACGAAGTGGTGAAACTCTTGCTGTTTGCAGATGACATGATTTTATATATAGAAAACCCTAAAGAATCCACTGGAAAACTATTAGAAATAATCAACAACTACAGCAAAGTTTCAGGGTACAAAATCAACTTATAAAAATCAGTTGCATTTCTGTACTCTAATAACAAACTAACAGAAAGAGAACTCAAGAAGACAATCCCACTTACAATCGCAACAAAAAGAATAAAATTTCTAGGAATAAATTTAACCAAGGAGGCGAAAGATGAAAACTATAAGACATTACTGAAAGAAATTGATGATACATAAAGAAATGGAAAGATATTCCATGCACATGGATTGGAAGAATAAATATAGTGAAAATGTCCATACTACCTAAAGCAATCTATAGATTCAATGCAATCCCAATGACATTCTTCATGGAAATAGAACAAGGAATCCCAAAATTCATATGGGGCAACAAAACACACCAAGTAGCTAAAGCAATCCTGAGAAAAAAGAACAAAGCTGGAGGTATCACAATCCCTGACTTCAAAATACACTACAAAGCTATAATCATTAAAACAGCATGGTAGTGGTACAAAAACAGACACACACATCAACGGAACAGAATTGAAAGCCCAGAAATAAAACCACACATCTACGGACAGCTAATTCTTGACAAAGGAGCTAAGAACGTATATAATGGAGAAAGGAAAGTCTCTTCAATAAATGGTGCTGGGAAAACTGGACAGCACATGCAAAAGAATGAAAGTAGATCATTATCTTTCACCATACACAAAAATTAACTCAAAATGGATTAAAGACTTGAAGGTAAGACCTGAAACTATAAAACTCCTCAAGAAAACATAGGCAGTACACACTTTGACATCAGTCATAGAGGGATCTTTTCGAATTCCATGTGTACTTGGACAAGGGAAACAAAAGAAAAATAAATAAGTGGGATTTCATCAGACTAAAGAGCTTCTGCAAGGCAAATGAAACCAGAACCAAAATGAAAACACAATCCACCAGCTGGGAGAAAATATTTGCAAATCATATATCTGACAAGGGGTTAATCTCCATAATAATATAAAGAACTCACACAACTGAACAACAACAAACCTGATATAAAAATGGGAAGAGGATATGAACAAACATTTTTCCAAGGAAGATATAGATGGTCAATAGGCACATGAAAAGATGTTCAACATCACTAATCATCAGGGAAATGCAAATCAAAACTACACTAAGATATCCCCTTGTACCTGTTAGAATGGCTAAAATCACCAAGACAAAAAAATAACAAATGTTGGAGAGGTTGTGGAGAAACGGGAACCCTAATTCACTGCTGGTGGGAATGCAAACTGGTGCAGCCTCTAATGAAAATAGTATGGAGATTTCTCAAAAAATTAAAAATAGAAATACCTTATGATCCAGCTATCCCACTACTGGGAATTTATCCAAAGATCCTGAAACCAACAATCCAAAGAGGCTTATGAACCCCTAAGTTCATTGTAGCATTATTCACTATGGCCAAGAAGTGGAAGCAACCCAAGTGAACTTCTATTGATGACTGGATAAAGAAGATGTGGTATATGTATACAATAGAATACTACTAATCCATAAAAAAAAGACAAAATTGTCCCATTTGCAATAACATAGATGGACCTGGAGAGTATAAGCGGAATAAGCCAGTCAGAGAAAGACAAACACTGCACGACTTCACTCATATGTGCAAGATAAACTAACACGCAGACGGAGAGAACAGTTTGGTGGTTACCAGGGGGAAGGGGGTTGGGGGGTGGGCACAAGGGGTGAAGGGACACATTTATATGGTGACTGACAAACAAGAATGTACAACTAAAATTTCACAATGTTATAAACTATTATGACATCAATAAAAAATATATATAAAGTCTAAAATAAACATTCTGTAGAGATTTAAAGAACTCACTGTTTTCATAACCCATGCTACAGAGATGCATTTAGAGCTGAGAGAAATTAATTATGAATGATGCTATACATGCCTGTTCTTCAAATATTTTAAATTAACTTGCTTTGATAAAAATGTACAGTACTAGGTTTCTGGGTAAACTATTAAATGCATTTCTTTTTAGTTATTTCTAATATTTTGCCTCATAATTTGAATGGCCTCATATTTTTATTTAAGAAGGAAAATACATAATTACTTTTTTTGGTACATTTTTTTTTTCTAATAATGGACTCTTCTTCCTTCCCACAAACAAATCCTACTCTTCAAATAGTTGTCCTTTTTCCTTTCTGGTTATATCTCAGCAGTGATCCCTCCATCTTACCTCTACACACACACGCACACGCACACACGTGCACACACACACACACACACACACACTACAGGATTTTTCTGTCTTTGCTTCTCTCTGTTTCTCTTTTGGGCTTCCTCTCTTTGATTCTTTCTCTCTCCTCCTTCCTTCCCCACTATGAAATCTACCCTTCAGAATTAGAGCACAAATAAAATAATTCATTAATTTGCCAAGATATGTTTATAATAGAGGACAAGCAAGCAAGAAAGTCAGTCAGCTTTGTAAGAACACCAGTTGCTGACATAGGAGAACAGTGCAGGAGCTCTTGTTTACGTGACAATTTAAAATGTTAAATGTGAGTTTAAGTTCTGCTTTATGCCTCTCAGAGGGGTGTTTACTTATTAAAGTAAGGATAAACTTGTTTACCTGAGGTGAAATGCAAGATTAAAAAATTCAGATATCTATGAAATGCAAACACAACTTATTTATGATCACCAACAGGCTGTAATCAAGGCAGGACTCATTATTCAGTGATCATTGGGTTCATTGTGACGTGTGTTTCTTTCAGCAAGAGAGCGAAAAGAGGTGAAACCCATAGCACAGAATGACAGAACATTTAGGAAACAATTTTATTTCTTCTTCTGTTGGGAGAGCTAATTACTAGCCAATTTGAGATCTTATGTCTTGATAAACATATATTGACTGAGCCTGATTATTTCCTGCAAAGTCAGAAACATTCAAACATATTTGTGTTCTTACAAAAGCTCTATAATTTATTGGTGGGCACTAATGGCTTTAACGAAGTCAGAAAGCTTAAAGCAGCAGAAGTAACGAAAGGAAAGTGCAATCAGTGTATTTTCTAATTCGTCATTCTGGCTACAAATATTAGCCTATTTTGACTCATCAGGCATGTTTATAGGTTTCTTTAATGACTCATTTACATAAACAGGTCTGTTTAAAGTAGACCAATATCCAGTGCACTGTTCAAATTCAGAAAACAAGGGAAAGAGAGGTCCAAGCTACCGAGAGAGAATTAAATGTAAAGATGGACTTGGGAGAAACTCAATGAACTAACTAGTGAAATCTGCAACAAATAGTGAACTCAGCCTTAGCCATATTGGCCATATTAAATGTGCCACACTTTTCCACTCTCATGGTCTTTGAACGTGCCATTACCTCTGCCTGGGATGCTCTTTCCCCGATACATGCACAGCTCTCTGCTCAAATGTTTTACCAGAGGAAGCTTTCCTGACACGCTATATCAAATATATAAAATAGCACCCCCCCATTTTTGTTTTATTTTTCTCCTTAACTTCATATCTTCCTTTACCTGGTCCATATCTGTCTTTTTAAACCACTACATGTCTTATCCACTAGCATTTAGTTTGTTCCCTTTTGTGTACTGCTTTTCTTAGCTCCTAGAAGAGTGACTGGTGGGTATTAAATAAATATTTGTTGGCTTGACTAGAGATAATTGTGAAGCATTAACATTTATTTTGACTAATATTATCTCAAGACCATGGAAGTCACTGTGAGAAATGAAAAATACGGTTCTTTTCTCCAAGAAGCTTATAATCTATTTGGTGAGACAAGCCTGTCACACATTATATTAGCTATCTATTGCTATGTAACAAATTACCCCCAGCCCTTAGTAGCTAAAACAATGAACATTTATTATCACATGCAGTTTTTGTGGGTCAGGAATCTAGGAGTGGCTCAGCTAGGAGGTTCGGGCTCAGGGTGTCTCATAAGGATGCACTCAACATAGTGGACTGGGCTGTGGACATCCGAAGACTTGACCAGTGCTGGAGGACCACTTCCAAAGAGCTCACTCTCATGGCTGTCAAGCTAGTACTGGTTGTTGGCAGGAGGCTTCAGTTTCTCACCACATGGACCTCTCCACAGGGCTGCTTGAGTGTCCTCATGACATGTACCTGGATTCTTCCAGATGAGTGATCCGAAAGACAGCAAAGTAGAAGCCACAATGTCTTTTATGAACTAGGCTTAGAAGTCCAGCTCTGTCATGTTTGCAATACCTTAATGGTTACACAAGTGAACCCCATGCGAGAGTGTGAATACCAGAAGGTGAGAATCATCTTGGAGATGGGCCACCACATGCATGAAATAAGCAACGAAGCATACATGCTCATGTCTAATTAGTGCTAAATTGTGAAAACATTCAAGGTTCAATCAATTTTGAGAACTTGGACTTACACAGTTGGAAAGGCTAAGTTAGATGGCAAATTTAATCCTCATTTGGGCAAGGGTGTTTATTCCCGATATTTTCATAACATAAACTCCATTCATTCATTTATTCAGCAAATATTTATTTATTAAGTAATTTTGATTAAATATTTATTATTTATTTTATATAAATAAATATTTATAAACAATACTGCTTGCTGTTCTAGGTCCAGGAATTATGAACAAAGCCTAGACTCTGGGAAGAAGGTACTCATGGTCCATTGCATGTAAGGTCAAAATTTTGAAGCAATAATGGTTTTGAATGAATTTAAATACTTTGTGCAAGGGGGCAAGAACCATCATCCAAAGCCAGTTTTTCTCTGGGCACTAAAAACAGAAATTACAAATACACAAAATAATCACATATGTGGACGAAAAATAAAATAGTCTTCATGCTCTCATTATAAGCAATTTCAATTTACTACAAGAAAGGTGGATTTTGAAAATAATCAGCTAAGTAATCTAACATCAAAAAATTCACCAATCATGACTATAATACAGGGAGGAAAGTCACATGACCACCTTAATAAAAGGAATCAGTAGAAACTGATCTTATTCTCTAAAGCACCTGTACTTCCCCACCCCTGCCCACATTGGAATGCAACTCCCTAGATTTTTAAATTTATCAGTCCACCAAAATGTTTTCCAGCTCAATGATTCTCCACTAGTATTTGTCACAACAATGACTGACCAAAAGGACATTTAGTGTCTAAATCAAGTGACCACTGTTTCTTTTAATATTTTCTCTTCTCCCTGTCCATTGCCTGATTTATTATTCTTATCTTAGTCACTTTCAGGCCCAAGGCTGTGGCCTGTGTTAATACTAATTTTCATCCCTCCCTAAAGAATTAGGGAAAAAAATCTACCATCTCATAGTCATTTAGTCAAAGTTCGTTAAGAAGAGATTAACTCAATGCACTGTTATAAGTAACATAAAATTCAAATACAAACCACACCCCAGTCTAGCAGAGAAACAGGCCCTTTCACACACCTCTGATGGAAGACAATAAATGGTAGACATAAGAAGTCTTACAGCTGTGCAGACACTCTGACTTATTAACTCCTCTTCCAGAAATGACTTGAAAAAAAAATGAATGTATACAAAGATGGCTGATAAGGATGTTCATGGCAGAGTGGTTTATAATTGTGAAAACATGGAAACAAATTAAATGTCCATCAAGAGAGTAGTTCATTGTATGGATAGAAATACAATGAAATACTAAGCAATCATTAAAAATCCTATTGTAGAACAATATTTTATGGCATGGAAATATGTTCACAATATAGTTAAGAGAAAAAGGCAATCAAAATAATTACGTGATTGATATCCATGTGTGATTTTAAAAAAGTACGTATTTACTTGGAAATAAGGCTGCAAGGATTTTTTAAATGTCAACAATGATTTATCTGTAGTTGGCAAGATTGCAGGTGATTTGCATTTTCTTATTGAACTCTTCCCTTCTTTTTCATTAAGCACATGTAGTAGACGGAATGCATTAAAGGCCCATCTCTATATTCACTGACTCTCGCTCTGGCATTAGCCATGTGACTTGTTTTGGCCAACAGGATGTTAGCAAATGTGATGCAAGCAGAGGCTTGGAATGCACTGGCATAACAAGGTTTACTCTTGCTCTTGACCCTCTGCTATCTCCATGAGAACATGCCTGGGCTAGCCTGTTGGAAGATGAAAGGTGGCACATGAAACAGAGCTGAGTTGTCCCAATTTCCCCACCTGAGAAGGCCCTAGATCATCTGACAGCTAGCTGGTCCCCAGACATGTGGGTGAGCCTAGAAGATCAACAGAGCCATGCCTAAGTAGACCTACAGCTGACCACAGACACAGGAGTGAGATTGGCTGAAAGTAGCCAAGTCAGCTGAATGCCGCAGGCTCCCAAACTAAAATATGTGCTTTGTTGCTTGCCACTGGCATTTCAGGGTTGCCTGATACCCTGCATTACTGCAGCAACAGATAACCAACAGAGCATGTGTTTGTTGTCAGGGTTGGGGGGAATTGGAAGAAAAAAGCAACCACCACCTTAGGTTCAAACCAAAAATGTTCAAGTACAGAACTTGTCAGAAAACATTTTTGAACAGGCTAGATTGGCAGAAATTTTAAAATCAATATAAAAATAGAACTGATGCTCTAACATGTGCAAGGCACTATGCCATGGTCTGGGTGGGTCACGAAGTGAAGGACACGTAGCCCCTACCTCCTGGAACTCACACTGCAATAGTGGGAATCCCTCTTGACACAGACACCACTCTCAGAGAGTTACCAAAAATTGTATTAATATGCTACAGCACCAAAGAGCTTTAAATTGCTGAAGTTGGTTAAAAATGCATTAGCTCTTCCCCAACATGATTCTGAGAGCACAGTAAAATCAAAAAGGCTGCTCTAGCCACCCGATGAACTTGAAGTAATGAGGTCTATAAGTTGACTTGAACAGAAGAAAAGGATATTAAGCTTTCATGGAGGACAAATGAAAGTATCTACCTGTAACCTTTCTGACAGCCAGAGACCTTTTGCCATTTAAAACTCTGCAGCTGTGTTGCATTATTCCCAGGCAGCCAAAAGTTTAATAAGACTTCACGGAGAAACTAACCTTCCAGTCCCTGGCCGCCTGCTGGCAACCCTAAGGCGCTTGGTGTGGAAGCTAACAATCTGAGCTAACATTAGGGCACGGATTTCCTCAGACATACGGGCATAGGTTCGCATAGTAATGTCTGCCCGCTGCCCCCACCCACCCCCTCCATGCATGCAAATCGCAAAATGGTCTAATTCCAAGCCAGTCGCAGCGCCCAGCACCCTTGGGTGTTTAATCCTGGAGATTCTGGCAGTCACTGCTCTTCTCTACTGCAAAACCTGGCTCGCCTGCTGAATGAAGTGCTGCCCCTTTAGTGTGATATACAAGCCTTCCTTTGAGCAAAGCCCAATCTGCCTGGTCCAGCCTTAATGCCCAATATTCTTCCCATCATGCCCTCTACCCCCTGTACTCTGGTTACTCAGGTTAGGTATTCGCTGTTCCTGCTTTTTTTTATCTCTGTGCTTTGTTCAGCTTGTGACTTTCATCCTCTCCAGCCAGCCCACTCTTCTACCTTCAAATTCTGGCTTTGCTTCACAGGTCTGCTCTCTCTCCCCAACTAGACTATAAAAATAGTAATGATAGTTACATGACATGCAATGTGCCAGGCACCTCACTAGGCACTTTGCATGTCTTAATGCATTTTATTCTGTTCAACAACTTTAGGAGATCAGTATTCTTATTCTTATTATCAACATTATCATCACCATCATCCCAATTTTCAGATAAGGAAATTGAGGCACAGAGAGGCTAAAGCAACTTGCCCAAAGTCAGTATCAGTTCCATGGGGTCTCGTTCACTATTATATTACTAGTACCTAGCACAAAGCTTGTATTACTATAGTATTGAATGAAGGAATGAATGAAATGTCTCCATGAAGCTGTTCCTGTAGTCAGAATTAATCTTACTCTACTTTGCTTTCACATTTCCACCCTAATACTTAATACATAAGTATTTAACATACAATCACATAAGGTTGGACCCCAATTTCCAAATAATCCTCACTTTGACGCATTGCCATACATTCACACTCTAACCCTCCCTTGCTTGGAAGAAGTCAGGCTTTTATAGATCAGGTAATTCCCAGCTCTGGCACCGCCTGAGAGCGCAGCTGCTGCTGAGAGATGGGGCCAAGAGTCCATGGGACAGGGGGGAAGAAGGACTGTGAGCAGGAGTTGGAGGCTGCCTGGTCAGCCCCTTACCCTAAAGAAGCACAGCCCTGCCCCCTCCGTAGTGAAGGGGCTCCAAGTGCTTGCCAACTCACTCAGAACCACCATCCAAAATGAGTGTCCCTTGCCAACCTCCCCTCCTATGCCTCCCATATCTTGGCTTCATCCACAGTAGGAAGGAAGGTTCTGGAGGAACAGTGGGCAATGGATTGCAGCCAGGCAACTAAGTAGGAATTAGAAAGGGAAAATGGTGGTGGTCATATTGGAGTCCCTGAGGTCTCATCCAATTGTGCTGGTAGAAGCACTGAGTCCGCTCAGGCCAAGACCTAGTGGAGTTTAAAGATTAGATGTCATTGCCATCGGCCCTCTCTGCAATTCAAGAGGAACCAAAGAAGGGGCTTGAGAGAGGAGTCCTAGTTCTGACTTAACTCCCTTCATGAATAGCTGCCGGCAGCCCAGCTCTAAAGTTGTCTGTTGACCTCAGACTCTGTGAAACGCTTTCTCACCTCTGGCAGGGGACACTAGAGACTGAAAGAATTGTATTAAGGGATTTTGTAGTTACTGACTCTTAACTATCTGGGAAGAGAACTCCCTTCTTTTTTCAGACATTCAGTTTTCAAATGTACTTTCTGCACTGAGGACCACCTATATTTGTTTATATTCTTCCAGTACTAGACTGTAAGCTCCAGAAGAGGAGGGCATGACCACATTCACATTTCTCTCCTGCCTTCTCCTTTCCCTCTGCAAATTGCAAGAGGATTTTTATAAAATTTTAAATTTATGCAATTTAATTGCATGTCATAATAAGCAAGTGTCACTGCTAAAATAGATTAATTCTGATCAAATATTTTGGTGAGCTTCCTGGCATTCAAAAGATCTTTGGAGCCAGAGCCCAAACGCCAACTTGCTGGAGGAGGGCATACTTAAGCACAACACGGGCTCCCTGTGAGAGGCATTCATACATTTACTGGAATGCATCCAAAATGACACAGAATCCTGCCACTATTCACCAATATTAAGACTTTTTTCCCCTTTCCTTTAACTTAATGTCTGTGAAGAAAGCAAAGTGATTTAAAGCCATTGCTAAAATTCAACAGTGAATGTCCCTTAGAAGACAGAAGCTGTTAACACGCTCATCAGAGAGAAGATCATAATGCTGCTAGTGATGGTTTCCAAAGATTAATTTTAAAAAAGGGAAAAAGGAATTCTGCTATTGATGACTAGTAGATAGAGTAACACAAGAGTAAGACAAGTGATCATTTCAAATGTGTAATTACATTTTATCTTAGTAATTATTAATTGCAACGTACTTAAACATATACTTGTTTTCCTTCTGAAAGAATAAATAGAAGATAAAGTTGATTTACAAAGCACTTTCACATAAAATACCTAATTTATTCCTCAAACAATGCTTTGCATTAGATAGTTCCATCCCCATTTTATGTATGAGGAAACCAGATGATCATTCCACCATCCAGTTAGTAACCAGATTATTAAACAATATACACAGTAGTCAAGGGTGTGGGAGTCTGGAACCAGACAGAAATGTTCTCAAATTCTGGCCTTTCCATTTACTGGTTATATGACTTAGATAAGTTAGTAGGTAAAATATGGACCCATACTTAGATTTTGCAACTCAAAATCCTGACACAATGCCAAAGTGCAATGGATGGAATACATGTGTACTTTTCTTTGCCAAATGAGACATTCCACCATTGTAGGCATATTTCCACTCTATGTGATTATTATAGTCTAAAAATATTTAAAAGGAAGAAGTGACCTACTCTTATAAACTCTTAGTGATATGTTGGTGGTGTTGGTATCCTATTTATTTATAATATCTATACATATGTTGCCTCCTTGGTAAAGTAATCTGAGGCAGTGTACAATAAAATTCATCACTGGGCTGGGCAGGGAAGGAGCACCAGTTGCGGGGCTAGTCTGGGCCAGATCCAGACAAAGCTGGGAAGGTCACTGGGCAGAAGGCCTTGGGTTAGCACTCTGGGTTCAATCCAGGAGGCAAGACTATATTGATAGTAGTTCCACCCTAAGGAGAAAACTTCCCATGGGCTAGGAACAGCTGGAAAGCTGACACCGCAGCTGATCTGTGAAATTGTTGCTGGAACCAAGAAGCCAAGTGTACCAGTTAACTATTACCAAAATAATGCTGTGTAACAAACTACCCCAAAACTCAGTGGCAAAAAACAACAATCCTTTATTCTATAGATCTATCAATCACCTGGGGCAGCTCTGCTTCATTCTGCAGTTCTAGGGGTCTGAGTCTTCTCCATGGTCTTTCATCCTCCCTGAATCGGAGGGCTTGCTAAAGCATGTTCTTCTCGGGGTGATGGCAGAGGTACAAGAAGAAAAGAAAAAACACTCAAAGCTTCCTAAGGCCTTGACTAAAAATTGGCATCATCACTTCAGGCCTATTTTATTGATCAAAGCAAGAAGTCAAGCCCAAAGTCACAAGGCAGGGAAGCACACCCTGCCCATGATAGGGCCATGATAATAACGCACTGCAGGAAGACACAAAGAACTTGGATCAATAATTCAAATATTGTCTACCTCCTTGCCCACATTATTCACATCCCTCCAGTAGGAAAACATCCCATCCCCATCAATGGACCCAGAAGTCTCACCCAATCATGGTATCACACTCAACATTTAGGACTTCATGATCTACATCTGGTCCAGACACAAACTGGACCTATGAATTAAAAAGGCAAATTATTGGCCCATTCCCTCTCCACACCCACACAATATGCAGTAGTATAACGGGAACAGGATAATCACAATAAACATACCCATTCAAAATGAGGAAACTTGGTCCTTAGCAATTCTGAAATCCCTCTAGGCAAATTAGCCAAGTTCCCTGGCCATGAGTAGAAAATGTTTCTTGACTAGACCTTGGTTCTGTTCCCAGGGGAAGAGACAAGCTGGGGTGGAGGGGTGATGGGGAAGATCCCCAGTCCATTGTTCTCTACAGCTCCTGGCTCTGTCCTCTGAGATATCCTTTTCCATCATCTTCCTCATTTGCTTCTGAAGAAGACATTGAAACTTACACCTCTTTTTGGTGGCTAAGTTTTCCCAGCCTGCTGCTTACCTATAGAAAATTGGAGGCTTAGAGGTCTTTTTACCCTCTTGAATAGTTTCAGTCTCTTTTAGTTCAGGCTGGTAGTACTTTGGCAATATCACTTTCTCTATAACTTAGTGGGTTTTCTATGTATTTGATTCCAGTTCATTCCATGTGTCAAAATCACATTTTTTTTCAAGACATCCTTCTTTCTCCAGATTTAATTACTAGCATTTTGGGCACATCAGGTGGCTGTAATACCATGCCTTTTAATATTTATAGGAGGTTTTGTCCAGCTGAAAGGTCTACTAAAAGTCACTTTGTAATATTTTGCAGTCACAATATTATATATTATAGCCACACCTCTGATTGGGTCTTTACTCTGAGACCATGTTTTCCTGCAAGCTACCTAGATTTGGGCTTTGCCTCTCCTGCTATAATTCAACAACAATGCCCTGGACTTGACCTTTGTCCCCAGGCTATATCTTAATTTGAGAATCTTTTTCTGGCTGGAGAGGCTGAAGATAAGAAACAGTTTTATTTTCTAATCTAGCAACCTCCAGGCTGCTTGCAAACTGTGTTTTTTTTTGTTTGTCTGTTTTGTTTTTGAGCATATCTCTTTCTTGTGGTACCTTCCTATGTGCATTTAAAAGCAAACAACTCATTCTTTCAAATTTTTTCTTGGAAACTATTTTCTCCTCTCTTCTCTGCCCTTTCATTTGACTATGCTGCTCACCACTTTGAGTGCTTATACCATGCAACAAATCAATGGATAGAAAAATCCTAATATTTAGATTTGTAGACACAGACTGTCTCACTTGGACCTTAAGGCCAAATTTATCTGTACTAACCAACTATTCTAGAACTCTATCGAGAGGTATCAAGAGTTGGATCAGCCCTAAAGTACTTAGAATTTTTTAATTGTACTATGTCTAGATCTCCTCTTGGGACCCTATAGGAGAAGAAGTGATAGAGAAGGATTTGGATATTTCTAGGATTTTGAAAAATCTTACCTCTGTCCCTTGGAAGGGCCACAGGTGCAAATTCTACTGGTCAAGAAGTATCTGCAACAGAACGCTACCATTTGTTTTCCCCAATAAATGGTGGAGTCATGAAATACCAGCTATTTGATAGAGCCATTAGATGGTAAAATGGTTTCGTTCCATCAAAAGCACTTCACAAGTCACTCAGTTTCATTATTGAAAGATTCCTCCAGAAACAGCTAACCACCATTTTTTTCCACAAAGACTCTTCTACACCAATTTACAAAGCTTATGATGGTGCCTAGGTCTATTAGTAGATGGATTAACTGTCTGTGGCCCATCACCCTCCACTACAGAGCCAGTAAGTTCAAGGCTGTAGACACTACAGCGTTTTGCAAGTACACGGGTACATTTCCCTCTTTATTCCACTGGTGGCAACAAGAGACTAACCTATCAAAAGTACACAACCTATCTCCAATGAAGATAGAGCCAAGTCTCTTACCACTAAAAATCTCTGCATAAATTTAGCTTCTAGCATGAAGCAAATGGACCAGGACTTCCTGGAATATAGGGTAACAGAGCTGGGTTTGGTGCTCAATGCTCCAGGGTCTGCAGATCTAACTAGGGACTCAGATTTCAATGGACCTAGACCTTCCATAAGTTCGTGGGGGCTGTAGACTAGGAGAGCTTGGCCCAACTCATTCCAAAGAGGATCAGTCAGCCACTTCTCAAACTGGACAAAGAGGGGCTCTTATTCCAGCCCAAATGCTTGGGCAGAAGGCCCTGACATATTGCCTTATACCACACATATCATATATGACATAACTAGCGTACTTAGAATTTAACCTCCCTTGGGAGGCAGACGATGTTCTCCTTTGGGCCTAGCAAGAGGCTCTAGCTATAAATGTAGAGTATTACCCACCCTTAGGCCCGCCCCAGAAGTCAGCTAATCACATACAGTCCTTGGTCTCAGTTCCCCAGAAGCAAGTGTGTCACCTCAGCTTCTGTTGAAAGGAGCATGTTAGTCTATTAGGCATAGGAGAGGCATGGCAGGGGCAGTCAAAAGAGAAATGCTCTGAGTCAACAATAATCATAGTTATAACTTGCAGTTTTGTATGTATTAGGATTGTTATGTGCATTTTATGTTTATTAAAATGTTTCCTTTCAAGCAACTGCCACTTTATAGATGGACAAAAGCCTAGGCTCAGAGAAGTTAAATAACTTGTCTCGGTTCTCCCAGGTAGTAGGTGGCAGCACTAGGATCTGAAGGCAGGCATTCTGTTTCCACAGTCCCACTGCTGTGCCCTAGTCTATCTTATATGGTCTGCTTCTGAACATGAGATATTTACCAGTAGGGAAGGTTTGCCAGCTAGGCATGATTCTCAGCCCTGAGGAGATGTTGGTTGACTGTTCCTTCATCTCTTTCCCGGGGCACATTCTATCTCAAAATTTGAAAGCCTATATTCTCACATGGATAGAGGTTTCCAAGAAGAGGAAGGAGACTGCAGTTTCCTTTGCAGACAGAGCCAACCCAAATGTTTATTCCCAGAACCATTTTAAGCGGCTCAGGTACACAAAGACTTCAGTGGAAATTCCAGACTTCTGCAACTTAGAACATAGCAGAGATGAATTCAGTCTGGAAATTTCAGTATCTTACCTATGGAATCTGACTTTGATGAGCACTGACTGTTCCACCAAGAGGAATTAGCTGCACGGGATCTAACTGATCCACTAGATGAGGGGTTACATCAAACAACTGAATGGTAGATAAAGTCTTTCAAATACAATTGTAGTCATCTTTATAGCTGAGTCTAAGCAGTAACAAAAAGTGGGATCAATTACTTCTTGAGACATCTTGTAGGCTGTGAATATAAAATCATACTGCCAAGAAAAAGAGGAAGAGTTTTCCTGAACTGCTGTGGAGTAAATTCAGCTGGAAGAGAAAAATGAAGCCTTAGCCTTCACTATTTAATACCATGTAGAATTTAAATATGATGTGTTGAGACATTCCTAGTCACTCTGGTTCTTAGAGTGGTATTGAAATGCAGTCTTTGTCAAAGTGTGAATAGCTCAGAACCTCTGCTGAACTCACACAGTTTGGCCCAAACTTGGTATTTGTCCCCCATTTCCAAATGGCATGTATTCCTACCTCACTGAACAGCACTGTGAATACCAGAAACCAGGAGTTGTCCTTGACTCCTCCCACGGTCTCATCCCTGTGGGCCTAAAGAGACTAACCTATCAAAAGTATACAACCTGTATTTTAAATCATGATAACCTCTAAATCGTGATAATCCATTGATGTTAATTTAGTGGAATCTCTAAAGATTCTTGTCTCCAGTGCAGCACTACCATAATTCAGACTCTCATAATCTCGCAACTCCCAAAGTAGTATCCTAACTGGTCCCCTGACTCCAGTGTGACTCCCTCTCACTCCACTCTTCACACTGCTGCTGGTGTGATCTTTCCGAAATGCAAAAGGGATTCCACTGTTTAAAACTCTTCACTTAGTCTCTGTAATTTTCAGGACACATTAATAAGCACGTTAGCCTGTGTACACAGCCCTCTTCATCTGCTGTGGGTTACTTTCTCACCCTCACACGTCACTCCAGCTAATTCAACTAACAGCAGGTCCCAGATGCTCTCTTTCTTTTTTTCTCTCTTTAAGCTTTGTTTTTTGTTTTTATATGCTTAGAATGCCCTTTCCCCAACCCCCTGCCCTCAAGGAGAGAGATTGGCAGAGAGAAAGAGCCAGAGCTAAAACTAGAGATGAATGTGCATATACACACATTTTGATGTGCAAAGAACAGGATCTAGAAGAACACTCGCTAAACTGTTCATAGGAATCTGTAAGGAATGGGGTTTCGGGGAAGAAGTTAAAGGAGTGGTATTGCATGATATACTTTTTAGTTTTCTATATGGTTTGGATTTTTTAAATAGTGAATATGTTTAACTTATCTATATATATTTTAAATTACATTTTCCCATCTTCACTCCAGAGATAGTGATTCAGTGGGGAAGGGTCCAGGATTCTGATCTTACGAAGACCTCCACAAACTCTGTTAATCAGTCAGTTTTGGGAACTGTGGTTGAAATGACTGTTTCCAACATAATAAGACAACAGATGTTTTGTTTTTAAAATAAAGCTCCAACCCTAATATATAACCATTTTTTTATTATTTCCTTTTATTTTATAATAGCTTAATTCCACTACAAATACACATTCTCTAAGTATATTAGATTTGAATTATCTCTAGGAATTATAATAGCCTTGGTAGCCATTTTAACAGTTAGCCACATTTAAATAAAGAGCCTAAATAACCATTGTTAAAGCATGTGCTTGTGCAATAAGTTTCATAAACCATTTTAAAATTAAGGCAAATAAGAAAAAAATCTACAAATACAAATATTAGGATTTCCTAAATTAAATTTTTAACAATAACTTAAATACCATTTGATTGGCTCTCAAAACAATGGATATTCTCAAAATAAAGTAAAAAGTTATTACAAAGATCAACTTTGGTATAATGCATACCTATTTCACTAAACATTTTTAAGTTTTTGACTTTGGGAAAATAAAAAGATGTGAATATTTTTATAATTAACTTTTGAAAGTATCTATAATGCCCTAAAATTCAGACATCAAAGCATCTATTTCTTTAAACTTGTTAGTTATATTTTGAATACATTCTCCAGCTTTTAATTTCATCCCATCAATTACAAGATAGTCCTCTTCATAGTGGTTTTCAAATGGACTGCCTGCAGAAGCTTCAGAGCCGCATTTAGATAACTGTAAAAATAACCATACAATTCATCAGATCTACATCAAATTTACTTGAAGACCAGGCTTAATTATTTGAACAAAACATAAAATTGTCAGTAACTCGTCTAGTCATAGAAGTTATACAGTTTTCTCTTATGCTGGTGGTCAAATAATAATTCCCATGTATAGTATAATGCATAGTAAATGTGTCAGGACAAGAATTAACTCATTATTTAGGTCCTGTCTCTATTCCCCAACATTGCATACTTTTAGTTTTAATTTTATGCTTTGGAAAAATGTGATGATTTAAATTCCATGACTTTTCTATATTTGTTTACTTTTAAAATTATTATTATAGGGAATATAACTTAAAACTGTTTTAGTCACATTTTCTGTGGTCATCTCGTTAGCATCTGCATTACTTAAGAATGGTGATAGTTTGCTCCAGCTTAGTGGGAAAGGACACTGGTAAAAACGATGTAAACACACATACACATATGAGATTTATAACTTCAAGGTTCATTGAAGGTAGAGTTAACTTTCCATAAAATTTAAGAAAAAAAAGAATATACATGTAGTTTAAACAAGTATTTTCATACATCAAAAATGTACTTTTTAATACAAATAATGATTCAGTAAACTGTCTTATTTGTATATGGATTATCTAATTTGTGAATTATTCAGGTGGATTTAATAAAAATCTGACATTAATTCCCTCCCATTGCTTGCCAAGTCAGGGCATGTCAAGGAGTGTTAATATTAGCTAAAGAAGAACACAATTAGGAAGGTGACTCTACTGAGGAAAATAATCTCATAAAGTATTTCAATGACAAATAGAAATGAATTTTGATTATCCATGTGTGTATACTTTTTTACATGTTGCTACTCTCATCCACTGTTATAAATGCTTGAGAGTAATCAACTTGAAACTGAATACGTGAAATGAATGATGAAAACATCAAATTTACAACTTTGAAAATAGCTCAAACAATATCTGCTCAGAAAATAAACATGCTCAGAACTTAAAAATTATCAGGTGGCTCTATTTGGTGTGTTAGCTTTTAAGAGGCTACTTTCTCCTGAAAACAAAACACATCTCCAGTTTTAAGTGGTGTTACCTTTGGAAGCCATATTAATTTTTCCTACTAACTAAAAAGTAAAAAAAAAAAAAAAAAAAGAAATCCCTGGGGTGATCATTTCTTTACTTTTAAATTAGAAATTGCTCCAGCTTTGATGGCTGGTTTCCTTGCGATTCTCCTCATTTAAAAGCGAACAAGGCCCTAAATATCTTGAACCTGGCGTGAATGCCAGACTTATTAAGCTCAGTGTGGAGAGTGGCTTATGAGCCAGTCAGCAGGAGGCACTCACCTGCCTGCCAGCAAGTTAAAGTGGTTAATTTTTACAATTCCTAAATGCCTTTTGAAAGTGTAAAATATGACAAGAATTTAAAACAAAAAGCAAGCTCCTGCCTAGTAATGTATTAAAACCATGTATTTTACCTTAAGAAATAAAAATCAGAAGTAATTTTCGGTTCTATCAAGTTACTAGTTATAATGGCAAAATAGAAGCCAATTCTGTGGTTGTAAAAGCTCCAGGACATCTCTGTAAAAATGAACCTGGCTGTATTTTTGAAAAGACAAATGCAAAGACTGAAAAAACATTGCACAAAACCATATGGTGCTCAAAGAAAACACACATTTTCTAGAAAAGAATAATTTGTATATTAATTATATGTATATAAGATATATGTCACCAATCTACAGATCTTGTTCTACAAAAGGTAAGATCTATATATAGAAAACAAGTTTTTTTTTAAAAGGGAACTCTAATTGGAAAAATGGCATTTACAACCCACAAAAATTCAGGTAGAAGTTGGTATTGCTGGTTATGATTAAGAAAACTATTATGTTTTTCCACTCAGCAAGAATTTTTAACATTAATCTTACTTTCTTTTAACACATTGATATCCTTAACTGTAAATTCTGTATATGTTCTTGATTTCTAATAAAGGAGGTGTTTAAGAATCATCTTTGTTCTTGAAGTTCTGAATGAAATCATGCAATTGGACAGTCTGCCAAAGTGTGTAAACAACCTTGTACATTTATAAATGCACCTTTTTCTGCATCTGAGAACAGATAAACTTGGGGATGAGTGGTTGCTCAAAGTGAGAATGTGGGAAAAGAGATGATGTAAGGAAATCTTAGCACTTATTTCCTCTACTGACTGCCATTGCCAATTCTTATCTGTAATAATAGCTAACCTTAGGTGCCAGTTACTATGCAAAGCACTTTTCCTGGTTTACCTTATTTAACCCTCAAAACAATCTTCTGAGGCAAGTGATAAGGAACTTTGCCAAATTACACCAGTACTACCTAGAAGGACCAGGACTGGGCAACAGGCGTTATAGTCCAGTCAGTGCTCCTAACCACTGTGCTCTCTTGACTCTAGGCACACCATTTATCTAAATGAATGAACCAGAGAATGAATGAAACCTTGATACACAACTCCTTGCTGCTGTGTTTCTTCCTAACTACTTAGGGACCAGCTGTACTGCATTGTGGAAATGTCGGCCTCATGCCTTATTTTTCTCACACCTACCACCCTGCTGCTCTGTATTAATGACCTGGGCTTGTACCCTCATTTTACTAACAGAGACGTGGAACTGAAGTGCTGAGCAGCTTGTCAACCAACTTAAAATTTATATTGTCATATATAAATATTGAATAAAGTAAGCACACATGGCCTTTCTCAGTCCAACATAGTTGGCCAGAAAAAAAAAAGGACAAATCTAGTTATGAATGGTGAAATGTATTCCAATGAAACGTTCTGCCTCCAGTATGTTAATAATGAGGTTAGTCCCTATAGATGTTATCCCTGTGCATGAACCAGATAAGGCAGATTTCCCAGTGAGCTGCTTTTATCCTGGCCCCTCCTCCCGACTGTAAAGACTGGCAGCAGGGGAGAGGTCTCTCTGTAGTGGTACCCCCGCAACTACAGTAAGCCCCCTCTATCTTTCTTCATTCCAACCTCAAAGATCTAAAATAAAAAGAGCTCCTCAGGGGGCCGGCCCAGTGGCTTAGTGGTTAAGTTCATGCACTCTGCTTCAGCAGCCCAGGGTTTGTGGGTTTGGATCCTGGGTGTGGACCTACACACTGCTCATCAAGCCATGCTGTGGTGGCATCCCACATACAAAAATAGAGGAAGACTGGCACAGATGTTAGCTCAGGTCCAATCTTCCTCCATCAAAAAGAGGAAGATTGGCAACATCTGTTAGCTCAGGGCCAATCTCCCTCACTCCCTCCCCACTAAAAAAAAAGCTCCTCTGCTCAAACACAGATATTTTTTCAAAGACTGATAGATATATTCTGATTTCTCAACCGGCTACTAGTTTATTATTCATCTCATGATAATCAAGGGATCAAATTTCAGAAATGAAAAACGTTTTCCATATAATTAAAATATACATCCAGGAACAATTTTTGCCATTTAAAGAATTTGAAGTTGTTATTTAGGCCCAATCATAACCGTCAATACTACCTCTTCTCCGGTATTTATTTCCTCTCCATGCTCCTCTTCAGACTCATCAGGTGTTGCTGCGCGCTCAAGTGCTTGCTGCAGCATTTGCTCCAGCTCTTTCAGTAAAACTTCTGTCTCAGAGACAACTAGAGAGACGTCATTCATACAGTAAAAAATGCTACATCTTAATTAATTGAATCCAACTCATAATCTTAACCACCCCAAAAGAGGAAATCTTCTAAATGTTACAAGATAAAAAATAAATATAATTTTCACAAATGCCTCTGCTTGAGGCAAAATTATTGTGGATTTCCAGGTGAATCTTTTACAATTATTCCTTGAAAAAGGTAGGTGACATTCTTGCTATGTGTAGAACATAAAGTATCCTGAAACATCAAAAGCTCACTAGAAGTTTGTTTTTTTTAATCAGGGCACCAAACTAAATTATGTTATTAAAGACCAGGGGTCAGCAATTTTTTTCTGTGAAGGGCCAGAGAGTAAATATTTCAGGCTTTGTGGGCCAGATGGTCTCTGTCACAACTACTCAATTCTGCTGCTGTAGTACAAACAATAGACATGTATATAAACAAATGAGAGTGGCTATGTTCCAATAAAACTTTATTTACAAAAACAGGCAGTGACTGGTGGACTGTGGGCCATAGTTTGCCAATCCCTGCAATAAACTATTAAAACTACTGTTTATAAAGGGAAGCCATGTAATTAAGTGGCAAGGCTAAACACAGGCTAGTCTATTCCTAACTCAAATATCAACACATCTTAATTGCCTAATCTGATATTTAAAAAAAAATACCACACTTATAAAAGTGTTTTTGTGTGTGCTAGCATGAGATAACTATACAGGTAGGCAAAAAATCTGGTAATTCAGGCTGGCCTGGTGACACAGCAGTTAAGTTGGTGCGCTCCACTTCAGTGGCCTGGGGTTCACTGGTTCAGATCCTGGGCTCGGACCTATGCACCACTCATCAAGCCATGCTGAGGCGGTGTCCCACATAGAGCAACCAGAAGGATGTACAACTATGACATACAACTATCTACTGGGGCTTTGGGGAGAAAAAAAATCAATTGTAATTAAAAAAAATATCTGGTAATTCATTGAACTTGCTGAGATAAAATAATATCCCCCACCAAAGAAATAAATGCCTATTATAACTCTATAGACTCAATTACTGATTAACAATATGCAACTGAATTCGTAATTTAACGGTTTAGTCCGCGCTTGGCAGCCCGGGGTTCGCTGGTTCGGATCCCGGGCGCCCGCCGACACACTGCCTGTCAGCCATGCCGTGGCGGCGTCCCATATAAAGTGGAGGAAGATGGGCATGGATGTTAGCCCAGGGCCAGTCTTCCTCAGCAAAAAGAGGAGGATTAGCAACGGATGTTAGCTCAGGGCTGGTCTTCCTCACCAAAAAAAAAAAAAAAGAGAGAGAAAAAAAAACAAAAATAAAAACAAATGCTTTCATTTGATATAGTCTTGCTGAAGTAAAGATCAAGGAAAGGAGGCCATGTGTGGCCTGTTGTACTGCACAACAGACAGATGGAGCATCTAAGGAGTCCTTCCAAAGGCAACATGATTCAAAGAGAAAGGCCATGAATACACATCCCATCACCTTCCACTCTGGTTACAAAAATCTGACACACTACCTGCTATTATCCACTGTTCATTGGCAGATCACCAAAAATCACGCTAGGTAGAGCAGCTGAAAGTTCATGGAACATGGAAATACACCCAAGCAGGACAAACACTTTGGAGCTAAAATATTATCAATGAATATGGAAGCAAGGTGTTCTCAGAGATAACATTAACTTTTAATCTAACTGTTGAACATATTTAAAATTTTTCTGATTAATAATGTTTAGGAAGAGTGCATATGACATATACATCCATTTACATGTGTGTGTGAACACACCCACAGATATCCTTGTAAACTAAGCATGTTGTAAGGTAAAAAACAGATTATTAATGTGAAAAGTTTTATGTACTGTTTCCTTTCCTCCAGTTGAAAAGAATCCATATTTTATTATCATCTTCTTTGTTGATAATTTTCTCTTATCTATTACTCATAAAAAGGAAATTTTAAAATTGTGCTAAAGCATTTATTAAATAATAGTGTTAAATAAAGTCATGGGAGGTTATAAAATAGAAAGTTTTCCCTTTCTTGGTTGTCACTACAGTACTGGAAAAAGAATTTTTAGTTTACATTTTTCACATTACAGTTTTGTCTAAAAAGTAATTTTTCATCAATATTTATTGCTTGCCCCAAGTACTTTTATACTCAATCAACAAATACTTATTGTGTGCCTGCTAAGAGCCAGGGACTCAGGAGAACAGACATAGACCAACGAGCCTTCCTGGCGGTCATTTCTTCCCAGCCAATCTTAGGTTTTCTCTATGGAAAACTTCTTTCAAAACAGCTTTCTGATAAGCCATTCCACACCTTAGAACCAGTTCCTATGTTTAAAACAAAACAAACAAATAAAAACTATAATTGACATGTTAGTCATATCCACATAGATCTGTGTTCCAGGGTAATCGCTAAAGCCTAAGAACACAGAGTAAGAACTATTACATTCTAGAACAATGGTATTCAAAATATGGTGGGCATAAGAATCACCTTGGTGAGTTTATTTAAAAATATGAATGCAACCCCATATCTACTGAGTCAGAATATTCTGGAGGAATGTAGGTTTTTATTGAAGCAATTTTGCTAATGAAATTAAGTTCTCTTTATAACAGATTTCTTACTTATTAACCTGATACTTAACAGACATCTACTTGTGGTTATCTCCATACAGATTCCCCAGTGTCACTCACAGTTGCTGTGTTTTCCTATTTTACATTCTGAGTCAATGGAAATTGATACTGACATTTAATGCACTGTTGAGAAGATGGATTTTGAGCTATGCTGTAAACAAAAAATGGCACACAAACATCTTTATATTTCTAAGGCTAGGCTAAAATACAATCAATTTATGACAATGAATGTCATTGCCAAATGGCACTGTAGGCTCTCCATTTTCAAGTGATCTGGAAAAATATGTACACTGCCTTTTGATCAAAGGGTAGACAAAGTAATGGATAACTTCATAAATCAACCAGAGTTCACAGCACCAACTTGACTGATGTCAAATTCTGTTTCCAGAGCAATGGGAGGTTTGCTTTTCTAACTGATATAGTTCAAAAATAATTCTCAAGAAATAGGAGTTACTATAATCTACAAACTAGGTTATCAAAATTGGTCAATGATATCCTCCAAAGATACAGAATGAATGCCTTTGCTGATTGCATGACCAATCATCTTCTATCAATACTGATTATCCTGTAGTTTCCCTGACTTGTTTCAATTTGTAGTTGAGAGTAAAGTGGTAGCATTACAGCTGCTCTCTCACTCAGAGAAAGTAAAAAAGAAAGAAAGAAAGAAAGAAAAAGGTATCTCTTATTCTGAAGTCCATATGTGGCTTTTAAAAATGAATTTGTGTAAAATAAATCAGTGCTATTTTTCCATTCCTGATAAGAAATAACTTACTATTTGCCTCAATAAATGAATCATTATTTTAAAAGCTTTCAAATGGATATTTATGGAATTTTCTTTAGTTTCTACTTCTCTATTAAATGTTTAAAGAAGTTGTTTCCTTTCTTATATTGGCTACTGGTTGGCTACTGGTTGGGTTACCCCAAAGCTGGCACTGAAAAAATCATATTAAAAAAATTTGCAGGGCAAATAGAGGAGGAGGATGAGGAGGAGGTAAAAGTACTTGGTTCTGTTTTGTTTTTAAGGAAACACAAAGACTCCTCTGTGTGCTTACAATTTAAATGTAATGATGAGTAAAATACAGGTTGAAATGTAATGAAGGAGAGAGCACTATTCCTGGAGACACAAATAGAAATAGGAGGCACGGCACTTTTAGAAAAGGGACATGAGAGCTAACCCCACCTTTTAGCCTAGAGGTTAAAGATAACTCCAAACCCAGAGTAGGTGGGCAAAGTTTGTCTTGAGTATCGAGATATCACCTTTCATCTCTGCTACCTCCCAGACCCAGGCCCCACGGCCTTCATGCTCCCTCTAGGGCTCACCCCATGATCCAGTCCTTTCTTATATTAACCATCCTCTTAAGCTTACTGTCTCAGGTGACTGATGAACACATCCATTACTAATTTAATAATGGATGTCAACAGATGATTAGTTGGTTCTGGGTAACATGTCAATCTTTTTTATTCAAACTTTTATAGACTGTCTACTCCCCCAAAAGAAATGAGGTATTTACCAACAGAAAACAGTGATATAATAAAACAAATGACAAAAACCCAAAGACTAAAAAAACCCCAAATTAATTTATTAAGGGGGATATGAAGGGCTATAATTAAATTTAAAAAATGCTTAGGCCAACTACCAGTGCTGTACCAAAAATCCCACAAAGTTAGTTTTAAGATTTCTGGTACTCGAAGCAATCAAGGAAATAGCTGCACACTTTGATTGATTTTAAGAAGCTACGTGACCTTAGAAAAGTCTGTAACTCCTTAAGTGACTCAGTTTCCCAATCAATAAAATGGAGATATAATAATATCTACCTTATCTGCCTCATATAGACTTTGCAAGGGTTAAATAAACTAACATATATAAAGTGTTTAGAATAGTGGGGACACATAGAAATCATCATACATGTTGGTTATCACCATTATTATTGCTATCATTATTTTATCATCATAGATGAATTTTCTTGTCCCTAAACACTGGAAAAAAATGAGTTATAAGGACAAAACAAATATAATACATGATCTTCCTGGTAGCAATTTTCCAAAAAAAATACAGATATACTCCACAAATAGTTATTTCTTAGTTTAAATCTTTATAAAGCCATGATGCACAGTTTAAATTATTTAATGATTCCTCAACTTTTTCTAGTAATTTCCAGAAACGATCCTCTCCTTGTTGGATAAGAGGGATTCTACTACATCTCTTTATTACAGATGAAGAACATGATACTAGGAGAGGTAAAGTAATTGCACTCAATTAGCTCTTCTCCTGATCTCTAACTAAGGTAGACAGAGAAGCAATAGGTAGAGCTTAAAACCCATAAAGGAACAGTAAATCTGGGGAAGTAGACTAATGGGAGAGTTTAGCACCTGCAAGTATAAGGAAAGAGGATCCAAAGAATAGGGCAGAGATTCAAGAAGATGTTATAATTTTCCTCTGTCACTTGAGCTAGGGCTGGTCCCTCCTAAAGCTAAGAAGAAATGAGAGATATCAGAGGCTTGATCAAGGAAGCCATAGAAATATAGGTAGGGAATAAAAAATTTGAGGAGGGTTAAATTATTGAAAAAGAACTACCCTTTGAGGAAGTAGTCAGCTCTTGCAAAGAACATAGTAGACTAGATGTTTCTGCTCTTCAGTTGTTCAAAATGGGATGAAGGAGTAAAACACAGATCGGGTTAACTATTTTAACAATTAACTATTGAGACTTTCAGAGCCATGCAGAACGTGAAACTCCTGAAAGAGCTTCCCTTTTACATGGATAACTACTGAGATGTATTCTCTCGTTGACACGGAGTCGTCTTTTCCAGTCAATGGATTCCTTCTCTAGTATCCCATGTGAGCTGGAAGAGAGAAGGATCCGGCACTGGAGCCCTCAGCTGTGGTGCCAGGGTCTCCGAGCAGGAACTCAGTCCAAGAACAAACTGACTTTTGTCTCTCTACAGGAATATCTGAACTGATCATGTGAGACAAAGAGACGAAATAGCCAAGAAAAGGCACCTTAATTAGCAGGAAAACAACAGCAGAATAAGTTTAAGAAGAGATAGAAACAACAGAATTTTGTATTGGTTTAGGAGAGGAACAAAAGGACTATTATTTTCTTTATAACTATTCAGTCCTTTCTCTGCCTGCTTTCCTTTCTTTTAATGAGACTATAAAGGAATGGCTTATCTAGCCAATTGAAACTCAGTGCCATAGGATCTGGGGGTGGCTACGAAGGAGAGGGAGTATGGTAGGGATAACTTCTTGGGGTTTAGTGGGCTTTGAAACCTCTTTGCATGGCTGCCAACGTTCCATCTTGCAAATAAGCATTTGCCTGCTTTTCAAGACTAACGAAAAGGTAGGAAGAGTTAAAGCACTCTTGAAAACTAAAACTTTCTCCCCGTGTTCCACATTCGCCCTACTGTGTTCTAATACCAATGGCAATTAAGTCAGCAGGAAGCCCCAGGCGGCTGCCTTTCTTCTTTCTCTCCCTTTGGCACCCCCAGGACCACAGGAAATTTGGAACAGAGAGGTCTGGAGTGAAATGTACTGATGCTGGTATATCCTCCCACAACTGCTGGTGCTTTATTTAAAAAAAACTTAAATACATGACAAAGCCAGAGAAAATTTAATTCAAGGGAATAGAAACCTAAACACAATTGAAAAGCCCTAGTATATAAATCAATACCAAAACTGACTCACTAATATTTCTCACATATGTATATTTGTATATTTTTTTTCTTCAAAGGACTATAACTACGTTTGGTGGAATTAAATATAGGTAAAAGAACTAAGAACAGGACAGGCTTCACATACCCATATTTTCCTTTGATAGGGCATCATCTGAACAAACATTTTCAAAAGAGCATTTTAAAATAGCTTTCCTAGAAAAAGAATTTGACAGATTTAGTTTCAAAAGATCAATCACATATTTATGTGACCATTCATGTATATTCATTGGTAATTGTAAGTTATGAATACATATTTGTTTATCTTGAGGTACTTTTTCTTAGTTGTTTTCTACAGTAAGGCAGCATGATACAGTGAAAACCCAAAGGGGAGTAACATTGATTTGAGCTCTCACTAGGTGAAAAGCGCTAATGATCTACCAAGCACCCTACATAGGCTTTTTCATGTAATCCATCCCCCAAAAAACCTACTAAGTAATTGTTAGTCTCTTTTTTATAAAGAAACTGAGGCTCTGAGAAATTTAACAACATAGGTAAATGGTTGAGCATGACAGAACTAAATTCTGTCAGACTGCAAAATTCATGCTTTTTCCACTACACTATGTTGCTGATTGAGGGTCACAAAACATTTGTTCAAACGCATTTTCTCTAACCATAAGATCTGGAGAAAGCCATTTAACTTCTCTAAGTCACAAATTCTTCATCTTTTAAATGGAGATAATTATCTATTACCTATTTGATGGGGTTACTGTGAAGTGTAACTGAGATAAGACAGTGGAAGGCCTTTTTAAAAATTTAATTATTCATCTTCTGAAAAAGGACAAAGAAGAAGAAAAGGAGTATCATATTAGGGTCAGTCTCTGCCATTGAGTAGGAGTCCTTTTAACACAGCACTGATTAACATTCATTAAAAAATAAATACACTGTATGGTGGATTCAATGATAAACACTAAAACTTGTCATCAGTAGCTTATTAGTTCATTATAAAGGCCTGTTTCTGGTTTGTATTATCTATGTTTAAACTAAAAATCTGCTCCTCATCTAGCTGCTGACATGATATTAATCTTTGAAAATTTTAGATCAACATATTTGTATAAACATAAAACTTTCTCCATACTTCTAAGGCTACTAATTATCATTTTATTAATTCTTATAGAAAAATTTAAACACAATGTTTCTTAGAGAAACAGAATCAAGTATCGGGGAAAATATCATATAATGATTAAATCCAATGTATATATATTTCATTTTTATCATAATACTTTTTAATTTAAAAAAACATACCTTTTCCTTTTTCTAAATTTTAGCTTTTTCTTTTCAGTTTTAGTTTTGGAAACTTGCATCTGTAAAATAACAGCAAAAAGATGAGTTAGTTTATATGGGTCTGGATGAGTTCTGTATAATAATGGGTCCTATATGTTCCAAGTAATTTAGCCCAGAAGAAAAACTCTGGCTCATAGCCTTAAAGAACACATGTAACTCTAAGTCAACCATTTCACAGTCACTGCAATTGCATTGATCTCCTCAACTTCCAGGAATGATAAACTGATCCAATATGAATGCCTATCCCCTACATTCACTCCCCCTTCCTCACCTCACAAACACATAAAAATACTAAGTAAAACAACTTTTAAGATTTAATACATATATGATTTTTAAAGAAAGAAAAAGAAATATTCAAATGCCAGAAACATGTGGAATGCAAAGCTATATAGGTGGGAACTGACATGATGAAGGCCCACAAGGAATTTGTACCAGGATAGGGCCAAAAGGGCTTAGGACTGGGATTTTAATGTCTAAGCAAAGACAAGATGAAGGATGTGGAGAAACTGAAACCATCATACATTGCTGGTGGAAAAGTGAAATGGTGGAGCCACTTTGGAATACAGTTTGATAGCTCCGCAAAATATTAAAGACAGTTACTCTATCATCCAGCAATTCCACCCCTGGGTGGAATATACCCAAGAGAAATGAAAACATATATCCACACAAGAGATTGTACATGAATGTTCATAACAGCACTATTCATAAGAGCCAAAAAGTAGAAATAACCCAAATGTCCATCAATGGATAGATGATATGTGGTATATCTACACAATGGAATATTATTCAGACTTTAAAAATAATGAAGTACTGGCACATAGTACAACATGGAAGAATTCTGAAACCATTATGCTAAGTGAAGAGTGAAAAAAGTCAGACACAAAATGCTACATGTTGTGTGATTATTGCATTCATCTGAAATGTTCACAAAAGGCAAATCCAGAAATAGATTAGTGGTTGCCAGGGACTGGGAGGAGATGGGAAATGGGCAGTGACTGCTAATGGGTATGAGGTTTCCTTTTGAGGTGATGAAAAATGTTCTAAAATTAGATAGTGATATTGGTTACACAACTGTGATTATATTAAAAACCACTGGATTGTATACTTTAAAAAATGAACAAATTGTATCTCAATAAAGGTGTAATTTTTTAAGAAACTTAGTGACATGGAAAATGGAAAGTAAGGCAACAAATTACAATATATCAATAATTATTAACAAAAGGAACCTGATGTAGCAATACTACTGTTAGAAAAAACTGGATGTTAAGGCAAAAGGCATAATCAGAGATTAAAAGGGTCATTATTTAATGCCAAAGGAAACAATCCACCCAGAAAGTATAATAGACCTGAATCTGTATGTATCTAAAATCTTAGCCTTAAAATATACAGAGTGAGAATGGAAAGAATTACATGTAGAAACTGACGAATCTATAGTTAAAATGGGATATTTTAATTTACTTCTCATTAAAAATTATAAAGCAAACACAAAAATCAGCAAAGAAATAGGAGAGTTCAAAAACACAAATAATAAGTTTAATCTAATAAACACATATCAAACCTGGCACTAAATAATTAAAGAATACATATTATTTTTAATTTTAAGCCTGAAACATTTACAAATTTGATCTTTTGGGTCACAAAGGAAGTCTCAAAAATATAAAAATAATCTCTATTTTACAGATCACATTCACTGACAAAAATACAATAAAATAAGAAATCAAAACCCAAAAGACAGCTGAATAAAATTTGTAATCAATTCATAGATATAGAAGAATCCACATTGTTTCATAAACCTTCCTGTGAAAAGAGTTATGATCTATGTTATTTAGATCAGAGTTAGTATCTCACATTTTGGTTATTTGTAGACAAGGCATCTTCTCACTGGGTAACACATTTTGTCTCCAAGCCATACCTTTCATGCTGTAGGTGCAAATGAAGTGTTTGTGGAATAAATTAATGGATAAATGTTGGGAGAAAGATAGGATAAACACAAATATCATCACAAGGAAAAAATGGTGTCAGTATTACTATCATTCTGTACTGTTACCATTGTTGATTTAGGCATTCAACAAATTTGTACAATTTACCTTCAGCTTCTAAGACAGAACCTCAGTGCAACTTTCCCCTCAACATGTTTGTTGGCTTCTTTTATTTCTTGTCGTTGCACTTTAACCTGCTAAAGTGTGCAGTTTCTTAGCCCATTTTGTCTAATTCTTTCACAGTTTCATTGTTCTTGATTTTACTGATCTTGCATCAAGCATCTAAACTGCAAGGGTAGGAACGATCTTTTTTAATATACCAAATGTTAACAGCTTGTAGATTGCCATTCACATTGTACATTCAAAAGCATTAACTATAGTGAGATGAAGGCTGAATTTAATAACTCTCAAAGCGTTATTAAACAGCTTAAATACCTTAATCATTCAAGCGAAGTTTGTATGAAATACTCAGGGAATTTATGTTATTATGATGTTAAAGACTAAGTGGTCTTCTTTTTGTGATCTTCAACCTCAAGATAATATTCAAATATTTTTTCCAGAACTGTAATTTATATATACATAAAAGTAAATAAGTTGCAAATCGTTTGTCTGACAAGGGATTAATCTCAGTAATATACAAAGATCTCATACAACTGAGCAACAAAAAAACAAACAACCCGATCAAAAAATGGGCAGAGGATATGAACAGACATTTTTCCAAGGAAGAGATACAGATGGCCAATAGACACATGAAAAGATGTTCAACATCACTAATTATCAGGGAAATGCAAATCAAAACTACACTGAGATATCACCTTACACCGGTTAGAATGGCTATAATCACCAAGACAAATAACAACAAATGCTGGAGAGGTTGTGGAGAAACGCGGACCCTCATTCACTGCTGGTGGGAATGCAAATTGGTGCAGCCTCTATGGAAAACAGTATGGAGAGTCCTCAAAAAATTAAAAATAGAAATACCGTATGATCCAGCAATACCACTCTTGGGCATCTACCCAATGGACGTGAAATCAACCATCACAAGAGGCGTATGCACCCCTATGTTCATTGCAGCATTATTCACTATAGCCAAGAAGTGGAAGCAACCCAAGTGTCCCTCAACTGAAGATTGGTTAAAGAAGATGTGGTATATACATACAATGGAATACTACTCAGCCATAAGAAAAGACACAATTGTCCCATTTGCAACAACATGGAAGGACCTAGAGGGTATTATGTTAAGTGAAATAAGCCAGAGAGAGAAGGACAGACACTGCATGAACTCACTCATATATGGAATATAAGTGAACACACGGACAGAGAGAACTGATTGGTGGTTACCAAGGGGAAGGGGGGTGGGGGGGGCACAAGGGGTGAAGGGTTACATCCACAAGGTGACGGACAAAAATGTACAACTAAAACCCCACAGTGTTATAAACTAAGACATCAATAAAAAAAAATAAAAAAAATATATATATATAAAAGTAAAAAAAAAAAAAAAAAAAAAAGTAAATAAGGTAAAAAAAGCATATAAAAATATTGTTGTCTAAATCATTGATCTACATTTCCAAAAACAATGTAGAACTATTATTTCTATCTTGTTATTAAGGATCAGCTTAAATTATCTGCATAGTTGAGTATGAAGTTAAAGGGTTACTAAAAGGGGAAATAAGACTAAGGTAACAAAGTGCAAACTACTTTATAGGTATTAATAGAACGGAATACTGTTAAACAGCTACCATAAATCAGGGAGCTTTGTGCTGGAGATGATAAATTCCTTTTCTACTTTGTTAAATATTCTATAACAGTCAAAATGAACTAGTCAGTATTTGCCAAAATGCCCTGTGCCTTCCTGCTTTAAGCCGTAGATAAAGTATGACATGATGGAGAAGAGCACCGAATTTGGAATAACAGGATCACGATTTGAATGCAAACTCTGGCACTTAACTTGCTGTATCACTTTTGGTAAGTCACTGACCACTCTAATATCTAGCAAGAGCCTGGTATAAAGTAGACATAATAAATATTTTCTGACTAAATGACCATTCTCCATTTCAGGGTCTTCTTTCGTTAAATAACGCTAAAAAAGATAACTACCTCAAAGCATTTGGGGGAATATTAAATTAAATAACATACCAGAAAGTATCTAACAGTGCTTGGCAATTAGTTGATGTTCAATTATCGTTTAACCTGTTATATTAGTTCACTGGGCCAGTGTCAGAATTCTATCCTTTTTCCGTAGAGCATATGACAGACATTGGCACTTTGGTATGGTTGGACTTTGGTAGAATATTAGTTTCTCAAGGCTCCCTAACAAATTACCACAAACTTGATAAAGCATCGGAAATTTATTATCTTACAGTTCTGTAGGCTAGAAGTCTGGACACTCATCATTGAACCTAATCCAGGATGATCTCATCTCAAAATCCTCACCTTAACTACATCTGCAAAGATCTTTATTCCAAATAAGGTCAAATTTTGAGGCTCCTGGAGGACTTTTGGGGGCTACCATTCAACCCACTACAAGTAGATACTATAATCTTTCTCTATTCCATCTCTTCTGCTTCTCTTCCTGTGTTACACAGCTGATTCTCCTATGTTGTTCAGCTCAGTGCTATCCAGAGTAAGGGCCAGAAGGTGACACAATCAGCAACACCTGAGAGTTTGTCAGAAGTGCAAATGCTCATGCCTACCCTAGGCCTACTGAATCAGTGGGGCCCAGGAATCTGTATTTAAATAAGCTCTTCAGGTGACTCTTAAGCAAACTAAAGTTTTCTAGGCACTGGTCTAGCCTACACCCATCCACACAAATACAATGTTATGTAAATGTCATTGATTTTAAAGAAATCAAAACAAGTATTAATTCTTTTCTTGTTGGGTGTAAAAAACAAAGAGGTATATAGAGAGAGAGCATATGCCATTTACTGAAATATATATATACATTTAATGATAATTAGGATTGCTGACTAGAATGGGAACTGGTAGAATTGCCTTTAATTGCAAAGGATAGAAAATCCTAAGAATTGTGTTTACATTAGATTTACATAATCTGCATAAACTAACTTGACATTGCCCATTTCCTTAAGTCACTATTCATCTGCATAAAAATCTTTTTATTTTTAAGCAAGAAGAACAAGTTTGTTAGCTGCATTAAATGTGAGGGTGTAAAATTTTGATTTAGCATTTTATGCTCATTGAAGACATAAATGTGTTTTGTAATCTTTTGAGAGTATTTGTCAGTCAATAATCACTAAAGAGCTGCCTACTTTGACAGAATTTCCAGAAGTGAATCTGTGCCTTAAATAATGAACACAAACTCCTTGTCAAAAGTTATCACACAGAAGAAAAAGCCAATATTCTCATTTCCCTTTGGAAAATCAGTTGGGAAAATATGCTTGGAATAAGGATGAAAACTAGTTTCATGAAGCATTGTAAATGATGATTATTACTTAATCTGAGTATGTGGAGAGCACAAACAACAAAGTCTTTAGGTCTAGATAATGATTGTTTTTAACACTTCTTTGAAAAGGGGGAAGGCTGAAATGATCATTTTCTAGCACTATTTTAAACATCTAGTGTTTCTTAGATGAATGTCAGTCAATTACCATATGCTCCAGTCTTGTCAATCTTTAGTAGAGTTCAGCATTCCCATGAGATCTGGAGGACAACATCAGAGATCAGTCCCTGGCATTATGACTTATAAATATCTCTTCAGCCACGTGTACGTTCACAATAAAGCACTGTGGATTTCTCTGATTTGAGGGGCTTACCAGAGAAAACACTGGAGTGTGTATTCAAGCAGTGAGCTGAGACAGGAGAGTATTTTCACTAAAAACAGAAGTTGACCACTAGACCACCTTAAACAGAAGGCATAAAAGGCCTTCTATTAACACCTCCCAATCCTGGCTGAGGATAGAAGTAACAGAACACTTCAAGAAACTCTTATGATAATGTATTTCACTGATAATTTTTAAATTACCTATATCAGGGTTAGAACATAGAAATTCAGGAGGGGTTTTTTTAATAGCACAGATTTCACCCATATCTATAAAGAGCTTAAGAACACTAAGGGCTAGTGGAAACAGAGTGTCTAGGGAGGAAAGATCCCCATGAAAAGCAGAACTTATGTTACAGTTGTTTATCTGATTGAATGGAGCCAGTAAATTAGATTATTTGACCTCTAATTGGAGACTTTCTAAAAATCCAAGTCTGTTGAGAACAGTTTCTATTTGTGTATAGTTTTTCCTAAAGTCACTGGATATTTTAACATGAGAAATGTTGGGAGAAGATAAGGTTTCTAAGGAAGACTTTCTAGAATTTACACATTAGAATTAAATTCTAAAAAGCTGATGCACAGAGAACATTCAATGGTTACAGTACCCATACTACATTTTTTTTCTGGACAAAAGAATGAATGTTGACAGCTTCATTATCTGTTTTACCATTTTTCTTTCCATCAGCTTGAATAGTAAGGATAACCAGCCTGATTCTTTGAATCCATGGATCAATGTCAAACGTTCTAAGCAATTATCCTCAGCATTATGCAAAAGAAAATGATCTCTCTCCTACAGAGGAATAGACAGACTCTACACAATAGCACAATCCAAAAAAAAAGATTATTCTTTTAAAAATTTTATCTAGATCCAAGTCTTTACATCAACTTTTTTGAGGATTCCAGAGGTTGAAATGGAGGACATTCTTGTACCTAGATTCATGGAAGGACATGGAAGATATACCTCCCTTTGATCCAGATGACTGTGTTCCTCAGTATATAGGGGAGTACAGATTTAAGATGTGTACCTAATATACACATTTCATGATACAGCAAATTATTTTTGAAACAAAGTGAAGGTATTAAATACATAAGCAAAAAGAAAGATAAATATCACCTCAAAGTCATTACAACTTTAAAGATTTAAAAGGTAATAATTTATAGGTCTTCAAAGAAAGGAAATAGGTTTGTGTTACCTAATATAAATGAAAAGTGGGAAGACTTGTGGGCAGAAGCCAAATGTTTATAAATTTGAAATTATAGATGAATTCTAATAAGCTATAAGTAAATTCTACTAACTTTCACTGACATAGTAGGCATAGAAAGATCATTTAATATCTAGTGCAATAGCTACAATCCATAAAATACAAACTCATTATTCAAATTTCTATTGTATGTTATATCAACAGCTACTCTCTCTCGATTAATAATATTTTTGGTCTTAATGGAATAGGATAAGAAAGATGATGGTGAAGGAAAAATATTCCAAACTTTAGAAGAAACTCAGATTCATCTTGTGTGTAGTTTGACGTTGGAGATATGACTTATGTGTCTCTGGATCAGACAGAAAGGGTTATACTTGTAATGAATATAATCAGCAAGACAAATTGAAGAAAGCTGCATAACACAACCTTTAGTCCTAAATAACAAAGGACAACACCTGGAAACTTCTTCATGTAATAACAGGGACTCAAGTTGAAGAGGTATTTGTTTCCTAACAAAAGAGCAATTGCATTTTGTAGAATTCTCTTTATTGCCTTCTGGCTCAAAGTTAAAATATAGAATTGAAAACATGGAGAGTTAGGGTGGAAAAATTTTGAATTTCTGGAATCTGTGACACTAGATTTTAAGTATTACTAAACTTGAATTCCAAGTGAATTAACATCTTGAGTGAATTTTTAAATGGGCATTATGTGTAGAGAAATAAAAATTAATACAACACTTCTATTAATATAAATGGTGCCATTCAAAAATGATACTTTTCATTTGTTTTTTAGTAATTAGGGTGAAAACGATTCTTAAGGACGAGAGAGAAAATTACTGATAAACACAAACTTTCCTTTACCAAGCACCAGATCTGCATGACTAAACTGGAATTTTCTCAGCTAAATCACTGCACTGGGACAAATCACTGGTCTAGGAAGGCATCACTGATACCCCTCTCCACTTCCACCCTCTCCAGCAGCCACTCAGACCTGCGACCCAGCAACAGGCAGCCCAGCAGACCTGTGAATGGGAAAATTGCCCTTTATAAGCCAGCTGTGAGCCAATACTTTTCCCACTACAAGCCCTGTAAACTTGGAGAACAGTATGGCCCTCACACTAGGACACTGTTGTTTTATCTCCAGGGAAGAACAAAGGAGTTTTCAACTCTGCTACACTCACCCTAACGCACATTTCCCATTTACTCCCCAGTTCCTCCCACTCCCACTGCCTTTCTTATGAGAACAACGAGATCAATTTGGCTAAAGTCAGAGCCCCGGACTGAAAGTCAAACCAAAAAAAAGGGTTAAGCAAATATACAAGTCCCAAAGTAGAGTTTTTTCAATTTAAGGAGCAAATGCAATCATCCACATCAGAAAATAGGTACTCTGAATCAAGCGATCTTTGCTTGCTCTCATAAATGGTACATAAAAGTCTTCGGATAGCAGCGATTAATCCATTTTGTCTAATTTTAATATTTTACTACTAATAGTTAACCTATACAATTCCTGTATATTATAATTCAAAATAAAAGAGGTAAATCTTGGAACCTAATCAGGCAGGTTTAGCTATTAAGCTACTAAAGAGAATCTTGTTAAAAATCACTCCCCTGGAAGGCTTCTTCATACTACTGCCCTGCAGTGGGCAGTTTCTCTCTGCAGATTTTGAGAACAGGGTAATTAAAATTAGTATGAAAACAACTTTTTATGTTGAGGTTTCCATTGATGATTTAAAGTGATAAATGGACAATTACCTATATTAATATATGTCTATTTATATATAAAATGGTGATGGAATACCTGAATGATTCAAGTTTGGGAAACACTGGCCTATAGTAAGGTGAATGATACCCACAAAATAAAATCCAAAAGGAAATGAAATGATTTTTGAAGCCTGTGACTCTTCCCAAGGGGTTCTCTGCTTACTATCCTTTTCTGAGCTTTCTCTCTGCCTGGGGCTAGAAGCCAGCAGTAGGGATCTATTATAATATTTATCCTTGGGGAAAGATGCATATAAAGCTAAGTGAATCAACTGAGTTGCAGTACATGAATTTCACATTAATAAGCAAGCTTATTAATTAACACAAATATTCAGACACCTAGTCACAAAATGTGAGCAACTTATCCTGCAATTGGGCTAATGAAAATTTCCTGATTATGAAGAATTTTTGCAATAATTTCAGGGAAAAATATTTTTTCATTAGAAATATAATAGCCCAAATTCCTCCAACATAAATGTATAAATCAAGAGAGTGGTCATTAATTTTGTCTTTCAAATTCTTGGCATTAATAAAAGTAAAGTGTTAGAAAAAGGATATATATACACACATAATTTCTATATCTATATGCCAAAAAAATTAGAAGTAAAATGAAAAAGAGACCCTTTTCCAATTAGCAACAAATACCTGGGATAGCCCTAATTAGAAATATGTCTAATTCTACATGGAAAAAACTAAAGAAAAATGAACAGACAAGTTAGGTTTCTACATAGGTGCATTTAGTATTATAAACATATAATTTCTCCCTAAATTAGTACATAGATTTTCTACAATACCAATCATCATCTCAACAGAATTTTTCTTGGGACTTAACTAAATAATTCTAAAGTTCATCTGTGTGTTGTTAGAACTATTTAAATTGTGCCTTTATTGGGGCTTCCACGGGAAAGGTAGGGTAAGGTAAGGTAGGGTAAACAGTTTAGGACTGGCCAGTTTGATTAATTCTGGAGGGCTTTGGTCTGGAGGGGTAGTCTCCAGTTGCCTGGTACCTGGCCCTGGGATGATTTAGGGCAGAGGAAATATTGGCTTCCTGTTTGAGAGCTTGATAAGAAGGTAATTGGGGGATATGGGTTTGGGATTGGTCGGTTTGCATATGAAAAAAGTGCCCTTTGCTATCTCTAAGAAATGGCTAGCCCTGAGTGGGGGTCCCTCCAAGTCCCTCCAAAGCCAGAAAGGTTTTTTAAAATGTCAAAACATCATACTGTACAAAAAACAAATACATACATATGTATATGTATATGTGTGTGTGTGTATATATATATATATTATATATATAATACAATCTGTAAAAGCAAAGAAGCAACAACTATGAAAAGAATTTTTGAAAAATTAGAGTAATGAAGAATCACTAATCCACACATTAAAGAAAGGATAGAGAAACAATAATTAAAGCAACTTGGAATTAGTTTTAAGACCAGATAAAAGATTAGATATAGAAATAGATATTTTGACATGTTAAATGTCATATGTTATATTATGAAGAAGGCCTACTATATACTATAAAGCAGATTAAAAAAATGGTAAAGAGAAAGATTCTTTTTCAGTCAATGAGTGGTATTGGGATAACTGGTTAGTGTATGGAAGGAAAAACATCTTTTTCCTCTACCTTTCTAAGTTCTTGGTTGGGGCCCCTGTAACAAAAGAGAGATTAACAAGAGAAAAGCATACAAATTCATTTAATATAAGTTTTATGTGACAGGGGAGGCTTCCTAAGGAAATGAAGACCCAAAGAAGCAGTAAACCTGAGAGTTGTTATGCTAGGTTTGATGAAGAGTGGGAAGTCGTGGGAAAATGTGATAGGACATGAAAGGGTATTGATACCAGGTCAACACAAAGTTGACGTAAGGGAAGCCATATTGTAGAAAAGAAACCATATTGTAACTTTGAATGATCTCTAACTTGGAGATTTATGGCCCCTCCCAGCAGCTATAAGTTGATAACTTTGTTCTTCTGAGTTCCTTAGGAATGTGATGACCCCTGGGCAGAGAATCTATGCTGATAGCCATCATCAATGACAACTGAAAGACCAGGGTATAGGGCTTGCTCCAGTCTCTGATGCATATCAAGTAAAACAAAAGACTCAGGAATTAAGACTAGATGGATGCTCCCACCCTGAGATCAGATGTCTCCCCCTGGAGGTCAGATGGATGCCCCCACCCTGAGACCAGATGCCTCCCCCAGCTGGAGACCAGATGCCTCCCCCAGCTGGAGACCAGTCCCCTATATAACTGGCCTGTAGTCTTTGTTCTGTAAGATGGTTCTATGAGACATTAGTTGGCCATCTTCCCCCTTGCTAGCAAGCTGTAATAAACCCTTTCCTTTCCACCATCTTGCCTCTTGATGATTGGCCTTTGTCACATGGTGAGTGGATTGTATCCTTTGTGCAGTAACAGTAGGAGCTAAGTGTAGTCAACTGTGGGAAACAGCAAAGCTGTTCCTTCAGATTCCTCTCAGAGTCCTTCTGTCTTTGGAGATAAGAATGCTCCTTTCCTCCAGGTATAGGAATGACACCTCTGACATGAGGCTCTTATGACCTGCTTCAGGGGAAGGTCAGAAAGTCCTTCCTGCACCTGCCATTTCACAAATTCCTTCAGCTTGAAATGTTCAATATGCCAGGGTGTCATATTTTGTGGTAGCATGTCCTGAACCTTATCATTTGCAAGTTGCATAAAATTTTTTATGCCCTATCCTCATGCCACATATAAAACTAAATCGATACTCCCATAATAAGAGCTAACATTTATGAAATGTTTCCTATGTTCCAAGCATTGTGATATATGCTTTACATAAATTATCAGAGCAATCTTATTTTGTAATACTTTCATTCTTCCTATTTAATAGGAGGAAACAGAACTTATAGAGTTGAGCAGCTAAACTTAAGATCATACTGCTAGTAGGTCATAGAGCCAGGATTCATACCTCAACAGTCAGTCTCTAGATGTCCTCCTCCTTATCCACTGCACTATTATTTATGAAGATGTCTATACTATTATAAGTAATAAAATAAATCAAAAAGCTCAGAAATGTAGATTTGACCACATACAAATATACAGCTTCCATATTTCCAGGAAAAAAAATTGAAAAATGCAACACACTGAGAAAAGTGTATACAGAAACTATGACAAAGAATTAATATCTTTATTACTAGTATATTTAGAGTTCATATAAATTTGTAAGAAAATATTAAGAACTCAGACAACTTACCTTAAGTCAAAGAAATGTGAATTGAACAGTGGCAACAACAACAAAGTATGATGTAAACTGGCAGCAACGTCTTTATTCTAAGACCTGATGATGGTGGCATCTGCATGACAACATGCATGCACAACGTGACAACATGCTCCCATCCCTTTCCCAGTAATCTTTCTACTGGGAACTGTCCTAAGGAAACAATCCAAAACATGTGGTGGGAAAGGAAGCTATACTCAAAGATTTTCATCAAAGTGCTATCAGTAGCAATAGGAGAAAGGTTAAGAGAATCATAACATACTTTGTTTTAACGAAAGGGCAGTCTTTTAAAGCATGTCACAAAAGCCCTAAAGCCCTAAAAGAAAAAATTTTACTATATAAGTGCAGCAAACGAACTACAAAAAATTTAAAAGAAAACTGAAAAAACGTTTACAACATATTGACAAACTATTAACAATCAATAACTAAAACGAGCAGCTACAAATCAATCAATCAAAAATGCCCATGGAGGGGCCGCCCGGTGGCGCAGCGGTTTAGTCCGCGCTTGGCAGCCGGGGGTTCGCGAGTTTGGATCCCGGGCGCCTGCCGACGCACTGCCTGTCAGCCATGCCGTGGCGGCATCCCATATAAAGTGGAGGAAGATGGGCATTGATGTTAGCCCAGAGCCAGTCTTCCTCAGCAAAAAGGGGAGGATTGGCAACAGATGTTAGCTCAGGGCTGGTCTTCCTCACAAAAACAAACAAAAATGCCCATGGAAAAAATGGGCAAGGGTATGCACAGTTTTCAGAAGAAATATAATGTCCAATAAATATATAAAAAATGCTCAGCCTCACTAAAGTTAACAATAAATAACAGCAAATTAAAGTAACAATGAAATACTTTTCTCCTTTAAATATTGGCAAATATGTAAAGATTGGTGATATCTAAAGCTGGCAAGGGAGTAGGAGAAGTGTTGGTACGAGTATTCAGGTACAACTGTTTTGAAGAGCAATTTGGCAATACTTGACTAAAATTTTTAACTTTTATTTTGAAATAATTTTAGATTTACAGCAAGTTGCATAAATAGCACAAGAGAGTTCCCATATATTCTTCAACCACCTTCCCCTAATGTTAACATCTTACATAATCATAACATAATCATCGAATCAGGAAATTAACATTGCTACAACACTGTTAAGGAAAGACCTAATTCAAATTTCACCAGTTTTTCCCGATACCCTTTTTCTGTTTCAGGATCCAAACTAGGATCTCACATTACATTTGGTTGCTATGCCTCCTTAGTCTCTTTCAATCTGTGACAATTTCTCAATCTTAAATGCTCACACACTTTACACCAGCAAATTCACTTCTAGGAATTATTCTGCTGAAATCTGTACACAAATGTGAAAACTGTGTTCACAAGGATGCTTATATTCAGATTTTGAAACAGTGAAATGTTGGAGGTGGGATAATGGAGGAAGAAAATGACTTGAACTTTCCAGGTTACACACTTCTGTATTCCTTGATTTTTTTTCCCTAGCATATATTTGTTTTATAATTAAAATAAAATAAAACAAATTATAAAGAAAAAAGACTATTAATGGCTAGAATTGGCAAGCTAAAGCAGCCTAGACATTCCCTTGCACTAATGATAGGATTGCAATTAGTTCAATAATGTTGGAGGATTTTTTTGATAGGAGATGTTTAGCAATTTGGCAAAATTTAAAATGTGCCTATTCTCTGAGCCAGCAAGCCCACTTCTAGTAATTTTTCCTATAGTAATATTTACATAAACATTTCAAGAGATTTGTGTAAAATGATGTTGCTGCATTTTTATCTGTAATTTTGCGAATCCAGAGTCAACCTAAACTGTCCAGAAGATTGTTCAATAAATTAAGACACTTCCATAAAAGAAAATGCTATGCTGCCACTCAAGAGCTGGCAGATCTTAGACCTGAAAAGATGTCCACAATATATTATTAAGTGAAAAAGGTAGTTTAATTCATTCCATTTATGTTAATAAAGTATATGTACTTATACATGAAATGTTAAATTTTGTTTATTCATAAACATTTATTTGTACATACAGTACATATACTTACATATGCATAGAAAATATATAAAATTATTAACAGTGGTTATCCTTTTAGGACTGAAATTATAGCTGGGAAAAAACTTATATCTGTAATTTTTTGTTTTTCTCACAGTGCCACTTCTCTGATTTTAAAAAATCTCTTAAAAGTAATAAAAATCATAAAACAACATTGAAAAGGTTTGTGATATAATATATAAATGAAAACATTAACGGCACATTATTCAGTGATTAAAATTATGCAAATAAACATACGTATATAAAAATGACTATAAACGAATGCACTGTTAATAAAATGTAATATAATTAAGGTGATGGATTTTGGATGATTTAAAAAATTCTATCTTCCAAATATCATGTTATTATGTTACGTTGAAAAAATTAAATCATGATTAAAATGTGGGACTTAAAAAAAGACTTTTATATAATCTTAACTATCTAATAGAACTCTGATACTATAATAAGTCTGAGAATTTTCAATGTTCTTAAATCCTTACTTACTATTTTTTTCTAAGGAGAAATTAGAGAGGTAATACCAGCATATTTATTAAGCAAGCACCTACTAAAATATAGTAACTATATGCTATCATAATTGCTTTTCATATTAACCTTTACAACAATCATACAAGGTAATTATTATTGTTCCCAGTTCAGAGATTAATTCAATGAGGCGCAAAGGTGTTAACTTGATTAAGGTCACACAACAACTAAGGAGAAGAACTACTCTGGAAGGCAGACCTGGCTCATTCATAAGTTTGTATTCTTTCCACCATGATATGCTCTTTTCTGAATATATATATATATATATATATATATATATTCAAACATCTTTCAGAATCTATAACAGGCAACACCATCAGCTTACTCCACCCATCTTCCAGGTACCCTATTTTATTCTTTATTTCTTTACTTTTATTTCTAGGAGCAATTGACTCAGATATTTACTCTGGTTTGCACAAGTCCTTTGACATTCTGAAAGTACTTATGAGCTGTTATAAATATTTTATAGTTCATGGAATATTAGAGCGGGAAAGGACTTAGAGATGATCTAGATTTTCCCCTTCTTTTTATCAAGTGGGATTCAGAGAGGTTAATATAATTTACTCAGAATCTCTTTCATTCAGTCTGTTGCCATTGGGCAGAGGTAGTTAGGCAGGTACACCTATACTGTTCACCTCTATCCTAACAGGTAGCCACACAGCCAAAGAGCTGAAGGAGCTATGGGAACAACAGAGGCTTGTAGATAGAGCTGTCTTACTTGGTGCTAGAAGCCCATTCCTAGTAGGCACTTACGGTATCTAAGGCCACAACACTCTTACATCTCGGTTCAAAGAGGTGGCAGCAACTGCACTACAACTCAACAAAAGCCGATGCATAACTTTTAACAACTTATTCCTCATATAATAAAATCTCGTTGTAAAAACAAAACCACAAAACATTTATACATGTACATAAACACATTTGTTAACATAAATAAATAAATATTTATATAAATAAATAAAATACAGACTGTTAAGATTTGCAACTCAGGATGAAGGGCTATGGAGGCAATTATACTTTTTTTTATCATCCATCTTTACATTGTGTTTTCGGCAGTGGTGAACATCTGTATGCTTATTTTCTTCTTTGTGAACCAGAGATAATAATGAATATCTCACATAATTGTTGCTGGAATTGAATGAAATAACATATGTGTAGTGCCTGGCACTTTGTTATTAGTGCCATCAAGTTGACTCAGACTCCTAGGGACCCTGAGCACACAAGGGTAGAACCTGCCTTTTTGCACCATCCTCTCCCTTCCAGTGCTATATCAGCCAGTGCTCCACTCATAGGGTTTTCATGGCCCATTTTCTCAAAAGTGAGTGGCCAGGTCTTTCTTCCTAGTCTGTCTTAGTCTGGAAGCTCTGCTGAAACCTGTCTACCATGGGTGACTCCGCTGGTATTTGAAATACTGGTGGCATAGCTTTCAGCATCACAGCAACACACAGCTGCCACGGCATGCCACAACATGTATGGTTCCCTGACTGGAAAATAAACCCAGGGCGAGGCAGTGAGAACACCGAATCTTAACCAGTAGGCCACCAGGGCTGGCTGCCTGGCACTTAGTAGGCACTTAAAGCATCACACTATTATTATTATCTTTTGCTTTCATACCAACAACCTTCTTTTGTTCATCTATAGTGTTTTATATAAAACAGTTCTGTCTTTAAAAAATATTGTGTTCACTATCCACAGATCCAAAATGTACAGAAAAATAAAAGCTACCTTATTAAGTGAAATTAACATTCAAACTCTAATGGGGCTAGCTTGCAAGAACAATTATGGTAATACCTATTTCCCACTAGTATTGTAAGGGCCAAAGGAGACAGGCTATATTAGCATTTCTCAACTCTATCACACCTAATAACTCTCTTTCATAACAAATACTTGGAAACATACCATTCTCTATCTTGGAATGAAACTCTTAGACCACTAACTATAAACCAGTATCCAGGCTCCTCTTCTTCACTTTAGCAACCCTAAACTCTAAACCCTTTTAGCAATGCCTTTTAGAACCCTCTCCCTAAGCTAGCTCAGTTAGAAGCTATATTCCTCTCCTTCCCTTTGTCGCTGGGTATGGCCATGTTACTAAATTTTGCCAGTGAGACGTGACAGAAGTGACACGTGCAGCTTCACGTTCATCTTTTCTTATTCAGTGAATTGTTTGCACTTTTTCCACTTTTTCTTTCCATGGCCCAGAATGTGGATGTGATAGTGCAATCAACTTTTGACCATGTAGATGAGGACCACACCCTAGGGTTGGCATAATAATAAGATAGAAGGAACTTGGGAGTCTGGATGATGTTGTGGGGCAAGGCCTCCTTCCACTCTGGATCACTGGCTCATCTTTGGTCAGGTATCTGATAAAGAGATAAACTTCTATCTTGTATGACTTACTATAATTTGGAATCTCCTTGTTACAGCATTATAACCTGTACCCTAATTAAGACATCTGACTACATGAATAATTTTAAAAACTATAACTGTAATATGAAATAGAAATAAAACATATTTATAATAAAATAAAATGTATTTATACATATGCTTGGGAACAACTACACTGAAGAGACAATCAATAACACAAATGCTAGTCATCCCTATCACAAATAAGTTTGGATATAAGTGAAGTAAGATGGTCAAAGTCATTCTCTATAGCATCTATAGGAAAATTTACCAGCAGAAGTAGTGGTGGACACAAGAAGAGAAACTACTTTTAGGTTAAGTAGTAACAGATCAGACATTTGTATATGATGAGAGAAAAGATACTAATCTTAATAAAAAGAGAGATAATATTCCAAAATAAATGACAGATTGTCCAAGTATAGAAAATGAGAAGTATAATATTATCCCAAATGAGCTTGACAAAATAATTCCCTATGGGGAAAACAATTCTCTATGCTGTGACATGGGATGACCTAGTAGCAAAATATCACAGAAAATACACCTCCTTTCTTGAAATCCCACAACATATCAGGGCACACATTCAGTCCCTAGTACTTGAAAAGAACCTGACCATAACTTTCAATAGATGAGAAAGAATATCTTGACGATAAATTGGAAACAGAAGCAATAATATAAGATGTAATAAGAATTTTAAGGCAGACTTTTGGGGACAATATCAGAGTAAGACTGGAAAACAATAGGATATCTAAAAATAATTTCAATATGTAATGTTTATAACAGATTTTGTATCATTATTCTAAAATATTTACAAATATAAAGGGTAGCAACACTATGAAATATTTCTAAATGTTTACTTTTTAAAATTCAATGAAATCAATACATTTCATGTACTTGTTAATTTAGTACTATTTGATTTTAAGACTGTTAAAAGGCACCTCAAATTTCCTGTTACATATTTGTAAATGTTTTCCATGGTTTCTCAGTATCTGCACTTCTACACTTTACAGCAAAATATATAATTGAAAATATTATAATGTACCAAGTAGAAAATAAGTAAATTATTCAATAATGTCGAGAACAGTGTGTTTATTCCATTTCAGCTTCCCTCTCCATAATAATAAGGCTTCTAAATTCTTTGGCTTTTTGTTTAATGTGTTGTGTTTCAGTATTATTTTGTATTTAAGTCACTATACAATTATATCTGTAGTTTGTTGAGTCTAGCAGAGCATTCAAAAGTCATGCCAAATGTTGGACAGTTCTTGTACACAGTTCTGTCCCATGCATTGCAAGATATCTAATGTCCTTAACCTTTGCCCAAAAAAATGCCTTGTATTCTCCCAAATTACTGAAGCCCAAAACATGTCCATAAATTTGTAAAATATCCCATAAGGCAGTGTCTCTCAAACTATTTGCAGTAAAAGGACGAGTTTTTTCCCCTCAATCTGTTCAAAATCTATACTTCTGTAAAATTTTAAAAACAAGATTTACTAGGAGAAAAATGAAATAAAAAACAAAGACACACAAAATACAAGTTTCATTTTATTATTACATTCAACAGACAAAAATTATGCTATCAAATTACTATACAAGTTTCTGAACGGTTACTCTCATTTTTTGCTTTTTTTCTCATTGCAGACCAATACTAAATAGTTCCTAGACCAGCTCTGGTCCATGGACCACACTTTAAATAGCACTGTCTGAGAGACAGTACAGCCTTCATTGAGACTCACTGGTAAAAATAGAGCAATATATAGAAATGTTAGTTATTATTATCTTTATCATCTTTGATTCTAAATATCCTTTAGCAGAGACTGAAATAAACAATTCCATTCACATTAACAATCTTGCACTACCTCACATATTCCTTTCCAAGTCTTCAGACATACACACAAGTCCTATTTCCTTTCTTTTTTAAAGGGCAACCTTATCTTCCATGATATTGAACTCCTCTCTGCAAAGGCATATCAACATTATTTAGCCAGTGAAATGTCCAGATTCCTTTTATAAGCCAAAAAACAAAAGGATAAAATAAAATCGTATTTTAAAAGGACTCATAAAATATTCATATTCAGAATACAAAAATAACGCTCACCTCACAACCTGTACATCTATAGGTTCATGCCCAACATCCTTTTCTCTTCCCCCAGGTTACACTCAACCTTTCCTGGGTCCACCCTGCACCAACCCCACCATTTAACACAGGAAATACCACAGGGATAGGCTTTTCTTTCAATCACAATTCTTTTTCTTATGACACCAATATATAATTTGTCCAGAAGAATTTGTTTTGAGCATTGACTCTCTTTTTCAGTGGTGTCCTGTTAAGAATACTTTCACTTGAGGAGAATGTCAAAGTTCATCCTATCCCAATCATAGTTTTGAAAGTGAGCAGAGTTAACCATCTCTCTGCATACAATATACAGAATGATGTGTTAAATTTTGAAAATTCTTTTAAAATGCTATTGAATTTACAAACTTTCATTAAACAGACTCTAGGTTTAGACGCACACAGATGGCTGATGCAGTTCTCTACTTAACTTTAAGGTAAAGTCCATATTAAGCTGTGAATTTTAATTATTTAAATTAAATTGATTGCACACATTACATGAGATTGCACACATTACAATAACATAGTATATAAAAAATTAAATATTTTAGTATATGAGTATGTACATGAAATGTAATTTAAATAAAAGCAATTGTTTAACATAATATTTTATTGTTCTGATTTCCGTTAACACCAAAATATGTAACCATAAATATTAAATTTCTAACATCAACCTAAAAAAGGAAACATATACTCAACTAACATTTAGAGAAAAAATTGATTATATGTCATTTGCTTTTAAATATTAATTTAATTTTCTTTTAAAAATAGTATTAATTGAATGGAATTTGAAGTCTGTATATTTTATATAATAAAATTTAATCTTACCCTTTTCTTGGCCAAAACAGCAACTTTGCCATCTGCTTTGGATTTATCTGTAAGATAATAAAGTATGGCTATTTCAAAAAAGTACTTATGCTCCTGTTCAAATGAATGCAACATTACACAATTAGAATTTTCTACTTTCTCATACTGTGATATGTGTTTTCAGTGGTTCTTTTGATCAAAATGCTAATAAACTCAGCTTCCCAAAGTTGAGTAGAACAAAGTAATCCAAAAGTAATAAATCAGAAATTCATATACTTATTTGAAAAACCTCCTCCCTAAGATCTGATTGGTTCGTTGGACATCCTCTAGTTAGCACCTCAATTATCTGATTTCTAGATTCTGGTCAGCTTGTGTGCTCTGGACCATATAGGATCTGGAATTAAATTCTAGCTACCTCTACTTGCACATCTACTACGTGCCAGACATGGGATAAAAACTTTATACAGACAATACCTTATTTAATCCTCATGATAATCTTGCAAGGTACATAGTCAATCCACACTTCACAGCTGAGGAAGTTGAGGCTAAGGTAAGTTAAATACCCTGCCTGAGGTCATGCAGTGGGGCCACACCCATGTGACTACAGTCCCTAATCTTGATGTCTGCTGCCTCCATTTGGGACCACTGAGCTGCCAACAGTGCATCAGAGAAAGACACAGCAAGAATGAGGATTATAACCAAATAGAATAATAGAAAATTACTTCAAGATTTCATTTTGATGTGTGCAAAAGTATATGTGTCTGTGTGTATATTAGTAAAAATTATTGGCAAAACCAGTGGATTCTTTTTTTAAAAGTTCTACCTGGAATTCTAAAGCTGAATAGGTTACATGTATATATTTATTCATAGATATATTTTATAAACCTTAATATTGTGGTAATGAAAAGTGGAAAGAGCTATGGACATTAATAAAAATGTTTTGGGGCTGGCCCAGTGGCATAGCGGGTAAGTTCGTGCGCTCCGCTTCGAGGCCCCAGGGTTCTCTGGTTTGGATTCTGGGCATGGACAGACGCACTGCTTGTCGTTATGCTGTGGCAGCATCCCATATAAAGTAAAGGAAGATGGTCAAGGATGTTATCTCAGGGCCAATCTTCCTCTGCAAAAAGAGGAGGATTAGCAATGGATGTTAGCTTTGGGCTAGTCTTCCTCACAAAAAAAATTAAAAAACAAAGTTTCAGTGTTACATCTAACATTAAAGAAAAAGACATAGAAATTTAATTTATCAGTATAAGACTATAATTCACAATGACCACATAAAGCAAACAGAAAGAATAAATATCCATGAATATAAGAGTAAATAAATGCTAGCTATCTAAAAGCAAATTTTGCAGTAAAAAAAATTATTGGCATAAAACATAGATATCTAGAAGAGCAGGTTATTATATTTATACCTACAGTTGGCTGGCTCCATGTAAACTGCCCTCTTTCCAATGTTTAGCTGTGTGCTTAAAATAATCCCTTCTTTTGGAATACCCTTTCTCTCCACTGATGAATGTACAAGACCATCCAGCATCATAGATAAGTCCTCCAACTTGGATAAATACCCACCTCTTGCAAATCTATAATCATCTTAGGTCACAGAACAGTCTTCCTTGTATTATGGTTACTTCTCCATATGTCTAAGCACTCTGCAAGACTAGAATGCGTCTTAAAGGCAGGGACCATGTTTTAGATGCAGTAGGTGCTCAATAATTTTTTATAATTAATAAATGTACATGTATTTTACTTCAAAATATTATATGGATCCGAAATATATATTTTACCTAAACAAATTAATATAATTTATTAATTAAACTACATAGAATATTTACATGATATAAGTTACTAAACCAGATAGTGTGATATAAAACACCGTATATGTTCTCAGACGCTCAGTTTCTTTATTGATAAACCAGGAGTAGTAATTATTACCTTACTGCTATATTGTGAGATTTAAATAATATAATCTATGTATATAAAGCTCCTAAAACAATGTCTGGTAGATAATAGATAATCAACAATACTCTCTTCCATCTTAGCTAATAAAGACATTTTGCGGTGTGTGTGTATATGTGTGTGTGTGTAAGAGAGATCTTAATCCCTAGAATACCAGAAAAAATAGTTTATTGGTGATATATTTCACTATTGTATCATCTTTTTAAGTGATTTCATCATTCTTCCATTTAAATAAATATTTTAGCCTTTCTAACATACTTGGGAATAACTGATGAGTAATGATAAAATAGCAAAATATTTCAAGATATAGGAAAAAATAAGATCACTGAAATCCCATAATGTATTTTAGATTTATAAAAGGGCCCAGTGGAACCTGACAGTAATCATAAGATAGAATAAGTTTTGCTGTATCAAAAAAAATTTTTTCTCCTGGGTCTTTTGAAGACTTCTAATAACAATAAAAGTTAAGATGAAATAACAATCTTTACATATAGCTAAAACTGCACAAAAAGAAAGTCAAAAACTAAAATTGGATCCAATGGACCCTGATCATATACTGTGAGTTAATGTCAACAGAATAGAAATTTGTTGTTTCTTCTCAAAATATATGTCATTCTTATGTAAAACTTTCAGTAGGGAGATGAACTGGCAACTTTTTATATTCAAAAGTTGCAGAACTATCTCCCAATGCAACAGGGGAGTGTTTTGGGAAGTATCAACAACCACTCTAATTTTCAAATGCCATAGGGAAATTCTGATGTAATACTTAAAAACATTACAATTACTAGCAATTTCCCTATTAATAACAGTAGGTCCATGTTCAACTTCAGCAAATTAACCACTTTCTAAGAGATGAATTTTCCCTAGTGAGAAAAGTTTAATTTCCTCCCTTCAGAAATCTCTGCATGTAGGGACCCTCATATACTGAGTAAAAAGCAGTTAACAGGAAATGTAGATGTAGATAATTGAAAGGGCCTTTACTCCTCTTCTGAGGTATATTCACATCATATTTTTAAAGTGTAAAAAGAGGAGCTGCAGGTAGAAAATGAAAATGTTCCAAATGAGTAGAGGTGGTTATGCCTTATGACTCATAACAGAAGTTAAAAAAAATTTATTTAAAACCATATTAGTGAAGAATACAAATATTAACATAAATCATTGGGTTCTCTTCATTAAATAATAATTTTTTTGGTGAGGAAGATTAGCCCTGAGCTAACATCTTCCTCTATTTCATATGTGGGACACCTCCCATAGCATGGCTTGATAAGTGGTGTGTAGGCCCGTGCCCAGGATCCAAACCTGTGAACTCCAGGCCACTGAAGTGGAACACGCGAACTTAACCAGTACACCACCAGGCTGGCTCCTAAATAATTTTTTTAAAGCTTGTCCATTCATGGTCTCAGAAAAACTGTCAGTATGTGCTTCTTTAAATGTGACAGCTGAGAGCATTTTCTTAAAAAGGTAGAGGATAGTTCAGTGTCCAGTCTGGAATATAAGGAGCTTAGGAGTAACCACTCCATCCTAACAAGTAAAAAGCTGAACAAACTGAAAACCAATAACTCTTCTTAAATCCCTCAGAGAAGTGAGGTCACAGGGCAAATTTGGAGAGACAGGTGAATACAAAGAATCAGAACTTACCAGAGCAGAAGTCTCCTCAAGAACCAATGCCAGGGTAGGAAAACATGAATTGTAATTGATGAATTGCTGGAGTCTCAATGTGAACAAGCCTGAGAGATAAAAACCCCAGGGGGAACCAGTCATGGGGGAGGGAGACACACTTTTGTGAATTTATTTCCAGGAACTCTACCAGGTTCTCACAGCGAAGACTGGAGAAAAATACCTTTGTGCTTCAGGCAGTTAAAGGGAAAAAGTAGCCATTTTGAAATATGCCAGAGCATTCAGTTCTTCTTTCCCAGGCCTATCCTCCAGAGAAACCGTTTTACCAGAGCCTAACCTGTTGGGGTTTTTTTCCAGGGGCTAACCAACCTGGGGAAAGGTAAATACCCAAATCCAGCCTGCTGAGCTTTCCACATGGGAGAAGGGAAATATCCAACTCTGGCCCCCTTTAGCCATCCTATACCACTGAAGGGGGTGAAAAAAGTGAGAAACATTTGTGAAGTTCAAAGCCCAGGACCAAGACCTAATCAGTGGACTATAGAATGCCTCCTCTACCTGACACACCTTACCACTACATTACTAAAGGCCTATTTACCACAGCTTCTTTTACCCAGTACATCAGGTCCACCTTGCCACCAAAAATGACAAGGCATACTAAAAGGCAAAAAACAGTTTGAAGTGACAGAAACAGCATCAGAAGCAGATGCAGATATGTCCAAGATGTTGGAATTATCAGATAATGAATTTAAAACTATGATTAATATACTAAGGGTTCTAATGCCAAAAGTAGACAATATGCAAGAACAGATTGGTAATGTAAGGAGAGAGATGGAAATTCTAAGACATGAAAAACAAATGCTAGAGATCAAAAACACTGTAACAAAATTGAAGAATGCCTTTGAGGGACTCATCAGTAGACTGGACACAGCTGAGAAAAGAATCTCTGAGCTTGAGGATATATCAACAGAAATTTCAAAAACTGAAAAGCAAAGCAAAAAAGGACTGGAAAAAAAAAAACCAGAACAGAATATCCAAGATCTATGGGATAACTACATAAGTGTAATATATGTGTAACAACTACAGAAGTGTAACATGTGTGTAATTGGAATATTAGAAGGAAATGAAAAAGTAAAAAAGAACAGAAGAAATAATGACTGAGAATTTCCCCCAAATTAATGTCAGACACCAAATCACAGATCCAGGAAGCTCAGAGAACAGCAAGTAGGATAAATTCCAATAAAAACTACACCTAGACATATCATATTTAAACTGCAGAAAATCAAAGATAAAGAAAATATCTTGAAAGAAGCCAGAGGGGGAAAAACACCTACGTATAAAGGAGCAAAGATAAGAATTTCATCCAAATCCTCCTCAGAAACCATGCAAGCAAGAAGAGAATGGAGTAACATTTAAAGTGTTGAGGGAAAAAACCTCACCAAATTGGAATTCTGTACCCTGTGAAATTATCCTTCAAAAGTAAAGGAATATACATTTCATCAGACAGAGAAAAATTGAGGGAATTTTTTGCCAGCAGAACTGCCTTGCAAGAAATGTTAAAAGAGAGAAGAAAATTATATAGGTCAGAAACTCAGATCTACATAAAGAAAGGAAGACCATCAGAGAATGATTAAGTGAAGGTAAAACAAAAATTTTATTTTTCATATTCTTAATGTATCTACCAAGGAAACAGTTTCTTCAAAATAACAATAGCAACAATATATTCAAGTATGTATGCTTATGTATATATAAGCATGCTTATATGCTTATGTATATATATGCTTATGTATATGCTCATGTATAATGAAATGAATGACAGCAATGATACAAGGGACAGAAGGAGGAATTAGAAAATTTTGTTATTATAAGGTACATGCATTACTCATAAAGTGGTATAATGTTATTTGAAAGTGGACTTGGATTACTCATAAATGAATATTGCAAACTCTAGGAAAACAACCAAAAAAAGTTAAAAAGGAAATATCACTAATATGCTAACAAAGGAGAGAAAACAGAATTATTTAAAATGCTCAATGAAAACCACAAAAGGCAGAGAAAGAGTGGAAGAAAAAAACAGGAACAAAGAATAAGGTAAAGAAATAGAAAACTGTAACAAATATAGTAGATATCAATCCACTATATCAATAATCACTTTAAACGTCAATGGTCTAAATACACTAAATGAAAGACAGAAACTGTCAGAGTGGTCAACAAACAGGACCCAAGTATATGTTGTATACAAAAAATTCACTTTAAATATAAAGATACATATAGGTTAAAAGTAAAGGCATAGAGAAAGATATACTATGTTAACACTACTTAAAAGAAAGTGGGAGTAGCTTTATTAATTTCAGATAGAGCAGACTTCAGAGCAAGGAAAGTTATCAGCGATAAAGAGAAGCATTACATAATGATAAAGTGGTCAATACTCCAAGACATAACAATCATTAATATAAACGTGTCTAACAACAGGGTGTCAAAATATGTGAGGCAAAAACTGATAGAACTCAAGGAGAAATAGATGAACCAACTATTATAATTGGAGATTTTAACACTCCTCTATCAGAAATGGACAGATCCAGCAAGCAGAAAATCAGTAGGAATATAGTTGAACTCAATACCATCAATCAACTGGATAATTGACATCTATAGACTACTTCATCCAACAACAGCAAAATACACATTCTTCTCAAGCTCACTTGGAACACTCACAAAGATAAGACTATATTCTGGGCCATAAAACACACCTTAACAAATTTTTAAAAAGTAGATGTCATATAATAGTTAAAATAGATGTCATATAATAGATGTCATATATTAGCTCTCAGACTACAATGGAATTAAACTAGAAACCAAAAACAGAAAGATAACTGGAAAACCAAAATACTTGGAGATTAAACAACACATTTCTAAACAACACATGGATCAAAAAAGAAATCTCAAGAGAAATTTAAAAAAATTTTGAACTAAATGAAAATAAAAATATAGCTTATCAAAATTGGTGAGATGTAGTGAAAGCAGTGTTTAGAGGAGAATTTATAGCACTGAATACACATATTATGAAAGAACAAAGATGTAAAATAAATAACATAAGCTTCCACCTTAAGAAACTAGAAAAAAGAAAAGCAAGGTAAATCTGAAGTAAACATAAGAAAAGAAAAATTAGAGGAGAAACCAATGAAATTGAAACCAGGAAATCAACAGAGAAAATAAACAAAACTAAAGGTATTTATTTGAAAAGATCAATAAAATCGATAAGCCTATGGCCAGGTTAACTAAGGACAAAAACAGAGAAAACATAAATTACTAATATCAAAAATGAAAGAGAGGACATCACTACAGATCCCATGGACATTAAGAGGATAATAAAAGAATACGAGTAACTCTATGTCCACAACTTTGATAATCTAGATGAAAGGGACCAATTCCTTGAAAGACACTTTCCGCCAAAAGTTACATAAGAAGAAATAGACAATCTGAAGAGGCCTATATCTATTTAAAAAATTGAATCAATATAATAACCTTCCAAAACAGTAGGCACCAAGCCCAGATGGGTTCACTGGTGAATTGTGCCAAATATTTAAGGAAGAAACTATACCAATTCTCTATAAACTCTTCTAGAAGATAGAAGCAGAGGGGATACTTCCTAACTCATTCAATAAGGCCAGTATTATCCTAATACCAAAACCACATAAAGACATTACAAGAAAACTACAGACCAATATCTCTCATGAACACAGATGAGTAAAAATCCTCAACAAAATATTAAGAAATCAAATCAAATGATGTATAAAAAGAATTATACACCACAACCAAGTAGGATTTATCCCAGGTTCAACATGCAAAATCAGTTAATATAATCTATGACAGCAACAGGCTAAAGAAAAAAAGTCACATGATCATATCCATAGATGCAGATAAAGCATTTGACAAAATCCAGCACCCATTAAATTCTCAGCAAATTAGGAGAGTCACCTCAGCATGATGGTGGAGTGAGTTTCCCCTTTAAAATCTCTCCCCCTAAGATACAACAAAAAGATTTTTCGCATACCAACACAGGACACTCACATCACAAAAGATGTCTAAGAGACCCACACAGGTGTACATCTGAAGGTGGAGGCGCTGGAAGCCCCAGAAGAAGTGGGGATTGGTAAGGAGAAATCCTCCCCCTCTCTGTTCAATCAGCAACTCCGGGCCTCTGCAGCTCAGAGTGGGGGGGGGGGTGCGGGGAGGGGCGGCCCTCAGTGAGAAAACTATCCCTCTCCAAGTTCTTTCACAGACTGTGAGAATTTCCCACAAGGAGGAGACAGAACTGTGGCAGGAGTGCAGTCAACATCCAAGCACCCCAGGAGAGCAGACAGTGAGGGAATTATAAAGTCCCTGGATCAGGGAGGCGAAAAAGAGAGCCCCTCACCCCGTATGCCTGGTGCTTCAGCACAACTGGTCAACTAGAGGGTCTATGGACCACAGCTTTTGGCCCCCACCCAGTTGCAGCAGGTGGAAACTCTGACCAGATATCTTCATTATGAGAAACAATAAGCCAAAATCCGCAGGCTCTGTGCAAAAATATATTAAATCTCCAGACCAGAAGGAAAATGACAAGCACCCAGAAACCAACCTTGAAGGCACAGAAATCTATAACCTAAACAATAGAGTTCAAAATAGCTATCATAAGAAAGTTCAACGAGTTACAAGAAAATACAGGTAGACAATTCAATGAAATCAGGAATTTCTTCACAGAACAGATTGAAACCATAAAAAAAACCAATCAGAAATCCTGGAGATGAAAAATACAATAGATGAAATGAAGGAAAATCTGGAATCTTTAAAGAACAGAGCTGAGAATATGGGGGAAAGAATTAGCATTATTGAGGATAGGAATGCAGAAATGCTCCAGATAGAGGAGGAGAGAGAACTAAGACTAAAAAGAAATGAAGAAATTCTCTGAGAAAGATCAGTCTCAAACGGGAAATGCAACGTAAGGATAATAGGTATTTCAGAAGGAGAAGAAAGGGAAAAAGAAGCAGAGATCTTATTTAAAGAAATAATAGCCGAGGACTTCCCAACCCAGCAGAAGGAGCTGGAAATACAAGTAAATGAAGTCAATAGATCTGCTAAATATATAAACATGAAAAGACCACCTCCAAGGCATATAGTAGTGAAGGTAGCAAAAGTCAATGACTAAGAAAAAATATTAAGGGCAGCTAAACAAAAAAATAAAATAATGTACCAAGGAATTCCCATCAGGCTCGCAGCAGACTTCTCAACAGAAACTCTACAGGTTAGGAGAGACTGGAACGATATATTCAAAATTCTGAAGGACAAAAACCTTCAGTCAAGAATACTCTATCCAGTGAAAATATCCTTCAGATGTGATGGAGAAACAATAACTTTCCCTGATAAACAGAAGCTAAGGGAGTTCATTACCACAAGACCCCAACTACAAGAAATGTTCGAGGGGCTGGCCCAGTGGTGCAGCAGTTAAGTTTGCACTTTGGCAGCGAGGGGTTCGCAGGTTTGGATCCCAGTCGCCAGCCGATGCACTGCTTGTCAGCCATGCCGCGGCGGTATCCCATGTAAAGTAGAGGAAGATGGGCATGGATGTTAGCCCAGGGCCAGTCTTCCTCAGCAAAAACAGGAGGATTAGCAACAGATGTTAGCTCAGGGCTGGTCTTCCTCACACACACAAAAAGAAATGCTCAAGAAGGCCCTCATACCTGAAAAAAAAGGTAGGGGGGATACAAATCTTTGAGCAAGGAGAAAAATAGGTAGACTAAACCAGAAAAACCACAGCTCTCTATCAGGATAAGTTAGAAAACACTTAATTATAATAGCAAAGATTAAGGGAAGGAAAACACCAAAAATAAATATAACCTCATCACTTTAAACACACACTCACAACACAAGATGGAATAAGTTGTGACAGTAATAACTTAGAAGGGGAAGAGGAGAGGGATCAAAATGACTTAGTCTAGGGAAATAAGAGGCCATCAGAAAATGGACTATCTCATCTACGAGAGTTTTTATACACACCTCATGGTACCCACTAACCAAATAATCAGAACAGAGACACATACAATAAATAAAGAGAAAACTAAGAGAATCATCATACAGAACTACCAAACTGAATTGGTAGTCTGAAACACACGGGACAAGAAATGAAGGAAATGCAAAAAAATGGAAAATGAGTGATACAATAGCAATATTAAGCCCTCATATATCAATAATCACTCTAAATGTAAATGGATTGAATTCTCCAATCAAAAGACACAGAGTGGCGGGATGGATTAAAAACCAAGACCCAACAATATCCAACTCCAGGAAACACATCTCAGCTCTAAAGACAAACACAGACTCAGAGTGAAAGGATGGAAGACAATACTCTAAGCTAATGGCAAACAAAAGAAACCAGGGATTGCCAACTTATATCAGACAAAGTAGACTTCAAGATAAAAAAGGTAACAAGAGACAAAGAGGGGCAATATATAATAATAAAAGGAACACTCCACCAAGAAGATATATCACTTATAAATATATATGCACCCAACACAGGAGCACCAAAGTACATAAAGCAACTATAAACAAACCTAAAAGGAGATATTCTCCTCAATCACACATGGAACATTCTCAAGGATAGACCATATGTTAGGATCAAGGCAAGTCTCTACAAATTTAAGGAGACTGAAATCATGACAAGCATCTTTTCTCACCATAATGCTATGAAACTAATAATCAGCTATAAGATCAAACTGGGAAAGTGACAAAGAAATGGAGACTAAACAACATGCTATTGAACAACCAATGGATCATTGAAGCAATTAAAGGAGAAATCAAAAAATATCTGGAGACAAATGAAAATGAAAATACACCATACCAACTCATGTGGGATGCAGCAAAAGTGTTCCTGAGAGGGAAACTCATAGCAATACAGGCCCATCTTAACATAGAAGAAAAATCCCAAATAAGCAACCTCAAAGTACATCTAACAGAACTAGAAAAAGAAGAAAAAATAATGCCCAAAGTCAGCAGAAGGAGGGAAATAATAAAAATTAGACCAGAAATAAATGAAATTGAAACCAAAAAACCAGTAGAAACGATCAATGAAACAAAGAGCTGGTTCTTTGAGAAGATAAATAAAATTGACAAACCCTTAGCCAGACTCACTAAGAAAAAAGAGAGAAGGCTCAAATAATAAAATTAAAAATGAAAGAGGATAAATTACAACAGATACCACAGAAATACAAAGGATTATAAGAGAATACTATGAAAAACTATATGCCAACAAATTGGACAACCTAGAAGAAGTCAATAAATTCTTAGAGTCATACAACCTCCCAAAACTGAACCAAGAAGAAACAGAGAATCTGAATAGACCAAACGCAAGTAAAGAGATTGAAACAGTAATTAATAACCTCTCAAAAAATAAAAGTCCATGACCAGATGGCTTCTCTGGAGAATTTTACCAAACATTCAAAGAAGATTTAGCACCAATCCCTCTCAAACTTTTCTGAAAAATAGAGGAAGATGGAACACTTCCTAACACATTCTATGAGGCCAACATCACCCTGATACCAAAGCTAGACAAGGACAGTATAAAGAAGGAAAACTACAGGCCAACATCGCTGATGAACATAGATGGAAAAATCGTCAACTAAATATTGGAAAACTAAATACAGCAATACATCAAAACGATCATACAGCACGATCAAGTGGGAATTATACCAGGGACACAGGGATGGTTCAACATCCGCAAATCAGTCACCATGATCCATCACATTAACAAAACGAAGAATAAAAACCACTTGATCATCTCAATTGATGCAGAGAAGGCATTTGACAAGATCCAACACTGATTTATGATAAAAACTCTCAACAAAATGGGTATAGAAGGAAAGTACCTCAATATAATAAAGGCTATATATGACATACCCACAGCTAATAGTATCCTCAGTGGTGAAAAACTGAAAGCCATTCCTCTCAGAACGGCAACAAGATAAAGGTGCCCACTCTCACCACTCTTATTCAACATAGTACTGGAGGTTTGGCCAGACCAATTAGGCAAGAAAAAGGAATAAAAGGACTCCAAATACAAAACGAAGAAGTGAAACTCTCACTATTTGCACACAACATGATTTTATATATAGAAAACCCTAAAGAATCTATTGGAAAACTACTGATACAAAGTTGCAGGGTATAAAATCAACTTAAAAAAATCAGTTGCATTTCTATATGCTAATAATGAATAGAAAGAGAACTCAAAAAGACATTCCCATTTACACTTGCAACAAAAAAGAATAAAATATCTGCGAATAAATTTAGCTAAGGAGGTGAAAGACCTATAAAATGAAAACTTAAGACACTATTGAAAGAAATCGATGATTATATAAAGAAATTGAAAAATATCCCATGCGCATGAATTGGAAGAATAGACACACAGATCAATGGAAAAGAATTTAAAGCCCAGAAATAAAACCACACGTTTACAGACAGCTAATCTTCGACAAAGGAGCTAAGAACATACAGTGGAGAAAGGAAAGTCTCTTCAATGAACGGTACTGGGAAAATTGGACAGCCACATGCAAAAGAATGAAAGTAGACCTTCTTCTATCACCATACACAAAAATTAATTCAAAATGGATCAAAGACTTGAAAGTGAGACCTGAAACTATAAAACTCCTGGAAGAAAATATAGACAGTACACTATCTGACGTTAGTCATAAAGGGATCTTTTTGAATTCCATGTTTACTCGGACGAAGAAAACAAAAGAAAAAATAAACAAGTGGGACTTCACCAGATTAAAGAGCTTCTACAAGGCAAATGAAACCAGGATCAAAATGAGTAGACAACCCACCAACTGGGAGAAAATATTTGCAAATCATATATCAGACAAGGGGTTAATCGCCATTATATATAAAGAACTCACAGAACTGAACAACAAAAACCCAAACAACCCAATCAAAAAATGGGCAGAGGATATGAACAGACATTTTTCCAAGGAAGAGATACAGATGGCCAATAGGCACATGAAAAGATGTTCAACATCACTAATCATCAGGAAAATGCAAATCGAAACTACACTAAGATATTTCCTTACACACATTAGAATGGTTATAATCACCAAGACAAAAAATAACAAATGTTGGAGAGGTTGTGGAGAAATGGGAACCCTAATTCACTGCTGGTGGGAATGCAAACTGGTGCAACCTTTATGGAAAACAGTATGCAGGTTCCTTAAAACATTAAAAATAGAAATACCTTATGATCCAGCTATCCCACCATTAGGTATCCATCCAATGAATCAGGAGAAAAATACTCCTGGAACAAATTATAGCAAGGTTGCAGGATACAAAGTTAATACATAAAAGTCAATCACTTCCCTATTTACCAGCAATGAACAAGTAGAATTTGAAATTAAAATCACATACCATTAGCGATCCCCAAAACGAAATACTTAGGCATAAATCTAACAAAATAAGGACAAGATCTATATGAGGAAAACTACAAAACTTGGATGATCAAAGAAGACCGAAATAAATGTTCATGGATAAGAGACTCAATACTGTCAAGATGTCAGTTCTTCCCAACTTGTTATATAGATTCAACGTGATCTCAATCAAAATCCCAGGAAGGTATTTTGTAAATATCAACAAGTTGATTCTAAAGTTTATATGCAGCAGCAAAGACCCAGAATAGCCAACACAGTATTGAAAAGGACAAAGTCAGAGGACTGACCCTAACTGACTTCAAAACTTACTATAAAGCTACAATAATCAAGACAGTGTGGTATTGGGAAAAGAATAGAAAAATACATCAGTGAAACAGAATAGAGAGCTCAGAAACAGACTCACATAAATATAGTCAACTGATCTCTGACAAAGGAGCAAAGACAATATAAAGGAGAAAAGATAGTGTTTTCAACAAATGATGTTAGAACAACTAGATATCCACATGCCAAAAAAATGAATCTAGACAAAGACCTTACACCTTTCACAAAAAATTAACTTAAAATGGATCACAGATCTAAATGCAAAATGCAAAACTATAAAACTCTTAGAGGGTAACATAGGAGAAAATCTAGATGACCTTGGGTATGCTGAGGACTTTTTAGATATAACACCAAAGGCCCTGTCTGTGAAAGAAATAATTGATAAGCTAGACTTCATTAAAACTAAAACTTCTGCTCTGCAAAGGAACTGCCAAGAGAACAAGAAGAAAATCCACAGAGTGGGAGAAAATATTTGCAAAATACATATCTGATAAAGGACTGTTATCCAAAATATACAAAGAACTCTTAAAACTCAACAGTAGGAAAATGAACAACTGTGGGGCTGGCCCAGTGGCATAGACGTTAAATTTGCACATTCCGCTTCGGTGGCCCGGGGTTTGCCAGTTCAGATCCTGAGTGCGGACCTACTCACTGCTCATCAAGCCATGCTGAGGTGGCGTCCCACACATAAGAGCTACAGCTCTACAACTATGATATACAACTATGTACTGGGGACTTGGGGAGAAAATAAAAAAGAGGAAGATCGGCAACAAATGTTAGTGCAGGGCCAATCTTCCTCAAAAAAAAAAAGAAAGAAAATGAACAACTGGATTAAAAAATGGGCAATGAACAAACACCTCACCAAAGAAGAATTACAGATGGCAAATAAGCATATGAAAGGATGTTCATCATACGTCATTAGAGAACCGCAAATTAAAACAACGAGATACCACTACACACCTATTAGAATGGCCCACATCTGGACCACTGACACCACCACATGCAGACAAGGACATGGAGCAACAGGATGTCATTCATTGCTGGCAGGAATGCAAAACAGTACAACCACTTTGGAAGATAGTTTGGCAGTTTCTTATCAAACGAAACATACCCTTACCATACGACTGAGCAATTGTGCTCCTTGGTGTTTACCCAAAGGAGTTAAAAACTTATGTCCACACAAAAACCTATACACAGAGGTTTATAGCAGCTTCATTCATAATTGTCAAAACTTGAAAACAACCAAGATGTCCTTCAATAGGTGAATGGATAAACTGTGGTATGTACAAACAGTGGAATATTATTCAGTGCTAAAAAGAAAAAGATATAAAGACATGGGGGAAACTTAAATGCATATTACTAAGTGAAAGAAGCCCATCTGAAAAGACTAGATATTGTATGATTCCAACTATATGACATTCTGGAAAAACATATGACATACTGTCTATGAAGACAGCAAAAAGATCAGTGGTTGCCAGGTGTTGGTGGAGGGCTGGGGATGAGGGAAGAACGAATAGGTGAAACAGGGAAGATTTTTAGGCCAGTGAAAGGGTTCTATACGGTACTATGGTGGTGAATACATGTCATTATACAGTTGTCAAAACTCATAGAATATACAACACAAAGAGTGAACCCTAATGTAAACTATGGACTTTGGGTGATAATAATGTGTCAATGCTGGTTCACAGATTGTAACAAATGTACCACTGTGGTGCCAGATGTTGACAGTGGGGGGATCTTCCAGGGAGGGAGCAGGGGGCATATGGGAACTCTGTACTTTCTGGTTAATTTTGCTGTGAACCTAAAGCTGCTCTAAAAAATAAAGTCTATTTAAAAAAAACAAATAATTGTCATAAAAAAGGCAGATAAAAACATCCACTCTAAAATGCAAAGCATGTAAGAAAATATTAATCCTACAAGTAACACAAAATCCTAAAATCCTAAGTCTTAACTATAAAGAGACTATATGGGGTAACACTCTATTCATTTTAAAAATAAAATTACAATGAATGTTCCTATATAAGAAAAAGCTTCTAGCCCCAGGAGAAGAATCACTTATTTGGAGTAACAGTTAATACAACAGAAACAGGGCAACCACATCACATGGACAGGACTTCAAAATTTGTTATACTATGATTGGATCTATATTTACGTATCAATTACCGACCCTGCAGATTTCAAGAATGAAAGAGTTGCATCAAACAGAATAGTGTGCCAATTTCAGCAGGGTAGGAAGAATTTAGGCCAAAAAATCAGTAGTAATTATTGCAGGGTTGGAAGAAGAAATTTTGGGGTGAAGAAATCCTCGAAGTTGCTGAGATGAAATACATGGTTAGCCTCTAACCATAAGTAGTTTTTACTTTTGAACACAGTAAGAAGTTGAATACATACTAGAATTCACCCTGGAAGTTAAGCAGACACAAGGATTAAATTATCTATTTTGGAGATAGCAAAGAGTGAGGTATGAAGTGAGTGAGCCTGTTATGACAAAGACTTAAACTCCTGGAAGTCTGTTCATGCCCCTCCATTTTTGTTATTTCAGGGCCAAAATCAAGGTCTTTAGGCATATGGCTCTCTATAATCAGACTGAATTATATCAAATTCTGCATGCAAAAATCATCAGACTTTCGGCAAAAAAATGGTCTACCGCTGCAAAACCAATCAGAAATAACCCCTCTCCAAAGTCTCTTGACAAGCAAGAATGCCAAAGGACCCAGACATAAACACCCTGGCACAAACAACAATGGAAAAGACATGGTTTCATAACTTCTTGAGAGAGCAGGTCTACCGCTAGTGTGAAATGGCTGCAATAGAACTTTAAAAAGTAAATGACTATATTACTTCAAAGTATTAATGTTTAAAAAAACTAAATATTTCAAAGTTTATTTTGGTTACACAAGAGAAATGTATAATCTGTGCGAAACATAAAATTGTATTTGTGACAATAGAGTGAGTTCAACCTTTATTGCTAATAAACAGAGACATTATATCTTGAACACAAGCAATAAAACCACATTTGTGGTAATAAATGTCTCTTTCCCTGGTCTCAGAGTAAACCAGAGTGATGTGCTTATCATTCTTTTTCCACTCTTTTCAACCCTACTTATTTGTTTTAAAATCTAAACTTACATGACTAGGTTAATATTTAAACTTTTTCTTAAATATAATGTTTTCACATATAATTTTTAAAAGATATTTATTAAACTTTTCCAAAGGAGGAAAAAATATCACTCTTACTTTAAAATTCAGTCAGCACCAAAGGCCAGATCCCCCCACAGAGTAATCTGTTTTAGAACTTGAGGTGATACAGTGAGAAGAGGTCTTGTAAGATAAAAAGTTATTATGATCACTAAGCAGAAAAATTTAAAAACATAAATTTAAGTTTATTGAAAACCATCATTTTTATGTGACAATCATATTCTTTTAGAGTTAAAAATGTGTTATACCAACTATAATCCTTATGATGAATTCATTTAAAAAGCTATCTATAAACCATAATATTTATGATTCAAGAGAACTTTCTTTAAAAACGACCTGAAATATTACCATATTTTTTCACCTAATTAAAAAAATCAGACTGTTTTTTATCTCTGCCTTGAATTTATTTAAAAATAAAACATTTTGAAAAATACTTTGTTCTGAAATAATACAGCATATCCAAGTGAAAGTTTCACCTCAAAATATATTTTAAAGCCATGGCTTTTAATTTTGAAATACATGTTTTGAAATATACAAGAGGACCTATATAGAGAGACTAAGAGCAAAGATGATGACAGAAGTGCTAATTAAAACCCCTGCATTTAAATAAAGTATATGTTTAGCCATTGAAAATAGTTTCAAAGGGCAAAATACATATTATTAATCCATACAAAAATGACTTTTCTGTGGACAAAGATATACTATTTTCCTACGAAGATAAAGAAAGATTTTTAAATGTGCAAACATATTCTGGAAAACATGCATCTGAATAAATCCTTATTTTGGGGTGGTAAGAAATAAAACACTCATATACCCTGTTTTGACAGGCAGCACATTTCCAGTCTTTGCTCATGTGAATATCCATAGAGGACGTAGGCTTCTTGTAGTGCACTTTTATACCACTTCTTTTTCTTCTTACATTTTCCTGGCTAAAGAAACAGAAAATAATAAGATTCATTTTTAAATATATACTTTTGTTTTAATATCCATTTGATTTAGCTCATGAGCTGCAACTAAATCTAATTTAAGCATTGTACAATATATTACTTAGACTTTGGTATCTGCTTGTTATTTTATTTTTATTTTAGACTACAGCAAAGTTGTGGAAATTTTGCATGTTAATAGTCAAATCAAAAGGGTCAGACTCTTGATTCACTAAGATAACATTTTAATATGATTCATCTCACACTAAGAAAGTTACAAAAAGTTAAGACCACCAATGTAACAAAGTAGTCAATATTAATACATTTTATTAGAATAATGTTGATTCCCTTTTAAGTAACATAGCAATGATACTGAAGTGGTAGAAATTGAAAAGCTAAGTTTCTTATTGTAAGAAAATTAATTCCATTCACATCTAGTTTCAGTGTTATGGCAGACAGTTGACATATTCATACAAGTTCCTTAAACTTTCTGTGCCCCAATTTCTTCATCTGTAAAATATGGATAACAGTACATACATCATAAGGTTTCATGAGTATGTATTAAGTGAAATAATAGATGACAGTTTTCTGGCACAGTAAGTTCTCAATAAATGTTATTCTATTTGAATACAGCACTTTTTCTAAATATTTATTTAGTTTTTAAAAAAATGTATTTTGAAAAGAAAAACAGAATGAAAGACTCTAGATTAGAAATGACTATAAAATTTTCTGGCCCAATAATTTTTTCAATGTTATATTAGAACTTGCCCCCAAGAAGGTTTTTATATTTTTAAATGTTACAATTGATAAAATGCATGCTATCATTTTCTTTTTGAAAACTTTACCATCAAAAAGAATACAGGTATTTATTGTATTAATCCATATTTGCCACTTGCATATAAGGATCATACCTTTATCTCAGATATATCAGATAATTCACCCTTTACACAGAACTATAAATCTATATAACACCTATATTCAATTCATTCAGAAAATGAAACTATAAAATTAAAGCTCTTTCTCAAATTCTACCTTATTCTTGGAGTCTCCAAATTAATATCAACTATTTGTTCCCATTACACTTAATATTTTCATTTAAGCATTTACTATATTCTGACTTTTATTATCATTATTTGTATTCATGACTGCCCCTACCCATAAAATGAAAAGTTCTTGAAGACAGAGATAATAAATAATATTTCATCTTTGTATCTCTACAGTATGCATTTGCCTAATCTCATTGCATATTATATAAGCATTCAGAAGGTGGTTTGCATGTGGTCCTGGACACTGATTTATTTGGTATAAAAGCAATGACACAATATAAGCAAACAAAAATCGACTTGTGTACACAGAATCTTTAAACTTAACTCATTAAGTTATTTCATAGGGAAAAAGATAGGCAGATACAGTTTGATAAACATCAGACATTTTAAACTAATTTAAGAATATCTAAGCTACCATCTGCAGATTTAAGACATTTCTGCAACTCCATCCAATGTTATAATGATGCTAAGCAAGAAATTATAGATAGTGAAAAATCATCTAAAATCTGATAAAGCAACTAAGCAATTGAAGTTAAGGGAATTTCTTGAGAAAAACTAATGTGATATACAGCTAAAGTGAACTTTGGTGAGCTTGGGGAACTGAAAAGCTTTTTTAAAAACTTGTGTCTGAGTCTTTAAGAATTTATCAGTAAGTATGTGCCACCTAGTGGTAATACAATTAAACATCTTCTAAGGAACTCAAAAAGTTAAGACTTTTATAAAGAATTTTGAGCTACAGTAATCAAAACAGCACAGTACTGGCAGAAAAAGAGACACATAGATCAATGGAACAGAAGTGAAAGCCCAGAAATAAACCCACACATCTTTGGACAGCTAATTTTTGATAAAGGAGCCAAGAACATACAATGGAGAAAGGAAAGTCTCTTCAATATATGGTGTTGGGAAAACTGGACAGTCACATGAAAAGAAAGAAAGTAGACCTTTATCTTACACCACACACAAAAATTAACTCAAAATGGATTAAAGACTTAAATGTAAGACATGAAACCATAAAACTCCTAGAAGAAAACACAGGCAATATGCTGTTTGATATCAGTCTTAGCACTATCTTTTTGAATATCATGTCTCTTCAGGCAAGGGAAACAAAAGAAAAAATAAACAAATGGGACTACATCAAACTAAAAAGCTTCTGCACAGCAAAGGAAACCATCAACAAAATGAAAAGACAACTTACCAATTGGGAGAAGATGTTTGCAAATCATATATCCAATAAGGGGTTAATATCCAAAATATATACAGAACTCACACAACTCAACCACAAAAAACAAACAACCCAATTTAAAAATGGGCAGAGGATCTGAACAGACACTTTTCCAAAGAAGATAGACTGATGGCCAACAGGCACATGAAAAGATGTTCAATATTACTAATTATTAGGGAAATGAAAATCAAAACCATAATGAGATATCACCTCAAGCCCATCAGAATGGCTATTATTAAAAAGACAAGAAACAACAAGTATTGGAGAGGATGTGGAGAAAAGGGAACCCTCATATACTGCTGGTGGAAATGTAAACTGGTGCAGCCACTATGGAAAACAGTATGGAGATTCCTCAAAAAACTAAAAATAGAACTACCATATGATCCAGCTATTCCATTTCTGGATATTTATCCAAAGAACACAAAAACAAATTTGAAAAGACACATGCACCCCCATGTTCATCACAGCATTATTCACAACAGCCAAGATTGGTAAGCAATCTAAGTGCCCATCGACGGATGAATGGATAAAGAAAATGTGGTATATATACACAACGGAATACTACTCACTCATAAAAAAGATGAAATCTTGCCATTTGCAACAACATGAATAAACCCTGAGGGTATTATGATAAGTGAAATAAGTCAGATGGAGAAAGTCCAATACCATATGATTTCACTCATATGTGGAAGATAAACAACAAGAACAAACACACACATAGATACAGAGAATAGACTGGTAGTTACCAGAGGGGAAGGGGGGTGGGGGAGGGTGAAATGGGTAAAAGGGCACATTTGTATGGTGACAGATGGCAACTAGATTTTTGGTGGTAAACATGATGTAGTCTACACAGAAGTCAAAATATAATGATGTACATGTGAAACTTATATAATGTTATAAACCAATGTTACCTCAAAAAAAAATTTTTTTTAAAGAATTTTTAATTCCAGAATTAGGCTCAGCTATGCATTATATTTTTCATTTAATTTGTTTTTTAATCGAAGAAGTGATAGGTGCACATTCTAAAAGTATAGAATGTGCCTCGCTACCCATCCCTGGTACTGAGTGTTTCTCCTGAAGGCACCCATTATTACCAGTTTCATTCATAGTCTTCTAGAGACATCGTATGCATCGACAAGCAATACATCATTTATATAAATATATCTATTTTTACAGAATGCTATGAATAGTTACATATACTTTGAGTTTTTCAATTTGTCTTGCAGATTGCTTCATTTATTGATTGATTCAACATATTCTAGATCCTCAGGATCTATCACTGAAGAAAATAGATAAAGCTTACATTCCAGCCAGTGAAAAGACAATCTACAATAAGCAAAACAAAGAAATAAAGGCTGCAGTATGTTGTAAGAGGTTATAAGTACTATGTAATAAAGAAAAGGTAAGGCAATAAAGTGGTCAGGGTAACTGAAAAGGTGACATTTGAGCAAAGACCCAAAGGAGGTCAGGGAGTTAGCCATGAGATATCCAAGGAAAGAGCAGTGTAGGCAGAGAAAAATGCTCCAAGGTGGGAGAATACAAGTATTTTCAAGAAGCATCAAAGAAGCCAAAGTGGCTGAGGCTGAATGAGGAAGAGGGAGAGTAATAGAGAATGATGTCAGAAAATTAACGGGGCCAGATCAAGGAGGTCCTTTCAAGCCAGTGTAGAGACTATGGCTTTTATTTTGAGTGAAATGAGAACCTGCAGAGTTCTGAGCAGATGAATAACACTTGATTTGATTTCATGTTTTAAAACAATCATTCTGGTTGCTTTGATGAGAATAGACTCTACAGAGGCAAGTGTAGATGTAGGACAACTGGCTATTGAAATAATCCAGGCAAGAAATGATGGTGGTGTAGACCAGAGCAGTAGCAGCCACTGTGGTGAAAAGTGGTAGGATTCTGGATATAACTTGAAGGTAGAGCAAAAAGAATTTCCTGACCAACTGAAAACTGGTTGTGAGAGAGATAGGATGACTCTAAGGCTTGTGGACTGAGCGAGTAGAAGGATGGAATTTGCTTTCTACTGAGATGGGGAAGGCTATCAAGGAAGTGAGATTTGAGGAGGAAGATCAAGAGTTCAGACATGTTGAGTATGAGATGTCTACTATCTTATCAGAGATACCGAGTAGCAGTTGGGTAAGGGAATTCAGGAGAGAGAATTGGATTGCAGATAAAATTGAGGAATTATATACACACACACGGTATTTAAACCCAAGAAACTGAACGAGATAACCAACGGAATGAGGAAACAGATGTATGTATATCCACATACACGGTATGTATGTATGATTATTTATGTGACAAATGCCCTAGTGATGGACATTTAGGTTGTTCCTAATACTATGCAATTTGAAACAATGCTGTGATAAAAATTTTTTGTCCATATGTCATTTTGCCCATGTGAAAGTGTATTGAAGGATAAATTCCTAGATGTGGAATTACCAGGTTTAACGTATGTATATTCTAAATTTTGGAAGCTATCGTGAAATCACTCTTGAATGAGAGGGTTATAGTTTACAATGCCACAAACAACATGTTTCCTCACACCCTAGAGAACACTTCTGTTACCAAACTTTTAGATCTCTGTCAACATTTTTCAAAGAAAAATGGCATTTTCTTTTCATTATCATTTTCATTTCTTAAATTCAGTAATTATGAGCAATTTTTCATATTTTTCTCCAGCTTCATTGAGATATAATTGACATACAACATTGTGTAAATTTACAGAGTACAACCTGATGATTTGATATACATGTATGTTGGGAAATGATTACCACAATAAGGTTAGTTAACACCTTCATCAAACTCACATAGTAACCATTTTTTGTGTGTGGGATGAGAACATTTAAGATCTACTCTCTTAGCAACTTTCAAGTGTATAATACAATATCGTTAACTATAGTCATCATGCTATACATTAGATCCCCAGACTTATTCACCAATTTTTCATTTTTTTTTTCTTTTTGGTGAGGAAGACCAGCCCTGAGCTAAGATCCATTGCTAATCCTCCTCTTTTTGCTGAGGAAGACTGGTCCTGGGCTAACATCTGTGCCCATCTTCCTCTACTTTATATGGGACGCCGCCATGGCGTGGCTGACAAGCAGTGTGTCGGCTGGCGCCCGGGATCCGAACCCGCGAACCCCAGGCTGCCAAGTGCGAACTAAACTGCTGCACCACTGGGCCAGCCCCCAATTTTTCATATTTTTAAAAGCCATTTATATTTTCTTTTCTATGGAATGACTATTCAAGTCCTGTGCTAATATTTATATTGGTCTTTTTCTTATTGATTTTTAAGAGATGTTTATATATTTAAAAAAGTAGCCCTTTGCTATATGTGCTAGAAATATTTTCTCTTGTTTATAGTTTTTTAGTATATTTGTATTGTCTTTTCTGTTCATCTAAATTTTTCATCATTCTAGAACTAATGTGGATGTGAGGTGTGAGGTATAGCTTCCACTTCATTTTTTCCCTCAAGTAGCTAGCCATTTGTACCCACACAATTTATTAAAGAATACAACTTTTCTTTAACTACTTGAATACAACTTTAACCGCTCGCTAACTATATTTCCAAGTACTTCTGAGTCTATTTTTGGACTCTATAGTGTTCTATTAATCTGTCAAATCACTGTTAGTATCAAACTGCTTTAACTACTGGTGCTTTACTATAATTTTATATTTTACAGGCTTAAATCCCTCTTCTATGTTTAATTTTCCTACAAATTTTAGAATGTTTTTTTAAATTTGAGATTGCATTAAAGTTAATTAGGGAGAATTGGCATCTTTTTATATTAAATCTTCCATACCAAGAAGAGGATTATATCTTTCCATTTTCTTAGGTTTTATTTTCTGTTATTAGCATTTTAATTTATTCATACAGATTTATTCATATGGATCTTGCACATGCTTCTTAAGCTCACTCCAGTGTATTATATATGCTTTGTTGCTATTATAAATATTAACTTTTATCCCTTCATATTTTCACATTGGTTACCTCTGTACAGTAATTTTATAACTGTTATATAACTGAATTTTATTATTTATAATAGTTTTTCTACTGTTTATAATAGTTTTTTCATTTGAGTTCCATGAGTTTTCCAAGTAAACAATCATGTACTACTACTAATAATTTTGCTTTTTCCTTTTCTGTGTGTGTATTTTTGCTTCTTTCTTTGGGTAAGTATATTAGCCAATTCTACCAGGACAATTAAATAATAATAGTAATCCTACATTCTTTTAAAAAACCAAATTTCCTACCCAAACAACCAATTTCTTCTCTAATTAAAATAAAACTTTCAGTTGAGTGAGTTTATGTATTTTTTAAGACATGTTGAAGTGATTAACATTTACTGAAAATTGAATTCTTCTGCAGAAGCTACTCAAAAATAATTTGTTTGTAATCACTTTCATAAATTAAGATCTTTGAGACATTATCATAATCTTTCAACTGGAATCTGCCAAGGAAAGGCTTCTGGATTGACAAGAAAGAAATAAAGACTCAGCATTTCACCAAAAGTAACAGATTTACTCCATATACTAATCATCAGGGCAAAGTTTGTGAAGGATGAATGAACATTCATGCTTGAATGAATTAGAGGAATAACACCGTGATTAAGTTCAATTTTAAAATACTATAGTATATAATGAGATAAATGTTCAACTTAAAGGTTTACATTTTGGAAAAAAGTTAGCAAAAGAAACAATGATGTTTTCAGTAAATCCAAACTAAGGCAAAAACTATCTTTTTTTTTTTTAATATAAATTATCTTTTAAAGGCATGAAAACATTTATATTTACCTTTTAGTCAGAAGTCAGATAAACAGATAATTAACTTCAGATTTAACAAAGAATTGTTCAAAGCCAAATACTATTCAAAATAGAATTCCAGCTCAAGCAGAAAGTAACTGCCATTCAAACTCACTCTTCCAACTGTAAACTAGATGTTTCTTAAGCCTTGACAGAAATCTACAGCAGGTCCTGCGACTTTCCTGGTAACTCTCAGCTAATAAATGTCTTACAGTTACTTATTTAGCCTCCCAAAATTCAAAAACTAAAATGTCTACTCTCAAGTAAGAGACAAAATTCCAAACTTCACTTCCAGTGAAAGCTTCTGTGTTCCAAGATCTAAGGGCATACTTCAGGCTGCAAGTGGTTCTCCTTTTCCTCTATGTGCTTCTCCTTCTCTCGCCTACATCTTCTAGGTCCTCTGTGGTTCAAAGGGTTAGATGTAGAGAATGGAAGAGAAATTGCAGAAAATGTTTTTAATTGACTGCTACCATGGCACTCTGGGGTTGGTGTTTCCTGGGCTCGAAGTGTTTTTTTATTGTGGAGTGCTTTGTGGGGTTTTGGAGAACATTTTCTCCCAACTAGGAACAGCTCCCTTGACAGGGGCAAGGTCCTTCTTTCAGCTGGTTGCTTTCAACCTCCACTCCACGACCATATTTCTGCATCTTTCTGCTTAGATTGCACAGGAGCAGGAAGCTCTCTTGGGTGGGGAACCCTTCTAAAATGACCCCTGACTCTTTCTCCCATGTTGCCTACACTGTTGCTCCTGAAAACTGTGGAATGCTGGCCATTCCCAGCGCTGCTAGCTCTCCACTCTGCCACCAGAACTGATAATCAGAAACTCTCACTCTGTAGATTTCTCAGGGGGAAGTTGGACACCAGTATGCTGTGTTCTCGAGCTCCAGAGTACACAGATCAAGCTCTCAAAAAAACCCGCATACTACACATGAGATCCAGGAAAATGACCACCCTTCCTTTTCCCAAGATGGGGAGGGAGGAAGTATAGGGAAAATGCCACAGTACACCATCATTTTCTCCAAAGAAATTTCTGTATGTTCAACCTCAAGCCTTTTATATCCTCATGTAAATTGGGCTGAGGGGTGCCAGGACAGTTGTGTCTGTACCTTGTCTGTACAGATAGTCTTGTACCTCAGTTTGCGATGTGAAAATCATTATTTTTGTCCTCAGCTTTTGTAGTCCTAAAGACATCTTTCACTAAAACCCAGGTATATCTAGTAATTTTAGAACTTTCAAATTATCTTATCTCCCACTCTAAAACAAAACACAGAACACAGTGTAAATAAGATGATTCTTGATAGATATATTCTTCATAGATGAGTAAGCATGTAAATATTTGGAGTAAGGATGAGGTTTGAAACTAAACAGATGGTTAGACAGGGAAAGATAGTACCCTATGTCTGAGAAAATTCCTAGCTGTGTCCAAAATTGAAAAGTCTGTAAAGTAATATCCTATGTGATCTTGTTTCAAACAGGTGTTACTGACTGACTGAAGGCTTTAATATCATTTTTACATTTCCCAGGGTTTGAGTAGGAAGTTGAAAGTCCCTTCTCAGTAATTTTTGACTCACTGAATAAGGTTCAAGCTATCACCACATACTAATACAAAGTGGCAAATTCAAGGAAAAGAATACATGTGTGTTTGTCCACTGAGTAAGGGAGGTGGAGAGAAATCTGCAATCTGGCAGAAATTCATATCTTCTGTTGCTTTGTATTTTAAGATTGCTTCTCCACATAAGAATTAATCAAGATATAATAACCTGGAGGTGTAGCAGGATAAATCTTACTCCTCCAACTGGAATGTGTAAGCAATGTCACATAACATTATTTTTGCTAAATAAAATGGAATATGACAGCCCTCATCCAACAAGGAAGATAAAAAGTTTGATCTCAGTCATTTTGGGGTCACCCCTTACTTTCCCTAGGTTCACATAAATTGGAAAGGTATACATGGTGCCTGAAGAGTGAGGAAAGATCATCACTCTTCAACCCATAATGGTTACATGAATAACATCTTTGTTCAAGTCCCTTGAGGTCAGGCAGTCTAACAACTTCTTTGCCACCCCAGGGCAAAAGAATCTTTTCAGAGGCCAGGAACCTTGATGGCCTGGGTTGAACCTCCCTGGGTGTACCACAGTGCTATTCTTCTCTGAGGTACTGCCACTTCCCAGGGCATTGACAGACTTTTGTCCTCTTCCAAGTCTGAGAGAATCTCTTCTCTGCCTTGCTGCTCCTGCCTCTTCCTCTCAGAGGCTCTGGCTTCTCCGTTCCCAGTCCACCCTTCCTACCCTCAAGGAACTCAGGTCAAGAAGCCAGGCAAGCTCTGCCTTTGATCCCCAAAACAGAAAACTCCCCTGAGACATGGGAACACAAGGAGCCTGACTACTTTTTGGAATAAATGAGAGTGGAAAATACAATCAAAAGAAGAATTACTATCAACTAATCACTGGTATTTGGTTGGCTGTAGGGAAGAATTTCCTAGCTAAGGAGCTTTGAATATTGGAATAGATAGGTAGGTGGTAGTCTTTCCTCTCCACCCCTGGCACCCTACTCCGTCACTCTACCTATTGCTCTCCCTTAATTTTTCCCCATAGCACTCATCAACAATTAACATACCACAACTTTTTTTTATTTGTTTACTATGTATCTTATCCCACTAAGTTAAGTCTCATGAGGGCATTTGAATTTTGTCTGTTTTACTCACTTCTGAGCCTAGAAGAATTGGAAATATTAGGAGCTCAGTAAATATTTACTGAATACTATAACTAGACATTTTTTGTTCATTGTGGTATAGGTAAAACCCAGTCAGGAAATTGGAGATGAAAATGAAAAGCTGCTACATTTTAATCCTGAATTACCTGTGATTACCCCTAGAAAGGTAAAGAAAAATATACAAATATGATGACTATCTGGCATTATGATATTACTTCTAAGATAATATAGAACTTCATTTTTTGTACAGAATTCAGATCTGTAAAGTACTTCATGGACCACAGATTTATCTTATGACATTTTTTCTTAAAAAAGAGTGTGTCTAATTTAAGTACTTTAAATGTTATGTAAAAAATAGTATCTAACTTTAAAATTAAGTTAATTCAATCAAATGCTTTTTTTTTAATTTTTTATTTTTTTTATTTTTTATTGATGTCTTAGTTTATAACACTGTGGGGTTTTAGTTGTACATTTTTGTTTGTCCGTCACCTTGTGGATGTAACCCTTCACCCCTTGTGCCCCCCCACCCCCCTTCCCCTTGGTAACCACCAATCAGTTCTCTCTGCTTTTTAATATGATCTATTTGGGGGATGGTAGAGCCTCATTACAATCCTGTGGGTATAATGACAGCATCTACAATCCAAAATTATCAGTTCAAATTTTGACTATATCAATATTAAAGTTAACTGCAAATATAAGTACTTACAGTTTAGGAAATTTATCTGTTAGACACAATGTTGAGCATATATTAAAAATCTAGAAAACCAGTATCATAAGTACTTACACTGTTTATTGAGCTTCATAAATTCATTGAAATGACTTCAAATATTGACCATTACTTTAAGTTATTTCTTACATAGTATGCCTTTAGAAACGTGGAGATATAAGTCATAGATTTCATAATCTAAAGAAATACAAAATAATTTTCTTTTGGAATTCTAAATGTTTGAGGATCAACACTATCACCTATTACAGAGTACTCTTCCTGGTGATTTATGTCAATTGCTGCTATTTATACATTCAAACTTGCAGTGTAGCTCGCTGACTCTAAACATGTATTGCCCTGATACATCGTTCTATTTACTATCATGCCAAAGCCATTGCTCTTCTCCTCTGTTGGGCAGATCATTTTCACTTAAAGCAACTCAGTAGAAAGTTAATCACAAAGATATCTTGTCTTCTTTAAATTCAATTTCTGCAACAGCAACCAGTAATCTAGACAGTAAGAACATTCCCATTCCTTTGGCGCAAACTAGAAGACAGTCACAGCACACCTATGTGTACCGCACGCTCTTTGGCTTCCTAATATCTGCCTCCCCTCTCATCTGTCATCTTTAACATAGGTTCATATAATCTTCATATAATCAACTCTGGATTATTTAGACATTTTATTCAAATGATTGAACACTTGAAGCAAATATTGCTTTCAAAATCTTATTAACTTACTGCTTACTCTAAGTTTCCTATAGACATAAATAGGCATTTTGTTTACTCTAACTCAGCAGGATTTTAAGATTAAAATAACTTATGCCCCCCACTCCCCACACCACCAGAAAGTGTGAGCCAGTGAAGCTGACAAAAAAAAAAGTTTTAGCTTCGTGTAGTCTGATTCTTTACATTGATGTCTGACAGATAGTACCAAGAATGCAATGACTACTAGAGGAAAACCTAGGCAGAAAACAAAGAATAAGGAAATTTGACAGTCAGATCTGTACAGTGTGATTCCACTATTTGGCTTGAAATATTGGAAATTACCAATACAGGGACTGAGCGCTCCCAGCAACGCTGGGGGTCGGGTAGGGGCAGGAAGCCAAGTAGTTTAAGATAAAATAGCCCCAATGGACAAATTACAAAAATTACAGGTTACTAGACAAGCTTTTTATTAACCTAAAATTTAACATATATTTACTAAGTATTTTGAATATCTAAGCTCTTTTCCTATCAAGATGGAATACACAACTGCTACATGTTGTGGTTGTTTGTTTTAAAAAAAGGAGCCCCAGTCTGACATTTTAGGCTGGTCTATTATCTGGACTGACATCCTTCAGAAAACAATTTTTATACAACCAGTACATCAGTCATTTAGTGTGATGGACTTGAAATCGGATTTTGAGAGAAGGAGAGAGAAAAAAAGTAAGAGGGCTCCAGCTGTCACAGCAGGAGAAAAGAGACAAACTATTTAAAGGGACAGGGGAGTCTAACATCTCAATTTTGCTGAAGATTTGCCTGGCTTCTTTAGCACCACAAACCCATACACATTCAGACATTCCACAAAATAAATACAATAAAAATAATAAACATTTTCATAAATATCTTCTTTAGCTAATTCCAGTAAATACAGAAAATAGATATTGTGGGGAGATAATCTGCTACATAGTGGTTCTTGAAATTCACTGAGAAGCTATATAGATTCTCAGAACACTCCCCAGTATGTAAGTTCAGGAATATATACTTTTAAAGAACTCTGTGGGAGAATGTGATGAGGAGCAAGTTTGGGAGCCAATAGTAGAGTAAAACAAAAAAACAAAAACCCTGGCATCAGGATACCAACGTTTGTATTAATAATACCAATTACTGCTAAGGTTATAAGGGAATAAAATAAATATTAGGTTTTAATAACAACCATGAACAGGCCTTAAATCTATGGCTAGGAATCAATGCACTAAATGTGAAGAAGAGAGCTTTCACATCTTTGTCCAACTTTGAAAAGCCCTGGTTAAAGGTTAAGTTAATTAATCAAGTTGGCTGAATTAACGACAGGAGATCAATAAGAGGGACTGTGATTTTCCAGTTTATAGATGATAGCTTATTACGAATTTGGTATGCTTATGAAGATTAGAAGCAGATGGGCAAATGTAAATTTCAAGCAGGTTGACATATAATGTAAAAACCTGGAGGTTGTAATCAGAAGACCTGAGCTTGAGTCCCAGTTCTGCTGCTGTGTGACCTCAGACAAGTCACTTAACCTGAGCCTCAACTTTCTTAACAATGAATGAAGATCACATGAGATAGTATATGTAAAAAGTACTTTAAAATGTGAAGCATTTTTCAAATGTTAGTTATCAATGTCATAAATAAGCAGAATATAAACACTTTTCATTTGGTCTCTGCAGCCCAAGAAAATAAGATAGGCACCCTATTCACAATAGGGAGGAGTTGACTGAGTACATATTTTATTTCCATAGGAATTCTACAACTAACGAGTCCATTTTTTTTTAATTTACTAATTTATCCAATGCTTATATAGTACTAAGTGTCAGGATACAGTCTTAAGCACTTCACAAACAATTCATTTTAACTTCCTAACAAACTCATGAGGTAGGTATTACTATTATCCTCACTTTACCGATGAGGAAGCTGAGGCACTGAGTTTAGAACTTCCCCAAGTTTGTCTAGCTAGTAAGTGACAGAACTGGAATTCTTACACAGGCAATCTAGCTCCAGACTTCATGGGCTCAATCACTAGAAAATATTTCACTAAAAGCCAATTCTGTTGCACGAATCTCAAAGATGGTTTTATGAACAGCTTGTAGCCCATATCATAAGAAATAAATTGTGTTGAAAATCATAGGAAACTGCCATCTGGCATTTTCTGTATCAGGTCATATTTATACTGCTTAGGAAATTTTTTTTCTAGGATTATTAGTCAGTAGTTAAAAACTTAAATCATGACTGAATTAAATGGCAAATATATTTTATCAATTTTTAAAAAAGAATCAAAAACAAATTTATTTACTGTATACAGTTTAAGTATTTTACATATTCTGATTTCAAGTTGTAGAATTTTTATGTTGCAAAACTGAATATACCATTAAGTTTGTAGCAAGAAAGCAGTTGTAAACATGGCTATATAAAATGATAATGAAATATTAGTAATGTATTGATGAAATAAAGCACAGGAAACAAATGAGCACTGAGTCAACAGATAATTTTTAAGGCCTGTGCTTATCTAAAGTGCTGCTATCTCCCCTTGCTCTAGCCAGGTTGCCTGCTATACCTGGGGACATTAAATAGAACTGGGAGAACAGTTTTAAATCAGCCACAAAAATAAGCATGTGCTCATTTGCCCTGAGACTTAAAAAAGTCAGGATTGGCCTAAAGGATTTTAAGCAACAGTACGAGTGGATATCAAGACCTGACCGGAAAAGAAAGTTAACATACTTGGCTGCTATTTTCTACCTCCACATTTGCTTGTTTTTATGAAATATGCATTTATAGGAAAACAATGGTTGTATTTATTTCAGATAGATGCTCAGATTCTGTTTAATGATAGAATCATAAGAACAGGTGGGAGATCTAGGAGAAGAGGATGGTTAAATATGTGATGCAGGGAGCTGGCCCGGTGGTGCAGCGGTTTAGTCTGCGCTTGGCAGCCCGGGGTTCACGGGTTCGGATCCTGGGCGCCCGCTCACACACTGCCTGTCAGCCACGCCGTGGCAGCGTCCCATATAAAAAAGTAGAGGAAATGGGCACGATGTTAGCCCAGGGCCAGTCTTCCTCAAGCAAAAAAAAAAAAAAAAAAGAGGAAGATTAGCAACGGATGTTAGGTCAGGGCTGGTCTTCCTCACATAAAAAAAAAAAAACATATGTGATGCAGAATCGGTACATATTCTGTGAGCCAAAAAAAATGGTAAGGCAGTAGTAATTCTGAAATTTATTTTCAAAGTTAGTTTAATTAGCATTATTTATGGTTTAGGGATAATGTGCTCTGCCTGAGTCATGGACTGGTCCTGGCCCTTGGCTAGAAGATACTTCAAAACAAATCAAAAAAGTGGTGGGGGAATTAAAGAAAAGAAAATGAAAAAGAAGTTAAGATATCAATTGTAGACTTTCAGTTACATGATTAAGAGTTTTGGACTTCACCATTCCCTAGTGGAAGAATGTACCAAAAAGTTACTCTACAACTATTTATTAATTTAAGAACCCCAACATAAAAGACTCATTATAGGCAGCCTTACTCATAAGGGGTATGACTCTGAAGGCAATTTAGTGCGCCTTGTATTTTGGCTTAAAAATAATGATCTGACTCTGGTTTCTTTAACAGAAAATAAGTACTTCTAGAAAATTGAGAAAGCTATATATTGGAATTTCTTAGAAAAGATTATTACTGTTCCACTGAAGAGTCAATATGAGAAACCTAGTTGATACTTAATACATTTCTCATGCATTTGATGATGGGAAAGGTAGCCACCTGTTCCATCCTTTATAAACTAAGTAAAGTTGGTCATATTATTTGGATTTGGACTTTTAACTTCAGTACAAGTTCACAGGTATCTAAATTCATAAGAGATGAAGTTGGGAGATGAGAGAGGTGAATTCAAGAATTTATTTGGAGCAGCAAAGTCAGCATATATAAATGTGAGTGAATTCAAAAAAACAGAATAGAGATAGGGAAAGAAACTGGTTTCATTCAATTGCAAAGAACATGAAAGATAATATTTCCTATTCTCCTTCCAAATTCCATCAAATAAATCCAAAGTATTCTTGAGGCATTGCTGATACTGGGTACTATTCATTCACCAAGGAGTCAGATTAAGAAGGCTTTAACTTATCTCCTATTTTCAATAGTTCTTAGGCACTTCTGTTTACACTAAACTAGAAAACGATTGCAGCAATGGCCTCTTTCAGTCATGTACTTAAGAATCAAAGGATAAGATGATCAATTAGCTCTATTTCCCACAATTTCTAGGAGTATCATGTTGGGTGATAAAAAAACACACACTAAAATCATGTAATTTTTCACACATGATCTTAGTCAAAAGAAAAGATATTATTCTCCACTTTATTATTGTTAGTATCGTTTTTGGTATTCCCTCCTGCAGATGCAGGTTTCTAGGGAGAGAAAATAAATAATCCAACTGTATATTTCCCCTGTACTTCCAATGAATAATATCAACTAATGTTTATCAAGAGCCTACCATATGACAAGCATTAAGCTAAATGCCTCGCATTCATTATCTCAGTTAATCCCTCCAACAACTTCATGAGGCAGATACTATTATAACCTCCATTTTAAAATGAGGCATGTGGGATTTGTAAAGAGTAAGTGACTTGCCTGAGGTCAACCATCTAGTAAGTAGCACAGCCAACCTTCAAACCCAGAGAGCCTAGGCTAGAACCTGCCTTTTTAACCACTTTGACAACTTTATTCTTTTCCTAATATACATTGTTACAAAAGTTTTCTTGGCAGACTATTCACAAATAGGTCACAGTTATAGAAACACGTTCTAATTCCCTTAACCTTTCTCCAGGCCAAAAAGAAAAGGATGTTTAGAAAACAAGCAAACAAAAAATCTTAACCCAATAATAACAAAATTACAGCAAATTTTGTATCAAATATGGAATTCATATGATAAAAATTTACTGAGACTTTGGTAGCTATTCAGATTATTTGCCAGCACAAACATGATGTGTGTGTATATATATTTTTTGCAAAGGTAGTTTTCTACAGAGTTGGCTCAATAGATTTGTATCCAGTTTCACTCCATTACTCTAAGAGTAAAATGCTGCTTGATGATCTACTTATAAACTAATTTGCTAATCCTTATTACAGACTACATTCTTAGAATTTGGATTCTAATGAAACTTAGAAGCAAAACACTTGTTCAAATAGAGGTTAATCCAGATGTACTTGTCAAATGACTACTGCAAATGTAATTTGAAAATATCAAGAGCTCCGCTTGGTCACTAGTCCTCCAAAGGGGAACATCAAGGGACAAATAAAGAGCAAGTTTACCAGAGACTGCCATCATTTAACATGTACATTGGAATTAAAAGGTGAAAAATCTCCTCATTTTGTAGGTGCAAATGTGGAAAAACATTCAACAATATATTAGACCACTGTTTCTGCATAAGTAAACTGGCATAGTATAGAAAGAGAAAATCTGGACTTTGGAGACAGACATGTTGATTCTAATCATTGCCCCATCACTTAGTAGCTGATTTACCTTGGGGGCTACACATGTAGCCTGAATCTCAGTTTTTTCCATATGTCAAATACTAATGATGCCTATCTTCATGGGGTTTCTTTGAGACTTTAAATATTATATGAAAAGGATCTACTCAATATATTATTGGTATTTGTGGGCTCTTTTAGTTACTTGAGTCGTCATAGTACATGTTGACATCAGAGCCCTTTGTTGGAGGATATTTACTAGAACAAATTTATATTCAATGTCTCAATCATCAGTTCGAAATTTCTACTCAGATGTTTATCATTATACAGGAAAGAAATCAACTTATTTGATAAATTACTATAGGATAACAAGTTGCATTATTTCTAGTTACAGACTAGAGAAATGAGAGTAATGTGATTTCAGTTATTTGGCCATATTCTGAAGAGCACTGAAATTTCAGGAATAGTCCTTCTAAAGACACAGGTTACAAAGAACTGTGACATCCTTTCTGCTATCATTAGTGTATCTGTTAGAATAATGCCAGGGGCTTAACACAAGGCATATATCTTCTTCATACTGCATATCTGTTATCTGTTGGTGGTCTTTGCTAAGAGTAGTCACTCGGGGATCCAGGGTGAGAGAGCAGCAAACCAACATTTCAATCATTATCAGTTACAGTGCCACAGGGAAAGCGAGAACTCTGGAGGATGTTGCACTAGACACTGTTATGTGCTCAAAGAGGTGACGTTCATCACTTTCACTCACAACTCACTGGCCCTACCCCACCACAAAAGTATCAAATGTGCATTTCTACTTTGTAACAGCAAGGCAGAGACCTAGAAAATTTTGGTGAACAGTACTAATGACTATCTCAATTAGGAAGCAGAATTCTAGGAATTGCAGAGCTCAAGTTTAGCAATACGGCACTGCTTCATTTTCACCTCCCTGGAAAATACAGGCAACTCCATAACACAATGGGTAAGTACCCAAATGATATCTGGTACCCAAAGAAATGGTTGCATATCTACAGGTATGTTGTACATACCGTAGTAAGCAGACTACTAAAATATATAGCCCCCCAAATCCATTCACATCATGGACAAAAAAAATACCTAAATTTTACCATAGGACCATCATAGCATCAAGGGTGAACTACCTACTTTTTCTTGGCAATATAAAAAACTGGAGAAGTGTAGGTCACGCCGTCACTAGTTGGAGCACATAATTTATGTCCAAGAAAAATTACAATGACTCTATACAACCTATAAAATAGATGATCAACTTAAACAGACTATAAATATTAAGTTCAAATTATACATCAGCTTTATCAGCAATATTTATAAATTATGTACCATGTTGAATGACAAGAATGACCTTAAAGCCGTGTTCAATGAAACTGATTACTATTGGGATAGATATGTGAACCTATGGCAGTAAGCATAATTTCCAGGCAAACGAAAGTGAAAGACTAACAAAAGAAGTAGAAGAAGGGTAACAGGAAACAGTAAGCCATAATCAGTTATATTACTACACTAGTAGAGAGAAAACCAACAAAAGTCTGATGCCTCAAGTTGAGAAAACTTAGTGGTTCTCTCTCTCTGGGCTTCACATTAGATTCATCTGAGAAACTTAAAAATATTGAGGCCCGGCCCTACTTCAAGAGATTCTGATTTAATTAATCCAGTAGAGCGGAGTCCAGGCATTGCTGTGTTTTTGTTGTTGTTATCGTTTTGTAAGGTTTTCTAACGCACGGCGAGGCTTAAGAAATGCTAAACTAAGTCATGTAGTCTATCAAGCTAAAAAATAAACTTGCAAATAATGGGTTCTGCAGATACATACCTACTAAATATAAAGGAAGCAACATTTGTGCTAATGGGGAAAGAATTGAATGCCATGCATCAACTCTTAAAGATAGCCATCTAGTACATGTTCATGTCTATATTCTCTGAGTGATTATCAGAGTGATATGTATTTTGAATATATACTTTTAAGAGAATCAAGCTTTCTTTAAAATGTAGGGGGGAATTTCAGCTATTTTTACAGCTACTGATTTTATAGTAAATGAAAAAATAAAATGTATGAATAAACATATAAATTACAAATATGCAATCTAAATACTGCCGTCGACTTTTTTCTAAGGTATATTCCAGTGTATCAATGAGTAATTTTATTTATTGGTGAAAACCCTATCATCTGTATGAATAGACAGTGACAGAGCTCTATTGTACTTTCAACAATAAAATTAATAAGTCAGTGGTCCCATAAACATATCAACCAGGGGGAATTGACTATTACAAAAAAAACTAGACAAACATGAATTGAAAGAGAAGAGTTAAAATTTTCATTATCTAAAACTAAAAAATATTTCATTTTCTCCTAAACGCATATAATGTCTTTCGAGGAGAGTTTATTTCTCTCCCACCTTAACATATACACTGCAAAATATATATAGTCCATACTCAACGAAAACTCTGAAATACTATTTAATCACTTGTTAAACTAAGCTTACACAAAATAGGAAAAAATGATGTTGAAATAATGTATAAAGTAAGATTCATAGTCAGCTTAAGCCAGTGAGAGTTGTATATGCCTATCATTCTTTGTCTACTTTTAGAAAAAGGGATCAGACAACTTGTGCAATGTGTATTCCTCCTCCACCTCTTCTAGAAAACTCTTTAAGAAAGTCTACATTGTCTACTATACATTATTTTTTGTGTAAGTGATCTTTTTTTATGAGAGCAGGGGTGTGAATTTAATATCTGGATTAATGGGATGCAATGTAAAGACAGCATTTGAGGATGTAGGCGCTCCAGTGCAGAGAGGACCATAAAAGGTTAAATCCCTGGGAAGTCTAGGCAATAGAACTGCAGGTTGGAGTCAATACTATCTCCATCTCCAAGGGATAGGAAAATCTCAGCTATCCCTGGGAAATACATAGTTTGAAATTATTCATTTTCAACCAATTTCTCATATGTATCATTTTTGACCATTCTTCTACCTTGGTTGTATTTCCTGATTGTATTTCCTGTATTGACCTCCTTGCTTTCTGTTTCTTGAGTAGATTGGAGCAATGAGGCTTTAATCATCTGTGAGTCTCCCCTTCCTGGCAAGCAGAGATCCTTCAATAGCCAGGAGTGGAGAATCAGAGCACAGCAGGACAGTCTGGCATGTGCCAGCCAAATGTGAGGTAAAGTGGAACTAAAATTTCAGCCTTACATGAAGAGACCCACAGAAGAGAGTACCCCGATTATATCAGCTCCAAGGGAACAGTAAAGAAAAAGACACAGACAAGAAGAAAAGAGTCAGGGATGAGAGCAGAGCCTGTAGATAGGTACCCTGAATGACAGTTGAGGAGTGAGCCTCCCCAGAGCCTGTGGGCACCCAGTGAGTCATCCACCCAGAGCACATAGCCAGTTGAGGGGAGTCAGGGAAGGAAGAGTGGAAACAAACACTATTTTTTTCTGCTCTCAGCCTTGCATTAGGGGCCTGCTTAATTTAAGCAGCTCTGAATTCCTGGTCTTTGCCAGAATTACTAAGCTTGCTTTAATGCTTTCAGAAGGTTGAAAACCTATGGCCCTGATTCTTGAGTTTGGCTTTGTTTTACAGCAGATTTTTTTCCTTGTCCCAGGGATTAACGGTATGCTTACTGGAATCAGACTACTCAAATTAATCCTGACAGAACTCAAATCCTGAGAGCAATACTAGTTCAGACAGTTTAAAAGTACACTTCGAGTTTTTACTTATATTTAAATATAATTTCTTAAGATTGTGCTGCTCTTCACCACATTGTCAAATATCTAAAATTCTAAGGTCTGCTTCATGAAAAGCTAGGAGGTTTCCCCATCCTTTAGAAAAGGGGAGGGAGGCACAGAGGGAGAATACTCTTTCCTGTCTTCTCTTGTTGCCAGAGGAAGTGCCTGGGAACATATCCAAACTGTCAGAGCAGAGAGGGTGCCTCACATTAAGATGACTGGCTCACAACTACCATGAAATGAATGTAAGTGAAGTTATTCCATACTTAAATATTTTTACTAAAACAGCCTTCCCTTCCAGCTGCTTTCAAGCTGAATGGAACAAAGATACTGTTTATGGCAAAGATACAGTAAAAGCCCATTTTAAATTACCTCATATTTTCACAGATTTACTTATACTGTGGATTAAATGGCATGCCTTATATGTACATACACTCATACGTATATTTGAATATACATCCTTCTCACTATAGAAAACCATACAAATTGAGTCAAGGCATCCACATTTCTGACATCTACCTTTTAATCGAATTTCTAATGAAAACATCATTTGCAGATGAAAAGTTTCAATATTAGAATATAAACACAGATAACTAAATTGATTTATAACAATTAACCCAAACCCATGGAAATAGGTCCTGTTCACCTATTCTTATCAACCTGAGAGTTCAGTCTGTTCGTTAACTGTAGTGTGTAATTTAAAGCTTAAAAGGAGTCAAAAAGATACTGCAAGAGTTAGTATAATGAAATATTCCATTTGAAATTAAAAGTCTGTTGCATTCCATAATTAATTTTCCTTGTGAGCTAGAGCTACATCCTAGAGTCATCTCAAGAGAATTAAAAAATTACCAAATGATAATCTTAAAATGGTTCCAAAAGGCAATTATATAAAGTCCTCAGTTGATTTATACCATATTGCCATTAGAAAAATAAAATCTAAAACTACCTCTCGGCTATTTTTATATCCACACTTCCTTTGAAAAAATTGCTTTAAAAATACAAATATTTGAGCTTAAATAAATAGTATATACGATTTCGTTTATCTAACTATAAAAGTAAACAATTATATATCTTTTAGGATCTGAGATAAAAACGGCTGTAATTAAGAAGAAGTGCCGGGAAATAAAGTTTTGATGTTATTGTACCTACCTTTAATGTGATACTGTAATGTCCAACAAATGTCGCATTTATCCATGATCTTGAATGAGGATCACCCAGGAATTCTATGTGATACTGTTCCACATTTCCATCCAGGTCATAGGTCACATACTTCCCTTTAAAAGGATCAGGGCAAAGTACACCTGGCCAACTTTTAAAAGAAAATATTTTAAATTATTTTGATGCTTTAACAAAGACAGACATCAATACATCTGTCACAATCATATGTCATAGTTTAATAACTTTTTCACAAAACTTAAACATATTCATACTTGTATCTTTTAAAAGTCGGATATTCATTTGATACATGTAATCAGCTGCATCTTTGTAGACAGAAAAAGCTTTGAAATAGTCACATATTTAACTATATATAAGGGGCCAGCCCAGTGGCATAGTGGTTAAGTCCACGTGGTCTGCTTTGGCAGCCTGGGGTTTGCAGGTTTGGATCCTGGGTGTGGACCTATGCATCGCTTATCAAGCCATGCTGCGGCAGGCGTCCCACATATAAAGTAGACGAAGATGGGCATGGATGTTAGCCCAGGGCCAATCTTCCTCAGCAAGAAGAGGAGGATTGGCAACAGATGTTAGCTCAGGGCTAATCTTCCTCACACACACACACACACACATACACACACACAAAAAAACTATACATAAGATATAAGGAGAAAGAATTATAAGACAAAAGAATGATCTTCAAGGTCTGTAAGAAACATTTAGGCACTGCTAATGGGAAAGACAAGAGAAAAAAGATTCATTAGATTCATGGCAGGGTTGAATCAGCTCTAACCAATCAGAGTGATTAGTTACTAAAATGTTAACCTGCTGACAGGGTAGGAGAGAGCTGGCATTTCCTGAGCCCGGGCCGTCAAAGGAGTACTGGTACCTCAGGCTGTGAGAACACTGGAGACAATAACTACTGTGGGAAAAGCAGAAACAGAGCTCAGCAGTTCTACAGTGTCCCTTTTTCCCCCTAGCTGCTCCATTGGCAGATGACCAAACTGCTAAAAATCCTAAGTCCTGGAAATAAAATTTATCCTTTACTAAAAATAAATCTTAAGGGGTGTGTTCTTTCATGACATAAACCTCTAGAAATTCCTTGATATGTTTCATTTTTCCCTTTTGCAAAACATACTATTTACATCAACTAAGTTTTAGCTGTTTTACCAATCTTTCTTGACTCTGACCTACTGTTCAGAGAATAAAGCAGGAAGGGAATGCAGCAAAAGTCAGGAAGCTGTGATGAAGGAATGTACAGTAGAAATCTGACTGAATTTTATAGATCAAGGTCCGAAATAGGCATATCTAATATACCCAAACATTCAACAATCAGTACAACTGTCAATTTCTACCTCAGTTTGCATCACTGCAGAGTGAAAATGATAGTGAGGTTCAAATCAGAGACCCAGACTCTAGTTCTGCCTTCTATCAGAGAAGAGGCCTCAAGCAAGTAACTAGGCCTCGCTGTAAATCTATTTCCTCACTGTGCTGTTAAAAAGTTCAAACATGTGCTTTACACATTTTTGTTTTTTGGCAAATTAAAATATTGTAAAGTGCCATCATTATGGACTAAATCGTTTCCTCCGCCAAATTCATATGTTGAAGTCCTAACCCCCAGTACCTCAGGATATGGTTGTATTTGGACATAGGATCTTTACAGAAGTAACTAAGTTAAAAGGTGGGCCCTAATCCCATATGACTGGTTTCCTTATAAAAAGAGAAGATTAGAACACAGACATGCATAGAGGGAAGACCATGTGAAGACACAAAGAGAGAGGACCCATCTACAAGCCAATGAGAGAGCCTCAGAAGAAATCAACTCTGCTGACACCTTGATCTCAGACTTTTAGCCTACAGAATTGTGAGAAAATAAATTTCTGTCATTTTTAAGCCACCTAGTCTATGATACTTTGTTGTGGCAGCCCTAGCAAACTAATACAACCATATAAGATAATTGGTACAACTGAGAAGTAGAAAGAATGATACAGAACGCTTTCTGCCTCATTTAGATAATTATTTAGAAACTAGATAAACAAAATATTTAGATAATTTTAAAACCTAAAGGAAGTATAAAAATCACACTGTAAAGAACCTGAAATCACAAACATACAAAATCCGTAAATTGCTTGGATTTGAGGACTATAGATTGTTGACCTTCTACTAAATTATCAATTGATAATAAGGTTATAAAGTCATCAATATAGAAATATATCTACCATAACCAACTACATAAAAGTTTTTACAGATTAAATTAATAATACAATGTAAAGTAATGAAAATATTTCATGCTTAATATTATTAATGTAAAAAATTGATTCCAGGAAGTTGATGAGTCCCAAGTACAGCTGCCAGGAAGTGATGACTTGCGTACACCAGTCTCCAGGGATGGTGGAATGTGAGAATGGAGCCGGTGTCCGGCTGCTCCCTGGATGCTGAGCAGAGTCCTGTGGCTCTTGGGTCTCTCTGAGTTAGGGGAAGGGGAGGTGGAGGGCTGCCTGGCAGCTCTGGATCATGGAAGAGGAAAGGCTAGAGAATTAAAAATTGAGTCAGACTTGGAACCCAAAGAAGCCAAATACTTTGGAAGAATTGGAAATGATAATAGAAAGTCAAGTGGAAGTTCAGAAACTAAATGAAGAAGGTTATCTGGTCATCATCAGGTTTACAGCACAATATTTTATTGCTATTTGGTGACTCTCATTGGACTGTGCTTGAGAGTAAAACTTAAGTGGAGTTTATCTTTTAAACCTACATTGGAAATCTACACTTCTGAAGGAACCCAGTCAAAAAAAGAAGATGTCAATAGGCGGATAAACGACTAACTGAGTGGCAGGTGCAATGGAGACCCCCAACTTATCAGAAATCAGGGAACAAGTGAGTCTTTCAACCTGATTAACTGTTATTTTAAAAGCAACCAAACTGTGATTGTTATATTTACATATTTGTTTAAACTGTTTGTGAAATACAAGGGGTTGATGTTTAAAACTACGTTATTTGCATCTCACCTCAATTTTATAAAGGATTACTGCCAACCAATATCAAATTATAAGTAGCACTTACTCCCCTCAGTGTAAAACAGTCTCAGGATTTCTAACACTGAAAACATGAAAGAAAGAATATTTTGCATTTATTATGTGTAAGATGAGCTGCTACTTTTCTGACACAAATTCTGGTACAACTACTTTTTACATCAAACCTTGGGCCCAACAGTATTCAATTTAAATTATTACTCTATAAAATATAAATAAAAATAGAGATGACTCCTAAAAAGAATTAGATGCTAATAAAAGAAAAAAAGCTTCTGTTCATTATTTAAAACATGTTATTGCATGCTGATTTAAAGATGAATTATAAAAAGTATTGTCAAATGTCCAAACAACTAGGGCACTTTAGTATTTCTTCAGGCAGTACAAAGGAATTGTCTGACTCCCCGTCTGTATATCTTGGCTAAAATGGAATGTACCAAACTACAGGAAAAGCTGAACAGAGGTAATAGATGCAGAAAACACAATTACTTCCTCCAGCTGCTATCTCCATCATCTTCTCTGACTCGCTGTGATTGAGGAAAGCTGACGTCCATTTTTTGCCCTCACCCTCACCTCAATCTGAGTTCCAAAACTGTCAATGATGATAGCACATTGTGCATTTCTACTTCCCAATTTTTCACTTTCATATTGATGAGAAATTCTGAAGCATTATTTGGGGGCTTAAAGGTGGAGAGTAAGAATAGGTAACCCAATGGAAGGGTATCAGAATTACAGGGAAAGTGTATGATCAATTTTAGAATCCATGAATGGTGAGAGGTAAATTGTACAAATACAACAAGATCAAATAAATCCCAGGTCATGGAATCCACTTGGGCAAAGGGGAAATTTTGGTAGGACAAGTAACTTTCAGGGAAGAGCAAATGTGTCATAAAGAAACTGATGTCTTACACATTTCTTATCCAGTGGGAATGATCTTTAATAAGATAGCTATTGCCTCCAACAGAAGTTGAAGCTTAACATGATTTCAGTTGCCATGTATTTATACCCAATGAGAAGGACATGACTGTTATTTTCAAACTGGGGGGATGTTCAAGAGGAGAGCACATTTTACTTGGGCCTCATTCCTAATCTGTGGGAAACAAAATGAACGAGTTGGAACCATCCCTAACTGAATGTTATATTTCCCAAGAAATCTTTGGGTTGTACCTAACTGCAGGCACTGATAGGAAGAGGAAATCTCCCATCTACACACATACACCTTATAAGTATATTAATCCATAGGCAAAAGAATGCAATTAAGAAGTAATCGAATAATATTTTTATAATACTGAAAGGATCTAGTAGAAATCTCAATTTATAAACTTATACACTATATCTAAAAAGTATTACTGGATTGGTTTGTTAATTTAGAGGCATATTTTATTACTAAACTGCTTGAAATATAGTACATTAGAATGCAAATATATTTTCTATAAATTAATTTTCATATTTATGAGAAAGCTTTGTAAAATGTCTGTGTAAATATGTTCAAATATTTCCCTAAATAGAGTCTAGTTTCTGCTTGACAATGTATCTTCCTATACTAAGTGAGATAACCACCATTATTTTTCACTTTTTACCTCTGTGCTCGTTCTAGCTGAATACAATGCTTATTCGATCGATTTTTAAAAATCAAAGCTGCTTAAACATTATGGAGATACTTTTTCTCTTCCTAGTACATGCAGAACCCCCACCCCCAAGAACACATAGGCATAACTCAAAGGCAAGAGGCTGCATATGTATTTGTATATGTATATAAGTGTGTGCTATCTCACAATGTGGAGGTAAATATAATTTGATTTTCCGTGGAGCTTGCCCATAGACAAAGTGCTACTCTCTCAAAAATTATTTGTGTTTTTATTATATAAAGATTAAATAAGCATTTCTAGATTCTGTATCAGTCTCGCTTTAGCTTTTCAGCTTTATTGGAGAGGGTCAACTTTTCCAAATAAGAATAACTCTGAGATGGTGATAAGATTGAGTTTCTGAGCTTTCATAGCGGGGTGTAAGGCCATGGGCTAATGAGAATTGATCCAGTTTATGCCACACTGCTAAGTGTCCCTGCAGCCAGCTAGCTGGTCTTTCCACTTGAAACTTCAACATCTATAACATCGCTTAATTAAGAACTAATGTTTGACTGTTTTTAGTAGGTTAATTCTAGCTTTACACTCTACTATTGCAATTTGTCATATCATCATCTTTCTACGTATGGGTGGTACTGAATAAGAAATGTAACTAGATTAGAGTTTCTTAGTCTGCATTTTAAGTCTGCACTCATTTGTACTTAGTTCATAAAGAGGAATACATATATGTGAGTACTTAGCCAAATGCATTTCACTCATTCCAATAAGCAAGAAGGTAGATATAGCTTTATTTTGCAGGCGTTTTCATGGTCCTAATCATATATTAGACATGATTTAGGGACTGGAGTAAAACATCTTTCATTTGTATTTCAAGTCCTAACCCTCAGTTACAAGCACAAGAAATTCCTAATCAAATTTCTCACATAATATTTCAGATATAGTGACAAGAAACAAATCCATTTCTTGAATTAGAGTTATTGAACCTTCAAAATTCCCATTAGAAAATACAAACTCTCAGCTTTCAAAATGTTAATTTGAGATATGAAAAATGACATGGGACTACAAATACCTTCATAAGTAACCTCATAAAATGAGTGTTCCTATTCATGTCTTTTAAAATATTTTTTCTTACATATCTAGTTCCCCTTCATGTCCATCCTAAATATTACATAGAAGTCAATTAATTATATATATAATTTTTTACAATATTTCACACTTCATCCCTAGAAAAGCCCTCAGTAAGAAAAGGTATATATCTCAGAGAGATTTCCACATTTGCAAAAATATTAAGTGTATTAGTTTGCTAGGGCTGCCATAGGAAAATACCACAGACTGGGTGGCTTAAACAACAGAAATTTATTTTCTCACGGTTTTGGAGGCTAGAAGTCCAAGATCAATGTGCCAGCAGGGTTGGTTTCTCTTGAGTCCTCTCCTTGGCTTGCAGATGGCTGCCTTCTTGCTATGACTTCACATGATCATTCCTCTATGCACCAGCACCCCAGTATCTCTTTGTGTGTTCAAATTTCCTCTTCTTACAAGAACACCGCCAGATTGGATTAGTGCCCACCCTAACGGTCTATTTTAACTGAATCACCTGTTTAAAGGCCCTAACTCCAAATACAGTCACATTCTGAGGTCAGAGCCTTAACATATGACTTTTGGGGGAACACAATTAAGCCCATAACAGTAAGTGATAGAGCAAGAACACAAATCTAAGTATTGACTTGAAGGCCCCTTGCGAGTGTATGTTGTGTGTGTGTGTTAGAACAAGCCCATCACAGTATCTCTATGAAAGCAAACCTCTTATATTCTTCATGGAGAATAGTTGAATATGAATGAAAACAAGTTAATATGAGCCAGAGTATCCCAGCTTTGAGAATGTTAAGCAGGAGAATGTAGTGTATAATAGCAAGGGATTCTGGAAAAATAGTAGCAATGGTGTTATAGTTTCAGAATCTCCTGAAATTTCCCCATAAGTACAGGCAGAGCAACTACAATAGCAAAGCCAAAACCTGACACACAACATCTAAAACAAAACCAAGTGATAAGCTACCCATATGAACACCAAAATAGGAGCAAGCAGGCACAAACTACTGACGGTTACAAGACCCACATATGATTAGCACCTGTGTGAGAGGAAGTAGGGTGTTGGGGGGAGGCAACTAGAGGTCTGATGGGTTTGTGAGATTAGAATGTCAAAACTGCAAGAAGGACTCATTGGAAAGTGCAGCAGGTCAAACAGAGCACAGCAGCTAAAACTGCAAGGAGATTTCAACAAAAATCTGAAGGTGTTAGAGCAGTCCGGGCCTTAGGAACACTTAAAACTAACCAACAAAGCTCCTTCCCAGTACAAAAGCTCACACGGATGAGACACTGCTGGGAGTACAATCCAAATTGAAGAGGCCAGGACCAATAAGAATTAAGGAAAGAGAAGGTACAAATATAATTGGGGATACAACACAGAAGGCATCATCCATGAAAGAAAAAATTGATAGGTTGGACTTCATTAAAATTAAAAAAGTCTGCTCTGCAAAAGACACTGGCAAGAGAATGAGAAGACAAGCCACAGACTGGGAGGAAATATTTGCAGAAGACGGATAGCCAAAATATACAAAGAACTCTTAAGCCCTACAATAAGAAAAAGAACAACTCGATTAAAAAATGGGCAAAAGATCTGAACAGACACCTCACCAAAGAAGATATACAGATAGTACACAAGCATATGAAAAGATGCCACACATCATATGTCATCAGGGAAATGCAAATTAAAACAACAAAGAGATACTACTGCACACCTATTACAATGGTCACAATCCAGAACACTGACAACATCAAATGCTGGGGAGGATGCAACAGGAACTCTCACTCGTTGCTGACGAGAATACAAAATGGTACAGCCACTTTGGAAGACAGTTTGCAGTTTCTTACAAAACTAAACATACTTTTACCATATGATCCAGCCATGCTCCTTGGTATTTACCCAAAGGAGTTGAAAAACTTATGACCACACAAAAACCTGCAAATGAATGTTTTCAGCAGCTTCATTTATAATTGCCAAAACTTGGAAGCAACAAGATATTCTTCAGTAGATGGACAGATATATAAACCGTGGTACATACACACAATGGAATATTATTCACTGATAAAAAGAAATGAGCTATCAAGCCTCTATGTTCCTGAAAATACATAGAGGAATCTTAAATGCATATTACTAAGTGAAAGAAATCAATCTGAAAAGGCTACATACTGTATGCTGACAGCAATAGGACATTCTGGAAAAAGCAAAACTATGGAGACAGTAAAAAGATCCACAGTTGAGGCCGGCCCCGTGGCATAGTGGTTAAGTTCGCCGGCTCTGCTTAACAGGCCCAGGGTTCACAGGCCTGGATCCTGGGCGCAGACAGATGCACTGCTTGTCAAGCCATGCTGTGGTGGCATCCCAAATAAAGTAGAGGAAGATGGGCACAGATACAAGCCCAGGGTCAATCTTCCTCAGCAAAAAGAGGAGGATTGGCAATGGATGTTAGCTCAGGGCTGGTCTTCCTCCCCTGCAAAAAAAGGTCCCTGGTCGCCAGGAGGTAGTGGGAGGGAAGGATAAAAAGCGGAACACAGGAGATTTTTAAGCCAGTGAAACTATTCTGTATAATACTATAATGGTGAATACATGCCATTATACATTTGTCAAAACCCACAGAATGTACAACACAAAGAGTGAACCCTTATGTAAACTATGGACTTTGGTTGACAATGATGGGTGAATGCTAGTTCATAGATTATAACAAATGTAGCACACTGATGTGGGATGTTGATAGTAGGTGATGTTGTGTGAGGCAGGAGAGGGGATATGTGGAAACTCTGTACTTTCTGCTCAGTTTTCCTGTGAACTTAAAATTGCTCTAAGAAATAAAGTCTATTAATCAAAATATGTAAATAAATAAATAATTTTAATTGAAAATTGAAAAATAAAATTAGGGGAGAAAAAAGCCAGGAAATCCCAGAAAACAAGTTCATATTTTTTATATTTTGAGAAAACAATAGAGTAAGGGGCTCTGGGTATATGATTTAGACAAAAAAAATCTATTCTGTAAATTCCAGTTCTAGACAAGCTGTCCAAGTAGATTCAACTATATATATTCCTCCCACTAAATACACCTTAAAATCCTGAGTATTATATATCAAATAAAAATGAAAAGATTCTAAAAGGTGAAGAGAATATAAACCAGATAGCGGCCTTGGGACCTGAAGAATGACATGGTGGTGAGTTCCCTGAGCTTTCTTTATGACTCATATATCCTAGATTGGGTGCTGAAGAAGCCAGCAACCCAGAAACATCAATGGGTGCAAACAAACACACAAAAAGCCCATATGAAGCCTTTTTTTCTAGTCAAAGGACCAGGACAGGGACAGCCTAGCAAGACAATAATTGATTTATCCCAGCCAAACACCATGGAAAAAACTATGGCCCCCCACTTCTACCCTCACCAGCAAAGGCCAAGTGGTGAGCCTGGACTGCAATCTACTTAGCAGTAATGAAGCACTCTCTCCCTCCCTGCTCAGGCGGTGGCAGAAGAAGCCTAGTGAGAAGCTTGGATTTTTGTCACCATCTAGCATTAACAAGTCCTCCTTCCATGGTGTCAGCGGAGGTCACATGGGGAACAGTAATAAGGTATCCCTACCCCTCTCAGCCAGGGTGGCGAGTGAGAAGCCTGAACTCCTATCCCTGCCCAGCATAATGAGGCACTCCTCCCTCCCGAGGGAGTCAGTAAAGGCTGAGTAGAGAACCTGGACTTCCACTCCCACCTGGCAGCAACGAAGGGATATCCTCATATCCCTCCAGTGTGGGAGCAGAAGCAGTGAGCTAAAACAAATTTAAATAAGACCCAAAATGAAAAAAAAAAAAAAAAGAAAGTCTAGCAAATAAATAGAAGATCTAAAAAAAAAATAAAATGGAAATTTGAACTGAGTATACAATAACCAAAATAAAAAGCTCAATGGATAGTCTCAACAGCAGAACAAATATGATAGAGAAAAGAACCAGTGAACTTAGAACAACAGAAATGATCCATCTGAACAGAGAGAAAATAGACTGAAAAAAAATTTATCCTGACTTCCTTTTCCTTCCTCAAAGAACTGGAACTCATTTCATGTAAAAGTACACAACAAGAAAGGATCATAGTAAAATCAAATATAAAATTATTATGTTAAAAATAAAAAACATCCCTATAAAAAAATGAAACCACGCCAGAGAGGCATGCCCTTAAAGAAATCAAAATTGTGCCTGAGATTTCAAGTTGAGCTAACAGAAATTAAGAAAATAATGTAGGTCATGAAAAAAAACAATATAAATTAGAATTAGAAAAACTGAAAAAAAATAGGCACTGAAGAAAAGGAAGATTTGAAAAGAGAGGTAGCAAAACTCATGAAAGAATTTTTAAATTTTTCAATAGGGACTAAACTGGAAGGAACACAAGAGAAAATAAGCTCAACTGGTAATACCTTCAGAAAAATAAAAGATGGAAAGGGAAAAATATTTAAATTAAAAAAATGAAAAGATGAAAAGAGTTGAAGAAAAAGTAACACCAAAGGTAACTAAACAATATCTACCAGTAAGTAGTATACGAGTCCATTATAAGAAAATCAAAACAACACAACAGAATAAATTTGTGGATAATTTTTAAAAAACTTAAATGAAATAAAAAAAGACTTGAAACTATATACTGAAAGTACACATTGCATAGTTGGGAAAATCAACCCAGAATGGGAAACACTGAGCTATACAATAGTAAATATACAGAAATCTAAAGAGAAAGAAAAATCTTTTAGGCATCTAGGCAACAATTACAGAATATACATTTTTTTCAAGATAGGCTATGCTGGGTCATAAAATAAGATTCAATGAAACTGACAATAGATTTAAATTAGAACTCAGTAACAATAAGGTATTTAAAAATCCTCAGATATCTGTAATTTAAAAACACACTTATAACTCATTTCAAACAAGAAATCACAAAGAAAATTAGTAAATATTTCAAACTGAATGGTAATAAGACACAGCATATTAAAATTTGTGGGATGTAGCTAAAGCAGTGCTTAAATAGAACTTTATAGCTTTCATTGCCTACATCAGGAGGAAAACAGATTCGAATTAGTTACCTAAGTTTCCAATTTAAGGAACTAGAAAAAGAAGAATTAAAACCAAAGAAGTCAGGGAAAGAATGATGATGAGATCAGAAAACAATACATAAGAAATTAGACAAACAAGAGAGAAAAAGTTGATTCTTTGAAAAGTTTTAAAAATTCATAAACGTGGCAAGATTATACTTCGATAGTTTATTATACAGCAACAAAAACCTTACCTTGGCCAATTCTGTAATTTTACCAAAACCAGGCTTCCAAGAGGGAGCTGTGAATAGACAATCTTAAATCCACTTTGATGAAGCTGAGACTCTTCAGGAAAGTCTTCTTCAGAAACAGAGCACTTATTATATCTCGAATCAGTGTTCATGAAGCAGTACCATGGCTCCTTGTGATCAACTTTGGCTGCATCCTCACTTGACAACAATCTCCATTTCAAACAACTTTCATTCTCACATTGAACCCACACTTTGTTTACATACATGTTGTTTTCCACTGAGGAATCCATGGGAGCGTTATAATACTCTACTATTACCTTACTATCCAATATTTCTTTTTCCATAAATTCATTTAATCTGAAAAAATAAGTAAGAGGAGAATAAAAGAACAAAGGTTAGAGAGTATAAGGAGAGAAGGTTAAAACTAAAATCTGAGAAATAGTTCTTTGATATCTTCTTTGTCTACCTCCTCTCTATCCTATAAAGACTAAACATGTTGAACATATTATGTTTCCACCTACCCCAAAACAAAGGAACAAAACAGATGCATAAATAACTCTGGGCATAGAATCCTCCAAAATTTAAAATTAAAAAATATGATAGAGCAGAAGAGGAGTAGAGGTTAACTATAATATCTATTAATCTACCACATAATACACATCTGGTAGACATAAGCCCCTAACTTCTAGCTTCAATAATAATAGTTATGTGTATACTAAAAAATAATATAACTAAAATATAAGTAAAACTAATTAACAGCAACTTATTTTTCAATATAAAACCTATTTTTTTAAAAAGACTTAGATATACCATATTAATGTTAGTATAACACTACTATCCGTATAAGCACTGTTTAAAGAAACTCTTAATTCATGAGTTAATTATATATTTAGAAACTCACTTACTTATCGTATACCTTTTCAGGGTCACTAAAAATTGCTTTAGAAAAAAATTTGCCAATATATTTCAATAGCCATAGTTCACAATTTTTGACCTATTAATCCCACTTATGTGAATATATCCAAAGAAAATAAATCTAAAAAGAGACTAACCTACCCATACAAAGACCAACAATATTCACTGTGTACTGTTTATCATATTGAAAGAGTGGAAAAATCTAAAAACAGGAAGAATTAAATCTAGCAGAAGATAAAAAGTTTTGCTAACAGTATTTGTGTTTTTAAGTTTGGCTAATTCTTTAACTGGTGAAGAAATACATGAGGAGCAATATTGCATGTAGATTGCAGTTGAAGTGAATAGTCTTTTTTTCTACTCTCTCATCCACCAGACTGTAGAGCAGAAATTGTTGAGTCCAGACTGAAGCCAAATTACATGTGAAGTCCTGGCTCTGCTAATCACCAGCTGTACATCCTTGGGCAAGACGTTGTTTTGCATTTCACTTTACACTTGGTGTAACTTCCTCGTGTGTGTGTGTGTGTGTGAGTGAAAAGTTGTTTTCCTTCAATTATCAGTTTAAGAGGATTTTCTTTTGTTAATCATGAAGTGGCATTGAATTTTATCAAATACTTTTCTGTATATACTGAGGTGAACATAAGGTTTTTCTTTTTAAATATGTGAATTGGGTAGCTTGTATTAATGGATTTATTAATGATAAACCATACTTGCATTCTAGGCAAACTGTTCTACATGGTCACGTGTCATGAGATATTTTTCCTTAACATAAATTGCTGTATTTGGTTTTTTAATAATTATTTAAGATTTGTTCATATATATGTTTATAGATGAGATCGGTCTATTACTTTCATTTCACCTTTTGTCTTTGTCTGGTTTTGATATCAAGATTAAAATAGCCTCATAAAATGAAGTATAGAATGTCCTGCTTATTTGGAAGCTTTGCTTAAGGGAATAATTTTCAATTTTATCACATATTTAAGAATTCTAGTATATCTACTAAATCTCTCATTATGTTTCTCTCTTTCACTCCGAATTTGTTTATACTTTCTCTCCTTTTTATTTATTTATCTTGTTGGGGCTTTTTAAATGACCAGAGTTTGAATCTCCTCGTTTATTTTTTGGAATTCTACTTAATAGCTGCACTTCATTCTTTCCTTCCTTCTTTCTTTTGGAATTCTTTGTTGACTTGATCTTTCCTGAGTTGATGCTTAGTTAATTCATTTTTTTCATTTTCAATCTTTTTTTTTACTTTATTAATTTTCTTTTATTGTGGTAAGAACTCAACACAAGATCTACCCTCTTAACAAATTTTTAAGTGCATAATACGATATTGTTGACTATAGGTACAACATTGTATAGCAGATCTCTATAACTTATTCATCTTGCTTAATTAAAGCTATATGCCTGCTAATAAGTAACTCCCCATTTCCTCCTTCTCTTTGCCCCTGGAAACCATCATTTCATTCTTTGATTCCATAAATTTGACTGCTTTAGATACTACATATAAGTGGAATCATGCAGTATTTGTCTTTCTGTGACTAGTTTATTTCACTTAGCATAATGTCCTCCAAGTTCATCTATGTTGTTGCATATTGTAGAATTTCCTTCTTATTTAAGGCTGAATAATATTTCATTGTATGTTTTCTTTATTCATTCACCTGTCAATGGTCACTTAGTTTGTTTCCATATCTTGGCTATTGTGAATAGTGCTGCTATGAACATGGGAATGCTAATATGTTTTTGAGATCCTGATTTCAATTTTCTTGGATAAATACCCAGAAATGGGATTGCTGGATCATATGGTATTTCTATTTTTAATTTTTTGAGCAACGTCCATACTTTTTTCATAGCAACTGCATCATTCTGCATTCCCACCAATAGTGCACAAGGTTCTAATTTCTCCACATCCTCACCAACATTTATTATCTTTTGACTTTTTGATAATAGCCATCCTAACAAGTATGAGGTGATACATAATGGTGGTTTTGATTTGCATTTCCCTGATGATTAGTGACAATGCAGATCTTTTCATATCTCTGAAGGCCATACGTATGTCTTCTTTGGAAAAATGAATATTCAGGCCCTTTGCCCATTTTTTAACTTTTGGTTTTTTGGGCTTTTTTTTGCTTAGTTGTAGTAATTCCTTATATATTTTGGATATTAACCCCTTATTGGATATATGATTTATAAATATTTTCTCTCGCTCCATATGCTGCCTTTTCAGTTTGTTGATTGATTCCTTTGCTGTACAGAAACGATTTAGTTTGATGTAGTCCTACTTCATTTTTGCTTTTGTTGCCTGTGCTTTGGTGTCAGATCTGAAAAATCATTAACAAGACCAATATCAAGGAACTTTTCTCTTATGTTTTCTTCTAAGAATTTTACAGTTTCAAGTCTTACATTTAAGTCTTTAATCCATTTTGAGAGGATTTTTGTGTATGGTGTAAGCTAAGGATCCAATTTCATTCTTTTCCATGTGGACATCCAGTTTTCCAACACACTTTAATGAAGAGACTAGCCTTTCCCCATTGTATATTCTTGGTGCCTTTGTTTAAAATTAGCTGTACATATATGTGGGTTTATTTGGGGGCTCTCTATTCTGTTCCATTGATCTGTGTCTGTTTTTATGCCAATACCATACTGTTTTGATTACTATAGGTTTGTAATATACTTTGAAATCAGGAAGTATGATGCCTCAAGCTTTGTTTTTCTTCCTCAAAATTGCTTTAGCCATTTGGGGGCTTTTATGATTCCATACAAATTTTAGGATAGTTTTTTCTATTTCTGTGAAAAAATGCCATTAGAATTTTGATAGGGAATGCACTGAATTTGTAGATCCCTTTGGGTTATATGGTCATTTTAACAATACTAATTCTTCCAGTCCATGAACACGTGATATCTTTCCATTTATCTGTGTGGTTTTTTTTCCGTTTCTTTCATCAATGTCCTATAGTTTTCAGTTTACAGATCTTTCACCACCTTGATTAAGTTTCTTCTTAAACATTTTATTCTTTTTGATGCAATTGTGAATAAGATTGTTTTCTTAATTTCTTTTTCAGATAGTTCGTAGTTAGTGTATAGAAATGTAACTGATTTTTGTCTGTTGATTTTGTATCCTGCAACTTTACTGAATTCATTTATTAGCTTTAACAATTTTTTGGTGGAGTCTTGAAATATGAGATCATGTATTCGGCAAACAGAGAAAATTTTACTTCTTCCTTTCTGATATGGATGCCTTTTATATCTTTTTCTTGACTAATTGCTCTGGCTATGACTTTCAGTACTGTGTTGAATAAAAGTGGTGAGAGTGGGTACCCTTCTTGATCCTGATCTCAGAGGAAAAACTTTCAATTTTTCACCAGTGAGCATGAAGTTAGCTGTGGGCTTGTTATATATGGCCTTTATTTTGTTGAAGTACATTCCTTCTACACCTAATTTGAGAGTTTTTATCCACAAAGGGTGTTGAATTTTGTCAAATGCTTTCCCTGCATTGATTGAGATGATCACATGGTTTTTTCCCCTTCATTGTGGTGTCTCATGTTTATTGACTTGAATATGTTGAACCATCCATGCATCTCAGGGATAAATCCCACTTGATCATGGTGTATGATCCTTCTAATGTGCTGTTGAATTCTGTTTGCTAGTATTTTGTTGAGGATTTTAGCATATACATTCATCAGGGATATTGGCCTGCAATTTTCTTTTCTTGTAATGTCCTTATTCAGCTTTAGTATCAGGGCAATGCTGGTTTTGTAAAATGAGTTTGGAAGTGTTCTCTCCTCTTCAATTGTTTCGAAGAGTTTGAGAAGGACTGCCACTAGTTCTTCTTTAAATGTTTGGTACAATACACCAGTAAAGCCATCTGATCCTGGAGTTTTCTTTGTTGGGAGAATTTTTGATTACTGTTTCACTTGCCTTACTTGTTATTGGTCTGTTCAAAATTTCTATTTCTTCATGATTCAGTCTTGGTAGGCTGTATGTTTCCAGGAATTTATCCATTTTTCTAGTTATCCAATTTGTTGGCATATAATTATTCATAGTAGTCTCTTGTAATCCTTTGTATTTCTCTGGCATCAGAGGTAATGTCTCTTCTTTCATTTCTGATTTTATTTATTTGAGTCTTCTCTCTTTTTTCTATTAGTCTAGCTAAAGGCTTGTCAATTTTGTTTATCTTTTCAAGAGCCCAACTCTTAGTTTCATTGATCTTTTCTATTATCTTTCTAGTCTCTTATTTATTTCTGCTCTGATCTTTGTGCTTTCCTCTGTCTACTAAATTTAGGCTTAGTAGTTCTTTTTCTAGTTCCTTCTGATGTAAGGTTGGGTTGTTTGAGATCTTCCTTTTTTCTTAATGAAGACATTTATCACTACAAACTTCTCTCAGAACTGCTTGTGCTGCATCCTTTATTTTTAGTATGGTGTGTTTCCATTTTCATTTGTCGCAAAATATTTTTTGATTTCTCTTTTGATTACTTCTTTGATCCACTGGTTGTTCAGAAGCATGTTGGTTAATCTCCACATATTTGTGAATGATCCAGGTTTTTCTCCTGTTATTCATTTCTAGTTTCATACCATTGTGGTCAGAAAAGATGTTTAATGTTTTCAATCTTCTTATATTTGTTAAGACTGGTTTTGTGGCCTAACATAAGATCTAACCTGGAGAATGTTCCACGAGCACTTGAGAAGAATGTGTATTCTGCTGCTATTGGATGGAATGTTCTGTATAAGTCTGTAAGATCCTTTTCATCTAAAGTTTAGTTTAAGTCCAATGTTTCCTTATTGATTTTCTTTCTGGATGATCTATCCATTGTTAAAAGTGGGGTATTGAAATTTTCTATTATTATTGCATTGCTGTCTATTTCTCCCTTCAGATCTGTTAATATTTGCTTAATATATTCATATGCTCCAATATTGAGTGTATAAACATTTTCAATTGTTATGTTCTCTTGATGAATTGACCCCTTTATCATTATATAATAACCTTCTTTGTCTCTTTTTATAGTTTTTAACTTAAATTCTATTTTGTCTGATATAACTACTCCTGCTCTCTTTTGGTTTCCTCTTGTATGGAGTATATTCTTCCATCCTTTCACTTTCATTCTATGATTGGAGAATTATTCCATTTACATTTAAAGTGATTTTTGATAGGTAAAGGCATGCTTTTGCCATTTTCTTAATTCTTTTCTGGGTGTTTTGTAGATATTTTGTTCCTTTTTTCTTCTCTTGCTCTCATCCTTTGTGATTTGATGATTTTCTGTGGTGGTAATGCTTTGATCCTTTTCTCATAATCTTCTGTGTATCTACTATAGGTTTTTGCCTCATTGTTATCATGAGGCTTACATAAACATAGACATAAAAGTCCATTTTAAGCTGATAACTTCAATAGGATACAAAAGCTCTACACATTTACTTCCTGCCCCCACATTTTATGTTTTTGATATCACAATTTACATCTTTTTATATTATGTATCCATTAAAAAGCTATTGTAGCCATAGGCATTTTAATACTTTTGTATTTTAACCTTTATACTAGAGTTATATGTGATTTACACACCACCATTATATATTAGAGTATTCTGAATTTGACATTATATTTACCATTACCAGTGAGGGTTTTTTTTGTGTGTGAGGAATATTAGCCCTGAGCTAACATCCATTGCCAGTCCTCCTTTTTGCTGAGGAAGATTGGCTCTGGGCTAACATCCGTGCCCATCTTCCTCTACTTAATACGGGACGCTGCCACAGCATGGCTTGACAAGTGGTACATGGGTCCACACCTGGGATCTGAACCTGTGAACCCTGGACCGCCAAAGTGGAGTACATGAACTTAATTACTAGCCATTGGGCCAGCCCCAGCCAGTGAGTTTTATACTTTCATGTTTTCATATTACTAATTAGCATCCTTACTAATTAGCATCCAAATCCTTTGCTCTTCAGGGAGAAGCTAGCAGTTGAGGTTCCTTCCTGCTTGTAACGTGCTACACTGGGGGTTTATGGCACAAGTGTGTTTCAGCTTTTCCTACTCATTTCAATGAGCGTATTTTCTCAGTAACCCAATATGTAGGAGTCACTCAACTAGTTTCTGTACTTCTCTCTGAGGGAATTGATTTGCATGTAGCTGCTTATTCAGTGCATCAGTAGGAGGAAGCAAAGTCCAGAGACTCCCATTCTGCCATCTTGCTATGTTCTTTGTATTTTGTTTTCTTTACTTTTACGTTAACTCCAGGAAAATATTAAACAGTAGTGGTAATAGCAGACATTTTTATCTTGTTGTGACTTTGATCATATTCAAGCATAAATCTGGTCAACAAAAATGGAATACATGAAAATTATTATTTTGTCAAGGCTCCTCTCTAGCTGTATGTTCCATGACACCATCATCCATCCTCCACAGTGGGCTGCAAACAAAGTAATAGGAGGAGGACATGACATCAGCCACTGAGTGAAGGGCTACCAACTCAAAAACCAAATACAAAGAAAGATGTGAAAGATTCTAAGTCTAAGGCAGGTACTGGTGTTACAGAACCAGGTTCATTTTTGCCTGTCACCCAGAAAGCCAAACACGGAGACTACAAGATTGCAGCAGAGAGAGTTTAATCACAAGGCAGCCAAGTGAGGAAAATGGGAGAACAAATCTCAAATCCGCCTCCCTGATAATGGGGACTCGGGGATATTTAGGGGTAAGGGGCTGGTCTCTGGGTGGGGGAGACATCTGGTCTCAGGGTGGGAGCAGAAATCTTGTCTTAGTTCCTGATGGACTTTTGTTTTACTGGATATGCATCAGAGACTGAAGCAACACCCTATACCCTGATCTTTTAGTTGTCCTTGATGATGGCTATCAACAAGACTCTGAGGGGCAGGGGGGTGGGGGGGGTTTCAGGTCATCACATTCCTAAGCAACTCAAAAGAACAAAGTTATAGACTTATTGCAGCTGGGAGGGACCATTTAATCCACAGAGCATGGCTGGGTTAGTTAATCGGAGGTCATTAAAAGTTACAGTAGGGTTTCTTTTCTACAATATGGTTTCCCTTATGTCAACCTTGCATTGAGCCGGTATCATTGGGGGTCTGTGTGGACAACTAAGCTGAGGGGAAGGAGTTGGGATACAGTTCTAGAACAATGAGATTATCCATTACAAGTTCATTCAAGAACCTTCTATTTATATTTATTTTATTTAATAGATAAGAAAAAGTGGACTTATTGATATTTAATATCCAATTGATACTAGAATCCTCACTCAGACCATACACAAGCAGGTCATATGTCCTAAATGGGATATGAGGCCTCCTGCTGGAAAAGTGGGAGGTACCACAACTTAGAGACCATATTGTATTGGAGCTATATTTAACTAGTTTAAAAGGTTTACAGATTACATTCTCTAGATTAAACTATTCCTCACAAAATGGAGTCACTTTAAAATATTTCTATAAAGAACAGCATTTTGAAAAGAATACTAATAATGCAAATAATTAAAGTGTAAGAAATACAAAAGAAAGCAGAAAATGATTACTGTCACTCAACTGCCTAGGATTTTGTCCTTCTTGCAACCATTGGGCTGCCATAAAAGAGAAAGCACTCTAAATTTATGGTACCACATCAATGGAAAGCTTAAGAAAATCCATTATGACAGCCTATTATAAAATGTTAAGGGGATTAAAAGATTACTTTTAAATGGTAGATAAAGTTTTCAGATTTTCTTAGGAAGTTGGGTCTCACAGTGGATAATACTGAGAAGATAAATTAACACTAAGAAAATGTCATTATTACTTAAATACTGATATTCATTTTCAATTGCGTCTGACTTAAACGTCTAGGTATTTTAGATACGACACAGTTTATCCTGGCTAATAGAATTTACAATACAGATTATAAAATACTTATTCTTTTCAAATCAGATTCTTATTATTTCTATTTCCTTTTCTCCAACACTTTGTTGGTTTTCAAAATTAGTGCCACATACAGAAGATGCAAATGAAGAGGAGAGAGAGAATGTGGTCAGGAGAGTGCTAATGTCCTCAAATGGGTCCCGATAAAATCATGCCTAAGTAGCCTACACTTCAGTTTATAAAGATATCGACAAATGCAAAGCTATGCTAAGCACAACACTTGCTTGACTCAACTTCTGTTTTTAATTTTTTATTTTATAACATAGTTAACATATTGAACTACAGAATTCAGAAGAAATTTTTAAAATTAAATTTTGGAAAATGGAAAACATAGAATGGCTATTGAAAACTATACAGCAATAAGTTCAGGTTGTACATTATTTATTCATTCATTCAAGGCAACAGTTATGAATGGTTACAGACACTCAAGTTTTAGTGGCTCTACCACTTTTTACTAGGCAAATTAGTTAGTCACTCTAAATCTCTGGTCCCTTATCTGGGGATAATAAGAGTACTACCTCTCTGGGGCCTCTTATGTAAGGATACTAATCCCAGTCATGAAGGCAGAGCCTTCACAACTTAATCACCTCCCAAAGGCCCCACCTCCTATTACCATCACATTGGAGGTTAGGTTTCAATATGAATTTGGGGGAAACATATTCAATCTATAACATTCTATCCCTAGCCCCCCAAAATTCATGTCTCTCTCACATGAAAAATACATTCATTCCATCCCAACAACCCCAAAAAGCCTTAACTGCTTCCAACACGAACTCAAAAGTCTAAAGTCCAAAGTCTCATCTAAATATCATCTAAATCGGATATGGGTGAGACTGAAGGTAGGATTCATCCTAAGGCAAATTCCCCTCCAGCTGTGAATTTGTGAAATCAAAATGTGCTTCCAAAATACAATGGTAGGGACAGGCATTCCCCTTCCAAAGGGAAAAATAGGAAAGAAGTGACAGGACCCTACCAAGACTAAAACCCTAAGGCTGGAGAATAATCCTTTTTGGCTCTATGCTCTGCCCTCCAGGTACACTGGGGCTGTGGTCCAGCCCTCCAGACCCACTGGGGTGGGTTCTACCTCCACAGTTTTGCCAGGTAGGGGTTGGGCCCCCAAGGCTAGAGGTGATTTTGCCCCCATGGCTTTGGGCAGCCTACTCCCATGGTTTTGCTTGGTGCAGCTCTCAGAGTCACATGCCTAAGGCTCACCGGGGCTGGAATCTCTTTCAGGCAGCTTTACGGGCTTGGGTCATGAGGGCAGTGCCAGCTCCACCAGGCAATGCTCTAGTAGGAGCTGCCTGTGGTGACTCTGCCCTTGCAGGCATTTTCTGTCTGTGTCATAAGCCAAGCAATCTGGGTAAAGGTAGCCACAGTCTCAAGGCATATGCAATTTTGTGTCCTGGCAGAGACAGCACCACAGGGACAGCAGCAAAGTTTCCTGCCTGTGCCCTCTGAACAAGTGGCTACTGCAACCCATGCCACAGGGAACCACTAGAGCTGTACCTGGGCAATCAAGGAGCACTAATGCGGGGAGTAAAAGCCTTGAGGCAAGGCTGGCACAAGCGCCCATAGCCCCTCCTCTGAAATCATTCTGTCCTCCAGGCCTTTGCCCTCTGGGCCTGTGATGGGGGTGGCAGCCCTGATGCTCTCTGAATTGCCTTCTTCTAGCCTCTTTAACAACAGCACCTAGCTTCAGTTTAGATAGATAGCTAACTAATTTTCTTATCAGATGGTTGTCTGGCCACACCTTTCATCTTCTCTCCCAAATAGTTCACTCATTCTTTTCAATATGGATAGGCTAAGAATTTCCCAAATCTTTAAGTTTTATTTCCTTTCTGATTAACAATTCCATCTTTAAGTCTTTTCTCTCTTCTGCCATTTTACTACAAGCAGTCAAGAGGAACTTCCTCTAAGCTATTCCTTCAACGCGTTGCTTAGGTATTTCCTCAGCCAAATATCCAGTTTCATTGCTCACAAGTTCTACCTTCCATGAAACACTAGACACAAAAACAATTCAGCCAAGTTCTTTGCCACTTTATAACAAGGATCACAACCTCCATTGTCCAATAACACATGCCTCATTTCCATCTGAGACCTCATCAGAATGGCCTTTACTGTCCATATTTCTACCAAAATTCTGTTCAAGATCACTTATGTATTCTCTAAGAAGACTGAGGCTTTCTCTATATTTCTCATCTTTTCTTTCTGGGCTCTCACCAGAATCATCCTCATTGGGCTTAATGTATTTTTTTCTAGCATGAACCTCAAAACTCTTCCAACCTCTACACATTACCCAGTTCCAAAGCCACTTCCACATTTTTCAGGTATTTATTATAGCACACACCCCCACTTCTCAGTACCAATTTCTATTTTTGTCCATTTGGACTGCTATAACAAAAATACTATAGACGAGGTGACTTATAAATAGGAATTTATTTCTCACAGGTCTGGAGCCGGAGAAGTCTAAGATCAAGGCACCAACAGATTTGGTGTCTGGTGAAAGCCCACTTCCTGGCTCATAGATGGCTGTGGTAATCTCATTTGGTGGAAGGGGCAAGGCATCTCTCTGGGGTCTCTTTTATAAGGGTATTAATCTCATTCATGACAAAATCACCTCCCAAAGGCTCCACCTCCTAATACCATCACATTTTGGAGGGATGCAAACATTTAGTCTATAGTAATAATCGAATGTATGTTGGTTTCAGAAGGTAGGGGAAGGTTCCTAGTGGTAAATGAGGAAAGTGGCAGGTGAATCTAAGATTTCTGTACTGGGCAAATGGATGAACAGTGCAGTTAATAACTAAATAGGGGACATAAATATAGAGAAGGCTTGAGGTTTGGGGAACAGGAATAATACCTTCTTGTTGGTCTTGAGTTTAAGATGCCTATGAATCTTCTCGATAAGCAATTTGAGGTATGGGTCTATTTCTCTAGAGAAAAGTTCTAGAGTCACATAATAGAAAGTTAGAGTATAAACTGGTTGCCAGAAATCCTAGGCATCTACTCACTCTTAAATGCCTGACCATTTGGCTTTTACCAAATATTTCTTTTAAAGGAAATCAAAGATTTTCTAATCACTTAGTTCAAAGGCTTGTTCTTAAACCTCTAACAACTTCTGCTTTGTTTACTAGTTCCTCTTTCTCCCCTAGTCTACAAATGTAGGACTTTTCCAAGGTTACGTCTTCCAACTTCCCTTTCTACATCATCTTCCTTGGGGATTTCACTCAAATAGCTTTGACCCTCTCTCTCATGCAAATAGCTGCCAAATCTCCATCTCAAGCCCCAAACTCCACCTCAAGTCTGATGTTCACACCTACATTCCAAATAATTTTGACACTGTCACCTGGATGCTCCTCAAGTGCCCTGAATTGGGCCAACTTGAGTTTTCTTTTCTTTCAAAACAATTTATCTTCCCCATTAGTGTTATCTAGGCTTAAATTTCACCCAGGGTCAACTTTGAAACTGCCTACTTCCTTATCCCTTCCATTTAAATAGTTGTCATTTTCTCATAATTTGAAAAATTCAAAAGATCTCTGTGTGTGCTCCCACCTTTTCAATCCTCTTAATACAAACCCAGCTCGATTCCTCATTAGTTCACTTAGACAGCTGTAGAAAGCCTACTAACCAGTTGGTCTACTTTTTCTGTCCCCACATTAATTCTTTCAACTCACCGATAACAGGTTAAGCTTATAAACTCTTAATAATTGGTCCTCTTGCTTAAAATATATATATATTGTTTTCCATTGCTAACATAATTGGAAATAAGATCCCCATTTTGTATTTGAAATCTCCACAATATAACTCAGTAGCTTAGTGGTTAAGAGCATGGGTTTTATTACCAATCAGATCTAGATTAAGACCTAAGAACATCAGCTTAATAGTTGTATGACCTTGGGCAAATCATTTAATATCTTTTCATCTGGGAAGTGGAAATAATACTAGCACCTAGCCCATGGAGTGTTCGGGGAGTTCAATAAAATAATGCATGCAGGGTATGTAGCAAGAGGCACAGCACACCATAGGTCCTCATTCAATGACTGCTAGCATTACTTTCTTCTACTAGTCTTTCAAACTACATCATCTTACATTATTTGATATTTCCCAAACATACCAATGTGCTCTGTCTCTATACCTTTGCTCATGTTATCTTCCCTACTCTACCATAACCTGTAAATTGCCTACTTTCAAGACTGACCTCAAATACCATCTCTTTCAAGAAGTCTTTCTGGATATCCCCAACCAGCTGCAATTTCTCCCTACTTAACCTTCATGTCTTCTTAACTTCTGGTATTTACAATATTCTGATTCATATTATACTTCCCACTACTGGACTTTAAACTCTCTGAGGGCAGAAACATATTTTTGTATCTCCAGCAATGAATGAGTTGATGATGGAAACATTGTTCTCCGTGTGTTGATTCCAAAATGTCTAAATAGTGCTTTACATGCAGGAATTTTTCATAGCACTTCCCTAATTTTGCCCAATTTCTTTATTTCTGTGGAGCATCTGGAACTGGTTAAATATTCTTACAGATGGGAAAGGGATTAATGAGCAATTTTTTTTGTAACAATACATTACAATGCATTACTAGTTAAATTAAATTTATTAAAGAGACCACCAAGGTCTGTAGAACTCCACTAAACAGTTCTAAACAACTTAATATGGTACAATTATTATAAGAATTTGTAGCAGTAAAGTGAAATTCATGAGCTAAAGAAAATATGAAAAGTCCATACGGATTTTACATAAATTCTCCAAAGATTGCTATATTCCATGAATGTTATTTTACAATGTTACAGCAGAGTCTGAAAAAAAATTAGAAAATAAGATCAATTATTCTTGAACTGAAATATTACATAGCTCCACTGTTCAACAGAACAAAGGTCTTTAAGATGGAGTATAGCCAATATGAATTTTTGTGAAGCATCAATTTTTATTACAATGTACATGTATTTTGTGACTGATTTATCCCAGATGATAAAATTACAACAAACCCAAGGAGTTCTGAACAATATCAGAATTTAATGAGACAGTGTTGAATAAATACATACAGAATAGGAATGAAGATAAATGGCTACTTATGATAGAAATTGTTTTTACTGTTTGCATGGGAATGAGAAAAATGATTGTTCTTCCAAACAAAAAAAAAGTTGCCATTATTCTTTTGCTCTCCACTTTGTTGTTATAGGAAGTGCATCCATTTTTAATCACAGGCTATCCCAGATGACTTGGAGTCAAAAATGTAGTTTCTAATCTTGGTTATGCAACCTTCTAGCTGTGTAATCTCAAGAGGGCCTCAGTATTTGTGTCTGTAACGTAAGGAGAGCAGGGCGAGATGATCTCTAAAAAGTTGTCCTGCTTTAATGTTTCTTGGTTTATCCATTCTAGCTGTTCTTCCTCAAAAATCCTCTACTTCCCCTGCTGGATTATCAACTCCCCTGCTATGTTCTTTTCTAGCATGTATCAGAGTTCAAATTTCACCAGTCACCCTTTCATCACATCTGCATTAAGTCTTGTTGGCTCTGAAGACTTGTAAAGCCTTATTTGCTTTGAAGTATGTGCTGGTTTTCAGTGTTTATTCTCTCTTCCATTTATATATAATCTCCTTTAACCTGGCAATTCATGTTAGTCTAAAAGGTGTATTTCTTGTCAATCATTAACATCTAGTACTCGTCATCACCTTCAAGGTGAAAGGCTAAGAGGAGGCCAGAATCTACCAATTACGAGTTGTACCACTTTGGGAACGTCATTTAACTTTCTATAATTTTATCTGCAAAATTATATTTTATAGAGAGGTTCTAAAGATGAATTTTTAGAAGATAGATATATGTAATACAGAATAATAATAGGAATAAAAATGCTTTTGTACTAGGGACAGTTAAGTTTGGAAGTTCCTCCAATACTCCCAGAGTTGGAATTTTTTTTTTATTCTTAGGAAAATTCCATGAAGAAAAACAAAATATAGAGAAAGGAGGTGAGGTCTACAGTAGCAAAAAGAGATAGGGGTTCTACAGGGATGAATCTGAAGAAGTTGCATATCAATCTAGTAAAGTTTAAAACTATATAAATCTACAGTTTTAAAATGGTAAAGAATTATTTGAAATTCTCATACATTAATTACAAAAGTGTAAATTGGTGGAAACTCTGGGAAGGAAATTTTGCAATATGTAACAAGGGCCTTTAAAATGTACCCATATAGTAATGAAATTTCATCAAAGTTAAGGTGCTGATTTTCAGAACTACATTATGGTCATATAATAATAAAAATAATTCCTTCTTTTTGGAAATACACACTGAAGTATCAAGTGGTAGAGAGGGATCATGTCTGCAACTTACTCTTTATAAAGATTGCATTCTTTGCTCTGTGTGGTCAACCACTCTGGCACCAGCAAGTCACACAAGGAATGCAAGCTGTCATCCCCATAGCAACCTGTGAGCTGGAGAATGGGGGATAGTAGATGAGTGTGATGGTTAGTTTTATGTGTTGACTTGGGTGGGCCAGGGTACCCAGATGTTTGGTCAATATTATTCCGGATGTTTCTTTGAAGGTCTTTTTTGGATGAGATTAACACTTAAACTGATGGACTTTGAATAAAGCAGATTACCCTCCATAATTTGGGTGGGCCTCATCTAATTGGTTGAAGGCCTTAACAGAACAAAAACTGACCTCCCTGAAGCAAGAAGGAATTTTACCAGCAGACCACCTTTGGACTTGAGATGCAACTCTTCCCTGACTCTCCAGCCTGCTGGCCTCAATCATTGTTTCAGTGGAGAGACATATTTTTTGGAGTTCCCTATTCTGCCATTTTCAGTGACATCACTAAAATTACTCTTAAATGATTATATATATATTCCCAAATGTATATTGAATATATACTCTCAAATGTTAATATTTGGGAAATTTCAGTGTAAAGTAACTGAGACTTCTTTCTTCTAGTCTTGAAACTTTTCTGTAAGTCTGAAATTATATCAAAACAAAATTTTTAAAATGTAGCTATCTTGGAGACTTCAAGATGGAAAATTGAATACATGCCAGAGCCTTCTCGTCCCACTCCAAGTGCCAGGAAATTACAGAAGAGAGTATCTCCATATCTCCTAAAGGATATAATAACTAAAAAACAAAACAAAACAAAAAAACAGTACCCCTAGTGCTCCAGAAACTATGAGGAATCTTTCTATGAAAGAAGAGAGGTGGGGATGAAGAAAAGGAAGCCACAGTTCAAAACACGCACAGAAGAAAATGCCTACAAAGATGGAAGCTGGTCCAAGGGTGTGTTAAGCCTACAAGTGACAGATAATGAAAACAAGAGGGGTCTGGGGCAATTAGTTGGAGTATTAAAGTAGAGCATACAGGGTCACCTCTCTTTGGGCCAGGCAGTAAGCAACAGAGATGTCTGTCACCAGGGAAAGGAGAGAGAACTGATGCTGGGGTGAAAGGGTAAAACAGGAGCTTCAGTGAGCTAGCAACACCCAGGAAGAATGGAGAGTTCTCACCACCCAGAAGAAGCTAATAGCTCTTCCCCCATGCAGGAGTTTTGTCCCACCACTCACCCTTCCATATTTGGAGAAAAGCTAAAGTAAACAGAGAATTCATAAACAATCTCAAATACATAGTTGAGCACTCAATCACAATAATCAAAGAGAAAAGCCAATAATGAAAGGGAGGAAACAAATCCAACAGAAGGAGGAACTCATTACCTATGAATAACGTAAGCTTACTAAAGTAAACAGGACAACTAATTTCAGAAAGATATGAAAGGATATTCATTTTTAGAAAAGAATAAACAGAATATCATGGAAATATAAAATTTGATCACCAAAATTTTAAAAATCAATTGATATAGTGACTATCAAAAAGGTCAAAATAAAAACCAATGAACTGCAAGACAGAGCTAAGGGTTTTTCACAGAATGCAACCTCAACTTAAAAAATGATGTATAAGTGTAAGAGAAATGAATAAATTAAGAAACAAGCAAGCAAAAACAAAGAATGAATAGAGTTGATCAAAGTGGATTGCCATTAAAAAAAAAAAAAAAACACCATAGCCTGGGTGGCTTAAACAACACTCTTAACAAAAAACAAATTTATTTTCTCACAGTTTAGGAGCTGTTTAGGGTTCCAGCTGATTTGGTTTCTGGTGAGAGCTCTCTTTCTGGCTTGTAGACAGCTGCCTTCTCACTAAGTCCTCCCTCACATAGCCTTTCCTCAGTGCATGATCAAAGAGAGCGAGCAAGCTCTCTGCTATCTTTTCTTAAAAGGATACTAATCCTATCAGATCAGGCACCCACTTTTATGACTTCATTTAACCTTAATTACTTCCTTAGAGGTTCCATCTCCAAATACAGCCACACTGGAAATTACAGCTTCAACATATGAATTTGGGGGTACACAACCATTTAGTCCATAACAATCAATAAAACCAAAGCTGGTTCTTTAAAAAGAAAAAATTCAAAAATAAATCATATTAGAAACATAACTATAGAACCTGAGAAAGATTTAAAAGTTCCTAGAGGATCCTTGTATATATCTAACTCAAAAGCAAATTTAAAAAGCCAGATAAGGAGAGTATAGGAAAAGACTATGTTAATCTCATTTAGGAAAGTAGATTTTTTTCCCCCTCCCCAAAGCCCCAGTACATAGTTGTATGTTCTAGTTGTAAGTCCATTAGTTCTTCTATGTGAGCCACCACCACAGCATGGCTACTGACAGATGAGTGGCGTGGTTCCACGCCCGGGAACCAAACCTGGGCTGCTGAAGTGGAGTGCACCTAAGGGAAAGTAGATTTTAAGTCTACCAGCTAAAGCAGATCAGATCTGTAAAGTAAATCAGATCTACTAGAATATTAAGAGAAAAACTGATCATGGCCAAATAAGCAAGAAGAAGTAAGCATTAATTAGTCCCAGACTGGTTCCCTGCAAGCTGGCCTCCCAGAAATGTGGCATCTTACAAAGCTCCATGGAAACTGGCTATGGCCCAGAGCCTAAGACAATCAATACTGCTCAATGTTTGGATCCCAACCCCCCTCAAGTAAGGGAAAGAGCTAGTGCTAACCCAATCATGTGTACTGACGTGGCCTACTGGTGTGGCCTTACTGGCATGGCAATCTTACTGTTAACTTGCAGCATCTTACAGCTGTAACCACAAGGCTTAGATTTCACTTGGGCAGGGACTTCCCATCAATCTTGAATGTCATGCTGTCAGGACAGGGTTAGAATCAAAGTTCTGCCACATCACATTACTATTGTATTCTGGTCCCTGATCATGCCAGGGGAGGAGCTGGTGTTTCTCTGATTATTCATTAAAAGCTCCATAGCTCAATGGTCAAGATCCCTCTAATGGAATTTGGCATATGGCCCTAGTAGATTGCTATGCTTTGTGTCAGAGTGGAACGAGGCAATGGAGACTCACCACTGACTCCCGTCCCTGTGAGCTTTGTCTAGCAAATACTGCTCCAGCAGGTCTGATATGTGTGCTGCTTGACCACTTGCATTGTTTGCATGACATACCACATTATAGATTAAAGAAAGAAACCATATGATTATCTAAATATTTGCCACCCCAAAAGCATGTGAAAAATTCAACATTTATTCATGATTTTTACAACTAAAAATCAACTTCAATCTCAACCTAGCACCATTTATAAAAATAAATTCCAGATTGACCTAATACTAATGTAAAAAAGTATAAAATAACATTGAAGGAGAAATGTATTTGTACGTAAAACACAAAAGTCATAAAAGAAAGATTGATAAACTTAACATGTTGAGATTAAATCTTCTGTGTAACTAAAACTAAAAAAAAAAAAAAAATTAAAACCATAAAATAAGTTGAAAGGCAACTTGAAAGAGACAAGGATGAAATATTTTCACTATACAGACGTATGGATTAACATTCAGAATACATAAGAGTATGAAGTGAATGTACTCACTAGAAGAGCTTCGGGAAAGCACGGAAGTCTCAAGGTTGCTTTTCTGTTTATATCGCTTTTAAAATTTTGTAAGACTAAATTTATTTAATATCCTAATCCAGTTTTAAAAATAAGCACTGAGTCACATTTTTATAAAGCAGGCAAAATCTTCTTCCCTCATTATAAAAAGTCTGAACTGGTGATGTCTTTCTTCTTGAGCTTTTAGAAAAGCAGCAATGAAAGTACCTGGGTTTGGGCTCAAACGAGAGAGGCTTTTAATGAAGATTTTAGAATTTAAGAGCTCCACAGTCAGGATTCATTAATTACCTAACATCTCAACGTTTAGAAAACCTGACTAAAAGAAGTCACCCAGAAACCAACCTGCTCAGCATTAATACACATCTCTTTTCTTTTAGTAGAATTTTTCTTTAATATAAAATGAAAAAAAACCCTAATAGGTTAAAACAAGCCAAATGCCCACTCTATATAGGTAAATACTTTACAAAGGTCAACTGAATCCAGAGCTAAAAGTGAATTGTGCAGGTTTGCAGTGAAACCATCAGTCATATAATACAAACAAAAATCAATTATTGACATACAAGGTAAGCCCTCTAAGATATATACCCCAAGAAGCATTAACCTTTGTTTTGTGCCATATTGAAGACTTGCACATTTTATTTTTCAGATAGTGTAACATTTTGTAGAGAATATTAGCTACAATGTGGTAATGCTTTGGTACTATTAATACAGGATCCCTTATCTCAAAGATGGGAGTTTTCCCAAAGAGGAGCTTTGGTTCTGCTTTAGAAGTCACATATAAATTAAATATCTTATCAAATATTAACAGAGAGGGAGGTGACACAGGATGCAACATAGACAGTCAAGTTACCTCTTTGTATGTTTAGGAATTACTTTCTCCTTCAAGGTATCTACACTCGAAAGCTTAGTGTGTCCTGATTAATAATAAAGGTTTGAGTGATCAGAACTTTAGCAAAATCTTAACTAAAAACTGTTAACAGGGAGCTGGCCCGGTGGTGCAGCGGTTTAGTCTGCGCTTGGCAGCCCGGGGTTTGTGGGTTCGGATCCCGGGCGCCCGCTGACGCACTGCCTGTCAGCCACGCCGTGGCGGCGTCCCATATAAAGTAGAGGAAGATGGGCACGGATGTTAGCCCAGGGCCAGTCTTCCTCAAGCAAAAAAAAAAAGAGGAAGATTAGCAACGGATGTTAGCTCAGGGCTGGTCTTCCTCACATAAAAAAAAAAAACAACTGTTAACAAATACTTCTAGTGAGTGACAAGACTATGTGATTGAATTATTACAAATTTATTATTATGAGGGAAAACAGTCATCTTTGAAAAATGCCTCCACTACTGCTTCTCAATATAGAAGAATAAAACATATGGTTTATCACACAATTAATCCTATTTTTGTCCCCTGAAATTCCCCTAAATTCGTTCATTAGAAGGGGATTTAAAGACTTAAGAGCACTTTATAGCAGCATTCAGCTTTCCTATAAAATAGTATCTTAAATATTATGTATACTTTTTAATCTTACAGTATGCTAGATACTGGCTTCAGAGTTTGTGGAAATGGAGAAATGGAAAACCAATTTAAAACCATTCTGGAAATCTTGTTTTGGCAAAATAGCAAGTATCTAAGTCAAAAACAGGAGACTCACTGTTAAGGGCTGAATTGTGTCCCCCCCTCCCCCATTAACATGTGGAAGTCCTAAACCCCAGTACCTCAGACTGTAACTATATTTGGAAATAGAGTCTTTAAAAGAGGTAATTAAATTAAAATGAAGTCATTAGGGTGGGTTCTAATCTAATCTGACTTGTGCCCTTATCAGAAGAGGAATTTTGAACACAGAGGCACAGAGGGAAGATGATGTGAAGACAGGAGAAAAACAACCATCTACAAGTCAAGGACGGAGGCCTGGAACACATCCTTACCTCAAGGATCTCAGAAGGACCAACTCTGCCAACACCTTGATTTCAGACTTCTAGCCTCTAGAACTGTGAGAAAATGTTGTTTAAGCCACCTAGTCTGTAGTAATTTGTTACGTCAGTCCTAGCAAACTAACACAGCCATTTTCATCTTTCCAAAATTTTAACAGTTTTTTTGTTCCCTTTCCACATAAACCTCAGTCATCACTCCTCAGTGTAAATGAGTAGAGGCTCTGGTTGCTGTTCCCCTCTCAGAAACTGTTTTCTTATTGCTGTAGCAAGGCTTAATAGATGTGTGTCACGGAGGACTACCCCAAAATGCCTTTTATAGATAAACCCACAACACATTTTCTGCCTTTTCCAACAAGTGAGATTAAAAAGGAAAAGACAGATGTTTTCTTAGAACCAGAAGCCATCTCTGTATCAGAGCCATCATCTGACTGGTAACTGCAACAAGGAGATTGGGCTGGAGAAGTACTTGAGGTGGTACCAGGGGCATCAGAATTGTGAGGCTGAAATTCTTCCTGCAGTTTACTGATCTGGTTGCTTCTTTATCCTATTTCCAGAGAGAGTTTTTATTTTCTTTGGTTTCAATATAGAGTTTAGACTGGGTCCTGCCCTTGTATCTGCCACATGATTCCAGTTTTTTGGTTTTTGTTTTTGTTTTTATCCAGCTGGCAGCTTTTTCTATCTTTTCACAAGTAGTACTCAACAACTGCAAATGTCTTCTGAGGGAGTCTCATCCAACTGCAAACAGTTCTGGAAGTCCTTTCATCATATACTGTCACTAAATTGAGAACTGGAAAACCTAGCTCTGCAAATACAGCAGCCCTCTATACGTCAATACATCTTTGGCTTCTAAAACTAAATATCTTTTTTTCTAGAAATAGTCTTCCAAAAGCAGCCCTTCCACACTCATTAACATTCCTGGGGTGTGGAGTGTACACTAGGCCATCCCCCTACCCCACATCTAGTCCCTCTCCTCTCAACTGCCTTATCTAGGAGGATTGGCTCTTGCAGTTCTCCATAAGATTTTTTGGTTTTGTTTTTAACAAAGCAGCGGCGTACAACAAAGCTTTGAAAGCCTAAGGAAGGGGCAGTATCCACGGTTGTAGGTGAAATAAGTAGGCATTACAAGGTGCTGAAGAATGCTTACTATCTAAATGCATTCTATACACTTGGTGGGACATACAGTATAGGGACATAACGGTTAGAAAATATAGCTTCATCTTCCCCTCCTCAGCTCCCATTTTTAAGAAAGAATTTTTATTTACTCCTGGGGACTTAGTTGGCTGATAGGTAAAAATGCAGACCTAGAGGGGCTGAGAATGCTCTTTATAGAAGAAAAAACATGAAGATATTTTAAGACTAGATTTGGGAGAGTAGAGGAGGCAAGAGGGAATGAAGTAAGGAAGTAACAGGTCAATTTTTTTAAAAAAATGAGTTTTGAGGAAAAGAGGCAAGCAATTCTTGCACAGTTTGGAACTTTGAGGAGGATAGATGGGTAAACAGAATTTTTAGGAGTTTACTTAGTATTAAATGAGGACTTCCTCCTCTGCTACCCCTTCAAGAGACTTCATTAAGTATTCAACGCTTTTAAAAACAGAATTTATATATTTTTTAAATGTGACACTGAGCAGGCCTTATTAGGATGGGAACAAGAAAGCCTTATATTTGAGGTATATTTGAAGGACTACCAGGTGGGAGTTTGGACCAATGGTAAAATATTCAACTCTACTTCAGATTAAATCATTACCCTAACAGAAAGCCACAAATTAACCTTCACCATAACCATCCAGGGGGTTGGGTATTAACCTTTCACAGGTTATGATGTTTCTGTGAGAATTATTTTAAGGCATAAAGGAAGTGAATTCTAGTTGGGAGTTCAGGGCTCAATATTTACGGATGAAAACCAGATTTAGGCAGCATTACATGATTCCACTAAATGGAGATACTCTCTTGGGGAGTACAGGCTAAAAATTCATTTTAATCCAGTCTTCAAAAATAGCTAATTGTTAGAGATGGTGTCTTTCATGGTCTGAAAGAGGAGGTCTGCAGTGGAAATAGCTAGACTGGTTCAGGGTTTGTCTCTCTTTTTACTGGCTATGATTGAAAACACTGAAAATTGGGATACTATGCTACCATCATCCAGCAGGCTTTGGAACCACTAAAAGGTATCCTAAACTGGAAACATTAATAAGGAAGACTGTCAGGGATGGGAGAAAAGGCATTCGAATTACGGTTGGAATAAACCAAATGCTCCAATAGGGTCAGGCCCCAGAGGTTGAAAAATGCTGGAAATTAAGAGAGGATCTATAAGGTGTAGAATTTGGAATTCATAGTGAACTCAAAGCCACAAAGAACTACTTCTGTGGGAGTATTTCAGTCTATCTCTGCCCCACTTCCTCCTCCAAAAAGAAACTGTGCAGTGCAGGGTGAAGATTTGCTAGAATTCTTAGGTTAATATCCACATAGCAAAGTAAAGGGAAAATAATATACCTACATATTCAGACTGAGATTTTTGAAATGAGCCCTCCAGCAAGCTGTGGAGGAGTAAAAGTGAAGAATTAGAAATGACAGGATCAGGTTAGTGCAGGAGAAATGTAGATAAGAATTACTAAACAAATTACGCTTTACTACTAATAAGGAACAAGTCTTAACAAAAGGTACTGAGGAGTGTCAGGAGCAACTTGAGACACGAAGATGATTCAGTCTCCTAAAATATGATCCTTAATTAGCCAAATTCCTGAGCTTGGGCCAGGTTCTTCTCTCACAATCAGTGGACTCTCAGAATCCTCACTTTTGCTTTGATTATGGAAAGGTGGGGCATCTATTTGAAACTATCCCCAGAAGAGAAAGGGCTGGCTGAACTTTCTATTGTCCTTGCTGGCAGAAGAAACAGACGCGCGCGCGCGTGCGTGCGTGCATGCGTGCGTGTGTGTGTGTGTGTGTGTGTGTGTGTGTGTGTGTGTGTAGGAAGGGGGTGGGGGATACAAATACCTTATAAACCTCTTATACTTCAAAATTTTTCTACTTGGCATAAGATATATGTTGACAGCAGATCCAGGTTTAGACAGAGGTCTTGACTCTGAAGTTCTTTGGACTTTACCAAAGCAAAATCAAACACTAAAATTAAGTTACTTATGAATTACTTACCTGTATTGAATTTATACCTGAAGTTACTCATATTATGGAAATTGAAACCCCTTGTTCTCAGCTAGCATCCAGCCCTTAGTTCTCTGACCTTCTGACTTTCAACTCTTCTCTACTTCCACTCCCTTCACTTTAACCACTCTCTTCCATAGGCAATTTCTGCCAGTATCCTGTCACCCTCAAAATATCAATTGCAAGCTTCTCTGATCTTATTCTCTCAACAATTCCATTAAAATCAATCATTTTGTCAAGTAATGTAATAATACATTACTTCAGTCCTATCTTCATTTCTGTCCTTTTCCAGCTTTGATTCTATGGCCTGAGATTAAAATTACTCCCTTAAAAAAACCTTCAGAAAACTCTCTCCTTTTGATCTTCCTTAGATGAACTCAATGATCTTTTTTCTCCCTCTCCTGTACCTGAGCAACTGAATGTTGCATGGGATGACTGGTTTGACTTTTTAAAACACATACCAGCTTTATTGAGATATAATTCACATACCATACAATTAACTCATTTAGTTGTATAATTCAATAATTTTTAGTACATTAACATAGTTGTACAACCATATACCACATTCAACTTTAGAACATTTTCTTCACCTCAGAAAGAAACCCATTAGGAGGCACTCCATTTCCTCCCAAATCCCCCAGCCCCAGGCAACCATTAATCTACCTTCTCTATACATTTGCCTATTCTGGACACTTCATATAAATGGAATCATGCAACATGGAGTCCTTTGTAGGGTATCCCACATATACATACAGGGAATGAATATTATTCATCCATAGAAAGGAATGAAGTATTGAGACCTGCTACAATGTGGATGAATCTTAAAAATGTTATGCAAAGTGAAAGATGTCAATTATAATTTGCTTATCCATTCATCAGTTGATGGACATTTGAGTTGTTTCCACTTTTTGGCTATTGTGAATAGTGGTGCTACATATGCTCATGTAAAAGTTTTTGTGTGGACAAATGTTTTCACTTTTCTTGGGTATACCTGGAACGGAACTGCCTGCTCATAAGGTAACTCAATGTTTAACATTTTGAGAAACTGTCAAAGTGTTTTCCAGAGGGGCTGCACCATTTCACATTCCCAGCAGCAATGTATGAGGGTTCCAACTTCTACACTTCCTCATCCTTGCTGTTGGTCTTTTTTTTTTTTTTACAAGGATACATTTATGTTTATTTTTTTAATAAAATAATACAGAACAGCTATCATCAGTTCTCCCTTCATCTTTTTCCAATTCTCACTTCCTTCCCTAGAAGTAACTACTGTTAGCAATTTGGAGTTTATTTTCTCACACCTATTTCTATCATTTAAGCCCATTATCATGCACAAATAGAAACACAGCTTTGTTTTCCTTTGCTATATACATCTGGGTCCATGTTCTATGCATTGATCTGTCACAAGTTAGCTTAAGCTTTTCATGTCGATATGAGGTTCTGCTCAAGGGCAGCTTTCATGCACAGAAAAAAAAACTATTTGCAGTTACTTTGGTTTTAAAAATTAGTTCTAGTCATTAAATTTATAAATTCAAATGCCGGATTTTGCTACACACTTTTCTATTTACTTTATGAATCGTATCGTTCTATTTAAAAACCTAGTGAACTCTGATAATTTTTTTTACAATTTCTTTTCATTGATGTCATAACAGTTTACATTGTGAAATTTTAGTCGTACATTATTGTCAGTCACCATGTAAATGTGTCCCTTCACCCCTGTGCCCACCCCCCAACCCCCTTCCCCCTGGTAACCACCTAACTGTTCTATCTGTGTGTTAGTTTATCTTGCACATATGAGTGAAATCATGCAGTGTTTGTCTTTCTCTGTCTGGCTTATTTCGCTTAACATAATACTCTCCAGGTCCTTCCATGTTGTTGCAAATGGGATGATTATGTCTTTTTTATGGCTGAGTAGTATTCCATTGTGTGTATATACCACAGCTTTATCCAATCATCAGTAGAGGGACACTTGGGTTGCTTCCACTTCTTGGCTATACTGAATGATGCTGTAATGAACATAGGGATGCACAAGCCTCTTTGGATTGATTTCAGGATCTCTGGATAAATACCCAGTAGTGGGATAGCTGGATCATAAGGTAAGTCTATTTTTAATTTTTTGAGGAATCTCCACACTGTTTTCAATAGAGGCTGCACCAGTTTGCTTTCCCACCAGCAGTGAATTGGGTTCCCATTTCTCCACAAACTCTCCAACATTTGTTATTTTTTGTCTTGGTGATTATAGCAATTCTAATGGGTGCAAGGTGATATCTTAGTATAGTTTTGATTTGCATTTTCCTGATGATTAGCGATGTTGAACATCTTTTCATGTGCCTATTCACCATCTGTATAGCTTCCTTGGAAAAATGTCTGTTCATGTCCTCTGCCCACTTTTTGATCAGGTTGTTTGTTTTTTTGCTGTTTAGTCATGTAAGTTCTTTATATATTATGGAGATTAACGCCTTATTAGGTATATGATTTGCAAATATTTTCTCCCAGCTGGTGGATTGTTTTCATTTTGATCCTGGTTTCATTTGCCTTGCAAAAGCTCTTTAGTCTGATGGAGTCCCACTTGTTTATTTTTTCTTTTGTTTCCCTTGTCAGAGTAGACATGGAATTCGAAAAATCCCTCTATGACCAATGTCAAAGAGTGTACTGCCTATGTTTTCTTCCAGGAGTTTTATAGTTTCAGGTCTTACCTTCAAGTCTTTGATCCATTTTGAGTTAATTTTTGTGTATGGCAAAAGACAATAGTCTACTTTCCTTCTTTTGCATGTGGCTGTCTAGTTTTCCCAGCACCAAGTACTGAAAGAGACTTCCTTTCTCCACTGTATGCACTTAGCTCGTTTGTCAAAGATTAGCTGGCCACAGATGTGTGGTTTTATTTCTGGGCTTTCAATTCTGTTCCATTGATCTGTGTGACTGTGTTTGTATGAATACCATGCTGTTTTAATTATTATACCTTTGTGGTACATTTTGAAGTCAGGGATTGTGATGCCTCCAGCTTTGTTCTTTTTTCTCAGGATTGCTTTAGTTATTTGGGGTATTTGTTGCCCCATACGAATTTTAGTATTCTTTGTTCTATTTCTGTGAAGAATGTCATTGGGGTTCTGATTGGGATTGCGTTGAATCTGTAGATTGTTTTACGTAGCATAGACATTTCAACTATGATTATTCCTCCAATCCACATGCATGGGATATCTTTCCATTTCTTTACGTCATTATAGATTTCTTTCAACGTCTCACGGTTTTCATTGTATAGGTCTTTCATCTCCTCAGTTAAATTTATTACTAGATATTTTATTCTTTTTGTTGTGATTGTAAGTGGGATTGTCTTGAGTTCTCTTTCTGTTAGTTCATTATTAGAGTAGAGAAATGCAACTGATTTTTGTAAGTTGATTTTGTACCCTGCAACTTTGCTGCAGTTGTTGAATATTTCTAATAGTTCTCCAATGGATTTTTTTGTTTTTGTTTTTGTTTTTTTTGTGGGGAAGACCAGCCCTGAGCTAACATCCGTCGCCAATCCTCCCCTTTTTGCTGAGGAAGACTGGCCCTGGGCTAACATCGTGCCCATCTTCCTCCACTTTATATGGGACGCCGCCACGGCATGGCTGACAGGCAGTGCGTCGGCGGGCGCCCGGGATCCGAACTCGCGAACCCCGGGCTGCCAAGCGCGGACTAAACCGCTGCGCCACCGGGCGGCCCCTCCAATGGATTCTTTAGGGTTTTCTATATATAAAATCATGTTGTCTGCAAACAGCAAGGGTTCCACTTCTTTGTTGCCTATTTGGACTCCTCTGATTCCTTCTTCCTGCCTAATTCCTCTGGCCAAAACCTCCAGTACTACGTTGAATAAGAGTGGTCAGAGTGGGCACCTTTGTCTTGTTCCTGTTCTCAGAGGAATGGCTTTCAGTTTTTCCCCATTGAGTAGGATGTTAGCTGTAGGTTTGTCATATACAGCCTTTATTATGTTGGGGTACTTTCCTTCTATACCCATTTTGTTGAGAGTTTTTATCATAAATGGATGGTGGATCTTGTCAAACACTTTCTCTGCATCTATTGAGATGATCATGTGGTTTTTATTCCTCAGTCTGTTAATATGGTGTATCACATTGATTGATTTGTAGGTGTTGAACCAACCCTGTGTCCCTGGTATAAATCCCACTTGATCATGGTGTATGATTTTTTTTAATGTATTGCTGCATTTGGTTTGCCAATATTTTGTTGAGGATTTTTGCATCTATGTTCATCAGCGATATTGGCCTGTAACTTTACTTCTTTGTATTGTCCTTATCTGGCTTTGGTATCAGGGTGATGTTGGCCTCATAGAATGTGTTAAGAAGTGTTCCACCTTCCTCTATTTTTTGGAATAGTTTGAGAAGGATAGGTATTAAATCTTCTTTGAATGTGTGGTAAAATTCTCGAGAAGCCATCTGATCCTGCCTGGACTTTTATTTTTTGGGAGAAAAGTACTTATGTGAGCCTTCTCTCTTTTTTTCTTAGTGAGCCTGGCTAAGGGTTTGCCACTTTTGTTTATCTTCTCAAAGAACCAACTCTTTGTTTCATTGATCATTTCTCCTATGTTTTTAGTTTGAGTTTCATTTATTTCTGCTCTAATTTTGTGTGTGTGTGTGTGTGTGTGTGTGTGTGTGTGTGAGGAAGACTAGCCCTGAGCTAACATCCGTTGCCAATCCTCCTCTTTTTTGCTGAGGAAGACTGATCCTAGGCTAACATCCGTGCCCATCTTCGTCTACTTTATATGGGCCACCGCCACAGCATGGCTGACAAGCAGTGTGTTGGCCAGTGCCTGGAATCTGAACCCACGAAGTCCAGGCTGCCAAAGCGTGAGCTAAACTGCTGGGCCACCAGGTCAGCCCCATTTCTGCTCTAATTTTTATTATTTCTCTCCTTCTGCTGACTTTGGGCCTTGTTTGTTCTTCTTTTTCTAATTCTCTTAGGTGTAGTTTAAGGTTGCTTTTTTGGGATTTTTCTTGTTTGTTAAGGTTTCTTGTTTGTTAAGGCCTCTATTATTACAAGTTTCCCTCAGGACCACTTTAGCTGCATCCCCTATGAATTGGTATGATGTATTTTCATTTTCATTTGTCTTATTTTTTGATTGCTTCTTTAATTTCTTCAATGATCCATTGGTTGTCCAGTAGCATGTTGTTTAGTCTCCACATCTTTGTCACTTCCCTAGTTTTTTTCTTGTAGTTGATTTCTAGTTTCATAGCATTATGGTCAGAAAAGTTGCTTGTCATGATTTCCATCTTCTTAAGTTTATAGAGCCTGCCTTGTTTCACAACATATGGTCTATCCTTGAGAATGTTCCATGTGTGCTTGAGAAGAAGGTGTAATCTGCTATGTTTGGGGGGAGTGCTCTCTCTCTATATAAAGTACATCTCGTCTAGATTTTCATTTAAGTCCACTATTTACTTATTGACTTTCTGTCCGCATGGTCTATCCATTGATGTAAGTGGGGTGTTAAGATCCCCTACTATTATTGTGTTGTTGTTAATATCTCCTTTTAGGTTTGCTAATAGTTGCTTTATATACTTTGGTGCTCCTGTGTTGGGTGCATATATATTTATAAGTGATATATCTTCTTGGTGGAGTGTCCATTTTATCATTATATATCACCCCTCTTTGTCTCTCATTACCTGTTTTATCTTGAAGTCTACTTTGTCTGATACAAGTATGGTAACATCTGCTTTCTTTTGCTTGCCATTATCTTGGAGTATTGTCTTCCAACCTTTCACTCTGAGCCTGTGTTTGTCTCTAGAACTGAGATGTGCTTCCTGGAGGCAGCATATTGTTGGATCTTGTTTTTTAATCCATCCCACCACTCTATGTCTTTTGATTGGAGAATTCGATCCATTTAGAGTGATTATTGATATATGAGGGCTAACATTGCTATTTTATCGTTCATTTTCCAGTTCTTTTGCCTTTCCTTAGTTTCTTGTCCTGTGCATTTTGGATTGCCAATTCAGTTTGGTAGTTCTGTGTGATGGTTTTCTTAATTTTCTGTTTATCATATGTGTCTCTGTTCCGATTATTTGTTTAGTGGTTACCATGAGGTTTGTATAAAAAATCTTGTAGATGAGATAGTCCATTTTCTGATGGTCCCTTATTTCCTTAGACTAAGTCAATTTCATCCCTTTTCTCTTCCCCTCCTAAGTTATTATTGTCACAACTTATTCCATCTTGTGTTGTGAGTTCATGTTTAAAGTGATGAGGTTATATTTATTTTTGGTGTTTTCCTTCCCTTAATCTTTGGGGTTATAATTAAGTGTTTGCTAACCTGTTCTGATAGAGAGCTACCTTTGTCTGATTTAGGCATGAGGGCCTTCTCGAGCAATACTTGTAGTGGGTGTATTTTGGCAACGATCTCCCTTAGTTTTTTTTTATCTGCGGTAGTTATTGTTTATCCATCATATCTGAAGGATATTTTTGCTGGATAGAGTATTCTTGGCTGAAAGTTCTTGTCTTTCAGAATTTTGAACATATCATTCCACTCTCTCCTAGCCTATAAAGTTTCTGCCGAGAAATCGGCTGAGAGCCCGATAGGACTTCCTTTGTACGTTATTTATTTATTTTTTGGTCTTGTTGCCCTTAATATTTTTTCTTTATCCTTGACTTTTGCCAGGTTTACTACTATATGCCTTGGAGAGGGTTTTTTCATGTTGATATATTTAGGAGATCTATTAATTTCATTCACTTGTATTTACAGCTCCTTCCTCAGGTTTGGGAAGTTCTCAGCTATTCTTTGAACAAGCTCTATGCTCCTTTTCCCCTCTCTTCTCCCTCTAGAAAATCTATAATCCTTATATTGCATTTCCTCATTGAGTTGGATATTTCTCAGAGGATTTCTTCATTTTTTTTTTAGCCTAGTTTTCTGTCCTCTTCTATCTGCATTTTTTCATTCCTATCCTCAATATTGCTAATTCTTTCCTCCATATTGTCAGCTGTTCTTTAAAGATACAGATTTTTCTTTATTTCCTTGATGGTGTTTTTCATCTCCCTCATTTCTAATTGGTTTTTCTTTATAGTTTCAATCTCTTTTGTGAAGAAGTTCCAGATTTCATTGAATTGTCTTTCTGTATTTCCTTGTACTTCATTGAGCTTTTTTATGATAGCTATTTTGAATTCTCTATCGTTTAGGTTATAAATTTCTGTGCCTTCAGGATTGGTTTCTGGGTGCTTGTCATTTTCCTTGTAGTCTGGAGATTTAGTATATCTTTACATAGTGCTTGAGGACATGGGCTTATTTTTCCTCATTCTGAAGATACCTGGTTGCAGCTTCTACCTGCCGCCACTGGGTGGGTGTCAAGAGCTGTGTATTCTGAGCCCACTGCCAACTGTGGGTGCTCTGGCCAACTGGCTGTGCTGGTGCTCTGGGTGGGGGCAGGGGTGTTTGTTTCACCTTTCGGATCCCCAGGTCTTCCTGCTCTTCTCTCACTATCTGCTCTCATGGGGTGCTAGCTTGATGAAGGCACCCCCTGCAACAGTCCAGTCCCCTCAGTATGGGAAAAGCCCACAGGTTATGAGAGAACTTGGAGAGCAATGTCCCCTTTCTCTGAGATCCACACAATTCCAGAGGGGAGGAGCTCTTTCTATTGCCTGCCGGATCCCAGGGACCTCTCATTCTTCCCTATCTGCTCTCCTGGGGTGCTAGCTTGATGAAGACACCCCTGCAACAGTTCAGTTCCCTCCATATGGGAATGTCCTACAGGTTGTAAGAGAACTTGGAAAGCGATGGTTTTCCCGTGGAGGGCCAGTCCTCCCCCCTCTCTCAGCCTCACAGCCCTGGTCCCAGGGTCATTGTCATTGGAGAAGGAGAGGAGTTCTCCTTACCTCCTTCTACTTCCTCCATGGGTACCAGCACCTCCACTCTCAGATGTTTGTGTGGGTCTTTCAGACGTCTTTTGTGTTGTGTGTGTGCCCTCTGTTGGTATTTGAATAGCTTTTTGTTGTATCTTAGGTGGGGAGAGTCTCAGTGGGAAAGCTTACTCCACCATGATGCTGTCATTCCTGTTGTCTGTCTTTTTAATTATAGGGTGAGAAGTACTATCTCATTTTGGTTTTGATTTGCATTTCTCTGACAGCTAATGATGCTGAATATCTTTTCATGTGCTTTTTTGCCATTGGTATATCTTCTTTGTAGAAATGTCTATTTTTCAAAGGAGAAATCTTTTGCCAATTTTTAAATTGGGTTAATTGCTTTTCATTATTGAGTTGTAAGATATATTTTACATACAAGTCCCTTATCAGATATATGATTTGAAAATATTTTCTCCCATTCTGTGGGTTGTCTATTCAGGTTCTTGATAGTGTCCTTTGAAGCACAAAAGTGTTCACTTTTAATGAAGTCAACTAATCTGTTTTTTCTTTTGCCATTTGTGATTTTGAGGTCATATCTAGGAAGGCTTTGCCTAACCCTCAAATCATGAAGATTTACTCCTATGTTTTCTTCTAAGAGTTGTATAGTTTTAGCTCTCACATTTAGGTCTATGATCCATTTTAAATCAAACTTTTAAATGTTGTGAAGAGGGGTTCAACTTGATTCTGTTGCATGTGGCTATCCAGCTGTCCCAGTACCATTTATTGAAAAACTATTCTTTGCCCATTGAACTGCCTTGCCACCCTTGTTGAAAATCAATTAACCATAAATGTAATGGTTTATTTCTGGACACCAAATTCAATTCCATTGATTCATTCTTCTATTCTTATACCAGTACCATGCTGTCTTGATTATTGTACTTTTATAGTAAGTTTTGAAATTGGGAAGTATGAGTCCTCCAACTTTGTTCTTCTTTTTCAAGATTGTTTTGGCTATTCTGGGTCCCTTCAATTTCCACATGAAATTTCAGCTTGCCAATTTGTGCAAAGAAGTCAGCTCAAAGTTTGATAGGGATTTCATTGCATCTGTAGATCAGTTTGAGGAGAATTTCATCTTAACAATATTAAGTATTCCAATCCATGAACATGAGATATCTTTCCATTTATTTGGGTCTTCTTTAATTTCATTCAACATGTTTTGTAATTTTTAGAATGTAAGCTTTGCACTTCTTTTGAGAAATTTATTCCTAAGTATTTTATTCTTTTCATGCTATTGTAAATAGAATTTTCTTAATTTCCTTTTTGGATTGTTCATTGCTAGTGTATAGAAATACAACTGCATATTGATATTCTGTCTGGTAATCCTGCTGAACTGGTTTATTAGTTCTAAATTCTTTTAGTGAATTCTTTAGTATTTTCTATATACAAAAAGCATGTCATCTGCAAATAGAGATAATTTTACCTTTTCTTTTCCAGTATGGATGTCTTTTATTTCATTTTCTTGCCTAATTGTCCTGGCCACAACCTTAAGCACAATGCTGAATACAAATCGGGGAAGTGGGCATCATTGTTTTATTTCTTATTTTAGGGGAAACATCCTCATTGTTTCACCATTAAGTATGATGTTGTCTGTGAGTTTTAGGTAGATTCCCTTTCAGATTGAGGAAGTTCCCTTCTATTTCTAGTTTGTTGAATATTTTTGAATATTTTTAAGTGTTAGATTCTATCAAATGCTTTTTCTGCATCTACTGAGATGATCATGTGGTTTTCTTACTTTATTTTATTGATATGGTATACTACCTTAATTAGTTTTCAGATATTAACTTTGAATTGCTGTGATAAATTTCCTTAATAATAATTTCATCCTATATAATCTTTCTTATATGTTGCTGGATTCAGTTTGCTGGTATTTTGTGGAGGATTTTTGTGTCAATATTTATAAAAGATAATGGTCTGTTCTTTTCTTTTCTTTTTATGCCTGGTTTTGGTATCAGGGTAGACTGATTTGATTCTAAACTCATGACCACAAACCTCAAAAGGACACTCAACACTTCTCCATAATCCTACCACAATTCCCTGTAAGTTTACTTTCTGACTCACCTAGAAAATTATCTATACCTTTCTCTCCTAAAAACACACTCTTTTGCCTTCCCACTTCAGCTAATGACCTCAGCTAGGAACTATTTCCAGGAATTCAATTATTTTCATCCACGATCAATCACAAGCTCACACACATTCACAAAACATACTGACTTAAGCTTAGCTCACAGGCTAGGTTAATGCTAAGATATGTCACAATAAACCTGTTGTTTGCAAATTTAAGCCTTTCATGGTGAAGATGAAACTGTTCACCTTACTTTTATTACACTTCCTGTGCTATACTTTCCAATATTATGTATAATGCCATCATAATTCTAAGCTATCTGGGAATCTACTGCTCTTATATACAAATACACTCATCAAGTATAGCATATGATTATCTGAACTTGGCATTAAAGATACAAATTTTAAAATAGCTTTGGTTAATAAAAAGTTATAGCAGGGGTCGGCCCAGTGGCATAGCGGTTAAGCTTGCATGCTCCACTTCAGCGGCCTGGGGTTTGCCGGTTCAGATCCTGGGTACAGACCTACTCACCATTCATCAAGCCACGCTGAGGCAGCATCCCATATAGAAGAGCAACAATTCTACAACTATGATACACAACTATGTACTGGGGCTTTGGGGAAAAATAAAAGAAAGAAGAGGAAGATTGGCAACAGATGTGAGCACAGAGCCAAGCTCCCTCAAAAAACAAAAAAAACTTGTGCATAAAAAAAAAGTTATAGCAGACTAGAATTTATTAGTATCATGGCTATTTACTGTTTGTAAGTCTTAACTTTAAATACATAACATCATAGCCAATATATAGTTAGAATATGTGTCCTGTTAATATGATTATAATATATGGCAAATGATATGTTAAAAGAAATAGGAAAATTAACACATAATACAAAATCTGCATTTTTCAAATACCTCTTTACAATTTTAGATATTTAACTGATATTCTCATAATTACTAATGGCCAGGCCATAATTAGTGTTATTTAAATTTAAAATTACTCCAAAGATTGTTCAATAAGAACTGAATGATCTCTATGTTCAAAACTACAGCTGTTTTTTAAAGATAAAATGAGACAGGTACAGAGTATTTCAAAGTCTATGGCAGAAGAGCCTACTATTACATAATGCATTGCAACAACTGAGAACTAATTCTTTGAATATAAATTCTGGCGAACCAAAAGAGAATGTGAAACCCCAAAAAAGCTGATATCTTTTAACTTGTCATTTGACTAAAATAAAAGTTGCCGAATTCCAGAAAACAAAAAGTAGCACAAAAATATCAACAAAAGGATTTTCTTGTAGTTTGATCACATCCATCATTGAAAGAAAAAATCCGAGACAGTCTTCTTACATTTTCAAACATTGAACATTCTGATAAGCAAATGAACTCCCCAAAATAAAATGGAAAAGTTGTAAAAATTTTATATTACAGTATGAATCTAAAGGATCTGCAGGCTTATAATAATGAGAATGTATTTGAAGTTGATATATTTACATTTTTTAAAATGCAAATTACTACTAAATATGTTAGTTAAAATGTGTTATTTTTATATTTATATATTTGGATAGAATATGATGAGGGCAAAAGCAAGATTATAAATGCATATGATGTCATGATTGCAACTACATTGTATCAGCTAGGTCTCATTTTGCTGCAAGTGATAGATAATCCAAAGCAACAGGCTTAAGCCAAAATATTAAAAAAAAAAAAATGAAAAAGAAAAGAAATAAGACTATTGGCTCATATATCAAAAGTGGGCAGAACGGCTGACATGAGGCACTGCTAAATTCAGGACTAAATCAACATACAAAAATCAGTAACATTTCTTTACACCAACAACGAAGTAACTAAAGTGTAAATCGATAAAACATTCCCATTTATAATAGCATCAAAAATAATACAATACTTAGAAATAAATTTAACCAAGGAGGTGAAAGATCTGTAAACTGAAAACTATAAATCACTGATGAAAGAAATTGGAGATGACACAAATAAATGGAAAGATATCCAACGTTTATGGATTGGAGGGATTAATATTGTTAAAATGTTCATACTACCCAAAGCAATCTACAAATTCAACGCAATTGCTATCAAAATCTCTATACCATTTTTCACAGAAATAGAAAAAAAAAATCCTAAGATTCACATAGAACCACAAAAGACCCCAAATAGGCAAAGAAATCTTGAAAGAAAAGAACTAGCTGAAGGCATCATACTTCCTGTTTTCAAAATATATTACAAGCTACAGTAATCAAAACAGTATGGTACTTGCATAAAGAAAGACATACAGACCAACTGAACAGAATAGAGAAATAATCCACACATATACAGTCAACTAATCTTCAACAACAGTATCAAGAATATATAATGAAGAATGGATAGTCTCTTTATTAAGTGGGGTTGGAAAACTGGATATCCACATGCAAAAGAATGAAGTTGGACCATCATCTTACACCATATGCAAAAATCAACTCAAAATGGATTAAAAGCTTAAACGTAACATTTGAAACTAAAACTACTATAAGAAAACATGGGAAAGCTTCATGACATTGGTGTTAGCAGTGATTTCACTGATATAAAACCAAAAGCACAGGCAACAAAAGCAAAAACAGACAAGTAGGACTACATCAAACTAAAAACCTTTTATACAGCAAAGGAAACAATCAACAGAGTGAAAAGGCAACCTATGGAATGGAAGAAAACATTTGCAAACCACATATCTGATCAGGGCTTAATATCCAAAATATATAAGGAACTCCTACAACTCAATAAACACAAAAACAAATAACCCAATCAAGAAATGGGCAAAGGACTGGAATAGACAATTTTTCAAAGAAAACATACAAATGGCCAGCAAGTACATGAAAAAATGCTCAATGTCACTAATCTCACACCTGCTAGGATGGCTTTTGTCAAAAAGTCAAAAGATAACAAGTGTTGGCGAGCATGTGGAGAAAAGGGACATACTTGTGCACTGTTGGTGGAAATGTACATTGGTACAACCATTTTGGAAAACAGTATGAAGGTTCCTCAAAAAAAATTACAATAGGGAGCTGGCCTGGTGGCATAGTGGTTAAGTTTGTGCACTCTGCTTCAGTGGCCCTGGGTTCGCAGGTTTGGATCCTGGGTGGGGACCTATGCACCACTTATCAAGCCATGCTGTGGCAGGCGTCCCACATATAAAGTAGAGGAAGATGGGCACAGATGTTAGCCCAGGGCCAATCTTCCTTAGCAAAAAGAGGAGGATTGGCCACAGATATTAGCTCGGGGCTAATCTTTCTCACCAAAAAAAAAATAATAACAATAAAAATAGAAGTACATATGATCCAACAATACCACTTCTGGGTATATATTCAAGGAAATAAAATCACTATCTCAAAGAAATATCCGCACTCTGATGTTAACTGCAGTATTATTCACAATAGCCAAGATATGGAAGCAACCTGTGTTCGGCAATGGATGAATGGATAAAAAAACTGTGGGGTGTGTGTATATATATATATATATATATATATATACACACACACACTGGAATATTATTCACCCTTAAAAAAGAAAGAAATTCTGCCACTTTGACAACATGAACAAACCTGGGGGCATGATGCTAAATGAAATAAGTCAGACACAGAAAGAAAGATACTGTATGATGTCACTTACTGTGAAAAAAGTCAAAAACACATAAGCTGAGAGAATGGTGGTTACCAGGGGTGGGGGTTGGAAATGGGGATATATTCACCAAAGGGTACAAAGTTTCAGTTATGTAGGATGAATAAATTCTAGAGATTTAATGTATAGCATGGTGACTATAGTTAATAACACTGTGTTGTACACTTAAAATTTGCTAAGAGAGTAAACCTTAAGTGTTCTTACCACACACAAAAACAGTAACCATGTGAGGTGATGGATATATTAATCAGATTGACTGTAGTAATCATTTCACAATGTATATGTACATCAAAACATCTTATTATACATCTTAAATATATACAACTTTTATAAAAATAATTAATTCAGGACTAAATGATTTCATCAGGATTTTGTTCCTCTTAGTCTCTCTACTCTGCCTCCTTCTACATTAGGTTCAGTTAGGTTCCATGTGAAAGATAGTGGCAGCAAGTTCAAGTCCAGTATGAAAGAGCAAGTGTCTCTTCTACAGGAGTCCAGCAAAAATCTCATGGTACTGCACTGGCTCTGAGTGGGTAGATGTCTATTCTGATATGAGTAACTATAGCTGATGAATATCATGTGCTAATTTTTAGGGATAGGTCACATACCCATCCCTGGAGCAAGGGGTAGAGACAGCCCCATCCAAAATACACTAATAGAGGAGGAGGGTTTTCCGGAGGTAAATTGGGGTAGAAGACAAAAAAGAGTAAGTGTCCCCATAATATTTGAAAATATATATACCAGAGACAAAAATTGGAAGAAAATATAAAAAATAAAAATCTTTTGGTGGTAAGATTATGAAATGTTCTCTATTTTCCAAGGTTTTTATATTGGAAATTTAAAAATTATATTGTTTTATATAACTATACAGTCAGTTCTCATTATTCACGGATTCCATATATGCAATTTTGCCTACTCACTATAAATTATTTGTAACCTCCAATATCAGTATTTGCTGTGCTTTTTCAAAGCAACATTCTGCCTTCTTGTTTTGGCTCTCATACTATAAACAAGTGTCTACTTTATGGTCTATTTGGTGCTGTATGTTTGCAACTATTGTGCTTTTTGTTGGTGATTTTACTGTTTAAAATGGCCCCTAAGCATAGGGCTAAAGTATTGTCTGGTGTTCTTAAGCTCAAGAAGGCTGTGATGGGCCTTAAGAAGAAAATTCTGTGTTAGATAAACTTTGTTCAGGCAAGAGTTATAGTGCTGTTGGCCATGAGTTCAATGTTAATGAATCAACAATACATATTAAATAAGATGTCTTTAAGCAGAAACATACATAAAACAAACTTATGTATTGACTGATTGACAAAAATTGTTGTGATTAGGAGCTTGCAGGAACCTAACTCTGTATTTCCTCTAGAAGCAATGATTCAGAATTTGCTAATTCAGTGTCCACAATGACCGAATAGAATATAACCACCATGAATAATGAGAATAGACTGTAAGCATATATGTGTTTTTAATAAATATAACAAAAGATTACATTTTCAGTATTATGAGTTTTATAAATAAACATAGGAAATAAATTCAAAGTGCTAATATGAATGTAAAAGTACAAAATTAACATTATATAAAAGTCATTTCTCAAAGATATTTCAGCAAGATAACCTTATCTATCCTTGATAAGACAACCATTAAAAAGCATATTTGAGGGGCCAGCCTAGTAGCACAGTGGTTAAGTTTGGCACACTTTGCTTTGGTGGCCTGAGGTTCACAAGTTCGGATCCCAGGCACGGACCTAAACCGCTTGTCAAGCCATGCTGTGGCAGTGACCCAGACACAAAATAGAAGAGGCTTGGCACAGATGTTAGCTCAGGGCCAACCTTCCTCAAGCGAAAAGAGGAGGACTGGCAACAGGTGTTGGCTCAGGGCCAATCTTCCTCACCCCACTCCCCCAAAAAGAAACCACACAAACAAGCAAAAAACATTTGATATCGGATCTACACACATCAAAGTGGTGACTAGCTGGAGGAAATTTTGAATAATATTAATTTATCAGATTTAATATTATTTTTCTATACAGGTTGTTCATACTTATAGCTTATATATCAGATCTTCAATTAAAATCAATTACTCAAAATTCTAAAGAAATATTTTAATATGAAAACAAGTTTCTAAATGAACCATCAACCTCTACAAATTTTCAATAAAAAGCATTTTCAACCTGCATCATCTCTGTTTAATTCAATAGTCTGAAACACTTATGTACCCAAAGTACTTGATTTAATTTATTTTGCTAAATTGTTACTTCTTGTTGCAAAAGTTAAATTGTACAAATGTTTTATGGGCTTGTAAATTTTAGAATTGTAAAGCTGTATAAGGAAATATACCAATAATGGCTAATTTTAGAGTTACTTTGGAAAATGAAGATCATTAGGGGATCAATAATCTTAATCCCTAGTAATGTAATTATGATGTATGCAAAAAGTATGAAGCAATACTTCTAGTTCAAGAAAATTGCCTTTAATCTACAAAAACATACATTCCTTTGGGGGAAAAAAAGGTATCTGGTCTTTTCTAAGTAAATCAACATGGGCAATATCTCAAACTAGGCATTAATTTGTTCCCTCATTCACTCATTCATTCATTTTTTCAACAGATATTTATTGTGTACCTCTCATCTCCCGCACAAAAATTCTAGATGCTAGGGAAGCAGCAGTGAATAAAAAGAGATACAGCAAGCATGAGTTAACATTCCAGTAAGAGGGGAAGTAGACAATATATATAAGCAAACCAACAAATAAACAAGATAATTTCAGATGTCGATAAATACTAAAGAGAAAGAAACAGGGTGATATAATATGAAGATGCATATGTTGGGGAAAGGGAGGAGATAGTCAAAGAAGGTCTATATAGAAAGATGACATTTGAGCTGAGACTTGAAAACTGAGGAAATATCCCATAAAAAGTCTTGAAAAGAGAAAAATTTTGGCTTATCTGAAGGAAAAAAAATCAGGCTGGTGTGACAGGTAATAGGTGCAGGGAAGACTTCCTGTCCAGATCCACAATCAATTAGAAAAAAATCAGAGAACTCAATAGAAAAATATCCAAGAGACTTGAACAGTTACTTCACAAAAGAGACGATCCAAATAACCAATAAATATAAAAAGGTCTTCAAACTTAAAGGAAATGTAAATTAAAGCTACAGTGAGATACCACTATACACTTACCAGCAAAGCCACTCTTAAAAAGACTGACAATGTGAAGTGTTGGCAAGGATATAAACAAACTGGAACTCTCATGAACAGCTGGTTGGGTTGCTAATTGGTATGATCATTGTCAATATCTACTAAATTTGAGCATACTTACTTCTAGGTATATAAATGACATAAATATCTGTATCTAACATCTATATCTATCTCAGTAGATAAGCACAAGAATACTCATAGCCAAAAACTGTAAACAACTCAAATAATCTATAAACTGTACAACAGAAAAATGAAACGTAGCATACTCATACAGTGGAATACTACATAGCGATAAAAATGAACAAACTTCTGCTGCACACAACTTGAATGAATCTCAGAAACATATTGAAGCAGCCAGATAAAAAAGAATATATACTATATGATTCCTTTTATAAAAAGTTTTAAGACAAGTGGAGCTAATTTGTGGTGTTAAAGGTTAGGATAGCACTTAGCTTTCAGTCAAAGAGTGACTGAGAGAGGCCATGAGGTAGCCTCTGTGGGGCTGGAAATGTTCTTCTAGGGTCCTGACAACTATGTAGGTAATGGAAGGAAGAGAGTCATCCTTACTCTGAACGTGATTACACAAATGTATTTACTTTGTGATAATCTGTGAGCTGTTCATCTATAATCTTTGCATATACGGCATAGTTCAATATATTTGAATTTACGACAGCAAAAGAACAGATTTGAGGAAAGAAATATTTTGACCTTGGGTAGAAATAGGGCTCTGAAGAAAAGCCAACTGATTCTGCATATGTTTTAGAGGTAGAATAGGTAGGACTCACGGATGTATTACATGTAGGGAACAAGGGAAAGGTAGAGATCAAGTCTGACTACTAAGTTTGGTGACATTTATGTTTCCAGAAAGTCACAACAGTTAATTGTGTTAGACGTTGCTTAGAATTTCAGTAACGAGGACAGAGAAGTTGCCATTAGATTTAAATACAAAGTCACTGAAGATCTGAGAGCAATGTTAGGTTAGTGGTGGGGATGAAATTCTGACTGGAACATGATGACGTGCAATTATGAAGTAAGGAAATGGAGAAAAGAATATTAAGTAACTCTTTGAGTAGTTTTTTTTTTTCTGTGAATGTAGAGGAGAGAAATGCAAAGAGCAAGCTGGGAAGTGTTGTGGGATCAGAGCAAATTACAACATATATATTATGCAGCAGTTGAGGACATGGAGCCCGGTGTAAAAACAGACTGGACTTAATAAATTTGATTAGGAGAAGAGTAGGCCTAATCCATTACAATTCACCCTACCCTCCATCCCCCAAACCGGAAAGCCACTTTCTAAGAAACTTCTTGATATATTACTTGTGCTACAAATGGTCAAATTTTTCTATTCTTCAAATTTTGCTATGTTTGCGGGGGAAGTTTCCATCGTTCTCTTCATTTCTTTTGCTTTAGCAGCTTTATTGAGATATAATTCACATACCACAAAATTCACCCCTTTGAAGTGTACAATCATTTCTTTTTATGTCCTGGATTCCTTAATGATGTTCAAGTGTTGTCTGGTACAACATAAAACAAAAAGTGTTTTGGAAACAGAACAGAGATATTTTCCTTCTAAACTTTTATTTCAATGATCAATTTTAATGTAAAAAGTATTTATTGCACAAAAGATTTCAGAAAAAGCCACAAAGATAAACAATTTCCAATTGTTGATATTCAGGGAAGAACTCATAGTAACATTCTGATGAGTGTTTTTTTTTTTTTTTTTACACATTAGGAATCTTACCCTCCTTCTATATATCTGCCCTTCTGGAGATGTGAGAAAATTAACACTTACTTGTTTAAACCACTGTTGTCTTTCCAATTACTTGAGACCAAAAGCATTCCTAACAAATATAGGAGCTTGGTCCCTGATGTCTCCCATCTGAGCTGCTGATTCTTGGAGGAAATTAAGCAGTCAGGCCTGTTGGTACCACTACAAATTCACAGACTCCAATATCAGATGAGTCCTTAGCACATCTCTTTTTGCTGAGGAAGATTCGCCCTGAGCTAACACCTGTTGCCAATCTTCATCTTTTTTTTTTTTTTTTTTTTGCTGAGGAAGATTCACCCTGAGCTAACATCCATTGCCAATCTTCCTCCATTTTATATGTGGGCCACTGCCACATGGTCACTGAGTGGCGTAGGTCTGTGCCCAGGAACCCAACCCAGGCTGCTGAAGTGGAGTGTGCCGAACTTAACCACGAGGCCACCAGGGCTGGCCCTTTAGCACATCTTTAAGGCTATCCTTTTTATGTATTCTTTCTCTCTTTCCTCTTGCATCCTCACAGTGATTATTCTAAACCTTTATAAATCCCAGACCATCTTCTTCATTCTCAAAAGACAAACTTTCCTCTTATTTTACAAGGAAATCTCCATCACTTCTCATCTCAATACTTAAAAGCTTATCTAAAACTGCTCTCTCACTTATTTGCTGCAGTTTCAGACCTTGATTCTATTTTCTTTGTCCTGAAATACTTCTTGAGGGTCTGCTATGAGCCAGACAGAACGCTAAAGCAAAGACAAGATCCCTCTCCTCAAGTAATTTTAAGTACTATTATGAGACAAATACAGAACGCTCTGGAAGCAAATGGGGCACATCTAACTGAGACTTTCAGGTAGGGGGTGTCAAGCTACTTAGGAGAGGTGATGTCTAAGCCAACCTGAAAAATGATAAGTAGGAGTCCATGCCCCTAATACGTGACCCCAGCAAGCTCTACCCCCTCTACATACCACTTAACACAATGTATTATAGTTTACTTAATGAAATCCTCTACAAGACAAGAAAAGCCACTTATTGCAAGGTTCATTATCTATGTTGTTAAGCACAGTATCCCTAGCACTTAAAGAGTACTTGCCAAAGAGAAGCATTGAATGAATATTTATAATGTTATGAAATAATGGAAATAATATGAACTTCAGAGTTAGACTAGCCTAGGCAGTGTTGATATTCAAAATATTTAACAACCAGAAAGGCTGTGAATATCATCTGTAGCTCTGGATTTAAATTCAGGCTCCACTTCCTGTGAGATTTTTAAATTAAGGCAAGCCAGCTCAATGATCTCAGCATCATTTTATCATCTGGCATGTTGATGGTAATAATACTTAATTCATAGGATAATTTTAATGATGAAATGAAACAGCATATAAGAAAACCCATTTCAGTGCCTAGTATGCCAAAGACATAATAAATGTTTGATTTCCTTTCTAGACTGCCTGTAAGTGAGTTATATTTGCAGTTACATAAGAAAATTAAAATATGCAGAAACCAATGCAGAATGAGAGCACTCTATTTGTCTTTCCTTCATGATTTTTCTCAAGTGCCTAACTTAAATAATTTAGTTTGCTCCTAAACTTTAAAATGCATTTATCCTTAATCTTCTCTATGACATAAATTTAACATTAGCTGTTCATTCATTTACCTAATTAACAAATGTGTGCCTATATGTCAACCTTAGATTATACTTAATGATTCAACAGAAATGTATTAACAGCCTCTTATCTATGCAAAATTGTAATTGATCTTTATCATTCAGGAACTAGTTTATGCAGATACTGCTACATACTTTCTTTTTATTTTGTGAGGAAGACTAGCTCTGAGCTAACATCCACTGCCAATCCTCTTCTTTTTTTTTTTTTTGCTGAGGAAGACTGGCCCTGGGCTAACATCCATGCTTGTCTTCCTCCACTTTATATGGGACGCCACCACAGGATGGTTTGAGAAGCAGCGCATCTGTCCACGCTTGGGATCCAAACCTGCAAACCCTGGGCCTCCTAAGCGGAGCACATGAACTTAATCGCTATGCCACCGGGCCGGCCCCGTGCTACATAGCTTCTAACTTAAAAAATGCTCCAAGATGCTTAATAAATATTTTTTGTTGTTTTAATAATAAAGATAACTGATGGATTTCATCCAAAATCAGAAATCAAAGTAGAATGAAAGAAACAGCTTACTGGCATCTTTAAAGGCTGGTATCTTTTACAGAAAATATATTCTTCTGCTTCAAAATTTTTCAAGGGAAAGGTTAACAGATAATTAGAAATCTGATAAATTGTGCTAAATGCCAACTTCAAACCTTAGTAATCAATCTGTATGCTTTAGGTCTGTATTGGTTGGCTGTGAGTATCCCAGTTTACTCAATATATGGAGACTTGCAAGAATAAAACAACAGATCCAATAAGAATAATTAAGTTCTTCAGACTGTCTACTAAATGCAATAGTGTTAAAAACAGATTAAAATTATATCTGTCGGTTGAACAAGGAGAGTATTAATTTCAGACTGGCTTAGTTATTTCTCCCTACACGTGCCCATTCTCAACTGACCTTTATCTAAGCTATGTTGTCATGGAAGTCGCACAGTTGATTTGCTTAAAGGTAAAATTTTGTTCCACTAATGATGTGGAAGAACAGTCTTCAATTAAGTTGACCATCCTTTAAATTATAAGACACAAAAATAGAACCTCAAGCTAATATAGAGAATTTCAACTTGTCATTCAAAATGATTTATACACTGTCACTTATTTTCATCATTTTAGAAATGCCATAATTGTAATAAATAGTGATAACTTTCTTACTCTGGGTTCTAGTGAGTGATTACATAATTATTGTTTCAAGAATCACTACACAAATATTAAGAAAATGAATCCATCACTAAAGAGTTTTAAAATGAGAATGTGAAAATGGAGTAATTTTCAATTGCATAACGCAAAACTGAGAGCATGTTTCTTCAACACATCACATTTAAATTTACAAAGTAAACATGACATGCTGAAAATAGGAATAAGTTGGAATTCTTACCCTGGAAAGAAACAAACTAAAGGTTTTTCCCAGTTTACCCAATTTTCTTTTTAATTTCTTTACAGAGGGTCCTCTTCTTTTCTGGCCTAGGAGGAAACCTTGGATTGCCTACCTTTCAGCATGATGAGATGTGGAAGGAGGCACATCAGTTTAGTAAAAGACTTCCAAAAATCGCATATTCATCCCCCACCCTTCATTTAGGGCCTTCAGAGCCTCACCATGATATTTCTGGGATGACTGATTCTCTTCTCCACTGTGGACTCCTCTCCAGTATATTCTGTGTTGAAGCTTCCTGGGCTCCATTTCATTTGACAACACATTCATATCCAGTTTCTCTCAGAATATTTGTTAAAATCCTTTGTCCATTGATGACTACCCAACCTTTCTTGTTCTATGTGTATATTTTCTTTTTTACATTTTAACTGTAATTTTAACGGAAAGAAAAGTAATTTATTTATTATAAATAAGTCTGTAATCTTGAACAGGACTTGACAATTTGCTTTACTTAATGACATTTTGTGAACATTTTCCCATGTCATTAAACGTCTACACTATTTAAGCATAAGCATGATTTTAATTTTGAAGCTGAAATTATATTCTTTATTCCTCAATTATGTATTTAGGCAGTTCTAATGAAATTCAAAGAAAAGATCACAATATTTTTCCAATATTGGAGTCAATAGATAATGATTTTTTTGTATTTTATTAGTGATTGATTTAGAGACCTTTAGTTACCTATTTTCTTTTGTTGCCTGTGCTTTTGGTGTCATATCCAAGAAATCATTACCAAATCCAATGTCTTGAAGTTTTCCCCCTATTTTGCTTCTAAGAATGTTATAGTTTTAGTTCTTACATTTAGGTCTTTGACACATTTTGACTTAATTTTTGTATACGGCATGAGGTAAGGGTCCAACTTCATTGTTTTACATATGGATATTCAGTTTTCTCAACACCATTTGTTGAAAAGATTGCCCTTTCCCCATTGAATGGTCTTGGCACCTTTGTTGAAAATCATTTCACCATACATGTGAGGGTTTTTTGGGGCTCTCTATTCTATTCCATTGGTTTATCTGTAAGCCTTTATGCCAGTACCACAATGGTTTGATTCTGGAGCTTTGTAATATATTTTGAGGTCAGCAAATGTGAAGCCTCCAGCTTTGTTCCACCTTTATTTTTCTTTCTTAAGATTGTTTTGGCTATTCAGGGCCCCTTGAGATTCCATATTAATTTTTTTTGGTCAGAAAGATTGGCCCTGAGCTAACATCTGTTGTTAATCTTCCTCTCTTTGCTTCAGGAAGATTGACATTGAGCTAGTATCTGTGCCAATCTTCTCCTATTTTGTATGTGGGATGCCTCCACAGCACAGCTGATGATTGGAGTAGGTTTGCGCCCAGGATCTGAACCCACGAACCCAGGTCATCGAAGTGGAGAGTGCAGAACTTGAACCACTCAGTCACAGGGCTGGCCCCTAGATTCCAATTATTTTTAAGATGGGTATTTTCCATTCTGTTTTTGTATCTGATAACAGCCATCCTATTGGGTGTGATGTTAATAATTTTAATTCCAATCATCAATTTCCTTAATGTATTTTTTCCTTTTTTATTCTATCAATTAGTGAGAGATGTATGTTAAAATCTTCCAGTATTGTGGGTTTATCTCTCAGTTCTATCTAGTTCTGCTTCATATATTCTGAAGCTGTTTTATTAGATGCATACAAACTTAGAGTTTTAAATCTTCTGGTGGAAGTAATATCTTTTTTCCTGAAAGTCTGCTTTATATCATGTTAATAGATATTAGGCTACTTTCTACTTTAGTTTGGTTAATTCATGATCAATATTTTTTCATCCTTCATCCACAGATCTCTTATAATCAGCATAGTTATTTTTCTTAATCCAATATGACAATCTTTGAGTATTCTGTGTACATTTAATGTAATACTGACAAATCTGGTGTTAAAAATATCATCCTATAGTGTGCAAAGCAATAAAATGAATGTCAATTAAATCTATTTTCCTAAAAATTTTTTATTAAAACATCATTAGTGGAAGTGAGCAAAATTATTGATTAATAAGTAATACGTTATAATCAATATTTAAAGTTTTTATTTTTTTTTTCAGCAAAAAGGAGACTTGGGACTGATGTAATCTGGGTCACGTACGGGAAAAGTACACTTTCTCTAATCAACTGTTAACTAAAAGAATATTTCATAACATGTCATGTAAACTTGCCTAATGCTATATCTTACAGTTGACAATCTCTTTATTGCCCTATAGTATTTCTCTTCTGAAAAAAAGTGAATAAATGTCTCTCAGTTTTTGTAAAAATGAAAGTTATTTATAATCTTCAAAGATTGCTGTTGTTGCTTTTTTAGAAAACAAAGATTATGCAATATTCTGGTAATTCACTTAATATAAAGACACACAAATTTTTCCCCTAGGCCTTTCCTCTTTTCCTCAACCCAAGCCATTATTTTTTCCCCCTAAATCAAAGATACCCATTCACATATTTCAAGTGAGTATGCTCTATCTGAAAAATCATTGTTATCCTCTGCCTAGCTGCAGAGACAAAAACTTTTCATTCTCTTAGACTCTTTATACCACGTTTCATATCTTTATTAAAAAAATATATACCTTTTTGGTGAGGAAGATTGGCCTTGAGCTAACATCTGTGCCAATCTTCCTCTATTTTATATGTGGGGTGCCGCCACAGCATGGCTTGATGAGTGGTGTAGGTCCACCCCTGGGATCTGAACTTGCAAACCTGGGCTGCTGAAGCGGTGCGCACTGAACTTAACCACTACGCCACCAGGCTGGCCCCTATAAAATATACTGACCCAAACAGTAAGAGTAAAGATTCAAACCTAGCGAATGAAATACTCAATGTCAAAAAATAATTATACTTTTCATGTAGGTAAATGTTATTGATAATTTAAATCATATTTCTGTTGCTAATTAATTCCCAAGTTAAAATACAAGAAGATTTGGTGTAGATCTGGTCATTTCATTTCCATTTTCATCTAAACAGTATTAAAAATCAAAATGAAAAATAATAAAAGTAAAGGATAATCTGTCTTCTAAAACTCTCTTAATTTTGAGCAGTCACCTCAGTTACTATGCTCAACATATCAATGATTTTTTTCAACAAACAGTTAAGTATTTCCAGGTAGTCAATGAACAGTTAAGTATTTCCAGGTAGTTACAGTTCTGCCTTATCTCTGATCTTTAAACTTCTTTGTTATCTAATACAGGTATTTGCAACATATTAACTCATTTTGAGATAATAATATATCAAACTGTTCTGTCAGGGAAACAAAAGAAACACTTGTTCAAATTGAAAATTTGAATTATTCAGAAAAAGGACTGGAGGGATGCGATAAGAACTTCTCTTAGGACTTCTGCTCACAATATACAGGTAGCAATGCAATTCATTATGAAGAGTTAGGAGAAAAATTGAGAATTTTGATGCTAGTTTAGGATGATCTTTGGAGAAAAACCTTTGGATTTCAGGCACAAAGGGAACGTACAGCTTTGATTTCTAATAGAGAACACTTGGTGTCAAAATAGTGATGATATCTTCCTGGCACACATTCCAAAACAAAATTATGACTCAATAATGTAAAAAAATATGTATGACTCAATGTATTCTGATGATATCCATTATCTGGAGATAGAGGATCCTCTTCTAAATGTGATGTCATTTTAGGACAAATATGTGAAAAGTAGAGTTATAATTCTCAAACTGACGTTGAAGAATTTTTCTAGGCTTCCCCAGTTCTCTTAAGAATGTTTTAATTTAAAAAGAAATGTCAACGATAATCTAAGAAAGTAAATATAAAATCAGAGTCAACTGAATGAAAACTTTATAAATGAGTAAAGATATCCAATTTCAATGCCTGAGTTGGCAGTGTTTATAGGAGCTGGTGGAAGAATAGGCTAAGCTAGATTAAGAATGGCTTTTTAGGGGGCCACCCGGGGGCCACCCGGTGGCGCAGCAGTTTAGTCCGCGCTTGGCAGCCCGGGGTTTGCGAGTTCGGATCCCGGGCGCCCGCTGACGCACTGCCTGTCAGCCATGCCGTGGCGGCGTCCCATATAAAGTGGAGGAAGATGGGCACGGATGTTAGCCCAGGGCCAGTCTTCCTCAGCAAAAAAGGGGAAGATTGGCAACAGATGTTAGCTCAGGGCTGGTCTTCCCCACAAAAAAAAAAATAAAAAAATGGCCTTTTAAAACATGCTAAGGAGTCACTTCAGGAGTTTAGGAGGGGAAATGCAATGGTAAGATTTACACTTTTAAAATATCATTTAGATATCTGTATAAAGGATGAGTTGAAAGCCAAAAAACAAGGAAAAACTAATTAGAGGAAATTATTATAATAGTACAGTTAAGAAACTGTGGCACGATACAGGATCTGAAAGATGGATAAGGGGTAGAGTCCTTAAAACCAGGTGAACAGATTGGCTATGGGATGTGAGGGAGGAGGTGATTAAAGCCAAAAGGTATTGATATGAAATGATTGTCAAGAGAAAATGATTAATAAAATAATATCAGTGAACTAAAAAGTCTTTGTTTTTGGACTTTTAAGAATCAATTGACTATTCATACACAATTAAATAATCTACACTAGGAAATTATGTCTTTAATTTAGTAACTATTACAAAGTCAATGATTTCACTTTTATATCGTGTGATTTGTGCAATAAATTTGGATAATTTTCCTCTCCTTTGTTACATAATCTATTTGAAAAACTTAATTTCTTTCTATAGATCTTACTGAAGTTTAATATCATCCTTTCACTGTTGTTTATTTAGTAGTTTTATAAAATTCCTTTCCTCTGAAAAGCTGACTATGTCTTCTTGGTTTTTACAGTATAGATGTGAAAGTCTCAAAATAGAATTATTTTTTCCTCTCGCCATTTTAAATAGAAAAAAAAAAGTTTATTTTCTTCATAGGCACATACAGAAACTGTCATGAAAAAATTAATGGGAAGAAATTTCTTGTCATGTTGTTAAATTTCACATAGGTCTTGACCTATGACTGAAGTCATTTTGCCTCTTTTATCTCAGTGCCTAAAACAATGTCTGGCACATGGTAGGTGCTAAATAAATACTTGTTAAATATTGAATAAACTAATGAATTCATATCCCATACAGCAAGAGTATAACTGCCAAGCCTCAGAGGAGGGGTGCTCTTCATTTAATGAAAAGTGATAGGATTCCCTCTACTGGATCTTTTTTCTTCCTCTGTACAATCCACTAACCCCGCGCTGGGTTCTCTGCTGCTGTTCTCCTGTTAGCTGTTTTAATGTTTCTTCTCCCTACTCCTCACATCAAAGGCTTTCTAGGACTATTAAATTTTTCCTCAGCTACATGTTTCCAAAGAAAATCACTGCATTTAGTTACTGTGCATACAATTATGACACTCGTTTTATTTTTTTAAAAAATGAAAGCTCTGTCAGAAGCTAATTCCTATTGACTGCAATGCATTTCAAGTCAAAAAGTCCTATGAAACACAGATTGTATGTCCAGGACAAGGCTAGCTGCTAGAGACAGTAGCATATATCTCTTTTATAAGTGGTATGTAAATGCCATAGTAATTTGATATCCACTATCATCCATTCATTTGAAAAGCACAAGAACCAGTTCTCCTTTCACAGTTAGGAACTTGATATCATTCCTTTTCTCCTTGAATTCATATTTTCATCTCACTTCCCCCACAAAAGCTTATCCCAACATATTTTAGTACATGAAAATATTTTAAGTTGATCATCTTATCACATTTCCCTACAACAAAAAAGAATATTTTAAAATTCCTGAGAACATAAGTTCTAAAAATTTTCCTTAGTATTGTGTTGTTATTAAATTACTAGAACACTACCGATCAAATATATTACAAATCATGATCATTATAAAATATCAAAAGTCAGCTTTTCTTAGAAATGCATCTCAAAAAGAAATTGATAGGGCCTTCCCCCTGAGTCCCATATAGGTCATGTATCCAGGATGTATATTATTTATTGCTAGAAAGAAACAAGATTCAGGTTAATTCTATTCTCATATTTTGTATTCTTCTATTATAAATATTTATTTTACAAATATATTACAAATAATTATTCTTTTGAACTACTAAACTATACACCAAAAATCACATGGCGCATGGCATCCAAAATTATTTTCAATGATCAGCTGACAACTCAATTGAATCCTGCGATATTTTTGAAAGCCATTGGAAATCACTATTCTTGCAAAAGAATTAGATACCCAGTCATTAGAATCATTCACTTTCTAAACAAGATTTAGGTCAGATGAACGATATTGCTTTATTTGTAGAATGGGGGAGGGACAACTATCAAAGAGGACAGTGGAAAGGTGTCTGGTTAAGGCACACTCAGAGGCAGATCAATTTTAGGGAAGAAAATAATTGCAATTATGATAAATTGACAACCTGAAAATTAATATCCTTAAACTATCGTTTACATACCCTCTGGAAAGCCTTCATGTACCTTCCAAGGTTAAGGGTTAGGGATATGTGTTGCCTAGTTTGAAGACTACTGCTTCAGGATACACACAATGTAACAGACGTTATGAACTTTAAGTAGTTTACAACCTTCTGTGTATTTGGGGCGGATGTGTGTGATGAGGTATAGGAGGAAAGAGGGAAGACACACTACATATGCCCAGATACCAGGTTTTTCATTTTTTGGTAGAATTTTTGAATCTGTTCTCTATCTCTGCCACTAAAACCATTCTCTTACCCTAAAGCTCTTAACCTGGACATGGGATATGTGGGGGAGAAGAGAGGAAGAATGCTTTCAAAACAATATTGATGAAATGACACTGAAGCTAATATTAATATGAAAAAACAGATACTATTATTTCAACTTAAAGGTTTTGACATCCTAAGTCAGACACTGAAGAGCCACACCTACCAAGGGGCTACCACAGAGCACAGTACTCACAGAATACAGGACAAAAAAACAGAAAACATGATCCCTAGGGTGTATCATTTTAATCAAATTAAATTAATATACAATTTAAATCACTAACAAAAAATTTGCTTTAAAAATTTTCCTCAAAAGGTGTATTCTGTTTCCTCTAATTGTATATATTTATCACAACTCAGAAATATATAGCTCCCATTTAAAAAAAAATTTTTTTTTGTCTTTTATACATTCTGCCTAATTAAATGAAAAGATTTGAAGCAGCTCTAAAAATGCATGATTGACTAAAAATAAGAGAAGTAGGCTGAGCCACACTCAGGACTTGTGCCAGGGTCCACAGTCTTTGTGCAGATATTGCTTTGAAATCCAACATACCCCCGTGAAAAAGGGAACCTAACCAACACCAGTTTCATATCCTTCAGGAGCCATACCCTTCAGGACCTTGGTGAGGGGAGGGAGGAGGTGGCAAGAAGTGGGGGAGAAGCTCTTGAGATATCTATTTTTTATTTACAACAACCTGTAAACATGACACTTAAAAAAGTGCCTTGTGTCAAGAGTACTCAATTCAGTCAAAAATTGCCATTCTGTAACACATAATGTTTTTAAAGCAGTGGACTGTTTTGAAAAATTCAGACTGCATTCGTAGTTATAGAAAATGTAATAATGGCCTAAAAAAATTGCCCCAAACCTGACCTGGGACAGAATTTTTTGGATGGTTGTAATTCACAACTCTCTGGGGATGAAATGAACATTTCTGAAAAAAATGCCTAAGCAATCTTCCAATAAACTTTAATGGAATTAAGAATTGCTCTGGGAAACAATTCACTCACCTAACCAGATGACTATTAAAGAGTTTAGCACCCCCAAATTCTTTTCTGTTATCTAGTTTAATGATTCTCTAACCATTTTCTTTTCCCACAAAGTGTCCCTACCAAGAGTGTCTTTTAATTGACTTCTCAGAGGTCTTTTCCTTCGCAGCAAGATTGTAAGAAAACCTCAACACATGCCTATAACTAAACTGTGTTTTAATAATTTACTTTATTTCCTAAAATGAATTAAAGCTGATGAATATAAGTGGATAGAAAGTGACCACTTCCAGCTTAATGTAATGAATATCTGGATTATATTTCGCCATAAGCTACTAGGGGTACCATTCCCCCTGCAAAAAATTTAAGATGTTTTACTTGACTAAATTGACAGGCTTACACATTGTGAACAAGCAAATAATTTTTTCATAATTTCACCCATTTTTTTCATAATTATAATAGGGAGGGATGTATTTTAAAACAAAAATAGACTCATTAGATAAACTTCAAAATACTGAGCTGAGTCATTTTCTCCTCATTTACTCAGAAAAGATAAAAATGAATTTTCCTTCTTTATCAACGTCTTAAATTATTCTAAATTGTGAATGAAGGTTCAAAAACAAAAAACTCTACTATCTACAAATTAGAAATAAAATTATCATTTTATTTCTGATGCTTTGGGGTGCCTCAACCGAATTTGTTATCATTCTCCAAAACTCTCCTACTAGCCAAAGCATCCCGCTTGGTGGTTTGTTTTTAAATCTGTAAAGCGCATTACCGAGGCAATCAAAGTTAAGGGCTGATTCTTGTTCAACACATTAAAAACACTGTTCTTTTCCATGCCCCAGCCCAATAAATTGAAGCGAACAGTACACTCTAAACGATGACATTAATATAGGTTTTTAAAATATCATGTAATTTTAAGTTGTCTTTGTTCATAACGGCTGTGAATTTTCACTTAAATCTAAACTAGAAGGAGAGGCTTAACAACAAAAATATATTTTAAAGTAAATCCTAGAGCTGAATCCACCCTTTGATGAGGTGACAGTTGGGCGAAGAGATGAAAACGCGATACAAATACATCTTCCAACAGAACACCGACTTAATACTTCAGCCCTCAGTCGACAAAATACAACGTAAGGGGGTGGCGAGAGGAGTCATTGCTGCTAAGTGGCGGTTAGCGAGGATAAATTCTCTAAAATTATCGTTTTCTCGTTTATTCGTTTAACCAGAAATAGCCCTAGAGCTTGAAGAAGGGGCTCCACCTGGTTGCGACCTCCAAAGATGGTAACGAATTCAACTACTCGTGACTCCACAGCTCAGGACACTCTACATCATCTAGAAATAACCAAAAGTGGTAGCAACGCTAGCGCAGCCGGTACAATCCCCAAATTCCAAACCTCTGCCCTAAATTCCATAAATTTCACATTTTTTAAAAGGGCAGTGTGCTGAATAACTATGGGACTGAGCAATTCCTAAGTTGTGTTTCAAATGACCGCCTGAGGGTTCGCAGCAGCGCCCAGAACACAGACGCTACGGGGGGTTAAACGGCTACTCCCGGCCCCCCAAACCAAGCGCGCATCGTTACGTTTCCCAGCTCCAAGCCACAGCGAGGCGACACCGCAGCACACACGTTAAATGCGCTACTAAGCGGCGCCAAGGCACACCACACACGCTCGGGGACCCCCAAGTGGACGCTGAGTGGAAAGGCCGCCCAGGACGACTGCCCTGAAAGAGGCCCTCGGCCCTACCGCGGCGGCGGGTACAGCTCTTACCCGACTCGGCCTCCGCCTCCGCCTGCTCGCGTCGCCACGGCCCCGCCCCGTCCCGCCCCGCCGCGGAGACTCACGGGACACGTAGTACGCCGGGCCCACCCCCTCCCCTCCTCCCCACGCAAGGCACCAGCTCCGCGAACGGCCTCCCAGCTCCTCCTGGCCTGACTTCCGGTTTGCTCCCGCGGCCCTGGCGCCGAGCCTGCGGACAACGGAAGCCCCTTTTCAGGTCGTGCACTACTCGTCCTTCCTTCCAGCCCCCCTCGACAGCGCTTCCCCTCCGTGGCACGCGACGCGGCCGCCGGCCCCTGCGGGCGCTGACGAGGCTAGCGCCGGCGGGCCAGGGTCTCGCGCGCGCGCGTGTTGCTGGGTAACGGGCCTTCTCCAGCGGCGTTTCGGCCCCTCCTGCCTCGGCTTGCCCCTCCTTCCAGAACCTCCTGGGCCCCAGCCAACGGGCAGGGCCGCGCCTGTCCTGGCGCAGCCGAGGCCAAAGAAATGGGAGTCCCTCCGCGGCGTTCCCAGAGCTGCTGCCTTCGCTGGGGAAGCGACCGTGTCTTCGAGGAAACCGGAAGCCCGTGGTGACCCGTGGCGACCCGGTTTGTTTTCGGTCCGTTTCCAAACATTGGGGAATCGAAACTCGGCGGCCCTGGGGGCGGCTCTACGTCGCCTGTCTTCGGGGTGAGTGATTCGCTTTGGCCGGGCTGGGGGTGCGGGTAATGCCGGGACCGAACTCCGCTGCGGTGCTGGTCCGAAGAGACGCGTCATTTTCTCCACAACCCCGCGCCCCCTCCTTTGACTGGGGAGCGGCCCACCCCTGGGCATCTCTTACCCCTGTCATCCTCGCACTCTAGGTGTTCCAGGCCCTACTTTGTACTTCACTTTGTTTTCTCCCTATTGCCAATTTTTTTTCGTATTCTGCTTTACTGGGGTGCCTTCAGTTATATTTCATTCATTAGACTGCATTTATATCGGAACCGAAAGAGGGACGTTATGGCCAGCACAGGACTGTTTGGGGCCTCCAAGCAGTGGACATCAACCCCCTGTACATTATCGACGGCTAACAGTAGTATTCATCATTTTCCCAGTGTCCAACCTGTGTATTCAGTATGGTTTTTGATCATTTGCTGAGTGGCTACTACATGCAAGGTAGGCCAAGACCCTGGTCCCTACAAACGAGGAACTCAAATATTCGAAAGTGAGATAAAATACAAAAACTATAATACAAATGAAAACATAAGTTGCTCCAGGATGTGTTGATGAAAATATGCTAAGATGATCAAAGACAGTAACGTAATAGCATTGAAATTGATTTTTGCACCGTATAGAAGCCGCTTTTTTTTTTCACTATTGGAATTTGAAATTGGATTGAGCAAGATCTCAAGGCGTAATTTAAATTCCAAGTCTCTAAACATGCATAAGCTAATTTCCTAACCTGTTGTGAACACTCCCTGCATGATCTGTAAATTAGGAGTGGTGCTTCCCTCTCAGGGTCGTGTTCACAAAATTTTAATGCAATGTTGTTTGTAACGTGGAAAGTTGTATACAAATATAAGGTTTTAATATTAAAGAAACAGTATAGTGTAATGGGAAATACGCTGGATTAAGCCAGAACATTAACTCAGGATCTGAGTGCTGAATTTTCCACTTGTTCACTTAACACTGCATAAGAAACTAAATCTCTTCTTCATTTTCCCTATCTCTAAAATGAGAAGAATGTTTATTTTCCAAGGCACCAAAGCATAGTTTCCAAGAGTTTTGCTGGCTCTGGAGTCAACTGGCTGATTTTCATTCCTGGCTCCTCCACTTTCTAACGTTTTCCTATCTTAGTTGCTCCACCTGTGATGTGAGGAAATTGTTGCCCACCTCAGATCTTTTGTAGATTTAATGAATTGTTATGAAGAACAGATGAGATAGTTTCCCTAAAAGGCAAAGCACACTGCCTGATGTACCATAAACACTTGGTAAATATTAATTACCAGCACAGAACGTTGTCATGATTATTAAATAAAGTGATGTGATGAAGTTTTTCATAATGCATGAAGTAGTAGAACCAATGTAACTTATTTTTTTTTCTTGTAGTTATATTCTGGATTAAAGTATAGTTGTCTTATCACTATTAGAGAATAATTACTGCTAATACTAGTAACATTTAGCATATACAGGTATTGAGATGTATTACTTTATGAAAGGAATGAAAAGAAGTAGATTGTTCTCCATGCCTACACTAACCCTGAAGGTCTTTTGGTTCCTTGGCCATACAAACTGATGTCTGGACTAATGGAGTTAGTGAGATAACTCAGTGAGGGTTATAAGAATGAAAATGAAGCTTTTCATACTGTGTATCTGATGCTGAGTATATTTTTGGGCACTCACTGAATTATAGGGCATTTGAGTGCTGAGGTACATAGATTGAGTGACAGTATCTTGAAAGAAGACACTTGATGATTCCTTTTTTATAAACTAGGCCATTCCTGCCCCTAATTATTTCATTAAAAATAGGGAGAGAGGAGTGAGTGTTGTTCTGTTGGCCTCCATAAGCCTTAATCCTTGTTCCATAGTATGTTGACTGATTCTGTGAGGTGGGTACAGGGATATTCTAGCTTTTCAGAGGTAGAAAGATGATGGAAATTCTAAATAAGATTCAGTTCAGGAGGCAATGTAGAATAAAGAGCCTACCAAATAGGCCTTAATTCAAACCCTAGCTCTGTCACATACTACCAATGTGATTATGGACAAATTTACCTCACCTCTTTGAGCCTCAGTCTCCTCCTCTGTAGTGCTAATAAGACTTTTCTAGCCAAGTTTGGTGTGGACTTGAGGTAATGTGTGTACTGTACCTTTTACTCAGTTCCTGACAAAAATGTGAATTCCCATCTATTTAGTTTGCCATTCTGTATTCGCCTTAAAATTTTGCCTTCACAATTTAGGAAGGTGGCTTCTTAGCGATGTAATTCAACCCTGTCATTTTATTGGTGGGAAAATTTAGATCTGGAGAGGTAGACTAATCAGTAATCGAGGTGGCAGATTGTAAAGTCTGGTTTCTGAATCTTGAGGCAGTGTTCTTTCTACTGCTGAGTTCTGCCTTGTCCAGATTCTTATTGGGAAAATCAGAATCCATGTTGTGTTGCCTATCAGAATGTTGTATTAAGAGCACAAATTTGGAAGACAGCTTATCTTGGTTTGCATCCCAGCTTTGCTGCTGATTACTTACGTAGCTGTAGGTAAGGTATTTAATTTTCTAAGACTTTGTTTATAAATTAGGATAATAGGACCTACCTAAAAAGTAGGAAAATGCATCTGGAAGCACTAGTGCCTGGCATGTGGTAAGTGATGAATGGTAAATGGTAAATATGATGATGAAATATGACAGGATAATCATATTTTTTCCTAGGAAAAAGACTAGTGTTAGAAGGTATTTCTGTGTTTTCTAGTATCTTGGACCCCAGTATATAAAGCATATTTCAACTGAGCGTCTTCTCAATGTTGATTGTAGTGAAAACTCAAATTTAAGATCTTCTAAAATAATTCTGATTAATAATGTTTGAATCGTTTTTTTTTTTAATTTATGTCTCTCCTCTAGCCTCCAGAACTACTGTTCTCTTTTCTGCCCACCTTGTCTGGCAAATTGTGCCGCCCTTTCTGCATTATCAATGTCATATTGTAATTTATAAGAAATATATATTTGGTCGTTCAGGTGACTGAAATATATTTCTCATATATATTTGGTCTTCATCCATGGTTCCTTGGCTCACCGCTTCCAAAACCCTTGGAGTTTCCTGAGGAGTAAGAGCTATGGGAGCATCTTTTGTCATAGTATTTAATCTCTTGTTCTCAGTTGCTGAAATTGCCTCAGAGCCATAAAAGTGAAATGGGTGTCCTGTTATTCATAACAAGCCCCTTTCCACCATCCTTTCCCACCATGACTGGGTTTATGTTAATGAGGTGACTTTTGGACAACACCTTAGGATGGGACTGGTTGCCAGGGGAACCAGCCATGTGATTAGAAAGATGGAACTTTCAGTCCCACTGACCTCAGGGGAGGGGAGAGGGACTAGAGGTTGAATCAGTTGCCAGTGGTTTAATCAATCATGCCTATGTAATGAAGCCTCCATAAAAACCTAAAGAGAGGATTCGGAGAGCTTCCATATTGGTCAACCAGAATACTTCTACGTGCCAGCCCCAAACTCCAGGAGGACAGAGACTCCTTTGTTTGGGGTCTCGCCCTATGCATCTCTTCATTTGGCTGTTGATTCATATTCTTTAATATCCTTTGTAATAAACCAGTAATCAAGTGAGTAAACAGGTTTCCTGAGTTCTGTGAGCCACTTTAGCAAGTTAATCGAACCCAAGGAGGGGGTCGTGGGAACCTCTGATTTATAGCCTATTGGTCAGAAGTACAGGTAGCAACCGGGGCTTTTGATTGGCATCCTGAGTTGGAGGGGGTCGTTGGAACCTTCAGTTTGTATCTGGTCAGTCAGAAGCACAGATGACAACCTGAGCTTGCAATTGGCATCTGAGGTAAAGGGCTGTCTTGTGCGACTGAGTTCTTTACCTGTAGAATCTGATGCTGTTTCCAGGTAGATAGTGTCAGAATCGAGTTGAATTGTAGGACACCCAGCTGGTGTCCAGAGCATTGCTTGTTGATGGTATGGAATGTGCCCCACCCCCACCGCCACATTGGAGTTAGCTGACCAGAACACCTTTTAATCATTCTTGGAAATTTCATTGTTCTAGTCAGTAGTTGTCAGTGTCTTTCACTCAATCCTTTCTTTTTTAATTTATACTTCTCTTATGTAAACCTCTAAGAAGAAACAAAATTTAATTGCCAAATATATAAAATGTTTGCATGATTACATGTATATTTGCCTATCAGTAAGTATTTCTGACCCTCCTGTACTATTGTGATGAGATGAGATAGTGAATATGAAATTACTTTCTATAATATTAAAAATAAAATCTCCAGGGGTCGGCCCGGTGGCATAGCGGTTGAGTTGGCGCGTTCCGCTTTAGCAGCCCGGGGTTACCCGGTTCGGATCCTGGAAGTGGACTTACTCACCACTCATCAAGCCATGCTGAGGCGGTGTCCCACGTAGAGGAACTAGAAGGACCTACAACTAGGATATGCAACTATGTACTGGGGTTTTGGGGAGAAAAAAGAAAAAGAGGAAGATTGGCAATAGATGTTAGTTCAGGGCTAGTCTTCCTCAAAAGAATTTTAAAAAAGAGGAGGGAGGAAACATGAAAAAGTAAAATAAAATAAAATCTCCATGCAAAAGGTAGGTGATGTTTACCAACTGATGAAATTAACCATGCCCACAAATGTTTAAAAGTACTAGTTATCATTGGAATTCTGTAAATCACATAGTAGCCATTTAGCTCTGTTTCTGCGAGAGTAGTGGTTCTTAAATTGGAAAGGGACTTAAATCACATGGGGTGATTATTGAAAGTTCAGTTTGACATTTTCCTCCCCAGATATTCTGATTTGCATAGATCTGCAGTAGACCCTAGCAGTCAGTATTTTTGAAGAGAACTCCAAGTGATTCTAAAACAGTGGTCTACCCCTCACTTTGTCAAATACTGCTTTAGGTTGTCTCCAGTTTCTTAGCATGTTCTTGGAAAAGACACCTTTTTTTGTGGCATGTCCCTGTGGAATACGTTTATTATTGATTTTCATGATGGAGAGAGGCCCACCCAATCTCGTCTTTGGATAATATTTTTGACATTTGCAAAAGTTAATGTTATCAATTCCTCTTAGACTATTTAAAATATTGTCTAGTCTTTTGATAATTCTAATCTTTGATAATAATATTCTGCTCATGGCACTTTTTAAGGATTAAAGTAAATACAGGTTTGTTATTTTAAGATAATTTAAGTTATGGTAAATAAAGTTAGATACAGTATAGGGTAAGTTTTCCCAAATGTTAAATGTTACAACTAGCTTGGTTTAGTTTATTAAGTATAATAATAGCCAGTTAGGCTGTTACCATTTATCCAGAAAATCAAACTTCCTGGGCCAGCTACTTCAGATACCCATGAAGAGACATTTCATCAAAACAAAAGTATATGAAACTGAATCTTACTTTACTATGAGGCGGACTTTACTCCTTGTAGAAATAAGGCTGAGGAAGAATGCTTGCATAAGCAATAAAACTGAAGGCTACCCGTAGCCAGCCTTGTTACTTTCCTAGTGGTTTTCCTTTCAGTATAGTAATAAATATAATGGGATGTCTGCCTTGTATTATTTGATACCTTTCTAAGATCTCATTTTCCGTGGCCCTGCAGCTTTTAATCTCTAGAGGGTCAGTTTGTACAGAGTAATATAAGCATTAATATTTCTGATGCTTGTGTGAGTTCATATGTGTTTTTGAAAGGATAGATACTAAATTTTTCATTTTATTTTACAACAAATTTAAATGACAGTTATTTTAAAATTTAACAAAACTTTATGCGTATCTGTGATGCTAGTGGATTTTCTCCTCTTTGTGCCTTAATATATGGCTATTTGTCATATAATTTTTAGGACAGCTAAGCGATTTTCATGTTACTTTCCAGTGTTTTCCAAGTCATGTTTATGGTGTATAGAATAAATATATAAAATAATGGTATAAAACTTGAAAAAAGCTCTTTTATGCAGATAATGTTTTCTTATATGTAGAGAGAGACCACCATATTCAACTTTCTGGTGATTTATAAATAAAATAGACAGCAGATACAAATATGTAAAATAAGCCAGTCTGACTACTTATTTTGTCCTAAAAATGACTAGTTATCGTACTATATAAAATGTGACATTGTTAAATCAATATACTCCTTTCCATCTAAGGCACTTAAAAACCTTCCAAGGGGTTCCTTGTTTTGTAGTTCTTGATGAATTGAAGTGTGTAAAAGATTCATTGGGAGGGAAAAATACTAATAGCTCAGGTTCTGAACTTCAGGTGCTTATGCTACATACTAATTATCTGATCTTGGCCAAGCTTCATAACCTTTCCAGGTGCCAGTTTTTTCAGCTGTGAAAAGGATGTTATAAGATTTTCTATCTCATAGGGTAGTCATGAGAATTAAGTGGGATAATATTTGTAAAAAACTTAGCACAATACTAAGTAGTTCATTTGGTTGTAAATATATTTTATAAATGTTGTGTAAGTATTCTTCACATTCTTTAATCATGTCCAAGTCTGTCTTAAATTCCGCAGAATAAGGACCAAATTCTGTAGTTGCTCTATCATAGAGGACCTTCTCAGTTTGTCTCCATTCTTTTTCCAGTTTCATCTCTTGCCGTTCCCTTTCTCATCCCTTCTCATGTGCTTTCAGGCCTTTGAATTTGTTGTCCCTGCTGAAAGTTAGCAGACTGTTAGGTTTAAGTGCAGTGAAGATAACCATCCTCTTCACCTAAGAGTATAGAGTTAAGAGTCATCTGATCTTTTGTGTTTTGTGGTACCTTCCTTGAAAACCACTCTTCCTCCCAATCCCTCAATCCCCATAGCATTTTGTAGTGTTTCAAATATATTACTTACCTTTATGGTATAACAATTATTTTTCTGCACAATTGTCTCCCACACTGGATTTTCCTTGCTGAGTAAATGATTGTTTCGTGATAAAAATGAACGACTAGGAAATCACACGGCTGAGCTAGTTAGAACTCTGTGTAAAGCAAAAGCATGTAGGCTCCGATCCTTAAAGTACACAAACTGTGGGACATCTGTTTTGACCGCGTAGAGCAGTTTATGCTTATTTCTTGTTTTTTCAGCTGTCTTTAGAAAAAAATTATTCCAGTTGAATAAATCTTGCTCATTTGGTTGGATATTAAGATATCATAAATCAGATGTCTAAGATGGGCACAATTTTACCTCCCCTTAAACTAGACTGCATCCTACCACTTGAGTAGCTGTCTACTCTTATTCTGCTTGTTCTGCCCTTAAGATATAGTATGTGTGAGAGAGTCTTATATGGAGATACATTTGCATACTTGCAGTTTGCAGTGTGGGAATAACCTGTACTTTCCTTTTGGAAGTGAAATATAAGGATTTCAACTGGCAGCACTGTGGTTGGAATGATGTTTGCTGTTATTTGGGACTAGAGTTGAATCCAGAGAGGGAAACATAAACCTCTTTAGAGGAAGAAAATTTAAACTCTTTCTCCATCATTAGGAGAAAGTGCAACTTGCACCAGAAGCAGCAGGAGTTAATTACGGTTATGAGGATCTGCCACCTTTTTGGGATATTGTAGGTAGCATAGTCCTTATTTTTGAACTTTCTGGATAAACTGGGAAAGATTCTAACTTAAGAGTAGGAGTTATTCTACATGGTTACAGATTTTTAATTGGTGTTGGTGAAGATTGACTGAATGTCAGGTTTCACCTACTCAGACTTATAGTGTACACATTTCTTTTGCCTACCTTTCCTGTAATCCTAGATATAAACAAATTGCTAGCATGCCCATCTCTGACTTTAGTTGAGAACAATTGGAAGCTTTCAGTTATAAAATCAGAAAAGCAAAAAATACAGCAATAGAATACCAGACCCAGAAAAACACAAACAAAACCTTTCCTCTATATTCATGTTATCTGGAATAAAGCAAACCAAACTTTACAAGCATTGATTGATACAGGAAGGGAGATCAGAAGTTTTGGAGAAGAGCAGGCATAGTGAAACATGGATTCTGTAGTTAAATCACCTTTGTTTACATCTCAACTCTCCATTTACTATGTTACTTTGGAAAGGTACTTAAATTCCTTCTACCTCAATTTCCTCATCTATGATAGTCCTGGAACAGTAACTGACACTAATAAGCAAACGTTATATCAAGCAAGGGATAGTAAATAAAAACATTTTTCAGTAATCATTAATTATTAATCTAAGATACATGAAATTCCATAGATTGTCGTTATTTAGAATGCTGTATTTGGTGTTTTATTTTAAACTAAAAGATATTTTAAAGGATTTTTTTAGGTTCTCTTATGACCTGTAGTCCCTCTAAACCTGTTTTTTTCCCATGAGGTCTTAAAAGGTTTCAGCCACAATTTCTCCTTCCATAGTGTTTTTCAGGAACGTAACTCTCAGATGGGGAAGTAATGCTGAACCTGACAGCAAAAGTAGATGTACAGAGTAAGTATATTGTTTGCTAATGAAATAACTGGCATCTTCTCTTAGGTTTTAGAGTCAAGTTTGATTTGAATCCTTCTCTATCAGCTCTTCATTCAGTAACCAATATTTATCGAGCAGTTTCCACACAATGATGAGTTGGGCACACAATGTTGAGTAAAGCAGACATAACTTCTGCTCTCACAGAGCTAATGTTGTACTAGCCTTGACTTGGGCAAATTACTTTACTTTTCCAGTCCCTTCCAATAAAATGTATGTGATACCTACCTCATAGAATTGTTTGGATGAATTTAAATGAGATAATATTAAAAGAATGTAGTACATGGTAGTGGAATATAGTGGGCACTCAAATGCTAATTCCTTTGTCTATTATTGTGAATGTGTAACAAGTATAATCAGTTACTGGTATGGAAAGAATATAGTGGAGTATGCATTAAAGCTTCTCTACTATAATGAATTATACTCAAAAGAGTTTTTGAAGATTAATAATTTGGGAAGCTATAAAACTTGCTACTTACATCTAAGAGTGGAAATGTTGATGAGAAAAAAGTATGAGTTAAAGTGTTTAAAATTTTTATCCTTTTAATGAAAATAGTATTGCACAACTTTTTATATAACTTACAGTAGCTTAGTTTATGGTTTTAAATGCTTTATAGAAATCAACTCACTCAATATTTTTAAGAACTCTATGAAGTAGTTGCTATTATTTCTTATACTTTATGAATAAGGAAACTGAGGCAGAGAGGTTAAGCAACTTACCCAGTCACACAGACACTAAGTTGTAGAGCTTGTATTCAAACCCTGGCAGTCTGGTTCCAGAGTCCATGCTGTTAACCACTATGCTATCCTGCCTCTAAAAGAAGTAGGAGTTTTTAAACATTGCCCCAATATTCACATTATTCTAAATATATCTCTTTTTCTGCTCATTTATTCAGTGAGACATTTGTATTTTATATTTTTATTCTTTTAAATAGCTGTCATGGATGCACTGGTAGAAGATGATATCTGCATTCTGAATCATGAAAAAGCCCATAGGAGAGACACAGTGACTCCAGTTTCAATATATTCAGGAGATGAGTCTGTTGCTTCACATTTTGCCCTTGTCACTGCATATGAAGACATCAAAAAACGACTTAAGGATTCAGAGAAAGAAAACTCTTTCTTAAAGAAAAGAATAAGATTTTTGGAAGAAAAGGTAATTATTACCTTCATTATGTTCTGTGACTTAAGGAATAATTCAAACTATTTGAAATTTTAAATATTTTTCTGTCCTGTCTTCCATGATTGTACTAAATTTCCAAGGATAACTCACTGCTAATCTCAAAACCCTGGGCATTGTGCTTATACTGTGTTTCACGTAGCATGTGCTTGGTGAGTATTTGTAGAATAGGATTTAACAACTTGGAGGGAATATATTCCAAATATTTTTCTTACTTCTCTTTTCAGATTCCCTTACTTTCATAGCTGTATGTATTTTGTTCAGGATTGTTAAATGCACCAAAAATTATGTACCAACAAAGGAAATTCAGTGTCAAAGGAGGAAGCTCCTGGAACACTGTTCTAATATGTTCAATAATGTCTTTATCAGGACTGAAATTTCACCAGGACTGACATCTTCTTTACTTTAACATTCTGTTTTGTTCTTGAACACACATAGTAGGAATAATGCTTTTAATTGATAAATTAATGTCTCTGTTTATCTTTTTCATGCAGAAACCTGATACTCCTAAATGTTATAGAATATATAAGCAAGGTAGCTGATTCAATTATAAATCATCAGATCTACTTGGCTTTTTGTATTGAGAAATCTTCCTCACTCATCCATTTATTTTTAAGTTTTAACTTAGTTTATGTTTCTTCAGATCAGATCAGTGTCTTTGTATTTTACAAACAGCAGCTTCCACAAAGAGGGGAGGAAATGGATTCTTAGCAACCAGGGAAATTAATTATCATGTTATAAAAACTTGAGGATGTGGCTTGGTACAGTTTGATTCATTTGAAGGAAGTAAGAGAAGAGGAGTCAGTTGTAAAAATGATGATAATTTCTTTGTATTCACATGAATTTTCTTTAATAGTAATCAAATTTTTGACATTTTGTGACATACTGGGACAGAGTGAGAAAAGGTAACATTTTGGAGCTTATAGTTAGGTTTATTTTAAAGTTCAGTAGAAAAATGTGATTTGGCATAGTTAACATTAGAAGTATTTCTGTACTTTGTGACCAACAACCCTATTAATTCCTCTTCTGGAGTAATACAGGATTTCATGAACTAACACATCTGTTGCTTAATGTCAAGTACACCTTAACTCGATACTTTTTCTGATGAGGGAAATTAAATACTGCTAGCTTGGAAAACATCTAAGCACTATAAAAGAATGATGTACTGTGTTTTAGTCTGATGAATTAATATGCTATAAAACAGATACTACAAAATATGAAATACTGATTAAGTAAAAGCATAAAATAGAAGACTTTAAAAATATTTATTCTGTACTTTTTTTGATTTCTTACTCAGTAAAGCTTAATTGTGTGGAAGTGAAATGTTCATTTAATTATAGCCCAGGCTTGATCCCTGCTTTGCAATGGTTAAAGTAAGATGTAGAGCCATCAGAAGACTGACTTATTTTTTTTTGTGTAGAATACCTTCTTAAGCTTTCTCTTCTAATTTTATACCATTAGCTTATAGGAGCGCGATTAGATGAAGAAACAAGTTCTGTGGGGCGAGAACAAGTAAATAAGGCCTATCATGCATATCGAGAGGTTTGCATTGATAGAGATAATTTGAAGAGCCAATTGGATAAAATGGTAAGTTGGTTTGAAAAAAATGATATATCTATATGTTGCAAATGAGTTTTCTCCTTCAAGAGGTTTAAAATTAGAAATAAGAGAAATATTTACATTTATTAAATAAAAAGTTGAAAATATACATGCTCAAGGCAAAACCAGAAATTTTTAATAGTAATAGTTGTAACTTATTTCTTTACAGAATACATACTTAGTATATAATGATGTTTAGGACTTAAATACATCTAACATCACTGAGTTATTTTGAAAAATCGTGGTAGAATTTGTCACTGTGTCAAAAGCCAGTGAATAATATGTACTGTTAGAAAAAAAAAGAGAGATTAGTGGAAAACTGAGTTCATTTTCCCACCTTGCTTTTAAAAGGCTAGAATCAGATTTTTCAATATCTACCTGAAAATTAATATATAGTGTCAATCTGTAGATTTAATTGAATATAATTTGGCATTTTCCCTACCTAACTAGAATAAAGACAACTCTGAATCTTTGAAAGTATTGAATGAACAGCTCCAATCTAAAGAAGTAGAACTCCTCCAGCTAAGAACAGAAGTGGAAACTCAGCAGGGTATGCCACTTACTTGTTATAAATATTCTAACGAAATTAATGCATTTATCCATTCATGTGTTATATCCATGATCAGTTTTCTATATTTGTATTCTGAGGCCTTAACTTACTTTTTAATTTTTAGGCTTATATTAATTTGTTTGTTCTGCTTTCACAAAGTGTCAACATATTTTAACTTTTCCTTAGATATAAATTATACTTTTCCTTGAGAAAATTCAATGCTTTTAATTCAGGGCTAGTTTATGATGAAGTAGGTGAAGAAAGGAGTAGAACCCCCTCCTTGTCAGAACCTCTTGCCCACTGGTATATCTTTAGGCTTTACCTTCCTACTGAACTTTTGCCCACTGTTATGGAGTAGTTATAATTACTTTCTTTTTTTTTAATTCTGAAGGTTGTTAAAGTGTGTAGATGAGATGCTGGGGTGAAAAGTTAGGTCTGAGGAATATGGTATTAGCCTGTTCCTATGAACATTCTGATGAGACAGGCTGAAGAGTAGGCCTCTGAGAGACCTTCTGATCGGAGATTGAGATAGATCTCTTATGGTAGCTGGTTGGGGCTTTTTCTAGGTAGAGAGACTAAGGAACCTGAGTCAAGGATAAGTTAGTGTCTGGTTATATTGAGTTTCTACAGTGAAGTGTTTATGAATAAAATTGTTTTGATGTTATGTTCTAGGCATGATGGTCAAACTTAGACTTTCTGAAGGGGCTAGATGGAGTAGTTAGCTGAGTGAACCTCACTGAATTTTTGTCACTGTCTTAATCTTGATTTGCATAGATTATTGATCTGTCTATAATTTTAGCTTATGCTTGTTAAATGTTGTATATGTTAAAGTTCCAGACTGACAAATTTATACTTTAACCTGAACAGAAAATCAGGGATGGGGTGATTAATACATTCTAAAACAAAATCTCTAGATTTCTTATCCTCAGTGTAGATCTTTGAAAGTAATTACTGTTTTTTAAAAACTGTTAATAATTGTGAGTGTTTTAGTTTTTCTATTATCTACATTTTACTAGCATAACCTTTTTGAAATTGCAACCAGTGTAGAAGGCAGAAATAACAATTCTAATGTCCATCCTTTTTGTAGTGATAAGAAATTTAAATCCACCTTCATCAAACTGGGAGGTGGAAAAGTTGAGCTGTGACCTGAAGATCCATGGTTTGGAACAGGAACTGGAACTGATGAGGAAAGAATGTAGCGATCTCAAAATAGAGCTACAAAAAGCCAAACAAACGGTACTATAAAGTTATTAAATTGAGAAATTCAGTATTCTGTGTGCATCATGTGTAGAATTTATAACTAAGTGTTAAATCATAGAGTTAACATTCTCTGAAAAATTCACCTTTATCTTCCCCTTAATCATTTTTGTTAAGGTTTGACATATTGTATACTTTTAGCATAATCCCAGAATTATGTAATTTTGTGGTTTAAAACTAATTTTAAAAAGCTTATTAGTTTATTAATTTATTAAAGCTATTCTTTTAAATTCCCTTTCCTTCAGTTTCCTTAAGTCATCTTTTCTTTGTAAAGTTTAAAGAAAACCCAGGTTTTAAGTTTCTCATTTTATTTAACTTAATAATTTGATTAATTTAGACACTGTAAGAGAAAACTTTTGATTTTTAGAGTTCTTAAAAAAAGAAAAACCTTTAGAGTCCACTAATTTTCAGAAGTCTAATACTTTTGGGGCAACTTTAATTTTCAGCAAATAGCTAAGAATTCAAGAATTGGGGGGAAAAAAGCAAAAACAAAAAAATTCTACTGAGCTGCCACAGTGTGGTTAGGCTCAAGTCATCCACTGAAACACAAGTTGCCTCTCAGGTCCTCACCAAGAGTCTGTTTCCTAATACTTTACACTATGTTCTAACAAGCTTGGATATGTGTTTTCAGATGTTATGACAGATAGTGCTGAGGTAAAAATAGAAGAAACGATAGAGAAGCAGAGGAGTGTGAGAGCAGTACACCAGATGCAAAGTTTAAAATGGTTGTTACAAGAAATTGAAATGCTTAGTAGTCTGGAGTCAGATAGCCATTGTATTCACTCATGTATTTCAAACTAAGGGAACCAGTTAGATAATTATTTCTCAACTCAACCATTTTGCCCATCAGAGCATTCCAACACTATTGAGGAGCTGTGTTACCTACCTCAGGTTCCTCTGGGATGCCACCAATTGAAAGAGGAACTGCTTCTCATATTTCCTGACTGCTAGCCAGGACTCTGCCCCTGAATCCCAAGGGGGTTCTTAGGTGGAGCTGACAGTTCTCTCTTCTACAATGTAGTCTTTATCGAAGGTGACCACTAGTTAAAAATGAGCCAGGCATTAGCAATAATATAGCATTCTGTCTTGGCAGATGAATTCCTCTGAACTAGACACACAATTTGCTTTGAAGTCCCCAGGCCTGACAAATGGGAAACACTACAAAAATTACTGTCAACTCCTGTTAGAGCCAGAATGTTTTTTTTCCTGCTTGACATCTGAAGTTGATTTTCCCAGCTTTGAACCTGTGACCACATACCACAGTTCCTTCAAAGGCCTCGCGCATCCTGTCACAAGCCCAGTTGCCATAGTCCCTGAGAGGCTTCTTGTAAAAAGATGTGCTTGCAAGAAAAGATCTGCATCTTGAAATTCTTAATTATAATTGTCAGATTATACATTCTACTTGAAATAATTTGATAGCTTTTATACATAATGGATATTTCCTCATAGATTAAGCAGTACCATGAAATCATAAAAACATGGCTCATAATTGTGGTGTTACTTATTAACTATGTAACATTAGGAAGGTCATTTATTCTGAACTTTTCTATAAAATAGACATTACATACCTATTTTTTCATGAGAGTTAAGTTAGATAATATGTAAAGCAGTTAGCATAGTGCCTAGTACATGGTATATTCAATAAGTGAATGTGTTTCAAAAAATTTAATTAGGGTATTCCAGAAAAGCAGTGCTTTTAGGGGTGTGTGTGTGGGTGTGTGTGTGTGCACGCGCGCACGCGCCCACACGCGTGTGCATTATAGTTCAGTTCTTATTAGTTACTCTTTTCCACTAGATGGTGCTAGGGGATAAATTTGCTTTTAGTGTAATTCATCTGTCATAATCACAGAAACAGACTTTTCAAGGTAGAAGAAACTTTAGAAATCACTTTTCTTTTACTGCTAATGAAATTGAATCTGAGAGACTAAGCAACTTGAAGAGTTGAAGGTGAGATAAGGGAGGAATATTTTTTTAAAAAAAGGATTTAAGACACCGTCCTCACCTTCATAGGAATTTATTTGGCGAGGGTAGGGGAGATTTAAAATAAAAAATGCTCACAACTAATATAAAGAAATGAACCAGGAGGGGCTGGCCCAGTGGCATAGCAGTTAACTTTGCATGCTCCACTTCAGTGGCCTGGGGTTTGCGGGTTTGGATTCCGGGCGCAGACTGACACACCGCTTCTCAAGCCATGCTGTGGTGGCATCCCATATAAAGTAGAGGAAGATGGGCATGGATGTTAGCCCAGGGCCAATCTTCCTCAGCAAAAAGAGGAGGTTTGGCAACAGATGTTAGCTCAGGGCTAATCCTCCTCACAAAAAGAGAAGAAAGAAAAAAAAATGAATCAGGAAAAGGAAAGGTAGAAATGCTTAGTATCAACTTATCAAGGGTTCCATATTGAAATCTTGTTGTGGAATGTGTACTTTTAAATCTTATTTCAAAGGTATTGCTGATCAGAGTTCTTTTCAATATGGGAATCAAAGAGTAAGCCAAGGAGAGAAATTTATGTTCATGTTAATAATCTTAATTATGTCCGCTGTAGCCATATTTACAAATATTTTTAAGAATGGTGCTTTCTGTGAAACATATTTGATAACACCTTCTAAAGTGTAAAATAGTACATGGGCATAATAGTGAGGTTTCTTTTGGTGTTTGGTTGTTTTTTTTTAAGTACTTAGTGAACTCAGTTGATTAGTGTTTGGTATTAATGAAGTCAAGGTTCCAGTGTTACTTCTACTCTGGGCCTTTTAGACTTTCTGTATCCCCCAATATTCCAGCCATTTATATTCAGAACAGTTGATCCTTTAAGAAAAACAGACGTGCGGGCCAAAGACATGTAGGAAACACTGGATCAGTAAAATGGAGTTGGTGTAGATGTCTTAAGGTAGTTGGTGTAGTTGTCTAAGATATCTAATAATACCCCATTTAGAGATTCACAGTGTGCTATGGTATACTAAAGATTCTGAGAAGTCGTGTAGTATAGGAACTGATTTAACTTGAACAATGTTTCCCAAGATTGTATAGCCATGGGCCCGTTGATGTGAATCTCCCACATCACATGGCACTAGTTGGGAAATAGATCCATTACTGCCTTTTAAAACATGGCATACTGATGACTAGCCAGGAACAAGGTCTTTGAATATTACAGAGTATTCCTTTGTGCTTATTGCTGATTTTCCAGCCGTAGCTGGAAAAATACTTTTCCAGCCCAAACTGTCAGATTTTTTTAATGCCATGGGCTTTAAAAATGAGGAAGAGTTCCATTGTACATATGTGTTTAAGGATATACTAATTAAAATGTTTAATTTGTAATTAATGACACAAAGAAACTGAAAGTGACCTGATCTGATTTCTTCATTTCCTATGGAGAACAGGAAAGGAAAATGTCCAAGGTCGTGTGCTTTGTTAGTGGTCAAACCTCTCCTGAATCATGGGCCAGTTCTGTTTCCCCTCTCCATAGAGCGCTACCTAAAATGCAACTTAATTTATTGTGTTTAGTAGGTATTTTCTGGACAATCAGAGATGCAAAATTGCTTTAACTCCTAAAATAGAAAACATTTTGATATTTCACTCTCCCAAGTTCAGAGTACTCACGAAGTCCTTGTGCAGCTTTTTAATGTTTCACTTGAGGACATGTCATGTAGATTATGTAAATAAATAGTAACATTAAATTTTGTTCTCTCAGTTTATAGTAGCTGCTTCTGCCAATAGAATTAGTACCTGTGATAGTCACTTTTATTTGTTATAGACCCTTAAATAATAATCATTGCAAACAGTGTGTTACAGAGTTGTCTTAAACATATTAAGTTCACTTTTAAATCTTCTTAGATTTTCTGTCATATCTATAACCTAAACTACTAAAACTTAAAAGTATATAAGGAATTTATGAAATCCTTACCCTATCATTTTCTTATCTATGTGGAAGGAGGAAGTTTATGCTGATCTTTTTAAACAGTAACCTGTTAAATTTGGTTAGCTCATAATAATACCAAAAAGTAAAATACCAATAAACTTCCATTTTCTCATGGAATTCATTCAGCCGTACCTTGAACAAACAGTAATTAGCTAAATTTGTTACCCTTTTTTGAATGTAGACATCAGATTGGTGTCTTCAGAAATATATTTTGTAAGACTCCAAGTTCTTTTATGTGAGAGCAGTTTATTTTTTTAAAGAAAATTAAAGCACTAGTGACTTTAAACAAGTGGAAGTGATTTAGAAATATCTGGTATAGCTTTGGAGGTATTTCATTAAAATTGAATATAAAATCGAGTTTTATGCTGTACAGTTATAGATAAAACTGAAACATGTCTCTAGTAATAAAGTACTGAGAATAAATAGAATGTAACAATTACAACTTTTAAACTTTTTTTTAAACAAATGACAGGATCCATCTCAGGAAGACAATCTAAAGAGCAGAGATCTCCAAAGACTAAGCATTTCAAGGTATGAACATTCTTCAACATTCAAAAATAATACATTCTTCTTCTGTAGGCCACTTTGTATAGGTACTTAGATTTCTGTTTTGATTTAACCTTAAAAACAAATGGGTACTGTTTGGGTACTGCATGTAATCTCTGATCACAATATATTTATAAAAAACATTTAATTGTTCCTTAACAATAGGCTTGAACTTGAATAGTAGAAGGGGGCATACTGTGATGCCTTAAACAGAATTTTTGAACATTCAATATTTTAGGTAGGATTTTAGGGAGCTAGCTGTGTAGAAATATTCTGTAATAAATCCTGATTTTGTACATGAAGAATATATGCATTTCCACAAAGAGTTATACCACTTTGTCTTAAGGGCAAACCAGGACATCCTTAGTGTTCAGTATAATATGAATTTTAAGAGAACTATCCTCTTGGGGCAAGAACAAAAGTAGCTATCAGTGTACATGTATGTTACTTCAGCCCTTTTTTCTCAAATATATGTCATTTATACTTGAGTAACAAGTGTACTGTGTTGATATTATCTGATAATTTTTGTTTCTGCTGTGTTAGCATCCCCTTTCTACCTAAAGTAAATAACGTGAATTGTCTAATACCTATTCCTATCAAAAACCTAATTGAGAGAAATGATCAATTAGGGAAAACAATTTGAGGAAACACCATGCAGCCACTCTTCTGGATCCAGAAGTAGGCAGACTTTTCTCTAAAGGGCCAGCAGTAAGTATTTCAGGCTTTGTGGGTCATACACTCTCTGTTGCAACTAATCAACTCCGCCATTTGAATAGTACTTCAATTATACCTCCAATTTTCATTTAAGTTTACAGCAAGGAAGTTTTTCCTTTTTTAAAAAAAGGAAAACAATGTGTCTGGTACAATGTCCATGTAAATTATTTCTCAAAGTTATCTTCTCTATCAAAGTTGTCTTTTTTCCTCCTGTCAACCCAGCCTTCCCCTTATTAATTTTGTTGTTTTCGTCATCTTTATAAGCCTGTTCACACCATTTTTGGAAAGAAGCAGGGAACAAATATGTTAGAATCAAAAAAAGGGTTATATAAATAGTATTTTAGAAGTACGTGATACAGATTGGGACTTCTGCTTCCATTCATGGGAGATTTTACATAATTTGAATCATTTCTACTCAGACTGACTTGAAAAGCTGCCTCCCCCCTGTCAACTGTATATTTGAAGGCATCATATAATTAACAAGACTGTGAAAAATCTGTATGCCCAGATTTAGAGGTGTGTGAAGGCCCAAGGAGGTAAATCTAGTTTTTGAGGCTGTGGAGCTATATAGTTGTGGTTTCAAAGTACAGTTTTGAATTCTCTAAAACTATTAATTCAGAGTATCAGCTGAGAGAAACAGTTTTTAGAAAGAATTGCCTTAAGTTCAATCTGAAAGTTACTGTATGTTAAAGCCATGTTCCAACGGCTCCCTAGTACTTAAGTACACATGGTTTTTTGCAAATTGGTTTGCATTTATCTCATGTAAGCAAAATGGATTGCAGAACTGATTAGGTTTCCTTCTTCTGGTTAGCAACTAGAAAACTAATAACCAAATTTGTGACTTACCCTTGGTATACGTTATATCATGCATTTTTATGTTAGCCTCATTCCTAACTGCATTTTATCTTGTTTTTCGTTCTCCTTATCATGTATACCTAATTCCAGTTTATAGCCCTGTGTTTTATTAATCTTTGTTAAGTTACCTCATCAACTTCTAAGTGGAACAATTCAGATGATAGATTAAGGTTACTGTATTAGGGGAAAAGTACATAGGAACGTTTCCATAAAACTATTAACTAAAAGTTTAGATATTTCTAAGGATTTTTTTCAGTTATTTGGAAAACTCCCATTTTTGAAACACTCCTTTTTTTGTATTTCCTCTATCATTATTTCCAGGCAAATGAGGTACTGTATTGTTTCCCTAACGCAGAGTGAACCTTTTAATTACTGGAGACCTTTTATATGGTACTCATTGTATACAACATCATTTAACAATAACAGCCCTGCCTATCAGAAATTTGGCCAATGTCCTGCCAGTGTACTGTTTTGGTGTTAGCTTTAGGTTGTTGCCTTCAGTTGTTAAACTGGATCTAGGTATGGATTAAACTTATATTGTGGGACTCCTTAAAATGTAAATCCTTGGTTTAGGAAATATGGATTAGGTTAGTGTTTTTCAAACTATGCTGTGTTCCCTTACTGATCATGATATTTTGTGAGTTAAGACAAGCATTTTAAAAATATGGAATAAAACAGAATAGAATATCCCAGAGTGTATTATACATAATAAGGGGGTAAGAATGGTTTATCATAACTTGTTTTCTTCGGGTTGCAGTGTGAAATGATTGGTGGTTGTGCCTTACAATAAAAAATGTTTGAAAGACACTTGTTTGAGGGAATGCAGTTGTCAAAATATACATTTCTCAGTCTGTGGCCCTTGGCTAAGATTATCCCAAACTTTCATTTTACTTCCTCTGGGGGAATGTAATAGTTCAATACATTTTCAAAAGCTAAAGAAAAATACATACGGCTGATGTAAAAACTCAAGTAGATTTTTCTCACCAAGGAATATTCATTTCAGTATTAAAGAGTTGAATATATAGTGTCAATTAAGAAAACTGGGCTTTCACAATTTTATTTTGTAAGCAGGCCATATACCCCCTTTTTGAGATGTGGATAAGCAGATTTCATTACATTTGAAATTTAGAGGTGTGAAATTTTATACTGGGGCTGAGAAGGTTGTGTTGGCAGTCAGCGTATTGTAGCTGCTTGGTAAGCTGGTGGTGGGGATGATGGTATGAAAAATGTTACCCCAGAAGAGTAGCAGTCAGTCTAATTAGACTGGATAACTACAAGATGGCTTTGGACAGCAGCATGTTAGAGTGGAGTAAATTCTCCTGAACCTGTTTCCTCAAGTGTGAACTAGGTTACCCAGTTTGCCAAGGTGTGAGAATGTGGGTCAAGTGCCTAGCATGTAACAAATGCTCAACCATCATTTTTTTGTTTCATCTATTTTATTTTTTAGGGTTCTCATTTGGGGTGCTTCTCAATGTTGCATCTCAATGTTCAAGTAGTTTTATAAGTTCTTTATAGACAACTATATATATTATTAGGATTTTGTCTGTATGGCCTTTAAAGCAAAACTTAAGTTAGTTCACACTCCCAGAGTGGGGGTAGGGGGAGGAGGGTGCAGTTTATACAATCTCAAAAATACATAGATAAGTAAAGGTTAGTTGCAACTCTGCTCAAGATTTCTGAATGACAACTTGCCTTTTCCAATCGCACTTAAATAATGACTTAAACATTTTGTCCAAATAGAATATAAAATTTTTTAACATACTATGAAGACTGTAGCACTTTAATATTAAGTCTAAAGTGTAAAGTAACTGCCACTATTTTGTTATCCACAAGAGGGAGAGCTTATACTTAGTAATAATTTTAGATTGGTTTATCTGTAGTTTTCAATCAGGTGACATTAAGGGCAAAAGAAAAAGACTAGGTGTATGTTAAACTTGGTGACGTAGTTTTTAGTTTAACCTAATTTATAAGCAGTTTTCATTAAATCAAATTGGAAATGTGTATTAGACATTGCTTTAACACCTCTGTTATAGTTGTTTCTCTTTTATATTGCATGCTTAGCTATGTTGAATGATTAATGGGTTTGATATACCAGTATCCAAATATTGTATTGGGTATTTGCTTTTCTTTTTTTTTCTCCAAGTCAGGTACTGATTTACCATCTCATGCCAATAATAAAACACTATTTTTAAACTGTATTATTCATATCATGACTGCATGAATTAGCACATGTACAGTGTTTACACTTACTGCTATGTAATGTGAGTAACTCTTTGGAATGCATACTGAATGCCCAGAATTGCACCAAGGAACCAACAACTCTCTTCACACTTAAGACAGGTTCTTATGTGAAACATTGATTGTAGCACACATCTCAGATGTTTACTGGTGAAGTAGAGGTGGTTAACTAATTTTTGTGAAGTAATTATTTCACACCTATCAAAAACCTGCAAAAAGCCCTGTGATTTTTAAGACTACTGGTTGACAAATGACATTTACAACACACTAAAACAAGTAGATTTTTTCTAAAAGCAGTATGAAGTTTATTCTGCTGTTTCTATTGAAAGAATTGTAGTCTGAGTGGAATGGGAGTATTTTGACAAGAGTATGTAACCTTACATAATTCAAACTAATTCTGTTTTTGAATATTATCTGTTGCTTCTGTAATTATATTAGATTTAGATATCGAGTGTTATCCCTTGAAGTTTGTTTAAAGGTTTTTGTTTATAGCTAAAATTGAAGCATGAGGTGACATGTTTGTCTAATTTGATTTCATCATTAATAAAATTAATATCTTTAAGAGGCAGTAATAGTCTTTGAATACTTTGAGATCAGTTCTTATATTTAATATTTTATGTATTCCTCTATAGCAAAGAATATATGTTAAAGATTTCAATTCATTTAGTTGGGAGTTAAGAACCTAAAAAAAGAAAATCATGAATATCCAAATAAGAATGTTTAGTGCATGACGAAACTTATAAAAATTAGATTTAAAATAACTATAATTTCTCAGATAATTGAAGTAAAATACTTTTAATTATAAGAATGAGAGGTATTCATGAAGTTTTATTTCTGTTTCATATAATCCTCTAGCTTCTTTTCCCTTACCACAAAATCATCTGGCTCTTCATGTCTTGTGCTGTCATGTCACATTGGTTTAGAACCAACAATATGAGACAGCCCAGTCAAACATAAAAGAATGGAATGCATGAAACCTAAATTTTATTTTGGTGTGGGCTTAGGTATACATTCAGCAATTTATACGGTATTTCAATTCATAATGTCAAAACAGAATAGTGAAAAGATAAAAATAAATTTAAAATCATACATGAATGAATGTTACTTTATACTTCATTAGATTTGCAAATGAAGAACATACTGCTGTAAAATATATTAATACCACTGTACATTATAGGCCATAATAAAATCTCAGTTCTGAGAACTGTAAGGAACTCCCAATGGTTAGAATACTTCTTTTTATAATATCCTTCTGTTTAATGTGGCTCAGTTAATTGCTGGAAATTAGGTCAATGTTATTATGAATAAAATCTTTTCACTTGTTTTAATTCCCTAATTTCAATTATTTAATGAGGAAGTTTAATTTATATCATCTCAAAACTAATGGAACAGAATTGGCAAATATGCTCATTTCTATTTTAAAGTTATTCCCTTCTGTCCATAAAGAGAATAACCATTAACGTTTTTTTAAAAACCCTGTATTTCAGTGATAATATGCAAAATGCATACTGGGAACTGAAGAGAGAAATGTCTAATTTACATCTGGTGACTCAAGTACAAGCTGAACTACTAAGAAAACTGAAAACCCCAACTACAATCAAGAAAGGCAAGTCTGCGTTTGCCGGGAACCACTGATTCCAGCCAAACTGCATGAAGAGCGACTAGCTGTCGTATCTTATCGAAATCTCATCAAATGAGTTTGATAAGCCAAAGTATATATAGTAGGTTCACAGCCTACCCATTCTCTGCTTTGGCTTCAGTCTCATGCTGGTCAACTTCACACATAAAGGTGTTGCTGATGTGTTTTTTCTTCAGTACTGTATTCTTTTCCCCTTGTGGCTTTTTTCTCAGCCAAGTGTTGCTTATGTGTATAAGGCTGAGGTGTTAAGTTTGCTCTAGTTGACCTTTTACCACAACTACTTCATATATTAAAAAAAAAGACACCAAAAGCTGTTTTTCATTCCAGTACTACAGAATACACCAAAGACCTAGCTCTTTAAACTGTTTGAAAAAAATAACTTTGATTCATTATTTGGTTGTTTTCATTTTCTGTAGACTTTTTCTTTCTATAAGGATAGATTGTAGGTGTTATCTCCTTATTCCTTTCAACCAAACAAAAATTTCATTGCTTTGCCTTTCATATTTAACTGCTTGGCTGACTAAACTTTTTGAGTGTTGTGTTAACTAGTAGTGGCTGCCTTGCCAAAGCTATTTTTATACCTCAGAGAAAAATCAGTGCATTTGTACCTTGTATTACTTAATAGTTATATTTCTGAAAAGTTGTGTAATATAAATTTGAACACTCTACAATTTACTTTTTAAAGGAATAAGATGCAACTTTTTATAAAAAGTAATCACCATCTAATTTAAAATGATTTGCACCTTAGATTGTCGCCAAAGAGAGCACAAGAGAATTGTACTTTATAAATAGTTCTTCTCAGGAGTGTTTATTAAAGTGGGGAAAAATGTTGCACATTGGGAAGGAAAACCAAATTCAGAATTCCTTTCTGTTTCTAGAGTTATTTATGAATAAGGCAAAATAATATGGCACTTCAGCAGGCCCTAACTTAATTTATGGTTCATTTTGTCCTCGAGTTCTCCAGTGGCCAGGGTTACATATGAGGCAGTTATAAGTTGATGCTAGACATAGACTTCTCTTAAAAGGGACTCAAGAGTAATTCTGTAGTGAGCGTTCAGTGTGGCTCATTATATAATAAATATCACTTCCAAAGAATAATAAAGGAGAAATGCTCTTTGCATATTTGGAAATGGCTTATTCTTGTGTCCCTTCTGAGGTGGTGAAGGATAAATCTTTTGGTGCTTTGAGCCATAAGTTTTGTAGCACATTTCCTTTAACAGTGGCATGCTCGAGGCCACCACTCCTCACCACAGAACTCAATGCTTTGAGGAGCAGAGATGAGACTAGATCACTTTTTTTTTTTTTTTTTAGCAGCATACCACCCTTGTCCAGAAGCTGAGCACTGTAACTTCCACTTCTCCCCACTCCTATCACTCCTTCCAAGAAAAAAGGCAATGAGCTTATTTTATAACGTGGCTCAGTCTCTTCTCACACTACACAGAGTCAAGCCTTCATTGCACTTGGCATCCTTCTTGGGCTTAGGATAAATTTTTCTTTTCTGCCTTGGTAGGTTGAATTGGAGGGGAGGAAAAGCTCACACTACCATTGTGTTAGTTGTGGCTAAATAATAGCTTTAGAGCAGTCTGTTTTCTAAGCCATTACATGTGTACTAAACACATTTTTTTTACATGACCTATATTGTGACCATAGCAGAATTTACATTTACCATTAAATATTTACATCGTTTACATTACATTAAACATAAACCATTACATTTACATTAAAAAACAAAACAGTTTTTTAAACTGTTTTATCCATAAAAGCCTTTGAATGTATATTAAAACTTGATTTGGGTCTCACCAATTCACAGTATAATTATTTCTGAAAAAATTTACTTTTGGACCATCTGTGAAAAAAATTTAAATAAGGAATATTATATTTAATAAAAAATTACTAAAACTTAAGAACAGCTTTCTTAGTCTCCACTGACATGTAAACAGTCTGCAAGCCTTCTCTAGCCACATTACGAGCCAAGATCTTTACTTGTATTTTAACTTTATTGGTTTCCAACTTTTTAAAATATGAAATTCTTCATGTTTATTAGCTCTAAGATATAGGCAAGACAGGATTATTATGTCCATTTGGCAGACGAGAGAAATGACACCTGGAGCAGTTAAGTGACTTACCTAAAGTCACAGTGTCAGTAAATGGCTGATCCAGGATTAGAACTGGGAACATTTGTCATCTATCTTCAAGTCACGGTGCCCCAGTGATCACACTAACTTGGAAATGTTAATTTTATTTTCACTGCTGGATTCAACCAAATTAATGAATTGTTACACGTTTTATGATCACAAATGCCATGACAACTGACATTTAGCCTGTGCTTTCTTTTTAGCCTGCACCCCAGTAGGATGCATGGAAGACCTTGGGAAAGACAGCACAAAACTGCACTTGATGAATTTTCCTGCAACGTACAAAAGACATTCCCCTGTCTCACCAAATGGCAAAACTCTCTGTCATACCACATCTTCCCCTCTACCAGGAGATATAAAGGTTTTATCAGAGAAAGCAATTCTCCAGTCATGGACAGATAATGAGCGATCTGTTCCTCGTGATGGTACAAACTTTCAGGAACACAACTCTTATGGCAGAAATTCTCTGGAAGATAATTCTTGGGTATTCCCAAGCCCTCCTAAATCAAGTGAGACAGCATTTGGGGAAACTAAAAATAAAACTTTGCCTTTATCCAATCTGCCACCACTGCATTACTTGGATCAACATAATCAAAACTGCCTTTATAAGAATTAATTCTGAAGAGATTCATGCTGTATCTCCCTCAGTGGTTCTCTCGGGAAATTATTTAACAAACAAAGTGAATCTTGATTAAACTTGCAGAGTTCTTCAGTATATACATTTGCACATACGGTACTGTATTATGTAGTTGATCTTGCAGTATGAAAGAGCACCCTCCAGCTCCATATTCTGGCTAAGAATCAGATATATGCTACTAATTAATACATAAGTAAGGTGTTGCAAAAAGACAACTCTACCTTGGTGATAATTGTAAATTTCTGCCTGTCACATAAAAAATGGAATTGCAAGTTTTTAGACATAGTTTTAACAAAGCATATGAAATGCTTAAATATCCATTCATGAAAATAAAGGAGGCCATTAATATCAGAGAAAAGTCATATAAGTTGCTTTAAGTTGCATAAAGGAGCCAATGGCAATGTGAATAGGTTATATTTCTATTGACCTTCTAATGCATAAAGATGGGAAAAATATTACAGTGGAATAATAGTATCTAGGTTATTCCATCTCTATATGCTATTGTGTTTCAAAATAAGATTTAAAATCATTTTTTAATCGCAATATTGATAAAATTTAGAATTGCAATTTGAATTTTAAGACTTGAAATAACCTGATCATTGAAGCCAACTACATCCCAGTACATCCCCTCAAGTCCTAATTGAAAAAAGTGATGAAATAGCTGAAAAACTGTATGGTATGTGAATAAACTTATAATCTTATACATCATCCAGTTAGAAGTAGAAAGAGCAGCACAAAGGTTTCAGTCTAACCTGCCCCTTCTGTGGTCCATAATGAAAATCTAAATGTGTTTAACTGTATAAAGTCATTTTCTTCAAAGGGTCTACACCCACTTGTTATATAGAGCAGCTTATAAATTGTTAGACTTTGTTATGAAATGTAACATTTTACTTATTGAGAAAGTGATTATTAATTAATTAGAAATTTTAATTCTAGAAACCAAATTCTGTGCTGTATTGATATAGTACAATCATGAAATGTCCTCCAACTCTTTGATTGTAAGTGGCCTATCATTTTTAAACAAGGAAATAACAAGGATGGCTTCACATGGAAATTTAAATTCTTTCAAGGCGGTAGTATTAATATTAGTAATATAATGTATTACTTGGTTCATAGGTCTTTTGCCTGAGATGAAGTGTTTCATGTAAGAGGCCTTTATCCTTCTTGATAGACAGTTGCAAATATCTTGAACTCAAAAGAGTATCTCAGATTTCTTCTATATTAACTGAATAGCATACATACATAAACAGTGTTCACCGATCACAAGAAATTTTTGTCTTTCTATTATCTTACACACTTATTCAAGCTTGTCTGTGATTAATGGAATTGGTGTCAGATGCTGGAATTTATTCTGACCAGTGAACACAGCTGACTCAAGGGAGTACAATCTCTTGCCAAGTAATAGAACAAAACCCAATATGCATAAAACAAATATAAGACTCCAGGCTTTAGCTGAGGGAAGCAACTACCTGTGTAATAACAAAGCAGCAGAAACTATTTCTCATGTGGCTGCATAGGCCATATATTATATCTGATCTCTAATGTAGCTTACTGGTTTTCCTTTTTTAAAACCAAGATTGGAAATTTTCCCTTGTAGAGAAAATAAGTTGTATGAGATAGTGGCTTGATTAATGTTTTGAACAATGCCAAGAAATTGTTTAATTAAAAAGTTATTTTTGTTTGAAATTGAAGTGGATGTGAAATATTGTCCTTGCCTATTATTTCAAGGTCAGGTACTAATTGTTAATTTGATTCATATAACAGACATTTGTTAAACCAACTTATTTTGAGTGGAGAAAATGCTTTTCCCTTCAAACAATAGGGAGCTATCAAACAGGTATGCTAGAAAGTCAGTGGTTGATATTCTTGACAGTTGAAAGTGCTAAATGATGTGCAAGACTGTTTAGGAAAGATTAACCAAAAAATTTTTTTACCCAGTCATAAATTTTTAAATGTGCACTTTATGATAATCTCTGTTCTATATAAAATCCAAAGAGAAATGAGAAAATGGCCCATCTGTAGTTATAATCATCTATTTAAAATGGAAAATTTTATGTTGACTTCTTTCATACTAGCTGAAACATGCTCTAAAGGGCTTCCCTTGAAAATTTCTTTAATCTTTAGATTTTTATAATGATAACCTAGTTCAGAACATTCGTAACTCAACAAAATGAAGAGAACAGAGCTAACAACAAAAAAGCCACCTATTCCTTCCTCTTGATCTTCTATTAGCTAAAATAAAATTTACATTTTCTCTACAAGGAAACTGAGGTTCTGCCAAAATGGAACCTAATTCATAAGTAGAGAAGGGACACACCTACATAGTAAAGTGTGGAACTTGAAGATCACATTGGTTCTTTAGGATCCTGTTTGCTATTTGCTTTAACTAAGTCCTTTAAAAAAAATCTCTCAGCTCTATTTCAAGGGATTGGGGCCCAAGTTAAATCTTGTCCTCGTAGGTACTAATTTCTAACTGATTTTAATGAAAACTATGTAACTATACATAAAATTTACTTAGCTAAGAACTGGTCACAATGGCTATGATGAAGAGTTAATAGCTCACGGGGGAAAAAAGCAGCTTTTAATATAAAAGCTCAACCTGGGACCAAATTATTGCATTGGGACAGAAATTTTTTACACAAACAACTTCTGAAACCATTACTATGTTACAAAATGGTCATTCACACTTATAAAGAAGACAAAAAAAAAAAACATTTAAAATATTTCCAGTAGCCAAATTAACAGGTCAAAGAGTATAACAACACATTTTAGCAAATTTTCCATCATATGTAAATAAAATTAATTCATGTGTCTCCTCATCTATGTTTCCAAATAAGTCTTTACTACTAATAACAATAACCATTCAAGAGCATTTGCCATGTCCAAGGCACCATCCTACGCAGTCCACTTACCTTCAATACTCAGTTAATCATCACAATAACTGAGACTTATTTCCATGGTTGCATAGCTAGTAAGTGGTAGAACCAGGAAGGATTCTGGTTCATAACCATTCTGCTTTAATGCCTAGTTACTAACACACTGAAAGTTGCCCATTCCTGCTTTCCTTTAGTTACTTGTGGCCCCCATGATGAGCCATTAGTCTATACACTGTAAGAGTAATATAAGATCCATATGGAACCCTAAAAATCAGTATTACTGTTATAGAACTATTGTGGAAAAATGAAAAATCCATGATGATCAGGCAAACCATATCCCATTTCACTATTCCTATCCCATTTAATAAACAACTTGAGATTTAAAAAAGAAATCTTTATTTCAGATAAAATTAATATTTCCATAATTTAGGATAAAGCAAACACTTCCTTGAGTCTGTTATTTCAGGTGATCATGATTTTCATGAATATTAGAGTTCCTGAGTATCACTTGAATATTTGTCTACATGCTTGTGGGAAGCTTCTGTAGCCTTTTCTTGGTAGGGATTCCAGTTTTTCTAAATTCTTCTCTTTCCTTCAGGTATTCCATTTTGCATTCTTCATAAAAGGTTGGATCATTATAGCTACAAGAACGAAATGAAAATCTTTTAAAATTAATCACTTTGCAAGTATTTAATGTAAGCTTACTTTAATAATATTCAGACATTCAGGTCATCAGGCAGAGTCTTTAGAAACAGATTTTTAGTAATGGTCATAAATTCATTCTAAACATTAGGCTACCAAACTAGTTAAAGGGAAAAAAAAGCCCAAAACCTAATGGTTCTTTTCTGAATAGCACTGTCCCAGAATACAGCAATGAGAAGCATAGCACCTAACCTCAAGCAGCCCATGGTGTTATAGAGCAGTCAAGTAAAGACTACATTACAATTAAGTATACAAAGTGCTGTAATAGAGGTATGGCCCAGTGCACCACGGAAACATGGGGAAGAATTGGGGGAGAAGGGAGATGTCAAGGGGAAATGCTTAGGTTGCATTTTGAAGGACCAAGAGAAACCCATACAGAAGCACATGTGGAAAGGCACCATAGAGAAGGAAAAACTGGGATGCATGGAGAACTGCAAGTAAATTGGTACCACTAAAGCAGATTATGCAACAGGAGAAAGGACCTGAGATGAGGTTGGAATGGGCAAAGGCCAAATCATGATGGTCCCCTTATGCCATACTAAAAAGTTAAAATCTACCCTGAAGGCAATGGGGCACTATTAACAGAGCAACTGTAAGATCAGCTATGTGTCTTAGATGACTCTGACAGCATGTGGCAGAAGGCTAAAAGGCGGCAGCCAGGTTAGAGGCAGGATGTCCAATAAATAAACTATTACAATAATCCAGACAAGAAATGATGAGGGCCTAAGCCAAAGGAGTTGCAATGAAATGGATCTGGAAGAGGTTTAAGGAAATCAATAGGAAATAACCATTTACAGTTAGGAGACAAGATTCTAGATTCTAGACAACTGTATATAATTCACAAGACACATGATGCAGGTGGACTAAAAGGAGCTGAGTTCAGTTTAGGACTTGAAAAAAGCAGCAGAGAAATGTCATGATCTATAGGAAGTCATTGAATCCATGGGTCCAAACTGAGCTTTCTCAGACTTGAGAACTGGGGAACCCACTTTAAGGAATAGATTAAGGAGGAAAAGGCTGAGAAGTAGTAGGTAGAGAAGTTGGGGAAATAACAAAGAGCATTAAATAGGAAGCCAGATAGAAGGGAATTTTAAGCAATTTCCAGAGAGTGGTCAAGTAAAAGAGAAAAGACTGAAAAGATATTCACTGGATTTGGCTACCATGAACCCACTACAAGGAAGAGCAGTTTCAGTGGAGTGAGGGCTGAAGTCAGATTGCAGTTGACTGAGGAATGAATGAGGATGAGACAGGGAGAAATAAAAAAGCACAAACCATTAATGTTTCAAGATGTCTATGACGAGATGAGAGCGGGTAGTGATTACATTCATTTCATGGAACGTCAATAGCAAATAAAGCAGAACACTTGCTTGTTCAAAGATGAAAAAGTACTGTTTCTTAGAGTATGCTGAGACTTAGGTCAAGTAAAATTCTTCCTTAGTAGATCTGCATTTACTTTCAGCAAATGTCACATCCCTTTGTTTCCTTCACTGCTTATCTCTCCTCTAAACCAACAGAAACAGCCTCCTCCCATCCTTCCTAGCCCCTCCCCCAGAATGAACTAGAACCTGTTATTTTCCCCTCTTATTTCTATAGGGGGTGAGAGCTGGAAGAATATTCAAATGATTAATATTCAGGTAACAAAAGCTAACAAATACAATCAAAAAAGAGCTAAAATTGATTGAGTATACCTACTATGTGCCAGGCACTGTGGTAATGTGTTTACATATAGTACACCTCACAATTACTCGGGGGGGAGTAATTATCCCATCTTACAGTGAGCAACCTGCCCGAGGTGGCACAGCTAGCTAAGCTTTGGCTGATCCAGAAGTTAAGTCCAGGCTGCCCTCTCCACAGTCCATGCTCCTGTCCACTCTACTCTAGTGCTGCCCTGTCTGGAGGGAGGGATAATTTGTCAAACTAAGAATAACAAGTTATGATGATTGAAACTGAGGTGTAAAAATTCTTTAATCAACATATAAAAGAGAACTTAGGGGGCTGGCCCCGTGGCCGAGTGGTTCAAGTTCCACACGCTCCGCTTCAGTGGCCCAGGTTCGTGGGTTTGGATTCAAGTGCGGACCTACTCCACTCATCAGCCATGCTATGAAGGCATCCCACATACAAAATAGAGGAGGACTGGCACAGATGTTAGCTTAGGGCTAATCTTACTCCAGCAAAAAAAAAAGGAAGATTGCCAACAGATGTTAGCTCAGGGCGAATCTTCCACACCAAAAAAAAATAAGAAAAGAGAGAATTTAACCACTTCAGTCACACAGAAGTTTAAGAGGTTCATTTATTCATTAAACGTCTTTTGAGAGCACTAGGGAATAGAAATGGAAGAATAATAAGTCACAGAATGAACTCTTACTCCTCTACGGTAAACACTTAGTGCAGGTCCTGGACCATAAATAAGGGCTGCTATTAGAATTATTTTTATTTACTATTAACTTGAGAAAAATCATGTGAACTTAGAGTGTGCTTCTTCATCTATAAATGTAGATATTAGTTTAAATAATCTCTAAAGTCTTCCAAGTACAGCATTCAAAAAAAAATCCATAAATTTATATGTACATTATTTGTTATCAAAAAAAGAAAACAAATAGATTCAGATAATCACTACTTTCTTTTTATCTAATTCCCTAAGAAGTATCAAGCCATACGGACATATATGCTTCACAGGCTAGGGGAGCAGAGTATAAAAGGAAATAAGGGCTTACGAAAACTACGATCTCACAACTATTAATCAACTGTACTTACTCAAGTATTGCACAGTACTATCTGTCAATAACATGGGTAATAAAACATGAAGAGATACAACACAAAGCACCTGCATTCAAAGAACTTTGCATATTTTTACTTTAAGATTCAAGGAACTACAACAAAATATCAGTGAACACATTTAAGTATTATTTAAAAAATTGATTTACTTCAAAAATCTAAATTTGCCTTTGTATCCTTTGATTATTGCTACTTTCCTAACAGCTAAATTATATTAACCCAAAAAATCATAAGGCTGTCAAAGGTCTTAGAGATAGTCTAATTCAGTATCTTTTCATTAGAAGAGGGAAATAAACTCATCTATAATATATTCTATAGATCAAACTGTTCATGAAAAGGCATTTGTTAAATCACATGAAAAATCAAATATTTTTCTTTGCTGACTTATTTTTAATCAGATACAATGCTGACCCACATAACCTGAAAAGACCCTTCATAAATACGTTATGTTGCTTTTTTTAGAATAATGTTTAACAAATTGAAATCTCAGACTCAGCCAACAATATGACGGATTTGGTAGGGGGAAGTACAGAATATATTCTATGTATTGAGTTAAATAACATACTCTTACCTCCTACATATGTTACACACACATATAGGTAACTACTTACTGAGCAGTTAGACATTCTTTCAATGCAGAATTTTCTTTCCGGCATTTTACTACCATAAGGACTCCAGAGTCCTTGCAACATTTGGTAAAATCTGAAATAAAAATTTTGGACGGAAAAAAATGACTTGTAATTACACCAATATAATTTTTAACAGCTCTAAGATATTCATTCATTTAATACCTATGACCCAAATTGTGCTTGGCACACAGTACACGCTCCACAAAAGACGTGAACATGAACAAAAGGCAGAGTAAGCTCAGTGTCCTTTACTTTGTAGAAATAAAGAACAAGATTTGAAAGGAGGGGGAGAGGACCTCTGAGATAAAGAGTGAGGAGGCTTCATGGAGACAGATGGGATGTAGAGAATAAGTAGGATTTCTAATAGAGAAAAGGAGTATATTCTAGAAGAAATGAGTAAGAAAAGTAAAAGGGGAGTTGTTTCCAGACATTGGCATCTGGTGCCCAGTCTCTGCGAGTCTTCTGATGGCATCAAGACACCCCCTTTCTTTAAGCCAACCCTGCCATGGTACCTTAACTTCTGATAACAGGCTCTCACTCCATTCCTGAGTCAACTCTTAGATGCCCCAGAAAATTCAAATGGTTTTCTATCAAATTTCCATTCTGGCAGTTTGCCTTTTAAATTGTACTGGTACTCTTGGTATCCTGCCTTCTCAGGGTCTGAGATCTGAGGACCACCAACTCAGAGAAGCCTAGTGCCATAATCCACCCACAGCCGGGCCACTTGCTTATCTGTCTTGTGTTTGCTTTGAGTCAGACTCAGTCCTACCTTCTGCTTCCAGAGAAGAGTGTGCTTTGCTCCCCACCTTTTGCAGCTACTCTCCTGAACTATTCTGGTCCTTCCTCCCGACCACTGGCTGCTCTAGTTCCAGGCTCTGCCACATCCAATCTGCTGTAAGTAACCAACCATTTCCATGTCAGATCTTATAATATGATATCATCCTCACAAAGAAGCTGTAGGCAAAAAAATAATAAATGTTCCCTGAATATCTTCTATAATTCCTATAATACAAAGTTTTCAAGATTTTCTTCTTTTCTTGAGCTATGTGTTACCCTTCCAGTTACTAAGGAATATAATTTATAATCATCTTAAAGCAAGCAGGTAATTTTAGGAGTCCCCATGAAGACACATACTAATATGTAACAAAAAGATTTTTAAACCACAAGCAAACTGGGAATGACTTGAGATTTGTTAAATGCATAAAAAACTCATTAGAGGGACTGCTGAGACAAGAGCCCTAGAACGTACATATTTGTATCTACTGCAGCATCACAGCATACTTTGAAGGATAAGGGGCAGAAGAGAAACAAGGACAACAGATACAGGAAATGACTTTAATTCAAATAATTTCATGTGGTTGGTCACATTGAATTATGGGTGACATGTAATACTCCACTTCAAAGACACCCAGGATTAGCTTCCTTTAGCTCCTTGTTCACTAGTCTCAGCAATCCCACCATTTGCTCTCTGATTCCTGAACCTAATCAGGTATCTTTCTTATTCCAACTACAAATGTCCTTGTTCCTCTCTGTGCAGACAAGCTGGGCACCTGGGCCAAATCAGACTGAGGGAATTTCCTTTGCGCCCTTTAACTAAGGACCCCCTACAACTTAAAAAACCAAAGCAGACTTATAATCAACTCATTATCAGTGGAGAGCCTGAGGAGTGGCCACATGGCTATCAAAAAGTCCATTAACTTTGTCATTCTGGAATGTCATCAGCATTCCTACATGTTAATTTTTCTACTGATAGCATGATATTAAGTCTACCTTTCTAGAAGCAAGGATTATGATCCCAAATAAAAATCAAGACATGGGAATCCTCAAAAGGAATATGTACATAAAGTTAATCCAGAAGTGACTAAATCCGGCTAAGGTCTTCATTCAGGGAACTGCCATGTTCGACGGTGGTGACAAACCCCAGGCTGATTCCTCTGCATCACCTTACCCTTACTATAACCTTGCAGACCTGCACCAGACCAGTTCACTCAGATAATGTCTAGAAGAAGGATCATTAGCATCATGAATTTTGCCTAATAAAAATATGCTAGTTGACCAAACCCCAGTCCTTTTCTGGAAAACACAAAAACCACAGCTATTATTAAAAGTCTATTTTCTGAATTTAACAAACCCAATACTTTCACACTTGAGAAATTCACAACAGAATGCTTAGGCATTGCATTATTTTAAGATTTGTTTTCCCTAATATGAACAAAAATGTCCTTAGTAGGGAATTGATGCAAGAGAGCATTTATGTGTTCTGACCGCAATAAAGGGACGGTCTATATATTTTCACACTTGTCCAAATCTCTTCAGGAATAACTATGACTGGCCTGAAGCCTGAAGCTATTTGTAAGGTTTTTCTCACTTGTTTACCAACAAGATTGTAATGAGGATCTTTCTTTCATAACACATTAGCATACATTCATAAAATAGTGATGTTGCTAATACTGCCAACTGATTTCTAAAATAGTATTCTGAAACAAATCCAATTTAAATTGCTTCTGTCTTTCAATGTTATGTCAAATGTTAAAAAGTTTGTACACCTGTATATAAACAATTTAATTACCATTAAAGACTACGAAAATAAAATTTCATTCGCTTAAGTATATCTTAAGGTAATGTAAATCAATAAACAGTGAGAGTAGAGATGATTAAAAGTTATTCCAAAGTGTAAAGAAATCTGCTTAAAGATAGCATTCAAGACTTTTTTTCTTTAAATATCAAGAACATGAGATTCTATCTTTCTTTTGTAAACTCTCATTTCTCTGAAAGAAACCGCTTAGTACTATATAATAAACAATTGGTAAAAATACTCTTTGGGTATAATAAGATTTGGATCGAGTACATCTAGGGAAAACAGAAAGAGATAAAGTCTCTCCTAACTTTAGTCTATCTAAGATAATGGACAAAATAATCCTATTGTAATTAAGTACAAGTAGTCTACATAATTTTCAGTTTATATAACAAAAACTTTGGGGGAAGCCTCTGGATAAAAGCAGTAAGAGAAATAATAGGTTGGAATTGTTTACAACTCACTGAATTTATGGAACTTTTGAATATATTTTAATATTTAAATAACCCCCAATAATAAGGTTTCTTAAACTAAGGATAAGAATTTATGGAGCAACCACTGTGCATGGAAATAGAAATACCAGGTACTTGATCTTTTACACTTTTCATTTAGTCAGTTTCAAGCAACTTATTATTTTGCAAATTCAGTCATCCAGTTAAAACTAAAGCATTCAATGAAAGATAACAATTTTAAAACATACCAAATTAAAAGAAATAATCCCCAATGTCTCATTTTTCTGACTAAACCCATTCCTTCATAAATCCACTAATTTATAATTTTTTAAAATCTTAGGCTTATGAATTTTTATACAACCACCTTTAGACACAGTACTTATTTCTAACTTTCCAGTACTTTTATTTGCTTGATCAGTAAAATATTTATAAATACCTATTTTTTCCCAGCATTACAAAAAGCAAAGATACATTTGGATACCAATATAATTTAGAATTTTAACACATAAGCTATGTGTAATATTTGCATGACTATACAGTCTATATATTAGATGATGAAACCATCCTCTTAATGGTTTCACTTTTAAATCTGGAACTTCAGTTTAATCTAAATGAAAAACCTTTAGGAGGTCTTGCTTATTAAAGACCTGTAGTAGGGCAGAATTTAAAATCACTCTAAATTCATAAGATATCATCAACTCTACAACTGGAAATCTTATAAAACTGTTTTGTTATATAGAACTGGATAAAAATAAAACAGAGATGTACTTTAACATAATGTATAAAAGACCCTTTGGCCAGTTATTGAATCAGAGGAGGTTTTAAAAATATAGGACTAAAAATGGTACAATTTGGAGAGGGTCTGGGTAGGTGCCGACCTTTAGTAAGATTTTCCTTCAGACAAAGGTGTCTGCAGTTTTAAATTTGTAATATAAATTAAAATCTAAAACTAATTTTTCTCAGGAAAAGCAATCTTTTAAGTGAAGACTACCATAGTGCACAGTGTAATGTCAGGTCCCTGCAGACAACGCCTAAGTGCTGTGCAGGTCTCAGTAATCAACATCCCTTCTGGAAGCTGTGAAGTACAAAGTGCCTAAAGACGACAGGAGGTCACCCTCAGTTCTGAGCTCACCAGCTTCAAATGCAGTGATGAGCCCTGAACCAAGGCAGAGATAATGAAGACAGTAGTATGTCCTCTTCTTTCTAATGACTACTCAACTGAAGGAAACCAAGGCCACAAAGCACATCATTCTATATAACCAACAGCATGAACAGTATTTCATGTGAAAGATTTTGTAAACAGTTCTGACTTTATGTACATTCATTCATAAAATTTAGTAATGAAACTGTAGATCTCTTTGCAACCTCTGAGTCAATGATCCCAGTAGGTTGACATTTGGAAAGAATTCAGTCCAATCCAACCTAGAGACAAAGCCTAATATTATAAATAATTCCAGACTGGATGAGAAGCTAATTAGGACAAGTTTGATTTGTTAAAATAGTTGAAAAAAGTACATCAGTATTTGCCAGCAAAAATTCTAACAACAACAACAAAATTCCATAGACAATTTTTCAAGGGATCTGTTCAAATGGAAAAACATAACATGCAGAAGTGACAGTATCTTTCACAAGACACACACACTAAACAGTGGCTTCTTCACTGCACTCACACCTTTAAAATTGCTTCAGTTTCCAAAGGTAAATCTAAAATACTGCAGATGGGAAATTGCCAAATCATACTGTCACCTTAATGTTTAATAAGAGATCCAACTGTAAATATTTCATTAATTTTTTTCTTAAGTTATCAAAGTAGAATGAAAAAGAAAAAAAATCACTTATATTCCTGCCTTCACAATAGCAACAATAATAACAGCTAACACTTTTTGTGTTTACTATGTGCCAGGCACTGTCCAATGAGTTAATTCAGGCTTCACAGGTATTAACTGATTCAATAAATTAAAATTTTAATTTTTTTCACATATTCTTTCAGTACTTATCCACAGGCTCATAAAATATCATTCATTCATTCAACAGACAATTTCAAAGTACTTAGCACTGTGCTAGGTTGTAGGGTTTGCATGCTGAACAAAACAGAGAGGGTTCCTGCTCTATGGGAGCTAAAAACAATCCCTGAGGAAGATAGCTGAAAAGTGCTAAGAGTTGAGTTTGGAATCTGCTCTGGGAGGGAAAGGGCAGGGAGGGAACTATGAAAGCACAGACTTGGAACTCCAAACCTATTCAAGAGAGATTTTCCATGAGAAGTACTTTTAAGCTACGATCTATACTGAGCTGGCTAAACAGGAGGAGGAAGAATGTTCTGGACAAAGGGAAGAGTGCAGGAAAAGGTCTGAAGTTAAATCGGCAGGACATATTACAGAGAGCAATTCAGAAGAGCGGGAACATTTCAGGTTATTTGGTTGTGTGTGCATGCATGTGTGTGTGTTTGGTGGATGGCAGGTGGGGGAGGAAAGGCATGTACTAATTATGACTGGTAGGGAGTGTTAAAATGTTTAGGCTTTGTCATAAGGGCAATGGAAATCCTCTGAAGGGTTTTAAACAGTGGAATGGCACAATCAGATTGTCTTCTCCAGAGAACTAGAAGAGCAGGCAGGGAAGGCAGGAGTGGAAACGATAGGAAAACTGGTTAGGAAGTTAGTACACTAATCCAAACAAGAGACGGCAAGGGGCTAAAAAGCCCAAGGAAGTAAGAACAGAGAGAGTAGATGACTACAACTGAAACTTAACTAATTATATCCCAAGTTCTGTCATGAGGGTAACAAATGAAGGAGTCAAGGATAACTCCTAAATTCCTTGCTGGGTGCAGTTTGATGACTTAAAAAAACACCAGAAAAGGAAGAGCATATGACGTTCTTTTTTGGTGGGAGCCAGTGGAGGGAGATGGGGTAAAGATGATGATGAGTTTAAGACATGTTCAGTAGGGGACCTGTGAAACATCCAAGTAGAGTAGTCCAGAAGGCAGTTAGCTATATCGGTCTGAAGCAAGTCTGCAGATACTGTTTTGATAGTAGTAACTCATTAAAAATAATGAAAAGAAAAGAGGCCCTATGCAACCACTGAGGAATACCAATATTTAACGGTCTAGCAGAGAGAGAGGAAATGAGAAAGATAGGGAGGACTATGTGGCATTATAGAAGTCAAGGAAACCAAGTGATTGACCCTTGAAGGGGAGAAAGAGCATTCTCAACCCACTCTGGGTCCTTTCTGGCTGGGCTACAAATTAAATTGACATGAGGCCTAATAGTCGGAGAAAATCAAACAAAGCTTTATAACATGTATACATGGGAGAGACTCGGGGAAACTGAGTATCTCCTGACAAAATGGCAGAGGCTCTCCTCTTAAATAGACAAACAGGTCAGTTATGGGAGATAACCAGAAAAGCACAGTAAGGTTATTATGCAGATTTAAAGCCTCGCCTTCTACACTGACAAGTTTCTAGAGATGAGGTCATCTACCCCTCTTCCCAGTACAGAGAAGCAGATACCTTTACAAATGGAAATTTTCCCTACAAATGTAAATGTCTGGTAAACAGAACTTTGATAAGAATGGGCCCAGCAAAGACCCTCCCAGTCTATTGGTATCCAGAGTTATCCATGGTGACAGCCTGTCCTGGGGACATGCCTTCCATCCCAAATCCCTTCAGACAGTCAGTGGGGGTGGGGAAGGTCAAAGCCTCCTTCAGTTGCTTGAGATGGCCAATTCTGATCCCCACACTCTCAGTAAATAATCAGGGTCCAATGGACCCAATTTTAGTTTTTGCATTTCTTTTATGGGTAGTTCTAACTATTGTAAAGATGACATTTCATGACTTTTATTCTTTTTTAGAGGCTTTCCAAAAAAACAAAGAAAACTGACATATTTGTAATACAGTAAAACTATTCTATCTTGCAATTATCATATAAGTTCACTGGATCATGATCTTTGTAAAGCTAAAATACAATAAGACTTTTAATAATCTTATTTTTCCTACATCTTGAAACATTTTACTGTATCTTCCTAGGAATTATTTCATCATGACTCATCAATTATTCCCAACGATGCTAAAAATGGCTAAAATAATAAGAAAACAAAATGATGGAATCACCTGGAAGGATGATGCAACAGTGAAATAAACCTTCATTATTACATCAGTTTTCTTATTGTATTGCCTAATGCATTACATCATTGTTAATGAATATACAGTCATGTGCCGCATAAAGATGTTTCGGTCAATGATGGACTGCATATGTTGCTGTGGTCTCATAAGATTAGTATCACACAGCCCAGGTGTGTAGTAGGCTATACCATCTAGGTTTGTGTAAGTACACTCTATGCTGTGCGCACAACTACAAAATCACCTAATGATGCATTTATCAGAACGTATCCCTGTCTTTAAGCAATGCATGACTGTATAAAAGTAGTCTTTTTGTTTTTTGCTTTCCTTGAACACAGTTGAGATTTGGGATTTTTTTTTATAACTTTCTATGTTAGGTAGAATAGTAGCCCCCAAAGATGTCCAAGTCCTAATCCTGGAACCTGTGAATATGTTCGGTTACATGGCAAAGGGAAATTAAGGTTGCTAATCAGATGACCTTAAAATAGGGAGATTATCCTGGATTATCTGGGTCGGCCTAAAGTAATCACAATGGTCCTTAAAAGTAGAAGGAGGAGGGGCCGGCCCGGTGGCGCAGCGGTTTCGTCCACGCTTGGCAGCCCGGGGTTCGCGGGTTCGGATTCCGGGCGCCCGCCGACGCACTGCCTGTCAGCCATGCCGTGGCGGCGTCCCATATAAAGTAGAGGAAGATGGGCACGATGTTAGCCCAGGGCCAGTCTTCCTCAGCAAAAAGAGGAGGATTAGCAACGGATGTTAGCTCAGGGCTGGTCTTCCTCACCAAAAAAAAAAAAAAAAGTAGGAGGAGGAGGCAGAAGAAAAAAGTAAGAGATAGAGATGTGATAATGGAAGCAGGGTCAGAGAAATGTTATCTTGCTGGCTTTAAAGATGGTAAAAGGGGAACACCAGCCAAAAAATGAGGGTGCCTTGTTATGGACTGAATGTGTCCCCTCAAAATTCATATGTTGAAGCTCAACTGCTCCCCTACTCCCCCACCATGCGATGGTATTACGAGGTAGGACCTTTGGGAGGTAATTAGAATTAGATAAAGTCATAAGGGTGGAGCCCTCATGAATGATATTAATGCCCTTATAAGAGTCATGAGAGAGCTTGCCCCCTCTCTCTGCTCTCCACCATGTGAGCATACAACAAGAAGTCCACAGTCTGAAACCCAGAGGAGGTTTCTCACCAGGACATAATGGTCCTAATCTAGGACTTCCAGCCTCCAGTAATGTGAGAAATGAAGTTCTATTTTTTATTAGTCATCCTGTTTATGGTATTTTTGTTATAGCAGCTCTAGCTAAGACAGGCCTCTAGAAGCTGAAAAAGGTAAAGAACTGGACTTTCCCATAGAGCCTCCAGAAAGCTCTGCCAATATCTTGATTTCTAACTCAGTAAGACCTATGTCACACTTCTGAACTACAGAACTGTAACATAATAAATTTGTGTTGTTTTAAGCTATTAAATTTGTATAATTTGTTACAGCAGCAATAGTAAACTAATACACTGCCTACAATGGAAGGAAAAAAACTGACAAAAAGATATTTCACAATTATTAGATGAATCAGAAGATGAATGCAAAGAAACCGACAGCAATACTCTAGATTCTAATGATAATGGTGAAATTGATTGCGTAAGCATAATCATAGACTCTGAATCTTCAGATGACAATATCCTAGAAGAACTGTCTCAAAATCAGGAACTGATGAGTAAATAATACATGTTGGAGGACAAAAAAGAAATATGGTATTCTCATCCCATTCAACAGGAGGGACATTTCATGCATTATTATGTAACAAGAACCTGTACTATCCCATTGTGCTAAAGGACATATGGCAGTATCCATCTTTTATGATATTTGTGTGCTGAAATTCACTTGATCCAAATGTGAAAGACAGGTGTATAAACACAGATGATTAGAAGGAAATAGTACTTATGGTATGTATAAGTCTAAAAATGAAAATGTTTTAAAATTAAAGAGCAAAAAAGATGGCCATCTTTTCTTTAACAAAATTAGTAGCCATCAACATTTTCAAAAATATTGCATTTTAAGGATGCAAGTACAAGAAGAACCAGGATTAACGGTAAACTAGAACCTGTTAGAGATGTATTTGAAATATGGAGCCAGTATTTAAAAAAGAGAGACATTCCAGGTTCATGATGAACGGTTAGTTGCATTCAAAGGACAGTGACCATTTCAAATATAAAACTTTCAAAACAGAGAAACATGGAATAAAAATTTGGCTTTGTTATGTTTAATTCTTACTAAAAGTTCTAAAGTCACTATCCCTTTGTTCTTTTGTATATTTTTAAAATATGATTTTAAAATATAAAAATAAATACATAAGAGTATTATGTTAAGTGAAATAAGCCAGAGAGAGAAGGAAAGACACTACATGAACTCACTCATATATGGAATATAAGTGAACACACAGACAGAGAGAACTGATTGGTGGTTACCAAGGGGAAGGGGGGTGGGGGGGGCACAAGGGGTGAAGGTGACGTCATCCACAAGGTGACGGACAAACAAAAATGTACAACTAAAACCCCACAGTGTTATAAACTATTAAGACATCAATTAAAAAAATGGTAAAAAAATAATAATAATAATAAATAAATACATAAAAGGCATCCATCAGATGACTATCTTTTCTGGGATAGTTTGGGTTAGACAAGGAGTGGTCATTACTGTGAAACGCTGCTGAGACGTCTACTAAGATAAGGAGGGAAAATCACCTATTAGTTTTTATGTTATGATTTTAAGTTATACTACTGTCCAGAAATATTTTTGATTCACATAATGCCAGGGAGAGGATTAAAACAAACAAAAATCTTTGTTCCTTATCAATGATGCATTAAACATAGCTTTTATTTTCAACTCTCTGTGACAATTATTTCCTTAATCAAGCGTTCATTAAATACAAAATATGGTTCCTAACTTCAATGTGTTTATAATATAGTGGCAGAGACACGAAGGAGTTCAATAATAATACCTAATAGTTGTGTCTTCATTCAGTCACCGTGGGTTTGTAACCCTCTAAACCTCGCACTGTGCAATCTGGTACCCACTAATCACATGTGGCTATTGAGCACTTTAAATGTGGCTGCTCTGAACCGTGGTGTGTTGTAAGTGTAAAATACATACTGGATTTTGAAAGCTTAGGATGAAAAAAGTAATGTAAAATATCTCATGAATAATTTTTGTATTGATTGCACATTGAAAAGATAGTATTTTGGATATATTAAACAAAATATTATATTGAAATTAATTTTATCTTTTTAATTTCACATTTTTAAAGTGTGGCTGCTATAAATTTGAAGTTACAAATATGGCTCACATTATATTTCTATTGTCCAATACAACCTTCTGCAATGATGGAAATGTTCTCTGCACTTTCCAATAGTGTAGTCTCTAGCCACATGTGACTACTGAGCACTTGAAATGTGGCTAATGCAACCGAGAAACTGAATTTTTCATTTTAATTAATTTTAATTAAATTAAATAGCCACATGTGTCTAGTGGCTATCATACTGATCGACGCAGCTCTAGACATTTTTAGTTCCCTATACTTCAGGTGAGATGCAAATAGACAGCTGGTGATGAGTTGGCTATTGCTTCATGATTTGAAATTTATGATTCTTATCTTTCCTTAAGGTGTATTTTTCTATCCATTGATGCTTTTTAAGCCTATTAAAATACCTAATCAAAATAAAATATTTAAGGAAATAAAAACTAAGTATAAATAATCTTTCAATAAACTTTAGCTGCTTAGCTGGTATTCAACACAGCTGAATAAATCAGTCAATAAATTCTATGAATGAGTGTAAAATTTATAATTCTGATTTTCTACTAGGCTTGAGTTGATTTAACTCACCCTTATATTTATAAATATGGTTTTGTTAAATAATCTCTCCCATGGCATATACTGTTATGTACTTTCTTTGACAGTGCTCTCAATTTTTGACACTGTTCTTTATCATCATCAATTCTTGAGTTTAGTCAGGGTTGTTTTCAGAATTTATCCAAAAACAAAGTCCAAAAAACATTACATAAAATTTAGGGGTTTAATCGAAATTAAAAAGTTTGAGAGGAATACTCAAAATTCATTATTTCCCTTTATTAGAATATAAGTTTAATGGGAATAAGATGTGATTCCAACAAGGAGCCCTTAGTATGTAGCACTTGGAACAGAGATAATTTCTATTTATGGGAAACCAAAAGGCAATGAGACGTTAATGTTGAGCAGGATCTAAAATGCTTCTTAACTCATTTTTCCATTAGAAGAAACTGTCTTATTTCAGGTGTCTATTTTTTGGTTTTTCTATTTTCTCATGTAATTTCATCTTTTTTTGCAAGGTATTTAAAGGTGTTAATAACAACAGCAATAAGAACAAAGCGATAATGGCAACTAAAATATACTGAGTATTTATTATGTACCAGGCACTAACTTACATTTATTAGCTCACGTGACTTTTACAAAAACACTATCAGATAAGCACTATTATTATCTTCATTTGCCAGATGAGAAACTGAGCTTTAAGTAGGCCACTCACATTTCCAAGATCACAGAGTGTGGCAGAGACTGGCCCAGAACCAGCCCTTTTGAATTCTGGAAAAATACTTTTAACCACTATCGAATTCCACTTACTCCTTTGCACAATCAGAACACAGGAAAAAACTCCATACCTAGCAGAAATTTTCATGCCCACAGAATAGACTTAATTAACCCAGGCCAGTTATCTCACATGAGGTCACAACTGAGACCTAGGAAGTGAGTGGGGATGGCTCAGCACATCCTATCACTACCATAAGGAAAAATAAGCTAAAGCTTATTTGCTCTGATTTTAGGCTAGTTAGCAGTCATCTAAAATAAATAACATCAGATACCTCACTCTCTGGTTCCACACCCCATTTTCCAGAATTCCTATAAAATATATTTAAATACTTAAAATAAGAATTTTACACATTAGAAAGTGACTTCTCCAAACAGTGTATAATGAAATGCTTAATTTTGTATTTCAGATTTTAAGTGCTATCAGAATTTGAAAGGTGGACATTAGCACAGCCTAGTGTGGCCAAGAAAAGCACCAAATCACCCCATCTTGAAAAAAAGACTGCACCTAAGAGATGCTTTAAGTCTTCCCAAATAGAATTCATGAGTATTATTAATAATGACAGAGGTGGAGGATTTAGAAAGTAAAAAGGCAAAAGAAATATAAGTGAATGAGTCTGGTTTATACCATACATTGTTGATACATGCTCCCTCTTTGCTCCCCCCACAGCCTTCAAAGTTAAAAGACCTATTCATTAATAGGTACTGAACAAAGCAACCAACAAGGACACTGGCACATTTCTGAATCTGGAGACTTATGGGCTTCCTTGCCCTCTTCTGGCCAGTGCTCCACCCTCTCCCATCCCCTAACAAAAAGTAGGATCACACAAAAGTAGGATCGATAATTTTAATAATGCAAGTAACGCAAGCAATAAATTAACCTGCTGTACTTCTTCATTCTTGCAAGTGGTTTTACAGTCTATTCTGGGGATGAGTATGGGCCAACGGTGACCATTCACCACCACTCATGGAAGGTCCAGGAGAGGACCTGCTGCCTTGTTCTAGACTTCCGGGATGGAAATGGTTAGAGTGGGAAGGACCGTAGATGTCACCTAAACTAAGTCCTTTCTAATCCATCTCATTGTTTAAACACTTGTGGTGACAGAAAACTTCTTATCTCACAAGGAAGCCACCTCGTGTGTGTGTGTGTGAGAAATGAAAGTCTAATGCTGCCCTCTCATCAAACACTGTAAGAAATAACATTCTCATTTTTTTCCTTCTCCTGGTTCAGAGCCAGTGCGAATGCGGCTCCCTCCTCCTAGTTGGATGTGGTTTCCAGACTACTGACAAAACCTGCTCACTCTCCTCATATTCTGCTGGTTTGTCAAATTTATTTATGTATTTAACACCTTACTTTGCTCCAAAAAAGATATGAAACAGCTTGGCATCTCCCTTAAAAAACAACATACATAAAGACAATAACTTCTTCAAATCCAAACACAATGGGCAATCTGAATATGAAAATAACTATGGCTATGTCCTTCTTAACAAAAATAAATATATAAATAAGGTTCTCACCTGTAGGGAATCACTAAGAGAATGACATATCACTAGCCATTCCTCATCCTGTCTTTGTTTAGCTGAAGCAAAAATATTTTTACATAAGTAAAAAATAGCCTTGGACACCATTAAAAGCCAGTTTTCAGCTTTCTTTTAATTTAACAAAGTCACACCAACAGCCAAAATAGAAATACTATACTACGAAATACTAGGCAGCCACGAAAAAATAGTGCACTGATAGGGAATGATCTTCAAGACTTAAAGTGATAAAAGCAAGATGCAGAAGAGTACAGTTTAGCCTGTTACCAGTTCTATTTAGAACACACACACATACACCTGTGTGGATGTGTGTATACATACGTATCTATATAGACACACAGCGTTTGTGTAAGCACAAAATGGCTGTGGAAGAATATGTAAGAAACTGGTCATCATGGTTGTCTCAAGAGGAAAACTGGGGGCCCGGGGGACAAGAATTGAAGGAACACATATGTACCGTGTTTTGGTAGTCGGTACATGTGTCATCTTACAAAGGGTAATGAAAAAAGAAAAAGTGACAGCTTTGCGTGGAGGAGAGGGGAGAGTGGAGTTCAGACAGCGGAACGCAGATAAGAGGAGGCTTGGCTTTGATGAGCAGAGAAAATTCTCTCTCAATTTTTTCCCTAAGCAAGCCCTCTTCCCTGAATTCCCACTGAGCAACAACTGGGTGGGGAACCCGTCTATATCTCACCAAGAACAATCCATTCAGCACACTCTAGGGCTATTTCTGCATGTACAGCTTAATTTCATTAAACGCTAACTGTTCTCAAATACCAATTTGGACATTCCTTTTCACAAAATCTGCAGCTACATAGATCCTACTACTCCCATTATACCAATACCAAGTGAGAAGCACTATTCCAAGGTAAAATGACACCATCAGAAATCACACTATTGGCTTTCTTTTAAAAAATTTAACACGGTCACACCAACTGCCAAAATGGAAGAAATTCGACAATGATAACGTGCTACCTTGCTAATAAGTAGGTCCAAATTCTCAGATTTAAACAGAAAAAAAGAATAAAAGACATGTTATGCTAAATTTAATTAGACATTTAGTAAGTGTAGTATCTCTAGTTAACAAGGCAAATCGATCCTTTTAATTCTGGCTGCAGTTTATTTAAAGACTTTACAATTTTACTACTTAAGAGCAAGTCCTATGGAGGTGTTATCTCACCATTTATATTTTCACAACACTTATGATATTGCTATCACACTCTTAAAATAAATGAAAAGCCCCATGCCACATTTCAGACAATATAATGCTACAGACTCTATTTTTATTTCTGGAAACAAACATTAAAATAATTCTGTATTGCTCACTTTATTCTTGTAATGTTGAATATAAAAAAAATACTAAGATTTTTCTTTTGAGACCCAGTTATACTTGAAAAGCAAAGGTTTTAATCACTTGGTTTTAATATTAGGCATTAAAAATATATCAATATAAAATTCTGACAACAATAGCATTTTATGACAAAATTATTATGCTTTTAATTTTCTATTAAATTGTGATTTATTAGCTTGCTACTTTAAAGATTAGTCTGTGTACAGAACGAATTTAGTGGTGCATTTAATGAGACAAGAAGGAAGAAGGATGAACATGAAAAGATTATTTTACATTGTAGCGCATGAGCTATTTGATAATTCTAACATAGTACAAAAGAAAGCTTCTCTCTAGATTGATCATGGTTCAGTTAACATCACTGAATATCTAATACCTCAACTCAATTAATTCTCACCTGATTAAGATCAGACTGATATTCAAACTAAATCATCTCTCCAGTCAAGTAGAAATCAATATTTCTGATTTTACTTTTAAATTACAATAGAAAATAAAATGTACACATCTTCAATATGCCAAGAGTAGCTTTTCTATTCTAGTCTACCATGGCATGGATAACACAGTTGATTAAAGAATTATTCTAATTTGAACACCAATATGTAGCAGAATCTGATTAATTTGAACACAGAGATGGAATAAAGTAATTAAATATGTCTTATACAGGGCAAATAGAAAATTGACATAAAATAAACTTGACTTCTTTAAAACAAACCTCACTGTTTATCAGCTCAAGTAGTTAGGGATATGGTTTTATTAAAGACTGATACTCTCAGAGAAGAGTCATGTTTCAGGCACAGATATTTATAAAGTGGGCAAAGAAATAGTTCTTTTTAGATCATACTCTTTTCACTACCGCCACCTCCCAAAAGCAAGGACATATCTAAAGACAATCAAATTATTTCTATATGACTTTTCAAGCAAAAGCAGGACACACAGACCTGTCCTTGCTGAGCAAGAAAATTAATGAATCCTAAAATGACAAAATGCTTACATATTTGTAATTCTTACTACTAAAGAGAACATGAAATAGATTTTCCTCCTCTTTCATTCCTTAATTCCCTTCAAATTTAAGATGGAGGAGAAAATAAAGCCAAATTATTTGTTGGATTAATTGAACAGAAAGTATTGTTTTTCAGCAAACACCAATTCAGATGCAAATGACAGAAATTTTTCAAATTTTAAATAATATATTTAAGAAAGCAAAATCACGGCTAAATATACTATATTAGAATTGAAAATAATAATACAATTTTGAGAGTACTTAGTGTGTGCCAAACACTGTGCATCATATTTATTATATACATTATGTATATATAATATGTAAAATACTTTATATATAAAGATATATTTTATATAAAATTATATACTTATACTTTTTTAAAGTTCACAAAGTAGGTTATTACTATATACTAAATAATTCATAAGTGTTACTTTAGATGTGGGTTTTTTGTGTGTCTTAGATATATCACTTCACAGAAAAGAACATCAGGAACCATGAATTATGCAAATTAACCTGGAAACATAGATTTCCAAAAATTCATATCCTATGAGAAATGGCCATACAAGTTACTTATAGACCATAACTAAGGGCACGAAAATAAAAATTTGTTAAGCTATGATGCTCCCAAAGACTTGTAGAATCTGAAGCTGGTGCTGCTTATACAACTTGAAAGCTGGGCTATCTGCATGTTATATACAAAAGGATATTCTTTACTTTCATGAAAGGCTCTGTCCTATTTTTCTTGAACCACACAGACATTTGTTTGATTTTCTTACTTATGACTGAAGCATACTTTCAGAGAAATATTTCTCTAAAATATACTATATATATATATATATATAAATAAAATAACAGTGCAAAGACTAAAATAAACAGTGCACATGCCCATGTTTAAAGGGGCAGCTGTTACTTTATTCCAGATAATTGTTTGCCTTGCAGGAATGGAAACACAGCATTACCAAATCTGAGGATCTATATTTTTTTAAAGCTGGAAATTTTTATTTCATGTAGAATCTCACAATTTTAAATAGTTTAGTTAACTTTGTAAACTAAAACAAAGCTAAATCTGTTTTCTAAGACACTGCACAGAGGAAAAACAAAATGTGTCTAAATAATGGCTCTTGGCTAAAGGCTGATGGTCTGTGTCATCAGCTTGAAAGGCTTTCTTAAACATTTCAACTGTAGACTAACTATGCACATGTGGTTATCCCTTCAAATACTACCATCACTCACTTGACAACTACTAAAAAGCAGAAGTCTCATAATTATTCTAAATAGCAACTAAGCCCTAGAAGCAGAGGAATTAAATGGAGACGGTCCCATCTCAAACTACCCAATCTCTAATTCCACAGGCCTCATCCTTTCCATGGTCCTGTGAGGCCATCTCAGTCATGATGGATGTAGTATGTTTACTTCCTTTCAGGAACAAAAGGGAATTAAAATGGGCCCTTAATTAAAAGTTTACATTTCCTTCAAGCCCACCCTAAATGTATTACGTATCAGTTGCTAAAGCTCTCTAAATGTATGCTCCAAGAACCACTTGAGGTAAGAAGAATGTTTCATTTGAATGGATGCTACTTCATAAAATAAAGGGGTTTCTTTTCCTCCTCTATTAAATTACCAGATATTTAGTAAGCTAACAAATACTTTGTTTGCTGCCCTCAAGAAGTCTCTAATAGAGTAGCAAAACAAGACACACTTTAAATTAAATACAAAATAAAATAGCAATTGTGGAAAATGACAACAAATATATGGCAGTAAAAGACTGATTGCCCAAGGAGGGCACATGCAATGACTAATAAGAGTTTGGAGGTGGAAGGGCTCCCCACAGGCCACTAGAAAAGCAGCACAAAATTTAAAGGACTATTCCCACATTTGCAAAGATGGATGGAAAAATTCCAAGAAATCTATTAAACAATCTGTGAGTACAAATGATGAAATTAATAATTGTTTAAAATATTTCTAACAATTTTATATTGTCAGAATCCAATATAATAGCTATTAAATACACTCATGCATAAAGCATTACGGCAAAATCTAACAGGTCAAAAAAAAGGGTTTGGTCTTAAGAAGCTACTTATAAAACACTGCTAACTAAGAATTTTCTTTGTTCTGTATTTTATTAGTAACTTTGGTTAAAATAACAAAAACAAAATTAAGATATAAAATATTTAAAATATAAAAATTAAAAAGGATTTGGAAATTTTCAGTCATGAGAACAGAAGAAAATAAAGTGGCTGTCACAGAGTGTTGTCAAATTCTACAAAGAATATTTTTAATTTTAAAACAGAATGTCAACAGAGTTGACTGAAATAAAGAGAAATAAATTAATGCTAAATAATTACTAAGGAAGTTTTGTTTATGGAAATGAATAATTCAGTGTTTTACAAAGTAAATTCAAACAGCAGCTGCTTTGCTGACATTAAGCTAAAAAGAGCTTTCTCAAAACGTACAAACTTTAAAACCAGAGGATCATCATATTTCTTATGTCAAACAGGAAAAAGTTATTTCCTAAGTCTTCTGGTTTAGTATAAAATATTACACGGTTACAACGGTAATCAACCATTTAAGGAGTCTCAGCATCACATTTTTCATAGGAACTATCTGTCACGTTCTAGTTAACTGAATATATGCATAATTCCTGGCATGTTAAGTCTTATAACAGCTGGGAGGAGAGAGGAATTCAGATTTATAACAATCTGTTCCCAACCCACTTGGTCCTGGATTTTATTCAGATCTCACAATGAATCCCATGGTTACCTTTTTTTTTTTTTTTTTGTGAGGAAGACCAGCCCTGAGCTAACATCCGTCCAATCCTCCTCTTTTTGCTGAGGAAGACTGGCCCTGGGCTCACATCATGCCCATCTTCCTCTACTTTATATGGGACGCCGCCACGGCATGGCTGACAGGCAGTGCATCGGCGGGCGCCCGCGATCCGAACCTGCGAACCCCGGGCTGCCAAGCGCGGACTAAACCGCTGCGCCACCAGGCGGCCCCCCATGGTTACCTTTTAACTCCACGGCAGTTCCATTGTGGTCTCCTAACTACTTGCTCCAACATACTGGGAAGGAGCTCTTCCTTCTTCAGAAACAAGTGAGCCCAAATTTTAAAAAACAAACACTTGAAAGAAATTGCACATATTACAAATTAAGTTTATTTTTACTAAATAATTAATCCATAGTTCTTTTAAGAATCAGTTTCTCATAACAGCAGGTAACAGATACAGAATCTTGAAAACTAAAATGTTAAGTATCCTCAAAGAGCAATCTGAAATTAAAACACTTCCAAAGAGTCATATAAGACAAAGGGAAAAACCAGGTTCTAGTTACATAAATAGTTTTTAGGTTTATCTATTACCTAATGCGTAAACTACAGTCTAGTGGATCATGAAAATTTAGTAAACTGCAAACAGCATTTGTTTTTAAAAATGAAAGAGAACATGAAATATCAATGTACACTGCGTATTTCACCTATATAAATGCACACACATACAAAAATGCATATGTATGTGTACACTGGGATGTACTTTAAAATGTATTTCTTACCAAAAGCATTTTTGAAAGCCACTGGCCTAGTGGATGCTGTTATCCTCAACAATAGTAGAATAGCTCAAACAACATAGTCTTAATTCATTCTTTTGTTAAATATTTACTGAGCATTTCTATATATCAAGTCCTGTTCTAGGTACTTGGGATAAATGAGTAAAACAAACCAGGATCTCTGCCTTTGTAAAGTTTATTCAAAAGGAAGAGAAACACAGTAAACATAATATTGTATAATATGTTAGAATGTGGAAAGTTATAGGAAAAAAAGTAGAGAAAGGTAAAAGGGAACATGGGAGGGTGAAGAGAGTGCGTTGCATTTTAAGTAGGGTCATTAAGGTAAGCCTCTCTGAGGAGAATTTTGGGGCAAATCTTAAAGGAAGAGAAGGAATCAATAACATCATTTATATACCCAATGATAGCACAGTACAAATACTGAAGTTTTTAATTCTATCCATGACAGATCAAAAATTAATTATAAGGAAAGTGGACATGAAGAAAGAATAACTGTGCCTAAGATTAAATGTCCAGAACTGGATTCCTAAACACAAGAAAGGTGGCCACTCCACCAATGACCAAAGAGAAGAATAGCTCCTAATGCCAACTAAATTACTCTTGCGGGAATCAGACAGGGCTTAATTTTAAGATGTCACTAAAATGAAAGTAAAGACTGAAGACAGAAGAAAAACATAAAAATTGATTTAAAAATCTTAAAGCAAAAATGAGCTCAGATTGAAATGAATCTATTGGCAAAAACATTATTCACTAAGTGTATTTCTAGGGTAGCAAAGAGTGAAAACAGCATTTTTCACTCCTTCCAGAGTCTACAAATTCTTTTTTTGTTTTGTTTTTCTAAAAAATCAATAACATAAATTAAGCATCTCGTAACTTCTACCTGGGTAACAAAAGAATGAAGAAATAAGTTTAGTTAACAACCCAAACCTGACTTCTAATGTAACAAATTCCCTGAGTAACAGGGTACATGAGTATTAGCTGATGTTTTGGAATAATAAATCTAGAAGTAAACCTATTAGCATGCGCTAAGAACCTAAGTCTTCTATTTTATCTAAGTCAATGAACACAGACATATTTCCTAAAGAGAAGACGGGGAAAATAAGATTAAAAGATCCTGGGTTAAAATGATTTTAATTCATAAAAATGACTGAAATAGCATGGGTAAATTTAGGATTTTTGGTATTATTACTTTATGTTGACTTTACCCTATCTATAATAGTTTCCATTAGCTTTTTAACTTGCAATTAAAGAGTTTTATTTCTTTTAATTTATGAAATACAAGCAAGTTAGTACTTAACTTCTGGTACTCACTAATGTCCACGTAGCTATACAAGTTCTTTATCTGACTATTTTGTGAAAAATATGAGAAATTCTCTCAACTCCATCTGACACTGAAATGGTTAATAAAAGTTTGTCATATATTGTAGAAGAGAGGAATTTATTTCGTATGACAAGAGGAAATACTATCCCTAAATTTTGCTATGTTACATAACTACGTAATTTGCAACTTCTGAAAGCTATTCTGTAAGAAAACAAAGCAATTATAGAAAATTTTGCACATTAATGGCAAAACAATGTCTGTTTTGCATATATAACAATTGAGTAAGGCTCACATGACTGCAATGCCAGTTCTATAATTCTTTTGATGGAATTCATTTACCTAACTGCACCACAGCTGGCACTCAGAAGTACAAAGGCATACATCAAGCTGTGGGAGATAGGAAGACCACGTGATGGGGCTTTCTAAATAACTGGGCATTAATATTTTATTTTTTAAACTAGAAATCACTAACTTTTCACATATATTTTACCCAATTAAAATGGGTTCTTCAAAAAATAAAAATTATTCTCTTTATTTAGTTTTTTTTATTTTCTAGTGAGGAAGATTAGCCCTGAGCTAACATTTGTTGCCAATCCTCCTCTTTTTGCTGAGGAAGATTGGCCCTGGGCTAACATCTGTGCCCATCTTCCTCTACTTTATATGGGACGCTGCCACAGCATGCCTTGATAAGCAGTGCATAGGGCCATGCCCGGGATCTGAACCTGTGAACCCCAGGGCGCCGAAGCAGAGCGTGCTAACTTAACCACTACACCACCGGGCCGGCCCCATCTCGCTTTATTTGAAATCCATACAGTTCAAATTTAATCTTACACCAAAAATATAAAATATCTTAGGAAGAAAATTAGCACAGATTTTATAGGACCAAATGAGTTATCAAGTTAAAGAAAATACTTTTAAAAGGTGTATGTTCTGTTTTAAAACCTTGCTTTATGCCTTATATTAGAAACCTAACACTCAAAGCAAATTTTTAAAATAATTTTTATTCAATTTATTTAAACTGAAAAAAAACCCCAAACAATTCACCCATTTTTCATACCCTCCACCCCTCCACCCCCCCGCCTCTTGGAACCACCAATCTGTTTTCTGTATCTATGAGCTTGGTTTTTTTTTTTTAATTCCACGTAGGAGAGAGATCATACTATCTTTCTCATATTTGTCTTTCTCTGTCTGACTTATTTCACTTAGCATAACGCCCTTGAGATCCACCCATGATGCTGTAAATGGCAAGATTTCATTATTTTTTATGGCTGAATAATATTCAATTGTATATACATACCAAAATTTCTTTATCCATTCATCCACAGATGGACCCTTAGGGTGTTTCCATATCTTGGCTATTATAAATAATGCTGCACGAGGGTGCATATATCTTTTAGAGTTAGTGGTTTTGTTTTCTTTGGAATAAATACCCAAAATGGAATTGCTGGATCATATAGTTCTATGTTTAATTTTTTGAGGAACCTCCACACTGTTTTCCATAGTGGTTGCACCAATTTACATTCCCACCAACAGTACACAAGGGTTCCCTTTTCTCCACATCCTCACCAACATCTAGTCTTTTTGATAATAGCCTTCTAACAGATGTGAGGTAATATCTCATTGTGGTTTTGATTTGCATTTCCCTTAAGATTAGTGATGCTGAACATCTTTTCATGTACCTGTTGGCCATCTGTATGTCTTTGGAAAAAATATCTATTCAGTTTCCTTGCCTATTTTTTAATTGGATTGTTTTGTTTTTTGCCATTGAGTTCTATGAGTTCTTTCCATATTTTGGATATTAGCCCCTTATCAGATATACAATTTGCAATTATTTTCTCAATTATTTCAACAGATTGCCTTTTCATATTGTTGATCATTCCCTTTGCTGTGCAAAAGCTTTTTAGTTGGATATAGTCCCACTTGTTTATTTTTGCTTTTGTTGCTTTTGCTTTTGGTATCAGATTCAAAAAATCATCACCAAGACTTACATCAAAGAGCTTACTGCCTATGCTTTCTTCTAGGAGTTTTATGGTTTCAGGATTCAAATCTGAAGATCTGAATGTAAATGTTACATTTAAGTCTTTAATCTATTTTGAGTTAGAGTTTGTGTATGGTATAAGATAGTGGTCTGGTTTCATTCTGATGCACGTGGCTGTCCAATTTTCCTAACACTATTTACTGAAGAGACTGTCCTTTCCCCATTTCTGTATTCTTGGCTCCTTTGTCAGAAATTGACCATTTATGTGTGAGTTTATTTCTAGGCTCTCTCTTCTGTTCCATTGATCAATGTATCTATTTTTAATGTCAATACTATACTGTTTTAATTACTATAGCTTTTAATATATTTTGAAATCAGGGAGTATGATGCCCCCAGCTTTCTCAACATTGCTTTGGCTATTTGGGGTCTTTTGTGTTTCCAAACAAATTTTAGGATTGTTTCCTCTATTTCTGTGTGAAAAATGCCACTGGCATTTTGATAGAGATTGCATTGACTCTGTAGGCTGTTTTGGGTAATATGGACATTTTAACAATATTAATTCTTCCAACCCATGAGTACAGAATATCCTTCAATTTATCTGTGTCTTCTTCAATATCTTTCATTAATGTCTTATAGTTTTCAATACACAGTTCTTTCACCTCCTTGGTCAAATTTATTCCTACGTATTTTATCCTTTCTGATGCAATTATAAATAGGATTGTTTTCTTAATTTCTCTTTCTGATAGTTCATTATTAATGCAAAAAATGCAACAGATTTTTGTGTATTGATTTTGTATCCTGCAACTTTACTGAATTCACTTATTAGTTCTAACAGTTTTTTGATGGAGTCTTTAGGGTTTTCTATATATAATATTGTGTCATCTGAAAATAGTGAGTTTTATTTCTTCCTTTCCAATTTGGATGCCTTTTCTTTTTCTTGCCTAATTACTCTGGCTAGGACTTCCAATAATATGTTGAAGAAGAGTGGACATCTTTGTCCTGATCCTGATTTTAGAAGAAAAGCTTTCAGCTTTTCCGCTTAGAGTATGATGTTAGCTGTAGGTTTGTCATATATGGCCTTTATTCTGTTGAGGTACGTTCCCTCTATACCCACTTTGTTAAGAGTTTTTACCATAAATGGATGTTAATTTTGTCAAATGCTTTTTCTGCATCTATTGAGATGATTGTTAATATTTTTATCCTTCATTTTTTTAATGTGGTGTATCTCATTGACTGATTTGCAGATGCTGAACCATCCCTGCATCCCTGGAATAAATCCCACTTGATCATGGTGTATGATCCTTTTAATGTATTGTTGAATTCAGTTTGCTAATATTTTGTCGAGAATTTTTACATCTATGTCCATCAGGGATATTGGTCTGTAATTTTCTTTTTTGTGGCATCCTTGCCTGGTTTCAGTATTAGGGTAATGTTGGCCTCACAAAATGTGTTTGGAAGAGTTCTTCCCTCTTCTATTTTATGGAAAAGTTTGATAAGGACTGGTATTAATTCTTCTTTGAATGCTTGGTAGAATTCACCAGTGAAGCCATCTGGTCCTGGACTTTTGTTTATTGGGAGGTTTTTGATTACTGATTCAATTTCTCTGCTAGTAATCAGTTTGCTCAGAATTTCTATTTCATCATGATTTAGTCTTGGTAGGTTGCACGTTTTTAGGAATTTATGCATTTCTTCTAGGTTGTCCAATCTGTTGGTGTATAATTGTTCACAGCAGTCTTTTATAATCCTTTGTATTTCTGTGGCATCAGTTGTAACTTCTCCCTTCTTTCATTTCTGATTTTGAGTCCTATCTTTTTCTCTTGGTGAGTCTAGGTAAAGGTTTGTAAATTTTGTTTATCTTTTCAAAGAACTAGGTCTTAGTTTCGTTGATCTTTTCTACTGTCTTTTTAGTCTCTTATTTATTTCTGCTCTAATCTTCATTATTTCCTTCCTTCTACTAACTTTGGGCTTCGTTTGTTCTTTTTCTAGTTTCTTGAGTGTAAAGTTAGTTTGAAACTTTTGTCATTTCTTGAGGTAGGCATTTATCGCTATGAACTTCCCTCTTAGAACTGCTTTTGCTGCATCCCATGACTTTTGGTATGTTACATTTCCATTTTTGTTGTCTCAAGGTATTTTTTGATTTCTTCTTTGACCCACTGATTATTCAGTGGCATGTTGTTTAATCTCCACATGTGTGAATTTTCCAGTTTTCTTTGTGTAATTAGTTTCTAGTTTCATACCATTGAGGTTAGAAAAGACACTTGATATAATTTCAATCTTCTTAAATTTATTAAGACTTGTTTTGTGGCCTAATATATGCTCTATCTTAGAAAATGTTCCATGTGCACTTGGGAAGAATGTGTTTTCTGTTACTTTTGGATGGAATGTTCTGTAACTATCTGTTAAGTCCATCTGGTCTAACATGTCGTTTAAAGCCAATGTTCCCTTATTGATATTTTGTCTGGATGATCTATCCACTGATGGAAGTGGGGTGTTAAATTCCCCTCCTATAATTGTATTGCTGTCAATTTCTCCCTTTAGGTCTGTTAATATTTGATTTATATATTTCAGCATTCGTATGTTCAGTGCATAAATATTTACAAATGTTATATCCCCTTGTTGAATCAACCTCTTTATCATTATCTAATGCCCTTTTTTGTCTCTTATTACAGTCTTTGTTTTAAAGTCTATTTTGTCTGAAATAAGTATAGCTACTTCAGGTTGCTTTTGGTTTCCACTTGTATGGATTATCTTTTTCCATCCCCCCACTTTATGTCTGTGTGTGTCGTTACATCTAAAGTGTGTCTTTTGTCAGGAGTATATAGGTGGATCTTGATTTTTTATCCATTCAGCCACTCTATGTCCTTTGTGTGTCCGTGTGTGTGAGGAAGATTAGCCCTGAGCTAACATCCGTTGCAAATCCTCCTCTTTTTGCTGAGGAAGACAGGCCCTCGGCTAACATCTGTACCCATCTTCCTCTACTTTATATGGGACACCGCCACAGCATGGCTCGACAAGCAGTGTGTCAGTCCACGCCTGGGATCCGAACCTGCAAACCCCGGGCCGCCGAAGCAGAGAGAGCAAACTTAACCACTATGCCACGGGGCTGGCCCACCACTCTATGTCTTTTGATTGGAGAATTTAGTCTATTTACATTTAAAGTAATTACTGATAGGTATGTTATTGCTATTTTATTAATTGTCTTATAGCTGTTTTTGTAGTTCCTCTCTGCTCCTTTCTTCTTCTCTTGCTCTCTTTCCTTTGTGGTTTGATGACTTTCTTTAGTGGTATGCTTATAGTCCTTTGTCTTTATCTTTTGTGCATTTACTACAGGTTTTTGCTTTGTGGTTACCATGAGACTTACATTTAACAACTTATATCTATAACAGTCTACTTTAAGTTGATAATAACTTAGGTTTAATCCCATTCTAAAGCTCAACATTTTTACTCCTCCCCTCAACATTTTGTTTTTGATGTCACATTTTACATCTTTTTATCTTGTGTAGCTCTTAACTAATTATTGTAATCATAATTATTTTTACTACTTTTGTCTTTTAACCTCACACTAGCTTTATGACTAATTAATCCACTACTTTTACTATATATTTACTTTTCCAGTGAGACTTATTCTTTTACATGTATACTTATTACTAATTAGTGCCCTTTCTTTTCAGCTTAAAGAAGTCCCTTTAATATTTCTTGCAAGGCTGGTTTAGTGGCAATGAACCCCTTTAGCTTTTGCTTGTCTGGAAAACTCTTTATCTCTCCTTCAGTTCTGAATAAGAGTTTTGCCCGGTAGAGTATTCTTGGTTGGAATATTTTTTCTTTCAGCACTTTGAGTATATGGTGCCACTCCCTTCTAGCCTGAAAAGTTTGTACTGAAAAATCTGCTGGAAGTCTTATGGGGGTCCCCTTATACATAATAGGTTGTTTTTCTCTTGCTGCTTTTAATCTCTTCTCTTTAACTTTTGACATTTTAATTATAATGTGTCTTGGTGTGGGTCTCTTTGGGTTCATTTTATTTGAAACTCCTTGGGCTTCCTGATTCTGGATGCTTGTTTCTTTCCCCAAGTGAAGGAGGTTTTCAGCCATTATTTCTTCAAATAAGATTTCCACCCCTTTATCTGTGTCTTCTCCTTCTGGGAGAAGCAAATTTTTGTTAAATTTTTTTTGTTAAAAGTTGGATATCTTCTTGGATATCTCATAACCATCTACCTCAAATTTAAGGTGTCCAGGTTCACTACTTCTTGCAAATCATTTGAAATCAAACTTTTGACATCATCATGCTTCTTTTCAGTGGTCTTCTCTCTAGTCACCAAGTCCTGCTAATGTCTCCTTTGATGCTTCCCATGCTCACTGTCATCTCCCCACAAACAGGCCCTCAACTTACAGCTTAATCAAAGAAAAAGCTTCCTCTTTTTCTATTATCACTTCCTCCATCCAGCCTTAGCCCATATACAGAACAATCACAATTTTTATCTCTCATGTCACCAGAGACATGAGGAAGAAAACAGACTGGATGAGATTAAAAGGATGCAAAAATAGTGAAACTATTGCATTTACTTTCCCACCAAATTCCTATTTCTATTAGAGACTTGTAGGAAATCACTATGGGCATGATTAACATATATAGATATGAGAGAGGATTAATTTGAGATTAAAAACCTCAAAAATACAGACAACCAGGGAAAAAAATTTTTAAAGGTGAAAATTGTGCAGAATAAATGCAAATTCCCATACGTAAGTTAAAAAAACTTTTAAATATTAGAACAGAATGACAAACTCAATGTGATCCAATGCTTTGATGAAACATGACAGAACACCTAAACCAATCTTAATATCGATTTCTCAATCACAGTGGCAAGGAGCTCACAATATATTTGTGTTCTTCTCTGGAGACCACATTTTTAGATGGATGTTGACAAATGAGATGTTCCTATAGAAAGGTGATCAGGAGACTGACAGGTCTAAAAACCACAATGTATATACACACTATATTATGTACTAACCACACCCTGGAAAGCAACCCAGGGTAGGTACCAGAAAGTAGAAAATATTTAATTTAGCCAGAAATGAGCCTCAAAAGAGGGAATGAGACTAGAATTTAGTCAAGTAGGCTTAAGCAAAATCCTGGAAGACTTTACATGTAAGAGTTTAGACTTGATCCTATAGGCAGTGGGAACTGACATGAACTAAACTGTATACTTCAGAAAGCTTTACCTAGCAACAACATTTGGGGTAAAGTTAGGGAGGAGGAAGGAAAAGAAATTTTCTAGATAGGGAAAGCTAGTCTATATGCTAATAAAACAATCCAGGCAACAGATATTGAGGATTTCTGGGTAAAAATTGCAGGAAATTGCAAGCTCATAAACTCTTCTTTCCTCAATAAGATAAACAAAAGGAGTTTTAAAAAGGGAGAAATTGGCCAGCTGCCACAATACAAAAAAAGAGGTATAGTCTCATACCACAAATTTCAAAAAGTAGTAGACAGGAAAGAAAGAAAAGATTCTGGCAAGGCCCAGCATGGCATGGGTCCTAGTCCTGATTCCCCCCCAGGACACACTGGGGAAATAAAATGAGTTAAAAAATCCTGAGAATTTCCACTAATAGCACTCCTCGTTCTTGAGAGAAGCAGACCGGGGAAAATAAATGAATAAATAAATAGGAAACCTACAGAAAAGTAAAAACAAAACCAAACTCCTTAGAATAAAAGCCTATACCCACCTTCAGAAGATCTCGGCAGGGGTAGAAAAGCCAACAGCGTATGCCATCTTCCAAGGCTCCACACTTAATAGAGAGGACGATCCAAAGGTAACCCCATAGGAAAAGAGGGAACATTCCTGAAGGTATTTAACAGAAACACTGCACTGGCCAGTGTACTCCTTCTTCCTCTCCCTCCAGGCTTTAGGAAAGTAATAGAAGAACATCTCAGCATTCACACTATAGCCCACAAGGGAAGACAAACATATCACAAAAAGGTGGCAGGAGTGTTAAAGAGAATTCACCCACAATTTTTCAGAGAAACAGCAGGGCAACTCTACAAACACACCCTAAGGAAAAGAAGATTCATCTTAAATGTCACACTATATAAGAACTTAATAAAAACATATATTCGAGAAACCTAGACTTCAAGAAATTGTTGATAAAATAGAGTGAGACGAAAGAGGAGATAAAAATATAAGTTGAAGACCAAAACAAATCCATAACGGTGCTAATAAATATATTAGAAATTTAAAAGGAAAGGAATAGACACAACCTAAAATTCAAGTGAGAGATTTTATGGCCTCAGATGATCCCAGCCTCCTGGTTTCCATGCCCTTGTGTAAACCACTCCCCTTGAGAGTAGGCTAAGCCGAGTGATTCGCTTCTAACCCAAGAATATGGCAACGCAGATGGGATGTCACTGCCATGATCAGGTTATAAAAGATCATGACATATCTTGTTAGCAGATGCTCTCTCTTACCTTCCCAGCCTACATACTTTGATGAAGAAAACTGCTACGTGGGAGATGCTTATGTGGCAAGGAACAGAGAGTGGCCTCTGGTCATCAGTCAGCACAATGTCCTGTGGGGGAACTGAATCCTGCCGACAACCACTGAGTGAGTTTGGAAGGAGATCCTTCCCCTATCAAGGCCTTAGATAAGACTGTGGAGCCTAAGCCAACACCTTAATTTGCTGCCTTTGAGAGACTGAAGCAGAGAACCCAGCTAAGTCTTGTTGGATTCCTGACCTACAGAAACTGCCAGATAATAAATGTGTGCTGTTTTTAGCCACTAAGTTTTGGGGTAATTCGTCATATAGCAAATAACATCAAATGTTAATCCTTGCTTCAAACTTCCAAGAATGATTGGTATCTCTGAGGTAGAGAAATCAAAACAACGAAAAGAAAAAAATTTTAATTTACAATTTAAGAAAAGTTTTCTGACATGAAGAACTGAATCTGCAAATCAAAAAGACATAGTATCTTCCACAAAGAACTGATACAGAACAATCAACACTTAAGTTATATCCTAGTTAACTTACCAAACTCAAGGATAAAGAAAGAATTTTTCTAGTATCCAAACAGAAAAATCAAATCACCTACAGCACAGCAGTACAAGGTGGAGCAGGGATGAAAATCAGGCTAGCCTCAGACTTCCCAGGGCAACATTCAGTGATATAAAATACGAATGGAATGTATACAACGTTCAGAGGGAAAGGAAATATGAGCCCACAATTTTATACCCACCCTGTATATCATACGTGTATAAAGCAACAAGCAGTCATTTCCAAACATAATATATATCAAGGATTCTAGAACCCAAAGACTCTTCTTAAATAAACTATTCAATAGTGAAATGTAGCCAATCAAGCAACAGGTCAAAACATAGAAATAAGGAGAGGAGATGATGTGGTAGGCACTAAATTTATGGGTTACAGATAAGAATTTAAGTACCATAAATTTTGACAATGCAAAAATACAACTTACAAAAAACTGGAACCTAAGAGAGGATGTGGCGGGAAGTATAATCATACTTTCAAAGCAGGAAACCAATCAATATTGCCCAAAATTAGAATATGAAGTTAAAAAAAACACAGCTGAAACTTATCAATGGCTTTTATATAATTTTTTCTTAAGATTTGAGGCAAGTTTAGAAGTAATATACCTTTTATGAAGAAAATTTTACCTGAATTTCAGCAAATCTTTCAGTTTAGTTTTTCTAAATTCAACTTTAAAAATACTATATACTATATAATCCCATCTGTATATGTTCACAGAGAGATATCTGTATTTATGAATGGTGGGATTTAGAGTAACTTTTTGGAGGGGGTTTCATCCTTTCTACATTCCTTACATTATATAAATTGAGTATTTATAATTTTTATTAAAACAGTGCGGTTATTTTTCTAAAAAACTAACAATAAAATGCAGAGGGAAGTTAATAACGAAAGCCTAAATTTGGGTAGAAGTACTGAAATGGAAAGTCTCACACTTTTTTTTGTTGGAAAGATTCCTGAACTGGGACTAGTTAACTTCAAAGGCTTCATCTAATACTAAGTTTCTAAGATCACAGAATTTCCCCTACATAATAATCTTTGCTACATGGAAATTCCTGTCTTCTATTATATCACTTCTAGACTTCTTTGTTTGGCTTTCAAGGAACACTGAAACACGACGCTAAACGGCAATTAGTCGTACATAGTTAGGCTAATCTGCTCACTATCCCACAAATATCTTGCACTGTATTCAGCTTTCATATTTTAACTCCTATTTGGGATATTTTCTAAATATATAGGTAATTTAGATGTTATCAAATTCATAGGCTATTTCTTCCCTAATACTTAATAAGATAAAGTGGGTTAAAAAAAAAAGCTATCTAAAATCTAACCTAGCTAAAAAGTCTGTTTGCTGCATAAAAGTCTACCTAAACTCTTGGAATTTAACTAAAATATTCTTTCAAAATTCCTAGAGCACTTGCAGACTTTTCTATACAAAAGCTTAACTCAAATTAATACTGCTTTGTATATTGTATGAGTCTTAACTCAAACTTAAAAGCAACCTAAAATACAAAAGTTAAAAATTATGTTAAATGTATTTAGTTGAAAAAAAATCCATCAAAAAATTAAAAATAAAAGTGATGTAAATAAATCTGATTTGAAATATGTTCTTAAACCTTTGATATGGTCTTCCCAACCAAATATTTCATGTTAGGTATTTTAAAAGATAAGTTTATGCATTCACATAGAATGCTACAGTTTACAAATTTTAATGTTCACTTTTTCATTTACTTCCAAAGATAATTTTACAATTATAATTATCCATAAAACGTCTCCGAGCACATTCAAGAACTAGAAACCATAAAAACAAAAATTATTTTAAAAAACTATTGTAGTCTAAGAAAACAATTTCTGAAGCTTTACAGATTTATCATGGAAACATATTCTTCATAATCCTCTTTAACAACACAAAACTACATTTTCAAGTAAGCAGCTAAAGCTTTCTTATTTTTCCTCTCAACCATAATTAAAATGTTTATATTCCTTGTTTTAATATTCCAACACATGCAGAATGGCAATAGCAGTTCTGGGTTTCTCCCCTAATAGTAATTATAAAATCTAAAATTATTTTTAATTGGCTTCTTGAGTAAGACATAAAACTTTGTTAATAAACACTCAACACTTAATATTACATTTACAGTAATGGGACAGAACAGGATAAGTCAATGTAAAGATAAATACAGTTTAACTATATTTCCAACTAAACACAATTTCCCTATGTTACTAAAACATGATGAAGATAAAGTAGATGTATTTTCATATTTCAAAAATATGTAATTTTTATTAAAACATTTGATATCACTTAGCTCATAATCAGAAATACATGCTGATCTTTAAGATAAATAGAAAGGTAAAATTAGCTTCACATGTGATTAGTTTCACTTACAATTATTTCCAAAATATTCTCCTGATAGAAGAAAATATAAAGACATGTAATGTTTTCATGTTTCAATTCATTTTACACAGGAAACTACCAGTAGTAAGATATTTTTTAAAATACACTGAAGATGATTCTTCTGTCTGTACCAACATTGTCCAATAGAACTTTCTGCAATGATGGAAATAATCGATATCTGTGTTACCCAATATGGTAGCTACAGGCCAGATGTGGCTATTGAGCATTTGAAATGTGGCTAGTGCTATTAAGAAAAACTAAGTAACTAATGTGACTAGTGACTACTATACTGGACAGCACAAATCTATATCATAGCCAAATAAATATTTTAATATATATCAAAATCCAATAGAAGTTTTCAGATATTAAAATAATTGATAACGCCCGAGCTTTAAAAATAATTATAAATTAATGATAAAAACAGGTTCTGACCATTAATAATCAAGATTTTTCCATAACCATGAGAAAAAAAATGGAAAAGCTCAATATAACTACAGTGGGGAAAAAAAATTGTATATTAAAAGGAGTAAAGTTCTTTTAAAGGGAATAAAAGAGCATTATTAAAACATACACATACACATACATAAACATACACAATACACACAAATCTTTTAAAAGTATATCAATAACCATGTGAATTTTCATATTTGACAGAGAAAAGTGCTTAAATATTCAAAACATTTAAATATCTGCACACAAAATAAACTCCATATTTACCATTTACTCGTCAATGTTTAGTTAACATTCTCAATAACGAAAAAAAAATGGCTTGCTCTTACCAAACAGTAAGAGTCTAACTCTAACAAAGTGGAGCACGCTGCATCAGAGACAGATTCCACCAAGAATCAAATGGACCTGAAGCAATGCAAAGTTAGGTACCATTTAGACTAGAGAGCCAATAGCCAATGTTTTTCAAACTAGAAGTATTCTCACCAATCCAGATAAAGATGCCAATCAAAATGCTGAAACCAAAAGAAAAACATTTCATTATCACACCCTGAAAGCATAAAGATTCAATTAAACCACTTTACTGAAGTCTGTACTGGGTTTGGGCAGAAGAGGGGAGGGAGCAGACCTAAAAGCGCTATAGAGGTGACAGTGGGGAGATAAGAGTGTTAGAAAAAAATTAGTGGTCTAGTCACCAAATAATTCTTGAAAATATTTTGATGTTGGATTATTCTGGCACAGGTCCTCTGACTTTAAAAACAAACCCAAAAAACCCAAAAATGATGTTTAATTAAACTGTCTGTAGGTTACAAAATTGGGATGTTCTCATTCACAATAAATAGTTAAAATCAGCTTGCTGTTGACTAGTTACACACTAACAGAAAATAAAAAGTAGAGCTCGTCTATTCAGCAGATCTACCCCTCCCCCAAAAGATCTCATTAAATTATTTCTACATGTGCTGTGTTAAAACTGAACCCCTAGAGGGCAACTGAGCTTCAATTTTTACTTCATAATATACTTCAGTTCCTAACCAGTTTATAGATACCATAGCCTATTTCCTTATACCTTGGAGCTTTTCCTTTAAAACAAATGGGAAACAGAAGAAGAAAACTGAGATATTCCATCTACTAATGAAAAATATCATTATGGAATGTATTCTTTAACACTGATAATTCAAAGATAAAAAATATGGCTTATTCTTATAGGCATATTCCAGAATAACACACATCATAAACGAATATTTGAATATTAACACTCTCAGTGGGAACCATGTAGCAGATAGGAAAGGCATACTTAACAAGTCTATTTAATATAAATGCTTTGCATAACTTTACATTCATTAAATGGCATGTTAAAATGTGTAGGAAAAAAAAGGTGAAGAATCCAATCTCAATAACAACCCTATAAAAACTACCCAACATAACCCATTACAGGAAAACCAATGTTCCTTCAAGGTAAAAAATATGAAGAGGTTTCCTCACTGCCCATCTAAGCTAACTCTATATGACAAAGTAGAAGTGTTGATATTCAAATAGGCCCACTCAAAATACTGATATAGCAAAAAAAGACTTATTGTATAAACGTGAAAAAAATAATAGCTAGCAAGGCCACTAACCTATACAATTCAACAATGGTATATTTGGTTCAGCCTTTTTTAGTGAAACTCAGAAATTGGGCATATACAAGTCTAACATGTATATACTACCAGAGTAACATAACAGAATGAGCTGAGAATTTACTTGGACAATATACAGGATGACAATAATAACTTGATAAGTCACGTGTTTTGTTTTGTTTTTAATCCAAATAAGATTTTTAAAGGATCAACTCTCATATTTGTATATATACTCTATAATATGTACTCACTGACTGGAACAAAATTTTAATTCAATCCATAAACACAAGGCCTTCCTTTCCAGCAGGGCATGCCACCAGTGGCTCTTATCTACTGTGCTCAGCACCAGAACCACCATCTTGGTGAGGGCAGAGAATACATGCACATGGTGCTTAGAGACATTTTCTCCGTGTCACAGTAATTTTTTCACTAAATATGTAAACTAATTATTCACATTACATCCTGTGGACTTAGGGATCTAAAATGACCACAAATTGATCTCTGCCCATTTAGATTAGATTCTGTACATGAAATCTGACAAACCAAAGAATGTACTGATGGAACACAGAAGAGAGAGATTACTGAGGAGGGTGAAGTTTGTGTGCCATGAGGTTAGCAATTTTCAGAATAGGAAAGAGGGAAAGGGAGTACTCATAGAATGTGTGGGATAAAAATGAGACCAAAGTTTAAGTCTGCAAGCGCATACTCAGTTCATCATTTCCTAAGAGTTTGCTAGAATCTTTGACCCAGTGGAAAAGAACTTGAAGGCTGGCCTAGACAATTTGGGCCTCAACCTCCAAGATGGAAGGGAAAGAAAGGTTCAAACTAGAGAAAACACACACACAAAAACTAATAGGAGCAGCAACAACAACAAAACAACCAAAAAACTTAAGAGTTATATGAAAAAGAGTGCTCTTAGTAGTAGAGAATGTAACTTTAAGATATACAAAATGAACTGAGTACAGGAGTAAAATCCACATGGCCCTTTACTACGTGCTGCTTTAAGAGGCAAGTCTGTGCCATTGGTGAATCCCTTGTTTCTCAATCTCAGCTGCACGTTCAAATCACTTTAGGAGCTTTGGGTATAAAAAAAAAAAAAATACACCTTTCTTTGTGGAGAGGAACCTGTGCCTTGGTATTTTTAAAAAGATCCCCAGATAATGCTGATGTACAACAAGCGTTGAGGACCACTGAACCAGCCTATGTATGAGAGACGAAAATCAAATGCACTTCAATCATCAGGGCAGAGTAAGAAGTTCTACTGTAAAGAGATAATGATTTGAATCTCATCATCTGAATAGATTTGACCAGGGAAGATGTGGAAGGAAAAAACACAGAAGAAATTACATGAAGCCTTTATCACTGAGGCATTGAGTAAACAGGTCCACTCTGAAAATCACAGGGTACTAATGAAATTAAAGAGTTCCTCAATAAACTCAACCATATATAAGTCAACCATATGGTCTCCTGAGACCAAAATAAGAGAAAAACAAACAGTTCAGATTTTTCACACTAGTACATCAGAAAGTATGGTTAGTCAAACCTTGAATATGATTGAAAATTCAATTTTTCAAAAATTTAAATTTTATAAGCTTGGCATAAATCTATGGGAGATACACCAGGCAAAGAATAGAATGTAATGTATCTTAAATCTAAGTTTGTACCCTGTACTGACACAATCTAGGATTCAGTAAATGTCTAGCTCCCTTTACAGTGAGTTTCAAAATTCCAAATATAGTCTTGACTCTTCCTCTCAGCCTAATTCAGTTTATGTAGGTGAGTGATGAGTAAAGTAAGCAAGGGCTGTAGCTGCATTAATCTGCATTAAGTTGGAATAGAATTGCTTCTCCAATCAAGACATCTTCCACCCCAACAAAGGGCTACTGTCTGGAAAAGTCAGTCAGAACTGAAATGAAATCACCTGAGCTCAAGATTCCACTAGGCTTAGAAAGACAACTAAAAGAGTGAGACAATGTTATTGCAAAAAGAACTGGGTTGTAATCAGGCATTTGATATTAACCCAGGGTTTGACCTAAGGCTAGTCAATTATCTAATCTCTTACATAAAGGACACTGGAAAAGATGATATTTAAAGATTCTGCCCATCACTTAAATTCTATGCAAGACTTGGATCTTTGGCAATGTCACTGACTAGGGAAGTATAAGTACCGGGTTGAACTACAAAAATACTTTGTAATAAACATATGGCAAAGTTCAGAAAGTCAAGAGGAAGCTGAACTTGTATGTGATGACCTGGAAATCTTATAGAAAGGTAATATGTCCTAATAAGTCAAATCCAGTAAGATTTTCTCAAGCTTTGCTAGTAGATATTTAAAATAAGAAAAGACATCTAATAATATGGATTCAGAGTTAAATTTGTGCTATGTTTTTGAGTGGGGTCATCTGTAAAACCCGTTTTAAGGTTATGGTGCAGAATCAAAGGGATAAAAAAATTCAATATAAACATATTATTCACTCACACATTTTAAAAGTAAGGATACAGGTTTTATATTAGAATGAGTACAACTACTGGTGTTGATTAGAGAAAAAAAAAAGCAGCCTGACAATGTGAACTTTCAGTTTATGTAAGCAGAAGTCAACTGCCATAAAATTAAGAGAGTAAGTTGCTATTTAGCTATTTAGCCATTCTTAGACCAAAGAAGGTTTTTCTTTTATCTTTGGGGACTGAAAATAAAAAGTTAGATTTAAAAATCTGATGAATCAATTTCTCTAGCAAAGATAATAATACATGCCTAAGGAATGAAAAAAGACTATGTCACAATTAACTGTAGAAGTACAATATTGAAGTTAATGCTCATCTTCACACAGCAGCCTGACACTTTTCATAAACGCCAGCGGTTATGCTACAGCAGTCTGAGCCAGGGGTGTCCCTTTAACACTGGCAAACACATCACTGCCTGTCACTTTAATGAATAACAGCTTCTAGTTTTAAAAGAATGCAGACAGCTAAAATTTAACAAGGAAAGTTGTCACTGTGTCTTGATCTTCTTTCAGTTTTATTTGTATAAAGTCTTTTTCTGGGAAGGGAGAAAGGAAGACAGGAGAGAGGGAGCAAAGAAAGGGAGGGAGGAAACGAGGGACAAAGGACAGACTTCAGATGCTTCTGATCTCTTACTAGAACACAAATCTAAACTTGATTCAGGTTTTTAAGGCGCTCCAAATCAGTCCTGACTCCCAGTCTTTATTTGTTCTTGTCCCCCAAATGCACCCCTGGTCTCCGGCGGTCAGTCTCCGTGCTGCTGCACAGACGAACCATGCCCATCCTCACTTCTGTGCCTTGAATCCAGGGCTATGGTCTGAAATGCTTTTCAGCTTCCCTAAACTTGCCCAAATCTTTACTCATACTGCAAGGTCCAGTTCATAGCCCAGGTTCTTCATTAAGTCTCACCTGAGGAAATGAGAATTCACTGGCATTTCTTTTTTTTAAACTAACATATAGTTATTTTATTATAAATTGTTTTATATGATGTAATTCTATTTTACATATCCCTGGTTTGTCTCTCTTCAACCAGACAATAGGTTCCTAAAAGCAAGTCTCACACTTCCACCCTGCCTCTACAACACCTCCCACAATGTTGAACATGTGATAGGCATTCAATAAATATTTAATAAGAATGTCATTAAAGTTAATTCTGTAAATTTCTGCGGAAGCAAATGTCTGGTTAGCTACTCAATCTTTTTACCTATATCCAATGAAAAATAATTGACAAACGTAAAAAAAATCCTAGAAAACTTAGAAAAAGAACAAATTTTAAAAATCAACATTCCCAACACTCAGAAATAACTTCTGCTGACATTTCTTCATCGCTCTCTTTCTTCACAGTATTAATCATAATTTCAATTTAAATATTTATTTAATAACCATCTCCTCTACCACATTTAAACTCCGTCAGAACAAGGACTAAATCCATTTCAGTCATATTTACGTACACAGTGTAGCATATGTACAGTGCTTGGTACATGGTAAGCGCTCATAATTTATGGAATTTATGGAATTAGTTAAGCCCTTCCCATATTTTTAAAATTTAATTTCATTTAATTTAACCAGAGATCAGGAAATTGTTTTCAGTAAAGAGCCAGACAGTAAATATTTTAGGCTTTTTGAGCTATCTGGTCTCTGTTGCAACTACTCAAATCTACTGCTGTAGCATGCAAGCAGCCAGAGGCAATACATAAGTAAATGGGCATGGCTGGGTTCCAATAAAACAGAGAGACAGGCAGCAGGCAAGATTTGACCATCAGGCTGTAGACTGCCAAGCCCTGAATGAAAATAATATATTATGACTAATCTCTCATATCAATAATGCATTTATTATGATCACAAATGTGTGTATATCATTTCCCATACCACAATTTTTATAATCCGACTTGGGAATATTCCATATTTATGTAATGCTACTATGTTGAACACACTAATGCATATTTTATTGCACATCTCTGATCATTTCCTTAAGACACATTCCTCCCAGCAGAATTGCTAGGTCAAGGAGCAGCCACATTTATAAATTTTTGTTAATTTTTTTAAATACTCACAAACCCCTTTCACGACATTGTACTGATCTATATTCCTAGCCAGCAGCGTAAATATCTGCTTCTCCAAAACCTCATCAACATTATACATTATAAATATCTTCTTACCAGCAAATATTCCATCATGTACATGATTAGAGTTCTATGCTTGTTTACCTTTTTCTTATGACATTTATATACAATGAAATAAACAAATGTTAAATATAGCACTCAATGAAACAAAAGTATACACCTGTGCAACACAAAACAGCAAAATACAGAACATTAAAATCACTCCAGAAAGTTCCTTTAATGTCCCTTTCCAATCAATACCTGTCCCACTCCCACCTCAATGGTGCAATCATTGTTTGAATTAGTTTAGCTTATTCTAGAACACCATATAAATGTTGTCTGTTCTAGAACATATTTTAAAAAGGTATATCCTTTTATATTTCTTTTTTATTTACATTTCACTCAGAACAACAGTTTTGAAATTCAACTCTGCTATTAGGTATAACAGTACTTTATTCAATTTTACTGCTGAACAGTATTCCATTGTGTAAGTATACCACAATTAGTCTATCTCCTTTTGAGAGATACCTGGGCTATTTTCAATTTTTGACTATTAAGAATAAGCTACTAGAAGTATTATCGGGAAACATAAGTTTCATTTCTCCTGGGTAGAGTTGCTGGGTCATTGGGCAGGTGTGTGTTTAGTAAATGCTGTCAGTATTTTAACTGCAGCCATTCTGGTAGGTATGCAATTCCAATTACATATAAGTTATCCTTATGATTTGTCCTACAGGCCCATGAGATTCTGTTCATCTTTTTTAATCTTTTTTTTCTCTGTTCTTTAGAGTGGATATTTCTACTGATCTATCTTTAGGTTCATGACTCCTGTCATTTTCATTCTAAAATTTTTATGTCAGATATTGGTTTTTTTCAGTTCTAGAATTTCGATTTGGGTCTTTTTTATTGTTTCAAATTCTCTGTTAAGATTTCTTGTCTTTGTATTCATTGCAATCATATTTTCTTTTACATTATTAAGCAAGTACAAGAGCTAATACACAATCCTTGTCTGCTAATTTCAACGTCTTAGTTATCTTGAAGTTAGCCTCTGTTGATTTCTTCTGAGAATGGGTCATACCTTCCTGTTTCCGTGTACACTGAATAATTTGCAGCTGTATCATGAATATTGTAAACGATATCATGTAAAAAGTTTGGATTCTGTTCTGTTTCTCTGAAGAATTCTTTTTCATTTCAGTAGTCAATCTTCTACACTGAACTCAAACTGCAGAACCCTGTCTCCCCTGCAAGGTATAGTGAGAAGCAGTTCAAACTTTGGTTCAGTTCTCTTAGCCTTAACCGAGTGGCTTGGAATTTGCCCCATATGTAGTTTAGGATTAAGCTAGAGATACAGGCAGAGTTTATGCACAGAATTTGAGGCTCCTTTTCTCTGGCTTTCTCCTTATTAGGATTTATGCTCTTCCCCTCCCCTTACCCCACCACACACAGATAAAAAACTTCCAGGGTTACACTCAACCCTGTGCTTGGTTCTTCAAACCAGCAACACCCAACACCAACTGGCCAGAGTCTCAAGCACCCTACAGGGCAGAGACTCACCCAGTGCTATTCCCTTCTGTCAATGTTTGACTCCCCTCTGATTTCCATCTGCCTTTGTTTACCCTCCAATGCCTTCAGGTAGTTGTTTTTAAATATTGTCCATAGATTATAGTTGTTTTCTGCAGAAGGATGTGCGTGACAAGAGCTATTAGGCCATGCCAGAAACTGAACTCCTCCATTATGAATTTTTAAATCATATCAAGTTTATAGGTTATACGTAGTAGTAGAGGGTGTGGTTTGCAATTAAGCTACTGAAAGTGAGAACAAATATTTTGCATATTTAATAATATGAATTTATCAGAAAGAAAATTTGTGTCCTTTGCTCATTTTAAAAATTGGATTTTCATCAATTCCTTACTGATAATAAGTCTTTATACACTAAGAATATCAAACTTCTGTCACATATGTTAGAAAAATATTTTCCTAGTTTGTGATCTTTCTTTCTATTTTGTGTATAGCATATGACATACAGGAAATTTTACTTTTTATATATTTACAGTTTTTTGTATTATAAAATATAACATTTGATTCTTTTTTTTTTTTTTTTTTGCAGGGAAAGATTCGCCCTGAACTAACATCTGTGGCCAATCCTCCTCTTTTTGCTGAGGAAGACAGGCCCTGGGCTAACATCCGTGCCCATCTTCCTCTACTTTATGTGGGACGCCTCCCACAGCATGGCTTGATAAGCGATGCGTCGGTCTGCGCCTGGGATCCAAACTTGCTAACCCCAGGCCGCCAAAGCAGAGCACATGAACTTAACCACTATGCCACCAGGCCGGCCCCCTTCCATTTTTTTTTTTCCTCCCCAAAGCTCCAGTGCATGGTTGTATATCCTAGTTGTAAGTTGTTCTAGTTCTTCTATGTGAGCCACTGCCACTGCATGGCAACTAGCAGACAGGTGGTGTGGTTCCCCGACGAAGTGAACCCAGGCCGCTAAAGCAGTGAGTGCTAAACTTTAACCACTAGGCCATCAGGGCTGGCTCAATATTTGATTCTTTATAGCTTTACTTTTTAAAGAAATACATGTTCATTCTGGAGAATTTTAAAAAAAAATCTATGAAAATAAAAATCACCCATAATCCACTTTCTTCCTCCCATATCCCTTTATGGTGTTTTTAAAACGTGGATACACTTCTCGTCATTTGGAAGTCTGTTTAATATTATCTGATGAAGTTGAAACTATACACATCATATGACCCAGAAATCTCATTACGGGGTATATAACCAACAGAAATGCATACATATGGATACCAAAGGACATGAACAAGAATGTTTATAGGGGTGTTATTTGTATAAAAATTGGAAATGACCTAAATATCCACCACAGTAGAATAGATGAATAAAGTATAACACATTCATATAATGGTACTAATGACAATGAAAATGAAAGATTATTACATGGAAAAACATGAATGAATCTAACAAACATAATGTTGAGTAGAACTCTGACACAAGAAAAGCACATATTGTATGATTCCATTTAAATATCCATGCAGTTTGCAGTCAAAATGGTGATTACTTTTTGGGAGGAGGAAAGGATAGTGATTGGGAGAGAGCACAAAGAAGGCTGGCTGGTGGTAATTTCTATTTCTTGACTTCGATAATAGTTAGACAGATATGTTTACTCTGTTATAATTCATCAACCTGTACACTTATAATTTGTGCACGCAAGACAAAAAAGTTTATTTAAAGAAAGTAACCTTTTCATTTTGGAGAATATGAAAAAACTACACATCGGAAAAGAAATAACCTATGACCCACCTTCTTCCTTCTGGTATTTCCAGATGCTTATTATTAAATTTTGAATGTATTTCTTTTCTCCTATATACATCTATCATTCTGTTATAATCAGAATTATACTATGTATATAATTTTATATCACGCTTTTTTAAACTGAGCATACAAACACGTTTACATCTGTTAATGATCCTTCATAAAATCAATCATTACCAGATAATATTTTACTTAATGTTATTTTTCATAAGAAGATATAAAGTAATAAAAACCAAGAAAATAGTTTCAATTTCAGTAAAAACTAATCATTAAAGAAGTAGATATTGTTAATTATTTAAGTTCAACACATAACTCAAATTAATATGCTATGTGAGTATGACTGCATTTTTAATGAGTAAATGTGTCTATAGTTTGTATACGGAAGGCTACAGCCCCGAAAGAGTGCTACAGGAAACAATATCAGAAGCGTTCCAGAAAATGAAATAAAAATTAAAAATTGCTTAAGCTATAGGAAGAAAATAACCCTTCCATCTTGGTGAAGTCTGGGATAAATGACACATACCAAACAATCCAGTAACTAAAAAGTAGTAACTAGAAATAAACTAGCACATAGGCCAGAAAGGACCAATACTAGGCAAAGCATGTCATCACCCACCAAATCTACCACTCCTGACAGACACAGCTAATTGATCTAATGACACTCTTTCTGATTGATCCCATTCATAGTGTGCTAGGCAGCCACTTTCAACCGGTTCAAGTCAGCACAGATGAACTGTATGTGCGATCTTTGACACAGTCAAATGGTACGTTATAATGGAAAGAGGACTAGGATGGGAATTAAGATAACTGGATTCTAATATCAATTCTGATATATTAACAAGTCATATGATACTGAATAGATCATTTAATCTCTTTATTGTGGTATGAGACCACCTCCTTGTATTCCCCACTCTACCTAGCACGATATAGTGCATGTAGTAGTATTGAAGTATAGTTTTGTTGAATTAACAAATCAGCGTAGTTATGATTTGTTCTGGAAGGGAATTGGTCTATGTGGACTCTTAAAAGGAAAACCAAGGAATAAAAATGTCAGTTTTTAATCTATCACTGTCCAAGTTGAAAATGTGTACCAAACGTAGACTAAGTACTTGCACTATTCACACAAAAATATTAGAAAAATACCAGAACCACCACAGTTGGATAAACATTCTACTCCTTTGTTTCCCTTTAAAAGAGTGACTAATTTTTACTACTGTCTCATGAAATGGTTTCAGACTTAGATGCCTACTAGACACCTCAAAATTAACATGTCCAAAACTAAACTCATGATCTATCAATCACCAAAAACTAAAATAAAATAATAAAATTTCTCCACACAGTCTTCCTCATCTCTGTTAACTACAACTCCATCCTTTCACTTGTTCAGGACAAATGACAGGGAGTCATCTCTCTCTCTCTCTCTTGCCTCTATCTTGAAAATATATCCTGGATAAGCTCATTCACATCATCTCCATTGCTACCACAGTTCCAATCCACCATCATCTGTCACGTGGATCATCACAATCACATCCTTACACTGGCATCCCTGATTCTGCTCTTGCCCCTAGTCCATCTATTCTTAACACAGCAGTGAATGATGCTATTAAATTGTTAATCAGACCCTGTCTCACTCCACTGCTCTAAGCCACCAATGTCTTTCCATTTCTCTCCTTAGTATCTACAAGTTCTCAGTACCTACAAGACCCTAAATGATTCTGCCCCCAATCACTTTGCTGAACTCCTTACTTTCCACTCTCTTCCTCATTCATTCTACCCTAACCACAGTGACCTTTCTGGTGCCCCTTGAACATGCCAGCTTCACCTAGTACTTCAGGATCTTTCCATGTGCTATTCCTTCTGTTCACATCACTCTTTCCAGAGATATCTGCGTGTCTCACTCCTTAAACTCCTTCAAGATTTTCAAGCAAATGTCACTTTCTCAGTGAGACCTATACTGACCACCTACTAAAGATTGCAGCCCATTCTAACACTAGCACTCCCCACTGCCCTTACCTAACTTTATTTTTCTCCAGATCACTTATATTTACTTGTAATAACTTATAATATTTCTCTCTCTCCTTCACTGAAATGTAAGGGCTATAATGGTAAAGATTTTTGCCTGTTTTTATTCACTCTTCATACAATAATGACTGGCATATGAGAAATACTCAGTAAATATTTTTGAATGACTATGTTCCAGATAACCCTAAGGTTCCATTCAAGTGCTTAAGGGAATTTGAAAATTCTGTTTTTGCTTTATAAAAAAATATTTTTAGTGATGCAATAATTGACTAAAAGTAAAATATATGCAAATAATATTACCAAATGCTAACACATTGGAGACAACCAATATATTAAAATATGATGCCAGATAAACTTGTTTATGGGCCTCAGAATAAAATATCTATCATATCTGTTTAATTGAACAATATTCTGAAAATTTGAGTAAATCATAAGAAATCATTACTATTTAGAATTATTTCTTTATGTGATTCAGGATTTCCTCTATATTTTGCATCCCTCAAAAAAGTCAACCACAAAAATGAACTGGAAAAGGAGACAGATACTAGGCTGCAACTGTAATCTATGACATCTGATTTAAAATCTGCTTCGTGAAAATAACACAACATTGTTTTCATGTATTGACTCTGTAAATGTAACAAATTTAAGCACAGTACAATAAAATACTGCTTTTATCTGTTTTATACATTACAGTTTGAAGCAAATTCTAGCCCCCCCCACCAAAAAGAACTGATTATTTTTTAAATGGTTCTAAATCTACCAGTCTAATGCAATCCAGAGTTTTCTACAAACCAAATTTTCTCCTTTATTATTTTTTCAAAAGACATACAAGATTACTATAAGAATGTATTCCGGTCAAAATATAATTATTTATGAGTATTTACAAAAAGTTTAACAGTCATGGGCTCTGATTATCTGGGAAGAATGCCAATTATAACTGGAGGATCATCAGGCAGCTTAAGTGAAGTAAGATCCTGTTGTCAGATTTTATATACAAAGGCATGATACTGTTTAAAGATCATATTTAATTTTGGATTAATTTCTCAAAAGATGAAAGGATTTAACTCTATTATAGCAAAATAATTGAAAGTTGATTTTTCTAGGAAAACTAGAAAAATAATAAAAACTTAATGAAATACTGACAGAACAGTTATAACTCATATTTTATATTAATAATATTTATTCATTTTAACAATATTTCTAAGCTTCAAGCCACGTAATTCTTTGCTTTTGTGTTCAAATGTAGACTTTTCACACTTATACCTTCAAGGATGAGTTGCATAAATTAGTTGTTTAAAATATTAGATTCATTTGCCCTGACAACGTTCCCTGCTAATTTAAAGACCTTTATTTAAAGATTTAACTTACTACTAAAACTAAAACATGCTGCACTTTTCTCTGATGAGAAAACGACTAGCCATTTTATTCAAGAGTATTTACGTCCACTTATGGATAACTTTATTACTGTCTGTTATTGAGAAACAAGACTACCATAAGCCATTAAGTTCTACAATAGAGGCATGAGTTAACAAATGTAACTAAGAACCACTGAATCAATGAGCAATGACCATTATATACTTGTTTTAAAAATAATTCAGCTGTATTGTGATTGATATAAGTCTATTACTCATGCCATCGGGCCCAACAGGCAAACACAAATACCTACTGCTACTAACTTTTATTACAGTCACACATCACTTAACAACGGGGATACATTCTGAGAAATGAGTCTTTAGGCAATTTTGTTGTTGTGCGAACATCATAGAGTGTACCATGGGGGAACAAAATTTGCCACCCCAAAATGTGTCTCTTTAACATGAGGATTATTTTAGGCTGATTATTTTTAAGAAACAAAAGATTCAAAGTTTCTCTTGTTACCTTCTCCTCAACTGCCTAAAAGAATTCAGATTAAAAAAAACCTGTCTCAGGAAGTGAGCTATCACCTTAGCATAACATGAACTAGGGGGTAAACAGGGAGAAACCTAGAAAAGCCTGTTTGTTGGGCTCCCTCTGTGTTCTTCTGTTTCTGTGTGGCCAAACACTCGTTTTCCAAACATTTGCTTCTTCTCACCTACCTATGAATTGCCTTCCTTCCCTTTGAAGTCCCTGACTCTCCCCACCCACAGCATCTTCTTTTGTCATTAGCTGAGGATGGTATTTCAGCTGGAGGCTTTGGCCATTTGGTAAGAGTTACTCAGTTTTTCTGGATTTCTCCCATGTATACATGTTATTAAACTTTTGTTTGTTTTCATCCTGTTAATCTGTCTCATGCCAATTTAATTCTTAGATGAGACAGAAAAACCTAGAACAGTAGAGGAAAATTTCTTCCTCCCCTACAGCATTTACACAAACCTAGATGGTAAAGCCTACCACACACCTAGGCTATATGGTACTAATCTAATGGGACCACTGTTGTATACACGGTCTGTCATTGACCAAAATGTCATTATGTGATACATGACTGTATGTTCATGTGCAGAAAAGAGTTAACATGGCAGGCCTGATACTGCTACCCTTAGAAAGGTCTGCTTACAAGGTGGGCCCTTATATTGTGGTGCATGACTGTATGTCCACGTGCAGAAACTAGTTAACATGACGGGCCTGATACTGCTATCCTTCGAAAGGTCTGCTTGCAAGTTTGGCCCTTAGCTGGGAACTTGGATTGTGGGAGTATTCCCACCCTTCTCTAATTGTAATAGTGGCTCACTGTGCCTAAATGATTTGTGCAAACCATATGGTTTATGCTGAACACCTGCTTTCTTTCCGGGAGTCTAAAATTTTGGTACATGCTGTGCAGAGGCTGCCCACATGACCAATTCTCAATAAAAACTCCGAGGAGTGAGTCTCTCATGAGTTTCCCTAGTAAACAACATTTCACATATGCTGTGACAATTCAACGCTGAAGAAATTAAGTACATCCTGAGTGACTCTACTGGGAGAAGACTCTTGGAAGCTTGCACCTAGTGTCCTCTGGACTTCATCCCATGTGTCTCTTCCCTTTGCTGGTTTTGCTTGTATTCTTTTGCTGTAAGAAATTTTAGCCATGAATATGACTACTTGCTGAGTCCTGCGAGTCCTCCTAGCAAATCACCAAACCCAGAGCAGGTCTTGGGGACCCCCAATACAGTCCAGTGTAGGTCCAAAGAAGAGGAATTGTGTCTTATATCTCTTCACATTTCTTAGGGTACATAACATACTCTTATATGTTACAACAGATATTCATCATATTTGGTGATTTTATATATTATCTTCCTAATATAGCCAAACCAGTCTAAAGATGCATTGCAGCTCCACTTCAGTGTTAGTTACTTAACACTGGTGAACTGGTTAAGTGGCAAAAATATATGTGATAATAATGGTACAATTGGAACAACAAATGAAAAAGTTTGGGGCAGGTTCAAGTAACACAAGTTGGATAGAAGACTGATTATTTTGACCGTTTACAGTCTGTAGCCCTCCAATTTTTTTAATGATGTTTTGATAGTTCTCTGCCTGCAAATATCCTAAAGAATATCCTAAGCATTCTTCATTTGATTTTCTCTTTTGTCAATTCACATATCTTTGGAATTTGGCAAAATGTAACATACTTCAGTTGTGTGCAACTGATAGAAGAGGGCAAGAATTTTATAAAGCTTCTGTGTTACTTTACAGTTCTGCAATGTTTCAAAGAAACAATCCATACTTCCTTATACTTCAAACAATTCCTTTAGAACTAACCCCACCTATTGGCCAAAAGATCAAAAAGACTACAACAGAAAACACAGATACAAAAGAAACATTTAAATAAGGTAAAAGAAGGCCCGAGGGATGAAAGTCAGTGAGTAGGAGAATGTACCCAGGCTAAAGAAAGTTCCAGGTTATCCCTGATGACAAAGTACTTTTTTGGTCTTGATCTGTCACAGCAAAAGGAAAAAAAAGTTATTATTTTTAAAGCAAACTTCATTATTCAACATATTAGACCTTATATCAAATGCCAACTATGCAATTCAAAAAAGCAAAGAAATGTAATGAAGAATTTTTACAAAACAGCAATTCAGTGACTCTTCCTCTATTTCCAGAAGAAAAATCTGTACCACTAGAACACATACTTTAATACCAATATATATGACAAACAATATTTTTAAAAATATTACTAACATAAAAAATATAAATCATTAAATCAGCGAAGAGTCAAACACATGGAAAAAGTCACAGAGTGGAAACTAATCTCCAGAGGTCATCAAACCATCGTCCTAAAACACCACAAGTTGATAACTCCCAGATCCAAGAAAAGGCAATGATTCCATCATCACTCTTGGTGGAAGGGGATTTCTGTTTTGACTTTTGGGAGGTTGGGAGGCTGGGAAAGAGTAAGACGGAGGGAGGGAAAGAAAAACTGGCCACGCTAGAATTTTCCTTCAGTTCCATTACCAACGTACTCAATATTCATCGTGTTAATGTCTACAAATACACTTTGGTCATTTATTTTACTGGCTCCATTCCCTGCCAATATCAGTGGCAAAAGAAAAGTTGAGTTTTCTATTTAAACCAACTGTTCAATCACTTTTCTTTTGATATATGCTCTACCAACAGAGTTTATAATCTTGCCAAAGTTTGTGTAATAGTAAGATCAGGATTCTCAATTCTGTATCTAATCTCTAAGTCAAGCTACCTTTACTCATCAAATCAAAGTTAAGTTTCAAAAGAAAAGGTGATGAGCACTATTCTCTTTAAAAAGAAACAAAAAAGTGTATATCTATTTTACAAAGAGAAAGATTCTCAAATTGACCAGTTTAATACAAACATTGCTTAACTGTCACCCAAAAGCTGATTTTCTTATTTCAGGTTATACTTTTCATTATATCGAAATGGCAAAGTTATTGTGACTTTATAAAAATTCACTGTTAATTAGAATCATGTAATTGCAGATAAAAGTTAAATTTAAGAAGTACTAGTGTATATAACGACGAAACATTCTAAATGTTATTTGCTACTTAAGAAAAATTTTACTCGTGTTTAAATATAAGGTAAAATGTGCAACTCAGATTAAACCACTGTATAGTAAAAACCAATAGTGTATAGATAATGAAGGTATCAGGGAAGCTGCTTAAAAACTATAATGAAGAGAGAACTAGTAAGGCTATAGCAACCTGGCTGAAATTGATATTCATTAGGGTACTCTTCACATCAATAGGGAGCATTTGGACTCTGTGGTCTTTATCAGTGTCCCAGCTGGTAATGGTTGAAGGTTAATGCTTTACCCCATTCTGTTCAATTTTCTATCCTAATTAGCCCTCCAAATCTATAGCTGTGAGCACCAAGTGTCTGTGCTCAAAAGAAACTAATTAATGCTAGCAAATTAGATCAAGTCCAAAGATCCAACAGCCAAACTCTTAGTTAAATGCTCCTTGTTAATAGGAAGTGTAGCTGTCAATAACTGCTGTTGGTGACTATAATGAGGCATCTTTCTTTCATTGAAAGTGATTTCATTTCTCTTTGTCCCTGAAAAAGCTGTTCCATTCCCTTCACAAACCTAAGTTGCTGGCAGTCTGACCCAGTTCTTATGATCAGCTGAGTTGAAATGACACACAAAAAAATCAAATAGAAAAGCTTTCCTACATAATCATGTTTCAGGCATTTAGCAGAAAGTCAGATCACTTATTAAAATTCCTATATCTTTAGCCAAGAACTATACAATTAACGTGCATAATGATTCTACATAAATCCTATAATTATTAAATAAAGCAGAGGCTACAAATAGTAAATAAACTACAATGGAAGTGTCCTGATTCTAAATTACACCTAACTGTTCAGCTTAAATGTAGTTGTTTTGCTGCTGCTTGAGCAATACCAATGTATGTTCTTTCCTAATTCACGTGGTTAACCAGGGAGAATACTAAGGATTATTCTTTTATAAAATAATCAATTTCTGATTCTAAAACACCTCTTTGGACCATATGGCCTAAAAAATCAATATATGATTATCTATAAAAAATTCAAATATTCAAAAATCAATTGTTATAACATGTTCTAATAAGGACAAATGCATTGAAATAACCCAAACAGATCTGAAATTTTAAGATGCTTTCAGTCTTCAGAAGATTTTAAGTATATCAAAAAAACAAAAACGTAAAGACCATGTCAACATCCTAAACAACTTAACTTTTGATAAAGAAGTGAAAATTAAAAAATTTTCTTTTCTGTACCATTACAAAGTAGTAGTTGAACAACACAAACAAATATAAAAGTTATACTCTTTCTTTCATATCAAAAACTAAAAACAAAGTTTCATCATCTAAGAGTAAGCAAAGGCAGTTCTCAAACTCAAAGCCCTACAATCATACTGCATTTTCATCTGAATCATGTGAGTAAAAACCCAGTATACAATGGAGTTAGCTAGCTTTCTTTCATTCTAGATATCAGAATAACATATTACAAAACAACAAAAATACAACTCATAACTTTAGACCAATATATCAGTAATAAGTAAATTTTCCTGGTAGTAAAATGTTAACCCTGTAACTTTATTATCTATTTGGAAGTTTTATCCTCCCTCACCAGAATCAGGATATATATATTTTTAAAGTTCTATGAGGCTGGTGGAGGATTATCTCTTGAGACTATCAGCATGACACCTGCCAATGCCAGATGTGCAATGAACCCTGTCTGCAGGTGCCACTGGGTTCATTTCTCCTGACACTGGGGGCTGGGGGTGGAAGGAAGGTGCTCTGATTAAACAATTAATTCATAGTAAAAGCAAGAGTAATACCACAGAATTATTCTAATAAATTATTAATAATTTATTAGTAAATTTATTTATGGATGGATTTAATTTAAATCTAATGTATGACTAGATTGGACTACTGGACTATGTCATAAGTCATTTAATTTAAGAAATAGAAATGACCATGCCACAATGTTGAGTCTGAGGAACTACTCTTCTTTTACTGCCTGCATCCATCAATTGCAAAGGTCATTCTCTAAGGAGATAGCATCAGAGGAACAGAAATGTTCCTAGCATCCACACGTTATTGACATAGTCCTGAAACTACAGCTGACACAGCCTGGCTCCCCTGTAGAGAAACTTGCAGTGTGAATGCAGCCCATCATCCTCACTAAACATTATTATGATCCTTCAACAAAGAAGACTATAGGGGAAAGTTAAGAGGAGCCAGAAAAATAGTCTACATCAGCAAAATTTTACTACTTCTTATTGGCTGGCCATTACAAGAGGTAGATTTTTTTTTAAAAAAAGACTTTTCTACAGTAATACCATAATCTGCTTTTCTAATTACCCATCATTTATGGCCTCATTTTTTACCTTCCAATGCTGTGTTTACATTTTCATTATAATGTTCCATATTCAACAATATATCTCTAGATATATAGAATACAGGAGTATTTCATGTTAAAAAACATTTTCCAGGAGGCTGGCCCTGTGGCCTAGTGGTTAAGGTTGGCGTGCTCTGCTTCGGTCGCCCAGGTGCAGACCTACACTACTCGTTGGCAGCCGTGCTATAGCAGCAACCCACATACAAAATAGAAGAAGACCAGCACAGATGTTAGCTGAGCGACAATCTTCCTCAAGCAAAAAGAAGAAGATTGGCAACAGATGTTAGCTCAGGGCAAATCTTCCTCAGCAGAAAAAAAGAAAAACATTTTCCAAAGAAAATATGCACATATGGTTGCCTAGTTAATGCATTTACATAAATATCTTTCACTTAGAAACGTAAATTATAAAAAAATTTTAAAAATAAACCAGACTCACTTTAAGTACTATTGGGATTCCATTAACAATTCAGTAATAGACAATGACACCAAAAAAAATCATCTGACAATATATATCTATATGAATATATTGATAGATGAAAAACAGGTGCAGGTTACATCTGATGTTTGTTTTTGTCCTATCAAAATCACCAGAATAATCTGTTTCTCCAAAATACTCAAACGGAGTTTTTCTCTATATGTAACTGTACTTCTGGGAAAAAAGTGTTTTTTACTAGTAATTTGGGAGAATATTTTTAAATTGTAAATGAATTGAACACCACCTGCAAGTTCTGAAAGCTGAAATACTGGTATCTCAGTGAAAGGGTGAGAAGCAATTCATACATATTAATTCACTGACTACTTGACTCTGAGGCTAAGGATTAAAAACAGATAATATTATAAAAAATGAATTTGATTTTTATATGAATATTTGAATCTTACCTTGAACTTGTTCAGAACATCTCTCACGGGCCTTTTCTCTCATTATTTTAGGGATCAAAACATCTTTTTCAACATGTCTGAGATGCTGGTCTGAAAAAAAAAGATCTTTCTTTAATATAGCAAAGTCTCAAGTAAATCACCAGTTTAAGGGGAAAATAAACACTATAATTTACTTAAAATAGAATTCTAAGCAAATATATGAAAAACTGACTCTTTTATAACCTCATAAAATTTTGATTATTTTAGTCACTGAAAATCATTCTAAATATATTTTTTTAATAACAGAAAAAACTGAAGGACGTATGCAACATTTTTCTAAAAATTTCTGCAAACTATATTGCAACACTTTTATTTGATAACATATTCCATGTAGTCTTGTCAAAATTAAAGTCACAGACTAAAACATTATCATTTTTCTTATTAATATAATCCATGAAAACATGATTTTTATCAATATTGAGATCCAAGGATAGATAAAGAGATCCAAGATTAAGAGACACATAAGTAGTTTCTCCATCTAGTAATAAGAGTAGCCTAAGAAAGAAAGAACTGGCAGAAGAAAAAGTGGAACTACAGGTGCATATAAAAACAGAACACGTGAAATTTCTGTGCATTTTAAACACAACTAGCACAATAGACTAATATGGTAGACTGAGCACCTGCTCCAGAGTCCCACCTGTTCCTTAAATTCCTAGAGAGCCCTGAAAAACAAATGGGTAATTTGTCCTCAGGGAACCAAAATGATCAGGAATCTCTGAAAGACAAAGGCAGATGAGATGAGATTATAGGAGGTAATCATATTCCTCTAGAATTGTTCCCCAGGAAAAAAATTGGTGCCAAAAGTTGGTGTTGCTCCATGCTCTAAAGCAGTAAAAATGGGGAGCAAGAGACTTCCCTGGAGAAAAAAAAGCACTATTGGTTGAAATACCTCAGTAGGAGCCAAGTGGGTCACCTCTTCTGTTTCCTTCAGACCATGAGTAACAGAAGTAAATATAAGTATTTATCCCCAAGAGGTCAGGAGGTTTCCCAGCATCTGATGACCCCTAGGAAGACCAGGAACCCCTAAACTTTTCCCGGTACTGTGTGGTTCCCAACAACCTCTGGATGCAGGCAGCTAAGAACTGATATAGTATCTGTAGAGAGGGTAACAGGGCATCTCAAAACGCAAACAAAATCAACAAGAACAAAACAGCCAAAGGCAACAAAAGTAAAAAATAAACAAGTGGGACTACATCAAACTAAAAAGCTTCTGCACAGCAAAGGAAACCATCACTAAAATGAAAAGGCAGTTTAACAAATGGGAGAAAATATTTGCAAATCATATATCTGGTAAGGGGTTAATATCCAAAATATATAAAGAACTCATAGAACTCAACAGCAGAAAAACAAACAATCCAAATAAAAAATGGGCAAAGGATCTGAATAGACATTTTTACAAAGACATACAGATGGCCAATAGGTACATGAAAAGGTGCTCAACCTTACTAACCATCAGGGAAATGCAAAACCACAATGAGATATCACCTCACACCTGTCAGAATGGCTATTATCAAAAAGACAAGAAATAACAACTGTTGTCAAGGATGTAGAGAAAAGGGAATCCTTGTGCACTGCTGATGGGGATATAAATTGGTGGAGCCACTATGGAAAACAGTATGGCAATTCCTCAAAAAATTAAAAAATAGAACTACCATATGATCCAGCAATTCCACTTCTGGGTATTTATCTGAAGAAACAAAAATATTAACTCAAAAAGATATATGCACCCTCATGTTCACTGCAGCACTATTTACAATAGCCAAGGTATGGAAACAACCCAAGCGTCCATTGATAGATGAATGGACACAATGGAATATTATTCAGCCATTAAAAGGAATAAAATCTTGCCATTTGTGACAACATGGATGAACCCTGAGGGCAATGTGCTAAGTAAATAAGTCAGACAGAGAAAGACAAATACCGTATGATCTCACTTATGCATGGAATCTAAAACAAAACAAAACAAAAACAAGCCCATAGATACAGAGAACAGACAGTCTGGTCGTTGCCAGAGGTGGGGGATGGGGTGAATGAAATGGGTGAAGGGGGTCAAAAGGTACAAACTTCTAGTTATAAAATAAATAAATCATGAGGATGTAATGTACAGCATGGTGACTACAGTTAATAATACCATATTGCATATTTGAAAATTGCTAAGATTAAATAGTGAAAGTTCTCATCACAAGAAAAAAAATTTTAATTACATATAGTGATGGATGTTAATTACACTTACTGTGGTGATCATTTCACAATATGTACAAATACAGCAACATTATGTTGTATGCTTGAAACTAATATAATGTTATATGTCAATTATACCTCAATAAAAAAGCAGCCAAGAATCACCTAAATGTGATAAAGGACAACACAGTAAAAGAGAGAAACCAACTGTAATTAATCAAGAAGTAACCAACTCCTATGCAAGTTAAGAGTAAAGAAAATAAGATTTTAGAATAAGTATAATAAATATACTGAGGCAAATAAAAAGATATGAATCCTCAGATAGAAATGGATTATAGATTACCTAAATGCACTTGGATGAAATGTCTCAAACTCAAAAATCCTAAAAGCTTCAAAAGGGAAAAAACATTACCCACACAAAGGGATGAGAATCAGATCTATATCACGTTTCACTGGTAAGACATGGATGCAAGAAGGCAATGGAGAAATAACTTCAAAGTTCTGAAAGAGAATTACATTATATCCAAGAATTCTAGAGCAAATTAAGAGTGAAGTTAAAGACACTTTCTGATATATGGATACTGAAAAGTTTACCATCTTCACACCTTACTGAAAAAGAAGTGATCCCTAACATTGTGCGACAAGCCACCAATCAAACTTAGTGATGGACAACAATAAACATTTTGTTTTGCATAGAGACCCTATAGGTTAGGAATGCAGAAAGGTAAAGCAGAATTGGTTCTTCTCTGCTTCACAATGTCTGGGACCTCATCTGGGAAGACTGAAATGTCAGGTGTTGACTTCAATAGCTGCAAAAACCAGGGCTGGTGGATTTACTTCCAAGATGACTTCTTTTTTCACTTATATATCTGACATCTGGGCTGAAATGGCTGAAGAATGGGCTCAGAGAGGACTGTAAACAAGAGCCCCTATACATGTTCTCTCCTTTTGGTTTAGCTTCTCACAGTAAGGCAGGTAGGTTGTGAGAGAAAGCAATCTGAGAAGCAAGCATTCCAAGATAACCAAGTGAAAGCGAAGGGCCTTTTCTGACCCTGTCATGAGAGCCATGCAGAATCATTCCTACTTCATTATGGTTCAAGTCGCTAAGGACAGCCTATGCTCAAGTGGAGGGGAATTAAGACTCCATTATTTATGGCAAGGCCACATTACAGAAGAGAATGAGGGATGAAAAATAATGTCGTGACCTTCTTTGTAAAATAAAATCTGCCACAGGAAGTAATAGAGAATACAGTCTGATAAAATAAAAGTGAATTCATGGGGCCAGCCCCATGGCTCAGTGGTTAAAGTTCTGCATGCCCCACTTAAGTAGCCCAGGTTCATGAGTTCGGATCCCCAGTGTGGACCTACACCACTTGTCAGCCATGCTGTGGCAGCGACCCACGTACAAAATAGAGGAAGACTGACACAGATGTTAGCTTAGGGTGAATCTTCCTCAGCAAAAAAATAATAATTCATGATGTACAAATGTGAAATATATAAAGCATATTAGAAAAACATACATGTAAATTTATGTTAAAACTATAAAGTACTTGAATAACATCATCAACTAACTTGACCTAACATTTATAGACTACTCCACTCAATAACAAACAACAGAATATTAACCAAGAAAAACCAAAGTCTGGGCTATGAAACAAATCTCAATAAACGTAAAAGAATTCAAGTCATGTAAAGTATGTTCCCTAACACCAATGTAATTAGATTAGAAACTAGTAACAGAAAGATCTCTTGATAATCTCCATATATTTGGAAACTAAGTAACACACTTTTAAGTAACCCATGAGTCTAATAAAAAAAATCAAAAGGTAATGAAAATGAAAATACAACATATCAAATTTTGTGTGATGCAGCTAAAACAGGACTTAGAGGAAAATTTGTAGCACCAAAAGCCTACACTGGAAAAGAAGGATGGTCTTAAATCAGTGACTTAAGCTTCCACCTTGAGAAACTAGAAAAAGAGTAAATTAAACACAAAGCAAACCAAAAAAGAAGGAAATAATAAAGATCAAAGCAGAAATCAATGAAACAGAAACCAAACCAAACAAACAAAATGAGAGAGAAAAGCAATGAAACCAAAGCTGGTTCTTTGAGATCATTAAAATTGATAAAATACTAGCCAGAAAAAAAGAGAGGTCACAAACATCAGAAATGATATGCATTTTTAAATAATAATAAGAAAACAGTATAAACAAATGTAGGCCAATAAATTTGACAACAAAGATGACATGAACAAATTCCTTGAAAAACAGAAATAACCAAAGCTTACTCAAATATATAGATAACCAGCATAGTCCTGTACCTATAAAAGCAATTGAATCTGTAGTTAAAAGCCCTCTCACAAAGAAAATTCCAGGCCCTGACAGCCCTACTGGTGAATTTGACCAAACATTTACAAAAGAAATAACACCAATTCCATACAAACTCTTCCAGAAAAGTTCTCTGAGGTCAGCATTACGCAGACACCAAAACCAGACAAAGACATTATAAGAAAACTGCAGTCTAATATCCCATCATGAATGCAGATATAAAAATCTTAACAAAAGATTAGCAAATTGATCTAATGATATAAAAAATGATAATACTTTATTCTCAAGTGAAGTTTATCCCAGGATTGCAAAGTTCATTTCAAAAATCAATAAATATAATTCATCATCTTAAAAATTAGAGAAGAGGCCGGCCTGGTGGCATAGCGGTTAAGTTCACATGCTCCACTTTGGTGGTCCAGGGTTAACAGGTTTGGATCCCAGGCACAGACTGACGCTTCACTTGTCAAGCCATGCTGTGGCAGGGTCCCGTAGACAGCAGAGGAAGATGGGCAGGGATGTTAGCCCAGGGCCAATCTTCCTCAGCAAAAAGAGGAGGATTGGCAACAGATGTTAGCTCAGGGCCAATCTTCCTCACCAAAAAAAAAATTAGAAAAGAAAAACACACAGTTATCAAAATAGACACAGAAAATACACTTGACAAAAATCCAACATCCATTCCTAATAAAAACTCTCAGTAAAGTGGGAACAGAAGGAAACTTCCTCAGCATGATAACTAGCATCTACAGAAAAAAACCACAACTAACATCATACTTAATGGTGGAACCCTGAATGTTTTCCCCCAAGACAGAAAAAGATAAACAAGTCTGCTCTTACCATTTCTACTGAGCATAATGATGAATGTCCTAGCCAATGCAATAAGGCAAGAAAAATAAATAAAAGGCTTCCAGATTGAAAAAGAAGAATTAAAACTGTAGTTACTCAGGGGCCGCCCGGTGGCACAGTGGTTTAGTCCACGCTTGGCAGCCCAGGGTTCGCAGGTTCGGATCCCGGGCGCCCACCGATGCACTGCTCGTCAGCCACACCGTGGCGGCGTCCCATATAAAGTAGAGGAAGACGGGCACAGATGTTAGCCCAGGGCCAGTCTTCCTCAGCAAAAAGAGGAAGATTGGCAACGGATGTTAGCTCAGAGCTGGTCTTCCTAACAAAAGAAAAAAACACTGTAGTTACTCAAAGATAATATGATCATCTACATAGAAAATCCAATGGAATTTACAAAAAGGTCTATAGAACTAACAAGTGAGGTTAGAAAAGTTTCCAGATATAAGATTAATACACAAAAATCAAATGGAGATGACATAATAAAAAAATTAGAGAAACAAGATAATTCAGTAGAAATTATCCAATCTGAAAAGGAGAGAAAATAGCTTTTTAAAAAATGAACTGAGGCTCAGAGACCTGTAGGATAAAAAGAAAAGATCTATCATTCATGTTACCAAAGTCTGAGAAAAAGAGAAGAAAAGAATGGAGGGCTGAAAAAATATTTGAAGAAATAATGGCTGAAACCTTTCCAAATTAGTCAAAAGACATAAACCTATAAATTCAAGAAAACAACAAAAACCCAAAGAAACCCATACCCATACACATCATAATCAAATTCTAAAATGAGAGGCAAAGAAAAATCTTGAAAGCATCAGAGGAAAATATAGGGGAACAAAGATTCAAAGGACAAAGGATTTCTCATCAGAAACCACAGAGGCCAGAAGGAAGTGGCATAATATTTTCAAGTACTAATAGAAAAGAAATGCCAACCAAGAATTCTGTATCCAGCAAAAACATCCTTCAGCACTGAAGATGCAATACAGACAACTCCATGAAGGAAGGCTAAGGTAATTTCTTGCCAGCAGATCTGTTCTAAAAGAATGGCTGGAGGAAGCCATTCAGACAGGAAGGAAATAGTAACAGGAGACTCAGAACAATAGGAATGAAGAAAGAAAGGGTAACTGTAATTACCTGTTCTTCTTTTCTTTTTAAAAATTATTTTTGACAGTGAGAAGCAAAAATTATAGCATTCTCAATGTACACAGAGGTGACATTAAAGATGACTATCATAAAGGGGGGGAAGTAAAGTGACTTTTGTGGTGGTAAGAAATCTACATTCCACTTAATGATAAAATGTTGATGCTACTAGGCTGTGATAAATTATGTATGTGTAGTGTAAATCTTTAGAGCAACTACTAAAAACCAAGAAATAAATTCAAAAATGCTATAGATAAATCAAATGGAATACTGAAAAACTGAAAGTATTTTCTCTGACCATATTGGAATCAACTAGACAGCAGTAAAAGAAAACAGGAAAATCTCTTAGACTGGGAAATTAAACAACACACTTCTAAATAATTCATAGGTCAAAGAGGAAGTATCAAGGGAAACAAAAGAATACATTGACCTGAAAACACAATACATCAAAATTTGTAACACAAAGCTAAAGCAGTGCTTATAGGGAAATTTATAGCAATAAATGCTCATAATAGAAAAGAAAGTCTCAAACCAATAATCTAAGCTTCCACCTGACAAAACTATGAAAAGGACAAAATGAACCTAAAACAAGCAGAATAAGAAGATAATAAAGATAAGAGCAGAAATCAATAAAATTGACAATAGAAAAACAAATGTGATAATTACACTGAAGCTTGTTCTTTCAGAAAGATCAAAAAAATTGGCTCAGATGGCTTCACCAACAAATTCTACAAAATATTCAAAGAACAAATAACACCAATTCTATAGTCTCTTCCTAACACATTTTATGAGGCCAGGATTATTCTGATACCAAAAGCAAAGGCAATATTTAAAAAAAAAAAAGAAAAAAACACAGACCAATATCCCTCACGACTATATACACAATAAACCTCAAGAAAATATTGGGAAATCAAATCTAGCGATATATAAGAAGAAAAATACACCACACCAAGGATGAAAGCTGGTTCACTATTTGAAAATCAATCAATATGATCTATCATATGTATAGCCTAAAAAAGTAAAATCATAGTCACATCAATTGAAACAGAAAAAACATTTAACAAAATTCAACACCCTTTCATTAAAAACAAACTAAACTCTCAATAAACTAGGAATAGAAAGGAACTTTTTCAACCTAATAAAGAGTGTCTGCAAAAAACCTACAGCTAACATCACATTTAATGGTAAAACACTAAATGCTTTCCCTGTAAGATCAGGAATATGGAGTAAAATTGCATGGAACTACACACACACACATGTGTGTGCACATAAAAATGGTGAACACTGAAAAGGTCTATAGTTATCAGTACTGTACCAACTTCAACTTCCTGCTTTTGATATTGTACTGCAATTATATAAGATGTCACCATTGGGGAAAGCAGTGTGAAGGGCACATTAGAATCTATACAGTATTTTTTGCAACTTCCTGTGAGTCTATAATTATTTCAAAATAAAAAGTTAAAGGAAAGAAACTTCTAAAAGGAATCATAGGAGAAAATCTTCATAACCCAGAGTTCTTATATATGACACCAAACTCATGATCCATAAAAGAAAAAAAAAATCAGACTTCATCAAAATTAAAAACTTTCACTATGCAAAAGCCCATGTTAGGAAAATAAAAAGACAAGCCACATGATGGGAAAAATTATTTGCAAATCTCCTATCTGACAACAGGACTTTTATCCAGAATATATAAAGAATTCTTTAAACTCGACAGTAAGAAAACAACAGTCTATTTAGAAATGAGCCAAAGACATAAACAGACACTACACGAAAATACCAGATAGGGTTCCACTCTGCTATACACAGGTTGCTAGGAGTTGGAATCGACTCAATGGCACTAACAACAACAACAACAAATATATACAGATAGCAAACAAGCATATGAAGAGATGTTCAACATCATTAGTCATTAGGGAAATCCAAATTAAATTTACAAAAGATACCCCTGAAGACCTATTAAGATGGCTAAAATTTAAAAATGTGACATACCAAGTGCTAACAAGGAACTGGATGTCTCATACATTGCTGGTGGTAACATTAAATGGTACAGCCAATCTGGAAGATAAGTGGGCAGTTTCTTGTGAAGTAAAACATACACTTACCATATGATCCTGCAAATACACTCTTCAGGATTTATGCTAGAGAAATGAAAACTTTTTTTCACACAAAAACCTGTACAAAATGTTCATTGCGGATTTATTTGTAATAGTCAAAACATAGAAATAACCCAGAAGTCCTTCAACAAGTGAATCGACAAACAGCGGTTCATCTAGACAATGGAACATTACTCAACAATAAAACAGAATGAACTACGGATATGCAACAGCAGAGCAACTTGGATGGATCTCACAGGCATTATGTTGAATGAAAAGATGACAGTTTCAAAGGATTACATATTGCATGGTTCCATTTACATAACATTCTTAACGTGACAAAATTAGAGTGATGGAAAACAGATCATTGGTTGCCAGTAGTCAGAGCTGAGGAAGCAGTGTGACGATCAAAGGGAAATGTGAGGGATTTTCTTTGTGGTGATAGAACAATTAGTTCTGTATGCTGATTGTGATCAAGGCTACTTCACATAAAATAATAAAATAATAAAAATTTCATAAACTACACACACACATACAATACACGTAAAGACTGGTGAAATTCAATTAAGATATATTCCTGAGTTGGTAGTATACTAATGCCAATTCCTGGTTTCCTTAGTTACAATGAACTGTAGCAGCGTGGCCCAACTTTTTTGCCCCTAAAGGAGGCTTTTAACATTTTTCCTACTGCCCCCCATGAAATGTTAATATCATAGATATATTGTCTGTTTATGTACTGAATGTATAACAGTGCTTTATACATTAAGAGAGTAAGATTTTCTCCCTCAATACTAATTTTTGCCCCTTTCAGGGCAATGTCACACTCACTGAAGACATGCACTATGGTTATGAAAGATGGTAATCATTAGGGAAAGCTGGGGAAAAGGCACATGGAAACTGCCCCATTTTGCAGTTTGATGTATTCAACTATTTCAAAATAAAATTACAATAAAAAATTTTAATAATGTATAAGAGAGGAAAGCCCTGGAATAGCCAAAGCAACATCAAAATAGAAGAACAAATTTGGATGACATGCACTACCTGATTTCAAGTCTTACTACAAAGCTATAGCAATCAACGTGGGGGAGTATTGGCACAATCAGGATAAACAAATAGATTAATGTAACAAAATAGAGTCCAGAAATACTTCTGCACATATACAGTCAATTTATTTTGACAAATGCATCAAGGCTACTCAATAAAGAAATAAAAGTATTTTCAACAAATGGTGGTAGACCTAGATAAACATGAAAAAAAATCAACCTGAACCCTTCGACCCTTACTTCACAGAACCCACAAAAATTAATCTGCCACAGATCATAAACCTAAATGTAAAAACTAAAACTATTAAACAAATAAACAAAAAAACCCTTCCACTCCTTGGAGAGACAAAGGTTTCTTAAAGAAGACACAAAGGCACTAAAGAAAGGGGAAAAAAAATTATAAATTTGATTTCATCAAATATAAAATCTGCTGTTCATCAAAAGACACCATTAAGAAAATTAAAAGGCAAGCCACAGACCAGGAGAAAGTGTTCACTATATACCTGACAAAGGACTTGCAGCGAGACCATATAAAGAACTCCTACATATCAAGAACAAAAATGGAAACAACCCTACAAAAAAGGGGCAAAAGGCTTGAATGGACACTTGAAAAAGAAGATATATAAATTGTAAATACATACATGAAAAGGTACTCAGAATCATTAGTCATTAAGAAAATGCAAATGAAACCCATGATATCATTTCACACCTACCAGAATGACTAAAATTAAAAATTCTGACAACACTAAATGTTAGGGAGAATGTGGATCAACTAGAACTTTCATATATTGCTGGTGATAGTGTGAAATGATAAACTTCTTTGGAAAACTGCTTATTAAGTTAAAAAGTTAAATATATACCCAAATTATTTTCCACTCCTAGTTATTAATTTACCCACAATAAAAATATATGTCTAGAGCACAACTTGTACAAATGTTTATGGAAGCATTATTCCTAATAGCCAAAAACTGGAAACAATCTAAATACCCAAGTGAATACTACTTAGCAATACAAAAGAATGAACACAAAATACATACAAAATACCAAATACAAAAGATACACTCAACATGGGTGAATCTCAAAAATGTTGAGAAAAAGAAGCCAGACACTGAGTACATACTGCATGATTCTAGAATGTGCAAAATTAATCTATGGTGATAAAAATTATAACACTGTTTATCTATGGGAGTTGACAAGGGTACCCTGAGGGATGTCTTTATTGGGGTATATACATTTATGAAAACTCACAATCTGCAAATTTCACTGTATATTTTACCTCAATTTATAATGTCAGCTTTTAAACATGATATAAATCTGCACTCACAGTGGGTGATTTTAACCCATAACTCTCAGAAATTAGATAATTAAGTAGACAAAAATTTTATAATTTTCTCCTTAAATACACTGTTCATCTTTTATTAGATTTATTTCTATTGGTAAAGGTATCTTTTCATAAACAACATGTTTATTGCTGATGTATAGATTCAACTGAATTTTTTCATAGTCCTTACAACCAACACAACCTTCCTTAACCCTTATTAATTCTACTAACTTGCCAATAGATCCTCTTCCAACTTCCAAGTAGACAATCACAGGGACAGCTTTGCATATTTCTTTTTTAAGTCTTACTAGCTATGACCTTTAGAAAAATGGTGAGTAGTAACTAGTAGCACCTCTGTCTTGGGTGCTCAAATATTGTTTAGAATTTTTGTAGTTATCTTCATGTTGAGATTTACCTATGACTTTCCTCTCTTACCTTTGTGTTGTTTTGGTATCAAAGTTACATTATTTAAACAATAAATCAGGGACCTTTCTCTTCCTTTATTCTCCAGGACACTTTATATAAAATAAGATTATCATCAGTTCCTTGAAAGTTTGGTAGAAATCACTTGGGATGGTCAGTTTTATGGGTCAACTTGGCTACGCTATACTCCTCAGTTATTCAAACAAACACTAATCCAGGTGTTGCTGTGAAGGTATTTTGTAGATGTGATTAAAGTCTACAATCAGTTGACTTTACCTAAAGAAGATTATCCTAGATAATCTGCGTGGGACTGATTCAATCAGTTGAAAAGCCTTATGAGCAGAAAGGAGATTTTCTTGAAGAATTCCACCCGGGGACTGCAGCTTCAGCTCATGACCAAGAGTTCCAATGCTACCCTTTCTGATAGCCTGCCCTGCCCTATACATTTCAGACTTGCCTAACTAGCTCCCACAATCCCATAAGCCAATATCTTGCCATATATGTGTGCGTGTGTGTGTGTGCGTGTGTGTGTGTGTGTGTGTGTGTGTATCTCCTACTGGTTGTTTCTCTGGTGGAACCCTGTGTGCGTGCGTGCGTGTGTGTGTGTGTGTGTGTGTGTGTGTATCTCCTACTGGTTGTTTCTCTGGTGCAACCCTGACTGACATACCACCTATCGGGGCCTGGGTTTTGGAGTGTGTATGTGTATATGTGTGAGAGAGACAGACAGACACAAGGAGAGTTTTAACTACTGATTCAGTTTTCTAAGGGCTTTTTATTTATTCTTGAGGCAGCTGCAGTCTTAGTAAGTTTATATTTCTCAAGGAAACTATTTCATCTAAATTTTCAAAATAATGATTTGAAGACGTTCACATGATTTTTTTTCTCTTTACCATACCTATAGTGGTATCCCAATTTTCATAATTTTCATTGCCTATGCCAAGGGTCAACAAACTTTCTCTGTTAAGGACCAGAGTGTAAATATTTTAAGCTGTTCAGGCTACAAACTCTCTGTTGTGTATATTCCTTTTTTTTTTTAAACAACTCTTTAAAAATGTTACTAACCATTTGTAGCTTGCAGGCCTTACCAGATTTTGCCCAGGGCCATAGTTTGCTGAACTCTGGCATATACTATTGATTTGTCCCTCCTCTTTCTCCTTAGCTTTGCCAGAGGTGCTGTAAGATGAGAAAAGGAACACTGAGCTTATAGAAGGAACTGGAAGTACAGATGGAGAGAAAAGGAGAGACTGGGAGGAAGGCCCTATAAGATTGGTGGGGCCTGAAGGGACTAAGGAAAAGGGATGATTCAAGGAGTGCTCCTAGTTTTCTGGCTTCAAGTGAAATGATGTGACCATTCACTGAGATAGGGAATAAAAAAGAAACACCAGGGGCCAGCCCAGGGGCATAATGGTTAAGTTCCAGCATTCCACTTCGGTGGCCCAGGGTTCGCAGGTTTGGCTCCCAGGCGCGGACTTACACACGGTGCATGAAGCCATGCTGTGGTGGCATCCCATATATAAAGTAGGGGAAGACTAGCACAGATGTTAGTTCAGTGACAACCTTCCTCAAGCAAAAAAGAGGGGGATTGGCAACAGATGTTAGCTCAGGGCCAATCTTCCTCACACCACCCCCAAAAAGAGAAACACCAGGTGGGAGAGGAATTCAGCTGTGGACATGTTGAATTTGAAATGCCTACAAAATATCCTGTGGAGTGGAAAGCTGATGTCTACTTAAAGAGAAAATAACGAAATTGGGACTACCTCCACACATTTCTTTTCTCCTTGCCTATAGCATAAATCATAATTAGGCATCAGTAATTAACAGTATAATTATTGAACAGATTGGAAAATACATTGTGATACACTGATCTATTTTATAAAATCAACTTCAAACTGTTACTTCTTTTCACTTATATAGTTTTTTTTTTTTTTGTGAGGAAGACCAGCCCTGAGCTAACATCTGCTGCTAATCCTCCTCTTTTTGCTGAGGAACACTGGCCCTGGGCTAACATCCACGCCCATCCTCCTCTACTTTATATGGGACGCCACCACAGCATAGCTGACAAGCAGTGCATCGGCAGGCGCCCGGAATCCAAACCCGCAAACCCTGGGCTGCCAAGTGCGAACTAAACTGCTGCGCCACTGGGCCAGCCCCTCACTTATATAGTTTTAATTTACACAACTTATTTGTAATGTGTCCTAATGAATCTACTCTTTGCTCTATAAATCTTGCAGAGGTTTTAGATAACTAAAGCACTAATTTTTTGGATCAGTTCCTTGAATACAGACATAACTTGTAATATTGAACTATTTTTCCAAAAGTAAATTATAATAGATATTTACCTATCTTATGAACTCTAGATTATAATATTCCTATGTAAACATATTTTTAAATGGCTTGCAAGAACTCCTTCTGATCATTCTTCTAAAACCTCCTAGGGCAAAGAAACAATTCTAGAATCACATGAATACTGATTTAAATTTTCCAAACTCGTGGTGCTAAATCAGAAATAACAGACTTAAAAATATATGAACAAATTCTGCTAAAGATTTTCCCATCTGGTAGCATACCAATCACTATATATCAATTATTAATTAACTGATTTTATATATATTTCAAAGCTATCTTCAACACTACAAATATCATAGATATGTCATTTATTCATAAAATTACAGTGATTCCCTCAATGTTAATGTGATGCATATATGTTACACATTCACACAAGAGCCTGCAAAAAAAAAAAAAATCAAATTTTATGAATTTGCTACTATATAGTCACATGAATTTATACTGAGATAAAGAATAATACCACCAGGGAAAATATCCAAAGCTCTAACTTCTCAACATTCTATCATCACCTGAAAGTCAATTTTCACCTTTTTCACTGGCTGAATTTGTTAGCTCAGATTTTGCTTTGGGGCTCATATGTTCGTGCAGTATGGCAGTACTAGACTATAAGGCTACTGACAACAGCACTGGCTATGAATCCACAAAGATAACAGTGAAGCAAATCAGAATATGATAGAAACTTTCATTGGAAAGAAGTAATACCTGAAGGGTAGGGTATGCTTTTTCAATAACTAATGTTCTAATTTAACTAATTTGATTCTATTTAGATAGTGTTACTTTTTTTTTTAACTTCCTCGTTATGTTTATTTACTCCTGAAGACATTTCCATGCTGTTTACTCTGGAGGAAAAACGAGAAAAATGCTTCTGGTAAATGTGCAATAGCGTTCTCATTAGCAACAGTTTCTATCTTTAGGTCCCTCTTCTTTACTAGCCACCAAGGGTCTCAAAATGAAGGGCCCCGGGCAGAGGGCATCATGTACAGCACAATAACACCAGAGTTCTCCATTGTTACATTCGCACGAAGGGCCTCACACCAGAAAGCTAGGCAGACTCCAGTTCACCTCAACAGCACGAAGCTATGGATGCTCCTGACCAGATTTTCACGTTCTTCCCAGCTTGTTCATACCTTTTTGCTTTAACAATAGTGTAAAATGAGGAAGGGGGGTGGGGTTGGCAGAGGTACTTAGACTAGGAAAATTAGGACAGTGAAGATTAGTGTTCCTTTCACCTTCTTTCTTGCAAGCCATACTTGAACTGACAAAACAAAAACAAAAAAGAAAATCAGTAGTAGGAAAGATCCCCCTTGCCAATATTCCACCTGCCTCTGTCTATGAAACTTCAAGATGAGGGCAGTGAATGCCCTATCGTCCTCTAACAGCCCTCTCAGGGAAGTATTTTGATTACATTTTGCAGATAAAGAAGTGGAGGCCTACAGAGGTGAAATAACCCAGGCCTCTGACAAAATGGCAATGTCACGATCATATAACCCAGGTCCCAAATCTTCTTCCATGACACTACTACACAAATGGGGTGGTGGCCTATTTAAGGGAATTTCAGCAAACGAGGCTATGTGAGCTTCCGCAGTTAAACTGAATCATGAAAATAACCCTTAAACAATACAATTGTTTATTTCAGAAACATCACTTTGAATAAGCAAGATTCACAACTTCACATTTCTCATTTTAAATGGAATTCTCATTTTCTAACTTCTACCACAGAGAAATTTATTTAACAAAAAAAAAGCGATAGGAGTGATTTGTCAGTTGACTGAAAAATACCTTCAAAGAGAGTAAACATCAAATGTTAGGTCAATCAGTCACAATCTAATTTTTTTTATAAGCTCAAACTCCTACAAAATTCGGAGAGCATATCAACGAGGTAGATGTGCCTATTTCTGCTTAGCTTCTGGCTCAAATGCCACCTATATCCCACGACCGGATGCTTCATTTGAACTTCTTTACCTATCAGCTTTCACTGTTAATAAATACCTAGTTCACACTAGATGTGCCCATTTCCCAAAAGCACCTATTTCTTGGACCTCCGATTCTGCAAACTGCTACGTGTGAAAACTTCCTCCTCCACCCACATTACTTTAACCAAGATGAGGCCAGAAAAGGACAACAAATCTAAAAGTATACCAAAGCAGGAAATCAACTTATGCAATAAGACAGGCCAATTTTAGAAATGTGCTGCGATCTCCATTGTGACCATAATTTCTTAAGTGAAAAGGTTTCACATTTACTTTATTTGGTAAAACGTTAAGACTCTCTTTTCCTACAAGCACAATTTCCCATTGACATCTAATAGAAAATCAGTAGTGTTACGGGAGACAGAAGTAGACATTTGACAGAGGAATAAATGACAGCATGTCTGTGCCTTCTCAGCAAAATATGCCTAACTGATATTTTTTCTCTGATATATATCTGCAACATGGCAGACCATTCTCAAATCTATGACCACCCTATCTCTACCGGTTCTTCTTCTTTGTCTTACAATATTTCATCAAAAACATGTACCACTTTGATAATGGGGGTAATTACTTTTATATTGAGAGGTTATTCACTTACTTCAAAAATTCAACCTTTGCTCAAATCACTCACATCTTTCTTGGTATGGCCTTAAGAGACAGTGTGAGTTAACATGAAAACCAGCTCCATAATGTAACTTTTTTTGGGGGGGTAACACTCCCCAGGTTGATCATCTACCACCTTCATCAGATTGCCTTTGGCTAACCTGGCTGAAAGTCAAGTTCACCTTCTGAATAAAATTGGCCAAAATAAGGATATTAAAATGAACGTACTGTAGAGGCTGAAGGCAAATTGTTAAAGGAGTTTCAAAAATAGTCTATTCAATAGTAATAATACTAGAAAAAGTATAACTGCTTACAAGGTAAGATTTGCTCCTATCCTCTTGTGGCAATCCCACACAATTCTATCTTTAAAGATGGTGTCTCTTACGCTGACTTCTCAGTGCTTGTCTCCATCTCCAAATCTACTCTGCCCACATTTTCAAGCATCTAGTGGGAACTTCTAAGTCCCACCAGCATTGCAATTTCAACTTAAAATTTCTACAATTTAAATCTTCATTCTGCCATCCCAGTGGTTATGTTATCCTCCTCACCTAAAAAAATTAGCTAACATTTATCTAGTACACAGAAGCAGCACAAAAAACTATCTGCAGAAGGAAGGAAAGAGTGGTAGAAGGAATTGTTTTACAAACATCATCCCATGCAGGAGCAGGTATTATGAAGAAGCTGAGGCTCAGAAAGCTCAAAGCAGTCTTGCAACATTACCTAGCAAATAACTGGTGAAGTCAAAATCCATCTCAATCTTCTGTCTTTGTTTTCCATCTTCTACCTCTTATTTTCTTATCAAAGTTTACTTATTTAAAAATGAACTCAACAGTTCTTCTATCCCAAAGTTCTTCCCGACCCCAGTATCTGAAAGTGATCTCTCCTTCCTCTAACCCCAGGATTTTGCATGCACCAGTGCTATGGCTCTAATCACATCTGGACTTAAAACATATCACATCACACTGTCTGTGCAATCGTCTTATCCTGATAGATCAGTGGTTCCTACAGACTAAACTGTGTGTGTCCCCCCACAAATTCATGTTGAAGCCCTAAACCCCAATATTTGGAGATAGGGCATTTAGGAGATAATTAAGATTAAATGAGGTCATATAAGTAGGGCCATAATCCGATTGGTGGCCATATAAGAAGGGGAAGAACCAGCAATTGAATCAGCCAGCACCTTGATCTTGGATTTCCCACCCTCCCAAACTGTGAGAAAATAAATTTCTGTCGTGTAAGCCACCTGCCTATGGTATGTTGTTATGGCAGACTAACACCGATTTTGGTACAGATGTTCTCAATTCTGGCTGCATCTAACAACCACCTGAGGGGACTTCATAAAATTCTGATGCCTGGGCTCCACCCTAGACGAGTTAAATCAGAATTGCTGAGGTAAAACCCAGGCATTAATATTTTTAAAAGCTCCCCAAATAATTCTAACATGCAGCTGGATTAAGAACCACTGTATGAAACTTAAGTTTAATGAGATCAAAGACCATGTCTAATTCATCTCTGTAACTCCCTCTAAATCCTAGCATATGGTAAATATGCAATAAAACTGTTTAATAAATGACATATTTTAAAGAGTTTCAGTGTTTGATAATTACAGACATTCATTCTGTTAACGAATGTTTATTAGGCACCTACTATGCACCAATCACCATGCTCAAGATTGAATATACAATGATGAGTAAGACAGGCAAGGTTCCTTATTCTGCAGCATAAACATTTGAAACTCTGTATTTCAATTAATCATGCTTAGTTAATTAACATATCCTTTGATCTGTAAAAACCTCTCAGTAGCAGTTCTCTAGCAAACACACAATGCAGGATAGTAAACACCATGTTCTTAAAAATTTTTCCCCTCAATCTCCTTATTTAAAAATGTAATCGGGGATGGTGGGGGAGAAGGTTACTTTGAGTATCAAGATTCTCACTTGGGCATAGTTTTGCTTGGTCTACTTATATAAGTATAAGGGAATATTTCTCGCATTTATGACACTTATAAACCTAGAGATTTCTACAAATATGTATTAACACCCCTATACAAAAATAACAATACTCACCAGGAAAGGAAACAAAAACTTGAAGTTATTTTTTCCTGTGCTGACCTTTTGGTGCTGAGTCAAGAACCCCTCGGGACCAACTGCAAGTATTTAAGATCATAAAAGTTTAAGGTTTCACGCAGCCTTAGCAGTTATCTGACATAGCTCACTCTCCCTACCCATCATCCTCAAACCTCAGATTACTCCATTTCGAAAACTTTAAGGGCCTGAGGTTAATGGCAAAGTCTGAAACAAGATCCCAGTCCTACGAACTCCCAAATGCAATTCGGTGCTGTTTCCCTAACAGTACAGTGCCTCCCTGCGGTTGGCGGGCAATCTTAGTATCTAGGTGGCCTATCCTTTCTAATCATCTAGTCTCTAACACACTTAAAGAGGTGAAATCATATGAAAAAATATTTACTATTTACTACACAGGCAGAATATTCCCATTCTCCACTTGACGTTTTGCTTTCTCCCTCAAATTATGTGATACATATAGACCCATCACATCTGTAGGTTTCATTTTATTTCTCAAGGAAAACACTCTAGATCGAAAATGAAAGAAACTCTATACCCAGGTTATTTGATATTTTTGGTGTTTTTTTTAATTCCAATATATTTTTAAATTTTTTGAAAGATTGAGGGGTGGTGACAATCAGGGAATATTTCCTACGAAGCTGATTTTAAAGTGAGGTGTGAAAAATGAACAAGAATTACACAGATTTGGAGATGGGGAAGAGAAGGAAAATTACAAGAAGAGCCAGCATCAAATGGCCTAGAGGAAAAAAAAAAAAAAACCAAAGCACAGTTTGGCATATATTAGATATATCTTAGGCCAATGTTATTCAAACTTTTTTACCACAACCCCAAGATACTTTACAACTGGATGCAGTACACACACCTGTGTGTATGTATATATTTGTGCAAGTACCCCTTCCTACCTGACCCATCATTATCCGAACTCTCATTACCCAAACTAAGGTTCCTAACAGATTCAGATCAGTTATTTTTAGGAGACCCCTCCTGTATCTCTCCTCTGGCAGAGAATCTTGGTGCTTCCTGTAGGAGAGAATGTTGAAGCATTCACACCTGCAGCGTTCTCAAGACTGCCCTAGGGCACGGGAGCACTGTGCAGCTTTCCTTGCTGCCCCCTCTCCCAATTCCTGCAGTAGGTTGACAGACAGATGGCACAAAGGCTCAGCTCCCTTGCCTCCAAAGCAGGACAAACTTTGCACTCTGTTGTGCACCAGCGCTGATTTTAGGCTGAGATAGGCCTTCCCTAAAACCACATTCTTGCTCAGCTTCCTCCCCTTCCCTTTCCTGTTTCCCTCACTCCCTTAAAGGTTTTTTCCTAAGAGCACCCCATTAATAAATCACTTGCATGTAACACACCTAAGTGGTACTCAGACCTGGCGCCCAGATCTTGTTCTCTAATACTGTGCCCAAATAAAAGGAACCAGGGCTTGTCAGAGAAATGACTAATTCTGTGGATGGGCGAGTGTGGGTACAAGATGAACCAGGGACACTTTGTGTGAGAGAAAAAGGAAATGCTCAAAAAAATGATGGGGGCACATCACAAGGACCTGGAAGCTAGTCTGAAGTAACTCTCACTGGCCAAATCTGGGAAAATGTGAGCAGCAAATAATTACACAGAGTAACAAATGATAAACCATCAGAAAAACAAGAATTCTATGAGCCCATACCCACAAAAAATCCATAAATAAACAAGAAACAAATTGGTCTCTTGCTTACAGCAAAATGTCAACAACCATCCAATAAATGTGGAGACGACGTTGGAGGTAGAAAATAATTATTTTGCAACCATCATAGGAAGGACTGAATAAGGCAAAAATCATCAATGAATGCTAAATCAAAGGGGAATTTTTGATGAGGAAAGGACATCTGCCTAGTCTTAAATGGTCTCCCTACAGATTACTCATTAATTTCAAGAGAGGAAAATCATAGCAAAGAAATGGAACAAGACCTTGACTGCATGATCAGAATTAATATCACCTAGGAGAGACAGACATCATGAGGTCCAGATATGATACCCTGAGAAAGACACACCACCATTTTTGCAGTATTTGCCTGAGAATGCATAACCCCAATCTCACCAAAAGTCATAAACACAAAATGAGGAAAGTTCTACATGTCAACCCTTGCCTAAAAACTTGCAATGTCTTCCCATTGTTCTCAGGATAAAATTCAAATTCCTTGAAATGATTTACAGGACATTTCATGATTCACAACTCAAAACCCTCCACTGCCACAGAACACACTCCTCTTTGATCTCAACTCTTCTCTCTTTCTTATGCTCTTTGCTTAAGCCAGTTTTTTTCAAATTTCAGAGAGCAACCCATTGGGGTTGTTAAATTAATCTAATGAGACAAAACAACGTATTTTCTATAGCAAATATACTTTGAGTTTAGAAATACAAAAAAATGTAGAAGTTAAACAGATTTTTAGTTCTGAGCTACCAATATAATTTATGTCTAAGAAGATCCTGTAGAGATATGGAAGCAATAATAAAATCAAAATTTTTCTAATCAACTACATAACCTTTTACATATTAATCACAAAGTGCTCAGAAAAAAACAGATTCTTCAAATCTGTTTAGATGTTTAACTTAAAAAGTAAAACTTTCCAGTAAATATAAGCACTAGCATTAAGTGCTAGTACCTCTAAAGCTAATCTACCTACATCCTCACAGGAACTAAAAGAAGCCCTGCAACCCAAATACTCCAAGAGCTACCATGGTGACATCCTCCCAAGACACATACATCTTCAACGTCTACTCATGGAATGTCATGAAATTCCTGACCCCACTCCCCACCCCCTGAGCCCTATTACTATCCCATCCACTTCCCCTTATTAGATTTCTGGAAGAAAATACCAGTGGAGGGACACTCACATACATACTTGATTAAGGAAACCTCTCATGGTGCCATTGCTTCATGGTGCAAAAGTAGAGAACGAATCCACACTAACCAACAAGGGGAAGGGAAACTTCCTCCCCCACCAAAAGAGGGAAAGGTAGAAGAAAAAGAAGGGAGAAAGGAATCTTCCAGTTATTTTAGAAAGTTAAAAATCAAAATTATCAGGCCCAGATTCCTGGGGGTTGTCATCTGGGAAGGCAATCATGTCAGAAAATTTATCTGGAATCTGGAAATAGCAAAGGCCTAACTGGGTGTTCTTTCAGCAAAGTACTGGGCTGACTTTCCACTACTGGGCTATTTTATAACTTGTTAGGGGCAGAGGTAAACTTCTAGAATTCTGTAAAATAGAGACAGAAATACTTTCTGACCAGTAGAAAAGATAACCCCAAAGATCAGTTCATGGCCCTGCTGTAAATTAACCAGTTTTTATCTTAAGCCAGCAATTTATGAAACTGTCTATGTATCTAGCTTCTCAAAGGCTTTTTGAACTGTTTTTCACATTTTACTGGTTCCCTCACTAATTAATGAGTTGAAAGTCTTCAACACATATTCATTTTGTATTTGCACATGTAATAATTTTACCTTTTTGAAAATTCTACTTTAACAAGCACCACTTTAAACATTATTTCTATAGATGATCATGGATTATACATTCAAAATAAACCAGCTTTTAAATTTTCAATCACCAAAGTTTGACCGGATTTTTAAAATACACAATACTTCTAGAAAGGGTTATAAATTGGTAAAGAAACTATAACTTGGAATAAGACTAATTGTGCTTAAGTCCTATTATAGAAGAATGAGCAATACTGTATATTTCTGAATCATTACTATGCAATCACAGGTCCCATTTATGGCTAAAGACGGAGGGAGAATTTTCCCTGGGAATAGGCAGAAGATTAGACTTAGAAGGAAACAAAGCTGAAGGACAAGTCAATAAAACTGGGAGAGTTCACAACAGTGGTCCTCTACTCTGTGTGCATATCAGAACAGCCTATGGAATATTTTAAATGTCAGAGGCTTAGGCAAATTAAATCTGAATAACTGGGAGTGCAACCCAGGCACTAGTATTTTTAAAAAATTTAATCTGTCTCCATAGCCACTTTTCCTGGGTGTTAGGTACTCTCTCCAGCTTTTCCTCTCTGCAACCAAGTAGTAAGAAAAAATAACATACATAATTATGGCTGATAAACTTATAAAGAGTGCTGTTATTATCTCTATATTAACAAAAAGGAAAATAGTTTAAATAAAACTACATATAAGTATGTAACTTGCATTTCATTGTTGGGTTCAGAGTTTCATGAGAAGAATGGACCCTACAAAGTCAATTAAAAGCTGCTGCCAAATGAAGATCAAGCTTGTACAACGATCTCAAAAAATGTAATATAAACCAATGGGAAAACAGATTTCGCTATATAAACCTCATTTGGCATATCTACTCATCTACACAGAAACACATCTACTCAGTTGGACACATACTATTGTGAACTTAAAAAGCAATAGAAGTATCAAAATGTGAACCTATGCTTCAACTTATGAACTAAACAAAAATGAAGTTAAAAAAAAAAAAAAGCTGTTGGCAGCCCATGTTTGTGGGTTTAGTTCCCGGGTGCAGACCTACACCACTCGCCAGCTATGCTGTGGTGGCAACCCATGTACAAAGTGGAGGAAGACTGGCACAGATGTTAGCTCAGGGCTAATCTTCCTCAAGAAAAACAAGAGGAAGATTGGCAATGGATGTTAGCTCAGGCTGAATCTTCCTCACAAAAAAAAAGCTAGTTTCAATACATTTGCATTCTGGAATTTAAAGAGACAAGGAAATTTTTTTTAAAAATCTTCCCACTTGCTGATTCCACTTTCTTACTTTTTATTCCAATTTTGCTTCCAACCCTGCTTTTGTCGAAGTTTCCAATGATCATGTGGTTAGATTTGACCATTACCATCCACTCAGCTGCTGAAGAAAAAGCCTAGGAATTATCCTTAATGCCTCCCTTTCCTTCACCACCCTTATTCAATGTAACAGTAGGTTCTGTCACTTTCTCCTCCAAAACATCGATGTAAGCTTTATATTTCTTTCCATCTTTTCTAATACCATCCCAGGCCAATATACTAACATATCTGGCTTGGACTACTGCTACCATCTCTTAACTTGTCTCCCTGCTTCCACTCGGACCCCTCCACAATGCATGCTACCACTGCAGCCAGGGTAGTAAACACATAATTATGTCATCGCCTTCTTTAAAAGCCTCCAATGGCTTTTGATAACATGAGACAAAGTCCAAATGCTTTCTTATCATAGCCTCAAGGCCCTGAGGCATCTACCTCCTGCCTATTTTCCCAACATCTTTCCCTTAATCTCCTCCACACTCTGGCCCTCATTCCAGTCAAATATTTTAAGCATTTGCTATTTCGACTGCCTGGCATACTCTTTCCCTACCTCTTCACGTGACTGCTTCCTCTCATCCTTCAGATTCCAATCCAAATGACACTCCCTCAGAGAGCTCTTCACTGACCACACTATCTAAAGTAGTCTTCTCTGTGGAGAGAGGGGAACTCTCATACACTGCTGGTGCGAGTGCAAACTGGTGGAGCCACTATGGAAAGCAGTATGGAGATTCCTCAAAAAATTAAGACTAGAACTACCATACGATCCAGCTATTCCACTGCTGGGTATTTATCCAAAGAACACGAAAACACCAATACGTAAAGATACATGCACTCCTGTGTTCACTGCAGCATTGTTCACAATAGCCAAGACTTGGATGCAGCCTAAGTGCCCATCAAGGGACAAATGGATAAAGAAGATGTGGTATATATACACAATGGAACACTACTCAACCATAGGAAACGATGAAATCCAGCCATTTGTGACAACATGGGTGGACATTGAGGGTATTATACTAAGTGAAATAAGTCAGAGGGAGAAGGTCAAAAACTGTATGATCTCACCCATAAGTAGAAGATAAAAACAACAAAAAACAAACACATAGAGTCAGAGATTGGATTGGTGGTTACCAGAGGGGAAGCGGGGAGGAAGGAGGGTGAAAGGGATGATTACGCACATGTGTGTGGTGATGGATTGTAATTAGTATTTGGGTGGTGAAAATGATGTAATCTATGCAGAAATAGAAGTATATGGAAGTACACCTGAAATTTTTACAATGTTATAAATCAATGTTACTGCAATAAAAATATACAAATAAAAATAAAGTAGCCCTCTCTTCGCCATCTACCACATGACACTGCTTACTTTCTTCATAATGCTCATCACAATCTGTAACAGTGTGTGCGTCTGTGGGGAGGGGGTGTTTGTCTTCCTCTACCATTAGAATACAAGCTCTATTCAGAGCAGGGATCTTGTTTGTCCTATCAGTTTCCTAGGGCCTAGAACAATATGTGACATATCATGGGCACTCAAGTATTTGTTTAATCAATGAATACTCAAATGGTGGCATGGTCTACAGCACTGCACTGGAAATGAAATTATCTGAGTTCTATACAGACCTGGCCCTACCAGCAATTAGCTCTGTGGCCTTGGGTACACCACAAGATTGGAGTGGGTTAAGAGTAACTGGACAGTAACAAAATGGAGACAGCAAGTATGAAGATTTTTTTTCTAAACTTCCTTGTCTAAATTCAAGAATATAGACATACAGAAGCCTTTAACCTCCCTGAGTCTATTTCCTCATCTGGATGAGATTACTTTGAATGTCACTTCCACCCCAGAAATACTAGAATTATATAGGACTCAATTTACTTTCCAACCTGAACTTTCTTACCCATCCTTCATTTACACCCCTTCTACCCTCACCAATGAAATCAAGTTATTCACCCTGCAACCAAACATCACACAGTGCACTTTACTGCCTATACATTTGCTCACTCTGCTGCCCCTTCTTCAACTCCAACCACTGTAAATTCTGTCCTTCAAAGCCCAGATCAATCATCAACCGCTTCATAACGTCTGATCCAATCACCTGGCCCAATAGTGGTATGATCATTACGTGTTCCAGAAATTCTTCTATGCTTCAAATTAAAGTACTCCCTGATCCTCTCTTAGCCTTAGTTTCCTAATCCGTAAAATGGAGATAAGAGTATCAACTATACCACATACTATTGTTGGATAATAGAGAATACTTAGCTTGATAATAAAGTGTTCAATAAATGTCTTGTCTGCTATACATATTTTTCCTTGTTCTTGAGGGCCACCAATGTGACTTTTTCCTTTCTGAATCTCCAAAGCTTTGAAGCCATTTCTCCTCCCAATTCCTTGAGGTTTCATACCCATAAAATGAAGGAAAAGGACTAGACCAACCAACATTCCCTCCAAAAGTGAAGTTCTCTAACTATACTCCTACATAAATAGCCTAAAGCAAAGATATCGCAGGTGAGCTGCTGTAAGGACGGGAATTCGAGAAAGGGAAGTGGGGTGGAGGCATGAAAGGTAAATAACATGGATCAAGACTTCGGGGATCCTTTCCAGAGAAACTGATTCTTCTCACAGTGATCGAGTCTTAAAATTGTTTTCACGTTGGGCTACAGATATTTAAAGGACTCTGTGCCCCAAAGGGGCGCAAAAGAGGATGACGATGAAGAGACCAGCAGCATTAAGGAGGAAAATGTTTGTAAGCCACTTAGGAGCAAGAGTTTAAACAACAAACCCTATGCCTTTCACCTAACCCTAACCCCAAGGAGCAGGAAGATGACCTATGACCGCAAGGCAGGAGCTGGGGCCGGCTAGAACCCTAAGGCAGCCGGCCGGACGTGAGGGGACGTCCGCGGAAGCGGTGCAACCTCAGAGCTCGGCACCTTTCCCATGCCGGCCTCCAGCCACAGGCCCGCGGTTAGAGACCTGGCCCGACTTCTCAGCTACCCCCGCTTCCCGCCCCGGTACCTGCGGGGTCGAGCGCCATCTCGGCGGGCGGAGAGGAAGGCAGGCCGCTCCCGGGCAGGGGGCGGGGAGGGGAGGAGCCTGGGCTCGGCTGCTCCAGCGGCCGCCCCGAGCTTCCCGCGGGAGGAAGAGGCGGAGGAGGAGCGCTGCGCCCTTCGCAGAGCACCAGACCCCTCTCTCTGACTTCCCCAGTCGCTACTTCCGCCGCCAATTGCGCCTGCGCCCCCCGGGCCCCGCCCCTAATCCCGTAACAAGCGTGGAACGGACTTCGGTGAGGGAATGACCGGGAAGGGGGCGTGGCTGCACGCGCGCCTTGGGGGCGGGACCGTCTCAGGCGCGCGCAGCCTCGTTCTGGGCCCAGCGGGGGCACCTGCTTGCAGACCCGGCTCTGCGGTGATCGGAGCAGAAGCTGTGGGCCTTTGGGACTGCCCTTCGCTTGGCGACTCGTTCCAAGGCCCTCCCTCCACACCTGCCTTCGGAGAAACAAATAAATCATCCTGTTCCTTTATGTTTCCTTCATTAACGTTCATTCATTCATAAATGTCTATTTCATGCCTGCCAGAATCCAACCACGGTTCTGAATACTAGGGGAACATTACTGAATAAAAAATAAGGTCTGTCTTCTGGAGGAACACCGTGTTGGCAGGGGAGCCAGATACAAGCAACACGCCGTTAAATGTGATAAACGCCACATGCGCGCGATATGCACAGCTTGTTCGACCATAGAGGTGGTATAGTGTGCACAGTATCATTATTCCTCCCCCAAATCAGCAGCCTGTGGCTACCCTGGAGATTAAAATAAAAAACTGGGAGCTCTGTTTTGTGAAATAATATCCTCAGGGCGTACAGTCCGATTTGAGTGGTGTTAGGAATCCCGATTCTATCAAAGCTGTATGTTTTGTGAGAAAAATGAAGGACGGTGGTAACCATCCTCCTTAAGAACCCCAACTGCCCTCTTCTCAATAGAAGAAACTTTCTGGGGGGCAATTATGCTCATTTCCACTCACCAACAAGCCTTCAGAAATGCTTCCTTGTCGTATCCACGATTAGCTAGCTCGAGCCTCCAAAGGGTGAGGTACACCGGGTACAGATGGGACAGATGTTAAAAAAACAAGGAGCAGCTGCTTCTTCCCTGCGAGGGATTTAGGGCTTTCAAAATGATCCCCTCCCCACCTACCTGCAGTCCCTCCTCCCCTGCTGCTGCTTCCGCCTGGTCAGTTGGCAGAAAAGCTGACGCAGTTGAGCAGGGACGGGAAAGTGGGTCTCTGCTCAGCAGGTCTTCCGTTTAAGGGCCTATTTGGGCATAACGGCCCTTATTACAGCTGTAGGTTGAGGTGCCAAGGTGAAGAATTAATGTTTCACTCAGCCAGGCAGAAAATCGGGTGCTTTTCCTTGTATGTTTTATAAATGTCCTTAGAAACACACCAAATTCCGGTGCCCCTTTTATTTTTCTGGAGGTGAAGAATTTAATTTGGAAAGCAAATCTTTTTGAGGAGATGAGGTGGGGTATAAAAACACAAATCAGACATACACTTAAGTAATTAAACTAAATCTTCCTACATGCATGACCTTTTGGTCATCATGGTAAAGGGGGAAACTTGGAGAGCTTTAGTCAGAGACCTAGGTACCTCCACCTGAAGCCCGCATTGCCACCTATAAGCTTTCCAACTTGAATAAGTTCCAACGTTTCTCTGGACTTTAGCTTCTAATTTACACGGTTGTTGTGAGAAATGAACATGATATCATACAACGCTGTTTCAGTCATTGAGGGACCACTTCTACAGTTTGTGCCTTAACTGAGTATCACTTGAACCATTATTATTCAATGTTTTTTATTTAAATCAACTCACTTTTTAAAAGACTTAAATGGGCACTATCTACTCTAGCCATACCCTAAGCAAGAATATCTGTAAAATCATGGGTTTCGTGTGCCACATAAAATGGACTGCTAGACCTATCACACTATGAGAAGCACTAGCAAAAATACCACCTCAATGCCTGGTACATAACAGTGTGTACGTCTCTCTCCCATTAAATTAGGTCATTCGGGGGCAAAGTCTTTACAATCTCACTGGGAAAGATAAGTCGTTTCTTAAGTTAAATAGTAGAAATTTAATTGGCAATTCAAAACAAGAAATTTCCTAAGTTATCACATTATTAGTAGACAATTCTTTGGACAATAACTGCAACAGGAGCATTAAGAGGGAGGAGAGCACATTACCCTGGAAATGAGGGATTACATATTATCCAACCATGATCCCTAGGGCTCAGACAGTATCTGGCACCTAATGGCCCCACAGTAGCCTTTCACAAAGGATTGAATGCCAGGGTGGTTAGGAAAGACTTCAAAGATGAGGTAGTACTTGTAGTTGGCCTTGAAAGGTAGCATGGGTTGGCAGAGAAGAAGCCATGTCATGCTAGGAGAAAAATGAGCCAAAAGTATCTGGGATTCGAAATGTTCTTGAGGGACAAATGGGGCATGGAAGAGGTGGAAGGTAAGGAATGGAAGCATATGAGCCAAAGCACAGGGGTCTGAAGCTCAGGGCTGTGTGACAGGCATGTTGGAGGGCAATGCCCGAAACCACTGCAATGTGTTTGAGGATTTGAGAAGCTAGGATAGTTATAAATGAGACTGAAAATGTTAGAAGAGGCCAGATTCCCTAAGCCTTAAACGTTAGGATGAGGAGTGTTTGAATTTGTTGCTATAAGCAGTCAGGGGCCATTGAAGGTTAACCAGCAGAAAAATGGCATTGTGGTCAAATTGATTTTTTTTAAAGATTTTGTATAGAACAGATTTAGGTGGTAAGAAGAGAACCAGGGGGTAAGCAGAACAGTAAGTTTAAGGGTCACAGACCAGTTTGTACTGGCCCTGTTGTATCCTACTGTATCAAAAATGATGTATCAAAGTTGTTTTGCAGGGGCAACAAGCAAGAACTGCAAGTCATGTAGCTGGAGCATGCTCAGAAGATGGAAACCGTGTCCTCAGATGACCTCGAGCCGCCTAGGAACCAAAAGTTCCCTAACTATGGAATTCAAGGTGAAGAGAATGTGGAACAGGGAACCTAATAAGAAGCAAGGACTTGTAAGACTGTTACCCTCCCATCCTCCAATCAGATTTCCCCAAGTTAACATTCCACATAACCACTCCCACTCCCAAGTCCTTAAAAACCTGTCCCCAGTTCACTCAGGGATACAGATTTGAGCTTTACCTCCTGTCTTTTTGCGGGTGGGCCATGCAACAAAGCTCCTCTCAAAAGCTGGTGCTGTAGTATTGGCTTCTGTGCACACTGGGCAGTGAGCCCTTGCTCAGTTACATAAGGAGCTTATTGCAGTAGTTCAGGCAGGATCCAAAAAGAGCCTCAGTTAGGATATGTAGAAATGTAAAAAGAAAGGATGGATGTGAGTAACTGCAAAGAAAGAATCTATGCTTCGTAAGTGGACTTAGGAGACTAGAACAAGGAGTCAAGAAGGATTTCTAGGTGATTCTGTTCCTTGGCAAATGTATACAAATAAATGAAAAAATCATGGCAAGGTGCCCATTCACGCCTCAAATGATCTGAACTTGATCCCCATTAATGGGGAGCAATACTGAGACAGAGATACCAGTTAGGAAGAAGTTGCAGTAACCCAAAGTTAGCAAGTTAGCAGTTAGCAGTTGAGCAGTTAGCAGTTAGAGCAGTTAGAGCAAGGTTAGCAGTTGATCCACAGCAGAGCTTGTGAAGGCAAAGAGAAGTGAAGTATTTGGGGTGTAGCCTAGACATAAATACACATATATATTGTGTAGTCTAATATCCAAGGAATGTGCAAGTACAAATATCTTAATTGTTTATCAAGTCAATTCTGACTAGATCTAGCGTTCCTTTTTGCTCAATGTTGATATCCAGTTAGTTATTTTTAAAAATTGAGATGGTCAGTCAGCCCCTGCTTGCTTCCAACTCTGTCCAGCATCAGAATTAAACACTTTCCATCTGTAGCTCTGCTCTGCCCTATCTTTGAGCCAATGAGAATTAAATTTGGAGGAACATCAGAAGCCCCATCCCTACCAGTAGATGGAGTTTGGAACTAGTTCTTGGCTAGAAGATCACTATTCATGTCCCTGGTGGCCCTGTCTGCTTTCTGAGTTGAATGATTTAGTCCCTAGCCCCCCATAGCCTGTGCCCTTCTTCATTTGAATGGGGTTAGGCCCAGGTAACACATATTAGTTAGCTAGGGCTACCATAACAGTGCCACAAACTAGGTGGCTTAAACAACAGAAATTTCTTTTCTCACAATTGGAGGCTAAAAGTCCAAGATCGAGGTGTCTGCAGGTTTGGTTTCTTCTGGGGCTTCTCTCCTTGGCTTGTAGGTGGCTATTTTCTCCCTATCTCTTCACGTGGTCGTCTCTCTGTGCATGTCTGTGTCAAAATTTCCTTTTTTTTCTTTTGGTGAGGAAGATTAGCCCTGAACTAACATCTGTTGCCAATCCTCCTCTTTTTGCTGAGGAAGACTGGCCTTGAGCTAACATCTGTGCCCATCTTCCTCTACTTTATTTGTGGGACGCCTGCCACAGCATGGCTTGATGAGCAGTGCATAGGTCCACACCCAGGATCCAAACCTGCAAACCCTGGACCACTGAAGTAGAGTACGCAAACTTAACCACTATGCCACGAGGCTGGCCCCCAAATTTCCTTTTTTTATAAGGAGACCAGTCATATTGGATTAGGGCCTATCCTAATGACCTCATTTTCCCTTAATTACTCTTTAAAGACCCTTTCTCCAAATAGAGTCACATTCTCAGGTACTGGGCTTAGGACTTCAACATATGAATTTGGGGGGATGCAATTCAGCCCATGACAACAGTCTAGTTCTTTATAAGATCTAGAACCCTTCCCTGAATCCCAATTCACTTGGCTAGAACCCTGACAACCTGCCTAGCTTTAACCTCTCCACAGAGCAATATATTTTGTCCCTGTTTTCCTGGTGGTTGAATAAGGGCTGCTGCACTATGGATCAGTCCACCTAGCCACTTCAGTCAGCTCCTGTCTGTCCCTTGTTGCCCACATCCAATTGATCACAACATCCACTCAGTTCTTTAACATAACTTTATTCATCTACCAACCATACTGTCACAACACTTAGTCCAAGATCTATCCACTTTTGCAGAGATGATTACAACAGCCTCCTAACTTGCTCTCTGTTCCTAGGCTTTTCGTCCTCCCATCTATTCTTTCTAATCCATTTCACCCACAACAGCAAATATGACCGTAAAATATTTTATATAAAATCCTTCAGTGGTTCCCCATATAAATAAAAATCCAAGGCTTTCCTTTAACAAGGATCACGAAACTCTTTATAAACTAGTTCCAACTTACTACATCATCTTTTCCTCTGCCATTTCCGCTGTATGAACTTGCAAGTGTTTATTAAAGTAATTGTGATGATTTTTCTGTGCACTATCCCAGGAAAATGTGTAAGACTCCGTGTTGAACATAAAAACCTGAAACTGACTGCAGAAAGAGTGTGCAGTGGAAAGAGAGGGCTTTTGGAACTAAATAGAGCTAAATTCTAATTCCTCTCCCCTTCTTTTATTTTTTAACTTTTTTTATTGAGATGTAACTTATGTACAGAAAAGGGCACAAATCTTTGCACAGCTGAGTGAGTTTTTCCGTATGTACACACTTTTGAACTACTACCCACGTCAAAATATACAGCATTTCTCATCATCCAGAAGGTTCCTTGATACCCCCTCCTAGTCAAACCCCACCCCACAGAAGTAACTACTCCCCTGACTGCTATGAGAATTTATTAGTTTTGCTTGTTTTTGAACTCATATAAATATAATCATAGTGTGTAGTCTTTCATATCTGGCTTCTTTTGTTCAACTTGATAGCTGTGAGACACATTCATGTTATATATATCTACAAATCTGCTCTCCTACTTCTAATTTACATTTTGATAAATCATTTGTCCTCCTGAGCCTTGGTTTCCTCAATAACACCATCCCTGCATGATTGATTGAGCATTAAAGATGACCTATAACAAACACTGATGGTGGTTTCTAGCACATAGTAGGCTATTCCTAAATTCTAGCTATTGTAACTGTGATAATTATCTTTCACTTTTAGAAAACTTTCTTTTGAACTATTATTGCACTACATTCAGTTTTTTTGATGTAATAGTTCAGAGCTACTCTGCCTTCAGAACTGAAATCTAGGTAACAATATGTTTAAATTAGTATTATGTGAACACCCTTCAAATGAACAAAGGAGATTTAGCAGTGTGCCCTATCACTTATCAGGTGAGAAAAAAAAAGTGTGAAAAAATCACCTCTCACCTCTGCAGAAGGCTTTCTATATTTTATGTTTTGTTTTTACTATGTATTGTTTTCTGGGTGGCCTCCTTTGAGACAGACCACAATTTTCTCTGGGGTCAGAGACTCTTATTCCTAAAAAATAAAATAATAATAAAGATAATGATAATAGGATAACAAGACTTACATTGGATTTCTCTTACCTTGGACTTGTGCAGAAGGTGATCCTTTGTAGAATTTCTCACAGGAACTGGCAAACTCGGCAAACAAAAAATAGAAGTGCTTTTTGTTGCACACTCAGTCTGAAATATCAGTGACCTTCTAGTTTGATGGCTAGCTGCACTGAAAACATCTCAAGGATCTTTTGCTTATCTAGAGAAAATAAAGTCAGGGAAAACTTTAATGACTGACACCAAATGTCTCTGCACTGTTAATCTGTTTAGGAGGATAGACTTTCTGAATTTATTATCTACTCCTCCCCCAAACTGGAGAAGCTACTATGTGCCATGCGCTGTACTGAGTCCTGGGAAATAAAGATAAATCAGATGAAGTCCCTGCCCTTAAGGAATTCAGAGTCTGGGGGGAAAAATACAAACACATGAACAAATAATTACAGTCCGTATGATAGAAGATGATGTGGGAGCTGAGAGGAAGGAGAAATTAATTTGACTTCCAGAAGACAAATATAAATATAAATGCTTACGTTTAAAGTAAGTCTTAAAAAATTATTAGGTATTCAATAAAAGAAAGACAAATGAAGTCCTAATTAACAACATTTTACTGTATAAAATAGGCTTAGAATAACCGTCATGAACCATGAATATGATTGAAATAGCTAGATTGGCCACTATTATTTGGAGCCATATAGACAAGACACAGGAGAAAAAAATCAAATGTTGAGATATGCTATCGAGTTTCAACACTTTCTCACTAGTGCTATGCCCAGACAAAACAACCCCGTGTCATTGATTCTAGTATCTTTATCAATCGAACATGAAGCAATAAGTCCAAATGAAGAGCTCCCCAAAGCTCAGGGCTTGATCTTCTGTAAAGAAGAGTACTTATACTAATATACTCCATTAACTAAATTCTATGTCATGGAGCCAGGGATCCCAAGACGTGGATGAAAGGTTTCCTATAGAAATGAGGTATTGATGTTGCTAGGTCACATGACTCTGCTCTTGAGGAGAGAGACTGTGTCTTATGCACCATTGCAGCACTGCTCACAGGACTTGGCAACTGGCAAAGTAAATGCTTTGTAAGTTCCTGTTAATGGAGAATATAAGGGCACCATGTGAATCTAATATGGGTTACATGGTCCTTTGATTATTTCTCCTTAGCATCACTTCTATCCTCCTGCCTGTCACTAACTCCTGCTTTAATTCAGGCTCTATTTTGTCCTTTCTGATCTTTGGCTAAAGGTACTTCCAGGCTCTACATGCTTTAAGAGATGTCTTCTGGTCAAGGCACCCCCTCACTTAGAACACAAGATTTCTGGCATTGTCTGCTTGGCATCTTGTTCTTCTTTTGGAAACTCCTTGTCCCCTACTTTATTATATGGTTTCTACCTGTGTCCTCATGTCCTTACATGAAACCTCTCTTTAACCATACTCATTTGTCCAAGAATGGATGCTTGACCTTAAATAGGCCAATGAAGCTTTGCCCTAGGAAATGTTAGATATAGACTAAGTATACCAGTGTGTCTTCTGAGACTGAAATTGTAAAATGCAAAATATAAAAGCCATTAAGAGACAAGTTTTCTGCCATGCAGAGAAAGGTGTCTCTAAGGAGCAAGAAAAGGTGATGTCCAACCAAAGAGATATAGAGATTTGAGACTGAGAAAATCTAGGTGGAGTTTGAACCTCTGGTTGTAGCTGCTCTGAAGTTCAGCTGTGTTCCTGCCTTTCTGGGTCTTCACTCTTCTTTGAGCCACCAAAGACTTGTATATAGGACATCTCTTGTACACCACTCCAAAATCTCTCAGCCCCTACTCTTATATGTGGCCACTGGTACTTTGTAGGCTTCCAACCATCTTCATGTGGGTGCAACCTAGAAGCACCTTGTACCTCTCACTTTCTTCTCTGACCCTACTGCATGGAACGCCCTCAGGGACCCTCTCAGCAGTTATAGATATACAACACAGAAGTGCAGGGGAAATTAATGCCTGTGAGGCCGTCTTGACCAATAGTGAATGGAATCCAATGGGTAAATGTGTCCTGTTTTTTATTCCCTGGGAAGACAGCTCTGAAGCACGTTTTATAAGACACCTCCAAAGGTCTCATGGCATCCAGCACCAGTCACCTATAAAGTGGGAAACTCAATAAAACATCCATGTATTCTCTTTCCCTCCTCCCCTGTTTCACTCTTCCTTGTCCCTCACTCCTGCTGCCTGGGATTATCAAGACAATCCACTTGCACACAATCTAGGCGAAAGCAGCACTTGCTCATTGTTTCTCACTTTTTGTTTAAACTGATTCAAGTTGGTTCCTGCTCCTAGCTACTCAAAGACATTGTCCTAATTTATACAAAGACCTGCAGTGGGTCCCTTATCGCCCATAGAATAAGATCATACAGCAGTAGAACTGGATGGAAATCTGATTCAGAGTTTACAATCCTAACTTCTCTGCTGCTGTATAAATGTTTATCACCCTCTCCCTAACTATCAAATTCTCCCTAACTATGCAACGTGCCATTGGGAATATATAAAAATCCAGGCACAATAAAACAGCCTACTGTCTCAGGATTACTCCAGTCTACTATTTGCCTCTTTTTTTTTTTTTCTGTTGTGAGCCATGTCTAGATTCCACACTTTATTTCACTGTTTATCTACTGTTGAAGTTTTAGGTTGTTTCTAATTTTTCTTTTAAAATTAACACTGAGATAAATATTCTAAAAGTAAACTTTTCATCTCTAGCTGTGTTTATCTCTGAAAGATAATTCCTAGAAGTGGAATTACTGCGCCAATTACTATGGATAAACCGTCAGGGATAGGTAAAGTCATTTTAAACATATTTGCTAAATTGATACAAACAGGCATATTGTTACAACTTATTAATTTTTATTAGTAACGACAAATGTTTTGCATGCTTAACAGCCTTTTTATTGTTCTTCTATGAATTGTCTATCCATATTCTTTCCCATTTTAAATTAGACTATTATTATTTTTCTTACTGATTTATATATTGCCTTTCTATATGAAGACTTTTTCTATCCTGTTTGTGGCATTTATTTATTGTAATTGTTGTTTTCCTTTTACTTTTATTAATAATAATCTAACATACTTATACAGATATGGAGTATTTTTCTTTGTTATTTATTCCATTAGTTAATTCTTAGTGAGAGATAACTCATCTTATCTTCTATATTTCTTCTGCTTTCTGCTTTAAAAAAAAAATAAATTGCTATTTTACATCTATTTTCTTTTTTTTCCTCTTTATTTCATCTTATTATGGTGGGAATTGAATATTTAACTTCCTTTTTTTTTTTTCAAATAACTAACAAATTTTTCTAACACTATTTTCCCAGAAATATTTACTGAATAACCTACCTTTTCCTTGTCAGTTCTTTCTTATCTTGGATCTATTTCTTGGCTATTCATCTTGTCTATCTTCCTGCCTATTTCTGTGACCATGTCATAGTCTTTTTCAGCTTCAGTTGACTCTTATGCTCTGGATAGATAAAGTAAAGGTACAAATGATATTTTTATCTCTTCTAATTTTAGGCCATGTCTCAGCACATTTGACCATTGGAATTTTGGAAGGTTCAAGAAAAGATCTGTGATTGGTCAGTGTTAGGACAATGAGCAGTGTCACCTGCCCTGTCCATCCTGGTTCTGTGCCTGCTGGCTTCTAGTTTATAAGTGGACAAATGAGGGATGGGCAATGGGAGCCCATATCCCACTCCTCAAGTTCAGCTGAAGAATCTTGACTTCCTATCCTTGGTTGCAGAGCATGTTTATATTTATTCCATACAAACCTGCTACTGCAGCTTGGGTCCCTGGGAAGTAGACTCTGAGGTGAAGACTTGCACATGGGAAGTTTATCAGGGCATACTCTTGTGGTCAATACTTTTGGAAGAAAAGAAAAAGAAACAGGATTAGGCAGAGAGAGAAGTTGAGCTGTGGTGTAGTCATAACAAGAATTTAGCCAACTCCATGAACAGCTCTGGAGCTGGGATAGCCCTTCAGAATTGTCATGCATTGGAGCTAGGGGCTGGGCTTTATCTTCCTGCATTAACTAATCATTGGTAGAAGGTGACCTAGGAAGGGGCATGGCCTTGGGTAAGGCACATCTCTTTAGCAGAAGCTGTAGCACTAATGTAATTACAGATTAACATGAATTTGTGAGATTCATTCATTATTGTCTCCCTCACTGTATATCATAAGCTCCAGAAGGTAAAGGACCATGTCTGTTTTTAATTGCTATTGTAGGATCAGAGCACAGCAATTTTTTGTTGAGTACCTGGCACATACAAAGCACTCGATAAACAATTACTGAATAAATAAATGACTAGAGGAGGCAACATTATTCTCATTGTCTGTATTTTATGATGAAGAGAGTGAGGCACAAAGATTCGGCTAATAAATGGCAGAGCTGGGATTTAAATCCACATCTGCTTGGTTCCAGAGGCCACGCTCTTTCCACTATGATAGTCAGCTCAGCCTGCCAAAACAAAATACTGACTAAATACAGACTGAGTGGCTTAGACAAAAGAAATTTATTTTCTCACAGTTCTGGAGGCTGGAAATCCAAGATCAAGGTGACATCAGTGTTGGTTTCTGGTGAGACCTCTCTTCCTGGCTTGTAGGGATGCCCTCTCGCTGTGTCCTCACATGGCCTCTTTTCTGTACACACGCAGAGACAGAGAGATCTCTGGTGTCTCTTCCTCTTCTCATAAGGACACCAGTCCTATCAGATCAAGGTCCCACCCTTATGACCTCATTTAACCTTTATATCCTCTTTATAGGCTCTATCTCCAAATGTAGTCACATTGGGGGTTAGGACTTCAACATATGAGTGGGGGAGGGGGAGCAGGGGACACAATTCAGTCCATAACAGATAGATTTCCAGGGTTTATTATAAAGACACGAAGATTTCAGGAGCCTACCTTAGGCAGGACTGCAGAGCTCTCCAGGGCCTCCTGCACTCCTGTTATTGAAGTAATGCCACCATTTGTGTCCAATTATGTAAGAAATAAGAGAAAATTAGAAAAATGTTGAAATGAAATGTATGAGAAACTTTTAAAAATAGACAGTAGTACTTCAACATTGGGGTTATTTGGTCCTCCCCTAATTAGTGACTCCAAATTGCTGCCAGACCATGAAGCACCTTCTTCATCACCATATCAAATTCTGACCCATATTTTCTCATTAAAGACATTTGACATTCAGCTTCTCTTTCTTGGATTTTGCAACAGCCATGTCTTCAGCCATTAGTCTAGTCCATCCTCCATACTTGGGCTCATCTTCATCCCAAGAAGAAAATAGGGCCTTGTCACTCTCTTGCTTAACTACTCCCTGTAGTCTTACTTTTCCCTGCAGCAGTGGTTCTAAAAGTTTATTGTGCATCAGAATCACCTGGTGGGCTGATAAAACACAAATTGCTGGGCCCCACACCCTTCCTCAGAGTTTCTGATTCTGTCAGGCTGGGGTGAGGACTAAGAATTTGTATTTCTAAATTGTTCCCAGGTGTTGCTAATGCAACTGATCCTGGAACGACACTTTGAGAACCACTGCCCCACAGGTAAGGCTAACTCTTGCCTCTATCTGGCTCCAGGTGGCTTATCCCTCTCCCTCTCATCATTCTGTACCCTCTTCTCCCTCCTAACCCTGGTATATCTTACACTCTACCCGTATATTTTCACCATGCCTGGAACACTTCAGGCACTGTCATATTTCATGCCTTTATGCCTGGCAAAAGTCTATTTCCTATCAAGCTCACATGTCTCTCCTCTGTGCAGCCTTCTCTAACTCTCTCAGTATTTTAATAATGATTCCACATACTGTGTTCATATCTCTGTTTTATGTTAATGCTTTCTTTTGATTGTTTTCAAGCCTTTCTCCTTCACTAGGCTATAGAGTTTGGCCATACAAGGGCCATGTCTCACTTACTTTTGTATTTCTGATGATTCACAAGGTGTCTGGTAAGAATAGCTGCTTGGTATATATTGAATTTGTGTTTAATTTAAAGTTAATTTAATTATTTGTAAAAGGTTTAAACCATTTATGGGATATATGATAACTCTGACATTTCCTAAGATTCCTTTCTTTCTCTTAGGATCTGAGACCCTAACAGGGAGCATTTCAACTCCTGTCAGCTACTGCCCATAGCTTCCCTTACTTATTAGATCTTACATTCAACATGTCTGTGTAGCTGCATTCCAGGCTTTGCTGACCATGCTCTTGTCTGACACCTTCCAACATTCTCTTTAGCTTACACATTTGCTTCTTGAGGTTCAGATTAGGTCCTCTACCTCTCTGCTCACTGGCCTCCTGGGTCTCTACTTCCTACCAGAATAGCACAGCCACTTTGATCTGATTTGGCACACTGATTCCTAAATTTTGAAACTGGCTACAATCACTAGACGAATGGCCCATCCAGCTGCTGTTACTATAATCTGGAGAGAGCTCCTGGTTGAACCTCCCTTCTTACTTTTTATTTTCTCTAGGACCACCCATCAACACTTTTCCAGTGGCCTTGATTCATTATTCAACTATTCTTCAATTCATTGTTTTCATTCTTCGACTCAGAGCTCGCCTGAGACCAAGAGTATGACATCATCTTCTATACTTCTGCTTCCAACTATTTATTATTACACTCTGAAATCATAAAAGAGGAAAAAACCCTGAGCTGGAAAAGAAAGAAGAAAAAAATTTCAGTCACAACCCATCTATGAAATATTCCTAATGACAACTTCTTCAGTTTACCACTAAGAGGGCAACACAAGCTGGATTTTCAGAAGATATTAATAACCCAACTCTTCATTAATTATGCAAGAAGTATATAGTATTCCAGTTATAGAAATTACTGGCCATGAAAAATTGTATACCCTGTTTACTTTCAGGGTGAAATATGCCTTCTCAAATTTGTAGATTATTTTTACTTTGTAGGTTGGGTTTGAGTATAAATGATAATATATTTCTCCCATAAGCTAAATATATTAAAAACAAAAAAGAAGAAACTATCAACTTTTACTAAACCAGAAGCAAGAGATGATAGCTCACCCACTATGTCAAGCTTCAAATTAAAAGTTTTCACTGTACTTGGGCCAAATAAATTGACTTAGTGGAATATTCCTTAGTCTCAGAAATTATGGCATTTTTCATTTATATAAGGAGCTCAATTTTATCTCCACTAGATGAAATTCCCTATAATTTGTAATATCAAATAATTACTGGTAACAAATCAGAAGAATATGTGATATGTGGCCTGATAAACAGTATTCTTTAGTGCTGAGATGCTTTTCTAATTTCGATTCTTTGATCTCTTAGTACAAGAGTGGGCCATTTTCTCATTTCTCTTTATACATTTTAAAAGGTAAAGAGATTTTGTTTTCCACTACAAAGGGAATAAAACACTCTTGGGATACCACTTCAAAAAAATGGGGAACAGTAATTCCCAATAATGTCCAGCTTGCAGTATTGTTGTCTATATTAAATAAGGAAATAATTATGGAAATGTTAGCCGGTGCATGGCATACACATGGTGATCGATAAATGTTAGATGTCCTATAATAGTACTATTGCAGTCTGTGAATCCCAGAAATACCTTAGACATCCATGGGCTTACTCTCAGGAAATAGAAATGGCCATAGACGGTCATATTTTCTGATCAAGTAGAATGAATTGCTCCTTGGAGTGGTCCTGAGAAGAATGTTGGAACACATAAGTGCCCAATGGACACACCTCGTGCTCTAGAAAGGCTATTGGAGGGGAACTGGAGAAGTTCCGCACCTTGGGGGCATGTGCATTTTCCAGAATGCAAAACAGAATCACATTCACTGAGAGGAGGTTTATTGTCAAGAGATAAGACAAGTAGGAAATTATTAAAATTGCTGCTTCCATGAATGCACTTGGAAATTTAATGTATTTGGACCTCTCCTCAGGCCTCATTTTCAGCCCCTCTGCTGCCCATTCAGCCAGCGCTGTGGCCCACTCCCCCCACCCCCATCTGTCCTTTTTGAAAACTTTTGTCCTCTTGAACCAGATTGAAACTATGCTCATCTACTTCCCGCATGAATTCTGCTCTTTTTTTTGCTCTCTGAGTAACCATTTTCCATTTTTAAATCCTCGACTTTTCCATTATATTTGATCTGGAGAGCTCTGGCCTTCTCTCTGTGGCCTTTCTCTTAGAAAACTGATACGTTCTTGGGGATGCAACTGTGCATTTTATATGAAGGGTTCCCAAATATTGGTTTCAGGTTTGCATCTCCAGCTCTCTACTGGATAATTTTGATACTATATTGATAACCAGGCTCAGTACAGTAGAAAAGACTTACCTTCTGTCATCTTTATTTGTATCAATATTTTCAGAACTCAGCCCATGTTTAACTTCTCAATCATCTTTGAATTAAGTTCTGCATTTAACTCTCTAAATCTAAGTCATGTTGTGTAACCTTCTGTAATACCATGTATCTTTGCTCACAGTCAACATCTTTGCGCAGACCCACATCCTTTCTCACCTGGACTGTTTTTGTAGCCTCCCAACTACTTCAGACCTCCAGCCTTTCTTCTTTCCAATTCATTCTATGCACCTCAGCTAGATCATGCCTTTTAAAAACTCTTTTCTATCTATGTCATTGCTTCCCGAAAGCCCTTTAATGACTCCAGATTTTCCACAGGTTAATTTCCAAAGTCCTAGGCCTGCCAGGCCTACATCTGGCCTAACCTGATTTTATAGTCCCACTCCTTCCCACTTATCACTATCCCTCTGCAGGCCCAGCTCATTCCATTGATGGAGAGTTTCAGAAAGGCAGTAACTCTTTCAAGGAAGGGGAAAGCAGAGCCCTGACACTTTTCTGAGGTCCTTTATTTTCTGTCCAGGACACCTCCTCATGATTGCAAACCCCTTCTTTAGAGACCCAACTTGATTCCACAAATATAAAGTGGCACTAGAGTTTTAGAAGGTCTCCCTAGTATTTTTTGTCATTCTCTGTATAATTGGAACATTGAGAACTGTAAATTTCCTAAGTTTTTTCTTTATTCACACAAAGATCATAAAAGGAAACAGATCCTTCAACATTTGTATTTTTCATCACTTGAGAAATTTAAAATTTTTTTATTATTAAATATTTTAAATAGAAAATATAATAGGTACCCTGGTACCTATCACCAGATTTGATTGATGGGAAAGGTCAAAAAAGGTGATATTTACTGCAGGTCACTTTAAAAAATGTTTTTTACTTTAGTTCATTCTACTAATGAATGTTTTGCTTACTGATAGCTATTAATGATTAGATATTATGGTTTTAATCTATTATTAAGAAGCAAATAAATTTCTTGCATTCATGTCTTTGGCAGTGTCTAAGGGAACAACAAGACATAATGAATCTTATGACCCAAACTTCCTGTTCACCTGAAGCTCTATAAATTATTATTCTGGCAAAGACTAAGAAAATATAAAGTATATTGAGATTTGTGTAATATTTGTGTTAGATTTTGTCTATGACTTGATGGGAATGTAAAAAGAGTCTGTCTAGGAAAGAATAAATCTGTAGGCATTCTTTTATTAGATTCAGAACTGAGTTACCCAATGAATTTCCCGTCATATCTTAGCTGCCAGGAAACTTGCAGTATTTTAATTGCTAAGCTTCATAAATTAACTCATCCCAGGTCCCTGATACATCTGTTATTCTCCTTCTTTTTAACAGGTTTTGTACTTTTAATTCTTAATTGTCTTATTTACATGTTTCAAAAGATGAATTTAATCATTTATTGAACATGCGGGGTTTAAAAAAAACACAGAAACACATTAAAGCAATATATCAATGAAAATCATCAGAGAATTCCAAGACATAGTTTTCCATAGCAAATTTAATCAAATTTCTTATAGATATGACATTATAGTTGCTTGTTTTAAATGGGAATAATGAAGCCTAATTTTCATGAAATCCACCATAATCTAAAACTTCAATTTCATTTTAGTGTCCACCTTCTCTTCCCTAACACCAAACTTTTTACCAGAACTACTAAATAATGTACAAAGACCTGATGAAGATTTACCAACTTTTCTCATGATTTTGATAAGATAGTCATGGGTGCAAATTCAAATGATCAAAAAAACAAATGAAAAGAAAGATAACATGTGTGATTAATTTACAAATGGAAAACTATGTTGCTCACTTCATGAAGTATCTCATTGTATAAGTGAGGCATCTCAATCTCTGTTCATGGCTCATAGATGAATTTGGTGACTGTTACAAGACTTTGAAGTAGAGGGATAAATAGATCTTAAATGATTGCCCAGTGGAAAATGAGTCCATGCCAAGTCCAGCCTTGAATTCAGAGTTCCTGACAGGCATACCTGGGATCATTATAACTGATTTGTGTAATGTTTCATATTGAGGAATTCCTAATTGTTTTGAGCAATGGAATAAGCTGATAGTTGGCTAAAGTTACCATTTTGAAGATCAGGCTTTATTTGAATGTGTAAATTCTCCAATGTCTGTTGAAAACTATGCCCACCATTGAATATCTCTGATATGCTAGGCATTGACATAGGTGTTGGTGATAGAATGGTGAATAAAACAGTGCTTATGACCCTCAAGATGCTTATGTCTACAAGTAAGTTTTTAATTATCATAATAAAGTTGAGAAGTGGGTGGGGCCTTATGGGGATTGGGCCATATGTGCATAGGAGGGGTGCCTAATCCAGCCTTGGTTGGAGTGGAGATGGAGATAGGCAGTCCAGAAAGGCTTTTAAGAGGAACTGACATTTAAAATGTGAGCTCAAAGGAGTAATTCAGGCTGAAAAACAGGAGAGGGGACAGAAAAATATTCCAGGTTGAGGAAAACGTGCAAAAACTCTGAAGGAAAGAAATCCTTCTAGGTTTGAAAAGTCCAAGGAAGTTCAGTCTGGCTGATGCTTAAGTGCGAGGGTAAGAGGCGAGGTTGTAGACACAGGCCCCTTCACCTTATAGGTAACATTAAGAGGAATTTTATTCTGAATGCTGTCTCATTCTAGAAATATGTAATGTTTATTCACAGATATTAACTATTAGAAAAAAGAACTTACCTATCTCATTAAAAGGTGGTTTTCTTATAAATTTTTCTTCTTATATTTAATAAGTACTTTTCTAAATGTGTAATATATTTATGTTGTTTTCATCAGTTATATTGTAAGATAATTGTAACAGTAACTCAATCTGTAAGAAACTATTTAATACTTAGAGCATCATGGTCACAGGAAATAAACAAAAATTTTAGCTTATGTGTATGCTTTTCTGCAGTGTAATAGGATAATCAGCCACAGACTAAAAATTATTCCTTAGCATAAAAGCTGTGGCAGAAGTGGAATGGAAATACAAGGTCAAGGGAGAATAACCATGACATTTCCAATTAGAAACCATTAGAGAAGTTGCTCATATATTTTTTAGGAGGATGATGACAGATATCAAATCTTATCATTTAGATTCATTTGGATGTATTCAAAAGATAATGCAGCTGTTTTATTTTTTTGTATCAGTGTTACATTATACCAGATATTTCAACCTTTGTAATTATTTAAACTTATAGTAAAATAATTTATACACCAACTTAAAATTGTGTAAGAAGGTACATACATTTTTCAAAATTTCTATAGGGGGTTTGTAAGCAAAAAAGCTTAGCAACCATTGTAGAAAAGTCTCTTTGAGTAAAGTATGAGAATGAGCAGAAGAGGGCAAGATTGGAGGCAAGAAGACTAGCTAGTAGGATGTTGCAATACCTGAGGCAGAACAATGGTTGCCCAGACTGGGTAGACATAGGGAGGTATAGAAGTAGATGAATCTGAGAAATATTTGGGAGATAGAATGAATAGGATATGGTGAGAGATTAGATGTGGGGGTGTTTGAGAGGGAAGGGTAAAGGATAACACCCAGATTTCTACTTGGGTAACCAAATGAATAGCTCCTCCGTCACTGAGAGAGGGAAACACAGTGAAGGAGCAGGTTTGGTGGACAGAGAGTTGTACCCCGTGTGTGTGTGTGTGTGTGCACGTGTGTACATACATTCATATACACATATAGGACTGAACGTGAGAAGAGATATTTGGGCTAGTGGTTTAAACTTCACAGGCATAAGAATATATACATAGTAACCAAATCTACCTGAGTAAATGAGATCTCCCAAGAAGAGATGTAGGAGGAAAATTAGGAGCATGCAATGGCATGGGAACCAAGAGAAGGTAATGTTTCAAAAAGAAAGGAGTATTCAATGTGTCAAATATTATTGAGAAGTCGAGGTAAAGAAAGATGGGAAAGACCTTGACCAGAGTGGTTTCAGTAAAGAAGCAGAGACAGAAGCCAGCTTGGAGGGGGAGAATAGGTGTATGTATACACCTACACCCACACACATTCAAGGTGGAGCAATAGTAACTAGAAGGTTCAACAGTTGACAGCATATTCACTTGGTGCTGAATTAAACTATTGCTAATTAATAGAAATTTAATTTTCTATGTAACAAAGAAATGTGCAACTAATTTATGAATTGAAAAATCATATTTTTTATACTTTAAATAATCGTTTTTCCATGAAAATGTAACTTTATAACAACTTTGGTCTCATCATTTGCTATTTAGCATTGATTCAATAGACGAGGATGCTTATTACTGGTATACTACTTAGTATAAAGCACTGGGATAATTTGGGGTGGGGTAATGAGTGAGATATGTGGCCAGATTTCAAGGTATTATAGAGGAGTTAATATGTCTTTAAAATAAGGCAATAAGTGATATGTGCCACACTTTACCTTTAAAATGTAAATATGGATAAATATTTTTATCTAAAGGCTTTTGATACAATGTATGTGGAATACTGGTTTTAAAGCTCTAGTTATTAGATCTGCATTCCTCCAACAGCATCACTGCCTCTTTCCAATTATTTCTTAAAGAGAACACACAGGTAAACTTAGAAAATTAACAAAATAATAAAGATGGGCACTATCTTTCAACTTGGATTTCAACTTGCATCAGACTATCAAGAGAACTTGCTGTGATAGACTGGTCTCAATTTTAAATGGACGAAATCCAGAGGAAAAAATAACTGGTTATTCACTCAAAGGTGATTCTCCTTTCTTGGCTCCTCCTTACCTATGGTCTCAACCTACACCTCGCTTTTCCTTCTTAAACTCTTGTATTTAAAAATGCTTAATTAGGGGAGAATCTGAAATTTTCTTCATTCTTTTTTAAGGAGTCATGCAATTAAAAAGTTGAGAATTTGCTTAGATGTTTGAGGAGCACAGATTACACTGAACAATCCACCCTTAAAAATTAAATAGAATGTTATAATCATAAATAGCTTTGCCTGCAGTCATTTCTGTAATTCTGTCTAACATTCATATTGTCATTTGATTAGTTAATCATCCATTTTCAAAGGTGTGAATGTGTTTTCACACTTCTGCTAAGACAGTGTTAACTATGAAACTATAGATAGCAATAGAGATTAATTATCTATTGCACAAGTTCCCACACCTTGTGCTTACCAGATAGAGGAAGAAAGTGCATGTCTTAACACAGGTGTGATTTCAAAAAATGGAAAAAATATACTTGGTCAAATGAGTTCAAGGAGTATTTTCAATTGACATATCTTTGAAATGTTAACCACATTACACTTTGAATTTTATTTCATAAAACATTTGATCTCCCATGTATAACAAGATTTGTTTCTTGAGTGGATTGGTGCATATCTTCAGTTATAAATGAGTGAATGAAGTGGAGGCATTTTACAAATGAATTAGTCTTTCATGGAATTAGAAAATGTAACAGAACTGTTTGCCAGATTTTAACAATAGCTGTAACTTCAGTAGGACAAAGCCAGAAATTTTAGACTTGTCCTCTGAAAGATTAATCAAATATATCGAACCTTCTGAGCACTCTAGTAACTCAAAGTAATAATAATAACTATTGTTATAATTATAATCATAATGAACTCTCCAGCTGGCTTTTGATTTTGCTGATTTTGCTCTCTGACCTTAATGATGAAGTCTGTTCATTTAGAATCTGCCTCACTACCCCTTTGAGGACTGATTTTTCTATATCAGTGAGTTGCTAGCACTGATGTGTAGGGTATCATGACTGAAAAGAGGGACTAAGGGATAGAAGTTTACCTGTAACCCCATTCTTTTCTGAAGTAAAGATATGCTCAAATTTTAATCCATCACAAAAGGTAATAATTCCTCAGTCCTAGATCTGTATTAGCTTTGGTCCTACACTAACGTGGCACAATTAATCATTAACATCCTAAAAGTCTTCTTTATGAATGAAACCAAGTCCCGAAAATGAATAAAAATTTACTTTTCTCATTCAGAAAGTGTCTTCTTCATCTCATATGCTTTCTGCCTTCTTTCTTCAGACATGTGGGTGAAAGCGTTCTCCCAGGTATGATTCTGTATGGACACTCAGGCAAGGTTGCAGAGCTCTGAACAGCAGCTTTGTTCTTTAAGTGTCTCCCATGGTAAATACATAGCCCCAGATTGCTGCTTCATTTTTGGTCTGAGTATAACACCCAGAAAGCAAATGCCACACCATTAGGGTTTTGGGTAGCAGGAAAGTGAGATAAAAATCAAATAAAATTGGTTTGTTGGGCAAAGTAGCATAACATTCCAATATTTCGAGCCAGTCTACTAATTGCTTAGACAAAGAAGCATAACATCCCAATATTTCTAACCAGCACGTTAGTAGCATACTATTTCACGTCACTGCAAATGGGCTGGTCAAGTCATATTTAGTTACTTTTCCCTAATCGAAATTTCCAACTCCATGCTGCTGCATTCTCCATTCAGTAAAGAAGAGTGGCCATCATTTATCACCATGGCCCCACTTAGATTGAGGACCCCTAAGTTCTCAAGCTTATTTTGGCCTTCCTACAAGGCCTGAATTAACCAGACACCCCCTGAGAAAGCTCAGCCCTAGTAGCATCACTGATGAGTCTGAATCCTTACAACAGCAACATTTGGGAGAAAATTGGTTGAAAAGAAGAGAGTGAAAAGTGACCAAGGTCAGAGACTTGTTCTTATAAAAGAGATTCCAGAAAAGTAAACTTCAACTTCATCGGTCATGCCTCCTGAAGAAGAGTGCCATGCCCTCATGGGCTCGTTCCAATCCTCCTACTTGCCTATCTGCAGACCTAACAGACAGCAAGCACAAACGGGTTGAAAGAAATGAGGGCTTGGAGTCCGGGAAACTAAGATGTCTTTCCCAGGAAACCTCAGATCTTAAGGTTTAAGATTTTGAGTGTTTGGGCCAGCTTCAAAAATAGAGCATGCTTCCCTAAAAGCACCCCACACATTTTCAAATGTGTTTATTAGAACCGTACATTGGCTGGTGTCATTGTCTATAGGCCCTCTAATTTGGGGCCAAAAATACAATAACTCTGATGTTTCTCTTAAATTCAGAGTTGGTTGGGAAACAGAATGATTCTCTGGAGCATGAAGCACATGACCTCTCCCATTCTTTGGAGTAGTCTGAGCCAGAGAAGACCCTGTGGATGACATTAATCTCCTCTTCATCCCTGTCTTTGGGGACATTCTCCAGACTAATCTTGAGATGTACCAGAGCCATCTAGAGATTTTGGAGTATAAGTCAGTACTGTGTGTCTTCCAAGACTAGGTCAGAAGAAGCCTAGTAGCTTCTGCTTTGGTCCCTTGAAATGCACTCTCTGGGAGTGCATTTGTTCTTTGTAAGAAGTCCAATACCCTGAGACCATCATGCAGGAGAGGCCATGTGTAGGCACTCCAGTTAAGTCCAGACTTCCAGTCATTCCCACCAAAGTGCTTCAGACATGTGCAGAGGCTCTCTTGGACTCTCCAAACCATTTGCCACAGCCAAATACCACTGAGTGACCTCAGTCAATGTCACATGGAGCAGAAGATTCACTCTGCTGAGGCTTGCCTAAATTCAAATTCCTGACACAAAAAATAATGAGGTGTAGTTAAATGGCTGTTGCTTGAAGCCATTACATTTTGGTGCAGTTTCTCGGGCAGCAAATGGTACCTGGAAAGGGGGTGCTCCATGACAAGAATCTTAAATGTGTGACTGGCTTTGGGATTGGGTGGATGCTGGTAGGGCCTCAAAAATATTGTAAATATAAGCTCAAAGAGCCTTAAGTGGCCACTGCTGAGGGCTCCTGTGACAGTGAGGAGAATGTTATTTGATGAGGGCGGAAAAAAGGACTCTTGGTATGCAGTAGCACACAGTTTGGTAATACTGTTGCCTGTGGAGACTTGGAAAATCAAAAGGTACTTAAATTCTCATGGACTCCACTGTGGAGATTTCCAGGGGGAATGCGGAAAGTGCTAACTGGTTTCCTCCACTGATTATGATAACTTACGAGAAGAAAGAGAGATGAAATAAAGAAGAAACTGTTACCTTTTTGAGTCAAATTTAGAGGAATTTAGAATATGTTCAGGACATGCTGGGCTTGAAAATAAAACTGTCTTCCATCCCCAGGGTCTCCCAGTAAAAGTAATAAATGGCAAGATCAAATCCAGAGCCACCAGTAGAGCATGGCCTCAAGGTAAATATCTCAAGTATGTGGCTGTAAGACACTTTTTTAGGATCTCAGAGTGATTTAAGGGCAGACTTTTATAGACCCTCTCAGTTAAACAATAAGGCTTTTGAGAATTTTAAGGGCATTGTCCTATAGCAGTCTTATACGTGACCCAGATATAGAAGGACTTGTCTCAGAAAGAAATGTGAGTGTGGCTTTACTTATTGGAGTTTATTATAAATTGATATAAGAACCCACAAAGTTGTTAAAGGAATCAAAACAGCTTGGAATGAAAGAGATGGAGATAGTAAAAATTAATATCTGTGGGCAGGAAGTGGCTAAGAAATCTACCTTGCTGCAAACACAGACATTTTTTTATGGAAGAGAAATGATGATTCAGAGGGAGGAGCCAAGAGCCTGATGGTCAAAGCCAAGAGCCAAGAATAATACATTTGCAAGGAGCAGAACTGGGTCCTAATCAAGGGATTCAATTGGTACCGTGTGCCTGAGTGGATTTCAGAATTGCTATGGACCTCTGATTGCTACGTAACTTCTGTTCCTTCCATTTTTTGATGGGACTATCTGTTATGGTTATCCAATCTCTGTCTCGCCATCGTAAGTTGAGAAACCTTTCTCTTTAATTCACAGGTCTTATGATCAACAGGAACTGTACTTGACCGCCTATAGTCAGGTGAAAACATACGTCCACCAAAAGGCTTTTAAAGAATGCTCATAGTAGCTTCATTCACAATGATCTCAGAATGGAAACAATGCAAATATCATTCAAAAATGAAAGAAGCCGGACACAAAAAACTACGTACTGTATGATTCCATTTACATCAAGTTCAAGAATGTGCGAATTTAAGCTATGATGATAGGGGTTGCAGGAGTGACTGGCTACATTTAGGGGAAGAGGGATTGACTGAAAGAGTCATAAAAAAATCTTCTAATGTGACAGAATATTTTTTATCTTGATCTGGGTGATGGTTACACGGATGGATACAAATGTAAAAATGAATTGTGCTGTACACTCAAGGTTTGTGCATTTTTACTGTGTCAATTATATCACAATTAAAAATAAATAAATAAATTGGCATTGTACTGGAAAATCCGAGTGTGGCTGCCCTCCCTACTGTTTAGGTAGGCACACATACACACCGAGAAAACTCTCTAGTGTTTCACACTTCTTCGGCTCAGTCATTAGGAGGGTCTAACAGGACTTCTCTCTTCCTTTTTCCATATTAGGTAAAAAGGAACTTCATTTTTGTATCAGTGAATCCTTAACAATCACATGCTTTAGTTAGTGCCATTATATTTCTTGTAGAATATTCTTTCATTTCTTATCATTCCCTTTGGAGGTTCTTGCATTATTTTTGCTCTTGATATTTCACTTTTGACTTAGCCCAATTTTGGAATCTACCACTTTTCATCATCACTTTCATTTTATAGTCTTTCAATGTCAGCACTTCCCAAATCAAGCTTCAAATCACAGTCTAACAACTCAGAAACAATTAGAGCCATATTTCTTTATGGCACCCATTGGCATCATGTGAATTAATTCCATTTATAGCACAATAGCTTTTGTAACTAGAAAAAGGAACATTACTTTATAAATTAAATTGTATTTTGTTTTTGGATGGACAATCTAAAGTTTTGTTTCTTCCCTTATTTTTCTTCCTTTGCTTGAGATAAATTCACTGCTCATTGCATGTTCCAAATTTAAACCTGACACCTAGATAGAAAACTGACAAACAGGAAGCGACTAAAGGAAGAGGCTCTTCCTACTATGTTTGATACCATCAAAGCAGATGCTTTTTGTAAAATCTTTTTCTTTTCTTTTTTTTGGGGCACAAAGGGGTGGGACAGTGTCAGTTTATACACTTACCCCTTTGTGCCTAAGTTAATAAAAAAGTGATTGTACAATTAGTACAGTCTCTTCCAGTGCTTCTTTTGTAATTTGGTCTGGATCAAATTCTTGACTAAAATTTGGTTCAGATTATTTACCTTTTATATTCTTTGCCCAAAGAGTTACGAACCGACAATGATAATGAAATGCAACGTGTCCCTTTTAGGTCACCTTTCCTAACCCTTAGAGAAGAGTAATTGTATATTCTCATTTCCTTCATTTCTGATGAAGGAGGCCAACCAATGCACATGTGAACCAAGGAGGCTGTTGTCTACTGACTGAATGTGTGAACTTTAGGTCAATTCCTTAGATACAAATGCTTCCATCTTTTTTTTTGGTGAGGAAGATTGTCCCCGAGCTAATATCTGTACCAGTTTTCCTCTACTTTGTATATGGGATGCCCCCACAGCATGCCTTGATGAGCGGTGTATAGTTTGGTGGCTGGGATCCGAACCCATGAACCCTGGGCCGCCAAAGCGGAGCACGTGAACTTAACCACTACTCTGCCACTGGGTTAGCCCCCAGATGCTTTCATCTTTTACATCAAAGTGAGACCTGGAAATAGTCCATGGTTTAGGTATGAAATTCAGGATGTTGCATAACTAGCCACATAGGCCATCCCTGAATTAAACTTTTTTAATTAGATTTTTTATTATGAGTAGTACATGCCCGATATAAAAATGGAAACTGTACAGAGCATATTAAAAAAAAAAGTAAAAGTCCCCTCCTGCCCTCTCTGCCCCTCACCTTAACTCCCTTCCCCACAAAGTAACCACCATTAACAGTTTGTAGGGATCTTTCCATTTCCATGTATTTCCCACTTAAATACAACATGTATCAGTATGTCTCTCTCTCTCTCTCTTTACCCAAGTGAAGTTATACTATACATACTGGCCCCAAATTTACTTTATTTAGGAATATAATGTGGATATCTCATCTTGTTACTAATAGTGACCTCTTTGTAAATTTTGAAATAAAACATTTTGTGGTTAATTTTAAAAATTAGTTTTACTTTTTATGAATAATACAGTGTCTTGATAGAAATTAAAATATTTTAGATGGGGCATAAATTTCTTTTAATCTCTGCCCCCACCCTCAACACCTGTCTAGATCACCACCATTAGCATTGTCCTTCCAGATCTTATTTGCATTTACATGTCATTATTTACAAAATCATAACAATTTATATTATTTTTGTGTGTATTTGTTTAACTTAAACAGTTTTCCACTGTGTATAATGTTCTACCATGTTCTTTTTTACTCAACAACTTGCCCTGGAGACCAGTCCAAGTTAATGCACATAAATCTACCCACTCTTTTAACTGAGACTATAGTACATTTTGTTTAGCACCTCCATTATTGGTAATTATTTAGGTTGTTTCTGTTTTTTCATGCTTACAAATTATGCTATACAATCCTTCTTACTTTAAATGTAGTTATATATAATAATTATGCAAAACATGTCAATTTATTAACACATTAAAAATGATACCTGTCTACCAAAATTTGTAGGTCATGGCTAGTAACCTGGGCACTCTATTTAACCAATAATAAAAAAATATAGTAAAATATGTGACTGTCAAGAATTTAACAATATCAAATGCTTCATTTTGCACAAGAACAAGGGAAATCAGTGAGAAGTAGTATTACTGGGTCACAAAAGGTGTGTATTTTTTTGTTTTAATAAATACCACCACTTTGGCCTCCAAACTGTACCAGTATTAGTTCAACCAGCAATTCCCATTTCTTCCTGTTATTGCTAACACTTGATATTGCCATGTTTTTAAATTTTTCTTAATCTAATAGGTGAAGAATGCTATATAATTGATTGTAATTTGCAATTCCCTGATTGCTAGTGAGATTTAGCATTTTTTGTTAGTCATTTTCATTTTTGTTTCTGTGAATGGCTTGTTTATATCACTTGTCCATTTTTCTCTCGTGTGGTTTATCTTTCTCTATTGATTTGTAGGAGCTCTTTCTAAAATTTGAATAGGGTCCATATTCTATTTATATATGTTAACAAATATTTTTTCCAAATTTGTCACTTCACTTTGACCTTTGCTCATGGTATTTTATAACAGATATTTATTTAAATTTTGATATTGTCAAAATTATTAACAAAGTCATGTGCATATTTCCTGTATTTCCTTTACTAGCAGTTAAATAAAGCACCAGGATTACCAACTGTGATGGTTAATTTAATGTGTCAACTTGAGTGGGCCAAGAGATGCCCAGGTAGCTGATTAAGCGTTATTTCTGGGTGCGCCTGTGAGGGTGTTTCTGGAAGAGATTAGCAGTTGAATTGATGAACTGAGTAATGTAGTGAACAGATTAGTGGCTGAATTGGTGAACTCCTTAATGTGAGTGGGCATCATCCAAACCACTGAAAGCCTGAATGGAACAAAATGGTGGAAGAAGGTGGAATTAACTCAGTTTGACTGCTCAAGCTAGGACACTGATCTTCTTTTATCCTTGGCACTCCTGGTTCTCAGATCTTCAGACCTAGACTGGAATCTACATCATTGGCTCTTTGAACTCTCAAGCCTTTGAACTATACCACTGGCTTTTCTGGGAGTCCCGCTTGCTGTCTGCAGATAGTGGGACTTTTCAGCCTCCATAATTATGTAAGTCAATACGTTATAATACATCCCTTCATAGATAAATATATATTTTATCTATATATGATATATATATAAATACTTAGTAAATAATAGAATATGTATATTCTACTAGTTCTGTTACTCTGGAGAACACTGACTAGTACATTTGCCATAACCTATACAATTTTGTAGACAGACAAAATTTTTTAATGTATTGATACAATTAACATATTTTTATACAACTATTAAATACCACAAGTGTGCTAAATGTTGCAAAGTTTATATCGAGGGGCAAGATCTAGTATAGTGGGACTTTAAAAGAGAAATTTGACCTCTTTGTTGGTGGTGGTGGCAGGGGTATATTTGGGGGAGAGCAGGATTACAGAGGGTCTTCAAGAAATGCTGGTGGCATTTAAGAAATATCTTGATTTTACAGAAGATTAAAAGTGGCCACAAATTTGACACTGTTCCCATTGAATCTGGACTGGCCTGTGACTGCTTTGATAAGTAGAGTATGCCACCAATGACACTATACCAGTTTTGGACCTCCCCTTTTAGAGGACGGGCAGCTTCAGCTTTGGTTTCTGGAAACCCTGAGTTGCCATGTAGTAGTCTGACTACCTTGCTAAAGAGTAAGAGAAGGGCCAGGGTGATCCTAGCCCTCCAGCTGTCCCTGCCAAGGTACCAGGCTCATAAATAAAGACTTCTTGGATCCTCCAGATGAGCTTAACTGCCAGCTGAATACAACCTAGCAATCCTATTTGATCCTATGTGCCTGAATTCCTAGACCAGAAAATTGTGAAATGTAGTAAACTAGTTTATGTTTTAAGCCATTGAGTTTTGGAGTGATTTGTTATGCAGCAATAGATAATTGGGACAAAAGCCAATAAAGAGCATGATCTAAAAAGAAAGAAAATGCTGCGGTTGTGGTAGATGAATTCTCAAGATAACAGAGCTTACAATGTGAATTCCTTGCAATGTGAATCTTTCACTTACATTACAAAAATGGAGTGCCTGTCTGTCACGTATATTTTGGTGCTATACCTGCATACTTCTTACAAGTAAACACAGACGTAGACATCATATTAGAATGCCTTTTCTATAAAGTCTATGATTGTCATTTGGAGGCCTAACTAGTTAAAGTTATAACAATAATATTTATATGTCCCTTAGAGCTATCAAATCATTTTCATATCTTATATTAATTAATTACTTCATTCATTTATTTATTCATCAAACAACTATTTATTAAGTGCTTGTTATATTACAGTACGAGATGCTGGCAATATAATGGTGAGAAAAAACAGCACTGACTGCCCTCATGGAAGTTATGGTCTGAGGGGTTACACAGATTTTTAAGCAAATAATCAAACAGTGTTAAGTGCCATGAAGGAAAAGTATGGGATGCTGTGAAAATGTAGCAGGGGGATTTCTTTGTTGAGTTTGTTGTGGAAGTGGTAAGGGAAACTTGCCTGAGGAAGTGATATTTGAATCAAAACCTGAAGGAACAATGAGAGTTAAAATGAAGAGGAGAGTAGGTGGGAAGAGAATATTAGTTTCTTGTTGCTGCTGTACCAAATTGCCACAAACTTAGTTGCAGAAATGAACACAATTTATTATCTTAAAATTCCAGAGCTCAGAAATCTAAAATGGGTTCGCAGAACTTCATTCCTTCTGGAGGCTCTAGGGGAGAGTCTGTTTAAGGGAAGAATTGCCTTTTCCAGATTCTAGAGGTTGCCACATGCCTTCGCTTGTGTTCCTCTTCTAGCAATGATATCACTCTGAGCTCTACCTCTGTGGTCATATCTTCTTCCCTCTGACTCTGAACTTCCTGCCTCCACCTTTAAGGACCCTTGTGACTACACTGGGCCCACCTGGATAATCCAAGATAATCTTCCCATCTCAGGATCCTTAACTTAATCACATTTGCTAAGTCCCTTTGTCATGTTAACATATTCACAGGTTTTAGGGATTAGGACATGGACACTTTTGGGGGGGCATTATTCTGTCTACCACAGAGTGTAAGACAGAGGGAACAGCATTTATCCAAGCCTGGAAATAGAGGGAGTTTGTCTCACTGGAGAAACAGAATGAAGCTACTGTGACCAGAGTGTTGGAGTAAGGGGGGATAAGGATGTGAGATTGGCCTGGAGAGAGAGGCCAGGGCTGGGTCCTGCAGAAAATTGTCTTTGTCAGCTGAGGCTATCATAACAATATACCATTGACTGGGTGGCTTAAACAACAGACATTTATTTCTCAGTGTTCTGGAGGCTGGAGAGTCTAACATCAAGGTGCCAGCCATTTTGGTTCCTAGTGAGAGCTCTCTTCCTAGCTTGCAGATGACCATCTTCTTGCTGTCCTCACATGGTGGAGAAGGAGCAAGAGCAAGCTCTCTGGTCTCTTGTTATAGGCGCACTAATCCCATCATGAGGGCCCCACTCTCATGATCTCACCTAAACCTAATTACCTCCCAAAGGCCCCACCTCCACATACTGTCACATTAGTGGTTAGGGCATCAACATAGGAATTTTGGGTGGAAACACAATTTCATCCATAGCATCTGTAAATTATTTCAAAGGTTTGGATCTAGAATTATCCTAGGAGCACTTGGAAATATCTCTGTTTATCAAGAAAAGATCACAATGAACTTTCAAGGTTGTTTCCAGCCCTGAGCTGTTGTGGAATTCAAAATGTACCAATTAAAATTCATAATAATTCAATCTCGCAAAATGGAGATAACAATAGCACCTGCTACAGAGTTGATGTGAAGAATAAAAAAACTCATGTAAAGCACTTATAACAGTGTCTAGCACATATGAAGCACTACATAAATATTAGCTACTATTACCTAACTGTGCAAAATGAAATCTTGTGGTGTTAAGAAAAGAGAACGAACTACATTATAGTTGCCTAACTCTGTGGGATTTTGAATGAAAGGTGAGTGAGGTGGGGTAGATGGGGGATGAGGAAGTAACATAACAATTCAGACCAAAAATGAAACAGCAGGCTAGAGAGTGAAAGAAAAAAAAAAAAACAAATATAGTGGCCATCTAATTGTATTCCCCAGTGAATCTAGTTCAAATGGACAAGACAGATTGTGTGCATAATAGAACAAAGGAAGCACAGTTTGAAAATCTCTGGGAATTCTGAGATGTCTTAGGTTTCCCTTGATGGAGCTGAAAATTGTAGTGAGCAGAATGCTGGACCCATGGTGTATTATCAAAGGACAGGGAACCACTTCAAGCTAAACACTTAGTGCTGTCATGTTGATGCGACAGAGAATGACACTCAAGGACAGATATGGGGCCATTTTAGTCAAGATAAATACTCCACTGTGTTAAATTCTGAGTTGAAATCTGCTAAGGCATATAGACATTGAAGTTAGTCAGGAATGGCAACCTTTCTATGCAACTTGTAAGAAGTAATGTACTATTAACTAGTAGGCAGGGATTAGTCCAAGTTATTTGAATTTACACTATCTTGGGTTGGGCTTCCCCAAAGCAGACACTTGAGACAAGGATTTGAGTATAATAGCTTATTTGGGAGGTGATCCCAGGAAGCATCAGCACTGCAGGGGAGTGGGGAAGTGAGACAGGGAAGGGAAAGCAGCCAGTACAAGGCAAGCTAATGAGCAGATTACTGCTGTGGGAAACTTGGGCCCAATTCCACTGGAGACCTCTAGGAGATGGCAGAGAAACCTCCTTAGAGCTGACGTCTCATCAAAGGGGAAGAAGCTGGGGAACTTGTACTCCAACTCCCATGTGTCATTGGCTGAGGACTGCTCTGGGGAGGGGAGGCCAACATTTTTGGACCAAACCTGCTCTTTCACTCAGAGAAAGCCTTCATGCTGTGCTTCAGGTAGAAGCTGTAGGCATGTACAGGATGGAAGGTGCCAAGAGAATACGGGCATCTGCTGTACATATTTCAAACTTAACATTTTTGGCATCTACTAAATATATTAAAATATACATATCATGACTCAAATGGCATGATCAATTCTCTCTTGCCTACCCAAAGATATGACTCTAACAATTTTCTCCTCTCTCTTCTGCATCATCAAAATTTCTTTCCAAATTGGATTTGGTTTTGCATCATTAAAACAACATGCTCTCATTTTTTCCATGGTGATTCCACTTCTCCCTCTAGTTGATGCCTGATTTCTCTCTTTCCCTTTATGCCAAGCTCTTTGAAAATATTTTTTTTTGTACTCAATGTCTATAATTATTTTTCTTCTGTTATTTCTGGAATCAGAAACATATTTTTTGCCCCAATCACTCCAAAAATAGATAATGTCAAGTTTATCAATAACTTCCATGACAATAAACCCAATGACCAATTCTCAGTCCTTATTTTACTTAATTTATCAACAATATTTGACACAGTTGTATACTCCCCCCTTATTTGATAATTTGTTTTTCCACTTGGACATCATATTCTCTTGATTTTTCTCCACCTCGATGACTGTTCCTTATGCATTTCTTTTGCTGAACTTTTGCTGGTTCCTCCTTATCTCTCTGACTTCCAAATATTGGAGCCCACCCCCTGCCTCTACCCAGTCTCAGTCCTTGGACCTCTTCTCTTTTACATCTACTCTTTGGTGCTATCAATTGGTCTAATGACTTCAAATATCATCTTTATGTTGATGACTCTCAAATTTACGTCTTCAGCCCAGATTTCTCTTCATAACTTCGTTCCATCCCAGTGGTTCTTACCTCAGAAAAATTATTCCCCCAACCCCCATCCTGGGGGATATTTAGCAGTGACTGAAGACTTTTTAGTTGTCACAAATGGGGGGACAGGTGCTACTTGCATCTAGTGGATAGAGGGCCAGGAATGCTACTAAATAGCTAACAATGGACAGGACAACTCCCCACAACAAACAATCATGTGGCCCAAAATGTCAATAGTGCTGAGGTTGAGAAAACCTGCTCCATTCTAATACACAACTGCACATTTAACATGTCCACGTGGATGTCTAATAGACATCTCAAACTTAACATCTCCAAAACTTGGCTCTGACTGATATCCCTCCAGAGCTTCCCTTTTTTCATCCTTTCCCAGTTCAACTAATGGCACCTCTACCCTTATAGTTGCTCAAGCCAAAAAAGTTGGAGTCATCCTTGACAACTTCTTCCCCACTCCATCCGCTTACAACCAGTCCATCAGCAAACTCTGTTGCTCAATCTTGAAATCTCCTTACCTTTACTGCTATTACCAAGGTTCAAACCAACGTCATCTGTTCCCTAAATGTTGCCTTCATTCCCTAAGTAGTCCCCTGCTCCTCCATGGGTCCCCTAATCATTTATCCTCAACCTAGCAGCCAGCGATTCTCTTAAAATATGTGTCAAGTCATGTCACTCTTCTGCTCAAAACCGTCCAATGACTTCCTGAGCCACTTATAGTAAAAGTCAGTGTCCTTAGAGTGACCTAAATGCCCTACTTGATCTGCATCTCCCTTTTATTGACCATCCTCCCATTACTCTTGCCCTCACTCAGCCACACTGGCCTTACCTATTTGCTCTTCTTTGAGCTTAACAGAAGTGCTCCCACCTCTGGGCTGCTGCACTTGTTGTTTTCCCACAGATTTCTCATGGCTCCTCCTTCACCTCCTTGCAGGTCTCTACTCAGATGTCCTCTCAGGGAAGCCTTCCCTAGCCAACCAACTTAAAATTGTACCCCTGTCCTCACTCCAACACAGCTTAGTCTCCTTCCTTGTGTGATTTTTTTCCTCCACTGTATTGATCAGTTTCCAACATTATATATCTTACTTATTTTTCTCATTTACTGTCTGTCTTTTTGTAGAATGTCAGTTTCATGAGGTCAGGTGCTTTGTTTTGTCCACTGCTGTATCCACAGTGCCTAGAACAGTGCCTGATATGAAGTAAGCTTTCAAGAAATATTTGTTGAATAAATGAATCAATGAACAAAGAAAATAAAGCTTTCTTTGTTTTCTGTAACTAACATAATTTCACTTTTTTGCCCCAATATTAGTCATGGCAGGGAAAATAAAGAACAAGATAAATATGCTAATTAGAGGTGAATTAGGCTTGTTGGCAAGACATGGAACAACAAGAAGTCTTATGCACTGCTTGTAAGAGCATAAAATGGCAGAACCACTTTGGAAAAGAACTAGGCATTCTTTGGTAAAAGTCAAAGATTAACATCCTACAATCCAGCAATTCCACCTTAGTTACATACCCTAGAGTTGAGAAATTCCTGTTCCTATTTAAAGCAAGATGGTTCATAACCAAAAACTGGAGATAATCTAAATATACATAGAAAGGAGGGTGGACAACTAAGTTCAGGCACAAAAAAACATGAATTACAGCAACATGGATGGATCTCAAAATAATATTGAGAAACAAAAGCAAGTTGCAGAGGAATACATATATACAACCATCCATACATAAACACACACACACACAGTTCAAAGACATGTAAAACTAAACAGTAGAATGTTAAATGTACACATATCATTGGTAACTGATAACAAAAGGGCAATGGAGTGATAAACATAAAACACAGGATACTGGTTACCTGGTTGGGGAGGCACAAATGTAGCCTTATAGATGCATACCCAGGGAGTTAGCATCAAAGGTTTTGTCATATTCAGTCTTTTGAGCTGGGTGGTGGGTATGCAGGTGCTCATGATACTATAATTTTTTAAAACTATACACATACTTTATATTGAGCCGCATGCAAATATTTTATGTGATTGTACTGATATTAATTGCTATGGAATTAAAAGCAAAAGAGACTTGCATGTATGTCCATTATATACTATCCTTCTAATCAAGAAAACGTCGACTGGAGCAAAGGTATAAACAACTAAAATGGTGAACTCCAGTATCACTACATACTTTTTCACGTATTAGTTTTTACTGCCTTTGAAGCTATCATGTGATATGGAAATAAATATGGGAAAGGCTATTAAAAATAGAAGGCAGTGGTAGAAAGGATTTTTTTAAAAGTCAGTCCATGGATGGTTTATGAGTCAGGGTTTTGGGAGAAAAAAAAATGGTACTGTTTTAGCTATCTATTACTGTGTAATAAATTACCAAAAACTTCACAGCTTAAAACAACACACATTTATTTTCTCAATTTCTGTGGATCAGGAATCTGGGCACAGCTTAGTCAGATCCTCCACGTAGAGTCCCACAGGGCTGCAATCAAGGTGTTGACTAGGCTGCGTTTTTATCTGAGGACTCAACTGGGGAAGAATTGCTTTCAAGCTCACTCACATTGTTGGCAGAATTTGTTTCCTTGTGGCTGTATGGCTAAGGTCCAGCTTCTTGCTGGCTGTTAGTGGGAAGCTGCCCTCTACTCCTAGAGGTTGCCTGCAGCTCCTTGTCAGGTGGCCACTTCTCCTACATGGCTACTTACTTCATTAAGGCAGCAAGCAGAGTATCTAGGTGGCATCTGTTAGCAAGACAGTCTTATACAACATAATGCAATCATGGCAGTGACATCCCATTGCTTTCGCCACATTCTCTTAGTTAGTAGCAAGTCACAGCTCCCTCCCACACTCAAGTGGAGAGGATTACACAAAGGCATGAATACCAAGAGGTGGAGATCATGGAGGGGCAGCTTAGAGTCTGTCCAACACAGGCACACACTAAAAAAAGATGATTGATGAGAGTTTAATGAAGAGCCTACATATAAAAGTATGGGCAAGATTAAGAAAAGCCAACAAGGGACACTGAGGCATGCCAGGGCTAGAACAACAAGCTCGGGGGGAGAGCTAGGGGCTGGAAAATGAATCCTATAACTGCAGGAGAGAGCTGGCTGCTCAACACCAGATGCAGCTCTGATAAGGAAACTCTGCCACTGCCAACTTGCAGTGTCAAAGGGAGGGAGTCAGGGGCATAGTGTAACTAGCAGCTTTCAAAATGTAGTCTGGGGACTCCTGGATGTCCCCAAGACTTTTTACAACTATTTTCATTATAATATTGAGTTTCATTGGCCTTGTTTACTCTAATTTTTTCGTGAGTACAGTGGAGTTTTTCAGGGACTGTATGATAAAATATTGCAACAGATTGAATGCAGAAGCAGATATGAAAATCCAGCTGTCTTATATTAAGCCAGATATTAAGGAGATTTACAAAAATTAAAACAATGCCAATTTTATCATTAATTATTATTTGTTTGGGAAAACACATTTTTCATAGAAATATTCTATTATGTTTACATAGAATGGATTTATTCTTATTTATTTATTTTCTGAGGAAGATTCGTCCTGAGCTAACATCTGTTGCCAATTTTCCTCTTTTCACTTGAGGAAGATTCGCCCTGAGCTGAGGTCTGTGCCAATCTTCCTCTATTTTGTATGTGGGTTGCTGCCATGGTGTGGCCGCCACTGAGTGGTGTAGGTCTGCACCTGGGAACTGAACCTGGGCCACTGTAGAGTGCACTGAACTCAACCACTAGGCCATGGGGCCGGCCCTGGATTTCTTCTTCTTTTTTTTTTTTTTTTTTTGTGGGGAAGACCAGCCCTGAGCTAACATCTGTTGCCAATCCTCCCCTTTTTGCTGAGGAAGACTGGCCCTGGGCTAACATCCGTGCCCATCTTCCTCCACTTTTTATATGGGACGCCGCCACGGCATGGCTGACAGGCGGTGCGTCGGCGGGCGCCCGGGATCCGAACTCGCGAACCCCGGGCTGCCAAGCGCGGACTAAACCGCTGCGCCACCGGGCGGCCCCCTTATTCTTCTTTTTGAGATAAATTAGTAAATTAATGTAAAATGTCTCAGTTTTAATATCTAATGTGGCAAAATCAATAGACACTTTTTGTTTTAATTTATAATATCAATAGATATAACTTTTCTTTATATCAATATCAATCTATAACATACAATAATACCTGTATCTATGTCAATAGATATAATTTTCTTCAGTTTTAATTTCTAATATGGTAAATTCAATAGATATAATTTTTGTTTTAATTTCTAATATCAATGGATATAATTTTTATTTATGTCAATTTCTATATCAATACCAATCTATATCTATAAGAATATGATCATACCTATATCTACATCAATAGATATAATTTTTTTCAGTTTTAATTTCTAATGTGGTAAAATCAATAGATACAATTTTTGTTTTAATTTCTAATATCAATAGATACAATTTTTATCTTTTAAGAGTAGAAATGGGTTCTGAGACCAGAATGTTTGAGGCCTGCTGCCATAATCTCATCCTTCTTCCACTTTCTGCCTTCCTGCAAGTGGTTCCCATTGGCTGAACAGAAGTGGAAGCCAGAGGAGGAGATGACCTGGTTGATGTATCCATAAAAGTTAGCTTCCTGCCACACAGAGCAGGTCAGATGAGGTTAGAGAGTGAATGTTGAGGGGCAAACAGAGAACATCTAGCAGAGACAATCTTTGTGCTGTATTGGGTTTAATCCATTATCTTCAAAATTCCTAGGAGACTATACTACTAAGTAATTTTACCATTTATTCTCTCCTATTTGTGGGATTACATAGTAAGGCTGATCAAACAAATGAGTGTCAGTCCTCATTTTTGGTAGTTCAGTCTTGCCATTAATGTTTAATAAGACTCATAGGTTGCATAGAGAATGGGGTAATTTTCAGAGTTCAGAAAAAAAAAGGTTAAATCTGTCAGTTTTTATCGAGCAGATTGTAGGAGCACACAAGTTTTCAGTCAATGGAATTGCAGTGAATTCTGTCATATATCTAAACTACTTTGCATCCTTGACAGATCTCTCTGCATTAATTGGTAAGGCCCATAAGTGCCCCTGGAAAGGGGTCTCTGATTCTAACTCCACATCTTGAGAGTCTCCCTGAATTTGATCTCCTGTGTGCTTGAACTTTGACTGTCCCTTTGCCTCAGTCATGACTTTCATTTTGATCCTTTGCATCTTGAATAAACCCATCCTTATCTCTCTATGTGCTTCATACAACTAGGATCTGAGTTAGCTCAGCTCCATTCCAGTGGTCATTCCAGAGTCTCAGAACCGTAGTTCCTGGAAATGAAGCCTTATTAAGAGCCCCACAGCTCCATCTGCCTGGCACGAGCACTTAGATGACATGGAATAGATTACCAGGCATTGCCACTGTCTGGAGAAAAGACCCTTCAAGACCCTTTGACTTTTGTCATTCTTAGTCTGTGGTCCCCAAGAAAACTCCTGATGAGTTTTATAAGTCTGTGGAGATTGGGAAAGGTGACATAAGGATTTTGACCATAAATAACTAATTGACCTACTGATATATATTTCTGTCTTTTTCTGAGATAGTTAATTTAAGTCAGTTTCTAGGGCTTGATTGGTTCTGAGAAAAACAATAAAGCAGAATTTCTGAATCTATACCACTGATCGGAGTTTGCCCTTTAGATTCCATCACTCTCTGAGCATTAGCGTGCCAACTTTCCTACCTCTCCCATTAAGATTTACACACTTATGGTGGCTTATCTTAGTTTGTAGCTTGCTGCCCTCAAATCTCCCTTTTTCTACCTCGTTGACTTTGATGATATGATATTCTGTTCTTTTCATCTTAGAAGATGTTCGGGTAGCATAAATGACTGTTATGTCATGAACCAAAGAGGACATATTACAGGTCGATGTGCTGTAATAAATCCAAATCACACCTCTCATGATGTAGTGCTGGAATTCTGCATTCAGAATTAGAAAGCAACTAAAACTTGGTAGGAAAAACATAAAGCAGAGATTGTAGAGGGATTGGCTTTCTGTGATGAAGTGATGAAGTCTCAGACAGTTGAAAACAGTGCTTTGTAGGTGCTACTAGGTGCATCTCTCAGAAACCAATTGGGACCAGAAGATGGGACTCAGGATTTTCAACACAGTTCTTTGTCAACGAGAATTTGCTCACACCAACCAAGCACTGACTAAAGAATGTCTTCGTTATTATTTGTAAGCTTCTGTGGTTATTGGCCTCTCACACTTTCCCATGGTCTTCATATCTTCTCTTGATCATTTTTATCTCGTATCTTCCATTCTTTGAATCTTAGTATCTGAATCTGGCCTTGCTCTGACTCTGCTTTTGCCCCCAAAACTTGGTTCTCATGTTTCACCAAAGCTCCTCTGTTTTTTGACTCCTTTTTCTTTTGCCATCTTGTATTGATTTATTATTTAGACCTTGGTAGTGATAACTCCTGGTTAACTGGCTTCATTATAAGGTAACAGTAGAAAAGTAGTTTCTACAAATAGAGTTACAGTGACAAATCTAGCTTCTAGCCCAGTGTTCTAGCATCTAGTATACAATAGGTGTTCCACAAATATTCGTTGAATGAATGAATATATGAATGAATCAAAAAGTCTTTATGCTTCCATAATATGCACAAAATACACATTTTAACAATAATCATAATTTTATAACATAATTATCAGCCATATTACCTTGAAAAGAGAGCATAAATGTGTATATGTGGACATTTTTGATATGTTTGAAAATAAAGCAGAGCATATACAAAGCAGAACAATAGGTAACACAGCCATCTGCAAGTCAGTGCAAAAAAAGAAAAGGTGTTACCAGATTTAATGTACAAATGAGAAACATTCAGTGAAACATTTAAAGTAAATCTCGGAGGCTCATAAATAATAAAGTATAACATACATACATTTAAATTGTACAGGTAATATTGCACTTTACATTTAAGAGATGTTTGAGTCGACACTCAGGAATGGATACCTGCCATCTTTAAGATTCACAGTTTTTATGGCATAAATTCCAAGAGAAACAAGCATAGTTTTACATTTTGGCTCTGTTCTCCTCTTAGTTACAAAACAATTTCTCCCGTAGAGATAGTGAAGAGTCAAGACTTTCCTTCTTCCAAGTTTTCTGCAATTAGGCTATAGCAAGTGGGTGTCTGAGAAGCTATCATCCTTTCTGTGCCCATGACAAGTATCACAGTATTTTTTTCCCTACTGAGCGTGGACTTCTCAACACAGATCTCCAGGTAGCTTTTTGGTTGATCTTACCTGATACTCCCAATTTAGGTCATTCCTTTCCTGAGGAAAAAAATCATTTGCCATGTACCAGTCTCCATCTCATGGCATATTTTTTTATAAAAGTGACATTTCTCTTCCAAAGGGTCATTCTACCAAAAATTGCCAAGTTCACAGGGTTCCACTGAGGGCTTCTGAAGAGTTTTCTTTCTTTGGGGATAGCTTAGTCACTGATATTGTCTGCAAGTCAGAACTCATTCTTGGCTCCTTTGAGGCTTAGAGTGGAGATATCCATATGTGGTAAGAGAGAGCAGCAGAAATAGCAACCAGCTGCCTTGACAGGGTTTTTTCTGGGCCCATACATGTGTCCACCTTCCCTCTTCCTGCTCCAAAATATACTCCTAGGCTCTAACTTGTTAATGATTCTCTTGGATGCAAGCTTCCCAAGGGCCATGGTCATGTCATTTTGTTCACTGAATGCTCAAGTCCTAGAAGTGCCTGGGATAGAGTATTGGCTCAATAAATGATAGTTTAAGGAAGGAAAGAACATAGGTTGGCAGATTGTCCACTGTTGGTGCCCTACTTCTCTGGTTTGTACATTCTAGCTTTGTTTACCATTATTGCTTGATGAACCTGATTCCATAGCCCCTCCCCCTGCCCCTGAATTGTTTGTCCTGACTTCTGTTTGACTCCTTTTGGCTCTTGATTTCTGCTTCAGTGGCACTATCTAGTCTCTTGACATTCTAAGGATTGTGGGTTTTGTTTTCTCCAGTCATAAAAAGTTATTAATGAGATGCTTTCTTCCTGGAGTAACAAAAAACCCTGACTCAACTGCTTTAAACAACAGGAATTATATCACATAACAAGAATTCCAAAGGCAGAGCATCTCCAGGTATAATTTAATTAGGGCTCTGACTCTGCTTTTCCGGGGTTCTCATTACTCTGCCCTCCTCTGTGTTGGTTTTGTCACCTAATATCTTCCCTCATTGTTGCATGATGACTGTACCAGTTCCAGCATCTCATTTAGACATGGCAAAATCTAGGGGCTCAGAATAAATTGGCTTTTCCTATGTCTTCAAAGTCCTCTAGATGACTTTCCTTCGTGTATTATTGGCCATAACTGAGCCAACTGCTCACGTTAGAAGAACGGGAACACCATGATGGATCTTGACCAATCAGGACCCTTTCCCTGGGGCAGGGATGACCCAGCCTCCCTTGAAGCCCGTGGCACTAGGGGCGAGAGCGAGAACTTCAGGAAAATTGAAGTCATGTTAACAGGAAGAAGGGAATAACTTTTGGGAGGATGATGGTCTTAGTTTGGGTTACCCCAGAAGCAGATCCTAAAACAATGTGTAAGAGGTTTATTTAGGAGATGAAACCAGGGTCATCAGGGAAGTAGGGAAGTGAGACAAAGAAAGGAATTTAGCTAATAAAGGGTGCAATCAAATTCCAAGAATGGGCAACTGAAGATTGATCTAGCTGGGGAATGCCGGGGGTCAGTGTAGATATTTCTCAGTGTTATCCCAACCAAGTTGTGAGGAAGTTGGAGCATTCATCTGCCAACTCCCATCGGCCACTGTCTGAGGATTCCTCCCAGTGGTGCTACCCCTCCAGCACTTCCAGCCTTCCAGTCTGTGCTCCAGGACTCTACAGGACTGCAAGAAAGCCCTCTGGCAGGGAGTCACAGGTGATTTTGGTAGGACAGGTGCCTACAGGATAGGGGTGGAGCACTAACAGCATCTGCTACAGCAAACAGCAGGCTTTGCTACTAACTGGAACTGTTTAAATTTGTAATTTCATCTTCAGACTTTTAGAGCAACAATGCCAGCCCCAAGACTAATCTAAAATAAATGTAATCTCCATCATACCATGTGCCTTATAAACAAGAACAGTTGTTCCAACTGAGCAGCAGAGATTTTCAGAATGAATTCCATGTTCTTGATTACCCTTGAGACTCAAATGTCAACTTTGAGAACAAGTGGTGGCAGGGGTGGGCCTGTGGGAAAGTCTGCATCAGATTCTTTTCCATTTTTAACTCCTTTTTACAATGCTGTATATTTTTTAACAAGGCATAATATTTCAAAGGAAATATCTTTTTAAACAGGAATGACTGAAGTAGCTCTAAGATCTTTTAAAAAGAGTCACATTTTAAATTAAGACTTTATTTTTTTTAGAGCAGTTTAACCTTCACAGCAAAATTTAGGGGAAGGTACAGAGATTTCCCATATACCTCTGACCCCACACATGAATAGACTCCCCCATTATCCACATCCCCCACCAGAGTGGTACATTTGTTACAATTGATGACTACACCAATATATCATAATTACCCAAAGTCCATAGTTTACATTACGGTACACTTTTGGTGTTGTACATTCTATGGGTTTGGACAAATATATAATGAAGACATGGATCCATTATTACGATATCGTACAGAGTATTTTCACTAGGCTAAAAGTCCTCTGTTCACTCCTCTCTCCCCACCCCCGCCAACCCCTCGCATTCACTGATCTTTTTACTGTCCCCATTGTTTTGCCTTTTCCAGAATGTCATATAGTTGGAATCATACAGTATATATTCTTTTCAGATTGACTTCTTTCATTAGTAATATGCATTTATCGTTCCTTTATGTCTTTTTATGGCTTGATAGCTCATTTCTTTTTATTGCTGAACAATATTCCATTGTCTGGATGTACCACAGTTTATTTATCCATTCACCTACTGAATGGACATCTTGGTTGCTTCCAAATTTTGGCTATTATGAATTAAACTGCTATAAATATTCATGTTCTGGTTTTTGTATGGATATAAGTTTTCAACTTCTTTGGGAAAATACCAAGGAGCATGATTGCTTGATTGTATGATAAGAGTATGCTTAGTTTTATAAGAAACTGTCAAACTGTCTTCCAAAGTGGCTGTACCATTTTGTGTTCCCACCAGCAATGAATGAGAGTTCCTGTTGCTCCACACGCTCTCCTGCATTTAGTGTTATCACTGTTCCAGATTTTGGCCATTCTAATAAGTGTGTAGCAGTATCTCATTGCTTTAATTTGCATCTCCCTGATAACATAGGATGTACAGCATCATTTCATATGCTTGTTTTCCATCTGCATATCTTTGATAAGGTGTCTGTTAAGATCTTTGTCCCATTTTTTGATCAGGTTGTTTGTTTTCTTATTGTTGAGTTTTAAGAGTTTTCTGTATATTTTGGATGAGTCCTTTGTCAGATGTGTCTTTTGCAAGCATTTTCTCCCAGTCTGTGGCTTGTCTTCTCATTCTCTTGACAATGTCTTTCACAGAGCAGAAATTTTTAATTTTAATGAAGTCCAGCTTATCAGTTATTTCTTTCATAGCTCATGCCTATAGTGCTATATCTAAAAAGTCGTTGCTATACCCAAAGTCATCTAGATTTTCTCCTATGTGATCTTCTAGGAGTTTTATTGTTTTGCATTTTACATTTAGGTCTATGATCTGTTTTAAGTTAATTTTTGTGAAGAGTATAAGGTCTGTTTCTAGATTCTTTTTTTTTTTTTTTTTTTTACATATGGATGTCCTGTTGTTCCAGCACCGTTTGTTGAAAAGACTAACTTTGCTCCATTGTATTGCCTTTGCTCCTTTGTCAAAGACCAGTTGACTACATTTATGTGGGTCTATTTCTGGGCTCTGTATTCTGTTCCATTGATCTATTTTTACATTCTTTCATCAGTACCATACTGTCTTGATTATTATAGCTTTAGAGTAAGTCTTGAATTTGGGTAGGGTCTGTCCTCCAACTTTGTTTTCCTTCAATATCATGTTGGCTATTCTTGGTCTTTTGCCTCTCCATGGAAACTTTAGAATCAATTTGTTGATATCCACAAAATAAATGAGTGAGACTTTGACTGGGATTGCACTGAATCTGTAGATCAAGTTGGCAAGAACTGACAACTTGACAATATTGAGTCTTCCTATTTGTGAACAGAAAAAATCTCTCCATTTATTTAGTTCTCCTTTGATTTCGTTTATGAGTTTTGTAGTTTTCCTTACATAGATATTGTAGATATTTTGTGCTAATGTAAATGGTATTGTGTTTTAAATTTCAAATTCCACTTGTTCATTTCTGGTATATAGGAAAGTGTTTGACTTTTGTATATTAACCTTGTATCCTGTAGTCTTTCTATAATCACTTAGTTCTAAGAGATTTTTTGGTTGATTCTCTTGGATTTTCTACATACACGATCATGTAATCTGCAAACAGACAATTTTATTTCTTCCTTCCCAATCTGTGTACCTTTTATTATCTTACTGCATTAGCTAGAACTTCCAGTACAATGTTGAAAAGGAGCAGTGAGAGGGGACATCCCTGCCTTGTACCTGATCTTGTTGGGAAAGCTTCAAATTTTTCACCATTAAGTATGGTGTTAGCTATAGATTTTTTATAGTCTTTATTAAGTTGAGGAAGTTCCCATTTCACATTTTTTTAAACTAGAAAAGTTCAAATGGAATCTTTTGGGGGGTGGGGCATAAATAAATGTAAAATAAAAATGATTCATTTCAGTATTGTTATGGGTTGAATCATGTTTCCCCAAAATTCATATGTTGAAGTCCTAACCCCCAGTACCTCAGAATGTGACCTTATTTGGAAATAGGGTCATTGTAGATGTGATTTGTTAAGGTAAGACGAGGTCATACTGCAGTAGGGTGGGCACCCTACTCCAAGGTGTCCTTTATTAAAAAGAATGCCGTGTGCAGAGGTAGACATACACAGAGTGAGAACGCCAGATGAACAAGAAGACAAAAGATCAGGCAGATGCATCTATAAGCCAAGGAATGTCCCAGACTGTCAGCAAACTACTAGACGCTAGGAGAGAGGCATGGAACAAATTCTTTCTCACAGGCTTCAGAAGGAACCAACCCTGCCAATACCTTGATCTTGGGTTTCTGGCATGCGGCACTGTGAGACAAACTTCTGTTGCTTAAGCCACTTGATTTGTGGTACTTTGTTATGGCAGCTCTAGAAAAGTAATATAAGTGTCCGTGATCTCTTTACGATGACTTCCTTTTTGAGCTACTATAATTACTACTCGAGATTTCTGGGAAGGGTTGTCCCTTTAGACATTGATGAGTGTTTGTGGTCCTGACCTCTTAGCACCAGTGATAAATCACAAAGATTTGAATCATTTCATCCTGGTTGGAGGAGTGAGGGAGACAATGTGAATGTATACTTCAGGAACAGTCAGACTCGTCCCAATTTTTCAGGACAAAAATCACTACAGGAAAAGCATTGCTGTGGTGATTGCTGGAGACTTTGAATAATTTTCTTCTTTCCTTATTATTGAACCATATACTTCTTTCCTTTTGTGCGTCTGATAGGCACTTGTAACCTATCCATTTGCTTAGTGACGTCAGTTAGACTAGAGGTAGAGAAGGGTGTGACCAACAGAGGGAGAAAGACTAAGCCACTTTGACAAGAAAGTTGGGATATTGAGGGTGGGTCTTAGATGGAATCACAGTTCTGTGAATGCCAGCTCAGTTTCTGTTTTAAAAGAAGCCCGCCAACAGCTTTGCAAAAATTCTTTCAGAGCCCCCCTCCAATCAATGTTTGCAAAATTTCAAGTATGTACCAATACGTGCATTAATTACTCTGGGGAGAGAGTGTGTTGTTTTCAACAAAAGTTCAATGTGCACTAGAAAAAGTGATGTTGAGAATAATTTGAAAATCAAGTAGGATTGACATTTGGAAATGGCATTAAGAAATCTTTATTGTTTAATTCCTTTTTATAATATTGAAATACTGTGCACCAGGCAGTGCTTTACATACCTTATTTTTAATACTTTAAAGACAGCCAGGTGATTATTATTATTTCTGTTTTGCAGATTGCAAATTGAAGACTCAGAGAGGTTAAGTAATATGCCTAAGGTTGCAAAGCTCATAAAGGATTGAGACTCATGTCTGGCTCTGTCTCGCTCTAAAGACTGTTCTTTTTATTTTACATCTCCTAGCTCTTTATCTGGTGGTTGTCTTCTCTTTAAAAACTGACTTTTATTTCAGTTTCGTTAAAGCCAGTTGTAAGCATCAACTACTGTAGGAGGCATTCTTACATGATATAAGAGTATAGATAAAGTAAACTCTAAGATTCTCTCCAGATTCCAAGATTCTGGGGTACTGTGAGAAATCCAAGAAGTTCTTTGGGTATCAGGGCCTCAAACAGAATGAATGGAAGTGTGAGTTGTCCTCAGTGGGCTCTTGGCCTTATTCTTCCTCCTTATAAAACTTCTTCAAATTGCAGACAGAGCAACTTTTCTAAGGCATGAATCAGATCGTGTCATTCCTTTGCTTAAAAGTTCCCAATGACTTTCCTCTGATCTGCAAAATCTAAGCCCCTTGCCATACTTTATAAGCTTTAGAGAGTGAGGGGGCATTATTAATAATTAGACTGGGATAACAAGTGGTAGCTGGGGTTATCTTGGGCCAGACTGGAGGATTGATCACTCTTCCTTCAAGGTTCTACCTGATCTGTCCTCTCCTCACCTCTCCAACATCATCTCCCTTAAACCTCCCTTCATTTCCTCTCTTTGGCCAGACTGGCCTAATTTCTGGGCTTTGAACACACACCTGCTTGTTTCTACTTCAAAGTGTTTGCTGTCCTTCTTCTTGAAATGCTTTCTCCAGGCCTTCACATGCCTCCTCTTTCTCATTGTTCACACCGCAATTCAAATATTTCCTCTGCAAGAGTGGTCATTCTTGACCACCAGAGTGAAGGTGTCCCCTGCCCCTTCACTCTCCCGTAGCACCCTATCTCATCTTTTCCCCAGCACTTGGCAGATATTTGTCTGCATTTATTCTTTTATGGGTTTATTGTCTGAACACCTCTCCTATTAGATAGTCTCCTTGAGGGCAGGGACTTCATCTTGTTCATTGCATGGCACATAGCAGTTTTTCAAAATATTAATGTTGGTTAGCTGGCTGCTTTTAAAAAATGGTGACAATTAAAGTAAATTTCATGTCTGTCAGAATAGAAATGTCTTGGTGTAGAACATGAACATCTGGCCTCATCCACCTCTCCATCCTCACTGACCACCGCTAGCTTCTGACATCTCTGACCTTCTTATATGCTTATGTCCCTACTTATGGGACTTGCCTCCTTCTTTGCATTATTCCTTCTCCTTGTCCTAGGCCTGCACCTGGGGAAGTGGAATCTCTTCACTTCCCTGGACCATGGTCCTCATGGTGTCCCATATTTCTAGTATCCCAACACCCATCACATTTTATAATCTTTATCTCATTAATTATTTCTTTTCTGTTAGATTATCAGCTCTGTCAGGAAGGGGCTAAGTCCTTCTTGTTGACTTCTGTATTGCGAAACCTAGGACAATACCATCATATTCTGCTTGCTTAGTGAATGAGTGAATACACAAACACGCAGCTCTCTCAATATATTTGCTTCACTCTGGCACTCTCTTGGATTTTTACGTCTTTGCCTTTATCCTAAAAATATAACAGTTCCACACACCAGGCATCAGCACAGGATTTATCACCACCCCCTGATTCATTCTCAATTTCTAGATGTTAGGATATCCTGCTGTCCACAGCACCAGTGCTAAGCTAAAAATCTTCAGCCTCTTATTAGCTCTCAACATCTAATGAGTCACCACATGTGGTACTTGTTTAAAATTGTCTTGCTTTTTTCCAGTGCCTGGTGCCAGATCTCTGCTCTCTTGTCCCTTTAACAGAAAGTCTCCTTATTGCCGTCATTATGGTTAAAATTGGTGAATACACCTGCTGTCAGATTTTAGTGTCTCATGGTGTGCAATCAGCTGTTGTTTGAGCTCTCTAATTTCAGTATTAGAATATTGGTAGATCAGATTCTGCCAGGCACAGAGAATTCTTATGGCATGGATAGAGTGATATGTGGTTCTGGAAGCAAGCGAGATGCCCCGACTACCTCTGAATTACTGTGACGCCGAAATCAAGATCATGGGCGTAAACGTACTTTTAACCTCAGCTAGCTGTACCCTAAATGGTAATAGGAAATGGGTGTTAAATAGTGAAAAATTTTAGTTATCACTGTTTCTTATTTGTATTAAGGATAGGGCTTCTAATTCTTTAAGGATGTCTGTATACACTCAGAGACTGTCTATCATCATTTTCATGGGGAAGAAGTATGATAGGAGCCCTGGACCAGGATTGCATGAGATCAAATCTCAGCTCCTACAATACTTGTTATGTGACCTAGGGTAAGAGTCACTTTTCTTGACTGCAAAATATAGATTATAGTAGTAGACAACTTATAGGGTTGTAGAGCATGTAGGGCTTGGCATGGACAATGCACTACATTGTTATTATCCTCCTCCTCCTCATTGTTCCATTATGGTTACTACCCAGTCAACAAAAGCAGAATAATTAAAAATCCATCTGGTAGATTTTTTTGTGTGGCTAAACAAATTAAACTTTAATTACTACCAAAATCACATTTGCAGTTTGCCTAGGATGTCACGTTCAGAAGAGGAAGAAATTATGAAAGTAAATCTTCATGCTCGAAAGCTTGTTTAAAAAGTCATTACAATAAATTGTCCTGCCATAATTCACATCCCTGTACTATTTTGCTTACCTGTCACCTTTCCTCAGCACACTGTTTTGGCAGACCACAATCACCACGTGGTTTATTGCAGCTATTTATAAGTCTGTACAATGAGCTAAAGACTTCTAAATACTTTTTATTTTTAAAAAACTACAGAAGTAACACATGCTAGTTGTAAAAACTTAAAGAATACCAAAGAGAATATAAAAATTATAGCCCAAACCAAACAACAACAATTAAAAAGAACCCATTACCATTCCAATTCTAATTCCCAGTAATTCCCACTGATAACAATTTAGAGTGTATTGGAGTATATCCTTTTAGAGGTTTCTCTCCATATCTGTGTGTGCGTGTATATGTATATACATACACACGTATACACATATATATACCTACACACATGTAGACTATATATCTATGTATAATATATATATATGTAGTTAAAAAATTCTTTTTAATAAAAACACATGATCAGACTAAGTATACTGTTTTATAACTTGCTCTTTTCTCTTAAAAATATATCCTGGACAGTTTTCTGTCTGTCAAGAAATATTAAAATGACTCATTCCTCTTTTTCAAATGGTTATACCATTTTCTGTTGCATGTTCAGGAGGCTGTTACACTGGTGGTCCCTAAAGGACCTGGTATCCACGCCTGTGTGTCGTTCCCTCCCATGCTGACACTGAGCGTGGCCACGTGGCTTGCTCTGGCGAATGGAACAGCAGAAGCAGTTTCCACAATGGGGCTTGTCTTCTTGGAATGCTGTCTCCTGAAAACCATTTTCTGGGTCAGAAATCTGACAACTGTGAGCCACCATGCTGTGTGGAGGCCCAAGGTAGCCATGTGGAGGGAGAGAGGCCACATGATGAGCCAGGAGGCACCAGACTCGAGTGAAGTCTTTTGGAACTTCCAGCCCGGCCCAGCCACTGGCTGTTGCAGCGTGTGATTGGCTCCAGTCAGTATCACACAGATCAGAAGAGCTGCCTGTATTCCCACCCCACAGAATTGCAAGAAATAATAAATTGTGTTGTGTCAAGCTAGAAGTTTTGGAGTGGTTTCCTATACAGTAATAGATGACTGAAATACATGGATACGCTATAATTTATTTTTCTAGTGTCCTTTTAATAACTATATAGATTAGTACTGATTTTTTTTCTATTTTAAGCAAGGTTTAATAATCATTCTTTTACAGATATGTTTGTGCACTCGAGCCAGTATTTCTATAAGATAGATACCTCCTGGTGAGATTGCTGGATCATAGAGTATGTGGATTTAACATATGGATACTGTCATATGTCCTTTCCTAAAGGCTGTATTGATTTACATTTTCACCACTGTGAATTATATTGCCTATTTCTCTACATCCTTGCTAATACTCTCTTATTAAGCTTCTAAACATTTGCCACTATATTTCATTATTATTTTATTGAGTATTTCTTTATTAGTGTGCTAAACATCTTTATATGAGTTTAACAACTAGTTTTATCTCTTCTGGGACCATGTCTAATTGGATTGTTTGCTTTTTCATTATTGATTTGGAAGAACCATTTTTGAAGGATATTTACCTTTTGTCTGAGCGAAGTGTTGAAAATATTTTCTCCCAATCTATTGATTCAAACTACATACCTTTGTTTATGGTATTTTTCCGTTTACAAAGTAATGAAATTGTATGTAGTTAGGTCTCACAAATTTTCCTTCATGGTTTCTACATTTCTTGGCAAACTTCATAATGATCTTCCCTATAGTAAGATCATAAAACTATTTTACTATATCGTCTTCTATAACATTTACAGTTTAAAAACAGATTTAAATATTTATTTACCTGGAATTTGCTTTTGTGGGTGGTGTGGGGTGAGGATACATTTTTTTCCAAGTAGAGAGCCAATTGTCCTCAAAGTAGTTATTGAATGATTTGCCTTTTCCCTGCTGATTTAAAATGCTATTAAGTTCCTGAACGTAACCTGGGTTTGTTTCTGGACACTTTTTGCCATTGATTTCTTTTTCTATTCACATAGTAGCATCATTAAGATTATCATGAGTTTTTCTCAATAGCATAGTGAATTTAACTAACTGTTCAGCCCACTCAAAAATTTTGATTGAGTAAATTCTATTTGTTAGAGTAGGTTCATATGTCCCTATCTAATTTACTAATGCATGCTTAGAAATTTTGTAAAAAGAACAACATGCAAATTATATTTCATTTTGGAACTACCAAAAGGAGAAGCTCTAATAGCAAAACAATTTGTATATCTGAAATAAACAGTAAACATTAAGATTAACCTGAGAAAGTATTTTTGTGATGCCACATAAAATAATCTTAAATTCAGCCAGAACTGATGGCCTAGTGGTTAAACTTCGGCCCTCACTGCTTTGGCGGCCCCGGTTTGCTTCTCAGTCATGGAACCACACCACCTGTCTGCCAGCTGCCATGCTGTGACAGAGGCTCACGTAGACGAACTAGAACAAACTACAACTAGGATATACAACCATGTACTGGGGCTTTGGGAAGGTAAAGATAATAATCTTAAATTTTTTATTCTGATGACTCCCGTTCCATCTCTCCCTTTTTTTCCCATACCTCCTTGTTATGTAAAAGGTAATGAATACAACATAGAACTAGAGGAAGAAGAAATTTGTTGAGAAGATTATAACTGATTGGGGAGGAAGGATGCCAAGAATTTGTATCCAAATTCTGGTTGTAACCCATTCAGGATAATTATAAAATAATGGTGTCTTAAAACATCTGAGAGATAGTGGAGGTCTTTTCTCTATTTTTCAGAAGTGGCAGAACAGAGAAGATTATCAACTTCTGAGTCTAAGCTGAGTATGGCCTTTATACTACCTTAATTAATTTTGTAAAATGCTTTGATTTTTCTTTGTTAGTTTAAATGGAGAACATTTAGCACTGTTCAGTCTTACACAAATAAAATCAATTTCTCCTTATGTAAAGGAAATGCTCAGACTCTTCCTAGTTTTTTTTTCTTTTTTTTTGGTGGAGAAGATTAGCCCTGAGCTAACATCTGTTGCCAATCCTGCTCTTTTTGCTGAGGAAGACCGGCCCTGTGCCAGCATCTGTGCCCATCTTCCTCTACTTTATATGTGGGACGCCTGCCGCAGCATGGCTTGATAAGCGGTGTGTAAGTCTGCACCCGGGATCCGAACCTGTGAACCCTGGGCTGCTGAAGCAGAGTATGCAAACTCAATGACTATGGCACCAGGCCACACCCTCTTCCTCGTTTTTGATGCAGCTCCACCACTTATATAACCTGCTTGAATTTGTCAGGTCTTGTTGGTTTTGTTAGGTTCATGTAATTAGATTGCTTGAATTTTTGACTTTCTTTGATAAAACGATGTACTAAAATCTGGTTTCCCAGAGCGACAGAAAAGTGTTATAACAAGTTCTCTGACACATGCATTGATCTTGGGCAACCTGTAAAAACAGTAAGTGGCATGAAGCCTAGAGCTGCAGTGGCCTGGGTTAATTCTACCCTTGAATTTGTGGGCATGTTTTTAAGAACTGTTGTTGACCAATAAATATATCATCAGTCTGCAAACAATTCAAAATGAAATGGACTTAAGTATGAACATTTTCAAAACTTGACATTGTGACGCTCCTCTTTTTTTGATAGGTTTTGGCATTTTCTCACTACTGTTTAAAAATTATGTTTTATCCTTACTACCAAAATTCAGTTTGAAAAATAGAAAGGTGCAAAGACAAATGATTCATAGTCCTACTATCAAAAGCTAAGCACATTTAAGTAATTTACTGTATGTTCTTGGAGTCATATACATTTTTTTAAATGTGTCCTCACTAGTAACAAATTATAACATATTCACAGCTGTATTAGTCACATCTCTTTCTTTGTGAAATACAGATACACAAACACCACATCTGCATCCTCTGTCTATGCCCCCACCTCCCAAAGATCAACACATCCACATTTTATCTCTGACTTAGGGCCCAGTTCAAATGGCATCTTAATTGCCTTGATTGTCCAGATAATTGCTTCTGTAAGTAAATCTAGCCTCCCTGAACTGTTTATATTTATCTTTTTAAAATGCCATTTCTGGGGGCTGCCCGGTGGCGCAGCGGTTTAGTCCGCGCTTGGCAGCCCGGGGTTTGCGAGTTTGGATCCCTGGCACCCGCCGACGCACTGCCTGTCAGCCATGCCATGGTGGCATCCCATATAAAGTGGAGGAAGATGGGCACGGATGTTAGCCCAGGGCCAGTCTTCCTCAGCAAAAAGGGGAGGATCGGCAACAGATGTTAGCTCAGGGCTGGTCTTCCCCACCAAAAAAAAAAAAAAAAAAAGCCATTTCTAACCTTATATTTTGTGTTTTATTTACTCACATATCTTTCCTATTAAACATACACTTCTTGAGGACAGCAGATTGATCAAGACTCATCCAGTTGTAAGAGAGAAAATCCTGGCTCAAACAAAACAGGGTAATTTATTGTCTCAAAACACTGAGCAGTCTAATGGGCTTCAGGCATGTCTGGATCCAGAGGCTCAGTTTCTTTCTCTCCTTCTCAACTCTGCTTATCTCAGGTTGGCTTCATCCTTCTCATAGGCTTCTTTTCACATCCTTTTCTCTGAACAATTTCTTTTGAAAGAGCACCTCTTTCTTGATAAACATGGCAGAAAAGTCCCAAATAAGACTCTAACTGGTCTCTCTTAGGTAATTTATCTGTCCTGAACCTATTATACCAGTCAGAAGAAAGGAACATGTTGATTGACAGGCATGGATCATGTGCACCATCTTGTGACTGAGTATGGGCAATAGAAGAAAGCAGAAAGGGATGCAGGGAATCCAGAGATACATGCTAGTGATGGGATCCTGTTTGATTTACCTTTGGGTACTCCATGGTTCCTAGATGGTGCCCTGCATATGGTAAGTACTCAATAAATATTTGCTGAATGAAATGATCATATCCATTAATTACTTTCCACCCAGGAGGAGGTGAAGAGGGGGGCATTAACATTTTTTCAGGTATTTTGAGCCCTTTGAGGTCTGTTAATATAAGTAAGAGGACCAAGCTTGCTGATTAGAATTGTTTCCTAAAAGAGTTCCGTTAAACTGATTTTACACAAAAGGAAAAGAAAGCTTAAGGGGACTAGATGGCTACATCAGTAGTAAAAAGTTGGGAGAGAAAAGAGGTACTTATCTGGGACTTTAAAAAAATGGATAGATTCCATTTGTCCCTCCTGATTCCCTGTCCACCTGCTCTGTGCTGGGGAGGCTGATCCACAGGATGCATCAGCAGCTTCCCTTGCCCTATGGTTTCCGGCTGGGTTTAGCTAATGGGAGGCATCTGCAGAAAATCAGAGGGCAGGAAGAGAGAAGGGTTAGGGTATTTGTTCCTCTAACTTCTGCATTGCCAGGTCATTGTGGGTTGGCTACAAGTCTCCTCCAAAAGCCATAGTTCATTTCATACAGCTGCCTCTCTAGATTCTGATAATGGTTCCTTCCTTTTGCCACTTTGGGCTGGGATGATAGTGGCTACTAACACTGCACCTAGTTGGTTTTCCTAAACCCCTTTCACACCTTTATAATTAGTTCATTTACTGAACTCCCCTTAAATCACCCAGTTAGAGTATACTCTGTTTCCCGCTGGGTCATTGATAACTTGCCCAATCAAAATGGAAAGTAAACAAACCAAAAACAAACAATAAACAAAACCATATTTTGAGAAAATGTTTACTTGATGGGGTAGAATGGGGAGGAAGACTGGGGTTGGTTTCCTGACAACTATATCTTTGAACCCTCAGTCTTCATACTTTATAACATTTGTCTCATTAAAGTTGCCCTTGATGGTCATTCTCATGGAATTTTATTCGTGCAAAATTTTTGTGAGGAGTAACACTATTCCAGGACCAATAGCCAGTTGGTATTTATGAATTTTAATATTTTTAAAGCTAGAGTTTTGCTTCTAGAGACAAGGGTAGCATAAATCCATTAGCCCTTTACTTAGACATAGGTTTTTAACTAATGAACGAAGAAAAAAGAATGCTGAAAAAATGTGTCATTAATTGTCACTGCATCAAAACGTTTCTAATGAACCCATTTTATAGGGAATAGCTGAACAATTCCACTTGTGTGTGGCTCGAGTAACAAAGCATGATTAGAGATTAAAGAAAGAAAAACGTTTCTCTCATTCAATTAAAGCAAATTAACATTAAAATATTTCAAATGGCTCTCGGCAAGCATTGTTATCAGGTATGTAGTTTCATTATGTTCTTTGGTTTTAAAGTGAGTTCTTTTTGCAATGAAGGCAAAAATGTATTATTCTCCTTTCACTGTGACATTTACTCCCAGCCTGTTTATACCAATGCAGCTGCTGGGTAAGTCAGTGCTTTTTCTTTTTCTTTCTTTTTTCTTTCTCTTTTCGTTTTAAAGGCATATATGGGAGTCATTTGACCAGGTTGTACGTGAGCTATACAGCATATGGTTGGGGTAAAGAACATCGTATCTTTTGTTCAACAGTTTTTGTATTTCTTTCCAGTCTTTTGCTTTTCTGGTCCTCAAATAAGGCTAATTACAAAGGGAAAAAAAAGGTGGGACTGGTGGAGAGGGAGCCTTTAAAACCATTCCTTTTGCAGCATGGAACAAAAGACAGTACCCAAGGGCATGACTAGGCCGCAACAAAAAAGAAAAGAGAAAAATCACCTAATGAGGATGTTGAGATAAGTGCTTGTGAAGAAAACTGGCAAAAAAGAGCTTTTAGTCTAAAATCCATAAATAAGTGTGCATCAGATGGATACGAGAACATTTTTAACAAGACAGGCCATGAAAACGATATCCTTCTATGCAAGAGCTGAGCGCCTTAAAAAAAGTCTCCTTTCTTTACAAGATATTCTTCTTTCAAAAATTAATTTAAAAAGAAATACTTGAAAATTAAGATGTTTTATTCATGTCTCCGAATCCATTATAAGGTGGATACCACATAAAGAGTCGTTTCTGAGACATAATTATCAGTGCTGCTGGCCTCTTGGGGGTCAAAGGTATTGCGTGAGTATATGAAGAAGTTATTCAGGGAGAAGAGCCCAGCAGAGGGGATTTCGACCTTGGAGAATTCTGTTGCATTTTTACTTTTAAAATGGGAGAAGAGCAGATATATTTGAAGTTTGTCAACTCTATAGCACTCTTCTTTCTGTTTCTCCTGATCGGGTTGAGCCTCAGGTGCCAAAGAAATAGAGGTCAGAGGTTTGAGCCTAAATTAATTATAAAAATACCAAAAAAAATCATAGATTTTTAGAGTTAGAAGGAAGCTTAAATTATCTATGTCTATAAAACATAAGGGTGAAAAAAGGAGTCCAAGGAGAAAGGAATCCTTACAACCTTAGAAACAATTTTATTTTTGTTGTGTATTTGACTGGAATGTATCTGCCTTTAGTTTATGTAAAGAATATAGAAATGTATGTCATGGTGATCTTGATATTATGCTGCCACATATATAGTGCTGTACTATTCTAAGGACTTAACTGGTTGGTCTAAAGATTTTCTTTTCCTCTTGTCTTTTTTCTTTATTTGCCAATTGGTCAGGTAAATACATTGTACTATATATGTGAAAGTTGAATTTCTCCTTTTTCTTACTAATCATCTCTCACTTTTATAGAGTGATAATCAAAGATTAGAATCAATTTTGTTTTATCTTTTCCATGTCCCATGATTTTACTGCAGAAATGATGTTTATATCTTTTATTGTAAATAAAGACTTCATATTCTTCCATGCAGTTTATTGACTTCAAAGTCTTAAACTCTTCTGCTTGTTGAACGTTGTAGGCTGTCTTTGTTTTTTCAATATTATAACCATTGTTGCTTGTTCTCTGCCCAGGACCGTACACTGGCTCCATGTTGCACTTAGAGTAAAAACCCAAGAGTACCCTGCCCACCTCCTCCTCCTCTCTCATCCTAGATACTGATCCTTCTTGCCTTCCTCTGCTTGTTGTGTTTTCTATAGCAGCGATCACATTCTGACATCCTATAAAATATCCTGATTGTCTGATTCCTCGGCCAGCTGAGATCTTCACCTTTTTCGCTCCCCCGTGTGCCCCAGGGACCTTCAACAACTCCCCATACGTGGGCCACAGGTGGCACTCCACAGACATTTGTGAAACTTAACTGAGCTCGGGACAGCTTTTTGTTTTGTGAATTGTTTTCTCAGGGTAAATCCTTTGGTGCTATAAATAGCCTAGCATAAGAGGGATTTTTGGTCATAGAGTATGAACATTTTCATCATGTTCAATAAAAGTTGTCAGATTATCCTACAGATGACCACATTTGTTTATATTGTAACCAAAAATGTATCAATGTGCATATTTTTCCACAATCTAACTAGCTTTAGATGAAAATATAAATATTTTAGCTAGTACTAGGAGCAAAATTATGGCTAATTGTTTTAATGATTTTTTCAAAACGTAGTATTTAATATTTTTATATTTTATCAGTTGATATATTTTATAATTTCATTATATATGCCATTATATATTGTCTATGTTTAATATTTGGTTTTTTACATTTTTCCATGTAAAATGTCTACTCATTTCTGAGGTCTATTATGTTTTGGAGTTTTGATAAGGTTCCTCATTGTGTATACCAGATCTGTTTTATTCACTAACCTCTCTTGTTTGTTCTAGTACTTTCTTATGTTTTTCTTTTACATTCTACTAATGCAAATTTTCATTTATGGAAAAGTTGAAAATGTTGCATATTTTTTCTATTTGCATTTTTTTCTAGTGCTTCAATTTTATGGAAATTAACAATTTTCTACACCTAAGATGCATTGATAATTGAAACATTTTTAGGTCTTTGCTTCATAAAAAGTGGTCTGTAGACCAGCAGCAATCTGCTGAATCAGAATCTGCATTTTAATAAGATCCCCAGGTGAGCACGCACATTAAAGTTTGAGAAGCACTGTTTTAGGTAGTCTCTCTCCTCTCCTGAAATTAGGAGACTGGTTTTGCTGTGTTGGAAGCAATGATGGGTCAGACAAACAGCTAGTACCTGCTTTTCATTCTTCCCTCAGCCAATGCAGAAATCTTTTCTAAACTGGTGGTTTAACTGGGCAATCAAGCACCCTGGCTTTGAGGTCAGGTAGAGTTGGGTTCAAATGATGCTCTATTATTTACTAACTGTATTGGCTCAATCACTTACCTTCTCTATACTCACTTGTATAATAGAGACACAATAGTAACTACTGAAAGGTTTATTGTGAGAATCAAATGAGAAGATATTTGTATAGTGATTAGCATACTGCTTAGTACATGCTAAGCAACCAATGATTGGTAGCTATCATTATAACTATGATCTCATTGCAATCCTGAAAGCCTATACTGTCCTTAACGGTGGTTCTCAATCCTCTCAGACTCAATGCTCCAAAGATTTTGTGAGTCTTCTGATATTCGTAGATTTAAAAAACAAACAAACCTCTTCCTAGAAATAAAAAAGAGAAGAAAGGTAGTTTATAATGAAACAATTATGAAAGTTCAGGAATGACCATAGAAGAAAACATAAAAAGTAATCTCATGTTTACTTAAAATTAGAATCCCCACAAATGGGAGAGCTACAATGCTGACTGGTATTGGCTGTTCAAATACCATAACCAGCATTGCAGTTAGGAACATGGTTTTTCAAAATGGCAAACATCTCTTTGTAAAATTCTGAACAAAACAAAGGACAATCTTCCATAGATTTACATGGTAGTTACATTTCTGGAAATGTCAGTGAATCTACATTGTGCAAAATATACTTTGTGTTAATGCACAAAACAGAGTTAGGTTCTGGGCTCAGATGATGAAGGTATTTTGTCTTCGTGAATGTCTAGCATATTGTTTAGTGTAATGCTAAAGCTGTGTTCGCTGCTGGACAATTCATATCATGGGAGTGTGCTGCACATCGCAGGATGCCTGACATCCTGGCCGCTGCACGCTAAGTGCCAGTAATGCCTTTCAGTGATTGGTTCAACCAAACATACGCCCACAAATTTCCAAAAGACCCTCAAGAAACACTATTTTCCTGTTGAGACACACTGTCCTTCAATAAATGGAGGGTTCTTTTCTAAATATTGTATCTTTTTGTCTTTTATCACTGTAGCTGACAAGTAAGGTAACCTGGGATAATGCAACATAAGAGGGGACATCCAAGAAATAATTACACACTTGTAATTTTAGGTAAAACAGACAGAACTATTACACAGTAAAGTTATGCACGGACCTAGAAGTAAATGCCTTTCAGACTGAGTGACCCACAGTGGAAAGACTGAAACTTTCTCTCTCTACTTAACTCTGGAGATACTTTCAGATACAATTTAGGACATTTTACAGTGATACTGTGACACTACAAATTGTAATTGACTTTCAGGCAACAGACTTCAGCTTTTCAATGCCCCCGAGGTATGTGATCTTACATTAATACACACTTTGTTGAACGTGATTGCTTAATTAGGACCCAGAGTTCCTGTGATAGTTGGAAACTTCTGTTTTTTTTTCCTGGCAAAAACTTCATAATACAGCATGATCCACGCAATTTCATGATGAACAGTTCAAGACTGCAAAAGTCATTAATGCATTTTTAATGGTTGCTGTTAACATATAATTAAACACCATGACAGATGTTCATCAAGCAAGTTTCCAACAGAGATCATTTATTTGTTTATTTATCTATTTATTTATTCATCCTCTGAGATTATAGTAGCAAATTCAAAAATGGAAAGTTTTGAGAAAACAACTGAATGCTCTAATAAAAGTGATAAAATTATACTAAAAAACAAAATAAAACCCCAAACCCTGTATTAACCTTTGTTTTGTGCATATCTGTCCTTTTCTACTTTCGGTGTGAAAGCACCTATGGGTTATATTCAGATGGTTCAATACATCTTACTAAAATTTCCCACTGAGCTCTTTTGTGGCAGAAAATGTGAACTCAATGTCCCCTTTGACAAGCTTGCTTTTTCAGAACTTGAATCCTGCTCAAATATTTATGCTTATAATAATAAATTAATTAACGGTGTCTCACCTTTATAGGGAAGTGTTGCAGAATGGTCAGCTGTCTGGCAAAAGTTTCTATTCTCCTTTAATAGCATAGAATTGTTGCAAGGAAGAGGTTTCTAGCCACAGACAGCATTGCTCGGCATCCCTGAATCCAGGTGGAGGCCACATGACTGAGTTCTGGCCAATGGAACTTGGAAGGAAGTGAGGTATACACCATCCAGCCCTGGCCCATAAAATCCCTGGATCATCCTCCATGCTCTTTTATCCCTCATCTGCGAATTCAGGACCTTTTAGGAAGCCACGTAAAGAAGACAATAAAGCCTCTGTCATCCTGTTCCCTGAATCACTACATGGAGCAGAGTGCCTCGTCTCTCTCCTCATGTATTAGACTTTACAGGAGACAGATACACACGTTCATTGGTTTAAACCAATGAGATTTGGAGTTTTATTATTACAGCAGCTAGTATTACCTGTATAAGTACTAACATTAACTATTGTGCATTCAAATCCTAGAAGACTATCTGGCACACAGAAGGCCTTTAATCAGCAAATGGAAGTGTGCTCTCCATAGAAGGGCAAAGAAAAATGCCATATATGCCCAATTCCTTGGTCCTCTAGGGAAGTCACGTCAGACAGATCAGAAATTATCTTAAAGGAAAAGCAGGAAACACTACAGAGCAAGTAATGCTATCTGCTTGTCTAATTCCACAGGGCCAGTATTTTCTTATGTGACTTTGAGGATCGGGAGAGAATCTGATAGTAATTCCAGGTCACTGAGGAGTCATAAAAATAATAATTGAGTCAGAAACACTCGCGCAGTTTCACAGAAAGGCTATCATGGAAATTAGTACTAAAATAAAAAAAAAAAAGTCAAGTTGTCATTTCTGTGAGATAACTCTGGGTAGCCACCTGCCACGTGTAAGAAAAATTGCAATACTTCTGTTCCTATGGCTAGTTGAGGAAAAGCAACCCCATATGACTATTTATATATACTTTTACTGTGAGAAGAATCACTATTAATTATGGAGAGCTTACTCTGCCAATATCCATGATTATAACAAAACTCTACATGATAGATTATAGTGTCCCACTCAGCCTAGTCAAGGATATGTTTGCTTGATTATGCCAGACAGTTTCACATACATTTTCTTATTCAAGCTTTTATATATTATTATCCCCCATCTTGCATGTGGGGTAATGGAGGCCCAAAGTTGATGGTGAACTAATTTGCCTGAGGGCACCCAGCTGTGTGGCCCCCTCCACACTTTTCATTGTCTGCCATCATTTCCTTACATTTCCTTACATCCCTGGGTCTCATACTTCCACCATATCACCACTGTGATAACAAAAAACCACTAGTTTAACATCAAAACAAACTCTCAGTTAATTAATTCAGGTGCAGCACACCTGACTACGATCTGGGTTTGGAATAATTTCCTTTGGATGCTTGCTTCACAAGTTCGCACAAGCTGCAAACAGGGCATCTCTGTTGTTATTGCTGTTTTTCTAGTAATAGATTGTTTTCCTTTAGGTATTTGTCTTTGCCTTGTGACACTATGTCTTAATTTTTTTTCTTCTTAGGTGGAGGTTCACTAGACATTGCAAAGGGTTTGTTGTAGCTCAAACTGTGTTCCCTAGAGATGTCTTTCTTCCCAGTGGGGCCCGAATCACACATCCTTCCTGCATCATCCTCTAGAAATAAATCTTTTATACTGGGGGTCATCAAACTTTTTCTGTAAAGGGACAGATAGTAAATATTTTAGGCCGTGTGGGCCACACGGTCTCTGTCACAACTACTCAACTCTGTCCTTGCAGAGCGAAAGCAGCCATAAACAACACATGAATGAATGAGTGTTTCTGTGTTCCAATAAAACTTTATAAAAATAGTCTGCAGGCTAGATTTGGCTCATAGGCTGCAGTTTGCCAGTACCTATTGTACACACATCATTTTCTATGATTAGATTGAACTTTTCCCCAAATATTTATTTATTTTACAACTTTCCTATTTTGGAGCCTTAGTATGGATATGTAAGGAAAAGCAGACACTCCATCGGGACATTTCAGAATTGTAAGAGCTCACGCATACTCTGTTAGAAAAAAATTGTGTAAGGGAACTTTGGATTTAAGAAATATTTTCTAATGAGGAAAGGAAAGAAAAAGATGATTCCTGAACTGGAGTGGAGGATGCACTAACATAAGGAGAAAATAAAATTAATATTGGATAACTAATATTGCATAAAAATGAAGGTATGAAAGATTTCTGCATTTATTCATCCACTGAAAAATATTTATTTTCTCTCTTTGCTGTAGGCCCTGGGATTACAATGTGAAAAAGACATACGTGGTCCCTGCCATATAGAGTTTACAGTTTAGTTGGGGAGACACATTTAACAAGTAATTATTACAAAGGGTGAAGAATGTATGGACCCAGCAAGAACCGGGTGAAACAGGAGCTTGACTAGAAAGAAGGAAGTGGCAAGAGTAAAAGGACATAAGGAAAGGGATGTAAGTGGGAGGAAACTGACAGATGGCTTTGGAATTTGAAGAAGAAAGTTGAATATGTATCTATATGACTTTGAAAGGCTAACGGCAGACATTGAGATAAGCAGTGACAATCTAAGGATTGGGAGTTATCTAAAATTTAAAAAAAAATTTTTAATGATCTTTCAGATTAACTGGGGTGAAGGGGTTGGGGAGAGTAAAGAATGGAAGCAGTAGGTGTAACTAGGTGGCAATTCTAAATGAGGAGTTTGGTTGTGTTCAGGAAACACTAAGTAGCCAATATGCCTGGGGCACGGAATGCAGGAACGAGAGTAGCTGCAGCCAGAGCCAGAAACAAAGGTTCGAGCCAGATGGTGGAAGGCTTTGAATGCCAGGATAAGGAGCGGGATTGACTTGAACAGACTGTGGGGGACCTGAGTAGCCAAGACCAGGGTCTGATCTGGGCAAGTTTTAGGAAAATCAGAATTAGAGAGGGAAAGTCTTGAGCCAAGGAAAACAGGTAAGAGAGACTCTATGAATAGTCCAGGTAATAAAGGGCTGGGAGATGAAATGAACGGGGTTACACTGTACTGTGAATTGCTTCCCTTCTCCGTGAACTCTTTTGAGTAAAACGCAGCATCTGTTCAGCTGCCTGTGGCACAGTTTTTACTGGATGAAGAACAGCACTGTATTCACTGGCTGCTGACAATGTCTCTCCTTGTGCTCTGCTATGTTTCAATTATGTTTGACATTCATCGCACACTATTATCCAGTGGCAGTGAATTGAAGAAATGCAGCTTCATCTGAAGTCAAACAAAAGTGAGGACACATGTGATTATGTAGTAATATATTGTTACTGGAAGCTGGAAGATTTTTAGGTTTAATGTACCTGTGGCTTCCTACCTACCACCTCACTCCCATTGCTTTGATTCAATTGTAAGAAGCCTCAGCCCACGGTTGAATTATAAACATCCACTCTAAACCAGGAACGGTTTAAAAAGAGCAAAGAATCCAAAAACTAGATTAGGAATCAGAAGGTGGTACTTTTTATTATGGAAATTTTTAAACCTATACAAAAGTGGAGAGACTTGTATGATAAATCCCACGACTGTATCACTCAGTTTCTATAATTAACATCACGTAGTCTAACTTGTTTCATTCATAACCCCACCTGCTTTTTACTCTCGATCCCCAACTTGGATTATTTTAAAGCAAATCTCAAGCATCCTCTTATTTCACCTATAGGTACTTTAAAATTTATATTTAGAAGAGAACTTTTTTAAAACACGGACATATTACTATTTATAATGCCTAAAATAAAAATAATAATAATTCTTCAGTATCATTAAATATCTAGTCATGGTTTAAATTTCTTCAGTTATCTTATATTTTTATTTGATAGTTGCTTTTCTTTGCTGTTTTCAAATGAAGATACAAGAGGAGACACACCTGGCATAGGTTAATGTACCTCTTAAGTCTCAATTTATAGATTTTCCCACCTTGTTTTTGTTTTTGTTTTAATTTGGTTGCTATTTACTTACTAAAGAAATCAGGTCATTTGTCATGTAGTAGAATTTCCCACTTTCTGGATTTACTGATTATTTGTGTGTAACATATTAGTCTAGTCCCCGAGTTTCCAATAAACTGATAATTATACTAGAGGCTTGATCAGATTTGGTTTTATTTTTTTTTGCAAGAATATTTCATGGGTGGTACTGAGTTGTATTTTATCATCCCAGGAAGCATTTAATGTCTGGTTGTCTCTTTCTTTGGTGATGTTAAGAGAAATGAATGGGTTCATGTGTTGTCAACCTGCTCCAACTATTATAAAGTTCTCCATTAGTTACCTTGAAGCAACAGTTTATAAAAGAAAAAAAGGAGAAATGCTTGATGAGGTTTTTCAAAAATCTTACCTGTTATTAGGAACTCATGGATTTTTAAAAAAATGAATGTTTCAATACATTGAAATAATACTTTTTTAATGCACAAATTGTTCCATCTTTGCCCAAAAGGAGCCCCTTCGAGTTGGCTTCTCCTTCCTTTCTTCTCCTTCAGTATCTTTGATGGATTTCTTACTTTCTGGTATGACAAGAGGTTCATTTTATACTGTCTGCAATCAGCCACTTCTCCAACAAATTCTGTTTCCTTTTAGTGGGAAATGGTATTTAGAAACCACAATCTGGGTACTAAAGGTGCTTATTGCACAGGGTTGGTCATTATTTCCAGGCCTTTTCAAAGGAAAGAACTAGGAATTTTTTTTCAAGAAAAAATACATTATGAGTTCATAGTAATATTTCCAACATAATTTTATAATTTTTATTTAACTTATTTGATTTTATAGTTGTATCTCCTTTCCCATATGCTGAAAATCTTGGCTCTAATGGCAATTAATATAATTATTTCTTTGCTTGATCCTAGCAATACACAATTTGAAAATAATCATACCAATATTATTACTAACAATATGATTATTAAACATAGTTTGATTTCTTTGTCATTCTTTTTGTCTTTAGGATAGATCCTACTACCACTGTAAAATTAAATATATAATTAATATATATAATAAGGTTATACATACAATTAAAGTCATGGAAATAATTTCTGTCTGTGTGGTTAAGCCCACAACTATGTTCATTTGTTTCATTTTGGTTTTATATTTTAGGGATTTTTAAAATGTTGGTATACTAGTCAGGGTTCTCCAGAGAAACAGAATCATTAGGATATATATAAAAGGAGATTTGTTATAGAAATTGGCTCACACTGTAGAGGCAGAGAAGTCCCTTGATCTTTCATTTGCAAGCTGGAGAACCAGGAAAGCTGGTTGTGCAATTCAGTCCTAGTCCTAAAACCTGGGAATCAAGAGGCTGATGATGAAAGTCCAGATATGAGTGTAAAGGCCTGTGAACCAGGAGTGCTAATGTCTGAAGGCACGAGAAGATGGATGGCTCAGCTCAAGCTGAGGGAGAAAATTCACCCTTCCTCCACTTTTTCGTTCTATTTGGGCTCTCAAAGGACTGGACAATGCCCACCTGCACCAAGGAGGACCAACTGCTTTACTCAACCACCAATTCAACTGCTAATCTCTTCCAAAAACACCCTCACAAACACACCCAGAAATAATATTTTACCAGCTATCTGGGCATCCCTTAGCTCGGTCAAGTTGACACACAAAATTAACCATCACATTTAGATTAATTTGGTTTTTTTCTACATAAAACATTTACATGGACCCAAAGACAAAACTATAAAACTAATTGCATCCAGAGAAGTGTAGCTTTCATCTCTTTCATTTTTCATCTTGTGCCATCCTTCCCTTTACAGGTAACTGTTTATATTTATTTTTGATTTATTGTTCCATTAAAAAAATCATATGTACTTTTATATTCCTTCTCAAAAAAAGGTAGCATACTATTCTGAGATAAGGAATATCTCAGAGTTCTTTAAAAAAGATATACAGGGGCTGGCCTGGTGGCATAGCGGTTGAGTTTATGCATTCCACTGCAGTGACCCAGGGTTCACCAGTTCAGATCCTGGGCTCAGACCTACTCACTGCTCATCAGGCCATGTTGAGGTGGCATCCCACATAGAAGAACTAGATGAACCTACCACTAGGATATACAACTATCTACTGTGGCTTTGGGGAGAAAAAAGAAAAAGAGGAAGATTGGCAACAGATATTAGCTCAGGGCCAATCTTCCTCAAAAAAAAACCCACAAAAAAATAAAGATATACATAATATTCTGAAGAGGACAGTGCTTAGAAAGCTATAGAAGAAAATTCTACAAGTCTTGTTACTACTCTCATAAAAGTAACTTATTTTTTATCATTAAAATTCAGATCTGTTCAGATCATGTGTAAAATCAAGACATTTACATAGACCTAGTAGAAAAAAATTACATTAAAATGAACTACTGTTAGGCTAAACTCTGGTAATATATGAAAGAAAACATGTTGCTCACTTAATGATTATATATTCAGCACTTACCCTGTGCCAGGCACTGTTTTAAGCATTTTCCAAATTCTAACTTATTTAATCCTCGTAACAACCCCATTATTAATCTCATTTTAGAAGTGGAGAAACTGAGGCAAGAGAGATTAAGAAAGGTGCCTGAAATCTCCAGCTATTAAGCAATAGAGCTAGGATTTGAACTGAACATCCTGGCTTCAGAGTCCAGGCTCTTAATTGGGTCACCACGCTGCCAACCCCCAAGGTTTATCTGGTATCTTCTATTTGCTATTATGAGCAGCATTGCAGTGAACATCCTTGAATAAATTTGAGTTTTCATCAATTAGTAATATTTCCTAACAATGATAATTTATCTAGATGGGATTTCTGAGTTGAAAGGTAAGCATATTTGGAATTTTGGATTATCTTTAGCTCAAGGAATTAAGAAGGAATTCTTTTGAGTATACTGACAATGTGTCTCCATGAGATTTTTTTCAAAATTTAACTCTATTGAGGAATAATTTGCGTACAATAAAATGCATCATTTTTAATTGTATGGTCCAATATTTTGGCAAATGTATACACTCCAGTAATCACCACCACAATCAAGAAATAGAGCATTTCCAGCCCCCTAAAAAGTTCTTTTGTGCTCACTTGCACTTCCTATTAGTTTTGAGAACTTATTTCTTTTACTTATAATGTTCTGTTTAGAGAGAGAAACTTTTTAGATATAGGCCATCTCATTCCCAAATGAACTATCTTCAGGCAGAAATTAATTTTTATACTTGTCTGTTTTCTTTTCTGCTAGAATCCATGTCAGAAAGCATTGACTTGAAGCTATCAATATTAAATGCTGCCTTCACCATGTGAGCTGAAAGCTGACATTCATTGTGCTGTTGATACAAAGCCTGAAACTTTCATATCTCGTGGGCTACTCCCATCAGCCAGCCCTGCCTTTTTGGATGTGTTATTTTTGACTTTCATTTAGAAAAACACATTTAAATAGCTACAGCAGCCTGGTTCCCTGAGAGACCATTATACATCTGTCCAAAAGATGGGAAATTTCAGTTTTTGAATGATTAGGAAATTTCACTTTTAATCAAAAGTATAAAACTGAGTTCTATAGACATGACCAACTATGTTAGCACATAATCATGAAATATTACAATTTTAAAATCGATATCTATTTATAAGAAAACTGGATGCCAAAGAGGTTAAATGGTTTGCACAAGGTCATACCATTTAAGGTACAGTTGGGATAAAAAATCTTTTTCTAATTAGATAAACTAACTCTTTCCAAATCTCAGCCTGCTGTCCCAATCTCATGTTCTTTTCACAGTATCAGGCTGCATTCCATATTGGTCTTAGTTAGGCATGACTGTTCCCAGACAGAAATTACAGATATTGTACTCACTGTACCATGAGAGAATTCTCACAGCCCACATTTTGTAGTATTATTCAGTTATCAGTTGCAAATCAACCTTATTATATCCATCCTCATATTTACTTGGTATAACATATGGTGGGAAACATGTATGCAGCATCTCTGCAAAATCTAACTCTTGCTTCCAATCATCATCGAACAGAGCAACCCAACTGCCAATTAGAAAGGAAGCTGCTGCATGCTTTACAGAACATTTCCTTGTGATAGTGTAGAAAGTCCCATGAGATAGTTTGAACTATATAACCTTGAAAAATAGTGACATTCTTTTATTGCAGAAGTGAAGCATGTCCATTTGGAAAAAAATTAATAATAAAATAATAAATAAATCAAATAATGATTATCTCCAATATTTAAAGATTGATTTTCACTGTTAATATTCGGTGTCTACTTTTCCAAACTTATAAAAAATTTCATGTCTTTACTAGCTTAGTTTTAATAACAATCAATACATGAGTAACATTTCCTTCCTGTTAGACACAGTAGGTTATGTTGGTTAGAGCACAGACCTAAGATTACCTGGTTAGCATCTAGGGTCTGCCAATTATTAGTCACCTGACCTTGAGTAAGTTAATTTGCCTATGCTTCAGTTTCCTCATCCATAAGATACTGATAATTTTAGTGCCTGCCTCCTAGATTTGTTGACAGAATTAAATGAATTAATTTATAGAAAGGATTTAGAAGAGAATCTGATACTTATTATTATTATGACATCATCATTACTATAAAATAATTTAATCAACATAGACTCACTGAGTGTTCCTCTTACTTACCACCTCTCTCCCCAGTTTCAATTTCCTCTGCAGAGACGACACTTTTAGGCATACAACAAAAAAACCCAACCACTCCAATGATGTGATCTCTAAGGATAAATTTATACTAGTGTTTTGGCTTCTGCTAGATTTAAGAGGATTAAGAGAAGGAAACATTTCAGGCATCTGGAATAAGCTTTCTGAATGGAGTGAAATTGGGGAAGGGCAGGAATTTTGGGGCATAAGCTAAATGATTTCCCTTACTGTGGAAAAACTGGCTAACTGTAAAACAGGCAAGCTTCTTTTACAGGTTTGGCTAGGGGGAAGCAAATGATCCTGGTGCTCCTCTGGCCAGTCTTGACTGTTGCTGCCAAGATTGGATACTACAGTTTTTATGCATTTCTACCATGGTTTATAAAAGTTCATATCTTTACCTGCGTAAGTAGGGAGCAAAGTAATAGAAGCAGTTATGTCTCAGTTCCATCTCTCTTCCATTTCGGAGATTTTTGTCCTCTGAAACCCAACCTCGAATATCTCCTGTGTTTGATTCTCACTGCATGTTGGTGTTGTCATTCTCTCTAACTGTAGACTAGTTTTCTCCTCGTGGGTGGAAACATCACTACTGAGAGCTCACAGGTTTTCATCTTGTGTTTCTCACCACCATTGGAGAAGGAATATCTCTTTTTACTTTGTTCAAATCCTGGGCAAAATGGGTCCAGACTGGGTCAGGTGCTGACCTCCTGAAATAATAAACTGTGGCCGGGAAGATTGGGATCCTGTAAAAACATGACAGCCCCTGCTAGAAGTGCATGCTGGGAATGGTGGAAGAGTATTTCCCACAAGAAGGAGGTAGGAGTGGGTGGGGCTTGCTGCTCTTGCCATGATGGTGAGAGCTAAGCAGTCCATAGCACCACCCTGACCCTTTCTTAATTTCCTTCTGCTGTCTGCCTGTGCATCACCTCACTTTCATTACTCAGCAGCATGCTGTGGGTGTGACTTTTGCTCTTGTATGCCATTGGTGCCATCTGCTCCTGCCTTGTCTCCTTTGATGTCATTATACAGATGGCAAGGGCACAATGGGAAGTGGCACTTAGTTCAATATGGTAGCTCTGGGTACATCAAGCCTGCCCTTGCATCAATGCTGCTGAAACATAATCCAGCTCATGTGTAAGTCTAATAACAAAATCATTATTACATGTTGGTTTAGCCTCTGAAATCCCATTATAAATCATTGGAACTATGCATCCATTCCAAAATATGCATCCTCTACATTATGGGAGCTAATATATATGATTGTTTTAAAAGTAATCTGGTAGATTTCTGAGAAATGATGACAACTTGCTATTAACGACCTACCAAAGTTCAGAAATATTGTTGGTATTATAAACAATGGAAAATGTCTTACAAATGTGCTTGTTAATTTAACCATGTAGGTGTCAGAGCTAATCAGTCAACAGCTACAGCTAATGCAGGAAAGAAGAAAAATTAATATTCATTAGACTCTTGTTTACACTTCTGTTGTCAAGGTTAATCAGTTTGCTTTAAGCACAACGTTTCACTCTTATTAAAGTCGTTAGTATCTTTCAGTACATGGAGAACACTTGGGTTCCACAAGTGTGTTTGATTTACACATCGCATACATTTCACAGGGACCCAGGTATAGAACATATTTTGCTGGGATTTAGACATAAACCTGTATTTAAACCAACCAATTATTATTCTTCACAATAGAATGATAGTTTAAAAATTAAGGTATTCAGTAATATTTACAATGGCAGAAACTCACAAGTATTCAGCCTCTCAGCTTTAACACAAACATTAGATAGACTTGTATCAAAACACTCAGTAACAGGCACTGGTGATGCAAAAAGGCTTTTTGGTATTTTTGTTTACCTTTGTATCAGAAATGATCATTGTTAACAACTGAACTGTGATTAGAAATTTTTACTGAAGGGCATATACGTAGCCAGTGTTCCATGGATATAATCTTATCAGAGAATCAGTTTTTCTTATTACAAATGAAAGGGTAATTTTTCATGCTTCTCCAAGTGTGGAACTATCAATTTGATGGAAATCCCAGCTTAACATTATTCTAATTTACTCCTCAACAAACTCCAAGTCTAAGTTTCCTGGGCCAATAGTTTACACAGGAGAAGCAAACCTCTGGAACGGCTCTCTCACCATTGATCACCCTTTATCATCCCATGGAGAAATCTGATTGATAGAAATAATATAATATAATGTGGTTTTTGACTTTTACCTGTGTTCCCTTGGAGTTCAGTTCCAAAGACAGAAACTATAATGGGTTACTCAGCAGACTGCATACAGATTCTAATCACTGATGATTCTCAAACCTACTCACTAACTTGAGAATTAGAATCTGCAGAAACAGTCTGTTCTTTTCAGCTTAAAATGAAGCTGTGCTGTTTTTCCCTTTCTTAATCCTATATGCCAATGATTTAGGATCTCAGTGACTAGGATGTTCTAGATATATGCCTCTTGGCTATAACAAATAGAATAAACAATATTCCTTCTGTATGCAGATTATATGTTCTTATGATGGTGAATGTGGAGGGGCCTCAGAGGACAAAAGATTTTTGAATAATTGCCCTAAGAGGACTGCTATTTATTATTCCCAACCTAAGGATTTATTTTTAGCAAATTTCTCCTAAAACTTAATTAATACATAGCCAATACACTCACATAGTAGGGGAGTTCATTCATACTTTGCTGGGGTGGAAGGCTGTAGTCAATTCTGGTAGTTTTTCTCTTGAAATCTCTTAAAAATCAGTGGACATTCTACTGAAGCACTGTTGACATTTTCTGTAGGTATGATACATGACATATAGAAATTCCAGCATAAAATAATCTCCATAATACTGTAGAAGTGTAAAGTAGAGTAGAGTACTTTGGGAATTACATCAATTACTTATGAGTAAGAAAAGACTAAATCTGTAGCCACATTGGAAATGGCCATCTATCTGGTCTGGAGTCTTAGTCCGGCTTCTCAACTTACTTACTATCTAAAACTGAACTGTCCAGTGCAGTAGCCACTAGCTACATGTCAGTATTACAGGTTTAAATTAATTAAAATTAAATAAAATAAAGAATTCTGTTCCTCAGCTGCATTTCAGTGTTTAATATCTACATGGGCTAGTGGTTACCCTATTGAACATTGCCAGATTGGAATATTCCTGTCATCTCAAGCATTTTTATTGGACGGTGCTGATCTAAAGCTTATGCAGTCCTCATCAATCACAAAAATAATCTATTCTTCAATCACATCAAGGTTGCCTAATAAACATATATTTTAACCTCTTGCTTTCAAAGTTCATCCTCAAACAATAACAGGAACACGAAACAAAAGCAAATTTCATTGCCAATGAAACTAGGAGATGATTTAATTCAAATAAAATATGAATACAGAAAAAGAAGGGGAAATCATAAATGATATAGCAGGTGGGAGGAAGGTCATGTCTAAGTGAGTGTGTGTGTGTGTGTGTGTGTGAAAGGTGATAATCAGAAGCAAGCAGATGTGCTCTATAGAACTCGAGAAAGGCTTAGGAATTGGAGGTAGTTTCTAAAAACAGGGGACCTCTACTCTTCACTTCTATCCTACATGGTCAGAGTGCTTCCTTTATTTTACTCCAGTAGGAAACCGGGTGTTTATTCTCTAGATTAACCAAATTAGAGGTTCTGGATTAGGGAAACCAGGCACAGAAGACAGACATTGGAAGAGGTTGGCACACTGAAAACAAAGTCACCAAGTAAATAGGAACATCCTGATGGTGAGAACTCCCGTGGCTTCTTTCTCCATCCACTTCCAGAACACCAGCAGCTGGGTTATTCATCTTCCCTTGTCAGGACATCATCTCCCAAATAGGATACTGGAATCTCCCTCTGTGGAGAAAACAAACAACTCCAGAGGAAAGACATAGTGTGCTGACATAGAGGTTCCACAAGTAAAAAGCCGGTGGGCCTCTGTATTACTCTGCAGTACAGCCACCAGCACACAACCCCACCCTTGCACAAACAGATGCCAGGCTACTTCTTAGTGGCTCACCCTTAAACATAAAAGAAGAAAGAAAGAGACTGAAACAAGCAAAGAGCGAAAAGCAGAAATCAGGAAAAAAAGAAAAAATGCAAGAGGAGGAAAGCCTCAAAGAAAACAGAGAGATAAGAGAATTATTGCAGAAATAAAATAAGAACAGAATACTATTAAAGGACATGGAAAGGGCAATTTAAAATATGAGAGTAAACATGATAAACTCAGTGGAAGCTTTGGAAGATAAAGGTGAGGAAATCTCCCCAAAAATTGAGCAAAAAGAAAAAGAGAGGATGATAGAAGAAAATTAGAGGTCTAATACCTGATGAATAGAAGTTCCAGGAAAACAAAAGAATAGAGAAAATGGTGAAGAGGAAGTACAAGAATATTTCCCCAAATGGAAAGATAATAGTGCCAGAACAATATATGAAAAAGAACCTACAGTGTAGCATATGATTGTGAAATGTCAGAACATTAGGGACAAAAGAGGTCGTAAGAAAGATGAGTCATTAAAAAGAACAAGAATTAGAATGACACTGATCTTGTCAACGACGACTCTGGTTTCTAGACAGAACTGAGAGAAAAACATTGTGTATATTATTTTAAAATATTAATGTTAATACCAGAGGAGACAACAAAAAAAGCTGAAAATGATTTACTCTGGGCCCATAAATGAGGAATTGGGAAGAGAGGCATCAAGAGACTGCTGCTTTTTTGTTAGAAGGCTTTAACACTCTTTGATATCTAAAATTATATGTATGTACTATATGATAAAAATAAGCTAAAAACCAAACCAAACCCGTTCCAAGAAAATAATCTCAAATTATTTAATATTCAATTCTTATCAAACTCCCAGTTTTCTTTAAACAAATAACAAACTTGTGGACCCAAATGTGGGATATATCCAATTATAACGTGTATGTCCACAGGTTATGGTATGAAGTGAATGAAGTAATGAGTAAGTAGGGGCCCTTTTTCATGTGAGGATTTGAAAACATCATAAAATACATAGCTATCATTGACACAATACAATTATGCATTTTTAAAAGCAATTCTACAATTGCTTCTCATCTTACCCTCAGAATTCACAATAAGGACTCCTGAAATCATTTGGTAAGCAGAGAAAATAACCTAATTGACTGACAGGGAATACTTTTTCATGTTCAGTTTGTCAAAAATGCATTAATACTAGTTAAGCCTAACATCTTGACCATGACATTTTAGTATGTCAATGATTATATAAAAATTCTAAGAGCACTCTTTTTCAGGATGACTTTTCTGGAAACCGAGATTTACTAAGAAGGATAACAAAAATCTAACTATAATGTCATGGAAATCTTGAAACTCCTGTGTTTCCTACCAGGTTTTCCACTGGTGAATTGGTAATGCCTCAAGACTTTACTAGGACAGAAGATGTTAAGTTATTAATGAGAGCAGATTTAAAAAGGAAGTCTGCCAGAGAAAGACAAACAAAGAGTGTATGATTGCACTCATATGTGGAAGATAAACAAATACTTGGGCAAAGAGAACAGATCAGTGGTTACAAGAGGGGAAGGGGGTTGGGAGATGGGCATAAGGGGTAAAGGAGCACCTATATATGGTGACTCACAAATAATAATGTACATCTGAAATTTCACAATGTTATAAACTATTATGAAATCAATAAAAAAATTTTTTAAAAAGGAAGTCTGCAAGGGTGATTTTAAGTCTATTTTGCCTCCTCCATATCAAAATAGTAAGATGGAAATCTTTCAATTACCTGCTTAAGAATCTCTGGTGGCTTCTTTTGGCTTAGCGTATAAAAGTTGAACTCCTTAATCTTTTATTTGATGACCTACAGCCATTTTCTCTTCTTTCCTCACTCTACTTAATTCTTTGTCAGCTCAAGCCCAGTGAATCCACTTGATTTTTCCAAGTCTAGGTTTTCTGTAGTCCCACTTTTGTGCTTTCGTCCGCATTGTCTGTCTGCCTTGAATGTCTTCATCTCCCTCTACCAAACCTATTTTGCCCCATCTTAAAGCTTTGGTTCAAAGCCCAACTCCAGGAGGCCCTTCAAGATTGATACTAACTGTGGCTATTGTTTTGTTGTTGTTATTGTATTGTTTGTTTGGCTGGTTGGTTGGTTTTTATTACTCTAGCCCCTTGTAAGAACTATTAGTAACTTTATCAATATTTTAGTTGTCATCATGGACTTACTTATGGCAAATCATTGACCAGCTTGTCCCCCTTGACAGTGAGCATGCTTTCTGCTACCTACTGAGATTTCAACTCTACGGTATCCATGTAAAATTACTAAACCCCTTCTTCATCTCTTTATGGATATGCTCACTTTATATTATGGATCTGGTGTTCCCATAAACTTGCTTCACATGCTCAATGTGTCTGTTTTCTATACTGACTGCATTCCTCAAGTGTCTAGATATTTTGGTCTGTGTGGGCTTATTCCCCTGGGAGTTTTGGCAGCACCAGCTGGCATTGTGTGGAGGGATAGGCCAGGTCAGGGTTGGTGCACCTTCTGGTGAGTTAGGCAGAGGGGTGGGATGAGCCCCAGGACACCCCAGGCATCACAGAATGACAACTGACCACTAATGGGTCTCGGATTGTAATCCACCAGTTCTGGTGGTTTGGAGGAGGAGAAGACAGCTGAGGGTATCCACGCAGGGCACTGTAGGCCACCATCCCCGTCCTTATGTCCTTTCAGTTCCAAGATTCCCTCTAGCTATTTAGTTTCTCCAGAGTTTTCTGGGGAGGAGAGATGAAACCTTACGTTAGGTGCTCATCTTTTCAGGAAATGTTGCATAGCTCTAGAGTCTCTTAATCTTTTTTGCCCCATTGACCCTTTTAGAAATCTGGTCAAGCCTGTAGACCTCTTCTCAGAATAATTCTTCTAAATGAATAGAATAAAAGGCATAGCATTACAAAGGAAAATATTTATATTAAAATACAGTTAAATGTTATTAAAAGTCAATTTATGATAGTTATGTATATGCTTCTTTAACACATAAATAACAAGATCTACTGTCCAGTTTAATAGCAACTATAATTTCTAATGCTATTGAGCTTTACAACTTCCAGATAGCTGGAACAACTGTAATATGATATGAAATATGTGATTTTCACCGATGATGAAAGTCACAGATACTGTGAATATGATAACACATACATTTTTAAAATTAGCAATACATAGACATATTAAATATCTAAACTCTTGTATAGTGAAATGCAATTCTTCCTTCCTCCCCTCTTCCCCAGTGCCTCAGTTTCCCTCTCTAGAAGCAGCCACTGTTATCTGTTTGTGTGTCTCCTTCCAGAGAAATTCAATGCACGTATCAGGGAGGGGGAAAATGTTATGTATGTTACTTGTTTGCTTAATACATTTTGGAAATTGTTTCATTTCCCCTCATACTTTTTAAGGACATGTAGCATTCCACTTTGTGAATGTACCATAATTTATTTGACCAGTTCCCTGTTGATAGATATTTATGGTGTTTCCAATCTTTCATTCTTATGAATAGTGCATATATAATTTTGAAAACATGTGGATTGTATATGTTGCACAGACTACTAAAAATGAAACTGCTAAGTCAAAGGGAATGTATGCTTTTAATATAGAAGAATTTGGCTGAATTGTCCTCCAAAGAAGTTGCCTCAATTTCCACGCCCACCATGAATATGTGCAAGTTATATCTGGAAAATGTACATATTTTTCCTGGAACTTCTTGCTATTTGGAAGAAGACTGGAAGTAAATTCATGGTGCTGTTACCAATACTTTTCTCAACTTTCATTTTTCTTTAATGTCTCATGCTAAAACTTAATAGAACGTGATCATTTTTCTGACTCATTGGCAATTTTTTCCACTTTTGTAGCAATGTCTTATCTTGGTGTTTTATTCTTGGGGTGGCATAGAATCTTTCATTAGAACCCTGGAAGCCTAGGTCAAGATGTTCGAAATTGTTCTAATAATGTCTGGCAAATAGATCATTAGAGTGATTGCCTGTTAGGGGGAAGTGAGGTAGTGGGTCTTGTGACAAACCTCTTCACTATGTCACATTGGAAGTTTAACACCAACTTCAAAGCATGTAATAGTTGTCTTTCTTTAGATGTTTAACTCATAAAATGTGTTATAGATAGACAATGACAGTAATATTCTAACAATGATGGGGTATCATTTTTTTTCCATAGTTATTACCTGTGTTTCTATTAGCTTAAGACTTTAGACGCGTAGCTTCAAACTCTGGGTTCTTCAGCTAGGTCAATAGTAACACATTTTTTCTTCCACTGGGGAGGCAAGCCAAGTTGTAAATGTCACTCATGAAGCGGATTCCCAAATGCCACAGTGCTTGATTAGATTAAATTCAGAGCAATAAAATATTTCTGGGTATGTTCTCAGACAAACTCAAATCATAATTTTCCTTATTTGACATCACCTTTACCAGTTAAGAGAACACACTTCAAATAGTACTAACACTCTATAAATTCATTATTTCCTGAATCTCTTTCTGGTTTTAGCTTTGACTAGTTCCTTTGGTAACTCTATGAACTTTAGGCACGCTTATCTCAGCCTTATTTAGATTTTTAGGCTAAAAGGTTTTTCTACTCACTGTAAGTGAGCCAAAAACCAGAATAGGCTTTCCATTGGAGAAGAAGTAGGATAATTAAACAAAAGTGGTGAGAGTTGATTAGAATGATGATAAGGAGTAAATGGATTCGCATTTACAGGTTCTTCTGAAATCTGTTGTAGAGAATTGATCCCTTGGCTAATCTCAGGGCAATTAGGTACTCATGGAGACCTAGTGAAATTCTTTAAGAATAGACAAGGAAAAGTAATAAGTATTAGTGGAAATAAGGAAAATCCAGACCTTAGAGACTAATTTTGATTCCAATGAAAATGGTGGAAATCCACGGAAGAACATAAAAGAGAATTGCGTATTGGGAAAACACCAAAAAAGTTTGGTTAGAAATAAATCCTCCTATGCTCTCCTCCTGTGAAAGAGGTAAGTATGTGTGCTCAAGGAGAAACTGTAACTGCAACAGATCTTGGCTTTATTCCTTCCTTCCTTCCTTCCTTCGTTCATTCAGCCTGGTCACTGGCTCCAACATAGCTCTCAGATCTATCTCATATGACATATTCATTGACAAATTATGTATTCTGCACAGACCAGTAGTTAGAGGGTCCAAAAACAACTGGTTAAACTGAGTGTCATGGTGAATAGTGTCATCTGCTGCATACAGAGTGGTATTAAACCTTCCCCAGATAATTGATTAAAGAGAGAGATAGACAGATGCATCGCCAAACTTGGGATTTGTAAGGCATGTAGACCTTAGACCATTCCTTTGGGGTCTCCATTATGCAAGGAACATAGGAAAATAAACTTAAGAACTTAAACTGAGTAGAAAGAAGAACTCTAGTATTCATTCACATTCAACCAATATTTACTCAGTGCCTAATATGTGCCAGGTACTAAACTAAGATGCTGAGGTTACAGCATAGGAACAAAAAGTCCTTGCATTTGTGCAGCTTACATTTTATTGATACTGTTAGTGATAATCATGGTCATTTTAAACACTTGGACAGGGAAGTGAGATTTAGGAATCCTTATAGCTCAATGTCCTTTTTTTTCCTTTTGGGAGGAAGACCAGCCCTGAGCTAACATCTGTTGTCAATCCTCCTCTTTTTTTGCTGAGGAAGATTGGCCCTAGGCTAACATCCGTGCCCATCCCCCTCTACTTTATATGGGATGCCGCCACAGCATGGCTTGACAAGTGGTGCATTGGTCCATGCCTGGGATCCAAACCTGTGAACCCCAGGTTGCTGAAGTGGAGTGCGTGAACTTCACCGCTACATTACTGGGCTGCCCCCCTGAATGTCTTTAATATACAAGAAATTCTAATTTGCTTGGTTAGATAAATGGATAATGGAAATGTAATATACATGCAATGGAACATTATTCAGTCATAAATAGAAGGAAATCTTACCTTTTGTGACAACGTGGATGGACCTTGAGGGCATTATTCTAAGTGAAAAAGTCAGACAAAGACAGACAAATACTATATGTTCTCACTTATGTGTGGAATCTAAAAAAGCTGAATTCAAGATATAGAGAGCAGAATGATGGTTGCCAGGAGCTGGAGAGTAGGGAAAATGGAGAGGTGTTGGTCAAAGGGTATACACTTCCAGTTATAAGATGAGTAAGCTCTGGAGACCTAATGCACATCATGGTGACTATAGTTAATATTGTATTATATACTTGAAAGTTGCTAAGAGTGTAGATCTTAAATGTTCTCATCACAAAAAAAAAAAAAAAGGTAATTATGTGAGGTGATGGAGGTGTTAACTAACCTCATTGTGGTAATCATTTTGCAATATATACTTGCATCAAATCATCACCTTAAATTTATACAATGTTCTATGTCAATTATATCTCAATAAATCTGGAAAAAAGATTTATACATTATCCCACAGGTACATATGAAGGCAAATGACTAAAGGAGATATTTCTTTCACAACTCCTTTCAATTCTCTAAAGTTATTTCCATTAATCTAGATGTTAAAGGTCAGAGGGAAGTTAGGGAAATACTAAATCTTAACATGAGTCCATATGAGGGTGATGAGACTGAGTGGAAAGCTCATGGAATTCTAGCCTGTGTTTGTGTAAGTGTTCGGAACAAGATAGCTTATGTTCTTTCACCCTCCACACTAGTCAAATTATGGAGTGCCTGTACTGGGCTCTAAGAATCTCAAAGAAGAGATAGTGAGAGAACAAATTATGACAATGTAAGGATTTTCAGCATAATGCAGGATCTGAAAAACATGACGTGAAAATTGATTCAGGAACCTGGAGGAGATAGTATTTTTGTTCTGAGGCTATGCGAGTTTGAGTTATAGTTCTGTCCTTTGCCCTCTGGGCAACCTTGGGATATGTATTTAATTTTTCCAGGTCTGTTTCTTCATATGTGAAAGGAGGATAATAACACTACCTAGTGTATCAGTCAGGATGATGGTGGCTTCCGGTAACTGAAAAGCTAACCTTGGTTTAATCCGTAAAGACCTCACCTGTTTACTTCTAGTCTAGAGGTGTATCGTTCATATGGTTAGTTCAGCGGCTCCGTGATGTGAGGGTTCTAGGTTCTCTGTGATTTCCTTGATTTTCTCTCCATTGTTGAAAAATGGCAGCAGTCACTCTAGACATCTCAGTCGTGCAATTTCAAGTCCAAACGCTGGAAGGAGTGAGAGCAGGCAGGGGGATGAGAGAGAGAGCTTCTGTGATTCTACAGTACAGCAATCAGAGGCTAAGATATAAGATCTTTCTCTTAGCTTAAAATGGACTTAATTTGTGGTTGGGCTAAATTGCGATGTTCTGGCTGGATCCACAATTTCTAAAATGAGAATATTAGAAGTCTAACCATTATAACTCTACACCTGCAATGAGATGCAATTCATTCATTATTATCAGAGAAGAGAATAGTTGTTGCTTAGATATGGAAGGGTATAAAATTAAAGTATTTTTTTCCTATTTAGAGGTACAGAATCCATTTTATTTTTAGATCTTGAAATTCTAAATACTGACATCTCTTCAAGTTAAAAATGAACATTGGGTCAGTAGCTTTCCCTCAACTTCCTTATTGGGTTATATATTCTTTAAATGACTGTATATTTCGTATTTTATGAACTTCTCTATTGCATGCACACTCTCTATCCCTTCGTTAGGATTTGGTAAAGTGCTACGAATGTGTTAGAATGATGTAAATGATATTTGCCGTGTATGATTTGTTTCCCCTCCCCAAGCCTTCCAGGGGAGGGAGGTGTTATATCTCAAGAGACTCTTTTACCAAGTCCAAGTTTTAAATAAATGAAACTTGTACAGACTCCAACACACCATCTTGAGATAACCTCAGGCCTTGAAGTTCACTGACAAGCAGAATGATCACAGCTAGGTTGTAAAACTGTCTTTTGAAAAGAATAGCTGGATGAAAAACAGTGGTGGTGACTGAATCAAGGGAAAGACTGACTTCTTCAGATTGAAAGGGATCCTCAAGGTAAGATAAACTTATTCTTACCAATATCGTGAAACCATATTCCCCAAATTCATATTTTCATGATGCTTTAAGCTATCTGAGGAGCTCAAAGCAGATATACAAAGATGCTTATTGAGAAGCTCAGTTAATCCCTACAAAAGCTATCACCGTTTTTCCTCCTTACATTTTCTCTTCAACCTCTTTCCATTTGGCTTCCATTCCACCATTCACCAAGACGGTTCTGTTCAGATAACCAATGACCGACAGTTTGTGAAACTCTATGGCTGTTTTTCTATCCTCACCTTACTTGTCTTCTCAGCATCATTCAGCAAGTTTGACAACTCCTTTGTCCTAGAGAGCTTTGGAGACATCATATTCTCCTTGTGTTCTTTCTTCCTTTCCAGCTGCTCCTTCTCAAAATTTTTTGCTGGCTCTTCCTGCTTTACTCCAACTCCTATTGTTGGAGTATCACTGATCTTGGATTGGGCTCCTCCTTCTCTTTTTTGTCTACACTTTCTGACTAAGGCTTGAAATTTCATCTTTAGCCAATGCTAATCTATGTCTCCAGCCTAGAAATTCTCCTCTGAAACCCATCTACGTGAATGGCTAACAGATTTTGAACTGAACGTGCTCAGAATGAGTCATGGCACTCTGTCCTCCCTCTTACTGCCATGCAATCTCCTTCTTCCCCAGTCTTCCCACAGGAAACACTACCATCATCCACTCAGTTAATAATACCTGAAAGCTGGGAGTCATCCTGGAGTAATCCTTTTATAGTGCCTTCACATCCAGCCAATCAGCAATTCCCATCAATGTATCCTCCAAAACATGTCAAATCTATGCACTTTTTCCACGTCCACCACTGCCACGTGGTCCAAGCCACCATCATCTCTCGTCTTGTATGCTGCAGTAGCCTCCTAGCAGTTCTCCCAGCTTACCTTACGAGCTCCCCTACAATTCATTCATTGCACAACAGCCAAAATTGGAATCATACATCACTCCTTTTAACTTTCTAACAAGAATTATAAATTCTAAAGCCATTAGAAGTCTTGGAAGTAATGGAAATGAATGTGATGGGCTATGTATAGGACAGTTGGGAGTGGTGCACCAGTCAGCACATGTCTGTGTAAAGCAAGACAGAAATTTAAAAATGCTATCTATGCGAAGCTAAGCCTGACTGAGGGCCAAATTTGGCCTGTAAGCCACTAGTTTAAGATCCATATCTAGATATTTTTCTTTTGTTGAGTAAGTCAGAACATTCCTAGATATATAAGCATCAATTTTTTATGCTTCTATAAGTTCATACTAAAAAATAATATATAACCATACATTCAACAGTCTAGAGCACTTTAGATGTTTTTCTTTATTTCTATCAGTGTTTTTGGAGTATTGCAAATTCTAATATTATATAAACATATTTACCTAACCTAAGTTTCCAGAAAAATCTTTGTGTGCCAGCCAAAGCACTTTGGAGGTGACTCTGAAGGGGATCATGGAAAGATCTGAAGCATAGGAGTGATCATTTTTGTGTTTTATTTTATTTGTGTGAGGAAGACCAGCCCTGAGCTAACATCTGTTGCCAATCCTCCTCCTTTTTGCTGAGGAAGACTGGCCCTGGGGTAACATCCGTGCCCATCTTCCTCTACTTTACATGGGACACCACCATGGCATGGCTGACAAGCAGTGTGTCAGGATCCAAACTTGCAAACCCAGGGCTGCCAAAGTGTGACCTTAACCACTGCGCCACCGGGCCAACCCGGCCCACATTTTTGCGTTTTAGATCATCACATCTGTGTTTTGTAAGAGTCCTTCCACAGCAGTGTGGAGTAAGGATTAGAACAAGAGGAAGTAGGCAGAGTGGTTAGTTACTATTGTAGTCATTTAGATGAGAACTGATGAAGGCAAAGATAGTGAGTTTGGAGAGACAGAGGAAGAAATAATCAAACTAGAAAATCCAGGTTAATAAAAGGTACAACAGACATGTACTAAAGTTTTAAGTTTCCTAACAATCATGGAAAAACAGAAATTGAAAGATGTTATTCCATAATAATTATCTGGTAAAATACTCTATATCAGTGAAAACCAAACTTCTTTTGAACTCCAAGAGGAACACATAAAGAATACTGCCCTATCAAGGACACTTTGCATGCATGTGGCCATATCTTATCTCAGACTTTGATAAAAGGCAAGGGTAAAATATTAATTCATAATTCAGTGAAGCAGGTCTATAGCTAAAATATTATGTAGACGTGTTATTTTCTTATGATTTAATTGGTACAGAGAGAGAACTTAAAAAATGTAGGAAATAATTTAACAGCATGTGTCTTAAACCTATGTTTTTCAAATTGCAGATTATGACCTGGTAAGGGCTGTGAAGTCAATATAATAGGCCATGAGCAGCCCTTAAAGAAATGAAGCAATAGGTATGAAGAGAAAATAGAATATCTGTATTTAGCAAGGGCAAGTGCTGTAACATAAAACTTGTGTGTGTGTTTGTGTGTACGTGAGGCTCAACACTACAGGTCATGGTGAAAATAAGTCTGAAAAGCTCTTCTTTAGACAATCTTCCAGTATGTCTCAACTCAGCTGTGATTCTGACTGAGACTGCTATACAGTATAGAAGGGTGAAGGCTCTCTGGGCTAGTGTTTAAAAGCAGATTTGCAATCAATCATCTCTCAAAATGTGATTAAAAAATTGATGCCCTCCGGGTTCCACCTGAAGTTATCTCCAGATAGAACCAGCTCCTCCTCACAAAATGCTACAAAGGAGATAAGGAAGCCAAACTCTCTGGATCTGTCCAAATGCTGAAACAAGCCCTTGGTTGGAGCTATTGAGTTCTGTCTGTTCCTTAAGACTCAATGTGGCTTAACTCAGAAAGCTTAATTTTGAATAGGAGCACATTTTGAGTGACATGCCAGAACGCCACAGTCATGAGATATATGTTATGTGGTGCTGCAAGGAAAAAGTTCTCTGTACTCTCAGAAAATTCTCCTCACAGACTACTTCACTACTGGTCAACAGATGTGTGTGAAGGGGTCGGAAGTCTGAGCCCTATGGTTAAATGACACGCTCAAAACCTCACTGTTAGTTAGTCAAGAAGTGGGGCTAGAATCCAGCCTTTTCTATTCTGAGGTTCTGTTTTGGTTTTCCTATACCTCCTCTATCCAAATAACACAAGATTTAAAAAATATCCATAAAAAATGTTTCAGGCATCTGAATACCTTTGAGAAAAGCCATAATGAGACAACATATTTTCCTACTAAAATAGATTTTGTTTTAAACAGATTTTATATATAACTTATGTATAAAATCAGTTGACAGCCTTGAGAGAGACCAGACTGTTGAATATAAGTGTAGCAAAGAAAGCATCCTAAAATGTGGACTATTTGCCTGATAAATTTCAAATACTTAATACAAATTTCCTAGCTCCTCTGGCCTTCCTAACCTCCTTCCTGCACACTCAGTAGGGTGGCAGGAGTGGAAATCAACATACATAGAAACATTACTTATATCTATCCTTCTACTATATATTCCACACTATTTATTGCAAAATTTTCTTTTCTCTATTTTCCTGAGCACAAACTCCCTCTAAAGAAAGCAGCTTTTGAACAGAGATAATCTATCAATATTTTCTCTTTCTTTTCTTGCCTCCTGCCCACAATTCCCTTTTTGCTAACTTCTATTGAACTCTTGACCTTGGGTAAAGATGCAGCTTTGCATGAATATTTGAAAGTGACTTTTGGTGATTTAGCTGCTAAATGTGTATGATAGAAATCTAGCTTACCTTGGAGGCTCTCAGTGTTTTTAACTCACCATGCCAGAAAGCAGACCAGTCTGGGGAGATCCGGCTAATGTCTCCCAGCTGTGCAGGGAAAGTGTGAACAGCTCTGTCAGAAGCTGCCTTTTTCTCTTCTTTTCCAGACAGTACCTTATACTCAAACCATCACTTCTCATTTGCCATCTGGACAATGGTGATGGGATTGCTGCTTTATTGCCCACGGAGAAGCCCAGTGAGGAATCTGGAGCTGGTCTTGCAGTTCCCCTGGACAAAAGAAGTTTCAGGCTCAGGCCTCGTCCTGAAGAACACGCAAAGAAGGCTGACAGAAAACATATATTCACAACTTTAGCCTAAAGGTTGGTGGTTGGCCAGTCTGTAACACAAGGAGAAATGGTCTCTTCTGGAGTTGTAGTTCTTTCCAGGTGAGAAAATTAAATGCCGTCACTTAGTCCTGGGAGCAATCCAGCATTTCTTGATAAATTTCCAAAGCATGTTTGTTAGAATGTTGGCTGTTGTACGATCAAGGCTATTAGAAGAAGTGACAGAAACATAGGGAACAAAAACCTCAGAATTAAATATTAAATTTTAGCTGTGGGGCAATAATTCTTAACCTTAATGCTTTATCAAAAAGCGAGTGTTGAACGACTGCTTATGCTCAGCACTGTTCATGGAACTCTCTGTTGCCTCCCCAGCAGCCATTCCCTCTATTTCTTTTTTCCTACAGCAAAACCCTCTTGCCATGGTGGAGGCTGCAAATTTTGGAGACTTACCTTCTTTATCTCCTTTTAGGTAGAGTTAGTCATGTGATGTAATTCTGACCCAGGAGACATAAGAAGAAGTCTGATGACTTCCAAGAAAGAGTCTTCTCCATGATTAAAAGTGGTGGAGATGAGAGGCCGGCCAGGTGGTGTAGTGGTTAAGTTTGCGTGCTCCGCTTCAGCGGCCCAGGGTTCGCAGGCCCAGATCCCGGCATGGACCTATGCACTGCTTATCAAGCCACGCTGTGACAGGTGTCCCACATATAAAGTAGAGGAAGATGGGCATGGATATTAGCCCAGGGCCAATCTGCCTCAGCAAAAAGAGGAGGATTGACAACAGATGTTAGCTTGGGGCTAATCTTTCTCACATGCACACAAAAATGATAGAGATGAGAAAAGCTCTTTTCCCCTCTCTCTTTCCTTTTAATCTTTTGACATTAGAATGAAGCTTCTTGAGAACAGGGACTTCATCTGTTTTGTTTATGCTTATTCTCCCATGCTTACAACAATGCCTGGTACTTAGCAGTTTCTCATCATATTTGCTTGCTCACTGACAGAATGAGGGAGTGAATGCGAATGTTTGTGAGAGAATGTGATGGTTAGAACTGCAGTGGCCATTTTGTAACCTTGAAACAACAACCTTTATGATGATAGCCAACACCCTGAGGAGGGCACGGGGAAGGTCCTTGATGACATCATTGAGCTACTGAGACAGACTTGTGGCAATCTACCTCTGAATTTCTTTTAATATTATACAACGAAATCCCCCAGTTTTAAACCACTTTTCATTCATTCATTCAACAAATAATATTTCTTCAGTGCCCAATCTGTGCTAGACTTTGTTCTAAGCTTCCAAGGATACAGCAATGAATAAAACAAAGTCTTTTTCTTCATTCTAGTGGAAAGATACAGACAGTGAACAAATTCATAATTAAGTGTATTTTATATGGTGATTAGCACTATGGAGGGAAAAAATGCTGGGTAAGGAGGAATAGGAAGTGCTGAGCTGGGGAGGGGTTATTATTGCTATTTTATGTGGGATGCTCAGGGCAGATCTTGCTGGAAAAGTGATATTTAAGCAGGAATGGAGGAAGTCAGGGAGGGAGTCATGCCATCATCTGGGGTGGAAGAGCATTCTAGTCAGAGGAAGAAGAAATGCAGAGGCCTTGAGGGGAGAGAAGCTTGGTGTGATTTAAGAATACCAAGAGGGCCTGTGTGATTAGACCAAGTGAGTGAGTGATAAGATTAATAGGAAATGAGTTCAGCGAAGTAGTAGGCAGTTGGATCAGAAGAGCCTTACAAGCTATTGCAAGGACTTTGGCTGTACTCTGCATGAGATTGGAAGCCACTGGGGTGGAAGGAAGGAAGTTTGAGCAGAGGACTGACTAAACTGGACATATTTTAAAAGGATCCCTCTGGCTGTTGTATTAAGAATAGACTGTTAGGGGATATGGGTGGAAATAGGGAATCATTTAGAAGGACTTTGGCATAACCCAGGAAGGAGATAATGGTGGATTAGACCAAGTGAAACTTGTGGAAGTGGTGAGAAGAGGTCAGATCTGCATATATTTTGAGGGTAGAGCTACCTTTTTGAAGTATTTTAGATAAAAAACTATGATTATCTACTTTTGTTTTAGAGATTGATTTTTCTATTCATTTCCCTACTTGCTTTTCTACTTGGCCACCATTTATTTATCACCATGTTCCAAGACTTATTTAAGAAAGCTTTTTAGGGATTTGCCATTTTATTTTATTTTGTGAGGAAGACCAGCCCTGAGCTAACATCCGTTGCCAATCCTCCTCTTTTTTGCTGAGGAAGACTGGCCCTGGGCTAACATCCATGCCCATGTTCCTCTACTTTATATGGGGCACTGCCACAGCATGGCTGACAAGCAGTGCTTCAGCAGGTGCCCAGGATCCAAACCCGCAAACCCTGGGCTGCCAAAGTGTGAAGTAAATTGCTGCACCACCAGGCTGGCCCCTGGGATTTGCCATTTTGTTTTTTGCTGAGGAAGATTCACCCTGAGCTAACATCTGCTGCCAATCTTCCTCTTTTTTTTTTTTTGTTTGTGAGCCACTGCCACAGCATGGCCATTGACTAGTGGTGTAGGTCTGTGCCTGGGAACTGAACCTGGTCTGCTGAAGCAGAGCATGCTGAACTTAATCACTAGGTTACTGGGGCTGGCCCTAGGGATTTGCCCTTTTATAGTTAATATTAAACAGTCCTGGAAGATGATCGCTATTTCTGTAATGATCACTTCCGATCCCAGCAATATTCTTGAGAAGAAAGAAAAATGCTTGTGAATTGCAGCTCATGTGTACAATTTTGAAGTATTCATATCTGCTTTGGATTTCTTTCCAATACTGAATGCTAGAGTAAGTTACCAACTTAATGCATAGGATCTGAAGTCTTTAACTAAAGAATTACTTACAATGGTCTTGTCCAACTTCTCCATTTTAGACAGAGAAACCGAGACTCTGATAATTCCTCTGGGCATCAGTTTCTTCATTAGTATTATGAAGTGATAGAGCTAAATATTTTTCCAAGGGTTCCTCTAGCTTTATAATTTCTATGATTTAAAAATTTAAGTTTATTATAGTGTCACACTTCCTTTAAATGCCAAATTGCCATAGTTGAGTCTTATTCTGCTTGATCTCAGAAAATCCAGATGCTGACTATATTTCCTTCCCAAAGAAACACCTGAGAAATGCCTATACAGTCCACAAATCTACCCTGTTTGTCATTTGCCATTTCAGCCAGCTGACTTGCTTTGGACCCCAGGCCAAGGTCCATCTATGGATGTTCTCTTCTTGCCAATTTTAGGCCAGTTTCTCACATGCATCTGCACTTCCTTGGACCATTGTATTTTTAACAAAGACAGCAGTATAACTTTTAATGAAAAATTTTGAAGGTCTTGAGGATAATGCAGTGCAAGCCCAATGAAGAATGACTATTGATTCTGTCAGGCCTGTGAGTCCCCAGGTCCAATTCTTCCCACTGTGGTTCTCTACTAGATTCCTCTTTGTTTAACGTCTTTGCTTGGCTTTAATCAAGTCATGGTCATATGACTATGTAAATGGGACCAGTTTAGTTGTCCCAAAGTGAGTATCTGAAACACATTTACCATACCCAATATGGTAGTTATATTAGTTTCCCATGACTGCTATAACAAATTACTACAAATGTGGTGGTTTAAAACAACGGAAATTTATTCCCTTACAGTTCTGAAGAACAGAAGTCCAAAATCAGTATTGCTGGGCAGAATTCAAGGTGTCAGCATGACATCACTCTCTCTGGAGGCTCTAGAGGAGAATTGTTTCTTGCTTCTTCCAGCTTGTGGTGGCTACCTGCATTCCTTGATTTGTGGCTGTATCACTCCAATCTCTGCCTCTGTTACTGCACAAAATTGGGGTTCTTTTGCCTGATGCAAATTAAAAAGCCAGTTGATTACAGCATCAGCTTTTGGGGGAGAAATCAGCTTTATTCTGCGAGATCCATCTGCAGGGAGATGGGGTGTGTGCCCTCAGATCTGTCTCCCCGATTCAGGATTTAGGGCAAAATGTGAGGTTAGGGAGAACAGGCTGGCATGTGGAAACACTGGCAGGACAGGTTTTCATTGGTGGGCTTCAAGCATTTATGGTAAGGTTCTAAACATTTATGACATGGTTCTAAACTTTTATGATGAGGTTCTAAACTTTCGTGATGAGATGGGGAAGGAATTTTAACACTGGATATTCCTGAATGAGGGGCCCCTTGCTTCTGACAAGAGTCTGACTTTTAAGTTCTGGTTGTATCCCAGTCCTTTGGTTCCATGGGGAGGAGAATCTTTGGTTCTGCAATCATTTCAGGTCAAGATTTCTTCTTCTGCACCTGCTCTGGCTACGTGACTTTGCAAATTTTCTGAAATGCAATTCTTAATCACTCTGCTGATAAGATGGGGTCAGTTGAACTGGTCCTGGAGGGCCCGTGGTTACACCTCCATGGTCATATTGCTTTCTCCTCTTCTATCTGTGTCAAATCTCCCTCAGCCTCTACAATTTTGACACCAATTCCAATGTATGTTTTGTTCCAACACCACCAAGCAATTCTCCAGCACCAGGATGTCCTACAATTCAACTCAATTCTGATGCTATCTACCTGGAGAAAGTGTTAGATCCCACAGACTAAGGGGTCAGTCCTACCAGACTGCCATCCCCACCCTCCTCCTTCTATTTCAGACGCCAAATACAATCCAGGTTATCCCCTGTGCCTCTGACTGACCCCCTCCTTGAATTTGGTTAATTTGCTAGAGTGGCTCACAGAACTCAAAGAAACATTTAATTACAAGATTACCTGTTTATTATAAAAGGATATAACTCAAGAACAGCCAAATGGAAGAGACACATAAGGCAACGTATGTGGAAAGGGGTGTGGAATTTCCATGCCTTCTCTGAGTGAGTCACTCCCCCAGCACCTCCACATGTTCACCAACCCATAAGCTCTCTGAACCCAGTCCTTTTGGTTTTTATGGAAGCTTTAGTACATAAGCATGATTGCTATAACTCATTGGCCATTGGTGATTGAACTCAATCTCCAGCCCCTCTCCCCTCCCTGGAAGTCAGGAACATTCAGCCCCACCTCTGTAGTCACATGGCATCCTCTGGCAACCAGCCCCCATCCTTAGGCTACCTAGAGGCTTCCACAAGTCACCTCTAACATAACAAAACACATCTTTATTGCTCTCATCACAGGAAATTCCAAGGGTTTTAGGAGCTCTCTGCCAGGAACGAGGATGAAGACCAAAGACCTATTTCTTATTATAAATCACATCATCACAGCCTCTCTCTCATACGAATACATGTTGAGTCATTTAAGGCCTATCAGGATAATACAGGATAATCTCTCCATCTCGAGATTCTTAGCTTCACTACATCTGCAATGGCACATTTCCAAAAAGGTGACATTTACAGGTTCCAGGGGTTAGGACCTGATATCTTTGGGGGCCATTATTCAGCCTACTACTGTAGTCCTTGGTGCCATTCACCAAATATTTCCAATTTGTAAATCTTCTATTGCACTACCTGACTTCCTTTGGTTGGGCAAAGGATGTGACCAATGAATAAATGAATAAAAGTAACTTGAGTCACTTCTAGGCTAGAGCATTTAATTACTAGTGCAAGACTTTCAAAGCTGGATTTCCTCTGCTGTGAGCCCAGCAATTTTTGGAACGATGAGTATACCATCAACCCGGGTTCCAGAGGAAGGACCCATGGAGCAGTGACCCTAGCTAACCTGTAATGACATAAAGAATGAACAAGGAATACACCTCTGCTGTTAAAAGTCACTAAATTTAGGTTTTTTTGGTTTTGATTTTGTTCTTCCACAGCATAACTTAACCTATCTTGATTGGTACACCCAGAATCTAAGTTCCCAACAACCTGAAGTACAAAGAAAGTAAACTTTTTTCCTTTTACCACAGTCTAAAACTTGCCTCCCAAATGATTAGAAATGGGAAATTTATTGTCTATTTCTCCCAGGGAAAATTGTATCTCCAAAATTCACATCAGAACTGAATAACTTGTCCTCAGTACATTTCCCTAAATACAGTTCATTCCATCCTTTTTGTTAATAACAGCTTTATTGAGATATAATTGGGTATAATTTACATGCCATAAAATTCACTCTTCTAACATATATAATTTAGTAGTCTTTAGTATATTCACAAAGTTGTGCAACCATTACCACTATCTAATTTTAGAACATTTTCACCAACCCAAAAAGAAATATTGTACCCATTAGCAGTTACTCCCCACTTCTGCCCCCTGCCCTCAACATCTGTCAAAAATTCATCTACTTTCCGTCTCTATGGATTTACTTATTCTGGACGTTTCATACAAACGAGATCACATACTATGTGGTCTTTTATGATTGGCCTTTTTAACATAATGTCTTTAAGGTTCATCCATGTTGTAGCATGTATCAGTACTTCATTCCTTTTTGTAGATGAATAATATTCTATTGTATGGATATACCACATTTTGTTTATCTGTTCATTAGTTGCTGGACATTTGGATTGTTTCTACTCCTTAGCTATTAAGAATAGTGCTTGGAGCCGGTGGCGCAGCGGTTTAGTCCGCGCTTGGCAGCCCGGGGTTCGCGAGTTCGGATCCCGGGCTCCCGCCAACGCACTGCCTGTCAGCCATGCCGTGGCGGCGTCCCATATAAAGTAGAGGAAGATGGGCACGGATGTTAGCCCAGGGCCAGTCTTCCTCAGCAAAAAAAAAAAAAAGGGGGGAAGATTGGCAACAGATGTTAGCTCAGGGCTGGTCTTCACCACAAAAAAAAAAAAAAAAAAAAAGAATAGTGCTTCAATGAACATTTGTGTACAAGTTTTTGTGTAGACATGTTTTCAATTCTGGAATTACATGTGGACCATGAATAGTCCAGCTGAGTCCCCTTCCAAAATCTTTCTTCTAGTTTGAGATGATGAGGCTACATATCTGTAATAGTTTCCTATAATTGCTGTAACAAAGTACAACAATTTTTAAATCGTGGGCTTAAAACAACACAAACTTACCATCTTATAGTTCTGGAGGTCAGAAGTCCAAAATGCATCTCCTTGGCCTAAAGTAAAGGTGTTGGCAGGTTCTAGAGGGTAATCAGTTTCTTTGCCTTTTCCAGCTTCTGTATGCTGCCTGCATTCCTTGGCTTTTGGCCTCTTCCATCTTCAAAGCCAGCAGTCTTTCCCACAATGCATCACTGTAAATCTGTCTCTTCTGCCTCCCTCTTCCACATTTATAGCACTCCTGTGGTTACATTGGGCCCACCTGGATAATTTAGGATAACCTCCCTATTTTAAGGTCCGCTGATTGGGAACCTTAATTCCAATTAGCAACCTTAATTCCTCCTTACCACATAATACAGCAGATTCACAGACTCCAGCAGACACCTTTGGGGGGCCATTATTCTGCCTACCACAAAACCTTTTTAGCTGTCTTGGAGTCTCTGCTCCTAATTCTTTGGAAGCAACTGTTTGAATACATGCACACACACACGCACACATACACCCACCCACTAAGGAAAAGCAATAAAATACAGATACAAGACAGTCTAAATCAATACCTGAAAAAACAATTGGTCTGGTGGGAATGCAAAATATACAGCCACTTTGCAAGATAATTTGGCAGTTTCTTACAAGACTAAATATACTCTTACCATATACTCCAGCAATCATGCTCCTGGTATTTACCCAAATGAGTTGAAAACTTATGACCACACACAAACCTGCAGCTTTATTTGTAATTGCCAAAATTTGGAAGCAACCAAGATGTCCTTCAGTAAGTGAATGGGTAGATAAACTGTGGTTTATCTAGACAGTGGAATTGCCAAGGGTTTGGAGGGAGGGGGTGAGGGATGAATAGGTGGAACACAGGGGACTTTTAGGGCAGTGAAATTCTTCTCCATGATACTATGATGGTAGAAATATGTCATTATACGTTTGTCAAAACTCATAGAACGTACAACAGGAAGAGTAAACCTAATGTCAACTGTGGACTTTAGTTAATAATAACATATCTATATTGGCTCATCAATTGTAACAAATGTACCACACTAATGCAAGATGTTAATAATGGGAGAAACTGTGTGTGTGGAGAGATGAAGGGGTGTATGGAAACTCTGCTTTCTACTCAGTTTTTCTATAAACTTAAAACTTCTCTGAAAAATAAATTTTACTAGTTATTTAAAAAATTCAATCTATAGAGATGTACTCTGACCACTATAAACTAAGTTCTCACATTATTTCCCAGAAAAGTGTAGCTCCTTGGATCTACCTTTCTCAAATCTCTGGATTTCAGAAATCTTTCTCTCATGTATACAACTAAAAGCCTATTGGAATGATTTTCCCCAAACAAAAGGTCAATTGGCTTCAAAAATAAATTTTTGCCTCTACCTCATAAAAGACAGAATTTTAAATGACAGTTTTTTTACAGAATCAACTCATTAAAATTTCAGACATTCTTAGGGTCCAGTCTCAGTTACCATCACCCTATAATATGGTTAAGAAATCCAAGAACAGGTCTCCATGCTTAAAAGCTATTTACATTAGCTGAAATTCAGAGGAATTTCATTTCAAATAACAACCATTGTACATTTAATCTCAAAGTAAGCTATTTTTGCACTTTTTAAGTCATCCTCAGACCCCTCAGGGGTTTGTTCCTTTAGAAAAAGAAAAGACGTCTCCACCAGTGAATACTGAAATAGACATCTGAGCGTTGCCATCATTTCCTGTTTTTCTGTGAGGATTTCTGGCAGGTCAAACTTGCTCATCATTAACACTTCTGTTCAAAAATTATGAAAATTCAAGTCAATCACCAAGAAAGTGAGTTTATTTAAATCTTAGGCAAGATCCTGGGCTGGTAATGGGGATACAATCTCAGAGAAGATTAAAAACAGAAAAGAATTTACAATTAGTCAAATTCAAAAACTGCTCAATGTGGTTATCCGTTCCTATTGAACACACCACAGTTAGGAATCTCTAGTAACTTTTTAACAAGAACTGAGAAGTGCCTGTGATTTTATCCTACTTATAAGCTAATAAGCCTGTCACAATTTCACGGATCCTGGCAGAAAACATGAGACTTCTGGGTCAGAGACAGAGGATTTTATTATGCATGGCACAGCAAGCAGCATGAATTTGAGTTTATTTACGTCAGTCATCCTTGTCCCTTAGTCCCACAGGGGCAACACAGATGGGTCTAGATGGATGCAGTAGGTTGCATTACAGGAAAGCATCCTTAAGCTTAGGGAGCCCAATGTTTTTATATTGTCCGATAAGTATATTAGCCCTTTGCTCTGGAGGAAGACATTATCTCTATCTTTCAAGGAATTTTCACTATGGAAACATCTTTGGAAAGATATTCTGGAAAAAAGGGCAAACACAGAAATGCATAACCCATGGAAAATTATCTCTTAATCTTTCCCTAAGTTTTCTGCCATATGCTGCCCTCCATATAATAAGATGATTGTACCGATCTGACAAATCCACACCCATTTTTAATATGTGTTTTGGGTGTTCGTTCTTATCGGAGGCAGTGATTTGTCCAGAAGCATCTAAATTCTCACCTAGTGCCCCTTATAATTAAAGTCTAGTTAGTGATGTGGTCAGTCATCAGAGATGAATCCAAACTAATGGTCACAGGTGGGCATTGAACCGATGACCTTGGCTTCAATCAACTCGGCTAGAAACTGTTTATTAGATTTAGCCAGACACTGGGAGCAAACATGAATTCCTCCATTGTCTGCCCTGGTCCCCATACCCGATCAATCATTGATTCCATTGACATGACTCTTTGATCAAACCATCCTCTTTACCTCTATTCCTCTGCTGTAGTTCATGTCCTCTTCTTACCTTGCTAGACCTACTGTAATTGTCCCCTCATTGGCTCCTCTCTCTCCTTGTTGGCTCCTCTCTTTCCAGTCTTGTCCACTCTACTCTGCCATTCACACAGCTACCAGAATAAACTCCTAAAATGCAAATCTAAACATGCCACCTGTGTTCTGAAAAACCTACAACACCTTACAGACTACAGGATAGATACCAAACTTCTTAGCATGGCACATACATCTTCCCATAGTTTGACTTCTGATGAAAACTTTGGGCACAACACTCATTTTACCCTGCCTTATGCCTCTAGCACTTTCATGTGCAAAACAGAGATATAATAGTATCTACCTCCTAGGTTGCTATGGGAGTTATATGTGTTAATACATGTTAATTGATTAGGACAATGGCTCATAATATAGCTCAAGAAGTATCACAAGAAGAATAATTCTCTAGCCACATAGAACTGCTATCTATTTCTCCAATAGATCAACCATTATCCACTCCCTGAAGTCTTTGGATTCTTCATCATCTTGGACACTACTTTTTCTCATCACAGAGCCTATAATAAAATATTGCACTAAAAAAAAATTCTTCTAGTTTACTCTCCCTACTGCAGAGTAAAATCCAAGAGACAAGGTTTATGTTTTACCCATATTTGGATTCCTAAGGCCATTCCATTGTCTGGCACATAAAAGGCACTTAATAAATATTAGTTAAACAGTGGTTTGCTGTTTCTGTTTTCCTGGATACAAATGGAATCTGACCAGCAGATCTTTCCATGTTCTTTTCAAGTCTTTAGGTTTTGTAGCTGTAGCCATTACTTACAGGTCTTCTAGCTGTCTGTGTTCTCCTCTTTAAGGCCCTTGCTCAGAAACCCAAAAGTTTCTGGTTGTCACATCTTAGGTTCTCCTCACCCAACCCTGCATTGGCTGGAAGTATTATTGCATATGAGTAATGCAGGCATCATATTCATGTTCTTTCTTGTTGATCAATCTATTAGGCAGGATTTTGGGCACTGATTTTTGTGTTAGCACGGAAACTTAATGTAGAACTATCTCACCTCACAAGATCCATTTACTTAAGTGAAAGGAAGGTGCTATTTCTTTGCTGCTTTATTTTGTCTCACTATGCCTTCTTGTTGGTTTTCATTTTTGTATGTAGTATTCCATGTAGATGCTCGAAAACGAAACAAGAAACACAATCAAGGAATCCTCTATGTACTTCATTATCTTTAAGAGTACATGATTCTGATCACTTTATTAAGGTGATATCCATTAGCTTTCTCCCTTGTGAAGCTATTATTTCTCGCTTTGTAATTAATAAGTATTTATAGACAAATACTTTGGGACTATGCAAGTATTCTGTTCCTCATCAAACTTGTACTCACTAACTTAGTATCCATTGATAATTCTTGCCTGGATCAATTATTACTATGATGGCTGCAAAAGAAGTGATTTTCAAACTCACGTTTGAAAACTCACGTACCCCTTACATGAAGTATTAAGAAGAACAAAACAGCACATAGTGTTCCTACGAAAAATGCATGACTTGAGTCTAATCATGAAAAAATATCAGACAAGCCAAAATTGAGGATATTCTACAAAAGAAATGACATGTAATCTTGAAAATGTCAATGTCATGAAAGAAAAAGAAAGGCTGAGGAACTGTTATAGATCGAAGGAGCCCTAAGAGACATGACAATTAAATGCAATGTGTGATTTTGGATTGGATACTGACCCAGAAGAATTTGCTATAAAGGACATTATTGGGACAACTGGTGAAACTGGGATATTGGCTGTGGATTAGATAATATTGTATCAATGTTAAATTTCACAAATGTGTTTCCTGCATTGTGTTTATGTGAGGAGAATATCACTGCTTAAGAAATGCATAATGAACATGATGGAGTAATAGGGGGTGATGTAGGCAAATTACTCTCAAATGGTTCAGAAAAAGTCGTGTGCATATATATTCAATTAAAGCAAGAATGATAGGAAATTGTGGCAAAATGTTAACAATGGGTGAATCTAGATAAAGGGTCCATGGGAGTTCTTTGTACTATTCTTACCATTTTTCTTTGAAGTTTGAAATTATCTTTTTAAAAAGTTAAACTATTGCTCTGCATGAAAAAGAATATATGATTTTATGAGCTTTGACATTTATTGCTGTTTGAATATGAGAAATCTTTCTTAAATGCTATATTAGAAGTCTGTCCTTTTGATTTATACTTCTTAACTGCAAGAAACTTCTCTGTACATGTATTTATTTATAAAAACAAAAATACGTGAGGATGTATAGTCAGGGATGCTAGAAATAGTGACATAATCAAGCCTTTGGAAACCTGGAGCATCAATCATTGCAATTCATGATTTAAGAGCATCTCTAGAAATCCAGCTATCTTTACTTCCCGTTAGCAGCTTGTGGTCATTGATCTCTTGCCCGAACACTGTGCTATTGTTATTCTCAGGACTTAGCTTTTTTCTCTCTCTGATTCCCTCTACTACATATGTTTCTCCTTGTGTGTCTTGCATTTGAAATTTCTCAAAGGAAGTGTGATTGGGTTACTTAGTCGCTATCTACTATTGAGTCCTACAATTGGGCAGAGCTCTTCCACCGGTCCACCTCATAGGCAGCTGGACTCCCTTATGTTGAGCTCAAGATCCCACTTTGATATATGTCAGAAGCAACCAAACTAAAGATTCTTAGCAGCCTCAACAAAGGAGATAGTAGTCTATGTTACAGCATGAATTCATGGTGCAGTGAGCTGTGGGCAGTGTATTATGTTCATAGAACACAAACAAAAAGAATCTATGAGAAAGGAACTACCGGTGGTCACTTTCTTCAAAGGGGACAATCTCTTCTTCCTCACTTAGGCATATAGGGAAAACAAGGATTAGGTAGCGCCTGTCTGAGTAAATCTATATTTCCCCACAGAAGAAACCAAATGCTTTCTTTATTTAAGCCACAGGATAGTAAAAGATTGTCTTTTGTGCCGTGAAGCACACGGAGTTTGAAGTCAGGGAGATTGGCTCCAATTCCTACACCCACAACTTATTGGCTACACAGCTTTGGAAAATTAACTTGTCTGAATCTTGATTTCCTCATTGGTAAAACGAAGATGACAATAATGGCTTGTTGAAGAGTTAACTTGCCTTACGAGAAGATTGCTCTGGGGATTAAATAAGATGATATGTACGGAGCATTTAGGATGGTGTTTGGCACATAGCAAGGGGTCAGTAAATGATAATGGTTATTATTATTATAAAATCTGCTCTACAGCAGCTATACATCTGCAGCCAAGGGCAGTATATATAGCTTTTCTCAGTAAATTAATTTGTGGGTGTGAGGAACTGCCCTGTATTTTCAGTTTCTGTGCTGATTCCTTTTCTAAAAAATATTTTTTATTTTGAAATATAACAAGAATTTGCACAATTAGTTCCCATGTATCTTTTACCCTGCTTCACCCAAAGAGAACATCTTTTATTACTGTAGTATATTGTCTAAACCAGGAAATTGACACTGGAACAAACTATTAACTCAACTAAAAGTCTTATTCAGATTTCACTAGTTGATTTTTTTTTCTCATTTCTTCCAATTCTCTCTCACCCGAATCCATTTCTTTCTCTTCCACCTGATGCATTCTAGGTTACAGGTGACAAATTCCAAACTTAGAATGAACAAAAATGAAACATTCTATTTCATTGTACAGTATCACAGAATTTGGGAGCCCTCCATGATAGTAGTCATCATACTCCTAGAAAGATGGGCTGAGATCTTTCTTTAAAACAGGGGTCTTTCTTGACACACAAGAAAGATATATTCTTGAAGAAAGTCCAATCCTTCTCAAGGCATATAGGGCAAAAGGAATTTTGCCTTAGATTATAATGATGAAGAACATTGTTAAATCAGGGCATTTGTCACTACAGCTGGTTAATTTACAACAGACTTGAATGTAATGATCCTCTGAAGTTCGACAACTCTGACTCCAAAAGGACAGGGGGTACTGGAGTGTCCAGTACTGTCCAGTCCAGGCAGGATACTGAGAGCTACAACACTGGCTTCCCGATCCCTGTGGTTTGGTGGGAAAACCTCTACCTAGCCCTAACACTTTCCTCTGCATCCCATACCAGGATTATACTAAATGCAGATTCAGTGAAGAAAGGCCTTTGGCTTTGGGAACCATCCAAGGAGACAAAGGAGGTAGTTTGTTCCCATTTGTAGGGCACTCGTTTTTATGCTGCAGTGCCTTGCGATGCCTGGTTTGTATGGTACGTTGGGAGACCCATTATTACCAGCCGTGGCGTGCTGACATTCATCAAATATCTAAATAGTCAAAGTTATTCCAGACTCAAGTAGGTCAAACAGTGCTGAGCTGAAAGTTCCTGTCAACTCTTGCCAGCGAGAAATACCTCCATGTTAACTATTGCTCCCCAGGAGCAGTATCTGAATTGAAAGAAGTCACGTCACCACACAGCTGTGACATTGCAGAGACCATCAACAACCCTTGTTGCCACTGAAGGAAAACTTTGCTGATTTAAAAGAGTTCATATAGCTCATGTGTATTGATATTTTGGGTATCAAACAGTATCATGTATTGTGCTTTATTTTTCAAAACCTTAATGTGTTGTGGATTTTTTTCAACTGGTCAGTCTGCATTTATGTGAAGTCATGGGTAAACTCAAAAAACTTTGAGTTTGCAGTCTCTAATGAAATTAAACTATTTTTGTCCAATAAATTTGCAAATTTCTTGACTGTTCATATATTTATCTTTGGAATTACGATCTAGGCCTGTAATAGAAACTTTTCTGAAGATACCTTGATTGTGGTTTTTGTTTTGTTTTATGCTTTTTATTTGGAAACAATTATTGGCTCACTGGAAGTTGCAAAAGTAGTACACAGAGCCCTAGATACTCTTTACCCAGCTTCTCCCAATGGCAATATCTTCCATAACAATGTAATATCAAAACCAAGAAACCGATACTGTATAATACAATACAAAAGTGAATAGTATTCAGATTTCTTCAGCTTTTACTTGAATTTATTAGCCTGTGTTTATGTGTGTGTTTGTGCTTGTGTGTGTGTGTGCCTGTAGTTCCATCCATTTTTATCCTTTGTATTGATTCACGCAACCACCACCACAACCAAGACCCAGAACTGTTTCCTCAGCATAAAGGGACTCCCCTGTGCTGCCTCTCATCCACCAGTCCTATCCCCTGGTGTGATCATAGTGTCTTATTTACACACTGCTCCCACTCTCTCACACTGATCTAAGTGTATTTCTTCCCCAGAAAAATTAAAGCTGTAAATATGGTTTGGAAGCTTCTACTGGTTTGGGTTAAGGTGGTCTTTGACTTATATGTGTTAACCAGATAGTTTCTATCTGGGATAATACTTAACTCAAAATTTTGATTTCACACTGCTTTTAATTAATGATGCAACGTGATAGAGAAATTCTTACCTTTTAAATAGTAAATACCAAGTAATCTCCTCTAAAGGAAACAACTCTCTTTGGAAAAATACATCAAGAACTGCCAGGGGAGGAAGGTGAGTCCTCAGGAAGTGAGTGTGAGTGGGTGCCGGAATTTCTGAGGAAGGGAGACCTCACCACGTGAGACAAGGGCAGGAGTTTGTTGTTTTGCATCTCAAAGGGAAAGGCAAGTGGGTGGCTACAGGACATTCTTGAGAGTGTGGGGGCTTATCATTCCCTCCAAGATTATTTAGATTGCTGTGGTTTGAGCCCCTCTTTCATCTCAGTCCAGAACTCTTCAGTCAAGTCTGTTAAATTCATGTTCATTCATTTTTTTTCCGTGTATTCATTTATTCATCCATTCATTCCAAAATTTTAATTGAGCACCTTTTATGTTCATGGCATATTCTAGGGTTTGAAGCTACTGCGGTGAACATGCCCAGTCCATGATCTCATGTAGCTTACATTCTAGCTGGGGAGAGAGACAATAAACAGATTAATAGATATACAACATGTCAGCTACTATCAAATATTATGAACAACAAAGCAGGATATTGAGATACAGAATGAGAGGGGTGTGTGTCATTTTACACAGAGAAATCGGGGTGACCCCGATGAAGTGTGGGTGCAATCTGTGCAGGTATCTGGAGTAGCACTGTTCCAGGCAGAAGGAACAGCAAGTGTAAAAGGTCCTTGAGGAAGAAGTCAGCTTGGTGTGTTTAAGAAATTGAAAACAGGTCAGTGTGCCTTGAGAGCAGTGAAAAACAGGGAGAGTTTTAGGAAATGAGGTGTATGATTGGTGTGGGAAATAAGAAAGGACTGAGTCCCATATAGTGAAATGAATGGAATAGAAGAAACTTGCAGAACCCAGGGGACTGAAAGTTGTGCCAGTTCTGAGAATATAAACCATCATTTCCTTACTTCATCCTAGAAACCTTAGGTACTACTTCGGACTTCTGAAAATGAAGGAATTGGTGGGGGTTGAAGACATTACTGTCTCGTTTGGAGGGGCAAGGAGGTGCTAACTGGCATATGATTTCCTCTGATATGACTCTTTAGAAATACTTGAACTTTTATCAAAATTTTTATTTTAGGTCATCATAGTTTTTCAAGAACGTTTTGTGTCACTACAGTGTTCTAGTCATTCTTTAACAAAATATTAAATTCTGATAGTGAAATCACTAAGATGTGAACTACATGAGGGTGGCATATTAGTCTGTCTTGTCCCATACTTTCCAACCCCTGTGAAGGTGCCTGACACATAACAGGAACTCAATAAACATTTGCTCAAGAAGTGAAAGTAGCAACAAATTAATCATTCAACTTCAAAATTCAAACAGTGCACATACCCATCTTAAGGAAGTACATTTGCTTATTATTTAAAACTTCAATATCATGAATAATTATGGGTTGGTGATTTTTCTCTAGCCAGGAGGTAAACATAGTACATAGCCCAATATTTTATCTTGGTTTCCTAAGTGGAACATTTATATCAAAAAATATAATTTGATCATGGAACATCTGTAATAGTCTCCAATATTTTCAAGTAATAAGAGCTTAATTTAGATAGTCAATATTCTCATCCAGATTTTGTAGTGTGTCTTATTACTGATAAGTGTCAGTTTGAAGAGTGTCAATCTAAGTTGAAAATACGCCAGGTTTATTAACACCAGCATTAACACACTTTTTAATGAAGTTGCTGATTCTGTCAATAATACAGTTTCTTGTTTCTGAAAAGAGTTGTATAAGTAATTCCTTTTTTATAACTTCTGTTTCTTTCAGGTGTGGAATTGGACAAAGTTTCAACAAATGTGCGAGAATCCAAGCAGAACATGATGTGTAGTTCTATTGCTGTAAAAATAAAGATGTTTTTATTTGTTCTTCAAAACATGTCTTGCCTATCAGAAACTTTAAAGGTACTATTGAATCAGTTAAAATGTACTTTTTTATGTACAGATTGATCCTTCTGAAATCTTTGTTCTTGGACAGATGGTGGATAGCATCTTCAAGATTTGTTTATATTATAGCTTTGGGTTTATATTCAGCCTTCAGTGTGCTCAAAGTGAAAATCACATTTCTCTGTTTTTTTATGCTTGTGGGGATTTCTACCTCTACTCTCTTGTGCTGCAATAGATGCTGCTGTCTTTGTACCAAACATACCATACAAAAAAGACCTATATTCATAAAAACTGGATGAGATGTAATATTCCAACCTTATTATATAATTCAGATACCCCATCAAAATCAGAACCTTCATTTACTGCACTGGAAGGGATAATACTTAAAAGATTCCTACTATTCAAACCTTGGGGTCACGTAGTCCAAATGAAAATGTTTTCATAAGATTTGTTGCCATTCACATTCATTAATTTGTCATCAATATCTTGTTCTGCACCAAATCAAAATAAATTGGGTATTAGAAATGCTGTCTTCCTGCACTGAATGATTTGATTCAGATCTTCAAGTCTAAAGTTAGATTTATTTTAGCTAATGTAACCTTAGCAATTGTTTTTATATTTCTTTCTTTGATTATCATTTCATATATCAATTTGGTCTTTTGTATCCAACTCTTGTTTGAAGGTATGGATTCCTTTAAAGAGAAAAACATATATGGCTTTTTAAGAGAATACTCTCTCTTCTAACAAGACACATGTCCATTTTAATTTCTAATCCATCCCAGTCATATTCTGCCAAGGAGTCAATTTAGCCCTAGTGGTAGATTGACTGCAAAAACGTTTCCAAATTTTCCACCCCTCCCTCTATCCTTGCTCTCTGCTCTGTGACTCTGCAGCTTCTCTCATCAAGAGGTGGGTTCTATTTCCTCACCCCTTGAAACTGGGCTGAACTTGGGATTTGCTTTGGCCAGTAGAACACAGAAAAAGTAACAATGTGCCAGTTCTGAGCCCGAGCTTTGTGAACTTCTGCTCTCTCTTGGACCCCTCACTGCACAAATAGTCTACCTCGCTGCTGGAGGATGGGAGACCACATGGAGTAAGCTGAGTCCCCCCACTAAAGAACATCCTAGACCTGCCCACCTGCCAGCTAACTGGGGATGTGTGAGGAAGTTCTTTTGAGATTAGCTGAACCCAAACAGAACACCAGAACCACCCAGTGAACCCATAGATTTGTGAGCAAAATAAATGCTTATTCTTGTACGCTACTGAGGTTTGGTGGTTGCTTGTTATATAGCATTATTGTAGCAATCAACAACTAATATAGCCCTTAGTGTTACCTTTGTTTGATTGGATGCAAAGATTCTTGGAGGGCAATGCTAATGAAGCAACTAATACTGAGTTCTGTGTGCCTAGCCCATAGCAGGGGCCCCAGAAATAGTTGTTTACTGAACTGACAAATAAGTAAATTAATACACTGAACACATTATACTTGGTGTTATGTAAGAGACATTTCTTTGGCTTAAGAAGGTTGCATTTTTATAAATATTAAAAATTAGGAAATATTCTCCCTACAAATCCCACAGTGAGGTCTCATGTCAAATTTTCCTGGAGGGCCAAAATGGAGACTGCTGCCTCCACCCCCAGTCCCCAGAGCCTCAGGCAGGGCTACTGTTGGTGCCACCAGACTTGTGGCTGCTCTGTTTTGTCCTGTTCTTTGGTCCCCATGGTTCTCACAAGTATCTTGGGTACAGGCCACCTTCCAGCCCCCGGCCATCTGCCTTGTCTTATCCATGCATGCCTTGGTTCACTTCATTCCAGGAGCTCCTCTTGGTTTCTGCTCACTGTGTTCTCTGCCCCACCACACCTTGCATGTGGACCTGGGTCTTAAATCCAGCTCTGTCTGCATCACTGGCAACTGTTCCACACTTCCAGGGGTCTGGTAAATTCTGCTAAGGCAAGTCTCTTTCTCGACACCTTCCCCCCCCCCCCACGCCTTTACATCCATTGTCTCAATTTATCCTCAAAACAACTCTCCAAAGGAGGAATTATTATCTTAACTGAAAATACAGGTTCAGAGAGGTGTTGCCACTTGTCCCAGGTCACACAGTTAGTAAATGATGGAGGATTAGAACTAGTCTGACCTCATAGCCTGTGCTCTAAATCCTTGTGCTTTCAACCACACTCTGCTGCTCCCTTATTTGCTACCAACATGCAGTGCAACCATGAACAAGCTATTGAACTCCCCTGGGTCTTGGTTTCCTCACTTAATACAAAGGCATTGGTTTAGGATGGTCCACAACGGCCTGTCTAATTTCCACTATGGTTTCTTCTTTGTCTCATGAGTTACTTAGAAAAGTATCTTCCACTTTGCAAATATGTTGGCTTTTTAGATTAAAAGAATGATTTCTCTCATTTTACTTCTTTTGCACCATGGTTAGAGAACATGATCTGTATGGGGCCTCGTATCAAAAAATTTTGAGACTTGCTTTATAGCCTAGCCTATGATGAATTTTCAGGAATTTTCTGCCTGTGATGTGCACTTTTTAATCATTGGGTTTGGGATTCTGTATATGCTTATTAGCACAACTAAGTGTTAGCTCTAATTGCAGCCATCATGCTGGATGTGGTGTTTTTGCTACAGCAGAAGTAATAGGGTTTCAGAAACATGGTATGCGGCCGTTGATTTGGGGTGTCTTGTCTATCCTAATAAAGGAAGGGGTTCAGAAACAGTCCCAGTCATGGAACATTCAACGGTATACATTTACAATTTTGCCTCCAGCTGGCAGCTCCTTTAGGGTAGGCCTCAGCTGCAGAGCTGTCCTGACTGAGGTCACACCCTTTCTGGGGCATCCTGCATCCAGTGACTGATAAGGCAGGGCTACACAGACCCAACCATTCCAACACAGGGCAATGCTGACAGCCAGAGTGCCCCGTCAGGTTGGCAAGACTCTGTCAGTCTTGCTTCCCAGTTTGACGTCTCTCTCTGTCCAATCCTGTTTCCTTCCCCTTCCTTTTACGAGTGCTGATCATGACTCTAATAAATGTCCTGTACCCCAAACTCTGTCTTAGCATCTGCTGTTCTAGTGAATCCAAACTCTGACACCCCTCAAGTGCTGTGTGGTAACACAAATTCAGATGTGACACAACTGGAAAGCGGCTCCCAACCCACAGAACTTTCAACAGGTTAGCTGTCCAGCCTCACCCCAGTCATATTATTAACGCTCCAGTAATGCAGTCCTATATTTTACACCATTGAATGTTTTTGGACTCTATTTATAGTGTCATGTGGTTTTGTACTGTTATATTGTGTTTTATTTTACAGTATTAATTGATACTATAATCTTCCTTTCCATTTTGATCAAAAATAAGATTTTTTTCTTGTCCTCTCAAACTCTCCACTGATAGCTGGGACCAGCTTCTGGTAGGCCAACTGCCTACAGGGAGGAAAGAATGGTTGCCTCTCCCCTTCTCAACCAGCTGCCTGGAGCTTCAGTTCCCCTGCAGTGTCAGAGCATGGAGGGGATCATCCTGAAAGCAAACATGGCCTTTGCTCCAACCATCGGAGGGAGCTCAGTCACCTCCGAAATGCCCACGGGGGTGTCGAGCATTTAGCACATCTGGGCACTCCGACTGAACGTCTCATTCAACCTCCTGTCTCATGCAGCTACTTCAGTTTCCCTATGCTTGGTGTTTGTCTGGTCTATCTCTTTACATTCTTTTCCATTTTTCTGGGTCTTTATCCCCTAGGGACGCTCTTGTGAAAAGCATATAGGTGGATATTTTTAAATTCAGCCTGTCAGTGTGGGTGGCAAAAGTTGCCAGCTTTCCAGATGATTCTTATGGCCAGTATACTTGAGTAGCAGCAGGACTTAAGAGCTTCCTTGGAACAGTCACGGGCTGGCAGAGGTTGCTGGTGACAGGCTGCACCTCATCTTCCTTTTCTCCTTCAGGAATCTCATTGTGCCCGCCTAATCAGCCTATATCCTCAGCCCTTTTATTGCCTTTTCTCAAAATTCAGGAACAGTCTGATTGGTTCACCCACACGGAGGCGTCAAATAAGTGTTCTCTTTCTCATGGGACAATTGCATTCTAGTGGACAAGAGAACTTCTGATTGATTTAAAGCTGGAAGAGAAAACACCTAGTATTGACTGGGGAAGGATTATGGAGGTCTTCCAGAGGCCTGCAGAGAGATATTAGTCCAGAAATCTCCCCAGGAAAGAAAAGCTAACCTTTGATATGTTTCCCCATTAGGGACATATACAAGGAACAGACAGATTTTTGATGTACTGTGAACACAAAGATGTGGCATGATTAAAATGTTAAAGGGGAAGGAATGAAGTAGACTATGGGAGTGGGAAGTTTTATTCTCTATGTTGGAAAACAAGACTACTATATCAATGAGAAAGCTTTTAGCTGCAAGCAAAAGATTCCCCAACTAAGAGTGGCTTAAGTACTATGACATTTAGTTATTTCACATAACAAGAAATCTAGAGGTTCCAGTTTTAGGGCAGCAGTTCAAAAAATATCTTTAAAGTCTCCAGTTCTTTTCCATCCTTCTGTTTCACCATCCTCAGAATTTGGTTCGTTTTTTTTTCCTGTCTTGATGCTTGTGCCTCGTGGTCACAAGATGGCTGCTGTAGCTCCAGTAATCATGGCTACATTCAAAGGAAGAAACAGTATGCTGGTCAGAGAGGCAAAAAAGAACTCCTTGCAGGGGTATTTCTCCTTTTATTAGAGAAGAAAAATATTTGAAGAACCCATCCCTCCTTAGCTTCCTTAGATCTCATTGTAGAAAACAGAATTAATTTTTTTAAATAACAAAATTCAGTTTTTATGAATAGTTTTCTATAGTGAGACACCTTGCCCATCATTAATGTTCACAGCTAGGATGTGTGCAGCACATGGGGCTCACCCACCTCAAGAAACTTGCTACCAAGCAGAGCACTCAGGCAGACGCTGCATATGACATGGATGTGCATAGACACGGGTAACCATTACAGGACCAACGGCTTCGTCAGAATCAGCTGGTCCACTCAGGAAGCCACTCAGGGACATATAAAATAAAATGTTTGCCAGCTTTTAATGAGAGTTTGAAACTCAGTAAAGTCATTTCCTTTTCCTCTTCAAAGTTCATTCTTCCCTTGTAAATCATCCCAAGGGGCTTTGTCAACTTACTTCCAAGCAACTACGGAATTCTGACATCATCTTGATATTGCTCCACAAGCTTAGAACAAGGGTAGCATTTGGGCCCCTTAACTGGGATCACTCTCTGCTTGATTCCTTGGATACAGCTTCAGAATCTTTCTCAACACCGTGATTTAGGCGGCAAATACCAAGAGATTAGAGTTGGCATTCAGGCTAAAATGACATCTGGCTTTTGTACAAATGGTGGTTTTACAGCTTTAGAAAAAAGCATAGATAGAATTGGTTGTGACAGACAATACACTCTTTTCTTCATTCATTCATTCATTTCTTCATCCATTCATTTATTCAAAACGAATCAATCTCTTACCAAGTGTCGGGTACTTTGTTAAGGCCTGGGTATATTAAGTAAATCAATCACATAAGAACTGAACAGAAGTAAAATTTAAATTTTAGACGCAACACCACTGCCACATTTAGTAAGTGTGAAATAACTAATAAATCTTAGATGTGAAGTTTTATTCGATAGTCTCTTGGTTCAGAATGCCTGAAGATATGCTGTGCCGTCATTTTCCACTTCTTTTTGCAGAGAACCTGGAGAGAAACGAGGAATCCTGAAGCATTCAGATATTTCCTCTGTCCCTTTCAAAACAAAGCAAAACCAAACACAGCACCATATGCCAGAAGCCCAGCCTGTGGAAGAAGACAGGATCATCTTAGGGTATCCGTAGCCTCCCCAAACAGCAAACCTAATGTCTCCTGGTTGAGCCTAGCTGTGTCTAAAGATGAAACAGTTGGGATGTGACAGTTTCACATCAGTGGTTTGGGGCAGCCGTGGAAATGCAGGGATGGTGCACTTTGGAGAGGTTTGTCTGCCTTTTAACTTTATGCCATGCTACTGCCATTGTGATTTTTTTTGACAGTCCCGGGGAAAATGCAAGCAGAACTGACCTCTCATCAGCAGCTCTGTAACCATGGGGCTCGTGCAGGCAGATTGGCATCTGCAGGCACATCTTTAGCAAGTTGGCAGCCTCCGTGCCCTTTGCAGGTTGCAATCAAACCTGCCTTCTACAGCAGCCTCTTTCTGGTTGATTAACTTTAATGTAATTTTAATTAAAAACCACAGTGTCAAAGGGTTTAGCTACTCGAGAAATGAGCACAGACTGTGGCCCAGTGGCAGCAGTCACTTGGAAAATGGAAATGTGTCTTGACAATGTTGTGCAGGGGCCAGATAAACAGGGTCGCTGCAGCGCTTCGCTCACACACAAGAAACAGGCAAGGGAACATCAGAACCAAGAGACCGACTTGTGCATCAAGGGTTCTTACGAATTTCAGGTGCCATCAACATTTTTCAGACCTCGTTTGTTCCTGGCACAAAACACTCTCTACAATGGCTGGCTGTGACCATTCTGTTCTCCTCTTGGCACTTTCAACTCTAAATCGACACACAAATCTGGGTTAAATATGAATCAAATTTCAGACAGAAAAAAATTGCCAAGCCTTACTGTATTATTCAACTGTGGACCTTCTCTTTTGTTAACTATATGTATATTTCGTAGGAGACTGGGGATTTTAAATATTAGAAATAAACTTCTCTTTCAAGGAAATGCTTCTTCTGGGATACGATTCCTTGACTTCTTTACAAAGAGTGCCAAGGAACTGAAACTGAATGATATCTTCCAAAAAAGATCACTGCATTGCTTGAATTGGAAGTAGGAGAGGAAATAATCTTGCAAATATGTTTGGTCATGCTAGGTTTGGAAATAGATCTTATCCACTTGATCTCCTTATGCACTAAAATATAAATATTTTTAAACTTCTGGTTAGCCTGAAGATAAGTTATCTTTTTAAATTCCTGTTTTCCTTTAATTTTCTGGTTGATGTTCAACAATGTTCAAACGGAATAGAGAAATGTGCTGTGTGGGGGAAGTCTTTTATTAATGCCAGTGGAATGAATGCCTGTATTCCATGCTGAAATGCCCTTTATTCTTCCTCAATGTAGCTAATTTTTCAGGGCACAACTCTCAGGAGAACACCTAGTGACGTCAATTCTTCAGAGGAGAATTTCCTCCACCAGGTTTGTGGGATGCTGAGGCCGCTCTGCTGACAGATGGGGCCGGTACAGGTGGGCCCAGAGCCATCTGAACAGAAGGGGCCCCTGGACCCTGACAGAGAGGATAGACAGAACGGTGGGGGAGAGTTTAGGGCAGTGGACAGGGAGGGGAGAGAGGAGGCATAGAGGATTTCTACACCGAATCCAGCAGAGAGGAAGAAAAGCAAAACAAGCAGATGGGTGGACAGGGAGAGGTGATTTGAATTGTATAACTTGCTTAAGAGACTAATAAAAAACAATCTCTGGGAACAGGACTTCACTGTAGGCCATCTTGGAAAACTAGAAATTTACCTAAGATTGCCAAAGCAAAGAAAAACACAAGGAAAATGAACATGAAATGAAGGTATAAAAATGAATTGTGTGTAAGCTTGTGGGATGAATGCTTTGCAAGCCCCTGTACACACCCAGGTAGAGTCATTCCCTGGCTGTTTCTGATGGTAAAGAACCACTATTATTGCTTTCATCTCAATTGCTTTCTCTATTAAAAGACAAAATAGAATTTTGATTGTCAATTCAGCAGGTGACATAATTGATCAAAATGGACTTAGAACAACTCAATACATTTATCAAGTTCCAGTGATGATAATTAAAAAAACACCTACCAGAGTAGGATCTGAATAAGTTAAACTGGAGTATTCCAAAAATATCTTCCCTATATTGTTTTTTTAGGAGAGTTATATGTGTGTTTTGGAAAAATGGTTCTATGGTGATATGAAGGTGAGAGGTCTGGGTTACACACCATATAGATTTTTTTTCTTGGTGAGGAAGACTAGTCCTGAGTTAATATCTTTGTCAATCTTCCTCTTTTTGCTGAAGAAGATTGGCCCTGAGTTAACATCTGTGCCCATCTTCCTCTTTTATTTTTTTATATGTGGGACTCCTGCCACAGCATGGCTTGGTGAGCGGTGTGTAGGTCCATGCCTGGGATTCGAACCTGCGAACCCTGGGCCTTGGAAGTTGAGCACACGAACTTAACAACTATGCCACCAGGCTGGCCCCCCCAAACAGATTTTTCCTTTTTGTTGCAAGACTTCTCAGGGCCTTCATGTGCTCTCTTCCATATGAAGCTTTTCTTTATTTTTGGTCAGGAAGCTCTTTTTGAAAAGCATTTCTTGGGGTTAGTTTACAAAGTACACACCTTGGGAAAGAGAGTTAGACTCTCTTGAAGCAGGTAGAGGCACATGGGGCTTTGTCCTTACCAAAGAGGTTATCTGTGTGGGTGCGTTTACATTGGACGTGAGTCTGCATTTGCATTGCAGCTTGCATTCAGCGGTGGGCTGACACTGGCCGTTCAGCTGAGGCATCATCTTGTATCTAATATTAAAAACTAAAAACACTCTATTTACAGGTGACCAGATCAGTGGTGTTGTTTTTATCTACTTTGCCATAGATATTTTGAATTAAAGTGTTTATATTTAGTTAGAAGGGATAATAAAAAATAATTTCTAACTATTGTGGCCTAAGTAACGACTGGAATGAATTCTGGCTGTATATACAGCTGTACCTGTGCGTTCCCACTGAAAGCCAAGCCCGCTCCTGGTTTTTTTGTTTTCATTTACAATTCACAGTGTCCTCATTTACAATGAACAACAAAAGCTCTATGAGAGCAGAGACAAGTGTGTCTTTGCTCACCCTTGCGTCTCCAACACTTTCGTAGTCTGAACACAACAAATATTATTAAAACTAATGAATTGTCTCTCTGGGTAATGTTGGTTACTCAGAAAGCACGAGAAGCTTGCACAAAACAATGTTGGAAATAACTTTACTAAACACCATCAGCTAAAATGGTTTTCTTTTTCTTTTGTTAAAAGTAATATTGAGCACCAGTTCTATGTAAGTCACTCCGCTATGAACTCTAAGAGATAAAAGGATGAATGTAGTGAGGGAGAGACTCTTTAGGGAGCAGATCATTTGGGGAGGTGTGACTTTAGCATAAGAGGAATTAAACCAAATTGGTGGGTAGGGATAGAGGGAGTGGGAATTGGGGAGGAGTGTGGGTTGAGTACAGAATCAGCCACGCTCAAGCTTAAGCTTCCGAATGGGGAGTGCACCAAATCTAGATTCCATTTCATCTGCGTGATCAATGTTGGATTTGCCTTGGTTGGTGACAGCAGAGCGAGCTAGAGGAAGAAGGGAAGGCACATTCGATGTGGGGACTTTGTCCCTTCACGTGAACACAGGGAGTCCAGGTCTTGGGAAATGGTCCAATACATGTAAAAGGGACCCAACATTTCTCCTGCTGAATTACAACAATAACCCCAACATTTGCATAACACATTTTCACACTACCTTTAAGTCCATTATTACGCTTAATCCTCACAACAACTCTGGGTGGTTGGTATTTTTATTCTAATTTTACAGACGAGGCAACAGAGAGGTTAAAGTCTTCACGGTCCTGTAATTAGTAGGTTCACAGTTGAGCAGAATGGAACTTAAATCCAATTGGTCAGGCTCTGAGTCCTCTGTCCTGAATCCTTTCCATCAGCACAACCACCTTGAAAGCAGGTGGTTTTATCTTTGCCCCAGAAGTCCCACCGTAGCGCTGAACAAATGAAGGTACCCAATAAATGCAAACCTAGGTGAATCTAGTTTTCCTTGTGCCCAAGGGCAATGTTTGAAGATATTCCACATGGCTTGAGCATGCAGCAGGGCTTACACTGGATTCCTCAAGCACCTTTCTATCCTTAGTAAGCAAAATTAATAGCATTTATTTCCATTATTGAACATTTCACTTTGTGCCAGACACTCTAGGTATGTTTTGTGGGTCATTTGCCTGTCTGCCTACTAACTAAAAATTTCCTGGAGGGAGATAGTGGGTGTTAATCATCTTTGAATCTTAGAAAAATTTGAAACCTCAGTTGAAGTAAAAGTTGCAGTCTACTTTTCAAATTCTATAGACCATTTCCCACATATTTTATAAGCTTTGTTCAGGACTATGAAAATACGACCACATAAATACTAGTTTGATCTCTATTCTTGAGAAAAATTTTAGTTTCATAGCAATTCAATTTTGTACTTCCAAAATAGCCTGACCCTTAGTCTCTTGGGATTATAAACTTCATGAGGTTAGAACAATGTTTTTCTTTTCTATTCCCTTGTCTCCAGCATCTCTCTTGCCCTGGAACTAGTAGGTACTCAAAAATTGTTCAGTGAATGAGTATCATTGTATTTTTTCCTTTTAGGGAGAGATCTGATTTTGGTAAGTCCTTGAGGTAGAACATGGCGGTGACTACTACTAGGAAAGTTTTGTATTCCCAGATAAATTTGACCGCCAATCTGATTTGTGCAAATGTTGAACAAAATCCATCCTAGAACTTCCCTGATACTCAGTGCATCTGAAAGCAAAAATAAAGAATTTAATTCTAATTGATATTTGTCATCAGCCAGTAAAGCAGATGGGCAGAAACCAGATTTGGGAAGAAAATGGTTATTTCTCTAAACTTTAGGGTTCAGCATTCTGGAATCTTATTACATATTCATTAACCTTCTATGTACTGAGGAGGTTTGGATAAGAAGGGCTAAGGGTGAACTACTACTACTTTGAAGCAAGGATTCTATGCTAAACACTTTTACTTACATGATTTTATTTAATTGGCATAAGTCATCAGAATAGGTATCAGTTCCACCTTATAGATGGGAAGATTAAGGTTCAGAAAGACAACTAACTAGCCTAAGTCTTAAGTATAACGTAGACAGTGGTAAAATCTGCTCAACAATTCCCTCGCTGACAAAGTTAACTTTCTTTTCTGTCTACAATTCTGTACCTAGTATGTAATTCTAGTATTGCATATATTACAGTATATTTTAATTATTTATGTACATGCTTATCTTCTCCAATAGACCATGACTATTTCTAGATGAGGAATTGAGTCACACTCAACATTGCATTCCTTAGCTTCTAGCACAATTCTTTTTTCATAGATTAAAGCAGCGGTTCTCAAACTTAAACATGCATTAGAATCACTAGAGGGGCATGTTAAAATTCAGATTTTAATAATGAGGATTTCTGTTTCATTAGGTCTGGAATGAGGCCTACAATTTTGAATTTCTAACAGGTAATGCTTCTACTGCTGGTCTAGGGACCACACTTTGGTTTAAAGTACTTGATAAATATTTACTCATTTTAGTTGATTTCAGTTTACTATACAGACTGGGGAAAATGCATGCCTCAAACATTTAGCAGTTCCTTGCAGGCATTAACAGTCTCCTGGGTTATTATATCTTATCAATCATAGCTAGTGAAAATGGCATTTATGAAATTTAGAGATCTCAAGTTAAAATATAAAGTAGCATGATAGAAAGAAATGTTACATTGCCTTTCCATTTTTAAGGCAACCAAGGAGATTATATCCCAAACAAGTCTTTGTTTTACTGAGTGGGATGTTGGATCTGTCACAAAAAGAGAAGCACAGAGAAAGCTGCAAACGCTTACACAAGACAAGGATGATGAGAGACTCCAAAGTGGATGACTGGTATGGGAGGGCAGTGGTGATGGGGAGAGGCCATAGAGATGAAAGGGATATGTCCTATAGTAAAAGACAGGACACAGAGAAAGAATAGAAAAGGGAACTATGGAAGATGACTCTAGGAATGGAGAAAATTTGAGAACAAGAAGTTTGTTGTGTTATATGAGATATAGCTCCTTCCTCTTTCTCTTCACAAAACTATAAGTAAAAATTCCCACAATGAGTTCCACTACTGGAATTGCAGTGTGAGGACTTCCATGGGCCCACCCCTCACAGAACAAGTGTAACTGGTGAACATTATGTTTAAAAAAGAAACCAAAATTTATTGTGGAAATTGTACTGAGGTTATACAGCAAATGAAGAAATATTCATTCAGGAAAATCTACTAAAACTAAGTAAGAAAAGCAAGAGTCTATGGCACTTGAGCCATGATCCACTCCTTTCCTACTTCTCCCACCACCCAAGATCAGTTTTAAGAAAGTTCCACTCTGAGTATGACCAAGAAGACAGAGCAGCTTCTCTTCTCAGCTCTCTATTAAGGGATACAGTATCTCACCTGGAGGGGAGGGCCACCAGCATTTTCATTCCTTCCAACTCTAAATTTTAGAGGGTACATTCTTGATGAGTATAGCTGAGGGGTCAGGATCTTCATTTCCTCCACCCAGCCCCCATTTATAAGATGGACATTCTACCCTAGGTGTGGCAGGCCAAGAATTCTGGGGCCATGATCACTTACCCCACCTTGCTAGTAAGGTAGAGGTTCTAAGCCAGGAAGGCAATATGAGAAGACCAGAGACTGTAGCTCCTGCCCAGTGCCCAGAGCAAGGACTCAGAGATTTTTCTACAGTGGAGAGGCATTTCATAAGAATAGAGAAGCTCTGAAGTTCTCCAAAGGAACTGACTATATTTGGAACAGAGTATGGGGGAAGTTTAAGCCTAAGAGTGCTCTCAAAAACATTGGGGATTTTGGTGGTAAGTAATTAAGAGGAGGCAGATAATTCTATGAGAACAACAAACTAAACCATAGGCCAACCAACTTACCAGAGAGAACTAGAGAAAGAGACAGCTAGGAATACCTCTATTCAAGTCAGAACAAACCTCAAAGAATAGCCTCAAAAATTATCCTTGCTTGAATTTAATTGCTTCTGATTGTGGATCCATTTGGACTCCAGAGCATTGTTGAAAACAATAGAGCAATTAATGGAGCCTAACAGCTGGGTGTGATACCAAAGCCAGGCAACTTAACAGAGAGATCAGGGAAAGAGACATTCAAAGTGAGCCCTGCCCAAACCAGTCATCTCAGGTTGACTGTGCACATGCTTAAAACTGTACCCTCTGAGAAGTGACAACAAAGACTACACACTGCAGGGGGAATAGACCTCACTAAAATAGTGTAGCCAAGTCACTAAAAGAGTAAACAAGCAAGCAATAACAAAAACAAGCCCTGGAGATGGGGAAGGTGAATTAGTATCAAGAGTTCCTATAATAAATTTCCAGTGTTCAACAATAAAAAATCACAAGACATGCAAAGAAACAGGAAAGTGTGACCTATACACAGGAAAAAGAGCAGGCAACAAAAACTGACTGTGAGAGAGTCCAGATTTCAGATATAACACAGACATCAAAGAAGACATTATGAGTATGTTCCAAGAACTAAAGGAAAGTATGCCTAAAGAAGAAAAAGAAGCTATGATGACAATGTCTCATCAAATAGAGAATATCAATAAAGAGATAGAAATTATAAAAAATATCCAAATAGAAATTCTGGAGTTGAAAAGTATAATAACCAAAATGAAAAATTTACTAGAAGGGTTCAACAGTACTTTTGAACCTGAAGAAAAAAATAACCAGTGAACTCAAAGCTAGATACATAGAGATTATGAAATTTGAAGAACAGAGAAAAAAGAATAGAGAAAAGTTAACAGTCTCAGAGAAATGTGGGATACCATTAAAAGCACCAACATATCACTACAGGAGTACCAGAAGAAGAGAGAAAACAGAAGGAGAAAAAATATTTGAAGAAATAATGGCTGGAACTTCCCGAAATTTACTGAAATCAATTAATATACACATCCAAGAAGCTCCACAAACAATAAAGTAAGATAAGCATGAAGAGATTTACACTCAGACACATAGTAGTAAAAATATTGAAAGATAAAGGCAGAGGAAATTTTGAAGTAGCAAGAGAAAAATGACATTACATACAAAAAAAAAACCTCACTAAGATAAACAGCTGGCTTCTCATCAACAACAAAAACAATGTGGGGGCTGGCCTGGTGGCATAGTGGTTAAGTTCATGTGGTCTGCTTCGGTGGCCAGTGGTTCATGGGTTTGGATCCCGGGTGCAGACCTATGTGTTGCTTATCAACCCATGCTGTGGCAAGCGTCCCACATATAAAGTACAGGAAGATGGGCACGGATGTTAGCCCAGGGCCAATCTTCCTCAGCAAAAGAGAGGAGGATTGGCAGCAGATGTTAGCTCAGGACTAATCTTCCTCACCAAAAAACAAAAACAAAAACAATGGGGGTCAGAAGTCAGTGAGATGATATATTCAAAGTGCTGAAGGAAAAAATTGTTAGCCAACAATCTTGTATTCAGCAAAACTATCTTTCAAAAATAAAGATGAAATAAAGATATTGTCAGATAAACAAAAACAAACAAAAAAGGAATTTGTTGCTTACTGATATGCCTTATGAGAAATACTAAAGGAAGTCTTTCTGGCTGAAAGCAAGTGATTCCAGACAGTAATTTGTGTCCATTCAAAAAAAAAAAAAAAGCACAACAGTAAAGTTAATTTTAAAAGGGAGTATAAATGTGTATTTTCTCTCTTTTAGTCTCTTAACTGATTTTAAAAGTAATTTAATAAAACTATGTATATAATTGAACAGTTCAGCCTATAACACATAGAAATGAATTCTGTTTGACAATAACATTACAAAGGATGTGGGTGGTAGTAAAGCTGTATTGGAAAAATGACACCAGGTGGTAATTTGAATCCATAAGGAAAAGGAAAAGAACATAAAATATTCGAAAAGAAAGTTAGCATAGTATAACAAACTCTATAAATATATACTTACTCTCCTTTCTTTTCTCAGCTTCTTTAGTAGATAAAAATTTTATAAAGTAATGATTATAAAAATGTATTGTTGAGTTTGTAACATACATAGATATTATATATAAAAAGAACAGTACATAAAGGGGAAGAGGGAATAGAACTTTATAGGAGTAATATTTCTATATCTCACTGGAATCAAGATAACATACATCTGAAGTAGATTGTGATAAGATGTATATGCTAAGCCCTAGAGCAACCACTAATAAAATAACTAGAAAAAAATATGCTATATAAATCATTAAAGGAATTAAAATTTTACAATAGAAAATATTTACTCATTGCCAAAGAGGAGCAGAGGAACAAGAAAGACATGAGACATATAGAAAACAAAAAAGCAAAATGGCAGATGCATATCCAACTATATCAATAATAACAATAAATGTGGATGGATTGAACAATCCAAAGGCAGAGATAGACTGGACACAAAAATATGAGCCAACTGTAATGCTGTCTACAGGAAACAAAAATTAGATTCAAGAAAAAGAGTTGGAAGTAAAAGGATGGAAAAAATAGATCATGAAAACAGCTACCATAAGAAAGCTGGAGTGGCTGTACTAAAACAAGACAAAACCAAAAAAATGTCACTAGAGAAAAAGAGGTCAACCCATCAGCAAGGAATATATAATAATGATAAATGTATATAGACTTGACAACCAAGCTCCAAAATACATGAAACAATCACTGACAGAATCTAAAGGAGAAGTAGACAATTCAGTAGTAATTGTTGAAGACTTCAATACTCCAATCAATAATGGATAGAACAACTAGGCAGATGATCAACAATGAAACAGAAGATTGAAAACCTTACAAACAAGCTATAAGCTATATTCATAGAACACTTTACCCAATAAGAGCTGAATACACATTTTTCTCATGTTATTCTCCAGGATAGATCATATGCTAGGCCATAATACAAACCCTAATACTTTTACAAGAATTGAAATCATACAAAATATTTTCTCTGATAACAATGGAGTAAAATTAGAAATCAATAATGGAAATAAATTTGGGAAATTTACAAATATTTGAAAATTAAACATGACATTCCTAAATAACCAATGAGTCTAGAAAGAAATCACAAGGGAACCTGGCCGATTCTTTGAGATGAATGAAAATGAAGACACAACATACCAAAACTTAGGGGATAGAGCTAAAGCAGTGCTGAGAGGGAATTTTGTAGCACTAAATGCTTACATTAGAAATGAGAAAATGTCTCAAATCAATAACTAAGTTCCTACTTCAAGAAGTTAGAAAAAGAAGAACAAACTAAGCCTAACCTAGAATAAAGAAGCCAATAAAGATTAGAAAGGAAATTAATTAAAAGGGGAATAGAAAAGAAATAGAGAAGAATCAACAAAACCAAAATTGGTTTTTTGAAAAGATCAACAAAATAGACACTGTTAGCTAGACTAACCAAGGGGGAAAAAAAGAGAGAAAATACTCTAATTACTAAAATCAAGAATGAAAAAGAAGACATTATTACCAATCTTACAGAAATAAAAAAGGATTAAAAGGGGTACTATGAATAACTGTACACTAATAAATTATACAATCTAGATAAAGTGGGTGAATTCTTAGAAAGACACAAACTACTTAAACTTCATAAGGAAGAAACAGAAGATATGAGATTATCTCTAAAAAGTAAAGAGACACAATTAGTAATCAAAACACTTCCCACAAAGAAAAGACTGGTCCCTGATGGCTTTGTTGGTGTATACTATAAAATGTTTAAAGAAAAATTGATCACAATCCTTCGAAAATTCTCAAAAAAGAGAAGAGAAAGTAGCATTTCACAATTAATTCTCTGAAGCCTGTATTACCCTGATACCAAAACCAGACAAAGACATCACAAGAAAAGAAAATTACAGATACCACTTATGAATGTAGATGGAAGATTCCTCAACAAAATACTAGCAAACTTAATCCAGCAACATATCAAACAGATCACACACTATGACTAAATGGAATTTGTTCCAGAAATGTAAGTTTGGCTTACACCCGAAAATCAATTAATGTAACACACCATATTAATAGAATAAAGTACATGCTAAGATCAGGAACAAGACAAGGATATGTACTCCCACCATTTCTGTTAATCATTTTACTGAAGTTTCTAGGCAGGCCAATTAGACAGGAAAGGGAAATAGAAGGCATCTAGATTGGAAAGAAAGTAGTAAAACTATATTTGTAAATGGCATAGTCTTGTACATAGAAAATCCTAAGGAATTCACAAAAACCACTAGAACTATAAAGAAGTTCAGCAAAGTTGCAGGGTACAAGATCAATATACAAAATTAATTGTATTTCTATATACTGACAATGAACAATCAGAGGATAAAATTAAGAAAACAATTCCATTTACAATGACATCCTAAAGAATTAAATACTCTGGAGTAAATTTAACAAAAGTACAAAAATTATATTCTGAAAACCATAAAATATTTATTGAAAGACATTCAAGAAGAGCTAAATAAATGGAAAGATATTCTATCTTCAAGGGTTGGAAGATGATATTGTCAAGATTGCAGTAGCCCCAAAATTGATCTACAGGTTCAACACAATTTCTATCAAAATCCTAGCTGAGTTCTTTGCAGAAACTGACAAGGTGATCCTAAAATTCATATGGAAATGCATCCAGAAAATCCATATCTGCACACACACACACACAAAATCTTGAAAATAGAAGAACAAGGTTGAGGACTCACAATTCTCTATTTCAAAACTTATTACAAAGCTCCAGTAATCAAGACTGTGTGGTACTGGCATAAAGATAGACATGTAGATCGAAGGAGTTAAATTGAGAGTTCAGAAATAAAACCTTACATGTACGGTCAATTGATTCTTGAAAAGGATGACAAGAAAATTTAATGGAAAGAAACAGTCTTTTCAACAAATGGTGCTGGAACAGCATGTATCCATTTGCAAAAGAATGAAGTTGGACCTTGCCTCACTCTAGATATAAAAATTAACTCAGGGCCAGCCCCGGTGGCCTACTGGCTAAGCTCAGCATGCTCTGCTTTGGCAGACTGGATTCAGTTCCACACACGGACCTATACCACTCGTCTGGCAGTGGCCATGCTGTGGCGGCAGCTCACATACAAAAAGAGGAAGATTGACAGCAGATGTTAGCTCAGGGTGAATCTTCCTCAGGAAAAAAAAAAAAGGTAAGTCAAAATGAATCAAAGTCTTTACCTTTGTGATCATCCTCCTCAAAACCCGTACCCTGGACCAATCATGAGAAAAACATCAAATAAATTCTAATAGACAGGCATCCTACGATATACCTGACCAGTATTTCTCAAAATTGTCAAAGTCATCAAAAACAAGGAGAGTCTGAGGAAATGTCGTAACCAAGAGGAGCGTAAGGAGGCATGACAACTAAATGTAATATGGTATTCTGGATGGGATCCTGGAACAGAAAAAGGACAATAGGTAACAACTAAGGAAATTTGAACAAACTATGGAATTTAGTTAATAATAATGTATCAATACTCATTCATTAATAGTAACAAAGGAATCATACTAATGTAAAATGTTAACAATAGAGGAAACTGTGTGTGAGGTCTATGGGAACTATTTGCTCAATTTTTCTGTAAATCTAAAACTGTTCTAAAAATAATGCTGATTAATGAAAAAATGGATCAAAGACCTACATTTAAGAGCCAAAACCATAAAATTTTTAGAAGGAAACATAGGGATAAATCTTCATGGCCTTGGATTAGGCAATTTTTTTTTTTTAGAAAAGACACCAAATGCACAAACCGCAAAAGAAAAAGTAAATAAATGGAACATCAAATTTTCCTGTCTCACTTCTCCTACTTCCTTGCAGGTTCTCCCAGGGTTGCTTCTGCAACAGATAGCTTACATATCAATTCTCGTCTCAGGATCTACCTCTGGAAACCCTAACCTAAGAGAGACCACCACTTCTTGTGCTCCCCTCACTCCCCGCAACCACCCAGCCCATTCCCTTAGCCCTGTAGAGTCTGGAATGCTTAATGGATCACCTTGACCACAATTAGATTGGTTGATTGCCTTTAATGTAAAGTTTTTGACTTTAAATAGATTCTTCCAATTCTAGAAGTAATACATGCTCACTGAAAAACAAATCAGACAATAAACAAAAGTCAAAACCACTGTGCATTTTGACTCCGTGGCTGCTGACCTTCCAATTCTTGCTTTTGGTATTCACCCTGACACTGCTTCTGCTCTCGGAGAATTGAGGGCAGCCCCCATCTCCATGCTCACTGATGTTCCAGGGCTTTTACCGGGTTCTCAGAGAGTAACCTGTTGTACAATTTGTAAGGGAACAGTACCCCTTGTCTCTCACCTCAAACTGAGTTCTCTGCCCACAAGTACACTTCTTCCAGAGATTGGACTAGACTTTATTCTTTGCTTTTTTGTGTGTGTGAGGAAGATCGGCCCTGAGCTAACATCTGTGTCAACCTTTCCTCTATTTTGTATGTGGGTCGCAGCCACAGCATGGCTTGATGAGTGATGTAGCTTCATGCCCGGGATCTGAACCCATGAACTGGGGCCACCAAAGCAGAGAATGCCAAACTTAACCACTATACCATTGGGCCAGACCTAACTTTATTCTTTTTTGATACAATCCCTTGAACTGCCGTGATTCAAGGGTCATAATTCTGGCACAGTGAGAAAGAGCCGTCTGTCTCAAAATCTTTGTCATTTCTCCCAGGAGGCATAGCAGTACTTCTGGTATCCTGTCATGGAGGTTCAGAGCTTTTAGTTGGGGAATCCCAAGCTTGCAAGTGAGATCTAAACCTGCTAAATTTATGCTGGTCACATTCAAGTTGTTTTCCTTCTAGGTCAAGTTGTTTTCCTTCTAGGTGAAAAAAATAAAGTATGTTTGTAAAACTACTTGAAGAGAAGGCATGTCTTATTAGGAATTATGCTGTTACTCTCTAATAAACATGGCAGAATAGTTTTAGGCATTGGAAAGTTATAAGAACTACAATAGGTTTCAAGTCCTAGAGTGCAGGAGGTATTGATGGTTGTGGCTCTTATCTTAGCACTGTGTCTGACACATACTCAGTACCCAGAAAGTATTAGCTATTAATTTCAAATCTTCCCTCTCCACTCCACACTTCCATTTAGCTTCCAAGTCTTATTGATTCTAACTTGGAAATATCTTGAATCCAAGCTCTTTTTGTCAATCAGCATATTTTAATCTAAGTCCTTGTTTTGGTAATGTATTGTTGGATAGCCATCACAATTTAGCAGCTTAAGCACCAATCTTTTTATTATATCTCATTTTGTGAATCAGGAATTTTCACAAGAGTCAGCTGGATGATTTTTCCACTCCACTTGCTCATTCAATGGTATTTGGCTGACTTGGTCTGGAGGATCCAAGATGGCTTCACTCACACACCTTGTAGACTTGTAGCTTCTCCATACGATGTAGCTGGACTTCTTACATGGCAACTGAGGGCTCCAAGAGACCAAGGTAGAAGTTGCCAATACTCTTAATAGCTAGGCTTGGAATAGGTGTAGTGAACTTTGGTCACAACCCATTAGTCAAGAGTCAGAAATTCAAGGGAAGAGGAAAAATCCTCCTGCCTATTCAGCTATCTTTGACCAGCTGTAGTCCTCATGTCTTGCCTAACATAGTACCATAGGATCTTCCAATCACAGCCTATCAACCGTGCTTCTAAGTAGTTATCTGTCTATTGAATTAAAAAATAAAGCCCTGATTATTTTCCTCCCATGCTTAACATTATCTATTGTCTGGCTGCTGCCTGCATAATTACACTCAGGCTTTGTATCACGACACAGAAAACAACACTTTCACAATCTGATGCCAATCTGTATTCCAAACATCATTTTCCAGCACTGTTGTGTAAGAGCTTCTACCAGTCTCAGAACATACCATGCCCTCTCAGGACTCCAGGCCATGTGCACACTTCTTCATCTGCCTGAAATTCTCTCTCTCTCTTTTTTGCCTCCTTGACTTCCCCAGGCAGAGGTGGTCTTTCCAGAACTCTGAATTTCTAGACGATTCTGTTCATTTACTATAGCTTTTGTCATATTGTACTGCCTTTTATCTGCTTATGTGTCACTCTGTCTTCTCTCTCTCTCTCTTGACTGTACAAGCTTTGAGGGCAGAGACCACTTCCCATTCAACTTTCTATCCCTAGTGTTTTAGCCCAGTGCCTAGCATATAAATTACAAATATATCTACAAAATGAATAAATAGCAGGAAAATAACCGGAAGGGATGCAGTAGCAAGTAAGTCAAGTGCTCCCAATAACCTGACATTTTCCATTCTTTTCCTGCAGGTGTCAAAGGTGAACAGTGCAGCAAGGTGTGCTGAAGGACCACATACGCTCCAGAAGTCACTAAGCACCTGTCTGTAGACAGAACATGCATATTTCCAGATAGTACATGTTACGTATTTTGGTCCTTGCTTCCTCCATGCATTTTCATCTAGTTATTTTCTTTAGAATTTCAGCCTTCTAGAACTAATACCACACACATTCTGTAAAGTGTAGTGAAGATAAACGGATGGAGTTAACTTTGTAAATGCTCCTGAAGTAATCTGTAAGAATGTAATGGGTATTGTAGGAAATGAGCTCTGGACACAAAACTGTCATATCTCCTCTGCCCCTGCCACAAGAAATCTGTCTTTTTATATTATAGCTACTGATTTCATACTTCAATAATTTAATTACTAATAAAACATTAGTAATGCCAGATTGTGCTGACAAGTATTACAATCTCTAATAGGGGATACATTATTTGGGCAATGAACAACAATTTAGAACTCAATATTATGTTGGAAAAAAGCGTATATTTGTAGCCTGAAATAGTTGTTTTACTTCCCTGAGTACAAGATGTGTCACATACTCTCCTAAATGTATTTTCTACTTTTTATCAGTCATTTTGTTGCTAAAATGGAAGAGATAGTTGGAGATGAGAAGTGGGTTATAACTAGGATGAATGCCTAACCTACTTTCCCCAGAACAATCACTGTTTATGTCTGCTACCTTTATGTAATTAATAATAGAACTTCCTTTTATTCCCCATAGTGTCCGGGTTTGAATTATAAATCATATAGATGCCCTAATGATAATTCACTAGACAAATTATTTCACATTGCACATCACCAGCAAGGGCAATTGCAGTGGCTTTCAAATTTTTTGACCAAACCTCATAGCGAGAAGTACATTTTTGTCATGACACAGAATGCTCACACACACACACACACACACACACACACACACACACACACACAAACACCACAAAGGAAAAGCTTCAGGAAACAATACTTGGATATTTTCCAATCTAATCTAGTCTATTTTTAATTTTAAAAACTCCATTCATGACACATGAAATTGATTTCCTGATCCACAGCTTGAAAAACACCAATGTTTTAGGTGTGTTTTGAGGTCATAGAACATTCCTTCTGATTCTTTTCCTTCACTGAGTGATCTTATGCAAGGTGCCAACCTCTTCTGAACAACACTGTCCTGGTCTGTAAAATAAATGTTATTACCTACTTCAGGGTGGTAGAGAGAGTTAACTGAGACGATGTGGTCAATGAGGCTGGAATCTAGTAGACACTTAATAAATGTTAGTTTCTTCTCCTCTTTTAAGCTTTTAAACCAACAGGACCCAGCAAAAGTTCACAGGTTTTTAGTAATGAAAAATGTTTTTCCTAACCCCTTGACCTCTAAAGTTTGGTCAGAGTTTTGTTTAACCACTGACAATGCATCTTTAACATTGTTTTTTCTGTGTTCAACAGAGTCACTTACTTTTTTAACTATTTCTGGTTGACCAATCAGAATAGTACCTGCAACTTCTCAAAAAAAAAAAGAAGACACAAAAGAAGAAAAAGAAAATCGTGATGAAGATTAAAACACTTTTCATAGAGGCGCAGAGGGTGATGAGGAGATTGATTATAATAATGATTATGATAGAGTCTGTATTTCTGCTTCTGTTTTCAGACTGTGTGTTCACATATAACTCTCCCCATGAGCAGAATTGTTTTGAATATTAGCCTTGGAAATACAATAACAAACGGAAGCATAGTTTTCCAAGCAGTGATGTGTTTGTTTTCTGTTTTAGATATGAAAGAAGAATATAAGTGAGTATTCCCTCATATGTCAGATATATACACATATATATGTATATATACATATATACGTTGTACAGAACTATCTATATATATATATATATCATGAGCAATAACAGAAGAAGACGGAGATCAACCAAGAGTGCTTTGATGTCCCATAATCCAGAGAGACCAAAGAAGTGATGAAGTTAAGCATTCTACCTCTGGGATGCCAGAATCCAGGCCTGATTCCAGAGTCCTCTGGCCTTCACTACGTTAAGATGGGGCAGCCCCTGGTGCATAGCTCCTCTGCATTAGTTGGCATCTGCTGAACCTAAGGAGATCACAACAGTGGTGGAGTCAAGTCAACTCAAGTCATTCCACAGTTTGAGCCCTTGGGGCAGGCTGGGAGGGGAATCCCTTTATGGAATACACAGTAGGCATCCCATCATTACGTAAGAACTCAAAGCTCATCTTGTCCCCTCATCCTCACATTGAGTCTTCCAACTCTGTCTTGTGCAATATTATTTCACCTTGGTGAGTTTGTACTCTTCAATTGTCTTGTAGTTAGCGTCCCATTTTCTTTTTCTGGGTATTCCTGACTCCTCAGACAGTGCTCCCTGTGCAAAATGTGCTCAATAAATGGTGCTGATTTAAGTCATTCACTCAATAAGCGTGTATCGAGGATCAGGTGACCAAAACAAAGATAAAGTTACTATTGACCTTCAAATCACCAAATCTATTGATCATTCCTTACTGTTCATCCCCCCTTACCTTTGACACCTTAGTGGCCCTTGTGGCCTGCCTCTGCTTTCCACATCCTCCCTGACAAGCTTTCTCTTTCCCCTTCACCATTACTTTACAATTATAAGGAATTGAATGTCCCCAATAGCACATGGCTAGTTGGAGTTAGAGCCAGGACTAGAACTCAGGTCTATATATGATCAAAGATCAAAAAACAGACAAATTTGATGTTTCTTTTCATGGAAGGGAAACCCAGATGGATCTATTCACAATACATGCTTCCAAATCAAAGAACATTTTTTCCTCTAAGGTTGTTAGGACCTGTCTAGCTAGAAGATATTCAGAGAAAATTCAGCCCTTTACCTGCCCTAGGGAAATGGGGAAATTCAATGCCTGAGCCATTTACCCTGGAGAGTAATCCATGCTGGAAATTTTGCTTAAAGTATTCTTTTAAAAGACCCTTCTGTCTTTATTATGACTATAAGGCTGCTGAGTCTGCCCAAGCATATGAGGTTGCAAAGAATATTTCTTTTTATTCAGACCTTGCATTCTCTATAAAATGAAAGGATTCTTGGCACATAGTTGGCAATTACTATCTAGGTTTTCTGCATAACATAGGTTTTTTAACTAAGCTTTTAACTCAATAGACATCAGGCTCCAGTGAAAATACATGTGGACTAACACGAGCAGAAATAAACACAATTCTAATCAATTTAGCTGTTGACAAAAGCATGTGGTTTCATTGCTTGGGGCCAAAGTTTTAAGAGTGGGCTCTGATTTCTCGCAGGCACACCCCTCATTTATGTGTGCAAATAGGGTAATTAAGTGTCCAATTACCAGATTTGCATTGACAAATGGGGGCTTTGTGTGGGTAAAAATCTCCATAGTTTGGGACCAGCTGAAACTTCGGTCTTTTGTTTGTGAATCAATCCCCGAACAATAACACAGGCGTGATGAGCTTACTATCTCGCCTCAATCCGAAGCCGTGGTTCAAGACTTCCTTATATTTTGGTGATTCAGTGAAGCACAGAGCCAAAGTTGGGATCTTGAGCTTTTTCTTCCACACTCTCTACTCTGAAAAATAATTAAGCAACTTAACTACCTTCAGATTGACTTTTTTTTCTTTTTCTGCCAGCTCTATAAAATTGATTAGTGAAGGTGAAATACCTGTGAATATTCTTTGTGAGGATTTGACCATACGTAAGCACTAGGTCGAAAGACCATTCACAAAACAACTTTATTCTTTCCTCCCCCAGCTCTTGGATGAAATCTAAGACAAGTCCCATCACTTTTACAAACTTCAGGTAAGAAGTTTTCTGGAAACTTTTAGTCACAAAGCTGGTCTTCTTATAGTAATTAAGATGTTCTTTCTGGGTTCAGTTCCAATCAAGATGGAGTAAGTATGATCCATCCTGTCTCTTTCAATGAATGCAGTTAAACATCTTGGATGGAATGCATGAAGCAGCTCTTTGAAGAGTCTGAAAAATTAATGGTAGCAGGCAGAGCAGGGAAGGAAACCAGAACTCAAAGTACCACTGAACCAGTGGTGAATTTACTGTTTTTCCCACTAGTATCTTCTGTTCTAGACCCAAAGACAGCTGGAAACCTGGAACTATGCAACAGGGACAGACAGAAAGAGTTCCAAGAGAGGCCTTTTAATTTTGGTCTGAAGAGGGAGAGAGGGGGCCCTCAGGGTAAGAAAGAGAGGAGGAAAGTCCCTGTTTTTTTCTTTCTTTACATTTTCTATGGCCCCAGCTCCCAGGCAATCCTGTGGTGGTGGTGGTGGCAGTGGCAGTGGTGGCTAGTCAGGCACTCAAAACTCCAAAGGAGGAGAGCCCTTATCTCACCAGAGGAACTATGGGAGACATTCCCATTGTTTTTCATTCCTCTCTGTATCTTCTTGCTACTTGGCTTTGGAGCACAAAGAGCTGCCCCTTCCTCTTCTTCCTTTAGCCTTTAGTTTGCAGAGAGTTTGTATGCTTTGATCACATTTTTTTCTGGAATATTCCTCTGCTGCACTGACCAAATAAATTTTTGTCCATATATTTCATGTCCAGGATAAAACTACATCCTTGAAAAAGCCTCCCTTTCCAGAAATAGCTTTACCTACCTCTGTTTTAAGACTTTGTTGTAATAATTCTCATAATTATCTCTAGCTTATAGGCTGCTATCATCATCTGTGATTCATTCCCACCCTCCAGGGCTTGATTTAGTGCTTTTTCAATAAATGTTTCAAAAAATCATCAAATTTGCTGTCCTATAAATAAAATATCCGAAGAAATATTGAAAGATATGCATTAAGATATTGATTAAACATTAAAAGTGCTTAAACAGAAATGAATTTATATGAAATTTTTTTTCTCTCCAAAGTCCCAGTGCATAGATATATATCCTAGTTGTAAGTCCTTCTATGTGAGCTGCCACCACAGCATGGCAACTGGCAGACGGGTGGTGTGGTTCTGCAACTGGGAAATGAACCCAGGCCGCCTCAACGGTGAGAGTGCCAAACTTTAACCACTAGACCATCAGGGCTGGCTCTGAATATTTTATTATAGACAGAACTGCCATGCAGTTTATTGTCCAAACTGGGGAATATTTGTGAGTGCAAGAGAAAAGAGGCACTAAAATAATTAAAAGACGGTATTTGATCTACAACAGGCACAAACTAGAACACACTGCAACCCTCCTTATAGACTTAGTGGCAAATGCCATCTCATCTCTTGCTAGAGTTTCTTCGTGATTTCTTCTCACCCACAGCTCTGGACATGTGTATATATGTACAAAAACCTCTGTAAATGTACATTTTAACCTCATGTCATAGCTAGACTAAGTTAACTAAGGAAGAAAAAGATGTGGAAACTTTAATATTGCTTGCAAAAGTATCTTTATGCACCTTCCACCTTTCTTTCTATGTTTATCTCTTACCTTTTTCCAAACACAATTTTTTCCCAAACGGAAGAGGACAATTCCCTGGAACCTTGCTCTAACTGCATCTTTTAACTAATAGATGGAACGTTGTGGCAAGCATTCTGACTTTTAGAATCATTCTCATGGGTTAAGGTCTAGGTTTTGCTATTTACTATCCATGCAACTTCAGCTCTCTTATACTCACTTTCTTCACCTATAAAATGAAAATTATAATGGTATAATCTCTGAGTGCTCTTGTGAGGATGTAATGAAATAATTTGCATAGAAAAGTTTAGCAGAGTGCTTAGCTGAGGTAAGTGGTCAATAGATGTCAACTCTCACTAGAGTGACCATTAAATTGATATAATTCATTGTCCAATCAGTACAGGATATTAACAATTTTGTTGGGATAGCAGCCTTATCCTGGGGGAACAAGCTTAAGTAAGGTTATCGCAGTTAAATCAGAACATGTGTTCACCCCAACTCCTGTTTTGTGTATGATCCTGTACAGTAGCACTCTGATTACCAGTTTCCACAGAATGCCATGGAAAGGAGAACTGTTATGCACTTTACATAAGCCCAGAGTTCTAAGAGAGGCTTAAACCTAAGAGACTTTCTTAGAGACACTTCATCTTTTTTAAAGCAAAGACCAATTCTCAGGCTGAAATATGCAAATCCAGTTTGCCCAATATTGAATTGGAAGATGCTTCTTTCTAGTTAACTAGCAAGTGTTGTTTAAACAACTATTGCTTTGGAGGAGGGATATTTCTAGAATGGGGGAGAAAGAAGAAGCTGGTAAAGAGCTTAAAAATGAGTCTTAAACCAAACCCCCAAAGAAAGCTGCTACCACCACCACCACAATGTGAAACCAGGTTGCTAAAAGCCTGAGTGAAACTAAATTCTTCTTCAAATCCAGAATATTTTATCCAGAATACACTCTAATAATCAATTCTAACCAAGCCTAAATCTATATCTTCCAAAATTATCAAACCAGATCAAACTTGGAGGACTGTTGGCCTTAGACCAAGACATTATTTAAATGTGTTTTATTTGCTAGAGTAACATTCTCACGTGGGCACGTGTGGTCTCACGGGTGGTGAAGGCCAGTGAGTTAGACATTGTCGAGGGGCCCACAACAGCACTCTAGGCTTGGCTGAGTTTCCTCCTGGGCCAATTGTTAAGGCTTCCATTCTTCTGAGGGAAGGAATCTTGAAATTACCAGGTAACCTGAACCTTTTAACCTATCCACTTAGGGCTCAACCCTGAAATGATCTTCCATCACTTCACAGACCAAAAGGCTAAGAGTCCTGATAGGAGAATAGATATTATTTTGACTATGTTTCCATCAGATCCCTGCTGGCTTTCCCATTGGAAACTAAAGTGGGTTATGGTTCTAGTTCACTTACTCAAGACATCACATGGTTCTTCCCATAATGAAAAAAAGAAAAATCATCCTAGATGCTACAAGCTTTACAAGGTAGTTGTCAATAACTTGACTATTTGAGGAATATCATGCTGGTAAATTGCATATTCTGTTAACTTACAGCTTAACAGAGCATCTTTCCACTGCCTCCTCTTGTCAACATTGCCTCTAAAAATTTTGGTCAAGAGTTCACTTTTATATGTGAAAATATTATCTAAGTATGTGTATATGCATTTTTAGCAGTTGTCTATATCCTGGCTTTTTCCAAAACTACTTATTTTGCCTTTGTAAAAACAGTTTATTCCATTTTACTATTAAACGGTAAAATTCTTATAGTCTCCTATTGCAGGGGTTGGAAAGCTCTAGCCTGTGTGCCAAATTCACCTATTTTTATAAATAAAGTTTTATTAGAATACAGGTACAACCATTTGCTTACTCATTGTCTGTGGCTGTGTTTTATGCTACCACATAAGAATTGAGTAATTTCTAGAGAGACTTCATGGCATGTAAAGCCAAAAAAATTTATTATCTGGTCCTTTACAGAAAATGTTTGCCAACCCCTTGTCTAGTGTAAACATTCTAAACACTGATAGTCATTGTACGGATGTATAGAAAATAAAGTGTGTCATACTCTGTTGAATATATTCTAAATCTAGGACATATCTTAGAAAGAGTTAGGTTTAAAAAACTTATTCCTGACATCATCTTTTATTTTTCCTTGCTTGCTGAGTTCCCATTAATCAAGATTTCTTATATAAAATATCGTAAATTCCCAGTAAAGCATAGTTCATGATTACACAGAATCAAATGTTCCTCGTGTAAAATCATGCCTCTCAGTTGCACAAAAACTCGCGTCTATTTAATGAAATTTACAAGTACTGAATATATACTCTGTTTTCATTAATATGTTATATATTTGATGGAAAGGTAAGTAGAAAGCATTAAATGTGTCCCTGCATTCAGACATAATCCTAATAATACCTTCAACAATTAAAATGTACCAAAAAAATGAATAGCACAGAGAAGCCAGAATTTGAGCTTTCATTTATTATCATTAATTACAAACATTAGTTGAACACCTACCCTGGCCCAAGCCCTTTGGTTGGCATAAAGTTTAATGTACAACAGAATGAGTCATGGCCCCTGGTTATAAGAAGCATATAGCTACAGAGATAAAACTACCACAACAGAATAAGATTAGTCTTTAAAAGAATTATAAGCCAGGTCTTCCAACAGACATCTTAAAGCGCTTCTCTTATGCCTCAATGTCCTGTTTTTAAACAGGTCAAAGAGCTCGATCTGAGGGGAAAAGAGAGGGAGTACTTTTATTTTTCATTTTAGATCAGTGGTTCTCAAAATTGGCCTGCGTGATTCCAGCGTGCAGCCAAAATTGTGAGCCACTGGTTTAGAGCAATTCTTCTCAAACTTCAATGTACACACAAATGACTTAGAGTTCTTGTTAAAATGAAGACTCTTAATTAGTAGGTGTGGGGCTGGAGCCAGATGATGCCGATGCTGCAGGCCCGTGGAATACATTTTGTGTGAGCAAGAGCTGTGATTTGGAGCATGTGTGCATGTGTACATGACTGGTCGTGTGCGTGCACATATTCCTAATAATGCTGTAACTATTCTCTCTGAAAACCAACCTTGTCTTCTCTCTGGGTTTCGAACACTGCATGGCATGCTCAAGCAGAGGAGATTTTCACTCTTGTTTATGGAAGGTTCCTGATGAACCCTCCTACACAAGGACCCTCCCTTGCTGACTCGTGCACTCAGGACCCTACTTAGGCCATCCAGACAATTCTTTTTACTGTTAGCTCAGGTCTGTGCTCAGTTGTGCTTGCGCCGCTGGCTCTGGAGGAGCTTCACTGATAATGGCATCTGAGGGCATTCAATTAGCACATTTCAGGTTTCTCTGGTCATAGACGCCTCATAATTTCTTCACTAATGCAGTGGATCTTTTTCTTTTACCAAATCATTAGGCATCTCTTCCATGTTACTTTTCACTTTCCAGACTGTAGTGGATAAGGATTCTATTTTAATACCGTCTGAACACATCTATGTGTTAGGGTAATTTAGGGAGAAACCAGATGCTAACTTATTTTTTTAAAGAAAGTTTTGTTTTTCTGAATCCCACTAAGACGTTGATCCTGCCTCCTGTCTTTACTTGAATCTGAGTATGAACCTTGGCATTAATAAATAGGTGCAATGAAGCCTGTGTCTGGAGATGGAAACTGAGTCTGGGAAGATGAGGAAGAGAAAAGGGTGGGGTAAGGAGAGAAGACTCCTCAGGTTCATGCCTGCAAAGTAGAAGGTCAGAACTACTCCCTCTGGGGAAAGGGCAGAGGTAGTGAGTTCTTCATTTTGCCCTAGATCTTGGCATCTTAGGAAGGAGGAGTTCAAGTGGGGCAAAGGTGAGATCTGCTGATGCTTCCTCTAATGTGAGTTGGGTGGGAGGACTAACTAAAGTTCACCGTGCACAAGAATCCTCTGGAGATCTTATTAAACATACAGATTCTCATTAGTTAGGTCAGGGTGGGGTCTGAGTTTGTGTGTTTCTAACAAGCTCCCTGTGATGCTGATGCTGCTGATCTGAGGACCACACTTTGAGATGAAGGCTCTACTGGCATGCATCCAGGGCTGAGGTTCTCAACCTTGGCTCCTCATTGGAATCATCTGGAAAGCTTTAAAAATCCCCAATGCTCAGGCCTCACCTTAGACCTATTAATAAATCAGAAATCCACGGTATGGGACCCAGGCATCAGTAATTTTGAAGGCTTCTTGAGTGTTTTCAGCGTGCAGCTACCTGAGCTGAGGAGGGATGAGGGGAAAGTGAGAATCAGTTCTCAAAGTGTCATCCCAGGACCAGCAGCAGCGGCATTACCCAGGAAATTGTTAGAAATGCCAATTCTTGGACCTGCTCTAGACCTACTTAATCAGAAACTCTAGAACTGGGCCCAGCAACCTGTGTTTTGGCTGGTTGTCCAGATGATTCTATTGCACACTAACATTTGAGAACCACTGCCTTATGTGTTTAGCTCTCAAACTGGTGTGATGGTGGAAATAAATACATTGTAAATATTAACGTGGTTCCAAGTAGCCTCTGCTGAGAAGTAGGAGCAGAACTCACTTACTAGCTATTGAGTGCTTATATTTGCTAGGTAAAATGCCAAGCAATTGATTTACAATATCTCACTTATTGGCATAAAATCCGTGACAGGTAAATATTAATGCTCCCATGACACAAATGAAGAAACAGAAAATTACAGAGGTTAGGCAATTTGCCAAAATCACAGAGCAGATAAATTAGGATTCTATCCCAGGCCTTTTGGATTCTACATGCTATCTCCTACTCTAGGCTAGGCTTCATGGGGGATAAACAGAAGTGTAACTCACTCATTCTGCAACCAATGTGAGCATGTCAGACATGCCAGGGGTCAAGCTACAGCTGTCCAGAAGTGGTCCTTGTCTTCATGAGCTCACAAGCTAGTGAGTTTCAGAGAAGAAAACTGGCCATTATTGCGTAGATGGATGCACTCTACGGTAGGTTAAGTACCTTGTGTCACGGGTAAAAGTACCTTCTTGGGAACTGGATGGTGGGGGAGGGCAGATGGGAGAAAGATTCCCAGAGGAAATTACACGTAAAGTGATGACCTGAAGAACGACTCTGAAGGACAGGTTGCTGGGAGGTGGAGTGGCAGGATGTTTCAGAAAGGAGAGAGGCCAGTGTAACCAAAAGCCTGGAGGCGAAAGAGAGCTTAGCACCCCAGATGGTTGGAATATGGCTGATTTATAACAAATCACATTATTTTTAAATTCCTTCTGTACCTGCTTCAATATGATCAAATATATTAATTGGATTTTTATTTAAAAGCTATTCCTTTTCTATCAAAATAATGAATTTCCTGTGATATTAACACCCAACCAAATTAGTCTCTATTTTCACTGAACTGGAATGAACATTGTAATGGTTTTTGTTTGCTTGTTTGTTTGTTTGTTTTTCAGATCAAGAGGTAGAAGAAGAAAGCTCACTAAGTCCGTTAAATAATTTTTAGGAAAATTACAAGTCTTCAGAATGTCAGGATGTAACTGTTAATGTCATTTGGAAATGATACTCCCTTGCTAGGATACAGTGGCTTTGCTTGAAGCAACAGCAAATAAGTGATGTTCCATAATACTTTGGTTGGGTAAACAAATACTTTTCTTTGGAATCAATGCAGAACAAATGTCCTAATTGTTCAGCATCTTGGCAGGACTAGTGGAAATAGAAATTTAATATCTGTGTTGTCATGAGTCTTTGGAATAAACTTAACCACTCCTTTACTAGAAGTTTAAAAAAAAAAAGACCTTAGCAAAAAAAAAAAAAAAAAAGAGAGAGAGAGAGCTCTATCTTATCCCACTCCCAGCTCATTCTCATTTAGTGTGGTACATTCAGTGAAGCTAGCAATTTGATTGCTGTCCCTGGCTCCTACGTCCTTCTTCTTTCCTCCTCATTTTCCCCTCCTACCCTTTCCACCTTGGAAGATTCTTTTCACCTACAGTATTTCCCAATTGCCTGAGTTATCAATAGCTGGCCTTGAACATTTATATTAGTGTTTTATGATTAGAACCTAAACTTTGGGACCACATAGACCTGGATTCAATTCACTGATTCAGCGCCTACCAAGAGAGTTCATTTAACCTAGCTGTACCATGGGCCCCTTGTCTGTAAAATGGGGGCAATAATGTCTACCTGGCAGGATTTGTTAACATAGCAGAGATAATAATTTGAAACTAGTAAATCAAGAAATGATCATCTCCCCTTTAAATTATGCTGTTTTGTAATCTTTGATTTTCAAGGCTGTATTGGGAGAGGTATCACTTCAGAGGAGAGAACAAGTATTGCCTGGAGCAAACAACTAATTGTTGTCTTCTAATCTCAAAGCTAACTTCCTTCCTTCCTTCCTTCCTTCTTGTTTATTTTTAAAATTTACATATAGTAATTCTGACTTTCTTTTTTGTGTATACAGTTCTACGATTTTTTTAATAGATTTTATTTTTTAAAGCAGTTTTAGAGTCACAGAAAAATTGAAGGGAAAGTACAGAGATTTCCCATATACCCCCATCCCTACACAAACACAGCCTCCTCCACCATCAACATCCCCCACCAGAGTGGTACATTTGTTATAATCAATGAACCTACACTGACACATCCTTATTATCCAAAATCCATAGTTTGCATGAGGATTCACTCTTGGTGTTGTGTACTCTATGGGATTTGACTAATGTATAATGACACGCATACACCATTATAGTATCATACAGAATAGTTTCACTGGCCTAAAAGTCCTTTGTGCTCTGCCTATTCATTCCTCCCTCCCTTTTAACCCCTGGCAACTGCTGATCTTTTTATCATCTCTATAGTTTTGCTTTTTGCAGAATGTTGTATAGTTGGAATCATACAGCATGTAACATTTTCAGAGGGCTGCTTTCACTTAGTAACGTGCATTTACGTTTCCTCCGTGTCTTGTCATGGCTTGATAGCTCATTTCTTTTTATTGCTGAATCATATTCCATTGTCTGGATGAACCACAGTTTATTTATCCATTCAGCTACCAAAGGACTTCTTGGTTGCTTCCAAGTTTTGGCAATTATGAATAAAACTGTTATAAACATCTATGTACAGGTTTTTGTGTGGACATCAGTTTTCAAATTGTCTAGGTAAATACCAAGGAGTGCTATTGCTGGATCATATGGTAAGAATTTGTTTAGCTTTGTAAGAAACTGCCAACCTGTCTTCCAAAGTAGCTGCACCATCTTGCATTCCCACTAGCTGTGGGAGTGTGTTGCTCCACATCCTCACCAGCACTTGGTGGTGTTGGTGTTTTGGATTTTTGCTGTTCTATAGGTGTGTAGTGGTATCTCATTGTTTTAATTTGCGTTTCCCTGATGACAGATGATGTTGAGCGTCTTTTCATATGCTTATTTGCCATCTGTTTATCTTCATTCTATGAGTTTTAACACATGTATAAGAACAGTTCTATCATCCCAGGTGGAGCAGTCCTCAAACAATGAGTGATAGGAATTGGCGTACAAATGCTGCAGCTTCCTCAGCCCTTGGGTGTAACTCTGAACATGCGCTTTGTACTGTCACCCAGAATTTTCCCATAGGGTTAAGATCTGGTTGCTCTCAGTGGTAACTGGTTTACAATGTGTCATTTACTCACTGCCTTCCCTTCCCTCTCTCACTTCCCCACTCCTCTTTTGGTGGTTCCTGCCCCTCCAAACAAACTAGATCCATTTGAATCCTTGTCTGCTTCTGAGAAACCAAAGTTAGGACAGTCATAGTACAAGAACTCAGGGTAAGAAGTAAGGGAGTTTGGCTAGAGGAAGAGGAAGGGGCAAACCCTGTTTCTGGGCTCAGGGTAGTGTTGAATAGAAGGAAGGCAAGAAAGATAAAGAGAGGAAGTCAGATGTCGAGATTCCCATTTCCTTCACTCTTGGTCCTGCACTTAAAGTGAGAGGGCTATAGAAATGGTCAAATGGGCCTAAGAGACCCCACAACACCAAAATTAGTGGTCTACTTCCCTAGACATAGCTAAGATCTTAGGAAGAATCACATACTCATTTTTGCACCATGTCTTGATGGAATGAAAACACACCGTTGGCTGACAGAACTGGAGAGATGAGCCTGAGGAAGTGGGCTTCCTCCACCTTGCCTACACCTGACATGAAGTGCAATCAGATGTTCCTACACGTTCTGATGTGGGGACACAAAGGTTCGGAGACAGGAAGTAGACTGGATACACCTTAAGATGGTCAGAGTCTGCATGTGTGAGGACTTCATAAACAGAGTCAATAGGCCAGGACCACAGTTTCCAGTAATAAGGTGGCAGGAAGCTCCAAATGGCCAGTTAGGACCTGATTGCTCTTTAGTCCATGCAGCCGACCAGACCAGCCATCCCAATGCAGAGGCCCGCAGGGTCCAAGAGTTACCACATGGGTCTGGAGTACCCACCCTCCAGTGGCACTTGCCATATGAGATCTAGATGCTATCTTCAGAAGGAACAAAGGAAGGAGAGGAAATCTAGAAGACTGAGCATATATCTGAGAGAGACCACACATCCAAAGAGGCTGTTGAAACTGGAAGAGAATAAGAGACATAATTTGGCTGGTCCAATGTTTAAGGTTGTTTCTCCATTGGAGGATCATGAAGAAGATTTGATCAGCTATAAATAAAGAAGCTGAAATTTCTTCATACATCTGAGAAGCAGTGTGAGAAAATTTATAACCCACTACGTGAAGATTAGAGATAATGTATATAAAGCACTTAACACAGCACGTAGCCCATGGTAAGAGTTCAATAATTGGTGGCTGCTGTCATCGACACCATACTTGATGATCTGAGTGGCGTTTGCTATAACAAGAGCCTGCAGGAGCTGGTCTAGCAGAAGGAATCATGTCTTAGTTCTATTGTTATTCTTTCAAAAAACCCCAGTCCTTGACCAGCTAATGTTCAGGATTTTAAATAATAGTCTTTTAGTCAGATGGAGCCCTAGGTTGGTTCTGGGGCATTGGTTGATTGAAAGTCTGAGGCAAGTCTGTTCCAAATCTAAGAGTTTGATATGATTAATTAGTATTGAAGAGTTTGTGTTAGAACTCACATTGAAGAGTTAATATTCAAATTAACTAAGCCAGCCTAAGCCTCAACCAGGACTGAACTGAGACCATTTGCTTGCTATTTCTCCCATTCACTTTAAATTCAACACCACAAGAGGCATAAAACAACAACAACAAAGGCCATACTACACAGCTGAAAGATTTCTGTCCAGTTTCTTGCCTTCTCCTTGCCACTAAAGGCAGATTAAAAAGGCATCATTTTCTTTGACATATGTAGTGTACAGTCACCTTGCCTATTAGATTCAAACAGGGCAGAAGAACAGCTAGGGAAGGATGGGCTTAAGGGGAAATTTGCATATACATTTCCATTAGGGTCAAAGACATTTAAATCCACATTACCCTGGACCATAGAATAATGAATGCGCCATTATGGGCAAGGCTTAGCGTGTGTTGCTGCTGCATTTGGCAGGTTCAAGTCTTGCTCTGGGTGTAATATTTTGTGACTCATTTTTCCTCAAGCATAGAGTAATAGGCTTTAACTTTGCTAAGCTTTTCTGCCAGCCCTTCGCCCCCTGCTGTTCCATTATATTGAACTTGTAAGCAGGACGCTCTGTCCGGCTCACCCAGATTACCACGGCAATACGGCCCCGCTGAGGGGCTGGTGTCAGGATAAGTGTTAGGGAGGGAGCTCCCCATCTTGGCATGCTGTTCTCATCTTATTAAATTCAGCTTTGTGGAAGCAGGGAGCCTGCCTCTCAGTCACACTGGCTCAAATCTGATCCAACTGCTACTGTCAGACAATATGAAAATAGGAACCATCACAGCTAATCGCAGGTGCGCCTTCACAGCTGAAAACAAAGTCTGAGGGTTTTTTATTATGATGATGATTTCATGAGCCTGTGTGAGTGTGTGTTATTTTACTCTTTCAGGCACTTAACTGGATTGAAGGCCTGATTCAGAAAGCCTCATGCTTTGAGAAATGAAACAAGTTTCCACGCTTTCAGCAATGGGTGCATATATGTTGGGGAGTCCACACTGGAAGACTCTTTTGTCTGCATTCTTTGCCATAGGTTCCAGTGGATCTCGAGGAAGCTCATGTTCACATTAAAAAAAAAACAAGAAGCATTCTTAAATCCCCAGGAGTCAGGATTGTCCTAAAACTCTTCCACGTGAAATAATTTAAGATTTGTATCTTAGTGTAACAAGGCAGCAGAGGCTCTGGTTAGAGATTTGAAACCATTGAACAAAACAGAAAATCCAGCCCTGGAAACAAGTCATTGTGTCAGTTTGAGAGTCCCCATCTTCCCTCCAAATATCTGCCTTAACATGTGTTTTGCATACATTTTGCTGCAGAACAAACCAATGGCTTAAAATGACATTCATTTCTTTATTCTTTACCTTCTGTGAGGTAGCATTTTGAAGAATGGATATGCAAATGAAGTAAGCCAGCTTAAGCCTCAACAAGGACTGAACTCAGAGACCACTTGCATGCTATTTCTCCCATTAGTTTTAAATAGGCTCCATTAGATGATTCTTCTGCTGGTCTCACTTAGGGTCTCTCTGTAGCTGCAGTCAGGCTGTGGTTGGGGCTCAAGCATCCAGAATTCTTCACTTACAAGTCTGACCAGTACCTTGGCAAAGACACCTAAGCCTGGGGCCTCAGCTGGCGGGGGCAGAGAGGAGGGTTTATGGTTCTCTCTTTCTGTCCTTAAAATAGTCTCTACATATGATATCTCCACATGGTCTCTCCAGTGAAGTGGCTGGACATCTTACATTGTGGCTCAAGGCTGCTAGGCTTTCTTATAGGCTTAGGCCTTGGAACTGTCCTAGTGTCACTTCCCCTGCATTTTATCAGTTGAAGGGAGTCACAGGCCCAGCCCAGATTCAGTCTCAGACTGGACTACACAAGGGTGGGAAGACTGGGAGGTGAAGTCCACTGGGGACCATCTTTGGACATCAGCTAACTCTTCAGCTTCCAACAATAATCTAGTGATGTCATTAATCCTACATGACATACCTTCTTGCATGGATAATTTAGTCAATTGTTCTATAACTGTTTCAACTGAAAGCACGTTTTAAGCCTCTTAGCTTAGCTATTTATGAAGTGGAATTCCCATTGCAATAAAATGTTCATTTTGAGATAATTGAGACTCCATTTAATTAAGGTGTGTGGTTGGATAGAGAATGAGAGTCGGGGAATGTGGAAGCCAAGTCACTAAGTGCTTGAGCCAGATGAAGCCAGATACATTTTTTTCAACAGCTTCCTTAAAAAGTAACAATGAGTTTATTAAGCTTAAAAATCCAGAAATCTGAAAGAGGTGGATTCTGGGAATACAGTGACCAAATGCAGCCCTTCAACTTCATCCCCAACTCCAATCTATTTACCCCTACTTGACCAGATAGTAGGGTGGTGGTGAGACCCTATGGTGAAAACTGATGTAGGACTTTCTTCTTTGTTGTCTGGTTGAGCACCTTGCTGGAACCCTAGGCAAGAATTTACCTTGTGGAGGTTGGTGAACTCCAGGGAGAAGGTCATCATTGGCCTTTCATGAGAATGCTGGGTATCCCTAGTCCCCAAGAGACCAAGAAGGAGCTGAACAGGAGGACCGAATATTGAAGAGAAAACAAAGAGACTGGGGAGCAGAAATGTTCCTTAGTCTAGATGTCTCAGCAGGAGGCTAGCCGCCAAAGTGGAGGGCCATGGGGTGGGACCACTTCACTTCCCCTTGGTGGGAGAGCTGCCATCAATTAAACAGACCTGAGCCCCAAGAAACCTACAAAGAAAAGTAGCAAACCTTTATTTTAAAAATTAATAAGAAAATTTGGTTAGGTAGCTGTACATATGATAAATATTTTAAATAAACTACAGCTCTCATAGATTCTAGCCTTGAGTACCTGAAATTGCACATGTGAACCTTTCACTCATAATAGCACCAGAAATGAAAAAATGCTTAAGATCATTTCTCTCAAAATCATTGTTTAAATTTAATGCAACTTAATTAAAAATCAAAATTTTCCCTTGGATTTAGGTAAAATTATGTAAACATTTTTGAGAAAGAATAAATCCTCAAGAATAACCAAGGTAATTATGCAAAGAGAAGGCGTTGCCTTATCAGATGTCGATACGTACTGTAAATTAGGACTGGAGTAATGCCCCATTATATGGACTCACCATCATTCATTCAACCTTTCCTGTAATGATGTGAACATATTGTGAACAACCTTTAAAATATAGATTATCAACACATACGTTTAGTTCACTCCCAAAGGCTTTTGTGCTCTTGTACATAATCTTTTTTTAAACATTATTCTGAAATATTTCAATCATACATGGAAGCATAACAAATAAAATAACTATTATCCAGGTACCAACTACCCAGCCTTGTTAAATCTTAGCATTTTGCCATATTTGCTTTAGAGTTTTAAAATCAAACATTTTAAAGGCAACTTAAGTACCCCTTGGGTATTCCTCTCCTACCTCATTCCCCTCTCTCCTTTCCTCTTTCATTGGAGTTTATAATTCCCATGCAACTTATATGTAGTTACTACATTTGTATGTAGTAAATAACATTTATAACATTCCTTTATGTTTTCTTACTTTATAAGAATAGTCTCATACTATGTGTCTTTCTTCCACCTGCCCTTTTTAGAAAATATTTCAATTATGTTTCTGAGATTTAGCTATTTAATACATGTAACTTTATCTAGTTGAACAGCTATTTAGTGTTGTACATACTAAATCCATCCATCCTCCTATTAAATGCACATTTTTATTGCTTCCAACTTTTTCCTATTACAAGCAGGAGTGCAATAAACATTCTTGTACATGTTAAATATTCTTAAACTTGTGGGTATGTGGGCAAGTTTTCTAGGGTAGTGGTTTTCAAAGTGTGGTTTGGGGATGCCCAGAGGTTTCTGAAATCCATTCAGGAGATCTTCTGAGTTAAAACTACTTTTATAATAATATTAAGACATCATTTGACTTTTCTATTCTCATTCTCTCATAAACGTACAGTGGAGTTTTCCAGAGGCTGCATGATATGTGATATTGCAACAGCTTGAATGTGGAAGTAGATAGGAGAATCCAGTTGTCTTCTACTAAACCAGACATTAAAGAGATTTGAAAAATATAAAGTAGCACCACTTTCATACTGATTTTTTTTAATTCTGGAGAATATAGTTATTTTTCATAAAAATATGTTATTTAGGTTAACAAATAATGGGCTTATTACTGTTATTTTTAAATGAATGGATGAATAAATGAATATTTTTAAATTTCTCCATTTAAATTTTTAATTTAGTAAATATCAATAGACACCCCACATTAACAAAAGCTCTTTAGGGTTCTCAGTGATTATGAGGAATGTAAAGGGAATATTTGTACACCTTGTGCAGGGATTTTTTTGTGTGTATGTGAATACGTGTTTTCGTTTCTCTTGGGTAAATACCTGCAAGTGGAATGTCTGGGCCAGGGATAGATGTATGCTAACCTTTTTAAGAAACTGTCACACAATTTTTCAAAGTGGTTATACAATTTTACATTCCCTCCAGCTATTTATGAGGGTCCTAGTTGTCCCACATCCTTGCCAAATTCATTTTTTAAATTTGTCTTTTTAATTTTAGTCCTTCCGGTGGCTGTGAAATGATCACTCGTGGTGTTTCTAATTTGAGGAAAGTCATTTTAGAGACCCTTTCCTCTGGGTTAAATCCAGTGCATCTTTTTTAAAAGACCCCAGGGAAAGAGTTATAGAGCCATCAACCCTGGTCTTTTGTCCTTGCTCAGAATTATTTATCTGGTTATTGTCCTAAATGAAAAACAATGAGGATAAAGGTAATAAGGTGATTGCCAGGGTGTGAGGCATTGACCACTGATGAAATATGTACTAGAAAATGTAGTGCCCTCATATCATGTCACAGAGAGTACTGCTTTGGCTGAGACCAAGTTTTAATGAGTGGATCTTTTAAACAGTAATGGAAGTATGTTAGTACGGTCAATAACATGATGGTGGGGCACAAAAGACCCAAGTTTGGGAGCCAGTGGTGTAGTGAAAGTCTGCTAGACTGAGATCCAGTGGATCCAAGATTGAATCCCAGTCATTCTGGAAGGATTTTAACCTCTCTGAATGTCAGTTTGTCATTGGAAATATGTTGATGATAAAAATCTCAATTTCACAGTGCTTGAGAGATTTGAATAAGATTAAAATAAATTACCTTATTTGTTTATTTGAATGAAATTAAAATGATGACTTAGAGAGGTTTATCAATTAACCCCCTATTCCGACCAAGTTAACATGTCCTATCCCTGCCTCCAGTGATCCTGAGAGGCTGGAGGATTTCAGATCCTTGGGTGGCACAAAGTGTGAAAGGAAAGTCAATCCATGCAAGGATGATGGCACTGAGTTCCTCAGGGCTGGCCTGTGGGAGAAAGTAAGTTTTCTGAAGGCAGGTGTGGCGAAGGCTGGCTAGCTCTTTTCCAAACCCATTTCCTTCTTTTTCTGAGAAGAGTTAGACCACATTTCTCTTTACAGTTATCTCTGGCCAAGTGACTGAGCTCTGATCAGTGGAATGGGAACACAAGTAATATATGCCACTTCCATGCTTGGTTCATGGAAAACTTCCCACATAATCCTTGGCTCTCTTTTCCCCCATCTGCTGGGCTGATGAAGAGAATATATGAAGGCCCCCAAAACCTTAGGATATGACAGGGCTATAAGATGGAAGAAGCCTGGGACCCAATCTCCACAATGAAAAGTTACATGAGCAAGAAATAAACCTTTATTACGTTAATTCAATGAGATATTGGCATTGTTTGTTACAGCTTCTCTCCTATCCTGACTAATATAGCAAGCACTAGTTCTTATAGCTTTCTGTAGAACTGCCAGAGATTTAAACTGGTGCCTCTCAGGTGCTCAGCAAATACGTGTTGAGTTGATGATTAAGGAATAAACAAATAATTGATTAGAAAAAAGGGTATGGGTTAGGGAGTGGAGGTGGGAAGAAAAAATTTTTGTTTTCTTTATTAGATTGCTCAGGCCTGGCCCATGGTAGGTAAAGTAATTTTAATTTCTTTTCCCACTGGGTTTTAAAATTTTCTGCTCTCTCATGGGCCTATTAAGAGTTGGGAAGGCTAGAGAAGATAACACCCAAAGGTTATTTATTAACAGTCTGTTATTTCTCTACCCAAGTCCAATTCCTCTTCTTTAAAAGATTTTACTGCTATAAGGAAGTGGCATCTGGTAAAAAAAAAAAAAAATCAAAACCAAACCAAATAAAATCATAATTATTTTTAAAAAGATATTTACTGGGCTTTAGCTGAATCTGGGAATGAAAGTCTCTAGCAGTCTAAACATCAAAGACAGAATGAATTTCGAAAAGTGCTATATAGCCTAACCCCACTTACTTACTGGTTCTCACCTCCTTAATAATCCACAAACTCAATACTTCTCACAGAAAACCCAGCAGTCTCACCCCGCTTCTCCACCAAGATTTCATAGCCAAGAGCTGTAATGAGGTCTCCCGTAAGTGCAACTCCCATTGTGTTTACCAAATATGTTATGGTATGATTCTTGTCGACAGTGTGTATCTCTCTGGGCACAATTTACAGGGTGATTCAGTAAACTTACACCATTTTTTTTCAATTAATCCTCCCTCCCAAGAAATGTGCTAATCTGTACTGGGCCTCCTTGTCATTGGTGTGAATTATCTGATTTTTACTGTTTCCAAAAGCATTTTGCATATTCATAAAATGTTATCATTCAAACATATAATATTAACCCAGAGTGGGTTTCAAGTAATTAATTCTCTTTCAGATAAATCAATTAGAACTGGAGTAGAGACTATATGCTGGTTTTGTCTTATTATATCTAGAGAAGTGTAGGCAATACACAGTGGACTGACAATTATGTTAAATCCTTTGCAAAGCCATACATCTGATTCACCTGAATAACGGTAAGTTAGTCACAGTACACAAGAGATAAAGACATGTCTAGGTGTAAGAAAATTCAACATGAAAAGTCAGACTTAAGAAGGATTTAAATTACAGGGCAATTATTTGCATTAAAAATTAATTATTTGCTTCACAGGAGCTTGGTAACTTACCAGTAATTTGACCAAAGAGGCTGAGAAGTTAACTTAAAGCATAGGTCAGAAAATTTTTCTGTTAAAAAAAAAGGAAATGTTTTAGGCTTTGTGGGCCATATGGTCTCTGTCACAGCTACTCAACTCTGCCTTTGTTGAGTATGGTTGGAGCAAAATCAGCCATAGATAAAGAAATGAAGAAGCCTGGTCGTATGTTCCAATTAAATTTCATCTGTGGACACTAAATTTGAATTTCATATAATTTTATTATGTCATGAAATAGTCTTATGATTTTTTTAATAGCTTCTGGACCATACAAAATCAGAGGATGGCTTGATTTGGCACATGGATTGCAATTTACTGACCCCTGATTTAAAGTATTGTGAATAAGTCTCAACTGGTGATCGGAATGAAATCAAGGTGAAATGGTTGACACCACAGTGTGTAAGGAAAATAGGAATCAACACTGAGGCTTAGTTTAGAGTTTAGCATTAATTACTGGAAGGGGCTTTGGCAGTGTGGTACAGATGAGAAAACAGGCAGAGAGAGGTCATGTGATAAACTCCAAAGCACGGAAGAAGTATTGACTCAGGCTGCAAGAGAAGCCATGTCTTGTGCTCTTACACTGTGTCTGCATCTTTTCTTCTTTCTATTTGCTCAGAGCTCATGCTGGGGAGTTGATGGGATTTTGAATAGTTTCAGCCTCATTGTTTTCCGACTTACCTGTCTGCCTTAGATAATATAATTTTTAGTCATGGGTGATTCAGAACACTAAGACAGATTCCCGGGTCTCAAGTCCAGAGATTCCAACTCAGAAGTTGTGGAATGGGGACTTGAAATCTGCATGTCAAACAAACCACCCAGAATATTTTGATGGGGTCCTACAGCTGGTGTGCAAAGTATTGATTACTTTCTTTTCTAGTCCAACTTTGTCTTTTCTTTCTTTTTTCTTTTTCTTTTTGTTTGGTGAGGAATTTTGGCCCTGAGCTAACATCTGTTGCCAATCTTCCTCTTTTTGCTGAGGAAGATTGGCCCTGAGCTAACATTCATGACCATCCTCCTCTATTTTGTATGTGTCACCGCCACAGCATGGCTTGCTGAGCGGTGCATAGGTCCACACCTGGGATCTGAACTCATGAATCCTGGGCTGCCGAAGTGGAGTGGGCAAACTTAATGACCACACCACTATACTGGCCCCCCAACTTTGTCTTTTCTTAGACCATCTTCCATCTGCTTCTCCTTCTCATTCCTTCGTCTAAAGACTCTGCTGTAGCTTGGATTTGGCTTCTTTTTGAGGACAGCTTACAGAACAGAAGCTCAATGTATCCTTACCCCCCTGCAGCCAAAGTCATCTTTTCAAAACGCCACGCTGCCAATGTTGATACCTTGCTAAAGCCGTCATTGGTGTCCTCTGCATTTGGGCTCAAGGTAAACTCCTTACCAACGTCTTCCCAGTTTGGTTCCTCACCCCACTCACATTTCCAACCTGATCTCTATCCCAGTCACACTGCCTTCTATTACTGTATCCTCTTTATTCTTCCAGTCACAGGGTCTTTGCACTTGCAGTTCCCTCTGCCTGTTCGACTTTGCCTCCTCCTTCTCCTGGTTGATGTCTACACGGGCTTCACATTTCGCTTCAGGTGACATTTCTCATGAAAGCTCTCTCTGACCTCAGCTGTTATAAAGTACTCACCTACCAGATGGCACTTGTCCCAGGGGCAATTTTACACTTGTTTTTGTGATTATTTGCCAATGGTCTCTCTCACCAACTAGACTATGAGCTCCATTAAGACAGAATTCAAGTTAATAGTTGGCTCACATTTGTATCTTCCAATGCCCAGCATACTGTCTGGACCAATAACCATTTGTTTAGTGAGTGAACAAGTGAATGAATGAATGAGTGAGAGAACACTCTGGGCTATGTACTATGCTCCGGGCAGTTAGAAAAACTGAATAAGTGTTTCCAACTTTGAGAGACCAAGCCTCTCATGTGAACCAACAGTGAGAAATCTAAGAGGGCTTCAAGGAATCCTCTACACCCTGAGAATAAGGAGGTGCCATAGGTGAAACCAACATGGTGCCGTAGGTGAAAAGAGTGCCACTGCCGAGACCAGAGGAGAGAGGGGCAGTGGACACAACCAGAGCTGTCGAATACAGAGGAGAACAAGTGTAAAGGAGGAAGAATTTCTTGAGAATGAGGCTTATAGTAAAATTATGGTTACCAAATGCCAACAAGAAGAAAGAGAATGAAGTAGCCCAGATTTTATGTGTCAAATTTGTATGAGAGGTAATGTTGATTGGTACATACATTTTTTGGCAGAAGTTGAGTGTCAGGGTTTGGATATGCTCTACCAAATTGTACTGGGGGACGTCATATGATGATATGGCCTGACGTCTGCTTAAATGCCTCATTCTAGATTTTCAACTTTTTACAAGTGGTATTATTTCATTTGCATTACATAAACTATTTGTGTATGCTCTAAAAACATCTTTTTGACTTATTTATCTATCATGTAATATTGTCATTAAGCTTACATGACTATTATGGAAATGTAATCTATTTCTTTAGAAAACTTGATCTTTAATATCATCTAGTGAATCAAGTACAGTCAAAATTACATTTGTCACCATTTTTATTGTTTTTTTTTTTTTAGGAAAGAAATCACTTCATTTTCTTAGCATTTAGCACATGGTAGGTGCTCAATAGTGTTTACTGAATACATGATTGAAAGATTATGCTGCTTGCTTATGAACAGAAAGTAATCCTTTAGCAGGAGCTTAAACCTCCATTTCACTCAGAGAAGCATGAGTGTTGGAACACAACCTCTAACATCTCCTATTTTACCCTTTTACCCCATATAGTTTTTTCTAAGTAGTTCCCAGTGGGAGGTACCTATGCTGTCTCAAAGATTTTTAAGGTCAAAAATGCCACAGGCTCCCAGTGTCAATTAGCTTTCACCGTGTAGCAAACCACCCCTAAACCTGGCAACTTGAAACAATAAATTGATTCAGTTCATATTTCTGTGGGTTAGTAATTTGGCCTGGGCTCTGCTGGGTGATTCTCCTTGACTCAGCCAGACTCACTTATTTATGTACCTACAGTCAAGTGCCAGTGAGCTAGATGGCTGCCTCCTGAGTTTGCTGGCTGTCCCCTGGGGTAAGGGGGTGACTGGGCTCTCTCTCCTCCTCCAGCAGGCTAGCTCAGGCCAACAGGGCAGTTCTCCAAGAGCAAGAGCAAGAGCAGAAGTTATAAAAAGTGTCTTGAGGCCTAGACTCGGAACTGACACACCGTCACTTCCGCTACATTCTATTTGCCAAAGCAAGCCATGAGGCCACCCTAGAATCACTAGGTGGGAAAATAGGCTTAACCTCTTGATGGCAGGAGCTGCAAAGTTATCTCTTAAGGGCCACTGATACAAGGAAAGGTGCTGGAGTGTGGTCATTTTTGTAATCTGCCACACTCAAGAACCCCTTTCTTCACGATCAAGACTTTCTCTGTATCAAATCAAAATCATGCTTCAGGTTAATTTCAGCTTGTTATAACCTTCTTTGATGATAATAAAGAACAATATTCACTATCCTCCCCGTAATAGCTTTTCTTCAAGTTAATAGCATTAATTTTCCCTTCCACTCTCTTTTATCTTCAAAATGTTTGATATTTTTATAGCCTGAAAAATAGATCCTTGAAAAGGAAAGATATTATATTTACTAGAAACCTTTGAATCCTTTGAAAGTTCACCACATCTGAGAATAAGTCCTAGCTTTGTCACTTACTTATAACAAATAATAATTATTTATTTATAATTTATAATATGGCTATAAGCTAAATAATAATAACGATGATAATAATAACAATTATAACAGTTAATGCTCCTATAGCTCATATTTGTATCTGGCACTATTCTAAGTGCTTTACATTTAATCCTCACAATAACCCCTGAGGCAGGGCTATAATTATCATTCCCATTTTGTAGATGAGGAAACTGGATCACAGAAGGGTGAAGCCAAGTTCACATGGTCAGACAGAAGCAGAGCGAAAATTTGCCTGCAGGCACCCTGGCCTCAGAGCCCAAGTTTTAAACCACTATAAAGTACTGCCTCCTGTGTGACTTTGTACAAGTCACCTAACCTCTCTGAACCCACATTTCCACATTGGCAAAGTGGTGAAGGTAATGCCTACCCACAGATGTGTGGTGACACTCAGATGGGCTGGCGTACCTGAAATATCTCAGGGAACTGCGAATCACCGTAAAAATGTAAGATGTTATTGTTATTTTTATTACTAACCTGACACAGTCATGTGCTTCACTAAGAACTTGAGAAGTTCAAGTCCAAAGACTGCACAATTGTCATATGGTTCCTAAGTGCTATTTAAATAAAGGAGCGGATGATGTCTGTTTAAATGTAAATCAGTCAGCAGTGTTGACGAAATCGACATCAGTGTGATTTTGGGTTAACTATTCTGGTGTGAGGTCTTATTCTCCCACCAAATGCCCTTCCCATAATTTTCTCCGAAGATGAAGACAACTCTGCTTGTGGAATCTGAGAGAGGAATAGAGAACTATCGCTCCCCTTGAAGGCTGAGCACCAACTTCCTCATGTGCATTTCCTCCCAACAAATATTTTCTAATTGATATGTCATCATCATCGTGAACCCAATTTACAGCACCAAGCATGCAACGTGTTATTTTTGGAGCAGTGCTGTACACACTGGAAAAAATTTGCACATGAGGGCAAAATGGAACAGACAATTGCTTTTGGGGACTACACAGATTAGTACATCATTGCATACTAACGAAGTGCTAATTGCTCCTTTTGACCACGGGCCCAGGTTACAAAGCTTTTGCACAAATGTGCTCTGTGCACTAAATTACAAAACTAACACTGCATTATTTCTCAGTACAGCTTGCAAATTCTTGTAGGGCAGTATGCATTTGCATTAATTAAAGCAGAGAGAGAGAGAAAGAGAGAGTGCTAGCAAGAGAGAGAGAGATACTCACAATTTAGAAAGAATAGACCGGATGCTAATTACTCAAAGTTACAAATGTTGCACTTGTTCTGGGATGATGCAAGTAAAAGCAAACAGCATCTATTCTCAAGGCCGGTATTTGGAAACACAGTTTCAAGTCTGCAGTGAATATCAAAATGGGTGATTAATAGCTAAAATAATAAACCGATTGGCCCTAGCTGTCATGCGCTTTATCAAATATGTGTGACCAATTCTTGAAAGAATTGCTTGCGTGAAAGACTCCAGATTCTTCCAAAGCAGCTGAGAGAATCTGCCAAGTGGTGAAACAATGAGGTTCACCTATGGAAAGTATGAAAGGTTCATGTATAACCTCTCTCTCCTCTCCTTCTTTCATTTAGTGTAGCGTTTGCATCCTTGAGTTTATTAAATGTAAGTGTAGATTCATAGAACCTGTCCATAGGCTAAAATACTTGCAAACTACTTTAGAGCTGATAATTGCATTGTTTAATAAACATTTGTTGAGCAGCTAATATGTGCAACCACAGTATTTGTTCTTAAGTGACTCAGAGTCTATCTGGATAGATGGATCCTGTAAATGACTCACACCAGCGTAATAAGACAATGTCCCACTTGAAGAATGCAAAAAGGTGATGTATGGGAACAGGAGGCAGATGACCATTTCTGCCTGGAAGGATTAGGAAAGGCATGGAAGAGCAGGGGACTTTCATGTTGCACCTTGAAAGATGTGGACAGGTGGTAGACAGGGCTTGGGTTGAGAGCAGCTGTGGGGGAGTGCAGTGATGTCGGATAGTATAACTGAACTTGGACAGTGGCAAGATGATGGAGAATGAAGAACAGTGTGAGAACCTTTGCAGAGGGAGACCTGAGAGGACTGGTTACCTATTGGTCTGAGCAGGTGAGGGAAAGTGATCTCAGAGTTCTGTGGATGGTGGACAATTTATGTGCTAGGGAAGACAAAAGAAAGGGCAGAATGAGGAAGAAGGTGAATAGAGACTGCAGCAGGCTTGGTTAGTTCTCTGCCCACAGTCCCCTGGGATTTCTTTACCATTTCCATGCACACCAGCTCCTGGGGTATTTTCACTCTCAGCCAACAATTGGGAGAAGCCAGAACCTGGATCTCTTTGTCAGGGGCCAACTTCAGCCTGCTGAAACTCCTTTGTCTGAATGCACAGAGAGAGGGAAGTGGCTGGGAATGCATTAAGGAATTAAGGAGCCTAGGACCAACCCTTACCCAAAGACAAATAACAGCAGTGTCTTCATCCTTGTTTCTAATTGGGATAACTTTGATACATGACCTACACCAGTGTTTCTCAAATTTTAATATGCTTATGAATCGCTTGAGGGCTCTTGTTAAAATGCAGATTCCAATTCAGCAGGGCCAGTATGGGGTCTGAAACTGTGCACCTCTAACAAGCTTTCTGGTGATGTTGATGCTGCTGTTCCATGGATCACACTTTGAATTGCAAGGAATTACCACTGTCTCCAGATTCCCCTAAGGGATTGAACCAAAGTTATCTATGGAACTTTCTTGACGTTTCTTCCTTGGTGACCTTCCCTCTCTTACTGGTCCCAGTTCTCTTCTCTCTTGCTAGATTTTTCTGGGAACCCTCCCTAATAACTCACTTCACAGGAATCTTCAACTCAGTATCTGCATCTGGGGAATCCAACTTAAAAGACAGAGTCCATCAGTTTGGCTTTAAACATGTTGTATTTGAGGTGCCAAAGAAATACACAGGTTGAAATGTCCAATAGGTAGTAGGCACTGGTGGTAATGGTCATCAGGCCTTCCTCCTTTCAGTTCTCCCTTCTTAGTGTCCTGAGAATACAGAACATTAAGCAGACCCCTGTTGTCTCAGGTTTCTCCCCAACAATTTAAAAGAGTAAGTTTCTTTTATTGGATTCTAGTTTGAAATCTTTGAAAATTGATTATCCATATGTGGTATATGTGGCAAATCCCATTAACCAGAATATTCTGTTATCTGAGTGCTTCTCAAACATTAATGTGTGTAAGAATCATCTGTGGAGCCAGCCCTGACGGCCTAGTGGTTAAAGTTCAGCGCTCACTGCTTTGGCAGTCCCAGTTCACTTCCTGGTTGCAGAACCACACCACCTGTCAGTTGCCATGCTATGGTGGCCGCTCACATAAAACAACTAGAATGACGTGCAAGTAGGATATACAACCATGTAAGGGGGCTTTGGGGAGGAAAAAAAAAAAAAAGAGGAAGATTGGCAACAGATGTTAGCTCAGGGTGAATCTTTCCTTGCAAAAAAAAAAAAAAAAAGTCACCAGTGGATCTTGTTAAAATGCAGGTTTTGATTCTGTAGATCTGGGGTGGGGCCTGAGAATCCCCACGTGTAACAAGCTCTCTGCTGTTGCAGCTGCTGGTCTGCAGACCACATAGACCACGCTTTGAGAAGCAAGGATCTAAAACACACTTCACTTACTCTGAAGTGTAATTTTCTAGGAAATACTCTGAGACTGAGTGAGACACTGATAGCAGCAGTAGTGGTGGAAGTAGTAATAGCTGAGGTTTATTAGTTACATTTGGTAAGTAAGTAGCACTTACCCTGTGCTAGGCCCTATTCAAATTGTTGTACATATGCCAACTCATTTATTCCTCACAATAACTCTAAGAGGTATAAGAATAAAAGTGGTCAATCTTTTAATGAGCTGACTACAATTCTATACTGAGTACCTCAGAATACATGGGTGTTAACCTATACAATCCAAACATTTGGAGCTGTTGTGCTAGAAACTACAATATTTCTAAGAGGAAAGGATATTTTTGGGAAATGAACACAGCCTCACATATTCTTATCTGGGGAGCCATGGAAAGGAGCCAGAAAAGGGGTATGAGGTAGCAATGAATGAAGTAGCCCCAATGGATGATGTTACAGGTGACCACTTATTTAAATTGTTGGATTGATTTCAAAACTCAGTGTAACCCCCACTTCATCCCACCCCTGTGACTCAGCTTTGGGCAGTTGAGTCTGAAAATGACAAGGATGACTCAAGCTTTGAAATCTCTGTGAAAATAGGAGACACCTCTTCCCGCCCTCGGCGATCTTTGTTTTCTTGCAAATGCTAAGAACCCACACTTGAAAAAAAGTACATCGCAAAATATGTACCGAATCTTCTGACTTAATCAAAATAAATATTTCTCCAAATCTGATCCATTTCTATTTGAAAAAAACCTGAAATAAGTTTCAATTAGCAATTGAAAGAGGAGTATATCATAGTATTTCCTTGTTTTCAGAAATCAAAAGTTAGGATATTATCAGGAAGATTCATAGTTGTGAAGAGAACCTGTTTTTCTTTTAAATCAGGCTTTAATTTATGAACAAGAAGATTGGCTATGGCTTGAAAGAAAAGTATGGGCATATCTATTTCTATCTTATGTGTTATGGCTACTTTCTAAGGCACAGATTTAAAAGTTATAGTATGTTATGATGGAGCAGAAGGAAGCAAGCTCTCTGGTGGGGAGATAACATAATACATCCCTGGGGTATGAATTAACTTGCGGGAACGTGAGAACATACCCTTTTTGGTGTTACCGTATGTGTGACATAATCATAAAGTATAACGGTAATGAATCCAACTCTGAAAGTCCACTCTTCTATAAAGAGAGGTATCTTTTATAACACCTGGGGAAATGCAGACGATGGTAAACTCAGGCAAGAGGAATTGGACTCGGGCTCTGTCATTTATGCCTGTTCAACAAGTGAGCTTGGAGCTAGAGATGGGCTTGTGACCAGATGATGAAATACAATGTTGGGTGTTTGAAACAGGAAGTAGTCTCTCCTGTAATTGGGAGGGGAGATTAATTTATGAGGTTGGCAGAAATTCCTAAACTGTATTATATGGAACAACAGGTGTTGTGGGTGAGAGAATTAAAAGGGCTTCTTTGTCAAATAAGTTTGGGAAACCATGCATGCCACATTTGCCTGTGGAGGTCCACAAGGCACGCAGACATACAAGGGTTCTGAGGAGCTCTGCTTCTTGTTAAGTTTGCTGAAAAAGGATTCTCACATGCTAGTATTCTAAGAAACTCTGTTCAGGAAATGGAAAAGAATTTTTGGAAAAGTACTATATTGTGAAGAGGAGTGTGGTCACTTAACCAGTAGGTCGAGTTGCCCACTAAAAAGAAGCAAAGAAGCATTCTTTCTTGAAAGTGCAACCATAATACTTGGCCAGATAATGTACTTCAAGCAAGTTGGAAGAGACAAGATTGAGTTGAAAAACTATGGGCAAGTTAAGAATCCTGCCCAAGAAGCAGGCCAATCAACTGCTTGACTTTAGGTACTTAAGAAATAAGTAATCTGTGCCCAGTAAGGTCATTTCTTTCTATGCCTTTGGATGAGCGTGTGTAGGGAGGTGGTGGTGGTGGTGGTGGTGAGGGGTGCAGCTGTACCCTCAATTTTCTTGGAAATAAAGCGTTCATTCTTATTTTGCCGAGTTTCTAAAAAATTCTATTTTCACCTAGGTCTTGGAGGTAGAAGGATTACAGTTTTTGAACAGAAAATGACAAAATCTGACTATATGAAGTCAAAATTGCCCAGCATGAGTTCTTGATCAGCATGGCAGAGGAAACCAACGTACCCTGGAGTTCGTGCGTTGTTGTACCAGACACAGAGCCACAGCCTAAAGTCAGAGAGAAGCTGGTCAAGATTTGTAGAAAGAAGTAAAAACATGACTAGGAGAGCACGAAGCTGGAACTGTTCTCTTCCCACCCAGGCTTCCCTTCACGATCTCTATTTGCTTGAATTGTTGGTGCCTTTACTGACACTTTGGAAATTCTCAACTATCGTGGAGGGGAACAGGGGATTTCTGCCTCATCACTCTCTCTTTTTCTTCTTGTCTTTGTTCAGCTTGTGGCCCTAGTGCCATGCTGATGCTGAGCTGTCACTTCGGGCATGTTAGTCAAATTATGGTGATTAATGCAAACAGCCAACATGAACTTTGGGCTGCTCAGATGTTAGATAACCCATGAGCTGGCAGGGGGCCGTCCTTCTACATATCCTAAGTGACTCAGACATCTTTCAACACTAAACAATGTCTTCCTCAAGCACAGAACTCTATGATTCTTAAGTGAGTCAGACAGCTTTCAAAACCAAAAGACAGCCTTCTGGTATTTGATATAAATTTGATGGCCAAGTTCTTTTCAGAAGCTAAAATTAATGAGGCTGTTCAAAAACAAATGGCTTCTGGTGAAAAGGGTTATATTTTATTCACTCCCACCACGTACATGGTGCTGACCCTGACTAGAGGGTTTTCAAAAAGATCCAAGCCTCCATCGTGTTTTCTTCTAAATGTGGTCATTTTCTTTAACTGGATTTGAGAAACAATTAAGAACTCACCCCCATCACTGGTTTAGCTTTTACATGTGGTAAATGATGAATCCATTATTTTCCTAATTTGAAGCAGATGTTTTGGAGACTAATAAGAAAAATGAATGCAAGATACGTAGAACTTTGAAAGAAATTTACTATTGTTTATTGCATAATAAAGAAGCCTCAATTCTAAAATTCTCTGGAGAATGTCACCAAACTTTGTGATATAAACTTAGAATTCTTGCCACAAGGGACTTCCTGCCTAGATTGGTGCAAGGAAGTCAACTATGAGAAAAATGTTCCATCAACATTAACTGAGGTTTTATTGCTGGGGAATACCCTATGAAATCGGCTATTTCCATTAGTGCATCATTTTACGATTCTATAAAGTATGCTCAGAAGGGCCAACACAGGCAAAATTTTGATACAGTTGGTTTTGTCCAACTGTTTCTTTCCTGAGAGCTCAACATTCAAGACCAGACTTCAAGGTCCAGCACCTCATTCTATCCCCACTATTCACAGCTTGTTGACACTATATTATTTATTCCATCATGAAGAATAGTCTATCTATGACTCCATCATAGGGAAGTGAGATAATTAAATCTGGTGTTGTCTTGGACCAATTTTTCTATCTAACCCATTGGTTACCATAGGAGTATGGAGTTCAGGCTGAAGATTAATTATTTGGAGATGGTAGACTGACCAAGTACGGTCATCTAACTATGATTTGTTTTTAAAGTAAGGTTTCATGAGGTATTTTTTACATAAAGTAAAATTCATCCTTTTAAGTATATATTTCTATTAGTTTTGACAAACGCAGTCACGTTAACTGCAATCACTATCAATATATAAAACATGTCCATCATCCCAAAAAGTTTCCTCATGCCACCTGTAGACAGTCGCTCCGCACACTCCCAGTCTCTAAACAACCACTGATTTATTTTTTGTCTCTATACCTTTGCCCTTTCAATGTTATATAAATGAAATTGTACAGACTGTAGTCCTTTGAGCCTTTCTTCTTTTCCTTAGAATAATGCCTTTGAGATTTATCCATATTATTACATGTGTTACTAGTTTGTGCCTTTTTACTGCTGAGTAGCATTCCATTATATGGATAAACCATAGTTTGTTTATTCAACCACAAGTTGAAAGATATTTGTCTTGTTTTCAGTTTTTGCCAATAATGAATAAATCCCCTATAAACATACGTGTGCAAGATGTTCTGTTCATGAGGATTACTGAGTTATAAGACAAATGTATGTTTTACATATAAGAAAATGCCATATTCTTTTCCAACATCAGCAAATTATGAGAATTCCATTGCCAAATTTTAAAAATAAATTTTAGCTGTTCTAATAGGTATATAGTGGTATCTTACTGTGGTTTAAATTTACATTCCCTAATAATTAATGTTTAATCTCTGAATATTTATGGAATTTCCAGATATCTTTTTGTACTGATTTCTAAGTTAATTCTGTCACGGTCAGACAATATATTTTGTATGATTTCAATTCTTTTATGGTTGTTAAGGTTTGTTTTATGGCCTAGAATATGGTCTATATTGGTGAGTGTTTCATGTGCATATGAAAAGAGTGTGTATTCTGCTGTTGTTGGGTAGAATGTTCTATATGCCAATTTTTCCAACAGTAAGTTTGTTGGTGGTAGTATTGCTCAGGGCTTCTATATACTTACTGATTTTCTGTCTACATATTCTATCAATTAATGAGAGAGGAGTGTTGAGGTCTCCAAGTATAATTGTAGACATCTATTTTTCCTTTTGGTTATATCACTTTTGCTTCATGAATTTTGAAGCTCTGTTGTTACATGCATAAACATTTAGGATTGTTATGTCTTCTTGGAAAATTGAATCCTTTATCATTATGATATTCCCCTTTTTAACTCATAAAATCTTCCTTGTTCTGAAGTTTCCTTTGTCTGAAATTATTGTAGCCACTTTAAAGTCTGTTTATAAATAACATAATATCACTTCACAAGAAACTTACTTCCAATTCTTCCCTTCCTTTTTTGTGCTATTGTTAATATTTATTTACTTTTACATATACTATTTACCCACAACACACTGCTGCTATTTTTGGAGTCAATGATCTTTTAAAACAATTAATAATACTAAAGTATGTTTTTTATGTTTACCTTCATTTTTAATCATTTTCAGAGCTCTTCATTTCTTTGTATAGATCCAAGTTTCTGTCTGGTATTGTTTCTTTTGCCTGAAGAATTTCTTGTAATATTTCATGTAGAGCCAGACTGCTGATATGAAATCTCTTTGATTTTATTTGTCTGAAAAAGTCTGTATATCCCTATCATCATTGAAAATATTTTCACTGGGTATAGGATACTGGGTTAGCCATTTTAGTTTTTAGTATTTTAAGCATATCACTTAAGTGTCATCTGGCTTGCATAGTGTTTGTCAAGAAATCTGCTGTAATTCTGACTGCCTTCAAGGTTTCCTCTTTATCTTTGAATTTCAGCCATTTGGATGTAATATGTCTAGTGTTGTGTGTGTGTGTGTGTGTGTGTGTGTGTGTGTGTGTGTGTGTCTGAGTGGGGGCTATTGATTCAGCTTCAAGTTCTCTGATATTCTTGGATCTATGGTTTATAGCTTTCACTATTTTTAGAAAATTTGTGGCTATTATCTTTTCAACTATTTTTTTGTCTTTATCTTTCTTCTTCTTCTGGGATACCAATTACTTGCATGTTTGAATGTTTGATATTGTCTTACAGCTCTTGAATACATGTTCTCTTCTTCCTCACTGTTTTTCCTCTTTGAGTTTCAGTTTTGGTAATTTCTATTGATCTCTTTTCATCTTCACTGATGGTGGTATCATGTTTGCTGTTGAGCCTGTCAAAGGCATGCTTCATCTCTGTTGTCATAATCTTATTTCTAGCATTTGCATTTGTGTGTAAGACAAAAGATCTTGAGTTATATATTATTTATTCCTGCAAATAGGCCATTTTTATTGGTGCCAGGCCGTTAATGTGAGGGTTGAGTCAATCAGTCTAGAACTGAGCTGAGTCTGGGTTTTGTCATTGCCATGGTCACCTTCAGTACACCACTGGCTTCAGATTGCTCTAGCATTATCTTACACTTGGAGTGGTGGCTGAGATATTGAAAGACTTTTCTTAATGTTTCTGTTCCCCCCCTCAGTTTTCGGCCTTCCTTGGAATCCTGCACCACAGAGAAGTTCTCCCTTTCTGAGACAGTCCTCCAGTGGGAGATGGCTATTGCTGGTTTCTCGTGCTTACTGGCTTGGGGTGGGGGTGGCAGAAGTGATTCCCCATCGTTCTGCTCTAGCCTCAGTCCTGGTGATCCTGTGAGCCTTAGTCTTGTGTAAGGGTATTTCAGAGATCCTGTACCTCCTGCCCATGCCTGTCAGGCTGGCATGTATCTTTGCCAGTCTTGTGTAGGAGATTTTTGCCCCTCCCCCAACAGTAGAAGACCTCTAATAATATTTGTATGGGATCCTGGGCCCAAAACTATTTCCTGCCCTTCCTTAGGGATAGAGGGTTTTTCTCTCCTTTTTTTCCTTCCCTAGACACAATGAGTTTTCACCTGTGTCACTGAGGTGACAGGGTTTGCCACTTCTGTTCTAGCATCTTAAGGCTTATGTTTGGTAGGGTAGAAGGGTGCAGTTTCCATTCTTTTCTCCAGTAGCAGCTCCTCCCCTCTTCCAGGCTTTCACATGAGTACTTGGTGGAGTAGCCTTGGAGAAAACGCTGTGAGTGAGGGGAAATTCCTCAAATGTCTGAGTATCCCGTGGGTTTTATGCTGTCATGATTTCCCTCATTCAATCTTTAGTAATTTGTTAAGAATTTTAGTTGAATCCTTCATACCTGCTTATATGGCATCTAGTGCCTTTGTTTCATCTTCTGCTACAAGTGAGTCAAAGCTCTTATCCCATCTTTCCTTGGAGGAGCCTCTCTTTCCTTGGATTTCAGGCTACTTGTTCTCCCTGTAACCTCAGCAATCTGAAGAGTTCAAGAAAAGTTATGATTTTGTCGTTTATTCAGCTTTTTTTTCCTTGTTAGTTTAGCAGGGATAGTCTCTCTAGTTTTCTATATCTTGGGCCACAGTGGAACTCTGAACCACGACTGAAAAAAAGGGTAGGGAAGGGGTCAAGAAGGGGATGGGAAGACTCCATTCAAAGATACGTTTCTAGCAGAACTTGCCGAACATGCAAATTTGGGCTATGGATTTGAACTTGAATTGGCCTGCAGAAAGGAAGAGGTTGTTCTCTTACTTCTAGATTAGTTTAAAGGCAGCTCAGGAAGCTAGATTGATTCCAGTTTGGATCTGATTTCCAGCTGTGCCCCCTCAGCTGACTCAACTCTGGTGGAAGGCCTGTCGTCTGCTTCCTGATTACTCTAGTGCATTTTCAAACTACTTCACCTGCAGTAGCCCTGCTTTTCCTGGTGTGTGTCTGTGAATGTAACCTAGGCCATCTGGTCTTTTCCTCCTGGGTGACCAAATGTTATCTTGCCTACTGCCTTCATTTGCTAACATTGTGTACTCCTGAAATGATGACTCTGCCTGAATGGAAGTGAAAGGAGAATAGAGCATGAATGAGACAATAACAAAAACCAATGCTACTGTTTATCAAGCACTTGCCACTTACCAGGACTATGTGAAATGCTTTACTACATTGTCTCATTTGATTCTTATAACAAGCCTATAATTAGGCACTATTATCATCCCATTGTAAATATAAAGAATCAATAAATGAATTCAATTAATGGTGTTGGGAAAACTGGACAGCCACATGCAAAAGAATGAAACTAGAATACTATCTTACACCATACACAAAAATTAACTCAAAATGGATTAAAGACTTGAATTTAAGACCTGAAACTGTAAAACTAGAAGAAAACATAGGTAGTAAGCTCCTTGACATGAGTCTTGGTGATGATTTTTTGGATCTGATTCCAAACGCAAAGGCAACAAAAGTAAAAATAAACAAGTGAGACTACATCAAACTAAAAAGCTTCTGCACAGCAAAGGAAACCATCAACAAAATGAAAAGACAACTTACTGAATGGGAGAAAATATTTGTAAATCACATATCTGATCAGGGGTTAGTATCCAAAATATATAAAGAACTCATACAACTCAAAAGCGTAAAAACAAACAATTCAATTAAAAAATGGACAAAGGATCTGAACAGACATTTTTCCGAAGAAGACAAACAAATGGCCAACAGGTACATGAAAAGTGCTCAACATCAAAAATCATCAGAGAAATGCAAATCAAAACCACAAGGAGGTATCACATCACACCTGTTAGAATGGCTATTATCAAAAAAGACAAGAAATAATGAGTATTGGTGAAGATGTGGAAAAAAGGGGACACATGCACTGTTAGTGGGAATGTAAATTGGTGCAGCTACCACAGAAAACAGTATGGAGGTTCCTCAAAAAATTAAAAATAGAACTACCATACAATCCAGTGATTCCACTTCTGGGAATTTATTTATCCAAAGAAAATGAAAACACTAATTCAAAAAGGTATATGCATCCTCATGTTCATTGCAGCATTATTTACAATATCCAAGATATGGAAACAACCTAAGTATCCCTTGATGGATAAGTGGACAAAGAAGACGTGGTATGTATACACAATGGAATACTGTTCAGTCATAAAAAAAAAAGAATGAGATTCTGCCATTTGTGACAACATGGATGGACCTTGAGGGCATTATCCTAAGTGAAATTAGTCAGACAGGGAAAGACAAATACTGTAAAATCTCACTTATATGTGGAATCTAAAAAACAAAGAAAAACACTAAGCTCATAGATATAGAAAGCAGATTTTTATACTTGCCAGAGGTGGGGGTGGGGGTGGGAGGTGGGCAAAGAGGGTAAAAGGGGTCAAAAGATACAACCTTCCAGTTATAAAAATAAATAGGTAATGGGAATATAATGTACAGCATGGTGACCATAGTTAGTAAAACTGTATTGCATATTTGAAAGTTGCTGAGAGAGAGAGAATCTGAGGTACAAAGAATTAAAGTAATTAAATTAAAGTAAATTAAAGTTTGCAGATTTAATAAGAGTTAGATCCAGAATTCCAACTTAGTATCTTAACTACTCCCAAAGTATATTGATATCTGTCTGATACCATTTTTTTTAACTGTTTGGTTTGAGAGTGATGACTCTCAAATAGAATGTCTTGAGTTAATGGAAATTCTTTGGAAGAGCTGACTTTTGAAGATGACACCAAGAGTCTAAGATAAAGAGAAAATTTCATTCCCTCTGAGAAACCCTGTCATTCTTGGATTGTGGAAGTCTTCTCTCTCTCCCCAGCATCAGAAGGCTACTCAGATGTCACCCTTAACAATAACAGTAGCTGTGATGGTAAAAGGCAGACAATGGAAAGTATAACCAAAATCCTGAGTCCCTGCCTCCCACTTCAGGGTTGACAAGCTACACTGAGCCCCGTGGCCTGGGTTTGGGACCCAGCTGCTAAAAGCACTTTCTTTGGTTTCTCCTAAGTGGGCTCTCTAAGAAGCCCAGTGATTGTGAATGCTTTAGACAGGCACAGCTGTGGGGGAGCAGGGACCATCTTGTTGCATTTCTATAAAGAAAACAAGCTGACCATATATTTGGATCTATCCGAGGATGCTGAATGTACTTCTTTTAAAGTTTTTTTGTAAATTTAGAGGCAGAATAAAAGCATTCAGGTGGTAGTGGCCAGGTTTTGTCCAAGGTGATACACATTTCATTTTTCCTCTGCTTCTTGTGGGTGTACACCAATACATTTAAGTTTTATTGTAAAAAAATGATAACGTCACACATTATGTGGTTCGCTGCATTCTGCAAAACACTTTATGTACTATACTATTTCATTTCTTCCTGTGAGAGCAGGAAGGCAGATGGAGAAATTGAAGCACACTCTGGCAAAGAGACCTGCACTAGAGAACAAAGTGAGGAGGGAGTAGAGTTGGGTCTGGATCTCCATCCTTTATGATGATGTGACTTGTTGACACAACTTATCACCTGGGGACCTATGGTCCAGTCCCCCAGTCTTCATCCTGGAGATGAGTCAGCGGGACCATACTATTCTTGTTCCCTTTCCCTGTGGGCCCCCATAATTTGGAGAATTCTGACCAATTTATAATTCTGTCAGCAGTGCTGGTTTCTCCACATCCTTACCAAACCTAGCTATCAACAACTCTTAAAAATTTTGCCTGTCTTGGGCTGGCCCAGTGGCGTAGTGGTTAAGTTAGCACACTCTGCTGGGACAGCCTGGGGTTTGCAGGTTCAGATCCCAGGCATGGACCTAGGGATCACTTACCAAGCCACGCTGGGGCAGGCATCCCACATACAGCAGAGGAAGATGGGCACAGATGTTAGCAGAGGGCCAATCTTCCTCAGCAAAAAAGAGGGGGACTGGCAGCGGATGTAAGCTAAGGGCTAATCTTCCTCAAAAAAAATTTTTCCCTGTCTTATTACAGGTGGAAAATGGTATCTCATTGTCATTTCAATTCATTTTCTTGCTCTCAGTAGAGGTTGAGTATCTTCTCATAGATTCACAAACCATATATATTTCTTCCTTATAAATTGCCTCTTCATCCTCTGTGATATATATTTGTAAATCTCTGTATTTTCAATCTTTTCAAATCAAATTTTAAAGTATTTTCCTTATAAACCCCATATATGCAGTTTTTTTCTTTTAAAACCTAATCTGCAAGTTTTTGTCTTTTGATGAGGAAGTTCAAGCCATTTACTTTTATTGACATTACATGTGTATTTGATCTTATTCCCACTATATTCTTTTCTTTTCAATTTGCTGTGATCTTCTTCTTTTTCCTGTCACTGAATTGACTGAATTTTCTTTATTCCTTTTCTGGTTTTGTGTTGCATTTTGCTTTGTTTTACATCAGTATTTTGGAAGCTGTACATCTTATTTCTAGTTATCTCATGCTTAGTCATATATTTTTAATGCATTTGTATATATTTTCCTATTGTTCAGAATAAATCAATATGCATAGCCCACACCCTTCAAAAAGGTGTTTTGCATACTTTTCTTTCTTTCTGTTTTTTTTGTTTGTTTTTGTGGATTTTTTTGGTGAGGAAGATTGTCCCTGAGCTAACATCTGTGCCAATCTTCCTCTGTTTTGTATGTGGGATGCCACCACAGCATGGCTTGATGAGCAGTGTGTAGGTCTGTGCCCAGGAATCAAACCTGCGAACCCCAGGCTGCCAAAACAGAGCACACAAACTTAACCACTATACCACCAGGCCGGCCCCCATTTCTTTCTTTCTTTCTTCTTGAATTAATTTAGTCCCAGATTTTAAATTTTTTTACTTATTATTTCTGTCTCTCAAATATACAGTGTTTCTTGTTTTTCCATTGAATTTTGTAAATTGAAGGCTGGAATGATTAGTATAGGCAGCTAATGTGGGTTTTTCTCAACATACATGAAGTATTATGTCTGCGATGGGTGTCTGCTCTCACTGGAAAGGTTCTCTTCAGTTGACAGAGAATGACAGAATTTAGGCCTCTCTAGGGATGTGGGCCAAGAGCATGGTACCTCCATTCATGGCTGCCAAATTTAGGAGGCAATGTGCTTTAATATGTTGCACTTCAAGAGGGAGCTGCCTTTCTATTTTGTACCTAAATTCAGAGTTGCTGTCCACTTTTCTCTCCTGTCCCAATGCTTGCTTTTCATCTTCAAAACAGAGCCCTTGATTTATTTGGAAACCATTCTTACATTTTAAACCTGGCCACCAAACCATGGTCAACTGCTGAATAAAGGAGGATGAATGGGAAAGGAGATCAGCTGGCGTAGCTATTCAGCTGACCTTTGATTAATTATCTCAGAGATCATCACTTGATTCAGCCCTTGCTGAATTTCCATTGAGAAAGGTTGTACTGCCTTAGATAGCACCTCTTACTCATGATACAATTTGGGATCACCAGTCTATACTTTGATTTTTCTATCAATAAATCATTTCTGCTTCTGTCTTCCAAATATCCCCAAAATTTCTGATCCAGAAATGGCACCTTTTCTCACTTGCCACCTTTAACCAGAATTACTGACATTTCACGGACAAAAAAACCTGAGGCTTAGAAAAGGCAACCTTGAGAAGTAGGAGATATGATATGGGGATAACATGGGGCTCACAGTATTAATAAGGTGGGGAAGAGGAAAACCATTCTCAGGAGCCTGCTCTACTTCTCCCATCACTGTCATATGAGCACCTTCACAATTTTTGAGCACCAAATGGTACTCTCTTCTCAGTCCCATTCTTTAATAAGATGCTATTTATCTGGTCTGATCCAGCTATGTGAGATGTGCCATGAGCTGTCAAGAACTCATTGTCTTTGGGCAACTAGGGAAACACGGTAGCTGGAGCACATAGAAATGTATGAGGAACATCTCCTCCCATCACCCTTTTGTTAATTATTTAACCAAAATATGTTGAGTGCCTACTAGTTACCACATACTCTGTTAATACTGGGTTCACTATGGTAATACAATAGGCAAGCTTTCCATCCTCATGGAGCCTATAGTCACTAGTGTGGCTTCACATTGGCCGTCAGCACTTGCCTTCTACTTTTGCTTCTTTTATCTCAATTCTTCTCAATTAGAGACTCTACTAATCAATGCAGTTAAGCAAGTGTTTTAACAGAACTTTGAAACTATCCCTAGTAGTGTATTATGAAAGTAAAGTAGGATTTTACCAACATTTAAATTTGACCAAGAGGGTCACATGTTTTTTAAATGACTTTTGTTTTAGCTCCCTTTAGAAAGACATTGGAGTGAAGAATTCTAGTCCAAAATTAGTATATTGATTCAGTGAAAGCTTCTGAACCATCTTTCTCATCTTTTTTTTTTTTTTTTTTGTGGGGAAGACCAGCCCTGAGCTAACATCTGTTGCCAATCCTCCCCTTTTTGCTGAGGAAGACTGGCCCTGGGCTAACATCCGTGCCCATCTTCCTCCACTTTATATGGGACGCCGCCACGGCGTAGCTGACAGGCAGTGCGTCTGCGGGCGCTCGGGATCCGAACTCGCGAACCCCGGGCTGCCAAGCGCGGACTAAACCGCTGCGCCACCGGGCGGACCCCCCACCTTTCTCATCTTGAATGGTGTGTTGCCATCCTAATCAAATGCAGGTATATAAAATATGCAGCAAAGGGGAGAAATGAAGTAAGATTCATAGTGGGATCAAACCTTGAGACAACATGTGGCTTTGGGGATATTCAGGGCTCATATCTGGGCCTTGTTCTCCTGCTCTAAAAAATAAGAAGATGGCACTAAATGATGTCGAAGGTCTTCTAGCACTAATGTTTATTGGGCTTATGCTAATAAAAATATAATACAACAAACTCTGTTTTCATCTTTTTTATTTCCACCCGCATAGGACTTTCCATGAGGTTAGTGGAAGTTCTATGGAGGAAGAACAGAGGAGAGAGATGGCAATTGTACCTACAAGGTAACAGTCCCAAAGATCCACAAGACTGCTGTTGGTGGTATATCTTAAAATCCCTAATAAGGAATCAAAATGAGCCATTTTCTGAAGAAGGGCTTATGTTTCAATAACCAGATAGATGCCTTCCTTTGTTGTCTGTGAAATCTCAGTGACAATAGAGATCAGTGTGGGGAGAAAAATCAAAGCAGGATGGTTAAGTTTCTTTGTATAAGATAGTGTGAGATGGAGAGATTCTTTCTGCTTTTCGGATTTTTTTCACCCTTTTGTTCTCCCCTCTTTCTCATCACCCCTACCTGCTACTCCTGCCCCCTCTCAGAACAAAGCTGGAAAAAGCAAGCTTTGGGACCTGAAAAGGCTAGGACTTACTTTTTACTGCAATTCACACCTTTCCCAAGGAAATTCCTTAGAAACCCCAGTAATTGGTGAATGATGTTTATTGAATTGGTCTCCTCAAATTGTCACTGGGATGGAGTGAGAAATTGTTATACATCTTGCCAGCAGGCTGCTGCTACTTCTCTGTTTTAAAGGGCCCCTTTAGACTATGCACGGAAGGTGTGTCCATTAAGAGTTATTCCAAGGCTCTAAAGATGTCTCTCTTCTCTTTATACTTCTTTTTGCTCTTGTGTCACCTCTAGCACCTTCCCTCCAAAACTCACTTATATACATGTTGGACACACATACACAAGGTACAGGAGAGAAAAGTGGGTGTCCTTGTAGAATATACTTAAGGGCATAAGCTCAGGAGTCAGATTGCCTGGTTTCTCCATTTAGTAGCTGAGTTATCTTGGGCAACTCACTAACCTCCCTGTGCCTCAGTTTCCTCTATAGCACAGTGTTGTTATGAGGATTAAATGGCTTCCTCCTTGCCCAGTATTTAGCACAAGGCCTGGCACATTGTAAGTGTCTATAAATGTTAGATATTATGCTCATGATCAACTTTCATTCTTTGGAGTCCTGGGGAGTGGATACATTTGGTGGTGAGGCTTCCAAGTAAGGTGCTTTCAAAAGACCAGCCCAGATTGAGCTAGGTTTCTATGTGTGGGAGTAGGGTAGGTAAAGTGCTGTGTGGCTTGCCCTTTGTTCTCACATGAGTTCAAATCCCAAAAGCAGCTTGGGGACTGGGTGGTAATGGCCTCCAAGTGCCCTTTCAAAGAAGGTAAAGTTAAATGTCACTTGCCAGATGCTGAAACTTAACTCTAAGGAGAGTAAGTTAAGAGAACTAGTTGTATTAAGCAGAGCTGGGTAAATGATCTGCTGTGGTCAAAACCACTCTGGCAAAGTCCCACAGTGCTTTCTCTTATGTACATGTTCCCATTGCTTGTGCACATGTTTCCCTCAGCATCACTTTGGGAAGAAGGGAGGGAAGGTAAGTGGGTGGGGAGTTCTGATTTGATGCTGACAAATACGAGCAATGGGAAACTTGACAGTTTCTGTCCACACGATCTCCCTTTGTTTCCTTTTTTCTCAGTCGTGATGGGCTCTGGTTTCGTTTAAACTTAGTTTTGAGTTTCAACCTTAAGTAAACTCTGGTTGCAATGTCAGTATGAATGCATGTACAAGGGCTGTGGTCACATGCACAGGGCTGCGAGGGACACCAGCCTGGTTGGGAAGGATCTACCCTTCATTTCCCAAACTTGGCTTCCATCAGATGAAACTAAATCCTACTCCTTTTAAACTCCCTATGGTAGTTTAAAAATCATCCACAAGGAGAGCAAATGAGAGATACTTAGCTGCCATACATCTTGCTTTTGTGGATGATATGGCATAAATTTTCTATGCTGCTGAGAAAGGAAGAAAACCCACGTGTCTTACACAGTTTGAGGAATAGTAGGACCAAAAATATCTTTCCTCCCTTGCCGTTTAATGTAATAAATGGTTCTAGCTAACACACATAGAACTTACCACACCAACTTTCTGTGGCATAAACACGCAAGTCCCCCAAATGAACAAATTTTATAAGAAATCAAAAGAACAGAACATAGAAAAAGTGCTCCACCCCAAGTAGTACATGAAGTTTTCTGTAAATGCCAAAGCTATCAAAAACTGGCAGTTGGGAACTATTATGAATTTATCAGGGCCCTCTACACTGTTTAAGGTAATAAATCTAAACCTTTCATGAATAGAAGCTCTTTTTCATTTTGTGAGTCCTGATGCCTGGGAGGGGACAACAATTGTGGCGCTAAGCTCACCAGGATAATGTCTGGCAAAGCTATTGAATGGAGGTGTGAGAATGGTATTTTGTGCCTGTATCATGAGCTTCTTCCAGCCAGCATTCATTCATTCATTCATTCACTCATCCATTCATACTTCTAGCTAACAGTATCAGCTAAAGGTAACAGCCATAGCTGTTGACTAGAAAAAAAGGGGGAGCTGTGATAATGGCTGAGATCAGCCATTCTTCCTTCTTCTCCCAGAGGAAGTCACAGATCTAAAGATCCAGAGATCTCTAAATGCTGTCCTCTGGGAAAAAAGCATTTAGGAAAAAGCTGTGCTTTCAGAGTCATCAATTTACAGGCATGAAGCTTTGCTTATAAGACTTACAAATAATTGCAAGCTATGGAGGTTGGTCAGGACGTTGGCTGCTGCTCTGGAGGCTGCATGGGAAATTAACTGCTTATGCCTTTCCAATCTACTGGAAAATCCAAGTGTCCATTTCAAGGGGCCCACTCTAAGATCTCCCTGAGGAGGCAATCTTTCTCCCATGAGCCCTGCACTAGGAAAGTACGTAAGTCCCTTTTGCAAGAAATCTTATACCCAGAAACATACTATCTTGTTGATCTTTGTCTTTGAAGCATGGGTTCACCCACAACAAGTGACTCAAAGACACATAAAAGAAGTGGCAACCCCCATGGCCAAGGGTAAGGTTGTTACCTTATAGAGAAGTTAGTTTGGAGATTAGTCACACCTCATGCAGGATAACCTTTGCCATTCCCTGCCCACCTTCCTTACAGCTAATTTCAAAATAAATCCCTTTCTTTTTCAAGACATTTGAAAAAAAACCAACACAGCCTCTAGCCGATTTATGTATGTGATTATATCAGCCTTCACAAGAGTTCTGAAATGTATCTCAGACTCATAGATGGAAATTTCTTTTATTAAGTGATCTTCTGGTACACCTTGTGATCCTTGCTTTCTCCTGATTACATCTCTAAATGCAAGGAAAAGAACTTGAGACCTTCAGTTTTTAACTGATTATAGTTTAGCTTCTAAAAATAAGATGATCATGGATTTGCATATTTCCTCCAAAGGCGTTAATGTTTGAACTGGAGAAATAATAAGCCTAAAAAACTGAACCCTATTTTCTAAAATGTGTGAGCAAATTCCATGGAGTCCAACTGGATAATAAACAACAAGTACGAAAACCAACCTATCTATTGGACTATGTGTCCAACCGTACCCATATGAAGACTGTCTGACAGTCTTTAGTGACATCAGTGGGACATCATCATCACAATCCAGATATCACCAGTTCAATGTGAGAGGGGCAGAGATAAATTAAAACTAATATGTCAATGCATGTCTTTTAAAATACACATTTGCTGTCTTTTGTAAAACCATACTATTCAACTACTCATAATCATTGTAAAAATTCAGATTGGCCAGAAATGTAAAATTTAAAAAGTGTGGTTTTCTCTCCCTCTGTCTCTTAGTAGTGTCTCTTCAGATACTTTTTCTCTTTTTACATAGAAGATTCATTTTGGATGGTGTTTTTCTCAGTCAATAAACAAGCAATCACAAATGTTCACCAGGAACTATATTTATACAAAGAATAGCTCACCCTTCTAAACCATTTTAGATCTTCCTAGTCCACCAGGTGGGATGTGCTCCATCTATGAAGGTATCTAGGTAGCACTGCAGGTAACCTTTCTTTCTCTGTGTTTCCATAGCACTTAGTAGGTATCTTAGAACATTGATTTATACTAAGTTGTATTTGTATGTGATTTTCTAGTGCATAGGCCATCATATGTAGATTTTTATATCATCTTACCTCACATCCTGGCCCCCCGCTTGGCACACGAGTATTTTGGTTGGCTTGTGTATGAGTGCATTTCAAACTTCATCAAAGGATCTTGCCATCCCAATGCCAACTTTTTTAAAATTAGGTTTCCATTGGTATTGTTATCTTGTGTTATTAGATTTCTAGGGCTCTCAAAACAAAATACCATAGACTGGGTGGCTTAAACAAAAGAAATTTATTTCTCGCAGTTCTGGAGGCTGGCAGTCCAAGACCAAGGTATCAACAGATTTGGTTTCTCCTGGAGTGCAAATGGCCACCTTCTCTTTGTGTCCTCGCATCGCCTTTCCTCTATGTCTCATCACTCCCTTGGTGTCTTTTACTCTTCATATAAGAGCACTAGTCCTATTGGATTGGGACCCCACCATTATAACCTCATTTAACCTTAGTTACCCCCTTAAAGGCCCCATCTCCAAATATAGCCACATTGGGGGTTAGGCTTCAACATGAATTTTGTGGAGACACATATAGTTCATAACACCTGGCATGGAGGCAGGATTCTAAGATTCCCCTAGATTTCCCTCCTCCCCATGCACATGCCCCAGGACTATGAAGAAGATGGATTATACTCCCATGACTAGGTTATGCTATAGGGCAGATTTGACCTTCAGATGCTGGGATTATTCTAACCTTATCACATAAGCCCTTTAAAAACAGAGTTTTTCTGGTTAGTAGCAGAAGGAAAAACAAAGAGATTTTACCTGAAATAAATTTGATGCAAGGGAGGTTCTGAGATGTTGCTGAGATGGAGGAGTCACATGGCAAGGACTCAAGAGTGGCCTGTAGGAGACAAGAGTGGTCCCTGACTGACAGCTGGCAAGACAACAGGAACCTCAGTCCTACAACTACAAGGAATTCACTCTCCCAACAACCTGAGTGATCTTGGAAGTAGGTTCTGCCCCAGGGCCTCCAGATGAGAACTCAGCCTGGTCAGCGCCTTGATTTCATCTTTGTATTGCCCTGAGCAGAGAACCCAGCCATGTTCTGCAGGACTTTTGACCTAAGAACTGTGAGATAATAAGTGGGTATTGTTTTAAGCTGCTAAGCTTATAGTAATTTGTTACACAGCAATAAAATACTGATACACTTAGGTATTAATAGGTCTTCTGGGTTGCCCACAGACCCATGGGGACAGAACCAACTGAAGCTAATTCTTCTGTTGCCACATCCATGTCTTTTGTACCAAGTTTCCTAGTGTTTCTCATGCCTTAATATACATGCACATTTCCTGGGGACCTTGTTAAAGACCAGATTCTAATTCCGGAGTTCTACAGTAAGCCCTGAGATACAGCATTTCTAACAAACTCCCAGGGGAGGCTGATGCCATGGTCTGAGGGTTACACTTAGAGTAAAAATTATAGACTTAGGAAATTGGTTTTACCTTCAGAGCTGTGGGAAGGGCGGGTCTATCTTCTCTTTGCTTTTTAGTAGTTGATTGCTCACATTCCTCAGAGGATTTCGTCCAGAATTTCTGATGTTAATGTTAATGATGTCAGAAATTTGAGATTTGTAATAATAATAGTTACTATTCATTGAAGATTTGCTATGTGTCATGCACTGTGTTTACATGAATTACCTTATTTAAATCCTACAACCTCTAATCAGTGAATGCTGTTGTCATCCCCATGTTTGGAAACCAAACCTCAAGGAGGGTAAGAAACTTACCCAAGATCACATTGCTTATAGAGTGGAATTATCTAGAACTTTCTGATACTTTTAATCATTATTCTATATGGCTCTTCATTCTTTTTTTTTGTGTGTGGGGAAGACCAGCCCTGAGCTAACATCTGTTGCCAATCCTCCCCTCTTTGCTGAGGAAGACTGGCCCTGGGCTAACATCCGTGCCCATCTTCCTCCACTTTTATATGGGATGCCGCCACGGCATGGCTGACAGGCGGTATGTCGGCGGGTGCACGGGATTCGAACTCGCAAACCACGGGCTACCAAGCGTGGACTAAACTGCTGCGCCACCGGGCGGCCCCAATATGGCTCTTCATTCTTAACGTTACTAAAAATATAAAGCAAAAGAAAACCCACATGTCCTCCCCTTGCTCTAACAGGGAGAAAATATACCTGTGTTTTGTTCCCCTCTCAAAAATTTGTTTGAGGGCACACTGCCTAAAATTTGATCCAGAATATGTTCAAGAAAATACTGCACTTTACAAGTTTCTGAGAGATATTTTTGTAATGCTGAGATTGGAGCCCCTTTGGTTTAGCAAAGGCCTTGCTGAGGTTTTTGAAATGCAGAAATAGACCAAAAACTTAGCTTAGATGGAGAGAGCAAAACATAATAAGTGAAGAAGATTCAGGCGTGCAGGGGTGGGGACTGGCAGCTGCAGGTTGAGGACAAGATGGGGATAAGTAACATGGCAGGTGTCAGAGCCTTAGAAGAAGAGACGAACCATGAGTAAGTCGTGGCAAGGAAATGTCTTTGAAGAACAATTCGATTAAAAGGACAATTGAATGCCAATATGTCAATCTGCTCCCTTTACTGAACTCACTGTTCTATCCCTCCTTCACCTCAAAACTTTCAGTCAAAGGCTTTTGTGTGAGAGAAGAATGAAGGGACAGTCCAGTAAAGAGGAGGGTGAAGTTTCCCCCTCAACACTGTACTACCAGCATGGTGACAGCAGCAGCACACAGAGAAAGGACAAAATCGCAGAGCTGCAGACAGTGAAAGCAGCAGAGGTGCAGGTCCAAGCCAAGGACTGCAGATCAGACCCTGTGATGACTGAGCAGCAACCTGCAGTGTGCAGTGCCTTGGCAGAAACCCAGGTCTCTACTACAGGGTTTCTCAGCCCTAGCATTATCTGGGGCCTGATCGTTCCTGGCTGTGGGGCACCGTCAGGCACATTGCAGGATGTGTAGCAGCATCTCTGGCCTCTATTCACTAAACGTCAGTAGCACCCTTCTCTCCCCAGTTGTGACACCAAAAATGTTTCTAGACATTCCCAAATATCCTCTATGGGCAAAATCTCCCTGGTTAAGAACTACTACCCCACACGAACCCCTCTAGAGATATGGAGAAGGGTTGAGACACCTGCAAAGCATGGGATGTTGAGTTAAGCCATAGGACTAAAGGAATCCAGGCTGGAGATCTAAGTTACAGGAATGTAAGCAGAGATGTAGAGTCAGGAAGTGTTTGGGATGCAGTGGGAATTAGAGCTGATTGCATCTATGTGTCTAGGTGTTTATGTTTAAAAGGAACATTGGTCTCCAAAGCACTTTTGCCCCAAGAAATAAAAGTTCTGAGTGTCTCTCACTATTAGCAGGCTATGCTGTTTGCCCCGCTCAAACATAGTTTTCCTTTTTTAAAAAAATCTTATGTATTTAATTGAAATTTCCAAGATGAAGATCCAAAATGAGGTTTTTCAATTTTGGTTACCAGCAGGCAAAGATTGCGATTTGGTTCAAGCCTCTTGTGGGCCGTCTGCCTGCCGTGGGCGCTGCATTTACAGCACCCTTGATTAGATGTGACATTTTCTCACTCTGAGTATTTTGCCCATATTTGAAGAGACCCACACAGGGGACCTTATTAAAGTCTGCAGAAGCCTGTGAATACGTGAGGATGCACTTATGTGAGCGGGAGGGAGAGAATGGATTTTTTTATCTTCTGGGAATCTGGTGGTTTTATTTTATAGGAGTTTACAAAGGGATGAGCTTACGAAGGGGAAAGAAGCTGATCTCATTTCAAATGGACTGCAATGCCTCCTCTGCTAGAAAGTCTGAGAGGCCAAGGTAAAGCAGAGTTTAAATTGCTTCCATGGCCCACGATAGTGGGAACTGCTTCTTTTGTTAAACTCCAGATCGTTTGCAAATTATACTGAAGAGATGCTGTGGGTAGCACAGAGCCACAGATCGTAATGACCCCGTGTTTGCTAGGTCTGGCCCACTCAGGACTGTGTTCATGCTCACAAAAGATGTGAATTCCACCCTACTCCCATCCTATTTGTCCCTGATTTGCTTTTCTTGTAAACGACCTGGCCCCAGGAGGACAGAGTGGAGCAAGCCTCCAAAAGAAGGCTGACCCCATTGAAAATTGTGAAGTAGGTAGTTTGTCCTCCGTTTCCCCTTTCTGTCCCCTTAATATTTTGATAGGGTCCTCTCCTCCCACATGTTTATAGGCCCTCAATATTCTGATGTTTTTCTAGATAAATCATTTTGAGTGAAGCACTCCCCTTCCCAGGCTCCTATGCAAACCACATGACTGGTTCTACCATCACCCACCCACCCACAACCACGTATGACTGGATCGGGGTGGGAGCTTAAATCAACTATGACAGGAGAGAAAAGATGAGCTAGATCCATCAGATGTTACCTTAGGAATTTACATTAAGAAATGGTGAAAAGAAACAAGCATTAGCATTGGGAGCTCACTCCAAGACTACAAGGCCAAGTGGGGCTGAAGAAGAGGAAGTGGAAGAGATGCCACAAGGAGTCATGGAAAGCAGAAGGTCATTGATTCCTTTAGCAAATATTTGTTGAGCACTTACTGCGTGTCACACGCAGTTCTAGGTCCTGGGGACATGGCAGTGAACAAAGCAGGCAGAGCCCAGCTTCTTGGAGCTTACACTTTAGGGTAGGCATGCAGGCAACAAAGAGGTAAACAAATACGAAAGATATTCGATAATGATGGGTGCTATGGTGAAAACAAAAGGGGAGAGGTGATAGAGTGACCACCAGGGGGTGGGGTTGGGGCTGCTTCGGGTTGATGTGGTCAGGGCAGTTCTCTTTAAGGAGGTGAGATTTGAGCTGAGTCCTCAGTGACACAAAGGGATAAGCCTTGGGGGACTCAGAAAGAACATTCCAGGCAGAAGGCCTAGCAAACACAAAGGCCTGGAGGCAGGGTGAGCCTGGCGTGCTCAAAGAAAGAAAGAAGTGCTCAAAGAAAGAAAGAAGGGTATGTGGCTGGACTGCAAAAAGGAAGAAGGAGTAGCACAGGATGAAATAAGAAAGGTAGGAAGGGGTGGGTCATCCAGGCGTTGGTAGGTCACAGTGAGAAAAACAGTATTTTATCCTGACTGCAATGAGAAGCTACCGCAAGCATATAAACAGCACCTAGAAAGTGAGTAGAAAAAAGTCAACAATGCAAAATTCATGAGTAGACTGGTTACAGAAAAAAAAGGGAAATACAAACAGCTCTTACGCATATGAAAAGATGCCCAATTTCAACTTCTGTTGGCAAAGCAGTAGAGAAGCGAGTGCTCTCATACATTGCCGGTGCGAGTGCAAAATGGTACACCCCCTACTGAGGAGGGGACTTGCTGATGGACTAGATATAGGAGGAGCACAAAAGTAAGAATCAAAGACGATGTCTAAATTTTTATCTCGAACAGCAGGGTGGGTTATGATGTTGGTTACTGAGATGGGGAAGACTACAAGAAAAACATAAGTGAACAGATGGGTGCAGGAGACCATTTCCAATACAATCAATCCAAGTTCAATTGTGGACACGTTGTGTCTGAGATCCCTATTATGCAGTCAGGTGACAATGCCAATAGGCAGTTGTATATGCAAGTTGGGAGTTAAAGGCTAGAGACATATGTTTTGAACTGTGTACTATCTGTGGTACTGAAAGTCACGGCCTGAATGGGCTCCTACATGCTTGCTACCTCCATCACTGTCTGCACCTGAGGCAGATCCAACTTCAACATTCATAAGAGAGCTGGAGAGCTTTTAAAACTCTCTATTCCTAGGCCTTAGCCCCAGAGATTCTGCATTCAAGCATTGGGTTGGGTCCTGGAATCTTCATTTTTAACATATACCCTAGATAATTCTGATGCTAGCCACACTGTGAAAGACTCAGCCCTAGAATTCTGCAGAGCCCAATTCACAAAACACAAGAATACCTTTCTAAAGTATATAAACATTAACATTTATACCTACATGGATCTGGAACACTGGCCGAGTTTTCAATGTTTATTAACTCACTTAATTCCTTTTTTCTAAATTTTTATGTTTCAAAAGGTAACAAATTCACATGGTTAAAAATCAAAATAATACAAAAAGGAAGATGTCAAAAAGTGTTGCTTCCCACCATTGTTTCCATCCGTTTTATTTCCAGCTCTGTGTCCCCCAAGGACTCCTATTTCTATTAGTTTCTTTTATATACTAAAAATACTTCTTTTTGAAAATTAAAATAATATAATTATATTTTCTTTCCCAACTCCTCACCTTTCTTATACAAAAGGTAGCCCACTATATACAGTATCTGCTCCTGGCTTTTCTCACTAATAAATACTAGAGATCTTTCCATATCAGTACACAGAGAGCTCCCTCATTCTTTGTTTTATAGCTGCATGATATTCCATAGTGTGCATACACCAGGGTTTATTTCCGTGTTGATAGGTAGCTGGATTGTTTCTTATCTTCTGCTATTAATTAATGCTGTATATTAATATTTATTCATTGCGTGATATATATGAGGTATATCTGTAGGATAAATTCCCAGAAGTGGGATTGCTGGGTCAAAGGGTAAATGCATTTATAATTTTGATAACGATTGCCAAATTGCCCTCTGCAGGGGGTGTACCATTTTGCACTCCCACCAGCAATGTATGAGAGTGCCCTTTTCTCTACCATCTTGCCAACAGAGTGTTGTTAAACTTTTGGGTTTTTGCCAATCTGATAGGTGAGAAATGTTATTTCAGTGTAATTTCACTTTGTTTCATCTCTTGTTATGAGTGAAATTGAACCTCTTTTCATATATGTAAGTGGTGTTTGTATTTCTTTTTTTTCTATAAAGAGTCAATTCATGAACATTCTGATCATTTTCTTCTCAATTTCTAGAAGCTCTTTATATATTAAAGAGATGAGCTCTTTGTGATATGAGACACAGATATTGTTTCCAGTTTTTCTTTCATGATTTGATTTGCTTATTTTTTTTAACTTTTTTTTTTTTTTTTTTTTTTTTGTGAGGAAGACCAGCCCTGAACTAACATCCTTTGCCAATCCGCCTCTTTTTCGCTGAGGGAGACTGGCCCTGAGCTAACATCCATGCCCATCTTCCGCTACTTTATATAGGACGCCGCCACAGCACTGCTCGACAAGCATTGCCCCGGCTGGCGACCGGCATCCAAACCTGCGAACCCCGGGCTGCCAAAGGGCGACCTAAACTGCTGCGCCACTGGGTGGGCCCCATGATTTACTTATTTTTTAAATGTATTTGAATGTATCAAGTTTTCTTTAATGGCCCCTGGATTTTGTGTACTTGTTAAAAGGCCTTCCCCACTGCAAAGTTATAAAAGAATTAATTCATTACCTTCCTTGTTTCAACAATCCTCTAAATCAGTATCATTAGCTTTATTTTATGGATGAGGAAACTGAAATCTGGGTTTGAGAGCTAGGTCTCCCTTACTCTTAAGCTTTCCCAGAACACAATTCAAGGAGTAAGAAAATGAATTCCTCTTCTCAGAGTCACTTTGCAAACTTTTTGCTGGGAGATTTGTGAAGGTTATTCTTTGTCTTTGGTTCTGAATCTCAAATTTTAATGCTAAAACACCTGTGGCCATTGCAGGAAAACTTTTGCAAAATATTATTTAGATCGTTAAAGAAAGTGTCCTGTTATTTCTGAGGCTTTAAAAAAGCACAAAATTGCCCAGGTCTTGTAAACATTAATGTTGCATTTACACAAACACAAAAAAAATCTCCCAAATCTTATAAACATCGATGCTGGAAGCCAACATGTTGAAACTGCCAGGACCATGAGCACCTCCTACGGACGTCAGCAAATGTCCCTTTTAATTGAACGCTCAAAAGGATATCTGCGGGCAAGCAGAGAGGCCCTGCGGTGGCCACGTTGGACTGCATTAAGGGACACCTGGAATCTGTGGCAGCCCTTCGTCCCTGTCTCTCCCTTTCTCTCTGCCAGAGCCAGCAGGTAGGGAGAGTGCTGACGTGTCTATTGAGGACTAGGAAAAATACTCCATTTGAGAGCCAGTCCTCTGAAGGAGGATGACCCAGTTGAAGGCTTACACCTGCAGTCTCCCCTTCCTACTAAACTCCAGAACCCTGAGAGGCCACTCTCCACAGGAGCAGGGTAGTGAGATAGTCACCTCACACGTTTGGCCGGGGAGTGGCTTATGCAAGGTCACCTTTCAGACCCAAAGGTTGTGCTAGGTTTTTCTCTAGCACTGACTCTGATCACTTGGTAAAAGCTGCTGAATGTGCTATGTTGAGATGGATTCCAAGGCCGTCTAGGCCCAGAGCTGTACAGTGCTGAGATTCATTAGTGATGTCTGTTGCTGACATAGTAGGGGCAAGAAGTCACATCCGCGCCAAGCATCCGCCAATCCCGATTTAAAGGGTTATGGTTAGTTTACAGAACCAAGGCCTGATGGAGATGAGTGAGATAAGCTTACCCACCCCAAAGGCCAAAGTTTTAGCATGCTTGGTTCTAGAGTACTTGTTCTGTCTCATTTTCCAGAGGGCAATATTTATTATCTAAAAGGTGAGCTGTGTGCTTGGTTTTCCTTACCCTGCAATTTGCTCGCTCTTTCATTTTCTTCTTTCAGATCCAGTGCTTCAAGCTCTAACACGGTGCTTTCCAACAGTAAACGTTCAATGAACACTGAATTGAATTACATCACATGTACCAGATTAAGTTTTAAAAAGTACTTTACACACATTCATATTTTCATTCAATAAATACTTATTTAGCATCTACTTAATAGCATAGTACTAGTTGGATGTTGAGATTACAAGATTGAATGATGAGATATGGTCTCTAAAGTACAGATTTTCCCCAAATGCATGTGTGAAAAGTTTTAAATTTTGATGAAGTACAATGTATTAATTTTTTCATTTATGGCTCATGCTTTTGGTGTCAAGTCTAAAAACTCTTTGCCTAGCCCTAAATCTTGAAGATTTTCTCCTAGTTCTTTTTTGTAGTTTTGTATTTATGTTAATTATTCACATTGAGTTAATTTTTGTATAAGGTATGAGATTTAGGATAAGGTTCTTTTTATTTTGTTATATAAAATTTATTTATTTATGCCTTTGAATGTCCAAGTGCTTTGGCACTATTTGTTGAAAAGGCTATCCTTCCTCTAATTAGTTGCATTTGCGCCTTGTTCAAAAATCATTTGGGCATGTTTGTATGGGTTTAGTTCTGGATTCTTTACTCTGTTCCACTCCTCCATGTGTCTATCCCTCCACTAGTACTACACAGTCTTGATTACTACAGACTTGAATAAAATAAATCTTGAAATTGGCTCCTCTCACTTTATTCTTCTTTTCAAAACTGTTTTCAGCTATTTAGTTCATTTGCTTTTTCATATAAATTTTAGAATAATCTTGTCTACATCTACAAAAAAATCTTGCTGAGATATTGATAGGAATTGCATTAAACCTATATTTCAGTTTGAGGAGAACTGGTATCTGTACTGCATTGAGTATTCCAATCCATGAACACAGTATGTCTCTCTGTTCATTCAGATCTTTATTGATTTCTTTCATTAGTGCTGTATAGTTTTCATCATGTGAGTCCTGTACAGATTTTGTTAGATTTACACCTAAGTATATGATTTTTTGAGCAATTGTATATAGCTTTGTATTTTTTATTTCAATGTCCATGTGTTTACTGTTTACTAGAAATACAATTGATCTTTGAATGTTTATCTTGTATCCTATGACCTGGATGAACTTATTCAATAGTTCCAGGATTTTTTTGTAGAGTCTTTGGGAATTTCTACATAGATAATCACGTCATCCACAAATAGGGACAGTTTTGTTTTTTTTCTTTCAGATCTGTATGCCTTTTACTTCTCTTTATTGCCTTATTGCACTGGTTGGAACTTCCTGCACCTGGTTGAATAAGAGTGGTGAGACTGGGCATTCTTACCTGTTTCTGGTTTTAGGAGGAAAACATTCTATCACTAAGTTTAATGTTAGCTGCAGGATTTTTGTAGGTGCTCTTTGTTGTGAAGGCTCCTCTCTATTCCCATTTTTCTGAAAATTTTTGTGGTGAATGGGTATTGGCTTTTGTCAAATGCTTTTTTTCTGCATTGATTGCTATAGTTGTGTGATTTGTCTTTAGCTTGTTAATATGTTGGATTACATTGATTGATATTCAAATATTGAATCAGCTTTTGATCTCTGGAATAAATTCCTCTTGTCCATGATGTATAATTCTTTTTATTTATTACTGAATTTTATTTGCTAACATTTAAACACACCCTTTCCTTCTTTGTACTGTCTTTTTATGGTTCTAATGTAAGGGAATACTAACTTCATAAAGTGAATTGGGAAGTTTTCCCTCTTCTTCTGTTTTCTGGTAGAGATTGTGTAGAACTGATGTTAATTCTTCTTTAAATGTTTGACAGAATTTCTAGTGAAGCCATTTGGGCAGGAATATTTCTTTTTGGGGAGTTTTTAAATTACAAATTCAAAATCCTTAACGGTGATAGTGCTATTCAAATTATCTATTTAATATTGGGTGAGTTATGGTAGTTTATGCTTTTTGAGGAATTGGCCCACTTCATCTAAATTGTCAAATATACATGTGAAGAGTCTTTTTTGTAGTGTTCCCTTTTGATATCTGAAGAATCTGTAGTGATATCCCCTGGTTCATTACTGATATTGGTAATGCACGTTTCCCTTCTTCTTTTGTCAACCTTGCTAGAGGTTTGTCAATTTTATGTTATAATATCAAAGAACCAGCTCTTTATTTCATTGATTTTTCTCTACTGTGTTTCTATTGTCAATTTCATTGATATCTCCTATTTTTATTACTTCTTCCTTCTGCTTGCTTTGGGTTTATTTTGCTCTTCTTTTTGTAGTTCTTGAGGTAGAGGCTTAGATTACTGATTTGAGACTATTATTCTTTTCTAATGTATGCATTTGGTGCTATAAATTTGCTTCTCAGCATTGCTTTAGCAGCATCCCACAAATTTGGATATATTGTATTTTAATTTTCATTCAATTCAATGTATTTTTTATTTTTCTTGAGAATTTAATCCATGGATTATTTAGAAGTATGTTGTTTAGCTTCCAAGTACTGGAGATTTTCTTGTTATCTTTCCGTTATTGACTTCTAGTTTGATTCCATTGGGATTAGAGAATATACTCTGTATTCTTTTAAACTTGCTGGAGTTTATTTTATGGCCCTGAATTTAGTCTGTCTTGATATATATTTAGTGGGCACTTGAAAAGAATGTCTATTTGATTGTTTTTGAATGAAGTGTTCTATAAATGTCAATTAGATTCTGTAGATTGATGGTGTTGTTGAGTTCTTTTATATCCTTGCTCATTTTCTGTCTAGCTGCTCTATCAATTGTTGAGAGAGGAGTGTTGAAGTCTCCTGTTATAATTGCAGATTTGTCTTTTTTTACTTCAGCTCTATCAGTCTAACTCACATGTTGGAGCTCCATTGTTTGGTACATATACATTTAGGACTGTTATGTCTTCTTGGTGGATTGACCCTTTCTCATTGTACAATGTCCCTCTCTGTCTCTGGTAATTTTCTTTGCTCTGAAGTCTAGTTTTTTCTTATTAATATAGCAACTCCTCTTTTCTTTTTATTAATGTTTACAAGAAATATCTTTTTAAAATCCTTTTACTTTCAACCTGCCTATATCATTATATTTGAAGTGAGTTTCTTATAGACAGCATACAATTAAAGCATGTTTTAAAATCCATTCTGCAAAGCTTTGTTTTTAAAATAATGTATTTAGACCATTTATATTTAATGTAATTATTGATATGTTAGGACTTAAGTTTGTCATTTAAATTTTTGTTATCTGTGTGTTCTCTCTGTTTTTCATTTCTCTGTTTCTCTTTTCCTGCTGTCCTGTGGTTTACCTGAACATTTTTTAACATTCCATTTTGATTCATCTATAGTGTTTTTGAGTGTTTCTCTTTGTATATTTTCTTTAGTGGTTGCTCTAAGTATTACACTATATAAACATATCACAATCTACTGGTGTCAACATTTTACCATGAATTTCTTTAGATTTATCCTATGTGGGTTCACTCAGCTTCTTGAATCTGTAGGTTTATGTCTTTTGCCAAATTTGGGAAGTTTTCAACCATTATTTTTTTCAAGTACCTTTCAGTCCTTCTCTTCTCCTCTCCTTCCAGGACTCTGATGATATGAATGCTCGGTCATTTATCATAGTCTCACAAGTCCCTGAGCTCTGTTCATTTCTACTCCCTGCATTTATTTTCTTTTTGTTGTTCAGATTGGATAATTTCTATTCTTCTATCATCCAGTTTACTGATTCTTTCCTCTATCCCCTCCATTGTGCAGTTGAGCCCTTCCACTGAGCTTTTCATTTCAATTACTGTATTTTTCAGTTCTAAAATTTGCATTTAGCTCTCTATATTTTCTCTTTCTCTGCTAAGACTTTCTATTTCTTCACTGAGGCTTTGGATCTTTTTTATTTGATTTAAATGTGTTTTTAACTGTTTGTTAAAGCATTTTTACCATGGCTTCTTTAACATCTTTGCAAGCTAATTCTAACATCTGTCATCTCAGTCTCAGCATATATTTATCCTCTTTTTTCATATCGTTTCAGATCTTCCTCATTCTTAGTGTGATGAGTGATTGTCAGTTGAAAGTTGAACATTTTGTACTATGTCCTGAGACTCTGGAGCTTATTTAAACCTTTTTTTAATCTGGATTTTTCTTATACCACTCTGGCAGGGGATTGGGAGGCACTGCTTTGTTACTACGAAGTGTAGGTAGAAGTCCAGCTTCCCCACTTGGCCTCCATTGACACCTGAGGGATGGTGTTCCTTGTTACTGCTGGACAGAAGTGGGAGTTCTAGCTCCTTATATGGTCTCCACTAACACCACAGTGGAAGTGGCCTTGTTACTGTTGGACAATGATGAGAGTTAGGACTCCCCACTAAGCCTCCTCTGACACCACTCTAGTAAGGAGGGGAGAGGTGCCTTATTAATGTATGTTGGGGTGGACATTCAGACTCCTGATGTGATCTCCACTGACACTGCAGCAGGGAGAGGGCCCTGATACTGGACGGTGGGGATCAAAGTATTGGCTCGCTACTTGGCCTTCTCTGACACCACCCTGCAGGGATGTTGGGGCATCTCATTTCATCCTGGTAATGGTGGAAGTCTAAGCTCCCGACTAGGTCTTTGCTGGCATTCAGTGGAGTCAGGCTACAGTCTTTTCTATGGTGTTTGACTGGGGTAGAGAAGTTAATGTCTAAAAGTTTTCTGTCTTGCTAAGCTGCCTTTTCCTGGTCCTTTGGCTTTTGCTGGGGCTTTGTGTGTGTGTGCGTGTCTGTGTCCATCAGCATTTCCATTTTCCCAGCTTTTCCTGCCCCAGGTCTGGGATACATGAGGCAAAAAGAAAACCTGAGGAACTCACCATCTTATTCCTTGAGTCCCAAGGTCCCTAGCCAGACTTCTTCTCTCCATTTTTCAAGTCATCTTATGTTTATTTTACATATAATGTCCAGGGTTTCTACTTGAACCTAAAGAAAGGAATAGAGAGATATGTACTTCTATTCCATTTCCCAGAAGTGGAATTCTGTCACATGCTTCATGTCTTTTTTCTCCTTTGATCTTTTATATGGAGGATCTATCACAAGCCCTATCACAGGACTCTGCACATAGGAGATGCTCAATAAATACAGTTTTATTTTATTTCATTTTAGAAACACTGAAAACCAGTATTTTATTTTAGACCAGGGTTTCTCAGCCTCATCATTACTGACATTTTGGACCAGATAATTCTCTGTTGTGGGGAAGAGAGAAACTGTCGGGTGCTTTGTAGGATGTCTAGCAGTGTCCCTGGCCTCCACCCATTAGATGCCTGTACCAGTCTCAAGTTGTAATAGTCAAAAATGTCTCCAGACATTGCTAACTGTCCCATTGAGGCCAAAATCACCCCAGCCTGAGGACCACTGATATAGACTCACACATCCAATTTTTATCATAGATAGTCTCTTTTTTTTTTTCTTAAGTATTGACAAAAACCCAGCTTGCCAGATATACTACCTTCTATACTATTGCATTTCTCTCTCCTGAAGTGTGGTCTTTTGAAAAACAACATGAAAGAAGGACTTTCTCTTTGAAAATTGTCACACAGACTAAAGCATTGCCTCACTTAGCACTTTTCTTGCTTGTAGGACCTCTGAGGTCCATGAGCGGCTTCAGAGTGGCAGTGCAGTAGGAGGGGAAATGTTTTAGCCTTGTGTGGTCTCCAAATGCTTCACATAGGAAGATGAGAGGAAGAGAATTATATTTCAGAGTTCATATTTCAGTGTCAAATCTAGAAATGGCAGACAGAAAACTAACATTTGTAGCAAGAGCCTTCATCCTTTTATTAAATACAGAATAGAAAGACCTTTAGCTATCCATTGGGCAATATTAACTTGTTTGGAATTTGAGTTTGTAGTCAAAGACCAAAGGAGGCTTCTGCCCTTTCCCTGTACACTTCAGAGACACCAGAGTCACTAATCTACTAAAAGACGAATAAAATAACAGTCACTAAAAGATGAATGACTGAGAAAAATGAATGGACCCAGTTCTGCTGCTAAGTAGCTGTATGTGCAATCACTTGGTGCCTGATCCTTCACCTGTGAAATGAGGATAATAATAGCAGCTACATTATAACTATAAATGAGTTTATATACGTAAAAAGCTGAGAACACTGCCTGGCACAGAACGTGGGATAGAGAGGGTTTGCTGTAGTTATTGTTGTTATTTGTGTAAGTTGAGGGGCTTTGGCTGATATGGAGAGAACAAGTAAATGCTGCGTCTGTGAAATCTCAGAGGTTTCAGATAGCACTTAACGGTTTCAGGTAAATATCTCATATCAAATTAACAGAACCCTGTGGTCACTCTTTTGAGCCTGATGCTCCAGTTAAGGACCCCAGTCAGGTGAGTGGTACTAGAACTACCTCTTAGACCCACAGGACATACATCAGGTTATGGTTTCAAGGTGGAGGGAGGGACAGTCCTCGACTGAATTTGCCAGGATGTGTTTCACATAAATATATTCTTTTTCCTTTTTACATTTTATTCTTTTTTCTTAGAACATTTATACAATCAGCACTGAGATTAAGTCACTTGTGTGTTTATTTGTTTAATATCTCTTCCCTCTACAAGACTGTGAGTGCAGTAAGGGCAAGGATCACGTTTCTTGTCCTCACCATTATGTTTGTAGCATCTAACAGTGTTCAATACATAGTTGGTCCTCCAATAATATTTGTTGAAGAGATGAGAGAATTAGAGAACTATTATCCAAACAGGATCCATTGATAGCAACAGTGTACACAAATAACAAAAAAATAAAGGAAAGAAAGAAAGGAAAAAATTATATAAATCCAGTTTCTGAAAATTAATGTTATTTTTTTAGCTTTATCAGAGCCAAAGTGTGTAAAGTGCCTGTTAGGGCATCTGGCTCCTCTTTAAGGCCTAGACTAGTCACTTTATATCCATGTTACTTTTCTTCTCCCTTCCTCTTTATAAAACTTTATTGATTCATTCATTCAGTTTTTTGAGCATCAACTATGTACCAGGCACTGGTCTAGTGCTGGGCACACAGCAAAGAACGAAACAAAGTTTTTGCTCTTATCAAGTTTGCAAAAGAGTGAGAGGAGGCAGATGAAGTAAGCACATATATTTAAACAAGTGGGTGGCCTAAGGACTTATTCAGAAAGGAGGTTTCTTGCAGTCTATACAAAAGCCAAAATATAATGATGTACACCTGAAATTTACACAATGTTATAAACCTATATGATCTTAATAAAATAATTTTAAAAAAAAGAAAGAGGATGCCTGCTATTCCCTTTAAAGTTGTTTATCTTGGTGTTTCCATCTCAGCTCAAAATTCTTCGCTAGAGTCTGCTAAGCTTACAGATCCCTCCTCTACCCCTCCCTCCTTGCCTCCCTTCCACCATTCATTTCACAGACTTAGTGAGCCTACTATGTGCCAGGCACTCTTCTATACTCTGAAGATACAACGACAAACACATCCAACTCCCTGATCTTGTAGAGCTCACATTCTAGTAGGGAGACATACAACAAGCAAATAAATTAATCTCCATCAAAATGTCAACTAAGGGTCAATTCTAGAAAGAACAATGAAGCAGACAGAGAGGAAAGGAGAGTAGCAGAGACAGAGTTGCCATTCTGTATAGTGGAGGGCACAGAAGGCCTCTGGACATGACATTGGAGCTGAGACTTGAATGAAGTGAAGGCAGAAGCATGTGGATGTCTGGGAGATGGTGATCCAGGCAGAGGGAATGCTAACTCAAGACCATTGGCTGAAATGAACCTGGTATGTTCCAAGGACAGCAAGGACTCCAGCGAGGCCTGATGCAGAGTGAGTAGGGGAGAGCAGTAAAAGGGGACACCAGAAAGGTGGGTGAGGCCAGTTTATTTTGGGCTTTGTAGGCCATGGTTAGGATTGGGGATTTTATTTTGAGTGAGATGGGAAGCTACTGGAAAATTTTGGTGGAGCAGCAAGATCTGATATGTGCTTTAAAAGGATAGTTCCAGCTGCCTTCTCCGAGCATCAAAGAGCACCTCCGGGTCTGGCTCCCACCCCGCACTCCAGCTTTCAGACCAGCAGCCTGCCCAGGGACCCTTATTCTAGGGCCAGTTAGAGCCCCAACCCTTTGACCAATTAACTCCCCAGACAATGCCAGTAGTTACACGGTGTGAAGTATCACTCTGCTGCGTATAACACCTTGTAGAGGGGATTTGATTCAGCTTGAATTACTGGAAATAATAATGGGTCTGGCGGTCAGGAAACCCACGCTCTAATCTCTGTCAATAACTAACTTTGTGCCCCTGAGCCATATTCCTCTGACCTGGGTCTCAGTCTCCTCATCTGTAAATGTGGGAGGTTGAACTTGAAGATCTCTGAGGTACTTTCCACCTGACAGTCGCTGTGGGCTCCTGAGTGTTGACGCACAGCTTGTGCGTCAGGACAGCTGCCTTTGGATGGTAGGGCCGTGGGGGAGGACTTGGGGGCCAACTTAATTATAACAAATAGTTCACATTGATGGGAGCTTACCATGTGTCAGATACTGTGCTAAACACTTTATGTGTGATATTTCCTTTCCACTTAGAGATGGAAAAACAGAGGCTCAAAGAGATTAATTTACTCAAGCTCACAGGTCTAGTAAAGGCTAATTCCCCTCACTTTGTGATTCTGCCATTCACTAGATACATTCATATGTGAATAAAAGTCTACCTCGTGAAAAAGAACATTGACAAGGGTCCTATTGCCCTTGTGGTTGAGACTGAAACTATAGCTGGATTTAAATTAAACAGACATCTTTGATCTCTGTCAAGATTATTCTCAATAAATATTTTTTGATCTGTTTTTTAAAAAGTTTTGGTTAAATTGTTGCATATTCTGCTGAGTAAATATCTGTGTAACAGAGCACACGAACTTTATCAGTACAGGTTGGAACTGTAAAAAGATGAGCAAATCCCAACATTCAAAATATTTTTAAAGACAAGAGTTCTAGGTGGATTGAAATGAAAATTAGTACAAAGTTGCAGGTCTGGAGTGCTCACTGAACAGAAATAAGTTAATTATGATGTATTGGGCCTTAAAATAAATCTAAAATATTTTTTGGAGTTTTGGGAAGAAGAATGTTTTCTTCCCTTCCTTTCTTCTCTCTCTCTCTCTCTCATCAGTTCTTCTCTTTGGAAATTTCTATTAGAGTAATATTCATGAAAAATACTCTTCAACTAAAATAGCTTGTTAATTGCCCAGAGATTGAAGATGAATATCTATTTCCAAGGTTGATAAAATCTGCAAACTTAAGAAAGGAAAGATCCTGACCCATATCTCAATAATTGCATTTTCTGTGACATTTCCTCTTTCTTCAAGATATGAAAAGATAGAAGCATATTAATACATGTTTCCAAGGTGGCTGTGTAGTTGTATAAGGTGCACTGAGGATTCTTTTGAGCAAATCTCAGCTCATTTGGTTATACAATGTGAAATAAGCACAGTTATCATCTATTCAGAACTAGAAACAATGGGGCGATGAGTATAAATATCTTTTAGGGATGTAGAGACAAAATACTTGAAATCAGGATCACACCACAAAATCCAGGAAGTACACTCTACAAAGAGATAAGCTGTGGTTTTTATTGTTGTTTTTATAGCATTGTTATTATTGCATCTTTAAAGTGCAGTGGATTTCTAACTGTTCGGGGAAGAGTCACTATTGCTGTTTAGATATCACTAGAAATGATGGGTGAAAGGAAACAGGACTTAGGAGAGTGAGAGAGAGAAATCTTGAGGATGGAACCCAGATCTGTGGACAAAGAAACAGATCTGACCCTCAACTCCAGCAAATTTGCCTGGTTTGCATGCAAAGTGTCAACTTCATCAAAGCTTGGGGGTCTCTATGGTTTGCCATGTCTAAAAATAAAAGGTAGATATAAGTTTTTAAATTAAAATATAGCCATTGCATTAAGTAAACCAATCATTTAGTGCTATAAAGAAACTACTGTTTGAGAGAAGCAACATGATGTAATGGAACTGATCACATCATGCTCAAAACCCTCTCCAAGCTTCCCATTATACTTAAAATATAAAGTCCTACTATGGCCTACGAAGTCCTACATGGCCTGGCTTCTGACTCCATTGTCAACTTCATTTCCTATCACAATTCCCCGAACCTACCTTCTTGTCTAGCTTCTTATCCTCCATTTTCTTTTCTCTGGCTAAACGTTATGGTCTGTGGTTGATTTTCCATCTTCCCCATCACTGTTAGCTTCTTAAATGCAGAGACTTTTTTTCATTGCTATATTCCAGTGTCAGGCCTATGGGAGTTGTTTAAAAATTATTTTTTAATCAGTGAATGAACAAGCAAACCAACAAAATACTAGACTACAAATTTGTTAATGTGAAAGTCAGTTTCTTCAGTAGGTGACCTTTGGAAGGTTGCTCAACTTTGCTGTGCCTCAATTTTCTCATCTCAAAACTAAGGAATTTAGTGAAGATTTTAAAGTCTGTGTACTAAAAAAAAAAAACTACTTTTCAAAAATAATGAAACTCAATTTTCTAGATTTGTGTGTGCCTAACATCAATTAACAATACTTTCTTGTGTGTATGAGGAAGATTAGCCCTGAGCTAACATCTGTGCCCGTCTTCCTCTACTTTACATGGGACGCTGCCACAGCATGGCTTGACAGTTAGTAGGTCCGCACCTGGGATCCGAACCTGTGAACCCCGGGCTGCCAAAGTGGAGCATGGGAACTTAACCACTATGACACCAGGCTGACCCCAACAATACTTTTTAAAGGCCCTAAGCAATGAGGACCTGCGTGGATAAATTTTCTCTATTTTGAAATTTGTCTTGAAAAATTGATAGTGTGTGTATATCCATCAGTCTATATCTTTGTATTGTTGAAGTGTATTTCATTTTCTGCCACTGGATATCAAAAAGATGGAAGCCCAACTTCGTCATATTTGCCACCTGTGTTTTATGATTCTCATGCAGTGACAGGAACTAGTTGGAGTAATGTGGGCTTCAAAGCAAGACTGAAATGCAGTGAAATGATTGAAACTAGATTTTTAAACAGCCCCCATTAAAGTCACAGGGAAAATCCACACCCCTTAAGTGTTTTATGATTTTCAATTTGACTGATACTCTTTGTTTCTTACAATTAATTCAGCTTAGAGGTGTTGCTTTAGAGAATATGAAAACTAGATTGGCATATAAAACCCAGTGATAAAAAAATGCCAATATTTGATGGATAGATAAAGTATAATAAAGAATTCTCTTTCCCTTTAAGCCTATAACTCTATGGATTACATCCTAATGTAGGATCCAAAAGCTGGAACATTGTGAGCTAACCAAATGTTGCCTTCGTTTTAGTCCTTGTATACCATTGTATTTATATCTTTTTCTTAAGGTCTGTTTCAAATTGACTAACTCTCTTCCTATAATATAGCCGCGGGAATAAACTAAAAGTGAGAATGTACAAATAAAAAATTTATTTTATAAATAAAGTATTGTTTAGAAAGAATCACTGTGAACACTGGCTTCTAACACTTCTGGAATCTACAGTGTCCCAATAAAATTGTACATACCATTTAGACATTTATAACATAACATTTATGCATTAGCTTTAGTGGTGGGCATCTTGAACAAATATCACATTGAAATAAACAAACCAGTTAATATCTTTCCACTCTACTATTCAGGATAAAATGTTCTGAGAGACAAGTATTTGTTTTTTCAGACAAACAGGATGAAGTGAGAAAGCTAAATATATCACCAGCTCTCAATAAATAGGTTTCCCTTCTTTCTTATGTCAATGCACCCCATTACGCTGGTCAATCTCCCAATGGCTCATCCCTAATCATCTATTTGAGTGTTGTGTTACTTATTGCCGTCACCCAGAGGAGCACAGTGGCCCTATGCTCTGTGATCAGGGACAATGTGTGTGGTAGTGGAAAGAATGCAGAGCTTGAAGTTAGACTGAGCTGAGTTTGTTTCTATTTGACATTTTAACTCCACGTCTCTAAGAAATATGCTTTATTGCTACATCTTGATGTTTCAGCTTTAGACATTCTCTGATGACTTTCCTAATGGAAGAAAAAGACTTAGCTCTCTTTCATCCCCCTCCACTCCTAGTCACTCATGAACTCGTCTTATCTCCTTCTCCTTTTGGTTATATCATAGTCAGCATTCACATAATGGTAAATTCTTTTCACAGTTGAGCCATGGAATAAACTATACTTTTATTTCCCTGCATAACTTTTTATTTTTCTTTCAGTTAATAATAGTGTTACTTGTTATTGTTGTTGTTTGATTAAAAAACAAAAAACAGGGGCCAGCCCAGTGGCGTAGCGGTTAAGTTCACACGCTCAGCTTGGGCGGCCCAGGGCTCGCAGGCTCGGATCCTGGGTGCAGACAGATGCACCACTTGTCAGCCATGCTGTGGCGGCGTCCCATATAAAGTAGAGGAAGATGGGCACAGATGTTAGCCCAGGGCCAGTCTTCCTCAGCAAAAAAGAGGAGGATTGGCAACGGATATTAGCTCAGGACTAGTCTTCCTCACACACACACACACACAAAAACACTAATCAAATTTTCATTCACTCCATTTATCATATAAATCTCCTCTTAAGATATCCAGATGTATTAGGGACTTATCAATCTCTCATTCCTGTAGAAATACAGAAATAGAGGAACTGCTGACCTGCTTCAGTGTGGTCTTGCAGTCCTCTACTCCTGCACAGCTAGCAACTTGGGGTCTCCCTTCATCTCTCTTCTGAGCTGGATCCTCCATTTCCTGTATCCCATGTCTTTCTCGTTCTTGGTTTACTCTCTCATTTTGGTGGAGCATATTTTCCAGTTGCATCCCAAGAAAAGATAATTAAGAGGTAAATTTTTGAGAACTCAAGTCTAAAATGTCTGTCTTTTACTCCATATTTGATTGATAGTTTGGCTAAATATTGAGTTCTGGGTTGGAAGTCATTCTCTTAAGAATTTTGAAGGCATTACTCCAATGCCTGCTAGCTTCTAGTGTTGCTCTTAAAATTCCAAACCCACTCTGCCTTCTGATTTTTGTATGTACTAATTTTTTTTTTTCCCCATTCTGGAAGCCTGTAGAATCTCCTGTGGGGTCTTATCCCTAGTGTTGTGAAATACTCTGATGATATGCCTGGCTGTCGGTCTATTTTCCTTTTTCCTGCTGGGCACTTAATGGGCTCTTTCAATCTAGGAAACTCATTTATTTCCTCCTTTCCTTTCTTCCTAGGAGTTCCTCCTTTCTAATCAGGAATTTCAGTTCTTGAAAACTGTACTGAATGATCTTCTTCATAACTTTCTCCCCTCCATTTTCTCTGAATGAGACAGTCTTTTAAGATCATGTCATAGATTATAGAAACAGAAGGGATCACAAAAGTACATCAACACCAAGCCTCCAGGGTCTGAAGGCCTACTAAGGACTATTACTACTAAATAACAGATAAGGCCAACTGATATCTAGAGCTTTTAAGTGATTTGTCCATTGTCACTCTGGTTATTAGTCTTAAAAAATAACTAAATTCCAATTCCATGATTGCTAGACTTTCCGCTATATAAGATCACCTCCAAAGTAAAGAATATAAAGACTCTTTTTATGAGTTTGTTGAGTTCTTTCTTGGCATTCATTGAAAGATGAAGAAAATTTTGTGGGAAAAATGATTACCTCTTAGTTCCATTGGTATCGTACCATCTAGCTCCCAGCCCAAGTGACCCTATATTTTTGAAATAAGAATGCCGTTTGCTTACTTCATGTGCATTGGTAGATTTCATTTAATGGCTTATCTTACGTACCTTTTGTATTCTTCAGAATTCCAAGCACATGCTGTGCACATAAATACTACTTAAGCTCTTGTTTAATTATTATTATTGCCTTCTTAGATATTTATTCATTGAACAGTTGAGAGTTTACTTCCTAAACTCAAGAAACTCGAATGTATGGCAAAACGGTTTTGTGTCACATATAGTTTTGGGTTTTTTTTTTTCTTCTGGATCTTATTGTTTACTTTTTAATTCATTTGACCCCAAAATGTTTAATCTATTGCTGTTTTCCCCTTGGAAAACTTTTCCTCACCCGAGATTTAAAAAACATTCACTTTACCCCAACCAGGCATTTTAAACATATTCATTTGTTTCTTTTTATTCTTCCATTCACATGTATGGTGTGAGCAAAAGGTCTTAGCAAGTGTTTTTTTCCCCAGTAATATCCCAGAATCATTGCTGAATCATATTTTCCTTGCCTATTGATATACAAAGTCTACTTTATCATACATTATAGTTTCATTTGTTCTAGGCTTTGGTTCTGAATAATTTGTTCTATCTTATTGTCAAAGTATTTTAAAAGTAGTACCACATTGATTTAATTGTTGTAATTTTATAGTGTTTTTTAAACAGAGTGACAGTCTTTATTACTATTTGCAAGGATTTATGAAAAGTTAATTTGAACATGTTTGTGATATCAACTGAATCTTAGAACAGTGATTCCCAATCCTGGAGTCTTCAGTCCTCTGAATATGGCACATCAGAACTCAAGCTACACCCTCCTTCCTGCCTTTGCAGAGATAAGAATGTGCCCCATTGGGAATTACTCTGTGTAAGGAAAAACATTGCAGAGGGGTTGATGTAATGCCTGTGAGCAGTGTGGAGGCAGGACAGAGAGGATACAGAGATTTTTTTTAAATCAAGTTCTAAATTAAATTCCATTGAGATTTTGTTTAGGCTGACATTACATTTATACATTATTTGGGGGAAAATGCGGATTTTTACAATATTCAGCCTATTTACATGGAAACACAGTATGTCTTTCCATTTGTATGTCTTCTTTTATTTCTCTCAGTCATTTCGTAGTTTTTTCATTGAAGCCCCACACATTTCTTGCTGAGAGGTGGTACTCAGTTTAGGTTTTTTTGTAATTTATGTAAGTGGAATATTTTTAATATCATGTCTATCTGAATGCTTTAATGTTAATGATTTTATATATTTCTTTACCTATTTCTTGTCACATTACCAAACTGCTTTATTGAAGACACTCAATCCATAACAAAATGTGGGAGACAGACGTATTTTGAATTCCAAAGTTTAAATTTTTGAAAAGTAACGTTGCACCTATAGCATGTATATGTAATATCCACATTAGGCATAGGGCAGCAGCCCATAATCAATGTGCTAATAGACTGATAGTCTTATTTCAAAAAGATAAAGACTATAAAGAGGCTGACATCCACTGAACTCAGATTCTACGGATAGATGAATGTGGGCATCATACTTATGCACAGAAGTCTGACTTCAGAGCTTTCTGGATTTCTGAAGTATCACTAAGAGTTGGTGGCCAGTAGTTCTAATGTTTTCATAATTCACACTCATATTTTCTAGGAAAAGAATTGTTTTTTTCGTTTTCAATGGATATACCTACATCTGTTTCATTTCTTACTGTATTTGCTAAAACTTCCAAAACAATATTTAAAAAATAATCGTGACAGTGTTATGTGCTGCTACTTAAAGTAGGTTGCTGACTTTTGTCGTGCTAAAAACGTGTCCTTTACTAAGTTTTTAAAAAATCAACATTGAATATGAAATTTTATGGTCTTTTCCCCTTTGTGTTAGTTCTGGTTGCTGCTGTAACAAATTACCACAAATTTGGCAGCTTAAGACAATAAAAATGTGTTTTCTAACTGTCTGGAGGTCAGAGTTCAAAATCGATCTCACTGGACTCAAGTCAAGGAGTTGTCACAACTAGTTCCTTCTGGAGGCTCTGAGAGGAAAATCCATTTCCTTGTTTTTTCCAACTTCTGGAGGCCACCTGCATTCCTCAGTTTGTGGGCCCTTCCTCCTCTTCAAAGAACATCACTCCAATCACTGCTTGCATTGCCACATGGCCTTCTCTAACTCTACTACCTCCCTCTACTACTTATATAAGATATAATTCAGGATAATCTCCTCCTGTCAAGGTCCTTAACTTAATCACATCTGCAAAGTCACTTTTACCATATAAAATACATATTCATAGTTTCCAGGGATTAGGACACAGACATTTTGGGGGGGGTCATTATTCACCCTACTACACCCTTCTTTTAAGATGATCACATGCATTTTCTTATTTGAACATTAATGTGATTCTGTAGGTTATGTCGACAAATTTTTTCTAATATTAAACTATCTTTACATTCCTGCAGTAGACCCTATTTGGTTATGGTAGATTAGTCTTTTTATATTTATATACAGCTTTAATGGATTTTTTTCATGATTTTTTTAGTAGGTTGGTTCTATATTCATACTTAGCCTACAGTTGTGTGTGTGTTTTGGTTTTTTTACTTAGATTTGGTAACTGAGTTAACCTAACATTGTATATGAATCAGGTAACAAAAACTCAACTCACACTCTCTTAAGTGAAAGAGAAGTTTTCTTTACTCATATAGCTGGAAAAGATACTAAAATATCTCAGAGAATTGAAGGAAAAACTGAATGAATTATGCCTCAGGGATTGTAAGTAGTAACCTGTTGACCCCAGAGCTTTCTCTCGGTCTCTCTTTCTCCCTCTGGGTGTCATTTGCATTTTGTATTAGGATAGACAGGCCCTCTCCATGTGCTGTGAAAGATGGCTACCAGCAGACCAAGCTCAACAAATCTAGAGTAAAGAAGGAGCTCTTCCTTCCCAGCAATGCATGTAAGAGATGCCTCATCCAAGGTCATGTCCCTTCCTAGGGGTGGCCTACATCCAAAGACTGATTGATGTGGGAGTAAAAAGGAGGGACCATTTCATGCAAACTTCAGGCTTTTCTAGCTTCAGAGCTCCATGTGCGCCCTCCTGAGGATGTGCTGGGGCTTGTATCACAAGTCAACTTCTCCCTCTGCCCACTCCTGTTTCTTCTCTCTCCCTTCAGAGATGTTGATCCCTAGGACACTCCTCAATAAACATCCTGTCTGCTAAACACAGTATTTCAGAGTCTGCTTCCTAGGGAACACAACCTGGAATACTTGGGATGGAACTGTTTGTTGGAAAGATTGAAAACTAAAACTACTCCAATCATCTCAATTTTAGTTGACACTATTATATTTAGTACTTTTTTCCTACTTATTCATACATGATATTTAGCTATAGTATTCTTGGCAGGGTAGGAGTTGGGGGTTGATTCTTATCCAGTTTTATACCAGTGTTGGTGTATTTATGAGATAAAATGGAATGAGGGTTTTTTTTTCTTTTTTAACTCCGCTATGCCATGGATTATTATAAATAGAAATTTTCAATTTTTAAGCTTTAGGGAAAAGTTTTCCTGTAAAACTAGCTGGGCCCAGAGTCTTTTTTAAAGGCTGATTTTTTAATAAAGGAAGCAAATAATTGCCATGTGTTTGGTGAAGAAGCGAGGGCCGTACCTAAGGTTCAGTTCAGTGCTGCATTTATACCCTTGAGCTAAATAAAGGCAGGCAGACTTATTTAATTCCCCCATCCCACTTGTTTTTACTGCTCCAGCCCATGCCTGCTATTTTGCTTCTGTTTCAGAAGGTAAAATGTGGGAATTTCAAGATTATGTTTCTCTGACCAACCCCATCAAAGCTATAGTTAACAGAAATTCTCCCCTCAAAGCATATGGATTCCTCCTTCTCAAGGAGGAATTGAGAAATTCTCCTCAAGGCATATAGCCTTGCCTTTTTTCTACTTTAAGAACTGCTTTAGTCTCCTCTCTCTTTCCTTGCCTTTTTCACGTACATTTTCATTGAACATTGAGAGAGGATTTATTGAGAACTGTTAACATCCCACCAAATTGACACAGAAATCCTAATGTCTTTCTATAAAAGGAGAAAAGTTCACACTGGCCTATGCTATAATCTCTCCTGCTCTCTTTGCCCAAAGAACAGCTCTTACACACACACCCACAAACACACACACACACATCAGAGTACTGAAGGTGTTCCCTTGATTGCATTAACTGTGGATAACAATGCATAATATTAGCACTTCTATAGTGCTTGATAAATGTGATCAGTTTCAACTGGGGGCAAGATGATACTGGGGAATTCTTAAGGCAGAATTTCCCTCTTGGATTCCACAGTTGTCTTAAAGAGTGGTGAAATGACAAGGTGCTTCTCCAAGGAAACTCCCTGACAAATCTTGTTTTCTAGAGAAAAGTAGAGAAGAGGTGAAGAGTGAGGAGAGGAGAGACCAAATTTAAATTCATAGCCTTCTACTTCCATTCAGGTGGTCATGTTTGTTGTTTCACTATGAGATTCCCCATGTATTTTATTTTTTACAACGAGTATAAACAGCACCTTATACCTAGTGATATGATTGTAGACCAAAATAAACCCCAATTTTCTTAAAGAGAACTCATATTCTTTATACCTCATAGAGAACTGGATTTGAAATGTAGGGTACTTGATTCCAGTAACTGAAATTTTAGAGTGACCCAAAGGTTTTTAGTGCAGGCTTGAAAATTGCTAAACTAAAATGAAAACTGTTTAGACAGAGTAGGGAGAAAAGGAAAATGCATTCATTCGTTTAAGTTAACTGAATTAGCATCTTGCTGATGACTTTTCATGTGAGCCGGTAGAAGGAGGTTTTGTTTTGACCCCAAATAATAATTATTGGTCCTGAACAAATAACAATGGATGCTAACAGTGTCGTTCTTTTTCGTTTGCTTCTTTTGTCCCAGACTACCTCTACAATTGGTATGGGTTGGTGAAAATATATTTATCGGTAAGATTTGATTAAAACAAACATTTTGATCCCTGAAATCTTCAAAGGCATTATCTCTTTTTTAGTAGTATGGTCTGTGAGCAGAGCTTTTCGAACATTAATAGGCACACAATTCACCCGGGGATCTTGTTAAAGTGCAGATTCTGACTCTGTAGGCCTGGGATGGGTCCTGAGATTCTGCATTATTAATAAAGTCCCAGGTGATCCCAGTCCATGAACTACACTTTCACTAGATCAGGATAACCCAGCTCTTCTCATCCTAGGTCCATCAGTAAGGAGCTATGCAATCTTGGGTATATTACCAATCATCCTGAGAACCTGGATTTTCGCTTTTTTAGTGTAATTTTATTTGCCTACCCACGTGTATAGACCCTCTTAAAAAAAAATGGGAATTCCAAGGTATCAAAGGAGGAATCGCAGGTGGTAACTATCTTCATTTGAAAAAGATTTCTGTAAACAGCGGCTTAGAACTCACAAGAACATTTAAGGGGTATTTTTGGCAAACCCATTTAATTTAACAAATCTTTATTGATCTCCTTTTAGGTGAAGGCTTTTAGAAAAATACCTTCAGGAAAACCAAAGATAGTGATGACCCTGCTTCCACTCTATGAAGTTTGTAAACTGGGAGGTTATTAGGAGTATTGAGTAAAATTTATTATCTAATATTTCAGGAAGGATCTCATGTAAGGATGAAAAACTACCTTGAAGAGGGAGCAGTCTAGTAGGGTTTCTATGGCAAACCTTGGGAGCTTCTTTTTTTTTGGCCAGTTCATAGATTAAAGAGAAGTTTGAGGTACAAGCCTGTGTGGGCTGTGCTGGAAACTTTGGGGCCAACTTGGGGAACGCTCATGAGTTCGTTTTTCATACAGCATTGCCTACTCATGTCAACAATTACAGACAGAAAAACAAGCACTCTTCTGTAGAGCTCTGGCAGCTAACCAAGCTCTGGCAGCTAACCACCACACACAAGCCCCAGGAGGGTCCTTCCTTGCATACCTGCTTAGGCAGGGTCTATAGGGATGGGGACTGTGACTACATTTCTGCTATTTGTTGGCTATAATATCCACAAATCTGACCTGGTAAATAAAGGTAGAGGAAGATAAATGCAACAAAAGGAGGACAGATTGTTGTAGTGGTCAGTGGAGTCAGAGATTATATTTTGGTGCAAAACCATCCAAGACTCCATAGAGAAAACGGTGTTTGAAATGGATCCAAAAGGAGAGAGAAGATTTCAACAGGAGCACAGGTAAAAGAAGCATTTGGGATAGGGGCAAAGCAGAATGGGAAAGCAAAGGGAAGTTCATCAGCTCCCCTAGTTTGGCCAGTCTAAAGCGCATGTTTGAGAGTTTAGTAAGAGAGAATAAGACTACAGTCAGATGGTGAAAAGCTTTGAAGGACAAGTGAAGGGTCTGTAATTAATCTGCCACACAGTGGTGAGTCATTAAAGACTGCAAATAGGTAAATCATATGTTTGAATGTGGGCATTGAGAAAATTTATCTGGCTGTTTTGTAGAAGTTATATTGTGAAGGAGGTCAGTAGGGAGAACAGTAAGGAAGGCAGGGGCAATAGGAAAGGAAAACAAGTGGTGATTTGAGATTCCTTTTAGATGTCAATTGAAAAGACTTGGCAACTAGTTTTGTACAGAAAGAAAGAGAGAAGACAGTCACAGATCAACTGATAAACTGAAGATTGGAGAGGATAGAAGCTTCCATCTTAAACATTGGTGACCACTGTTGATGGAAGGTCATTAGAAATAGTCTCTGAAATAATAATAAATAAACGTTTAAAGTCCAATTTGTCTGAGACCCTGTAAGGGTTTTTGGAAACACGTAAGGCCCACCCCGTTTCTCTGGGGATTGATAATTGAATAGGTCAAATATGAGTCAATTACCAATTACATTCTCTCTATTACATAGGTCAGTTATGTTGGCTATTTATTTTTTTAGGAAAAAAAATTTACAAGTTATCTTCTTTATGGTTGCCCTTCTATTATTTTAATCTTGAAATTTGGGAACTAGGAAGGATCTTAAACTTTCTCCAGTGTGACTCATACATATTATACACAGGGACATTTAAGTCCTGACAAAGTAAACGATTTGCCTAGAGTCACACAGCTAGTTAGCAAAGAGTGATGCTGGTCTAATAGAGAGAGAACTATCCAACATAGCACTTTAAACATGGCTCATTAATAGCAGAATTTGGGATAGTTGGGCCAAAGCACATTTCTTAAAACAAAATACCTCTGAAGTTGCACACTTCCGCAAGATTAGGAACTCTCAGATTGGTGACACTTGATTTACCTTAAAATCTGGTTCTTTCTCCTTTCCACACACACAAAGCAGGTGGGCGGGGGCAGCAAAATAACCATGTTACTCAGCATTCCCAAGAAAAGGGTCACTAATTATTATCCCTCATCTGCTCTAACTTTTTTTTATTTTGGTAGAGGATGTAGACTCTTGCCATTTGACACGGGGAAAGTCTTTTTTTCCTGAAGTGTAGATACCATTTTACCCATAATACTCAGAATCCATTCCGCCATAGGAAAGAGCTCCATTTTGCTGTTTGCCGTTATTGAGCACTGCCTTGTCTCTCCACGAAGTGTCCAGGGTGGCTCATGGATCAAATCATTGACAAGGATTCTTGCCTTTGTGCCACACTTTTTAGCCCTTTTTGACACTATCTCCACCTATTGATACCTCCTCCGCAAATCCTCTTTCCATCTTCTCCTATGACATACAAACTGATGACGGACAGTCTTCAGCTGAATACACTGTGGCCCTCCTCCTTTCTGGCAATTCCCCTTGCCCCCACTTCCCCTAGTGGCACACAGCAGCCTCAGCTTCAGGAGCCCCCTTCTGATGCCACATGCTTTCTGAAACGGTTATGTCCGCACTGTATTCCTAGGAGAGCTGGCAACTCTACACTCTTCCATCTTATCTACTTCAGCCATCGCCAGGATTTTATTTTGTTTTTTATCCCCTTAAAAAAAAAACAACATAATGTGCCATCTTGGGTACTTTTAAATGTGGGCCTAGCCTCTATGGCTCATTAACATCATTTCTCAGTTCAGCTTCATCCACTAGTCTTTGCAGTGGTTTGACATCAGTCTCATTTCTGTCTTAAGGCTGACCCAATAAAAGACATCTCTTCCCAGCTTATCTTTTTCTTCTCTCAAGTGTGAATATAAGATTTATCAGTTATTAAGCTGTTTATTTTTTAAAAGGTATATAGCTTCGTGTCACTGTTGATTTCACTATTTGCAAACTGGCTTTGTCATTTTATTGATAGCACTTGAGTGAAGAGCTCCCTGTTAATATATGCAAACTCACAGCTCCGAACAAGCTTTCCAGCCCCGTTAATGAGAGGATTAGCAAGAGCACTGCAATGTATTTAACCTGCGGCACTAGCTCTGTTTCAATAAGACTTCAACAGCCTATTAAATGGAGTGGGGGCTCAATTAACCCACACAAAGGCCACTCTACTGAACGTGGCAGGGAGGACCACATTTAGCATCTGCCTAAGCAGCTTGTTGGAAGCTGGAAATAAAGAGGGTGACATGTTCTTGCCTCGAGCTATGATATAACTGAAATGGTGATTCTAGTTCATCTGGACTGACTGAATAGGTGACAGCATTGAAACCTACTACTATCTCGCCATATGACAGTTTTTTAAAAAATCAGAATATACTCAACGGTCACTCCACCCCCCATGCCTTCTTCCAACGGAGCATTCCCATTGTTCCTGGGTCGGTAGGAGTTATGGATTATGGATTTAAGGATGGAGGGTGTCAGGGTGTGACAGTTTGTGGTTAGGGAGGAGGGATGACGGTGTATACTAAGATATCCCAGGAAATGCGTTATGTTCAAACAGTATTTCCTCACATAATTAGAAGCTAAAATTGGGTCCTCATCTATCATAAGCATGCTTCACCAAACAGCCAGCCAAGGGGCCAGCCATTTCCTTCTGGGATTCAATGTAGAAGTAATAGCAAACCACTGAACTGGATTCTTCTAAACCTTCATTTGAATCTTGTTAGAATTGTTGGCTTATGTGGCTTGTAGAGTCAACTATCTGTCAGGAAATCCAAGGTGCCTTGATTGTTACAACATTTCAAGTCAAAAATGGACTAATTAAGTAGAATACTGTTTGTTTTCTCAGAATGACTTGAATCCAACTGTAGTGATAAACCTAAATCTCCCTTAATATTCCACATGTGAATTCTCCATGTGATAAAATCAGAGACTTAGTTGAAAAAAAACGAAAAAAGACATTTTATTGATGTTTTCTCTCCAATTTTTGAATGGGAGTTTCTTTTTTAAACTACATTTTCTCTTGAAACTCAACCATAACACAAATATTATTATATATTGATCATGTAACTTTGTCTGTATGCTTTGATTTTTTTTCCCATTGCACTCCCAAGGATAAAAGTATGAAATATGTGCCACATCTAAATATTAATTAACTCCCCTCACCCTGCTTTACTCCCCTCTAATTGCTTGTCACCTTCTAACATACTATATTATATATTTATTTATCATGTTCATTGTTTATTTTCTTTATCCCCTTACTAGACTGTAAGCTTAACAAAGGCCAGAATTTTGTTTTGTTTACAGATGTAGTTCAGGTTTCTAGAATGATATCTAGCATATTGTAGGCATTTAATAAATATTTGTGGTTAATGAATACAAAGAAGAAGTACAGGCTATATTCTGGTTATAGAACCATAACCAAATGGTTCATTAGACAAGATTCCTGTATAAGAAAATAGTCACTTCTACCCTCACAAGGTAAAGAAGAATCTCTACATTCTAGGTTGACAGGGTAGGTGACAGGCTAGGTCACCAGACTGGTTCCAATAGTATGGTACACCATCCCTTTATACCAGAGTGGCGAGGGACTGGGTGGAGCATGATTTCCAAAACTGGATTGGACCACATGGTCCAATGATGAAGTGGGCTTCATGCTCACTAGATCTGAATCCTTTTAATTTTTTATTCTGGGGTGTGCTAAAGGCACAGGTTTAATCAGGGAGAATTAGAGACACCAATGACTAAGGCATTGTGTCCCGGTGCACATGTAGGGACTGATAGAAATTCTGCGTTAATGCACCATGTTCATTGCAATTTTGCACAAACCATTGAGCTTTGGATTGCTGAAAAGGGACCACATATTGAAAGTATCATATAATGCTATTTATTCTAAAATTTATTGTAATGCAATACTAATAAACCATTTACTATGTAAATGCTTTCACTTATGTTTCCAGACTCAAGGCTACCATGAAACTAGAGCGTGTTTACACTCTTGATCCTGAACTCTTTGTACTAAGAGCACTGGCAGCTGTAACTTTCATTTGTATATCTGAGTAGTCTCAGAGCTGGGACAAATTCTTAAAGTCTTTTTCCTTTGGATATTTTTGTAAGCAGGTTGGTACCTGTAGTTATTCCTTGGGGATGCTCTTGCTGGGGTCAGTTCTAACTCCTAGTCCTAGATACACTTTGGGCCTCTTAATGTATGCTGTGTGAGTAAGAGCGTTTTTGTGGCTGTGTCCTACAGAGTCAAGAGCCATCTTCTGTTTCCAAAAAACAAAAAAAGGAGTCTTGCTCAGTGTAAAGCCCAGAGGTACTGCTGCCTGAAGTGAGGCACGTGGATTTGGAAAAGGGTGTATCCTAAGACAGCATTTTCTCACTTGTTAGACCAGAAGCACACCCTCAGGTAACGAGATCAGCTGTACTCAGGGTGCTTAGTTATGTTCTAGATCATTCTTCCTCTGGTTGCTGAGGAAAGATCAGAAAGAATCATGAAATATTTTACTAATTGTGCCCCATTTGTACTCCAAACTTCTGGGCACCAACGTACCTGAATGCATGCCCAGTTCTCAAAGGGCTTCCCTATATCTCCTTGGTTGATGGAGGAACTTTGATATTTTGTGTTTAGGATTTTGATTGTAAAAAGGGACCTAAAGCCAAGCCAGTAAATGTTCTAATGGCACTGCTTTCCAGAACTAAGATTTTCCTAATTAGTAGCAACGTGTAACTGAAAAGATAACTTAAGGTTAATTATTTTCCACTAAATCTGCAGTACAATGAGTTCTTGTGCAATCTGACTTTTGAATGAAATCTCCGTAGGGTATCTGAAGCAGTCGCCTCATTCTAGCCCCAGTTGAGTTATGAGGAGATATGATAGCTTTTATCAGCATCCTGTCTAAGGTACTATTCATCACTTTTTGTCAACAAAATTTTTTTTTGTATATAAACATGACCTCCTAGGTTATAAAATAAATTTAGTAATTTATTTTGCAGAAATGAACTTCATTTACGGTTGCTCATCTCTCTCCTTATTTAAAAAGCAAAAACAAGGGGCTGGCCCGGTGGCATAGTGGTTAAGTTTAAGCACTCAGCTTCAGCGGCCCAGGGTTCACAGGTTCAGATGCCGGGCACGGACCGATGCAAGGCTTGTCAAGCCATGCTGTGGCAGCGTCCCATGTAAGGTAGAGGAAGGTGGGCATGGATGTTAGCCCAGGGCCAGTCTTCCTCAGCAAAAAGAGGAGAATTAGCAATGATGTTAGCTCAGGGCTAATCTTCCTCACACACACACAAAAACAAACAAGAAACAAAGAAACAAAATCCTCAGGAGTCTCTTAGCTTTTTTTTTCTTTTATCCAAACTGCAAGTTATTTTATCTTTGCCTGATGCTCTAAAACTTCATGGTGGTAGAAAAGTTACTTACAGAAAAGAAATGAGGCAATTTGGAGTCTAGATGGTGCCAGAGTGAATAAATTAAACATATCCCCCAGAAACGACACATAAACAAAAAGGAATCCCCTACAAAAAGCCACCTAGATCTTTGGCAAAGAGTTTAAAAATAGTTATTGTTGGGTTTGGTTATTGGTTTTATAGTTCTTATTTTCAGCCTGACTGGGGAATATAAAAGGTAAGGATTTACTGCTTAATGTGGACTGATTGGAATGGGGGAAGGGTGCTATATTTGATTTTAAGCCAAGAGTTGAAAATCTTGAGCTTTATTTCCTGTAATAGCCTCATTGTTATCGATGAGGCAACCTGCAAGATGCTCAAGATACAAAGATGAATAAAATCCAATGGCTAACATCACAAAAGTTTGAAGGTATAGAAAACAGGTAACCAACCAAACAATTTCAATAAAATATGGTCAATGCTAAGATAGAGGAATAAGATCAACTATCATCTCTGTTATGTGAACATGGACCACTCATGATTGAAACTAACAATGTTTCTCAAATGGATTCTGGGATTTGGAGCTCACTCTGTGTCCTTCATTTTCTGTGTCATGTTTGCCATTTTATGTGGTGTTAAGGACCGTGATATTAAAACTAGATTCAAATTATGGTTTGATCCCCTATTAACTTGGTCGAGTCTCAATTATCTCATCTGTAAAATGGACATGAAAATACCTACCCCATTGGCTTCTTGTGAGGATCAAACAAGACTAAAGTAGAGAGCTTGGCCCAGTGCCTGGCGTATACTAAGCCCTCAATAAATAACAGCTATTGCTGATGCTGCTCTTGTTATTGTTGTTGTCATTAAATTCTGAGAAATGCCAGTAAATATTTTTCTCCCACTATAGTGTTAGATTGCGGCAAACTTGTGATTCACTGTGGTTCACATATTTGCTGTTATTAATTCCTCTCTTCCTCTTCTTTTCTTATGGCCCAAGTTCCTTTCCACTTCACCCGTGGCTCATGGGCATTTCCCCTCACAGATTGTCTTCCTTTACAAATTACCCTCCTTTCTAGAAAAAAGAGTATGATATATGGGAAGCCAAGGGGTTTGGGAGTTTTCAGGGGAGAGGAGATGAGAATGAAGTCGATGAGGGCTTTCTGGTGATTCAGACACTCAACAACATCACTGATAAACTACAGTGGAGTCTAGAAACTTATGGGGAATCAACTGAGATGTTTTGAGGGCAAGGTGAGAAAATTGTCCTGTGCTTTTCAGGATGCTTGAAAGAAGGTATTGACATCAATATCCTGGAGGCAGAAAGCCTAGTATATGGAGAGATGTGAGAGAAGCTATGAGAGAAGGAGAATGAAGCACCACGAGAAAAGAATGATTGAAACTCTGACGACCAGAGATCGTTCCAGAGTCAACCTAGTTTGTAGATATAAAAGAAGATGAGTTAGGAACCCAAACTATCACTGTGCAGCTTTTAAAACCTGGTTTCAGTTCTGTGGATATTAATACCTGTCCTAAATAAACTGAGAAAATCCTCTGGCTTTAGGGATTGTGGAATGTTAGAGAGATTGAAACTACATACTCAACGCTATGGAAGGTTTGCTCATGTTTCCAATATGTGGTCAAAATATATCTTTACTCTTTAATACATAATGCATTTTTCTGTGATTCTTTTTTAAAGAATTTTTTAATTAAAGTATAATGTACTTAGTCAAAAGTGCACATATCATAAATGTTCAGCTTGGGGAACTTTCACAAGGTGAACACACCTGTGCAACAAGCATTCAGATCAACAGACAGAACATTACTAGAACCTCCCAAACGTCCCTTGTACTCCCATTTAGTTATTAGCACAACCTCCCTGCCTTTCCCAGGGTAATGGGGAACTGTCCTGACATCTAGCAGCTTAGAATAGTTTCCCTGTTTCTGTAGTCTATTTATATGAAATCATATAGTATGTACTCTCTTAGTGTCTGACTTCCTTTGCTCAACATTTTCATTTACCTAAGATTTATAATATTGAAAAATTTATATAACTTTTTAAACAAAATATGCATGGAATCCCTATCCAGGGTATTCGTGTACATATAAGAAAAATTAGTAAATCTTTTATAAATTGGCTCATTCATTTATTCAGTTGGCATTTATAGGATACAAAGAAAGAATAGATATAGGTCCTGCTCTCAGAATCTTTATGTCTTTAGTGAAAGTCAAAGTGTTCTGTGGCTTGGTGGAGGCACAGGTCTAGAGGATGGAGTGAGTGGAAACAAAACTGAAGCTTCTTTACCAACTTTGGTAGGGAGAGAAGTCAGTGGAGGACCAAGGATAGGGTGTCAGTGGTTCTCCCCCAGATACAGGCGTTAAAGGATTGCGTTGTCTGTAGAGAATTTAAAAACCATAAACCATAAGTGGAAATGCTTTTTATTATCACCACATACCAACAATTCTGAACTTATCAGTGACATAATACCTCCCCTCTCTACAAAATTTTTGTGGGTCTACGTTCTAGACAATTACTTAATTGTAATCTTCATATTACATAAGTGTAATCTTCAAATTAGCACATTTTTATTACTTACCCTTTACTAAACAGGTAGCCTAGATGGAAGTTAATTTAGAAAATGCCCAATTTTGTGGGTGACCTCTGACACCTGTGGACTCAGCTACACACGTTGGTTTCAAGAGTGGGTCCCCAATGGTTCCGAATCACTCAAGTTCGCTTCAGGTGCAATTTGAGCCTCCACCCTATATGGTGGATCTGGTATAAACAACAATCAAAATGAAGAAACAGAACTTGAGTTACTTCATTTTTGTCTTTCTTTATGATCACTTGGAGTTTTTGTTTGTGAGTGTTTAAAATTTAACATAGTGAACCAGGTTGTGGACCACAAGTTGCCTTATTTTGCTTGGTAAGTGCAAATTTTAGATCATATGTGAAATATTTTAAATAATTTGAATACTTTAAAGTTGATATTTCTTCATTTGTGTTTGTTAATTAACTAAAAAGTGAATGATCAAAAAATTACAATGTTAAATTAGTAATATGATTTCATAGTTACTTAAATTGGACTTTTTACATTTAAGAAGAAAGTATTAATCCATTCCTTTCTCTTTTTTAAACTTTGATATTTTATTTTATTAATATTTTTCACTAACATGATTATATATACAGAGTTCAGTAAAAGAAAAGTTTTCATTGTTTGCATTTATTTTCTGGCCATTTAATTTCATGATTATTGCCAAAAATATTTTTGTTATATAGATGAAGATGTGTTAAAATGATCCACTCAGGGCGTCAGATAAACCAGTTACACCACTGAGAGAAGAAAAGCACAAGGAATTTCACGTTTACAGGGTGCTATTGCTAGTGGACTTTAAAAGAGAGTCATTTACCTAAATGTTGGGGAGGACTGGTTCACATCTTTCTCGAAATGAAAGTGAAAATCGGGCTTGTCTGAAGCTGGAAACCCTTAGTGAGCATTAGATTTTGGAATCAAGAGGAAAGCATGGTGCTAACATGGCATTTTGATAGGTCCAGTGCAGCCTGTTCAGTTTGGGACAGAGCTGACCATCTGCTTAGAGCTTTTTAAATGTGTTTAAGTAGTCTGAGATGGGCTTTGTTGCTTTGGGTCTTTGTGTTGGGGTGTATTATTATTCCAAATTGTTGTAAGCTGGTCTTGCAGGAGGTAAGGTTTTGAATTCCTGATGGTGTGTGAATTTTTATCCCCAAGGTTTCTCTCTGGGAATAATTGATTTGCTGGCCAGAAATTAGGCTGAATTCCTACATCAGGTTAAAGGCACCAGGGTGTTTGGTTTAGCAGCCTGCCCCAAGCACCTCATCTGCATACTGAAAAAGCCTTCTTCCCTCCCAGCCTAAGCTTGGCAGTGGCCAGTTGCTAATGCAAGCTGTTTGGGGAACAAAGCAGAAATCAATCTAGCTTTCACCTGAATGTAAGTTGGGCCAAAAGGAAAGGTTCCTTAAACCTCATTCAGGTCTACTCTTTTTCAGGCAACTATCTCCAGTCACATTTCACAGACTTCTACCACCTCAGAGACTGAAAGAACCTCAGTTTTTCATCATCTCCTCTGCCCTGATCAGCTATCTTTTCTCCAGATTTTCTAAGACTGTGTATTAGTTTGCTAGGGCTGCTATAACAAAATACCACAGACTGGGTGGCTTAAACAACAGAAATTTATTTTCTCACAGTTCTGAAGGCTAGGAGTCCAAGATCAAGGTGTTGGTATGGTTGTTTTCTTCTAAGGGCCTCTTTCCTTGGCTTGCAGATGACCATCTTCTCTGTGTCTTCATGTGGTCTTCTGTGTGTGTCTGTGTCCTCATCTCCTCTTCTTATAAAGACATCAGTCATGTTGGATTAGGGCCCACCCATGTGATGTCATTAGACTTCAGTTACCTCTTAAGACCCCATCTCTAAATACAGTCACATTCTGAGGTACTGGAGGTTAGGACTTCAACAGATGAATTTCAGGAGGGACACAATTTGGGGGGAAGAGGGGACATAAAAGATGGGATCTCCCAAGTGCTACTTGAACCTGAGAATGACATTTCTGCTTCCAAATGATGGATTAGCCATCTTTTTCTTTGCCTTGGAAAAGATTCTGGATCAAAATAAAGCCTTGCCTCAAGACAGGCTAGACCTACACATGTCCTGGCAAGTCAGCTGTCAATGGCAGAGATGGGTATTTTCTCCTGGTCTTGTACTTCAGTATAAGTCCTCCAATCCAGGGCTTTGGAACATTCTTGACTAAATTAAAAAGAATTAAACATTAACAAAGCCTAATATGCTGGGGAGTGGATGGGGGAGGTATTATTAAGAATATGATTATTATTATTTGAAAATAATGCCTAAGTTCTCCCAATAAAGCAAATGAGTGAAGCATGGTGAACATTTAGGGAGCTGGTCAAGAATTCTAGGCAGATAGGATTTAGTTGACACTTTCTGTACAAATGGATCTAGACACATTATTTTAGCCACTGTCTTGATGCATGAAGGTTATACAATCCTAAGGCCAGACATTAATAAGACTTGGTGGGGGGGGGTCCACTAGAACTATTTCTTCACAATTCTAGAATGTTCTGATTATAACCAGGAAATGGGGAATTAGGTCCATTTTAAGGCTTGGATATTGCTAGGAGAGAACATCAACTAGCATTCGAACTTATACTAAAAGACAGATATTTCTGCCCAAAACTTCCTAGGTTAGCGAAAGAGAAAGAAAATCTACACTTCCTGAAGAGAAGTAATCTAATCTAATGTGAGAAACTAGTAAGGAAGAACTTGATTTTAAAACATATTAGAACCACTGTTATTGTGCAGTCAGAAGAAAGCAATGACCAGTGTGACACAGACAGTATTTTCTGATTTTGTTCAAATACAGTTGACTTTAATCTATTTTCTCTGTTCCAACTGCTTTTGCTTTTTTCTTTGAATATGTATTGTTATTAAGGCTAAAGTGGAGCTGCAAAGATGAAAAGAACTACAATGCATCAAGAGGTATGGTCCAACATGTAGTAAGATAGAATGTTATGGTATCAATGATAAAACTTAATCTGGGCCTTAAATTTATTAATAAATTCATTCAGTCAATGAAAGTTCCGGGTACCATGTCATGTTGTGAGGATGCTGCAATGAATGGCCAGAAAATCCTTGTCTTCAGGAAGCTGACATTCATAATGACACTGAATAACCATGGACAGGCAAATACTAAGATGAATACTGATTTTTCCAAAAGCAAAGTTTGGGTATAGCTTATAAAAACTGAAAGCATGAATTAAAACATAACAGAGACTTTTAGTTTCTCCTTAGGCTTTGAAGGCTAGTTCTGTTCCAACATACTGGGAGAGTCTTTAACAGAAGAAGATAAAAGCATTTACCCCACAATAAGGTTAAAGGAATTTGTCCACTGGGGGTAAAATCAAAGAAAAGCTTTCACCTAGTACATTTGAAATTACTCGTAACTCTTCCTATGATTAGCTATCACAAACACCCAAGAAACTTCACTCAGAACCCAAGTTACACCTGAAAAAGTTTGTGTCCCAATGGTTATAGATCTGACCTTGTTCTTCAAAAAATAATACGCTCTCTACCCTTTATCTTTTCTGGAGTAGTACTGTGTTTGATTTAAATCAGGTGTTCATTGCCTTATATTTTGAAGAGCCATCCATTCATTGATATAGCCATCATAAATCCATTCATTCATTTATCCTTCTGTCTATACATCTTCAATTCTTTCATCCATCTATATCCATCCAACACCTTGCCCAGCTCCTGGCCTATCACAGACCCTCAGTAAATATTTGTTGAATGAATAAATAAATCCACTAAACCTTGATTGTCTACTATGTGTCATTTATAACATACATAACCAGTAGCCTAATTGTGCCTGGAGACCATTTGGAGCCATCCGCTTTGTATATGTTCACTCACTGGTTCTCAGGAGTTTGTATTGATTGTTATATTGGTGACAGGGAAGATGTGAGTATAATTTTTGTAACAAATAGCTTTCATAACACAAAAATTTTCCAATAACGTGCAACTTTTAGGTATGCATAGGAAGAGTTGTTAAGAAAGTTAAGCATCAGGTTAACTTTAAGAAAAAGCTTACAGGTAATATAAAGTGTGATGCTCCTGTGAGCTCTAAGAACATGGTAGCTTAGTGTCTGGACTGAGAGTTGCCACTTTATCTAAGGGGAGAACACAGTGAATGAGATTCACTTGAAAACCTCCAGGGACTTGCTGAAATTCTTCTTAATGTCCCCTTAGAGGAATTAAATCCACAACATCAACCAGCTCTCAAAGAATTTCTCAGTCCCCCAAGAGAAGCAGAACAGCCTTTTGTCGAAAGAGAGGTTGGGAGGAGGGAGACTAGCAATGGCGGAGATAGGTTTATGCTAAGAATGCAGGAGAATAAATTTATACTTGTAATCTAGGTGTCTGACGTCTGAATCTTGATCACACTGAGGAAGCTTAGCAAACACCAGATGCAGCATCATTTCAACTAATAGTTTTTGAACCAGTCATTTCCTCACAATGCTTCTCAAAATGTTCCTCCAAACTACCCTAACAGCAGAGTCAAGTGAATATAATTCCCTGGGTTCTAAGAAGTAATACTAAGCATTCTGAAGCAAATCAGAGATTTGTTCTAAAGTCTCCTAAGTTTTGATAACAACTCATGCATATTTTACTTTCTATTCTAATATAGCTCTGTGTTTGCTTTAATGTTGAAAATAATTTTTAAATTTATTATCATGGAGTAAGATGTATCCTCAAGACAATAACCTCTGCTCACCATCACCCCCTCCACTTTCCCCTCTGGGGTGCACATACATGTTTACTCCCCACAATATCCCTGTGGAGACGAATATTACTATGTTATCCTCCTCTTCAGAGGAGGAAATCAAGGATCAGAGTGGTTAATCAATGCTGATAATTACCTCCATTTATTAGTACGTACTCACTCAAGTGCCAGGTGTTGTCTTAAATAGTCTCATGCACATTTAATTCTCGCAGCCACCTCATCACCACCATCTTTTAGAAAAGAAAACCAAGAATTGTAAAGGTTACATTACTCGCCTCTGGTCACAGGGTTATAAGGAATCAGCCCAGATTTGAACCCAGTTTGTCTGACTCCGAAGCAGCCACTCTCTGTTATGCCGTCACTCTTTTCAAATGTTTCAAATAAATTCTGCAATCTGACTAAAGTAATGTTGGGGTGGGGGGAATCCTTTTAAGAAGGAGGCCTTGTTATCCATTAATTCTTTGAAGGGGATCAGAAGGGAATTTTTGAAAAGTCGAGTGACTTACCTCCTTGAATTTTGAAGAATCTAGTGGAAAGTGATATAGAGACAGGGGTTTCTTTCCCCTCAGCTGATGAGATGATAACACAAGCGTTCTTCCATCACTCAGTATGCAGTGGTCAATATGTGCTACACATTAACCAGGTGCATTCAAGAAATACAAATTCAACCATGGCCTTGCTTTGGAGGAACTTATAATATTGTCATACACACATTCAAAAAGTGAAATACCACTATACAGCAATGAGTGGTTAAGTGCTAGTAAGTAGGGTAGATCTCATTATTCCAGAGGTTTGGGGTTTATGGAGGAGCTACATCATTGAAGAGTGGTAGAGTAGGATTTATTTGAGAGAGGATGGCAAATCTTCCCTTCCATGGTCACCCACAGCATTATTGTTTTTCTTCTACAATGCTCTGCCAGAGAGTCAGTTCTCCAACACTTCCAGATCATTTCTTCAAGACTTTCTGGTTCTCAGAAGTTCCTGAAGGAGATGAAAGTGACTAAACTGGCTGGTTTGCTTCCTGAAAACCTTTCCTTCTCCTCCCATCAAACTCAGTGTGTACATACTCTCTTACCTCGTTCCCTCTATATGTGTGTATACCTACATGTTTATTTAGGCAACATTCATTTTTTTATGAAATTCTTGTTAAGCACCTACCAGGTGTTGGATATGATAGTGAACAATACAGAAATGACTTCTGCCTTCACAGAGAGATAAGATGTAAGGTAGAGAGGAAGGACTCAGAAAGAAAAGGTAAAAATAAATGCACATATTTTCTGTATTCCACATTTCTCTTTTGCTATTCACCCTTTTAAAATAACTGAGCCTCCACACAGTGAGAGAACTTTAGCAGAGAGGAGGATGAGGTCACAAGTCTGTGTATTTAACATTCATGCCTTCCTGAAATAGTCTTTCCAGACTCTAGCCTGAACAGCATGATTTGAAACAAACTTATGTTGTGCAATGGCTCTTTCTGAACCAAACAGTCCAGTTTTGGCAGATCTTACTAACAACTGAGAAGCAGTTGTTGGATTGCTTGTTTGCTCTAGCAATTAAATAACCATCACTTAAAAAATAGTATATGGATCAGTTGGAAGCAGTAAGATGCTACATGTTGGGTATAAAGTTGCCTGGACTTGCTGTCTGGTGTTGATAAGGTAGCAGATGGTCTAATAGACTCCATCCTTGAGCAGCTAAATTGGTAGGGTCTTGGTTTAATAATCTTGTGTTCTAATGATTTAGGCGAGTGATGAAAGGCAGTACAATTACTCACTTGTAATAGTGCCCAGTTGGCCTGGATGGAAGGGGCACTCACATGGTGTGATGTAATTAACTCCTGTTCCCCAGAAACATGGCTGTTTATAGACAGACTACCTTGATCAGACTCATCTCACCTTTACGCTAAAACTTAAAGCATTTTCCAAGTGAAAAATGGCTCTTAATTATTTAAATCATTGGAGGAAAGAACACTTTCTAACCTTATGTTGGTGTCACACTTCTATGTTTCAAAAGCATGTCCGCAAGTACGATCTCACTGGATTCTAAAATACGTTGCTGGGGGAAATAAGAACTTATGTAATGTGAACGATTTATGGATGAAGACGTCATTCAGAGGCTAGCCTGAGCCATGGAAAAAATCTGGAGGTCAGTTAGAACCCAGATATCCTGAATCCTAGCCCTGGGAACTTTCCACTCTGATGTATTCTTCAGACTCATTTTATCCAATAGTTTCTTCCTGTCCCTTGCAAAACTTCTCAACAGTGCTTTAAATATGCTGTATAATCTATGGACTCAAGCTATATCTTCTCGTATTTTTCACTTCTTGAATGTCTGCCAGAGGTAGATTGAATGTATAAACACAATCAAAATATAGGTAGTGATTAATTACACTTTAATATTCCCTGTGATATGATGTGGTTTACACAGACTAGAATACTAATAAATATTTGTTAAATAACATTGTTTCTTAAAAGATTGATTTACAAGATCAACACATAAAAATTAATTGCATTTTTATATACTAACAACAAATATGTGGAAAGAAAAATTAAAAACACAATACCACTTTTAATCATTTTCAAGGAAATGAAATACTTAGATATAAACTTAACAAAACATGTATAGGATCTGTATGCTGAAAATTACAAAATTTTGATGAAAGGAATTTTAAAACAACCTAAATAAATGGAGAACATACCCTGTTCATGGATTGGAAGGCTCAACATACTAAAGATGTCAATTCTCCCCAAACTGATACACAGATTTAACATAATTCCTATTAAAATACCAATAAGATTTTTTGTAGATATACACAGCTTATTCTAAACTTTATATGGAAAATCACATACCATATAATAGCTAAAAAATCTTGACATAGAGAAATAAGGTGGGGAGGAATCAATCTATTCAATATTAAGTCTTGTTATATAGCTACAGTAATAAAGACTGTGTAATATTGGCAGAAGGACATACACATAGATCAATTAAACAGAACAGAGAACTCAGAAGTAGAATAGAACCCACACAAATGTGCCAAACTGAGTTTTTTTCAAAGGTGCAAGAGCAGTTTAATGGAGCAAGGTTAGCCTTTTCAGCAAGTGGTGCTGGGGCAACAGACATCCATAGGTTAAAAAAAAAATAAACCTTTACCTAAACATTGCACCTTATAAAAATTATCTCAAAATTCATAAGAGACGTAAAAGTGAAACCATAAACCTTTTAGGAATAAACAGGAGAAAAATCTTTGTGATCTAGGACCAGGCAGTGTTCTTTGACTTGACACCAAAGGCATGATCCAAAAATTTATGTCTGACCTCATCAAAATTAAAAACTTTTGCTCAGCAAATATCCTGTTAAGAGAATAAAAAGACATGCTACAATTTGGGAGACTATATTCACAAACCACATATCTGACAAAGGCGAGCATGTCGAATACATAAATTACTTTCAAAACTCAACAGTAAAAAAGCAAACAATCCAATTAGAACATGGGAAAAAGACATGAAGAGACATTTCACCAAAGACATACAGATGGCAAATAAACACATGAAAAGATGCTCAACATTATTAACCATTAGGGAAATGCAAATTAAAACCACAATGAAATATCACTATACACCTATCAGAATGGTTAGAATAAAAAATGGTGACGATGCCAAATGCTGGCAGGGTGTGGAGAAGCTGGATGACTCACACATTGCTGTTGGGGATGTAAAATTGTCCAGCCACTCTAGAAAACAGTTTAGTGGTTTCTTTAAAAAAAAAAAATTAAAGATGTAACTACCATAAAACCCTGCAATTGTACACCTGGGTGTTTATCCAGAGAAATGAAGATTTGTGTTCACATAAAAATCTGTACAACAATATTTATGGCGGCTTTATTCATTATAGCTCCAAACTGGAAACAACTCATGTCCTTCAGCTGTGGAAGAGTTAAAGAAACTGTGATGCGTATATAACATGGAATATACTCAGCAATAAATAGGAATGAACTATCAATTCCCCCAACAACCTGGATGAAATCCAGAGAACTGTACTGGGTGAATAAAAAGCCAATCCCAAAAGGTTACATACTGTATGTTTCCATTTGTGTAACATTTGAAATAACAAAATTATAGAAATGGAGGATGGATTAGTGGTTGCCGAGGGTTAAGGAGGGAATGGGGGCAGAAGGGAAGTGGGTGTGACGGTAAAAGGATAACATGAGGCATCCTTGTAGTAATGGAACTGTTCTGTATCTTGACTATATCAATGTCAATATCCTGGCTGTGATACTGTACCATAGCCTTGCAAGTTGTTACCATTGGCGGAAACTGGCGACCTGGGATCTCTCTGTACCATTTCTTACAAATACATGTGAGTTCACAATTCTTACGACTGCATGTGAATCTACAACTATCTCAAAATAAAAATTTTTTAAGTTAAAATAACTCTTCCTAACTCATTTATTATTATGGGTTCCATAATACTTTCTACTTGGCAACATTTTGATGAAGTTAGGTAAAATCCCAGAATCAGTGTTTGTAGGGTGAGGATAGTCCTTGATTATTACTGGTTTTTACTCTATTGTTTTCCAGTATCATCAGCAAATGCTCACTGATTTCTTGCTTCATAGATCTGTTTGCTATAAATACTGTAATCAGCCTAGTAGACTTTGGAACTATCAACACTTTCTCATCATGTCTCGCTAGCAACCATTCTTCACTATTGTTTTACTCAAGTGAGCATCACACCATAGCTAACTACCTACCAACCTGCCAAATCTCCAGTTTCTTTTAATTAGTGACTACTTTGCTTTTTAATTCTAAGTATTTTCTTGCAGTGCAATTTGCTGAGGGGTAATTAGAGTTTACTGAATTCCTACTATGTATCTAGGTCCTGCCCACAAGGTAATGGTAGCAGTCAAATTGGCGGCCAAGAGAACATAAAGAAAAGGGAAGGAATTGAGTAGGGTTGTTCTAATACCCTCCACCCCTGATACCATCTCTACCCGTGAAAGTCAGGCTTGTGGAAGGACTCTAGGAGAAAGGACCTTGTGTAACTTGTTGATGCTAGAGCAGCTGGACTAAACCAAATATTAGAAGGTAGACTCTGAGCAAAGTATTTCGTACACATAGGCTCAAAAACTCTCTGGGTAGCTCCTAGCATAATCCCCATTTTACAGATAGGGAAATCAAGGCTTATTGTCGACATGTTGTGCAAAGTCTAGTTAAGTCAGGAACCGGTATTCAGACTCATATCTGCATGATTCTGAAACCTGTGTTGGCTTCCCTAGATGCTACAATGAAGGGCCACTGTAAAGGAACTAGAGTTTTCTCTCTGGAGTCTTCTTAGTCACTGTCTTATGAAGACGTGGAGATCGTGGTCAGTAATGCTTATTTCTAATACAATTCAGTGTCTTTAATTCTTAAAAGGAAGAGAGAGGAAAATTCTACTGCTGTATTATTTCTCCATGAAAATACTCCCTTAAAGACCTCATCCTCACTTTTTGCCCCTTCCCCAAGGGGTCTCTTTTTTCTCTACTCTGTCAGTGATTCATTTTCACAATAGCTTTGTGGTTGTTTGTCATGCAGTAGTGCAATGGCAATAGTTAACTGGCAGAGTAGGCCGCTGGCAGTATCCATCTCAGCACGAAATGAGTCTAGTTGCATTTTCTATCAGTGAAAGGAGCCCAGTCCTGTCTACCACCCCTGAGTAGCTAAAGATTGAGAGTCCAGGTCAGTGAGCTGAAAGTGGTAAGTTTACACTGGGGACACATTCTTCCCTATAGAAATATACTCACCCTGAGAGATAGCTTCCTGTCCTTTCAACATAGCTGGAATACTATGGAAGAAGCTTTTAATAAGAAGAGAGAGAAATATTCATTGATGCAACAAATATTAATTGCGTTCCAGGTATTGCTTGCATTTATTAAGCTCAACGTTAAGCGCCAAACTCCGTGTTAAGTGTTTTATATGTATTATCTCATGGAATCTTCAAAAGTTGCAGTTACCATGCCCTAATTTTGCATATATTTTCAAGTTTGCCATATACCATATTTTTCATTAGTTGGTATAAGTTCCATACATGATTTGGAGTATGGCAGATTCAAGAGTCTTCGGGTATGTACAGAATGAAAGAGAGACTCAACTTGTTTTTCAAACTTCCTTCTTTACCCTCCCTCATTTCTTACCTGCATAAAAGCTGTGTGGTGTAGAGGAAAGGATATATTTTCTCAGTCACGGGACCTAGGTTCTAATCTGAGTTCTACCACTACCTAGAAGTTGGCTATTGGCCAAATTAATTGGCCTCTTTGTGTCTCAGTTTCCTCATTTGTAACGATGTCAAAGACTAAAGATTTTTTTAAGGACTCTTTATATACTAAAATTGTGTACATCACCATCTAATTGTCTGTGGTAATTTAATCAAGAGATTTGAGAGCAGATTTTGAAACTTAAAGCCAAATTTCTGACAATCCAGAGAATCATTGGGTAGAAGCCTAATGCTGTCTCTTCCTGGTCCTGCTTTCCAGTGGACCTATCAAAGCACATATCCCAAGGTGTGGGTCTAGACAGCCATAGCAGATGTAGGCTTAATTCTTCTGCCAAGCATTGATATGTACCTAAGCAGATGTGCGGGTTGAGGTTTTTTTGTTTTGTTTTGTTTTTTGTTTTTAGCCTCTTGGCTTCCAGTTCTTGTGACGCATTTGTTCCTTCGGAGGCACACTGCATTATTTTTCAAACTGGGAAAAACCCTCCCGGCAACAACTATATTTTAAGTGTAAGAACATTTTCAACTCTAGCCTCCTTTAACCCAACCGAAAAATATTCAGAGAAAAGGAACATGTGGTTTCAAGTAAAAGGAAAAAATATAATTGAGAATCTCCTTGTAGGTCCACAGATGGTTTTATTCTATCTCTACCCTACATAGCAAGAAAATAAATGCTGAGATATTTGTAAAGCTGTGATACTTCAGGACTCGGTGAGAAATCCAAAAGCATCGGGCGGGGCCATGGGAGGGGGTTTATCTTTTTGATTGCTAGGGAAATTATGTAGACTTAGTTTCAATTGCCATTTGAAAATTCCACATCAGAGGATTTTGGTTTGCCCAGCATGGCAGCTGGCATAGAGGGTCTGAGATTGTTTATTTTGGTATTCACCTGTCAAGGAACGGCATGATTTTATTGGTGGTACTAATCTGAACTGCTGTCCAGGTGAAAAGTTTCTTAACCCTGAGGAAGTATTGGATCATGTGATTTGGCGTTAGAAGGTAGGGCTGGAGAGAGTTAGATGGGGGAGAATTTGCTCAAAATACTGTAATACTGGCAAAGGTAAGCATTCCAGAGGATCCATGCAGATAATCTCGCTCTGAATCCATACAGAAGACATTTGCACTCATCCTCAATGACTTGTCCTTTATCCCCACTTCATTCCTTGGGTGTCTAATTAGCATGCCTAGTACACAGAGCCCGACACAGGGTAAGGCCTCGTGGTAAGCATTTAACATGTTTGTTGAATGACTGCAAGAAATGAGTGGATGAATGAATAAATGAATGAATTAGAGATTATGCTTCCCACTCCCAGGCCTACTAGTGGAATGAAAAATTTACAGTCAATATGTGGCGGAAGGATTCTGATTCCAGAATAGGAAAGACATACGTTTGAAGTCTTGCTTTATCATTTACTAGGTGTGTGCTTTTGGCAAGTTGCTTAACTTCCCTAAGACTTGGTTACTTTGTCTAAAAATGAGAAGAATAAAAGCACAAATGTCATAATGGTCTGGTAAGGACTGACTTACATATACATATAAATTTCACAATGCCTGGCACATAATAAGCAATAAAATAGATTGGCTATTATTTGTAGTTAACAAACTTCCCATACACACAAAAATTCAGGTCAGATGACTTCATTAGTGAATTCTAACATTTAAAGATGAAATTACATTAATTCTACACAAATTCTTCCAGAAATTACAAAAGGAAAGAACACTTCCCGATTCATTCTCTAAAGCCAGCATTACTCTGATACCAAATCAAAGACGTTATAAGAGAAGAAAATTACAGACCAATATCCCACATGAACACAGAAGGAAACTTTCTTTTAAAAAATTAGCAAATTAAATTCAATAATATATGAAAAGGATAATCCATCATTTTCATTTCTGGGTCATGTTGGTTTAACATCTAAAAATCAGTAACTCTAGATTTTAACAGATAAAAAAAGAAAAATCATATGACTATCTCAATAAGTGCAGAAAAAGCTTTTAATGAAATTAAACATACATTCATAGTAAAAACTCTTAGCGAACTAGGACCAGAAGGAAGAGAATACAAAATAAATCAAAAGAAAATAGACGGAAATAATTAATTTAAAAGCTAAAATTAAGTAAAATTGATAAGTCAAAGTAAAATAAGTTTCTTCAAATACCTGAATAATGGATAAATACCTGATGTACTAAGTAAGACCATAAAATAGAAAAACAAACCAAAAAATGCTACATTAGGAACGAGGTAGGAAAGAATTAAAACAGTTATAGAATAGATTCCAATAATTTTAAGTAATTATTTTATGTCCCTTTTGCCAAAAATTTGAAAATATAGATTAAATGGATGATATATAGTCAAAGTAAAATGGAAAAAAATGCTCAAGAAAAGATAGAAAAGCCTAGTAGTCTAAAATCCAAAGAGGAAATTGAAAAGTTTGTCAAAGATCCGCCATTTGAAAGGGTGCCAGGCTCAGAGTATACGTAGCACGCAATTTCCATGTTATTCAGACTAAAAGGCCAACACAATTTTTCCATCAAAGCTAAAAATATTAGCACTAAAAGAAAAACGCTACTGTTATCACCTATTCATATACATACAAAAATGCTTAAACAAAACATCAGTAAATCAAATGCAGAAAAAAAACTAAAAGAATAACACACTATTTTCAAGGAAGATTCAACATTTAAAAAATCTATTAACACATTTTTAGTTCCTGAGTATATTAAAGGAAAAAATATTACTGTATAAAATGATGCCAAAAAGGGTAACAAAAATATTAATATACCTAGGAAACTCTAAAATTGTATTGAAAGACAAGAAATAATGTCTGAATAAGTGGAGAGATGTGCCATATTCCCAAATGGAAATACTAGATATATAAATTTAAGATGATTCAATATAAATCCCAATGGTATCATATGTATGTTTGATTTTTAACTTGATAAATTGATTCTAGAGTCCCCCTGGGAGAATAAATGAGTGAGAATAGCCAAAATACTTTGGAAGATGAATTATAGTGAGGAGATCAGCACTACCAAATAAACCAATTACAGGAGTGGAATTTAGAGAAACCCAAGAACAAGTGGAAATTTAGTTTATACTAAATGTAGTATTTTAAATTCCAGGGAAAAATGGATTGAGGTAAATTGTGTTAAAGCAATTAGGTATCCATAATAAGGAAATAGATGCTAGCTTGTATTATATACAAAAATTAATTTCATCTCGATTAGAGATCTAAATATAAAAACAAAATGATAAAAGTAGTAGAAGAAAATGTATGGGTAATATTTTTCTAAGCTTGGAGTTGGGAAAGCTTTAAAATCCAAAATTCCAAAGCAAAAGCTTAATAAATACAACTGCATAAGTATTAAAAACTTTACTAAAGCAAAAAACATGTAAACGAAAATGAAAGTGGCAGATTAGGAGAAAACATTTGCAATATATTACAAATAAAAGGTTAATAATCAAAACACAAAATGAGTCTACATAAATTTATATGAAAAAGTCAATCTAATAGAAAATTGAGCAACGCAATGGGCAGTTCACACAAAAATAAACACAAATGGCTAATAGACATAGAAAAAGATGGTAAACCCTGACAATAACTAAGGAAATGCAACTTTAAAAACAATAAGAGGGCATTCCTCTTAGCAGTGGCAAAAATTTAAAAGATTGTTAAGAGCCATGTTGGCAAAAGTTCTGGAAAAGAAGCATTCCGGGTTGCTAAGGACCTATAAGTGTGATGTTTTGAAGAAAAAGTTGGCAGCAACAAATCTAACTTTAGGAATCCATCCTAAAGTAATAGTGTCACAAGTACATAAAGATATGTGTACAGTCATGCTACGACAGCAGAGGCTGTAACAGAAGCTGTTAAAATGCTCACCAATAACAGAATGTCTAAATAAAATATGGTACGCTCATACAGTGAAACAATACCAAAACAAAATGAGGTAGATCCACATTTACAGACCTGGAAACATGGCCAAGATATTGTTAAATTAACAAAAAAAAGTTGTAGGACAATATGTATGGCATGATTCCTTTACTGTATAAAAGTTACAATGGATGGAGTTGTAGGTGATCTTTACATTCATTTTGCTATCTTTAAGTCTTCATTTTGGCATTGAGCTGCTTCTTAAGCTTCTCCTCCACTGAATAGTTTCTTCAAATCTTCGTTAAGCTCTTGTGCTCGTGAGAAAGCTGAAATTCAGGAGTCCCATAAACCACCCTTACCTGGAATGACTTAGAACCACTGAGGAACACCCAGGATATTCACTTCAAGAAGGGAGCACCTAGTGCTTTAAGAAAACATATAAAATATACAAAATAGCGTGTGTGTTTGTGTGGGTGCGTGTATGTGTGTGTGTAGTTTAACTGGTGTTGCAATTAGAGAAAAACAAATATCCTTAAGTTGAATAGCAATTCTAAAACTGGTTGTTGGTACACAGGAAATACATGATGCAGCCCTCATTCATGTATTCATTCAACATGAAGTCAACAAGTACTCATTGAGTGCTTACTGTGTGCCTTGCACTATAGTAAATTGCTGGGAATACAGTGATAAAGCAAAGTGCCTACTTTCATGGAGCTTATATTTTAGTTCCATCCCTACTGAGAAGCCAGCTGGACATGAATTGCCTGTCCTCTAGAGGTTATGTCCTCAGATCTATGCTTTACGCAGACTGCTCGAGCTCACTGTCATTTCTAGCTGTGATATCTTCAGCCTCATGTGACTAAGGAATCTATCCATCTGGAAAGTGCTTCACACCCAAGAAGGTTTTGGGGAAGTGAAAACAGAGCATGAGATTGTTCTAGTTCTTTCTCTGAGGTCACATTTTCCGGATTCCTAAAAGACAACTTTGAATCAAAGAAACTTAGAATTTAAGATTAATTTTAATACTGGCTTCGACTATCAACTGAATTTCCTTTTCCAACTTGAAGTCCTTTTCTTACCTTTCCGCGTACATCATCATCGTCATCACCACAAACTACTTAGTAACTACAACACTAAAATATTTGCCAAAACGTGCTCTCCAGTAGCCATAGAAAACTTCTCCACTCTTCTTGACCTAATTCTATTTCTCTTTACCTCAGTTCTCAATAGATGTCTGCCTCTTATTTAATGGATCAATCAATCTCCTTCCAAAGGAGATCTCTCGTCTTCTACCTTGGATACACCTCTACTGCTGATCCCTTAACATTCTTTCTAGTCTTTTTTTTTTTTTTTGCTGAGGATGATTCACCCTGAGCTAATATCTGTTGCCAATTTTCCTGTTTTTGCTTGAGGAAGCTTTGTCCTGAGCTAACATCTGTGCCAGTCTTCCTCTACTTTGTATGTGGGTCGCCTGCCGCAGCATGGCTGCTGACAAGTGGTGTAGGTCCTGTGCCCAGGAACTGAATCTGGACCACCGAAGCAGAGGGAACAGACCTTAACCACTAGGCCATGGGGCTGGCCCCCTCTCTAGTCTTCCTTATAAGTTGTTTCTGCATTAATCTCCTCGTTTTCCCACAGCATCAGTCTCTTCTGTACTGATTTCTTCATCCTTACCTTCAAACATAAACAACCGCGTCTCTTTTAAAGACACAAAACAAAACAAAACTCTGCATAACCTATCAAGCTATGGTCTCCCTTGTCAAACTTTTCAAGTTATGGCTTACCCATGAGGCTCCCATTCCTCCTGCCAATTGCTCTTTACTTCTAGTGGTCTTTTCTCACCACTGACTCACAAAGCTCCCTAGTGAATGAATTGCCAAATCCAGTCCTCTTTTCTAAGTTCCCATTTGCTTTGGGTGTTTTTTTCAAATGTTTTTTTTTGTTTGTTTTGAACATAATTGTCCATCCCCTAATTCTTGAAACCACTCTCTGTTGGCCCCCTTAAACTTCTGGTTTCCTACCAGCGCTCTCATTGGTCCCTGTCTATCACTTTTACTAAATCCTGTTCTTCCAACTACAATTGCAGGCATTTACAGCTGCCTAAGTTATTATTAACATAGCTTCCTGTATCTCCTCTATGGGAATGTCCTCCATCTAATTCTCCAACCCTGAAGTTTTTTTCAAGTCCCACCTCTGCATCTCTAGTTGTTTAGCAGATAGCTCTAGTTGGGTATCATTGTGACATAGTGAATTCATATGTCTGAGGCCAGGCCCTTCATCTTCCCTTAGAAACTCATCCTGACCTCCCTATTTTTGTAATTGGCTCCAGCCTCTTTCAACAGTCTCTGTTTCTCTGGCTACCCTTACTCTTTTGTTTTCCATGACCAAATTCTTTGTAGCTTTTCTCATTTCCATTGTTAGCTTTCTTTTTTCACCATCACTAATCTAGCCCTCTATAACTCAATCCCAATATTCTTTTCAAATAATAATCTTCTAACAATTTCCTACACATAAGTGTTATGTTCCCCAACCTAAACAAGCTGTCCCTCCAACATACCACACATCTTTTACATCCAAACCTTTGGTCAGCCCCTTCCTCCTCAGCCAATTTCTTACCACTCCCATGAAGCCTCTCGATATTTGCCTTTTCTGAATTTATAACATTGCATGCCATACCCTTCCTGTGGCAGTTTATCATGTCCACTTCTTGTAATATTATCTTGTATTTACATTTCCTTGTATTTTTATGTTCTCTTCTTAAATAGATATGAGTTTCTGAAGGAAAATGGCCACTGCATCAGTTAAGAATTCTATTTGCTCACTAGTAACAGAGATGTGAAATAACAGTGACTTAAACAAGGTGGAATTTTATTTCTTCTTAGTATAAAGAAATAATATGACAAGCAGTCCAGAACTGGTATCCATAAGAGGGACCCAGACTCCTTCTAACATTATTTGCTTCACCATTTTTAGCCTATGGTTATAATCATTAGAGTGTCTTCATTGACACATTATGGCTGCTGGAGTTTCAGCCATGAAGTCCACATTCTAGGCAGGAAGGAAGAGGAAATAAGGAAGAACAAAACATTTGTTTCCCAGATGAGTCACTCTTTTACATAAGGGTCTCCCAAAGCCCCCTACCCACCCAATTACTGAGGCTTAAATCTAATCAACCACTCCTAGACACAAGACAGTCTGTGAAAATGCAATCTTTTAGATAGGTACATACCATTTTGAATAAACTTGGTGTTCTGTTAGTGAGGAAGAAGGAGAAAATTGGTTCCACAAATATTTATTGAGTGTATTCTATGTACCAGGCACTGTCCCAGGTACTAGGAATAGAACAATGAACAAAATAGATAAAGATCCTATCCTCATGGGCCTCACATTAACAGTGTATAGGGAGAGTAAATAGGCGAATAAACCAGGAAACTGGTAGCCATGAAAGTCTGCTCTTATAAGGTGGTATTTCAGTAGAGATCTGAAGGAAGTGTCTAAGCTTGCTGTGCAGATATCTGAGGGAGGAGCACTCTAGGCAAAGAGAAAGAGAGTGCAAAGGCCTTGAGGCAGGAGGGTATTTGACATGTTGGAGTAACAAGAGGATTCACGTGGTTGGAGTGTGGAAGGGAGAGAAGAGCAGTAGGAGATGAAGTCAAAGTAGCAGTGAGAGTCCAGATAGCAGGGACACTAGGACAACCCCTTTTCCACTGAGTCAGGTGGGAAGCCATTGGTGAGATTTGAGCAGAGTAGCATCATGAGCCAGCCTGACTTAAAAGAATCACTCTGGCTCTTCCTAGAGAATAGACTGTAGAAAGACCCAGGAGAAGCTAGGAGGCCAGTTTGAAAGCTGTTTGCAATAATCTAGGTAAAAGACAATGGTGGCTCAGGAATCAGATTTTGTATCTATTTTGAAGAAGACAGGGCTGACATAATTTGCTAACGGTTGTTTGTGCTAATGGTTGGGGTCTGGCAAAAATGATAAAAGGTGCATTGAATAGAAAACTAGAAGGCTCTGCCACTCCCATGTATATACTTTTTCATATTCCTCCATAATGCCTATTACAGTGCTATGCACACAATAAACGTTCAATAAATATTCACCAAATGAATAGATTTTAATCTTTTCAGAGGGCTGCTTTCAGAATTTCTTTTCCCACTCTACAAGACACACACCTTTAATGATGAAACAGATTTAGGGAAAAATCTAAATCCCAAAAGCATTCACTGAGATTGTATTTTCCTTTGGCTTCTTGTTAGTGACAACAACTTCTGGAAGCTTAAAGAAGAGAAAATACTGGAAAAGAAATTCGTTTGTGTCATTATTAATAGAACACCCAAGAAGAAGTCAGGTACAAAACCTCCCATCCAACCATGATGGAATTTACCTGCTGTGTAAGTGGCTGTTCAGACCAAGTCATTTTCACACTTGTGCGTGGGGGTCACACGAGGGCACATTTGGTGAGAAAAAACAATTGAAGTGGTAGCTGTGTGTAGGAGATGGAAAAAGGAAGAGATGAGAAGTTTTAAAAAGATATCCCAAAACTGACAAATAGACTGAAATATATGAAAGGAGAAACATCACCATCGTCATGGATCTCATGTGAAATGCTCAACGCCATCGGCTGGCATGCAAAGCTGTGAGTTGGTGATAAGTAACTGTTTCCAGCCATTTTTTTCTCATATAATAACCCTGTAACTTCATTCTTTGAGTGTCCCTGGGCTCATGAATCGGTGAGACACAGAATAAAAAAGGTAGGAAGGAATTCAAAGATATTTTAGGGTATATTCCAGTTGTTAAATGATTTTATGTTAAATGAAAGCACTTAGCTAACAAACAACAAGATGGCTCTAAAACCCAGTCCTCCTAACACCAAGGATGGGGCCTTTTATTCATCACTTCTCCCCAACCACTAATGCTTATTTCTCTACTACCACCGCCCACCCATGGGGATTAAATTAATGATATCTCTAACATAAGACATATTCATCTCACCCACCCAAATGGCAGCTTGGAACTCTTTCTCCGTGTGCCTCTGAATCTGAAACTTAGAAGCAAATGAGATTCTCAGACAATTGCTATTTGACCAAATTCAGTGAAACTTGGGCCTTGGGGAGCTTTTTAGGTCCAAGCACACTGAGCCTCTAATGGGACAGGAACCTAGAAGGATCCTATTCAAGTAAATGGGCATCCTTTCCTTTCAAAGGTTGAATGAGGAGAAACACTTAGGACTGAATAGCCGGTGGTGAGCTATCGTTTCCAATTCATCTTCTTCCTGTGCCTGTGGGGAGGGGAGTATTTCATTAATAAAATCCCAGCCAGATCAGACTCTGCCATCATTATTGATTCTCCTCTCAAGAGCCCACTATGTCCCCAGCGCCCTCCTTGGTTTCAGTTGATACTTTCCTTCCAAGTCCAAGATGATTTTCTGGCATTTGTTTCAATGTCTTTGTGTCTTTCCGTTGATCTATTTCTCTTCAGGGAAATCTAGAGAAAAGGGGGAAAAGTCACCAAGAAAAGGAAAAGTTAAAAACAAGAGCAGCAACAACAATGCTAATGAAAGATAAAGACTGAAGACCGTGGAGGGAGAAAGGGAGAGGACTGATGATTTTTATTTAAAAATGTTATAATTGTTATTTTTAAAATCTAGCTCCTTCTTAGAAGTTTGGAAAAAGCTAGCAACACATCAATTCACAGGGACATAGATTAAGCTCTATCTTGCTCAGATCCCACTGAAATCTTTAGTCATTATACTATTTGTATTAACTCTAGAACTGTTGAGCTTTAGTTTGGACAGTGGGATCTGACATTACAATTTTCTTGTGTTGACAAGGAAAGAACATCCATATCTAGATCTCTCCATGTTTAGAATGTTGGACAGAGAGGAGAGGTGCCTATACTCTAGTCATAGAATTTCTGTTTGCAGCCAACACGACTGGATAAGTAATCAGTTCTCAGAGATTTGCAAAAGTTAGAAAAAAGACTGGCAGGTGGGCCTTTTTCTTTGAGAATAGCCTCGGTTTCCTCAAATGCTCTTCATTGCATGCTGCCCTTCTCCTCTGCTTTTTGGTTTTCTACCATTTAGATTGGCTATCTACTGGCAGCTCAAGCTGAAATCCCCTTTTTCCTGCCTAGAGGGACAGGGATATAATTGATATTTTTGACATGTCAAAACTCAGTTGAATCCTTTCCTAGCTTTGATTAAAAGCTAATTGGATACTGTGTTGAATCTTGTGCCACCACCTATCTAACCACTAATATTTTATTTAAAATATAAATTTTAAAACCACTAAGGAAGGGGAGAAGGGTTGCAATGGAATAGTTGGTAGCATTGGGGCTAGAAGAAATATGATTAACAAGAACACGGACAGCTCATTCAAGAGCCTCCCCTAGGTAGTCATGGAAGTAGCCAAAGTCTTCATCTATTCAGATCCCTAATTTTTTGAAAACATTGAACAGGTGCTGTGGGGCATGACGGCAGAGATGCCAACAGCATTAATATAGAGAGACCAGACATCACTTTTCTCCAAGTTTTGTTTTGTTCTGTTTGTTTGCAGATAAAGGAGAAGTGAGAGATGCTGCTCTGAGCACTGGACTCCACAGATTCTTGGGACTCCAGTCCTATTCTCTGCAGAGAATCAGCTGGGGGAGATATAAATCACAAAGAATTATGCCAAAAGTGTATAGTCACTTTGGACTAAGGAATGTATGTGCTAAACTGAGCATCAGAGGAGGATGTGGGGGAAGAACCCTATAAATTGTTTTGTTAAAATGCAGTATTGAAAAACATCTAGCTGTAAAACTCTATTTTCTTCATTTCTGTACTTTGCTAAGATAGTGAGTTAAAAAGAACCACAGCTGAAAAAAAAGCCTATTTGTTTTTCTCTCAGGAATTCACAGGAGTGCTGTTTCTCAGCCTCTGGGGTGTGAATTTGTAAATCTTTTAGTAAATGGAAAAATGATACCCTTCTCATTCTGTCTGTGGTCTACGAGTAGAATGGGCTCTGCAGAGGAGTCAGATGAAAACCGATCCTGAACCAGCCCACAAAACGTGGCCAAAGACCTCCCGAGGCTTCGAAGGGCAGGGCCTCAGAGTGGTTATTTACTGCATGAATGCAGCCTGTCGCAGAACTATGTGTGTGCGAGGGACAGTCCAGGAGGGCTACGGGTAGGGTAGTTTTAGGGAAAATAGTCAGTTTCATGAACGGAAAGATGGCAAGTTATGCCACAGAAGACTGGAGGGTTGCTAGGAAGCCAATCTCGTTTATCCTTGTACATCAAGCCGGGACCTCTCAAATACAAGTGGGTTTGGAGAACGGATCTGTATTAGAAATGTCAGTCACGGTGTCTGATCCGTTTAAAAACCCTTCCATGTAAAACAGCAGACCAGAAGCCCCCGAAAAGGACACAGGAACCATACTGCCCTCCCAGGCCATGGGACTAGGGAGGAGCACTTGCCCCAAGGGCAGCCGTGTGGCACAGCCAGTGAGTCGTAATATGGTCCGTCTCTTGGGAACTGGAATAAGGCGATACTAGAAGATCCAAAAATCAGAATCAGAAATTGAAAGGTTATAGCAGAGTCAGGGCTATGAGGGGAACAGGGAGTTCCAAGTTGTGAGCAGGACATAACTGCAAGTAGCAGAGCTAGAGAAAAAACAGAGTCCAGGGTGACGATGCCTGATTGCAGGGAGGGGAGGAGGTGCTGACAGAGAAAGGATACGAGACAGAGACAAAGAGCTTCAGAAAGACAGCGAGTCTGCTTTCTAGTACAGCTTTGGTACCCGAAGATGTGCCCGTTGTAGTTCATTCTACATGTGTTTACAATAAATTTCCCTTTTTCTTAAGCTGGCCTACATGAATTTCTTTCCTTCGCATAAAATGGCTGCTCTGTGACCCACAGGGCTTAAAGCCCAGCGCAGGCAGCAGAGAGGGACCCCTGACACTGGTAGGCAGTGTTGTTATGAGCAGACAATGATGGCTGTCTCCACAGTGCGGCCTCCGGAGGGAAAAGGAAGCAGCATCACTCTCTTGGTCCAACTGTCTCTCTGACTTTTGTGAGCCTTTCTCAATTATCTTTCCTACTCCCCTTTTTAAACTGAAAAAATTAACTCGTGAATATGGTAAAAAAAAAAAAAAAAAAAATCACCCAGTAAGTACAAAAATGAGGTGTAATTCTCCCAACCCAAACTCCTGGTTCCTTAAACACTCTCCTCTGTCAGAGGTTATGCTGGTATTTCATTTTCTTGTAGATTTCCAGAGATATTTTATGCGTGTTATGGCATATAAATACATTCACACATATGTTGCTTTACAGAAAGTGCAGGCTAGGTTTTTGCACAAATGTAGTAAATCTGTAGGATACATTTGTAGAAGTAAAAATACTGGGCTCAAAATTATGTGCCTTTTTAATTTTAATAGATAAGGCCAAAGTCCCACCTTCAAAGTTGTATTTATTAACATTCCAACCACTGACACATAAGAGAACCCTACGCTCTCTCCTACCATGTAACATCAAATCTTCAGAGCTTCGCCAAATGGATAGGCAGAACAGCTATCTGGTTGTTTTAATTTGTATTTCTTTAATTTCAAAATGAGATCGAATGCCTTTAAATTTTCTTTTAATGCCTCTGTGGTCTACCTTCTTCCCCCTTTTGTTCTTCGAGTACTGCAGGTCTGGGGTAGCTTGTTAGAAATGCAGAATCTCATAGCCTACCCCAGATCTGCCTGAATCAGAATCTGCATTTTAACAAGATCCACAGGTAACTCATTAGTACATTAAATTTGAGGAGCACTGCTGCAGACCTTCTTCCCTGGCCCATGATCTAAAAACTCGTTTCAAGTTTATAAACTTTCAAGGAGTTCAACTTGGTTCATGTGAAAGGATTCTGTGGTGCTCGGCCACAGTGTGGTTATTGTCACCATGAGGGTTTGACATCAAAACCTTGTGCCTTCGTTCCTCCTCTACCTCCAGGGCCTAGACAGCCTATTTCTAACTTGTACCACTGTCAACTCTCTACATGTCACTTTTTTATTAATGGGGCATACGCAGCTGTTGATGTAAGTAAATATGCCAAGCCCACGAGTGTGCTTACCAGGCCATCTAAGTACAGAAAGCGTTACCATCAACTGGGTGATGTATTCTCTATTCGTCGCCTCCAGTTAATCAGAAATTACACATCCTGGGCTCAGAAAGTCCATTTCAAGGTGTGAATCTAGTTCTCAATAAAGAAATAATGATTTTCCTAATTCTGTCAAACAGATTGATATCATTGCCCCTGTTCATGCAGTTTCAGCCTGGTGAAAGCATCCCCTGAAAAAACAGACTAACAACAGCAAGAAGAACCCTTCTGTGTTCCTTTGCTGGGGCTGCCATAACGAAGTACCACGGACAGGGTAGCTTAAACAACAGGAATTTATTTTCTCACAGCTCCTAGAAGTCCGAGTTCAAGGTATTAGTAGAGTTGATTTCTTCTGAGGCCTCTCTTCTTGGTCTATAGATGGCCATTTTTTTTCTTTTACATTTAAAAAAAAAATTGTATTGTGGCAAGAATACTTAACATGAGACCTACTCTCCTAACAAATTTTTGAGTGCACAATACAGTATAGTTAACCAAAGACACAACGTTGTACAGCAGATCACTAGAACTTGGTCATCTTGTATAACTGAAACTATATACCTGTGGAACAGCAAATCCCCATTTCCCTTCCCCCAGCCCTTGGCAACCACCTTCCTACTCTCTGTTTCTATGAGTTTGACTATTTTAGATACTTCATATAAGTGGAATCATACAGTATTTGTCCTTCTGTGACTGGCTTATTTTACTTAGCATAACGTTCTCCAGATTCATCCATGTTGTTGTATATGGCAAGATTTCCTTCTCTTTTAAGGCTGCGTAATAGTCCATTGTATGTATATACCACTTTTTCTTTATCCATTTATTTGTGAGTGGACAGTTAGGTTGTTTCCGTGTCTTGACTATTGTGAATAATATTGCAATTAATGTGGGAGTGAAAATATTTCTTTGAGATTCCAATTTCAATTCTTTTGGATATATACCCAGAAGAGGGATTGCTGCATCATATGATAATTCTATTTTTAATTTTCTGAGAAACCTCTCTACTATTTTCAGTATTGGGTGCACCATTTTACGTTCCCACCGACAGTGTGCGAGAGTTTCAATTTCTCCACATCCTCGCCAACGCTTATCTGTTTTTTTACAATAACCATCCTAACAGGTGTGAGGTGATATCTCATTGTGGTTTTGATTTGCATTTCCTTAATGATTAGTGATATTGAGCATCTTTTCCTAATTTGTTGACTATTTTATATCTTCTTTGGAGAAATGCCTATTCAAGTCTTTTGCCCATTTTTAAAACAGATTATTTGGTTTTTTTCCTATTGAGTTGTAGGAGTTCCTCATACATTTTGGATATTAACTGCTTATCAGATAGACTTTGGAAATATTTTCTCCCATTCTGTAGGTTGCCTTTTCACTCTGCTGATGGTTTCCTTTGCTGTGTAAAAGTTTTTTAATTTGTTGTAGTTCTACTTGTCTATTTTTGCTTGTGCTTTTGGTGTCATATGGAAGAAATCATTGCAAGACCAATGTCATGAAGCTTTTCTCCTATTTTTTGTTCTAGGAGTTTTATAGTTTCAGGTCTTACATTTAAGTCTTTAATCCACTTTGAGTTGATTTTTGTGTACGGTGTAAGATAAAGGCCCTATTGCATTCCTTTGCATGTGGATTAGGTAGCACCTTCTCCCTGTGTCTTCATGTGGTCTTCCCTCTGGACCTGTTTGTCTCCAACTTTCCTGTTCTTATAAGGACATTAGTCATACTGGGTTAGGGCCCTCCCCAATGACCGCATTTTAACCTAATTACCTCTTTGAAGACCCTATGTCCAAATACAGTCTCATTGTGAGGGATTGGGGGTTAGGACTTCAATGTAAGAATTTTGGAGGGTTACAATTCAGCCCATAACACCTTCCAAATAAAAATACTGTGATTTCAAGAGTAAGGATGTAATGACTGGCTTCCTTTTGTGGTTTTAATGAATACAAATACCATTAGAATATTCTAGAGAAAATACACAAAAGTGGCCCATTGCACGCATTTAGGTAAGTTACCTCAATTCTCCATAGTCCAGTTTTTCTGTGTATAAACCAAGAAACAAAAATATTTCCTTCCCTCTCCAAACTTTTTCAATAGACAGAAAAATTTAAGTTTTTAAAAAGACTTATATCATCTTCAAAAGCTTGTGTTTATTCTCTTCCCTGTGGTTTTCATTACAGTATAGCCATTTCCAAATTGTCCCATGATGCAACATTCACAACAACTCCAGGATGCAAGTGGCAGAGCAAGTACTCTGTCACCATTTTGCAGATAAGGAAATCATCATACAAGGAGGTTGAGGAAGCTAATAACATTTCCAAAGTCACACATTTAAAAACGGAACCAAATTTTTCTGGCCCATTCTCAGTTGACATTTCAACTACTCTCTTAATATATCACAATTTTGATCAGCAGTTTTTGATGAGAAATAGCAAGATAAGAGGACAGTATTCTGAGACCATAAGGCTAGAAGCACCAAGAATCTTAGAACTTTTCTCTAGAGCTGGCTTCCCTTTGCATAGTATTAACTAGAGTAGTGCATCTTAGTGTGGTTTCAGTGACGGTGGAAATTTTGGCATCGTCATGATTATGCATCTTTAGTACCTTTCCAGGCACTGTGTTTATAAATGATGGTGACTGTCTCCCACAAATGAGTCATGCTCTGTGGTTTAGATAAGTTTCCTCAGCTGATAATCATGAGCTGATTATCATTATGGCTTTTTTTCTGGGCTGGTTTCAATGCTGAATTTGGTCCAAAGATCGTGCTCACACATCTATTTTCTTATACTATCCTTTGGCAATTTCATTTCTGTTGGGTTTTTGGACTTCTACTTATTAATTTTCCCAAGCTCATTACGTAGTATTGATGTTTACTCCTTGTCTTATATGGATTGCAAATATTTTTTAACAGACTGTCAACTATCTTTTTATGGCATATTTGCCATATGGAAGTAAATTTTTATTTTGTTTTTCATAGTAAAATCTATCAAATTTTGCCTTTATTATTTCTAAATTCCATGACGTTCTTTTAAAGATTATATAATAATTATTTACATTTTGGCCTAGTATTTTAATAGTTTTTAAAAACACATTTCATTTTTTGTGTTTGTGATGAAATAAAGGAATATAACTGTTTTTTTTCTGACTGTATGATCAATTATCCCAGCAATAATTTTATTAAATCACCCATTTTTTCTGCACCTTAATCATATACTCAATTTCCATTGTACATGAGTCAGGTTCTGGTTTCTCTACTTTTCTTCCTTAATCCTTTTTTTGGGTCTATTCTTATACGATTATCACACTATTTAATTTCTGCAAATTTCTATTATGTTTTGATATCTATTAGGTAAGTTCTGTGTCTTTCTTAAATTATCTTGGACCCTGTAGCACATTTACTCTTTCAGAAGATTTTTTCAGTTTTCCAGTTTTAAAAATACCATGGGTTCTTCTATTTTAATTTGATTCAGTTTTTATTTTAAAAACTATTAAGCCACTAGACCAAAATATAAATGGTTATTGTATAAATCTGAATTGACTAAGAAAGTAGACTTTACCACTAAAAACAAACAAGGCAAAAACTAACTTCCATATGGCAAATACATCATAAACAGAGTTAAAAGGCAGTTGACAGTCTGTCAGAAAAATATTTGCAGTATTTGTTGAGCAACTTCATATGTCAGGCATAATGCACTGGGCGTACCTCATTGAATAAAACAGGCAACAATTCCTGCTCTGATGGAATTTACATTCTAGCAGAGTAAGGCTGACAATAAGCAATAAACACAATAAAGAATTATCTGGTAATTAGAGGCACGTATGCTATGAAAAACAGGAAAAGCAGAACTGTTGGTAAGGGAATCAGAGTGCTGGGGTAGGGGAACAGGCTGAAGTTTTGTTTTCTTTTTTTTTCTATGTGAGGAAGACCAGCCCTGAGCTAACATCCGTTGCCAATCCTCTTCTTTTTGCTAAGGAAGACTGGCCCTGGGCTAACATCTGTGCCCATCTTCCTCTACTTTATATGGGACGCCGCCACGGCATGGCTGACGAGCAGTGCGTTGGAGGGCGACTGGGATCTGAACCTGCGAACCCCGGGCTGTCAAGCACGAACTAAACCGCTGCGCCACCAGGCGGCCCCTACAGGCTGAAGTTTTGAATCAAGTGATGAGGAAAAATCTCACTGAGAAAGGAACATTGAGCAAAACTTGAAGAAGGTGAAGGATTTAGCCATGTGGATAATGAGAATTATTGATTGGGATTGGTGTTTAATTTAGAAAATCATTTGGGGAGACTTGATACATTATTGATTCCTCTTATCCGGGAAACAAGTCTGTCTTCCCATTTATTTAGGTCTTCCTTTATTCCTTCCGAAAATGTTTATGTTTATAGATCTTAGATATTTATAGGTCTTCCACATTTTCAGTTAAGCATATTCCTAGGTAATTCATGATTTTTTACTCTCGCTATTTGTAAAAAGGGAATTTTTCTATTATATCTTATAACTTTATTTCTGATGCATAGAAAAAGTATTGATTTTTGCTTATACACCTTTATAGCCATCCACCTGACTCAACTCTTTTATTAGTTGTAGTTTTTCAATTTTTAAATAAAGTGTAATTTTTCAATTTGAAACAAATAGCGTGGTTGTCTATAGACAACCATATTAACTAAAAATGAAAATGGTTCCGCCTGTCATTTTCTTGCCTTTGTCCCTTTTATTTTATTTACTTATCTCAAGTATGGCTAGAACTTCAAAAATAATATTGACTACTACACGTATTAACTGGCATCTGTGCCTCGTGGCTGACATAAATGGGGATGTTTCAAACTATTTCGCCATCAAGTATGGTGTTTGTTCAAGATTTCCAATACATCACTTTTATCAATTTAATGAAATTTGAGGCAGAACCAGATGATAAAATGATGAACTTTTAAAAATCACCTATTGCAATAATTGTGTTATTTTGCTACTTTAAATGGAATATAACGAATTACATTAATGAATTTTCTAATCTTGAACTATAGTTATATTTCTGGTTTTAAAAAATTTTTATTTGATTGTGAGGATAACTTATTTTTAATGTGATACTGAATTTGATTGGTTAATGCTTTATCTGCATGTTCACATTATATTCCTAAGTGAGATTGGTCTACACTTTTCTTTTTAAAATAATAGCAATTATCTCTCTTGAGCGTTAAATGAACTGATCCTGAAAATTGTCTGTACTTTGTACGTCTTTTAATGTTATCTGTCCAGTTCTTCAATGGTTACAAATCTATTCATGTATCTAGCACTTGATTTTGTTAAAAGATCATCTTTTAATCTAGATTTTGACATATTTTGGCACCAAGATATATTAGTTATCTTCCTACAATTTCCTTCCTGCTTCAGTGGTTATGACCTCTTTCTTATTGCTAATATTGCTTACTTGTTGTTTCTCTATTTATTTTTGTGTGTGTGTGAGGAAGACTAGCCCTGAGCTAACATCCGTTGCCAATCTTCCTCTTTTTTTTTTTTTTTTTTCTGAGGAAGACTGACCCTGGGCTAACATCTGTGCCCATCTTCCTCTACTTTATATGGGACGCCGCCACAGCATGGCTTGACAAGTGGTGCATCTGTCCGCTCCCGGGATCCGAACCTGTGAAACCCTGGGCAGCTGAAGCAGAGCATGTGAACTTAATCGCCACGCCACTGGGCGAGCCCCTGTTCCCTCCCTTTCTTGATCAGACTCACCCAAAGTTTTACTATAGCATCAGGCTTTTATAAGAACAAACATTCAGTTCTATTGATAGTCTGCTTTTATTTTTGTTTTATTTCAGTTTTATCTTTATTAATACTTCCTTCTACTTTCTTTAGTTTTTTGGTCTTCTTTTTAAGTTTAGTGCACATATTTTCCTTTATAAAATTAATGCAAAATTTTAACAAAACATTATAAGCACAAAGATTATAAAATCAATTACTACTACCAAAAAATTGATAACCAAAAATAAGCAACAGTCCTCTGCCTCGCTCCTTCACACATTCCAGTTCTGTTTCTTAGAGGAAACCACTATCAAATCTTTTACTACTGCCTTTGGTCCTTACTTACTCTCCTATATCTAAAGACTACTTCTACCGCTATTTATTGATTTATCAGTTTTAGATATTACCTATTAACTTCTGTTATGCTTTGCTCTGTTACAGAAACTCCATGGACCCAACATCTTATATTATATTTTGGTTTCAATTGTAGTCAATATTTACAATATTGTGACTGAGTAAATATAGTTTACTATTGAGCCATATAGTCTTTTCTTTCTTGTGCATTTTTTGTGTTTCTGGAGTTAATATCTGTCTCACTTTTTTCTTTTGTTTAGTCTATGTATGTAAGGGTACGGTTTAACAACTCTCCAAGAGAAACCTGTCAATTTTTTTCCAAACATTAAATCACATCAAATAATTTTTTCACTCCATTTGTGTCCTGGTGACTTCTCTACCCCAGCTCTCCTGGTGTCTCTCTAGGCCAGTTTTATAGCTATCGTCAAGGGCATTACATTCATTCTTTTCCTGTATAAAATCCTGTATTTCCTGGATCTCATGTTTGTTTTTTTTTTTTTCTTTTACTCTCTTATTTCATTGAAGCACATCCTCCAAAATTTTCCCTGAAAAGGATGAATAGAGATCCTTATAGTTCTGAAATACCGCAATTTTAGACTCATGTTTAATTGCTAGTTTGACTAGATATGGAACTCTAGTTTAAAAATCATTTTCCCTTAATTCCAAAGGCGTTGTTCCCTATCTTCTAGCATCTAGTATTGAGGTTAATGGGATTCTCATTCCCATTTCTTTGTTTACAATCTATTTTTGCATCTTCTTTACACCTACAGCATTTTGCTATTTTATAATGATGGATGTTGGTATGCGGCCCTGTCACCCTTTGTGATGAGCCCTTTCAATCTGTGGATGTGCCCTTTGGTTTTCTAAGTTTTTCCTGAAAATTTCTTCCCCTCTATTTTCCCGGTTTTCTCTCCTTAGCTCTCATAGTGGGATGCCACATTCTTGGATTGATCCTTCAACATTCTCGTATACTTTCTCATCTTCCACATATTTGTCTATTTACTCATTCTATGATTTACTTTAGTTTCTGTCAGATTTCCTTAACTTTATCTTCTAATTCATCTACAGAATTTTAAATTTCTAACAGTATATTCTCAATTGCTGAGATCTTCCTTATTTGCTGATTATGCCTTTTTATTATTTATGAACACATTATTTTCTTTTATCTCTCAGGTTATAATTGCTATTTAGAAACTTTCTTTTGCTGTGCCCATAATTATTTTGTGATCCTCTTCCCCTGTTTTGTGGTGGATTTCCTCTTTATTTAGGTGAATGTCCTGAAATGTCTAAAGATCATCGGCTGTCCCCTTGTAGTTAAGATTTAGGCACTAAAATGCTGCTTGGAATCTCTGTGTACAAAGGCAAGTTAGTTGAATGGTGGAGGGATTACAAAATGCCATTTTTGTTGAAGAATTCTCAAATGTGAGCATCCCTAATTCACTTACTCCAGACTGGAGTCAATCACTTTTCTAACTGCTGGCATTCTGATGCAGTGTCAGGAAATTTATCTTCCAGATCTCTGTCCCCCTCCTCTCTCCTGCTCTTGTTATGCACTGTTCTTGATGTCCTCAAAATTTAGAACTCACGGGTTCAAGTCCTCTAGAATATGCACCTTGAAAGTCATGTAGGCAGCTATGCTGAGTCAGTTGCTTGGCTGCATAGTGGACAAGGACCTAAGTGTTCAGCTACTCTGTGTAGAGACTTTCAAGCCATCTTTCCGCGTCAGCCCCATGACTCGGTCGCACCTTCCACATTCCCTAGTGTCATCTGAAGCCAAGCTTGACAGAGGTTCTGGTGTGAATTGCTCACCATTTATTGGTATCACTGTCTATAGACAATTGGATAATAATTTAAACTGTTCAGTTAAATCAGGTGCCTTTCAACTTTCCAAAATAATCGAAACGCCTCTGCTAAAGTTTTCTCCTCTCCCTCCTTGTCAATCAATAGTGCGTAAGTAACTTTACTGGCATTCTACTGTGGTTTGGGGAGGGAGAAAGTATAAATACCTGTGGTCAAGTGCCATGCAGTCACTTTTTCTTGTTTTCTAATGGATTGTCCTCTATGGATTGTCCTATGAGTAATGTAGAGCACACAACATAGCTTTTCGTATGAGGTTTTCTCACTATTATTTCTAAAAACTTTGTAATTTCAGTTTTGACATCTCATATATCTCAAGAGTAACTAGACTATACTGTGTGATTATTTTCAATTTTGAAATGAATTGATCTTTTTTTGGCTTTTCTTTTCTTGTTAATTTCTAGTTTTATTAAAATACAGTTAGAGAATGTGATCTATATGATTTCTCCTTTGGGGATTTATTGTGATTTTTTTTTGTTGTTCGTGTGTTGTGAATTTTTCCATTGTTCCATGGATATTTGAAAATGATGTGAATTTGCTTTTGTTGGATACATATGCATACTATATATAAAGTTAATTGTGCTATTATATTAATTATGCTATTCATACTCATTATACCCTCACACCTCACCTTCTTCATCTATCAAATTTTGAAAGAGGTGATTTATCAGCCCCCATTTTGCTGGTGGTTTTATTAACTGGCCCCTAAAATTCTAATTTTTTTGCTTGATGTGTTAGTAAGAGCTTAAAGGTTTGTGACTGACAATTTTTCCATGTATTTATTTGCCCTTTTATCAATATAAAAACCCCCTTTTAAATTAAATATTTTACTTGTATTCTGTTTAGTCTGTTTTTAATATTGCACACCTAGTGTCATTTGTTAGTACTTAGGGTGCATTTCTGTTCCCTTTATTTTGAACCTTTCTGCATTATTTTGTTTCTGGTATGTCTCTTGTGAGTAACATAGCTGGCTGATTTTGTTATCATTGCATAAATGAAGAGGTGACTATGCTGAAGTCAATTGGTCATGGAGGAATTTTAAGCAGATGAATGGCATGACTGGATTTGGACCATACAGAAATGGTCCCTTACTGGAGATGGAGAAGAAAGTGGAAGGAGACACAATCGAAGACAGGTAGAATTTGCACTCAGGTTTCTGCTTAAGATTTTAGTGCTCTAATCCTCATATTTTAGTGTTTATCTAAAAGTGAAAGAATACTATTCAGACATCTACAACTTCTGGAAGAAAAATGATGAAAATGGGATTTTAAACCACAGTTCAAGAGATTTTGTCTACCAGGTATGAATAAATTGTTGCTTTTTCAAAGATGTTTTAAATGTTTCCAAGGGTATTTTTGAAAAGTGATGACCATGGATTAGATTGTAAACTTCTTAAATGAAGGATGTGTCTTGTTCATCCTTATATCTGCAGTACTTTATGCATACTAAATGCACATAGTAGATGTGCAATCGATGTTTGCTGGATATACTTGAATTGAATTTAGAAGAAAGTGACCTTGTTTTTCAGAATTATTTTTATGTCACTCATTCCACATTTCCTAAGACTGTCATGGTAGGTCCCTAAAACTGAAATAGACTCCCATAATCAATGCATAAATTAACTTGAAATGCATAAATTGACTTGACCTTCTTGGAACAGCTTTGAAGTTAAAAACAGTTGCTCTGAAACCCACCCCAGGTAAAGGATTAGTCGACAGCTTGGTTTATGTGTTCACTGGAAAGCCACTTAGTCATGCTTTCTACCCTCACTTGATAGCAACTCTACAGTTGTTAAAATAATCACAGTCATCTCACCCCTACCACTCGCTATACATATACATATACAAACCTCTTGGTCACCTCTCCCTGTCTATAATCCCTTGAAATTGCTCTCTACTACCTCTAGCTCAGCAGGCATTGTCTTTCACGCATTAATTGAACACTTAATAAATCCCAGGCACTGTTCTTGGTGCTGGTGATACAGCAATTAACAATGCCTGTCCCTTTGCCTGGGCCACTGGTGAGATCTGAAGCTGGGTTAGAAAAGGCTGCAAAGAATGGGCAGTATATGATATATGCTACAATATGGATGAACCCTAAAAACATTATGCCAAGTGAAAGAAGGCATTCATAAAAGGCTACATATTCTATAATTCCATTTATATAAAATGTCCAGGATAGGCAAATCCATAGAAGCAGAAAGTAGATTAGTGGTTGATATATATACTTATTATAAGGAATTGGCTCACGTGATTATGGAGGCCACAAGTTCCAAGATCTGCAGGATGAGTCAATAAGCTGGAGACCCAGGAAAGCCGGATGGTGTAGTTACAAACTGAAGGTTGGCAGGCTTGAGACACAGGAAGAGTTGATGTTTCAGTCTGAGTCCTTCAACTGATTGGATGAGGCCCACTCACATTAGGGAGGGCAATCTGCATCACTCAGGATACTGATTTAAATGTTAATCTCATCCAAAAACATCCTGAATAATGTCTGACCAAATATCTGGCACCCTGAGGCCCTGTCAAGTTGACACATAAAATTAAACATCACAAATTTCTTTTTGGGGTGATGAAATGTTCTAAAATTAGGTAGTGGTGATGTTTGCACAACTCAGTGAATATACTAAAACTTACTGAATTCTACATTTTAAAAGAGTGAATTGTATCATATGTAAATTAAATCTCAATAAAGCTGTTTAAAAATAAACAAAAATAATATATACTCAGAACTCAAATAAGAGAACAAATACAAGACTGGGCAGTATAGAAAAATCCTAAGAGTGATGTGGATGCCATGAGATGTTCATCCAGAAAGTTCTTCCAGCACCTTGCTTGTCAAAGTGTGGTCCATGGACTGGCAGCCTGGGCATCACCTAAGAGCTTGTTAGAAAGGCAGCATCTCAGGGCAGCATCTCAGGCCCCACCCCAGACCTACTGACTCAGAATCTGCATTTTGACAAAATTTCCAGGTGATTCATATGCCCATTAAATTGAGAAGCTCTGAATTAGTGGTCTTAGATTTTACTTGTTGATTTATTTTGAACAATGGAGTAATTTCTTAATCAACATTTTACATTGAAGCTTGTTATAAGAAACAGTGAAAGAGAGAATCTCTAGCTGAAGAGAGTCAAGGAACCCTGAGCCCAGCTGCTTGCCCCCACCTTGATGATTATGATACCCAATTTGCCTTGTTTTCCTGATCCTGTGGCATCCTGCATCATCAGTTGTCCTTTGAGAACAGACCAAAATTGTACTTTTGTGAATAGCACAAAGCTGAGAATAACTTCTCACCTATGTATTTAAAAACTGCACATCAGAGTTTACTGGTACCCATTCTATGACATGATTTGCCCACAGCCAGTTACAATGGCCAGGGGTAGGGGAATTCACCAACCACCCCTACTAGGATTTCAATCCGAGTGGGCCAGCTTGCTCTCTCTCTTTTAAGTAAAGTTTATAATAAAAACTAGCAGGCAGAGTAACAGGATAATCAGTCCTCTCTTGCAAAAACAAAAAGAAGAAAGAAGAAAAAGAAGTCTTAACATAGACTTACTTCTCTGCTCCCCAGAGCCCATTGCTTTACCCAGATTTGCTGTCTTTTCCCATTGTGACCCAGGTTGTCTATGCTACACTTCATGTGACAGCATGGAGTTGGCCTGTCCCAGCACACACTGCAAGGAAGAGACATTTCTCAGCACCTGTGTGTCCTTGGATGCCTCCAGCCAAACCCCGCAGTTGAACCATTGGAAATGCAGCTGACCTTCCCTTAGGAGTTGACACCCTTCACTCATAGCATTCACTGGGCAATCAGACAGCATCCCAGTGACATTCTTCACAGCTGCTGGCAACGGCCTTTAATTCATCTGGTATTTAACCAGGGTGAAGCATCCTCCGGCTATAACATGTTTGTTGGTGTGAGCTGAGCCTGGCTCATCTTCCGCTCTCTCTGGTTCAGGGTTTCACACCAACCTGTAGTCTGAGGGCAACGCAGCTACTGCACAAAATGCTCTCCTTCCATCTTCTGTCTGTGCTTTTGCGTTTTTATTCTCCTTTTAGATGGCTCTTGATCAACAGAGAGTCACAGGATAGAGCTGAAACACATCATGTTACAGATAAGTAAAATAAGATTATGCGACTCGAAAATATCAGAGTCAGGACACCATTTGAATCCAGTCTTTCTGATTCCATTTCTCCTGGACAAACATTGCCCAGTATTAGAGCCCTCAGCTCACAACAGGTCAAAGTGTTGGTCAGCTAGCAGGTAGGCCCCCAAATCACAGGAAATCCTCTAGTGTCTTTAAAAAATCATGGATTTTAAAAAATATCCAAAAAGATATAACCACGCAGCCATGTTTTTAATCTCTTCCCCAAATTCCTGAGTGTGAGATCTCATGGAAGAAAATGATGACAAATACCTCCACATCTAGATTTTGGAATCAAAGCAGGGCCATCCGGGAGGAATCATGGGTGTATACAGAAGAACTACAACAGTTTTTCAGTGTCCACATGCTTCTGGCTTCAGCCTTGGAGTCACTTAATATCTTTCACTAGGAAGAAAGACATTCATCTATAATCAGGGACAAAAAGCTATTTTTGGTGGAGTAAATAGGAAACCTATGACTTGCCCACAGTCACACTTTGAGTCTCAGATTCTGCTATTAGGTTCTCTATCCTTCCATCATGGAAGTTTTTGACTTTAGGTATTTGATCATTAAAGAGTGCTCTGCTTGAAAAGAAAACAAAAGCATCACAAACACTTGGAAGAGATTTCCCCAAGCATAAACGAATAAGTTTTTATTTTGGCTAACCCTCTATTTTAAATGACACAGCAAGGATTCAGCAATTCTGGTGTAAACTCTTAAGGAAACCTGTACTTTCTTACAATTACTTTCTCAGTAGCTCTTTCCTTACTCTACTGTAAACTCCATGAAGATGAAGACTTGGTCATATTCAAAGCCTTGTTCTTCAATTCCTGTGTGCAAAATGCCCAATATTAGTCGAATGAATGTTCTTTGAGTCTATTTTCTGTTATTGTAAAGATGGTTAGCATTGTTTATTGTTATTTGTGAGTAGCCAAAACACATTAAGCTTAAGCAAAACAGGACATTCACTCCTGGACCTCAGGGACAAACTGAAACCAGGGCGCCTTTCTCTCTGTTTCTCTGCCTCTTTTTATCTCTGCTTCTTTCAATTCCTTTCTGTTCCTTGGCTTAATTTTCTTTCCCACTACAAACCAGCTTTCTCTGTGTCTCAGTTCACAGGCAAAAATTTTACATGTCTTCATTCTAGCTACTCAGGGAAAAAATCAAAGCGATTTCATTTCCAGTGTCAAATTTCTAAAGAAAGGGCTTCCAGGGCAACTAACCACTTCTGGCCAAGAGAGTGGGATCGCACCGTGCCATTCCAAAAAAGAGCTCCACTTCAGGTGCTTTCTACTTATTTGCATTTTCTCTTGTGTAGTCTACTTATTCATTTTGTTATTTTTTTCCATTTTTCTGTTCTTGGGTCTTTTCTTTCACCTACCAATACTTCATATAATAAATATGTTAATTCTTCTGTTTTGTTTTCTAAAAACATTCTTCCAGTTTGTATCAGTCACAATTCAGTGCAGAAAAGAATAGATATTTTAAACATAAAGCGATTTAACACAGAGAATTAGATGCCTATAAAATCCCTGGACATTCTATAGGGACAGCCTCTAGACTGGGCCTCTGTGAATGACACCTGCAACATTGCAGAACTGGTTCTTAAAGGCTCTACCACATCTGCCACCATCAGGAAGAACACTCCAGTGCAGCTGAGACCCAAGGATCAGGAAGCCACCACCAATGCAAAATAAACGTTCCCTGACAGTCACAAAGGTGAGGGTTAGACACTGGAATGCTGCTCCAGGAGACCTCACATCTCCACAGCTGTACCTAAAAATAAAAACAAACAGCCAAATGCAGGGTCTGCCTCACTTCTGTCTCCAAATCCTCACTGGAATGCATTAATGAGTGAATCTAATTGGAATCTACCACGTTAGCTGCAAAAGAGCCTAGAAAATGTCATTTTTTACCTTTCAACCTCTAAGAATAGAAAGGCACATGAAAAGGAGGTGGGGCAGGATTTTAAGTGCCACTTGACCACGTCTAACACACACACACAGAGTATACTCAGAGAGATTTAAATATTACATAATTAAATTGGTCCATCTCTTTCTTTGCAATTTTTCTATTGCTTCAAAGTTTATAAAGTTATCCTGCTCCAGAGAGGTTCAATAGGTATTAAATTCTGGTTTCTTCTCATCTTCTTATTGATACTGTCATTTGAAATTAAGATGGATATGGAAAGACAAAAATGAAAATAATTGTTGGGGAAGAGTGGATTTTTTGTTATTTCTCAAAATTGTATTCAATGACATTGTTTTTACAATTAAAAAAAAGACTTACCAAAAAGTAACAATATACAGACTGATTCAAATTCTACTTGCAGTGGCATTTTTGGCCATTGTAACTGGCTGTGGGCAAATCATGTCATAGAATAGGCACCAGTAAACTCTGATGTGCAGTTTTTAAATACATGGATGAGAAGTTATTCTCAGCTTTGTGCTATTCACAAAAGTACAATTTTGGTCTGTTCTCAAAGGACAACTGATGATGCAGGATGCCACAGGATCAGGAAAACAAGGCAAGTTGGGTGTCATAACCATTAAGTGATATTCTCTATTTCATTTGAACCTCAATTCAGAAATGATTCTTCTTTTCTTATAAGATTTTGCCTTGAAGCTTTCCAAAATCTCTAATTTTTTTTTTAAAGTCACACTCCACTAAACCTCTCAGAATGCACTTATTCTGTTCAGTAGTTAGAAGAAAACTCCCACCTCGCAGAGATTTGTTTTCACGACGCCATATTGGCCACGCTCTGCCTCCTCCTTGAGCTGAGCCAGGGGGACTGAATGCCAACCTATGGGAAATGGTTTTCCACAGCAGCATCTGTCTCTCCACACAAGTCCTGGGCTGTGGCTGGCACTGTGGTCCTTGGAGCCCCTGCAAACAATACAATTGGTTGGTTTAGTCAACTGAGGCTTCGCTCCAGCTGTTACATCCTTAAGGAAACCAACCTTCTTCCATATGCCTTTCAGTAAGACTGTGTTGAGACACTTTCCCCGTCTTTATTGTAGACAATTATGCAAGCTTATCCCTTTTGTGTGGTCTGGTGAAGAAAAAATTTCATTGATATTGTATTCTAAATCAGTGTTTCCCAACTTTGCTATACATCAAAATAAACTTCAAAGATTTAAAAAAAAAAATTAACGTAGATACACCCAGAGATTCTGGTTCAATGGTCTGGGATGACGCTTAGGCATCAGCATTTTTAAGCTTTCTGGGTGATTCTATTCTGCAGCCAGGGTTAAGAACCACTGCAAAAAATGATGGCCCAGCTCCAATGGCCACTTTGTCCTTGTTTGCTGGAGATTTTCCTGGTTTTAATACTGTAAGTCTCATGTCCTGGGAACGCCTCAGTTCCAGGTAATCCAGGACAATTGGTCACCCTAGACCTAGAAATCTCTCCTCACAAGCTCCCAGGAAAGTCTGAGTCATATAAATGCACAGGATCTATAATTACGCAGAGGACACAACCCTGGGTTTACAGACCAAAAGACCAGATTGCAGCCGTTCTTCTGCCATTCCCTAGTTGTGACCTCAGTATGGGGGGAGTCACTTGACTCTTTAGAGTTTCCTGCTTGCTCACTGCCACGTCATGGGGATCAAATAACAGCAGGCATGACAGAAGGGGAAACTGAGGTTCAAGGAGGATAAATGACAATGCTGAGGTGGTTGAGTTGCTAAGAAATGTGCCCTGACTCTCAGGCCTGATTGTCTTCCACTGCAGCCGTCCTGGAGGAATGCAAGGAAGTATTCTCGCCAGGACTCATGAATCACCACCCCAGGCTAAGAGCAAAGCAGTGAGCGCCCCCCTTCCACATACTCCCATCAGTGTACACAGTTTATAGATTTTTCTGTTTGATGTTTGTTTGGAACTAAGGTCATCTTTGTAAAATATTTTTGGAGGAAATAGCTTAATTTGTCCAAAGTTCTATGTCCTGAGGGTAGGTTTAGATTGCGCCTGAGCAGGCTCTTGAAAAGAAGGTTCCAGTTCCTCCTCTCCCCTCTCCCAATTCTGTGGTGGGGCCCAGGAATATGCATGTATGTCTTTAGGCCTCTCACTGAGAAATGCTGTATTAGAGCTTTATCGTTGGTTTTTTTTCAAGCTTTATGTCTCTGAAATAAACATGAATATTACAATCAATTTGCACATTTGATGCAGTGCTGTTTTCATTTTCTCCCCATGTATCACACACTGAATGGAACTATTAGTATCCAGCAAATCAGGCTATTCTTTTTAACTCAACCAGCAGCCCTGTGAAGTGGCTTTTGGAGGACGGAGCACCTGCCTGAAGCCATCATGTGGCACCCTCTGGGCGGGAGCCCATGTCAGCCTCCTAAGGCAATAGAGCATGCCCTCACGCCACTCCACCGTGACAACTCTGCCTGCACGGATCCCACTTTCTCGGAGAACATGGAATTGCAGCTCAATGTTTTTGGAAGTTATCTAGCCTCACTCTCAAACTCTTCCACCACAAAACTTAACTAGGTGTCCCTCAAAGTCATAATGAGCTTAAAATTTTATTATGTTCACATCTGCAGTGACTATCAGCTGCACAGTTTGGCATAGCAACAACAAAAACTTGGTACCAACAGACCTTTATGTGAAGCAGGGTTAGAACTGAGGTCCAACAACTCTAAGAGGATTCCCAGAGGAATCCAAGGAGTGCCTGTTTTATATTCAGAGTTATTTGCCTTATACTCTTTTGACCATACACTCTCACTTATATAACCTTTGAATAAACTTACTTTAAAAAAATAAATATGGGCAACTGGCACCTTGTTTAAGTGACATTCTCAACACAGTTTGACTGAGCAACTTGGTAGAACCAACTCGCCCATCTGGAGTTGAAGAAACAGAAATGAACAGATTTTTAAAATAATTATTCATAAGATGTCAACTCTCATAACACTGTTTCTTGATTATCTGCCGACCTGAGGGGCTCTTGCTCTGCTCTTGGAATAATGTGTGACATGCTGACATCCGGCTGGTCAATGGTAATGAGATATTTAGTGGGTGAGAGAGAAGAGCCTGATAAGTAAGTCCAGCCTCAACTCCCTTTGTCTGTGATCATTGGGATAATTCACATAATATTTCAAGGGGTGAATGGTGAAATGAGCTGAAAGTGGAAAGTCTAAGATACTAAACATTTATGTAATAAGTGATGGGGGCAAAGGATAAATCATGATCCAAGAAAAATGTAGGTTCTAGCTGTGTGACCCTGGACAAGTAACTTAAACTCTCTGAGCCCGTTTCTCCACCTTAAAAATGAGATAAAATGCCTCAGAGGACAGTGGTGATGATGAAATGGAATAATCTACACAAAGAATCTTCTGCCTAGAAACATATTCAAAATGATACTAACTAGTAAGATTTAAATATTGAATATTATTTTATTTATTATTAAATATTATTTTTCCACTTTGAACTCCTGGATTTCCAAATATGTTTTGCTGAATATCACATTTTATGTGGCATGTGTGCTGTTTTAAAGGTATATAAGAACATAATGTGAGTATAAATTCTGATTCAGAGAAAGATTCTGTGATTCTCAAAAGGCGACTACATTATTTTGTGTGACTTGAAATTGTCTTCTAGGTTGGTTTCAGAAGGGCTCAGGTCTTAGTCATGCTTCTGCCACGTGTGAGCTAAATGACCCTGAGAAAGGCAACCCGTGTGAGACCGCGTGCTTACCTTATCTGTAAAATGGGATAATCCTACCCTTCCCACCTCACGAGAAAATACACACAAAGTTCTGAAGCCCTATGGTAATGAGAAAGATCCTTATTCTGAAGAGTCTAGTGAACTCTTGACATATATTTACACCTGTGGGCTGAGAGAACTAGGTTTTCATTGAATAACAAGCTCTAGAACCGCAGAGAAATCTCTTGGAGACACCAGTGCGGAACCGAGGCTGCCTCCTAACATTAAGCTGTCTTCTTCCATATTTTCTGGGGAAATTACTCTGTCTTGGCCAATATCCTGGGCTGAGCTTCAGACGGAGCCATTGTTCCTCCTTTCCTATACCCTGACACTACCTGCACAGGTCATAAAATAATCCCCACCCAGAGAAGAACATCAGTTGGACTTCTGAATTTTTCATAACATAATGTCATCCTTGCCCCATAGCACAGGGATCCACGTTAGGCAAAAGTTCAGAACCTCTCAATTCCAGGGCCACTGGAGAAGGTCACATTGAACTCACTGCTTCCTCTGAATCACCTTTCAAAAACCAATTAAGAAAATAGATTCATAGGGAAGGTATTCAAAGGGTCATGCTGCCTATCTGGCTGTCTAAATCATGGCTGTAATCTTTTAATATATGAGGATTCCTTATTAGCTGAAAAAAATTATCAAGGCCTTCTCTAAATGACAGCAGCTTTATTTAGTGACCACTGGTTGAGAAAATATATAGTGATCATCAAAAATACTAACCACCATCATGAATTCAAAAGTACAGTAATCAAAAACATCTACTTATGGCTGTAAAAACAGCCACATGTATTTGTGTGAGAGCTACTTATTCAGTCTGCAGGCAATGCATGGTGAAGAAACTCTTATGAAAGCTACTGAGGTCCCCATGGGGGCTTTGAACTCTTCCTGAGAATCCCTGCTCCTAGCATGAGAATGTCAAGGTTCCACAACCTCCTTACCTTTGCCCCAGCAGAAACGCTTTAGCTCTGCTTTAGCTGAATGTGCTATCCTCAGATTTGAAGGAAGTTTGAAGATTGACCATTGTTATCTCATACCACTTATAAAGTGACAATGAATTCTTTCAGAATTTAATGCCAGGAAATGTTTATATTTCCTGAAGAACTAGTGTATGGTTTTTTGTTTTTTGTGTTTTTTCGCCAGTGTTGTTCTGGTTGTTGTGTCAGTGTGGTTAGGGGCATTATTTTGAAAGTAAAGAGAAATTGGACCGGATGCTGAGGTTGATGAGGGCCCAAAGCTGCAGTGAGTAATGATCCATCTTTACTATGTTGCACAGGCAGAAAGTGGACATGAGAGCAGACATTTTCTCCTTCTTATTTGTCCATATTGGACATACCCTTTATTTATTGAGTGATGCCCTTTCCAGTATTCCTTCATGCTGAAACATAAAATTGCTCTGTTTCTCAAGATGTAACTGTCTGGGATTAGTGTGTGGTTTTGATTGCATAATGAGAATTGTTGAGGGTAGTGATAAATATACAAAAGGAATCTGCCTGCCTGCCCAGACAGAGACTTCTAGGGTGGCGGTTCCAGAGTCTGATCTTTTTTTCTTAAATTTAAGTATAATTGACATATGACATTATATTAGTTTCAGATGTACAACATAGTGATTTGATATTTGTATATATTGCAAAAAAGTCACCACAATAAGTCTAGTAATCAGCAATTGCTGCCAGAGTTGACAGAACTTTTGAAATTGACTCACACTAACCAAACTCAAGAGACTCATGTATAAATCAGAAGGCTAGCATGTGATTTCACAACAGGGGAGACATCTATCCAGTGGAGAACATCAGTATCCACCATTCAGCACACTGCCTTCCCGGTATTGAAGTATTTGGGGTTCAAATTATTCATCAAAGCGCGACTAGTAAATATTGAGTTTGGCAAATAGAATCAGTAGTTTCTGGTCAGTTTATTTCTCCTTTTTCATGCACTTTGCCTAGAACATTCTTAGTTATTTTCAAGACAATGTCTGTGCTTGTTGTTGTCCTTCTTGATTGGATTTCTATCAAATTTCCTTCCAAATTGAAGGGCCCTTATCTCTTTGGGTGAATTTACCCAGAAGCAGACCCTGAGAAAAGGAATTAGTTGAAACCATGTATTTAGGGAGGAGATTCCAGGAACCACTGGTAAGAGTTGGGAAGTGAGATAGGAAGGGAAAGAAACCATTACAGGGTGTGTTAAGGGTTGGGTTATCATCTTGGGCACCTGATCTCAATCCCACTGGGGACTTGTGGGAAATGATGTAGAACACTCCTTAGAATGGCTGTAGTTGAGGACCAAGGAAGCTGGGGCCTTTATCTTCCAACTCTAGCCACCACTGGCTAAGAGATGCTCCCAGAGACATCAGCTCCCCAGAACTTTTGGCCCGCCCTACCCACAAGCTAAGCATCCCATAGAGGGTTTGCTACAACAGAGTCACATGTGCTTGGGACAGGGAGTCGTCAGGTGAGTAGGCATGGTGAGTGGGGAGGGATATGTGCAGGGCTCTGGCAGCATCTGCTAATGTCCTATTGGGCAGAGTTTGTATCAAGCCATTTCAAAGATGGTGAGCTCTCATAATTCATATATGACTATTTAGGTATTAGATGCAAGATATCCAGACAGGTTTCCCTTGATTCATGGGCAAAGATCCTGAAAAGTTGCGTGACTATTTTAAGACAAGGGGAAGAACTTTTAAACTTTACATCCTGCCTAGTTATCATAGTTCCTAAGGTGACTGAGGTGATGAAACAAGAAAGAGGATGTAGAACAGAAACTTGGTTCATTGCAATGTATCAGTTTTCCACTGTTGCCGTAACAAATTACCACAAACGTAGCAGCTGAAAGCAACATACACATTTGCTCCGTGGGTCAGATGTCCAGGCACAGCTTATAATGGTCTTCTGCTCAGGATCTCACAAGGCTATGATCATGGCATCAGCCTGGCTGCATTTTCATCTGGGGAAAGGACCTGCTTCCAAGCTTATTCAGGTTATTGGCAGAATTCATTTCCTTGCAGCTATGTGATAGAGGGCCCTGGCTCTTTGCAGGCTGTCAACTGGAGACGGTACTCAGGTCCTAAAGGCTACCCACAGTTTTTTGCCACTTGGGCTTCCTCAATATGGCTGTTTATTTCCTCAGGTCAGTAAGGAGAATCTGCTGAGATGGAATCTCCTATAACGTAACAGGAATGACAGCCTATCACCTTTGCCATATAATGTAACCTAATCAGGGGAGTGACATCCCATCACGTTTGACATATTGTGTCGGTTAGAAGCAAGTCCCAGGTCCTGCACACGCTCAAGGGAAGGAGATCACACAAATGAGTGGACTCAGAAAGTGGGAAATCATTGGGGGTCACCTTAGGATCTGTCTGCCACAGATACATAGTGAGTACTCGATAAATATTAATTTGCTTCCCCTGCTTTGGATTCTTCCATCACTGCATACATTATTACCATCATAGTAAATTTAGGCTAGAATAAAGACTCATGATGGACATTGGCTCCCTGGGATTGAAAAAACAATTCAGACATGACAGCTCCGTGATGACAACAAACACTGTCAGATCACATTACCTGCCCATGCACAGTTATCACACATTTAATGTGGTGAAATGTTATGGCCACATCACAGTCAGGCTGAGCTGATGGTTTTAATTTGGGTCTAAGGCTAAAGCTATGCTGATGCTTTTTACCGCTGGCTAGACCAGGGGAGTCACATTTCCATGAGTTTCTGCTATCAAGAGGAAGGCTTTGTTCCCTCTTCATCTTGAACTTTTCAAGCAAGTGAAAGCTAGTATTTCCCAGGTGGAAAAAACTGTCATTAGACATTAGTCCCTTGCATTTTATATTGGATGAGATTCTGAGTGAGTTATGAAAATATAGGGGTTGGCACATTCAAGCTCTGGGAACTCTGAGTTACAACTGAAATTCAGCTTTCGTAAGGACTTGATGAAAAAAAAAAAGAGCTCATAAAGGTCCATAGGCAGAAGCTTCCAAGAAGGCACCTGAGGATAAGCTGGAAAAATGCTTTATGTGCATATAACTACAGTACTGTCATTTCCCACTCCAACCCCAACCAGCAGACTCCAAAAAATGAGTTGGCAGTCAGCCTTTACAGCAACAAGAAACATTAATTACTCCACTTGGGGATTATATTCTTGGAGTTGACCTCTGTTGATTTTGGAGAGATTAAACCTGTTCTACTGACTGGTGATGCTGTTGCCAATGTATATGGACCGAGGACTCCATAAGCAAAGTAATGGAATTTTTTTGGTTTTAAATGTCTTGTTTATGAGCTCACAACCTGAAAAGTCTGGGGTTGTAATATTGGAAGCAATAAACATTGTGAAGAAGACAAACACTATCCTAGAAATTCCAGTTGATGAAATTCTGTTGTCCATGTGTAGATCGCCTTGATGACACCATTGATGGAAAGGGTCCAGTTGACTCTAAAACCCACAGGAGACTTGATCCAAAAGCCACTGGGAACATTCTCTAATGTCTGCACAGACCACCATTAAGTTTGTGAATAGCTTGGAACTAATTGGCTGTGGTCAACTCAAACTGGTTATTGGCGACAAACTTGCAGAACATCAATTTTGTTGACACTATTATTAACCAGACACGTTTAATATGGAACTAATAAAAAGAAATGTTGCTAGTGATCATAAGAAATCACGTTTATCCCAGTTGATGAAGAAGCTTACAGATTTAGGTGCCATGAGGTACACCACTGCAATTTCAGCCACTGCTTCTGATATTCTCCTGCCTTCTACCCTTCAGTACCTAGCTCCATATTCTGGTTTTTCATCAGATTATTTCATGGATAATGGAAAGCACACTCTACTCATCTATGAAGACTTATCCAAACACACTGTTGGTTATTGTTAGACGTCTCTGTTGCTCTGCATCCCCCTGCTTTTTGTACCAACAATAACAGACATTAACTGAACAGTTAGAATGAATGGCATGTTGGTGGCAAGCTTCCTGGCTCCTCCGCAGGCATTGAAAGAAAGACTGATGATGTGTCTGCTTACATTTAAAAAGTGTTATTTTCATCATGGATTAACAGATCTTCTGGTGAATAGAATTATCCATAAAAGAATTCACCCTACCTTTAACAGCCTACCTGTGACCTAAGCTGGAAGGATATAACATGGAGTGATTTCCTAAAGTTATGAAGTTGCTACTTTTTCTTGGTTTGTTTCTGATCTAGACACTGCCAATTACGTTTGGAGAGTTTTCTTAGCCATGTGACCAGCCTTAAGAATTATTATGGGCAACTACTAAAAGAAACCCATTGATCAGATGCCAAGCTTAGGAAGATTGTGTCAAGCTTCCTGGATGGTTTTACATCTTTATGATGTGACTATCTCTGGATATTCACATATTACGCATGGAGTTGGTTCTGTCATTTTTTTCTAATGATCTTCTTCTACTTGATATAGACTTGAATAATACACTTATCATTTTAACATACAGAAATGTCATTGAAAATAAATGACTTTTCTCAGTACATTGTATAACAAAGAGAAGAAGTACAGGGAAATATATAAAAGCATGTGCTTTGAGGCCAGATGAACCTGAGTTGAATTCTGACTCTGTCACGTATCACCCACTAGCCTTGAGCAAGTTATTTAAACTCTCTGAGCTTCAGTTTCCTTATCATTAAAATAAGGATAATAACAGTAGCTTTCTCTTGGCTTATTGCGTGGATTGCATGAAATAATCCATGAAAGATGCTAAGTACAAGGACTGGCACATATTAAACATGAAACAAATGCTTATATTTTCTGTTCTTATTATTATTTCAAATAAGCCCTGGCTAATTTAGAACTGGAAAATGTTGACTAAGAAAGAAATCATCCTTTAAGAAGATTAGTTAGAACAATGCTATCCAATAGAAATATAATGCAAGCCACATATTTAAGTTTAGATATCCAATAGCCTCATTAAAAAGTAAAAAGATACAGGTGAAACTAATAATTCATTTTATTTAACCCAATGAACCTGAAATATTACCATCTCAACATGTAGGCAATATAAAACATTATTAATGAAGTATTTTTCATTCCTTTTTCATACTCAGTCTTTGAAATCCAGTGTTCACACTTACAACACATCTTTATTTGGACCAGCCACATTTCAAGTGCCCAATAGCCACATGGGGCTAGTGTCTACTGCCTTGGACAGCACAAAGTTAGAAACTTTCATTTTAAATGGGTTCTAGAGAAGGCTTCTTCTGCTGTGAGGGTGGTGAATGTGGTGAGGGTAAACCAGTGCCCCTCAAACTTTAGCATGCATAAAAATCACCTGGAGGCAGGTTAAAATGCAAATTCCTGGGTCCCAACTCCAAAGATTCTGATTAATTAGGTCTAGGGCCGGGACCAAGAATTTGCATTTCCAGTAAGCTCCCAGTTGATGCTGATGTTGGTTCATGGACACATTTTTAGAATACCATTGGTGCAAATTCTCCCTCTTTGAGTTTTACCATTAACCTTGCTGTTTTCATTAGTTTTCCAAAAGAGGACTGGATGTACCTACTTTGGCCAGAGTAATAGAAATGATGGACTTTTCCACAGCACACATATCAGTCCCTGTTTATGCTAACCCTACATACTCATAGGATTGAAAACTTGCAGCCTGTTCACTCTACTCTGCCACTTGTTGAGCCACTACAACCCAAGCCTAGTCATATCTGGGGAGCCTCATCTCCTCCACCAAGTGGGGACCAGCTTGCTCTTGTTTCCACAAACCTAGTGATCTGGCATGGGTCCCCCTAGGCTCTGTGCCTCATCAGCTGTTACCTCTCTCTTTCAATCATCCTGGGCTCTGCCGGTATTATTACACTGAATATGCATTTAAGACAGTTTGGTACCAAGGATTTGCTGAATTTACATGATAATTTTGTCCTAAAATCAGTTTAGTATGTCTAACAATGTCTTTCTTCATAGTATGTATTAATTGCCTCTCCTTTTGCTTCAGTACAAATGCCACTAATATTTAGGCAGCAAATCATCTGCTTAAATACATATCTTCATGTCAGTATTCACATATCAGATAATCTTCATGACTTATGATATTGCCATTACAAAATGATGTTGAATAGTTATGGTAGAAACTATGGGTTAGCCTTATGTTTATATATAACCTACATCATCAGTGTCTACATCTTGTTCCATTTAAGCACTATTTAGCAATCTGCCTACTAGGTAGCCCTCCATGAAGATATTTAATGAAAGCTCAGTAGTCTGTTCTCCAAAAGAAGTTGTTTATAATTTAGTTGGAGAATGCCATGCAGACTAAGGAAAAACGTCTTAGTAATGTTTAAGTTCACTTAAAACACCATTAAGCTCTGGGTGCCTAGTGGCCAGTTCAATGAGAGGCAGAAAATGGACTGAAGAGACAGACTCAGGTTTGAATGACAGCTCTGTCATTTACCAGCACGTAGTATTAGGCCAATTAGGCAACTAATTTGCTTCTCTAAGCTTAGTTTCCTCATCTGTAAAACAGGAATAACAAAACTCCTAGTAAAGGGGGTGACTGCGAAGATTAAATAAAGTAATACATGTGTATGCACATGGTGCTCAATAGAAGTCAATTGTTATTGTTGTTCCAGAAGAAAAAATGGTATTTCTAGCTTGGTAATTTGAAAAGGCATCATGAAGGACATAGCATTTGAGTTAGATATTGAAAATTAGTAGGATTTGTTTGGTCTTTTTTTTAAATATTTTTATACATGAACTATAAATCCATCATATAAAATATCAAAGTTATAATGAAGGAAAAAAATCACCAATGATTCCACCATCCAAAGATAGTTCCTATTAATATTTTGGTGTGCTTTCCTATCTCTTCTATCACTTGGGTCTTTTTTATTATTTTATGTGGAGCAACAAGATTTAAATACAACTCTTCCTATCTCAGGGTTGCCCAAGGTTTTACAGAGTGCCAAGTGTCCCCACATTCTAAAGCAAGGTACTAGACCATCTATGCAAGATTTGCATTTGGGGTATTCTTTTGCCAGCATTAGCTCACCACCCATCTACATCCTAAAAAAGAGAAGGTGAAGAACTCATTAGAAAGTAGGGAAGTTCATAGAAAGAATGCCTTTAGGTCAGCAACTCTCTATTGGAGGCAATTTTGCCCCCCAAGAGACATTTGGCAATGTCTGCAAATATTTTTGGTCGTCGCAACTGGGGGGTGGTGCTACTAGCATTTAGTGAGTAGAGGCCAGGGTTGCTGTTTAACATCCCACACTGCATAAGACAGCCCCCACAACAAAAGACTTATCCAGCCCCAAATGTCAATAGTGCTAAAGTTGAGAAACCTTGCCTTAAAGAGAGAGTTGTCTTAGAGCTGACGCACCGCCCCACATCTGTGGGAGGTGTGCTTCACTCTCACCTTGATCCAAGTAAGGAGATTCAAGAAAACTACTTGGACACATTGGCCAGGGTCCTCGGGAGTTTGGTGGACACAAGTTCCAGTGTTTGACTCACTCCTGGAAAATCCCTAAAGAGGAGGGACTGAGAGAAGCAATCAGTGGCAGCAGAAAAAAGAAAAAGATGCCCAAGTTAAGAAGTACCTGCCCTCAGAAAGTTCAGTAGGACAATGATCTCTGTTTTTCTGGGCTATGGCTGCAATCATCTCAAAAGGGACCACCTCCAAGAAGTTATGTAAAATAGAGATGGACCACCAGGAGTGAAGGTTGAGAAGATAGCAGTAAGAAACTAGGCAAAGAAGGCATCTTATGAGTGGAAAAAGTCGGGGGTGGGGGGATCTGCAAAGAGAGAAAGGGTAGGAGGATTATGTGGGGTCAGGGTGATGGTCTTTAAAGAACACCAATAGACCCTCTGAAAATCAGCTTTTAAATACTGTCACATTCGAAGAGCCAATGGCAGTGATCTTTTCTGACCTTTCCTTTTCTCCCTACCTTCCCTCAACCCAGCAGGATAGAGAGGTAACCCCATGGGTAGGAAGAAGGATGAAAGAACAAAGTGAGACAATTGTGGAGAAACCAACCAATGCATTTTTCCCATCACAGGTTTCCTAAGCTGGGCCCGGAAAGGAGCTTACATTAAATAAGAGATTGAAGTTTTGATGTTAGCCCAGGCTGGACTTTTTAATATCTTCCAATGACTCAACAAGCTAAAGGATCTGCTCACAAGTTCATCTTGACAACAGGAAGAATGAGTCTCCAGAGTTTATTTGAAAATGGCAGTTATGTGAAAGAATAAAGTTACTTTATATTCACAGCTTACCAAGTCCAGCTTATTCAATAAACTGGTTGCATACATGTATATAATAGATATGATATGAAATATATCTATATACATGTAGATATCTGTGTATGACTGTATGATATATATAACAAATAGTTATACATATATGTGTGTATGTATGTATTTGTATATTTGGATCACTCTTTATAAAGAGTTTTGTATCATGCTATACTCACTTGGCATTTTACTGTAAAATGTTTGTCATGTCATTAAAATAATCTGTCATACAGATATATCACAATCCATGTAACCAACCCAAATTCTGTTGTTGGATATTTCAGTGGTAAATAACAATTTCTTACTGGAAATAACACTGTAATGGACATCCTTATGACTCTCTGCCTATATTATTATTTCCTGGACTAAGATTATGAATTTTATTTTAGTGCTATTGATATTTTTTGTCCAATTGCTTTTGAGACAGCTTTATAAATTTTATTTTTATTTTTAATTGTGGCAAAAGATACATAAAACTTACCATCTCCATTTTTAAGTGTACAGTTCAGTGGCGTTAAGTATATTCACGTTGTTGTGCAACAAATTTCCAGAACTTTTTCATATTGCAAAACTGAAACTCCATACCCATTAAACAACAACTCCCCATTTCCTCCTTCCCTCAGCCCCTGGTAACCACCATTCTACTTTCTGTTTCTATAAATTTGACTATTTTAAATAACTCATACACTGGAATCATACAATATTTGTCTTTTCATGACTGGATTATTGTACTTAGCAAAATGTCCTCAGGGTTCATCTATGTTACAGCATGTGACAGAATTTTTTTTTAAGGCTGACTCATATCCCATTGTATGTATATATACTACATTTCATTTATCCAGTCATCTGTCGATGGACATTTAGGTTGCTTCCACCTCTTGGCTATTGTGAATAATGCTGCTATAATTATGGGTATACAAATATCTCTTCAAGACCCTGCTTTCAATTCTTTTGGATAAAGGACTTGAATAGACATTTCTCCAAAGATATAAAAATGGCCAACAAGCATACGAAAAAACTGCACAACATCACTAATCAGAAGAGAAATGCAAATCAAAATCACAATGAGATACCACCTCACGTCCATTGGGATGACTACCATAAAAAAAAAGTACTGGCAAGGATGTAGAAAAATTGGAACCCACGCGTACTGTTGGTGGGATTGTAAAATGATGCAACTGCTAGGGAAAACAATATGGAGGTGCCTCAAAAAATTAAACACAGAACTACCACATGATCAAGCTTTATCAATTTATATGCACACCAGCAATGTGCATCCTTACATATTAGATGCACAGCATCACTTCTACCCGTTTTATCACTGAAAGCAAGTCATAAGACCAGCCCAGATTCTAAAGAAGAAATAAATGCCACCTCCTTATGGGAGGTGTGACATGTACAGCAATAGAGGAATTATGGGTGGCTATCTTTGGAGACCATTTACTACAGATAAATTGATAGAGGGATGATGCTAATGTTTGACTTTGCACTTCTTTGATTACTTGTGAGATTTTTTTTCATGTTTCCCAGTCATTTGTAGTTCTGTAAATCATTTGTTCATGCGTTGTGACTTTATTTCTTCAGTAGCGTTTAAAATTTATTTGTAAGAAGTCTTTACATATTAAGTTTGTTGATTGCAAGAAAATAGGATGTTAACCCATTTTCTATCATACTTGTAAAACTCTTCCTCAGTTTGTTCTATAGAATTACATTTTTATATGCAAAAACTATTCTAAAATTTTTAATTTTCAGGTAGAAAAATCTGTTGAGGTTTTTTTTTGGTAACACATTCAGTAATAATACAAAAAGTATGTAATCATAATGAACGTTCACCATCTTTTTGGCAGCTCAACATCCTAATGCCTTTCCTTGTTTAAGGGAATTTCCAATTGTCTGGGTTTGGTATAATACGAGGCACATACCCCCAGGGGTATACCTGTGGTTCACTAGTGGAGCAGAGAAAGAAATATTGAAATAGCTCTTTTTATTAATTTTACATTTGAAAAATGTAGAAATTAAACTTTACCAATACTTAACATAGACGTGAAGCCCGGGGCCTTTGCTTGGCTCTCATATCAGGTGTAGGAGATATCCCGAGATAAAATGGGGGCTCTAAAACATGGAAGGTTGATGGTGCTGCCCTTCTGTCTTCCTTCTTTTTCAGAGGATTTCATTGTGTTGCCATTTACATGTGCCAAAAAAATAGATTTATACATTATAGGACCCAGCTTTATTTAAACTATCCTTCAGCTATGGACAAGTGGCTAGAAAGTTTCCTGCTAATAAACGTGGACTGAATACACTATTATCAGTGCAAACGTAAGTGAACAGCAAGAAAAGAGCAGAATTGAGTTGAGACTCTACTTCTTGTTACCTACCTTAAAAGCTCATCAGATCTGCTGAGAGATTGGCCGTAACAATTAAAATGAACGAGGAGACTATTTGACACATACAGATTTATGTCCCACATGCATATTTTACCTCGATAGCTAATGGGAGCATGAAGTCACTATGGCTGGCAAGATGGTCTACATAACCACCTAACATGTAAAGACGAATCTCCATATTTTTTTCTCAGATATTAAAATTCACATGCTACTCATCCATCACTTGAATTTTTTCCCCTAAGCTTAATGACAGATGTAGTAAATGGTATTACTTAAAATCTTTCTGAGGGAAAATTTGCAGCTGTGACAGCCATTAAAAATTGGTATTGAAATAAACTTAAGAAACAGTCTTTTGAACACTCTCAAAAATAACTAAAACAATATTTTAGTGAAGCATATTTAGTCAGGGTCCTATTAATAAAATATTATTTGTAACCATTTTAGGGTATAAATAAAATACATTACTACTACTACTAATAATAATACAAAAACAAATACAAGAAAACAAATAAAATACAATAACTTCTATTTTCATCTTTGTCACATCATTCCAAAATGCATATTTGTATATAATTTTTATATATAGTCACACATAACCATGTATAAATAAATATGTATAATCAGGAATACTGCTGGCCCACACAGTGGGCAAATTAGAAATAGTGCTCTTTCCATGGATAGAGAGAACAGATTATTTGTTACTAGAGGGGAAGGGGTGGGGGGTTGGACAAAAAGCGTAACAGGGCATTCATGTACAGTGATGGATAAAAACTAGACTATTGGTGGTGAGCACGATGCAGTCCATACAGAAACTGATATATAATAATGTACACCTGAAATTACACAATGTTATAAACCAGGATGACTTCAATAAAATAATTTTTTAAAAAAGAAATAGTGCTCTTTCTTTAAGCAAATTTTTTTAATCAGCGTATCCTTTATTTCTACAAAATGCAAAAGTACAAAAGTATTCTGTATAAATTAAAAAATAAAATTGAGCATAAAATAATAGAAAATGAAAAATTTAATCAAAACAATTACAAGTAGCACAGTCAGAATATATTTTTAATAGTTGTTATATAGAAATGAAATTCTTTATGACGATTTCAGTGCTTACTTGCTCCAGTATCTCATTTTCCACAGAAATCATCTCAGATTTACTTGCTGATTTTCTTGAGATATTGCAGACCTTAAGTAGTTTTAAGTATATTGTAATTTTGAAACTCTGTATTCTCCACTGGCAACCGAAATTGGCAAAGTTATTTATAATCTTAGAGCTAGAAGATTATTTGGAAATGTGTCCAGCAATTTATTGCTGCAAACATTTCAATATTGAAATAGCAATATTTCAGAGGAAATCAATCTAGCTTCTAGGAAAAAAAAAGATTTTAGTTTCTCAGATATTCATGATCCATTAATATCACCTTCTCTGTTATAGTCATCAATAGATACCAATTGTAACTTTTTATGTAGCTGTAATATTTCATATCCTCATATTTACTCAAATGACATGTTACCTAGAATACCAAAACAGGCATGGTATTCTCTTAGGATCATAAAACTCCTTAATGATGATATTATCACATCCAACATAAAAAACAAAATTCTTTACTTGGAAATTTTGGTTTTGGATCAGAGATGGGTTGATTGTGGGATTCCCAATCAAAACTGGTCTTCTTCTCACTTTCAGTTTTTGTCTACAACAGAGAGGTTCATATCTATGTCAAGCACAGACATGTAGATATGTTAGCAACAAAGCATATTTTTCATAGAAATCACAATTTCTTTTTTAAAGGAATTTCTTAATCTCTTTGAAGTTTCAAAGATACTATGTCTTTTGAATTTCTGTGCCTGCAGTATTTTGCTTATAACAATACTTTTTAGAATATGATAAATTAGTACTAAACAAATACATATAAATTTGGATATTTTTTCAAGTATATTTTGGCTTCTATTCTAGAATTTATACCTTTATTAACACAATAAAAAATTCTAAAAGAATTTTTAACCTGCCTTTACTTATGTTTTTAATAACATGATGCTACCAACTGCATTTTCTATTGCAAATTCAATGATGACTAAATATTTATATTTGGTAAATGTGCTTCCAATACTCTTCAATTTTTATCGAAGCTAAAAAATAGTTGTATAATTTTTGCAATATAAAAAGCTATTCAGTGTTGCCAAAAAGATTCTTGCTGTCTCATTTGCTCCCAGTTTAAAAAATGCACAGAAAGCAGAATATAGGGTATGACATCATTTTCAAACATCGTCTGTTGCAATTTATTATGTGTTCTGTGCACACTTATGCTATTATTGTAGCCAGATTTTAGATTTCCAGATTTTACCTTTGTAAGTAGTCTACTAAAAATATACATAATCTTTCTTTAATTATGTCACCTATTGGACAAAACTGCCCAAAATAGTCACATGTAGAAGTAGAAGACTTGTGTTTGGAAATTCACAGATCTAGCAACAATTGTCATCTGTTCTGCAAGGCTTAGATTGTATGTGTGTGTGGTGTGTAGGAGCCAGCTTGCACTGGCTGGTGACAGCCTACTGTCAAATATTCAGGAATTTTCCGAGCCAGTTATTAAACCATTGGGAGCTTGAAATCAGCCATATAAGGAGTGTTTACACCACTGAAATTGACAAATGCCACAAATCTGGACTTTTCTTTTCCTTTTTAAGAGAGTCAGTTTATCATCACACCACTTGTATCTAAAATAATTGAACAATAATTAGCATTGCTCACCTTATTAAATGATCTCATTCATTCCAACTGCTATAATCTGAATTTTTGGTTTTTCATTTCATGCCCTGAATAATGTGCAATATTGTTATTTATTGTTGATGTTTGTATTATGTACAAGTGTCAGCCATAATGTTATCAAATTTTGCTATGGTTTCTACCAAATGAAGAAAATTCCCACTGTCATTAGTTTTGTAGATTATTCTCTGAAAGCTAAATTGTTTTGCTAACCACGTAATTATTTATAGTGTACATTTACTAATAACATGTTAATATTTTCTCATCTTCAAATAATTTGTTTTCTATAGCATCAGTAATTATTATTTTTTATAACAGTTTTTAATTTTAAACAGTTAATAAAATATTTGTGGTGCAATTCACTCTATTCCTGTTTTACAATTGAGCGATAAAATCTGCGAATCTGTGACCCCATTCTCTTTATTCAGTTGTTTTCTTTCCATCCTTAAAGCGTTTACAAAATAAAATTTTTTCGGAAAGAATGCTTTCAGCTTAAAAAAAAAAATAACAGGAGGGGCCGGCCCTGGTTAAGTTCACGCGCTCCCCTTGGGAGGCCCGGGGTTCCCAGGGTTCGCAGGTTCGCAGGTTCGGACACGAACGCACCGCTTGTCAGCCATGCTGTGGCGGCGTCCCATATAAAGTAGAGGATGATGGGCACGGATGTCAGCCCAGGGCCAGTCTTCCTCAGCAAAAAGAGGAGGATTGGCAAAGGATGTTAGCTCAGGGCTAATCTTCCTCAAACAAAACAAAATAACAGGAATTAGAATTTTTTTCACCGTTTGTCAGAATTCTTGTGTAAGAAGTTTCAAAAAAAACCTTCCTATCTGTGCTTTCTTCTGGAAGATGAACTTGTCTTACTTGAGACAGGTAGTCTCCACAAGAAGGTATTGCTGTTTAATATTCAAATACATGGACATGTAACTGGATCAACAGAAAGTATATTTCGTTTAATGGATTCTCCATGTTTTCTTTTCTCCCTCTCCTTTTTAAAGAAATTCATCCATTCTTATTTACATGGAAATAGAGGGTGAATTCACCACTTGATACCTCTGTGAAGTGTCTGTGCTAGATTCTTCTGAGACTAGATATTCTTCCTTTTTTACCCCAGCATTCAAAGATCCAAATAATTTTCTCTCATTTTATTGTTTCATGGGTTCTCATTTTCTGTGATATATTGTTTACTTATCTTTTGTATATCTGGAGAGAGAGAATGTGATCATTTAATGCACTTACCTTAGAATGTGTAATATTTTAAAATTATATTTATTTAATGAGCCATTCAATTTAACACCAATTAAAATTGTATGATAACATTTTCACAGCAACCAATAAATAATGGCTATGATATAATTAGATCATTATCTGGTCATGGTAAATACATATTACTTATGATATAGTGATTTGTGTCAGATGAAAGTATTATTAGACTTAAATTGGAAACTCTGCGGTATCATTTTAGTAAAATGACAATATTGTGAACTGCAAAATGAAACACAAAATTTAGCTAAATTTCACCAGTAAGGAATTTTTCTTTTTCATTTTAAGATATTTTCTTATGAGCACAAGAATGTGAAAAGTAGCTTCCAGGATTAGAAGCATTGTTTATTGTTACATCCACAAAGTCATTTGTTGAACTTGTTTCTTCTTCATGAGTCAAAGCAAAATGATATCTATCTACTCTTTATGAGAAGATATTTCACTTGGTCAGGGAACTGTAGTAATAAATATACAAACAGCCTGTCTTTGAAACCTAAAAATTTATAATAAAAACATAAAAAATATTTCAAAATAATAAACACATCTACAATGTGAATGGCACTCTCGTCGTCATTTGCCCTTGTATAGGACACAACCTGGACATCTGCAAGCAGCAGCTGTGTTTGTATGTTGGAGATGCATGTTCATAAGGTCTGGAGACCATTACAGTAGCATAGTGTAACCACTAATAAAGGCAGACATTACTGTTACTATAAGTAAAAACAAAATTTAAAATAGTTAACTTGATCAATCTGTTCTTTTGTGATTTCCTCCATTGGTTTTGCTTTCTTTTTTTGCTTATAGAGTTATTTCCCTCTCTGAGATCATGGCACTGATCCTCTACATTTTCTGCTATTTTTTATATTTACCAAAATCTGTTTAATTCTACTAAATTCATTTTAATGCAAAATATATAGTAAGAATCTAATTTTCTCTCAGAGTTTTATCTACTGTGTACCCACCCTTTTAAAATAATCTTTCAGTACTCATTTCTTATGTAATTTTTATCATAATAATTTTTCATAAACTAAAGTCTGCTTCTGTAATATCTCTTTTATTTGTACCTATTCTTGTACCATTAACATGCCATTCTATTCAGTATAGCTTTATAATACATTTTATTATTTAGCAAGATGACTCTTCACTCATTAAGATTTGGTTCCCTTTCTTCATAAGACATTTTTGCCTATTTATTTTTTCAGATGTATAACAGAGGACTTGAAAGAGTGGAGATAAAGAGAGAAAAGATATTTCAAAGAAGGAAATAGAGTAAAGGTAAAAGAATTTCCACTGAATAGATGCCCCTTAGGCCCAAAGCTATGTTGAGTTTGAAAAAGGAAGGTCACCTTTTTTTTCATGTCAGCTATCTTGAAGCTAAATTTGTCATCTGATATCAAATCATCTAGGTAAGAGAATTAGAGAAGGAAAAAAATATATATAAATACTCTAATAGAAATGTGTATCAATACAGCAGTCTTGTTACAGGCTTTTTGCTCCTTTACTTTACTCTTCAGAACATGCCATGTAAATAGAAAGTTTCTGAAAATGTTTTGAAAAAGTAAAATTCTATTTTTATAATGATTTCTCCTAAACTTCATATTTGCTTCACACTGCCTTCCACAGAAAACTTACCTCTCACCAACTTTTGTGAATTGTCATATAATTTTTTAGTAAACCTGAGTCAAGATTCAAGGAAGCCCTGGTTTTTAAACTGAGAGGTTTTGGCTTGGTTTCATTTTGAGGTTTTGGGGGTTATAGAAACTCAAAACAAAATGAAAGCTCTATAAATCCTCAAACCTCCATTTTAAAATAAATATTTTGTAGTGCTCTCTGTTTTACTCCAAATGAAATTTATAATAAACTAACCTACCTACACATAGATTTTAAAGAATCAGTATAAGTCTAACTTTGATATAAAGGATAAATAGAAGGAAAGAAATTTATAATTTCAATATGTAAATGCTTGGTCCCAGTCACACTAAAAGGTGCAAGGAAGTTGCTAGATTTTTGCAACTCTACGTAGCAATCACCGTAAATAAGATAACTCCATAAGCAGATTGATGGGGTAAGTGGTATTGACTACTCAAAAGCATAAATGGAGAGACAGTCAGTAATGTGATTTTCCAAAATGTTAAACCACTTTTGATAAAGTTCAATCTAAAACAAAATACCATCTGCTCTTGATTTTCATGTAGTTGTATACTTAAAAAAAGTCAGTGTGTACATAAAACAAGTTCTGGGCTCATTTCATTACACACATCCACTTTCTGAATGCCTTCCAGAAGTACTGTAAACCGTTCACATCCCTAATGAATAGGCCTTCACAGATCACCGATTGTGATATTCCCAATATCATAATGAGATGGAAGACTGAATCAACCATGATAATCTCAGGTACATTAGACAGATAGGTGTGAGCACAGGTAGAAGAAAGGGGCTGGGTGGAGGACCAGTCCAAATGAGCTCTCAAACCAAAATTCCAAAACATGTAGCGAAGACTAACCCCTGGAAATTCAGCCAACAGAATCAACAATGAGGAGATGAGAGTTACCCCCTCCAAAAACATTTTTAAAATATAAAAGAATCTGAAAATAATTTCACCAAGTCACCCTTCGTTAGTTCTGTAGTTGCATAAATAAAATATTTTCACTTACAAAAGTCTGCTAATTTTCAATGGGGTACTTCTACTTATAATTATGGACATAGAATGAGTGCTACATAACCTGAGCTAGATTTTTTGTGTAGTTTTTTCCTGAGTAAGTCGCACATGGCACTTGAAGGAGAAAAGCCTATTTCAAACTGAATTTGTAAAAATTTTAACTCACAAATGAAATGTCAAGGGAATAATGGCCTCCCTGAAGTTCAGAAGCACAGACTTCGGGGCCATTCTCCCTACTGCCCATCTCCACTAGAATCTTGAATCTCTTGATACCATCCATGACACCTACCTAACCCGCCCTCAGTAAAATCACTGCTTCTGAGGCCAGTGTTCCTTCTGAGGCCTAAAGTTCTTTGTTACACTAATTCAGAACACAACAGGGAGCAAAGTGAGGCCGTGAAGCATGGAGCAGAACTGAGTTTGAATTCTGGCTCTGCCACTAGTCAGCTGTACAGAACTTGGGCAAATTATGCAACCTTTCCACAACTCCATTTCTTTACCTGGTAAATGGGGATAATAATAGTACCTCTTGCTCTGGTTGTAAGAATCAGCAGTTAACTTCTATGAAGTGCTCGAGACAGTGCCTGAAAGATAGTAAGTGCTACTTAAAGGTTAGCCAGAATTCCACTCTTGGTCTTCATTGTATTCTTTGATTACTAAAAAACTGCTGGAGTCCCAGCTAAGGATCCCAGATCCTTGTATAATTTCTGAGATTGCATGATTTTTATTCTCTTTCCATCCTTATCAGGCTCCAATTTGGCAAAAGTCTTTTGAAAATTAAGTCCCTAGATTGAACCTATTTCTCAGGTGTGTTCTGATCTGTGCAACACAGAATGTGTTCATGCAGCAACTTAAAATCAGTGCCTACTCTACACCTAGTAATATGTCCAAAAACTTATTCATTTACCGAGCTTGAAACCAGTTGACCAAATGAGGTGTCCAAGAACTTTTCTTTGTTATTCTATAACTGAATTCAATTTACATTGTGAGTTTCCATGCTACTGAGTGGCAGAGACTTAATAATTCGAGTTAATTCAAATTCAGTCTTCTAGGCTTCCCCGGGGTTGCATCAGAATTCTGGGGACAATAAGTTCACAGAACTCATTGTGTCAAGGTATTGGGGTGGAGTCAGAGAAAGCAGCTGGTTGTCAATGGGCATCTACACTATCATCCACTCAGATATCTTGGTTCCCTTCTAGACTTCAGTCATTGGTTGTTGACAGGCTTGAACTGTACCCTCCCGCCCTACTCTGTCGTTCCCATTGTTAAGGTCTCTTTAAGCCCCCGATTCTCCTGTAAGTCTCACCTACGTGTGGGGAAAATGCTGCTGTGTTTTCCACTGCTCTGATCTGTGGAAAACTGCTGTTTTCAGGTGCTGGATTCATCTGCTGCTGCAATGCCATGCTCTGACACAAGTTGCTCCATGACAACTTGGAGCCACCCAGACAACAGTTAGGCTTCTTCATCAGGCTGATGGTGGGAACTGGTGTCCTCCCCACTCCCACCCCCAGGCACTACCCAGGGAGACAAGCTGAAGCCTTCTCTGCTATCCTACCTCCAAATTTATCCAGTTTCCTCAACCATCAGCCCACCCCCATTGCCCCAGGAAGCCACCAGGTCTCATCACGTCCCCTCTGAATCTTTCCATCCTTTAGGATAAGGAATCTTTGTTCACCTCTGTGAAGGAAATGTTGACTCTGATTCATCCTGTATTCTTCCAAATAGGCCTAAGCTCTTTTGAAAAATCAAAACTTATGAACTTTACCACATTTTTAAAGTCTACTTTCTCCTATGGCACCCCTTTCCCGAAGAAAAGAAGGTAAAATGCCTAGCTCCCCAAGTTGGAGGTAGACAAAAGGAGGGAGAGAGTTAAGGGTAATAGGAAACATGAGAAAAACATATCAGTTAGAATTACAAAATTTTTCACCTTGTTACCTTTTTTGATGACATTCAATAAAATTGAGTCAATTCTATGATCAAAGAAGAAATATCTAAGTACCTAGGTAGCCCAGGCATTGTGCTAGGTGCTAGGTACACAAAGATGAATAAGACATGGGCCTTACTCTTAAGAAATTTACTGTTTTATCAGTAGGGTAGGTCTCATTCTTTCCATTTCTTCTTCTGCTTTATTTAAGGTCATATAATTTTTCAGCTGTATTATAAGTTGTTCACCTGTCTCCCTGCTTCAAACCTCTTGTTTTCAATTTTTATGTGCCTCCTACTCATCCTTCATACTAATAAAAAATAAATCTAATTGTACTATTCTTTTACTTAAAAATTTGCAGTGGATCCCATCATCCTTACGGCAAAATGTCAGGCATGATTTTAGTGCTTAAAAATATTATTTCCTTTAGTTCTCGAAACAATTCTATCAGGTAGCTATTATGATCTCAATTTTACAAACAAGGAAGCTGAAGCTTAGAGAGCTTAAACCATCCTGACCAAGTTCACAGAACTGGGAGAACTAGGACTCAGGATCAGCTTTCATGTCGCCACATTCACTGCTTTTAATATTAGACTTAATGTTCTGGTCTCCTTAATCAGTTTCCCCTCTCACATTAAGCAGTGATGTATAGTAACAATATTATTGCCATTACTACCGTTATGCTCTCATTGTAATAAGTAACTATCACTTTGGATTACGTGCCCTCATATATCTTCAATATAAAGAAGGAAGAAGGAAGAAGACACTTACCTAGTTGGCCAAGTCGGTCAGTCAGCCAAATGAACCTTGGTAGTCGATGGGTGACGAATTTTGAGCCAAATCACCATTTCATGCAATATATGATGCACAAAGACTTAAAGATTTACTCAGGGACGTGTTCCAGTTCATACACCACATCACTGTGAAAGTAGAATGGAAATCCCAGTCTCCTGAATCTTCTGTCCACTAAGCCATAATGGAACACATAAATCCACTAATCCGAATGAACAGAAACCTTTGAATAAGTTAGCCTGGTGTAACAGGCAACTTCACATTTTTGAAAGCTTTAAAATATGACAATTAATCACATCTCTAGGAAGCATGTGGTACAGCTAAGTGGCGATTCACAGGCAAACCTCAAAAACACCAACGTTGCTTATGACTGTAAATCTCACTCAAAATTTGTTCCCAAGTGGTTTCAGTGTTCAGTTGGAAGAGTGACAGTTGGACTTAATGGTTTTCTTTTCTCACTCTTCTTCAGAAACCAATCCATCTCACTACAGCAGTGCTTTGCAACCTTTTTAAACTCACGACTCCTTTGGATAAACTGAAAATCTCATGACACCATTGCCTCCACTTCCAACTCCCACCCTGACCAGTGAGCTTTGTGTGTGCAGAAAATAAATTCCATCTCCTGCATATCATGTCTGACAAGAAAAAATTATGGCATTTAATTTTTTAAGTGATATGAAAAGAAGTATTTTGCTTTCCAAATGTAAAAATATATTTTAACATTTTTTTCAAATCACATAGCATCCTCTCCTTATATCCCGCTTTGTTCCTGACAGCTACTACATCAACTATATGCTTCTATTTGTCAATGATGCATGGCCTACTCTTTTTTTGTGTGTGAGGAAGACTAGCCCTGAGCTAACATCCGTTGCCAATCCTCCTCTCTTTTGCTGAGGAAGACTGGCCCTGGGCTAACATCCGTGCCCATCTTCCTCTACTTTATATGAGACACCGCCACAGCATGGCTTGAGATGCAGTGCGTCTGTCCGCGCCCGGGATCCGAATCTGCGAAAACCGGGGCTGCCGAAGCAGAGCTCGCAAACTTAACTGCTGTGCCACCTGGCCGGCCCCCATGGCCTATTCTTGTGCAATATTGAAGTCTAGTTTAAGGTTCTAAATGGGTCTACAATTGTCCAGATATTTAGAACATTTGTCATTCATAAAAGAGTCCCAGCTAAAAAGGAAATCAAGCAATAGAAATGAAATTCAAAGACTCACAGGACATCCAAGTGTCAGGGGCCTCAAAAGATTATTTGGCCTCATGCTTTCCACCCTTGATTTATGGGATCAGAATCTTTGGGTCTATGGCCTGGAGATCTGGATTACAAACTATCATCAAAGCCGATTCTAATAACCACTCAGTCTTATTCCATTCTTTGGTAGGTGAGCAAACTGAAATGCAAAGAGATTAAGTGCAGTTAACCCAGTTCAGAAACCTAATTTTACTTTCTACTGGTTATTAAAGCAACTTTTAAAAAAATAGACTTTAGAACTTTATTTTCGGGGCAGCCCCATGGCATAGTGGTTAGGTTCACGTGCTCCGCTGCGCTGGCCCGGGTTCACAGGTTCGGACCCCGGGCAAGGAAAGAGGCACCGCTTGTCAGCCATGCTGTGGCGGCATCCCATATAAAGTAGAGGAAGATGGGCATGGATGTTAGCCCAGGGCCAGTCTTCCTCAGCAAAAAAGAGGAGAATTGGCAATGGATGTTAGCTTAGGGCTAGCCTTCCTCACCAAAAAGAAAAAAATTATTTTCATTATCAACTCCAATTTCTAGTGAGAAAAAAAAATGTATATTTTTACAATGATTTTATCTTGCTCCTTTTCAAAGTTGCCTAGATAGCTAAAAATGACAGACTGAACACCTTCCTTTTTCTCCTACAAGAAAATCGCAGTAAAGGAAGAAAAAATGTATAATCCAGCAAGGAAATGGAGAGGCTTGTTCACATTTTGAAAGACATAAAACAGATGGTGGCGTGGTAACTGATGTGATAGAAGAAAGAGTTTATACCTAAAATCCATACCCAGGGGGATACCAATGAGAAGTGGACTTATTTGCCTTAGAGAACATAGGAGCAACTACCATGACACATGGCAAGGAGTAAGGCTTAGAGCAAAAAAGCATACGGATGGTTTGAAATCCCAGATGTACATTCATCTACCACCTTCTCCACCCCATGGAGAGAGGTCAGCAGCCAACTGCCTCCAACTCTCCACTGCTGACAGCCAGAATTTTATTCTCCAATGAAATGAAAGGGCAAGGCTTGTATTCAGAAGCACCAAACACAGCAGAAGGTGGCAGTGAGGTACAAGATTGTAATGGAAGTGGGAAATAATCAATTGAAAATTTTGCCTTATGAATAGCTGGACCATTAAGCCTTGACATAACTAGGTGTCTACCACAAGGTAGAAGTTGGAGAAGTCAGCTCTAGAGATGTTGAATTGCCACTACATCCTGAAATTATGTGTATGTATTTCTGTGAGGGAAAGAGATATGCACCAATGAAACAGCCGGTTCTCTAGCAAATTACTAAAAAGTGAAGACAGCTCTGTGCCCAAGGGCTTCTGTGTTAGTTTGTTAAGGATGACATAACTACCTACCACAGACTGGGTAGCTTAAGCAACAGAAATTTATTTTCTGGCAGTTCTAGAAGTCTGAAGTCAAGGTATCAGCAGAGTTGGTATCTTCTGTGATCTCTCTCCTTGGCTTATAGATCATCATCTTCTCCCTCTGTTTTCACACGGTTTTCTCTCTATCCAGGTGTCCCAGTCTCCTCTTAAGGACGCCAGCCATATAGGATTACAGTCCACCCATAAGATCTCATTTTACCTTAATTACCTCTTTAAAGACTCCATTTCCAAATACTGTCACACTCTGAGGTACTAGGGGTTAGTAGTTCGACATATGAATTTTGGGGGAACACAATTAAGTCTATAACAGCTTCTAAAAGATTTTTAATGTTTTACTCATAATCATGGCAATCAAGGTCACTAGACATATGACAAATGTCTCTAAACACATTCACTCACTCAAAGAAACCCCAAAGAAAGACAAGTGGGTAATAGTGAAAATCTTCAAAGATACTAATTAATATATTCAGAGAAATACAAGAAAATCTTGAATTGATAAAACCAGAGCTGAATATTATAAAAGAGGAGCAATCAAAAACAAAGAACTTGAAAAATTAAACAATGATAACAGAATATAAATACATAAATGGAGAGAAGAGAAAGTCAAGGAAATCTCTCACAAAACTGAACCTCCCCAAATGTAGAAACTGGACATATGAAAGCAAAGATAGAGCTTAAGAAAGTTAAAAATCTGATTAATAAGAATTTTAGAAAGAGATAGGAGAGAAAAGTGGAGGGGAAGACATCATCAAATAAACAGTAGTAAATTTTCTCAAATCTATATCTTCAACCTGGATCTCCTTCTTGAATTTCAGACTTGAATGCAAACTCGGCTGCCTACTCAGTATCTCCAGTTGGATGTCAAATGGCCATCTCAAAATTAAATGTCTAAAATCACACTTCTCTTGCATAATCTTAATAAATGAAAATTTTATTTTTTCAGTTGCTTAGACTAAAAAAAAAAAAACAAAGCTAAACACTCAACAAATACCTCATACCTTATAAGGAATTAACTAAAAATTGATCATAGACTGAATGTAAAATGCAAAGCTATAAAAGTTCTAGGAAAAAAAACAAGACAAAGTCTGCACAACTCGAGTCTGGCAAAGAGTTTTTGAATATGAATCAAAAAACATAGTACATGCATGAAAAAAATTGATAAATTGGGTTTTATCAAAATTAAAACTTTTTGCTTTATGAAAGGCACTGTTAAGAAAATGAAAAGAAGAACCACGGACTGGGAGAAAATATTTGCAAATAGCATATCCAATAAAGGGCGTATATCCAGAATGTATAAATAACTCTCATAATTCAGCAATAGAAAACAAAAAAAATCAAATATTTTAAAATGAGCAAACAACCCGAATCGACTCTTCACCAAAGAAGATATACGGAGGGCAAATAAGTATAAGAAGAGATGTTCAACATCATTGGTTATCAGGGAAATGCAGATTAAAACCCCAATGAGATACAACTACATACCTATTAAAATGGCTAAAATTTGAAAATCTGCAATACCAAAGGCTCACATGGATGCAGAGCAACTAAAATTCTTATACATGGCTGATAGGAATGCAAGGTGTTACAGTCATTTTGAAAAAAAGTTTGAAAGCATCTTATAAATAACTTTGGAAAACAGTCTTTTGACTGGATACTGTAAGGCTAAAGACAAAAAGTGACACAAACACTGTACTCTAGTTGGTAAATTTGTTTCTCACAGGGATGCATATTAGCAATTTTTAAATTACTCTACATGTATACTAGGATTAAACTTTATTTATTTATTTATATAAACAGCCAGACCTGGTGGTCTAGTGGTTAAGATTCAGTGCTCTCACACCACTGCCTGGGTGTGTTTCCTGATCAGGAAACCACACCACCCATCTGTCAGTTGTCATACTGTGGCAGCTACTTGTTGTTGTGATGTTGAAGGCTATGCCACCGGTATTTCAAATACCTGCAGGGTTGCCCGCGGTTGACAGGTTTTAGCAGAGCTTTCAGACTAAGACAGAATAGGAAGAAGGACCTGGCCACCCACCTCTGAAAAAATTGGCCATGAAAACCCTATGAATAGCAGTGGAGCATTGTCTGATACAGCACTGGAAGGTGAGAGGACGGTGTAAAAAGACCAGGCAGGGTTCTGCTCTGCTGTACACAAGGTCACTGGAAGTCAGAATTGACTCAATTGGCACTAATGACAAAGTGAAAACTAATTTTTCAGCCCTTTCAAAATTGGAATCAATCCTCTCAAACCCTGCTCCTGCTTTATCGACTAAGTTTATGTAACAGTCTAAATCCTTTGTTGTCATTTCAACAATCTTCACAGCATCTTCACCAGGAATAGATTCCACCTCAAGAAACCAATTTCTTTGCTCATCCATAAGAAGGGACTCTTTATTCATTCAAGTTTTATCATGAGATTGCAGCAATTCAGTCACATATTCACGCTCCACTTCTAATTCTAGCTCTCTTGCAATTTCCACCACATCTGCAGTTCCTTCCTATACTGAAGTCTTGAACCCCTCGAAGTCATCCATGAGGGTTGGAATCAATTTCTTCCAAACTCCTGTTAATGTTGATATTTGACTTCTTCCCATAAATCATGAGTGTTCTTAATGGCATCTGGGATAGTGAATCCTTTCCAGAAGGTTTTCAATTGACCTTGCCCAGATCCACTAGAGGATTCACTATCTATGGCAGTTATAACCTATGAAATTTGTTTCTTGAGTAATAAGACTCAAAAGTCAAAATTACCCCTTGATCCATGGGCTGCAGAATGGACGTTCATCTCAATGTGTAACTCCATCAGAGCTCTTGGGTGACCAGGTGCATTCTCAATGAGCAGTAATACTTTGAGAGGAATCTTTTCTTCTGAGGAGTAGGTCTCACCAGTAGGCTTAAAATATTCAGTAAACCATGTTGTAAACATATATGCTGTCATCCAGGCTTTGCTGTTTCCTTTATAGAGCACAGGCAGAGTAGATTTAGCATAATTCTTAAGGCCCCTAGGATTTTTGGAATGGTAAGTGAGCATTGACTTCAACTTAAAGTCATCAGCTGCATTAGCCCCTAACAAGAGAGTCAGCCTGTCCTTTGAAGCTTTGAAGCCAGGCATTGACTTCTCCTCTCTGGCTATGAAAGTCCTAGATGGCATCTTCTTCCAATACAAGGCTGTTTCACCTACATTGAAAATCTGCTATTTAGTGTAGCCACCTTCGTTAAGGAACTTAGCTAGATCTTCTGGATAATTTGCTGCAGCTTCTACATCAGCACTCGCTGCTTCACCTTCCACTTTTATGTTATGGAGATGGCTCCTTTCCTTAAACCTCATGAACCAACCTCTGCTGGCTTCAGACTTTTCTTCTGCAGCTTCCTCCCCTCTCTCAGCCTTCACAGAATTGAAGAGAATTAGGGCCTTTCTCTGGATTAGGCTTTGGCTTCAGGGAGTGTTGTGGTTGCTTGGATCTTCTATCCAGACCACTAAAACTGCCTCCGTATCAGCAAGAAGGATGTTTTGCCTTCTTATCACTCTATGTTCACTGGAGTAGCACTTTTAATTTCCTTTAAGAACTTTTCCTTTGCATTCACAACTTGGCTAACTGACACAAGAGGCCTAGCTTTCAGCCAATCTCAGTTTTCGACATGCCTCAGCTTTTGATTTACAGTGAGACATGTGAGACTCTTCCTTTCAGTTGAACACTTAGAGGCCATTGTAGGATTATTAATTAACCTAATTTCAATATTGTTGTGTCTCAGGGAATTGGAAGGCCTGGGGAGAGGGAAAGAGATGGGGGAACAGCCGGCCAGTGGAGCAGTCAGAACACACACAGTGTATATCAATCAAGTTAACTGTCTGATGTGGGAGTGATTCATTGCACCTCCAAATTAATTAAAATAGTAACATCTAAGATCATTGATAACAGATCATCATAATAAGTATAATAATAATGAAAAAGTTTGAAATATCGTGAGAATTACCAAAATGTGACACAGAGACACAAAGTAAGCAAGTACCGTTGGAAAAATTGTGCCGATAGACTAGCTAGATTCAGGGTTGCCACAAACCTTCAATTTGTAAAAATGCAATATCTGCAAAGTACAGTAAAGTGAAGCACAATAAAACGAGGTATGCCTATACATGATAATGAGGGCCAGATTTCTCACGTTAGAGAAAGAAGTTACAAATAAGCAAAAGGGAATGCTAGGAAGAACCCTATCGTGCTGTATTGCAGTGGGAGGTCTCTGGATGAACTCTTCATTTTGTAAATATGTATACAGATGGATAGAAACAGGAACAAATATAGATTTGTGCATATGCATGCATTAGAATACATAGATAGTAATAGATAGATATGTCTGTCTGTCTGTTTATTTATCTATCTCTCCCAGCCAATTCTGCTTATAGGTCTCAGAAGCCATGAAATCCCAGTAGCAAGCCAGCACCTAGATCTTGGTTTTGAAATACCATTTTACAATAAAAGAAACCTGGGCTTCTTGGAGAAGAAGTTGATTCCAGCGTTGGAGCAAGGAAAATAGAGGATGAACCTGAGAGCCTTTTGTGGTGCCATAAAGCAAGAAAGAGTTAAAAAAAAAAAAAGATAGGGGCATGTGAAAGGACTAAATAAACATAAATAAATAAATAAGGGAGAAAGGGCAACTCTTTATTACAGAATTATTCCATTTAATAAGTGTGTAAGGAATACAGGAAATCAAAAATCACCATTCGAACAACATAGTAAAGTAAGCCGGAGTTCCTGACTATCATGGAACTGTATTATTGGTTAGTACAGCCTACTTCAGATTTCTTTCACATGATAGAGAAGTGAAGTTCTATCTGGCTTTAGTCATAGCTATTTTGGGGTTTCTGTCATATAAACTCAACCCAATTCCAACTAAGACAAGGATCTTTCTAAATGTCTCATCTGAGGAAAGTGAGATGCTAGTCTTTCCAGTAATGCCTCAGCAACCATTTATTTAATACTCACAATGTGCATTTAATGTACATTAATTCATTTACTCCTTGGAGAAACACTATATATTATTAGTCCTATTTTGAAGATAGAGAAAATATTTCTCAGAAAGAGTAATAATTTGTGAAGGTAGTTTGTGTGGCAGAACCTAAGAGCAAATCTGTGTCTCATTTGGACCCAAGGCCATTGTTTTTCCTCCATATCTCATGGCCACCCCAGAGAACTTTTAGTATACTCACAATTGGCAGGTAGAGTTTAATCTTCCTTTTGGGACCCAGGAGAATATTGAGGTACAAGAAGGCTAACTGGATATTGCTGCTGACTTCTGATTTGAATGATGTCTACTAGCAACATCTCACAGGTAACAACCCCTAACCTCCTCCAGAAGGAGTAGCCCTAGAAATCCCAACCCATGGAACTCCCTTCAGCGACCTGACATTGTCAGAACTTGCCTGAGCACTGGGAAGATGTCTTCCTATGCTTCCTGGCACAGCGTGTCTCCGTGGTCGCCACCAATTTATTCCCTCCTAGTACATTCATGACACTGCCCCACGGAAGATGGAGTCCATTCTTCCATCTCCTTGACTTTGAGCCAGCCTGCGACTGCTCTGACCAGTAGCCACAAGGAGAGGCACTGGAGCACCAGATATATGAGTGAAGAAGCTATCTCGGACATCCAGCCTAGTTGAGCCTTCAGATACCCAGCCCCAGCCCAAATGCACAAAAGACCCCAAAGAGGAACCGCCCAAGGGAGCCCAGGCAATACACAGACCCTAGAGAAAATCATAACATGTTTTAAGACATTACATTTTGTGGTGGCTTGTTACACAGCAGTAGATAACAGAAACCCTGCTGGTGCCACTTTGCACTGACATTGGACAGTACTGGGGACCACTGGTCAACAGACTTTTTGAGGCATTTCACAGGACAAGGGGAGAGAAGTGGAAAACTCAAGGCAGAGTCCCACCCTCTTCTTCAGCATCCCCCCAAATTCTCCAAGAACAGAGGAGGGAACCAAATGTTTCTCCCAAAGCAGCTGCGGCTTCTTGGCTTACCTTCAGTAAAGGCAAGATGGTAAGAAAGGAAATTTCCAAACTCTAGAGTGTTAAGGCACTGAAGAGGGTAGGACAATGGGTCGGGGTGGAGTATGGGGAATTCCAGTCACAAGGGGTAATCTCTGTTCTTTTTCACCTCTATGCCCTATTCATACTTTTTTCTTCTAGAATGCTTCCCCCTCCCCCATAACCATCATACCCAGCAGAGTTAAATTCTCTCAGTTCTTAATCCAGACTTTTTGTCTCTATGGGGGGCATTCCCTGACATCCCCAAGTAGGGCTGGTGCCCCTCCCTGTGCACCCTCAGCACTGTCATAACATTGTGATTCTTTCTTCAAATATCTGTCTTTCCCACTTGACTATGAGTTCCTTGAGGGCAGGTGATATTTCTTTCATCATTCTGCTTCTGTCTTCTCTGAGTCCCCCTAACCTGTACATTAAACATATTTTTCCAAGTAGGACACAGCATAGTCTTCCAAATATATACGTTAAAACACTGCAGAGCCTGTTTTGCTAATAATATTTAGAAGCAGAAATAATCCTTGCTTTTGTTTTGTTTTGTTTTCTGATCTCAGAACAAAGCTCAGTGAACTCAAATATCCACAAAAGGTGGACGGGTAAAGTAGCTGAGAGAAGTAGGCTAGTCAGAGAGCACAGGGCTGGTCTAAGGATGGCAGCTGTGGCTAACTCCAGGAAAGTGCTGTCCCTGTAGGACTGTGTGCCCAGGGTTGCTTCCAGAACTAAAATCCAGACTTTCATGTGAAATGTTGGCCAATTCAAGCATGTAATCAAGGCAAATCACATCGGTCAGAAGTTGGCCCAAATACTGCCAATTTGCAACCTCTAACTAAGATACTTCATCCTTGTCTTTACTCAAGTGTCTCCCCATCAAAAAGGCTTTCCTGACCACTCTAACTAAACTAGCACCCTATACACAAACAGACACATGTACACAGACACACACACATACCACAGACACTCATATACACTCTCATTTTTTATCTCCTTAAGTTGATTAACTTTTCTTCATAGTTATTATCACTATTTGGTATTACTCTATATATTATTTTATGTGTTTGTTTATTCAGAATGTCATCTTCACTAGAGCAGGGACCCTGTCTGTTTTATTGACTTCTGTATCCCCAATATATGAAACAGTACCTGGCATATATAAAAGACTAAATACAAACTGCTTAAATATTGACAGTTCTTGCCTCCTCTGCTTTTCTGCTGGATTTATGCACTTTTCAGACACCCAAATACATCATAAAAGAGATTCCTGTAAATTTTCCCTCTCTCATCCTTGCTAGAATTTCACCCTAAGTCCCTGTTGCCTTCCTAGACTGGTGAGCGGGGCTGTTGCTATCAAATGAAACTCTAAAGCCCCTAACTACTCTCCTTCTCACAGCCTAGGGCTTAAAAGCAGCTGTAAGTCACCCAGCCTTCTCAGCCCTTCAGAGTCCTAGCAGCTTCCTAAGAATGACACACTCAGCCCTAAAGAGCACCCCCACATTTCAAAAATGGAAGAAAAGGGGGCTGAAGGGGCTGAGAAGAGCCTCTCACTAAAGGGACTATACAGTCAGGTCCTGATGCTAACTGGGGAAGGAGGAGACAGGATAAGAGGGAACACTTCCACAGGAGGTAGTGCTTCACTTTTCTCCAACATATTCTAAAACCTGGAAGATGTCCTTTTCAAGGAGGCGGGATGAAGATGGAAGAAAGAAAAGGGAAAGGCAAACTGGGAGCCACGACAGTTGTCCTGTGACCATTGGGGCACGTGCTCTGAAGAGTAGAGGCTGGAGGTCTATGAGGTCACCAGAACGCAGAGGCGCCCATGTTAGCACCTCAGTCCTTTGCCATATCTTGCTTACCACTGTCACAACTTTTGCCACATGTTTACTTCCTGTCCTATCACTTATTGTTACTTTTTTCTACATGTGAATACAGTTTTGAAATTATTACATTTATTTGAAAAGAAAATTTTATATAACAAACACAAATAAAAAACTAGAATACACTACACAAATACGTCACAATGACATAGACACACACTCAAAGAAAATAAGATAACATTATTAAATCCTAGATAGATACTGTTGGCTGGCAAAGTTCTTTGCCTAAGCCTGCTCTCGTTGTGCTAATCTAAAGGTTGGTTAGCAAGTATAATCATTCTTTACCTAACCAGAGGGTTACAAGAGAACAGAAAAAGGAATAACTCTGTGTGATACTGATAATCAATGTCATGACCATAAATTCATGGCTCATAGTGCGCACCGGGAAACGCAATTCTTAGGCTTAGGGATAGCCTGATACCAGAACTCATCTGCAGGTAAACATGGGACTTTCCAATGCCAGGCAAGCAGTTGAGTTTGGAATCTATAACTGAAGCTTCTTAGTAGGTGCTGGTGAGTGAGGCTGGAGCAAGCAGAGGCTGCCAATATGGGGAAAAAAATCCGGGAAGTTTTTTTGATCACTTCCACTGTAAACTTGTCTGTGGCTCCTCCTACTGGCTCTTGGCTGGGGCATCTCAGTTCTCCACCATGTGGCCTCTCATTCTCCAGTAAGTTAGACTGGGCTTCATAGCTTAGTGATTTCAAGGTTCCAAGAGGGCAAGAGAAAGGTGGAAGGCCTCTGAAGACATAGGCCCTAGAACTTAACAACTCCATATCTGCCACACCCTATTTGTCAAAGCAATAGGCTAGCTCAGATTCAAAGAGGAAGGAAGATAGATTCTGCTTCTCAATGGAAGGAGTGGCAGGATCACATTGTAAAGGGGTATAGATAGAAAGAGACTTATTGGGAGTCATTATTTTAACTCCTTACCTTCTGTTTATCTACTTCTGTGGACCCCCAAAATTCTCAGATTCCTCTGATCACACTCTGCCTTCTTTAAAAATTATTGGTGCCTTTGTCTTATACTATAGTAAACTGAGTTGAGAGCTACTAAAAGGAGCTCAGTGCCGATTAAATTGAATTTAATATAAGCACTCTGATTCCCCAGTTTGTTATAAACAGAGAGAAAGTATTTTTTGAAGGACAGTACTTTTTTCTTTTGTCATAAAGCCTGAAAAGTTAGTCCCCTCCCTCTTGAAGCAGTATAATGTAGCACAGTGGTTCTCAAAGGGTGGTCCACGTGGGAACTTATTAGAAATGCAACTTATCAGGTTCTATCCCAGACCTACTGAATCAGAATCTCTGGGAGTAGAGCCCAGCAATTTGGGTTTAACGAGCTTTTCAGACGATTCCACTGCATATTGGAGTTTGAAAACCACTGACATGGTGGTTAAACACACAGCTAGATTCAAAGTCCCATCTCCACTACTTTACAAACTGCATGATTTGGGGCAAGTTACTTCATCTTTCTCTTCCTCAGTTTCCTCATCTGGAAAATGGTGATAATAAGGGAATCTCCTCATAGAGTGGTTGAGAGGATAAGATGAGGTAACAGTATAAAGCACTTAGAACCATTCCTGGAACATTCTAAGTATTGTGTAAGTGCTGGCGGCTACCACTATTCAGTTCTAATTTCTGCTTGTGCCTCTGGACCATGGCCTTTTAGAACAGCAGACTGTCCAACTAAGAACATTTTTGAGAGAAAAGAATCTTGACCAAAGGTCATTGGGCGGGGAAGAGCATTGACAATGAGGACGCTTTCAGTTGTAATTAAGTGGAAATGGACATTTCTGCCAACATTATTACGTCAGACCAGGTTAGTTAACTTGGATTCCCCAATATCAGTTTTTAATTCCGTCTGTAGTATTAGAAGGACGGCCAAAAGTGAATAAACCTTGGGGTAGATTTAGTAGTGAAAGCTAATAATTCTGAATTTAATGTAAAAATCTTGTCATGTAGATTATGTGTTATATAACAGGATTGTAGAATTGGAAGGCACTTGTCCCCACATAGCTCCTCCTTGCTTTGCTTGCTCTCTTCTTCAAGTCTGTACTCAAAGTCAAATTCTCAGTCAGCCCTTCCTGGGCAATCTGTTTAACATTTATACACACACACACACACACACACACGCACGCGCTTCCTATCCCTCTCCCTCTTCCCCACTTTACTTTTCACCCTTGAGAATGATCCCCATCTCACATGCTGTATGCACTTTTTACTTTGTTTTCTGCTAGTAACAGACAATAACTCCAACCCTGTGGAAGCAAGTTGTCAGAGGGCAGGGATTTTTGTCTGTTTTATTCACTGTTGTACCCTAGTGCCTGGCACCTAGTTAATAATCAAAAACATTTCTGGACTAAATGAATGTTATTAATACCTGTAATCAAATGCTCTCAAATTGAGAAAGAGAGCAAAACACAGTCTGGAAACCGAGGTTCAGCTTGGGAAGGAAGGAGGGACTTAGGCCCTACGAGAAAGACATAGCCATTCAGCATCCAGGAAGTTGCAGCCCGGCTTTGGGAAAGGAGTCCTTGGGTGGAAGGGAAAGAGGCGGGACGTTGATCTGTGCTTACTGTGTACCAGGCATAGTGGTAGAAGTTTTTATTTAATCTCTCCACAAACCCATCAGGTGGGTATTCCTCACCTTCACAGATGAAATCGCGACTTGGAAACCTATAGTTAACTTGTCTAAGGTTGCACAGTTGGGAAGTGGCAGTGCAGAGACTAGCTCCCAGATCTTTAACTCCAAGTTCAGGTTCTTCCCTTGTTGCCAATGCGGGAGATGCAGAAGGGTGAACTTGGAAGGCTGACTGAAAATGGAAAATGGGCTCCCCATTCTCCAGTTTTGTCCAGACCTGCCCTAGTAATTACGAAGATGATAATAATTTGTATTATCCAGGCTATTTACTTAGTGCTTAGTATGTGAAGATTCCTTACATGAATTATCTCACTTAATCCTCAAAATGACCCCTATAAACGTTTTCTTTTATCATCTTATTTTATAACAGAGAGGATTATTGAGGCTTAAGGACTTACTTACCTAAGGTCACAGATACTGAGTGGTGGAGTCAGGGTCCTTTATTAGGTGTTTGAAATAATAGCATTAAAAAAGTAAACCTGTGGAGATTTATACCCACAATGTAACCAATGTAGCCTAATCCAAACTGCCTATTGGTAAATCCAGCCCTGAATACATTGACATTTGTGAATCTCTGAATGTTTTCCTGATTTCCTGCCCTGGTGACAAGCGGATTCCCTTAAAATTAAGAGAAAGAAGAATAAACATACAGAGTTAGTGAGGAAGAATATTTCCTTAACTATCATCTTTCTTTGTAGTCACCACACATTCTTTGTTTCTCTGAAAACGTGAGTTGATTTCAAATCAGACAGAGCGCTGGATTCCAGTATTCTCCACTTATTCTGCTGTATCTTTAAGAATTTCTCTAACCATGAGGATGGGAGGAGAGACTTCCCATAATTCTCTGCCCACCATATCCCCCACAGTGGTGCCCGCTTGCCAAATCCTTTATGTTGGTTTTCTGATGTGAGCTATTATCCACCAGAGTCCCAGAGCTGAGATGTGAACTCCGTTTCTTGGAGGGCTCAACCAGAATTCCCTGAAGTGAAAGCTTAGTCTTTTACCCACCAACCTCCCTTTTTATTGTACTTAATCAATTGGTTAAATCCTCTGAAGTGAAAAAATGCACATTTTGTTGTCTGTGACTTACTGAGGCTGAATGCTTCTCACAATGGCAATGTCTATGAAATGACTGTATATTAGGGATGAGTGATTTCTCACACTTAATCTGTTTCTATCCAAGACTGCCAAGTTGGTCCATGGGGCCTCAGAACTGAGATATCACATTTCCCACATTTCTTGCCTTTTCTTCTACGTGTGCTCCATTATTTATTAAGGTTTTGAGTGCAACTGGGGTTCGTCCCCAGCTGGGGTCAGACTTTTCAGGCCCCCCCTCATTCTCAGGAGTTGGATTCTTAGAAGGGTGTGAAAGGCTCCTACCCCTGCAATTCTATAATTGTGCTGTTATTAAGACTAGAAATGGAGACACAAAAACTCAGCTGAGATAAGATATTTCCAAGACGTGAAGTCCAAAGGCTAATACACCAGCTCTTAACGTTTGTTTTCTTCCCACTTTGTGTTATGGCAAAAGCTGATCAATTGTGTGTCTCTATCAATTAGGACACTTTTGCTTGCAAGTAATAGAAAACTTAACTCAAAAGGTCCCCCCACCTCCACCATATAACTGTAAAATCCAGAGGTAAATTCGGGCTTCAGGAATACTGGGCGCAGGAGTTCAAAAGCTGTCCTCAGACCTCATGTTTTCCCCATCTCCTTCCCTTGCTCCTTTCTCTGTCTACTTCTCGCTCTAGCAGGGTAGCAGAAACTGATGGTTTCTACCCATGGCCCCTCATACACCTTTTCCTGGTCTCCTTTCATGTCCAACAGACAGCCTCTGTGCTTCTTCCCTTCTGGCTCTGAAGCCAGCATTGCCTGCTGCTGCCCTGAGAGCTAGACATGCCTTGGAATGTAAGTTCTCCAGAGTCTTAACCTTGACTCACAGGTGCAGAAATATAAACTCCCCAACTCCCTCACCCCGACGCAAATGACTTTGCAGTTGAGGTTGTCCCCAGAGCCGTTCCAGCTCCCACAGAACTTAGCCAAAGCTACAGAACTTTGGTTTATATTGTGTCCTCGCTTGGCCTCCCTTCCTTGCCAATCCAACTTCCACACACTCCCTCAAGTTTTCCTGGGAACAAAATCCTTGTATTAGGGGAATTCTACCAAAGACAGGCAGATTTTTTTTACATACTGGTCCAAACATTCCAGGCATACATCTTTCTAGAGTGAAATCCAGAGCTGTCCAAGCAAAAGTCCTGTAATTTAATTTAGTTTGACTTTGACCACCTTGATTCAGGTACCTAACCCTAAGTCAATCATAGTGGATACAGGATGTGCACAATGTTTGGCCAGACGTCGGTCACATGTCCACCCCTGGATCAAGAAAAGGGCCTGGACCACCTGGATCACATGGACTGGGAGTAGAGCTGGTGGAGGGGTGGTTCTGGAGGAAAAATGGGGCCTCTTGTTAGAAAAATAGGGACTGGATGCTTCAGCACAGTACAGCAGGGGTTGGCAAACTCTGGTCCATGGGACAACTCTCTTTTTATGAATGAAATTTTCCTGGAATACAGCTACTCCCATTTGTTTATGTATTATCTATGCTGCTTTCAAGCTACAAAAGCAGAGCTAAGTAGCTGCCACAGATACTGTATGGCCTACAAAACCTAAAATATTTACTATCCGATCCTTTAGAGGAAACGTTTGCTGACCCCTAAGATACAGTATTTCTTTGAATATGCCCTAATGTCAGTTTGTGGCACATTTCAAGAAAATGCCAAGAAGTAATTAATTGGTGTCATTTTAGGCAGTTTTAAGCTATTTTCTGCAGGCCTCCAAATTAAGGGAGTTCTAGATGTGCTGTGGTGGTTGGCAAACTGTATCCTGAAAACCTGGGCTTCCTAGGAAGGCTTTGGGGGCCACGGGACTGAAGAGTGGGGGGAAGGCCAGCACACAGGGCTCCCAGAATCCTACCCCAGATAAATTTCACATTTATCTGTTTATCCAGGATGTTGAATACGTGGGACTCGTGGGTTGTAACCACAGAATCTTCATTTTAGTCTCTCAGTCTTGCTCAATGGGAATCGTCCTTTCCCACCTCTGGATGAAGTTAGGCAGTCCCGTGACTCTTCTGTTAATTCTTAGGTGCCAGAAAGTCCTACAGTCACTTTAAGACATAAACAATTCAGAGATTAAAATGTAGAACAGCAAGTCACATTTTAACAAAACAAATCGTTCAAAGGTGAGGTTTTTAACCGCCAACCCCCCACCCACTACTGCCTTCGGAGAAGGGGGGTGCTCATCTTCTCCCCCTGTCCTCACTCTCCACTTGCCCCTCATTAGCTCTTATTTCTGACTCCCCTTTCTCACTCTTCTAACTGGAACAGAGAGTAGGATGGAGAACTAAGAGGACAGGAATGTTTTTACTTACCTGCTCCTGTCCTAGCTCCAGTCCTCAATGGTGTTCAAAAGTGACTCTCTCAAGATGCACCTTTCTTGGCTTTTTTGGAGATCCCCCAACACTGGGAACATTTTCAGATGATATCCAGTGAGGACCCACAAATGTAAAAGTAAGAAGTACCTCAAACAAGTAGGACATATACCAGGTGACAAGAGAGCATCTTTATTCTTGTCTCTCACTATCTCTTTAAAATTTATTCAGGGGAGGACGTTCTTTCTCTGCCACTGGATAAAATTAACCAGACTCTGTGACTTTTCTGGTCACTTGAAGTCAACAGAAAATTACGCAGTCCCTTTATATCACAATCTCAATTCAATAATTAAAAATGTCTAGTCCCTTTATCAAACCATATTCCAAATTTGATTTAAAGTTAAGTCATTTCTTTTCCCACTCCTTTTCAGTTTACTAATTTCAGTTTGTGACCTTTCCAAAGTTGCAGTTTGGGAAGAAAAGAGATGAAAAGAAAGTAGAAATGATTTTACTAGATTCGTATGGACATAAAATGGTTGGACATTTAAAGCAGACTCTCTGATGGGCAAGTTTATAGATTCTTTGTAGGTTCCCCTACTAGTCCCCTCTGAATGCCTCTTTTTTGTACTAAACCAGAGGTTGGCAAACTGTGGCGGGTGAGCCAAATCCCACCCATTGACTATTTTTGTAAATAAAGTTTTATTGGAACACAGCTATGCTGATTCATTTACCTAATGTCTATGGCTGCTTTTGTGCAACAGTGGCAGAGTTGAGTAACTCCAACAGAGACTGTATGACCCCCAGAGGTTAAAGTATTTACTATCTGGCCCTTGAGAGAAAAGATTTCCAACCCCTCTCCTAAGCTCTCTTCCTTTGGCTGGCTGCTCTTGAAGCCCCCTCAGTCCACCTTACAATCTGCTGGGGTTCTCTTCCCCAGCAGGCTACTCTCTAGGGCATGATCCTTTTCAAAAATGCACCCCAGTCCACATTCCTCCCATGAGTTCCACATCTAGTCTCTGAAATTCACACTCCTTGACTGCCATCAAAGGGGAATATAGTTATTCCCCAATTGTAGCCATCAACCCTGCTGCCCCAGGCTGTTTTACAAATCTCAGATACTGTTCCACTGTGACCCCCAGCTGCAGGGATAGGTGTGAAGGCTCCTACTGGTCCTACTAAAGTCCCTCTCTATCTAGCTTGGGACCAGGAGACAGCACACCACACCCTTCCACTTTACATATGTGGGACGGTGGAGGGAATTACCAATGAAATCCTTACAAACAATCCTTCTTTTTCCACACTTGGTTACTTATATATGTTTGATGTGGATGAGATGTTGTGGGTTGGGATTCCCAGAAGCAGAGTCTAAAATACAAATTCTTATTAGAGTTGCCAGATAAAAATACAAGATGCCCAGATAAATTTGAATTTCTGATAAACAATGAATGATTTTTTTGGAAAAGTATGTTCCAAATACAGGACATACTTACACTAAAATATTATTCTTTGTTTACCTGAAGTTCAAATTTAACTGAGCATCTTGTGTGTTTGTTTGTTTGTTTTTCCCAAATCTGGCAACCCTCATTCTTGTTCAAGTGATTTATGGAAGGAGTGATTTCAGGAGAAAGGGAATGAGAAAAGCAAAATGGGGCAGGGGAAGAAGCCAAGCAAAGATGTGGTCTCCATCGGAGACAGGCTTCTACCAGATACCACGGGGAGCTCTGAAACATGAGGTAGAGGACCACAAGGTGGGTCTTACCTTAAGGTCCTAACTTTGGACCTCCATGTCAGTCAATGATAAGGTGTGGGTTGACTCCCAGGTGAGGTGGGTCCCATTGGTGGTTCAGCTAAGGGCAATCCTCCAGATAACAAGGCAGCTGTGAGCCTTTAGGAGTCAACACTCATAGCAGCTAGGGGACGGATGCACTAGGCCAGGAAAGGGGACCTGGGTGGGCCACCAACAGCATCCATCTCAGATCTCTAACAGGTTAGTGACTACTTTGAGAGTTCCATCTGATAGTCTACGATATCATCATAGCCCATGCACTTGGGCTAAAACTTCCAATTTAACATTCTGTTACATCTATTTTATACAATGTGTATTATACTTCCTAATAAATAGGATTTCATGGTTGTAGAAAAGATTAGAAAGCACACTGGTCTGGGTGGAAGGTAATCTGAGCTCAGATTTTGCCTATGGTATTTACAAGCTATAATCTTAGACAAATATTTTAACTTCTCAATGTCAGTTTACTCATCTATAAAATGGAATTTTAGAAAACCCCTCTCACAAGGTTATTGTGTTTTATTTTGGGCTCCTGTTCACAGCATCAGAATCTGATTTTTCTCTTTTCCTTTACATAGAGAGGTCTAGTCATCATCCTCCTCCCCTCTGTCTACGAATTTAGGCATTTCTTGGTAGCTGATAATTGACTTAGGTTGTCAGTGGAGAAGCCTGGAGAGCAGCCCACTCACTGTGATGTGACCAAGCTCACCTGTTGCCAGGAATGACAAAGTTTATTTCCTTATAATTGAGCATATTATTCAAGCAAAGTAGGACAGGACATTTGATCATGCTTTTTAAAAAACTTGCACTTCCCTTCCAAGTGAACTCCTGGAGAAGATCTTAGAGTAGTTTTTAATCCAGAGAACGACCTCCCTATTATGTATACGTTAAAGCATTCTGCAAGAGTAACTACATTGGTAGTACCCAGAGATCTCCCACCAGAGATTCTAATCCAGGCCTCCCCCACATCCCTGCCCACCTCTATCCCCAGATCATGAGCAAGTCCCACTACTTCTCTGAACGTTAGTTTCTCCCTCTGTTCAACTATGGTGTTTAGACTAGATGGGTCCCTTCCACTCAAAATTCTAAGATTTTCAATATGAAATGTCTGCAAAGGACTAGGGTTTCATTTAGTATAGTTTTCAATAATATTTCTTTGTATAACCTTTTCTGAGTAAAAAAGTAATATATATTTATTGGATATAATTTGGATAACACAGATAAGCAGAAAGAAGCAAGTAAAACTATGTCCTGCACCCACCACCTAGAGAGAACAATGGCTATCATATTGGTGTATTTCTTTCTGTCTTCTTTTCCAGTGTGTGTGTGTTTTCGTGTGTTATGCGTGTGTTTTCCAAAATTGAGGTCCTACTGTATACACAGTGTTAGATCCTCTTCTTCAAATTAAGCAGTATTTGAAAACACTACCGAATTATTATTTGATGTTGAATTGTTTTAGTATCTACCCTTTTTTCCTGGCACGTGAACTTCTGCATTGTTTTCTTCAGCAAAGTCCTCCCAAGCTGGAGGTATTGTGAAGAACTAGGTTAAGTCTTGGGAAATGCCATAAACGATTTGACAGCTTTGGTGTCAAAGTATGAACCCAGCAGAGTAGGTAAGTGCTTCAGAAATCTTGACGGCCCAGAGATAAGCAGTGCTTCCTGTTTCTTTTCTAACATCAAGATGGTGGTTTCCTGTAGGCTGTTGATGTGTAATGATTAGAATTTCTGTGATAGCACATTGAGAAAGTATTTTAATTAGATCAAAGAACCACATGGTGGATGGATAAGGAGGCAAAGCAGTCCGATACAACTCTAGATTGAGTGGGCAAATATTATTTTGCCTGCAATAGGAAGAAAAAGAGAAAAAAATCAGAACAAATCATGAACGTAAAAGAATTTTTCAAATGTAAATGAGTCTGTTAGACTTCACATCTATAGGATCCTTTCACAGATGGAATGGGAAATACTTGTATTTGAATTTTCAAGTTTTCTGACAAAGCATCGGAAATTCATCCTTAAGAACTGACTTATGAGCAAATTGGTATTCGTTGTGTGATTGTACATTTCCAAACAGATATATGTATCATCTAGCTATAGTTTTTTTCTACTCTTCACATGATTTCCTTGACACTGTTTCTTCAAAAAATGTCCCTGTTACAGACAAGGAGAAAAGCAAGGTAAGCAAGTCATTATGGTTTTCGGCAAAGCAGGTGCCAAAACCAGAGCCTTCAGAATCCCAATCCATCATTCCTCACTCTCCATTACACTGTATTCACGGAGATGTATTCTAGGCACGACCAGATGTTTGAATTTCTATAACATGGCTCCATAATATGGACTTCCCCACCTTACCTCATTCCTATAACAAAACAAGGATGGATTTGACTTTTGAACATGGTTAATAAAGAGTCATAGGAGTCCGAGTAAACAAATCAAGAGTTGGCTCCTTCAAAGCTAGGCAAGATGGGAACACCTATAGGGTATTACCTTGTTGTGGCCCATGCATAGAATAAGATCTGGCCCTTATTTACTCTATCTGGGAACCACCAACCTGAAATATTAACTAGTCTTTAAAAATCAACCTAGTCATATAATAAATAATTGCTGAATTTTACAAAGCCTAACAACTTGATATTTTAAGTTCCAGGAAGACATTCAAGTCTGTAATTGTCTATTGAGCACATACTAGTACCAGGTTCTATGCCATGATCTGAGGATACAGACACAGTTCTGGGGATACAGACACAGTTCTTTCCCTGCCTCATTCCCTTATTCATTTATTTATTAGCCAGATATTTACATAGTCCTTGCTATGTCCCAGGCTCTGTGAGAGGAACTGGGGATTCAGCGGTGAGCAAAAACAGACATGGTTCTCCTCATAGAGCTTGAAGTCCAGGGGTAAAAAAGAGGTCTAAATGACTAGGTTTACTGTGGATCCAATTCTTATTTCTCTTGTTTCTGGTTCTGGGCACCAGAAGATTCACCACCACCTTATGTAAGAGCCTGGCATCTGTATTACTAATGCATAACCTTTAGTTATTGCATAACCTTCAGTATTTACTGTAAAAGTCAATGTCTCAAACTGTGGGGAAAGACAAAATTCTGAAAAACTGTAAAAGGTGGGAAATCTAAATAGCTTATTTTTCTTTAATGTGAAAGAAATGCTTTAGCTGTGAAGCATAAGCTGATCGAAAGGGCCTGAGGGCTGGCTTAAAGGAGGCAGATTAATTAGATTAACTACAAGTATATCTCTACCACCAACACTTTCTCCTACAAGTCAGCAACAAAATACTCCCATTTCCATTATTTCAATCATGTCTGTAAATTGCTAGCCCTGGCACAATCCCCAAAAGAACAGAAGAAATGTTAAAAATTAAACAAAAGTCCTAGGAAATCTGCAAATTTTCCCAGGCAGAGAAATAATGAAGTGAGGTGGGCTGTGGTCAGAAGCTTCCCTTTCTTCTTTGCTCAGTGGCATAGCTGTAGAGAGCGCAACACCAGTGCATAGTAGGACTTTTCTCTTTCTCTCCCCTTAATCCCCCCACGCACAATTGCAATTTTTCCTGAAGAAACCAAAAAGCAATTTTCAAACTAAAGAGGTATTGAATTTTAAATATACTTGTACAACTCTAGTTGTCTTTTCTTATCTCTGCAAGTTTCTGAGGCTTGATTTTTAAAAATCTATATTACAGCTGTCAAGATCTCATAATTGCCCTGTTCCAAGTCTATCCACTAAATACCATAATGAACCTGCTTTTCAGGAGGGGCTCCTGAAATCAAATCTGTTCAAGCAGAGAACATGACCCCAGGACAGAACTTGAAGGCTCACGCGCCTGCCTAGAGTTGTCGCTTCAGATTCCTTTAATGTGAATCAAAGATGAGCTAGAAGGTAATTCGGTTTTTTTGGTGCAATTAAGATTCTAATATATGCTGTGGCCTGGAGCCCTTGCAAAGGTTCTGAGTTTTCATCAGTGTTCATTTTTAAGTGGTTTAATTCTGCCTCTGATTGCCAGGTGCTAAAATATGAACCTTCACACTTGTGAGTCACCCGATTTAACCAAGCTGCGGCTTTACCCTCAGAGAGTTTCCTAGGTGTGAATCTAACTGTGCCCTGGACCCACAAAAACATTTTAGTCAAGATTTCCAGGGTAAATTCTAGCCCACCCTTGTCAAAACCACATAGACCCCCACCCCCACCCCCACCTCCCCACAGAGAGTTACTCCTACAACCCTGGGCTTAGCAAGAAGACCCTTTCAGCAACAAGTAGGGGACTTAAAAGGTATGATTTGCCCTTCAAGAGGCTCTCTGCTTTTTTTTTCTGTTCCTGGCAGCTCCAACATATGCACGGCATCCCAAATAGGTTGACCCAAAACGAAAGAGAGAAAGTAGAAACCAAAGTTGGTCTCATGCTAACTGGATCACTCTAAAAAAGGGACACAAGATATAAGTCGTTCACCCAATTGACAAGCATTTACTGAGCACCTACTATGTGCATAGAATGGTAAGAAGCTTCACGGGGAATCCAAAAGCAGTACTAAGAGAGCAGATGCAGGATGGCACAGTTGAAAGAGGAAGGACACTGGAGCCAGAGAGATTTGAGTTTAGGTCCTGATTCTCCTATTAAGCCGCCTATAGGCCCTTTGGCAAGTAAATTCTCCTCCCTGAGCCTCAGTTTCCTTGTTTGTGAGATGGGTCTAATCTATCACACAGAATTAAGGCAAGAATTTAGAATAAAATAGTGTATATAAAGTGTCTCGCACCTACTAGGGACTTTCTTTGCCTCGAGGAATTTACAATTCTAATTAGAAAAACAAAATACGGGCATGAGAAGCAATTGAAAACATGATTGAAATACATATGAAACAGACAATTAGCAAATGAGGTATGGCTTTAGTTATAGAGTGCTAGATTACCATCTCTCATTTATCTAAGGTTCCATCTTTTGTAAAAGGAGCTTCGATTTCAAAGATGTAAAATGTGGAGAAAATATGGATATTATAAAAAATGAGATTATGTAAGTCATAACTTGCAAGAAACAGCATTCTTGCAGATAAGTTCAAGACTATGGAAACTATTTGCAAGTTGTAGACTCATAAAGTTATCTTTTTATTTTCCTTCTCTTGCTTTTTTCACCTACTTCTCTTTTTTTATCTTGGTACAATCCATGTATTTTTGTAACAGTCCTTAAAACTATCTTGGAACAAAGTGGGAAATAGATTTCTACATGGAGAGACGGTCTAATTTATTGAACCAACTTCAGCCTCGCTCTTGGCAAAAGCAAACCATCAGACTGGTTTCCTAAGCCCCAAATGGGCTATGGCTCATGGTTTTCCAAATTCTTAGGCAAAATAAAACATATGTAAATTTATTGCCAAAATCAATTTCCACCTAATAAACTTGTTGCTTAAAGGTCTTTTAGTTCATATGTGTTAAGAGCATAGTCATACTACCAGACCTTTAATTTCTCCTTAAGGCAACCATACCCGTTTGCATGCACGAGGTAGTGTCTATTGTGTATTAAGGTAATGCCTCTATCATCCTTTCACCTAAATCTTACTGAATGAACCAGAAATAATTCTCTTTCTCAGTGTAGAGACTATGAATGTCTTTGGGCATTTTGGATAAATGTCTTTACTAGGAATAAGGGGGCAGGGCCTATAGTTTTGAATGGGAGACTAGACTTTAAGCTCCAAGAGGAAAAGGTCCAGAGTCTAGTCCAATGCCTGACCCATGAAAGGTGCCTAACAAGTATTTGTTGAATGCATCAATGGGGCCAAGGACAGCTGGAGAAAAAGAAAAAAAATTGTGAGCTGGGGTTTAGGGGAGATTTGGATTTCAAGTAATCCTATCAGAGAAATATAACAAAATGCATCCCAAGCACAAAGAACAGACTAGGACAAAGTTAACTGTAGAGAAATTTGTGAACTGTGTTTTCACATATTTTGGCCTTCTGATGAATACCTTTGTCAGGAATATTATCGTCTTCTAGGCCTTATCAAGATATGCCTTCAGGGAAAATCTGAAACCTTATTCATACTGAGGGGTTAGGGACTGAGAAGGCTTTAAACCTGCTTTCAGGTATTCGCAACTTCAGATTATCTCATCACACTTTGGTCTTCTCAAATGATGGAGGTTTGAATGTGGATTCCCCCAGCTGATGGCTGAGGCAGTAGTAATGATGATGGGATAATGGATGGGTAGATGGATGGAGGAATGAATGGATGGATGGATAAAAGGAAGGAATTTGAGTCTCTTTTTAGGGTTGTAGAGCTATATACTGTGCTACTGTAGAGGTTACCACTCACCTAGTCTGGGGTGTGAATCTCGCTGCCCAGACCTGTGCTCTCCACAACCTGCATGACAGTACATGGTGGCTGTGGCACAGAAGACAACTATGAAATCTTATATGGTTCAAGGTACCAGACACAAGCCTAGCAGTGGAGCTGGGGACCAGGCGAGGCATATTTCTGGATAGCCCAGGAAGAGAAGACCAGCCTGCACCAAGAATAAAAGTAGATGGGAACTTTAAAAGATAATAGACATCTCCAGAAGAAAGAAGGGACCTGGACCAGAAATAATTGAGCAAGGTGAATGGCAGTAGAGCACACACTAAGTCCTCAGCACAGCTGCGGTTCCAGCCTTTGGGGGTATTTATAAACCAGACAAAGATGTGTGATGCTTAATTTTATGTGTCAACTTGGTTAGGCTACAATACACAGTTATTTAATCACATGCTAACCTAGGTGTTGATGTAAAGGTATTTTGTAGACGGGGTTAACATCTACAATCAGTTGACTTTAAAGTAAAGGAGATGAACTCTCAATAATGTAGTGGGCTTCATCCAATCAGTTGTAGGCCTTAAGAGCAAAGTCTGAGGTTTCCCAGAGATGAAGAAATTCTGCCTCAAGACTACAGCATCAGCTCCTGCCTAAGAGTGTCAAGCCTGCCAGCATGCCTTACAAATTTCGAACTTGCCAGATACCACAATCAGGTGAGCCAATTCCTTAAAAATCAACCTCTTTTGATAGGTGGATGATAGATAGATAGATAGATTGATAGATAGATGGATAGATAGACAATAGATGGATAGATAGATATATAGATGGATAGATTACAGATATATTTTTTGTTTTCCTTTTTTAATTTAGAATCTCATTAGCCATATATTAGCATCATTAATAGAAAAAAAACCACCATTTACACAGTAACTCAAAAAATCATCCCCTTAAGAAAATAATGTAGTAATCAACCACTACCAGAGACAATAGGTCCTCTCATTCGATTCTTCTGGCAAGCCCAGGTGATACCATATATATGTGTCCCAAATATATATATTCTGGATGTACATCCCTCTCTTCAGGGAGAAGATTTCTACCTGCTGAGCGATGCTGCCCTGGCCCAGCCTCCGTCCGTGGAGAGTCACAAGGAGCAGCTGCTGAGCACCGAGGTAGTGCTAGCAAAGCTGCAATTACAGAGCCGGGTTTTCCGGCCTCACTCCTGGCCTCCTAATTTCTCCTGCCCCTGGACTTCTTCAACCTCATGGTGGAGTAGGTCAAGCGGCAGCAGAGGCTCAGGTCCGAGGAGGAGTGGCTGAGCAGGCTGTGGACCAGGTCACATGGGGAAAAGAGGAGCAGAGACAGATGCGCGGCTGCACGTCCACTTCCCCAAAGGTTGTCTCCTGCAGGGGAACTTCGACACCCGGAGCGGACGTTGGCACTGTACGGTTCATCCGGGAGGTCTTGCAGAGCGACTGGTTGTCTTTTGAGCTGCCGGTCTCGGGAGACCAGAAGCTGTCAGAGGACTAGAACCTGGCCTGCCATGAGTGCGGGCTGATATATGTCTATGCCTGACTGATACAGAAGCCTACAAAGAATTAAAAGGCAGAATATCTTAGCCTTCACGCAACAGTCAACGCATCTTTACTGAGCGCCTACTATGTCCAGACACTGTGGATGCAGCTGAGTGTTAGTGACACAGAGTGTGATGCAGGAAGTCAATATGAGACGGCATTATGGCCACGAGGAGGTGGAGTCAGTCCTGCTCTCTCTCGAAGGAATAATGGGATTGAGATAGGCAGCACAGGGAGAGCAGCCTTTGCTTCAGCCCAGGAAGTAGCAATCCCAAATTACCAGCAATGTAACTTGCAGGTGGAAAGAATCTATACCAAGGAATCTGCTGAATCATAACCAAGGCTAACCATGGTACCTTGTGCAAACTCATTTCCTTTTCATTTATTCACCCATTATGTTAAACATATGTGTGAAGAAAATAATTTCTTTCATGGTTGCTGAAATCTGGAGTTCGATTGGGTTTATTTCAGCAAGTCACTAACCGCTTTCTTTTCTGAATAGAATTACTGAAGCAACTGAGAATTGCTGGTTTCCTTTGAAGCTTGCAAGAGAGAAGCCTTACTGTGATGCATTCAAGAATCAGAGTTAAAGATTGGGTTTGGAGGATCCTATAAAAAATTCTGAAGCCCTTAGGAGCAGATGTCCTATTTCTTTTCCAACTCTCTTCGTACTCACATTCAGATATGGAGAAAATGCCAAAATGGCAATGGTTAGGGTTTATATCCTGCAGAATCACATGATTTGAGTTCTAAGCTACTATCACTAATCCCAAATATTTCTTGTATGGAGGAGAAGGCCAAGGGAGATGCATTGATGAGAAAGAGCACAGGGAAATTAATTACCTTGCATTTGCGTCCTGGCAGAGGATTTTGCTTTTGGGGTCATTTGGATCTTTTTCATTAAGCTTTTATTGGTTATTGAGATTGGAAATAAAAGTTATTGAGATTGGATTTCCTTTTGTTCCCCCAGCTTTTTTGAGATATAATTGACATGTAACATTGTGTAAATTTAAGGTGTACAGTGTGTTGATTTGATACACATATATTGCGAAATGATTACCACCATAGTGTTAGCTAACACCTCCATCAAAAGGGCTATAATTCTTTTTCAGAAGCTGAATGATATTCAGCAGGTCTCCAGAGGAATGCGTGCTTTCACAGTGGAGGACCTGCAGCTGTAAAAGAGGAGGGCCGTCTCTATGTGTTGATCTGGGGAGATCTCCAGGGTATATTGTTAACTGAAAAAACAAAGTGAAGATAAATATATATAGCATGCTAGATTTTATGGGGAAAAAAGATAGCTATAAGAATATATATTTGTATTTGCTTGTATTTCATAAATATATAACAGAAAAATAAGCAAAAAATTCCAAAAACCCTAAGAATCAGGGTGGAGGCGGGGACTAGGTAGAGGATATACACATGGGATCAAGGCACTTCTCTCAATGTGCCTTTTCATATTTGACTCTTTTTGTGGTAAAATACGCATAAAATTTACTATTTTAACCATCTTAAAGTATGCAATTCAATAACATTAAGTACATTCACAATATTGTACAACCGTTATAACTATCTAGTTCTATAACTTTTGCATCACCCCAGTAAAAAGTCCCACACCTACTATTAAGTAGTCACTCCTCATTCTCCCTTCTCTTCTCCCCAGCCCCTGGAAACCACAAATCTGTTTTCTATCTCTATGAATTTACTTATTCCAGACATTTCATATAAATGGAATCATACAATATGTGGCCTTTTGTGTCTGGCTTCCATAATGTTTTCAAAGTTCATCCACATTGTAGCATACATCAGTACTTCATTTCTTTTTATGGCTAAATAATATTCAATTATATGGATATAACACATTTTTAAAGCCCATTCATCTATTGATGGACATTTGTATCGTTTTCCTCTTTTGCCTATTGTGAATGGTGCTGCTATGAACATTTGTGTACAAGTTTTTGTTTGCATACCTATTTTCAGTTCTTTGGAGTATATGCCAAGGAGTGGAATTTCTGAGTCATATGGTAGTTCTATGTTTAACTTGTTGGGGAACCACCAAACTTTTTTCCTTAGAGGCTGCACCATATTACGTTCCCACCAACAACGTATGAGGGTTCCACTTCCTCCACATCCTTGCCAACACTTGTTAATTTCCTTTTTTTTTTTTTAGAATTACAGCCATCTTATTGAGTATGAATTGATATCATTTTGGCTTAGACTTGCATTTCCCTAGTGACTAATAATGTTGAGTATCTTCTCATGTGCTTGTTGGCCATTTGTATATCTGCTTTGGACAAACGTCTATTCAAGTTCTTTATGCATTTTTTATTTGATCATCTTTTTATTGCTGAATTCTTTATAGGCATTCTTTGCATATTCTGGACACTTGATTCTTTTCAGATATATGATTTGCAAATATTCTCTCCCATTTCATGGGTTTTTTCATTTTCTTGGTAGTATCCTTTGATGCACAAAATTTTTAATTTTGATGAAGTCCAATATATCTATTTTTTCTTGTGTTACCTGTGCTTTTGATGTCATATCTAAGAATGCATTGCCATATCCAAGGCAATGAAGATTTACTTTGTTTTCTTTAAGAGTTTTATGGTTTTGGCTTTTATGTTTAGTTCTTTGATTGATTTTGACGTAATTTTTGTCTATGGTGTGAGGTAAGGGTCCAATTTCATTTATTTGCACTTGGATATCCAGTTGAAGAAACTGTTCTTACCCCCATTGAATGGTCCCACCACCCTTGTCGAAAATCAATTGACTATGGATGGATGGGTTTATTTATAGACTCTCAGTTCTATTCCATTGATCTCTATGTCTATCTTTATGCCAGTACCACACAGACTATTATAGCTTTGTAGTAAGTTTTGAGAGCAGGAAATGTTACTCCTCCAACTTTGTTCTTTTTTTCAAGATTGATTTGGCTATTTGGAGCCCCTTGCTTTTCCATATATTTTAGAATCACCTTTTCCATTTCTTCAAAAAAAAAAGCCATTGGGATATTGATAGGGATCACATTGAATCTGTTCATCACTTTAGTGAATATTGCCATCTTAACAATATTATGTCTTCCAATGCATGAACATGAAATATCTTTCCATCTATTTAGGTCCTCTTAATTTCTTTCAGCAATGTTTTATAGTTTTCAGTGTACAAGTCTTTTGCCTTCTTGGTTAAATTTACCCTTAAGTATTTTATTATTACTGATGCTTTATAAATAGAATTGCTTTAATTTCATTTTCAGATTGTTAATTGCTAGTGTGTAGAAATACAGCTGGTTTCTGTGTGCTGATTGTGTATCCTGCAATTTTGCTGAATTTATCAGCTTTAATAGTTTTTTGTGAATTCTTCAAGATTTTCTATGTATATGATAATGTCGTCTGTAAATAGAGGCAGTTTCACTTCTTCCTCTCTTATTTAGATATCTTTTATATTTTTTCTTGACTGATTGCTCTGGCTAAAACTTCCGTTACAATGTTGAATAGGAGTGGTGAGAGTGAGCATCCTTGTCTTGTTTCTGATCTAAGAGGGAAATTGTTCAATACTTTACCAATGAATATGATGTTAGCTGTGATTTTTTCTTATATGACTTTTATCATACTGAGGAAATTTTCTTCAATTTCTAGGTTGTTGAGTGTTTTTAATCACAAAAGTGTTTTGGATTTTGTCAAAGGCTTTTTCTGCATCAATTGAGATGATCATGTGTGTGTGTGTTTTCCCTTCATTCTGTTAACGTAGTGTATTACATTGATTTTCATATGTGGAACCACTCTTGCATTGCTGGGATAAATCACATTTGGCCATGGTGTATAATCCTTTTAGTATGCTACTGGATTCAGTTTGCTAGTATTTTGTGGAGGATTTTTTGCACTTATATTCATAAGGAATATTGGTCTTTTCCCTTTTCTTATGATGTCTTTGTCTGGTTTTGGTATCAGGGTAATGTTGGCCTCATAGAATGAGTTAGGTAGCATTTCTTCTTCTTCTATTTTTCAGAAGGGTTTGAAAAGGATTGGTGTTTGGTAGAATTCACCAGTAGAAGGCATCTTGTCCTGGGGTTTTTGACTACTGAATCAGTCTCTTTACTTGCATAGATCCATTAGATTTTCTATTTCTTCCTTAGTCAGTTTTGGTAGTTTGTGTTTTTTTAGGAATATGACCAGTTCATCTATGTTACCAAATTTCTTGGTGTACAGTGTTCATACTATTCTCTTTTAGTTATTTTTATTTCTGTAAGGTTGGTAGTATTGTTCCCACTTTCGTATCTGATTTTAGTGATTTGAATCATCTCTCTTTTTTTCTTAGTCTAGTTAAAGCTTTGTCAATTTTGTTAATCTTTTCAAAGAATCAACTTCTAGTGCCATTGGTTTTCTTCATTGTTTTGTATACTCTATTTCACTTATCTCCAATCTTATATCTAATATTTCCTTCTTTCTTCTATCTTTGGGCTGTTTGCTCTTTTTTTCTAGTTCCTTAAGGTGTAAAGTTAGGTTATTGATTTGAGATCTTTCTTCTTTTTTAATGTAGACATTTACAGCTATGAATTTCCCTCTGAGCACTGCTTTAGCTGCATCTCGTAAGTTTTGGTATGTTATGTTTTTATATTTATTCATCTCAAAATATTTTATTTCCCTTGTGATTTCTTCCTTAAGCCATTGGTTGCTTATGCATGTGTTTAATTTTCACATATTTGTCAGTGTTTCAGTTTTCCTTCTATTATTGATTTCTAGCATAATTCTGTTGTGGTCAGAGAAGGTATTTTAATGATTTCAGTCTTTTTAAATTTATTGACACTTGTTTTACAACTATCCTGGATGTGGTCTATTCTGGAGGATGTTCCATGAGCATTTGAGAAGAATACATATTCTGTTGTTTTGGAGTAGAGTGTTCAGTATATGTCTGTTAGATCTAATTGGTTTATGTGTTTCTCAAGTTTTCTATTTTTATATTTACCTTTTATCTAGTTGTTCTATCCTTTATTGAAAGTAGGGTATTGAAGGCTACAACTATTATTATGCAACTGTTTATTTCTCCCTTCATTTCTGTTAATTTTTGCTTCCTATATTTTGGTGCCCTTTTTTGGGTGTATGTATGTTTATAATTGTTATATTTTCTTGATGGATTGACCCTTTTATCAGTATATAAAGTTCCTCTTTGTCTTTTGTGACAATTTTTGCCTTAATGTCTATTTTGCCTGATATTAGTATAGCTAGCCAACCTAGCTCTCCTTTGGTTGCTATATGCATGTAATATCTTTTCCCATACTTTTACTTTGGATGCATCATGTTGTTAATTTTTTAAGTCCATTCTGCCAATCTCTGCTGTTAAATTGGAAAGTTTAATCTGTTTACATTTAAAGTAATTTCTGATACGGAAGGGCTTCTACCATTTTGCTATTTGTCTTCAATAAGTCTTACATCTTCTTTCTTCCCCAATTCTTCTATTACTGCCTTCTTTTATGTTTAATTTATTTTTTTTGGGTAGTGTACCATTTTGATTCCTTTCTCATTACCTTTTCCATATATTTTTAAATTATGTTTTAGTGGTTATCTTAAGGATTACAATTAACATCTTATGACAATCTAGTTTGAATTAATATAAACTTTGCTTCAATAGTATACAAAATTCTACTTCTTTACATCTCCATCCTTCCCCTTTGTGTTGTTATTGTTAAACATGTGTGCCCATTACATATATTTATAATTGTTGTTTTATATCTTTAAATTTTAAGTCATATAGTTAAAAAAGAGGGATTACAAAGGAAAACACAATAATAATGGCCTTTATATTTAAATATGTAGCTACCTTTATCACTGTTCTTTATTTCTTCATATGGCTTTGAAATACTGTCTAGTGACCTTTCATTTCAGCCTGAAGGACTCCCATGAGCATTGAGTAAGGCAGGTCTAATAGCAATGAATTCCCTCACCTTTTGTTTATCTGGGAATGTCTTAATTTCTCCTTCATATTTGGAGGATGATTTTGAAAGATATAAAATTCTTGGGGCCAGCCCGGTGCCATCGCGGTTAAGTTCGTGCACTCCACTTCAGCAGCCTGGGGTTTCACAGGTTCGGATCCTGGGCGTGAACAGATGCACCACTTGTCAAGCCATGCTGTGACAGCGTCCCATATAAAGTAGAGGAAGATGGGCACGGATGTTAGCTCAGGGCCAGTCTTCCTCACAAAAAATATAAATAAATGAATAAACTTCTTGGTTGACAGTTTTTTCCCTTTCAGCACTTTAAACATCTGACTACCTCCATGGTTTCTGATGAGAAATTGGCTATTAATCATATTAAGAATCTTGTGTATAAAATGAATCACTTCTCTCTTGCTGCTTTCAAAGTTCTCTCCTTGTCTTTGTTTTTCAGCAGTTTGAGTATTAGATGCCTCAGTGTGGATCTCTTTGCGTTTATCCTGGATATTTTAGAATTTCTTGAGCTTTTTGGATGTATTAATTCACATTTTTAATCAAATTTGAGAAGTTTTTGGGCATAATCTTTTCAAATTTGTTCCTGCCCCTTTCTCTCTCTCCTCTCTCTCTGGGACTTTCGTTATGCATATGTTGGTGTACTTGATGGTGTCCCACAAGCCCCTTAGTCTCTGTTTGGATTTTTGTTGTTCTTTTTTCTTTCTGCTCCACAGACTGGATAATTTCATTTTACTAATCTTCAAATTCTCTTTTTCTATCTGCTCAAAAAATCTGTTGTTAAACCCCTCTAATGAATTTCTTATTTCAATTATTGTACTTTTCAGCTCCAAAATTTCTACTTGGGTCTTCTTTATAATTTCTATCTCTTTATTGATATTCTCTGTTTGATGAGACTTCATTGTCCTGGCTTCCTTTTATCCTTTGTCCTTGGTTTTCTTTAGCTCTTTGAGCATATTTAAGGCAGTCAATTTAAAATCTTTGTCTAGTAAGTCCAATGTCTATGTTTCCTCTTGGGCAGTTTCTGTTAATTTATTTTTTTCTTTGAGTGGGCCATACTTTCTTGTTTCTGTGCATGCCTCAAAAATTTTTATTGGAAACTGGTCAATTTGAATATTGTGATGTGGTAACTCTGGAAATCAAATTCTGGAGCTAGGGTAAGTGAAAATTCCACAAAAATTTCCTATATTTCAGTGGCTTTTTCTTGGTTAAGCATTCACTTGGTTGCTATAAACCTTTGATTACCTCCCAGAGTTCAGTAAAGTTAATTCTGATAGTTTTTGCCAGGTTTTCGTGTTTCTGGTGAGGGACAGATCCCAAGAGTTTCTTATTCCACCATTTTCACTGATTTCCCACATTTGCCTTTTGAATCATATAACTGTACTACTTATACAGAAGATTAATTTGTGTAAAAAAATTTTTTAATGAGTCTTTTAGTAGTTTGGGTCTTATCATCTAACATCCTGGTATGCTGAAACTTTGCCAGGATATTAGATGGCAATAGATAAATAAATTTTGCCACCAAACTTTCATTTTAAACAAATACAAGAAGTGTACTCAAGAAAGAGCCAGGATTTGTTTGTTAGTTGAGGGCTTACACTAGTCAAAACTTTGAAGGACTAAGTCCACCTCCTTGTATGCATCCTCTTTCCCATCCCTCTCCATCTTTGTTCTTTTTTATTCTCAAACCTAAACCTGATATTTCACCTTCTCTCTCATACCCTCCATGAAGAAACAATACTTACTGGTTAAAACCTGTTAACTCTTTAAGGGGATGAGCAACTTTCTATTCCACAATTTGTCTTAAAATTCTGATATTCCAAGATGAAGTAGTGCACAAGTGCCAATTCATTCACAAATATGAATGCATTTTTTTTTTCCATTCTAGAAAGCTGGTTCTGAGGAACGTATAGGGTAAGGGGGATTAAAGTAGGAGTTGAAATGCCTTGGAAGAAAGAAAAGAGCAGAAAATATGTTGCTGTTGGTTAAGCATCACATCATAATTTTGCCTAAGTCAGTGCTACATAAAGTGTGGTCTCCAGATGTACTGACTCAAGATCTCTGCCCAGGAATCTGCACATGCACCTGCTGTATAGAGGATTCTGATGCATGCTAAAGTTTGAGAACCACTGATCAAAGTTACACTTACTGGGTTTTTCTCACTTGTAAATAAAAATAATAATATTCCCTTGCATGTCTATAGCACTTTGCTATTTACAAAGTGTTTTACAGGCAATAATCTTACCTGTTATCACAAAAGTCCAGGGTTGTTTTCCCCTTTTAATAAATAACAAAACTGAGTTTCAGGGAGCTTATCTGACTTTTCCACAGTAGACATACAAACACGAGTCTCTTGGCTTCAAACCCAAGGATCTCCTAATTTTGCCTATATGCAAAATATTAAAAATAAATCAAAGCAAAAAGGATGCACCTTTCCTGTGTAGTTGCTCAGCGTTGCCATCCTTTGGTTTATTCATGAGTTCATCCACCATTCAACCCCTTTACATATTCAGCAAATATTTATTACCAACTATGATAAGCTGTGCTGTGTGTATATCCGGGGCTATCTAAATTCATACTCAAAGATGACGGCAATTTTTATTTGTTGGTTAAACTAGAGTCAAACCAATAAATACACTTTTGATCATATATAATTCCATTACAGTAATTTAGTCACTAGTCTCTTTGTGGGCAGTTAGCCTAGTGATTCTCTAACACTGCTGCCTATTAGAATAATCAGGATCTTTCAGAAGTCCCCAAGTCCAGGTCTCCCTGCAGACAGACATCAGAATCTCTAGGAGGTAGGACCCAGGCATCAGTATTTTTAAAGATGTCCAGGTGATTCTAATGTGTAGCCAAGATGGAGAACCAGTAAATTTGAGAATTTAAGCCTAATTCTAGTGTCTCCTAAGAAAAGTTTTCCTATCCTGTTAGTCTCTTTTCAAACTACCTCAGAGAGAGACTGAGATAGAGAGGGGAGTTGGGGGAATGGGAGAATCTGGGACCCATCTTCTCTTCCGAGGTTTCCCTTTCCATTACTTTTGTCAATTTTCACCACATAGATATGTACATGTTCAACTTAAGACAAGCCGATCTTCAGTACTTCTCAGAAGTAAATGTCTAGATAAGGTAAGTATAGTTTACAAATTGTGTTCTTTGTAAAGTCTTGGTGAAAATTTAATAACATCTTCAAATTATTGTATCTTAAATTAGTAGAACCAGTCAGACAGGGCTACCACTCTGATTTGGAATCAACCTGCCAAATAATCCAAACACTCACTGAAGTATGAGTTCCTTCAATTTACAACATAATTTTTTTCCTTCTATGATTCTACAGCCCTCCATCTATTCCTTTCTTATGACACTGCACTTTCTAAAGGCTTTAATATTTTATGTGTGCCTCTGAATGGCTGCTTGGGGGAGTGACTTCAGGGTCAGGAAAATCTAGGTGCGAAAACTGGCTTTCTCATTTCCTGGCAGTGGGACCCTGACCTTGTTACTGCGTGTCTCTGAGCCTCAGTTTTCCTGTCTACAGAGCAAGGGCAGTAATGCTTTGCAAGGTTGCTGTGAGCATCAGAGGCAAAGTATGTAAACGACCCAATGCCTGGCACATTGGCTCTCAACAAATGGAGTTATATTGATGATGCTTTCTCTGTCCCACTGGTCTTAAGCTCTTTTATCCTTTTTCAAAGCATCTTCACCTTCATTATCTCATGTAATCTTCCCCACAAACGAGATAGACTAGAAGTTATCTCTGGGTCACAGAAGAGCAAGCTGAAGTGCCAGACAGTTAATGGGATGGCTTCAAGAGACAATTATGCATTCTTTTCATAGAACATGCTTATAAAGGGAAAAATCCTAAGCAGCAAACTAATTGGGGAAAACAAAGAGAAAAAAACTCACACAAGGCTAAATGTAGTCATCCATTTTGTAAGATCTGAAAATGAATACTCGTGTGAGCAAGGTCAACAGGGGGAAAATATGCATTTTGCATTCAAAACTTGCATTGCCAAATGAAGGGTGCTGTTATGTTTGGGTGGCTGGATGGTGAGTGATGGATCTTTTTTCTTCCTCTATTTTTAAAATGTAATCTGCATTTCATAGGTCTGGATTGGAGCCTAAAACTTAGTGGTGGTAATAATAATAGTTAACATTTACTGATTGTTTGCTATATGCTAGGTACTATTCCGGTAATTTCGCAACCTAAATCAATTGAATCTTCACAGTGATCCTAGACAATAAGGACTAGTATTATCCACAGTTTACAGATGAGAAAACTGATAATGAAGGTAAGTAATTGACCAAGGTAATACAGTTAGGAAATTATAGACATAGGATTCTGCTGTGAAGTAATTCAACACAGTTAGATTTTGAGATCCTTTCCTCAAAGAATGTCTGATTAGAAAAAGGAAAGAAAAAAAGAAGCAAGCAGTCACAGGGATAGTGATCAGTGGAGTCAGAATTCACAGCCTGAGAGGCTAGCTTCAGATTCCAGACTTTGATCCATCTGGTTCTGATATAGGTGGCTCCCAGATCACACTTTAAGTTCTCATTTATAGATCTGCTGAGCCAGCAGACTATCTGCCTAGAACTTTCTGGGGAACTTTTGAAAGTACAGTCTCCTGAATCCCCCACCCCCATATTTTGACTCCTTAGGTCCACTATGAGGCCCAAGAATCTGTATTTTCACAAGCACAGCCCACCTCCAAGTGATTCTGGACACACAGCCAAGTTTGAGAACCGTTGAAAGAATAGGACTTTGAGGCTGGCAGCCTGGGTTTGTATCCTAGCTCTGCCACGTAACATCTCTGTGTCCTCGTTCATTCATTTAACAATTAACAAATATTCAAGCACCTACCTATGCTGGTACTGGGTATTGAAGATTTAATAGCAAACAAAAGAGACAAAAATCCTCTTCTTCATGGAGCTTACATTCTGGTTTATCAGAACATGATAAATGCAGTGGGGGAAAATTAAGCAGCAAAGGGGGCCAGGGGGGTTGCAACTTTTAAATAGAGCGGCCAGAGAAGGCCTCATTGGGAAGATGACATTTGAGTAAAGATTTAAGGAGGGAGAGGGTGTTCCTGGCAGAAGGAGCAGCTAGTGCAAAGGCTCTGAAATGGGAGTGTGTGTGGCACATTCAAGGAACAGCAAGAAGTTCAGTGTAGAGGGAACAGAGTGAGTGAGGGGGAGAGTAGAAGGAAAAGAAATGAGAGAAGTAAGAGAGGACACGTCATCTAGAACCTTGTAGGCCACTGAAAGGACTTTGGCTTTTACTCTGAGTGAGATGAGAAGCCATTGAAAGATTTTTGAGTGGAGTCACCTGAACTGTCTTAAAGGATCCCCTGGTTGCTGGATTGATAATGGACCACAGTAGGATGAGGGCAGAAGCATGAAGACCACAGTTAGGAGACTATTGCAGTTACCCAGGTGACAGATCATGCTGGCCTGGATCAGGGTGGTAGTACTAAAGGTAGTGAGAAATGAATATATTCTGGAAACATTTGGAAAGCAGAGAAAGCAGGATTTGCTGAAAGTTTGGGTTTGGGTTATAAAAGAGAGAAGTCAAGGGTCTTCAATAAAATTTATTCAATCATTAATTCATTTTAGAGACTATTTACTGGGCACTGTGCTGTGCACAATTATATGCTGGCCACTCTGTAAATCCTTAGGGGTACATTGGTAAACTAAATATATGATACCTGCACACATGGACCTTACATTCTAGTGACATGAGGATAACATGTACCTAACTCTCTGGGTTGTTGTGAAAATTCAAGGTGCATAATACAAAACCTGGAACATAGTAGGGTTCAATACATAGTAGGTATTATTATTATTATACAGATTACTTAGCAAAATGGTAATATGTTTAGGTATAGACAATATAGGTTGGTGCAAATGAAATTCAGATGAAGGGAGTAATCAAGATGGAGTGGGATGAAGAATTAAATTAGTTCATATCCCTGTGATTTCCCAATTATCCCAACATTCGTGGTCTTTGTTTTTCATTTCAATATGGCGAATGGTCCAGTAGACTAGTAGCAAGAAGTTCAGGAAGGCATAACCATGGGACTTGGGCCCAACTCTGGGAAAGGTTTTGGATGACTGGGGATTAGAATAGCACAGCTTTTGGGTGACTTGCTTGCTGGGACTAGATCTCAACCAGAGATATTTGGCAATGTCTGGAGACATTTTTGGTTGTCATGAATGGGGAAACTGGGGGAGGAGTGTGTTACTGGCATCTAGAAGGTAAAAGCCAGGGATGCTGCTAAATGATCTGTAATACACAGGACAGCCTCCCCTCCCTGCTCACCAAAGAAGGATCCAGTCCAAAATGTCAATAGTGCCCAAGATTTAGAAAACATGAGATGAAGAAAAGAAAGGTAAAGTTATCATCCAAGACTGTAATTATGTGGCCATAAACAAAATCAGTGATTTGAGAGGAAAAATGTCCACGCTCTAATAAATGCGATGGACTCTGGAAGGGCATCATCATGTCATTAATAAAAGAGGATAACATGTGTGAGCTGCTTTAGCTTCATTTCCAGAAATGGCCCTCCTTGAAGGCAATCATCCATTCTTCCTGCTGTCTTCACCAAAAGGTGTAGGACTGCCTCTTCTCATTTAAAGGTCCTGGTTACCGAGACGGGGATGTGGGGCATTCTAGGAGCAGGGAAAGTCTGTTTGAAGATGTTTTATTCTGGGAAAATTAATGGGGCAGACAACGCAAAAGAAAAGAGACAAATTGTTCTTTTGGTTCCAAATAAATGCTTGTTTTCTGACACTGCCTGAATTTAAATGGTCCTCAGTTTGACTGTGAAATTAACACTTCTTTGAGGTTAATTGTGGGGGTGGGGTGCCATTCACACCACTTCCAGAGCTATTGTCTGTCTGGAATGCAGAGAGAGCCTTACAGGCAGGCACGTGGTATACTTGCTTAACCAGCACTTGCTTCTGCATCTCTTCAGCCTTCATCCAAATATCCCAACCCAAAGAATCTGGCAGGATTCACACTGCCGACCCATTTCCCACATTTGTCTCTCTCATCCATGTAGCAATTAAGGAAAGTCCATTGACCTTGAGCTAGATCACTTCATCTGTCTGTGCCTCATTTTCTTCCTGTTTAAAAGAGAATTGAACGAGCTCCCTAAGATCCTCTGGCATGACTCTGCCTTGACAGACAACTTGCTTCTGGCCTTGGAGTCCTTCCTTGGGAGCTGCCTCATTGAGTGCATGGATATTGCATGAAAGACGCATAACTCATAACTATAGAGCCATCAACGCAAACCTGGATTCTTCTGCTATTACCTGGGGGACCTTAGGAAAATCTTTTCAACACTTTAAGGCCATCTGGTTACACTTTTAAGATCCCTTCTATCTCTACTATTCTGTGATTTTATGAATCTTAGAGTCAGTGACTCAAAATGAGAAGGATCTTGAACTCTATTTTGTGGTGCAGTTGCTCTGAAGTTACATCATGAAAGAATAGCCAACAAATGGCTTTTTGTATATTTTTGTACAAATCACTTTTTCTTTCTTTAGGAAGTAAAAACTTGGATCATTTTTACATATTATTAGGTTTAAGTATCATTGTCAGTGGGTACATATGCCAGTTTTTCCATATCCCATAAAACAGACAGCATTAGACTATCATTTTTAATAATTTTGGTTAGTTTACTATAGTAGTAACTTTAGATTATTTAAATTTGAGTATCTTCACCCATAAAGGAGCTCACCTACGTGCAACCATATCCACTTTATGTGCACTGTAACTTGGATATTTTGAAGCTGATAAGAAGCTCATAGTACATAAAGCTTCTTGCCCTTACCAAGTGATTTTTTTTTTTTTGTCCACAGTGAAGATTCAAGGAAGGGATATTGAAGCCTCAAAGAGAATGTTGTTCTAGAGGAGCTTTTGGACTCCTCTAAACTAGGAAAAAAACAAAAAAACAAAACCTAAAGAAAGCATTAGATACCTTTCTTAAATTTATTATCAAGAAAGACTATCAAATCTACCTCTCTTCAGGTCTTTACTGGGAGCATAAGTTCTCTACCTACAGTGAAGGGATAAGTGTAGAAGTCTTTTAAAAACAAAAGGAAAACTGGATTATTCACTGCAAGGCGCCAGTCATCCCTGGATATTTGTGCTTAGAGTCCTTTAAAAAGTTTGAAGAACAAGGATAAAGAAAATGCACAAGAAAAATTCAAAATTGTTCCCAGATAATGTGCTTTGTTAAACTTACTCCCCCATCTCATCTTGCTCCTAAATTCTCTCACCAAGCTACCCATCTCCCAATGTTCATTCTCAACACAAAATCATGGCCCAAGCAAATAAAATCCTGGCATATTTCTTTTTAATTATTTTTGTTGCAAAAATAATGTATGTTCATTGTAGAAAAGTCAGAAAGATAGATGACAAAAAGAAGAAAATAGAACCCATCCATAATTCCACATCCCAGAGATAGCCACTGTTAATGTCTTCGTTATATTCTTCCAGATATTTTTTCACGAATGTATTTTTTATTTGATTTTATTTTTTATTGAGGTAACATTTGTTTATAACGTTATATAAATTTCAAGTGTACATCATTATATTTCAATTTCTGCGTAGACTACATCATGTTCACCACCCTAAAACTAATTACCATCTGTCACCATACACATATGTCCCATCATCCCTTTCTCCTTCCTACCTCTGCCCTTCCCCTCTGGTAACCACCAATCTAATCTCTGTTTCTATGTGTTTGTTTATTGTTGTTTTTTTATCTTCTACCTATGGGTGAAATCATAAGGTATTTGACTTTCTCTGTCTCACTTTTTTTGCTTAGCATTATACCCTCAAGGTCCATCCATGTTGTCTCAAATGGCAAGACTTCAAAATATATTACAAAGCTATAGTAACCAAAACAGCATGGTATTGGCACAAAAACAGACACACAGATCAATGGAACAGAATTGAGAGCCCAGAAATAAACCCACACATCTATGGACAGCTAATTTTCAACAAGGGAGCCAAGAACATGCAATGGAGAAAGGAAGGTCTCTTCAATAAGTGATGTTGGGAAAATTGGACAGCCACATGCAGAGGAATGAAAGTAGACCATTATCTTATACCATACATAAAAGTTAACTCAAAATGGATTAAAGACTTGAATACAAGACCTGAAACCATAAAACTTCTAGAAGAAAACATAGGCAATACAGTCTTCAACATCGGTCTTAGCAGTATCTTTTTAAATACCATGTCTTACCAGGCAGGGGAAACAAAAGAAAAAATAAGCAAATGGGACTAGGTCAAACTAAAAAGCTTCTACACAGAAAAGGAAACTGTCAACAAAGTGAAAAGACAACCTAACAGCTGGGAGGAGATATTTGCAAATCATACATCTGACAAGGGGTTAATATCCAAAATATATAAACAACTCATACAACTTAACAACAAAAAAATAAACAACCCAATTAAAAAATGGACAGAGGATCTGAACAGACATTTTTCCAAAGAAGATATACGGATGGCCAACAGGCACGTGAAAAGATGTTCAACATCACTAATTATTAGGGAAATACAAATCAAAACTCCAATGAGATATCCACCTCACACCTGTCAGAATGGCTATAATTAACAAGACAAAAAATAACGAATGTTGGAGAAAAGGATGTGGAGAAAAGGGAACCCTCATCCACTGCTGGTGGGAATGTAAACTGGTGCAGCCACTATGGAAAATAGTATAGAGATTCCTCAAAAAATTAAGAATAGAACTACCATATGATCCAGCTATTCCACTTCTGGGTGTTTATCCAAAGAACATGAAAACACAAATGTGCAAAGATATTTGCACCCCTATGTTCATTGCTGCATTATTCACAATAGCCAAGACTTGGAAACAACCTAAGTCCCTGTCAATGGATGAATGGATAAAGAAAATGTGGTATATATAGACAATGGAGTACTACTCATCCATGAATATATTTTTTAAAAGAAGTCACTCTTCAAACTACCTTTTATCCCAATTTTTTCATTTAACAACATGTTATGTATACTTTCTGGGACAATTTTATTTTTCATAATTACCCACGCTGATTTATTTATAAATCAGAAGATCACTTCTATTGTAGAATCCTAACAATGTTTCTTACTTTCTACTGTTATAAACTTATCTGCGGTTAACACCCTGTTATTTCATTTTTGTGCATATCTTTAATTACTTTCTTACAGTAAAATGTAGATGTGGCACTATTGGACCAAAGGGGGTTGCTCACTCTCAAGCCCTTGACACCTACTGCTATATCTTTTTAAAAAATGTTTTTATTGATGTCAGTAGTTTATAACTTTGTGGGGTTTTAGTTGTACATTATTATTTGTCCATCACCATATGGATACATCCCTTCACCCCTTGTGCCCCCCTTCCCCCTGGCATACTGCTATATCTTTAAAAGTCACACTGATGTTTCATCTCTCCAACTCCAGGTGATTGACATATGAGTCTGAGAGGGCCTTGTGCAGCCTTTCAAGCACAGAGAGTCTGGAAATACAGTGATGATTTAGGGAGTGTGGGTGGTTCTGTTGACCAATGGCCCACAAACCATCATAGAAGAAGTTTCAAAGGTGACATTTACTGAGGGTGACTTTATCACTGCACTGTTATGATTTCTGGTAAAAAAAAGTGGGTGAAAGGCAAAACAGAAAGGGCTTTCCTTTGAGGAGAAAAAAAACCAAATCTCACACAGTAACAAATCCAGATTTCACCCATAAGGCTAAAAACACCACTAAATGCAGGCTTAATTAAAGATACATTGAAAATTGAAAATGTATATATCTTCCAACCTAGAAATTCCATTCCTAAATGTGAATTATTAAGTTAAATTCTAAATACTAGAGAATTCTTGCTTATAATAATATGGAACTGGAAAAATGAATTGGAAACAACCTAAATGTCCATCAGGAGGGGAATGGATAAATTAATTGCAGTATATTCATACAAGGGAATAGTCTAGAGGAGACAAAATAAATACATCTATATAAATCATCGTTGGATTTAAAAATATAATTGTAAGTTAAAAAAAGATAGCTGCAAAATTACATAAGTAGAACTATAACAGAGGACAATACTATATATTGAGAAAATATATATATATAATCATGGCCTGAAGGGCATACACCAATTTATGGTAGTCTTTGCCTCTGGGGAGTGAAGAAAAATGAGACCAGAGGAGTGAGGGTGAGGGGTAGAGGAGAAGAAAGTTCTTTCGGTTTTATCTGTAATGTTATTTTAATGGTAAAAATCATGCTGTTTTATCAAATCTGATACCATTGATTATAATACCCACTATTATATATCACTCAGGAACAAAGTCGCCATAATACGCCATTAATTTTAAAATACACTCAATTTTAGAGACGCTAAGATGTGAAAAAAATGTGTGAAATTTTCTCTATATAAGATAAAAATGCAAAAGGTTAAGATCTGCTAATTCACGAAGTGGTTGGTGTACATGGTTATTGGTTATGTAAATCTATGAACTTTTAAAAACTTTTCCAAAGGAAAAAAACCACATCAAATATTGTAGGGAATGGAATTCCTCCACAATATATAGCATTTTAAATGCATACTGTTCATATAACAAATACACTGCTCTAAAGCCTGGCTGCCTTTTTATGTGTGCTCCCCAAATGAATTAGACTGTGGTGAAGGTGGGAGACATATCTTTGAAGGCTTGTAACTCGAGAAGCATCTGGTTCATGACTTATTTACTTAACATTTACTCAAGAAATACTTGATAGCTGAATTGAAGTTTTCCCAGTTTAAAAGACTAATCTCAATATCCGAATCCTCTGTCTGTTCAATCACCCATGTGCTAGGAATGTGATGCTTAGGTATCCAGCTTTACAGCTCATCACATCTGTGCAGAAAGCTATGAATGTTCGTTATAAGGTTATTCCCTGAGAGAAGCAAACTTAAAACAACTCTCTTCACCCTACCTCTAGTCGGCAAACTGACACCATCCTAGCTCTTTGGTTCAATATCAATTCATTGTAGTAGGTCGTAGCATGGAAACTAATGCCTGTAATTCTTTCTCTCCTTGCCTTAAGGAAAGGCTTTCTCTGGAAAGTGTTCAGAAGAGGAGAAGAGAAAAGGTCTAGAGTTAGCCTTGCCAGATAAAATACAGATTCCTGGTTAAATCTGAATTTCAGAAAAACAATGAATAATTTTAGTACAAGTCTGTCCCATTGCATTTCAGATAAACAAGAAATAACTTTTTGCTGTAAACATGTGCAAATATTACATGGGACATATTTATACTAAAAATGTTTTCTTTGTTTATCTGATTCAAATTTAACTGTTTTATTTTGTAAATATGGCAAACCTATTAGGAGAACTAATCTGATTAGAAAAAAGGGGGAAAAATAGGACTGGAAGATAAACAGGAAACAAAAAGTAGAGAATGGATTGGAAGTAGCTGCTAGAAAGAAACACAAAATCCAGAAGCTTCCCTGAAGGCGCATCTATGTGATTTGAAAACCATGTACATATTTTTCTATTTGCATGGAGGGTTCCATTCTAAATTGTATATATTTGGACCACTGAGCAATGAATGTGGTGTCAGCAGCCTTATGTGTCCCCACAGGTCTCCCAGAAGCAGAGGTCTCTCCCAGGAGACACGAAGGCTGGCTGGCTCAGGGGCCACCTTCTCAAACCTGAGCTCTGCTGCTACTGCTACCTTGCCTTTCACTGATAAGTAAAAGGATCTTGGAGCCTTTTTTTTTAAACTGGATTTGAATACCAGATGCGGTGTGAACTAGAGCTGCCAGTGCCAGCCCAAGAGGAGATGGCAAATGTCCCCCAAGCTGGAGAACCTGAAGCACTTGCCCCAGGTCAGAATCATTTTCTGTGGCAAGTTCACAACCTCATCAACTTCTAGAACACAGGCAGACCCTGAAGGCTGAAAAACATTTAAAAAAATATACCCCTTCCTGTTCCTCTCGATGTTATAAAAATAGAAGGAAGTGGGGTGGGGGGAGGCAGAAAGAGAGGTGTCAAGCAGACATTCCCTGGGTCTGAGAGAAGCAGCAGACTCCACCATGTCTCACACCTTCCCTGGGTTTGTGTAGAGTTGTTGCTGCTTGCTTACCCTGTTGCCTGCACTTCAGTCTGGAGAGGTTAATATCTTCTCTTTCCTCTTTGGTTTTACTTGCAATGATTGTCAAGGTGAGAATTTAGTTACTGGGTTTTTTCGCCTTATGTTTTGATCTCAAGGGGTTTAAAGTTACTTTCACTTTTGCAAAGACTGTAGCCCTGCTGTGAAAAAGTGCAAACCCTCACCGTGGGCCCCCTGGCAAAGGAGGCCTCAGGAGAAGGTGTCTCCATTGTGCTTACAGTTTTCAGAGCTGTCAGAGGCAGAGCTGGCATGAAGTGGCCATTGGCCTTCCTATTGACCTCATTTAACTTCCTGCTCACAGTGCTGCGGTGGAGGAGGCAGTATTATCCCCATTGTACAGAGGAGGAGACTGAGGCAGACAAAAGAGACTTGGTCATCGGGCCACCTACATTTAAAAGACACTAAAATCTCTGGAAATGTAATGAGATGGAGAAACTGCTTTCAGAGAAAGACTTGCAAGTGGATGAGAGGGTTGCTTTGATAAGCTGCTTAGGGAAGGAAGGGAAAGGGGAAAGAGTGATACCCCCAGGGGCTTGCAATAGGTGGGGTTCAAGCTGCTTTCCAAGGACAGCTGGGAAGTCTGAGCACAGGGCTTTTCTTGTGCTGAGTGGGGTTTGCAAGTTTAGGATCAGAGTGGAATTGTTCTGGACCACTGAGCAAGGATAGTCCTCCTTTCCTGTCCTCCTCCCCTACTGCAGCTTGGCCTCTGCTCTGAATTACATATACCAGCAAGGAGAGGAGGAATGGAAAATCATCTCTCTTCTCAATGACAGAATTCTATTTTTGAAGAGTCTCTCCTTTTCGATAGGGGTAAAATTTTGGAAGCTACAAAGCAGAAAGACAAGTATTGACTGACTTAATAAACCCAAGAAAGCTGGATTCTTAAATATAAGCACCATATTCGGTGAGTCGAGGACCTCCAGACATCTAAGGACACCACAACATGAACTCAGAAGTCTAAGCAAGGAGATGACAACTTAAAAAAAAACCAAAAACTGTCATTAATATTCTCTGAGAGAAAAGGTAATGCATATATGAAATAAAAATAGGATTCTATTTTAAAAAACATGCAGATAACAGACTGAGTTTTAGAAAATGAAAATCAGAAAGCAGAAATGTGCATCTCAATAAAAGTGCTAGAAGGTAATTTTGAGGAAATTTCTCAGAATGTAGGGCAAAGAGACCAGGAGATAGAAAATAAGAGAGAAAAGATTTGCAAATTCGAGATTAGAGTGTCCAGAAGGCTAAATATCCAAACAAAACGAATTACGGAAAGATAGAACAGAGAAAATAATCAATGAAATAGCTAACAAAAACTTTCCAGAATTAAAAAAGTCTTATCAAGATTCACTACAATAAATTAAAATAGATCTTTACCAAAGCTATAGAATTACAGTCAAAGAGAAAATCCCAAAAGCTTCCAGAAACGAAAAAAAAAGTTTACTTACAAAGGACCCAGATTCAGAACGGCTTCAGATTTCTCAATAAAATAGTGGAAGCTAAAAGACAAAGAAGAAATTCTGAGGGAAAATGGTTCCCAATTTAGAACTCTATGCCCAAGACAAACAATTACGTTTTGGTGTAGATTTGAGACATTTTTAGATATACAATTTCTTAAAATTTTTACCTCCTATGTACTTTTTTTCTTGAGAAGTAACTTTAAGAGGTGCCATCAAAAGTAGGGATTAAACCAAGAGAAGGACAGATAAGGGGACCCAACTCACAGGAGACGTAAACAGAAGCCTTAGCTATGTAACTGAGCCAGGCCAGAATCCAAGACCATTGGCTCAGATTTAGGACTCCTTTCATTTTATTTTTATTTTTATCAAATTATCATATACATAATTTAACAACAGTTCAACAAGATTTATTATGAAAGTTATCAGCCCCCCGGCTTATCTTCTTTTTCCCACTACTACCCACTTCCCAGAAGCAACCACCCTCATCTCTTTTGGCATTTGCCTTCAAATCATTAAATAACATACTTATAGTCCTATTTCTTGAGTTTTTCACTTTCGTCACTCTCTTTATATTCTCTACTCTGGAAGTTATAGATGTACTCCTCTTTCATCATCACCACCCCCGACATCTACATACCGCACATTTTTTGGATGGGGCTGCTTATTCTGCGAAAGTTGTTCGCCTTGATTTCCACACTGTGCTAAAGCTTTGGCTTTTGTTTCCTATCACTCAGGATAGCGTTGTATGATATGTGTGTGTGTGTGTGTGTGTGTGTAATTTGATGATTGATACAATGGGTTTGAAGTAAAGCAAAGACAGGAATCAGTAAAACTAAAAATTTCTATAATCAAGACAAGCAAACAAATGTGTGAATAAGATTTTCAATAGAAACATAACAGAGACCATGCAGGATATAGGGCAAAATAGAGAAAGTGATAATAAGTAGACTTCTCAGGGCAGCACATGTGAGAAAGAAAAGTAAGTTCAAGATCAAAGAAAGCACTCAGCCTTCTTACTGTAGATACAAATTGGCAATTAGCCTAGATCACCTTGCACAGTGACCACAGAAGGGTTACGGGATCCAAACAGGAAGTACCAGCCTCAGAAATCTTAAAAGCCCCTGATGCGAACTTCTATTCTTTGATCTGCCCAGTGGCAATCTCTCGTGGTACAGACCCTCTTCTTTTGGAGAACTGCTCCTCTCACCGGGCTAACTGTGTGGTTCTTATAGAAACTGCTTGTCCTAAACATCTTATCCCCCTGCCATGTTGACTGATCCAGAGGGGGACACGTGATCCAAGGCCAAGGGAGTGCAAACCCTTTCCTGGGATGTTGAAAGAATCTTACAGAGGGAAGAAGCTCTTTCTTCACAGTGCCACGTGCCACCTGAAAATCGGAACTTCTAAAATATATAAGAAAAGGAAAATGGAGGCTGGGGGACAACTAGTAGCTTCCGCCACAATTGCCTACTAAAACAATGTAGCAAGATATTATAATTGGAACTTTTCCTGACCCATTTTTGACTGAGGCACTGTCAAGGAATAACTCGGGGACTTTCTGTGGTTATGTTGTTTGTTGCTATTTGTTATTACGCATGCAAATTGTTGATTCACATGGCAAGGAATTGGATAAAAGATGGAGTCAAAGAACGGCCAACAACAGATTTTAGAGAGATGTGAGAGTGGGGAGGAAAACCTGTGCAGTGTGGAAACAGGGAATCTTGTTCGCACATGGGTAAACTGATTAGCTGACAGCTAGCTAGAAGGTTAGAATGAACATTTTGTACCAGAATAAGCCCACTAGAGGTATCGAAGTAGACAATTCTAATTGTTTATGGATTCTCCAGAAAAACTTGAGAGTTTAGCTGTAGGTCATGCGAGACAGAGATTTCTGGGTAAGGTCTGCCTGTCCTTCCCATGTGCCTCAGTCTTAGTTAGGGCAGATCTGCCCCATTTTTCGCTTTAGAATTTCTCAGCCCCAATGGGACAGGTTTCAGATTATGCAGACTGACAAAGGAAATGCATTTGAAAACTCATTCCATGACATTTGAATCCCTTAGGTGGTTCAGGGTGTGACAAGAGGATTAGAGAGGGGAGAAGGAGAAAGGATTCGGGGAGGTGGCCGCCACTGGAGAAAGCTCCGCTGTGAGCTCTGTGGGCTCCTTCCCACCAGGAGTGTGTGTCGGTGGGGGGCCAGGCTGTAACTGCCTCTTCACCTCAAGTCCAGTGAGGAGGCTTCCGTGGAATGTTAGGGACACAACACTGGCTAAGAGATTTGTTAGGATAGAGCTGTTGCCATTCTGAGGGCCTTGCTCCACATCCTGCTTTGGGGGAGAGTTGGAGGAGGGTTGCTCCTGTTTAACCAAAGGATCATGATGGAGTCTTCAGAAAGACCTTTTGGAGAGCCTTGATTTGGGAGACGGAGGGGACTGGTGCTTGACTTACACTAGAAAAAGTTAAAGCAGCCTGTGAACCAGGGTCTGACTCCCTTTTAGAAAATCTAGGGTGAGAAGGGTTGACCTCAGGCTTTGGTGGCAGCACCCAGGAGCAGCTGCTGGGTTAGATGGAGCAGCATTCTGTCAGAGCAAGGGATGTGGGCTGTGGGGGAAGAGAATCTGCATGATGTCAACTTGGGCTTTTTGAAAGGCCTCCTTAATAGGCAAGGAGAACTCAGCAGAAAAAGGCTAGAGATTTGTGTCACTAGTGCCCTGTTAGCACAGAAGACGGATCACATCCCTTCTAAGCCTAAAACCCTGCAAGCTGAAATTATTATAATATCCTTGGAAGGTCCTCCTGTCCCTGCTTTTCCTGGAAACAACCAGGTGAAACCTAGCTCAGGCCCTCTGCCTAGAATATTCTTCACCCAGATATCTGCAAAGCGTGCTCCTTTACCTCCTTTACGTATTGTCTTAGGTTGGGTTCCTTAGAAGCAGAGCCTGCCACACGGAGTTTTGTGCAGTAACTTATTGAGGGAGTACTCTCAGGAGAAAGTTGTAAGAAGCAAGGGAAGGGGAATAAGGCAGAGGAAGCGACTAAGCAAAGACGTGATTTCAGCAGAAGTCTAGCTTCCTCCTGATCCCAAGGGAACTCTGGAACGTGAATGGTGCTACGGTGTTGTCCCACCTTGAAGCAAGGGGGCAGGGTTATACACTGCCCTATCAGTCAGTCACTGGTAGCAGGCTTCCCCTCGGTGGAGTGTATAACCTTCCAGGCATCTCCTGGCAAAATGGCTCCAACACTTACAGCAGGTGGGAAGAGGGTGCATCTCCCAATAAAGGGGAGCTGGGAGGGGCACCAACAGTGTCTACTACGGGTATCTGGGACCTACGCATCCTACTTCCTTGCATTGTTTCTCTCCACTGCACTTATCACTTTCTAATATTAGTGTCTTTTACTTTTTTGATGATTGCCCACAACTAGAATGTAAGCACCATAAGGGAAGGCATTGTATCTGTTTTTTCACTATTATAACTACGTGTAATACCTAGAACGTTACTTGGTTCAATAAATATTTATTTGTAGGTACTAAATAGATACTTGTTGAATGAAAGACTACATGAATGAATGAGCAATGACCTGAAATGGTTGGAGAAACTTCCACGCAAGTCAAGGGAACTATAAAGAAAGGTGCCCAGCACTGAGAACTTTCTAGAAGCCCAGGGAAAAGCCCAATGGAGAGTAAACTTTCATCACTTGCCTGAGGTATAAAGTGCTGAGGGTATAAAGACAGCTGACTGTGACACTGATTCAAGTGAGAACACTCCAGTCCCTTTTCTGTCCTCCCACCCTCATCTGCAGTGATCCCAAACGGATGAAAGACAATTGGTCAGGGAGGAGAGGAGCAGAGAGAGAATAGAAACCAAAAGGGTTCCCATAATTTCTCAACTGCACATTTGAAGTTTAAAACAGGTCCAAGCTGGAGAAGGGGAGACTATTAGACATTTATTCAGGTTCTGAGGCCCTGAGATTATTAGTTGAGACCGTGAAGATCAAAACTTGAACGGAAAAGTCACGATGTGCCTGTTGGAATCTTCATTCAGGGACAGGAGTAGATAGACCTCACTGGGGAAAAAAAAAAGTTTAAAGGGATATAGAAGATAAAAATGCTGCTTTTTGAACATTATCCATGCTTCATGCTCATTTGACATACTAATTACTTAAGTTACTAGTAGCAACTTGGAGAAAAAGTTTGCCCCCAGAAAGCAATGACATTGAACGCAGAGGTCAATGTGAGGTGCTTGTCTCACTCTTAGACATTACACAGTGTGTTAATTTAGTATAGGGAGCACTTTATTAGAACCCCAGTGACCTGGTGTGCTAGATGGCTTGAAGGAGAAGTCTGGGAAGCCCAGAACTAGCCATGTAGATACCTATTAATATGTTCTACTGTTGCTATTTCTATCCCGGTGGGCCTAGTTGTCAGCCTCAGCACTACTATACCAGCCAGAAGCAACCTAACGGTTGCTGGGCCCTGGAGGAAGTGGCTCCGCCCAATAACAGTGCTCTACACCAAGAGTGTCAAAAGAGGCGAATCAGATCTCCCCTTTGAAAAATCAGCATAGAATTCTCAACCCTGGGGTATGTAACCCTGCATGCTAGATTCACCTGGGAGCTTTAAAGAATCTTCATGCTCAGGCCCAAACCCAGACCAATTAAACTCGGATCTGTGGAATACGGGCCCAGGCATCGGTATATTAAAAAGGTCCTCAAGTGATTCTAGGTTCCTTCTAGGTGGAAAAGCCACTAGCAACAAAACAATGGGAAAGACATTGCTCGACTCATTTGATCAACAATGAACACGTCTACTGGTTGCTTATGGGATCTGCACGGTAGGGAGGCTGCTTTCTCAGTCTTTTCAAGAAACATTGGCCCCCAAGAAAATGTTAAACAGTTCTTTATTTGAGGTTCAGGCTATGTTTCAAAACCATACAGGGTCAGAGGGGCTGCAGTCTCAATATGGGTAACATCTCACTTTCCTGGTCCTTCGGACAGAATAGACAACTTCAGTGGTAGTCCCTGGGCTTTCAGAGGTGCCGTATGGACCTCCCCCATTCCCTACTATTCACCTTTCTAGCTTCACTTCCCACTGTCTTTAATGTTTAGGCATCCTGTGTGTCTGCCCAACCACTCCCTGACACTCACATCCTTCTATCCTTGTGCCCTTATAGCTAAGTCCTAAACCACTCAGACTCGGGTGTCCACTTGAAGCCGGTGGCTTTTCTCCTCCACCCACTTTCTGTTGGCCTGCAGCAGGAAGGGACCATCTCTGATCATAGGGCCTGAAGATGCTAGAGAGGAGGGGTGGGGAAACAGGTTAGAGAGAAAAAAGGAAGGAGGGTCTTTCCTTGTGGCTTATTAAGAAACAATATGCCTGAAAGTAAATCTCACTGTAAGAATCATTCTTCTGGTAACACTTGCTAAGTGTACATTTGCTTTTGTTGCCTAGGATCTATGTACCCTTCTTAATAGCAACCCTACGTCCTTTATTGTAACTACCTCCCCATTTGGATACTCCCTGGAGGTACTGTATTCAGGGACCACATCCTCTTCTAGCCAAATGGGAGGCACATGGCTTGAGGCCGGCCAATCAGATGTTCCCTCCTGAAATATACATCTTGACCAGGGAGACAAAGAGACCGATGATGTTGCAGTTATAGTCAGCCCAGCAGAAAGTCCTCTCCAGATTGTCTCTGGTGAGAGAACATTGTGGTGTTTCCTGCTTCCCAGCCCCTGCAGCTACCTTATTCCTGTGACCTCCCAGACTCCGTTCTCCAACCTCCTTGTTGCTTCTCTGAACTCCCAAAAGCCTAACAATTTTCTCTATTGTTGTTTTGTTTGTGGATTGGTTGATTGAGGGTTTTTCATTTGTTGGTTGTTGGTTGTTGTCTTTTTGTCTTATTCTATTTTACTTTGTTTTTGCCTAAATTAACCAGAGTATGTTTCTCCAATTCGTAAGCAAAGAACCCTACCTTAATCAATGCTCCATTTAATGTACATGAGAAATCTAAATTCCTTCCTTGCCCTCTGTTTCTTATGAACCAACACCCAGGTCTTATTAGGCTAAAAATAAATCTATCCCCACACATCACCCACCTACTTCCTATCCTAGATATATTTCAAAGTCTCTTACATTAGTTGATGATGAAGCAGAGTCATGACCAAACCCTTCTTCCTAACATATAGGGGCAAGTTAGGGGTAAGCAAAGACACTTAAGTTAATCTTGCATTCATAGAAACCCTACCATGTACCAGAAATGGGGTTCAGGGTGACATCTCTTTCAGCCTCCCATGTCATCTTACAACGCATTTCCCTGACTATAAGGAATCTGCGTGCATTGACCTTGGTACCTTGGGCAACCCCAGATGGCTGGTCTTGTGTACGTGGGTTCTAGTCCTGGTGAGGCCCCTATCATGTGACCTTGAGCAAGTCACTTCATCTTTCAGACCTCAGTTTCCTTATATATAAAATAAAACACCGGGAGAACATGATGCCCAAGTGTAACATTTAATGATCACAGGAAACATATATCATATAATTTGGTATCATAATCACCTCCAAACCTGGGATTCCAGATGGGTCCAAGGCCTGGAGACTGGCTCATCCTCTTCTGCATCTCTTCAGTCTATCCGCTTCTCTCTATCTCTGCTGCCACCATGATAATATTGTCAGGACCATTGCAATAGCTTCCTCAAGTGTCAACTGCAGCCTCATCTTAACTCTTCTATGCAGAGCAATTAGAAGTCTTTATGGAAGACAAATCTGAATATGTCAATCACGTTCCTTTTAGGAAAAAGAACAAAACCATTAATCTGATCTCACTCCTTCCCATTTCTTCAGTCACATCTCCTACCACTTTTGTTCTTGCCCTATGAGTTCCAGCCTTGCTAGCCAGCTTTCAGTTCCTCCAAATACCAAAGTTTCTCCTTGCTCCAGAATCTTTGCACAAATTCTTTGCCTCTACCACTAAGCCCCCCTTGTCTAGCTACTTCACTCATCCTGTAAATCTTGGCTCAAACATTCCATCCTCAGAGAATCCTTTCCTGAATTCTCAGACAAGCCAGGTAGCCCTGTCAAATGGTCCCTGTACTTCATTGCCAGGGTCCTTTTTACAGTGACTAATTATAAATTTAATTATATGTTTATCTGAAAGGTGTTATTCCTCCACTGTTTTGCTTATCACTACAACCCAACACCTAGCACAGTACCTAGCCCACAGTGGATACACAATAAATGCATTGCATAAAAGAGTAAAGGAGTGAAATTGGAATGTGCCCAAGCATCTCACCACCCTTTCCTGCTCTGTGCACTCTGGGTAGGATTCATATCACCCCCCAAGCCAATGTCCACCTACCTTGATCAACTTCTTCCTTGTCCTTACAAAGGATGCTCTTGGGAAAAACTATAGTAAATTAAAAGGAAACTCACCATCAATAATGCCTGGGCTATTACAAATCTACTAGCATTTTATTTAATAATGAATAGTGCCTAGGTTTAGCTTGAGTCCAAGGAATATAACTACCTTAGCAGAATTTCAAAGGTTCAAAGGTCAGCCCCTCTTTGTGACATACTGTTTTTTTCTGATCCCTTAGGCCCCCATTTCCCATTAGAGGGTATCCTTATCTGCTGGGCCCATCATAAGAGAGTTATACATGATATCCCCCAATCCTATCCTATCCTACCACACTAATATGGGATTCCTTCCAGAAACACTGAAAGAAGCCACTTTTCTGTACAGCTTGAGTGCTTTCTTCCTAATAATTCCTGTCAGCTCAGTATAAATAATGACATGGCTTTCCTCCTTTTTCTGGATGGCTTTAACTAGAATCACAGAATCACACAGTATCTGAGCCAGAGGCTTCTCTGAGCCCATCCCATGTGGCAATGGACAATCTCCTTGAATGCCCTGTGTGATCAGCCACAGTCAGAGGCATCAGAAGATAAACCAGCTCTGGGTTCAATGGGAGGTGAGATAACAAATGTGGTGATTACTTTGTGAAACCCAATGGAATCCAAGGTCTTCTCCTACCCGTGGGCTGTAGACATCCTAGTGACGGAAGAACCCAGACTTGGGAGACAGGCAGACCTGGGGTTAATTCCTGGCTTGGTCCTCGTGAACTTGGGCAAGTGATACCTCTCTATACCTCAGACTCATCACCACAAAATGAGAACAATGATACCTGACTCATGTAGTAAGACACAAAGCAGAGTCCCTGGAGCAAGAGGGGAGGTCAAAATATGGTAGCTTAAAAACAGTAGGGTTCTCAAGTTTCCTGGCTCTGAGGACATGGAACCCCAAGATCAAGAAGGAAACTTTTGCTCTCAGTCTGCCAAGGCCCTATAACAATATACTCACCTGCTATAAGAGAGACCAGTTTTAGTTTAGGCTTTACCGTTAATTTACTGTGTATCTACACACGTTGCTTTGCCAGTCTGTGCTTTGATTGGCTCCATCATTGGCTCCTTAGGAAAGAAAAGACTTTTCTTTCCTAAGATGTATATAACACTGATAAATAAGATGTTTTTAAAAAGTAAAACTCCCCCTATTATTTCATCTAACTGCTACGGGGATAATTTTTCTAGATAAGTTCATCTGCCATCCCTTTATGCTCCTTTCCTGTCTGAGTTTAAAAGGCTATAATGATCTCACTCTCATTTATTCATTTAGAGCAGTGGTTCTCAATCTGGGTGATTTTGCCTACAGGGGACATTTGGCAATATCTATAGACATTTTTATTGTCACAACTAGGGAAGAGGTACTACTGGCATCTGATGGACAGAGACCAGAATGCTGTTGAATGTCAGAATCAAGAGAAACTTGGCTTGAATTCGGTAGCCCAGCAGCTTCAATTCTAAGACAAGCACCTCCCTTTAAACGTCTTTGAGTCCCTCCCTCCTCTCCAGCTCTGACAAACAGCTGCTTCAAAATAGTAACATGCAAAGTCTATCTTAAACACACAGAGTCAAGAAATTCAGAGTTAAGCTTTAAAAATTCGAGGCTGGCACTCTGCTGTTAAAAAAAGACAAAGCCTGAAGGTGCCAGGGTGTGAGTTGGAGACAAAGTGTCAAGCCAAGCTTTCCACTCCAGCCCTGCTACTTTGGGCTTTTGTGGGCTTAGGTCAGATTTTGTCTGCTATCCTGGGGTGGTTGTTCTGTGGTTTCCTTCTGAGTTCTATAGAACTTAAAGAAACAAACATTGGCAACATTCAGAGCAGGTCCCAAGAGATGGAGGCATGAGCTATTTAAGGTTTGTAATGTAAATTTATAAACAATATTTCTTTGATAAAATCACTAAGATGTGGCACTTTATGTTTTAGATTCTTCACACTGAAAACATACTATTGTTCATGCTACTTTCCTGCTCAGTTAATCAATTACCTATCACTTTTGTGAGCTGCAAAGATGAGATGGCGTAGCCAAAAAGTATGGTATTGAGAGACAGAACAAAAGTGGATTTCAGCCCCATCTCTTCTGTTTACATTTTGAACAAGTTACATAACTTCTCTGAGTCTTACCTTCCCCTTCTATACAATGGAGAAAATAATCTCTACCTCATAGATGGACATTATATATAAAATACCAGTCAGAGTTCTGGAACGTAGAGACTCAATAAATATTAACTCCATAACAAAAGGCAAGATCTGTCTCTCCAGTTCTGGAATCAAACTATAAATATATGAAAAGGTAAACTAAAAAATTCAAGGCCATGAATGACATGGCAGCCTACCCTGAGATTCAAGAGGATTACAAAGAGATCATCCATGATTATTTAGCCCAGTGCCAACGAAGATAGGAAGAAGGACCAGGACACCAAAGGTAGAAAAGCCAAGGGCACATTCAGAGACCATCAAGTTGTCATAATTAGCTGGACTATAGCATATTCACAAGAGTATAGTCAGATATGAAGGCAGAAAAGTAGTTGGTCTGTACTAGTTAGATATCATCACAATAATGATGTATGGTAAACCACCACAAAATTCAATGGTACACATCAACAGGCATTTATTCTCATGCTCATGGGTCTGCAGGTCAGCTGAGGTTTGGCTGATCTAAACTGGAGTTGGCTAGATAGCTCCAATTACTACGCATCCGATGGCTTGGATCCAGGCTGTGTGTTGAGCTCAGGTCTTCATGTATGTTCATTCTGGGGCCAAGGTTAAAGGGGCAGCAGGAATCCAGGACATCTTCTTCTCATGGCAGATTCAGAGCATAAGAGCCAAGTCAAACCATGAAAAACATATGTAAGACCACTGCTCCTGCAACATCTCCTCATATTCCACTGCCTAAGCAAGTCACATGGAATAGGGAAGTATACTACACCTATAGTGGAAAGGCATAGCAAAGTTGCAAGGCAAATATATGGACATATAATCCTATTACAGGGAAATGAAGAACTGGGACCAATAATCAAATCTCTCACAAGGTCATACGAGGGCAGGTCTTAAATATGGAAATAATGAGTGGATTAAAAAAATTGGTCACGATAGGAAATCTTTGGAAGGAATGATGTGTTCAGAGCTGTAGCTGGCAGCAGTGTATGGAATAGATTGGAGAGAGGAGAAACGATACCAGAAACAATTAGAAAACACTTCTATAGCCTAGGAGGAAGGGCATGATGAGCAGCATTTCAGAGGAGGCGTTGGAAAAGGAGATAAAGGTGATGAGAAGGATTGGGAACATAACATTTAAACGATTTAACTATCATTGCCTGTTGAGCGGGGACAGTGGCAAAAGAAAAGGAGTCATCAAAGATAAACTTGGAATTTGAGGGTTTGGGCCTTTAGTCAAGGAGAATGGTAAAGCTACTCATAATAATAGCACGTATATTTTATTGAGCACGTATTGTGTACCAGACACTGTGCTAAGAATTTTATGGACATTGTTTTATTTAACCTTCACAATGACCCAATGGGATGGGTACAGTTCTTATCTCTGTTTGTAAGATGAGGTAACTGAAGTAACCTGCCCAAGATCACATAGCTAGAAAGTGGTAGAAACAGGATTGAGAGTCCAGTCGTCACCTCCAGAATCTACACTGTGTTACTGATTGTCATATTTCCTACCCTGCTATATTACTAAAATGTTCATATTTTATTTCATATTTAACTATACACTTAACTATTTCTCAGTGACCAGTAAAATAATCTGAGTGGCAAGTGGAATTCTTCGAAATGCTATGGATTTTTAAGATTAAAAAATTAAGATAATTGGGAGGGCAGTAATAACTGATGTTCTGGTCAACCAAAATGGTCATGACTGACCTGAGTCATGTCTACAATTATTTTGTTGAAAAATCTTTCATTTGATCATTCTGGCTAAGTAGTCCTATTTATTATTCTCCCGTAGCCTAACTACTTCCCAAGTACAAATAAAAAGAAGAGATTCCCATTAGAAATAAATACCACCTAAATTTAAAATGTCCTTTCATGTATTCTCAATATTGAACAGCCATTCCATGACTGGGCAGGTGCTGTTTACCCTGAGGTTCTTCTTGAAACTGGAAAGAGGATACCAGTTTGATGAGTGTGCAAAAAGCTTTCACATCTTAATGATCATATCCAGGTTACCCCTATCCTCTCCATATTCCCATTTCACAATTTGGGGGATTAAGGCTCCACACATTGAAAGACTCTCGAGTCTATGGCCAAGTGACCAGCACCACAGTGGTTTCAACTACTCCCACTTCTTCCCAAATTTTTAGCTGATCTTTGAATCACATTGACTTTCTGCATGGAGCAGTAAACATAGAAAAGTGGGAAAAATGTTTAAAATATCCCCTTTAATTACTCTATGAAATACTTCCCTTCAATGAAGAGTTTGCTAATTAATTACTCCCTTTTAGAAAAGCCTCTTCCAGTGGCAGAGATCCAAGGAGAGCATTCCGGTCTTTGATACTAAAGGGGAAGGGACATAGGATTCTAGGAGGATGCATTTCAGACACAATGCTGAAGATGGTTTCTCCCAAATGACTTCAAAAAAATTTAAACGGCAGATCTTCCTGCCTACTATAGGAAGGAAGGAAAGAAGACCATTTTTCTTTTTCTTCACAGAATCTGTAAACCTCTTATTGTGTCTTGAGGAGGCCAGCAGATACCAAGGGTCAGTCTCAGCCAGACGGTTAGCACCTGCCAGGTAGCACAGCAGGCAACACCTCTGACATCCACACACACCTCAATTATTTTCAAAGCAAGTTTTTGTTTTTGTTTTTCTAGTACACTGCCAACTTAAAAGGTGCCAATTTTGACAACCTCCTTGTTCTTTTTAAAAGAAGGCTGGGATTGGGAGGGAGGTAAAGAGGGAGATCCACCTGTGGTTTGTAGAGATGATCTCATTTTGGTTCCACAGATGTCAATGAGCTATTCAGTTACTGATGGAAGCAACTTTGGTTCAGGGTTCACCATAAATGCCTTAGAAAGAGAACATAGGACAGAGTGTGAAGCATGTGAAGGAAGAAAAATGGTGAGTTAAATTTAAAAACATGACAATAAATGTGTCAGTGTGGCCGTAAGTATGTTTATAAGGATGACTTACGTAAGGGTGCAAAGGGTTTTAGAAACACTCTAGTGATGAGCATACAGGGAGTCAAAAGATTCTACGCACATCATTTAACTTCCCTTGTCCTTCAGTTTCCTTCTATGTCCAGTACAGGTAGTAATAACTTCCCTGTTAATTTCTTAGGGTTATTTAAAATTTAAGTGCTTTGAAAATTGTGTGGAGCATTACTACAAAGTATCATTATTCATGTTACAAAAATTTCAGAAATTGGTTTAACCTAGTGCTATATTTCATCTAAACTTATAAAAATTTATAAAATTTATAAACTTTATAAAAATTATTGCAAGCTATTTTGTTATGAAAAACTATTATAATAAGCATGATTGGGTAGAAAGAGCAGTGATCTTGGAGTTAGAAGACCTGGGTTTAAGTATTAGTCCCTTCAATTTTCAGCTGTGTCACTTTTGGAAATAATTCCATTTCCTCTGAGATTCAGTTTGCTCCTTTCAAAACAGAAATAATGGGGGCCGCCCGGTGGCGCAGCGGTTTAGTCTGCGCTTGGCAGCCTGGGGTTCGCTGGTTCGGATCCCGGGCTCCCGCCGACACACTGCCTGTCAGCCATGCTGTGGCAGCGTCCCATATAAAGTGGAGGAAGATGGGCACGATGTTAGCCCAGGGCCAGTCTTCCTCAGCAAAAAGGGGAGGATTGACAATAGATGTTAGCTCAGGGCTGGTCTTCCCCACAAAAAAAAAAATTAAAAAAAAAAAAAAAACAGAAATAATGCGTGCTCTGTCAACGTCATCAGAATGTTATGAGTGAGAAGCACATGTGGGGAAGCCTCTGAAAAGGACAGAGCTCCACAGGAGTGTAAAATTCTTTCACTGTTATCTTTAGGTTGAGAATATGAATTATCTATAAGTTCAGTGACAAAATTTTTACTGAAAAGATAACCAGAAGCACCAAACTCTCTACACACTATTCCATCAACTTTCCCTTTACACCGTTACATTTTTCACTAACAGTAGAGACAGGTGTATTAAATATATCTTATCTTATAAAATGTTATTCTCAGAAGATACGGCAACAAATGTTTTCTGGTCCTTTCTCCCCATTCCCCTCCCTAGTAGCTCCTGCTAATACATATTGCAGGTCCCTGTAAAATCCCTCGCTTGTATTAATGTAAACCCAAGAGGGTTCCCACGTGGGCTCAGTTACTCTATGACATCTGCAGTCTGCCTTTTTCCCAACTACTCCCCTTCTGCTTAGTACCACTATGCCCACCAGGCACCGCTGCTTTTTCTGTTGGGTTCCACAGCCCCCACTGGCCACAGTTCTGGGCAACACTGCTCCATCTGGGCTACCATCCGTCTGCCGTGTACAAGTTTTCTGCTGCCATTCGTATGCTGACACCCAAGCACTCAAAGTTAAGGGATGCTTGTGTGAATTAGGGTCAGGAGTGGTAGGATTCTGTCTGCCATTTTAGACGTTACACAGAGTATAACTTGGAGAAAACTCAGTCTTAGAGGGTTTTCAGGACATGGATCTTCACTAGGTTCACACTAAGACACAGCTAAATGGAAGGTACCACACTAGACTCTGGATGATCTGCCCCCAGAAAATCAAGATAAGGTGGATCCTTCTCACGGACACAACAGTGGTTCCTGCAGAGATCCCTACCCTAAACAAAAAAAAAATCTGGCTCATCAAAGAGGTCTAGACAGCCTAAGAGAAACTAGCTTCAAGCTTCAAGTTCTTCTCTACGTCTAAGACTTCATTCCATCTCCTTAGATTCTCTGAAGCAAAGTCTTGTATTTTACCCTCTCCATTCTACATGCTTTGGAAAGATAGAACTAAATCTCCACCTGTTCTAATACACAAAACATGACAGATGACCAAATGTGTGAAAGCCAAAACCATGTGAAAAACTGCCTCAAAAGATGAGAAGCCCATTTGGAGGGAAAATATGTGGGCTGCTAGTGGGAGTTTCTCACAATTCAGTTTTTTACACAGGCTTTTGCACAGGGGAAAAGGTTAAGAGGAGGTGAAGTGTGGAGATCTAGCTAAGATTTCTTTAAAACTTTTTAAAAGTCAAATTGCTATTAATCTATGGAAATATCACTTGCAAATATTAAAAATCCCCTCAGAAATAACCTCCAATTCAATCTTGTTGGAAAACCTGAGATGCAAAAGAAAATCAGTCACATGTCATGAAAGATGGCAGACCCCTTTGGCCTGGAGGGTTACAAGGAAGGAAAGGATGAAGCTGGTGACCAGGAGGAAGACATGGGAAAGTTGTTTGGGATCTTGTTTCTCATCACGAGAAAATAATAACAGCTCTGTTGGAAATTTCTATGTACATAACAAAAGCTTTGAAATCTTCATCCCTTGGTGGCAGTCTTAACAGATCATTTCTTGTACAAAATGCTGAAAGTTCATTGTCATCATAAACACAATCTTATTATCTTTGATGATTGCTGTTGCAAAACAGAAATAGAATGAGTTTTAAGGTTTTTCACGGTGAACAAATTCTTACATGGTATTTTTAATTGGTTTTATTCATTCCAATTTTTGTGAGATTTATCAATGAGTGCCATTTGTTCACCAGAGGTAGTAATGAACCCAAGCAATGCTGAATTGTATACAAAACCATCTGAACTTATTTAACCCATTATATACGTTTTAAGCCATGATTTGCAGCATCCAAAGCTGCCCTTGGTTCATTCTTCAGGAATTCTGGAATAAAACCCCACTTTTGCTTTGTTGGTTTTCTGAAATGGATCCATAATTAAGACTGATGGTCCATGTACTATGCTGCTGAGGGTGACATTTTTAGACAAGGACAAGACATCCCAGAGGAAAATCTTTGCTAAGAATGTTTCTTTAATCAAGAACAAAAGTTAACAACTTCTAAGATACAATGGCAGAGGAAAGCCAGATCATACACCAAAAATCTAATCTAATAAACTGAACAAAGTATAAGAAAATACAAGGTATGTATATATACATGATGGTGTATATGTACCATGTATACCTTTTGCTTGTTTTTCCTTTTCCATTGGCACTTGGACAAGGTACAACTTCATATGGTGCTTTGAAAACAGAGAGTCGTACTTCCTAGTAATTTACACACGTCTCCTAAACTCTAAGAAAACTCGTTGAGGAACAAAACTACGTCATTTGAAACATTAAGGAAAAAAGTTGATTTAGTCAAAGACCAAGTCCCAGTCATGGAGGGAAGTATTTAAATAATCAAGGATAAGGCAGAAACAATGACAGAGGTTAAAAGCAATCAAGATCAGAGATAATAGATATGGAAGACAGATCACAATGATTGAACATATATATGATTTGCTATATAAAAATAAGAATATAAATTGAAATAATGGGATTGAAAAAATATTTATAAAAGAAGTTATTCCCAAAATAATGGAAGACCTAAATCTGTGTATCGATAAGAGGCAAGAAATTTCAGAAAATTTAATACCAAAAAACAAACAAAGAGGTGGGGGGAGAAAGAAATACAGACTATTTGTCACTTATATATTTTTTTAAATGTCATGAATGCATGCATTAACACAAGTGATGGGATATAAGAGAGAAATATCAATCTGCCTTCAGAATTCTCCATAACAATGTTGTCATTCAAAAGTAAAGCAAGAGACAAAACTTCTCGAATAGGCAAAATCTGTTTGATGACAAAATTCAGCTAACAAAGAGATGAATCAAATCAACAAAATTAGGAAGGGAAAAACTTGCTGTAAAGAATTCGTCAGGGCTGGCCCAGTGGCGCAGAGGATTAGTTCACGCTTGACAGCCCGGGGTTCGCGGGTTCGGATCCCAGGTGCCGGCTGCCGCGCTGCTTGTCAGCCATGCTGTGGCAGCGTCCCATATAAAGTAGAGGAAGATGGGCACGGGTGTTAGCCCAGGGCCAGTCTTCCTCTGCAGGAGGAGGAAGATTGGCAACGGATGTTAGCTCAGGGCTGGTCTTCCTCACAAAAAAAAAAAAAAAAAAAAAAGAATTTGTCACAATTTTGAACCTAGTAAAACAAAAATAAACCTCATTATGGGGACTAAATATTATAGAATAGAATGAACATAATTATGGTGCACCCATATACGGCCATCAAACAAATCAGGAAGAATTTTCGTGAACTGAAATGGAAAAATGTGCATGATATATTAAGTTGAAAAGATATGTGAAAATAATTTTATAGTAGGACTAATTTGGAGAGAGATGGGGGAGTAAAGAGCGCTGGCACATAATAAAGAATAAACATCTAATGGATGATTGAATCTTAAATAAGTCTAAAAATTTCAGGAAGAATACGCAAAGGCACTCTTCATTTTATACTCTTCTGTTTAATTTCTTTCCAAGTGCATGTGTTGCTATTTTTTTTAAGTTGGAAGTTTAAAGACAATCAAATACCATCTTAGTTATCATAAATGATGCCAACTGACTATCCAGGAATATTGTTTCTAGCATCTGCTGAATAATTTCTGAGAAATTAAAGCTTTGTGTTCTTTAGGAATTGTATTTAAAATACTAAAGCTGTCGTTCATTGTACTGACAGAGGATATCACCCAGAGCTTAGTGTATACTTAATTTAACTCTGTCTGAAAGCCTTCTGACTGGAAGTGGTAAAGGAAGCCATATTGATAGCTTTCTCAATTCTGTGGGTGGCTGATGGGGATGGTTCTTCTCAGTTGGTGGAATGATCTGCCTAGATTATGAAAGAGACTCTGCTTTAGATTGAATTTCCCAAAAGCAGACCCTGAGATGAAGGTTTTGTTTTTGATGAAGGACTTCCAGGGAAAACCTGTCAGAGAGTGGGGGAGCAGGACAGGGAAGGGGAAGAAGGCTGGCAGAGTGTAAAATCCTGAGGAAAGGAACTTCAGGCTGGTCCAGCTGGGGAGCTGCGGTGTATAAGGGAGGCCTCACAGTCATCTCTATCCCTTCTCCAAGGCAAGAGAAGTAGGTTTTCATATGCCCACATCTGTCAGTCATTGGTTAACTGGGATGGAGGGGAAGCACCTCTGGATTTCCCTTGGTGAAGACAAAGGGAGCTGAAGGCAACCCTCCCAAAAAGAACTGAAAGTGCAGGATGAAGAAAGCTAAAGCTCACAAACCCCTTTCTCCAAAGTATTCCAGAACAAATAGTAAAAAGGGATCCAAGAGGATCTGGGAAGAGCACTGACAATATCTGCTACAAACTTCGCCTTAAAAAAAAATCAGTATTTAAAATGCTGCATTGATGCAAGAAATGGTAAACAGATCAATGAACAGAGGAGAGAATTCATTAACAGACTCATGTTTTTATGAGAATTTAGCATAAAATAAAAATCGCTTTTAAATGAGTGGGGAATCCAATAGCCAAGAAATAGTGGGTCAACTTGGGGGGGAAAATAGTGACATTCCATGACTCACACCATTTGCAAAAATAAATTTCAGATGCATTAAAGATTTCGATGTTTAAAGTAAATCAGAAAACTAATAGAGAATTCCTCAAGAGAATATTTGGGAAAGGTCTTTCTATAACACGATCCTACGAACAAAAATTTTCAGAGAATAAAATGACTGTGCAGCTAAAGGATCATAAGAAAAGTTAACTGACAAAAAATTTAATCGCTCACTTACCACAGATACTAAAATTGGAATCATTCAGAAAGAGACAACCACGTTTTCAATCCTCTCTGTTGCAAGGTAGTGGGAGCAAGCCTTAACCGCACAATCTCCTATGGCCACTTACACCTAATTAGTGTCTCAACTAGACATTCAGAATCACAGAATAACAGACTGAGATGAGACCTCAGAATCCTCTAATCTAAGCACCTCATTTCACAGAGGAAGGTGCTGAAGCCCAGAGAAGCTGTGATGCTCCCAGTCCACACCCCTTGTTAGCAGATGAACGTGAGTTGGGCATCACTGGTTTTAGTTTCTCTTTGTGCCCATAAACTTGTAGGAGTCAAGACAGTCTGGGAACCACTTTTTCCCCTGCCACTGGTTCAGATGCGGCAGCAATCAGGAGATAGAGGCTTTTGGTTAAATTTCATAAGGAAATTAGTCATGCCAAGAATCAACGTATAACTGAAAACCAGTTGTAACTTTTTTAACACCTTGGGTGTCTGCACTTTCACCCACAGTATCTCACTAAGAAAACAAGGGACTAGCTTTATGAGCTCCAGTTACCTCTATGACACATTTGGAATCCCAGGGACCAAAGTGAATGGGAGGCTGTCTCCTCCTAGGAGTCAGAATGACTCCAAACTCTCAGAGGCTTTTGTTTTCCAGCTGCTTGTACTCCATGCCTTAGTGATTTATGATTTGATCAATTTGGCCATTAGCCTCCTTTCCATACTGGCAAGAACATCAGCATTTTCCTTCCCCATCCTACCTTATATCCTCCCTACAAATGTGCAGTCACATTTTTCATAAAAGGCAGATGAGAAGACAGCCTGCACTGGGTCGGGGTTAGCTGTAAATCATAGTAGTGGTTTAGCAAGAAACCACATCAGTGAGGACTTCTGGTCTGTTTTTGTCCCAGCCAGCAGCGTGGATGAGAAAGTGGCCATGCTGGTGCCCCTGGCCCCCACTCAGCCAACTCAGGCAGCAGCAGTTGTGGAGAACTCACTAATTTCCTCTTCCTTCTCCCTTCCTACCTTGACGTCACTGGTTTTGTTTGTCATTTCCCTCCTTCTGCATGTGTTTATTGACCAGTCTGCACCAGACACAAGATGCACTAGGGTTCGAAAATTGGACAGGACACCATTCATACCTTGAAAGGGCTTCCAGTCTTGACCCTTCTATAGGATGAAACGTTGTTGGGCACAAGCCCTACTCCTGGAAAATCACAGGCACCATTTACCTTTGTTGATATTATGGTGCAATCCCAATGGTCTGCCACTGCTTACAGTTAATGCCAAAATCCCCCGTGGGATCTGACCACTTTCACAAGTGCCATTCACATAGTGTTTAACAGACAGGTTCAAACAAGGCAAAGATTTAAATGCTTCTCCTCCAGGTGCAGAACTCTCCCACGTTTAACTTTCGTTGATTCTTTGATTGTCAAGATTCTAGCTCTGCCTACTCCTTTTGCTTTCCGCTTCTCTGCCCACACTCTTCAGAGAACGGACACTTGGCTTCTCCATAACTTGACCTACAGAATCTGCCCGTTCCTTCAAAGTGGGCCAAATTTCTAGCCCTTCCTGGCAGGTTTATAATAGATATAAACATCCTTACTCTGGATAGCTATGAAGCCTACATCAATCCTCTTGAAAATATGGGAAGATGTATTCATTGACCCCAGGATGAAGTCTTCTTATGCAATTGGTACCACACAGGTTAACACCTCAGATGTACACCATTTTCCCTGGCTTTGTCATTGATCTTTCCCTCTGTTCTTCCTGATATATTGCCACTGTTATTGTTGTTGTGGGTGCCCTTTGGTCTCTGCCTCGATTCCTCCTTAAAATTCCACCCAAGAGATTGATAATGCACAAGTATTTTATGGTTATCCTCAACATCGGACAACAACAATAGTGGCTAATGGAGCTGAAGATTTACAGCACGTCAGGTACTGTGCTAAATGCCGTACTTGCATTATCTCACTCAGTCTTCACAGGAACCACATATGCATAGTTTTTCTAAGCACTATAGGTAATTGTCTTAGTTCGGGTTCCCCCCAAAGCTGTGCCTGACATAAGGATTTAGATGTAGGTAGTTGATTTAGGATTTAGGAGGTGGTCTCAGGAAATAGAGTAAGAGAGTGATGCCCTGAGCGAGGGAAGGTAGGAAAGCCATAAAGGATTAATGGGTGAATAAGCATTCACTCGGCTCAATCCCCTGGAGGCTTCCGAAAGACTGTAGGAGGCACCTCTGAATTGTTCCACCAAGAAGCAAGGAATCTGGACTAGTTATCTATCAATTCCCATTCCTCACTGCTAGAGAATCATTCTGGGTGATTTAATCCTTTGGAGACCTTCCAGAGCATGGGAACCAAGCACTCTCCCATGGCAGACAGCCAACAGAAGCACTGCTGTGGACAAAACGGTCTGTCACTGACCTCTGAGTGGGCCAAGGTCATATGGGCAAGCCACTGATGGTGTCTGCTGCAGTAATATGGAACAGAAATAAGGAAAAGGACAAAGACGACAAGAAGTAAGATCTGACCCCATCCTCACTAAGCTCAGGAGAATATATATATATATATATATATATATATATATATATCCCTAAAAGAATTTAAAATTCATCTACTTAATAACTGTTAATTGAGGGCCTACTGTGTTCCACACACAGTTTCCCACACTGGGGGTATAGGAGTGAGAAAAACAATCATTGGTGTCATGAAGTTTGCATTTTAGAACAATTAAGTGCTAAATTAATAGTGCTATTCAGAGGTCCACAAAGGACAGAGAAGGGAAATGAGTGTGAACTGAGATGGTCAGGAGGGTTTTCTGGAAAAGGTGGGCCTTATTCAGGATGCGTGGACAGTGAAGGGAGATTCTGTACTGAATATTCCCGCTAACTGAGAGCCTGGGTCAGTGGTCACCATGTCACCCATGGGAAATCTAGCCCCTCATGGATCCCCGTATCTTTGGTTGTCTCTGCGAGGTTCCTCTGTGATGCTTTCCAAGTGGGGTCACTGAGTCAGGCCCTGAAGACAGTGCTGCCCCTGTGGTTCTGTTCCCTCCTAGCCCTTCCTGCTTGATAGCTCATTGATCTGGTTTGTGAATAGAGGGCTGGACTTGGGACTTTGAACCCATTTTTGCTTAGTGTTTGTATTCAAAAGTGGCATTTCAGGTATGAGAAAAAAATACTTCCAACTAGTTTGTAACTGGAAAGTGAAACACACAGCCACCTGTCAAGCTGCTTCTTGCTGTCATTTATAGATTTCCAGGTACTTCATGTGGAGATTAAATATGGAGTGATTTGGTGCACATCACGCATCTGTGTCTGCCACTTCTTTTTTAGGCATTTTATTGAAGTCTCTGGTGCCTCTACTTCGCTTTTTCTCTAGAGTTACCAGCATGTTCTTCTCGACCCCATAAGTGCTAGACCAAAGGTTGTCAAATTGACTTCTGAGGGTGACACCCGCTGATTCTGCCTTGTCACTCTTAGGTATTTTGATTGCCTGTCACAAAGACTCTTTAGCACCCAACAAACGTCATAAGACACTCACTCCACCTCTACCCCTGATCTGGCCACAGAAGTAGAGGGATTGGGTGGTACTGGAGACAGACAACGGCCTCATCTCGGCAGAGCAGAGCATGGCCTATCCAGGAGAAATGGCTTATATCCACATATGCTCTGCTAGACTGTTGCAGTGGCGTCCTACTGATCTCTCTGCCTGCTCTCTGAGCTCCTTCTGAATAAATCTGAAGTTTTCCCTGGCCAGGGCCTACCAACCTCTACATGAACTTGCCCCTCCACCTCTCTGATCTTACCTTGTACCACTGTCCCCATCCCTCATTCTGCTCCAGCCACTCCTCCATCAAGACAGATACACTCCCGCCTCAGGAACTTTGCACTTTCTGGTCCCTCTATCTGGAACACTTTTCCCAGACATCTGCATGGCTCATCATTCCTTGCTTCATCTAGGTCTCTAGTCAGATATCATCTCATCGAAGAGGTCTTCCTTGATCCCCCTATAGTATAAAGCACCTCCCTTTCCACTCCATCATTCTGTAAGCCCCATACTCTGTTCTATGTCCTGCATGACATTCTCACACATTGTTCTGCTTCTCTCCGTTAGAATGTATGCACCAGGGACTTTGCCAGTTTTGCTCACTGTTATATTACCAGCACCTAGAACAGGGCTTGTCATATAGTAGACCATCAATAAGATTTGTTAACGAATAAGAAGAGGGATTTAGTGAGTATCCACGTGTTAAAGGGACTGAGCCTAGAGATATTGTGACTTGAATATTAAATATTTTCATATGAAAACTCCTTCCCCCCACGCAGATGCCACTCCATTGCTTTACTGTTATAGAATTTTTAAATGATCCTGGCAAAGGCAATTGTCCCATGAATCTTTTAGGGGGAAAATGATCAACCTTATTAGTAATTAGAGAGTTGTCAATTAAAACAGTAATGAGACACCACTACTGACCAAGATTTTCTGACTATTATCATCACCAATGTTGGGAAAGCTGTCACGGGAGTGGGCAGGAGACTGGGCACTATTACACTGCTGGCCAGAGAGTAGAGGCATTCTCCTGACTAATTAATATGCATGAAGAGCCTCACAATATGCAGTTTTTGAAATGTCTGAAGAACGTTTATTCATATGGAATTTTTTTTACGAGCAAAAGAACAGGGTAAATAAGATATGTAGAGTACAACCCCATTTTTAGTTAAGGAATTCTGTATACTGGAAGGTTGGATCCTAAAATGTTAACAATTCTTACCTCTGGGTAACAGGATTACAAGTCATTTTGATTTTCTTCCTTTTACTTGCCTGTATTTTCTAAATGTTTTATAAGTAACATGCATTAATTTTTCACTTTTCTATTATGCAAGCTTACATGGGAAATTGAAAAACACTGGTAAACAAAAATAAAGAATAAATAAAAATCACCTCTAATAGAGATAAATACTAGTAATAATACAATAATAATAATAGTTTATGTTAGTAAAAATAAATATTTTAATAACAAAAGATAATATCTATTTTTGATGCTGAAACACCTCCAGCTTCCGCTGTCTTATTAATAGGGGCCCACCCAGTATGGACAGACAGCTGAATGCCCCGTGGAGCACCAAGATTTCAATAATTTGGGGAGCAGGCCTCTGTTCTGAACTCCAACCAGTGTCATTCTAGAAGAAGCAAACCTTATTCTGGTTCTCTTAGCTGAGGGTAGTCCCAAGTTAGTGGCTTTGTAAGGAAATGCCTCCCTCAGACCCATACTGGGGCAGGTCCACACAAAAGCTTTCCATCAGGTTTTACTCCTTTGGCACAGACTCTTGTATACATTACAGACCTGGAAACTTGACTGATTAAACTGAGCCCTGTAGACTGATGCTCCATAGCACAGGAAGGAGACTCCGAAGACATTACCTTATTCCATTTAACTTAGGTAAGTAAAGGTCCCACCCTGCTCCCTCCAAGTTGAAAGTGGCCGCCTACAGGGGAGGCTGAGAGAAGTAGAGCAGGTCCCGGAAGGTGTTCTTCCAATTTGTTGATAATTAATAAATAATATTATCAAACATATATGGGGCTTTATAATTTAGAGTGCCTTTTCACATATCATCCCATTTGGTTTTTACAACCCTATGACATAGATAACAGAGCTCAATTTGGGCTTGGCAGAGAGTAAGAGAATCACAGGTACCTTAAAGTTCTTACACTTAAATCTATTTCAATAATTTGACTTATGGACAGAAATCTACATGTAGATGGGATGCCATGAATCTTTTATTAACAACAATAGAGAAGATGAGTATGTCATTTATTCAATATATAAATTTTCAGTAGTTTTACCAAAATCTGGGGAAAATATAGTTTAATTGATTTTAGTTGTGCCAAAGTGTGCAGGCATAGATCTTGTACTTCTAATTCTTATCTTCTGATATAATTAGTTTAACAAATTTGATAACACAGTAGTTTTCTGCCTTTTTTTTAGGTTTCTTTTTTTCCTTCTGCAAGTAATTCATCTTTATTCTTGAAATTTTGTAAAATACACAAAAGTAAAAAGAAGTATTAAAAAATCACTTTTAATCTTACCATCCAGAGATAAACTGTCAATGTTCATCTATTCCTTGACAGTCTTTTTATTTTTCATCTAAGATGTATCAATTCTAAATCAAGGTTTATACAGCTAAAGGTGACTCAGCTTCAATTCATTTTGTGAAAGAAAATGTTCTTTCACAGAATCTAGTAGAATTAAAAGTTGAAGATTCACATACTCAAATCCAAAGAACCTCAGATAATGTATCTTTTTGTGTAGACTCCACTCTCAGTTCAAATAGCTTCACTTGATACTAAATCTCATATTTGTTTATTCAATTATTCATTCAGGAAATATATATTGAGTGCCTCCTAGATACCAGATATTTTCTAGGTGCTGGGGATATGGCGTTCAAAAAATCAGATACAAATTGCCATAATCATTGAGTTAATATTTTTAAATGGGAGATAGTAATAAGCGAGATAAATAAGTACTATATATATAGCAAGTTAGTCATAAGCGCTAACCACAGAACCAAAGCATATGTCAGAAACATCCTGAAGCTTGCACTCTAAAGGCAGCCATAATTATATTTGTTGATACAATTTAAAAATGGAGAAATCTCTTTTGAAATTGTGATTTTATTTCCTATAAGTAGCTTTGTAGTCCTTCAATATGTGTAATTTCATTGAACTCAGAGTTCTTTTTTTTTTTTTACAAGATTTAGTCACCCTTGCATTTCTTTTTTTTTTTTTTTTTTCTTTTCTTGCTGGGAAAGATTCACTCTGAGCTAACATCTGTTGCCAGTCTTCCTCTTTTTTTTCTTCTTCTTCTTTCCTCCCCAAGGCCCCAGAACATAGCTGTATATTCTAGTTCTTCTACGTGAGCCACCACGACAGCATGGCTACTGATAGATGAGTGTGGTTCCGTGCCCAGGAACCGAACCCAGGTCACCAAAGAGGAGTGCACTGAACTTTAACCACTTGGCCATCAGGGCTGGCTTTCAGAGCTCTTGAATAAGAACTGGCATTTGCTTTGTTTGTTCATTTAGAACCTGAACACCCTTGCTTCCTTGTAGGTTGAGTAGTGCTATTGTTTCAGGTTGACTTTGTTCAGTAAACTACAGATTTTTGAACAAATAAAGGTCTACAAGATGAGTCCCAAACTGTCCTTTATTCCAAAAAGGTCTTCATCTATGGACTGGGCTCAAAATAGAGCTTCAGCAACCTTCTACAATCTAGACTTATGACTGCGTTAAAATAAATCAGCTTCAAATTCTTCCATATATTTTGTAAAACAGAAAACTAGAAGGGCACAACCATGAACAAAAGTCCATAAGCAGAATTACCTCTTTTATCATGACATAAAATATATCTTTTTTGTGTGTGTGTGAGGAAGACCAGCCCTGAGCTAACATCCGTTGCCAATCCTCCTCTTTTTGCCGAGGAAGACTGGCCCTGGGCTAACATCCGTGCCCATCTTCCTCTACTTTATATGGGACGCCGCCATGGCACAGCTGACAAGCAGTGCGTCGACGGGTGCCCGGGGTCCGAACCGGCTAACGCTGGGCTGCCAAGCACAAACTAAACACTGCGCCACTGGGCCGGCCCCTAAAATGTATCTTTACAAGGTGGATTTACAAAGTTTGAATCATAGATTCTTTGGTGAATGATACGATGAAAGAAAGACACTCCATTTCTATGTTCTTTTGGGCTTGACTAGAATATTGAAACCTTGTCACATGATAATCAAAATTAATGACAAACAAATTATGACCTGGTAATTGAGGAATGTTTTAAACTAATACTTCCCCAGGACATTTACTAATGTGAGTGGTTACAAAATTCAGACACGAATACCATAACTTTTCTGTACAAACAATAACTAGTTAGGAAATATAACTGAAGAAAATATTAACAATTTCAATAGCATCAAATGAGACAACATAACAGAATAATCTACTTAAAATGTGCCCAGTCTCTATAAATAGTCTAAAAATCTACAGAGAGACACAATAGAAGACTTGAATAAAGGAAAAAAAATCACCCTATTTTTGGCTAGTGTGGCAAACTGTATTTTCCAACATAACCATAACAGTATTTCTCATCTATCATGATCTTCTTTCAGTGAGACTGTAAAACTCCTTCCATTGAGAGGTGAGGTCTTTTTTCCTTTGCCTTGAATCTGGGTGCACTTGTGACTATGGTAGAGGTGACACTATGTGACTTCTGTGATGAGGTCATAAAAGGTAATGCAGTTTCTACCTGGTATTCTTAGAATGTTTGTTCTCAGAACTCAGCCACCATGTTGTGAGGAAGCCCAAACATATAGAGGAGCCAAGGCCCCTGTCCTCAGTCCCAGACGAGCTCCCCACTGACAGTCAGTTTGCCAGACATGTGAATGTGCCATTTTGGATGTGGATTGTGTTTTAATTTGGTTTTTCTCCCCCTTCCAGCTTCCCAACTCTCTACTTTGTTGGCCCATTTTCTAAAAAAAATTCTGTATGTAAGATCAGCTCATGCATACCTCCCTCCAAACATTGCTGTTACTGATTTCTGTACTTTGTAACCAAGGCCTTGGATTGCCCCAAAGAATACAGGAAAAAAATCCACATAATATCTTGTCTGAGTTCTCTCCCTCACTTACCCCTCAAATCAGAAAAAAATAAAATTAAGAGAAAAGATACCAATGTAACTGTTATCTGACATAATAATCCTTCAGAGAATCAGTACAATTTAAAATCTTTGAATCATTCTTTTCACCGAAGCTCTGTCTTATAGGTTGAGGTTGTGCTCAAAATAACACTAACAACCTAAAGATTAATGTAATAATAACTTGCTGATGGAGAAGGAAAGCAGCAGCAGGAGGAGCAAAAGAAGGAGGAAAAGGAAGAAGGAAAAAAGGAAAAGTGGAAGGAGAACAAAGAGATAAGAAGAAAAACAAGAACTATTACCACTGCTACGATGCGGTCAGTGATTTCTTTACTATCTTTAGATTTTTTGTTTCCTTTGGGGGTAGATTAATGTATAATCTTTGCTTCACTGATTCTTTTAGGTTACATATTTTACTTACTCTGGCCTCCCCCAAGTTCCACCTGCATTTTCCTGCTGACTATCATCTAGACATGCTTACATTTCTAGACGTGCTAGAAATCTATCGTTGGATATTTCAGAGGCATCTCAAACCTACTATGTCCAACACTGACACTGATATTTCCCAAACATGCTCTATCCATCTTAGCCATTGATCTAAGTGGTCTGAACCTCCCATCCAGCTGTTCAGATGAGAAACTTAGGAGTCAAGGTTGGATTCTTTTCTCCTTTACCCTACCTCTGCTTCAACCAACCCAACATCTAGTCTTGTCAGCTCTGTCTCCAAAATGTAATTTCTGTTACTCTACTTCTCTCCATCACCTCCACTGACAACACCCTCATCTAAATTAGTTTCTCCTCACTATGCCTATTGCACTAGCCCCATTTCTACTCCTACCATCTCTAAACACTTTCTGCTCATCAGCTGGAGTAACCTTCATAAATACAAAGCAGATTGATTTCTTCCCCTGCTTAAATGGTCCAATGGCTTCCATTACAGTTAGGGTAAAATTCTAAATCTTTAACATGATCAAGAATGTCCTACATGAGCAGGCCTTTACTATGTCTCCACCCATGTACCACTCCCCCTTTAACTCATTCTGTTCCACCACACTGCCACCCAGCTCCTCCAACACACCAAGTGTCTTCTTAGCACAAGGCCTTCTCTCATGCTTATTCCTTCTATGTGGAACACGTCTTACTTCTTGACTGCCTTCTTCCTGCTCATTTTTCATGTCTCAACTGAAATGCTGCTTCCTCAAAGAAGCCTTTCCGAGGCCCCAAACTAAATCAGTATCCTGTGCTGGACACCGCAAATTGACTCACTCAATGACCATTCCATCCTCCTTCTGCTTGGAGAAGATAAGAACACCGCTAACCACATTGCTGACTCCCTTGCAGCTAAGGATCTGGATGCTGATTAGGCTCCACCTGGCATTTTCTACTGGGAAGCACTGTCATGAAAACATGAGGTTTCTCTGTATTGTCTCAGTTTTCAGATTCCTAACAATGAAGAAGTAGAGCATACAGTGGCATTAGTGGTCAAGGTGTCATCTTGATCTGGCTTCCTAAATCATGAATCACTGCCTTCGGTGTCCATTTGGTAGCTTCCTGAGTGTTCAGAGGCAGTTTCAATAGGGGACCTATGTGGGTGGTAGTGGATTCTTGCTTGTGGCCAAGTTCCATCATGGAGGATCCCCTGGTGGGACAGTTGTGTAGTATTCTGAGAGATACTCCTGAAGACCCAGGATTAAACTGCTCCTTCAGCCTTTCCAATGATTTTTACAAACACATGATTCCTTGTATTAATCTACGTCCTTTAAATACCTAGAGTTGTTTCTATTTGGTACGTTGGAGCCTGACTGATATAGTCTGCCTGCTAAACTCTCTCAGAATTCTTAACACAATTTGTAATTATGTATCTATTTGTGGGGTAGTTTGTTTCTCTCTGGGTCACTGCTGTGTCCCCAGCACTTAGCATAGAGCCTGACGTAGAAGCGTAGATTAATAAATATTTGCCAAACCAATGAGAGAATTTAGCACTTTCAACTGTGTGGGTAATTCATTTGTCAACTGATGATGGAGATAATTAGATTCACACCCCAATTACCTCTTACATCTTTAAACAATAACAAAATTGTAAAATGTCTAAAAGGAATACAAATACAGTTCTATTTTTTACCAAGTACAAAGTATTTAGAGCTGCAGCCTACAGCCCCAGTAAGAGAGATGGTCCTGGAAAGCTAATAAAGAAACTCTATAAATTAATTCTGTTCTCATCAAATCTTATCTGATCTAATGCCTACTCAATCAAGAGACTTCATTAGGCTAATTGGAAAAGGACACTCAACATAGCAACCTGGGTAACTCCAGTTATGCTATGATTAAATAAAAATGTTTTTCTAGGCCAATTGGTTCTAGGTGTAAGGTTTGCAAGTTCTTGGATCAGAAGGAAGCTATGATGTGGACCAAAAAGTCTCCAACCTCAAGTGTGTGAGTTGAAGGAAAGGAGTTAATCTGCCCTTGAATACAATCAGTGTTTTTTTTTTTATTGAGTCTGAATGCTGCAAAAGAATGTGAGGTCAAGTGACCACTAGTACAGGTCCAGCCAAAGCAATGTTCCCAAAGCACCAGTAGTTCAAGAGGCCACTGCAGCATGGTGGCCAACACACAGGCTTTGAATGACGCCAACCTGGATGCAAATGTTGATCAAGTTGCAGAAGCACACACAGCTGTTAGGCAATACAGCCTCAAGCCTGAGATTTCTAATTCCAAGTCCACAACTGTGCAGGATCGGGATAAGTCTGGTTTCAGAGCAATTCTGGAAGAATAAGTCCTTAACAGACAGAAAACTCACCTCAATAGCAAACATGTAACCTGTCTGGGATGGTGACATTTTTTCCTATTTTCTCTCTTTTCAAAATTCTTTGCTTTGTCAATATATTAACTTTGTATTGAAAAATGCATTTATGATTATAAAAAAGATCAGGCTAGTCTGAAAAGGTAAAAGCTAGAAAGTCTGCATGATTGAAATCTATAAAAACCATCATCTGTATAGAGTGAGGTTGAAGCAGACCCTCTTGAGAAGTGACCCATGTCGGAAATGCCTGAGTCTGCTTTTCTATTGTGTGAGTTTGTAGGGAAAATGTTAAAGAAAACATTTCTTCAATATTTCCTACCTTTGCCACATTTCAAGATGAAAAATCTTCACAAAAAGAAGATTTACAGGCTTTAATGAGGTCAAAAGACATCACCCATGGCTTTGGTTTTAAAGGAGGAGTTTACAAATCAAATAGGTGGACAAAAGGATAGATATCACCTCTAAGAGGTTTCCAGACATTGGGATAGGCATCTGAGGAAGTTCGTGGAATCTCCATTCCTGGAAAATGTCAGAATTGTCTATGGATTTGAACCTCTCCTGAAGGAAATTAAACATGACTTCAGTAGTAAATATAAGGAGGACGTCTGAGTGGCTATTGATCTCTGACCACTCTATTTGGTTATTTGGAGATGATCTAAGGCATGTGGTGAGCCTACAACAATAGTAATTAACATCCACCATAATACAAAGATTTTTTTGTGTGAATATCTCATATAGTTGGGTAACTGGGAGAACAGGAACTAATATTGAGAGATAAATACCAAGCATCTATCATACACACTTAACTGATACCTTCAACGAATGTAAATTGAGCTACTGCTGTATACCAGACAGTGTGCTCAGTTCTGGGAAGTTAGTGGTGACCCGTGCCCTCCTGGAGTTACAGCCTAGTGGAGCAGGCAGACAGGAGAAAGCAAAGAGGTGATTGCAAATTGTTGCGAGTGCTCTGAGTGGTATTATGAAAGCTTGTAACCAGGAAACTTAATTTCGATTCAGCAGGGACTTTAAGATTGATAGGAGTAGCCAAGCCAAGAATGGGCACAGTTGGCCCAGATCTTTGGCTTCTTCTGGGGGCCACAGATGACCCAGAGCTTTCTGACAGAAAACATGTATCTGGGCCGACGACGGAGTGATTCCTGTGGTGTATGTATGCGGAGGTAAGAGGGAGAAGGCAGCTTTGGCTAAATACTGTAAGGTTGGTCCCTGTAACCAGTGTGGGGTTCTGGAGAGAGCATTCAATTAGGAGTCAGATGAAACTGAGTTTGAAACCTGTTCTGCTGTGGAGCTTTTTGAAGACGCATGGCCTCTCAGTGCCCCAGTTTCCAGTCTGTCAATGTGGGAGGTTAATAGTCTTGCAGACTAGATTCTCTAGAGACCCTAAAACCAAGCAGGATGTTTATGAGGAATCCATGACCTGTAATGGAAAGGGAGGGGAGCAGGATTAAACTAAGGGAGAATTCAAACTGCAATGAAAGCCCAACACCACCTTGGCCAACCCTGGAGGGAGCTCTGGAGCAAATAAAACCCAATAGACTTGTTCCATAATGGGCCGGAAGGACCTGGCCTTTAGACCCCTACTTCACTCAGTTATTGGATGTGGGCTTTCCCCAGAAAGGGCATGATTATGGGCCAGGCGGCTCTCTGCAGCTAAGACCAACTCAGAAGGAGCTGACAGCTGAAGGACTGCGTGCTGACCACACTTTCCACAGCTGGGAAGCAAGGCCTCTTTGAAGGGAGAACTGGGTTGCCTATTTGTGTCTACCACAAATACCACAGTTCTGGAGGTAAATGAGATTATGTCCTTACAAACACCTGGCACAACAGAGATGTATAATAAAAGTCAGTTAAATCTTAATCATTATCACATACTCATTACTTTATTCGACAATATTCAGCAGGCTCCTACCATCATCTTTTCAAGCATTTTTTATTAAGCATCTGTCCTTTGCATATTCTGCAGCCTCAGAATGGAATGTTTCCCTCTCCTAAAACTTAAAGCATATCCACTTCAAGTGCTTTCTCCTCCATGTATTCTTTCCAGATCATACTTACTACCCTCAGGGATCTTAATTATTCATTTGACAAATATTTGTTGAGCCCATGGTCTCCTGGGGCTGGGAATATAATGGTAAAAAGATCCAAGTTTACATTCAATCTTACCTTCTCTCTTCTGGAACAGTCCCCTGCCCACTCCCACCCCACCTTGGCCACAAGTACTGGGGAATCCAGCATATGCCACCTTGAACCTGGGACTATAGTTTGGGGTTATGGCTGTCCCTATCCCTGCCCCCAAGTCATTCTGTGTTCCTAGAAAGCAGAGAGAGTGCCTTACTGATATTTGAATTACAATCTCCTCCCCAAACCCATCATGCAATGTACATCCAGTAACATGAACTAAATTGAGCTGCGTTGAGTTGAAGTGAATGAAACAGAGAGTATCCCATGTCTGGCTCTGGTTCTCCTAATAAAAATTAATAGCTTAGTTTAAAAGGAAATTCTTTCAATTGAACCACTGAGCCAATTAAATGTTCCATAAAGTTCTTGCAGTTTATAATCCTTTGCACAGACGGAAAGAAAGACTCTCTGCAAGGAAAGCTTTCAAATTTGTTCCTTCAGTGATTACTGTATAACCCAGCGTAGCTTAGTGGTTAAGAATGCTAGGCTATGGAATAAGTTTACATAGGTTCAAATCCTGTCTTTGCTGCTGTGTGACCTTAGGCAAATGACAACTTCTCTGTGGCTCAGTTTCCTTATCTGTAAGGATATTAAATTGAAAACAATAACACCTACCTTCTAAGTTGTTATATGTATTCAAAGACACAATGCAAATAAAATGCTCAGAACATAGTAAGAGTTTAATAAATGTTAGTTGCCATTTTCATTGTTATTAACCCAGAAAGCCATACACATAGATAGCTGAATTTTCTCCCCATTCACCAGCAACTGACTTCATATGGAAGATGAGCTAAGCAAGACCTGTCCAGTTTTTGTTTCAGAATTTCTACTAGGTTTGGTAGTAAAGGTACAGACATTTCCTAAAACATGAACAGACTCCTCTCATGTTTGCTCCATAAGTTCTGGTGTTTTAATATTATTTTAAAGAAACAACAGCATTCTTTTCGTCTCTTCCCCAGAAAACCTTAAAAGCCCAGAACTTTTTAAACTATGCCTTCATTACTTTTGTAAAATATACTGTGAAGCATTATCATAAATAATTTAAATCAACTCCACCAATTTGTCAAAATAAATTAGCAACCATACATTTGAAAAATGGCCATTTGGATTTTGAACTGGTCTCTGGGTGTGTGTGTGTGTGCGTGTGTGTGTGTGTGTGTTCAATAAATGATAAATCCTGGCTTTCTCTAAATTTACCGGTGTCCGGTGAATTTAGGTAATTGAGGACTTCACTTGTTTATGTTTAGCAAACCTTTTGTATTTGGCTACCTGGAAAGCCCTTTTTCTGAGTCATTTCTTTAACAGACTGAACAGTGTGTTGTCATACACGTGCAGATCTGCTTCGCGGCAGAAGAAGGCGGCTTCATCTCTCATCCAACCTGGCTGTTGGGCGAGGCTTGTTGCCGGGAGCCAGTCACACCTGGATTACGATCCTTCAGGATAAATAGTAGCTGTCTCTCTTTGGATCCACTGGGTGTCTGGAACAGGGACTTACAAGTGAGTTGCTGAGGGGTGAGAAGTACAGATGCATTGAGATTGCAAATCAGGCAGAGTTCCAGGAGAAAAAGGTGTTTCAGTTGGAAATAGAATAGAGTGAAAACCAGAGGGAGAGCTCACAGAAGTGAGGCCAGGGCAGTGGGAGTGTGCGGGGGTGAAGACCTGGAAGGACTTTGTATAAACTGGGCTTTATCCTAAGGACCTACAGGTAGCTATTGAAAGTTCTAAGTAAGAGAGAGACACAACCACAATTGCATTGGTTTGCTTCCATCAAAAGTATAACAAGCATCTTTATCCAGCTCCCTAGATAAGTACGACAGAAATATAATTAAAGTCGTTCGAAATATAATCATCAGATTTACTAGTTTGGAATGACCTAATAGCTTTCTTTCCTCTGAATGAAAAAATATACTTTAATCCTTCCTATGTTATGATTTGTTTAAGGCAACTGCCCATGTTATAAGGGGGAATTATGCTAGCATAATTCCTGATACATAAAACAGGAAGTTTCTATACTTTTCTGGAAAAAGAGCTTTTAAAAATGGGTTCCAGAGTATTTTAATCTCCACCACAGCTTAAGATGGGGAAAAAAAAACACAGTAACTTAAAAATGCTATAGCTAGTTTTTGTGTACACGAGTATTACTTCATAAACTTTCAGAGTTATACAAGAATGTAGAAATTATCCAGCTCAACAGTTCTCAAAATTTTTTGTCTCAAGAGCCCTACACTCTTAAAAATCATTAATGACCCCAAAAGAACTTTTGCCTATGTGAGTTATATCTATTAATATTTTTTAGAAATTAAAATGCAAGAAATTTTCGAAACATGAGAATGTACAAGCACACGTTCTATCAGCCATCAGAGCCATGATGTCATCTCAGGTTGTGTAGTCTCTAGAATACTCCACTACACACTCTTGAGAGAATGAGAGTGGAAAAGGTAATAATATCTGGTATTATTACAATTACTTTTGCCCTCATGGACACCTTGAAACATCTTAGGGAACCCCATAGATCCCCTTACCACACTTTGAGAACCACTAATCTACTCCAATGAGAAGATTAAGCTCAAAACATACTTCAGATCACAGAGCTAGTGAGGATGAGAGCAAGGCTCCTGCTGTTTGATATCCTCTCATTGACAGGTGTCCCTCCCAACAAGGTCACTCAATAGTAATTCTGATGTGTATTAGTTAGGGTGATGCTAGAGGGTGGCTACAAATTAGCTCCAAAATTTTAGTGGCTTATTTCTCACTCACATAACAGTCCATTGAAGGTGTTCCTGGTCAATGGACACTTCTTAGGGTGACCATCACAACCCATTTTGCCCAGGACCATCTCAATTTCAAAACTAAAAGTCACGCATTCCAAGAACCCCCTCGGTCCTGGGCAAACCAGAACAGTTGGTTGCCTTAACTTGTCTCCTCCCCCTGATTCAGGGACCAAGATTCCTTCCCTCCTGGGTTTCTACCACCCTCTAGGACTTCGGGCCCTTGGCTTCTGGCCAGTAGAAGAAGAAAAAAGGCAGAAGGCACAGTCTTTTCTTAAAAATTTTAGCCCAGAAGTGACACCCATCCCTTCCAATCACACTTCATGGTGGGAAGTAGTCACATGAATGCAGGGGGGCCCAGGATGGGAAATGTAGCTGGGCAGCTGGGGCCTTTAGAAGGGAAAACACACAAGTTGGATAGACCATTAGCCCCCTTTGCCAAAAATGATATTGTCCGACTTTATCTCCGTAACGCTGCTGAGAGGAAGGTAAGGTGGGCATTACAAATGCTACTCATTATTCTCAGGGTTATAATAAAGATGAGAAAATTGAGCCCAAGAAAGTGTAAACGTCCTAAGCAAGTGGTGGTGTTGATCTCATTTCCAACCTTATTCCAGTACAAAGGATTGGTCTAAAACAACTAGCCTTGATTGATGAAAGAGCACATTAATTTTTATAACAATTATTTTTTAAGAATATTGACCAAACTAGTCAAAAGTCATATTTTAAATGCATCAAGAAAACTCCATAGCTGGGGCCGGCCCAGTGGCGCAGCGGTTTAGTCCGTGCTTGGCAGCTCAGGGTTCGCAGGTCTGGATCCTGGGAACCTGACGACGCACTGCTTGTCTGCCATGCTGTGGCGGTGTCCCATATAAAGTAGAGAAGGGTGGGCATGGATGTTAGCCCAGGGCCAGTCTTCCTCAGCAAAAAGAGGAGGATTGGCAACAGATGTTAGCTCAGAGCTGGTCTTCCTCAAAAAAAAAAAAAAAAAAAACAAAGAAAGAAAACTCCATGGCTAAGGAAATCCTCCTAATGCAAAATAATCTATTTGAAAAACAAAGAAAACCAAAAATATTTTTCCCATTTGACGTGTGTGTCTGTGTGTGGTGTTTTCCTAAAGTGATATAACTCTTGCATTTTCCACTTATTTCCAAGGCTGGACTCTAACTTCTACTATCATTGCTTTGAATTTTAAATGTCTGGTACTGCAGGTCTCCCAAAAAAGCAATGGCAGAGTTGAGTCCAACATCCTTGCCATAGGTCTTCCCACTGAGTTGGCTCTAAACGCAAATTCTAAAAAGTGATCCATGAATTCAGAAATAAAAGAAGATCATTTCACTGGCAGCAAAGGAAGTTGTTCTGAAGAAATTCTAGTAGTCATCTTTTAACAAACAAAGAAATATTTAATTGCATAATTTAAAATTAATAAAAAGGAAAATAAGTAAACGAAGTGAAACTGAGTGGGAAGAAAGTTTCCCTGTCCTTCAAATCTTGCATTTAACAAATTGAAGATGTCGTTAATGAAAAAGAGAGGAAAAAAGCTGCTTGAAAACCGCAAATCACTGTGTGCACAGAAAACACTGTTATTGGGAGACGTAGTGACATTAAAAAAGGCAAAAGTTAGAAATTTCTTAGAATGAATAGAGGAAAGGTATTAGTGTAAATTTAAATTCTATTTTACAAAGTTTCCAAATTATAAGCAACAGCGTAAATACATCCCAGACCATATAATCCAAGTTATTTGCATTTGTTGCTCACATTTTCTGTTATCTTCATAGTTTAACAGGGGAAATTTTCTTTATTTCTACAATTGTGGCTCTTCCTTGACCTCATATTTTTCCTCCTTGAATAAATTATAACTTACCTCCTGGACAAAAGCAAACTCTACAAGAGTTTGAATATTGTAAAAGTATGTTTATCTAAAACTAAGTGAATTTCCCCAATATAGGATCTCAGCTTTCTTTTAACTCATCAATAGCTGACAAATGTAGTATTTTGCTGCAAGTAAGTGGAAACATTGAGATTTGGAGCCTTCATCTGAGTCATATAATTTTATTTTTACTAAAAATTGATATTCTGGCTCATGTAAATATTAACACTCTACTAAGAAAATACAAAATGTGTTTTGTATTAACGTGGTATTTCCTCTAAGAATCAGTTAAAAACATATTTAGTATTACAAGTACTTAAGATGTCCATTCTTATATTACCATATAAAATTCTATGTTGTGTTTTGTTTTTTGTGGTATATCTTGTCTGAAGGAATTAGCTGCTCACAAAGGACTTTTTAAAAAATTCTTCTTTCGTTCTGAGATGAAGCTCTTTACTTGAAATATAACTTGCCCAAAGCATGTAAATAGAAACAGTGGCAGTTCTTTCCATGTGATTTGCCAATGGGGTGTTAAGAAATTTCTCTGTTTTTTTCTATATGTGTGATTTGAAAAGAAGTGCTAAATTGCTAAAGGAAATTAAAATGGAGGGAAAAAATGGAATTCTACACCTTGCAGTCTTTGAGCAATTTCTGAGCCCTACATACTCAGTTAAGCTGAAAATCCAAATGTTGATAAAGGAAAGACTTGTTGGGGATAGGGAAATAAGGGCAAAGAAACAACAATTAAATTAAAACTGTTGAATTTGATGTCTTCAGCTGGAATAGAAATGTTAATCATATACTGAAGGGAGCACCCTGAAACCAGAAAAACTAAAGAGTGGAATAAGTGATTGTTTAAGGGGCTTTTCGTTCAGGGGAGTGGCTTTGAATTTTCTTTTCTTTTATTCTTATATTATAAAATAGTCAGAATAATATTCAGAAAGTATAGAAAACCAGGAAGGAAAAAACCTTGTCCACAGGCCCAGGTCCCAAACAACAACCACTATTACCATTCTTGTATATTTCCTTCTAGTTACAAAACACTCCTAATGAGATGGCTTCTTTCAAAAACAAAAGCAAAAACTGTTTCCTAAAACCATTTGACGGTCCTGAGAAGTGGAGAGAGCTTTTGGTCTTGAAGAGCAATTGGTATTCATTTATTTTGTTTTTCAAAATCCAGGGAAGAATCATTCCTTTGATATGCAATCAGAGCAACAGGTAAAAAAGGGGAGCATTAGACCACTCATCTGAAGCCTGGTAGACCTTTGTCAGCATTTAAAAGCCCCCCAGGCCGGCCCAGCTTCTAAAATGGAGATTGCCCAGCTCCAGAATTGAATCTGGCTTCCTTCTGCCTAATCCTCACCGAAGATCATCTCCCGAGATCACGTATTCACTCCACTTACCCTTCCAAACTGGTTTTCCCATCTGGACATACCTACTTACTCCCTAATCCCCAAGAGAAAAGAAACCACAGAACAATCTGAATTCATCTCTGGGATGAACCTGATAGAATCTGTAGACACGTGCCCAGTGTCCCCCCCCCAAATCCAGGTGACCCCAACACTCTGGACCTTGTAACTTGAGAGTTACTGTCCTGGTGTCACTGAGGAGTCCAGCTGCCAGGGCTTATGTTAGTGTTGAAAAGGGAACCTGGAGAGACATACAACTGAGTGTGTTGTGAGCTTGAATCAACCCCATGGGGATGGGGAAGAGTTAGAAAATAAAATGAACCTCTTAAAATATTTTTTTTTGAGGAATTCAGAACATCATTACATCGTAACAGCCTCATGAGGTTATTGAGAATGAGAATCGATATCTTTCACAAATGAGAAAATGGAGGTTTGTTGAGGTCTAAACAACATTAGACTGGAATTTGAGACATCTGACCCCTGACTCAATTAAACAATATATATTTGTTGATTTCTTTTGGTCAACAGATTTTCAACAAGGCAATACAAATTCCCTTTCCTCATATAGTACATAACCTGACTAGAAAGAAAAGATATTTAACACATAAAAAGTTACTAAAGTTTTAGGAGTATGTGAAATCGCCAAGTGGATATAGCTAACAGTTTACAGAGGTGGGTGAGCACTGATTACCAGATAGATTTTAGAACATAGTAGGATTTTGTGAAACTAGGCTTTGGATTTGGGGATGCAAGAATTTGCGATCTCCATATGTTAATAGGAATAGGAAAAAAAAAATCTCAAAGTAGCCCAATCCAATGTTAACTGAGAGACTGAAAAAGACAAGAGAGGAAAATATGTAGTTCTAAAGGGGTAGGTTTAGAGTTTGAGGTTTAGAGTCTCAAAGTATTTGAAGGGCTGTCGTTTGAAAGAGGGATGAAGTTGATGGTGGAAGACTTCCAACCAAAAGGATAGTCCTTTGAAAGAAATTGTAGTTCATCTTTAAGCACTCCATAGTGGAGACTGGTCATCTTAGAGATATTTCACAAAGCATGCCCACAGAGAGAGGTAGTTTAGAGGAGATGACCCTTTCTTTACAGAGTTCACTGAGTCCATAGTACATTTTGTGATGAAGTGTTCAGAATATCTACAGAAGTATAATGATAATGCATGATGCTGACCCTCCACTAGGGAGAAAAAGGAAATGTTACATGTTTGTGCTATTGGGCATGCCAAATCCGGACTCTGCTGCCTTTGTCCTAGGATACCTAGAGTGATTTGCTATTTGGCTGCTGAAACTTTCCTCCTTGTGAAGAAAAAGAGGCAAAAATCCTACTTGGCCAACAGAAGAAAATTAGGTGTGAAGGTAGCTGCTGGAAGACCCAGCCCTACCTCGTGATGCATCATACAGCAATTTTATCTAAGGAATGCAAGAGATTTGCCACATCCTAGAATTGGAGATGCTTTCTCATGAAGTTTTCTGGTCTAGGGGCCCCTTCTCCAAGACAATGAAATTCTACAGCTGTCACTCGATGGTCCTTCTCTCTGTTTAACTCCTTAACAGAGAATTTTGTTTAATGTCTGGTCTCCATAGGTCTTCATCAATTGATTCAATTAGCAAAATTTATCAGACAGCTGCTTCATTCCAGACTCTGCACTATCACTGGGGATAGAATGGTGAGTAAAAAAGATTGGGCCTAGTAAAAATTATAATCAAGTCAGAGAAGGATACAGGCACTAATCAAATAATCATACAAATGAATATATTAGTAAGAATGTGCTAAAATGTTATTAAGGAAAACCACAGGATACTATGAACAGGTATTTGACAAACCTGACCAAACCTAGGATAATCAAGGAAGACTTCCTGGAGGAAGTGATATGCTGGCTGAAAGCTGAAGGCAATGTACTGGGAGAAGTGGATGTGGGCAGGGAAGAAAGACCTGGAACACAAAAGATCATTCATTTACTCTTATACATTCATTCAAATATGATATATTAAGTAAATATATATTACAATTTTAGCCTAATAAATATTACACAATTGACCTGCAAAAGCTATCTGGACTTTTGGGTGACTTATGTGACTGTGTGTCTATGTATATGTATGTGTGTAATTCTACTCGCTTAAAATATGCACATACCATGAAGCATCCTGAAATAAAGTATATTTAACACATTAATATTTGAATAAATATCTGTGAAAGTCATAAGCCCTTATTCAGAAATCAATGTAGTTTACTTAATAGGAAGAATCAATTCCAGAGGTTCAAATGCATCTGCTTTAATTGTATTCTTTAACTCAGAAGTGAATATATAATTTGGTTAATGCTGGTTATACCTCTTCAAGATACAGTATCAAAATAGCCCCACTCAACAGAGCCCTTGAACACCCATTCGTATCAGGCCACTGTTTGTCACAAATCCCGAATGGTTTTCATGGGTAACGGGTTGACATATCCTCCTTGACACATGGCACACAGGGAGCATGCTTGACTCGATCTTGCAGCCCTTCAGGCGGCACAGGATTACAGACATCCACAGCTATGCCCGCTAAGCTGCACAGGTGCCCTCTGGAACCAGTGGTGATATTATTTGTGGATTTGAATTCCAGGGGCTTATAAAGTGGAGTAAATATGAACATTGTAAAAAGTTTGTAAACTTATTAACGTACGTACTGCTCATGAATACATGTGGATGAGCTCCTTGTGGTCTTTAATGTAGCGTTTATGGAGGGAGGTGGGGAAAACACGCAGAGAAGATTAACTGGGCCTGGGTCCTATAAAGGAAACCATGTGTTTTGAGACTCAGAAGTATGTCTACATTTAACTAGAGCCTTTTATCTTAACACCAAAACACACTGAAAAGTGAGTAGGTAGATAGACCAACTATTATTTTGGCAGGATGGCTCCAAATATTAAGTTTTTTGGTTTTTTAGTAATATCTGTTTAATTTGATAATTTATGCACACATGGTTTTCAACCTTCAACTCCAGGGTACATGTGACACAATTGTGACACATGCCTTTGGAGGCATCCAGATTTGGAGGAAAAAAACACCCTCATTACATAAACAAACATTTAAGTATAGCTATTGACAGCCTCTTCCCCTGAGCAGCCCAGGCCCTTGGCTCACCAGCAGTCACCAGGTGTGGGACTTGGTGGACGAGAACCGGATGGGGTAAAGCTACAGAACTGAGGATGATGGGAAAAGCTGGAAGGTTGATTGTCATAAAAAAGACCATGGAGCCATTTCCTAGGAGATAGGTCTGGAAGAGTCAGGCAGGATGTTGAGGAACAGAGAGACAGAGATGGGAGGAGCTCCCCCAAGGCTGGAGGACCTTCAAGGAGAGAAACATCCCAAGATAGTTTTTTAAAAAAATTTTTGCTATGAGTTGCAAGACAGATTTTTCACTTTGTTACCCCTTATGGAGAATTCAAGAAACACGTTTTATTTAAGACTGTAGGGATTGGTATTCATGTTTCTTTTGATGAAACAGATTATAAAGGGAATAAAAGACCTAGGATCATCTGGGATGCACCCCCCCATTCTTGGGGGTTAAGTGCAGCATTACAAAAAATTAAATTGCCACAACATTTAATAATGTATCAATAGCTGTTGCTAGTGAGAACACACAGAAGACAGACCTGCACAGATCCCATACTCCAAGGGTAACTTCACCTTTTTTCTCCCACTCAAGAAGGCAAATAAAAGTGTATGTGTCTAAGAAAGACAAAAATCTAAAACCCTGACTCTGCTCTCATTTATAAAAATAGCATCTTATTTACAAACTTCAGTGTTTTAACCACTTTGAACAATATGTAACACAGTGTAACATCATGATTTGGAATTGGGTTTGGAACCAGATTGACTGAGCCTGATTCCCCACTCCAGCCCTGTCTAGTCAGGTGACACTGGGTGGTTACGTAACCTCTGAAAGTCTACATTTCCTCATCTCTAAAATGGCTGTTGTGAGGTTTAAATAAAATCATGTATATAATTGATCCTTAGCACTACATATGTGGCACAGTGAAAATTAATAAATGTTTGCTATAATTATTTTTAGCAATAAATTACTTGGGAAACATCTCACAATTGATGATAATAAGCCAGGAAGTCATAACATGCTACTGTAGACAGTCCTGGGGGTTCCCTAATTTTTTTTTAATCAGGACTTAATTTTATTATTTTACTGAGGATTTAATTTTAATTTTATTATTTTATCATCAAGTGGAATTTATTATGCACCCATGTCACTTTATCCTATAGTGAGCACTTCATTGTGTAAACTAAAGAGATCACATCCTTAGCCTTAGGAAACCGCAGTATAAAATGGGCAACATTGACCAAGATTAACATTTAGTACATACATAGTTTATGCAGCACTAGGGGAACTCTGTTAGCAAAAGCAAAAAAAAAAAAATAATGAAGAAATTTGACAGTCGATTTTTCAACAGCAAAAATTATAAATTCCTTCTTGATCTTGGCTCCTGGTCATTCATTCCTTTACGCACACACGTCTACAAGAGCCTGCTACGTGCCAAGTGCTGGTCTAGGCACCTGAGATATGGCAGCGAACAAAGCAGAGAAGAGTCCAGCCTTCACGGAGCTTACATCCTATTGAAGTCTGGACATCATCGCTTTATTTTTAATGAATCAAAAATGGTGCCACCAAGGAAGGTGGATCTGGTACTTGCCATCACATAGGCTCTTTTTCAAGGCTGGTCCTCTAGAGGCTGTTTATTTCTTCCTAGAATCATGCCTTTAAGTAGGTAGCTACCACCAGAACACAGGAAAAGTATAGGCAATCCTTGTTTCTTAAAACGCTTGGGCTTCCCTTAGGCATGGGAAGCTGGATTAAAAATGCTTTAGATGTTTTTTCTATTGAAAATATAACTTCCTAATAAAGCCATCATTTAAACCAATTGCTGATCTCTAATATAAAATACAAAGCAAGTGCAATCAAAATAAAAACTCGTATGTATTGTAATGTGCTTTTCCACAAATCTTCAATGATTATCATTTACCTCTTAATATACCCCTGGTTTTCTGCCTAACTGGCATAAAGAAACACACTCACCTTGAATTCTTTGACTAAGACGTCTTACAAAACACATCCAGGGTGGAAGCAGAGTCCCCTTAATAGCAATTTGTCAGGGAGCTGTTTCTCAACACTTGTCCTTAGATATGCTACCCTCTGTCAAGTCACCATACATAGAAATTGTAGGATCAATAACTAAAGACACTGCATCCTAGAAAAAAATGTACAAACATCACAAATGTAGGAAAGAAAGAGAGAAAGAAGATCCTAATAGCTATCTCCCAAGAGTTCTATCTCTGGAAAACCTGAAGAGAAGATGCTATAGCATTTGTAGTCTTAATGAAAATAAAATAAATAGGTCTTTTTTCATGAACTAATCTTTCACTTGGTCTGAGCCAGTAAATGTGAAAGCAGACATTTTTCTGACATATTTTAAAACAGTGAGGCCAGGGAAGGGTTACTAAAGAGAAAAATAAAAGCACAAACATAAATACCAAGCCATCAGCATACCCCCAGAGGATGTTTAATTGTCAGATGGATAGTTTGGACCTTTTATGATAAATGTCAAATGTTTGATGCTTATAGAGGAACGAAGTAAATTCGAGTTGGAAATTGGCCCTTGGGTCAGTATGAGGAAGCTGGGGCCAGGTAGTGAGTAGCTGAGCGCCGTGCATGAAGACTGGTGTGCTCAGAGCCAGGGCTCCAGGGTCCATGTGACCTTAGGGATGTCATCAAGTCCCTATATGCTTTCATCCCCTCTAATGTGGGAACAGGATGGCTTCCAGGCGCACCTCCAGCTTTACGATTTTAAACCACTTTCGCTACCACCACCCCTAGTTTCAGAGTCACCATGAACTGTATTTAGAGTAGGCACAATAGATTTCCTCTGCCTGACCTGTTCAAAGGCTGAGAATACCCAACCCAATGCCAGCCCTTGTCAATTGTCCATATCAAGTCCCAAGTCAAAGCTCACCTCCATGAAGCTTTCCAAACTTACTCTCACTCTGATGCCTCCATGTCGTTTCAGCAACTTTGCTGTTCTTTACATTTTATTTCCTACGGAGTGATTATCACTCTTCTTGCATGCATTATTGAATGCTGTGTTTTGGTGCCTTGATTATTGTTTGGTCTAATAGAAAAAGCACGGGAATGTATTAACATGTGTTAACTATCTGTGTGTTCCAATATTTCATTGTTGAATGCTCACAATTTTTGATAAGCAGGGAAAAAAAAAAGAATGAAAAGCATGGGCTCTGGAGTCAGAAGATGTAGGTTTGACTCCTAGCTCTGTGTCTTTCTAGCCGTGAGACCCTGGGCAAATTTCTTACTCTCTCTGATCTGTAGTATCTCAGCTGGAAGATGGTGAACAATGCTAAATCTCATAGGGGGTTTTTCAAGATTCCTTGAAATGCTGAGTATAGAATGCCTGGTACAGAGGAGACACATTATAAATCATAATTCTCTGCCTTTTCTCAGGAGAAGTACCAATCTTTGGGGGGAAGAGGGGTTGTTTTGTTTAACTTTTTTGGTAATCTCAAACACTTAGCATAGTTCTTTGTACATGGAAAGGACCCAGTTGCTACTGGTTGAAATAAGTCTGTGAGTTGGTAAAAATTAAGAGAATTGGGATAAAACATGAAGGAAAGAATGCTTGACCTGTGCTTTGGATACCAGATCTTTATTCTCATGCTGAGTAACCTTGTGCCCACTGGGGGAACAATCCTTAAAAGGATGGAGCTGAACCAGAGCAGAAGTTGCAAACTGATGGGCCTCAGACCATATCTGGCCTGTAGACATTTTTCGTTTGGCCCACCGAATATTTTTTCCTGAAACTTGACTTGTTTGCTAACATTAAAAGATTATGATGTATATCATAAAAAAATCCAAATTGCTGAAGTTTTATGGAAAGACCTGGCAACCTGGGTCCACATTTCCACTGATGTGAGCTGATGGAGCTGAGGTCCACTCTCCCTTTAGATGGGGCACATGCTCTCCAGTTCCCAAAATCCCTCCCTGGTTCACTGCACTTATGTCGCCTGCCTCGTCCTAGTGTTTGATTCTGGAAGCGCTATACTAAACAAACTTTAGGATTCTAAAGTTTGTTCTAATTTTTGGAGCTGGAGAACCAAAGGTGCTGAGGGCATACTGCTAGTGGGGCCAGCAGTGATTTACAGGGAACATCGGCTGCTGTCCTTGAAGGGCCCAAGGGCCTTGAGCCGGATTCCTTCCATCTCTCCATTGCCACACGCTGAGCAGACCGGAGAACGCAGAGGTTTACAAAATAAGGAAAGTAGAAGAAGAAACCAAGCTTGACTCAATGATTATTCCCAGTATATTTAGTAAAATAGCTGAAACTTCATTGCTTTCTGAAAATATTAAGGAAGAGGCCTTAGCTTCCCTTCCAGAAGCATCTCAGAATGATCCTTTTGGAACAGAGCCAAGTGGTATGTGAGAAAGTGAAGGAGAGTATGGCGTTAATGGGGAGTTATGGGCTCTTCATCCTTCCTATCACCATGGGGGGTTAATTCTGCCAGCTCCATAAGGCCATGAGAAGCTCTTCAACCCCAAAACAATGTCTCACTGGAAAGAGAAGATGGAGAGTAGGACTTGTAGACTATAGGTTGGCATCAGTGACATGCACAAACAGCATCCAAAAGCCACCTCTGGCTAACAGTCTGAGCAGGGCAGCTCCAAGCCTCCTTAGAAAAGTAGCCTCACGCATTGTAAATAGATGCATTCAGGCAGATTCACTCGGGAATGTACCTCCTGTCCTGCGACTTAACCCTCCCACAGACTCTCTGCTTCTGCTTTCCAAGAGATCCAACGGATTCCTCAAGAAACAATACCCAAATTCCTCTCCCAGGTGTCCACACAAACAGCGAAGCAAAAGGACAGGTGTGCCTGTGGCTAAAGAAAAGAGAGAGAGAAACAAAAACAAATCAAGGAGAGAGGTAAACTGTGTGTAATATGCTGTGGTAGCTAAATCGTTATCTTTGAATTCTTTTAGAAATAAAATAAATATAAAAAGACAAGTAATTTTCTCACCTAATTTGCTTGTGGAGCTGATAATTAAGTGTTGTTGGTTGCATCACCAGAATGAGTTTGTGATACTTGCTGTAGTGTCTCTGCATATTTAAAGACGAAAATGTTCTTTCTGGTGCTCAGTAAAAATATCATTTTTATGAACCCTCTCCCCCAGGCAGTTCTGTAGCTTCCATTCCACGTTTATGGAGCTGCAAGTCTCCCCGTCTGAGATATGACCAGGATCAACTTTACCCCTAAATGCTCCTGTCAGTCGACCTGTTCCTTAACTCTGAGAAACAGGCCTGGACTCGAAGCTCCACAGAGATTCCAGAGGTTCTCAGAGAGACCTCCCACCCCTGCATCTGTGTGTTTCTGGCTCCCTCCCCACTTACCGTTCAAAAAATGGTAGGGAGGAAACATTGCATAATAGTTACAAACTCCAACCCCAGAGGCAGACCTGTTTTGGAATGCCCAGCGCCATCTGCACGAACTTGGGCAAGTTATCAAACTTCTTGAGCCTCAGTTTCCTCATTCTCAAATGGAAACAATAATAGTAACTCACAGGGATTATTGTGAAGGTGAAATGAGCTAATGAGTGAAAAGTATTTAACACATCTGAAGCACAGCATGAGTTCAACATGGGTAGATATCATCATCGCCATCACCATCACTATCTATTCTAGATGATCCCAAAGTAGTTGCACATCAGAATAACCAGAGGACATTCTTAAAAACACATATGCAGGGGCCGGCCCAGTGGCCTAGTGGTTAAGTTCATGCACTCTGCTTCAGCGGCCCAGGGTTCGCAGGTTCGGATCCCAGGCGCGGACCTGCATACCACTCATCAGGCCATGCTGTGGTGGTGTCCTACATACTATATAGAGGGATATTGGCACGGATGTCAGCTCAGGGCTAATTCTCCTCAGCAAAAAGAGGAAGATTGGCAGCAGATGTTAGCTCAGGGTCGATCTTCTTCACAAAAAAACGCCACAAAAATAACATATTCAAAGATCTCACTCCCAAAACCATATGAGAACTTCTGAGAGTGGTCTTAACGATTTCTTTTAAGCTCCCTAGGTGAATAAATGCTCAGCCGAGCCTGGGAACCATTGACCCAGGCCTGCTGCCACAGAACCTTAGAGACTGAGCACAGAGAGAGTGGAGGCTCTAGGGGGATTCCAAGTCAAAGACAGAACAAGGGCCCAACTGCTCCTTTGAGAATGATTTTATATAGTCTTCAGGAAAGAGCATCATCACAACTATAATTTGGTATAAGTTGCCGCTCTTCTCTCAACCTTCTTCTTTCTTTTTTAAATAAAATTGAATTATTTGCCAATTTTATCACTTTATTAGAGCTTGTAACATAGTTCGTCACTGACCCTGAGATTAGGAGGCTTGCTGCAGAACAGTGGTTCTCAACTGTTTTCTTGCCCCCCAGGAAATGTTTGGAGACATTTTTGTTGAAACAACTGGGGCAAGGGGCTGCTTATGGGCATCTAGTGGCTAGAAGCCAGGGATACTGTTAAACATCTTACAATACACAGGACAGGTCCCCAGTCCAAGAATTATCTTGCCCAAAATGCAATAGTGCCAAGATTGAGAAAGCCGGCTATAGAAGAATCTGTCAGATCCAGCTCCTGCCCACCTCACTAAACCCCTCAGCCTTCCTCTGCATGGCAGCCCATCTCTTTTGCACCCCACCAGGACACAGGGATCACTGATATTGGTTTTCATTGTTGGCTTGTTGGGCAGCCTCTAGGGCAGACAGGGGACATCTGCTTGCAGAAATCTCTTTCCTCCCAAGGGTAGTTGGGAGAAGTGTGTATTTCAGGTTGACTTGAAGGATTACAATGGCACAACTAGTTTGGGGGTGGACGAGATGCAGTCCTGCATCCTATAATGACTAGCTTGAGTGCTTAACAAAATCAAAAGATGAATGGATATCATTTGCGCTGCCCTTCTATGTTTAGGAAGGTGAAATAATCAGAAATAAATGGAGAAAGTTGTTAAACAGATGGCATATGGATTGACAACAAATGGAAGTTAAAATGTCAAATTGTATGGTAAATCTACTTTGTTGTAGCCATTGCTTCTGCTGCTGCTATTGTTATTACTTAACATCACCCCAAGTTAATGCAGCTTTGGCAAATATATTCTTCATACTCTTGGCTCCAACAAGGTTTTTGATATATAATTTTTTGACCATAAAAAAGAAAATCTGAAAACTGTGAGCAATGGCAACATGAATAATTTGTGATATCTTGGGAAAAACGTGGATCCGGTTCTGGAAGCCATACTATTTAATTTTCATTCATGTTTTTGCATTCCTGAGACCTGATTTTCCCCAAATGCTCTATGTTTCTTTTCTTTTCTTTTTTTTTTTTTTTTTTTTTGGCTAAGAAAAAGGATGGTCATGACTCTGAATTAGTCATTAGCCAATGGGCACCTGCTCTGATTCAGCAGCAAAAATAGAAATGAAAGAACCATTTGGAATTCCCATTAGGAAAAACTTAGGGGTAGTTGTGTATTTTGTTCTGTTAAAAAACTTAAAAAGGAAGGTGAAATGATACTATATCATTTTGACTTTAATAAATCCAATTTTGGCTGCTTTGAGTACTCATTCTGCTGGGTTGTAGGGAAATTGATTCTTAGTCTTTACTAGTGCTCACCACCACCGCCACTACCCCAGGAATCCTCAAGAGGTGGCAGGAGTTTGAGGCAGCCTGGAGTGTTAGCTCAGTGCACCGGTTCCCACTGATCTGCCCATTGTTTGGGTGATCTCTAACAGGGCTGCTATGGTAAACAACTTAAGAGAGCGCCATTTACCATAGACCACAGTGTGAATGGTTCCCCTAGAAATAGTCAAGGAAGATACATCAGCTCAATGCTGCTAGGTAAAGCTGTGGCACAGGGCCTCCTGCCAATTCTGGAAGCTACTACAAATATGGTCAGTCTGGCTATTCCCCTCTGAGACTCTCCCATCTCCCTGGAGCACTGTGCAGGAGCAGGGCGCCAGTAATTCCACACTTCCTCTCCTTCCCAGTTTTGAGGAACCTCCCCAGAGCTTTCAGGACTCCTTCAAAGCTTCTTGCCTTTCCTCTCATAGAACTCACCCACCCTACGTCTTTCTAATCAACTTCAGTGGATCACAAGAAACATGAATTTAGCCTTTCCTTGGGGGTGAGGGGGGCAGTTGGGGTAGAAAAATGAGATGTTAAAATTGGTCTGGTTTTTTTGTTTTGTTTTTCTAATTCACCCTGATCTACTTGGGGCTGAATTAATCCCAGAGCTTTTTCAAGGAGGGATCTGAGATAACTTGGCAAATGGAAAGAGGAGAGTGCATCCCAAGAGCACTATATCTCACAAAGAAGAGCCCAGTTATGACCCCTTTATCATGAAAAAGAAGGAAGTAACTCAAAAGGGAAAGGCAGGAAGGGAAAAGCAGCAAGGACAAAGTTTAAGTTCATCTACCCAGAGCATATGTTGGATGACCAACTCCGTTTCTCTGGTTTCCTTCTTTCACAGTGTCTCTCAGGCAGTGTTCACGTTCATCCTCTTGTTCTAATCTCTCCTCTTAATACCTGGACCACCTAGTTCAATGGAGCCCCGTCTCCTGAGGTGTCCAGCCCTGCTAGGTCAATCTATTGGCGTCAGAGTTGATTGACAGAGAATGAAGTTTCTCTGCCATAAGTAAGGAGAAAAGCCATTATAATCAGGAAAAGAATAGAGAGTCCATACATCAACAGTTAAGGATTTCCCATGAAAAGAAACATTCTGATCCACCATGACATTTCCCCTTTGAATAGCAGTTTTTATAATTTCTTTGCTTAGACATATTGCTCTCCTGTTTAACAGACACCACCTTGCAGGCTGTTTACTGTCCCCCTTTGTTCCCTAATGGTAGAATTTAGCACATTGCCTTGCACGTCATTAGGTGCTCTATATTGGTTTGTGGAGTGGAATAAAAGCATGAAGCAGCCATGAAGATGAAAACTAATAAACAAAAAAGCGTGGCAACCAAGCCACTTTTTCATTGATCTTGTATAATCATTCTTCATTAATCTTGTATAGCAGCAACCCTACTCCTAAAAGCTATCACACCTTCGAAGGGAGACAGTGTTGTGTGTAAGTTGTGTGTGTGCGCGCGTGTGTGTGTTTTAAAGGAGATAGAAGCCACTACAGTTGGCTTGTTGCTCAGCCACCAGGGTGCTGGGAGCCTGAGCTTCACTAATGAGCATGGGTTTTATTGCTTCCATTAGTCCCGTTAGCTGGATCAGAAGAGAGCGTCTTTAAGCCTAAGCAGCCCACAAATCCTGGAGCACTTCCCTTTCATGTGCCCCACTGCTTATCTACTCTGACAACAATATGGTGAGACTTCCCTCCCTCTGGCTTAGGGCCATGGTCACCATCAGAGCACACACAGTGCTCTAGGAGTGGGCAGAATAGCAGGAAAAGGTCAGAATGAATACATACTTCTCTTGAAAGAAATATACCTTAGCTCAGTTGCTTGTCTACAGGAACAGATGATGTCTCTGCAAGGCATTCGCCAAACTAGCACATATTTCTGATAGCGGGATGTAGAACTTCTAACCATGACTAGAGTCAGTCACAAGTGACAGTCCTTTACAATTTATAGCAACCCTAATAGAAAGGGTTCTAAAGGGGGAAGATCCATCTCAACCTGAGTGATGATAAAGGAAAAAGGGAAAGTGGTAGGTGATGTACAGTATTTGGATTTGTTTGTCTTGAGTTAGAAGGAGAACAGAAATGAATGGACATCATAGTGCTACGTAATGTCAAATGTCCCCAGGAGATCTTACCAGGGAAGGGAGCAAGTGTCCAGGCCTTATTTGAAAAGATGCTGTAAATATCAACTCTTCTTAGCCTCTTTAGAATTTGTATCTTTCATTCTGAGAGGTTTTTTCATTTAAAATGGGAGGAAAAGGATACCAATTTGCAATGCCACTGATGAACGAGACATGGCTTAAAATGGTTAGTTGATGTGATGTCCATTCACTTTTGCTATGCAAAAAAACCACCCTAAAACTTGGTGGTTTAAGACACATGTATTTAACCCACAATTCAGTGGCTCAGCAGTTTGGACTGACTCAGCTGGGAAGTTCTGGTCTGGACTAGGCTACAGCATCTACAGTCAGCTGCCGAATCTGTTAGTGGAACAGCACATCTCTGCTCCATGCAATCTTTCATCTTTCCATTGGCTAGCCTGAGCTTGTTGACCTTGTGGCTGGCAGGCTTCCAAGAGACAAAGTTAAATTGCTTAAAGCTTTTGGAGGCCTAAGCTCACGACTGGCAAAGCATGATTTCAGCCTCATTCTATTGGTCAGGGCAAGTCACATGGCTCAACCCAGTTTCAAGGAGTCAGGAAGATACTCCACCTCCTGAAAGGAGAAGTTGCAAAATCACATTGCAAAGGGATGTGACTCCAGAGAGGAGTTGAGAACTGGCAACTTTTTCAAACTATCTACATAGTGAGGCTTTTCATGACTTGGCCCTGGCCTCTGTCAGCTTTATAGAAAACCACAGAAGCTACCAGCGGCTGATTCACAAGAAGAGAACTGGACTGAGAATCAGGAAACCTGAATTCTTCTCCTGATCCTGCCATCATCAGACTGTGTGACACTGAAACTTTGATCTTCTCTTCTCTCTAAAATGGAGGAGGTGGATTCAGTAAACTCTAAGGCCCTTTCCATAATTAAAGTCCTATGATTCTTGGATAGGCAGCTTTCCTTTCAGTAGCTCAATAAGTAAGCAAAATATATTTTTTGTATTAAAAAAATGTATATTGTTATGTTTTTCGTTATCTTCTGATCTAGTCATCACCCCACAGCTAGCTAGTTCCTGTTCCATTCTACTGTCTAAGGCATCTCCTTGGGAAATTTGGATCCATTGGAAGGCAAATAAGTTTAATAAATAATCTCTTTAATTTTAATTACTTGTTGCACAAATAATATTGTGAGAAGAGTCACGAATAGACAAATATTCAAAAATCCTACCACTCAAATAATATACACATAATTACACGTTCCATGAATACTTATATGTAACACACACAGTATTTAAAATTCATAATCATCATCTTTAAAGTATATGTCTTTATTTTAAGAAATAGACGTACAGAAAAGTGTATACGTCTTAAGCATAAAGCTCAATGAATTTTCAAAATGTAAACATACCCATGTAATGAACATCCTGATCAGAGAAAACATTGCCAAAAACCCAAAAGCCCTCCTCATTCCCCCTCCCAATTACTTCCAGCTCCTCAAAGTTAACCAGTGTCTTGACTTCTATTACTATAGATCAGTTTTGCCAGTTGTTGACTTTCATGTAAATGGAATTATGCAGCATGTACTCTTTTCTATCTGGCTTCTTTCACTCAACATTATGTTTGTGAGATCCACGCATGTTATTGCACGTAGTGGTACTTTGTTAATTTTCATTGCCATAAATTATTCCATTGTATGAACATACCAACATTTTATTCATCCATTCCACTGCTGGGCATTTTGGTAGCTTCCAGTTTGGGACTACTATGAATAGTACTTCTATGAACATTCTTATAAATGTTTTGGTGCACACATGTACAAGTTTGTTACATATATACCTAGGAGTGGAATTGTTAAATCATAAGTTTTATGTTTGCTGTAGTAGATACTGTTAAACAGTTTTCCAAATTGATTTTACCAAATAACACCCCTACCAGCAACATATCAAAGCTCCCATTGATCTACATCTTTGACAACTTGGTGATGTTAGCCTTTTAAAATTTTAGCAAATCTAGTGAATGTGTATGAGTATGTCACTGTGGTTTTGTCGATGCCATTCTTATAATGCTTTTTTTGTTTGTTTTCACATGATATTAAAGATCATCCCTTGAAGTTTCACCTAGTCCTTGAGTTCTCTGATTCTTCCTTTTCTGGCATGGAATTTTAAAAATACATGCAAAAAGCAAAATGTGGTATATACATACAATGGAGTATTATCCAGCCTTTAAAAAGAATGAAATTCTGACATATGCAACAACATGGATGAACCTTGAGGACATTATACTAAGGGAAATTAGCCAGTCACAAAAAGACAAATACAGCATGATTCCACTTATATGAGGTACTTAGAGTAGTTAAATTCATAGAGACAGAAAGTAGAATGATGGCTGCCAGGGGCCAGAGGGAGGGGAATGAGGGGTTATTGTTTAATGGGTACAGAGTTTTAATTTTGCAAGATGAAAAGAGTTCTGGAGATAGATAGTGGTGATGGTTGCACAACAATATGAATGTACTTAATACTGCTGAACTGTACACTTAAAACTGGTTAAGATTGTAAATTTTATGTTATGTGTATTTTACCAGAATAATTTAAAAAAAAAAAACCAGGCAGAAAGAAAATGCTCATCAGTCCAAAGCTTTGTGTAAAGTATATGGCATCTCCTCCTGTCTCCACCTTCAAAGTTCTTTCAGGAGATGCCAGGTAAGCTACGAAGAGAAAGGAGAATATGAATAGTAGGATGTTTCCAAGCATGATAGATTCCTTTACCAAGCATCGTGGAAGTTATCTACCTCCCTCCACCCAGAAAAAAAATAGAATCACTGAGTATGCAGAAGTCACAAGGAAGCAGATTTCAACACAACGGAAGAATGTATCTGTCTTTGAATGAACCGAATAACAACACAATGGCCTTCTGGACGCTGATCACATTTGAATTTTTCTTTTGAGGGATGCTACAGAGATGAGAAAACAGAAGTTCCTCCTAGTTCTATAATTCTAATAGGTTTTTCTTGATGCTTGAATCCTGAACTAAATATGGACATTAACTATCTCTGGATTATTTGAAGTGCCTATTTGAAGGTGTTGCCCTCTTCCCTAGGAAGGTCCAGGAGTTAGGTGGTCCTTTCAGATCATTCATAGCTATGATCCAACATGCTTATGTTAGACAAATAAAAATAGCCTTGAGATGACATATCCCATTGTGAAGAATAAACTCTGATTGAGACCAACTTTATAGATGCCCATTAGAGTGCCTGCTTTCTTAGAGGCTTGGTGCTATAGACTGAATGTTTGTGTCCCCCCAAAATTCATGTGTTGAAACCTAACCCCTAATGTGATGGTATCTGAAGGTGAGGCCATTGAGAGGTGATTAGGTGATTAGGGTGGAGCCCGCAATGAATGGGATTCGTGCCCTTATGAAAGAGTTGCTTAAGAGCTCCCTCACCCCTTCTGCTATGTGAACACACAGCAAGAAGACAGGCATCCATGAACTGGGAAACAGACCCTCATTAGACAGAGGGTCTGCCAGCACCTTGATCTTGGACTACCCAGCCCTCAGCACTGTAAGAAATGAATGTTGTTTAAGTCACCCAATCTGTGGTATTCTTGGTATACCAGCCTGAACGGACTAAGATGCTCTTTAACCTCAACCATATTCTATAACCAAGCCCTTAGTCTCTGGTATCTCCCATCTGAACTCCTATTGACTGTCCCCTAAACTCCTTAGTCTGAATTAGATGCCAGTCTATTGTTTTTCTGGGAGTCCCCTGGCACAGTCCCAGTCCAGCCTTGTAATGTCCTGCGCAATGCCAAGTGAGAAGAGAGATGGATGAGAATATTCCTTATTCAAGCCATTTCCTCTCTGAAATGGAAACCAGGTTAATGATTGGCATAAACATTGTGATCACTTTTAACTAGGATATGAATCAGCTTGGTGTAAATGACTCTTTTATAGCTATTTTTACTTTCATTAGAGTCTTGTCAGGAAAGGTTATTTTAATAGGTGCCAAATCCAAGCTTATTTTTTAACCTGCTTAGGTTTCCAATATTCTTCAACCTGAAATATTTAAGGAAACTTGTGTAATCGGGACTAGATGCAAAGTGCAACTGGAAATCTTTTGTTCAGCTTGGAGAAAAATTTATGTCAAAAGATGCTATCAACTGTACACAAATAGGTAATTTCTAAGATCCATTTTAGTTTTCGAATCCTATGATTGCTATTAAGTAACAATAATGGAAATCATTTATTGACTGCTTTCATCTCACGAGGGAGAGAGGTGCGATTATTTTCACCCGTTGTACATAGGAGGAAACTAAGTCCTAGTAAGGGAGAATAAACTGCCGAGGTCATTCCCAGTGCCACGATTCTAATTACGGCTACAATACACACATGTTCTCAACCATTGCTCTCTGTAAAGGATATTGAGTCATCATCCTCATTACCCAGACAGACTGAAAGGAAACAGGTATCAGGAATGAGAAGAGGTAAGAGTTTGATAGAAAAATTTACCACCAGTAAGAGTTAACAAGCAGTGAAAATGCTACTATAATGAAGCTGTGACATATTTGCTACAATAATTAGAAAGATGTTACATACTCCTGTCTAACTACAGTCAATCAGGTGAACTTGCCTAAATCAGAGGCGAAAGGAACAGCGGAAGAACTTTCCATCCTGAAATTCTGTATCTAGTGAGATCCCAGAGAGAGTCTAATCTGCTTATCCACTGAAAGGGTCACTCAAATATAATCTCTAAAGGAAGGGAATAAGTCAGTTTATCACTGTTTTACCTGGCACATAGAAGACCCTCAAGAAATATTTATTGACTGCCTAATTGGTTGAATTTGAGCATGTTCTGGCCTACGTGGGTGGGCAGATGGGGTGGGCTGGCTATAATTTTATTGAGATGTGGGCTTGATGAGCCTCTTTAGATATGAAATAACTGAATGAGTTGGAGGTGATGGTAGAAGTTGTAGGGATAAGACCCTCACACAGCTGGGAGGAAATCATGACTGTAGTCCTCGTCCTAAGGAAGAGAGGGTCCAAACTCTTACGTTTGATGTGATAGTCTTGGCAGAGCTTTCAGGAAAGGGACAGTTTACAAGCAGAACTGTCCCTTCTGCATCTAAATTGGTTCCTGGATGAGTCTTGAGAGAACTTGGGGTAAGTTCCTAAGAAAAAAGGGATTTCGTGGTCCAAAACATCAGGCCGGTGAAAAAGTGCACTAGTGAGTCTTCAAGAAACTGGGAGCACAGAATAATTTGTTTCTGGCTTCACTTCAGAAGTTAGCATGGAAGGGAGGAAAGCCTTCATCCCTTGACTCATGGGAGATGTTGATGCTGAGCGACAAGCCAACAATTATAAGTCAAGATGAATGACAGGAGGTGGAGGCCAAAGAAAAGGTTTTGAGGACCATTAGAATGGATGGTCTCATGAAAACCAAGGCCTAAGCAGAATGTCAGGAGCAACAGACAGAGGAGAGAAGGTTCCTTGAGTAGAAGGAGTCTGTGGCAGCTTACTGGCCAGGACAACCTGGGTCACCTGCAGTACCGTAACCAACTGTCTCTGTCCCTGGGGCCAGAGCACTGGTCAGATCCATCTCCTATAGCCAGAGCTCCTGGGATTAGGCCACTGGGAAGCTCTCTATTTGTCTTCCGGTGCTCCCAAGGAGCCACATCCCCTATTTTTACAAATAAGTATCTAGATAAGACTGCCATATAGGAACACATGGCATTATCAGAGAACAAACGAAAGCAAGGATGTTCACAAATGTCCTCCTTACAGGTCTCCTATGTTCAAGTTACTACAGGTGAGAAGTCTCACAATAGAAATGGATATTTATTTGTATTAACATCAACTATATTATTTCCTCAAGGGAAATATTTCCTCTTTTCTCGGAGGAGAAAGTTCTCTGTCTCAGTACCAAGACCAGTTTTGCTTCTTCCAAGCAGCCCTTTTGCTTTTATGGTATTTGTGCTGCGAATCATGTGACAAACCTTGTTTCCTGGTACGAATCAGAACAGATCTAAATTTGTGACCATACAGCTGTACAGAATACAGTTTTTATGGTATGCATTTGGGACTCTGACTTTTTAAATCTTACTTTAATATTTCAATTTATTTACTCTGATTTTCCTTTAATTCAATTGGGAAATCACCTTTTCTTTTGCTTTGTTGTTGCTGTTGTTGTTGTTGTGTGTGTGTGTGTGTGTGTGTGTATCTATATTTCATCAGTCACCACAAATCCTTTTACAAACGAGCCAGTATAAGAAAATAATGAGATATAATGAAATAAAACAGGTTTTACACGTTCTGTATATCCAGGAATTTCTTTAACTGACAGTTTTAAAGCTTCAGACATTGACGAAAGAAATTGAAGACACAAATAAATGAAAAGATATTCCATCTTCATGGATTGGAAGAATTAATATTGTTGAAATGTCCATATTACCCAAAGCAATCTACAAATTCAATGCAAAATTCCAATGGCTTTTCCACAGAAACAGAAAAAAACAATTATAATATTTGTATGGAATCACAAAAGACCCCAAATAGTCAAAGTAATCTTGAGAAGAATAAAGCTGGAGGCATCACACTTTCTGACTTCAAACTATATTACAAAGTGATAGTAAGGAAAACAGTATGATATGAACACAAAAACAGACATGTAGATCAATGGAACAAAATAGACAGGCCAAAAATAAACCTATGCATATATATATAGCCAATTAATTTGTAAGATAAAAGCCAAGAATACACAATGGGAAAAAGAGAGTCTTTTTGATAAATGGTGTTGGAAAAGCTGGATAGCCACATGCCAAAGAATGAAGCTGGATCCCTATCTTATAACATACACAAAAATCAACTCAAAATGGATTAAAGACTCGAATGTAAGACCTGAAACCATAAAACTCCTAGGAGAAACATAGGAAAAAGATGTCCTTGACATTGATCTTGGCAGACATTGTTTGGATTTGACACCAAAAGCAAAGCCAACAGAAGCAAAAATAAACAAGTGGGACTACATAAAACTAAAAAGCTTCAGCACAACAAAGGAAACCATCAACAAAAAGAAAAGACAACCTATGGAATGGAAGAAAATTTTTATAAACCACATGTCCAATGGGGATTAATATCCAAAATATACAAGGAACTCATACAACTCAATAGCAAACAAACAAGCAAAAAACAAATAACCCAACTAAAAAAAAATGGGCAAAGGACCTGAATAGACGTTTTTCCAAAGAAGACTTACAAACAGTCAACAGGTACATGAAAAGGTGTTCAACATCACTAATTATCAGGGAAATGCAAATCAAAACCACAAGGAGATATCACCTCACACCTGTTAGAATGGCTTTTATCAAAAAGATGGAGATAATTGCTGGTGAGGATGTGGAGAAAAGGGAACACTTGTACAGTATTGGTGGGAATATAAACTGGTACAGCCACTTTAGAAAACAGTGTGGAGGTTCTTCAAGAAATTAAAACTAGAACTACCATATGACCCAGCAATCCAACTTCCAGGTATTTATCCAAAGGAAATGAAGTCATTATCTTGAGGGGATATCTGTACTCTCATGTCCATTGCAGCATTATTCACAATAGCCAACATATGGAAGCAACCTAAGTGTCCATCAATGGGTGAATGGATAAATAAAATGTGATTATATTTTAAGACATACTGCATGGTATCACTTATACGTGGAATCTTAAAAAAAAAAAAAAAAAAGTCAAACTCATAGAAACAATAGAAAAGTAGTTGCCAGGGGCTGGAGGTTGGAAAAATAGGGAGAGGTTGGTAAAAGGGTACAGACTTTCAGTTATAAGATGAATAAGGTCCACAGATCTAATGTTTATCATGGTGACTATAGTTGCTAACACTGTATTGTATAAATGAAATTTGCTCAGAGAGTAGAACTTAAATGTTCTCACACACACACAAAGGTAAATATGTGAGGTGATAGATGTGTTAATTCGATGGGAGAATCCCTTCACAGTGTATCCATATATCAAATCATCACGTTATACACTTTAAATATCTTGCAGTTTTGTCAATTATACCTCAATAAAGCTGAAAAAAAATAAAATATAGACTGCAGAAATAATAATAAAACCACAATATTAAAGCTTCAAAATCTCTGGAGTCCTCTTCTTTCATTTTTCAAACCAAACACACCACTTCCCATATTTTCCTCCTCCTATCAAATAGAGTGTCATATTTTGGAGGATGTTTATGTGGTACGTTGATATCATGGCACCCTTAGGGTCTTGGGAAGTTGTCACAAGTTTGTAAGATATTGACAAAATCCCACTAGCTTGTAAATTTCATGAGAACAAGAGCTGCTGTTTGCTTACCTTTGAATTGTCTACCTCTAGCACAATGCCCAGTAGACCCTCAAAATTATTTGTTGAATAAACAATCCTACTACTGGGCTACCGCATTGCCATCAGAATGGATATTGGGAAACAACTAGCAGTTTCTATAGCAGCAAAGCATGATAATGCCAACTAAAGACTTAGAAATAATAGTACATTTGAAGTTTGGAATTGTGGTTTGGAGGAATCGTTGCTTAATAAAATCAGTAAAAAAGCTTAATAGCTTTAATTCCCCCAAACTCTTCTATATCCATTCCATTTTAATCATCTCTGACTTTCCCTTCCTATTCTCCACCTCACTTCCAGGGAAAGAAAATACAATTCCGTATGTCCCTTTTTTCTCTGTCTCCTTGTTTAAGACTTAGCAGTAAGTGCTGGGAAACCAAGATTTGGAGTCTCTAAGAGTTAAAATGGGAAAAAGCATGAAAAAGACTATGATCTGTTTGCCCTAAGCCCGTTGATCTTCCTGAGTTCCTACTGTCAACGGATTCTCCTCAGCAGGTTTCATTTCAATCCATTGCCAACTAGTATGTATGGAGTCAGCATGAATGTATAAATCACATTATGGCTAAGTGCAGGGAACATAAGTGGCTCAAAATGGTATCCAAAGACGTTGAAGTCAAAATGAGATTTTTTGTGTGTGTGACCAAGTCACTAAAAAAAAGCATTCCTGTAAAATGAAGGGGTAAATTGGAAAAAAAAATCAGAGTAGTGAGTCTTTTTCTCTTCTTCTTCTTTTTTTTATTGTGCAAAAAATAAAAGGGGGATATTAAGGTTTTGCTTGTCAGGGGATATTATTCTAAATTTGTTGAAAGATACTCCAGTGTTTTGTTTTGTTTTGGTTTGGTTTGGGTTTTTTGCTGAACTTCAGTGAACTAAATAAAGAATAGAATAATCTCTGAGTGTAGGAGGGACTCTTGAGATTTCACCCTTAATTAGTTCATCTCTCACCATCAGCATGATGCAACAGAGGGGAAAAAAGTATATTTTTTAAAGTAATTAAAACTCTCTTGAAGATGAATCTCAAATGCATTATATTAAGTGAAAGAAACCAGACTCAAAATACTACCTGCTATATGATTTCATTTATGGAACATTCTGGAAAAGGCGAAATGATAGGGACAGAAAATAAACCAGTGGTTGCCAAGGCCTGAAGTTGGGATAAGAGTTGACGTAAAGAAGTGGGTGAGAATTTTAGGGGTGAGGGGTGATGGAAATGTTATATGTCTTGTTGTAGATACACAACTGCTTGCATCTATCAAAACTCATAGAAATGTATACTAAAAATGGTGAATTTACTGTATTTAAATCATTCCATAATAAAAATAAATTGAGGGGGACAACCTCTACTGACACAGCAGGCCAATTTCTCACTAAAGGATATGGGTATGTTGGGTGGAACAAGGTAGGGGAGGTGGAGGAGAACTAATATTAGCATCATCATAACTACAACTCTTGGACTCTAACTATGTACCAGACATGTGACAAACATTATCTCATTTAGTTCTCACATAATTTGTCCAAAGTTACATACTGCACTCAGCCAGCCTCAGAGATGGGTTTCAAACCCCAGTCTGTCTGACTCTGAACCCCAAGATTTTCACCACAGTGCTAAATTGCTTCTCCTACTATGCAACAGGTATTTAATGTACAGAAATGTGTTTACTTCCCTTGACCTTGGGGTGAGGTGCATTAGTGCTCCCCTCTCACATATGAGGAAACGAAGCAAAGATTGTAACTTGCGCAAGAACCAGAGCCAGGATTCAGACCCAGATCTATCTGACCTTATGGCACGTTTTGTTGTTGTTGTTGTTATTTGTGGTTTTTTTGTTCTTGTTTTTACTCTTTCTAACACTTTTCTCTGTAAAAGCTGAAAGTTACAAAGAGAATATATGTCTATCATTTTTTTGTCTTTTTTTTGGTGAGGAAGGCTGGCCCTGAGCTAACATCTGTTGCCAATCTTCCTCTTTTCGCTGAGGAAGATTGACCCTGAGCTTAACTTCTGTGCCCATCTTCCTCCATTTTGTGTATGGGATGCTGCCACAGCATGGCTTGAGGAGCGGTGCATCAGTCTGCACCTGGGATTTGAACCTGCAAACCCCGGATTGCCGAAGTGGAGCTCACAAATTTAACCACTGCACCACCAGGCTGGCCCCTGTCTATCATTTTTCATGCTCAGGCACACAAAGAATGCAGGTCTTATAACTAAAAAGTTTGCAAATGTGGCTACCTTTAGCAGTTCATGATAAGCCAAAGACTAATACATAGCTAACTATACATGCGGATTAAATAAACAAATAATAAATATAAATAAATAAGTAAAAAGTAAATACATCCTTATTAAAATTTGTAGATGTTGACAGGCAATTAAAAACATGGCTTTTGGAATCAGATAGCCCCAGTTGGAAACCCCATTTAACGCTAACTGGCCAACCCTAGACAAATTTCTTAAACTCTCTGTGCCTCACTTTCTTCAACTGTAAAATAAAGATGGTAACAGTACTAAACTCATAGGGTTGTTGTTGGTATTAAATTAGTGAATATGTATAAAACATTTAGAACAGTGCCTGGGATATATGCTAAAGAATTGATAAATGATTTTATTACTTTATTTTACTTTGGGGGGGAAACAAATGCAGAGATACAGAAGGATAAAACATAAAAGACAGTCAACTCCAACAACCAAATGCTTATGCTTTCCTTCCTTCTTGTCCTGTCTTCCTTTCCTTCTGCTGAACACACAAAAAAATGTTATAACCTGAGAGTGGCCAAAAAAAGAGCAACAACTAAAAATGTAAAAAAAAAAAAATTTCCCCGGCTCTTACATATAGTTCTATAAGCCTAAGGAGGGAAAGACGTATTAAAACTGGGGGGAAATATAAAATTCCTTTAAGACAAAAATCTTTCTTTGAATCTCAAGTTTGCCTTATTTATCGTTAAATACCCGGGGCTAAGTACGCTCAATATATTTGTCAAAGTGTTATTGATTTCCAATTGTGCCAGATATTACAAGGACCATGCAGATTGGCTTTCAGAGACCTAAGTCATCTATTGGTCAAACCTTAGGAAATGTGTAGATAGGTTGATTTTTCAGGAAGAATTCCAGTTATCTATTGCAGTTTAATAAGCCACCCCAAGACTTAGTGGCTTAAAACAACAATTTATTATTTTCTCTCACAGTTCCATGGGTTGACTGATTTCATGTGGGCTATTATTGCTTGGGGTCTCTCACACAGTTATAGTCAGATGGTGGCTGACACTGGAATCGTATGACGGTGTAACTGGGCTGAACATCTGAAATGGCTCACTCACGTAGCTGGCAGTTAATGCTGGCCCTGTGGGGGCTGGGAGTTCAGCCGGAACTGTCAACCAGAGCAGCTGTATGGAGCCTCTCTATGTGACTGCTCTCCTCTCAGTATGGTGGCTAGTTTCCAAAGAAAGTCCCAAAAGGAAGTGTCCCATGAGCAGGCATCCCAATAGGCCCAGAAAGAAGCCATAAGCTTCTTATGACCCAGCCTCAAATGTTCCAGAATGTCAGTTCCTTCTCATTCTATAGGTGAAGCAGGTCACTCAGCCCAATCCAGATTCAAGGGGAGGGGCATTAAATTCCACCTCTTGATGTGAAGAGCAGCATGTACATATAGGGAAGAAATTCATGGTGGCCATCCTTGGAGACTATCACAAAAAGAGATATACACAGGAAATAAACAAAGGCATAGGAAGCAACCTTAATTATCAATTGGCCTCTTTTCCCCACCAGGGCCCCATTAAAAGAAATGTGAAATTTGCAAGCTTGGTTTCTTCTTTCCCAGTTCCCTCCCACAGGCATAATTGTTCCCATGTAGGATCAGAATGAAAGAGTTCCTGGACATGAGGTGCCCATTGGTTGGGGTACTGGCTAACTGTAGAGCCAGATCTCATCTGACACTCACTACCTACTGTCACGGGCAAAGTCCTCAACTGTCCTTGCTGATTTTGCTTTGGAATCCTTAACTCCTCTTACGTGTCCCTTCTCCTGCATCAAGCACATGGCTGCTTCTCCTGACAGCAATGCTATAAGACTGTACCCAAACAGTGAGTAAAAGATAAAAGCTAAACCTAACAGATCTTTCATTTTCCCCAAAAATAAGTTCCTGATGTTTTAAAATGAATTTTAACATTTTAGGACAGTTTTAGATTTATAGAATTATTACAAAGATATTACAAGGAGTTCCCACATACTCCACACTCAGTTTTCTCTATTAGCAACATCCTACATTAGTAGGTGCATTTATTACAGTTAATGAATCAACATTGATATATTATTATTAACTAAAGTCCATGTTTTACTAAAATTTCCTCATTTTTTCCTCCTTTTTCTGTTCCAGGATCCAATCCATGTTACCACATATACATTTAGTTGTCTTGTCTCCTTATGTTCCTCTTGGTTGTGACAGTTTCTCAGACTTTCCTTGTTTTTGACGACCTTTGAGGAGTACTGGCCAGGTGTTTGTAGAATGTTCTTCAATTAGGATTTGTCTGGTGTATTTCTCACGGTTAGACTAGTATAATGTGTTTGGGGGGTAGTTTTATTTTTCATTTTTCTGGCTTGATCTCTTCCTTTTAATTAGTCTTAATAATACGTTTCGTATTTGGGGGGGAAAGAAGGCTGATAGGAGGATAAAATTCTGATTTTTCTTAATCTGGAATCTGACTTGGAAGATCTAAAACTGTGGACTGAATTCCCTATTGGAACCACTGAGTTCAAAATATGTTGGATTCTTAGGAACAAGGATAATGATACCAAATATAAATTTCTATAGGTTAGTACATGAATACACACAATTTTCTAAAAGTGAAATCACTTAGCCTTTTCTCTGGGCTAAAAAGCCCTGATGATTCAGGCAAAATACCTGCTTGGAGCAGAACCATATTGTGTGTGTTTTCAGCCTTAGCAAACAGCCGCCCTTAAAATCTGTCATTTTTCCTTGAATGGAAGAATTTTGGCTTCCCACTTGTATAAGTAAATTTCATGAGAACCTCTCCAGGAAAATTCACAGAACAAAGAGGAGTGGTTTGCTCTGGCAGATAAACAGCTTCTCCACTCAACATTTCTTCAGCGTGTTGTTTGTATTTCTCTCCTTACAGTTTCCTTTCCCATACGGAGATAGCATATTTTCATGCAAACAGAAATATGTTCATATCAATATTTGGTTGAGATTTTTGTCACAATATTCCCCCTTGGCATCTACTTAACTGCTGTTCAATAACAGACTTTCCATATTTACAGTGTCAACAAATGCTCAGGGAAGTTTTATTTATTTTTTTCAGCCATTAACAAAATGGGTTTTTTTAATTGAACTGTCAGTAGGGAATACTGTGGAAGGCTCTCCCCCTGTTTCTCTCTCCCTCCCTTTCCCATCCCCAACACACACACTACTTTACAAATAAAATCTGAAAAACGGGAAAAAATGCCATACTAGTAATATTCATAATGATTTTGAAATCCTGGCCCAGCTATGAAATTTGTGAGGAAGCTTTTTACCACGAGGCTTGTGTTAGTCCGTGCGCTGCCACCAACCCTCATTCTGGGCAACTTTCTCCCTCACCCTCTCTGGGCTTCATCTCCTATACTAGAATTTAAGAGATTAGATTAGACGATTCCTGATGACTCTCTCAACACTAAAAGTCCATGACGCTGTGTTCTTTTATTCACAAACTTCCCATAATAGCAGTGATGTGCTGGTAAGGCAGTTCTCTTGAGGGAGAAACCCTGATTTACAGCATTTGCCAATTTCTGTCGTGTAAATACTCCCATCATGGCCAATTTCAGGCTACCAACATTTTAACAACCAGCTTTCAAATTTCCTTATTTAGTCATCAGTTCTCATGGGTGGTACAGGCTGGCTCCAGCATACCAATCAAGAAGCTGGTAAGAATGATTGGGATTAAATTTCATTTAGGATTAAATTCAATTTGGAAAAAAAAAATATATATGTATATATACTTTCTGATTCAACTAACATGATTCCAAGCATGAAAATATTGTGTACATTCTAGAGAACTCCTTTCTTTCTGTTCTCATTGCCACCACCTTAGTTTAGCCACCCAAAATCCAGATTATTACAAGAGTCATCATAACTGCCTGAATCCATTGGATTCTTCCACAAGTAGAGCCAGAGAGAAGGATTCAAATTTGGGTGGTTTATCTTGGGGGAGATAGGAACACAAATATAGGAGAGGGGAAGCAAGAGTCTATATTGACCATGTCTTGTATTTTCTGTGTACTATTGCTTCCATATAGAGGGCCTTGCTGACCCTAGAGGGACTACCCCCCCCCCCCAGGGTTAGTCAATTCCTAGAGATAGTTAACAACTTGCCCCTGAGCAAATTTCAAATATAAACCAGCCAATCCAGAGGCCACACCCTAACCACCTCCTTTATTGGGCTTTCACACCCCAGGCCATTATTCACCTGCCCTAATCACCAGGTTCAAGTACCACGCAACTAGGGACAGCCCCTGTGCCTTAGAGCCCACTGAGATTATTCAAACTAGCTAATCCTAAACCTGCTTATCCTGCCTCATTTGTTCCTTTTCAATAAGGGCTCCTTCCCAGAGTTCCCCCTCTCCTTCTGCCTCCTGACCGAACCCATTGGTTTCCCCCTGCCCCCCGCTTCCGTGGCATGGTGTGCCCCCTCCTCTTGGGAACTATGAGGAACAAACTATCTTTCCAATGGCAATTGTCCCCTGATCTGTTGGCCTTCTATTAATACACTATATTTTAGAACAGAGTCAAAAGTGAAGGCAGTCATTAAAGCGTATGTTATCAAGTCAACTAGGAATTGTGGGCTACTGAAGCTTAATCCCACCTGGAGGCAGTATAGAGCACACACCTCACAGTTATCCCCTTGAGAGGCACAGGAATTGGGCTATTTACACGTCAAATCCTGTCCATTATTGGTGAAGGCATAGTGAGGGAGGAACGTTTACATCCTGTCTCTTCTGGTGGCAAAGCTGGCTCCAATGACGAGAGAGAGCCCTTAGGCAAAGAAGATCAGATACTGGCAGTTGACAGGCTGGAGGGCACTGAAGTGGTACAGGCAATGTGATACGAGTGGTGCACTGATAATGCTGCTACACCACAACTGACCAGAACTCTCTTTGGCCCTCTGAATCTTGACATCCTCCTTGGGCCACTAAAACCACCAGGGATATGGGGCCAGCCCGGTGGCATAGTGGTTTGCGCACTCCGCTTTAGCTGCCCGGGGTTCGCAGGTTTGGATCCCGGACACAGACTGATGCACCCCTCGTCAAGCCATGCTGTGGTGGTGTCCCATATAAAGCAGAGGAAGATGGGCATGGATGTTAGCCCAGGGTCAATCTTCCTCAGCAAAAAGAGGAGGATTAGCAACCGATGTTAGCTCGGGCTGATCTTCCTCACAAAACAAACCACCTGGGATGTCACCTGAAGTTGCCCGAAACTTTAGGGCCTATTAATTTCAAAATGTATCTCACCTTCAACCACTAGCAAAAATCCGTGGTGACCCAGGTTCTCCTAATGTCAAGTCCTTCTTCCAGTGGCTAATTAATCATGGCCAAATCCCTTGCAATCCTCCGGAACCATCCTCTACAGCCAACACATTGACTAAGCATCTTCACGGATTACTTCCTCAACAATACTGAAACTTCTCACACTAAGTTACCTCCTTAAATTAGACCCATATGAAAGTTTGTGGGTACCTGCCAGTCACAGGCATCCCGCAGAGAAGCTCAAGAATGACCTTAGGCCCCTTCCTTCTCTTGCTCTGTAACAATCCTTACTCCCGGACTCTTATGTGTCCTAATTTTATCTGAGTCCCTACCTCAGTCCCTCTCTCTGTTCTTTGAGCAATCTGATTTCTTAATGTTTACTGCCTTCTGAACAGGCAGCCTCGAAGCATAACATTGCTTCCAGAAATTGCATACCAATCTATTACACTGCCTCATGTCTCCTACGTTAAATATTTGCCACATGAACGAATACACCCACAGCAATGAAGAGCGGGAGATAATATATTTATCCTGACTCCCCATTGCCGCTTCCAACTCTTTGCAGCAACCCTTCCTCCTCTATGCCATCAGCTTTACCCCTTTTCCATACTAATATCTAGTCATTTCTCTACATAATCCTAATGACTTTACACAATCTTCCTCCTTCCCTCAAGTTTTGGCTGGGAACAAGATTAGTTATTGTGATAGATTGTCAGCAAAGATGGCTACCAGCAATTCTTTTTATCCCTGTAAAAGCACACTGCTTCTCCCATCAAGTGGGGGAGTCTAATTGCCCTCCTCTTGAGTCTCAGTTCGGCCCTGTGATTTGCTTTGACTAATCGAATACAAGTGATGTTCTGCGAGTTCTAGAACCTTAGACTCTTGAGGCTAACTGATATAAGACCATACAAAGAGAGAGAAAGAGGTGTAGGCAGCCCTCAGCCATCTCTGCCATTCTGGAACCAGACAAGGTTCCAGACACATGGGTGAAACTCTCTTGGATATTCCCAGGCTGATGTGCAACTGCATGAGGATTCTAGTCGCACCACTTGGAGCAGAACTGCTCAGCTGATTCCAATAAACCCAAAGAATTATGAGAAATAATAAAATTGTTATTTTTTAATCCACTAGGTTTTGGAGTCCTTTATTGTGTAGCAAGAGATAACAGTTTCTTTAGTTCCCTCTCTTAATTCCCTACTATGGCCGTCATTTATCTTACTAATAGAAAATAAATCTAATAGCTGAAAAAGGAATAACTTACAATGACAGAACTCTGTGAATAGAATCTGGTGACCAGATCACTGGTTGAATGTATAGTGACTTTTTTTTTTAGTGAGGAAGATTGGCCTTGAGCTAACAACATCTGTTGCCAATCTTCCTCTTTTTGCAGAGGAAGATTGTTGCTGAGCTAATATCTGTGCCAGTCTTCCTCTATTTTGTATGTGGGATGCCGCCACAGCACGGCTTGATGAGCGGTGCATAAGTCTGCACCCAGCATCCAAACCCGTGAACCCTGGGCCGCCAAAGCAGAGCATATGAACTTAACCACTATGCCACCAGCCAGCCCCTACAGTGACCTTTTAACAAAGCACTGCTTTCTAAAAAATTCATCAGCACTAGCTAGTTGCAGTAGCCAAAAATAGATACCTCTTAAAAGCTCATCAGTAATAGAATGGATAGTAAATTGTCGTCTGTTTGAATAATGGTTTAACTGAATAATACAGCAATGAGAACTGACTATGTGCAACAGTATAAGTGAATTGCACAAAGATGTTGTTGAATGAATGAAGCCAGACAGAAAAAAGTACATACTGTATTATTTAACTCATCTGAGGACAAAAACAGGCAATTCTAGACTATGTTGATAAAAGCAGAATCACACTTACCTCTTAGGAGGAGGTTGGGTCTGGAAGGGAGCCTGAAAGTAGCTTCTACTTTTTGATCTGGGCACTGACTGCACAGGTGTGTTCACTTTGTGAAAATCCATTACCTATAGACTTTTGATATGTATTTTTAACTTCAAAAAAAGTTTTAAAATATTAATCGGAGTTAGATTTCTCAAAAATCCCCAGAAACAATCAACGTATTTCATACTGGGAAAGCATTGAAAGTGTGTTGTATTTAAGGCATGAAAAATTTGCTGTGACCTTATGATTATATCTTAGCTACCATGGGGTGAAGCTTTTTCGATATTCCACATCCATGAAAGTTAAGACATACATAGCATTTGTTAGGAGACAAACATTTTCATTCCTTTTTTACACCTTTTTTAATGGCCTCCCAGTCTAAATGAGAAAACTACATGAAACGCCAAAGCCTGAAATGCAAAAAAACGGTCTTCCTTTGGACAGTACAGTCTGTACCCTCCCTCAATACAGAAATAGCACCAGCTCCCAATTCATTGCCACATGAATTCAGACCACAAGGTAAACGTCAAAGAAAACTATAGAAATAAGAAATATGAGTAGGGACCCATAGTTGACTCCCAGGGAGGAACTGATAAGACATGATACTCATTCCACAAATATTTACTGCCTTGCATGTGTCAAGTACTGTGCAAGCCACTGAGTATACAATGATGGCCAGACAGGCACCCTTCCTTGCCCTCGTGGAATATTTATTTATATTTTTACATTTGTTTTTGCCCATCAGTTTAATTACTATGTCCTTTTTGACAAAGACTGTTGTACACCAAAATACATTTCCTCTTCTTCCAGCACACAGCTAAACTACATTTTCCAGCCTACCTTACACTTGGATTTGACACTGTGACTGAATTTGAGTGGAATAGAATGTGAGTGAAAGTGATGTGCCACTTCTAGGACTGAGCAAAAACAAACAAAACCCCCGCCCCTGAGCACTTTCCCACATGCTCTTTCCCCCTTCCCACTAACTGGGGTGCAGATGACCTCCAGAAAAATCCTGGAAGTCACATGGTAATGACAATGGCAAAGATTCTGCCACACTGTGTCCCTGATTGACTGCCAGGAAGAAAACCTCACTGAAGTGTTATATAAATGAGAAGTAAACTACCATTGGGGCTTTATTTATTATAACATTTACCATTAAACATGAATATACCAATGTTTCCATTTGATCCAAAAGTCATACTATCTTTGGATCCACTCAAATGCCTTGCAAGAGTGAGCTGTCTTGCATATAGAAGAGGATTGGTTTTATTTTTCTTTTTGGTGAGGAAGACCAGCCCTGAGCTAACATCCGTCACCAGTCCTCCTCTTTTTTGCTGGGGAAGACTGGCCCTGGGCTAACATCTGTGCCCATCTTCCTCTACTTTATATGGGATGCCGCCACGGTGTGGCTGACCAGCAGTGCATCGGCAGGCACCCGGGATCCGGGCCCGCGAACCCCCGGCTGCCAAGCGCAGACTAAACCGCTGCGCCACTGGACGGCCCCGAGGATTGGTTTTTGATGAATCGAATTCATTCGCAGAAAAGGAGGTTACTTGGCATCTCGGTTTAGATTCCCCAGAATTTGTCTCTGAGACACGAATTCAAGTTCAAGTAGTTCATCTGGGAAGTGACACCAGGAAATCTCAGTAAGACAGTAGGAAAGTGAGACAGGAAAAGGAAGGTAGCCAATAAATTGTGCGTCACAAATAGAGTGTCCACTGTGGGATGCTAGATTTCATTCCTGATGGGGAAGTCTGGAAGACAAAAAAAAAAAGCCATGGTTTTATCCCAACTGAGGGGTAAAGAAGCTGGAATAGATATTCACCAAGTTCTCATCTGACATTGATTCATTGGTTGAGAAAACTTCCCATCCTGTCCTTTGCACCGGTCAAGCATGCTCACATGGCCAGGAAAAAAAGCCCATAGTCAGGAAGTTGTCGGTGTTGGCAGTAAACAGCTTTCCACGTATAGAGATGAATGCCAAGGGGATCTAGCAGGGCACTGAAGTTTGGCCTTGGAGAACCCCAAACAAGGAGCCACAGTCTAAGAATCCTGTTGAGACAAGATCATTAGGCTGGTAATTAATGGGCCCACAGTATGAACTCAATCTTTATCCTCAGCCATATCAATCACCTCCTCTCTAGTGTTTCTCTGCTCTAGTCAAACCATCCTACTCTCTACTCCTAGAACACCAGGCTGCTTTGGCCGGTATCATCCACTTGAATTTCCTGCCCAGCCTTCGCTCCTAATCCAAGTGTTAGCCTCCCCTGTAGGTTCAGTTCAAAATGTGCTGTCAGAGACCCTTTTCCTGGCTACTCAAGTTCTCAGATAATATTTTCTCCTATGAATTCATAGCCCCAAATAGGAGAACTTCTCTGGGGCCCTTATTATGTACACCATCATTTACACTACTTTCTGCTATCTCTACTACAATACCTGATCTGGTTCTTTATCTCATGTGGAGCTGCTTAACTCTGAAGAGCTGTGTGTATCTGGTCTCCCCCAGTGACTTTGCAAATGGCGAGTACCATTTGCTGTACTTTGCCATATTCACACTTAGCACTGTGCAAAGCCAAAAGTAGACAACAGGTGAATAATTATGAAAGGAATAAAGAAATAGGGGGAGGGGTGGTAAGAGGAGAATTAGAAGAAGAAGGAAGATGAGACTGGAAGAGAGGAGAGGAACAAAAGTAGAATGTGCTTCTAGGATGAATATTTTATGCAAATAATAGACATAAATAATTGACTAAAAAGCTTTGATTCATTTGCATGTATAACATCACTATATATTTAGTTATCCTATGGCACAATTCTCAAGTTGCTGTATTTTACTTGAAATACTTTACTTATTTTTGGTTTTTTACTTCTTTTATTATTAGACACTATTGTGAAATTTCACATATTCAGCTTTTGAACAGCCTCGCTCTTTTGAGCATTGTACACTCACACCGCTAATTCAATAGACAGATCTATAGATTGATGGATAGATAGATTAATCTATTTATTATTTATATACTTGTATATATTCATAACCAAATAAGGACTCTCATACATTGTTTGATGAATGAGTATTTTGGAGATGAATGATTCCATTCAGAAAAATGGAAGTGCTGGCACTGCTTTTATGTAGCATAAGTATCACAAATTAATACAGTTGATACAAGGGCAAAACCCACTGAGCATCTCAAAAGCAGAAAGTCTTTACCTTCAATGAGATGCTCAAGGATTCAGCTTATTGACAAAGTGTGCAATTTTTTTAAAAAGAAAAGCAGTTAAAGAATATACATAGTGTCTGGAAATATGTTGAAGACTATACCTAAAATATGAGGTGTAATTAAGGATATTAGAATATATTATAACTCTTTGGGAACAAAAACATGCTTTATAACATGCAAATCTATTGTATGATGATAGTCCACAGTTTCAGGAATGCATCATGTATAAAACGGTGGGTAGGTGAATTACCTCTATCAGCTCTTTAAAATAGAGCAAAGAGGTGGCTACTTTGCACATAAGTCACTATACTTTTTTGGTTGCAAATAACAGAAACCATATGAGCTTGAATGGAAAGAGGAATTTATTATTAGAATAGCAGATGTCAGTCCCCACGCTTAAAGCCAAGGAAGAGGGCTTTGGAGTAGAACTTCTCAAAGTGTGATCCACAGCCCAGTGTCTGTCCAGGAACCATTAGTTACCTGTATGAGACAAGGGAAATATAGAAAGTAAGCCTGAGTATTCAGAAACTTCTATAACAACCTGACACATTGTCACAACATCCAAGCACATGACTTTAACTTTTACAAAATTGTTGGTCCACCAATATTACATACTATTTCTAACATCCATTATAAATCTTAACAAAACGGACCTTCACAGTATATAGTTTGAGATGCATTGCTTTAGAGGACCCTATCTGGCCCTCCTCTGCCATGCATCTCCCCATGGGGCAAGGAGTCTGTGGGCTAAGGGGATGCATCCATCCAGATCCTTTTAGATCATGCTGCAAGTACCCAGAACCCCAGGGGTCTCTGTCCAAATGCACAGGAAGAAAGACAAGTATAAGAAAGTGAATCCAAGCTGGCTCAGAAACAGGATTGGTTCTTTACTCTGGTTTACCTGTCTTGACCATGCTTCCCCTCTGTCTCCATTTCATACTTTAAAAAATAAGCATAGAAAGGGAAGAGAAAAGAGGATGGTGATCAGAAGAAAGGAGGCATAACAAGAAGCTTTGTAGATGTGGAAGCAGAATTGACATCACCAAGAGAAAAGTAAAGTGTCTTCTGCCACCCAACCAATGCCAAACAATGAAACAGAGATCCCTCCCCAAAGAGTCATCTTCTGATATTGTGATGGTTCAATAAGTCAAAAATAAACTGGCCTCAAGTTCAGCTCTTTAAGCCACTAACGCCTGTGACTCCCTACCCTACCCCCAAGTTGCAACCAGTTTGGGTTCCAGTTACCAGATGCCCTACCTCTAGCTGCTCTTTTCTCCCTGTCGATACAGACTCACCCAGCCGTGGGCTGCAGACTGATAAACCCCAATTGCAAGAAACCTAACTACACCTAATTTCACAAAGTACTCACTTTCTCAGCCCAAATCGGAGGAAACCAAGAAATGAGAATCTGAGAGACCTTGAGGTCCAGTAGCTCCTTGTAGTATTGGAGAGAGAAAACATCTGTTGTTTACTCTTTTATTTTTTTACCATAGAAGTTCTGCCAAATTCAGTCATTCTGATGACTAAGTACCACCCCATCTCCAAAGAGCATCCTGCCTCATCTTCCTGGTTAACTTCTCTTTCAGTTTATTTATTATTTGTTTAGTAATCCTGACATATTCTCATATAGAGGACTTAAAGAAAAAGAATATATAGTAATTAGTGTAATTCTAAGAGTTGGAGGAGGGATTGGAGTCCAGGTGCATACACGCCATGTGGAAGAGAAGCTGGAACACTCCCCCCACCGTGTGCAGAAGAGAAACTGGCAAACTGACTTAAGGGGGGTGGGATGGCGAGTGCAACTGCCACGAGGGAGAAGATGCTAATCCAAATAGCTCCGTATATCATGGTTCCCAGAGGCAACAGGCCTGAAGTCATCAAAAAGAAACCAAAGCAAAGAGGATCAAACTCATATCATGTTACTGACTGAAGCACTTGCCAGCAATAGAGGGCCGCACCACTGTTTAATGTGAGACCTGAAATACAAACCCTAGGCTGACTGGAGCAGAAGGAGGCACGGCTACCGTGAAAAGGGGGCTGTGTGGTTACTTCCAGAGCTTCACAGACCAGACAAGAAAAGAGATGTTCACTTGCTTTCATGACAGAATTGACTTTTCCACCAGCTGCATTTTAGGTTCATTTCCTAAAGTGAAGTTTTGCTAGGAAGTTGTGCTTTTCTGTTCAAAACAAGGGCAAGAGAAGGATTTTTGTAGGAACAGGCAGTGCGGGCTGATCAAGCTCTCCTGAGTGGGAGGGAAATGCGTGGAGAGGTCGCAAACAATGAAAAAAGGAAAAAGTGACAGTAACAAATGTCAAAGTTCAATGAGATCCTTCGAGTAGGTTTGTAATGCAAAAAACATAGAGCAAGTGAAAGCAGCAGGAGACGTCTGCTGAGTGGGTTTTGCATGGAAGTTGAAGACTCCACAGTAAAAAATGATGAGCATCACCCGGTGTGGAGGGGTGTGTGCCATGGCGCAAGGGAAAGAGGAGGGTAATAAGGAGAAGGGCAGAAAGTCACTTCTGCAGGCTTGGGAAACATGGACAAAAACCATCCAGAAAGCATCATTACCATTCTGAGGAGGGTAAACACATTCAGATCCCTTCTGACTATGGCCAAGAGGGTACCACATTCCCCAGAAGTCCTTTCTCTTTGAAAACACACATACACCACCTTCTTGCCTTGCCCTACCTCCACCACTGTCCCTTGTCACCCCGCCCACGGCTTCTCTTTCTGGTCTGTGCAATAACAGAAGGAAGAGAGGCTTGAGAAGACAGCCCAGTTCTTTGCTCTTCCAGGGGCAGCACTGAGCCCCACTCCCCTGGGTGCCCATCACCTCTTCCTACCCACTCAGAAAGTCCCATTGATCTTTAACTACTACTACTCTGTGAGAAAAATAGAGTGAATGTCATTACTGTCGCTCCCTAGATGTCAAAGTTGAGGGTCTGAGAAATTAAGCAATTTGATGCAAATATACCCAATACATCAGTGAACCTCCAAGAAATTCTGAGCAGCCAACGTTTTAAATTCCAACTTGTTGCCCTTCTACAGGCCTACCTTTCTGTAAAGAAGGGTTTAATGTCTCAGAAAAACCTCTGTTAATTCATACAGGATGGCTGAGGGCAGTGAGAGCTTTAAAGATAACTTAAAAGAAGGAGATTATAGGCATAATACCTCAAAGAGGAAGAAAGAAGGGCAAAAATTATATGTTTGGGGAAAGAAAGAAAAAACTGGGACCTCAAATTTTTTCAAACAGAATAAAATATTCATTGTCTTAATTAGATAACATTTGAAAACATCTAAATATTAATAGCACTCTGAAGCAGGGGAAATAAATTAGGAGAGAGAAAAAGAGGCAAGGGAGGCTATAAATTTTTGTCTAAGGCTACTCAGCACACAAATATCTAGAAATATCTGTAATTATTTATTTATCCTCTCCCTTTTCCAAAAAGAATTTAAGGTAACATTAAAAAGTACATTGAGATAAAATAAATTTAAAACAAATAAGAAAAATTGAACTGAGAATAAAGGTAGGATAATAAGACAGAGAAAGGGGAGAGGTTAGTATCTGAAATACTGGCCATTGGGAGGAGTGGTGCAGAGTGGTTAAGGGCATTTTGCTGTCAGACAAAACTGGGTCTGTGTTCCTGCTCTGTTATTCTTCTGTGACCTTGGGTAAGTCCACTAAACCTGTCTAAGTCTCAGTTTTCTCCTCTGTAAATGGAGATTGAAAAGAGCACTTACTTCATCATCCTGTTATGAGGAATAAATGAGAAAATTCTCATACAGTATTTATCACAATGTTTATCAAATAGTGCTTAGTAAACAAGACCCACCTTCTATTGTAACCCACTCACATGCTAAAGGAGGCCTCCACATAGGATCTAAGCTTCTTAACAGCAATCAAGATTATAAGATTTACAGTGGACCCTGTAAATTAAAACAAATCCATAAAAATTTTTCTGGAATGTGAGTCTAGACAACAAAGTTTCTTAACAACAAATGAGTTAAATGTGCTTATAAGTAAACATGTTAATGAGCTACAGAAGGTTTTTATTATTATTTTTTTTAATCTTACTCCTCATTATGGCTCCAGCTTTATGCTGAAGCACACATAAAATAAGGCAGTCCTTCGGAGGCTTTATGATATATGATTGAGCTACAAAGTTCTCTAAAGATCCTTTCTATAGTGGGGATAGACTTTAGAGTTTCAGAAAGATTTTTTTTGTTCTGCTTTGTTTCTTAACACAAAGTCCCTGGACCCTGATCTATGCTTGGATTTCTGGACATCTCTGAACCCACTGTTGTCAGATGCAAAATCTTGTGGGGGAAGGGGCAAAAATATATGTATTATTTTTCAGGGAGATGATCCATAGCTTTCATCAGATTTTCAATGGAGTCAAGACTCACTTTCCTAGAAGAATGAACAGAATATTCATGCTGCAAGTAAAAATAATTCTATGAGTCTAGTCAACCCCATATAGGTAGAAAAAGCTATGAAATAAAAGCACTTGATATAGAGTCTCAGTTGGGAATCCAAAAGCTCATTATACTTAGCAAATTGGAGAAGTATATTTAGCAACTAAATAAGGGGAGCTGATAAATGGTTAACCAAAGTAGAAAATGGAAACCTATAGAGTTATAGAAAAGTACAATTTGGCAAAGATTAAGGTCATGTTTATTAAAATATAATATTAAAAATACTTAAATTGGCCCTTACTTATGTCTTACAAATAATTCTAGTGAAGTTGCTGGGATTTCAAAGATTCTGAGGATTCCCAATTAAGTAGCAAAGACACAATATGTCACTTACATGTCAATGTGTCACTTCCCCACTTCCTTCAGGTCTTATCTTAAATCATCTTCTCAACAAAGCCTTTCCTTACCTAAAATATAACTACTCATCCCCAAATCTGATATCCATATCCTTCTTAATTTTTTTCTGAGAATTTATCATTTTCTAATATCCTATATATTTTACATTTCATCTTGTTTATTATCTCTTTCCCAACTAGAATAAATTCTATGAGGGTAGAAGTTTGTTCATTGTGACATTATTTGTAATAGTTAAAAACTGGAAACAACTTAGAGTTCTATCAGTAAGAGAATGGAACAAATGCTGGCATGCCCATATTTGCAAAATCATTTCATAATTAAAAAGATTAAATTAGATCTAGATCACTAACATGAAACACTTTCCAAAAATTAATGTTAAATGGAAAAAAGCAAGTTGGAGAAAAATACAGAAAGTGTGAAGCAACTTAGTTTAAAAAAAATACGCTATAGCTCTATATTTTTCTACAGGTCTATATATATGTATATAAATGCATAGAAAAAATCTAGAGAGATAAATCAAAACATAAAGTTTACATAAAGATAGGGGATTTCAATGTGGGGTAAAGAACTTTAGTTTTGTCTGTATTGTTTACATTTTTAGAAAAATGAATTCACTTACATAATTTAAGATAAATAGACAAATATATTAGTTGCTTTAAATTCCTACAGAATCAAGATTCTTCAAAAAACTAAGCATAGAACTACACCATACAATCCAGCTATTCCACTTCTAGGTATTTATCCAAAGAACACAAAAACGCCAGTATGTAAAGATGCATGAACCCCTGTGTTCATCGCAGCATTGTTCACAATAGCCAAGACTTGGAAGCAACCTAAGTGCCCATCAGGGGATGAATGGATAAAGAAGATGTGATATGTATACACAATGGAATACTACTCAGCCATAAGAAACAATGAAATCCAGCCATTTGTGACAACATGGATGGACATTGAAGGTATTAATGCTAAGCGAAATAAGTCAGAGGGAGAAGGTCAAAAACTGTATGATCTCGATCATAAGTAGAAGATAAAAACAACAACAAACAAACACACAGAGACAGAGATTGGATTGGTGGTTACCAGAGGGGAAGGGGGGAGGGAGGAGGGTGAAAGGGATGATTAGGCACGTGTGTGTGATGATGGATTGTAATTAGTATTTGGGTGGTGAGCAAGATGTAATCTATGCAGAAATAGTAGTATAATGATGTACACCTGAAATTTAGACAATGTTATAAACCAATGTTACTGCAATAAAAAATAAATTTTAAAAAACTTCCTACAGAATCAATAGATATATATTGATTATGCCTTACACATACAATTTGATCCCATAGGTGGTGAGAAGTTTGCCCTTTTCCAAATTCCTACTTGATTTTTCTATTCCTATCATATTTCCCTCAACACTTCCTATCTTGAAATATTTTTATTTATATGCACACGTTAGCAGTATGATTTAGTAAATATTACTTAGCTTCACAGTGAAATAAATTATTCCCCAGTAAATATAAATTGCTGGTTAACTCAGAAAGCGGTTGAAATCCTGAATGTAGTACTTACATAGCCCACCTCGGCCTTCTTTTCCCCATTCCTGCCCCATCCCAACAGCCTAGTGTCCTTCCAGTGCAATTAGGAGAATTCCAGGTGGCTTTACCTTTTACTGCACTGTGGCCACCTGGTTCCTCCTCCTCTTCCTACCCGCTCTGGAATTCTCCCCTAACCACACAGATCAGCTTTGGGTGCTGTTCCTATGGACTTCCACTATACCTTGCAAATTTCGTGCTCATAGCACTTACAATACTGTCTCCGTCAGAGCAAATAGTATTGAGTAACGACTATGTGCCGTGTGCCAGACACTAAAGGGGTGAATTAAACAGATCTGTTTCCTGTCCTCATGGAGTTCACACTGTAAGATTTTTGTTTGTTTCTCTCTGATCTGCTGTCTCCAAATTATTTTCACCTCACACTCAAACCAATAAACCCATTTGAATTCATATTCCCAATAATGTGCTAATAGATTTAAGTTTACTTAAAAATTGAAAGACAACAGCAAGAAAGAAAAGAAAAAAAGGTTTTTGCACTTAGTAAAAGCAATAAAATTTAAAAAATAAATTTAAACCAAACCCTTTGTGGTTCAGTAATTTTCTGGTATTAAATTCATATCATTTCAACAGAATACTTGTAATGCAAGTTTTAGTTGATGTCGTGGCTGAAAATTCACCTTAAAGAGTCCTTAGATGGAAAAGGAAGAAGTACATTACTGACTGATCTGCTTTTCCCATCTTATAAGTCAACTACATAAAATTTTTTGTTGAAATTTGCCTAATAAATATCGATTTCCCCTGATACCAACCAAATATTTCTGGTTCTTCTTCCAAGTAGCAGGATTGCACTCCCCCTCCCCAATCTTGGAATCAGAAATGTCCATGTGTCTTCTTTTGGCCAAGGAAATGTGCAGAAGCTTCAAGAGGCAGTGCACAATTCACCACAGCGCACTTTCCCTCTGCCATGGTGACCGCCAATGCTTTAGGCAGTGGCTGCTACATCAGCCTGCATCCGGGAGTTAAGGTGACACTGAGCAGAGCCACAGCCAACCTGCAGTGGACAGGTAGGATCACTGAAAAGTAAGCCTTTGTTGTTTGGGGCCATCTAGATCCAGAAATTATTTGTTGCAGCATAATTTAGCCTACCCTGACGGATTAGTTGCTGTGAATCAAGTGGCCAGTTATTAAGCAATTGGCTCTTAGCTCCAAACCCACTCCTCTATACTATGCTTTGTGATACTGGGCCTGGAGATTATGCAAATTTCATTTCTCCTTTTCCAACTGGCTCCTTGCTAGGCTGTGCCAGTATGGAGGGATATTGGAAGACTGGAAGGGGGTGGTGATGGTGAGGGGGGGTCTGTTCCTTCCAGTTTGCTCACTTTTCCTGTTAGCATATCTCAGCAATAGCTCTGCTCTCTGGCTGTGACAAATGGTTCCAATCTCCAGCCTTTTCTTGCAACATTCCCAGGACCAGCCTCATATTGGTCCCTTAGAGACACTCACACCAGCTGAGTAGTCCCCTTCCTCAGAGGTTCCAGCTTCAAGAAGAACCTCCTCTGAGTTCCTGAACCACCAGCACCAGCAAGGCAACCTCCACCCCCACCCCCTATGAGTCCCACAAAGACCTGGGTTTCAAGGTCACAGGATCTCTCTTCCAAGTTTCTATGTTCCAACAACCCTAACCCCATCTCTTTGTTCCCCTAACCGGAGGGGGCAGAAGTGCTTCCTGGAGTTACTATCTCTGGGTTACCTCAACTACTGCTTTCCAGGTTTTCAGTCTTACAAACCTGTTAAACTATTCCGCATATTAAATTCTCTCTGTTAACATAACTGTTGCAGGTTCTGTTTTCTTGTTTGGACCCTAAATACTACAGCAAGAAATATTTTTACATGTGAGTGGATTGAGCTTAATCTCTCCTTTACTCATTTTGCCCTATATTTCTCCCAATCTTTCTAGACAAAAGGAAAATTTGAGCCATTAAGTCATCTCTTCTGGTCTTTTCTATGAAGGAAATTGCTCAAGCCAGCAATGTTTATGGAGCAAGTGCACTGAGCTCAAGAGTTAAGTGTTGAGGGGATATTTCACACTGAACCAAGACCTGTGACTTTAATTTCTAAATAGTTCCAACACCAGAAATCATCTAACAAGGTTTTGGTTTTGTTTTAAAAAGTAGGCTCTTTAAGGAGAAAATTTAAATGATGGCCTCCACTTGGAATAAAACCTATTCCCAGGCTGCTCCTTAAAGAAATTCCCACCCACTCCTCGATTTACTGTCGGCACCTATTGAAGGCACCACCGAAGTCACCAATATGCACTTTTTGCTCGTCAATTCAAGGACAGAAAATAGTTTGACTTAATAACAAGGAATTCTAATTCATAGCAGAAAACTCAGCCAAGGTGCAATTAGCAGTGTTTCAGCTCCCTTTGTTGCAGAGGTATAGCTAACAAGAGGATCCCCTTTTCTCCACCAAGTTTGCTATAGACTGTTCTTTGTCTAGTTCCCCAAATGCAATCTCACTTATATAATATGGAAAGTAAGCTTGATTTTTTTTTTTAACCAGCATCTGATAGCATAGCTATTAAAAAGCCACTCTATGGGAAACTGAAGCTAATTCTAACAAGTGGCTTGTTAGCGAAGAATGTCCTGTCTGAAGTAAGGAGCAGCCTTGTCACTTTTTACCCCATCCTCTGAGGATAATAAGTAAGGAGGACAAAATGAGTGCAGCCCTCATGGGTCTCCCCTTAAGAGTTTAAAAGCAAAATATTGATTTTGAGTTACCCTGCTTCAACTCAGCTTTGCTCTCATGATACTTTTATTCCCTTGTAGATTCCTGGGTCCATTTGTTGCAGATTTTAAAAAGTAAATCACTGGTGAATCTGTGGTGTGTCCATGTAACATTTCTGCACCTAAAAATATGGTCAATTGACACCTTAAAGGTTTCTGAGCAGCCCTAACTCTTAGTGACATCTCCAGTTGCATCCCCAGTATGCTCAAAACAGACAAAATGGATGAATTGATTTTAGTCGTAGAAAACCCTTGACAAAATCTCTTTGTGGCCATCTATGCAGTCTCTTGATGATTTATAAAGGATTTGCTTATGACAGAAATGTGAACCTTCCACTCTTTTCCATTCTGTTTTTCAACTGAGTCCACAGTGAATTTCCTGAGGCCAAAAGACCAACAGCAGAAAATTCTTAGGTAGCCAGTGCTAGCCGTGGAATCTCTACTAATTTGTATTGAGACAACACTAGAATTGTGACTCAGATTATTATCAATACTATTATCAATAGAGCCTTGAACTGGACCAGTTAGGACTCATAAATTCCAGTTACTACTTTAAAATGAGCTTTCTTCTGCTGAATACAAAATTTGTTAACTAAATTCTGACTAGTGAAAGCTAGCAGAAAAGCATATTAACATACATTCTAAATGAAGTTTAGAGACTCTTCTTTGGGTTTCTTGGGAAGAGATAGAACAAGTTTATATTAGAGGATAAGTCTAAATTCTGAACCTTCATTTAAATTTCTCAGAAAGAATTTCCTAACTTTATTAATAGTTTCATAAGCATCCAAAAGAGTGAACTCCCTTCTTTTCTTGACTCTTCTCCCATACAGATGAGGAGCCATTTCTATCTAACAGAATGAATCTCAGTCTTTCCACCTGCAAAGGGAGGTTTTGGAAGTCTACAAAACGCCTTGATTTTAAGCCCCAAATGTGGCAGATTGCTCTTGGTCCTGCCATAGAGATGCTAAGTGACCTTGATTAATTTACTTTTACCCCAGCTTTTTGTACCTCTAGATTTCCCTCTGAAAAATGAATATCATATTCCTACAAGAAAAATATTTCTCCATAAAGATGCTGCTAAAGTCATCAAAAAAGTAAAAATCCATTTGTTCAATAACACGTATTAAGACATTTATGCGGGTGACTGTAACAAAGAGATGAGTAAGACACAGATCATGGTGAGATACAAGCAAAGAAACTAGTGCTCGAAACACAAAAGATGTGAGGAGACAAACAGGGGACTTCTACTAATTCAGCTGTGAGAGAGGGTGGGGTATGTCAGAAAAAGCTTCCAAAAGAGGTGACATTTGAGCCAAATGTTGAACAACGGGTAGGAGTTCACCAAGTGGAAAGAAGATGTGTTCGTTTCCTAGGGCTTCCATAACAAAGTACCACAAGTTGAGTGGCTTAAAACAATAGAAATTTATTGTCTCACAGTTCTGGAAGCCAGAAGTCCAAACTCAACAGGGACATGCTCCCTCTGAAGGCTGTAGGGTAGGGTTTGTTCCAAGGCTTTCTCCTAGATGTTGGTAGTTTCTTGGCTGGTAGCATCATCACTCCAGTCTTCACATGGCCCTCTCCCTGTGTGCATGCCCCTGTGTCCAAATTTCCCCTTTTTCTAAGGACCACTAGTCAGATTAGGGATGTATGATGTAATACGTATGATCACATCTTAACTAATTACATCTGCAATGAACTTATTTCCAAGTAAGGTCACATTCTGAAGGCACTGGGGTTAGTATTTAAACATATGAATGGGGGGTGGTGCATAATTCAATTTATAACAGATGGGGAAGGGCCAGCTAGGCCAAGTAAATGACTGTACAGTCACAGAGGGAAGACTCCAAGGTGAAGCTGAAGTGTATGCTGGAAAGAATGGAAGGAAATTAGGAGAAAGCCAGGCAGTCAGATTACAGAGGGCCTTGGGGGCCAAGCAAACACTGACTCTTATCCTGAAGATCAAGGGAAGTTGTTGGAGGATTTGAATCAGAGGATTCACAATCAGGTTTTTGGTTTAAAAAGAGTTCTCTGGCATTAGTACTGAGAATGAATTGAAAGGGGCAAGACTGAGACAGGGAGATGACTTGGGAGCCCTCAGTGGAAGTTAAAAGAAAAAATGGTAGCTCATGAATATCTTATGAACTGTTTCATTAGTCTAATTATTTGATTAATAACATTTCCTCATTAGGACTAATTATCTAGAAAGTTGGTTACTCTTGTAATCAGGCTCACTGAGGTCTTATTATACGCCTGGTATGATACGGTACTGGGTTATGAGGATATATATCATAGATATATATAGACAGACATAGATATCTGTCATAGATATGTCATAGATATCTACATCCAAATTATGAAGTACAGAAACACGTTGAGAAGGCATGCTACACAAATTAAACAAACAGAGAACAAAATGGAGAGAAAATAAAAGTCAAATACCCAAACAGTATGTGTTGCTAAAAGTGAAAATTGCTGGAAAGCCTTCTGGAGGAAGTGGTACCTAGTATGAGTCTTAAAAGATAACTAGAATTTAGATAAGACAAGAATAAGCTCAGCTTATGTCTGATCTCTCATTTCAGAATAAGTTATTACTTCCTTCAACTATGAGGGGATGAACGAAGAACTCCTTAACAATGATTAGATTGGGAATGGGAGAGCAATGATTGTGAAACTCTTTGTTTTGGAAAAAGCTTTAAATTTCTGTAATTCCATGTGAGATCCATACGGTGTAAAATGCCTTCACTCCAACTTTAACACTTTAACATTAGTAACTGGCTATTCTAGGGAGACAAACAAGAAATCTTCTCCCAAAAATACATACAGCATTGAATGTCAGCACTCTGGCAGGAAAACCATGTTAATGTATTTCCGAGCCATCCTAACTTGTTCTTAATCCAAAAAGAAAGTGATTCATTTTTGCCCTTTAGGAACCAGGAACAATTTTCGTATTGTGGAATCTTGGCAAAGGTTTCCTCTTCACAATAGGCAAGGGGAAAAAAAAGCTGCATTAGGTACCATCTGTCAAATATAAATCCTTCAAAACTAGTAGTGATCCCAGAATAAAATATGCAGTAAAAATGTGGACAATATATTTTATGTACATAATCCTATTAAGAGGAGGTATCTTCACATAGTTTATTATCCTTCTTTCTTAATGAATATAAAAAAATGAATATAAAAAATTTTTATACTCTCCTATGTGTCCTACTACTTCCTTTTTGGGGTTGTTAAGATTAAAATGCGTTGATAACTTTATAACTATTTTCTTGACATATGACTCAATTCTCATCAAATAATAATTAAATGTTAGAGACTAAAAAACAATAGTGTGGACTGAAATATGGTTTCTTTCTTTACAATTTAACCTGGGGGAAAATATATCAGTTAGAATGCTTTTAGCTGCAAGCCACAGAATCCCAACTAAATATGGCACAAAAAAAAATAACCACTATGTTGAACAAAGAGACCTTACGTCATGGAATCAGACAACGTCTTATTTAGGTTTCCTACTCTCCTGCTAAAATGAATTCAACGTGCGGGCCAGCCCCCATGGCCTAGTGTTTGGAGTATAGCATGCTCTACTTCAGTGGCTGGGGTCTGGTTCCCAGGCGCGGAACCACACCACTAGTCTGTCAGTGGCCATGCTGTGGCAGAGGCTCACATGAAAAAAAAAAAAAAGAGGACAATGGGCAACAGATGTTAGCTCAGGGTGAATCTTCCCCAGCAAAAAAAAAAAGAAAGAAAGTATTCAATGTATAAATTTTTCCCTCTGCATCTGGATGAAAACAGAGGCACTCAGGCAGTATCATGAGTTTTCTAAAACCTCTTAGGTATAAATAAATAAACAAATAAATAAAATCGCTTGTGGTCATTTTAAGTTGGAAAGCTTGTCTAAGTTTCATAATTAAATATTTGTAGTTCTACGTAATAATCATAAATTTGAACGTTATAAATTAAAACATTCTCTCTTCCTAATTCTGGAGGCTTCTGAAGACAGGAAGCTGGGGAAAGCAGCATGAACCAGCTCTCTTCCCTGCCCTTCATCTCCATCCCTCCTCCCTCATCCTCCTGGTCATAGTTCCTGACCCACTCCAGGAGTCAACGCAGCTGGGAGAGAAGATGGTAAAAGCGAGCAGAAAATTTCTTACTTGACTGGACCTGTCACTGGCGTATGATGACAAGTGATCCAGCCAGTGATGAAAGTTGATTCTTCATCTTGGGAACTTTCATAGTTTGTTCAGAGACCACCAGTGGGAACATGCACTTCCTGTGACATAGGTAAAGCATTTTCTCTCTCTCTGGCCATTCTACCCTCTGCTATTTGGAATTTTCCAATAGTCCACTCCACACAGCCTCTCTCAGTTGTGGCCCCATTGCACCTACAGGTGGTCCTCTTTTTGGACAAGATTTAAAATGGCTTTCTTTTCTCTTCTCTTCTCTTGTCTTCTCTTCTCACATCCAATCCTTAGGAAAGTCTCACTCTTCCTTCAGCATAAAAATCTCTAACATCCACCGTCAGAGATTTCAACTAATGGAAAAGAGTTGTCACAGATGGACCTCAGAGACTCTCTTAAAGATGACAATCCTGATAATGCTAATATTTATTGACAACTTGCTAGTGCCAGATAGCTTCTTAAACACTTTTCATGAATTAGCTCATTTAATCTTCACAACAAACCTATGAGGTAGGAATTATTAATTATCTCCAGGAAACTGAGGCACACAGAAATTAAGAAACTTGCCATGTCCCCCAGCTAATAAGTGATGGAGCAAGTGGAGAGGTCCTCTTTTCATTGCATTCTGGTCTCTTAATTAGATTTCCTGACTGCTTTTTGCTGCCACTCCTCTTCCCTGCACATGTACATAAGCACATACCTGTGCCACTGTCGCGAGAGATCTCCTCTCAAGAGAACAGGATTCCCAGCACCGTGTTCAAACCTTCAAAAGGTACATTTTACATACCCGTGTGAAACCAAGTGGCGCAGTGTCTGCCCCAACCCTTGCTTTAGCCAGAGCTAAGTCAATTTACTCTCCATACATTTGACCAACACACAGGAAGAAAAGCACAGGGTAACCCAAGTGGCCACAGGAATAGACTCAGATGGTCTTGCTTCATTCCCACCTTGACCTTTACCTGCTACTCTTTCCTTTGCTTAGCTGTTCTTTGACAGTTAGGGAAGCAACTAGGCTTGGCTTTTCCAGCTGGATCTCGGGTCGTTGTCTTAGTTAAAGGCATTCTGGTTAATAGATAAACCTGGTGCTACAAGACCCCAGCCCACAACCTCTCAGGCCAGCTAGGGAATGCCAAACAGGAAATGTTGGAAAACGATCAACTCCCATTTCATTCACATCAGTGAGGATTTTCTCAACTCTACAGTATAAATACATGTTTTCAGCCATACTTCTGAGAAACATTAGAACATTTCATCTGAAAAATCCACTAACTGGAGATCATCAGCTATATACTGAGAACAAACAAAGGCAATTATGTTCTCTGTTAAAAAAACAAAAACAAAAACCTCCAATCTGCCCTTCTGTGCATCACTGACAGATGTGAGGACCAGCCAAATCACAAGCAAATTCAACCAATCAGAATTTAGTCACTCCTAGGGGCAGCCCGGTGGCGCAGCAGTTAAGTTCTCGCCTGGCAGCCCAGGGTTCACGAGTTCGGATCCCGGGCGCCCGCCGACAAACTGCCTGTCAGCCATGCCGTGGCGGCGTCCCATATAAAGTGGAGGAAGATGAGCACGGATGTTAGCTCAGGGCCAGTCTTCCTCAGCAAAAAGGGGAGGATTGGCGACAGATGTTAGCTCAGGGCTGGTCTTCCTCACAAAAAAAAAAAAAAAAAAAAAGAATTTAGTCACTCCTAATTCCTGAAGTCTTCTCTTGCATCCTAGTAAATGACTTGTCCCAGCTATTGGTCTAAGAAACCACCTGTAGTAGGAGTTCAGAAGGCTCATTGTAAGCAAAATGGATGTTTTTAAATGTACATTACAAATGGTTAATATTCAATAATAAAGTTGTTAGTAACTAATAATAAAATAAGAAGATTTTATCCATTTTAACTATCCAATTTAAATGAATAGTTCATTTTTAAAAAGAAATGCAAATGGTAATAAACACATGAAAAATACTCCATTTGGTCATTAATTAATTTTTAAAATGCAAATCAAAACAATATGCCATTTTTTAACCTATCAGACTGAAATAACACAACCTCTCTCAAAGTTATGTATTCCTTTCCAGATTTTACATACATTTTACATAGATATTCACTTTTAAGTGATAAAATCAGAAACCCAGAGAATTCCAAATCCATTGGTATTTCCATTGCATTGGCTGGGGAGGAAGTGTTGAAGGGAATGGGCCAGAAGGGTTAGTGAGGCAAACCCCAGTTTGTGGTAAGAATATTAATATTTTTGTGGTCCTTGATTCCCATGGGTAAAGTCAGTTCGCAAAGAATTAAACTCATTTACACCACAGTGGATATTTTCAGCAACGTTCTATTTTATTGTTTTAAAAAGAAAACAATATTTTTAAATAATATTTTTGCTGGGCAAAAAGGGACTCTGGTTTGTTTTTGTTATTGTTGTTTTGCATTCCTCAAATTACTAGTAAGTTATATCTTTGGTTTTTAAATGCAGTTTTCTTTTATGAGAAATTGTGTTCATTATCACTTATCATTATTATTCCCTTATTTGACAAATGATATTTGCTATGAGTATTCCTTACTCCACTGTTCCGTTTCATTTTGGTTTGGTGCTTTTTGAATTATAGAAGTTTTCTATTTTTTATAGTCAAATTTGTCTTTCTTTTTCTTGATGATTATAAAAACATCTTTTCTAATATTAGAAAATTAAGCACTCTTCAAAAATGTGATAAGTATTCAAGTGTGTTTCTGATTTTTAACATTTCTCACTTTAAAGAACTAATTTTAACATGCTGTTTAAGGTTTAGATTTAAAATGAATTCTCCTCTCCCCATAATTGCTGAGCTGGTCTCCCAATGTCACTTAATGAAGAATTCTCTATACTCATTTTTGGTGGCTATCTCACCATATATTCTTATATTCTAGTTTCTGAAGATTTCATCAGAACTCTGCACAGAATCAAGTTTATGTTCCATCTATGGTCACTGTCCCACCCCAATCCCAAATATATATCATCTACCTAACCAACAAGTCCAAGAGTTTCTAACCCAAAACATCTCTTAAAACCAGTTGTCTGCATGTTTATTGCCACACCCCAAGCTCAAGCCACCATCATCTCTTGCTTGGGCCAGTGCAGAAGCCTTATATTCCTTTTCTGCATGACAGCCAGAGGAATAACTTAAAAACATATATCAAATTCTATTTCTCCACTGCTTATAATCTTCCAGTTGCTTCTTACAGCATTAAGATTAAAATGTAAAATGCTTATTTGGGGTCCACAAGGCCCTGGATGATTTGGCCCTTGACCCCTTCTCTCACCTCATCCCGTGTCACTCTCTACCCAGAGAGTCTCCAGAACTAGCCTCCTTTCGGGTTCTAAAGTTCCCACCTCAAGGCTGTTCTATGTGCTGCCCCCATGCTGATACTGTGCTTCCTTCCAATTCTGGCTCTCGTCCATCATTTGAGGCTCACTGATTGTAACTCCCCAGAGTGGTCTTCCCTGAGCTCCCTGTCCAGAGTGGCTCCCCCATCAACTTTTCATACTAACCTGCTTTATTTTCTCCGTCACTCTTATCACGGTCTGAAATTGTCTTATGTACTTGTTGTTTTTTTTTTTCCCTGCCTCTTCTTTTATACATTCTTTGAAAGGAAAGATCTTGTATGTCTTCTTCATTACCATAAACCCAGCACTTAGAATAGTGAATGTTACCGAGTGAGTGTTCAGTAACCGTTTGTTCAAAGAATGGATAGATGGGTGGGTGGATGGATGTATAATTAGAAGTCCTCAAGTTTGCAGGCAGAGTCTCTTCCTCAACACCTCCATCCTTAGATTAATATCTTATGCAGTGAATTATTGTTTGATATCACCCAAGTATTCATTTCACGCTTTCCTGTTCCTTACAGCCCTAAATTTATGAGGCTCTTTGTGTGCCATCCCCAGATCTTGGAGTGCACCCATCTCTCTAGACACAGGCATTGGTTCAGTGATGAGCAAGATACCTAACTCAGGCCTATGAGACTAAAGAGAAAGCTGGGGGCTTCTGGGAAACACTCTGCCTTTTTCTTCACTATTGTTAAGATATGAATTAGACTTGATGTAATCCCAATGAAAATCCCTGTAGGCTTTTTTAAATAGTAAAAGCAACGATAAAATGAAGAAATTACCAAAGGTAAATGAAGATATACATGAATACATGATTTTTCTTTTTCTAAAATATTAATTTAAATGTTTATTTCCTCTTCTCCTTCTTATTATAAACTCATTTAAAGCTACAGCTTTATAGATATTTGACAAGACAATTCTAAAATTCATATGGAAATGCAAAGGACCTCAAATAGCTGTAGTTTTGGCTGCATTCCCTTAGTTTGGACATGAGCTGTACATATGTTTTCATTACTCTTTTAAACATACTTTAATTCTATTCTTGATTTCTCCTTTAGTCCCAATAAGGTTATAAAAGAATGATTGTTTACCTTTTATAAATTCCAAAGTGGTTAGAGTTTTAAAGATTCAAATTTGATTGCTGATTTATAAATTTTTTCACAATTGTCAGAAAACATGATCTTGCAATTCCAACTATTTGGGAGTCTAAAAAGAAATCTGAGGTTTTCTTTATGAAAAATTTTTATAGGATTTCTTCAAATTCTTGAAATGTCCTGCCCCATAGCTTTAAAAGTAAATATTAGCTTAAGTTTCTATCATCTGCTGTATTTTGCCTGTTGTATATTGTGAGGCCAAGAATAAAAATGAACCATTTGCTCTGTAGTTCGTTCTCCAAGCCTTGTGCCATCAAATCTTTTTAGAGAGAGAAGAAAGAGAAGTTTAATAGCTATTCTTAATGAAGAAACAGCTTTACTCCCCTAGCTGTCATACTGTGTCACACAACATCTGAGAATTTTCAACAGAAAAATAATTGGCCACTTTCTTCATGTTCAGAAAAGGGAAATCTGAGGGGAATTGCATCATCTTCATAAATCTGGAGCATTTATTATCCTCTTTCCTACAAGCAGTAGCTGCAGTTCATTTTATATTAATGTGTATACTCTGAACTCCTAAATACAGGGAGTTAATCAAAAGTATACTGTTGTCTTTCGTAGACAAAGATAACATTCTGGCAACAGTGTTACTTTCTATATTTACAAGTACAGCCAAAGAGATTAAAGTGACACCTACTCCTCTTTTTGGGAATCACAGGTTTAATTGTTGGATTCAGCAATGGTAATACTAAATCTTTAAAGAACTAGGGGTGCAAAAATCAATAAGTAACAGTCAATTCATAAGTAATAATCCTGTCGTCGAATTAAAACATTCACTCTTTCTAGACAACATCTTAAAAATGGAATTTTTTCTTTGATATTAAATTGTCTTGTTTTTGTTGTTTCCACTGTTTGGTTGGTTTTGCATTACCAGTAATGTTTGTAAATTCTCTTAATAGTAAGACTAACAATGTTAGAGAATGAAGAGATTTAACAATCCTCAAAGACATAAATCTACCTTTATTAATCTTGATATCCTCAGGGCTAGCACAGAGCCTGGCATCTAGTAAATCCTTTACAAATTTGTGTTAAATGAGGATACTTGACATTGTCAAAATGGTGCAATCCTAGAAAAAGCATTATGCTGCTGTCAAAGATAAATCACACAGGTGGTGGCAGCTGTTAAGATCCCTTGACTTGTTTTGTATTCTACTAAAGTTTTTCTCTCCATTCTGGAAGCTCTCTAAATCCAACTGTAGTTCATTGGTGCTAACATTTTCTTTATAATCTCACTGAAGAAGGATGAGAAGGAAAGGGACAAAGGAGGAAGGGAAAGAGAAAAGAAAAGGAAGAAGGTATGTGAACAACACAACTTCTCCACCTTATCTCTCTTACTGCTTTTGGTTCAGAATGAGCCATCTAGGTGGCAGATTTTGGTCCAGGAGAGATGGGCTATACTAGGTGTTCAATCAGGCATCTCATAGTCTACATTTAGCCCACAAATGTGCTTTCTTGGCCCTAGGCAAAATTTTCCTGGATTTTATAGTTTCCAATATTTTAAAATCCAGAAAGTTTACATAATCATCTAAATTCTGACTTTTCTTGAAAAATCAGTAGAATTGACAAAGCTGGTCTCCAGTTCTCACAGGGTAACAGTGAGCTAGAACTGAATAGTGATTGCCCCTTTGGATGGGGGCGTTTGTTCTCCAATGCGCCATAGACACTCCATCTCCAATTCTGTCTGCAGTCTCTAAAGTCAGTTGCCTTTGTGACAGATGGATTGCAGACAGGCAGTCAAGCATAGTGGCTAAGGGCATGGATTTGGATCAGACGGCCTGGGTTTAAATCCAGATTCCAGAATTTATGACCAGTGCTCATCTTGGGGAAATTACTTGATCTTTCTGTACCTCAGTTCCTGATCTGTAGACTGGGATGATAACTACTACCCACATTGTGATGAGGATTAAATGATTCTATACGTGAAAGTACTTAGAACAGTGCCTCAGACATTGCAAGCACCCAGTAAACATCACTTATTATCATCATCTTGCCTGAGCTGTGTTTTCTCATGGTAAGGTTAAGAAAAACGTAAAATATCACTTACTCTTCTGTCTCTATCAAAAGTGGGAAATATACAATAGACCCAGAAAATAAAGACTATTCCTGCATACGAAACATACAGATAAAATGTGTCTGTGTCAAAAAAATGATGACACCATTATGAAACAATTCATAGTAAGAGTTTTAACCAAAAATACAAAATAATGTATTATCTAATTAATTCTTCTATTATCTAAAGAAAGGATTGGAATTTCAATGAGTTTTTTTTAATTCAAGGAATCTAATTGGTTTTGATGTAAAATACAGTAATTCATTAAGAGAAAAGAAAATGGCAATAACCCTGCTTCCCTCATTCAGTTTATCTGCCAGCACTTATAAGCATTCAGTTTTGTCACCCCAAATTTAGCCTTTAATTTCAGGACAAGTCTAAGAACTACCTGGAAAAAAAAAGAAAAAAAAATAGCCGTCTGGGTGCAGCAAACTGAACTAAAAACCCAAGACATCAGAAAATCCAAGTGTAGTACTATTTGATTTTTACGTTATTGTAACAGCAAATTATTGGAAAACTGCAAAATGAATAATCACATTTTTAAACAACCAATTTAATAATACAATAAATATAAAATACAGTTCTGCAAAAGATGGCCCAACTTACACAACACTCCCTTCCACAAAATGACACAAAATGAACAAAAAGACATAAGACTCAAAGGCTAAGCCAGTCACGTGAAAACAAAGGGGAAATTAACCTAATACTGTAAACTGTGATAGGAATCATTCAGAGACAGAAAAATCTACAACACAGTGGAAGAAGACTCTGAGAATCAATACTGGGTTGTTACAAAACAAGAGCAGTAAGTCAAACTGAAGATGTTGGCTACAACTCTGGAAACTCTCACCAAGCCCAGTAGTACAGTGGGTCCAAGGCGAAGATCAGAACATCTCAGACGAAGCCCTCTTCCCATCACCAGTAGGAAGGAGCGGGGCCAAGTCTAAAGAAGTGCTAAGATTCACAAAATGAAGATTTCAGAGGGTCTAAGGAATAAGTGCCTGAGGTATGGTTCACCATATATCACGTTCACCCAAGAGGCTTTATAAAAAGGCACAATTCAGAAATTCTGATTGAGTCAGTGCTGGATAGGAGCTTACCTATCACAGCATTACTTATATAGCAAATGACTGGAAATAACCTAAACGACCATCAGTGGGGAAGTGGATAAATAACTATGGTGTATTCATGTAAGGGAATAGTCTTGCAACTGGCCAGAAAAATGAGGAAGTTCTTTGTGTATTGATATGAAATAATTTCCAACATACATTGTTAAGAGAAAAAAAAAAAAAGCATGATGCAGAACAGTGCTATAATATGCTACCATTGGGAAACAATTATAAATATGCCTCTATTTGAATAAAATATCTCCAGAAGCATCCACAAGAAATTGATCATACTGCTTGTGTCTGAGAAGAGAAACTGAGTGGCTGGGAAAAGAGAGGAAAGAAGATACCCCTTTTTTTATTCCTGAATTTTGAACCGTGTGGATGTATTACTTATTCTAAAAATAAATAAATGTCTTAGAAAAACAGAAAGAAAGAGAGGAAGAAAGGAAGGGAGGGAAGAGGGAAAGAAGATCAGATCATAGGAAAATAGCACCTGCAAAGTTTTCCTGAAAAAATCTGTATAATAATGCAATCCAGTCATGCAAAAGAGATTGGAAATACAGAGGGCAGTGCACAAAAAGACTGGCAGTGAGCTCAGAATCCATTTAATTATAAGTGATGGCAAATCATTACAGCAATTGCAGTTATAAAATGAATGTAAAATGTTATTTTTTGAAGGGAAAAAAACATAATGCCAAACTTATAAGAATATAAGTATAATATAGATACAGTGGACTGGTACCTAAATCTCAAAGCCTGTTGCCAAAAATTCAAAGGTGGGAGGCAGTGACTGCGCTAATTCATTCACCCAATCGATTTCTATGTATCAAATATCTGCTATGTCTGAGGCCCTGTGCTAGGCTTTGGGAACACAGCAGTAAATGAAATAGACAAGTACCCACTCTGTCATGATACTTCCATTCCAGATGGTTCTCCTCTTTCACAATAGTCTGTAGATGCTGTTTTGTTTCTTAGGCTGGGTAAAAATATATAGGTATATTATTTAAAGCCATAAAAATAATCACTAATGACAGGTATTTTCTGAAATACTAAAGTATGGGGAGGGAGAAAGGGAGATAAAAAATATATATAGACTATATCACACACAAAAAAAAATTAGAAAACAAAACAGGCAGCAAGGAAGAAGTAAAATCATAAAATAAGATGGCAGAATCAAGACCAAACATAAAACATGACCATATTACTATATAAAATAGATTGCTATATTATATATACTATATATAGTATAGTTATATACTATTTTGTATAATGCTCTGCTAAAACATTTGAAAATTTAAGAATTAGATCAATAAAAATAAGAGGAAAAATGAAAAAGTTTGTAAAGAGTATTTCCAGGTCCTATTCATTTCAGGAATAAATTCTTATTAAACTCATGCTTATATTTAAGTTGTTTCAAAGAGAATGAAACAACACTCCCAAATTATTTTTACAAAGTTAGCATACTATTGCAATCAAAACATAACAAAAACAGCACAGATTTCTCTTTTAAAGATTGATGCAAAACTCCCAAATAATAGATTAGCATGAAGAGTCTAGCCATGCATTGTGGCTCTAAAATATGACCATAGCCAGTTTACTCCAGGAAGGCAGGAGTGTTGAATATTAGAGAATCTTTTGGTAAAATTCACCACACTGATGGATTAAATAGGGAAAAGTATACTAATCTTCATAGAAACCAGGGTTGCCAGGGACTGGGGGGTTGGAAAAGGGGACTGATTACAAAGAGGCACTCGGAAATTTTTAGGGTGATGGAAATGTTCTATATCTCAACTATGGTATTAGTTACACAAGTGTATACATTTGTTACAACTTATCAAACTTCACACTTATAAAAAAGGTGAATTTTTAGTGTATATAAAACATACCTTAATGAACTTGACTTTAAAAATAATTCATTGAATAAACATGATATATTTGATTTTTTTAATGTGACATTATCTCTGATAAAATAATAATAAATGGCAAATTCCTTAATTTGCATATAACCACAAAATACATGCACAAATTACATATTTAAAAAAACATTCAAATATATTCTAGATTCCTACATTTGTTATATATATTCAAAATTTAGCATCAGGCTGGATGATGTAACATGAGAAGCATTCCCTCTAAAGTCAGGTGTAAGAGCCCAGAGACACTATTATTAAACATTTGTTCTGGGTGATAGTTCAGTATTCAAGAATTAAACTACTGGAAAAGAGGAGGAAAATGATCAAGTCCAAGCAGATGATGTGGAAAAACAAAAGGTAACCAATTGCAAAGTTACTCAAAGTCATAAGAGAATTCAGAAAGTAGTTAACAAGATTATTTTTTTAAATCAATAGCTTTACTATAACAAATAAGATCCAGTTAGAAAACATAATAAAAGACCCTCTTTACAACAGGAATAACAATATAATCAACAAAAATACATAAAGATAAATTTATCAGGAAAGATATAGGCCTACATGAACAAAGCATATAGATATACTGAGAGAAGATGAGTAAATGTCAGAGACATACTTTAATTTCGGAAAGAAAGTCTATATTGTAAAGACGTCATTTCTTTCTAAATAAACTTTTAGGTTCAATGCAATCCTGATCAAAATTCCAATTCTCAATTTTATCTAGAAGATAAAATATGGGAACAGCCAAAAAATTGCTTTAAAAAGAAAGTGGTATATATTTTAGTCCGATGGGGGAAAAACTATAAAGCTGAGACAAGTAAAATAACATGTCACTAGTGCAGAAACGGTCAAATGTGAAATGTCAGCTAGTAGGGTCTGAAATTATACCCAAGGATATATGGAAATGTGGTATATTTTTAAAAGCATTTCAAATCCAGGCTAGTCAGTAAATGGTGATTGAGCAACTGGTTAGCGAATTGATAGAACATAAAGATGAATTTCTACCCCCTCTTTCCCTCAAAATTAATTTCAAATGTATATGATACAAAACACTGAAAGAAATTTTAAAGGAGGTAAGGTTTCCTACAGCTTCCCATAAAGCCCAAGAGGCATCAAGAAAGATAGTTAAATTTTCTGTACAGAATAAAACATCATAAACCAAGTCAAAAGACAAATGATAAAATATAGCACCCAACAAAGTACAGATACATATGATATCTAAAGAAATCTACTAAACTTAAATATGATGCACAAATTCACTAACCATTTTAAAAATGCAAAGTATTATTGAGATATTTTCCCCCTACCAGAATGACAAAGACAAGAAGTTAGTAATAGCTGCTGTTGGTGAGGGTGAGGAGAAACAGACGCTCTTAAAAATTTTTACTGGGAATGTAAGTTGGTACAAAAAAAATCTCTTAATGTGTACCAAAATTTTATACAAATATACTTCAATCCAACAATACCAATTCTAGGGATTTATTCTAAGGAAATAGTAGGATATATATATGTGTGAAGATGTTTATGCAAGGGTGTTTATTGTGGTGTTGCTTACAAGATGAAAAAATGGATATTTTTTGTATATTTACATATTATATATATCTTTATTATATTTATATAACATTATGTCCAAGCATATCTGGAAAGATATACAATTGTTAAAGGTAGGATGTTGATCCAAATTAGTTCAAACATTTAGCAAATTATTTCCTCAGAAGGTAGGGCAGGCCCAACCATCAGCAGCTCAAAATCATCAAGGACGCAGATTCTCTGCCTTTCTCTCATCTGTTGCTTGAGCATCGGATTCCCCTAAAGAGATTCCCCTCAGGATCCCAAGATGGTGCCAGAGGCCATCAGGCTCCTTGCTTCCTTTTCTAATAAACTGGACTGTGAAAGGGAAAAACCTCTCTCTTAACCATTGACTCCATGTCATCCCTTCAGTCTAGACCAGTAGCAATCTCCATGGACACACCATATACTGATTGGCTTAGACTAAAGAAGCTCTTCCCCCATACTGGATCTGGGGTCACTTTTCCCTAAGTCCTGTTGGGGAGGAATGGATGCCTGAATAAACTAGGAATTCTTCTTGGGAAAACAAGTGGGGTGAGATGGACGTTAGGTAGACACCCATTGGTGCCCCTTCAACCACAGACTGCTAACAGTGGTTATCACTTGGAGGTTGGTTTATGAGTCTTTAGGTTTTATTTTTTTTCCTCACTATTATGTTTTGTTTTTAACAAAGATCATATACTGTCGGGGGGGGGGGGAAGTTTTTCTTTGATTATAAAAATAGAAATATCAGTGGGAAATCTAGACCTGAGAATTTACTGATATCAGTAACTCCACTTTATATGCCAGAAAATCTCAACCTGGGCAAATTGCTAGAAAGTCATAAATACGTAAGATGAAAGAAAGCAAGGGGTTCCCTCTGGCATTCTGAGTATTCCCCAATCCCTGTCTGCTTTGCCAACACACTTATCTATGGGTGTTCAATAATTTGTAGAGGAAATGTAAGCATTCATAAGCATTTGGTGCTTGAATACTAGCATACAGAACAGTAGATGTATGCTAACGCATACCGTCTATCTTCCTGTCTCCTTTTCATCTTTTCCTCCCTTCTTTAACTTGATATCCCTTCCCTTAACACTCCCTAACATTGTTACAATTAAGGCCTAAGAGTTTAAGGTGCCATGCTTAAATAGCCCAAGATTTTAAAATGTTGCTAATCTTGTTTAAAAATATATAGTCTGACTTCTATGACCCAGCAATCCCACTCCTGTGTGTATAGGCCTGACAGAAATGCAATAGAGATATTCACCAAAGAACATGTTCAAAATACCAGCACTATCCATAATAACCCAAACTGGAAATAACCCAAATGTCTCCAGCAGTAGAATGAATAAATTATATATTGACACAGTGGAATATTACACAGCAAGGAGAAGGCACAAATGCTATTACACATCCCAAACAAGTTGAATGAAAAAAAGCCAGACACAAAGAATATACTGTAAGATTCCATTTACATAAAATTCAAAAATCAGGAAAGCTAATCGATGGTGATAGAAGTCAAAATGGTGGTCACCTCTTGGAAGCAGTGACTGGAAGGCAGCCTGGGTGAGGGGCTTCTGGAGTTCAAGCAATACTGGATTTCTTAGCACAGATGCTGGTTATACAAGTGTGTCCGATTTAGGAAAACACTGAGCTGTACATTTATGTATGCTTTTCTGTATGTACTGTATTTCAATTTTTCTTTAAGTTTACCTTAAAAAATATGGCCTAAAATACGGAGATATTATTTCTTCATGATGAGTTCTTTTAATGGATGACGTGAATGCTCTTGGCTATACAATATTGTTTTACCACCTGATCCTTTTCTACCCACAAAATAGTTACAAAACTGAGGTCTAGCTGAGACGGAGATCCCTATCTACCACTTAACTGAGCTCTCAAGTCCTTTCTCTCCCCTCTTTCCTTTATACTCCTCCTTTTAACTCTTCTGAGTCTCAATTGATGCAACTGGACACTTTTCTCAGCCTAGCGTGATGAGTAAGCCCATAGTGGGTTTATATCCTATCTCTGCAACTTGAAGTAACTTACCTTTCAGTGTCTCAGCTTTCTCATCTGTAGAATGTAGTTAATTAATAGCAGTTCCTATCTCATATAGTTGTTGTGAGGATTAAATGAGCTAAAAGGTGTAAAGCATAGAGAGTAGTGAGCTCGTTGGATGACACTGGTTTGCATCAATTCTGTGACATGCCTTTTGATTTCTGGAAATCCAGATGCATTTTACAATCGATGGTGTCTTACAATCACTGTTGCTTAGGTGGCAGTTGTGACATAGCTGTCACTGTGCTTAATGTGTGCTTACAGCTTTTATTTTCCTTTTTGTGTGCATATGAGTGAAATATGAAAATAACACTTTGTCTAAATAAGCAGTTGTTTCAATAAGCACAGAATAAAAATTTTAGAAGCCAGCATTTTTTTTCTTAGTAGCAAACAAAATAATGATGCATGTTAATGGATGGCATCTTAGATTTGATGAAATGTCCTCATAACAGATCTCATGAAGTTGCTGTTAGAGCCTTCCAGGATCATTCTATTTTAAAAATATATCCATGCATTATTTGATTTTTAAATTATGTTTAAAAATCAGTCATTTTAAACTAGGTATTTCCAGTGATCTTTAAAGCTTCCCTAGCAAGTGGGCAATTGAAAGACTTCCCAGGAAAGCAGAGCACTGTGACCAGATGCTCAGCTATCACTTGCTTCCTTCTGCTCTGAAAATGCCCTTTCTCCCTTCTCCACTGCCAGTCCCAGAGCTCCAGCAAGCATAGGACCAGGGCACAGGGTGTTCCCTCAGGTCCCCATTCCCTTCTGAGCAAGGATGTCAATTCTTCAGAAAGACCTCCATCAACAGCCAAACTCATAAGCCCAGTGGTTCTCCAATTTTGCTGCATAATGGAATCGTCCAGAGATCTTTCAGTAATACTGACGCCTCAGTCTCACTCTCAGAAATTATGATTTAATTGTTCGGGGTGCCGCCTAGGCATTGGGATTCTTAAGAACTCCCCAGGTGATTCCGCCAAGATTAGGAACCACCGCATTACCCTGTTTGACGATTTTCTGATATTCTCTTAACCGCTGACTTGTTGTCTCTATCTTCCACCAGCTCCCAAAGACACGGAAGCTTTTCCTTGTCAATATGTCCAGTCCTGTACCCCAGGACCCCGCACCCTGCTATGAGCTGAGCCTCTTAGCGCGACTTCCAAGGAGAAGCGTAGGGAGCTTTGGCTTCTTCAAGAGTTGCCATTGAGCCTGAAAGGAATTTAGGAAGTAATTCAGATCGGGTCACTCCTTGGGCCTTTGGCAACACGCAGGTTCTGGCCCGCGTCTTCCCAACATCATCCCCGCCTCAGCAGCCAAGCCAAGCGGATGTTAATGGAGCTGACTGTCCCCTCCAGGTCCTCCGCTTTGATCAGCATCAGGACTGTCTAACAGATCGCTCCCCCGCCCATGAGCCCCAGGAGCACAGGGCAGGGTCCGAGAGCTTGTTTACCCGCGTCTGGGGTCTCAGAGTACAAACAATGAGGGGGTTTCAAAGAAAGGAAACTCCCACAGCGAGGCCCAGGCGGGGTTCCGCGAACGCGGAGCAAGGGGGCGCTGCGCTTTCCGCGGCGCAAACCTCTCCTGCCGCGGCGCGCTTCCGGGGGCGCAGAAGCTGGCGGCCGGCCTCGGAGAGGACAGCAGGTGGGTGGGTGTTGGTGCGCACAGCTGCAAGGAAAGCCCTTAAAGCGCCAATATAATTCATTTAAGCGTTTCCCGCCAATTGTGCCCCCGGGATGAGCTGAGCTAGTAAAAACTCCGATTTCTCCCGGAACAAACTTAAAGATGTATTTTAAGTGCAAAAAGCAAGGTGTTGAATAGTGTGGATAAAAGCGTGCAGATGGGTGGGGGACAGATAAGGAGAAATTCAGGTGCATATACTTACCCGCTGGTGCAAACATGTAACAAGCCCCGGAAATACACACAAGCATTAATCGTGGTTGCCGTCAGGCCGAGGCGCGAGACGTGCAACCTCGTGGCTTTTTGAGTTCTATTGTGCAAGTATGTTTTTAAATTTATATTGATTTTATATTATATATTGTATGGGGTTGTATATAATATATTCTATCGCTGTGAAAGGTATTTTACTTTATTATATATAACACCATACAATATATTATATAATATACATGTCTCTGGATGGCAAAGTCAAAGAAGTCCAAATTAGCCACTACCTTCGAGGCTGACCTTAAGTACAGAGAGAAAGTCTCGCGGCGTGGAAAGGCAAAGAGGGAGACAGAGGAGATAGGGGACACTTCTCCCCTCCTCCCCATATCTTTTCACTAAGACAATCGGGTGGTTGTAGGGAAAGGGACCAAGGGAAACGGAGCTCGACCACTCGAGTGCACCCCGGAATGCATTTGGAGCTCTAAGCCGGCGGCGGGGCGAACGCCGGGAGTCCATGCCCAAAGAGACCCTTCCTGGCTCGGGCACAGACTCTTATATTCCAGCCCCTCCCTGGAATAGGCGTGTTTTTTGCTACGGCCGCCTACCAGGGCGTGGGTGGAAGTGATTGTGCGTCCTGAGGGGGGCATCTGCCCTGGCTCGGAGCCCTAAAAGCCTCCGTTGGGGCGGAATTGGCTTCTCTGTGGCTAGGGCGCTGTCCCGGAGCAGCGCGTTGCGGGTTCAGGGCGGCCGCAGAGGCCGGGCGAGCAAGGGAGAGAGAGACCCAAAAGGGACGGACCCCGCCCGTCCGCAATTCAAAGGCTTCCAGCGTCCGCCGGAGAGGCGAGAAGAGTCCCCAACGTCCCCAAAATCCCAGCCCTGGAGCGCGTGTGATGGGCGCTCCGCGACGGGCCAGCCGCCACGCGCGGCTGGGAATGGGAAGAGAAAAGAAACTGGGCGGGCGGGGGGTCGAGAACTGGCTGTGGCTTCGCCGCAGCTCCCTCTGCGGATCACCGGTCCATAAAGCTCGGGGCCAAGAGACCCCAGTTTTCTATTAAAGGTTTCAGAGTTCCGGGGAAAGAGCACCGCCTCCCCAGCTGCAGGGTCCGCCCGGACCCGCTACTCACAAATTGTATGCCCTCGGGCAAGTTTACTTTACCTCTTCCAGCCTCGGTTTTCTTATCTGTAAAATGGGAATGACGAAGTACCTACCTCTGTGAGGTGGTGGTGAGGAATTAAATGGGATATTGTCTGTCAAGGGCTTGGCCCAGCCCTAGCTTGTAGAGGGTGGTCCACCCCCGCCATGGTTACCCCAAGCCAGAATGACCAACCGGAACCCAGGATTGGGACCCAGGGTGGAGTTATGGGACCCAGCTTCCTCCAAAAAGACTCATTCTAAAGGTTCAGCAGCTGCAAATGGGCACTGAACGCCGTCCACTCGCTTCCTCGGAAGCCACACAGGGTCCCCATTCCAACACCTACCTCGAAGCCTTCTCCCTCCAAGAACACAAAGACCCACACCCCCGCCCCGTTCACACGTGCTTAACCCTTCCGCTGGCAGCTCACACCGCCTGGATTCAAATTCCCGGGCTACCATTTTCAGCTCTGTGGCTTTGGACAAGGGCCTTCACCTTTCCAAGCATCGCTTTCCTCTTCTGTAAAATGGGATGTTAATCACATTTTAAACAAGTGTTAAAGTGCTGATTTTAAAAGATCGTGCAGATAACAGGAGAGAGTCTGGCCTATAGTCAGCTGCTGCTGCTTTTATTATTTTCCTCTCTTGGCTGTGGATTCGAGGGTAAACTAGCCTTGAAAAGTCAGCCCCAGATGGATGGAGAAATGATCCCAGCTGTTCTTTGCTCTCCCTAGAAACTCCTGTCCCTGTGGATCCCTCATAATCTGTGGGAGGAAGGGGTTCCACGGACCTTCCTGGACCCCGCCAAGCGGTTAAGCAGCCGAGGCCGACCTGGGCAGGGGGCTTCCTCCAGACTTCCCTCAACAGCAGTCCTCTCTGGATGATCTTGCTCTGCCCTTGTCCTCTCAATTTGCAGGTGCCGCCACTGAGCCCCTCGGGGCCCCTCAGCGAGTGGATCCTGAAGGCATCCTTCTCGGGACTCCCAGTCCAGGGCGCCTTTTCTCGGAGCGAGGGCCCTGCGGGAGGCTTCCGACTATTCACTTAACTCCTTCGTCGTTGTGCGTTTAACCAAATAGGTGGAGAACAAAACCTGGGCTAAATACCCTATTTTCTTTCTTGGTCGAGTAATCGGCCGGAAAGGCAAAATCCCGGCGGGGGGCGGGAGGGCGGGGAGGCCTGGGAAAAACAGAATGCTAATTGCGGCCTGGAGGGGGCGGAAGGCGCGCCCGGGTTAGGGCGCCTGGGCTGCCTCCCTTTGAAATGCACCTTTCCAGCAGCGCCCACGGGGAGGGCAATGAATTCCCCCCCCCCCCCCCCCACTTCTGGAGAAGTAGAAAGAAGCTAATAGAACTGGGGACTATCCTCTGGTTCTGACTGAGTCACTCCTGCTTCCTACCTCTGGTTCACGATGCCTTTGACCTGTTTGCTCCTGGCCTCCCCCATCAGAATGGGAATCTCTGAAGGAGAAAGACTAAGGTTCACGCATCCTCTTTCAGCACGAGTATCTAGTAAGAAGGGCAAAAAAGTGAGCTCAATGTAGGCGTGATGGGGAGTAATAGGAAAGACTTTGGACCTTCCTATGTGCCAGGCGCAGTTCTAATTGCTTTACATTCTGTATGCTATTATTACAAGTGGGAACTGGGGACAGAGAGGTCAGGGAGCTTGCCCAGAGTCATAAAGCTAGTAAAGGTAGAGCCACGAATAGATACAATTCTGCATACAACGTTCCGCTTTTCTCTTAGGGATCTGAAAAGAGAAGTTTAAGGAATGATCTCTTTGGTTTCTCTATCCAGTTGACCTTCCTTCCTTCCTCCTTCCCTCTCAGTCCCTCTCCCTTGGTTATCTTATGGGCTTAATACTTTCTACTGAGTAACTCTCCAGCCCAGACTTGCCCTCTCCCCACTTCTCACAGAGTCTGAATGGGAGATTCCAGCTGCCCTTGTCATATTGAAGCCCTGGTCAACAGGATTGGATTCTGCCCACCTGTTGTGTAGACATCTTCCCGCACCTGTAACAGGGAGGTGCCTTCTGTTGAAACATTAATTCCCATAGGATCTGCCAGCTCTGTTAGTGATGTGCAAGTGATTTATGTTCATGACAATATTTCTCCTTGGCTACATGGTGGTTGTTCCCATTAACAGCTATACTGCAATTCTGGCACTAATTTTCCTGTGGAAGGATGTCAATATTGACATACACGTGAACAGCCATGCAATAATGTAAGATCCTTGGGTTAGGAAAGGTCTAAAAAAATTTTATTAATCATAAAAAGTCTAAAAAGGATGAAAATGCCAGGTTCATTAATTTAGGAAGATCGGTGTTTTCTTTTTTCTTTTAAGGAAAAAGAGCACTTTTACTTTAGTCTTCCTGGTGATAAAGCCTGAGACTTGACACTGTTTGGAGGCTATTTTCTCTTTTCTAGTTTATGGACTTAGTAACCCTTTTCTTTCAGTTCACAGCTGAGCACCTAGTAAGTGCCAGGCCTTTCAAAGTGCAAAAAAGTAAGCAAGACAGGTGGAGCCCTGTATAACTCTTTCATATTTTAATGTAGCAATAATTAGTCAAACAGTCTCCTAATTTATTTTTGAGATTATTTTACTTTATTTACTTTGCCTCACATGACTTTGCTTGTTATTTATGTGAAGCTGTGTACTTCCATAAATATGATGATGATGATCAAACAGCAGTTAAATCCAAAAATTCATCTAAAGTTTAAAAAAATACTCTCATAAAAAAGATTCTTGAGTCAACATTTAAGAAAAGATCATTTATTTTTTATAATAAGCAACTTTTGGTATGTTTATTAACTTTCATTCCAGGATTCCCCCACCTCCTCAAATTTCAAGAGTGAACTACAATTACACTTAGCAATCTAAATATATGGATTGATAGCTAAGATAATAGCTTAAATTGGTCATTTTTGTTTGAAAAAGTACAGTGGTTTTAATATAACTCTGCCTCACACGTTTGTGGACCTGGTGATTTTTTTTTTTTTAAGCAAGTGATCAGTCTATTTCAGCATCATAGTGAAATATAAATTCTTGTAAAAGTGAAACTGTGATAGTGGGAGTATCTTGCTGTTGTCAGCAGAATCAACACTACTTGTCCTTGCCAAAATGTTTTATCTTACAGGACATTTTATTTTTAAAAAAAATGTGAAACATGAACAACCTTACAGTGGTGAAAGCTCCCTCCCCCCTCGGAAAGCACAGCGGAGGTGGCAGATCTGGCCCTCAGAGAACAAAGGACCAAAGAGTGAACCCAAGATGGTGAAATAAAATGTAACATCAACAAAGAAAAGGCCATAGATAAATAGTAAAAGGACCAACTCACCACAAAAAACCTATTGACGTTTTTCCAGAGTCCAGGCGAAGCGCTGGTGACCGGTTAATGTTGGAATGTTTTCCTAGGGTTAAAAGGAGAACCGGCAGCAAGTCTGCTCAGAATTTACAAAGTGTTTGAATAACACGGACGGTGTTTTGATAACACATTTTTAGTGGGGGTGAAAATAATAGAATTTATTGGGACATTTATATGGGCCCCCTTGGTTGTGGGGGGGGGTGCGGGGGGGATGTAAACCATATATCATTGCATTCATCTATATCTCACCCCTGTAATTTATTCATACACGTGTACATGTATTTGATGTGTAATAGTCCTGTTACAGCCAAATGCTTCTCAGTTTTGCTTTTAAAAGATGAATGCACTGAGAGTGGTTACCTTTAAGGGGGAGAAAGGGGTAAAGAGGTCACCTGGCCAGGTTGGTGATAACTTTATGTTATCAGGATGAGATGGTGGCATGAAGCTGGTGTTATTGCTTGAGACAATCGAACATGAGATCTTTAATAGGCTCACACACAGGCTTGGCCTTGGCTTTCTTGTAGCCCTCCAAGGGTCCTGCTTGCTCCATCTCAGGCTTGAAAGGTGCAAGATTTGAGTTAATCCAGCTGGCATTTGGGTCTGGGGTTCCAAGGGGTCTCCACATTTCCTCCCCAATGTTGATGTTTTTGTTCAATGTATTCCAATACACTGTCAGCTGAGCCACATAAAACCAGGCACCTTTCAATAAATGTCTCATTTGGATTTCATGAAGCTTGGGGTGTAATTGAAATCAAACAGCAAACAGGCTGGAAGGCTCTGTTATTTGCCACCCAATCTAAGCAGGGTGCTGCCTGACATGTGCACTGAAGCCACTGCTTTAGCTCTCTTTTCTGTTCCTGTTTCTGGAAAAGAGTGCTTGGGTTTTAAAGTGTGGCTGGGGCATGTGAAAATAATTTTTATGTCTCTTTCCCTGGGTATAAGTAAAATTAAGCCAGCAGAAGGAGAGCCCATTCCAAGTAGGAAATCACAGATTTTCTCATCTATAACTCTCCAGGAATTTAAACTAGTATATTCCATATGTAATAATAATAATGTAATTAGTCAATACAGAAGAACCATTAGAGATTTCTGTATCTCTATGCAGAAAAAAATCAGAAAAAAAAATCATCTTTAGTTGAAACAGTGTTCTTCATTATGTTAAAAAGGAATTTGTAATATATATATATATTTATAAGTGTAATATAAATCATGTATATATTTTCCGTGTTCCAAACGTCCTGGGTCTAGAGCAGTTTTATAGAGCCTGAATTTTGATTCTCTTTAAATTTCTCTTTGTTTCTCCATCTGTCAAATGTGTTAAAGTTTGGGTAAAATAATAGATATATTGGGGAGGTGGGAGATATAAACTGCAGTTTCCTGCCCCAAGAATCAACACTGATGCTCATTACACATACAGTGTATACTGGATACTTAATACATAGGTAGCCCTCGGAATGAACTCACGCTCTCTCAAGAGCTTGCTCTGGGACTGGAATAAAATCAGCCCTTTCTGATGTGGCGCGGGGGACAGCTGGCCCGCGTTATTTGCGCCAGAGTGGGTCGGAACGATGCCTGTTGCCTGCGATGGCACTTTGCCACGCGCAGCGCCTCCCTGGCCGCCTCGCAAGCAATTTGAAGGGACACCGAGGCCCACTTTCTTGCTGCGATAAAGCGCAAAACTATCTACCTCCAGCCTCCCTATCTCCAGATGATGTGAGATTCGATCTCATCCCTACTTTTTCCTCAACATCCCTCAGCTCAGGTCAAGGCTAAAGTGGAGGAGCCCAAGAGTCGTTACCAGAATCCCATAGCCTCTGCTACATCTCTAAATCGTCCAAGCCTCGCGGCCCCTTTTCCTTACTCTTGCGTCCTCCTCGCGGAATCCCCGCTTTGAAAATCATGGTCTTCCAAAGTACAAAGGACTTGAAAAATTCAATTCTTCAAGACTTCCCTGGGTCGAAATAAAACAAAAGCCGTTGAGGTGGGAGTGGACGGTGGGGTGATCAAAGCAGAAAGCCACGCCAAACCCGAACTAAATTGCTGGGACCAAATGCAAGGAGTCCTGGGCTGAGCGCACTCTGGGCCACCTTTCCAGGGATCTGCTCCCGGGCTGCTCTGCCGAGGACCCACGGGACCCCCGCCCCGGTCCACTCGCTTAACTTGCTCCTTGTACCCTGGCTGTGACTTGACCCTGAAAACCTTCGCGCGCTCCCGGTTTTCACCACCGCGAAAAACTGGTAAAAGCCCTAGAGCTTCCGAGTGTGTTAAGGACCGCCTCGCTCTCTAACCCAGGCGTGCCGATGTTGGTGCTGCTGGGGTTTGAACCCAGGTAGGAAAGCTTCGAGCCGTTCTGCACTGGCGTGTGCGCGCTCAACAAATCCTGCGGCCGCCTCATCTGTTGTGGGCGAAGAGTTTCCCGTGTGATCGCGTTGGGTTGGGGAAGCAGAGTCCCGACATCTCAGCTGGAAAATGAGCTCCCGGAGCGATTACAAGCCGTGTCTGTAATTGCTTATTAACAGCGAATATTCAGGCTTCTCCTTATCTGCAACGAAACGTGCCCCCCTCCCCCGTAATAATAAAACAATAAAATATGACGGCACTACTCGACTCTACTGTCTGCGGAAACGCAGGGAGAAACAGGCAGCTGGGGCAAAAAGGCTTAATTCAATATCAAACTGATTATTTCACTAATTATTCTACCTTCTGTGTTGCGCGGCAGAGGAGAGGCGCAGGGAATCTTAACCGTGCGGCTGCTGGGGAACCTTTGTTTCTCCGTGTCAGGCCCAACTGAAGATGGGGGGAGGGGACCCGGGATTCAGGGACACTGAGCGGCGTGAATTCTATATCGTGAGGCGTAACAGTGATTGCCTCCTGAAAGCAGGCATGTTGGCCTGGGGATGTGGGGGTTCCCGGTATCTCACCCCACCCGTGCTTCTGATTCACGAGCTGACGGCTTTGAACCTCAAAGACAGCAGTGTGCTTTCACGGTCCCCAGGAACCCCAAAAGCTGAGCGCGAGGTTCCTCTCCACAAACCCTTCCCACTGAGTAAAAGGATGAGTCCGAACAAAAAGTGTTTCCTGAGTGTTGAAAGCCAGGGAGTTCTCTCCATCCGGAGGAAAGTGTGCCTGAAGTTACAGCCCCTGAGGAGGAAAGAGACTTCGCTTGGACCTCTCTCCAACTCGCCCCAGATCCTCACCTTCAGGGACCGGTGTCTCCCCGCAAACTATCAACTTGCAGAGCCTTTCTCCCTCTAGCCTCTAAACCTGCTCCCGCCCCCTTATCCCCTGCTCAGAGCGCTGAGATGACTTCTGTGCCAAGAGTGCACCCCACTATGGAAACCCCAAACCCTGTTCCCCTAAACTCCGGGGAAATAGACACCAGGATTCTCACAACAGGACAGAGTCTCAAAAAAAAAAAAAAAAATCAGACTAAAGGAAAACAAAGTCGCAGGCGACTTGATCCAATTAGTAAATGCCTAATTGCATTAGTGTCACCTCCATCAGCCAATAGGAGGGTCCCGGGGCTGTGGGACCGCGAAGCCCCTCCCTGGCCGCACATATATAAAGCAGCCAATGACAGCCTGCAAGTTTCCAAGTGGTCAACTTGACCGATAGTTTGTCAGTCGAGAAGGGCAGAAAGGCTAGCGCTTGTGGGTGGATGAGGACAGAGATCCAAGTCCTCTTCTTCCTGGGTGTGAGTGTGGGAGGAGGGTGGGGGTCCAGAGAGACGAGAAAGACCGGGAAGGAAAAGGAGAGTGTTTCTCCGTCAATTTCCACCTCCTGCCTTCAAACTCGGCGCGCTTTCCTTGCCGAAAGGACGCTGGGTTCACGGCGCGCGGGTGCGCGCCTTAGCGGCCCGCGTGTCGCCCGGTGGGTAGCCCCGGCACCGGAGGAAAGGGAAGTTACCTTCCCCTCGGAAGAGGGCGCTGGCTCCCCCATCCTGCCTTTATAATAAGGCCGCAGGAGGAGAGGAAGCAGCCAGCTGCCGTCTGCGCTTTGCAAAGCATGCAGTTAGGGGAGCAGCTCTTAGTGAGCTCGGTGAACCTGCCCGGCGCGCACTTCTACCCGCTGGAGAGTGCGCGAGGCGGCGGCGGCGGAAACGCCGGCCACCACCCCACCGCGACCCCTTCGCCTCAGAGGCTGGACTTAGACAAAGCGCCCAAGAAGTTCTCCGGCAGCCTCTCGTGCGAGGCAGGGAGTGGGGAACCCGCAGCTGCCAGCGCGGGGGCCCCCGCGGCCATGCTCAGTGACGCCGACGCCGGGGACGCCTTTGCCAGCGCCGCGGCAGTGGCCAAGCCGGGGCCCCCGGACGGCCGCAAGGGCTCCCCCTGCGGGGAGGAGGAGCTGCCCTCAGCCGCTGCCGCTGCTGCGGCTGCCGCCGCCGCCGCCACCGCGCGCTACTCCATGGACAGCCTGAGCTCGGAGCGCTACTACCTCCAGTCCCCCGGGCCTCAGGGCTCCGAACTGGCCGCGCCCTGCTCGCTCTTCCCATACCAGGCGGCAGCCGGGGCTCCCCACGGATCTGTGTACCCGGCTCCCAACGGGGCGCGCTACCCCTACGGCTCCATGCTGCCCCCCGGCGGCTTCCCCGCGGCTGTGTGCCCACCCGGGAGGGCTCAGTTCGGCCCGGGAGCCGGCGCGAGTAGTGGCCCGGGCGGCAGTGGCGGTGGGGGAGGCGGCCCGGGCGCCTATCAGTACAGCCAGGGGGCTCCACTCTATGGGCCATACCCTGGGGCGGCAGCCGCGGGTTCTTGCGGAGGATTGGGGGGCTTGGGGGTTCCTGGTTCCGGCTTCCGTGCCCACGTCTATCTGTGCAACCGGCCTCTGTGGCTCAAATTCCACCGCCACCAAACCGAGATGATCATTACGAAACAGGGAAGGTGAGCGCAGCGCGGAGGGGCCCCGGGGCGCGGGGGTAAAGAGTGAACGTGTGGTCCTGGGGAAGGCCGGGGGTGAGGGACCTGTGCCCACTCGCTCCACGCTTTGCCTGGAGAGTGTTTTCCGCGCGCAGTAAGTGGAGACGCCGCGTCTCCAATTCGGTGTTTCTCCCTGCGCGCACCGGCGGTTTGTGCCGGGTGCTAATGTTACGGTTGCTTCCTCTCTCCCCTCCCCTCCCCTTCCCTCCGGTCACTCTCACCTGGATTGACCAGGAGGAGGCGGAAATGGAAATTGAGGCTTGCCCACAAAGCTGGATTTACTAGATCCGCCGGCTCGGCGGTACACTGGCCCCTGCATGCCGGCAAGGAGCCGCGAATGGGGGAGTGCGGGGGGAGGCACAAGAGTTGGCCCCCTGAGCGCAGTAGATGGGCTCCCGCAGTTTTAGGCGCCAGGAACTCCATGGGGCGCCTCCAGGAGATGGGCGTGAGGACCAGAGCGCCGGCATCCGAGGGTTGGTCCCAGTAGTTGGTTAGGCAGGCCCTGGAGCCAGACCTGGCTGGGGTTCCAGGCACGAGAAAGTTCTGATACATGTCCAACTGTTAACAGTGGTTACTTCTGGGGAAAGTGAGGGGTGGGTTCTGGGAGAGGGGCGCTCAAAGAGGACTTTTAATCTTACCAGTAGAATTAAAAATTTTTTGACAAAAAACAATTTAATGTTTTCTGGCACTTGTACGTGTAAAAATCAGTGATTCTTAACATCCTGGAGGAAAAATTAATTAGCGTCTGAAAAGGTCGAGAACTTGAGTGGGGAGAGGGCGCGGAAGTACGTGAGTTTGGGAAATACTGACTTTGGGGCAAATTATTTCGGAAAAGAGATGTTCCAAGAGTTGCCAACTCAAAAATATTTTACATAGGAAGGGCCGCTTTATCGACTCGTATTCTGTTCTTTCTGTAGACTTCTAAATGTCGTGCTCCGACCCTACCCCAGGGTCCGCGAACCTGGCCGAGTATAGGTCTGCTCTCGGGCACCCGGATTTAAATCGTTTATCCTGGTTCTACTCCCTTGCACAGGCGCATGTTTCCTTTCTTGAGCTTCAACATAAACGGACTCAATCCCACCGCCCACTACAACGTGTTCGTAGAGGTGGTGCTGGCGGACCCCAACCACTGGCGCTTCCAGGGGGGCAAGTGGGTGACCTGCGGCAAAGCCGACAATAACATGCAGGGTGAGGAGAGAGGAGGCCCGGGCAGGGAGGTGCGGGCGGGGAACCCTTGACTCAGACAACTCACGTTTAAATCTAACATTTCTCCCCCCATCTGGGGTCTAGAGGTGTTAGTTTGAGTTTCTTTGTGTTGATGGTTTGATTGAGGGAGAGAATTGCTAAGTCAGATTTCTTGCCTTTCAATACATAGAACTTTAACCATGACCCTACTCCACTCCCCATCCTTCCGTTTGAGAAACGAATTCTTATAAAATCTCTGGGTGGCAAGGGCTCCTGGCATTCTAATCTTCACTGGAGGAAGTCCTCCCCAAGGCTGAGTCTGCCCATAAAAATTCAACCACCTTCCCTCAGATGTTGCCCTTCCAGCTTTAGAAGGCCCCAAATTGACCTTCTAGAGGCATCTCCTGTTGTCTCCATTTGTATATTTTGAGGTGGTGTTAAGGCAGGTGCCTTGTCCGAGGATGGCTGGAAGCATAGGGGTCCTGGGAGGGATATCAATGGAGCCTGGTTGGTCTCCACTGGTCTCCTTCTTAAGCAGCTAGTGCTGGGAGACTTGTGCTGTAAGTCTAGTTCTTAAATCTTGCCCATTAGGTAACAGACATCCTTCCCCTGCCTCCATTTATAAACAGCCCTATATGCTTGGGTTTTGTGTTTTGTTTCATTTTCTCTTAGGCAACAAAATGTATGTTCACCCAGAGTCTCCTAATACTGGTTCCCACTGGATGAGACAGGAGATTTCCTTTGGGAAATTAAAACTCACCAATAACAAAGGCGCAAATAACAACAACACCCAGGTAGAGTGACAGAGGAGGGGGTGTCTTCTGGCTGCACATCTCTTTTCTAATGAGTTTCTATACTCTTCGCTGTTTATAATATTTGCACTTGTTACCTGCTTGTTCGCCTGTTTTTAACCTTTTTTTCTTTTGACCTTTCTCCTTTTCACTTTCTTATTGGATTTCAATAACAGTGAGTCGACTATTAAGAACAGAAATACTGAAATCTTTTTGGGGACTTAGGAAACCAAGAGGAAAGAGTGTCTATCAAACACGCATACTCAGCTATGTTTTAACTTTCAAAAATGGCAGTGATGAGATCTTTAACATGGCATCAGAAAAAGATAGCTGTTGGTGGGGAGCAAGCAGGAGTCCCATTCCAAAATATATAGTTTGTCAAAATCTGGTTTTGCTAAGCCTCTAGGAGACTTTTTCGATTTGGCAACTCTTTTTCTGTATCATTTCCAGATGATAGTCCTACAGTCTTTACACAAGTACCAACCGCGACTACACATTGTTGAAGTTACAGAGGACGGTGTGGAGGACTTGAATGAGCCCTCGAAGACTCAGACCTTCACCTTTTCAGAGACGCAGTTCATTGCAGTGACTGCCTACCAAAACACCGATGTGAGTGTCCCAAACGTCCCAAGGATCTCTAAAGCCAGGTCCAGTGTGATAAAGCACTCAACCACTATTTTTCTCCCCTCTCTAGATAACGCAACTGAAGATTGATCATAACCCCTTTGCAAAAGGCTTCAGGGACAACTATGATTCGTAAGTGCAGCTTTTATTCATACTTGCATGGTCATCTGTGAACAGGACGTATATAATCAGACACTTGCCGGACAACATATTCTAGGAAGAGTTTTCCTGTTTGGGATTTTTACCTATTTTTTTTTTTTTTGCATATTTTTTGCCGTGACTAATCTTACTTTAGAATTTGCACAGAAGGGTTTTGTTAATTTCTAAAGAAATGCTAGGGGCTTAAAAATGAGGGGCTTTGTTTTTTAACATTTGAGCGGAGCTTTGAAATTTTCATAATCTGCATTTATATACCTTCCTTTTCATTTGATCCAACTTTTTTATCCTCTCAGGAGCAGGTCTTATGACTCCCCCTCTTTTTAAAAAAAAAAAAAATAAGAAAAACCTGAAACTAAGAGGATGTAATTTTCACAACATCAAACAACAAGGCCCCACAAATGCCTTTTAAATCTGGGACTTCTAACACCCACAACCAACATTCCTTCCACTACACTGACAAGGGAGAGTCGCTCTGAGTTCTTCAAGTTCTAGGCCTCGCAAAGGTGGATTTTCTATAGTTTAAATACTGACTGTCTGGGAGGACACTTTTTCTTATTAGGTGGGAAATTTTTCTCAGTGAGCCAAGACTCTAGCTAAAATGGGCCAGTGCATCTCTTACCTCCATCGCTCCACTCCAACAGACCGGCACTCCCCATACAGAGCCCAGTATGGGAGCCTTTTTCATTTCTGGGAGGTGGTTTGTTTGGGGAGAACATTAGGGTTTTTTTTTTTTTTAAGTGTTTCTCTTTATATTGTAGCATGTACACCGCTTCAGAAAATGACAGGTTAACTCCATCTCCCACGGATTCTCCTAGATCCCATCAGATTGTCCCTGGAGGTCGGTACGGCGTTCAGTCCTTCTTCCCGGAGCCCTTTGTCAACACTTTACCTCAAGCCCGATATTATAATGGCGAGAGAACCGTGCCACAGACCAACGGCCTCCTTTCACCCCAACAGAGCGAAGAGGTGGCCAACCCTCCCCAGCGGTGGCTTGTCACGCCTGTCCAGCAACCTGGGGCCAACAAACTAGACATCGGTTCCTATGAGTCTGAATATACTTCCAGCACCTTGCTCCCATATGGTATTAAATCCTTGCCCCTCCAGACATCCCATGCCCTGGGGTATTACCCTGACCCAACCTTCCCTGCAATGGCAGGGTGGGGAGGTCGAGGTTCTTATCAGAGGAAGATGGCAGCTGGACTCCCATGGACCTCCAGAACAAGCCCCCCTGTGTTCTCTGAAGATCAACTCTCCAAAGAGAAAGTCAAAGAAGAAATTAGCTCCTCTTGGATAGAGACACCCCCTTCTATCAAGTCTCTCGATTCCAATGATTCGGGGGTATACACCAGTGCTTGTAAGCGAAGGCGGCTGTCTCCTAGCACCTCTAGTAATGAAAATTCCCCCTCTATAAAGTGTGAGGACATTAACGCTGAAGAGTACAGTAAAGACACCTCAAAAGGCATGGGGGGCTATTATGCTTTTTACACAACTCCCTAAAGAGTTATTTTAACCTCCTAAAAATGAGCTAATTTTGGGCAGATGGACTTGGTGGTGTTTTTTGTTGTCTTCTCTGCCTAGGTTGCCAAAAAGAAGTTTGCCTTCCACCTTGATGCGTCCTGTTTTGTGCAATTCTCTAAAAGAAGGTGCCAAAGCTTTTTGATTGCTGCAGGTAACTGAAACAAGCCTAGCATTTTTTTTTTCTTTTTAAAATAAAGTTAATGGAGGACTTTAAAGTGTTTTAAAATTTGAAGGTTATTCGAGGTTCTGGATTTATTTATTGGAGACACTAAACATTCAGAGAATCAGGCTGTGAAAACAGTGCAGAGCGCGATCAAATGAGTTGAAAGCTTTGGTTCTCATTTCTATTTGTAAATCTGTAAGCAAATAGAAGGCCAGAGTGGTAAGGTGTTTAGCTTCTGGAAGAGAAGGGCTGGGCCTTAAGCTTCAACAGGGGATGTTTTGCTGTTACCTTCCGCTAGGGACAAAAGATGTCAGGCCTGGGAGGCAAGAAAAACTTTTGTGAAGGTGCTGGTTTTACCTGACTTTGATTCCTCCCAGGCTTGTGAAACAAGCCATGTTTGCCCTAGTTCAGGATTGCCTCACTTGCTAGGCCTCTGCTGTGTGCCAGGTGGCTCGTAGGACTCAGGAGAGGGCAAGGGAGGGAGTCGCCAAAAGAAAGAATTTTAAAGTGTACAGTCGCGTGTGCTTAGATACACTGTAGAATACCGTGGAAAATATTGTACAAATAGTCTACATAGGTGTCTGAGATTATGTAAACTTGGTGCTTTGGCTTTGTAAAGAATTTGCAAATCACCTGACAGCAGCTGCGAGGGCAGGGGGACAGTTTCTCATCATCCCCATGATATTTGGGAATATTCTGTCTACTTCTTAGATAGTTAAGAATGTATTCAGCTACTCTGTAGTAACTTGAAACGTGTTTAAGGAAAACTCCTATTTCATCCTCTTCCTTCACCACCCCACTACCCACCTCGGTAATGTGAAGAAACTAAAACCTGTTGCCACAGCTCCTATAGGCTTTTTAGAGATCTTGGATTTTTATGTACAGTCTTAGTCGTTTTTAATAAATGTGGTTCATTAAGGGAACAGGTATAGCTGTCTTCTGTACCACGGGTTTTAATCTTTGTTTTAAAGATCTTATTTTGCTTCCTCTTCCACCCTTGTCTAGCATGAACGCTGTCCCACCAATCCTACCTCCCCACTCCCCGACGGAAGGCTCTAGAATCTCTAAGTGGACACTCTAGTCATGAGGGGGTAGGGATGCTTTTGTTTACCTTCTCTTTTCCTTGACGTTGAATGGGGTTATTTCCTCACCCCACTGGGAAGTCTGGACAATGGGTATTGGGGTTGGGGGAAGGGGGTTGCGGAGATGCAAGATTGCCCACACCAGGCTCAATCCAAGCCTCCAGCCCTTGGCCTCCGAGCCCTGCCGCGGCCCGCGACCACTTCGTTCTCTGGGGCTTTTTCCTAGGCTTGCTTGAGCCCACCCATCCTTGGACCCATGTAGGGGCCCCGGGAACCCCCTCGGCCCTTTGAGCGCCCACGAGTTCCGGGTCCCCGAGGCGCAGCGGGGATCGGGCCGCCCACAGCTCGGCTTCTGCTCCCACGTGCGGCTTTCCTCTACGCGGAGCCCTCGGGAGCACCCGCCCGCCGCGGGCTGCCCGCCTCCGTAATTGCCGGCCGGGGCGCTCTGCGGGCCGCCAACTCGGCCGGGGACGCTGGGCTGCGGCACGGGCTGGGGGCGGCAGCGACACTCACAAACGAGGATTCCAGGCGTCCCGCGCACCGCCACTGCAAACAGCGGCCGGGGAGCGCTTCGCCGAGCGTTTAGCTGTGTTTATTTGGCTCGTTCCCCAAGAGGACGAAGGCCACCCCATGCCCTGGCTGAGGTCTGGGCCCGCCGAAGAGTCAAACCAAGGAGTGGGGCGGAGGGCCTTTTGTCCCCCTGCCAGACGTCCCGCCAGGCTTATCAGCAGACGGCTTCTGGCCTAGCTTGCAAACCTTTGCAGCCCCCGTTCTGTCCCTCCCGGGGTAAAGGTCTGGTTGGGAGGGTCATTCTGTTAACTGCGTGGCGCGGAAATGCAGCTGCTAAGAGGATTAGCTGCTGGGAGGCGAGCAATCAGCCGGGACCTCCTCCCCTTCCGCGCCCAATTAAGGCCGCCAGGAGCTTGTACCTTGCCTCTCCCCAGTTTCCCATTTCCTCCACCCTTCTGGGGCCCGACCTCTTCCCGCGCCGCCGGTGACCTTGGGGGTTCCGACTCGAGCCCCGCGCCTCCGACCGTACCTGTTCAAAACACTTTGCCAAAGCCGTCCCGAGTTTTATCGCAGCTGGAAAGGAAAGCTTTGAAATCTGATTTATGTATATTTATTGCCGATGACCGATGTTTTAGCCCCCTCACCTGATCGGCGCATGCCCCCCTCCCATCCTCAAGGAACCGTAGCGTATTGGGAGATGTGATGGAATTTCGAAATGGTGCTCTTCTATTCTGCCCTTCAGAAAGCCCGAAAATGCTAATTACTGCCAGGATAAAGCAGACTCTGGCCCCAGTCTATTTCGAGTTCCGTATATTTTTGCACCGTACAGTAAAAAAACCTGGTACTTGTGAAAAGTCCCTCACAGTGTTTAATAGAAACGTAAGTGGCTGAGTGGCCCCAATTAACACCTTATGATAAGGCATTCCTAAGATGGAGTGTCAGACACCAAATTGTGATGAGATGTATCTAATTAATCCTCCTAGGATGACCCCGATAAACAAGCCTCTATTTAAATAAAGATCAAGGGCTCGGCGCCCCGTTTGTTTACATTCTCCGCCAGGGTCCCCGCGTTTGCACCCGCACGGGCGGCGTTCCCTGCGCAGGGTGGAGACAGCGGCGTGGGGGAATTTGTTGGCTCGCCAGGGTTCGCTTCGCCTCGGTTCTTGCCCCAAACAAAGATACACAATAAAACAAATAAACCTCAACGAAAGAGGAAAAAGGAATGCAAAAAGGGCCCGACTCTGAGTTGTTTGCCACTTTCCACCGTGTCCTTTACATCGCCATACACGTTTTGGTTGTTCGGATTTTTTTTAAAAAGCAAACGAAAAAAGCAGCCCGCCCGTAGCCCCTGGAAATCTTTTCTGCTTTGGGGAGAACTCGGAGCACAACCTTCCTCCGCCCCCACCCCGCCCCGGCACGAGTTTGCTCCCCGCGGTCCTGGGATTCGTCCTCCTCGGTGCTGAAGCTGAGAATTGCTGGGACGTAGAGTAGCTATCCTGGGGGTGGGGTGGGGAGCCACCCACTGGGAAAGGCAGAAAGAGTCAGCGAAGAAATAGGGGAGGAGGGGAAGCTGCAGACTAGCGCGCCAAACTCTCAGTCCGTGAACCCCGACTGGCATTTGGAGCCCGCTTGGAGTCTGCAGCAACGCTCCTCCCAACTCCGCAGTGGACAGTTTCGAGGTTCCAGATCAGCTTTTGGTCCTAGCCTCCCTTCTTTTCCAGCCACCTTTGATGAGCTTTAAACCTGGGTGTAAAGGCGGACTCACTGTCTTCCCTTCCCTCTGCAGTCTCTTCCTTCTTTCTGAACCAAACAAGGTGGTGGTGATGGTGTGTGTATGTGTGTGTGCGTGTGTGGGGGAGGGGGGTGATGCGATTTTTAAGAAAAATTCTGCAGATGTCATGGAAACGCTCCGGAATAAAAACATTCTCGCATGCTCCTTGATTTTAATCGAAATTGAGCTTCCAGTAGGGACAAAAATTAAAATTACTAATTTGGCACTCGCCTGGATGCTGCGTCCTTCCCCTTTCCAGCCTGCGGGGCGATGTCTCCCGCCCGGCTGCGTGTCGACTCCAAAAGTTTGGCTTTCACCCGGCGGAGATTTCGGCATCATCGCGAGGCTCTTTTAAAAAGGCAATTTGCAAAACTCTGTTGGTGAGCCCGATTGAATCCCCTTTCATGAAATCCCCATCCCTCAAGTTTAGGTTTTCGAGTACGCGAATTCCGCAGGTCCAGCCCGGGCGGACCGGAACCCGCGGAATCCGTCCACCTGCGCCTGTCTTCCTCGGGCGTTGGATCCCTCCTGCGCCTCGCGGAGGCCTGGGCCCAGCTCGTACGCCTGGGGTTCGCAAGGGTTCCTGCCTGCGCAAACCCGGCACCGGCTGGATTTCCTCCCCCGACCACAGCTGAGAGGTTCGTGGACACTTTTTTTTTTTTTTTAAACATAATGGGGACTCTGACCTTGGTGGCCACCGAACTTCTCCTTATTAGGGCTTAAAAGAAAAGTAAACTTCTCCTGGCGATCCATTCACCCCTCCGCCTTTCTCCTTCGGCCCCAGGAATCCTTTGCGTGTCGCCGAAGATGCGCATCGAGTTCACCAGGGGAAGAGTTAGCTGCTCCAGATGCGGAGCAGGCGCTCAGCGACGGTCCCAAAGTGCCTTGGCTTCTGAAGGCTCTCTGACGGCCCCCGAAGCGCGGGTCACTGCTTATTTTAGGCAGGAGGGCGTGCACCTCCCCCCCACTTTAATTTTCCCCCCGTCTCCTTAAAAAGCCCTGAAGTTTCTTTTCTAAGCTGCAGGGCTCACACAGTAACTTTTGGCTCGACTCGGCTTTCCCTGCATTGTTGGCGGGAAAGAGGACTCCGCGCCTTGCTCTTGGCCTTCGGGTCGCGCCGCAGTTTCTGCGCAGGGTTGGGGGCGCGGTTCCTCTCCGGGCCGCGGGCAGCCGTCGCCATCTGGTGGCCAGCACGGGTAGGGCTCGCCCCAGCCGCACAGGGCTTCGTTCCGCTCTCTTCAGGAGTCGCTGCTTTGTCAGGTCCTAAAGCGTTCTGTAAAATAGTCTTTTCCCAATCCCACTCCCACTCTTCCTTTTTAAAGCTTCTTGGTGTGGGGAGAGGAGCTCGGAATTTGGAATTCTAAGACGTTAGGTTCTAGTCCTGGGCCGCGCTTACTAGCTGCAATTGCGCTTGGCTTATTGGAGCTTCGTTTCCTCATCTGTGAAGTGGGGATTCGAACACCACCTACCTCGCCAAGGAGTAGCCGGGAGGAAGAAATGAGGTCCTAAATTTAACTGCTTTGTAAACTGCTGAGTAGCTCCCAGTATTAGTAGGCATTATTAATTACTATTGTTATGTGATGGTAAACTCAGATGCATTGACAAATGAAAGATTTTTATCAATTCGAAAATAATTAGGGAAAATTTCAAACATACACGAAAGTAGAGAGCGATTGACTCCCATATATCTGTCTTCCAGCTACAAGAATCAACTCATGGCCCCTCTTGTTTCATCCTATAATCCCCACCCCATACTTTCCACCACAAATCTCAGAAATCCTGTCATTTAATCCACAATATTTTCCATACATAGCCCTAAAAGGTAAAGATTATTTAAAAAATATATATCTATATAACTGTCATACCATTATCACACCTACATAATCAACAATAATTCCTTAATGTCATGAAATATCTAGGTGTGTTTTCTTGATTTTCTCATAAAGTTTTTGTTCTTCTTGTTTGTTTTTTACATTTGGTTTATTTGAATCAGGATCCAAACAAACCCCACAAGTCTGGTTGATGTGTCACTTAATTCCGTTCAATTAGAGATCTTCTCCTTGCTCCCCTCTTTTATTTTTCCTTGCAATTTACTGATGAAGTGTGAGCATTTATTCTGCCTAGTTCTCCAGGTTCTGGATTTTGCTGATTGCATTCCCATGGTAATACATGATTCTCTGACCCTTGTATTTCCAACAAAGTGGTAATTAGATGTGAAGACTTGATCTAATTCAGATTCTATTTTTTTGGCAACAGTATTTCATAGGTGGTAATATTCCATCAGGAGGCTTGCGATGTATGGATTGTCTCTCCTTGAGACGTGCCATTGTCCATTGACAATTGTCAACTAGATCCATTATTTCATTAAGGGTTTGACAAAGGAAGAAAATTTCAATACAGCTATTATTATCAACTATGTATACATTGGGAGAAAGTTTTACTCAATGAAACTTTGGTTGTTTTTAGGTGTCTTTTTTCTAGCTTTATTGAGATATAATTGACATATAACATTGTGTAAGTTTAAGGTGTACAACTTGATGATTTGATACAGGTATTTATTGCAAAATGATTACCACAATAAGGTTAGTTAACATTTCCATCATGTCACATAATTACCACTTTTGTTGTGTGTGGTGAGAACATTTAAGATCACTCTCTTAGCATGTTTCAAGTATGTAATACAGTATTGTTAACTATAGTCATCATGCCATACATTAGATCCCTAGAACTTATTCATCTTATAACCTGACCCTTTATAATCTTGTACCCTTTGAAAGACATTTCGCCTTTTCCCTCATCCGCCAGCCCCTGGAAACCACCATTCTACTCTGTATTCTATAAGTTCAGCTTCTTCAGATTCCACAAATGTGTGATATCATACAGCATTTGTCTTTCTCTGTCCTACTTATTTCACTTGGATAATTCCCTCAGGGTCCATCTATGGCAAATGGCAAGATTTCCTTCTTTTTTGTGACCAGATAATGTAATATATATATATATATATATATATATATATATATATGCCAATTTTCATTTATCCATTGATTCATCAGTGGATCCTTAGGTTGTCTCCATGTTTTGGCTATTGTGAATAATGCTTCAGTGAACATGGTGGTGCAGATATCTCTTCAAGATAGTGATTCTCAGTGACACTCTTAATGTGACATTAAACAGAATGAACCAAAAAGCCAAGGTCTCTGCTCTTTATATATCATGACAGTAAAACAGCTATGGCCCTCTGGGGAACATGGGCCATAGAAAATTGAGTGAGAAAATGGACAAAGTACGTAAATTGGTAAGATTTAACAGATGATACACATTTATTGAAACAGTTTGCTACACACGAATTGCTAAGAAATCACATTAGACCAGTACATAACATAATGATAAAGTATGTTTATGTTTGCTTCTCTATTTCCAGGGCAAATTATCAATCTCCTAATCCCCTTAAAAATATATTTTAAGAACTGATAAGGAGGAGTGTCACATGGAAATCATGAGTGGTAAAAAGGACTATCAAATAATTTGATAGTTGTTATGGGGAGGTGGTGATTTCATCCATGACAAGGAAGGAGAAGTGATTTCTTACCACTTAGTTTGGAGTGGAAGGAAGGTTTGAAGAGAGGTTCTGAGGAAGGGAAGAGCTGGGGGAGAGTCCATGAGACTGTCAGGTTACTATCCACAAGTCATAGCTCAGAACTTCTGGAATTGGGATGGAATTGGTGACTGGAAATATCATGCTAATTCTAAGACTAACAAGGGTAGATTTTAGCATGTAGATGTGATTGCTATGATCCTGTCCCCTTTTCCATCCCAGGCACCAAATTGTAGCCTATTCCACAGGCCACCAGTCAGTCAGAATGTTTGCTGCAGCAGCCTGTCTTGGAGTGTCACTATTTCTTTTTATAATGTCCCAATTTTAATGCCCTGGGAACACGGCCTTTGGTCAAATAGGACTTCTTCATAAGGCCCCAAACCAGTCGTTAGTCCTTGACTTACTGAGTTGGAGAGCTGGGAGGCACCTTAGAGACTGCTCTAGCTGTGTCCACCCCACTCACTATAGAGGCAGAACTGAGGGTCACAGTGCCCACAGGGGGTGCCATGTCCCCTGAGGAGTCCATAGATTCTGCAGTGTGCCATGGATTGGACCCTATACTATTAACATAAAATATTTCAGAGGCATGTAAAATATTTAGTCATGAAAATAAATTCTAAAGCATAGTTTTTATAATTGTTTCTATTATTCTTCAGGGGAATGAACAAGATTTGGAATCTAAATGGGCCAATGATTAATCTTCCTTCTTTATTTTTCCCTAAAATCTAAGCCTGTCATGGAGTGGCATGTGTTTCTCTTGCACTTTGGCCCATACTCAGCTCTGGGGTAGTGAATCCACAGAATCTATGTCCTTCACCCTACGTATTTGCTAGTCCTCTTGATCTTGGCAGGCTGCTTTTATCTTTATCTTATAAATCTAAAATCCAAGAACATTCTTTCAAATTTTACCTCTTCCAGGATTCCAGGTTTTTCCTGTGCTAAAAAGGTGATTGTTGATCTAATTAATCAACTAATTAGACTGTGCATCACTAAATATGTAGGAGGTTGCAGATAGAGACCACTAGCTGTTTTAAAAAGCTCAGAGAAACATGGGTTGAGTTAGTGTGCAAAAATGCATATACATCCTTGTATGTGGGAGTGTGTATTTGTGCTCCAGAGCTGACTATCATTAAGCTGATACCACAGAGTGCAAAATGTCATTAGAATAAAATGATATGGTGGTATCTAATATTTCCTTTAGGGACCCTTCTGCTCAGAGCTGTCAAAACAGATTGTGTGAATAGACTAGACTGAGGGAGGTGATCCTAATCATATTGATGAAACACTCTTCTGAAAGACAGGATGTAAACAGAAAAGAGTCTCTAGGAATACAATTAAATCTTAACCTGGAGGTGAATGCCTCACAATAGCTCTCTCCCCTTCTTTTTTCCCTTTTAGCAAAAAGAAACTCACTGGGAAAGGGCAAAGCAAGTATTCCAGAGTCCTGCTATGTCCTCTTTCCCATTGGAGTTTTAGGAAACAACTTATGGGTCACATTCTAAGCCTGGTACTGAAGAAGCAGAGTTCCTGTTGGAGTCTCTGTAGGCAGGGCAGTAATGTCCACCAAGTATTCCATTGGTTTCTCTAGGTATCTTTGCCCCCTTGCACTTAGGCAGGGTCATTGGAACTCAGAGAGAGAACAGTATGGATAAAGCCATTTACTGAAAGTTGCAGCCTTTCAAAGAAGGACTTGGCCAACCTGCAGTAAGCCAGCAAAGAGGAAGCCAGACTCTCCTGCCACCCTCTGATTCCCTGCTGTGCCCATGATTGACCGAACCCAACATGAAGCCAGAGGGCCAGGAAGTCTGTAGATGCAGTCATAGAGTTTCCTGGGCACAGGATGGGATGGAGAAGAATGGAGAGTGGAACTGGGGGCAAAGAAGAAGACATCCAGTCCAGCATTCACCCCCTCCCACTGAAAGCCTTGATTGCTAAGTGTTGGCCTTCCAAATACACCCCAGTTGTTTTGAGATGTCCCCAGAAAGGGTGTTTCAAGAACAGCTGGAAATCTGGATTCTTATATGAAAACTCCATTATTTTCAGTATTGGCAACTTGTTTGAAAAAAATTAAACAACTGAAACAAACACTTCTTGAGAAAGATTCAGCTATGGTCAGCTAGCTTTTGACCCTGATCTAGATCAAAGATTTAATTCTAATTGAATCAAAAATGTCAACAGCAGGACTTCTGCTCCAAACGGAGATAGAGTAACAGGCATGTGACTTATCTTTCTGCCTGGAAAAAAAAAATGTAAAAAATAAAACCCAGACATAGTATAAGAAAAAATGTCTTCCAATTCATTGGAGAAGAGAAATAAACGAGGAGAGCCCTAAGATTGCCCCAACTTGCTGCCTGGAGGGTTTCTGGGTTGTAGTTCAGGGTAGGGTTGGGAGCCCAGACAAAGCCCAGCAGTCTCCTTGAGTTGAGGGCACAGAGTTGTGAGGCCGAGGAGGCCAAGATGGCTTGAGTCCTCAGGGCAGAGTCCCAGAGAGAACGATGCACAGAGAAACACCAGAGAACTTAATAGGGTCCCCCTGGACTCTCTGAGTGCTGATCAGCATATGCATGTGAAGAAACTACCTAAAGCCCAGGATGAAAACACCCAAAAGGATTAGGCAGGATTTCTCAATCTCAACACTAATGACATTTTGGGACAGATAATTCTTTATTTTGGGGGCTGCATTGTAGGATGTTTAATGGCATCCTGGCTTCTACCAACTAGATGTCAGTAGCAACAGCCCCCTCCCAACTTGTGAAAACCAAGAATGTTTCCAGACATTGCCAAATGTCCTCTGTGTGGCAAAATTGCCCCCAGCTGAGAACTACTGGCTGAGAGGGATTAATATCCAGTGTTCATACTGACTGGGGATGGTTCCTGTTCCCACTATCTAGAGTAGAAAACTTCATTATTTATGGGGTGTTGGGAAGAGTACTCAGAAGGGTCTTGTCTCAGTAGTGGGCTAAAGCAGCCCTGGACTAAACGCTGCTCCAGCCTCACCGAGGAAAGCTTAAAAGCAAGAACTGAAACTTAACTACACCCCAGAAGAAGTTTAACTGCCTTTAGAGTAATAAAAATAACAACCAGCATGTAACAAGAAAAAATTTTAAATTTATGAGATCCCATCAAAAATCCCAGACATGCAAAGAAGCAGGAAAATATGACCGACAATAAGGAGAAAAAAACAATCAAAACCAACCCAAAATGACACAGATGATAGAATTAGTAGATAAGAATAATAAAGTTATTATAACTATATTCCATATGTTCAAGAAGCTGGAAAAAAGATTGAGCATGGTAAGTAGAGACATAGATGATATAAAAAAAGGACCAAATTGAACTTCTAGAGGTGAAAATTACAATGTCTGAAATGAAAAATACTGAGATTAATGGCATATTACACAATGCAGAAGAAAAGATTAGTGAACTTGAAGGCATAGCAATAAAAACTAGAAAATGAAACACAGAAAGGAAAAAGACTAAATTGGTGCAGCCACTATGGAAAACAGTATGGAGATTCAGAAAAATAAAAATAGAACTAGACTTGATGGCCTAGTAGTTAAAGTTCAGTGTGCTCTGCTTCAGCAGGCCAGGTTCAGTTCCTAGGCATGCAACCACACCACTTGTCTGTCAGTAGCCATGCTGTGGTGGTGGCTCACATAGAAGAACTAGAAGGACTTACACTAGAATATACAACTATGTCCTGAGGCTTTGGGGAGGGAAAAAAAAAGAGAGAGAGAGAGGAAGATTGGCAACAGGTGTTAGCTCAGGTTGAACCTTTCCCAGCCAAAAAAAAAAAAGAAACCTTAAAAAAAATTAAAAATACAACTGCCATATGATCCAACAATCCCACTTCTGGGTCTACATCTGAGAATATAATATCAAAGAGATATATGCACCCACATGTTCATTGTAGCATTATTCACAATAGCAAAGATATAGAAACAAGCTAGGTGTCCATAAAAAAATGAATAGATGAAGATGTCACACACACACACACACACACACACGATGGAATATTATTCAGCCATGAGAAAGAAGGAAATCCTGCCATGGATGGACCTTGAGGGCATTATGCTAAGTGAAATAAGCCAGACAGAGAAAGACAAATACTGCATGGTATCACAAATGTGGAATCTAAAAAGAAAAGTCAAACTCATAGAAACAGAGAGTAGAAAAGTGGTTGCCAGGGGTGAAGGGGTGGGAGAAATAGGGAAAGGTTGATAAAAGGGTGCAAACTTTCAGCTATAAGATGAACCAAATCTGAGGCTCTAATGTAAAACATGGACTATAGTTGATAACACTCCATTGTATAATTGAAATTTGCTAAGAAAGTAGTACTTAAATGTTCTCACACACACACACAAAAGATAAATATGCGTAATGTACACCTGAAATTTACACAATGTTATAAACCAGTGTGACCTAAATAAAATAATTTTTTTAAAAAGAGATAAATACGTGAGGTGATGGGTGTGTTAGTTAACTCGATGGGGGGAATCCTTTCATGATGTATATATATAACCAAATCAACACAATGTACACTTTAAATGTCTTACAGTTTTATATGTCAATTATACCTCAATAAAAATTTTAAAAAATAGAAATAGAAATTAAAAAAAAAAGACTGAAAAACTGAATAGACCTTCAGTGAGCTATGGAACAATTTCAAACAGCCTAACATACATGTAACTGGAGTGCACAAAAGAGAGAAGGGTACAGAAAAAATATTAAAGAAATGATGGTCAAAAATTTTCAAATTTGATGAAAATTATAAATCCACCAATCCAAAGAGTTCAATGAGGTCAATCACAAGAAACATTAAGAAAATTATACCAAAGCTCATATTAATTAATCAAATTGCTTAAAACCAGTGATAAAGAGGAAAACAAAAAAGCAGCCAGAGGAAAAAAAGACACATTATGTACAAAGGAAGAAAGATAAGACTGACAGCAGAAATAAGTAGGCTAGATGAGAGTGGAACATCTTTAAAGTACTGAAAGAATGAAACCATCAACCTAGAATTCTGTACTCAAGGAAAATATCTTTCAAAAACAAAGATGACATAAAGACTTTTTCAGACATATGAAAGCGGAGAGAATTCATCCTGCGTGGCAGACCTGCACTACAAGAAATGTTAAAAGAAATGCTTCATGTAGGAGCCAAATGATACCAGATGGAAATCTGGGATCTACATAAAGGAATGAAGAGCACTGGGAATGGTCACTACATGGACAAATATAAAAGACTTGCTTTCTTATTTTCAAAATCTCATTAAAAGAAAATTAACTGTTTAAAGCAAAAAATACCCCAAGATATTGTGGTGTTTATAATATACATAGAATAGAAATATATGACAGCTACAGCACAAAGACTGGGAGGAGAGAAATGGAAGATATTATTATGAGTTCTTACACTGTAAATCAAGTGATATAATATCACTTAAAGGTAAACTGTGATAGGTTAAAAATGTTTACTAGAAACCCTAAAGCAACCACTAAAATAACACTATAAAAAACTATAGCTAATAAGCCACCAAAGAGATAAAATGGAATCATAAAAAATATTCAATTAACCCAAAGAAGGCACTAAAAGGAGAAAAAGAAAACAAAGAACAGATTGGACAAATAGAAAACAAATAACAATGTGGTAGATTTAAACCCAACAATATCAATAATCACATTAAATGTAAATGGTTTAATCGCCCCAGTTAAAATTCAGACAGTGTCATGTTGGATTAAAAAGCAGGACCTAACTATATTCTGCTCATAAGAAACTCACTTTAAATATAAAGACATACATAAATTAAAATTTAAAGGATTAAAAAGATACAGCATGCTAACACTAATTGAAAGGAACCTAGAGTGGCTATATTAATGCCAAAGTAGATTTTAGAGAAAGAATAAAACAGATCATTTCATAATGATAATGGGATAAATTTATCAATAGGTCATAATAATCCTAAGTCTGTTTGTGTATCTAATAACCAAGATTTATTCCAGATTGATATAACATTATAAAATCAATCAACATAATTCACCATGTTTATAGACTAAAAATAAAAAACTATGATTGTCTCTACAGATGCAGAAAAAGCACTTGACAAAATTCAACATTCATTCCTGGCCAAAACTCTCAGCAATCTTGAAATAGAAGGGAATTTCCTCAACCTGATAAAGGATATCCATGAAAAATCTAGAACTAACATCACACTTAACAGTGAAAGTAGAACAGTTTCTCCTCCAGATCAGGAAAAAAGCAAGGATGTCTCCTCTCTCTTTCTACTCAATATTATACTGAAGGTTCTAGCCAGTGCAATAAAGCAAGAAAAAGCAATAAAAGGCTTCCAGATTAGAAAAGCTGAAGTAAAACTGTCTTTATTCACAGATAATATGATTATCTACAGAGAAAATTCTATAAAAAGGCCACTAGAACTAATAAATTATTTTAGTATGGTTGTAGGATAAAAGATCAATATATACCAGTCAGTTGTATTTTTTGTATACTAGCAATGATCAGAAATTGAATTAAAAATACTATTTAAAAATAGTATAAAAAATATGAAACACTTAGGTAGACAAAAGATACTTAGACCTGAAAAAGATGTGCAAGACCAATGCTCTGAAAACTATAAAACATTGCTGAGAGAAATTAAAGAAGACCTAAATCAATGGGAAATATGTTGTGTTCATAGGTCAAATTAGTCAATATTGTTAAGAAGTTAATTCTTCCCAAATTGGTACATAAACTCAGCAGGATTTTTTTTCATAGAAATTGACAAATTGATTTTAAAATTCCTTTGGAAATGGAAAAGACTTAGAATAGCCAAAAATTTTTGAAAAAGAAGAACACCGTCTTTAAGATTTATTATAAAGCTACAGTCATCAAGACAGTATGCAACTGGCATAAAAATAGACAAATAGACCAATGGAACTCAATCGAGTGTCTAGATGTAGACCATCACAATTGATTTTCAACAAAGACGCAAAAGCAACTCAGTGGAGAAAGGGTAGTCTTCTCAACAAAAGGTGCTAGAACAACTGGATAATCATATGCAATCCATACTTCACATCATATTCAAATATCAGTTCAGAATGGATCATAGACAACTATAAAGCCTAATACTATAGCATTCATAGAAGTAAGCATAGGAGAAAAGCTTGTGATTTTTGGTCAGGCAAAGACTTCTAAGGTCTGACATGAAATGTACTACCCATAAAAGAAAATATTGATAAGCTGAACTTTATCAAAAGTAAGAACTACTGCTCTTTGAAAAATATTATTAAGAGAATGAAAAGACAGGCCACAGAATGAGAGAAAATATTTGCAAATCACATATCTGATAAAGGACTAGAATCCAGAAAATATAAAGAATACTTAAAACTCAAGAAAATAAACAACTTAGTAAAATATGGGCAAAAGATTTAAATAGATATTTCACCAAAAAGGGTATATGGATGGCAAATAAGCACATGAAAAGAAAAGATGCTCAATATCTTTAATAATTAAGGAAATGCAAATAAAAACCACTGAGAGATGCAAGAGATATTTACTACATATCTATTAGAATGTCTACAATTAAACAGATTGACAGTGCTAAGTGTTGGTAAGGGTGTGGAGGAACTGAAACTCTTATACACTGCTAGTGGGAATGTTAAATGGTACAAACACTTTGGAAAACAGTTTGGCAATTTCTTAAAATGGTAAATATATACCTACCATGTGACCTGGACATTCTACTCCTAAATATTTACCCCAAAGAAATGCAAATATATATCCATAAAAACACACAAAAATATTCATAGCAGTTTTATTTGTAATAATACAAAACTGAAAATAACCCAAATGTCCATCAATCTGTGATTGGATAGACAATTCAAGGAATATCAGTACAATGAAATACTACTCGGTAATACAAATGAATGAACTGTGATACAAATAACCACATGAATGAATCTCAAAACAATTATGCTAAGTGAAAGAAATCAGACAAATAAGAGCATGTACTACGTGATTCTATTTATATAAAATTCTAGAAAATGCAAACTAATCTATGGTGGCAGAAAACAGATCACTGGTGGCTTGGGGTTTGGGAGAGAGTGTGGGGAGAAGCGGGCAGGAGGAATTATGAAGTGATGTGAGAAAACTTTTGAGGGGATAGTCTAGTGATAAAGCAAGGACTTAGAAAGTTAAAATGCAATAAGGTAAGTGCTATGATATGGGGAGATCAGGGTATTATGCGAGCACTGGGAAAGAGTAAGAGGTGGAATATGGTGGGAGTGATGTACGAAGGAGTTCCCAAAAGGTTTTCTGGATGCAAAGACATCTAAGTCAAGACCCAAAGAATCAGGTGAAAAGCAGTAGAGACATTGTGAGGGATCTTTTCATGAAAAGAAACATGTCCAAATTGGGTATGGAAGATCACAGGGTACAGTTGAGGAAATGAAAGAAACCCAACATGGCCAGTCATCCAGGATGAGGAATGGAAAGTGTAGAGATGAAACTGAAGTAAGCAGGGTCTTGTGTGCTATTACAGAGTTTAGACTAAACCCTAGAAGCAGTGGGAAGGCATAAGCAGATTTTTTTTCTTTCTTTCTTTCATTTTAATATTCCTAACCACATTTTCTGTTTCTTTTTAAGATTATTTCAATATTTAATCTTTTAAATGTTAATTTCTCCCAAAATTAGCAAAATAAATATTCATTTTAGATCAAAAGCTTGAACATTTTTTATTTTAATTGAAATATGTATACTTTCTCAAGGAGGTAGCAATTCTCACTTCTACCAGACACATAAGAATATCTATTTCCCCACACTCTGTGTGTCATCAGTCTTTTAAATTTGTGTCAATCCAATAGATGAAAATTGGTGCTACCTTTAGATTTCTTTTTTCTTCTTTAATACTGGTGGTATTGCTACTGCTCCTGAATCTACTATTGCTCCTCCTAACGCTACTCTTCTTTACTGAGCGCTTACTGTGTAGCAGGAATAGCTCCGAAAACTTTGTCTTTTATCAATTAACCTTCATAACCCTATAAGGTAAGTACCATTTTTAGCTCCATTTTACAGGAGAGGAAACTGAAGTTTGAGTAAAGTAATTTTCCCCAGGTCACATGGTCAAGTTTTTTTGTATTGAGATATATTTGACATTTAATATTGTTTAAGATGTACAATATATCGATTTGATACATTTATATTGCAATAAGATTGCCATTGTAGCATTTGCTAACATCTCTATTGCATCACATGATCATCATGTCTTTTAGTGTTGGGAACAATTAAGATCTAGTCTCTTAGCAAGTTTAATGTTTATGATAGAGTTTTGTTGTCTATATTCACTCTGCTGTGTATTAGGTCTCCAGGACTTCTTTATCTACTAGTTGCAAGTGTGTACCCTTAGACAACATCTCTCCCATTCCCCCACGCCCCAGCCCTGGTAGACACCATTTTAGTCTCTGCTTTTATGAGTTTGGGGTTTTTAGGTTGCACATTTAAGAGATATCATATAGTATTTGTTTTTTTTCTGTCTGACTTACCTCACTTAGCATAATGTCCTCAAGGTCCATCCATGTTGTTGCAAATGGCAGAATTTCCATTTTTCTCATGGCTGAATAGTATTCCATTGCATATACACCACATCTTCTTTATCCATTCATCTGTTGATGGACACTTAGTTTCCATATCGTGGCTATTGTGAATAATGCTGCAATAAACATGAGAGTGCAGATATCTCTTCAATAACTTGTTTTCATTTCCTTTGGGTGTATACCCAGAAGTGGGATTGCTGGATCTAATAGCTTCCAGCTTTATTGGTAGCTTCTAGTTTGGAGCTTTTACAAGTGCTGAAATGTTCAATCTGGTACACGCCTTTTGGTAAGTGTGTATATATTTCTCCTGAGTATATACCAAAGAGTAGAAGTCCTACATCATGTATTCATCTTTAATAGACTTCACCAAACAGTTTTCCAGTGTGGCTAAAGCAGTTTGCAATCCCACCAGCAGTGTCTGAGAGTTCCACTTGCTTCACTTACACTTGACATCGTAGTCTTGTTAATTTTTACCATTCTGGTGAGTGTGTGGTGGTATCTCAGTGTAATTTTAATTTTGCATTGACTAAGATGTTTTCTGTAAGTTTTTGTAGATTTTTTTTTCAGAATAAATTCTCTTCTGGTCTTATTTTATCATGAATGAGAATAGTCTATTATTTTTTATTCTAAATTTTTTATGACATCTTTTTCTGTACAGAAATACTTAACCTTTTTCTACTAAAAGATGTCCATCTTTTTCTCTTTGGACTTTTGTGTTTCCTGCATTGTTTTAAAAGGTGTTATCACTCCAAAGGTCTCTTAAATTCTTTCTAGTGTTTTTATTGTTTATGTCTTTATCTGGAACAAATGTTTTGATCTCTATAGCTTTATAACATTTTAATATCTTCCTTCTTCACTCCACCTCCAAATAATATTTTGCCAAATTTGGGGGGAGATATTAGTCTTTAATAAGTTTTACACCTTTCTCCTTACTCCACCTCAGAAGATTTGATCTTTAATTATATTAATTTGGATCAAATTTATCTTTTTGTGATATGAACACTTTCCATCCAGGATGGTATGTCCACTTACTGAGGTCTTATTTTATATCTTTTAATAATATTTTATGCATCTTTTTCTATTTTTTTTATTGAGGTAACATTAGTTTATAACATTATATCAATTTTAGGTGTACATTATTGTATTTTGATTTCTGTATAGACTACATCATGTTCACCGCCAATAATCTGGTTGCCATCTGTCACTGCACAAATGTCTCCTTTACCCCTTTTGCCCTGCCACTACTCCCTTCCCCTATGATAACCACCAGTCTGTTCTCTGTTTCTTTGTGTTTGTTTATCTTCCACATATGAGTGAAATCATATGATATTTATCTTTCTCCATATGACTTATTTCACTTAGCATAATACTTTAAAGGTCCATCTATGTTGTCACAAATGGCAAGATTTTATCTTTGTTCATGGCCGAGTAGTATTCCATTGCATATATATATACTGCATCTTCTTTATCCATTCATCTGTTGATGGGCACTTAGCTTGTTTCCAAGTCTTGACTATTGTGAATAATGCTGCAATGAACATGGGGGTGCATATATCTTTTTGAATTAGTGTTTTTGTGTTCTTTGGATAAATACCCAGAAGTGGAATAGATGCTTTTCTTTTTTAGATCCTAATTTGTTGTAGCTAAATTTGTTCCTATGTATTATATGGATTTATAAAATGTGAGGAAGTTTTGTATTTTTCATTTTAAAATTTAATGCTGATATTTAAAAAGCTATTGATTTTTCATTATATAACTTGTATTCAGCTCTCTTACCAAATTCTCTAGTTCACACTGGAATTTTAATGAAGTTTCTTAGGGTTTCTAGATAGTCAATTATGCCATCAATAAATAAAGGATATCTTGTGTGTTTCTACTACATGTAACACTTATTTTGTTTTCATTGCTTTAGTTGGGATCTCTAAAACAATGTCTCCTTAAACCACAGGGAGAATTTATTGGAAAGATGTTGACAAAGGCTGAAGAACCAGACTTGGCTCTTTGGCACTATTGGATATTTCCTTCCATTTATACATCAGTCTCTTTAAGATTCAACATCACAGAATGGCAATTCCAACTGGCTGAACTTAGGTCTCTTGCCCATTCTTGGCAATATTAGGACAATGAGAGGGTATAGCTCTACTTCAAATTCCCAATAGGGAGGTCAAGAAATTCAGATACAACCAGGGAGAGAGAACCTACCTGAGAAAGTCTGGGTGCTGTTACAAAGGGAGAATGGATGCCAGGTTTCTAAAAGTCAAAAATTTCTCCTTAAATGGGCATCTTGTGGGAATAGCTTTGATGTGAAATCGGTGTTCCTAATCCTATTAGTCCTAATGCCCTCTCCCCTTTTATAAAACTATTTCATGATGTCCCCTGTGTTAGTCTGCTCATGCTACCATAATGAAATACCACAGACTGGATGGCTTAACCAACAGAAATTTATTTTCTCACAGTTCTGGAGGTTGGGATGTCTAAGACCTAGGTGCCAGCAAGGTGGATCTCACTCTAAGGCCTCTTCTCGTAGCTTCCAGGTGCCCGCTATCTCACTGTGTCCTCACGTGGCCTTTCCTCAGTGCCTGTGTGGGGGGAGAGAGCAGGCTGGTACCTGTGGTGTCTCTTCCTATAAGGGCACTAACCCCACAATGAGGGCTCCACCCTCATGACCTCATCTAATCCTAATTACTTCCCCAAGGCCCCACCTCCTAATACCATCACACTGGGGGGTAAGTCTTCAACATATGAATTTTGGGGGAACACAGTTCAGTCCACAGCCCTCCCTTTATTATCCTGAAATGAAATTCATAGATAATATAACTGCCTAAATTCATAATTTTATAAAGTGAATATGATCAACTGAACTATAAAAGACACATTGGAAAAAGTAGCTCATAACAAAATACTATGAATTTTGATTAGAAAGTGCTTAGGAACAACTCTACTAGAAAACGTGAATAATCAAACATTTGACTATATATAGAAATACCATGAATGTGACTCTAACACGTATAGACTGATACAAGTGTGTGAGCCGGTGATTCAAATACCATGAGGCTGAAATGGAAAACAACTCTTTGCAACATTTTGATCCAAACAAAATATAATCTTCTGTTTATTTAAATGGCAATTGCATTTCTAAAAATTCAGTTATTATTAAAACCATGCTATTTTTGTGTTTATATGTAAAATGGAATTAGGTTCTAGGCTCAGATTCTTACAAGGAGGGCGTTCCCCTACAGGTAGTATGATATGGTAAGGTAGGCACTGACCAATCAGATGGGCCCTAGCTCTAGAGCTGGTGGCCCGCCACTGTGCTAGGCATTAACCCTTTGATTGATGGATTGTGTGTGGGGAGGAGTGGGTTCCAGGGGGTTCCTAGGGGAAAGGCAGGGGCAACTGTGGGCATCTGGGAGGCACTGGATGTTTACCGACTAGCACGTTAGTATATTATTCTTTTAACAACTCCTTCACAATATGTATCTCTCATTGGGTTAATTCTAGTGATATTTTACTAAAAATCATTGGTTTCTTTCAGTATTCTCTCATAGCCATTTTATATTCAGATATACCTGTGTTTATAGCTTTTTTACAATTTCTAATGTTGTGTGTTTTTAATTTTTCCCTGTTTTCCCAGGGTTTTCAGAGTTTTACATACTTATTGTTCTTGTTTATCAGATTTTGGTTCTTTTCTGTTTAATTAAGTCCTAATTTTATTTTTATTAAATTTTCCTAATTGGGGGTTTATATTATTCTTTTACAGTTTCTTATGCCTTAGTTCATTTATTTTCACTTTTTAATTTTTACTGATGAAAACATTTTAGATTACATATTTTCTTGTAAGTATCTGATTGTCTTAAATACTTTTTTAAACTTTGTTCTATTCTAGACCCAACTAAATTCCATAAATTTCAATTTATTGATATGTATCTCAAGTTTCTTTCTTTCTTTCTTTCTTTTTTCGCTAAGGAAGATTTGCCCTGAGCTAACATGTGTTGCCAATCTTCCTCTATTTTGTATGTGGGTCACTGCCACAGCATGGCCACCGATGAGTGGCATAGGTCCCTGCCCGAGAACTGAACCTGGGCTGCTGAAGTGGAGTGCACCAAACTTAACCACTAGGCCACGGGGCTGAGCCCATCAAGTTTCTTTTTTTAAACCAACTTTATTGAAGTAAAACTTACATAGAAAAAGAACATATTTTAAGTATGCAGTTCAATGAATCTTAACAGATGTATCTACATCTACAATCAAGATGTAAAACATTTCTGTGACCTCAGAAGATTTCTTTGTGTCTTTTACCAGCCAAATCCCAATCTCCATGCCCCGGGCACCCACTGATTTGTGTTCTATCACTTTGTTATTAGTCTTTCTAAAGTTTCATATAAATGAATCATACAGTGAGTGCTCTTTCATATCTAGCTGCTGTTTAATATTAATATTAATATTAAACAGCAAAATACATAGAAAGTGCTTCTAAGCCTGGTGCTTTGTAAGTGCTTAATAAATATTAGCCATTTTGTTATTATTCCCTGGCTAGACTAAAAACAGTTTTGTGCTTCTAATTCTGTGCTGTGCATGTAATAGATGCTTAATACACACTTTTTAGTTTGACTGTGGAATATGATGAATTTTTAACAAATATTTGCAATGTGTTAGATATCGTTCTAACCACTTTGCAAATATTGAGTCACTTATTGCTCAAAACGACCCTATGAGGCAGGTATGTAATCCTCAGATAACAGGTGAGGAAACTGAGGCACAGAGAGAGTCAGGAAACACATCCCAAGTCATATATCTAGTAAATGGCAGAGCCAAATTTCAACCCAGGCAGTTGGGCTCCTGAATCTAGGCTCTTAAACACTGTGTCATGTGGCTGGGTCCATGAAGTCAATCTTAACACAAATGATGTGCTCCAAAATGTCCTTGATTCTCACCACACTCTCATGACATAGATACTATTATCCCAATTCCATACAGGAGATAGCTGAGGATCTAGTGATTTCAAGTCACAAGACTCTTCAGTGCCATGCACCCCCAACTCCAAACCCAAGATTTCCCACTTCTTGAGGTCACTTCTTTTTTTTTTTTTTTAAGTACTTATTTTTATTTATTTATTTATTTATTTTGTGTGGGGAAGACCAGCCCTGAGCTAACATCTGTTGCCAATCCTCCCCTTTTTGCTGAGGAAGACTGGCCCTGAGCTAACATCTGTGCCCATCTTCCTCTACTTTATATGGGACGCCGCCTCGGCATGGCTGACAAGCAGTGCGTCGGCGGGCGCCTGGGATCCGAACTCGCGAACCCCGGGCTGCCAAGCGCGGACTAAACCGCTGCGCCACGGGCGGCCCCTTGATGTCACTTCTTTATTCTCCCACAAGCTGTTACATTTTTCGAGTAAGAAGTCAACTTTTGGTAGACATGGTCTGCATATTCAGTCTGAGAAGTACTGGCAAAAATCTCAATCTGCTGGTCAGTTTTGGGAAATGCAGTCAAGGCTCCATCATTCCATTTCTCTGGGGGCTCACTTCTTTTGTTCACCCTTTAAATTTTTCTCGTTGACCACTAGAGGGCAGATTTGTGTCACCACTTGAACAGAGCAAAATGGGGATGCCCCGTCAAGCAGGAAGAATCACAAGGGGAGAATCAACATTTCCTTGAAAATTAAAATGTGGGCAGTCTTACCTCCTGGGTAAGCAAGCGATTAGATGGAAGGTCGGAGAAAACCTCAAGTGTGCCTTTGAGCACCTCATCCCCTGTGATCACTTTCTTATTTCTGCAGTAAATGAAGGAAATGATGACTCAAGGACACCTGTTCCTCTGTTTCCTTTACTCTCTCTGAAATCTTCAGCCCCTTAGGTTAAGGACCCAGGGAGTCAGGAGCTGATAACAGAAGCTTGGGAATAGAATGAGTTCTTCTGGTGGCTTGGAGATCAGGAGCTTGGTTCTGAGACTAATGAGACAATGTGCTGCGGTGATTGTGCCACTGTGCTCAGGAGCTGGCGAATGCAATCTGCTCGTAGCAGAGCTCCAGCAGAGAACTGTGGGGCTGTGGGACAGCCGTCCACGGCCTGGTTTGCTGAATGCGCTTAACAAGCAGTTGATGTTTCCTGACGAGCCCCAACAGGGCGAGGCAAATGCCCATCTCTGTGTCATTGTCAGTCCAGTTAGCCCTGATTCCTGTTATAAGCTACTTGGATTCAGTGGGGGAGGGATAAGAGGGAGGGAGATGACCCCGGCTGCCTGAGCCGCCTTTCTGAAGATGCTGGAAGCCCGGAGTTTCCAGCTCCCACAGCCTTTCTAAGTGGCTTATCGCTGAACTTGATCACAAGGTCTCTCAGTGCAGTTGGGGTGAAGGAAAGGGCATCGTTCTCTTCTCCAGAACTGAAAGTAGAGGCAGTTTAAGAAAAACAAAATAAAAGCAAAAACCAAAACCCAAACTTGGAAACTAAATGTCCATATATCTAGGTGGAAAGAATGGGCCCCTGCTGTTTGACTCCATTCTCATGCAAAGGCTATATTGGGGCCAGGGACCTCAGGCTCACGTCTGTCATTTGAATGTCTGTGACATTCGTTTGGTTCTGTTTCTTCCAAGTACCCTGCTTCTCGGAGCTCAATTCTTTATGTCTGGTGGCCTGCCGCACACCCTCATCTGTTTTAATAAGAAGGTTATCATCAGTGGAAACCACAGGCGACAGAGCAAGTTCCTTGCAAAGAGAACCAGGGAGCCAACGTGGATACGCCCTGGGAGCCAGGAACTTAGGCTGCTCTGTAAAAGTGAGTTACAGCCTTCATTTATTTACATGTTGGGCACTCAAGGTGCTTAGGAGCCAGGAGGAAGTTTGATTTTGTAATTTTAGGGTGCGTCTTCCCTAAGGTTTCCTGCTGAGAAAAGAGAAAAGTTGTTTCTCTGGGTACTGTTTATTTCACAGAGAGTAAATATTATGGAGGAGTTAAAAGGATGGAGTAAGAAAATCCTGAGTTCTAGGACTATTTCGATCTTAGAACAGCTACCCACCCTCTGTAAGCCTCGGTTTCCTCATCTGTAAAATCAGAATTTTGAAACAACCAAATCCATAGGTGGGGAAAGGGTAGAGTGAGGGGACGTGTGTAAAGTGGTCAGTGTGGTGCCTGGCACATGGGACACACCCAGTAAGGGCTGGCTATTCTATTACTGTTGGTGAAGTTCTACAAAGAGGGGTCCCTTTGATACTCATTGCTATGGCAGTAGCTGCTGAAAAAATTCCCTCTCAGTGACTTCTAGGCCCTGAGTGTTCCCATTTGTTGACTGTTGTCCTTTAAACGTTTTTTAAACCCATCTTTTTCTTTGGCAGACGTTGCCTTACATAACTTTTCACCCCACTCACCCAGAGAAGCTGGAAGAAGGGGAAGGAAAATACGCTGAGCTCCTTGGAGGCCTTTTCCATGCTACCCAGTGTGAGAGTGATGATGAAACCGAGGTCAGAGAGTTGGAGGTGCCTGAGAGGGAGGGCCGAGGCCTGAGTCATATTTTGCGTTGCTATTAAAATTCTCACCCGCCCAGATCCTGCTCCTTACAAGTCCTATATAATTTATTTCAGGGCCTGTGCCTGGGTGAATCTGTGTGTTTGCTCTAACATGTACTTATGATGCAGCAAAAATTCGTTTCACTGCTTTTACTCTGGAGCTGGTTAGTAACGCAGGCCCTCATTTTGTTTGGGTATTACTCATTCAGACTCTCCTTTCTCCTCAACATGGCTCTCTCCTTCCTTTTAATTTCAGTTGGAATGGGGGAGGAGGAACCAAACAGTTCTAACACCATAGTCCAGCCATTACTGAATTCTAAGGAATTTGGTTGCTAGAATTGTCCTCTCCCAAATAGGGTCTTCAAAGCAGTACACAAGAAGGAGCTCACTTTGCACCAGTGAATTCAGTATACGTGTATGTTTGGGGAAATATGTACATGGTATATTTGTGTTTGGTTGGGGTATATCCATGTATGTTGGGGATAGATGTACATGGCATATATGTATTTGGTTGGGAGTATGTGTATATGGTGTATATGTGTATGTTTGGGGTATATACACGTGTGTACGTGTTTGGGGGTATGTGTACATGGTATATACGTGGTTGGTTGGGGGTATGTGTATATATTAGGCGTGCATTGGGGGTAGTTGAGATGGAACACCAAAACTGGATCACAGATGCTGCAGCCCTTTGTATGTATCACCAACAAACATTTACTGAGATTGTAATCTACACAAAGCACTGAGGTAAAGAGGTACATTCCATGTGGTTCCTAACCTCGAGATCCATTGTAATCACTATGGAGAGAGAAGATATGTGAATATATTAGAAACAAACAAGCAGGAATAATAATTGACAATCGATGATAAGTGCTTTAGGAATTCAAATGAGGAAGGATTCACTAAGGTTTCGTGGATTCTAGAAGCCTGGTAAGGATAAGATGATATTTTAACTGGACTTTGAAAAAGAATTAGGACTCCGATAAGCAGAGCAGAAGGGCAACCTGTGGATAGGCTTGCTTAACAATACACTAGATACACTGTATTACCAGTGTTATCACTCAAAATTCTTTTGCTTGCCAGTGACCAAAACCCCACTCAAATTACAAACCAAACCAAAATGACCCATATAACTGAGAAGTTCAAGGCATAATACTGAGTTCATTTTCCAAAGATGCCATCAGGACACTGTCACCGTCTCTTAGCCCTGCTCTTCTCAGTGTTGGCTTTATTTTCAGGCAGGCCCTCTCTATAGACAGGCTACCTGGAGCTCCAGAATTTAATTCTACCAGCACAATGTATGCACCTTTTCCCCAGCAATGCCAGCAAAACTTCTTAGATTCTCATTAGCCTGGCTTGGGTCAAGTGCCCATCTATGAATCAGCTACCATGACCAGCGGCATGGAATTCTCTGCTGGCCGGATCTGAGTGATACTCCTACTCCTAGAGCCAGGTGGTGGGAATAGTCCAACCTGAACCTCAGGAACTGAGAGTGGGAGATGTTTCCACAGCGGAAATCAGGATGCTACTACCAGAAGAAAGCAATCGAGTCTGGACAGACTAAAACAACAGATGTCTACTGTCATCTCATTCATTAGCAATCTGTTGGCAATGGTTCATATCAACCCTTCCTGAGTCTCATAATGTCTTTATACAAATATCAGAGGTTCCAGAACACAACATATCTGCAATACTTGACTCTAAACCTCAGACAGTAGGAATCTATTCTTTTTATTGATAGGAGATCCATTGGGTGATTAATTCAAGCCCTCATGGAAATGAGCACTAGAAAAATGTCATTCATGAAACCAGGACTGAACTATATCCCTCTACTTATAAATGCTTATTTGACCAAATTATTGAGATAGAATAATACTTCGGCATTCATGGCTTATCCCACTGAGGAAACCCTGTCTTTGAGAATGAACCCCCCAAGAGGTCACCATAGGAGAGTGTTCAATTCAACATGAAATGGGAATTTAAATATTTCTGGATATTTTTGTCCCTAAGGATGATAGTAACCAAAGTCGTAGCTCTATCCAACCAAGGAACAATGTCATTGTTCTGTTATTTCTTAATAGAGCAACACTCAGGATCAAGATAGAAGTGCAAATGAGATGAATTGTGCTTGCAAATTGGGACTTGGCAAATGTGTCTGGCAGTGAGTCATGTTCTTTTTCATTCTGAAGGCTTGGCATTGATGAAAGATGCCTAAAGCTACACTCAGCATTTGTATCATTAGGGTCTTGGAAACTAGGCAAATGCGCTAGTCTGTTGTTTTAAACTATAAGACAACTTTTTTCCTCTAAATATTAATACTGAAGCTTTTAATTGAAGTTATATATATCTTTTAGACTCAAAAATATGTCAGAGTTGAAAGTAACCTTATGTTTGTTTTGCATTTGTTTTTATTATTTTTTTATTTCTTGCTGAGGAAGATTGGCCCTGGGCTAACATCTGTGCCCATCTTCCTCTGCTTTATATGTGGGACGCCGCCACCGCATGGCTTGATAAGCGCTGTGTAGGTCTGTGCCCGGGATCTGAACCTGTGAACCCTGGGCTGCCGAAGCAGAGCATGAGAACTTAAGCACTATGCCACTGGCCTGGCCCTTTATTTTTAGTTTTTGATCTTTATTTTTAATATAAAATTATTTTTAAAGTCTTTATCATTTCAAACAGACTCAGTGATAGATATAGATCCATGTACATGCAAATGTAGAAAAAATGTTTTTAATGTTCATTTTAATCCAAGGCCATACCTACATGAAGCCACCAAATTTGTAATTTCCTAAGCAAATCAGAGATTTTGACAGCATTTAAAAAGCTATTCTCTTCTTAAAAAATAATTTAAATTTCATAAGCTATACATAGGTACATTCTCCTTTAAAAAAAAAAATCAGCCATTACAGATAAAACTAAAATTTTCCTCCTTCCTGTCCCACCCCTAACTCTCAATCCTGGTGCTTTATCTCACCTTCTCCCTGATAAGCTCTGTTATCAGTATTGGAGCATGTACTTCCACACGCATGCATACACACACATACACATACATGTATATACACACACATCCATGAAAACTTTAGAGTATGATTCAGTGTATACTTACATAACTGACATTATACTAAACATCTGTCTACAGCTTGCTTTTTAAAATTCAAGTATGTCTTATAGGTCTATTGATATTTTTACATATACATCTGGTCACTCCTCAATTTATGGACATGTAGGTTGTTTCTGATTTTTTTACCATTGTAAACAAAGCCATTACCAATATGCTTGAACAGGTCTTATTGTGTTTGCCTATAAATTATACTGCAGGTAGATACTGAGAAGTGGAACTGCTAAGTCACAGGGAGTGCTCAATTTTAGTTTTAATAGATACTAGTAAACTGCCATAAAAAGTAACTGTAATAATTTACACTACCACCAGAGTCCCAATTATCTGGATAGTATTAGTATTTTATGTTTTAGCCAATCAAATACACATCTGCCAATATTAAATGCCATCTCGTTGCTTTAATTTGAATTTCCTCAGTTGTTAGTGAGGTTGTTCCTAAGATAAAATCATCACCCCAAGATATTAAGTGGCTTACTACAGTGCCTGTAGCGGCCCAGTCAGCAAGATAATTCTTGTGGTAGATGTGATTTCTTGTTCACCTAAGAGAAACCCACTTCACGTGCCTAAATATATTGTTTAGTATTGCAGATGTGTGACAAAGCAATATTTGACAATTATTACCTATGCAGAGAATAAAGTTTCATCGAGAAACAGTCTGGAAACCCACAGGCAAGACAATTATTGGTTAATGTCTTTTATAGTCCATTTCTACTTGTAAGAGAACAATGGTTTCTTTATAGAAAAGTTGAAAGGCTAGATTTGAAAATCTGTGTGACTGCCACCTGTAAATAATTTTTTATCTTGCCCAAAGGACAATATGTCCCGTAATTTTGAAGGATTTCCAGGAAATAATAATATTGAATCTACAGAGTTGTTTGTGAACTGTACTGAGAGCCCTTTGAAAGGAAACATTGAAAAATAGTAAGCTTTTTCTTGATGGTGACTCTACTTGCAAAACATCCCCCTTTCACAATCCTGGTTCTGTCCAGACCACTCCCCAAAGTAGATGTTTGAAGGTCATCAAGAATCTGCTATGATCAAAGCAATAGCCTCCTTAGGCTTATTCTTCTTCACTGCTCTCCATCATTCAACTTTCTTGACTCCCTGCCTCCTTGAAACTATTTCCTCTGCTGTTTGCTGTGATGCACTGTTCAGAAGAACAGTGCTCAGGAAATCACCACATCCACTTTTCAGTCCTTGCTCTGCCACTTGTAAGCTATAAAGTACCCTGTCTGAAATTCTCTTTCTTTATCTGTAAAATGGAAAACATGAACTAGAAGATCTTTAGTGGTCCTCCTGGAACTAAAATTATATGGCCCAAAATTCTCTATATTTTTTCTGTTTTCTTTTGCTGCTGTGTTTGTTTGTTCCCTCCACTCTTCAGCATGGTTAAGTTTCTGGACTTGTCCCTGGCTAATATCATCTACTCCAAATCAGTGCTTCCAAATCTCCAGTTTTTTTTTTTTTTTGAGGAAGATTGGCCCTAAGCTAACATCTGTTGCCAATCTTCCTCTTTTTTCTTTTTTTCTCCACAAAGCCCCAGTACATAGTTGTGTATCATAGTTGTAGAATTGTAGCTCTTCTGTGTGGGACGCCGCCTCAGCATGGCTTGGTGAGCGGTGAGTAGGTCTGCACCAAGGATCCCAACCAGCAAACCCGGGGCCACTGAAGCAGATGGTGTGAACTTAACTGCTATGCCACTGGACTGGCCCCCAAATGTCCAGTTTTGATGGCTCTTCCAAATGCTACTGTCACATCTCCAACTGTATATTGGCTCCCTATTTCCCCATAGCATAGAGTCTGAACCTCTTAGTTTACCACGCAGGGTACTACAGTCGAGCCCCAGTCTCCCCTCTCTATACTTACCTCCATTCCTTCCTTTCACAAGCCCTTTCTTCCAGGCCACATGGTCTTCTTTCCCTCCCCCAAATGCAATTTCTACTTCCTTTTCAGGCTATTTGTCTTACATGACTCATTCATCCCGCTCATTTTTATCTCCAAAATTCCTCTCATTCTTTGAAGTCCAGCCTCAATTCTGTCTCATCTAGGAATCTTCTATTATACCCCAGGGATCTCGTCTGTCTTAAAATTGCTCATCTCCCACATTTAAGCAATTATAAGAAGCACTTATTTTTCACATTTCAGTGCCTTTGGAATTTGGATTCATGTTACAATCACTTTTGGCTATGTAGCAGTCATGATACAGTTGTGTTTGTCTGGGTGTGTGCATCAAAATTTGCAATAAGGTTTCAGCAGCTTGGAAGAAAATTCTGGAAACATTAGTGGAACAGTCTTTCAAAAAATGCTGTATAATGCTTTTGATAGTACGGAAGACAATACTGTGTGAAAAAGATTCAGAAGAGTCAGACTGTGATAAGAAAAAGTTCTAAGAATTCTTTAATTTATTTTACTTTAATTTTTCTTGTACAATATCATGTCATGCAAGACTGATGTATGATAAAAATCAATGCATAAATGAGAATCTAAAAGAGATCTTTCATTAGGTATAAAATGAAAATTCTAAATGAAAAGGAAGCATTGTGCCATAATTTAATTGGCCACATTCTTTCTTTTCCTAGTGGCATATCATATAATGCTGACTTAAAATTAACAGTGTTTTAGATTTGATGAAATGTGATATATCAGTGAGATGGCATTTTTACCAGTATGTTATAATTATTCGTTGTCTTTCATCTCATCAATTGGGTTAGAAACTCCTAGAAAGCAGAGCTGTATGTTGACCAAAGCCATCTATATATAATAAGTATTTTTAAAGATTATCTTAAATTGCATTTAAGTCTTTAAGTGGAAAGACATTAAACATGGTTCAAAACTCAAACATATATAAAGTATTGCAGAGAAAAACTTCCTTCCACCTCTGTGCCCATCTGCCCACTTCCCCCTCTACACTGAAATAAGGAAATGGTTGTTATTAACTCCTTATTTCCAGAGATTTCTCATGCATGTACATGCAACTAAGATATACATTCCTTGTTCCTTTTTTCTCTATATAAATGGTAGCTGGCTCTACATACTGTTCTTTGTCTTGCTTTTTTGAATTTAAAAATCTATCTGTATCAATTCATTGAGAGCTTTTTCACCCTCTTTTTTTTTTTTTTTTATAGCTGCATTGTATTTCTTTGCATAGATGTACTTAACCAGTCCCTCACTGACGAACATTTGGGTCATTTCCTATCTTTTTCTATTATAACCAATCTTGCATAGATTACCTGTGCGCACATGTTCAGTCATCTACAGGGTACATTCTTAGAATTGAAATTTCTGGGATCAATATGTATAGCAAATTGTGCAATTTTGATAGAATATGCCAAATTATTCTTCATAAGATTCTACCAATTTCTATTTCTGCTAGCAATATATGAGAACCTTCAATAAAGATTTGAAGAATAAAGAAGTGGTGAATATGGAGTCACATACTCATTTTGGGACCATCAAATTTCTCTTTCAAGCCACATAGGTATCATTTAGTGGGCAAAATCTCCCCAATATTTAATTAATCATTCAAATGCTAAAAGATAGATTTCCTTCAACAGGCCAGTCACTTCCTTGGTTCCTAGTGTAATGACAGTATCTCTGGTGGTGATATCTAATTATCTTCTTCCGAAAGTGACTTCCAATTTTATCTCTCACTTCAACTAGTTAGACTTTTGTTATTTCCCAAACAAGAGCCTTGCAGGATTAAGGAGACATCACAGGACACATTGACTCACAGTGGTCATGGTCGTCATTACAAATTGAGGGCAGAGAAAAGCAATTGGAAATACCTCCCTCTACAATCATTCTCAGAAAAGTTTTGCATCTGCTTCTGTCCCCAAATCTGCCATATAATTGAAGTATTTAAAATTTGGATAGTCAAACTATTCTGTGTGAATGCACACAATAAGATTGGGGAAAAGTATATGAGAGTGTTTCTGCCCTCATGGAGTTTACTAAAGACACACACAAAGCAAATAAAGTTACCTTGAGAAAAGGAAATTTTAAAATTCAGTGTTCTTATCTAGACCTCAAATTATGGTTTGTTTGCACTATCGTAAATAGTGGTGCTAAGTATTTCTACGTATACTTATCTAATTTTCATTCGGGGGGGGATCGGAAAGAAATTATGGCAGAAAATGATTAAAGCTTAACCAGCACTGGTGAGATGGCTCCAGAGTGAATCAAGGGTGGCTTGTCACAGAGGCATCTTAGGTGAGTCCCCTAGAAGCAGAGCTTGAGGTGGCGTTGCTCCTGAAAGAGATTAATTAGAGTAGTTCTTTGAGGAGCAGGGAGATGACAGAAGCAGGATGGGGCAGGGAGGGATTATGTCATTCTTGCATTCCACACAAATTTATTGAGAATGCATTACATATCAATTTTTTATTTAATAATTTAACAAAAATAATTTGGCTTTAACGACTCCCTTTTTCCTTAGATTCCAGGAAGCTCAGAGTTTAATATAATGCCCAACATAACCATGTTTGCCTAATTAGAGCTAATATAATAACTGTCATTTACCACCATTACCCCCCACACACATCCCTTGTATATAGATTTTAATTTTCCACATTAGTTTTGCTCTTATGTGGGTATGACATTACTGTAATGATAATAGTTTCCATTTACTGAGAGGTATTGTACTAAATTCTTTGCATCTATTGTCTTATTTAATTCTCATGAGAATCCTGTAAAATCCTGATTTTATAGATGAGGAAACTGAGGCCTAGAATGGTTACTTGCCCAAGATTATAATGGTAGTAGGTGACATTGCCTGGATTTAGACTCAGGCAGTCTGATTCTTAACCTGTCTTCTATATTGTCACCTCTATTTCTTTATCCTTTACTAATTGGTGGAATTAAACTATAAATCGATATCAGTGGTAGAGCCCTTACTTATTTAGGGAGATGATGGTACTCACTCATCTGTCTATACTGGTTCTCTTTGAGGCCTACACTGTGTTCTGGCTGTGGATCAGAACAACACTCTCTGTGCACACCTGGCTGGAACACCACGCCATGGCTTTGCTCCAGAGGCCTTTGAACACACTGACAGATAGCTCACCCGCCTTCCGTCACCATCTCGTTGGTGGTTGTAGCCTCAGGGAGGCCCTGCCATCCCGGACCACACTTGAGCTGCCTTCCCTGAGTCAGTGCCCTGTCTGACGCTCTCTTTAATGAGCCTTGCCAGGCCTAGTGAGCTTTGTTTGATACTCTGCTCTGTTTGATACAGCTGTCTCTCACCCTCTGCTCTCAAAAGACACCTGTATCTTCTTTGTTTTTGCGGTCACCTTAGTTTGGTGATTCTTGGGGTTTTGATAATCCTGCTGTGCCTTTCAAAAGCTAGAATTTCCAACATCAGCCATACTTTTCCATTCCATACAGACACAGGGAATATTCATAACCTGCCAGGACTGTCCTCTCTCCTGAGGGTAAAAGAGTAAATGAGGCAATGTCTGGAAAGTGACATGAGCATCTTGAAGGTGGGTACAGGTAGACGTACTTGCACTATGGTCTGCACCTGATTTTAAATGGTCTCTGTTTTGACAGGTTTAAATTTGATATTAACTTGTTAAATAAATCCACTTTTGTTTGTTTAAATATTGGCTATAATTTTTGATTCCTTATAAGACTATTAGAGGATATTTTAATTTGCCAAAAGAGGCATGTGATCACTAAAGGAGCAGTGCCAAGGAGACAATTCTCCCTTCCACATGTCCCCGAAGCTCCCACTTGACTCCATTCAACAGGTTTGCCACCTGCTTTCTGCCATTGATAAAGAAGTTGGATGCAACAGTTATATTTGCAAGGTTGTCTTAAAGGTTGAAGAGCACATTGACAGCATCATGTATTCTGAGGTACTCAATAAATTATTTTAATTTAATGATGGTGTCACACTGTAGCCACATAGCCACGCCATCAATCTCCGAAGTAGCCCTCGGAGCATGCTTTGAAACAAAACCCATGGTTTTTGCACAACAGAGCAGACTCTGTGGGTTCATTTCCTTTGATTGAGCAGACATGGTATTGTTACAAGTTTGGGAATCATTAGTGTTTATCTGTTCAAATTGGAGAATAGATGAGACCTACCTTCATAGAATGCAGTTGTGATGTAAAACAGAAAAACTTGGGTAGACATGATCTTGACATGATGGATAGGTGACAGGGATACCAAAATGAGGGAGAAGGGTAGGAAAGCATGTGGGAATGGGAGAAATGTTTCTTCTTAGATGAATGCGTTACAATTAGCCAGGAAAAAATATCACTTGTCATGCTAATTTTAACAGGAGTCTTTCTTTTCCCCTCCTCCTGCTTCTCCTCCTCCTTGTCTTCTTCCTACTCAAGCTCTGATATAAATGTTGCTTGATAGAGTTTCCAACTTTCAACTTTGAATGACATAATCTGCAGAAGCTACCCATACTGTGTAGTGAAGTTTTCCAGGGCTCACCCAAGTAATAAACTTCAAGGGTCTGAAACATCAGTTTCCTACCACTGAGAACACAATCTCTGCTGGAGAAAGGAAAACATATCTATGTCCTAGTGAGAGGAAGTCAAAAGAAACTCATTGGGAAAGTTCTCTTGGAGAAATGATATCTCACAATTCAGTTTCTACTCTCTTTCAACTTTGGCCCAAGATTTTATAGCAGACTCTATCCACCCCCATCCATATGCATCTGATGGTCAGTGTGCCCCAGTGATTTCTAGCTGCACCTCTGTGCCTGACTCCCTTTCCCCAGCCACACACACACTTCTGCTGTTCTGGCTCTAGGAAATTAACATTCCCCAAGAAGAGCTCTCAACTGCTAACCGATTGAGTTGGTGTGTAAATACCCCAAGTCCCTCACTCTTCTCGCTGGATGGACTCTGAGGTGTATGTTTTATACTGACTCCCAAAGTTGCCCCATGGGACTAAGCTCCAGTTGCCCACTATTGTAGCATTCATTGGCTGCCTTCCTTCCCTGTCTCATTTCCCACTCTTCTGCTGGTGTTCCCTGTACCTCCTAAATAAATTACTCACACTGGAACCCTAATTTCAGGGTCTGCTTCCAGGGGAAGCCAACTAAGACAACTTTGAAACATTTATTTAACCAATATTTGTTGAATGCCTGTTATATACCAGGCACTGTAATGAACCAGATGACATGAGTCTTGCCTGTTTTAAACTACACGTGATCTCCTCCCTCTCTCTTCCTCTTCCTCCTCACCATTGAAATCTTCAGCCTGTTTCTCCTCCATTCTATGCTGCACATGAATTCCTGAAACACTGTCATAATACAATTTTCATTATGACCCTTTCCAACTTAAAAACTCATGATGGCTTCTCATGACCAAAAAACAAACTTCGAGCTTTTTAAAATGGCACTTGAGGCACATGATCGAGCCCTTAGCTTTGGTTCCCAGCAGTCTCAACTCTTGTTTCTCCTCTTTCCCCATGTACCCTGTGATCTAGCCTTTCCAGAGCAACAGGATGAGCATAATGCCAAGGTTAAGAGCATGAACTTTGGAGCAGGAAGCCTGGCTCTGCCACCCATTGTCAATAACAGTGTGACCTTTGGCAAGTTATTTTACCTCTCCGTGTCTCAGTCATTTTATCTGTAAAATGGCATGGCAGTACTTGCTCTATAGAGTCACTATGAGGACTAAGTGAGATAATGCAGATAAAGCACACAGACCAGCAGCTGAGCATGCTGTAAGTACTATTATTTTTGGTAGTTTTTGAGTCCATCACATGTGGAACACACAGCACGTGCTTGTGTTGTGCCCTGCCTGGACAATATTCCCCTTTTGGTTCATTTAACAAACTCCTTCAAGACCCACTCAAATATTAACTTCTCGATACGTCTTTCCTTTTCCAGCTCCTCACACCAACCCTAAGAAATACTTGCCCTCAACTTTTCAATTCCATGGTATTTTACATATATTTTTTGTACTAACACTGTATTATGGCTAATTGAGTGTGTGTGTGTGTGTAGGTGTCTCCCATGTGGACTGTGAGCTCCCTCAGGGTGGGGACTGCATCTTATTCGTCTTTATATCTCCAATGTCCGGTATAGGACCTGGACTAACGTTGGTGCTCCATAAAATTAGATTAATGTAATTTAATTAATTAATTAAGCTTAATGTAGCTTAATGTAAAGAATGAGCAAGTGCATAAATGAATGAATGAATGAATTTATTGCAAGATTTAGAGTAGGACCTACATCTAAAGCCTACCCTCTTTCTTGAGACCTCCAGTAGAGTGGGCAACATCTTTCCTCATCCTCCAACAGTCCATTTGCCTCATGTCCCTCACCAGTACCAACCCTCTCCCCTTATTATACCTCCTTTCTAATACTTCTACTCCAGGCCAGGGGAACATAAGGTTGTGACTGCTGAAAGACGCTCAGCATTTGAGCAGAGAGGCAGGTTCCCATGGTAACCATCCACAAAAGAGTGGCAGCATGCGCCACTATTTATCTGCAGGCCTTGGCTCCCTGCCTGGCCATGGCTGGTGGGAGGCAGCAGGGAGAGACTCCGTAGCATTTCCACACTACAATTTATGCGGCGCCCTTTTGCCCCCTAGTTTCATGCTGCTGTCGAGAGTTTTTAAAGCTTGCTTTCCTGTGGGGATTTTGTTTCCTTAAGATTGGTGGTGATGGAAGACAGGAGGAATGGCAGAATGAACCCAAGTCATCTTTTTAAATGGTTCTTAAAATAGCAGACATCTACCCTTGGTCTCCTGTTCTTATGCCATAGAAATGCTTTAGGGATTAGTGAGGGGAAGCTCAGCTTGGGGCTTAAGAGCTTCTTTGTGAGGAAAATATCATTATTGTTGAGCCAGAAACAAGCCACAGGTGTGTCGTATTCAGTTCTTGGTTACAGGATTGGGCTGGGAAGGACTTGTTTCTCTGGCATTGTTCTTTCAGGACTGTTGTTGTTTACTGGGCCTTTCACCAAAGTCACATGGGAAAGGTCTTTGCATTTCCTGTGAAAACAGCTATGGGGAACCTTCTTTATAATAAGCAAGAGTCCCATGATAAATTCTGAGAACTCAGGGCCCTGGAAAAGTTTATTTCTCTTCATGAACCATGTCTTATTTTATTTTTTTCTACTAATGGACAATGAACGTCATATGGCTTCTGGAAGTTCTGAGATACATATTAGGTTCCAAATGCTATTTTCCTCGGTCAGCAGACTGAGGGAATATTTTAACATATTTTATTGTATATGTTTTTATTTAATATATTAATTAACATATTTTTAATATAATCCCTTTTTTGGCCTTTTTTGAAGCTGTGATTTTATTAGAAATTGCCATCTATCTTTTCAGCAACTGGGGATGGGGCAAGAATGATATGTGCACTTCGTATATTGAAGAATCTCAATAATGACATGTTTTTCCCGTAATTTCAACTGACTGTGCTGGGTTGAGTTCCCCATCTAACAATATAGCCCTTTACTTGCATTTGTAAAATGACCCATTTTGGTTTTAAAACTCAGTCTTGTTCACTTAAAATTTCAGTCTCATTTCCGATTCAAATGATTCCTCCTTCTTAAGCATCCTAACTCCTCAGCACCTGCAATAGACTGGACTTAGGGGTCTACTGCTAGGAGGGAAACGGGCAGGGCCAGCGGGGGTGGGTGGGGGTGGGGGTGGAGAATAGGGGGAGGTGACTGCTCGGGGAGGGATGTAATCCTCTGCCCTAGCTCTTATCTGTGAACTCCAATGGGCCCTACTGACAGGGGGCGCCTCTGGGTAATTCTCCAAGGCATGAGTGGTCTCTGGAAATTCAGCCAGTTTGTCTGGCAGAGGCCCCGCTCGTGGCAGCACTGGTCAGATATGAGAGCACGCTTTGCGGATGCTGTGGTGGTCTCGGGCAAGGCTGTAGCCATAGACCTCACCTTCCATCCCTGGCCATCTCTTGGGAACGTGGGCATGTATGTGCTTCTTTGTCACCTCTTGGGAGCTGGGAACGTGGATGTGGTGGAGGATGGTGGGTGTGGATGCCTGACAGCCCTGCCACACTGCCTCTCTTCCATGCTGCTTCCCTAGCCCTGGTGGCACGCAGGCAGGCCTGCAAGTCTGGTGACTATGCAGAGAATAAAATGTCAGCCAGCCTTGACCACCACGGGTGATTCTCGTGAGTCCTCCCGCACTTGGGTTTGGGGTTGTGGAAGCAGGAGGAAGAAAGGCAAAATAGCTTCACTTTGCAAAGCTTCACACCCTTCCCCCTACAAGGTCACCCCGTCCTCTCTCCTCAGGCCCCTCTTGTGTGGACTGGGGAGCGTGGGAGGGAGGAGATGCTTCTGCCAAAGTGGCCCCTCCTGGCAAGCCCTAGGGGGAGGCAGTTGGCCTCAGCCTCTGCAGGTTATCTGAAGCAAGACGCTGGGCCCCCCAGTGCCTTTTGTTTTCAGCGATGACCCTTAGTCACAATTCTGGGAAAATAGGGGGCAACATCAGACATGACCCATAATCCCATCCCATGACATAAGTAAATTGTCAAAAACTGTTTTCTGAGTACATGAAGGGCTCATGGCACCAGAAAATATCCCCAGAATTTTGTGTGGGTGTGGTAGTCCTGTCCTTTACAGATGTCAAACCCTCTGTTTTAAGGAAAGGACCCATAAAACCTTGTCATTTCCAGTCTTCCCTTTGCCTCCAGGGGGCGGTGGGTTCACCTACAGCCCAGGGCTTTGTGACATCTATTCTACAGGATCCAGCGAGAGGCAGTGGGGGCTCACTTCCTCATTCTCAGTTCTCAGGTATGTGGTTGCTAGATAGCTCTGGCTACTTCACGTTGGCTAGAGAAAATGTCCACATTCTTTTCAGTCTATGAGTTGGGAAATGTGCTGTCTGCGAGTTCCTTGTTTTCCCACAGTGGATTAAGGACACTGATTAGGAGCAGTTGGGTAAATCTTTCAAAAAAGGGCAAGAGGCGTAGAAATCTATGGGAGAGCAGTCCTCTTACAGGTCTGTAAATCTAGTTTGGATGTTATTCTTGTTCTGTGGCTATAGTATTATTATTAGAGTAGAGCTGTACTAGGGAGAGGCCCACTTCCTATAGGTAGATGGGATGGAGTGCGGGTGGGGGTTGCACTTAAAAAGTATGATCGTCTGTACTGTCAGTCACCCGAAGAGCACACACATCCTTCAGAACCTGAACTGAGATCAATGTCCCGAGGTAAAAATAATAGCTACCATTTGTCAAACATTAACTATGTGCCAGGCTCCTTCCTAAATTGTTCTCAAGTATTATCTCACCTCTTCCCCAAACCACTGCCATGAAGTACATCCTATTAATACAGGCTGAAAAGCTGAGGCAGAGAGAAGTTAAGTAACTTGTCCAAGGTCACACAGCCAGTAAGCAGTAGAGTGTGGATTGGAATGTGAGCGTTTTCCCTTCAGAGCGCAAATTCTGAACCCTCTGCCGTATTATTGCTGCCCTGCCTGGTGTAGGCAGGATTCTTTGGAGTCGGGGTGCAGCAACCTAAGCTGGGAAACTAGGATAAAGCCCACCAGAGAGAGGAGCAGAAACCGGTTCATTGTACGGTTCGTGCTTTTTTTACTTACACATTTTTTCCTATTTGGTTGTCTGTGATATTGATTATACCCTTTTTAGTTTAATTAGGGAGTCCACGAGAATGGGGTTTTTACAATTCACTCAGCCCGACACAGAGGGATCAGAGTGCCTTGAGGCCGCGGGGACGATGGCAAGGCGGGTCCGAGGGAGACAACACAAGAGGCGTGCTGGCAAAGGAGGGCCTGGTCCCGGGTGCTTGGGTCACCCACACTAGTTCCCACTGGACATTCTCTTTCCACGGCCAAAGCTTGGAGTTCCTGGTTTGATCTTGTTGGAGAACACAGTATTTTTTAAGACAGAACCTTCAGAAAGAAGTTAGAGATTTAAAAAAGACAAACGAATAACTTGGAAAGGCTCAACCAAAAAGGAGGTGTGAAGCTTTGACCAGGTGGAAAGGAGAATCTAGAAAATCGTCTAGATGATCGTTCCTGAAGAGCACCTGCTATTTGTCTCATGTGACAGGGATTCATGTTATAGGCGTACCTCTTTGGGCCATCACTGGGGAAAATGAAGCATTTCATAGCAATGAATGTCATAGCTAACAGAAATTACTTCTTTCAATCTTGTTTTAAAGTTGATACACCTTTGCACAAGGGAGTATTTGGGTAATAGGTCCATCCGGTATCCTGTTTGTGGTGGTTACATGAATCTATACACGTGTTAAAATTCTCAGAACTGTACACACCACCAATAGTCCGTTTTATTGTATGATGATTTTTAAAATGAAAAAAAAATTTTAAAGAGAAAAAATTCCTTCACTTTCAAGAGAAATGTTAAAATGTAGACTTCCCAGCCTTTCTCAACAAGGTAAGCTGCGTATGAGTTTCCCTCTTCTGTGGGATTCCGGGGTGTCCGTTTGAAGAGCAGGACAACAATTGATGTTCCCTTTGGTAGAGGCAGGTTTACCAGGAAGCTAATAAAGCGTAAACACCAGGACCCCTCATTAGCACAGGCCAATAAGCGCTGGCTCAAGCTGGGCATTGCAGTGTGTTCTGGGTGGGGAAGCAAGGTTGCAATAAGAAATCATGTCCCCGTCAACATTTCTGGTAAATTGCTGAGAAATCTCAGAAGAAAGAGACATAACTCCCCAGAACTCCGGTAATTTGTGTGTGTGTGTGTGTGTTACCATTGGAAATAAATATTCACTCTTATAACTAATTGCACATTATATCTTTGTATTCTTTTTCTTAAAGAAAGTCCCTTAAATTGTATAAGCTTCAGATCCCACAAAACCTGGGGCTACTCCTACTTAAGGGTTACAGAGCTGTTTTGGGCATTTGATGACCCAACATTGCTGTTCTTGGTTATTGGGCTAATTTTTTAGAAAATTTTTGTCATGACTCCCTTTTTTCCTGTGGCAGCAAGCCTAAATCTAATAGTATTAGCATTTTATTTGTTAATTCCCGTCTTCTGGTCTGTTTAGGGCAAGAAAATCATATAATGAAGCTTTTTAGAATTACTCAAACTCTGAGTAAGAGTTTAACAAAGTTTCTTGTGTTTGAACATAATGCCTAGAATTTTTTCTACTCACTTCCCAGCTCCCACATAAACTTCAGATGGTTGATGTTCCTAAACACGAGTTAGATTTTTATCATATTTCGCTTATTAGTAAAACAAAATATTTTATTTTGAAAAAAAAAAAAAAAAAAGGAGGAAATAGGGTGTTGGGACCTGATAAATTTTTAAGACAAATCCTAAACCTTTAAGCTGCTTCTGATAGCCACCCTGATTCTTCGAGAAAGCAGCCAGTGTACAGGCAGGTACGTACTGTCCATCAATACTTGCGGTTTCAGAGGGTTCTAGAAGTGCCTGGCTGTGTCCATTTCAGGCTCTGGCTGTAATAGTCGTGTGAGCTTTAAGTCACTTCCCTTCCCCATACCATGGTCTCCAAGGTTCCCTCCTCCTAGCTCTGGGAATCTAATGAGTCTGTCTCTAGAATTAAGGAGTAGACCTTCTAGGCAAGTTCAGAGATGTCACTGTAGCTTGTGACCAGCAGGGGGCTGTGGCACTTAGTGGACTCCCAGGCTTTAGGCCTCCAAGGTACAGAATTGACGAGAACAAGCAGAGGGCATCCATCTATCCTCAGAGCTTCTCATCACTCTCCTTTCCAAGCCTTACTCATCAGACACCCTATGTCTGATGTAGAAATAGACACTAGGGATGCATAATAACTACCATTAGTATTAACTACTATATAATTAATAGGTTGTAATGAATACTTGTTATTAACGACAATAACTTGTATTGTTATTGTGGGGACCAGAATTGGCCACCTTAAGAGGTGTCTTTCTATCTTGATTGTTTTCACTGAAAGAGGCTTTGACTTTCCCTGCCCCAAACTGTCTGAAGTGATTTGGGATAGAAGGCCTGTCCCCGGGACAGGCTGTCACCATGGATAACTCTGGGTATCGATAGACTGGGAGGGTCTTTGCTGGGCCCATTCTTAGCAAAGTTCTGTTTACCATATATTTACATTTGTAAGGAAAATCTCCATTTGTAAAGGTATCTCATTCTCTGTACTGAGAAGAGGGGCAGATGACCTCATCTCTAGAAACTTGCCAGTGTGGAAGGCAAGGCCTTAAATCTGCATAATAACCTATTGTGCTTTTCTGGTAATCCCCATAACTGACCCAACCCCCCCAAATCCTTGTTTGTCTATATAAAAGAAGAACCTCTGCCATTCTGGTGAGAGATACTCAGTTTCCCCAAGTCTCTCCCATGTATACATGTTATAAATCTTTGTTTGATTTTCTCCTGCTATTTGGCCGCATGTCAATTTAATTTGTAGCCCAGCCAGAAAGGACCCAGAGTGGGTAGAGAATGCTCTTTCTCCCCTTCACTATGACACTTCAGTCCTCATCTAGACAACATTTCTTTTCCAGTTGCCTGACTGAGTTAACCTCCATCTACCAATGAAGAGATAGAAGGCTGCAAGAGGCCAACAATGTCCCCTGATGGGAGCCAGGAGGGAAGCCATCCCTCCTTTCCATCCATCACCTGACATAGCTCTAATGGGTACAGCATGACTCACAGGCCTCACGTCCGAGAAGTCTTTGGGCCTATTTCTGCCTCCAAAGCTGATGGTTCCAGTGATAACTACCTAAGAAGTCTTAGCTGTTTGGTTGTACTTTAACCTTGGCCGGTTGAGATAATAGGACATTGGGTACAGGACTGGGGAAACCCACACTCTTCTCTGTCCCTTTCTAAGGAACGGAGGATGAAAGACTCTACTGATAAAGCCTTTCTTGTCTAAGTGACGATGTTACAGCAAATTTAGTGGCAAGAGCGTGGATTCCTAATAAAATGCTTGAAATCCAGGTCTGGCTACTAAGTTACTATATGATCTTAGCTCCTCTGTGGACTTCCCCACCTCTGGAAGATGAGCTTTGACAACACTTGGACCTTGCTTAACATACTTGCATGTTTTTATTTGTTTTTTAAATAACTTGTCGTCATTGCTGTCTACGTAGACTGTAAGATTCCAAAGGGCCCATGAAGTACAGCTTATCATCACCACATACCTGGCAGCATGTAAAGCCCTGATGATAATGTTCCTATTGTCATTCACCAGACAGGAATGAGCCACCAACATGCGTCAGACATTATGTTGGGCATTGTTTTTGTATAAATCAAATGGGTCATAATCTTTGTCCTCGAGGAGTTTACAGGTGAGTGAGGGTTCCAGTGCAATGTGACTGCTGTGAATTAGGGAGCACAGGGGGCCACCTAAAGTGTCCCCTATCTTATACCAGGGGCCAGAGAAGATTTAAGGAGGAGACACTTGAGCTGAATCTTGAAGGATGAGTAGGAGATAGCTAGATAAAGAAAAGCAAGGGAGCATTTTGGGGGCAAGAACAGCAAAACCAGACAGAGGCATACCATTCAATGATGCCAATCTGAAGATCTTTTAAAGAAAACCAAAGAGTAATACAGCCCTCTTGTCCAGAGGTCAGAAAATCTGGGGTCATGTCCTGGCACTGTCAACAGCTTTGTGAAATTGGTTCACCCATTCACTTAATCACTCTGGGCATGTTTACTCATCAGTCCAATAGGAGGGCAGGCTGCTTATGCTCAAAGATGGCCCAAGGCCTAACTTTCTATGGTTATGTATTTTGGGTTGACCCCAAGAAGCCAAGTGAAGGTTCTGGGCACCCAGTGACATTGCACCTTGGCTGGCAGCCCTAAGGTCATCAGCCCAGTCTTGTGGGACACGGTGGTGATGCATTGTACCTAGCACAGGGCCTTGCGCAGCACAGCTGCTCAATCAATGTTTACATAAAAAACCGGAACTGGGCACTTCTCCATCTCCTCTCAGGGAAGATGGAAATAGTGATAATCGTTGAGAACCGAAGAAATCTGATATGTGACGTGTTAGCCAGGCAGCAAGGTGCTGAGTGATGGTGCAGAGAATGTTGGATTTGTGCCTCGAAGTTGTTTTGTGGAAAAAGTTGGAAAGCCAACCCCACCCCCTGTGAGGTCCCCAATATTTTTGATGGATTGGGATCTCTGACACACATCAGCTTCTGGAGGATTAAGCCTTTAACCTTGAATGTGGCTTTTGAAAGGCCTTGGAATCCAGTTTCTTCTGACTCATTCAGATATACAGTTTGTATTGGCCTGCTGTGAGAGGAAAAGTAAATTCCTGGGCTAGAGGTGGGAGGGGGGTAGCAAGGGTGGTTATGCAGGATTAGCCCTCGTCCTATTATTCTCAGCAGCCCAGTATTTCCTTAACTGATCAAAGCAAAGAGGGCCTGTAAGGTCTTGTATCCCCCAGTCCCTACTCTCCCTCTTGCCTCATGTTCTGGAAATAGCTCCTGCCTTTTGTGGATCAGATCTTGTTACCCTTTGGATCCAGTTACTAACAACCAGCCTTGATGTCCTCTCCCCAAAAGAAGCCTCTTCCCCATTCCTGCTGAATATCAGCAGAGAAGTCAAGGAAAAGGGAATTGGACCAGAAATGTAGATTCTTGTTCCTTGGTCAAATTATGACATAAGGCCAAGGTCCTTATTCTCTGAATCTGTTTAACAGAAAGTAGTAAAAGAGGTTTTAAAAACATGAAGATGTTATGAAAATTGGGAAAATTTTGTTGGAAGTTTTAACATTATTTATTGTTCTAAATTGACTCCCCCCATGACCTTGCAGGGTCAAATGGAGTTTCCCCATAAATTTGGGGGGAAAGTTCTAATTACAATCAGTGGTCTCCAGGGAGACTTACAGGCAAAGTAAACCATACCTGGGAGGATATTCTAAATAAAATTTAAGAATTTCAAATTCTCACTGTTTCCTTATCAAGGAAAACATGGGAGGGAAAGGGAAAGGGAGACAAAGGACCAGTAACCAGAACAAGGGAGTATTTTCAAGAGTTTCTCCTTGGAGCCAAAACTCCATTAGACATCACCTTTGTTTCCAATCTCCAAATTCAAAGAAGCTCAGTTTGAGATTTTTCTCTCCTTCATAACCCTTGAACTACTTGTAAGCCCACATGAAGCTTCTGTGTTTATGATGGTATCCAATCTAAGACTGTCAGTTTGGGGAAACCTTTGCACCTTATTGCTGATTTAGGCAACACTGAGGATTAATGACGCATTGGGTGGAGTGTTTGAAAGGAGATTAAACTGTAGCAGACCTAACTGTTGCATCATTTTGAATTGATGAGGGATGGGCCAACTGTGAGGGAGAAGTAATTGTCTTGTCTTCCTTGCCCTTAGGAAACTGCTTTTGAAAAGTAAACAAAATGGCTCCCTGCCTTAGAATGGTGACTGCATTTGGAAATCTTTAAAAGTAAAGATTGTGCTTTGACATTATGGCAAATACAGCTTCAGGTATAAGGTGATATCTGCTAATTAGAGAACACAGCTACTGTCCTGAGGATCCTTCGGTTGCCTGGAAGGCCAAGCTGAAGAGGTAGTGTAGGGGACTCTTGATTGATGTGAAGAAAGCAAGGTCTTCCTCAACAACAAACAAACACATAGAGACAGAGATTGGACTGGTGGTTACTAGAGGGGAAGCGGGGAGGGAGAGAAGGAAAGGGGTGAGTGGGCACATGTGTATAGTGCTGGATGGTAATTAGCCTTTGGGTGGTGCATGTGATATAGTCTACACAGAAATCGAAATAAAATGATGTACACCTGAAATTTATATAATGTTATAAACCAGTGCTACTCAATAAAAAAAACCCCACAAAGGCTGAAGTTAAATGGAAAAAAAAAAAAAAGCAAGGTCTTCCTTTTCTATATAGGAATGCTTCCTGGCCTGCATTCCACTCTGCATCTTGGTGCTAAATGCAACTCCACTTTATTAAGAGGCATCAGTTGTGAGAAATTAAAGATTGTGTTTATAACAATAGCCAAGACATAAAAAGCATATCTCAGAAGGCATTCTTTCCTATTAGTTTTGTACCCATAATCGGAGCCAACTGTTATTTTGTACAAGTCATCAAGGAGGTCCACAGCACCCTGGAACATTTTTGCCTTGGCCGTTCTGAATATGACATATGTCATATTGCCTGTCAGGTGCATCCCTGGGATTACCTGGTAGAAGGTGAGGGTGAAGGGGAGGAAGAGCATCCTCTACCCACTCTGGGTCCTTTCTGGCTGGGCTGTGAATTAAATTGACATGAGACTGAATAGCAGGAGAAAATCAAACAAAGTTTTGTAACATGTATACATGGGAGAGACCAGGGAAACTGAGTAACTCAACAAAATGGAGGAGGTTCTCATCTTAAATAGCATATTCAGGTAAAGACAAAGGAGGATGTTGTGGGTGGGGGGAGTCAGCCATGGGAGATTACCAGAAAAGCACAGTAAACAAGAGGTTAATATGCAGATTTAAGTCCTTACCTTCCACACTGATGAGTTTCTAGAGAGAAGGTCATCCCCCCTTCTTCCTGGTACAGAGAGGGAGACACCTTTACAAATGTAAATGTCTCTTACAAAGGATAACCTCTACTTTTACTTGGTTTTCAGAGCTTTGACAAGAATGGGCTTAGCAAGGACCCTCCCAGTCTATCCATACCCAGAGTTATCTATGGTAGTAGCCTGTCCTGGGGACAGGCCTTCTATCTTAAATTCTTTTAGGCAGTTGGGGGGGGGGCGGTCAATGTTTCTTTCTGAGTCTTCTGAGCCTTTATTATCTTCAGCTTGAAATAATCCACATACCAGAGTGGTGTATCTTGGGGCCACCTGCCCTGAACCCCATCAGGGGCAACCTAGCTGCTGCTCTCTTGCCCATCTATTCCCTGTGCTCTGTTGGTCTCTCTGCCTCTGTGTTGTAAATAGCATGGTTATGAGAAGCTGCTCCTTTCATTATTTCTATAGCCTCTCTGAACAAGGGATTTTCATAGAAATTTCCAATTTGGTTGGGTCAGAGGCAACTCTGAGAAGCTAATGTGACCTTCACATATAACCTGGTCCCACAATGTGCCCTCTAAGACAGTGGTTCTCAAACTTTGCTGCATATTATAGTCACCTGGTGAGTTTTTAAAAATCCAGATGCCTAGTCTGCACAAGAGACTAGTTTAATCAGATTCTCTTGAGGAGGGACACAGGCCCCAATATTTTTTAAAGTTCCCTGGCTGATTACAGCATGCAGCCAAGTTTGAGAACCCACACTCAAGAATACCCAGAAATTTAGTGTCAAGACTTATGGCAAAGCTCAGCACCCCACATGGGTGACTAGCGGGGCTAGAGAGCAATGCATTTGCCCGAGACAAAGAGGAGTATAAAGACCTTACCATGTGAATGTTGATGCCCCACAGACCATGTAAGGTGCAATGTGCCCCCTCAGAGCCTCGATCTTTGCTTCAAAAATAGTGCAAACACATCTCAGAATGTGGATCTTAGATAACAGGCTGACATGTCAATCTTGACTAAGTAAGCAGACATTTTAAGCACAGGATCAGCCCAAATGAATATGAGTATTCTGTCCATTTGCTTGTCAGCTGTTCTTGAGCATGAATTTATGCTGTGACCCATGGCCCAGTTTTTTCAACAAAATCCCCCTTTCATGATTGGAAAAGCGGTTGAGTTGAGTAGCACTAAACACACACACACATACACACACAGAGGAACAAAGGGTCTTTAACAAGACAGCTAAAAGGATTACCACAAACAGCTCTGGGACCAGTTCCATCCCCCACTCTGCCTCAATTGTTCCAAGTGTATCTGCTCCCTCACCTGGTGCTGGAAAGTAGAGTGAGACATCACACCTCCCCCACACAGCTATTTGCATTTGGGGCTTGGATTTGCTGGCTGGGGAACTGGGGACACAGTCTCCCTCGTATCTATTTTCCAATATTAAAGAAAACCAGGAGCTGATTTGCTCCCTTGGTAGAGGTTGGGGAGCACAAGAAAGTGGCAGTGACAGATGCCTAGTTTTGCTGTCTAGGGTGGTGGCTCTTGAAGAGACTGAGGTCAGCCTGTAGGGGTTAGGAGGGGAGGCGTGAGAAGTGACATTGTAGAAGGTTCTTGGAGACGTGTGGGGGTTCATGCTCTCTACTATGAGGCAAAAGACCAGCATAGTAAGGACTCCCTAAAGGACTAATGTGGACAAATGTATGATCCCCTGGGGAACCTGGGAAATATTTGGGGCAGGACAACTTCTGGAAAAGACTAGCTGGTAACGCATATAAGCATGGCCACTGCAGATTTGCAATAGAAATGGGACTGCTATTGTATTCTCACATACAACATTAAAAAAATATTGAAACTGTAGAGAAAGGTGAAATAACAAAGTACAAATTTTCTGAAATCCTACTACCGAGAGAAAGCCCTTGTAAACGTCTTCCAAATAGCTCTCTACAAATGTGTGTGTGTGTGTGTGTGTGTGTGTAAGTCAATATAGCTATACATTTTCATACACTTGGGGCCTAAGGGACATGCTATTTTGAAACTGATTTTTCTTTCAGTCAACAATTAGTCCTGGACTTGCTCTATGTCAAGGAATTTACAACCACGTCACTTTCATGTCTGCAGTATGCTCCCTTGTACAGATTATCATAATTTGACCAGCCTTTTATTATAAATAAAGGAGCTAAGAACTCTCTTATACACATCTTTTATTTTGGACACGCACATCCTTTGTCTTGAGATGTACCTAGGAGGGGGATTGCTGGGGCTATAGGCTGTCGGTCACCTCTTACTGGATCTTGAAGTTGTTCCTAATTTTCAGTTTTTTTCAAACAATTCTGCAATGATCCTTGTTCTGCTAGAATGAAAGCTTTGCAAGGGCAAGTAACTTTTCTGTTTGCTCCGTAGATGAATTCCAAATGCCAATGTTGCTATTTTCAGCACACATTTGTTGAAAAAACTGAATAAACATGGATTTTTTTCACATCTGTAAGAATACAGTCAATTCTTGACTCAAAGTTTTCACTGCTCTGCCCATGTCCACAAACGACCATGAAAGTGCCATGAGTATTGATTTAGGGATTATAAATAAATCTAAAGTTTGCCTAACTGAGCAGGCAAATTTGCAAATACAGAATTCACGAATAACGAGGATCGATTGTATTTCATAGGATATATTTCTAGAATTGGACTTGTTGGATAATAGAGTATGCACACTTTAAGTTTAGTAATAGATACTGTCAAATTTCTACCACCCTTCGTGAAAAGAGATATTAATTTATTTTTCCATCAGCAGTATGTGAGAGTGTTCACTTTTCCACATTCTTGTCAACCCTAGGCCAAATCTGTTTTTGCTGTTGTTGTGGACCTGGATTAGGGAGTCTCAGACTTTTATTTTGATGAAAAAAGATCACACAGGGAAGAACAAAACTTACAATTGACAAACCGGGAGTGAGGTGTGGTCTGGAAAACATGGGCAATGGGTACCCAGAGTCCTTGGAATGCTTCCTGGAATTTTAGATTTCCTCCCAGGGTCCTCCAGGTGCCCTGGGTGCCTTCCGGAATGTCCCTGACAGGAGTCCCACAGAGTCCAGTTTGAGAAGCAGCACTCTAGGCCAAAGTTTCATTGTACAAGAAGGTGGAGATGTACAGGGATGGTTCAAACAGTGGCCTCAACTTTGGTGGGTACATCCTCCTCCTCCAGCAGCCTGTAGGAGGCTTGGCTCTCTCAGGGCCCCTGCAGTGGGTAAGCCAATAGACTGGCCATGTGGTTGTGCAGCTCAAAGGCTGGTGGGGCCAGCACCACCTCATACTTGTGACTGGTACCCTTGGTATCTGGGCTGTGCATGATGGCAAACCTGTCCTTTCAGCTCATCTCCTCCTCCTCATCAGTGCTGTTGTGGGTATAAACAATGTTGAAGAAGAAACAGACCACTGGAACGTTTTCTTCACGGGGCTGGCAGGGCAAACAGCTGCAGACTAGGATGGTGTGGACCACTCTTGGGTGGGGGATTGTCTGCAAGTTCTCAGTGACTGGCAGCTCAGTCTTCTGGATGAGGCTAAAGAGACCTTCTAGATTGAAGGTGGAGCAAAAGGTCGTCTCCAGCTCTAGAGGCAGCTGCTGAGCTTCTGGGGGTTGGAGGTCAGGCTAGACAGCCACGCTGTGTCCTTTTTCAGCACCACCAGCCCGAATTCATGGCTTTTGTTCTTGTATTTTGTCCACAGGAACATTTAAATCATCTCCTGGGAGATGTTGAGCACGTTGATGTTGGAGTTGTTGAAAGACTAGCTTTAGCAGCAACATTTTCTCTGATGGGTCCAGGCAGATGATCACCTTCTGGGCAGTTGACCCTTGGCATCTGCTCCTGGACCTCAGGGGCTAGCAGGGGCACCTGCCAGGTCTTGGAGCTAGCTCCTGGAGGGTTGGGAGTCACCTTGTCAGCATGGGCTGCCACGTCCTCAGCCTTCCTGCGGCTGCCCACACTGGCCTGGACCCCCACTGCCAGTCCTCGGCCTCCTCAGGGTTGGAGCACGTGGGCCACATGGCTCAGCAACTGCTCCTTTTCTTCTTCCTCTTCTTCCTCCTTCTCCAGTTCCTCCTCCTTCCCCTCTTCTTCACAGCCAGAAGTGGTGCAGCATGGCCGCAACACCCCAAATCTTTCACTTCTATGTTCGCAGTGCCTGGCACAGCGCCTGGCACGTTGTCAGTACCGAATCAATGATGGTTGGTTGGTTGATTGAGTGAATGAATGAATGAATGAATATTTCACTTCAGGCTCTTTACTCCTGTCCCATTTAGTTGTGGATTTTCTAGATTTCTCTGAATCTAATCTTGACAGTAGTCTCTGGATGGATTCTCTGGGTATTTCATGAAGGTCTTTCATGAGTCCAAACAGCAATGGGAAAGCAAAGGTTCTGAAAAGCAACGATGACTCATGGGCCCAGCCTTTTCTCCACAAAGGCTAAGAGCTACTAGCAGAAAGTGCATTACCTTTAGAAATCCAATTAGCAATTGATTTTTTAATTCAGTAAATTATGAAACATTTTTTAAACCAAAGACAACACTAATTAACACCAAAGAAGATTAAGCATGCACTCAAGTTTTTCACTAACTTTAATGAATTAGTTGGGTTGCTGCAACATTACTCAGCACTGGAAGAATAAAGGACGGATATGTGCTCCCCAGTTTGCTGGGTGTGATAATAAGGTCTCCACCTCATTTGCAGGGAAAATGTTCCTCAGTGAGCATCCACAACTGAGATAATGAATCTATGCCCAATTTTACTTCCAATTTTATTAATAGATTATTTTACTGACGAATGCAATTGTAAATTAGCTATTCAACAGCACACAATGGAATTCACGAACAAATCTGGTTAAATGCTTTCCTTGATTGCACTGCGTGTATAACATCTTTAAAGCAGGGATTCGATTCTTAATTCACACCATCAATTAATGTTTGCACACATTGTATTAATCAGTTCCCTGTGCCAGGAGAAGTCCCAATTGTTTACTGGTAGGGATATATTAGCATTTGCTGGTATCTCTAATTACTAATCTGAAATTCCTGGGGAAAGGGAGAGACAAGATTTGTTTTTAATTTGTGTTTTCAAATATCAAAGTACTCTCTTATGTTTATGGTAAAAAGCAGGTTCAAAGTCATATGAACTGTAGAATGCCATTTTTCTTCATCATCTAGAAGAGTCTAGAAGAAAATATCCTAAAATTTTGACCATGGTTATTTCCAGGCAGTAGGCTTCCTGCTGACTTATTTTATTTTCTTTTGCTATCCTGTATTTATGAATATTTTTCTCCAGAGAACATATATCATTTGAATAATGATACATAGCACCTTACATCTATACATACACTAAAATATACTGAAAACTTCAAAGTATTATATAGTTTCTAGGAGTCCTGATATTCAATAAATCCTTGCGTAAATGGACTATAAAGATCTGTCACATCCCAGAATGGAATGCTGACTGTGACAATTGAATTTAACTGTATTACAAATGTATGCTATCACATCACTGAAGGGGGAGGGGAGAAAGGAGCTGACCAATGTAACTTCTGAAAGTGGTGCTTTAGATACTGTAAGACTAAAGCAGAAACTCTACATAAACACTTTACTCCAGTTGGTAAATTTGTTTCTCACAGGGCTGTGGGTTGAACAAATAAGTAAATACACGTCAGAGAAAGAAGTTTCAAATATGCAAGAGGAAAAGGCTAGAATGTCCTGTATGGTGTTGGATTAGAGCAGGGGATACTAGTATGAAATTATGTTTATTTTAATATATATGTATATGTTTTATTTATTTTAATATATACACATCATTTTAATATAAATACATGTAATTAATATAAATAAATGTAAATAGCTAGATAGAGAAATAAATGTAGATACGTGTGCATACATGGGTTAGTATACACGCATATATTTCCTTGCTCTGTCAGCTGACAGGGCCTAGAAGTAACGACACCCAGCAGCAATGAACACAACCAGTGTCGAGATCTTGGTTTCTAAAGGCTGTTCTCCAATAAAAACAACCAGGGCTGCTTGGAGAGAGGGTTGGGACAGGGCAAATGAGCTTGAAGCATCTTGTAGTTCCAGAAATTATACCTAAAATTATTCCAGAATTTAAAAAAAATTTCAAATCTATCCTAGTATCTTACAGAACTGGTGTTCTAATTATTTCTGCGATTCAAAGAAATGGTGTGTTACTCACTATGTTGTGGTTCACTATTTAGCAGCAACAAGTGAAGAATCAGTCTGCCTGGGTTTGAATCCCCCTTGTTATATGTGACCTCAGACAAGTCATTTAACTTCGCAGTGCTTCAGTTTCTTCATCTGTAAAACGGGAATAATAATGGATCATAGGGCTGATGTGAGGATTAAATAAGATAATACGTAAAAAACACTTCTGTATTTGATAAATGTTAAATAATAGTAGTTGTAGAGATCTTCTAAAATGTCCTAGAAATAACCTGAAAAAATCAGTTTTTCCCCCAAATTCTTTTAGTTATGAGTCAGAAAATGGGCCAAAAAGTCAGAGGTGAAAAGAACTTGACTATGATTATGTCCCAGTGGTCACTGAAAGGAAAACTAATTTAAATAAAGCACACATTCATTTCACTCTTTTTCTACTTAATAATTTAAGCTAATTTTTCTCTTGAACATTCACAAAAACTTTCCTAAGTTGCTCTATTCCTTCTATTTTTTTGTTCTGTATTCTTTCTGGGTCAGAAGGGCCCAAATACCAGAAAGTCACCTGTGAGATGCCCTGCCCACTGGATGAAAGAAATATCTAGGACTTATTATGAATGAACAATTATATTTTTCTAATATTCCTAGTATTGCAAAACTCTGGAGCGTTCCTGCAAGGCTGACTACGTAACCCTTGGATGTTTTACCTTTGGGAACCATTAGTGACAATCATTACTAAGCAGAGTTGAGACTCCTTCTTTTAAAAAAACACATTTGCTGGTATCTGATTGAAAGAAACACTTCTGGAAAAATCCTGACTTTTGTATCTCATTGGTAACAAAAGGAGAGAGGTTTTAGAGAATTCCCTTAATTAAGGACAACGGTTCTCCGATTTCAGCCTGTATCAGAATCACCTTGTGGAAGCGCAGATTGCCAGGCCCACCCTCGGAGTTTAAAACTCAGTTGATCTGGGGTGGGACCTGAGAATTACGTTTCTAATAAGCTCCCAGATGATGCTGATTCTGCCAGCCTGACCACTTGGGCAACCACAAGTTTAAAAGAACTGTGTTTTAGGACTTATTTTACCTAATGTGGGAATATGGCTAAAACCAAGAGATGTAAAAGGGATGAATTCAGCTCCCTGGTGAGCCCCAAGGGTGGAATCAACTGTCATTGTTTTCTCCAGTGCTCTGGACAGTGACACAACTTTTTATTTTACCTCGAGGCTTCCTGTGCAAAAGATGTTGTTTGGCTGCTGATCCGCTGGGTAGAATCTTTCCTCAAACGTTTTCTTTGTGACAGGAATGTCATGAGGTATGTCTCTAGTTCAGCGGTTCTCAAATTTTATCATGGATAAGAATCACTTGGTGAGTTTATTTAAAATGCACATTTCTAGGCGCCACCCAAGAGACTTTGATTTATTAGATGATAATAATAGCAAGCAATTATCACACATTCGTTATGTGCCAGGCGCTATTATAAACACTTTACTTGTATGAACTCATTTAATCCTCAGAGCAACCATATAAGGTAGCTGCTATCGTCATTCTCATTTTACAGATGAGGAAACTGAAGCTCAGAACGGTTAATAACTAGTTAGCTAGTTATTAACTGGTTGGTGGTGGAGCCTGGATGTGCATCCAGGCAGATGGCTCCAAAGCCTTTTACCCACCATATCTCTACTACCTCTTGTCTGGGATGTGGTTCCTTAATCTGAGTTTCCCCAAATCTGAGTTCCCTAAAATAAAGAGGTAGATGAAGGCAGTTTATTGGAGTGATGGTCCCAGAAGCACAAACAGGGGAGCAAGAAAGTGAGGCAGGGAAAGTGTGCATGAACGAACACGTTGTTGCCATGGGCAACCAGGGCTTAGTCCAGCTGGGGACCCTCTAAGGAATAGTGAAGAACATGCCTTAGAATTGCTCTACTGAAGACAGGAGAAACTGGGGTACTTATTCTGACTCCTTTCCCTTATTAGTTGAAAGTTGTCTTGCTGGGCATGAATTCCTTGGCACTTACAAGCTCTTTAAAGCCAGAGAAAGCCCTCAGTGGAGATTAGAGATTAATGGAGGGAACTGTCCGTCACAGCTGCATTTGCCATGTAGGCAAACTCTGAGGTGGGTCATAGGGATTTCGAGCAGAACAACAATAGGAATCTGTATTTTAATATGCTGTTTGCAGGTAGTCCAGGGGATACACTTGGAGAAACATTTTTCAAATGTAAGCATGGCCTTGGGCTGTCCTGACGTGGTGGCTCAGGCCATGACAACGGTTCTAAATGATATGAAACTGGATGATTTTCATCCCCAGCCCCCAAAACTGTACCCTAAGAAGTGAGCCAAATCAGACCAGCGATTCATTAAGAGCTACAGTTGAGTCCTGCCTTCTGTCCTAGAGTGACATGTTGCACAACCAACCAGGGACAGCTGGATCTAAACGATCACAAGGTTAAAGTTCTCTGGAGAGGGGAAAAGTTTCTGTGTCTTAGTTCCCTTACTAAGTTTTGCACTTCTATTTAAAATTCATCACTGACTCTCTCACCCCCCAATGATAAAATTAAATACAACTCAGAACCCAAATCATGGGGAGGATAGAAGATGCAGCATAAGAGACATCTAAAAGTAATATATTTAAATGTGTCTCCCGTGGCACTTACTGAATCCTGATGAAACAGCACAACACTAAAAGGCTAGTGAGAAAGAACTAGAACTAGAAATGTCAGAGCTGAAAGTGAGACCTAGGAAAGGTTCTACTTTAGGGGCTGCAAACTCAGATGCTATTGTGGAACCGAAAAAAGATGGAGTCTCTCATGTTAAGGCACGAAAATGGAGCTGGGAAGACATGAAGAGGAGAGGAACTAATTCCTCCTTCAGGATGAACTCTTGAACTCATCGGGTGCCTGAAATGCATCTGCAAGTCTTCTCAAGGAAGATAAGATTATCGGGACAGAGACCTCATTCCTGTCAGAGTCATCGTGTACATTCCTAAGTTTTAATGGCTTGTTTCAACTGACCCTCATCCCAATGACTACCTTGTGCCTAGAATTTGTTAAAAGACATTCTTTTCCTTTTTTTTTTTTTTTTAACCTTTGTTAGCCATGACTATAAAACCTTCCCTTTCCCTTCAATGGCCAGAACAAAAGTCAAGTGCTAGTTGAATCTCTGTTCTCGGGCTACAGTCCTAGCAAACCCTGAATAAACTTCTTTTTGTTTGTCTATCAAGTCTACCTCATAACTGATTGACATCATCATGGGCCAGGCAGATATCAGGGCTGGTTATATAAACGTATGCAAAGCAATTGTGAAAACACGATAGAGAGTGGTGAGGCTTGTGGCAAACCGGAGAATGCACACTCCGTCTAATTTTCAATAATACTGGGCTGGCCAAAAGCAACAAAACAAAACACTTCAGGGCTCATATTAGTCTGCAGACTACTAATATGTGAATATTCAATCTACTCTGTTCCCCTTCAGTTGAGAGGAGACAGTTTCCTGGGGTCGCTCAGGGACTTACATTCAGCTGGTATATGTCGATAAAGCCATACTTCTTGTGAATGGTCAGGGTCTGGCTATACATACATATTCTTAAATATCTGACTATCACCTCTGAGTTCATGCAGCTAGCAGACCAAAGAACTGATAATACACCCACACTTTCTTCTGTTCTCTGCCCTTAAAAACTTAAGATTTTGCATTCATAATATGGAAAAATTAAAAAAACCAGTAAGCAGTGTATAGACAAATGAATTTATCTGTGTAAAATAAGATAATTTTCCAGATGAAAGGGATCTTAGCTTGTATTAAAAACTCATTGGGAAAGCAAATCCATCAGCAGGATACCATTAATGATCTAAACATTTGTCAACCTTTCTTTTGTTGATAATTACATTCTTAATAGAATACCTGTACATGCATTCTCATCAAGAATATCTCAAAACATACTGAAAAAAATCTGTCTACCTTAATTTTTTCAAATGTATGCTTATAAATACCAAGTCTTGCTGTGTTATTCTCAGGAACGTCAATAAAAATCCCCAAGGTTGGGAACAGTCAACAGTGAAACAAAACAATAGGTTGTACCACCGGGATGTGAGCTCGAGGAGGTAAGGATATTGTCTGTTTTGTTCACCTCCATATCCCCGGGGACCTGGAATCATGCCTCTCACAGAGACACTCAGCATGTTGTCATGGATTTATTTGCTAATTGGTGGTAGACATCAGCTGCCTGGAAGATTTAAATTCTGAAATATTTCAAAAGAAACTTCTATTATGCAGAGGTTTGTCCCTCCAATTGCTCAGTAATGAGAGCAGCAGGAGAAGGAATGATAAAGTACAGGGAACCATCTGGAAAGGTTTTAGTAAATAGCAGAGGTTGATGGCAGAGTTGGAAGGGATAGGGGTTAGGGGCTGAGATGAGGGCAAAGCAGAAGAGGTGGGCGTTCTGAACATGTGTGCGGTGACTCCGAGCGGAGAGGCGGGAGAGCGGGGGTGCAAAAGTAGGATTCCTCAGCTGAACAGGCAGGCCAAGACAGAGGGGAAGGAAAAATAAGAAGAGGGGGTGGGAGGTGAGGAAGAGGAGTAACTGGCAGACTTGAGAGCCATTTTGCCAGGAGTTACTGGTATCTCTCTAAGCTTTTCTAGTCCATAGTGCTTTATACACAGTGAATGCAAAGCATTTGCTAGATAATGCATAATTAAGCTTAAAAATACCCTATAGGGAGACCTATAAGGGAGATTATCGCACTACACCCAGGAAATGTGGCTTGGAACAGCCAGAGAGAAAGACAACTAGACCGAGGGTTGGCCTTATGGACCAAAAAGCCACTGCCCTAGGCTTGAGGGGAGCCCACCCTGAAGCACCATGGGAGTGGTGGATTTGTTAGTGCTTTGGAGTCGATTCCGACTCCTAGCAGGGCATTTTGCACCATCCCTTGACCTTCTGGTGCTATTTGTGGCCAATTTTTTCAGAAGCAAGTGGCCAGGTCCTTCTTCCTAGTGTGTTATGTAATCCGGAAACCTGTCCACCATGGGTGACCCTGTGGTGGCATAGCTTTCAGCATCACAGCAACCTGCAGCTGCCACACTGTGACAACTGACAGATGGGTGGTGTGGTTCCCTGATTGGGAAACAAACGGTGGTGAGAGTACCAAATCCTAACCACTAGACCACCAGGGCTGTCTGAGTGATGGATAGTTCTTCTAATCTCCCTAGGCAGATGCCCTGGGGAGTATCTGTTCCCAGAAACACAAGATCTTGAAAGATTGTGTACATTATCATTCTTTTTTTTAAAATTCCAATTATTTTATTTTGTCCATTCAGTTTTTGTGGGTTTTTTTTTTTTTTTTTTGGTGAGGAAGATTCGCCAAGCTAACATCTGTTGCCAATCTTCCTCTTTTTTTTTGGATGTGAGCCACTGCCACAGCGTGGCCACTGACAGACAAGCCGTGTAGGTCTGTGCCTGGGAACTGAGCCCAGGCCACTGAAGCAGAACATGCCAAACTTAACCACTAGACCACTGGGGCTGGCCCTCTTTTTTTAAAAATTTTTTTGATGTAAATGTGTGCATAGAGGTTAGATTAGGCACTACCTTTTTTTTTAAACTATACCATAAAAATGTTCTGTGAAGCCTTGTAACAGTGTAATTTGGCAAAGGAAAGCAGGATCTAATGGAAGTCTGAAGAAACTTTTGATGCTTTTAGAGCTACTGGGAGATTTGCTGAGCAAATTCAGAAAAGGTTAACATCTAACCAGGGCTTAATTTACGATCTGAGTATACAAATCTCTTTCAAGACCATATGGCTGACTAACGAATTTATTAGGGAGATTAATGCTTATTATCTGCCATTTCAATCTGTGCTGGTGTGTGCTAACTTGATCGTTATACCTTGCAACAGGCTGAAACCTCCCGCGGTTCATCTGATCAGCGAGCATGTTTCCCAAGCCCAGTGCTCCCACAGTTTGAAATGGTGGGTTGAGAGGAGTTGGCCTCCATTCTTGCATTGGCTTCTGTGCCTCAAAGCCCATGTCCAGAGGTAGTATAACCCAGGAGGCTGGCACACTCTGCCTGCCTCAACAGCCTTGTTCAGGACTGGCCTTTAGAAGGCACAGGCAATGTACCCACTGCAGAGAATTGCCCCCACCCTCAGGCAGCCAACTGGCCTCCTCTCTTACAGAAGGTAAACACTTCTTTCCCATTGCCACTCACCTTCAGGCCGCTCCTAACCCCCACGTCATACACACAAGCAAGTGAACCATGCTGTATATCCAGACAGAAACAAACCTCATTAAGGCAGAAATTAGTAAGACGGGGCTACCCACCTGACTCATCCACACCAAGCCCCAGAGTCTTTCAGCAACAGTCCAGTAGGGTCCTCCTTGTCCAGGGATCGCTTTTCCTTTAACTCAAAATCACATGGAAACAGCCAGGGGTTCTGTAAAGAAAGACTGAATCTATGTGATGGGGTGATAACCATATGCATTTAGTCTACATTTTATCTAGACCATGTAACTCTCTGGCCCAGACGACGAATTCAAGTGGAATCAAAACTACCCTTCTTATCAAGAAGCACAGCATCTCTCCCAAGGACCGACTCACCACTTCTTGAACTGCCTAAGAACATCAGGGGCTTTCTCAAACCAAAGGGAAAGAGAGAGAGCTGAAAAGTACCCCGCTGGTCTTGTACCACTGTTGTCTTGACTGTGGGTATCACTGTTGAATCTGATCCCGCACAGGCTGGGGACCACTTGTCCACTATTACAGTGAGATCCTTACTGGTTGAATGACTCCTGGACTAGCAGTAGCCCAACACAAGATTGGTCCAAGGTTACAACTCTTTTACTTAACCTTCACGTGCTTCACATAGTTCCCCAGGTGTGGCACTTCCCCAAGGTATTTGGGCCCAGCTGTATGCTGTGCCAGTACCAACCCTCCCCACACCCTCTCCCACTGCTCTCCGCAGTGAACTTGGGTGACCAGCCCCGACATTTCCTTCCCTCACAGAGAGTTCCTCTTCCAGGCTTTTTCCTGATGGCAGCTGTTGGTGGACCTATCTCCATCGAAGAGACATTCTGAAACTGTTGAACCTCAAAAGAGTAAGAGTTGGGGCTTCTCAGCCCCTCTTGTCCCAACAGGATCCTTCATCCCGACAAAATTTTCCTACCTCTCTCTCTGAGGACAGCTCTGTAAGGGGCGAAGGTCCAGAGCAATGGGCACCTCCTACCTTCCTGTCTCCTGAGAAGGCCTGAAGAGAGACTTTTCTCTGAACATAAAAAATATTGGCCATTTCCACTGCCCTGCCCCCACTCCCCGCCAAAATTACAGAAAAGAAGAATATAGTTTCTGCTCCACAGGGTACCCCATCATGAACAATCTATAGCAATTTCTGATTCCGTCTGCTAAAGAATTATTATTGGGGGTTAAAGAGTAGACAAGGGGTCTTAGTCAAGGGAATCATTCCTGTTCTGCTATGGTCGGGATTTTTCTTCTTCAAGGTTCTAATTGTCCTCTGTCTGTCTACTTTGCAATATCCCAACTCTCAGGTCTGCTTATGCATTTAAAGTTCAAATTTAACTCTTATCTTTGTCTCTTGCTTTCTTCACAGGTGGGGACCTGCAGAGGTGCTCTAGAAATTTGAGCTGTTGTTATACTCATCATTCTAGGTAGATTTATCTTCCATCTGTTTGCAAAATGCTGCAGCTCTGCTCTCTACCCTGGGCAGGGGTGAGTGTTATGGACTGAAGGTTCTTTTTCCCCCAAATTCATATGTTGAAACCCTACCCCCCCAATATGATGGTATTAGGAGGTGGGGCCTTTGGGAGGTAATTAGGGTTAGATGAGGTCATGAGGGTGGAGCCCTCATGAATGGGATTAGTATTCTTATAGGAGTCTCAAGGATCTTGCTTCTCTCTGCTCTCTGCCATGTGGAGAGTCAAGGAGAAGTTGGCAGTCTGCAACCCGGAAGAGGCCTCTCACCAGAGCCAGACCATGCTGGCACCTGATCTCAGACTCCCAGCCTCCAGAACTGTGAGAAATAAATTCCACCCAGTCTGTGGTACTTTGTTATAGGAGCACCGAGCTGACTATGACAGTCAGCAATCTCTTTTAGTGTGCTCTGGGTCTGTGGGAGGGTGGGAGAGATCATCATTCTGCTGCTCTTGACATGAAGAGTTACTTCCTGATTGACGTCTGAGCTGAGAGCAAGTTTTCCCCCAGTAAGGCGGAAACAGGAATACCATGACACTTCCCATGTAACACCACTGAACAGCGGCTCTGGCTCCTCCAGTTCAAGGTGCATTTCTGTTCAAACATCTCATGCACCATGTCATGTGGTTTTGCAAACTCATTTTAGTTTTTGTCACTAGCAATTTAGGCACTCCTTTCCAAATCTGGGAGATGAAGAAGGGTCACTCATTCGATTATCCCCAGGACTCAGGCAGTAACCAGGGTCTTAAGTTATCTTTCAACACACACATACAGGTTCAACACACACAATATTGAATATGCAGGAATATTCCTCAAGCCCAAAAAGAAATCTGTGCACTCCCATTTTCCCTGAAATATAATTCTCAGTTTATCTTTTTCTATCTCACTCTAAATAAAGACATGGGCTCACATAAATATTTCTCTACTGCAAGAAAAATAACAGCAAGTTCAAAGATGAATAATTGAAAACTGGCACTCAATAGGAAAAACTCACTTCTGTGTGTTTGTCTTTTACTTTCATACTACTGCCACACTCACAACACTCCTGACACCAGAGGTGTGGGTTCTTTTCCCCACACCAAGCAATTCTCTATGATACAACCTGTAAGCCAATTCAATTCTGACACTAACTGGAGTTACCACAGACCTCACAGGTTAAGAGGTCAGTCCCATGACACTGTCCCCCACTTCAGATGCTAGTCGCAAGTGGTAGGTCCCCAGGTTTCCCATAATTTCTGTCCCACTTGGCTATAAATTGGAGGCCCCCATGACCCTCCCTTTGGATTTGATAATTTGCTAGAACAGCTCACAGAACTCAGGGAAACACTTATTTACATTTACCAATTTATTATATAATAAAAGATATGATAAAGGATATAGATGAACAGCCAGATGAAGTGATACTTAGGGTGAGGTCTGGAAGGGTTCCAAGCACAGGAGCTTCTGTTCCCATGGAGATGGGGTGCACCACTCTACTGGCATGTGGTGTGTTCACCAACCCAGAAACTCTCCAAACCCCATACTTTGGGGATTTTTATGGAGGCTTCATCATGTAGGTATGATCAATCTTTAACTCCATTTCCAACCCCTCTCTCCTCTCTGGAGGATGGGCAGTGGGCTGATATTTCCAAACTTCTAATCATGTCTGGGTTTTCTTGGTGCCCAGCCCCTATCCAGGAGCCCACCAAGAGTCACTTCATCAGAACAAAAGACACTCCTATCACCCAGGAAGTTACAAGGGATTTAGGGGTTCTGTGTCAGGAACTGTGGTCAAAGAGTAAATATTAGAACAAAAGATGCTCCTAGTGCTCTTATCACTGCGGAAATTACAAGAGTTTTAGGAGCTCTATGCCAGGACCTGGGGGCAGAGAACAATATAGATGTTTTCTATTATCTAACGGGCACTCAGCCTCAAAGTCAGGGAAGTGGTGGGGGTTGGCAGGGACTGTGGCACCCTGGGGTAGTCACTAGCCAGTTCCAGCTGATCTTTGTCATACAGAGAATGTGAAATTTCCCTATTTTTAAATTTTGGCTTAGATTTTGTAAAAACACTGTGTAGTCCAAACTAAACATGCCTGCAGGCCAGATCTAGCCTTCAGACTACCAGTCGGGAACCTGTGATGGGAAACGATACTATCTGGGAAGCATGGAGGCAGCCCAGTGCTGTAAAGTAAGCAGGAGGTCGCTGAACTCACTTTGCAGTTGTTTACCTGAGAGCCTAGTCAGAACTTCTCAGGATCTTAAGCACTGAAATTCACCTGAGTCACTTCTTTCCTTGAGGAATAAATCACACACCTTATAAAAAAACAATGTGTGTAGGTTCCATCACCCTCTAGCTTTAGCAGACAGAAAAGAACTATATTCTCTCCTTTTGCCCAGGGGGAAGAAGATTCAGAGAAAGTTGTTTTCCTTGGTCCAAAGTAGCAATTCTAATTTGGAAGTAGCCTGGTGGTGAAGAGAGGCTGAGAGGGGTGGAGTATGTGTTCACTGGTGCTGTTTTCCCCTGCATCTGGGAGAGAGAAGCGAGAGGTCCTACACTTTCTATATGGTGAAAGAAAATGGTGGGATGAAAATGGAAAGAGGTATATTCAATTATATGGACGTCTGCAAATATCCATGAGGCTGGTATCATACAGTCAAAGCATCTGGATGAGTCACTGACACTGTCAACCTTTGGGTATATGCCTGGCATATGAACACTGCAAGGGTGCTGTTTCCACTTATAGATGCAATGCCTTTCTCTTCCTTTCCTGATTCTTTCATCCAACAAAAGAATCCAGTCACTCAATTTAGTATTCCTGGACTATAAATAAGGCATCCATGGAGGCTGTTCCATCACTTTCATAGCCCAGGGTAGCAGACCATTCTTACTGATCCCCTAAACAGAAATTATGGGAAACCTGGGGGCTCATATTTAGAACACATGTATAACCCTCATAATAGTTAATTACAGCTGAATAGATTACACACTGAGAAGGCTGGCACCTTGTTTGCAATGGTCATAATAATTAGCAATGTCCATTGTACATAACAAATGCATAGAAAGAAATTCCTGATTAAATAATGAAGAAGGAAAGGGATCTGAGTAAGTACAACCTGAGTTTGATTTATTGGGAAGCAACTTGACTGTACTCAAATACATAAAAATAATGTTAACGGGTACATGAAACTTGGCAAACAAAACAAAACATGATCTGACAGTGGATCATTGTTTTAATCAATAGATATAATTTTTGATTAGACTATCAATTATCTGTAGGTAAAAAAGTGTTGGGAAATTACTTATTTTCTTTCATCTACCAAATCTGTATTCTTGGAGTCATATTTGAGTCATCTCTATCTCTAAAAATATCAAGATACCAAGGCCTGCTAATTGTTACTGTCATATGCTTTTCAAATCAACTCTTCCCTCCTCAGTCTCTCAGCTAACATCCGAACCCAGGGATTCCCAAATTTCAACTATATCCATCAATCTCCAATATATATAAAAAATGTATACTCTAGTGTAGATTCTGTTGGTCCAGGGACTGCACTTCGAGCCCTAGCCTATGTTTTCCACACAGTATCCTCCCCACTCTACCTTCAATTCTACTCTCATTGTTGACACTGCAGGTAGGTCTCTCTCTTCCAGCCCTTCCTGGATCCCATTGACAGATTATTGTTTCTTACCTGCTGCCCTGGTTGTTTCAGTAAGAGGTCAACTTCCCTTAAAGGAAAAGAGACTCAGGACCCTCCAACAGTTGAGGAGGGAAGCACTGACTCAATGACCCTTCTGGAAAAGGCCCGCTGAGCAAATAAAGCTGTCAGTCTTCTCCTAAACTCCCTATTCTCTGTGCAATCCTTTTCTAGTTGTGATCTCTGCTGCCAATATCACACCAGTCCCAAAGGATTCTCTGCTGCCACTTTAAAACCCTCACCTAAGAATGGCCAAAAGTCCTTTTTCTTGGTTATAGTGCTTAGCACAAAAAGGAAGTAGTGATAGAAATTCTAAATTGGTAATCAGGTTCAAATCTCTGATCTTAAGGCAGTAACTCCAGCCCCAAAGCCTGGTCTAATTTTTCAGAAGACTATCTGACCTTCCTTTCTAACTCCAACTTCCATTATGATGAACACCATCTTATTTCTAGTGTCCTGGAATAGATAGTAGACCCAATGACTAGACCCAGACATAAGCCTTCCAGACACACTATATTCTTGCATTAAGTTCTGCTTTCCAGTTGGGGGGTATTTTGTGGCCATGCAAAATGGCAGACACAACAAATGACTCCATCCTCGCTGAGCCAGCTTTGCCCACATGGAAGCATTTTATGATCCGGGTGAGACCTACTTTCAGTATACAGAAAATGGTTTTGTCCACATATGTGAAATGGCCATAACAATTCCTTAACTATCAAATGTCTGTAATTCATATAAAACACAAGTTAGCAAATACTGGGGCCAGCCCATTGGGCAGCGGTTAAATTTGCACATTCTGCTTTGGCAGCCCGGGGTTTGCAGGTTCGGATCCTGGGCGCAGACCTACTCACCGCTCATCAAGCCATGCTGAGTTGATGACCCACGTAAAAGAACTAGAAGGACCTATAACAAGGATATACAACTAGGTACTGGGGGCTATGGGGAGAAAAAAGAAAAACAGAAAATTAGCAAACAGTAATCAACGCCAGTGTATCCGCTAGGCATAACAAGCATAGTGCCTGAGGCCTATGATACTTTCAGGAGCCCATGAAAATGTTTTAATTTTAATTTATTTTAAAATAGGAAGAATACGTAAATATAATAATGCGAACATTATAATAAATGCAGCTTGGATTATATTCTTCTTTATACTTACGTGGTCATAAAATATAATTTTTAATATTTTTTTATGAAGGAAGAAACCCACAAAGGCGAAAGTGCCCAGGGCCCATGAAAGTCGCAATGCAGCCCTGATTATAATTAGGGGGTCATTCTCTCAGAACGGTCCTCAGAATTTATCCAAAGCCCTCTGGCTGACTGTCTAGGTCTTCCACACCCTGGCCTCACTCTGCGTATACAGCCTATTTCTAATTTTCCTCTGCTTAGGCCCTCCATATTAGCCAAGCTGGTCCTTTTCCAACTATTATTTGGGGGAGACCCCAAGGTCAAGCTTTCTTTTGTTAATGTGTCTTTATTCATCTCTTTTCCCACAACTGGAAGTCTCTGCCCTATTAATACAGAACCTACGCATTGTAATCCCACCTTTTTCAGTGAGGACTCCCCTGACGGCAACCGCCTGCATTGATCTATAGTCTAACCCACAGCACATTTAATTTACCGCACATGCCAGAATACAGGCAACTCTGAATGAGAAGCATTCACTGATTTTCCTAATGAGGAATTGCCCCCAAGAGAAGAAAAAGAGATTTGGCCAATTTAAATTTACAAACATTTGGTGATGTAAATGAAATAACCAAACGTCCCCTTAACATGTTTAATTTATTCATTTACATACACAAAACTTTTAAAAATAGCTTTTTATGTAAAATCCTATCATGATTTAGAAATAGTGCCTTGTGGCCTCATCTCACATTTCGTGAGACAGCTTTATTTAAACTCCTCATTGCAACTTAAGTTCTTAGTCATCACTAGGACTACATTTTGAGTCATCAAATGCAGTGTCCAGATGATATCATCTTCACTTCCAGCCAAGTTCTTTACTTCCAAATAAGTCCTTCTGAAATCCTTTATGGGGCAATTGCTAGAAAATGTATTCCAAGCTACAAGTAGCTTTTCACATAATAGTAGGACTGTGCTTACATTCCCTCAAGGTAATCACTGAATTGCTTTTAAAAAATGATCTTGTTTTAAACTAGCTTCTTTATAATAACAGCCAGCATTTGCAACTGAGAGTTCATAGCCTTCAGAATAATTACTGCCTCTTTGTTAAATCTCTGCATTCCTTTTGATCAGTTTCATCGCTTGATTCTATAAATCTCAAGCTAATACTGATTGAAGTGGTTTCAGGTTAATATCTTGTTCCCTGTTAATACTTTATTGTTCAAAGTAAAATCATTGAGAAAGATCTCCATAATGAGAGACTTATAAGGACTAGAATTTAAGGCCATTCATTCTTTTTCTGAGATATAGTTTAAAGGATAAAATTTTGCTCTGTATTTGAGCCTACATATATGCCCCTATATCTAACTGTTTGGCATGATTTGCTAATTGTTTCAGGGGTGTCAATCTATTCTCTTCTATCCTTAAAGAGATTGTTTTTGTCTTCCACTTTTTATGATGGAAATTCTTAAATATATACAAAAGATAGAGACACTAGCTTAATGAAACAAATGTACCTATAACCCAGCTTCAACAGTAATCAATATATGTCCAATCTTACTTCACCTATAACCATGCCCAGTCCCCCCACCCTGATTACTTTGAGGCTAATTCTAGACATCATATCACTTCACCTGTTAATATCTCAAAAAAAAAAAAAAAAAACCAAACCATACACAACACCATTTCCAAACCTGAAAAAATTAACAATTTCTTAATATAATCAAATATCGTGTTCACATTTTTGTTTTACATACTGTTTTTACATTTTATTTACTTCATTCTGAATCAAAATAATATCCATACATTGTGACTGTTGGATTTGTCTCATTTCTTTTAACCTACAGATTCCTCTAATATCTCTCTTGTGTTTTTTCTCCTTGGCGTATTTTATCAAAGTAATTCGAGTTGTTTGATTTGAAGTTTCCCACAGTCTGAATTTTGCTGACTGCATCCCATGGTGTCATTTAACACACTTCTCTATGCCTTGTATTTCCTGTAACTGTGTAGTCAGTTCAGGAGGCTTGATCAGATTTAGCCTCAATTATTATTTTTTTTGGCAAAACCACACTGTAGGTAGCACTGTGTACTTCTCCTGTGAGGTACATAATGTCTGGTTGCCTCTGTTTTATGATGTTATCAACCCTTAATGATCATTGCCTAGATCAGTCATTCAAATGGTAGTATTCTGACTCTGTCACTCATTCTTTATTTGTTAGCTGCAATTTTTCTATAAAGAGAAACTTCCTATACCAACTATTTGATTATTTTTTGCATAGTAAAGGCAGGATAAACATTTGATTCTTTATTTGCCAGTTTAAAAAATAAAGAAGTGGGGCTCACCCTGTGGCCTGGTGGTTAAGTTCAGCACATCAGCTTTGGTGGCCCAGGTTCATGGGTTTGGATGCTGGGCACAGACCTACACCACTCATCAGGCATGCTGTGGCAGCAACCCACATAGAAAATAGAGAAAAATTGGCACAGATGTTAGCTCAGGGCTAATCTTCCTCAAGCAAAAAAAAAAAAAAGAGAGAGAGAGAGAGAAGGATTGGCAATGGATGCTAGCTCAGGGCAAATCTTCTTCAGCAAAAAATAAAATAATGAAGTAGTTCTCTAGCATCTTTAAAGGGATTCAATGAGTTGATCTGATGTTTTTTAAGTGTCATAATGAACTTGTGGATTTAAACATATCTGATGGTTTTGATTCATTGTTGATGCTTAATTTGCTCCATCTTTGACCAGTGGGAGCCTATATGGTATGGCATCTGCCTTTTTAATATGACCCTAATAGTCTTTAGAGCTACCTTACTTTACGGCATGACAAAATGCAGTAAGCTCATTTTGTATATGGAAATGTACAATGTTCTGGATTGGAATTAACCATTTCTCCATGGTGTCAGTCTGGGTGCCAGGGCTACTCAATGGCAATGGGTTGGTCACTGCTGCTAGGCCTTTTCAGTGGACACCTAAGAAAACATAGGACAGACCTAAGAAATATAAATTTCTTTTAAATCAACTTTATTGAAGTGTAATTTATATACAATAAAATTCACACATTTTAAGTATACAAGTAAAGATTTTTGACAAAATTCTAAAAGAGTTTGTATATGTTGGTATTATTTCTTCCTTAAATGTTTATAGAATTCACTCAGGAAATCATTTGGTTTTGGAGCATTTTTTGTAGGAAGATTTTAAAATTTTGTGCTCTATTACCTTAACACATATAGGACTGTTCAAATTTTCTTTTTTCCTTCTTGTTCAGTTTTGGTAAGTTGAGTTTTCTAAGAAACTTGTCTATTTCAATTGTTATTAAGTTTCTTGGCATAAAGTTTTTGCTAATATTCCCTTGTTATCCTTTTGACGGATCCTTTTGTAGGATCTATAAAGCAAATTCCCTTTTTTATTCCTGATATTGACAACTCTTGTTTTCTCTCTCTTTTTCTTACTAGGGACTTATCAATTTTATTAATCTTTTCAAATAACCAACTTTAAGCTTTTAAAATTTCTAGTTTTTGTTTGTTTCCTATCTAACTGATTTCTGCTCTTTGTGCAAAACCTTTACACTGAAAACTACTAACATTGGTGAAAAAAAATAAGAAAAATCCAATGCAATACATTTATAAAGGGTAACTTTATGTTTTTTTCTTTCTATATGTTTAATTCTTTTTCTAGCTGGGAAATTTAGGGAACTGACTTTAAACTTTCTTCTTTGGTAATAGAGGCATTTACAGTTTTAAATATCTCCCTCCAAGCACTGCTTTAGCTGCACCCTACAAATTTTGACATATTATTTTTTAATTATCATTTAGGTGAAAATATTTTCTAGTGTTCTCTTATTGTTTTCTTTGATTCAAGAATTATTTAGAAATCTCTTATTTAATTTACATACATGGGGGATTTTCTAGAGATCTTATTAATGTCTAATTTAATTCTGTGGTTAATAGAAAATATACTCTATAAAATTTCAGTCTTTTGAAATCTGATAGACTTTTATTTATTGATTGATTTTATTGAGGTCATATTGGTTTATAGCATTGTGTAATTTCAGGTGTACATTATTATATATCAGTTTCTATATAGACTGCATCACGCTTACCACCAATAGTCTAGTTTTTATCCATCACCATACGTGTGTGCCCCTTTACCCCTTTCACCCACCCCCCTACCCTGTTCCCCTCTGGTAACCACTAATCTGTTCTCTTTATCCATATGTGTATCTTCCACATATGAGTGTATAGTGTTTTTCTTTCTCTGGCTTACTTTGCTTAACACAATACCCTCAAGGTGTATCCATGTTGTTGCAAATGTGACGATTTTGTCTTTTTTTATGGCTGAGTAGTATTCCATTGTATATATATATACCACATCTTCTTTATCCAGTCATCAGTTGATGGGCCCTTGGGTTGCTTCCATGTCTTGGCTATTGTGAATAATGCAACAATGAACATAGGGGTGCATAGATCTCTTTGTAATACATGTGTTTTTTAGTCCATTGTACAGTCCATTTAGTCCATCTCTGTCACCTCAGTGAAGTGGGGTCACCTCATTCTTCTTGGACTGTATCTTGCTGTCCCATGATCAGGACATTTTCCCTAGACAGAGCTGGGACAATGACAGGGCTTGCCTTGTGAGCCTCCCTTTTTCTCAGGACTCTCAGCCTTACGTTGCTTGGTATCTAATGCCTGAAAACATTTGCCTCGACTATCTTGTGCAGTTTTATGATTATTTATGGGGGAAAGGTTAGTGTAGTTCAAGTTATACCATCCTAGCCAGAAGCAGAAGTCTCTTCATTTATTTTTATTTACTCTGTTTTTGTCTCCTTTTCATTTCTTTCTGTTCAGGTGTTATCCACTGTGTCTCTTTATCCTGTGTTACTTTTAGTGTTGTCTTTATTTATGGAATGATTTTTGTTTTTTATTTCTAATTCTTTTCTGGGCATGCCACCTTTATTTTTCAAATAGCCCTTTTTTCCAATCACCTCCTGTCTGAGTTTTTCCAATTCCAATTTATGTTCTTCTTTCATAGTTTCTGTTGTTTCCTTACTTTATTTTAGCTCCTTTTGAAATATTAGTTTTCTTCTGTTTTATAGGCATGTTTTTCTGGCATGATTTCCTTGTCTATAAGGACATTATTCTGCCCCTTATTCTCATTTTTCTTTTAATAACTTTGTACAAGATTCTACCATGATTCTTTTCTGTTTGTAACTTTTTAAGTGAAAGAAATTTCCCTTTGTGTTTAGAAAAGAAGGATGGCCAGGATAGCTTTTCTAGTTTCAGGGCTCTAGAATTCTTCCATTGTTTTCACAAAGCGATAAGAAATTCTGTGTATATTGGTTAGAAGCAAGTAATATATTTCTCCCATACTCAAGGGGAGAAGATTATGCAGGGCATGAACATGGAGCCACACTAGGGTCTGTCCGCCATGGTTTAGGTCTACCTTGGAACCTGGTTTATCCTCTTTATTTGTTAAGACAAAGGCTGTATATTAATAGACTGTCAATGGTGACTTTTAGCTCAATTCCAGGGCGAATGGTAATAAACTCAAATATAATAAAGAAATATCTAGTTCAAATATAAAAATCTGACATCAAGAACTTGAAAATTCTACTACAGCTAAGTTGTTTTTAATGCTCTGATTCCATGCCCTTCTCTGTGAAATGAGTATGGGTATTTCTACCACTCCCAGCCTCACGGAGAAAGTCTAAAGCGATTCTTTTTAGTGTCCTTAGGGAAAATAAGATTTCATATACCCCTCATGTATTTTTAACTTATTTTGTGTCTCCTGCGCTTGTGTATATTTTTGAAGTACTTCAGAGAACTCATGTTCAAGAATGACATAGTACCAAAAGCAATTGTTTCAATACTCCAGTAAATCAGACAACCCAAGTAACCATTTGGGAGAGAATCAAAAGATACGTGTATTTTGAAAATCACATTTTTGATACAAATGATCAAGGAAACAATCTTATCCCGCATGTCAGGCCATTGTAAGACTTTAATAAATGAATTCATTGTTTTGGATACAAAGTGGCATTGTTTATTATTTTTGCTTTTGTTCTAATAAGTGGGAGTATCCATCACTTTCATCTCTTCCTCCTCACATGCTCGTTCTGTCGTCTATCTTCTTAATTTCATCTTTTTTTCTGCTATCATGAAAGAGGTAGGAAGAAGTGCCTCTCTTTGATGAAGGCACACAATCATTTTTTAGTAATGACGTTCTCCATGCTTAGACATGTTCAGCTGTGGGAGTGAGGGATTCTTCTTCTTTTTTGGGGGGGGGGGAGGAAGACCAGCCCTGAGCTAACATCCATTGCTAATCTTCCTCTTTTTGGCTGAGGAAGACTGGCCCTGGGCTAACATCCGTGCCCATCTTCCTCCACTTTATATGGGACGCCGCCACAGCACGGCTGACAAGCAGTGCGTCGGCTGGCGCCCGGGATCTGAACTCACAAATCCTGGGCTGCCAAAGGGTGAACTTAACTGCTGCGCCACCGGGCAGGCCCAAGGGATTCTTTTCTTCTGCTTCAGTGTAGGTGAAACATTGAACAATTCCTCACATGATGGATGACACATGGATGCTTGTTGCTATGGTGAAGCAGTTTCCTCCTAGCAACAAGCAGGAAGTGGGGATGGGGAACTCAAGGATACAACATACAACGTATGGGGACAAATTGTGCAGGACACTCTGCCTGTGAATTCCTGATTCCCTTCCTTGTGAGAACAGCAATAATAATACTCAGAGTTAACATTTATTGAATGAATAATACCAGGAGTGATATAGGAAATATCTAACAACTGCAACAGCACAGGTATCAACCAATTGGAACGAATGCTGGCCATGACAGCATCCATTCTGATGAGTCCATGCCCTCCTCATTCCAGTTGTTAGATATTTTGACAACTGGCTATTTGGTTGTTTGAGGACTACCAATGTCAACCCTGCTTTACTACATGCCTGGGTACTGTGCCAAACACCTTAAGGACTTTTGCTCATTGAATCCTCTCAGCCACACTGCAGGATGGATACTCTTGTTATTCCAACTTGAAATATGAGGAAACGGAGGCTGAAAGAGATTAAATGATTTGTTCCGTATCACACAGCTAAGAGGCAGTGGGACTGGTTTCATACCCTGGTCTGCTAACCCAGGAGTCCTACATAGTAAGTTCTATATTCTAATAACTCTTGAGGAAGGCACATCCTACAGTTCTTTCTGCATTTATGAGAAATGTACACTGTAGGAACATGAAGGCTAAACTTTATTACCCTAGCCTTAGGGATAGGAAACTAGCCCTTGGCCAATCCATAAAAGAAAGCAATGTGAACAGCTCAGTGAAAATGACAGAATGAAGAATAAGCCCTGGGGCCAGGCCTATGCTCCAGAAATCATTCTGGAGTTGATCCAAGGTTCTTAGAGGACCATGGAAACCCAAAGTTTAGACTGGCCTTCCAACCTGAGGGGGCATTTTTCAGAGAATTGTCACAGATCCTAACTCCACATTCCTCTAGTCATTAAGAGAATTTAGTCTGGTTGTGGTTTTTGAAGCTGCATTTATTTAGAGCAAAGCAAACAACTGGATTCCAGAGATGGGCCACACTGATCTTGTGTCATTGTCTTTCCTGACTATATGACTGGCTGTTTGGTTGAATTTTTTTGTTCCTCAGCCAGCAGTGACGCTACATCATCATTGCCTGTAACCCATTCTTCACAGTGACACATTACACTTCCAGAAACCTTATTTTTCAGCTGTGACACACAGGACTGATGAAATCCACATGTCCAATGCACCACTATGAGCTGTCTTCATGTTATGTGTCATCCCCAGGTGTCACCCTGATCCCTTTCTCTCCCATTCAAGAATGCATATGGGAATGCAAAGAATGAAGGTGATGTTATTAGAGGCATCCACTTGGACAACTTTCTTAACCTCTCTGAGCCTCGGTTTCCACATCTGTAAAAATGTAATTGAAATACGCATACTTTGGGGTGGGGTGGGGTCAGGGCATGGAAGAAGGCATGATTGGTCAGAGCAAATCTTTATCCCAGCTTCTCCACAACACTCACATACATAGACTAGGTCAGATTCTTGAGTTGCAAAGAATGAGTTACTAACAATAAAATTCCAATATTTGTATTATCATTGTCGTTACTACTACTACTACTAATATTATCAACAACTGCGACGATGATAATAATAACAATTGCTATGTATTGAGTGTTTACTACAAGCCAAGCACAGTGCAAAATGAGATATATCTCATAGTTCATTCATTCCTCAAAACAACCCTATGAAATTAGACTTTGTATGGGTGTTTTACCATTGCTCTGGCTTAGAGGAATAGGCCAGTGGGTCCTAGGATAGAGGAACCAGATCCAGGTGGTCCATGTAGAGACGCAGAGTCCTCCAGCCTCCACCAGCCAGTGTGAGCATCGTCTGCTGCTGGCGCAAGGAAGCTGTGTGGGCTCTCAGTGCCATGGTGCCACCAGCTTCCATTCCAGTGAGAAGCATCGCCTGTGCTGAGGAGCTGCACTGGTCATCCTGCCTCTTGGTGTCCACTGAGGGGATTTATGACAATTGAGTTCTTCTTGGAGGATCTGTCTGTAAGCAGATAAGGAGAGTTCAGAGAAAGCCTCTCCCTGAATTTGCTGTTTTTTAAGTGCCTACCGCTCAAAATAATTAATATGCCAAAGTGGCATATTTTGCTACCCTTCATCTTGGAAGCAGGAAAAAGTAAATAATAGTATCAGGCCCTGAATACTTGCCAAATGTCAGTAAGGAGAGTGGCCTCAGTGAATGTCTGAGAGATGGAGACTGATGGCTCCCAGCTTCTGAGAACACACTCCGCCTTGGTGCTTATTTCATAAGTGCCTTTCATTTCCACTTAGGGATGTTAGCAGTGTCCAGTCTTGACCTGTAATATGCTCAAGGGAAGCTAAGGGCCCACGGCAAGGAAGGGGGCTTGACATAGAAGACGTGGTCTCTGAAGTCAGAGCTCTCACGGGCTGAGCAGGCCTCTGCATGTAACTTTGCCTCTTGGGACTCTGTTTTCCCATCTGTCAAAGGGGAGAGAGAATAACTTCAACTGGACAGGTTGTTAGGATTTACCAGCCCACCCACTGGCTCACCCACACCCCATCCCACTTCTAAAGAGAGGCTGTGAACTCCACCATTATTTGAGACTTGCTTCTCCTCCTTCACCCCATCATCTGTTCTGCAGTTCTTTAGATGTAGAATTCTTACTCTGCTATTGGGTCCTCACTTGTCTCTCACCAGCTCAAGCTTGGCTTATTTCTCTGGCTTTTCCTTCCTTTGTGAAGGAAAGGCGGATGGACAGGATTCAATGATAAAATGAGTGTAAGTGACACCATACTTGGCACAAGGTAAGCATTTAAGAAGAATCATAAGTGGACTAGTGGTTAATATTTGCTAAGCTCTTATTACGTGCGGGGCGTTGTTCTAAGTAGTTTATGTGTATTAACTCACTTAAATTCCCTGAGACAAGAGTCAAGTGCAAGTGATTTATTAAAGGCAGTGATCCTTGACCCATAAGGGAATGGGGGAAGCAGGACAAAAAAAACAAAATAGGTGCAATTTGAGGAAAAGTCCCACAGAGAGTGGCTTCGGCGGCCCGATCTCACAGGGAAGCTCTGGAGTGTAAGTGATGCCTCGGGAATTGGTTGCTGAGCTCTTTTTCATATTCAGGCCCCTGGTGGTCCTTGGCTAAGGATCAGGTAAAGCAAATCCCCAGGCACTTCCAGCTCTCTGCCCCTGCAGCTCCAATAGGCTGAGGAAAGCCTCCAAAGAGATTGGAAGGTGTCGATGGGCAGGTGGAAGCAAAAGCACAGAGAAGTGTGCAGAGGATGTTAAAGGAATGCTGGGAGATCTGGCCAGAACACTAACAATGTCTCCTGCAAAGCCTTACAACAACAACAAAAAACTCATTTAAGAGATGAAGCACAGGAGGTTGGGTAATTTGCTCCAGTCACATAGCTAGTAAGTGGAAAATAAGGATTCAAATCTAGGCAGCCCATCTCCCAAGTCTGTGCCCTTCCACTTGGTGCAGTAACAGCCAACTCTCCCACCCACACCAGCTCTTCTTTTCAGACATAATATCTGCGTGTTGGTCTGTATTGCAGACATCTGGAAACACACTAAAGTGAACCAAATTGTTCCTTCCTGTAGGAGGTCCTTTGTCATCCTTACTTTTCTCGGCCTCCATCACCATAATGTAATCAGGACTCTTTTCATCCCTATCAGCTCCTAATTCCTGCAATTTTCTCTTAATGGCACTCCAGATCTTGCTGCTGATTGTGGTGCTATTCACAGCCCGGCAGTGGGTGCTGGGTTTAAGCACCAGGTGCAGACTCTCAAGACCCCAGCTTTTCCTTTGAAACAAATTTCATTTTATTTCAGCATTTCAAGAAATGCTGCTCTCCCTTCAACACATTAAATGATTCCTTCCTGGAAAGAGTTTGGCCACAATTTTTTTTTTTTTTCTGGAAAAATAACGTCAAAGTATTTCCTGTTGGTTTAAGCAATCAGAGAAAGAGAAAGCATGGACTTCATAATGTGCTTTGGTGCTAAACAGCAGCTGAGGTTCATTTGACCATTTGCATTCACAACCTCTTGCCCTGGAGGGTGAAAAAAAAAAGACTATGAACTTCTATGATGTAATCAATGAGATGAGGATAAAACTTTATTTAACATATTGATAAAATGTTGCAGATTATGGGGCCGGCCTGGTGGCATAATGGTTAAGTTTGCATGCTCAGCTTTTGGCGGCCTGGTGTTTGCAGTTTCAGATCCTGGGCGCAGACCTACACACCACTTATCAAGCCATGCTGTGGCAGGTATCCCACATATAACGTAGAGGAAGATGGGCACGGATGTTAGCCCAGGGCCAATCTTCCTCAGCAAAAAGAGGAGGATTGGCCACCGATATTAGCTCAAGGCTAATCTTCCTCACCAAAAAAAAAAAAAAAGTTCCAGATTATGTGTTACTTTTTACATGTGACAAATTACTTTTTATAATCAGAAAAACAACCATAAACATGATAAGACAGTGATGTTGGTAATTATGTACTCTCTAGAGCAGGGTTTCTCAAGCTTGGCATAATTGACATTTTAGGCCAGGTAATTCTTTGTTGGGAAGGGCTGTCCTGTGAATTGTAGGATGTTTAGCAGCACTGCTGGCCTCTACTCACTAGATACCAGTAGCAGTACCCACGCCCTACAAATTGTGATGACCAAAAATCTCCTGGACATTGCCACTTGTCCTCTGGGAAGTAAAATTGCCCCTGGTTGAGAACCACTGCTTGAAAAAACAATAACAAGGAAGGGATGTCCCATGATGTGCTTTCCGGGCTCACACCCACCAATCTCTCTGACAATCTCCCTTCTTGGTTTCCGTTTTACTGATATTTCTGAGATTGACCGGTTTTGGTTCCTTGTATTTTGCAAAGCTTTCTGGCAATCTCTCACCTACCATCATCTCCCAGATGTCCACACCATTTCCAGTTCTCGAATTTTGGCCCAGTGACTGCATTTCTGAACCTGGGTTGTCCCCATTGCCTTCACATCTGTAGCGTCAGCCTTACTTTCTTGCAAACATTTGATGTGAGGAGAAGGGACTGAAAGTAGGTAGAAAAGAGGCTGGCTGTGACCCATCTACACATTTTCAGCACTTCTCTTGAGTAATTTTCTTCCAACTTCATGATGCGTAAAACAACAGGGAAAATGAAGTAAGGGGAATTCGGAGTGACCCACTTTGACGTGCCAGAGAGAACTGGTAATGGAAAAAGAATCCAGGTTTCCTAGGATCTAGTGATGAGTCTTTTTCATTTTTATTATTTTTTTATTTTTTCTAGATTTTTATTGATGTCAATAGTTTATAACATTGTGGGGTTTTAGTTGTACATTATTTGTCCGTCACCATATGGATGCATCCCTTCACCCTCGTTTTTAAAAATATGATTAATCCAGTCAAAGAAATTTTAATAGACTGATCAAAATATTTATTATCTACAGCCACAGAAGCCTCCTCTTGTATTTTTTCAAAGTTTAGGCCAAGAATGGCAAACACATTTCACCCATGACACTACCATGATGGGTTGTCTCCTTACACTGTCTTTTCCCATCAAGTCTCTAGAGTTGGACTTTATAAAATAGCCCAACCAACTAACCATGCTGCCAATAACCTAAGGAAGGTTTCTGAGGAGTCTGAAAAACTGGGTTCACCTTAAAATCTTCCCTTAAAAGTTATACATTTTCTTCCTTATGAAATATGAGGAAAGTTCACCTCTCAGGGTTGAAGCTGTTGCCCAATACTTGCCACCACCCATGAATGGTCAAATTCAATGACTGTGACTGTTCAAATGGTGGTTTGAATTGACCCAGTGAGCCTATTCAAAACTCTGGTATCTAACTCTACTCCACACCTCTGCTGGTCTAAAGTCCGTCCATCCTTCAAGGTCTAATGCCTTACGTGAAGATCTCCCCTCTTTGAGTGCCCATACCGTGATAGTTGCATTTTTGTTGTTCTCCTTTATACTGTAGTCTTTTGCAATCTGTCTATTTGTTTTTGTTCTTCTTAAACTTCAAGCTTCTTAAGGGCAGATGTCTATTTAGTTCATCCTTATATGCGTACAGGACCTATCTTTGTGCAGAGAAGGACGCCAATGCACACTCGTGCAATTGCATTTAATCTTGGTAGAATCGTCCTAGATCTTGCTGTGCCACCCGAGTCTTGGCTGAGGATGCAAGAAAGGAAGGAAGGAAGGAAGGGAGAAATGCTGTTTTTTAAATTGACTTTGTTTAAATACCAGAACCCTTTAGAGGCATGAAATGCTCTGTTGAAATCACGATAAGATTGTAATGACATGGGGCCATTTTGCCTCATCTAAAGGGAAAGGTCATTATTAATGAGAACAAATAGACACTACTTTCCTCCTGCCACATGGTTGTAAAATGTGTGGAGAAAGGAAACTTATTGCTTAGGGTACAGATAAAGTTTGTTTCCTTGCTAATGAGTCTCATTTCTTTTTGATTGCCTGAGGTTTTCTATGGCTTTAGGATTGTGAAGGATGGGAAATAATAAAGGGCTGCTTTATCCATTTGGAAGCACCACGACTTCTCTGGTATGTGAACATCTGTATGTTCTCTTCTCAGAGCAGGAACTTTGGTCATGTGATGATATTTCCTCTAAATATAACATCCTTCTGCTTAGATCTGAATTTTCCATTATCACATAGATTCTGCAGCATCCTGCAGGTGGTTCTGCTGCTTTCACCACAAGGCTGTGACAAACCACAGCCCCCACTGGCTGCTTACACTATGCAACTATAAAGGCTTAGGGGAGGACAGTCAAAATGGAAATCAGGCTGGAAGTGTTGCAAGAGCAACTTCAGTTAACTGTAAGGAAGGTTTCCTGACCAAGAAAGAAGGTAGCCCAATCACACAGGCTCAAAGACATGAGGTCTTAATCCCATGGCCTATGCAAAGCACATGACACAGGAAAAAATAATTTCTTTTCTAAGACAGTCATGTTAAATGCCAAAGAAGACACGGTGGAATCTGATGTCTTTTGGGTACATAGTTGATATAAAAAAGAATCCCTTGGGAGTTTGCATGGTGGGATTTGGAAATCTAACCAAAATGGGTGGATAGCATTGAGGATGTAGCCAGAGTGGGAGGCCCAATCTAGAGAAATGGATGTGACTAGGTCATAAATTTACCAAGCTATGGGGTCTTCACTGGGTCGTCCATACTCCTAAAGGATGGGTAGGCTTCAGGGATTTGAATTATGTGTCAAATTTTGTACATTTTTGTGGGACAAGAGTCCCTCCCTAAAAAGTGAAACTACAGGGGCCAGCCCAGTGGTGTAGTGATTAAGTTTGCAAGCTCTGCTTCAGCAGCCCAGGATTTGTGGGTTTGGATCCCCGTTGTGGACCTACACACTGCTCATCAAGCAATGCTGTGGCAGTGTCCTACATACAAAATAGAGGAACATTGGCACAGATGTTAGCTCAGGGACTATCTTCCTCACACACACACAAAAAAGTGAAATTATAACAATCTGATTGACCAAGGAATTAGACTCTCAACGCAAAGAAAGAAGAAGGAAAGTAAGGGCTGGTCCTGGAGAGGTCAAAATGTGAGAATGAGGGACACTTTGGAGGGTCAGGAAGTTAAAATTCAAAGTCAGTCCATCTAATGTATCAGGGCCTTCCAGGAGAAGTGGGTCTGTGCAAATGTAAGGAGTGAGAGGCACAATTGTCTGTGTTTATCTCACCCCCTGGCACACTCAGCTCTGATCCTGCAGACTTCCCAAGAACAGAGACTTTATGAGGTGACACACTCAGTTATGCTTTGGCTCCTGAATATTTAATGATGGGATGCCTTCCAGTTGCCTACTTCCTCTGTTATTTATAGTTCCCATGATCTCAATAGGATGGAGATGCCATGGCTTTATTCCAGATGCTGCCCTAGAGCAGGCTTAAAATAAAAACTAGGGGAGGTAGAGTAGTAGACACATTAACAGTGGAGATGTAAATGATAGTTGCTTTCACAATTTGACGTGAGAGGCTTGGAGAACAGCATTGCCCATTGATTTGCTGTGGGCAATGTCAGCAACCCCACCATTATCAGGATCATTGGACTGTGTTATAGCTTTATTCCTGTTACAGGGAATTACTTCAGTCACCAATACTTTAGTGTGAATCAGGATTCCCTTTTTTTCTCAACTGAGAGTATGTCAAGAGGGTGCACCTTGTACTTCTCTTTAAATAAGAGAGAGGACAGGGAGAAACACAGTTAGAAGATGAGAGCAGAACTGGAGGGGAGATGGAGTGGGGAAAGGAGGAAGGGTTTCAATAGAAAACCAGCAGAAAGATGGGGGACGCTTGGATGACCCTCGAGGTAAACTTAACTGGCTTTACAGCTGGCCCAGGACCAGCTCTAGGGATGGAATGTGACCTGCATTTCCATATTGGTTCTTACATTAGATCATAGGCATTATTAGGTTTGAGATCAAAGTGCCTTAAACAATGCAGGTAATATCAAGACTCACTTAAGCAAACAGTCCAGAGGTAATTCAGGTTTCAGTGCTGGTTTGCCTCTGGCTTAGCAGTGGCATCAAGGTCTCAGTCTATTTCAATTGAGTCCTGGTGGGTCAGTTCCACTTTATGGCTGCCACCAGTCCTTCATGCTTCCTCTTCCATATTCAGGGAGAGAGAAGCAGATTCTGGGAGCTCTTCCACAAGAGCAAGGAAATTGATTTCCTGAAAACTCCCAGAAAATCATTTTCTCATGTATCATTGTCCATAATCTGGTCACATGCCCATTCCTAAATTCCTTGCATTGGGGAAATGCCATGTGTTGATTGCTTTCCAGACCAAGAACCAGTCACTGGAGCAAGGGGGATAAGATTGGGTCAAACAAACATGATCCACAGCTGGACCCAGAGGTGGAGTAAATTGCTTTCTATGCCAGAGGACACAGCTGTTACCCAGTGGGAGAGAGACAACAAATAATGTCCGTTGTGCTACTCTTTCAATAGTTTTAGTTGTTGACAAATATAATGAATACAGAAAAAAGGAACTAACATTTATTGAGTGCCCCTTATGCTTTACATACGCTAGCTCATTCAAGCCTTACGTCTTCTGTGGTAAACATTGTGATTTTCATTTTACTGATAAGAAAACTGAGACGTCAGTTAACTTACCTATATTTATACAGCTAGTAGAGTGGTAGAGCTGACATATAAACTTCGGTCTGCCCATAACCAAATATTCTTACCAACTATTATCTAATAGATTATTACTAATCTATTGTCAGATAAATTTATTGTTGGTTATGCAAAGAAATACTCAGCTTATTTCAACAAACATTTCTTCAATATCTACTCTTTGAATATGCAGCTAGGCCTTGCTTTTCCCCAGATAAGGTACATCTAGAAGCTAACACAAATTTCCAGTCTGTAGAAAGGGAGAATAATTAGGTAGTGAAAGGTGAGAAGTATAGAAATGTTCATTTATTTATTCAGTTCATTTTGGAAATCTTTATTGACCATCTACTCTACACCATTCATCGGGTTAGCCACTACTTGCTTAATACAAGGGCCACAAACAGGAATGCCTACGTGCAGGTAGCAAAGCATGTGAATGGGGAATTGGTGACTGCGAGACCTGGGGTGTGCATGCTCCATCCAAGGCATCCAAAATCCATGCAGCTCATGTCTAGGCCCTGAGTGTACAACCTCTGATTTAACATCAGGTTGAGCAGGGTTTCATGTCAGATATGTGATTTTTACCAAAAACAATTACAGATTCGAGTGCCTCAATCAAGGCAATCAATATCTGGCATGTGATTGCCATTCAGTCATCCCCTCCACACACACTCATAACACATGTATCTTACCCACCCCCGGCAGACACCACTTACCGTTGCTTCACTTTTTACCTCTGTATCCACATATGGCCTCATAATACTTGTATTTTATTCACCCCTATATCTTTAGCATTTAAAGTTGTGCCAAGTACATGGAAGGCACTTAATAAATACTTGTCAAATGAATAATAATTGTGCATTTATGTAGCTTTTAAAGTGTGCCCAACACAATTCTAAACCTTTTGCTACCTATTAACTCCTTTATTCCTCATAATCTCTAGGATGTGAATATTATTATCCCTATTTTATATATGAGTAAGTTAAGGAAGAAAGGTTAAACAACTTGTCCAAGACCACGCAACTGGTAAGAATGGAACCAGAATTCAGACTTGGGTTGTCTCCATCTAGGTGAGTAATCTTAACCGCCCTTCTGTACTGACTCTGACCACACTGTAGGAAATGGGTGAGACCTTCACAGCATGAAGCCCCTAGTGACCCTACCAATCAACCAGTCAGCCACAACAATCACCTTGCTTAGCTGATGAAGAGTTAATATCCTAGGGTTTATTTTGAGACTACTTCTATCAAATGTGACCCAATCTATATGGCTTGACTTTGAGAAAATTATGATTGTATGAGTGCTCTCTCAATGAGAATAGGTTCTTGAAACCACTTTCTCATTATAATTCTTGAGGAACTAGTGGAAGAAATATTTATTTATCTATCTATCTATACCACTTGAAAATTAACTGCTTCCATTCAAGCATTTCTCGATTTGAAAAGAGGTACTAACATGAGAATTTGTATTCAGTAAAACAATCTGATGCTATTTCTACTTCAGTGGTAATGAAGGAATAAAGAGGTGGAAATAATACAAAACAACAGGAATGTTAAAAAAGCTTCATATTTTTTTAGAACAGCTCATTCTACAGCCCCTTGAAGCAATAACTTACTCTTTGTGGCCAAGAGATGAAATAATTAGTGTAAATGAGGTGATGAATAAACTACAAGGGGGGTAAGAATTTACTGCAAACTGGGATGGACAATAATCGAGATTTGAGTCCATTTTGTTGTCTCAAAACTATTTCTCTCTATAGTGATCCATTTTATAGCTAGAGTTGGAAAGATTGACATTACCAAATGTTGGCAAGAATGTGGAGTAACTAAAACTCCCATGTTGCTGGGAAGAGTGGAAAATGGTACAACTACTTGGGAAAACTATTGGAAGTTTCTTATGAAGTTAAGACTAAACCTATCCTGTGACCCAAAACTCTGCTTCTAGATATTACCCAAGAGAAATGAAAACATGTACACATAAAAAACCTGTATAAGCATGTTCATAGCAGCCTTGTTCATAATTTTAAAAAGTACTGAAAACAACCCAAATGTCCATTAACAAGTGAATAGATAAACAAATAGTAGCATATCTGTACAACTGAATACTACTGAGCAATAAAAATGAACAAATTAGTGTTACACACAACAATTTATCCCATGTGGATAAATCTTAATGAGACTATGCTGAGCGAAGGAAGACAGACACAAAAGAGTACCTATTGGTTGATATCACTTGTGTGAAGACTGAAAACAGGTGATAGAAATCAAGAGTGGTTGACTCTGGGAGGCAAGAAGTTGATGGGAAAGGATCATGAGGAAACTTGCTCAGGCAGAGAAAATGTTCTTGATCAGGGTCTTGGTGAGGATTATATGGATACGTACGTTTGTCGAAACTTACCATCCTGCAGACTTAAGAGCTGTGCATTTTACACCTCAATAAAAAAATTAAAATATGAAAGGTAAAGTGACCTATTATGGTCAAAAAAGCAAACTTTTGACCTTACTCAACTTGTTTTATCTCCTTAATATAGTCTAGTTTAAAATTAATTCTTCTCGTGGACTAATCACAAACTGTCATCATTTGGGCTAAAAGGACATTTGATAAAAACTTGCAGAAAGGTCCACAGTTCATTTCTCTTCTGTTGAATCATTCCACTCATCTTTTTTCTTTTAATCCTAAATGTGGTTCCTATTTTAGTAATGGGAGTAAGGATTGAATTTGGAAATGTCTGTTGAATTCGGGTGATACCTCTTTGGTCAATTAAAATTTTGAGTTACTAGAGGTGTTATTGTTCACTCTGAGGTGAAAATTTTCTAGAAGTTATTCATTTTTGGGGGCCGCCCGGTGGCGCAGCGGTTTAGTTCACACTTGGCAGCCCGGGGTTCGTGAGTTCGGATCCCGGGCGCCCGCCGACGCACGGCCTGTCAGCCCTGCTGTGGCGGCGTCCCATATAAAGTAGAGGAAGATGGGCACGGATGTTAGCCCAGGGCCAGTCTTCCTCAGCAAAAAGAGGAGGATTGGCAACAGATGTTAACTCAGGGCTGGTCTTCCCCACAAAAAAAAAAAAAAAAAAAAAAAGAAGTTCATTTTTGACAAGGAAGCAGAATATTTTCTTTCAAGAGTAGTGAATTAGGAACGAATCTATTAGGCACATTGACACTCGTGTTATACATAATAGTTTCCTTTCTCTCTCGCCCTGTTGGTTCTCAGATTCTTTATTTAATTAAAGAGGGAAAAAAGTTCTAGGTTTCACCTCAAACCCAGTCTTCTTAGAGCCTCAGAGACTGATCCTTTGGCTGTTTGATGTAACCAGGTTGGCTGCATGATGACTGACCTGGTATTTTCCAGCTAAAATTACCCACCATGCAGCAAGCAGTGTCCGTCATTAAGACACATGAATCACCAGGTCGTCTGCACCACGGTCTGGTTTCTTGTTGTTATGAGGATGGAGCCTGAGGTCGCTAGAGACTAGTTCCTTAACAAGAAAGATAACAAACTGCTCTTTAATTCAACCTTGCAGCTAGTCACCCACCTGGGATGGGAAAACTCGTGAATAGATGAAGACAGCTCTGCATTTCCTCTCTGTGTCTCCATAAAAGGAAAAGAGCCAGGGCCAGGCTTGGGAACACTTTCCAGCTGTGCTGTAGTAATACTTCTGCCCTCTCTTCTTTGTTGAGCCCCCCTAATTAACTATAAGTAATATTAGATTTGACATTTGAGTGTTACAAATGGCTTGATGGTTAGCAGGATATCAAATTTATTTTGTGTTTTTGTGGAAAATACTGCTGCCTCACTCGAGCAGCAATCAGGACAGAGTGGGCTGCCCAAAGAATTACGGTTCATATTTTTGGCTTTTGGCAAACCTCTTCTCATTTTCTTTTTGATTCACTGTCTGCTTAACTTCTTTTGCTTTTATACTCTGTTGGCCTTGGGTGAGCAATTTTATTTACAGTCCAGAGAAAAGGAGTTTTAGGTGGGGTTTGCTAGAAGCAGACCCAGGGACCAAGACTTATATTCAAGTGCTTTATTAGGAAGAATTCCTGAGAAGAAACAATAAGGGAGTGGGGAAGTTTGATGGGGCACAGAGGGAAGCATTTCGGGAGGGCAGTATCAAGCACAGTCTCACTAAGGACTGCTTCACACCTGCAGGGGAATGCTGGAGAAGGCAGTTGTCTCAAACAGATGAAGGAGTTGAAGTATTTATACTCTTGCGCTCATCAATCAATGGTTAAAGTCTATCCCAGGATTGCACAAATTCCCAGGCACTCATGGCTCTCTGTGCATGCAAGCAAAGGGAGCTCTGGTGCTGAGGACGGTCCTTTGACAAAGAGACGCAGGTTTCGACCGTCGTGAGTGAAAGCACCCTCGGAGTCTGTGTGCATAAGAAACATGGTGTGTATGAAAATGGTGGAGGAATCCAAGAGGATATAGGTGAAGTACCAAAATCTATCTGGTAGCAGGTTTCTCTTTTATGACCTGTGATGGGACAAAGATGGCCCCTTCCTTCTTTCTTCTTCTCTTCCTCCCTCCTTTTTTGCTTTCTCCTCCCTTTCCCCCTGTTCTCCTCTAAGCAACTTTCTGAATAGTGGGCTGATTCGGCTGATTTTTGGTTTTGTTTTTAAACTACTCAGCTAATTTCTCAGATTGTTCCCATTGACAAGGTGCAATATTTTGAAGACTCTTTTTTTCCAATCTCATTTTACTCTTTAAAGAAGATCAAATCAAAGTGCTGTAAGGTTCTCTCAGGCTCTTTTTGGGTTCGTGGCATACCAGGCAAGTTAGATAATCTTTGACTATTTTTTGTTTCCCCTTAATCTCTCATTTTCTTTCTTGCCATTACTTATGTTCACCGTGGAAATCTTGAGTTTATATTATGTTTCAGTGTATGTCTAGGGCTTATAGACTTTATATCAGTTAGGAATGCTTTTGGGTGCAGGTAACACAATAAAAATAAAAAACAACACTGAAGACTACAGCAGCTTAAATGACTTAAGTTCATTTGTCTTTCAGGGAAATCCAGAATGAAACAGTCAGTGGAATGGCTGGATAATATCCAGGACCCAGGATCTTTCTTTCTTTCTTTCTGTTCTGCCATCTTTACTGTGCTGCTTTTCATATTCATGGTAATCATTCTGTGAGGACAAGATGGCTGCTGTATTCCAAGGCATCACATCCACATTCGAGAAAGAAAGAAGAGACAAGGGATGGTGCTAATACCATCTGCCCCTTTTGTTGGAAAAGTTGAAGCTTTCCTATGATCTCTTCAGCAGATTTTTTTATTATGCTTATTGGTCAGAACTTGACCAGTTGTCTCTCTAATAGCAAGGGAAGCTGAGAAAGTGAGTATCTAGTGACAAGAAAGTGACAGGAAAAGGGTTGAGAAGGGTTAGTCAATGAGCAGTACCTCTACTAGAGGTAACATGGAAATACTTGAATTGGTAGAAACATTTATATTTTCCAGTATCTTTGTAGCTCAAAAAGAGTATTCTAGGCTTTTCATTGGGTTGTGTCAAACTATATACAGATATTTTTATTATATATTTAAATTTGTTTAATTGTTTCTACCAATTCAAGTATTAACATGGTACTTCTCCCAGAAACTGCTCATTGGCTAACCCAACACTCATTCTCACCCCTTTTCTTTGTCACCTTCTTGTCACCAGATACTTGCTTTCACAGCTTCCTTTGCTGTTGGAGAGGGAACTGGCCAAATTCTGGGGAAAAAGGCATTTTATTTGTATAATAAAATATATGGTATGTTATGTATTATACATTAATGAAAATATATTTATAAATTTATATTTTTTGCAGGAGAAATTTCGATGATTAACTGGACATATTAGCTTTTGTCTAATACATTTCAACTAAGCACCTGATCAATACATATCTGAAATCTGAGTGAACAGTTAATAATGCAGCTAAAGAAAAATAGAAACCACATTTTTTTTCAGCATTATTACACTTATTAGCAAGAACGTCACATGTATTTAGTAGTTGTTCCCAAAAGTAAGCTAGCTTTTCAGTGAAAAGATTTGTCCTCATTTTGGAGCAAATGTGTTATTTTCAAATCATGAAGGAGTCACATTTAAATGACAATCCTATCAAAATATCTCACACAAGTGTCGTTCAAGTGGAATATTCATTTTGAATAGTGCCATCTTTTTGTCATTTGAGATTTCCACTTCTCTGGGGGTCCCTTATATGTTATCATCTCTGAGGGATGTCTCAGAAAAGAAAAACAGTTCAGGCAGTTAGGGAGGAAGATGAGGAAGTGTATGATTTTTAAAAATTGCAAAACCTATGGGAGTCCGGTATTACTCATTATATGAATTGATGTAATTCAATGCAATTTAATTTGTAGTGTAATTAAAGAGGGTGTAAATGGCTCTATTCTTCCAATGCTGACATTTCATCCAGAAGCCCTTCCTTCTGATATCATTGGTCAATGATTTATGGGTTTCCCATGGCTTCCTTAGCTTGCCTGACTATCACCAATTGGTTTCTGAGATATGAGAGTGGACTACCTAGGAAGTGATGATTCAAAGTCCATAGCTACTGGCTTTGTCCTTACATCTAATGTACTCAGCTGGATTCTGTTCAAGGAGGAGATAAAAATAAGAAGTTACTGGAACACTTAATTTGTAAGAGGCAGCCAGCTGCATCTTGACCTTCAACTCCTAAGGGTATCCCTTAGGATATGATAAGCCAAAATGATAGTTGCTTAGTTTCTAAAATCAAAGTTACTGGTAAAACCCAAAGGCTTTCTCCAAGTAGACAATGTGCATGTGTGTGTGCGTGTGTGTGTGTGTGTGAGAGAGAGAGAGAGAGAAAGAGAGAGAGAACACCTTGATTGGAACGGTGGAGGGGGCCCCACTGTCTGTTTATTTTCAGGACTTGATGGTGGCCATTGGTCTTCCTTCAAAAGCCCACTTCTCAGCCCAGGTGAAAGCTTTTCCTAGTAGACCATGAGCCATTAACATCCTGTCCTTCTGAGGAGGTGAAGACAAGAAAATTCAATGCAAAATTCTAGGCTGGAGAAGAACTACTGTTAAGACTGAGTTTTGGTGGAAGGTGAGAGGAGGCCTGGAACCATATGCGTTGTCGTGATTATCTTTTATGGCTCAACCTTAAAATGCCTCTGGTAGTTTGGGGTTTGGTCAAACACGAAAGGGGAAGAATATGGAGAGAATAAGGAACAAAGAGGGAGAGAATGCAGAGAATATTTTGAGAACAATTGAAGCTTGACAATATTGCATTTGCCCTGCCTTTTTTTTGGGGGGGGGGTTCATTTATTGAAGCAAGTTTCATAAATAGATCGCATGTTCACAGTAAAGAAGTGTATCTATTATACAAATGTCCCAGTTGGAACTTTGCAAATTCTGAAGGGAAAATATTTTTTTCAGTTTAATCCCTTCCGGCAAAGTTTCATACAAACACTACTGTGTGCCTCTTTGAAACTGTTGATTAATCCAGGCTTTAAGGAAATGAAAGTATCTTTGGTCTCTGCACAACCACTTCTTTATTTTTTCCTTTTGCCGTTTACCAACTTAATGCATCTGTGTTGACAGCTAAAGACTGAAGATTAAATTAGAGGAAGGTTCTTATTGCATTTTAAGATTATGTTAACACTTGAACACATTTGCAATTCTCCAGGGCGGAAATGGCTCCTGTAATCTTTCAACAAGATTTATGACCAACATTTCCTTCACTGACAGCATCAAAAAGCTACAATGGCCAGGGAATGTTCTCACCCACGCTGGCAAGGGTGAGAGGATTATATCCTCCAGTGGAAGTTGTGACTTCTGGTTGCTTTTTTTCACCTTGTGAAAACAATGGTTTCTGGTTACCCCCAAGGGTCCTGTGACTTCATGAAACATCACTTCATAAAACCAGTTCTGTGGTTGTTGAAGGGGATCTAGGAGAGATGGTGAATTTCTCTCTCTTTGGAAATGAGATTTTTCTCTTCGGGAAGACGGCAGGGAAAATAATATTCTAGACCAGCACCTATGACTGTGCAGGGAGACTTGGGCTTTATCAGAAGTGATCATTGACTGAATTCAGCTCTCTGAGCATGCAGCTCACCCCCCAGCACTGGGTTTCATTTTTCTTGACAGAAAATTTATTTCTTCTCCTTCAACTTAGCATTGTGCACATGGCCATTGAAAACAAAACAGTTATCTGAGTTTTCCAAGAGTGCTTTGCCTATAGAGGAAATCAACTTCTCTTTTACTTTTATGTTATCAACAGAGAAGGAAAGCGATGAGAAAGCTAGAAGGATAGATAGCATTTCTATCTCGTTCTTGCCTATTTTCTCTTGTTGGTGTTCATTTCTTGCCTCTTTTATTTTTATTTTTCTGTCGCTTTTATATCTTCTTTTTGTTTCCTTACGCATATCCAATCCTGTTTCCCATCTCATTACTTTGCTTTCTTTCCTCTCTCTTTGCTCAGAAGGAAATCCTCTCTCCTGGGTGGAGGAAACGGATAAGATAGAGGACGACCATGAGTAAAAGCAAAGCTATTGGTGATATCCTGGTCCTTCAGTTGAGCTGGTTGGCTCTACCTTCAACACATACCCAGAATTCAACCACTTATCACCTCCACTGCCACTATTGTGGTTTAATCCACCACCATCTCTTGCCTAAATTATTACATTAGCCTCTTAACTGATCATTCTCATTCTAGCTTTGCCTCTTTACAGTTAACATGTCAACCAGACCCTTTGAAAAGTTAAATCACTCTTCTGCTCACAATCCTTCCAGGCTGTCAGAATAAATTGCAAATTCCTTATGTAGACTATAATGCTCTAAATGATGTAACCCCTTGCTACTTCCCAAGTCTCAGTTCCTGCCACTCTTCTGTCCACGCTACACCAGCCATCTGGTCCCCTTGCTGCTCTGTCCTTAGAGCCTTCATGGTTACTCATCCCTCTGCCTGGACCAATCTTCCCAGAGAGCCAAAGTCTCTCTCCCCTACTTCCTTCGTCTCTGCTGAAATATCAACCTCCCATCAAAGCCTTCCTGGAAGAACCTCTCTAAAATAAGCCCCTCCTTGTATTTTTGTCTCCTTGATTTAACAGTTGTTGCCACCTGACTTATATAATTATTTGCTTATTAACTTATGTTGTCTCTCCAGACTGGAATGAAGAATATAGGGATTTGTCTCTATCCTAACCACCTAAAACAGTGTCCGGTACATTTAACATAATAAATATTTGTGGACTGGGTAAATGAAAAGTCATAATACCAGCAAAGTACACAGCCTTTGGGCAACCTCCCCTTCTGTGACATATGTGGCATATAAGGCCACCCTTCTTATGGTATATCAGAAAAGAAAGCCATATTGGAATGCTGAGGGCCTGACCAGGAGCCAGCTGCTTTCTCCTTGGTGGCAGCTCTGTGAGCCTATAAGCCTGCTTGCTTTCTTATCCTCAGCTTGCTGGTCAGAAAGGGCATGCCCAGTCAGGTATTTGACTTAAGCACTTTCCAACTGGAACAGTGTGCACCCGCCCTTCCCTTATGTCCCAGTGCCAGGGACTGTACCTGTTGGTTGCATTTTTAGTTCTTATTCATAGTCATGATTCCGCCCCACCTGAGTACTTTTATGCCTGGGCAGTCTTGGAAATTGCAGGTCACCTTTGGCTTCTTGCAAACTGGTCAAGCTGGAGAGGAAGGACAAAGCTTCTCCCAAGATGACTTGGTGGACTAAGCCATCATGGCTCAGACCCTCACAGGATCCTAGAGTATTAGAGTGGGGAAGGATTTTGAAGACCTTAGTACACTGATATTTAATTTTTTCACAAGAGCAGTGATACTTTTTCTTCAAACGGACTCTCTTCTGGAAGCCCAACATGTCAAGCAAACCAAATTGGAGCTTCTTTGTTTGGAATGGAGGCAGGGACCAGGGTCTGCTTGGCTCTATTCAGCCCTTCCCAGAGGGGTCCCTGAGGAATTTTGCAGAGGCAATAGTTTCCTCAGGAAGCAGTGTGGAAACCCCAGGTGACATACAATGCCATGGCTTTATAGATAAGAAAAACAAGGTTTAGAGAGGTGCAGGGATTTCCCCGACATTACACAGGGAGAAGCAGTCCTGGAATGAAATCTCCAATCTCCTAATTCTCGGTTTACATACCTCTTCCCACCATATACACCACACTCTGCCTACAGTCTACCACCCGTTAAGCCAGTAGTCATGCCAGGTGTCTTGTATTCATCATTTCATTTAATCCTTACATCTACCCTTTGTGGTAGATACTATTAACCTCATTTTGTAAAACAGAGACAAAGAAAGGGCTCCCAGGAAATAAGTAGTGGAGCAAGGATTTGAACTCAAGTCTGTCTCATTCTAAACCCTGTGTTCTGGGGCCCGCCCGGTGGTGCAGCGGTTTAGTTGATGCTTTGGCAGCCTGGGGTTCATGGGTTCGGATCCTGGGCGCCCGCAGACACACTGCTTGTCAGCCATGCCGTGGCGGCGTCGCATATAAAGTAGAGGACGATGGGCACGGATGTTAGCCCAGGGCCAGTCTTCCTTAGCAAAAAGAGGAGGATTGGCAACAGATGTTAGCTCCGGGCTGGTCTTTCTCACACACACACGCAAAAGCAAAATAAATAAAAATAAACCCTGTGTTCATTCTACACGTCTCACTTAAAACAAATAAAGAAACACGCTAAGTGTATTAATTAAAAATGGAACTAACAATATATGATGACCCAAGCGTAAATAAATATTATTTCCTCTTTATATAAAATCATTGGACAGGTGAACAGGTTAGCAAGGGGACCTTATACCTTATAGTCATTTAGGAGCCAAGGTGTCAGAGGCTCTGTCATCTTTAACACAATAGCCAATGTCACTTTGGACATCATCTCCATTCTAGACAGCCAGAAAGGAAAATAGCATGGAGCATAACTAAATGGAGAATTTTTAAAAGCTAAGCCTGAAAGCAGCATGTATTACTTGAATATTCACCCACCATAACCCAGTCACTTGGCTGTACCTCACTGCAAAGAGTACTGGGAAATGTAGTTCCTAGATTAGAAGTCACTTCCTTTTGAGAATTCTATACTATGAAAGGAAGAGCACAGATTTTTGGTGGACATTTAGCTATCGCTGTCTTGCCAGCCAGGGGCTAGTGCATATAACAAAATTCTAGATTCAATGTTCTTTTTATTGACATAACTTTCAAATGTCCATGGCTGCAATCATAGCTGTGGTGAATATTTATTGATTTTTTTTTTTATTTCCAGCATTCAATCTCCCTTCTTATTTTGGAGGAATCCATCAATACGCCTATTATTATGGGACACAATTCCCCTCAACTTCCTAAAACTAAGAGGAGGGCGGGAGAGGGTATCCTCTCTTTCTCTTGCCTTCTGCAGTAAGAACTCAAGCAGGGGAACTAGATTTTACCAATCAATCAAATGATCCTTCTTGGCACTTTGAATCTGCAGAGTATAATGCAAAAGCTTGGGAACTGCGGGTGTTTATTGCACAGTTTCAATAGTGCCCATTGGTGGCCATTTTTTGTGGTTATGTCCCAACGGTGGGTTGGCATTCAGCCAGAGAGTGAGAACGCTAGCCAAGTTGTTCCTGTGACAATTTCCAAAGCCCCTCAGTTACTACCCGTTTTCCAAGGTTTATCCACCTCGCTACCTAAGCCGCTGCCTCTGGTCAATTCTGTGAACCACCTCCTGATCCCCTTCGAGGAAATCCTTCTCTTGCTTAAGTTATTCAGAGTTGGTTTCTCCCACCTACAACCAACTTTGATTGATATGAAGCCTTTCAGAGCACGTTGTCTAAATCTGCCTCCACCAGGCCTCCAGCATGATTAATTCTGATCCCACTGGAGACACCATGGTTATCAACAAATCTGGACCCCTGCCTCCTTAAGAGCTGGGACCAGAGTTTCAGGCATGACCCATGCTCTTTGTTTTTCAGGGTGGGGAGAATCTACTAGTAATAAAGCTTTTATACTTCCTCTGAGAAGGAGGGAGCCTGGAGAAGAGAACAGAGCACCAGCTGCCTGGCGCCTACCAGCTGTTTCCAACCACCTCCTCAAGCAGAGAACAGAGCACATAAAAAGATTTCTCCAGAGTCCTGCATGATAGGTAGTGAGCAAGGAAATCTGGTTGGCTAGAAGAGTGGATGTTGAGGGTGTGAGGAAAAAAGGTGGGTGTTTGTGTGTGCATTAGAGAAGGGAGCAAGGTAGCCTGTACAGACTCTCCTGAGAAGGGCATAGGAGAAGGACATGAATGACCAATTTGTTCTCCAGTGAACTTTTCAAAACTGGACATTGTGTACTTTCTTTCAGACACTCAAGTCTGTTGACCCTATCTTTCTCTGCAAGATTTGAGTGAACTTTTGTGGTCAAAGAGAGGACCCAGACTCTCTATTGTCGGGTCATTAACTGTTAATACAAGTAAATATGATTGCTGTGCTCTTTAGAGAGGACTTGACCCCCCTGAGGTTGTGGGCATTGGCTTTTAGTATTAATGGAATCCTGATTCACTATGGATTTATCAATAATCTTTCACATGAGCAAATATCTCTGTACTCCAAATTTGTTAAGGCCCCCAAAGCTCGTAGATATAAACACGGTCTATGTACTACCCAAATTTCACCCGCTCACAGTCCTCACCTGTGTCTCCCTGCCCGCTACCAACTCCATGCCTTTATTCGTAGGTGATCCTCAGGGTGTCACCTCACTGACAGTCCTCTGATATTCCTCAGCTCCAGCAATCCCACAAGCCACTTGAGCAATGTCCCTGTTGTGGGTTGAATTGTATCCTCCAAAATTCATATGTTGAAGCCCTAACCCCCAGTACCTCAGAATGTGACTGTATTTGGAGATAGGGCTTTTAACGAGGTGATTAACTTAAAGGGAGGCCATGAGGGTGGGCCCTAATCCAATCTGACTGATGTCTTTATCATAAGAGGAAATTTGGACACACAAAGATATACCAGGGATGTGCCTGCACAGAGAAAAGACCACATGAGGACACAGTGAGAAGGCAGCCATCTGCAAGTCAAGGAGAGAGGCCTCAGAATAAAACCAACCCTGCTGATACCTTGATCTTGGACTTCTAGCCTCCAGAACTGTGAGAAAATAAATTTCTCTTGTTTAAGCCACCCAGCTGGTGATATTTTGTTATGGCAGTCCTAGCCAACTAATACAATCGCTGACCATGACCATGATTGTTGACGCTTGTATGAACCATGTTTCTGATGCTTTGACATCTTGGGGCCTTGCAGATCCTGGAAGGATTGCCCCTCCTAGGGCTAGCCGTTAGCCTGGGGATAGTAAAGGACTCACCTACAAACATGCCTTATGCAACACTGTAAGCACACACATCAAATCAGTTAATCCAGAGCCCATACTCCAACCACCTCCTTCACTGGGCTCTCAAAGGGCTCTCACACTCAATGTTGCTATCTCCTGCCCTAGTCACCCAAGGCTAGGTACCAGATAACTAGAGACACAGCCCCTGGACCCCAAAACTGGCTGAAATTATTCAAACTAGCCAATCCTAAGCCTGCTTACCCTGCCTCACTCATTCCTTCCCACGGAAAACACAATGAACGTTCTTTCCCTCCCTTCTCTCTCTCTCCCTCTGTGCTTCCCCGTGTGGCCCTGCAAGACATGCCATGCCCCTCCTCTTGGGAGCTATGAGTAGCAAACTGTCCTTCCAATGGCAATTATCTCCTTATCTGTTGACCTCATCAGATCTGAATAATAATAAAACTTGTATTTAAAACAAGGTTTTTAGTGAAAACCTAAGCTCCAGTCTAAAATGCGGTCTACCAGCTCTCCCAAATCTGAAAACTCTGAGAGGTAGCAAAGCAATGCCATTTTCCTTTTAGTCCTCCTTCATGAGACCCGTATGGCCTTCATACAGAAATGGGGAGAAGGACCCCTAACCCTATGCCACACCATCACCCGGCCCTAAAGTAGTACTGCTAATGCCTGTGAGCTACAAACCCCTCAAGAGTCTGCTCCTTCTGCTTTTGCAACAGCTCCTTCTCTCCCCAGAACCCAAAAGAGTCCCTGGGCCCAGATTTGGTAGCAAACATCATGCCACCCTCTCCATCTTCATGCACTACACTTCCTCTTGGAATGTCCCTCCCCCTCAAGCAAAGCAACAGCATGTGAACTGATTCTTGCATGCTCTGCTTTTACATGCCCAGGTAAGTTTAAGTTTGTATTATGGTCAGCCAGGACCCATCCACCTCCACAACTGCCTCTGCTAAGAAGGCAATTCCTGAAGTTTGTGAAGAAAGAGAGGAGGCGATAGACAGCACCACAGGACACAGTGCCTGCCCTCCAGGCTTTAACTACTTGTTTTCGGAGGCTCAACAGCTAAAGAATGAAGTAATAGTCTCTCTGTTATTCAGGAAACATAGACAAAGCCCAATGACAGAGTTCAAAGAAGGGAGAGATGCCTACTGTCTGGAGTATCAGGAAAGACATTGTGAGAGATAAGGGGCTGGAGATGGTACTTGAAACACCAGCACAATTTTGATAAAGAGATTAATGAGGAGTTAAGTTCTCTCCCCCTTGGCAAATACCTAGAGGCTGGATAGAGAGAGATGTACTTAGGGAAAGGCTAGAAGATTGATTGATTTGCCTAGACTAGGAAAGTGAAGGGGTTTAAGGCTGCAGAAGCCTTTGGTGCCTGACAGATGTGGCCTTGAGTGTCAATCTGAGAAATATCTATGGGAGATACAAAAGAAAAGGACGACTGGTTTTTGCCCTCAAGATTATACTTCTTATAACAGAGATAAAACTGATAATGGTGGAATTATAATGACGTGCAGCTGAAATTACTGCAATAAAAAATAAATTAAAATAAATAAATAAATAATGCTGCAATAAAAAAACTTATAATGGTGAACATTCAAGAGAATGTATCATTTACGAATTAACATTTTTGGGGCCTTAATGTGTATGATACAGAACAGGAGTCAGCAAACATTTTCTAAGGGCCAGGTAATAAATATTTTAGGCTTTGCAGGCCATTTGGTCTCTGTCACAACTACTCAACTCTATATTATATTGAGAAAGCAGCCATAGACAATGCATAAATAAGTGAGCATGGCTGTATTCTAATAAAACTTTATTTATGAAAATAATCAGTGGGCTGGATGTGGCCTGTAGGCCTTAGTTTGGTGACCACTGGTATAGAGTACAGCCTTTGAGTAGTTTGGGTCCCACAGTCAGAGCTCTGTTCAAACCTCGGGGAAAAACTGGATTTTGAAGGATGATTACACTAAAGATGATGTGTCCCAGGGTTCACAAATAAATAGCATCTAGAAAATTTGGGCCTCACCAATATGTTCTTAGATCTGTCTAGAAGCTAGACCATTCCAGTCAAATATAATGGACTATCTTCCCCTCTAGAAATCTGAATCTTGGGCACAGTAGGCTGAAACCCTGGAAAATCTATCAAGTAAGTGTAAGAAATTGCCCATTGCTCCAGCCTGTTTTTATGACCTGGAAGGATTGGTGATCCATCTGTTGATTCTCAGTCCTCTATTGTTTTTCTTTCTTAAGCTTATATTTATTGAGTGCCTGCTGTGTGCCAGGTGGTGTGCTGATGTACGTATCCCCAGGGATCTCTGAGGATATGTCACCAATTACACACACACACTTCCACAAGTGCATCCTGGGACCAGGTATAAGAGTTTGTACTACTCCAAAAAGATTTAGTTAATATTTCAAAGTTCCACCCTACCATTATTTAATCCTCACATCAATCCTGTGAAGTAGGTACTATTGTTATTATTCGCATTTAACTGGGAATGAGGAAACTGAGGCTCAAAGAGACTCGTTACTTGCCCAAGTTCATATAGTAATTAAATGAAACCAACAGCAAGCCGGAATTAAAACTCAGGTGCATCTAACTCTGAAGCCCATGAATTTAGGCCTTGCCTGTTCTATGACTCGTGCTGTACCTCAGGAGAGTTACCAGCCACCTAGGTACGGCATTTAGTCAGAGGGAAAAAGACCACTACTATCATGCGCTACATAACGACATTTTGGTCAACGACAGACAGCTTATATAACAGTGGTCCCATAAGATTAGTGCCATATAGCCTAGGTGTGTAGTATGCTATACCATCTAGGTTTATGTAAGTACACTCTATGATGTTCACACAATGATGAAATCACCTAATGACACATTTCTCGGAACAATTCTCGTTGTTAAGAGATGGATGACTGTACTTGCTATGGTTGTCCAGTTTCCTTCAGACAGGACCAGAAACTAGCTGACAAGGGACATCAGCACTGGGGTAGGTTCCAAGAGCTGAAATGAATCAGGGAACGTACCCAGATCTTCCATTAGCAGACAAAATCCAAAAGGCAAGTACCAATCTGGGAGCCAAAAAAGGGAACTCTGGTCATTTCCAGAGAAGCCAAATCAGTATCAGATCCAAGGGACGGGTGTGAGGCTAGATACAGGAGATGAGACACAAGGACCAGAGCCCCAGAGATCAGAAGCAAGTTAGGAAGAAGAGGAAGAGGCAGGAAGGCAAAAAGTTTCAAAGCATAGACCAAGAACAAGGCTGGAGTGTGGAAAGTTTGAATTGGATTCTGGCTGTGAAGGAGTAAGTAGGACAGCTTAAAACTGCAGGCTGTGGCTAGATGGAGGTAATTGAGAATGTCTTCACGGAAGAGGTGATAATGGGATTTGAGCTGGCCCTTAAGGGATTGGCGAGGTTGGATTAGACTGCGGAGTTATTTCGGGAGACTTAAACAAATCTGGGTCTATGCCTGATCAGGGAACAGCGAGCTGGTATTATGGTTATGTAGAGTTTAACAGGAGGCATTGTTTTGGGGCCAACAATTCTGTGAGTACCATTGGTCTTTACCTCCCCAAAGGTTCCAAAATGAGGTATCTGATGTTCATATCCAGGGATTGCCCTGCATCTAACCAGAGCATCCTGAGCTTAAGATATAGGGCAAGGCTTCTACAAATGGATGCCAAGACAGAGGTTTTCTTCTTGTAAGAGCATAATGCCCCAGTGTTTCATGGCTACCTCTGATGAGCTTTTGGAGACTTTTGTCCGCTTGTGCAGCAAGGAATCTACCTGGGAGATTTATCACTCTTTGTTCCAGACGTATTAAAATGTGCTTATTGCTCAAAATACAGAGCTGTCACTAAGATTCTCTCTGAAGCAGCTTGGAAATCAATAATAGGTCATTCTAGAAGCTCCTGACTCCTAAGAAAGTAAAAATTACACCAAGTGCCTTTCTTCCTTCATACAGTGGCCCGTGTCCCACCTTATAAATTAAACAATGAATTGAGGCTTTGCTGTTGTTTTGTGGGATTCAGAGTTGCGAAATATGCCTCTAGACTCTTGTGTACTCACCCCACCCTCCCACCCCAGCAAAAGGTTTAAAGTCTTACTGGCTAAAACTAACTCTGAATTCAGAAACAACATCTGGGACACCAAAGAGTGATCACATGATTGTGTAATATTAATTTTCCAAAGAACAGAGTACAGGACATGAGCTGACTTGTCAGGACAAAATGTCTCCCTTACAAATGAAGCAACTGGAACAAAGATGTGAGGGGAGATCTGCGTGAGGAGAGGGCAGCTACCCTTAGGAAATGTTCTTCCATTGGTAACGATCCAGACTCTTTGACAAGCCACTGGTTGCGGGTCATTGGGAAGGATTGTGTGGGGGTTAAGCAAAGTATGACAAGGCACACAGCTGTTGTGCCCCAATTCTTTTTAGAAATCTTTTCAAACAGTATCCAGGAAGAAGAAAAGTTCAAGAATGATTAAGAGAATCTGCAAAGTCAATGAAGGCCATGGAGGTGCCCACAACAAGCGGATACTCTGAGTGGATTTTAAATTCTCATTAATACATCATTGTGTGGCCGCATTGCTTCCCCCTCTGAGGTCTTGAGAAGCCATAGGCCCCAGCTGGGGGAGCACATGGATGGCCTAGGAGCTGTGTGTGAACACTGTGTCCACGCTTAGGAGCTGGGGGAGACAGTCTTTCCAGCTCCCCCATCTCCACCCCCCGATACAAAGCCATACAGGAGACTCAGAGCCAGTGCAGAGCCTGTCCCCCCATTGTTGGGGGGAATGCAGCAACTCAAAACCTGCTTTATTTCATTTTGTTTGAGGACTGAAAGACAAAAGAATTATAGAACATGGCACTTTTTTTCTAAACAGGAATAAAACAGATGGGGTACGGGACATCTACACAATTATTTTATTACTCCTGGGTTATTACTGATGTTTGTTCCTTCTCAGAACAGAGCCACTGGAAACTTTAATGCCATCAGGCAGGTGTATACCTGAGCGTGTGTGTGTTGAGTAAACCTCTGACTGATGAGACTGTCTCCCAGCATGCTCTTTGGTTTAGAGTCAGCCCAGTCAGCCCTAGGCACAGTTGTGATGCAAAATCACAGACCACCAGACTGCAAGTTCTTACAGTGGAAAAAACATTGGCCTGTGACCCAGCAGATCTGGGTCCTTATACCAGGTCTGCCACCCACTGGCTAGCTGCGTGATCTTAGATAAGTCACTTGGCCTCTCTGAGTTTTGGTTTCCTTATTTATAAAAATGGCTATAGCAATTTAATACCCATCTGTCTTCTCTCAGAGGGCTCTCAGAGCAGATGGGTCTGAAGGTGCTTTACAAAGTGCTCTACAAAGATGAATGATTTTGTGTATGTATAAACGTGTGTCTATACCAGAATGTAGGCTGTGTAGTATCATAGGAAGAACTTGGGGGAGGAGTTCAAATTTGTTAGGATTCTTTTGGTTGTTCCATTGCAAATAATAAATCCCAACTCAAACTTGCTTAGAAAGGAGGAAGGAAGGGAAGGAGGGAAGCTGGGAAGGAACGAAGGAGGAAGGAAGAGAAATGGGTGGTAGAGAGATTGAGATTGACTTATTGATCCTGTAACTGAAAAGTCCAGAGATACTAGGCTTCAGATTCGGCTGGATCTAGGGACTCAAGTGATGTCATCTGGGCTCATCCTCTCTCCTCCTCATCTCAGTTGTCCTCCTTGCTGCATCCATTATTAGGCTTTCTGCAGTGGTTCCTGGTGGATTCATGCTCACACCACCCTTACAACTGCCAGTCCCAGTGGAAAGAGGAGCTTCTTGCTTTCTTTCATTTAATTGAAATATAGGCCTGACTTGGATCATGTGCCCATCTTCGAACCAATAATTGGGCAAGGGGAGAACATACAGTGATTGGCTTGTGCCTGGATCAAATGACCTCCTCTGAAACTGGAGGTGGAGACATCTTCACCTGAACCACAAAGACTGAGCGGGGAGGAATGGTTTCCAAAAAGGAAATGAGGGCATTATTACCAGAAGGAGGAGGAACAGATCCTGAACTGAGAAAAGACAACAGAGGTAGCACAGAGTCAGGGGGACCTAGGTTCCAATCCCAGCCTTTTGTAGGCTTGGGCAAATGTCTTCACTTCTCTGAGCCTCAGTTTTCTCTTCTGTGATATAAGAAGAATGCTCCTTTCCCCAAGGGGAGCAATGAGGGTTACACAGGCTACCACGAACACTGGCAGAAAAGCTGAGCAACTGCTGTGAAAGGGAATCATCTATAGGGAGGGCTTAATAAGACAATGCTAGAAATGTAACAAGACGGAGAAAATCGCGTTCTCCCAATCCACTTAGGAGAAGTACTGTATGTGGTTGGAAGGAGGATGCTCAGGAATAATTTGGGGTGGGAGTAGGAAAGGGGAGCCCATCTCCCTAATCTGCCTTTTGGAGAAGGACAACCATTACTTACAGGACTTTTGTTTTGTTGTGGGAATTTACAAGTTTGGAACCAGAGGATTGCACTGGACAGGAGGAGGGAGGCTGAGCACTGTCAACCTTCATCCTCTCCCCATCTCCCTAAGGAAACTCCAGCCTCTCCTCTCACCATGTGGTCACGACATGTTTTAAAGACATTGGTTGAAGGAGTGCCACTTGTAAAAGCATGGTCCTTAGTAGATAACTTATGCTCCTTTTTGGTTTTTTTTGGGGGGGTGTCCAAAATCCCATTTTGCTTAGGGGGGTATGTGAGGGATGTCTCGGAACTCAGAAGCACATCATGTGAGGAATCTGTTGAAAGAAATGGAGATGTTTAAAAGAGAGGGAACCATGGTGTGCAGAGGGGCTGTTGTGACTCTTTTCAGATATTTGAAGGGCTAACGTGTGGAACAGGCATTAGATGTTCTGAGTAGCCCCAGAGGGCTCACTAGCAGCCCCTGGGGAATTTAGACATGGAGAGATTTAGAACAAATGGAGAAGCACTTCCAACACTTGGGGTTGCCAATAATGAAGTTGCTTGGCCTGGAATGTGCTAAGTTTCCTGTCACTTCAGGTATGGGGGTGGGAATGGGGCAATCATTTGTCACAAATCAATAGAAGGGATTCAGTTCTTCTGTGGATATTTTCCCTGGAGGGCGGTGTAGTAAATGCTCCCCTCACCCATAGCCCTCGGACTTTGCCATGTCACTATGCTCTGGCTGACTTCCACCTTCCACCATCTGACTCTTGGAGCCTGAGGGATTTTTCTGGAACCATAGAAGGTCACCCAGTCATCCTGTGTGTGGCAGGCTTGAAGGGCTGGGAAACTATTATACCCCCAAGAGCAGCCTTCAACCAGCGACTCTCAGGAGTTGACATGTAGGTATCTCAGCCATCTCACCCTGGAGTGGGGTAATTCCCAGGACATGCTTAGCAACTTTCTCCAGAATTTCTCTGGGAGATAAGGCTCCAGTTGCCCACAGAGATAACTTAATAACACATCCTTAATTGACTGCATTCCCTTTTCATCTCACTTCCCCTCTCCCTAAGGGTGTTCATTTTCCAAATAAACTACCTTTACTGGAATCTTTCTTTCAGGGTATTCTTCTGGGGAACCCAAATTAGGAGAGGTAGCTAACACTCTTCCTTCATATTGTCATTTAGCAACCAACACCAGGAGTCACTGGGTGGTAGGTGCTACAGGAGAAATTAAGGTGGTTAAGACTGGCTCTTGAGTATGAGAACAGTCAGTATGGAAGGGGAAGGTGGGATGCACCATGACACATTCTATTCGAGGGGGTAAGAATTGTCATGAGATGCAGCTCCAGGAGCAGTCAGGCAATCAGCCCGTGAGTCCTTTGGCATTTACTGGGTTTCCACAAGTAAAGAATATTTTTGGAACGAGAGCTCCTGGAGGCCAGGCCTCCTTACCTTTTTTGGTCAGGGCCTGCCTGGCAGTTGCACCACGCACACCCATCCATGCTCTTAGGTAACCCTGTTTAATAGTGATTCTGTCCGTCCTTCATTTGCTCTCCCAAGCTGAAGCCAGGCAGGTGGGCAAGCCTACAGCAGTTAGGGTGGGCATATTTCCAGGCCTCTGGCAATGATGCCAGCACCAGCAGGCTGACATTGCTTCTTTATTTTAGAAATGCAAAGGACCAAAATTTCCCAGTCCTCCTAATCCCTACCACCCTTTCAAGGCTCAATTTCAATTCCACTTCCTGTTAAGTCTTTGTTGACTAGCTTTCTCCCAGCCTGCCACTGCCTCCCTCTTTCGGAATTCCTCTGCCATCACTTACTTGCTTTGAATTACCACGACCCTTTTCTTGAGTATACAGTTCTTCTTTGTGGACAGAAACAATGCTGTTTAGTGAACACCATCTTTTATGGTTAAGGAGTACTAAGTTTAGTACTTAGTATAAATAGACAGTTATATAAATAGACAGTTAGAAAACTTGAAAAAACCTATGTGTCCATCAGGAAGGAAAAGGACAAAGAAGTTTGTACGATCATACTATGAAATACTCATGTAATTATTAAAGAGGAAAAGGTAGATCTATATGTAAGAACATGGGAAAATGTCAATGTCAATTAAAAAATAAATTATGGCCATGGAAAGACATGGAGGAGCCTTAAATGTATATTGTTAAGCGAAAGAAGCCAGTCTGAAAAGGGTACATACTGTATGATTCCAACTACATGACATTCTAGAAAAGGTAAAAGTGCAAAGACTGTAAAAAGATCAGTGGTTGCTAGGAAACGAGGAGGAGGCAGGATGAATATAGGTGGAGCACAGGAGGCTTTTAGGGTGGAGGAACTGTTCTGTGTGACACTGTAATGGTGGATACATGACGTTATGTATCTGGCAAATCCACAGGACTGTACAACAGAAAAAGTGAATCCTAATGTAAAGTGTGGACTTTAGTTAATAATAATGTATCAATATTGTCTCATCGAAATTATAACAAATGTACCACACCAACCAAGATGTTAATAATAGGGGAAACTCTGAGAGAGGAGAGGAGTAAATAGGAACTCTCCATACTATGTGCTCAATTTTCTCTAAACCTAAAACTGTTCTAAGAAATAAAGTCTATTAATTAAAAAAAAATATAGAACAATAGGTATAGTATAATTACGTTTGAATAAAAATAATTGCATGTGTGTCTGAGTATATTTATATGTTTGGAAACATAACAAAAGTTCTAGACAAATGAGTACACAAAAACTGTTAACAGTAGTTTTTCTGACAAAGAGGATGAGTGGCAGAGAAAAGGAAAGACTGTCACTTTTTAATGCAATAGTTCAGATACAAAAAGGTATACAGCATAATATAACGCATACGTGTGTGCCTCTCTTACCCCCACCAACCAGCTTCTGAATCAAAATATGGGTGAAGGGATTCATACTTGCCACTCTACGTACTTTTATACTTTATATATATATGTATTTTTTACAAAAGCATGTATTAATATTGTAGTTTTTTAAAAATAAAGAAAAAAGCTAGAAAAGTGATAAAACATGGTGTTCCACGAGAATAAAGATGGAAGCAATGAATTATGCCTGGAGTTGGGGAGAGTCAGAGGTTGATAGACAGGTGATGTTGAAGCTGGGGCAGAATTAGAGGAAGAGGGAAAGGGGAATTAGCAAATCAAAAACAAAGAACTGGGAAGGGCCCAGCTCATTTAAGGAATAAGAAGTGACTCTGAAAAGATGGGGGCAGGGAGGAGGGAAAATATTCCAAGAATTAGAATGGAACCTGGAGTGTTGGGTTGTGGTTTGATTGTGAAAGGCATTCAGCATTGTGATGAGGAGTCTGGTCTTTATGTTATCAGCAAAAACTATCCAGAAGCAGCATCTAAAATGGTTCAAGACGTGCTCACATCTGTTTTGCAGGGAGCAGCAGTGAGTAGCAAGGACTGGAATAGAGATCACCAGGCACGCCTGCAGTGGGTGGACTTCTGCAGCCCCCAGTTTCAAAGACATTAAGAAGGCGTGTATTTTATTTTATAGTCTTTAAATATTTTCTCCATTTGTATTGGACAAGTAAACCTAAATATTTTCTCCTGATATGTTGAAGCAAGTATGCATAAAAACCTGTGACTGCCCCACTTTGACCCTCCCTATCCCGGTTTCCTGAAAGTTAGACTCCATTAACCCTCATTATTTTTGGATGTCAAGGTACAGAGAAGACCATAGCCTTCCCAGCATCCTCATAAAGAGGCATGAACCATCTTCAGGAGGTCCCAGTTAAAAGCATATATGTTACCTGGGCCTGGCACAAATTCCCAAAGGCCCCGTGATAACATTCTCTTTCTTTAGAGCAGCTTGGATGTATTTTATATTTCTTCCTTAATGGCATGCCATTGATTTTGTGAGTTCAGAGGTGAACGACCTCTTGGCCCTTATGAAGCCAACTGTCTTTTCTAGGAGACAGTCTGGTTTTGCCTGTAATGACGAAAGGTCCCTATTTGTGAGTCTCAACATCAGAAACAGAGATGCTTCTTGATTTTTGGGGGGTTGTCACAGATTGGGTTTCTTGGGAAGCATACTCTGAGATAGAGTTAGTGTGCAGGAGGCTTAGAGGGGAGGGCTCCTGCAGTCCACATCTGGGGAAGGGAAGGAAATGAAGCATAATCAGGCAGAGGGAAAGGTGGAGTGGCCACACAAGCCCATTGAGGACCTTAGCCAACTTTGCACGAGTTCTGAAGATGGGAGGATCCTTCAGAGTTGTTCTGGCTGGAGGGGGGTAGTGGGGGGGGGGAGGCAGGGCCTTTATACCCTACATCAGTCAGTCATTGGGTTTGGAGGGCTCTAGGAGGGAGGTGTGATGTTGGGTGAGGCAGCTCTCTTCAGCTGAGGCGATCCCCCAAAGGCGTTGAGCTGAGAGAATAACTTTCATTCCTGAAGGGTGATCTGAGTCACACATCACAATGTCCATCCCCGAGGTAATGTATCCAGGTGCTTCCAGGACCTCCTCTCTTCTTCATCTTGAGCTTATGCAGGGGCAAAGTGCCTTGCAGAACTAGCCCTCAAAAAATTTTAATTAATTTAATTAACAACTACTGACTGAATTTCTCCCATGTGGCAGATCCTGTTTTCAGTGTTACATCATCACAGCAGTGAATAAGCACAATAGTGCTTATATCCTAGAGGTGGTGGGGTACAGATCATAAGCAAACGAACTGATTAGAAGATACAGCATGTAAGAAGGTGAGGATTACTGTGGAACAGGAGGAGAGGATGGAAAGTGCTAGCTAGGGAGGGAGTGGGGGGAGAGGGTTTCCAGGCAGATGGAATAGTAAGTACAAAGGCCCTGAGGTGAAAATGAGTCTGGGGTGTTTAAGGAACAGCAAGCAGGCCAGTGTGGCTGGAGTAGAATAAAAGAGGCAGAGAATACTTGCAGGAGAGGCTTAAGAGGTGAGCAGAGAGGTTAGGAAAGGGCCTTGGGTCTCAAAGAGCCTTGTGGGTCATTGTGAGGCTTTAGATTTTCCTCTGAATGAGATGGGAGCTGGGTTCTGAGCAGAGAGGTGACATGATGTGACTGACACTTTAACAAGATCACTGTTAAGAACAGACTGTAGGGAACCAGAGCGGAAGCAAGGAGGCCAGCCTAGAAGGCTATCTCAATAGTCCCTCTAAGCGTTGATGGTGGCTTGGACCAGGGTAGCAGTGGCAATGGTGAGAAATGAGGGGGCACTGCATATATTTCAAAGATGAAGGAAGCAGCATTTGCTGATGAATTCCATCTGAGTAATGTGAAAAAGAGAGCAGTCACAGATGACTAAAATGTTTCGGCCTGAGACAGCTCAGAAAATGGTGTTTCCATTAAGTGAGATGAGAGCTGCTGGAGTTTTAGGGGTGGGGAAGCAATCAGGAGCTTAGTTACAGACTTGCTATAGCGTAATATAGAATACGCTATGTTTCCTTTGGTTGGTCATTTTTCATTATCTGCCCAGATGCCTGGTAGAGGGACTATTTTCTGAAGTGGGATCCACATCTGCCAAACTAGATCATTTCCCTGGAATATGCCCTCTTTACACACTGTGCTTTTCCTTCAGAGCACGTGGTAGTTTGCAACAATACATATGTGATTCTTTGATTAATTCTGCTCCCCCGCCTCCAACCTGCAAGTTCCATGAGGACAGAAATGTCCAGTTCATTCACTGCGTGATCCCCAGCTTAAAATCAGTCTTGTCATGCTATAACTATTATCTTGAATGAATAAATTGAAAAAAAAATGTATGTGGAGAAGGACAGGTGTGTTTCACGCTTCTTCTCATCTTTTTTGTAAAAGCTGGCAAAAATCCTCAACCAAGAGCAGCCCTACTTCTAATCTAATGTCTTTAGCCACAATCAGTCATTCACACTTCCCCCAAAGTTGTGTTTCTAAACCTAAATGTGGTGGCAAAGAGCATGGAATTTTTGGATTCAAAATCTGTATAACCTTGAGCAAGTTTATTAACCTTTCTAAGTCTTAGAGAATGGTACCCATTTCATAGAATTATTATCAGGATTAAATAAAATAATTTATGAAAAATGCTTAATGCAAAGGTTAGCAAATAGTAAGTGCTTCGTAAACATTAGTTTTTATTACTAATATTACTACTATCATTGTTGTTATTTTACCCATTCCACCTCAAAAAGTCCCCATGCATGGCTCACATTAGTGCCTGCAGAATGATGTCTAAACTCTACAGCAGGCATTCAAGCCCATCGTGTTTTATTACATCTTAATTTCATTGTCTGTACCCCCATTACCACTCACCTGCCCCTAACTCCAGCTTCCCCAATCTATTTCCCATTATCCTTCATGTTCCTTCTATTTGTAGGGCCTTTATCTCAATTTTCTGGCTGTCAAGCTATTACCCATCTTTAGGACCCAGCTCAAATTAGGGGCATTGTAGCATAGCAGTAGAATTTGTTTAGCCCTCCTACTCTAAAAAACAAAGCCCAAGGCAAGGATTAAAGCACTCATGCTTCATTTGGGAAGAGCAAATCCAAGGCAGCAAGGATGTGGAAAAACTGAAGCGTGGAGGAGTATGAAGTGATGTTTTACTGTGCAAACACAGGTTGTCACACAGGTGTCTGCTCAGCACACAGAACTTCTCTCACACTGAAGTGGTCCACGGGAGAGAGGGAGGAGAGGAAAACCTGTCTCCCGCTTCCCATTGGTGGCAGTTCAAAACTACCCCGCACTCCTGGGTGCATCACCCTTTCCATTCTCCTGTCTGATCCCATGCCCTGCAGCTGGCTGTTGCATCCAAATCCAGAAGCAGGGGCAGAAGAGTGTCTGCTTGACCAGCTGCAGGGTGCCAGCCAAGGGGAAGGGCCTTCCCACTCCAAGAGAAGTGCCTCATTGGTCCTGGGCAGCTGTCGTGTGATCAAAGAAGTGGGCAGTGCCAGTGGGTATGAGGAGGAACACAGGATCTGTGTCCTTTATGGTACCTGGGTTTCGAAGCCAGTGGATTCTGAAGAAGACCATTTCCCACCATTCACAAGCTATATGAGCTGGACAATTCACTTAACGCCTGAGCCAATTTTCTTTCTTTTTTCCTTTACCTTTTCATTTTGAAATAATTTCAAACTTGCTTCTGCTTGTCCTCATGGCACGAGCACAGCATCTTGTAAACAATAAGGCAGAACTGAGTTTATCTGGATAAAAGTGGAGAGTTGATGAAGGAGGGTGGAGGGAATGTATCTCACAGTATTGCCATAGTAGACACATTTTTGTCTTTCAAGAGCTCATGATTCATGAGGAGACAGACAAGTATACAGGTGAAAAGTTAAAAGAAAATGAGAACAGAATAGTCTCAGAATAGCCTCTGAGAAAGGGCTAAAAGTGAATAGGAATAGACAGAAATTCTGAAATTTAAAGGAGCAGAAAGATGCTGGAAGGGAAGGAAAATAAATAACTTCCGGAGACTGTTCAACATGTTGCAGCAGAAGGGACTTCCCGGAGGCTTGACAAACCAAAGTTCTGAGGACAAAGCTCTCAAATCCACTTTCCCAAGGCTTTTGGATCTGGGCAAACAGCTGGATTACATCTCGGCCTCCCTTGCTGAGATGATGTTCTGGCCAAAAGAACCTGGGCAGAAGTCACGTGCTCCACTTCCAGGCCTGGCCCATAAAAATTGCCTATGTGCGATCTCCCACTCTCTCCCATTCTCTAGTGGCTTTGGAGACCACATGTGGAAGACAGTGATGCACAGGTGGAACGAAGATGAATCCCTGCATGACTACATGGAGCAGAATCCCCAGCCCCACCGACCCCCATTGTTGTGGCAAGAACAAGAAAAAACTTGACTGTGCTACACCACTGAAACATGAAGGTCATCAGTTACAGCAACTACCATCACTTACCCTGTCTGGTGCACAGTTAAAACTGAAGGTTGGATTCAGAAGACTGATGTTTATATCCTAGCTCTGCCACTTAGTTATGGATGAGCCAGGGCAAGTTACTTCATCTGGAAAATGCTGTGAGGATTAAACAGAAAAAGGCTTGGTAAACTGTGAACGTGCCATAAATGTTGGATATTATTAGTATTAGTCCATTCTTCCTAAGTTAGCCAAAATAACAGAGTCCAAGAATAGTATACAGGGATTAGTCATTCTTTCCAAACTAACAAAAAGAAGAACAGTCTGGGATCTCATGATACTGATATTAACTCAAGTGTTGGACAAGGAGTTTGGGTGGGTCTATGGAAAGCCAATGATTCACTTCAGAACTCCTGAAGTTAATTTCTGCTTTGCTTTTATGGGGTAAAAATTTTATGAATATTTTAGAATTTGCAGGTAACCCCAACATTGGGATCACTTAATAGCTCAACCTTTGCTGGGGGGAGGCAACAAGAAGGAAAGAGAAGAGCATTATCTCTAGATGGATTTTATTAATTACTTTTCTCAGAGTCAAATGTATTCAAAGTATTCTTTTCGGGCACACATTAGTTGGTATTTTTGCATTTCTTACAAATGTTAACAATTCTTTGCTTTATCAAGGAGGTTGAGATATTTCAGAGATCAATTTCAACATGTATTACATTTTAAAGTAAATGATGGACAGGGCCAAAAAAGACTTCTAAGATTGGGAATTATTCACCCTACAAATTCCACCACGTTCCTGAATACTGGAGCAGTTTGGGAGTGGGTAAGCAGGCTTCTTGGTGTGAGGTTTGGGGAATGGGAAAATATCCCAGCCTCTGTGAAAAACTTCCAAGGCACCAGTGGGAGCCTGTGAGGCAGATCACTGACAAGATATGGCCCTTCACTGGTGACAGTTCTGCTGCAGTCAGATGAAAGGCACGAAGTGGAGTTGGTCGTTAAAACCATCTGGGTCTTTTATTCCTGGCCCTGAACCCACCACATTCCGAGAAGATGATTTCTCAAGCTAGCCATTACTCCTTTTCTTCGTGTCTTATGCTTCCACTTCCTGTGTGTAGTGGCTGGTCCCTCTTCTCCCTAGCCTTCATACATTTTTTTTGTTTACTTTTCATTTTAGAGTGAGGGATGATTTGGGAAAATGAAGGCACTTCCTCCTCTTTTTCTGGATCTTTTCTCCCAGTGGCTATATTCCCTTCCTCCCTTATTGACTCTCCTGTTTGTAAGACCTGTTTTCACTTCTTACTGGATCTGGATTTGGGGCATTGGAATGGGAATCAGGAGACTCGGGCTCTTGCTCACCAGCACATAGATAAAGTAAATTTATTCTGCTTGGACTCAGTATCTCATCTGCAAAAACAAAGGAGTGGTGGGCTACAGTGTCTCTCCATCTACTTCCTGCTTAAGTTCTGTGTAAGATCAGGTCCCCATCAACAGCTGAAGAAGGAGGTTTTCAGAATTATCTTGCTAACTTCTAAAGCTCTGCAGTTAAGCAGATGTTTCTTAAATTTGCTAAGTGAGACATTTGGGTGAATTTCCAGAAGAAGTAAGTTGAAATCCTGGAATATGGATAAACTAGGAATCAGTGGAGATGAGATTGGAGAAGTGGCATCAAGCTTAGTTAGGAAGGACCTTGCATTATATGTTAGGATTGGAACTTTATTCTTTGGGTAATGGAGAATCTTGGAAGTATGATCGGATTTGTGTTTTAGGAAGTTCATTCTGAGGGTTACATGAAGGGTGGTGAAAACAGAAGACAGTACCACCAGGTAAAACCACTGCCAATTTTTCAGGCAAGAAATGAGGAGTGTCTGAGCCAGCCTTCATGGCCTAGTGGTTAAAGTTTGGCACACTCCGCTTTGGTGGCCCAGGTTCCATTCCTGGGTGAGGAAGGCACCACTCATCTGTCAGTAGCCATCCTGTGGTGGTGGCTCACATAGAAGAACCAGAAGAGCTTACTGGGGCTTTGTGGGGGGAAAAAGAAGAAAAACAGGAGGAGTTTGGCAACAGATGTTAGCTTAGGGCGAATCTTCCCCTAAAAAAAAAAAAAGAAAGAAAGAAATGAGGAGAGTCTGAGGTAAGAAAGTGAAACATAGTTGGAAAAAATGGAAGAGGAGCAATTCAACACATCTGGGGATTTGCTGACTGATTGGCTGAGGGAGTTAAGGAGGGAGAGGAGTCTAGAGTGACTCTCTCACTGATCTGAGTGGATGGATTTGCCATGATCAGAGTGGACACCTATGGCTTTGTTTACCTAGCACCCTGTGTTTCTACTGAAAAAAAAAACGACACATTTTCTCCTGAAAACTGCTTAACAATTTACTTCAAAGGAGATGTCATTGTTTTTCCCATAATTTTGCCCCCATGTCTTAACGGATTGGTTCAGGAAGACACCTCATCTGTGACAATCATAGAACCCCAACTTACTGGCAGCAGGTAATGGGTATACAGAGGTGGGAAACTGATTGAAACCAAGCCAATCAGAGTCCTTGTCCAGAATTTGGAACTTAGAACCAAAGCAAGCTTCAGTCAGTCCATTTTTAGGGATAGAAGTTTGCTATGGACTGGATGTTTATAACCCCCAAAATTCGTATGTTGAAGCCTAATCCTTAATGTGATGATATAGGGAGATAATTAGAATGAAGCCCTCATGAATGGGACTAGTGTCTTATGAGAAGTGACACGAGAGAGATGATCTCTCTCTCAACCATGTGAAGACACTGGATCTGCCAGCACCTTGATTTGGGACTTCTCAGCTTCCAGAACTGTGAGATAGTTCTCACAATTTGCTATTTAAGCCCCTCAGACTAGGGTATTTTTGTTATAGCAGCCTGAACTAAAACAAAGTTTCAAGATATCAAATGATAGAGCTGGCAGCCATGTTTTCCATCATATAGAAATCGGTCTGAAGCAAAAGAAAATGAAGTCAACGGGCAAGGAGAAAAAGAGAGGAGAGTCCTGATAAAGTTTGAGACTCTGGTTCCGGTTGTTCCTGGGGCCCATTTGCATCCCGATCCTTACTACAATTTGATTGAACAACTTTCTTTGGATTTCCTGAGACAATACTTTCTCTTTGTTGCCTAAGCTAGTTCAAGTTGAGTTCAGGCACTTGCAGCTAAGAGTCTTGACTAACATGGCAGTCCATTAATTGAGCTGCGGAGTAGAGAGGGGCAAGTCTGAGAGAGAGGGTAATGAGGTCAGTTTTAGACATGTTAGGTTGGGTTGCTTTGCATATCCATATGAAGATTTCCAGCAATCATTTCGTTATGAAGCTGAATTACAGAAGATAGATCACATTCTCCACGGCATCAAAAATATATTGAAAAAGACAAGTCTGAGTATGATGCCCTATAGCGTATCACTAGACAAACCCAAGCCAATATTGGTCCTTTTCGGATGTAATGGTTAAGTCACTACACCTCTATTCAGTTGAATTACCACTCAACTTAGTACTTTCACACTGGTTCACATATCATAAAGCCCTTTTCTAAGAACCTTGATGAAATCAAGACTGAGTATTTCTATGACATTCCCCTGATTGTCTAGTTCAACAGAATGGTATAGATGTAAAATGGAAATGAGATTAGTCTGACATGACTTGACCTTGGTGAACATAGCTGCTAGCACTGTCTCCAAATGAAAGTTGCTATTTTCTAAATATTCGTAAATCAACCACTAATAATTTATTTTTCTAGCTAAATCATCTGTCCTCATCTAAATCAGTAGGACTAAGAAGTAATAGGTGGGTGTACTGAATCTTGAATAACTTCTCCACAAATCATAGAACATGTTTCTGTTAGCCTTGTCAACTCTATGCATGGATGCTTTTGGACCAGGGAGGTCCCAGCATTCCATGAACTTAATGGTGCCTAAGAATTGTCCTTGTTGTTCTGTTCAGCACGAAAGGGTGCTGCTTCAGAAATGTCAGGTTGACCGTCCATGAGAAAAGTATCTTTTCCTTTATGCCACACTAGAGGCTATGAGCAGCACAACTGTCCTTTCGAGGCAGAGAAACCTGGAGTGCAAATATTGGTTCCAGCACTTACGTGCTGTGTGATCTTGAGAGAGTTCCTGAAATACGCAGAGCCAAATTTTTCCTCATCTGGAAAATAGGAACAATGATTAATTCCTTAGTACATTTGTGAGAATGAAATGAGATAATGTATATACTATACTAAAATAGTTCATGGTGCATAGTCAACTTTCAACAAAGGGGAACTGTGGTTGTCTTGCTTATTTGTGTCACTTGATGACATTGTTTTCTTTTTCCCTTTTCCCATTTACCCATGCTTATCACTGGTCTTGATTCCTTTGCATATCATTGGCTTCCCTTACTGGCTTCCTATTTGAATTATTTCTTTCATCACGGCTGGGCATAGTTCATCCTCATTAAAAGGCTAAACATATTCCTCTATTAATAAAAGCTGACTATATGGATAATTTGTATAATTGGTGACTTTCTTAGGCAGCTAGTTAAGATAGGCCCATGGTCATTTCTGTTCACAGCCCTGATAAAATGTCCATTTCTGGACTGGTTCTCCAGTAACTCCAGGTCAATCAAAACTACATGATGGGTAAATTATGTGTTCTTTATTAAACATGTTAATACAAGTAATCACACACATCTGGTTTACCATCCCCTTAGGAGACACCCATTTCTTTCTAGTTGAGTTGGCATGACAGCAATGGCTTAGGTAAAATTGCCCTGCAAAGCTAAGGTGGCAGGGCCTTGTTATGTAATATGCAAGATCAAAGCAAAGGCAGAGAAAAGGCTCAAAGATTTTGCACCCATCCAAAGAACAAGACAGTCTTGGAGTGACCTCCTGAATAGCTCTTGTATCTGTCTACTTCTCTCCATACCAATTCCATACCCAAAATAACACTGTCCTCACTTCCAGCCCATTCTCTCCTCTGCTGCCAGAGGGAGCTTTTTAATTTGTAAATACAATTATGTCACTTTGTTGTGTGGATCATTCAATCTGGCTTAAACAAGGCGCCTGGTGATCTGGCCATGGCATACCTCTCCAGTCACGTTTCTCACCACTCATTGACTTCTGGTCTATGGTTCAATCATACTAAACATTTGAGTTTTCAGTTTCTCAAGTGCTCCATGCTATCTCTTGTCCCCCAAGCTTTGCCCTGGTGGTAGGTACTCTCTGATTAGAACCTCCCTCCACTTCCTCAACCTCTTTGCCTTTGGACCTAGGTATTATTTCCTCTTGGAGTCTTTTTCTGACTCAAAGCTGGGTTAATTGCCACTCTAACGAATAAACTGTGAATCATGACATTTATCACATTATAGAGCGATTGCCTTTTTACTTGTCTAGATCAGCCTCCTAAACTGTAGAGACAGTGAGGAAAAGATCATGTCTGTTTTGTTCACCATTGTGTGGTTAACACCACGCACAGTACTCAGCATAGAGTAAGGCTCTCAAAAAAGCAATGTTGAATCAGTAAGTGAATGAATGAATCATGACGTTAGAAGGTGACAAAGAATCAGAACTGAGATACCAATCTCAACTATCCATGAAATATTTGGGATGCTTATACTAAAAAATTGTTTGTTGTTTATCTGAAATTCTAATTAACTAGGCATCCTATATTTTATCTGAAGTTCTTACTTGCTACCTAAATACCTCTTTCTGCATGTCTAAGAGATAAATGTACTAATTTCAACAAACCCAAGTTTTAGATTATTACTGCCTTAGCATTATGTAAATGATCATGTTACTGGCGATTACTAGATTGCTTTTCTCTCTCTTTCTTTAAACAATGGGTATTGTGTAGGTTTCTTGCTTGAATTTCAGTGCTTCAATGTCCTGACTTAATATGAACCAATATAACGTCCATTCATTTACATACTCTCTTGTTCTGAACACTGTGGTTGGTTAAGTTCGTAGGAACAGCTGTAACACTTAAAATTCCCGTCGTAATTCTTTTACACATTCCATTTATAGTCTAGTTTGCTGACTCCTTTTCGAGTCTCTTGTTTTTAAATTTTACTTTCATTATTTCACAATAGGTAGTGACTGGTGTTGACTAATTAATGATTAATCTAATTTCCTTTTTAATTAAATACACTAATCTTTCTAATTCAGTTTCACCAATAACTTATCAGAGATCATTTTTAAGACTGAATTTATTCTATGAACTAATAAGGAAACAAATACTGATAAAGTTAAGTGCACAAATTTTCATAACAGCAAAGAATATCATAAGATATTGGTAACAAAGGGAAAAATCTTTAATACACAATTGGTTACAATATTTAATATATTTGTTGAGCATCTGCTGGAAAATGCAAAAATTACTAGATTATTAGGAATTTTTAACCTAAATTGCCACAAAGAAAATAAATTTAAGTCCAAAATTATTCATTTATTAGGAACATTATTAAGGATTCCCTTCCATTTCAGGTTTTAGCCTGGGCAGTTACAGATGTAAAAATGTTCTTCCAGAAAGAATAGTTTTATTTAAGGATATGGTATAATTTTGCAAGATAAAAAGTAACTGACACTACATCAGAGGTACAGAAAAATTTCGGTGAGAACTCAGATGTGAGTGAGCTCCCTTCCAACTGGAGGAACCAGGTAAGAAAGACTTTGCTCTTGGATTTTGTAGAGAAGGTAGCATCGGTCCTGGGCCCTCGAGGGTAGGATCCAATTCCAAGATGGACAAGAAGCCACTGCCGTGTAGAAGGGTCCCTGTGGGCAAAGTCCTCCTTTGCCTTTAAGTAGCACAACATTCAATTGCTTGAAAATTATATCCTCTAAAGAAGACCTTGAACAACATGTCTGAGAATTTCTAAGATGGCGTTGTAAAATGCTAATAAGACTTCTAGGCACGTTTTAAGACACTGACTGAATTGGGAACATGACTAGAGATATGCTGAGAAAGCATGAGGTGGGGAGTTATCTGTGTATGTGATAGTCACATGTAACTATATTTAGTTTATTAATTATGTATTTGAAGATAATGCTTCAAATAATTTACCTGTGACTGGATGTCTAAGATAGTCTCTTAGAGTGTTTTCCCTAAGTTTAAGTACAACCAGCCCCTCAGTTGACAGACACAAATATTTCTGAAAGAGCTGGATGACTTTTTCCAGTTCAGGGCCCCAAGTGCTAGCAGCCACCATTAGGATGCCTCAAGAGGAAGTGGGTGTGCTACAGGGCATGAAGGAACAGCTCCAGGAGAGGGTTGTGGCGATTTTTGTCTCCTGTACCTTGGTTCTGATTCATTATCTAGGCTCAGGTAGCTCTCAGATATCTGGGCCAAAGGGTGGGGAAGCCAACTGCAAGGCTAACCCTTAAGCCTTCCCCTGGCCTCTCCAATGTGTCACAGGGTGCTCTCTGGGCAGCTCTCCTTCCTCATTTTGTTCTCTGGAGTCCACTGCAATGGGAGTGGGCATGTAAATGGCAGAGGAGGCCAACCATGGAAACAGGAACTACAAATCCACTAACTCTGACCTGCATTACCAAAATCCAGAAAGCTCTACAAACTAAGTTTTTGTTACTCATTTGGCAGCAAAATCTGACCTCACCTGAACTCATTTGAAAGCAAAATCTGACCTGGACTGACATGAGGCTATTTACAGTCTTCGGTCAACTAGCATAAATATTCACGTTTTACTGCAGAAATGTTAATGTATTTTACTGCAGAGTGCTGTCCCAGGGTCTGCTGGATGTGTAAATAATATACAACACATGCACTGTATTACTTTTCTAAAAATCCAAAAGAATTCTGAATTCTGACATCTGGCCCAGGGTTTTAGATAAGGCCTCGTGGCCCTACAGTACAAAATGTAGTGTTGGTTGTGCGGAGTGAGGAACTAAGCTAACTATAACAGAGGACAGACCTTAGTTCAGTTACTCTTTCTGAAGTCTCACCCTTTAGCATATGAAATTTATGTTTTTCTAGATCAATAGATTTCAATATGTGATCTAGGGACACTGGAAATTTGTAATTGGTCTTATGGGGTCTATATTTTTATTGTTATATATATATAAAATTGTATTTGTACTTTATAATGACAGCAAAACATTACTGATAGCTCATTAAAACCAAGGCAATTTCTTCTCACTAATCTCTTTCTCTCTCTCTCTCTCTGTGGGATGTGGTAACAAGTGGGGAAAACAGAGACATGGCCAGCTTCACGGATCTGTGACCAGTGCATTCACACATGGCCCTGCACTCAGAAGGTGTGTTAGTCAGGGTTCTCCAGAGAAACAGAACCAATAGACACAGAGAGAGGCACAGAGAGAGAGATTTATTATGAGGAATTGGCTCACTTGATTATAGAGGCTGGCAAATCCCAAGACCTGCAGGGAGAGTTGAAAAGCTGCAGAGCTAGGAAAGCTGATGGTTTAGTTTCAATCTGAGTCCGAACGCCTGAGAACCAGAAGAGCCAATTTTGTAAGTTCCAGTCCGAAAGCTGGCAAGTTCAACACCCAGGAAGAGCTGATGTTTCAGTTTGAGTCTGAAAGCAGGAAAACTCTCTCTTACTTGAGGGAGGGTCAGCTTTTTTGTTTTATTCAACTGATTGAATGAGGTCCATTCATATTAGGGAAGGCAATCTGCTTCATTCAGTCTACTGATTTAAATGTTAATTTCATCCAAAAATACCCTCACAGAAACTCGCAGAATAATGTTTGACCAAATTTCCGGGCACTCCGTGATCCAGTCAAGTTGACGCATAAAATTAACCATCACAGAAGGGGATCACATGCTTGGAGTTTAATACTCTCTGTGGTCACCGTCTGGAAATTTTTAATAATCTTATCTTTGAATTGTGTTTTCTAATTGAAGTTCAATGGGACATTGGAGCATGTGTTGGGCTCTTGAAACCTCAACTCACCCACAGTCCCACCACCTTGCCTCCTGGGACCAGTTCTCGTCTGCCTGTTCCCCCACCTCTGCCCAGTGACCACTGCTGTCCTCTGCTCCTGGCATGGGGCCTAGACACAAGTGTGGGAAGGATCAGGATCAGGCACTAGCCAGGTTGCAGGGCAGGGCCCCAGGCACCTGGAGGGTTGGCTCTTGCACTGCAAGTATTCCTATGCCTGAGGTGATATGACATTAAACAGCAAAAACAAACAAACAACAAAACACCTAGACAGATCGAGAGCTAGACCATGGAAGAAAGGAAAAAACTTTTTTCCTGATTTTTTGAACAAAGGGCCTGAATTTTCATTTTGCACAGGGCCCTGCAAATTACGTCGCTGGCACTGGATAGGAAGACTGCTCAATGAAATCTTTGGCTTCTTCTTCCTCCCATACACAAACACATCCACACACACACTGTCATTTTTGTTGTGGTTGTTTTTCCTATTTTTGGTGGTACGGCTGCAAGAAAAGAAAAAGTTCAAGAATCAGTCAATGCAACAGATACTTTAGACTTGAATCATAATTGACTTTTTCCTTTTCCTCACTCCCCATTTCCAGACTGCATACAGTCCTGATGAGGTTTGCCAATGGCTCTCATAACTATTCTTATTCATTTCCACTCACAACCATTCTTATTCATACCTAGCCCAGGAATAGCCCTCCCATTCTCCTTCTTCTCCTCCTCTTTTTCTTCATCTTCTTCTATTACCATTACCACTACTACCATCAATATAAGAAGAGCTATTATGCCTCTAATGTGCCATACATTGTATTAGGTGTTTAATGTATTATTTAGTGTATTCCTCATGGTCACCCACCAAGAGATGTGGAAGTAGCCCCACTTTGCAGATGAGAAAACAGCAGCTCAGGACTTGCATGTGGTTCATTCATTGCTGGGAAGTGATAAGCCTAGAAGTTGCACCTGGGTGTGCTCTTTCCACTGAACCATGGTATACCACCTTAACAGCCCCCTAATTTAAATGGCTCATCCTGTCGTCTTCAAAAACAAGTCTCAACTTTTTAATTTAGCATTTGGGGTGCCATAACACAACTATATCTACTTTCTAATCTTATGTTTGCTTATTCCCGCATTAGTCAGGTCTCTTTCAATTGCAAGTGACAGAAGCACAAAAGGAACTGACTGGCTCCTGTAACTGGAAAGTCCAGTGTGGGAGGGGAATTTTACTTTAGTCACAGTTGGCTCCAAGGATTCAAACTCCATCCTCGGGACTTCCTTTCTTCCCCCCATGGCTCTTCTTTCTTCCAAGTTTGCTTGATTCTTAGGCAGCCTTCTTCTCTATAACAGCAGTGATGCCCATGGCGGAGCTAAATTTACACTGTCTACACAGCTAGCAACCATAGAAAAGAGAAAATAATCCCTTCTCTTCTTGCACCCTTATTAATCTCCTCGAACACTCTGATTGGCCCTGCTTATGTCATGTGCCTACTCCAGAGAAGTTCCATGTTCTGGGCCAGAGGCATAGAGTGTCCTGACTGGACAGACTGAGTTCCAAGTCCATTCCTGTTGGGTGGAAGGCAGGGCCATGTGATTGACAAAATAATCAGAATCACAAAGAATAACGGAGGAGTAATTTCTGAAAGCAAGTCAAACAAACAAAGATATGTCCATCACACCTCAGCTGTCAACTCTGACCAAGCAAAGTATGCATTTTCCTGACTCTAGGTGACTGTTCATGCTGCCCTCCTCTCTCCTTACCTTCAAGCTCCAAAGTACTCTCTGTTTCCTAATGTTTGCCCTTAATTCAGGACCTAGGTTAAGCCCTCTCTTCTATGAAGCCATATCTACCTCTTCTTCCCAAGGGAATCTTATCTTTCTCACTATCTGGTCTTTATCTACTTATAGGTATTCCCTATGCCTCAAAGATCTGGGCATAAACCAAGGAGAAGTTCAGTGCAGACTCAGGCTCCCCCTTTGATGAGGTTTAAGTTTTATAGCCAGCTCAACCCACCATCTGTTGTGTCAGAAACAAGTTTGCCTGCTGCCTGGAATCTGAGTACGATGCTCTGTCCTTTGATATTCTCTTGCATTCCCTTCATGGCACCAGTTTAGGGAGGTGGGGCAGTCTCTTTAGCCCCACAAAACCCTAGCTCATTCCTCTTTCCTTCCTAGGAGAATTTGCTGTCTGGCATGAAGACACCTAGAGCAGGGACCAACTCCTGCTGAGCCAATCTTCTCCCTCCAGTGAACTCCCATAATGCCCTCTCCACTGTCACCCATCTGGCACTTAGTATCGATGATCTTGTCTTGTTGAGTATCTTTGCATACTAATATTGACCAATGATTATAATGGACTATACCACCATAACTAGCAATCTGTGGTAGCATGTAAGTCCCAGATAAATTGGGCAGATAATAATAATTATAGAGGTTTAGAGTATTTATGGAGTCCTTAATAACTGCTCTACTCTGTGCTAAGCACTGCTTGGATGGGATTTGGAAATGTGGAAGACAGGGTTTCTTTCCTCAAGGCAAGTGTCATCTTGCTGTCGCCGGGATCAAACTCTCCGGAAATAGTGAGAGAACAAATTTATGCTGTGCTGCATGCTATTGACTCTGAGAATGATTGGGCAACATGGTTCAGGATTTACAGGATTTGAACAACCAGTTCTGATCATTCCAGCTTCATTTTGAAGCATGGTGCTCCTTGGGAATTCACAATAGGAATGAGGACTAACAATACAGACTGCATATGTGAATGACAACAGTGATAGAGTACATAAAATAAATTAGTCAAAGCCCTGAAATATATATTAGTCAAAGCCCTGAAATATATAAATGTGATGTGAGCTAACTGAAGATAGGAAAAGTTTCAGGCCAGATTAATTTTGATTGTGTCACTCTATTAATTAATATACAGGTTCAGCTATAATAACAAAGACCCAACATACCAGTGTCTTAAATAAAATAGACAATAATTCCCTCATGTAAACTGTCCAGACGTGAGCTATCCAGGGTTAATATGGTAGTTTCATGGTATCACAAACCTTAACTCCTTCTTCTGCCATTCTTAGCATGCAGCTTCTATTTGTCAGTCTAAGATGGCTAGTCGAGGTTCTGCCACCATATTTGCATCACAGTCAATGGGAAGAAGAAAAGGGCCAAGGAGTGACTATGCTCATGCCTTTTAAAGGCACAATTTGGAAGTGAAACATATGCATTCCGCTAACATCCTACTGGTCAAAACTAGTCAGACAGTCTTACCTAGTTGCAAGGGAGGCTGGAGGATGTGGTTCTTGGTTGGGCTGCCATTTGCTTAGCTAAAACTGAAGGAGTCCTTTTACTAAAGGAAGGAAAGAAGGTATAATGGTATAACCAGCAGTAAGTAAAATAGAGATTAAATAAAAATGGGGTAGAGAGATATACATTTGCTTCATCTATTGATCAGTTGCTGAAACAGAAGTGTTAGCAAAAGTTTTCCAAGTTGTTAAATTTAAAAATCGTTCTCTTTTGACCTTCAAGCTTGCTTTTTATCCCAAGTACCTTAGTGTCTATCTTCCCTTCTTTCAAGTTCATTATTCCTTCTATCTCTAAGTTTAGTTCTCTTAAGAGTTAATACACCTGACAGGATTGGGGCACAGACAAAAGTTCATTCATTTAGTCAATTTTTCTTGAGAGCCTAGTATATGCAAATCACTGCTCTAGGTGCCTGAATACATCGATGAGCAAAACCAATATCCCTGCCCTGTGTAGCTCTTTTTCTAGTAGGGGGTGGGGAATACACAGTAAACAAGTAACATTCGTTTCCAAGGAAACAAAGCTAATTACATCTCAGACAAGAATTTAAGCTCCTAGAAGGGTGGAGATGACATCCCCTGGTCTTACAGCCCTATGAAGGTGGCACACCCTACGTGTGTACTGTTCAGACACATTGTCTGATTGAAAGACTCTTAACAATTTAAATTCTTATATTCCTTTGGATCAAATTTTCTTTGAGAAAAAAAAATTGGGAACCTTGATTTATTTTTTTATAATCAACTGAATGAATGTATTTATTTATTTATTTATTTTGTGAGGAAGACCAGCCCTGAGCTAACATCCATTGCCAATCCTCCTCTTTTTGCTGACGAAGACTGGCCCTGGGCTAACATCTGTGCCCATCTTCCTCTGTATTGGGGATGCCTGCTGCAGCATGGCCTGACAAGCGCTATGTAGATCTGCGCCCGGGATCTGAATCTGCGAACCCTAGGCCGTTGAAGCAGAGTGTGCAAACCTAACCACTACGCCACCGGGCCGGCCCCTGGATCGGTGTATTTAGTAGCACTGTTTTTTGTGTATTAGGAACCTAAGTAGTTGACCAAAAAAAAGGTGTTGGTGATAATATTTAAAAAGGATTCTGGGATATCTTATGCCTTAAGACAAGCTGAATGATGTTAGGGACAAATGAAACCAAAGACTCAAATGCAGCCAGCACTTTCTCTGTCTCATCTCTCTAGAGGTGAGCTCATTTTTTTCTCTCAAGATTGACTTCCTCTCTATGGTAAAGAATACCATACCTCCAAATTTTGCATCCCATGCTCTCATACAAGAGAATATGGGATTCTTTGCTGCGCTCCAGGTTGAAAAACTCCAAGGCTGCACTCCAATTTGCTGGCTTGGGTTAGGTGTCTAGCCCTATATTGATAATCTAGGGCTAAAGAATCAGGGTAACGGAAGAGGCATGATCCCTGGGAGCCAACTTCTTGAATATTCTCAGCTGGGCAGCCAGCTCAGTTTTGGCACAGAAGCAATTTGATGGGTTGTCATAAATTTGAGAATATCTCATCAGTCACTTTTCCAAGAAGTGGTACCCAAGACTGAGTAGGTTAAGAGTAGAATTATTCTGAAAAAGTGTAATAACTCTGCCAGAGTCCAATCCCAGCTCTTCAGTTCTTTGAGAGAATTTTTGAAGCTATGTCATGAATAACAGGTTATTTAAGCATGAAGGAGTGTGTGTTAATTGTTTTGTTTTGGAATAAGCCTCAGGCATCTTTCAAATGTATGTGCCCACAAATGGGTAGTTCGAGAAGTTCTGTAATATTCACAGATAATCATCTTTAAAAACAAGAAACTGAGACATTAATATAAAAAGTATTCTGCAAACAATGAAGCCCTTTATTTGAAAATGTCAAGGTCCGAGAAAAACAGCTCCAAGTTTATAATCTTTGTTTTCCATTTGGTGGTGATGTGCATTATAATTTTTTCTGCCCCAAATGAGAATGTTTTGAATCAAATAATACTCCTTCCTTCCTTTGTGACTTGGCCTAGAGTGACAGCAGAGTTAGTTTTCATTATAACATTTCTGCCAAAGATTTGTGTAGGTTGACTAGCATTTAGAATGCTAGGGCAGGGGCTCTGTTTCTCTGAGCTTTGTAAAGTCCCTAAGGTAGCGACAGTGTGTGGGCATCCAGATATCTTTTAATTATATATACTAGAAATGAAACATAGTATCCAGCCTCCAACTCCCTACAAAAGGTCCAGCTTTGACTTCCACACCCAAACCAGTTGAAAAGTGGAGGCTCTTCATTTGCAATCTCTTTGCTTTCTAAAAGGGAAACTGGAATGTCTGTGGTCAGATGCCTTCCCTGGGTCAAATCCGGTGGAGCTGCCCATGAGCTCAAAACCTGTTTTTTTGGTGTGTGGTCACCTTTATATATTTCAGCCATCTTAAGTGTCTTGATTGATTGGCCAAAGTCACTGAAATAAAAACTAGCTGTTGGGGTGGCCCTGTCAGATCACTGTTTTTCAACCTAGTGTTTTTTTGGCACCTGGTCCCAACACTGGACTGGGACCTTGTAGAACACTCCCTGTTGTAGAATTCTGGGTGGTCTTGAGGTCCTTTCCAGGAATAAATGGTGCCAGGCATAGCACTGACGGGAGGAACATCAGGAACATGTCCTTTCAAAGCCACGATGGTCTTTCGGATTCCAGAATTTTTCACTGATATTGGCAGCCACACCTCCCCACCCCACCACTTCCCCACCCACACTCCCAGGCCAGTGAGGAACCGTGCCAGAGGGTAGCACGCATAGAGCTTGGTCAACATCAGCCCCATCCCTCCTCTAGCTGACAAACAGGCAGTTGTCTATTTTTACTTTGACTAGACTCTACTTCCGTTTACCTCAATCACATCCTTTATAAACTTATTTCTCTTCCTTCCCCCTCCTTCCTCTTTCCCACTGTTATTTATAAATGTTATATACTTGTTTACAGAGAAAAGAATAATCTTTGAAATTAACTGCTGATACAATTGCCAAATGACCAACTTCCAGGTGCCTACTTTTAAGCATCATAGACATTTCTGTTAATCTCTTTTCGGTCGTTACCCTTGGATTGAGAAGACCAACAGCAGGAAGGGTGATGACTCAAATCCAGAACCCAAAAAACAAACACCCACTAATGACTCACATGCTGGAACTGGAGAGATTCTGAGACTTTCCTTTGCTGAAAAAATGCATATGCAAAAACATTCCGATCCACAGGAGACCAAGCCGGCTCTTCCCGCACTGGGACTCTGCTGAGGTGGCAGCGAGTCAGGGATGTGTCATGGATTCAGACATGAAGTTTACTGGGTTAGTAGATGCAGGACGGCCGAGACTCAAATTTCTTTTCTTTTTTCCAAACGCCTGTTGGAGAAAACCTGATGTATCCTGTGTGAGTCAGTCATGAGTGTTTCTGTTCCTGGGGTAAGCACGTTTTAGTCACTACTCTCCATCTCCCCTGCTGGTTTTAATTGTGATTTTAATTAGCATGTCATGCCGACTGTGTGGTCCTTGGTTGGCCACTTGGATCTTACAGGGATAAAATAATTTTTTTCTGTAGCACTTTTTCTTTCAAGAGTTCAAAGGGCTTTACGGAAATTTAACCCATAGGGCCCTCAGTTTATATTTAGATAAAAAATAAGTGAAGTCAGGCATCTTTTGTGGCAAAGTGCTTTGAAACCCTGAGATGAAAGGGAACCTGTAAAGAGAAATTAACCTCATTTATTTTTTAAGCAGCATTTTGCATGCGTGTGCGGACAAATGTAATTTGAGGCAACTTGAATTAAGAGCCTCCTCTTCACTCTGCCTGTGACCCTCCCTGTCTCCGGCTGAACTGAAGGACCTCTTTTTTTCTTTTCACTTCTCTATTTCCCAAGCCACAGACTGTCTGGTAGGGAAGGTCGAGTCAGGTTTATAACTAAACCTGGGCCGGGCCCCCGGGCATGGGACCTCTCTGAGGCTGGGCCTCCCAGGTGGACCCAGTCCCCTTCATGGAGGAATCCAAAGTGCAGTCCAGAAAGGGGAAAGTGAGGGGTGTGAGGTCGGAGGCCCAAGCTTGGCTTTGTTTCCATACCTTTTGCATTCCTCACTGAATTCTTGAATCCATTAATGCGTACATGACATGGCGCTCAAAAGTGCTTTGGAGCAAGGCTAATCTTTAGCTGGAACTCACTAGTATTACCATGCATATGGCTAATATGTTGAAATACTCCTATGCTGATTTGTAAATAGTCATTGCCTCCACCGCCTCGTCATTGTTAAATATTTGGAACTTCAACCCTGCTTTGTGAGCTTGGAGAGTGTCTTCCTCCTTTGTTTCATAGAGTGCTTAGCATAATATCCTGTTCTATGTTTGAAATCCACATACTAATTGATTGGGGAAGAGAAAGGAAAACTCCAGGGTATCAGGGTAGTGGGGGACCAGCTCGGGGTATCCCTGCAAACTGTATTTGAGTGCTTCTAAGAGAGGATTTAGACCTCAAATTCTCCCATTCACTCTCTTTGGGGTTCTGAACTGAAAGACAGCGCACACATAGATCAATGACTGGATGGGGAACAAAATACTCTTCTGTTCATCCAGGGCTAGCCAAAGCCTGATAACTCAGGAAGGCTGTGCTGGAGGCAAGGCCCAGGCCTGAGGCCTAATGCATCTATTACGGACTGAATGTTAGTGTCCTCCCCAAATTCATATGTTAAATCCCTAACTGCCAATGTGATAGTATTTGGAGAAGCGGCCTTTGGAAGATAACTAGTTTTAGATGAGATCATGAGGGTGGGGCCCTCATGATGGGATTAGTACCCTTATAAGAAGAGACACCAGAGAGCACTCTCTCTCTCATGTGCTCACCCTCCCTCTGTTCCTTCCCTCCCTACTTGTGCACAAAGATGAGGTCATGTGAGGACAAAGCAGGAAAATGGCATTCTGCAAGCCAGCAAGAAAGTTCTCACCAAAACCCAACCATGTTGGCACCCTGATCTCAGACTTCTAGCCTCCAGAATTGTGAAAAAATAAATTTCTGTTGTTTAACCTACCCAGTTTATGGTTTTTTGTTGTGGCAGCCTGAGTAGACTAAGACAGTGTCCTACTCCCTACTCATTGGATTCTCATGGGAGACCCCCGGCCCACACACAGAGATGCTGAAACAGAGAGGGCCAGCGTGCCTAAGCCCACCCTGTGAAGGCCAGTGACCTAAAAACAGAAAATATGGTCCACTTCACCTGGACGTGAGGAATAAAGGGGAAAGGATGGAGCCTGGTCTCTGCCTTCAGGCATACTGCCCACCAGTGTCTCATATTTTGACCAATCAGAACTCCTCTTCTGGAGAGTGAGGTTGAGGGAGGGGAAGATGAGATCTGTTGAGAGTGCATGCCCTAAGATTACACAGAAGACATAATCACATAACTGTACCAATTGAGGATGGGGTTGGGTTAGAAGTACTGGCTGAACCTTGTATAGAGACAGACACCCAACTTCTCTCCCCATTGGGTGTGCATCTCTCTACCTCTCCCTGGGCTCTGATGTGATTTGGGAAATGGCAGATAGCCCGTCTCATGAACTCACACCTTAGGGCTGTGGTTCTCTACCTTTGCTACACACTGGAATCATTTGAGGTAATTTGAAGAAGATCCCGACTTAATTGGTCTAGGATGTGGTGGGCATCAGGAATTTTTAAAGCTCCCCAAATGAATCTAGTGTGAAGTTAAGGTTGAGAACCACTGCAGGTGAGCTCTGAGAGTGAGAAGCTCATCCAGTTCACAGAGCTATTTCATTAACTTGTCTCATAATTCTGACCTCTCATATTTCTCTTTGGGCCAAGTGAGTGCATTTACTACACATGCGTGGCACATGAGGTCTTTGTTCAAATTGCTTCACTGATTTGTGTTTCAACAAACTTGCTGGGCCAATAAAGACAAATATATCATTGTTCCCTTGCTGTGCCTGAGTTCCCACCCAATAAAGTCCACATAATTTCAAAAAATGTGATATTGTCATGCGCTCTTGGACAATGTGCTCCTAGATTCCATGTTCTGGGTCGCTGCCTTCCTCTTGTGTGAAAAGACTATAGCAACCATTTAATTTTCTTATTTTTATTTAAAAACAAATTTAAAAATTTATTAGCTGTTTATTACAAACCAGGTACTCTGACAGATGATTTTGAGGCACAGTATGTCATTTAATCTCTTTTTTTTGCAAGTTTTAATTTTTATCAAAGTTGCATATAGTCATTGTTTTAAAAGTTAAATGAAACTTACTATGGAAAATAGCAGTTCTCTGCTTCTGTCCCTTCCGTTCCCCAATTGCCACTCCCTGAAGGCAACCACATTTACCTTTTCGGTTGTTTTTCTAATATATTCCACTGGACTTCCAGGCAAGAGGCTTACTCCGTTAATTCTTGATTTTTCACTTTTAGAGATAATCTGTTGACGTCCTAATGTGAAAGATAAGGAGTTAAAGCTCTCACTCTACCTCTCCCACACACACAAATACTTCCTCTCTGACATCCCAATTAAGGCATAGATTTTGGTTAAATAGATATTCAGTTAATTATGCCGTATTATCCACAGCTGAGCCATGTAGTGTGCTGATTAGATTTTCTGGCTTGAATAACTTTTGGTTTTCTCTGGATTTAATAATTATCTCACTTTTTTTATTTGCTCAATTTTCTGTGTAACTTATATTAATTTATCTTCAAACTCTTTTCCAGAAGACTATATCTCCTGTGACTATGTTCAAGTGCATCCGATAATCTATAGAAATTAAGTGGTTTTTTTTTTAATGATTGCTACTGGTGCCCTTTTTGTGTATGCTCCAGTTGGGACTGGTTGTGCTCTAGACTTGAGAAAGCTGGTGTTCCAGGATGTCCCTTCATCATCTCAGGGATTACCTTCACCTCTCTCCTGTGTTCACTCTTTAGTTCCTTGAATCTCATGTATTCCTCTTTCTTGGTTTATGCCTTCATTTTAGTGGATCATATCCTTCAGTAGCTTCCCTAGCAAAGTTGTGTGGGAGGAAATTCATTTGAGGCTTTGCATATTCAGAAATATCTGTATTCTATCCTCAGAGTTGATTAATAGTTTCCTTGGGTATAGAATTCTAGATTGTAACTAATTTCTTTTTCAGAATTTGGAAGACATTGATCTAATCTTCTAGGTTCTAGTGTTCTGCTGGGAAATCCACTGCCATTCTGATAACCAACCCATTGTGTATTACCTATTTTTACATTCTGAATGATTTTAAGATTTTCTCTTTGTTCTCACTGCTATGAAATTGCACAATAAAATACCTTGGTGTGAGTTTGTTTTCATTTATTATCCTGGCTCTTGGTGGGATCTCTCAATCTGGAAACTATTGTCCTTTAGTTCTGGGAAATATCCTTGAATTATTTCTTTGACAATTTCCTCTCTTCTATTTTTCATGTTCTCTCTTTCTGGAATTCCTATTAATTAGCTGTTAGATGTCCATAACTTATTCTCTTTTTAAATTATGCTTTATTTTCCATTTTCCATCTCTGTATTTTAATTCCACTTTCTGGGAGTTTTCCTAAATTTTAGCTATCCTAAATTTTATCTTTTAACTCTTCTATTGAGTTTTTCATTTCTGCTACAATGTTATTATTTTCCAAAAGCTCTTTTCATTCTGTTTGTTTGCTCTCTTAAACAGCATCTCATTTATGTTTCATGGATGTAATATATTTTCTTATCTAAGAATATTAATAATGTTAATTTGAAGTTTTCTCCTTCCTGCATAGCTCTCATTCTTCCAAGTGGCTTTTTCTCCCATGCATTGTTGTTTTCTGTGTTCTTTGTATTAGAGACGTTGGTAGTCATTGATTTTTTCACTTAAGTTTAATAATGGGAGACTCTTAAGCTGATTGGTATCTCTGAATGTGTGTGATGACCCACCTGGGCTCTGGGTTAGAGAACCCCTGAGATCAGTAAATTTGGGTCTTTTTTGCTAGGTTGGTCAGATATCTCCAAAAAAGACCTTCAGTCTCCTGCCCAGAGGAGGGTACAGGTCTGATTGCCAATGTTCCTGTTGGAGAAGGTTGGATAGATGGGTGAAGAATGTCTTAGAATACTGTGAATTTCTTCACTTAATCTTTTTGTTTTTGTCAAGGACCCTGTCTGCTCAACTGTACCTGATATTACCCAAATAAAGAGAACCTATGTTTTACCCTCTCCAGAGAATAAACTTCCAGATTTCTGCCAGGGTGGGGGATGGGCAGGTTGCCCAAGCACATGAAGCAGGAGAAGAGCTATAGGGACCCAACTGCTTTTCAAACATCCTTCAACTAGTCCTCCTTATATCAACATTCTCTTCACCCCTCACTATCAGAAGGTTTCCTCAATTCCTGAACATTTTGATGAATCTTAAGCTAGCTTTCCCCACAGTTGGTATAAGATTCAGCTTTTTTGGGTTTGCCAATTTATTGCCACTTGACTGTCTTCTTGTCTCCAAAATTCTGCTTCTGTAGTTTCCTTCCCTGCTATGCCATTGTGGATTTGTGCCTTATAATATTATTTTCATTAATGTTGCAGTCAGGTTTTAGGAGGAATGTGTTCAATCCACCATCTTTATGTAGAAGCCATTAGATTCTCATTTAATCTTCAACATGTCTTGGGAGGAAAGAAGACATCCCCATTTTATAGATGAGAAAGTGGGGCACAATATCACACATTTAGTGCAAGATTCAAACCTAGAACTTCTAAGTCCAAATCCACTGTTCTTTCCATTATCCCAATATGCCTATCTTCAACTTAAAATCTGAAAAAAAAAGTTAGTCATGATATTTCAGTTACATTAGAACAAAGTATGAAATGACAATATGAGTGTAAAACAAAGGAGAATTAATGAAGTAATTGAAGTAAAAGCTTCATTTTACTCTGAAGACTGAAAACTATGTATCTCTAAAGAATGTTCTTGAATAAAATTGAATCTAGGTTAACCAGCCAAAAGAATTCACTACCAAATTCCTATCAAAGCATTGTGTCCTTTAACCCCAGAGTTGCTAAAGTAGGTAGTCATTTCATTCTAACAAACATAAATCCACTTAAGCTAGCTCTCACAAAAGCTACAAGAAACCATCTCATAAACATCCAAGAACAGGAAACCTACAAATGTTATGTTTAAAAATTATCAAATCTAGGGGCCAGCCTGGTGGTGTAGTGGTTAAATTCGCACGTTCAGATCCTGGGCACAGACCTATATACCGCTGGCTGGGCCATGCTGTGGCAGTGTCCCACATATAAAATAGAGGAAGATTAGCATGGATGTTAGCTCAGGGCCAATATTCCTCAGCAAAAAAAAAAAAAAAAAAAAATCAAATCTGGAACAAGGCCAAGTTAGAAAATTGGTTTGCTGAGCTATTTAAAAACATAATAATTTTAAATTTAACAGTTATTAAATGCAAACTAAGTGTTAGGGCTACACAGATCTGGATTCCTGTCTAGAAGATCAACATGAAAACAATTTTCAAAATATCTCCTTTCTGTGTTTGAACATCTTCATGGAAACTTCAGTCCGGAATTTAGCATAGTTTACTGGCTTAAACCACATTGGGTTACTAATTTACGTTGCTGTATGTTTTGTTTTTATTAACTTATTTCAATCTGGAAATTATGTGATTTTCTCCAAAAGAAAAGTCTTATGCCTGTCTTCTGGCTCTGAAATATGGTTTTGTAACCACAGAACAAATATTTCTTTACCTACTGACTTTTTTTCGTTTTACAAGCATGTATATTTTAAATGGCATTCTTTATGGCTCTGAATGGTAGTATATTCTCTTAGCAGACTCACTGATAGAGCTTTGAGGGGCCTAGTGAATACACTAAATATGTTTTCTAAAAATAGATTCTAATTCTTATCCACTTTCAGCAATGACAGTTCTTTCAATATTTACAAGGTACCATTACCAAGGTACCAAGGTCAAATTTCGAGACTTACCATTTGATAGTGTTTCTTGGATGGCTTTAAAACATACTAGTAAAGGAATATCAGTCATTATCAATTGGTATTTCATCCTTAAGTTTAGATTACGTAACCTTTTGCGTAGCTTGGATTTGTTCTGCTTGATTTTGTCCATGGAAAACCCTTTTAGTTGTTTTTAGGTCTGGCTTCCTTCTGGGCTTGGCATTTCAGATTTGGTTCCAATCTGTGAATAATTCTAACCAAAGTCAGAGGCTGCCATGAGCATTTTTAACTAGAAAGACAGAAATTCCATCAGGTTTCAGGTCACAAGTCTTATTGCCAAAAAGTTTCCCAAGTGACAGCAATTATGTACTTGTGATTTATTGGAGTTTGGGTGTTCCAGAATGATAAGAGTAGGAAAATGAACACTTTAAGGCAAATGGTGAACTGACTCAGAGAGGCTTCTCTAATCCTTTGAGGTTACTTGTTCTCTGAGGAGGTGTGTGTGTGTTTTCTGGAACTAGAGAAGCTATCTTCATTGGTCTATCAGGTTCAATATTGCATAGAAGTTCCTCCCTCTAGTCACAAAATGAAATGGCCAACATTGCTATTCTCAGGATGGTTAAAGCTACTAAACAATTTTCAAAGTCTTTGATGTGAGACATTTTTATGAGTAGGCACAGGGCTTCTGGATGCATCATACAATTGGACTGAAGCCTGGAAAGTCACCCCGGTGTGTTTGAACAAACCGTAGCCCACGAATACCATATTTTTTATATTGGAACATTCCTTTCCCTTTTTAAAGGGACCCAGCATCTATCTTATCCCTTTTTCACATTTTTGAGTAGTTGAAGTATAAGTCTCAAAAGTCTTTCCAAAACTTTACTTTTATCTGTTTACAAGGCTAGAAAATAGTAAATGAAGACAGTAATTGCTGGATCTGCAATTCAAATTGGATTTTAAAAATTTCAGCTTACAGAATCCTTTCTCTCTCTCTCTCTCACACACACACACACACACACACACACACACACACACACACACAGTGTATGTAATATGAGTAATATAATTCATGGAGTTAACACTGTCAAATGATCACGTTGCAGTTTATTTATTACACAGGTGCAATATGAGTACACATCTTTTCTGCTTTAGTTGATCATATAGTGAGTTGAACTGCATTGATATGAGAGGATAGAATCATAAAACAGTTAATCTGATGATTTCAAATGTTTTCAGAAAAACTGCAATTATTCATTCATCAAACTTTTGAATATTTCCTAGATGTCCCAGACTCTGTTCTAGGCTTTTGGAATGTAAACATGAAAAACATGAGCTATCTGCCTTGTAGAGGAGACAGAGGCATAAACATAAATTACAGCTTATGAGACAAATGCTGTAAGATACTTTTGAGCAATATGTTACAAGAGTGCTGTAGACTGAATATTTGTGTCGCCCCAGAATTCATATGTTGAAATCTAATCCCCAATGTAGTGGTATTTGGAGGTGGGGTGTTTGGAAGGTAATTAGGTTATGAGGGTGGAGTCCTCATGCATGGGATTATTGCACTTATAAAAGACACCCCACAGAGCTCCCTTGCCCCTTCGCCCATGTGAGGACACAGCAAGAAGACGGCTATCTGTGAACCAGACACTGAATCTGCTGGTGCCTTGACCTTGGAGTTCCCAGCCTAGAAGTAAGGAACAAGAAATAAATTTCTGCTGTTTATAAGCCAGTCTATGGAATTCTGTTACAGTAGCTCAAACTGACTAAGACAGGGAGCAAAAAGTTAAGTTAAGCAACTATCCTGCTTGAGGGAGTTTTCACAGAAGGAAAACATTTCGGTTGAACCTTGAAGTATGAGTAGAACTAGCCTGGCTTAGAAAAGGGTCAAGCACTTTCCTGGAAGAGGTGCTACAGCATGTCAACAAGGATTGACCAGATTTTATTTACAAGATGTGCAAAATATAAATCAATTGACTTTTATAAGGTGAGTATTTGTATTCATGGAGTCATTCTTGGAATCATCTTGGATTCCTCTCTTTCTCACACATGCCATATCCAAGCTATTGGCAAATGCTACTGGCTAAATCTATAGACTCTATGTTCAAAACACATCCCAAATCAGACCACTTCTTCCCATCTCCATTACTGCCAGCCAGGTCCAAGTCACCATCATCTGTTGCCTGGACTACCACAAAAACATCTTAGTTGGTTGTGTTGACTTTCTGTTGTTGTGTAACAAATTACCACAAATTTAGTGGCTTAGAACCACATCCATTCATTATCTCACAGTATCCCTAGGTCAGGAGTCTGGAAATGGCTTAACTGGATGCCCTGCTCAGAGTCTGACAGTCTGTAACCAAGATGTTGGCAGGCTGCATTCTCATCTGGAGGTTTGACTAAGGAAGAATCCACCTTTAAGTTCACTCAAATTGTTGGCAAAATTCAGTTCCTTGTAGTTGTAGAAGTGAGGGCCCAGCTTCTTACTGGCTTGTGGCTGGGGACTGCTCGTAGGTCTTAGAGGTCTCTCACAGTTCCCTGACACATGGCCCACTCCATAAGCCATAGGTGGCTTGCTTCTTCAACATGATCAGGAGAATTTCTCACATTCCAGCCTGCTAAGATGAAGTCTTATGTAACATAACATAATAGTGAGAGTGACATCCCATCACCCTTGCCATATTCTGTTCATTAGAAGCAGGTCATAGGTTCTGCCTGCATCCAGGGGAGAGTACTATACAAGGGCAGGACTCATTCAAGGTCAACTTAAGGTGTGTCAACCACATTGGTCTTCCAACTTCCATTCATTCCCTCCTACAGTTTATTCTCCATACAGTAGCCAGAGTGATTCTTTTAAAATGTAAAACTAACAATGTTATTCTTTTGCTCACAATCCTCTACTGGCATAGAATAAAGCCTATAAGATCATGCATATATGATTGCTGGCTACCTCACTTGCTTCATTTTTTACCAGTCTTCCCCCTGCTTATTCCTCTTCAGCCACATGGGAATCTTTGCTACTCCTCAACCATGCCAAGCACACTTTTGCCTGTGGGTCTTTGCATTTGCTATTTTCTCTACCTCAAACACTACCTTAGCATATATTTATGACTTGTACCCCTCCCACTTCATTTAGGTGTCTGCTCAAATGTCACTTCCTCAAAGATCACTCCTCAGAATTCCCCAATCTAAAATAGTTCCTTCACTATGCATCTCTACATTTTCCCCCTATCTTATCTTCTTCCTAGCCTTTATCTCTCTCTATATTTTAGAATATACTTGTTCACTTATTCATTGACTGTCTCTCCCACTAGAACTCAAGCTTCATGAGGACAGAGACCTTGTCTATCTCATTCACTATTGTTTTCCCAGTGCCTAAATCATTGCCTAGCATAAAGTTGGCATTTAATATCTTGTGTGTGAATGAATAATGAAAGAATTTAAGACATGAAATAAAACTTTTCAAAATATTTTACTGTCACTGATAATATGTTGAAATTTTCAAGTAAGCAGTGACTAAATCCTAAACCAGATCATGAAATCCTACTCATGATTTGGTTTTATTGGACTAGTGAAGAACAATCAATATCTCAAATGAGATTTAAAGTCACCTGGGTAACCTCAGAGTAGTTGATACTTCTTAGTTGTCAAGTGGTCAAAATTAGCATTACTAATAGTGGAGAAACATGACATTAACACAAAAGAATGCAATAATAGAGGAAGAGAAATAAGACATATAGAAAACAAATAGCAAAATGGCAAATGTAAATCCTACTTTATCAGTAATTGCATTAAATGTAAATGATTAAACACTCCAATTAATAGGCAGAGATTGGTAGAATGGATTTTTTAAAATGATCCAAATATACACTGTCTACAAGCAAGATATTTTAGATTTAAGACACAAATAGGTTAAAAGTAAAATGATGGAAAAGATATACCCTTCAAATAGAAACCAAAAGAGAGCTGAAGTGGCTATACTAATATCAGACAAAATAGACTATAATATAAAATTGTTACTAGAGACAAAGAAGAACATTTTATAATGATAAAATGGTCAATGCATCAAGAAGATATAACAATTATAAACTTATATGTACCTGACAAGAGAACCCCCAAACACACGCAGCAAAAAAAGTCAGAATTTAAGGGAGAAATAGAAAATTTAACAGTCACAATTGGAGATGTTGATACCTTAATTTCAATAATGAATAGAACAACTGGACAGAAGATCACCATGGAAAGGGAAGATTTGAACACTATAAATCAATTTGACATAACAGACACTTAAAGAACACTCAACAAATGCTGAATACACATTCTTCTCAAGTCAACATGGACTATTCTCCAGGATAGACCATATATTAAGCCATAAAAGAAGCCTCAAAAAATTTAAAAGGATTGAAATCATACAAAGTACGTTCTCTGACCACAATTAAATGAAATCAGAAATCAATAACAGAAGAAATTTGGGGAATTCATTAATATTGGAATTAAACAACACACTTATAAATAACTAACGGGTCAAGAAGAAATCATGTGGGAAATTAGCAATACATATAGATGAATGAAATAAAAACACAACATACTATAACATATGGGATGCAGCAAAAGCAATACTTAAAAGGAAATTTATAGCTCTAAATGCCTACATTAAAAAAGAGTAAAGCTGTTAAATCAATAACCTACTCTTCCACCTTAAGAAACTAGAGAAAGAAGAACAAACTAAACCCAAAGCAAGTAGAGTGAAGAAAATAAAGATTATAGCAGAAAGAAATGAAATAGAGAATAGAAGAACAATAGAGAAAATTAAAAAACCCAGAATTTGGTTCTTTGAAAGCATCGACAAAATTGACAACGTTTAGCTAGACTGACAAAGAAAAGAAAGGAGACGATTCAGAGTACTAAAACCAAGACTGAAAGAGGTGATATTATTACCAACCTTACAGAAATAAAAAGGATTATAAGGGAATACTATGAAAAATTGTATGCCAACAAATAAGATAACCTAGATGACATGGACAAATCTCTAGAGTGCTAAGAAAATGCAATGGGGAAAGACTAGTCCAGTTCAACAAATGGTACTAGGTCAACTGGTATCCACATGAAAAAGAATGAAGTTGGTCACCTACCTCATACCATATACAAAAATTAACTCAAAATTGATCAAAGACCTAAATGTAAGAGCTAAATCTATAAAACTCTTAGAGGAAGCATAAATGTAAATCTTCATGACGTTGGATTAGGCAATGGTTTCTTAGATATGACACCTCCTGTGTAATCCACCAATGAAAATATAGATAAATTGGACTTTATAGAAATTAAAAACTTATGTGCGTCAAGAAAATGAAGAGATAAACCACAAAATGGGAGAATATATTTGCAAATCATATATCTGATAAGGGTCTGGTATCCAGAATATACGAAGAACATTTATAACTCAATAATAAAAAGACAAATAACCCAATTGAAAAACGGGCAAAGGTTTTGATTGGGTATTTCTCCAAAGAAGATACACAAATGAGCAAAAAACACATGAAAAGATGCTCAACATCATTCGTTATTAGAGAAATGCAAATCAAAACCATAATGAGAACCACTTCACACTCACTAGCCTTTCCACAATCAAAAAGTTGGACAATAACAAGTGTCGGTGAGGTTGTGGAGAATGTGGAACACTTACAGATTTCTGGTGTGAATAAAATGGTGCAGCCACTTTGGAAAACAGTCTGGTAATTCCTCAAAAGGTTAAACATAGAGTTACTATATCGCCCAGCAATTCCACTATTAGGCATATACTGAAGCAAATTGAAAACATATATTCACAATAAAACTTGTACAGGAACGTTGAAAGCATCACAGCTATGAAGTGGAAACAATTCAAATGTCCATCAACTGAAATATGGAAAAAGAGAATGTGATATATCCATACAATGGAATATTATTCAACCGCAAAAAGGAATGAAGTACTGTACATGCTATACAACATGGATGAACTTTAAAAACATGCTAAGTGAAAGAAGGCACACACGAAAGGCCCCATACCATAAGATTCCATTAATATGAAATTTCCAGAATATACAAATCAACAGAGACATAAAGGAGATTTTTGGGTTTTAGAGGCTCATAGGAGAAGAGAATGGGGAGTTACTGCTAATGCGTATGCAGTTTCTTTTAGGGGTGATAAAAATATTCTTGAATTAAGTAGAGGTGATGATTGTATAATCTTGTGACTTTACCAGAACCCCTGAACTGTACATTTAAAAAAAGTGAATTTGATGGTATGTAAATTATATGTCACTTTAAAAAAGGAATCTATCTATGAAATTCACGAAGAAGTGAGTTGTGAGGAATCACTTAAGTGAGAATGTCTCTCTGACTGGAGAGACTTGGCTCTTCATAGAGTCTACAGCAAGTGCATGAAACCTCCACCCACAGCTGGACCTGCCTTGGACTTGACCTCATTCCACCTTCAGGTTGCTCTGATTATAATGGCTACAACATGGGAGAAAACCTTTTCCGCAATTCCCTTCCCTAGTAGGTAGGCTCTGTTCTTCACTTTGTCCAGATGTCCCCCACTTCTCTCAAGAAACAATTCTGCTACTCTTTTTTTCCTCCACTTTTCTTTCTCATTCTCTCCCCTGCTTTTTTTCCCCATGTCCCTCCTTTGTCATTCATGTTTTCCTTTTCCTTTTTATGTCTACTTGCCTCTCTGTCTCCATCATTTTCCACCCTTTGCTCTTACCTCTTCCTTCTTCTCTTCCTATTTGCTACCCTCTCTCTTAACTGTCCACTATGTGGAAATAAAGTTTAAAGTATTTTTGTAAGAATTATGTACTTTTTTGTTTTCTTTTCTTAGGTGAAAAAGGAAGTGATTTTGATGCTTAATATTTCTCAGAGAAAAACAAGTCTAAATTAATTACAAGGTTGGTTTTGCTTTAGGGGATGTAACCAGCAATTAAAAAAAAAGATTATTCACCCATGCTATATGACTGGTTACAAATAAATGATTGAGGTAAGATACTTTCATGAACATTATAAAGTGATTTGTAAATATGAGCAGACACTACTGGTAAACACTGATAATATCTAGTGTGGTGGTGTTCACTGACAGTCTTAATTATTATTCAGCTGTTCTCTGTGTAGACATGTCTGATTTAACCATTTATGCTACAAAGCGAAAGCCTCCTACACAGACAGTTTCGTTTGACTCATATGAACTTGATCACATTTTCCCTCAGGAATGTCCTACAGAGAACAGATCGGTGGCTGCCAGAGGAGGGGGGTTCGGGGGGCGGTGAGTGAAATGGGTGCAGGGAGTCAAAAGGTACAAATTTCCAGTTATAAAATAAATAAGTCATGGGGATGTAATGTACAGCATGGTGACTATAATTAATAATACAGTTTTGCATATTTGAAAGTTGCTAAGAGGGTAAATCTTAAAAGTTCTCACCACAAGAAAAAAAATTTTGTAACGATGTTTGGTGATGATGGTAACCAGACTTGGGGATCATTTTGCAGTGTATACAAATATCAAATCATTATGTTGTACACCTGAAGCTAATATAATGTTATATGTCAATTATACCTCAATTAAAAAAAAAGGAATGTCCTTTTTGAACTAAAAAATACTTTGTGGGTCGCAAATTCTTCTCTTTTGAAGCCATCTTCAGAATCACCAATTATTCTCTGCCGTTCATCTGGAAGAGCGAGTAAGTACAAAAAGAATACCATTAACCACAAAGTTGTCTTCTTCAAATAAAATTCTGATATTCTGGCTTGAATATTGAAACGAAAGCGTCACTGTTTTCTTGTGTGACTAGGTCAAGAGAAATGATTTTTTTACTTAGCTGTCATTTTACTGAAAGAGTTTATTCCATTCGTTTAAAAATGTTAAAATGAATTGATGAAGTTTCACTGGACATCGTGATTGAAATCCTAGTGTCCAAAGTAGTGGTGTCAGAGTGATGAAGCATCCAAATAATGATCTCAGAAACTTTCCCAAACAATGTGACTATCTCATTAGAAGAGGGAAGGGGGAAAAACCGACTTAGTTCTTCTGTCAGTTCCTAAGAGGCCATCTGTCCTGTTTCGGAGAGACAAAGTGCTTTACTGTGGGGTCTACTTTGGTGTATTGATACAACCATTATTGAAAGATTAGAATTATTTTAGATATTAAGTTTTAGGCACTGTGAGGAGAGCTAAAGAAGGCAGACTCTCATTGACTGGCTCCAGCAGCCAGCCACCTGGCACCTTGAAGACGCTCCCAGTATGGTTTGAGAAGTTTGGTATTTGCTGTCTTCCTTATGCTATACAAAGGCTCTGTGGCTGAGTCTGTTAGCTGTTCAGTAAAAACGAGTTTCCTCTTTTCCTGGGCACACGGCTAGACTACATTGCCCAGTCTCCCTTGTAGTTAGTTGTGGCCGTGAGACTGAATTCTAACCAAAAAAACGTACAGAAATGATTTATGCCATTTCTGAGCCAAGCATTTTACGAAATAGGTTATGTCTCCTCTTTGCCCTATTTCCTCCTTTACTGATTGGATGCTAATGAAAGTGAGGCCTTGGGGAAGGGGAGGGCTACAGGATAAAACATGATAAAAAGGGGCCCGAGTATGCAGGAGAGCCACCCACCACCCAGAAACAACCACACATTATGTGAGCAAGAAATAAACTCTAATTAGGCTTGAGTATTATATATTTTGAGGTCCATTTATTACAGTCTAGCATGACCCTGACTAATAAGGGATTTGAGCATCTAGCAGTTGAAGGACTGCAATTAAAGGCATCAGCACCAACAGATGCGCCTTCACCAAACACGTGGTAAACGCTGTCTCAGAAACTTAATCCTTTTACCTTTTCTTCCTTTTGTTTCTCATTTTTACTTTTTCATTGACTCACTTTCTATTTTTATGTTTTAATTAATTAATTTGTTGGTAGCGATGTCTCTTCTTCAAAACTTGCCCCTGCTCCCCAAAACACACACATCAATTTTGACTTAGTTTGGAACAAGTTGCCAGAAAAGATTTTCATAAATTCCCCAAGGAAGAAAATGAGAGTGATATGGGAGCTTGGTGAGAAGATGTGGGTGATAAATAGGCCTAAGGAGCGTTCAGGGTATTTGAATTGTTTCCATCACAATGATGGTGAGAAAGAAATAGCTCCCCATTAGGGATGAAGGTGGATGGTTTTCAGGTTTGCTAAGTTTTGAAATTCTCATTCAGCAAAACGAGTATTGTTTACATTCCATCTACCTTTTCAACTGTCAAAAAGTAGATGTAGGTATAGCGTGAACAGCCAGCTAGATAGCATGGGCCGTCTTATTTACAAAGTCTTTTTTTCTTGATGATTCTTGGAGATTTTGATTTTGTGAAATATGGTAGTGGGTACCAATTTAGGGAGGGTTCAGGTAAAGAAACTGATCCAGAGTGCCTACTTGATGAAATCGATCCAGTAATTTTTGCAGTTGAAGAAAAAAATGTATTTTAAATTGTTTTATTTACCTGGATATAGATTAAAATGTGAACATTTTTATTAAAAACACAATTAATTACAATTAAAAATACACAATCTTTGAAACACTGAATAAGACAAGTGTAAATCATATTTTATTGTAGGAAAGATGAGTCAAAGATTCAGGAAATATTTGTGTAGCTCTTTCCATATATCAGATGCTGTTACACTTGTTTTCTATGGTTCAACCAAATCTACACACTTTATTTTTCCGTATTTTTTTAGTAGTAGAATATGTAAATATGTACTGGCACACTCCAGTTTTTGTGACAGATGATAGTAAATTTAAATGAACACACTTTTATCCCTCTTGACCTTCTAATTTTATTTGGAAGTGTCATAGGTGAGGTTTCTGGGAAACAGACTCAGATTCTGAGATTTTCATGCAGAAGGTTAATTGGGAGTGCTGTCGGGAACAATACTTGCCAAGAGTAAGGAAAGCAGGAGTGAAGAAAGGGAGAAGGTAAACTAGGCTGCAATTGCAAAAGAGGCCTCAGCGGATCCTCCATAGGGCTTTGGCACTGAGATGGTCCTTCAAAGTTGTTCCAAATTGAGACAAAGGGCTTGAGACTTTTTGGATGTTGGCTGTCCCTAGGGAGGAGTGTAACCTTGGGCAAGGTAGTTTCCTTTAGCTGAGGACAATTCCTGAAGAGGAGGTGAGTTGTGAGCCATCAGCGGCCAATATCTCTCAGCTAGGAGAGTGAGTTCCTTGATCCAAGAGGCGTCTGTTGGGCACACAGCATCCTCTGCATGCAGAGTATGTGGGATTGTATCATTTTGTCACAAAAAAGAAAAATGATAGAATAGAAATAACTAGAGGGAGAAATGTGAATAAAAAGGGAAGAGAAGAAGAATAACAAATCAGTATTTGGGGAAAAGAGAAAATAAAGAAGAAATAGTGAAAAATAATTAAATAAATCTAAAAAGTAAATTTATGTGTACACCGACTATGATTTCACAACACAACACATGCTAGTTAAATATACGCATTAAAATGGCCAAGGTCACTTGGTACATCAGAATTAGAGTTACGGAAAACACTTGTGAATCATGATGCAGAGGTTTGTGCCATAACCTTCAAAGCACATTAAAATGGTTGGAAATGCATTCTGTTAAACTATTTACCAGCAGAGGTCATTCAGTCAGAAGAACGCTTTCAGAGCGCAAAAAAGCAAGTTTGGTGAATGTTGATACTGTGAGTGAAGGAACGTAAATTTAGCAAATTTGAGTCTTCACTTATCTATGAATTGTCAGTTTTTAATCATCCTATGGGTGATTTAAAAATTATGTATATTTGGCTCTAGAATCCATTATAAGAATTTTGGGGGGAGCCCACTGACCACCTTGGTTTGAGTCTCCCCGGAAGCTGACCCTAAGACAAAGATTCAAGGGCTAGTAGTTTATTTGGGAGTTGCAGTTAATGTTAGTATGGTAGCAGGGGGCATGATACAGGGATGGAGAATGCAGCTAATCAAAGGTGTTTTAGGAGCTTAACCCCACTGTGAAACATAAAAAACACACACTTCAGAATTATCTCAACTGAGGGGCGAGGAAGCTAGGGTATCAATCACCAATGCTTATTGGTCATTGATAGTGGCTGCTCCTGGGCATATTGATTCTCCTAAACATTGGGCCTGCTTTGTGCACAGGTAGAGCAATCTCCCTGGGTTTAAGGAAATGGTCTCTGGGACAGAGAGGCAGATAGTGACAGCTGGAAGCTTGCAAATAAAGCTTGAGGGATATGTGCAGGGACCTGTCAATGTGGCCTCTGCTACATTGATGGTGCTAAATATATTTTTCTAGTTATGATATTAAAGTTGGTTTCCAACCCCAAGAATGTGCCAAGTTGTGGCCAGGGGAGAGAAAGCCTAGATGTGTGCTAAGAAACAAGAGGAAACCACTCTGAGATTAAACATTTGGGTGTGGGCTAGGCACGGGGGAAAACAGAGTTGACAATAGCTTAACCAGCCACTCAGTGCTATAGGAAAAGTCCTGTGAATGAGAGCCCGCAGAGGCAGCTTCCTCCATTCGTCCATTCAGACCATAAGACTCCTGAGCTGGAGGATAATAGCAGAGTGGAAAGTTTTCAGGTGGTGGTTACTTTGGTCCTGTGCCAGGTGTATTACTCACTGCTCACAAAGCTCCAGCTGGTATTTACCACCCAACAAAAGGGGAAAGAAAAGAGAAAAGTTCTTCTGCTGATTTTAATGTCACATTGTGCGTAAGGCGTGAAAGATGAGCCAACGTGATGGGGAAGGATGAGAAAATTTTCCCACGGTCCTCATTTATTTTTATCACAGGACATCAATTATTTCTACCACTTTAGGGAATGTAAGAATCTAAAGTGTTTTGATTCTTTAACTAAATTTTGTTTATTAACCTCATATCTGAGGAAATAACATTTAATCGGCTCACTTCCTGAAGGGCCTGTTTCATATCCTTGACCCAGATTACCATTGTGCGATCAGGGACAGCTTTACTCTCTCTTCCCACAGACAGCTGAAGAGCAATTCTGTGCCTCTCAATACACGCAATAAAGACTAGAGCAAGAAGTGTCCTGACCCTGAACGTCCTCTTATGTTTTTACTAACAAAATCCCCCTAAAAATTTAATCTGTAAAAAAACCAGCCAGGGCCATATTACCAGAGGAAGATGTTAATTAATTCATTTATTCAACAAATCTTTATGTACTATGTACAGAGTGCTGAGAGGGAGGCAAAAATGAGTAGGCCATGTTCCTAGTCCTTATGGAACTTATTGGTATTCAACCAAGAAGCATGAAAGCAGTTAATTATAACCCAATACGAAATGAAATAGTGCTCTAACGTCCTATGAGATCATTAATGGTGCTGATAGCTCTTCTTTCATTAAGTCTTATAGCCCTCATATTTCACGCCATATTATTTAGCAGTTTTTAAAAATTCTGCCCTCGGTGGTTTCCTCAATGGCCTTCCCAACTCAAATGGTAACCTTCTTAAGGTCAGGAAGGAGATCTTAAGATTAAGTGTGCACAAATGCCCTCGATTCTGTATGTTCAATGAACTCCTCTGATCAGCTCTTATATCCCCCATAGCTCTTGCCACCCTACTCAGCAAATCAGATTCATGATTGCAAAATAACTTTTGAAACTATCAATCACTTTTATTGCACGTGGCAGACAAGCTAGGGATTTCTAAAATACAGTAGACACTTGATGTACTCAAAAAGTTGTGGGGCAAGTTGAATGTGTTAGGATACTTTCTCCCAAACACTGATCAGCTCGTGATGCTATTCTATGTGCATAGGCCTAAGGATTGAACATAGGCATGTATCCTGCGCTTTTTAAAGGGGATGAAACATGTGTCTTCATATTTTACTCCTGGCGCTTTCATGGACTTGCTCCAATAACATTTCCTCAGGGTTATTATATTTGTTTTGCAGCATAAGTTCTTCTGTAAGGAAGGATGTGGAACTGAGTGCTGATCATGGGCTCCGGGGCAACTCTCAGGATCCAAGGCTGGGTAACAATTTTAGAACAGCGAGCGGTTAGAGTCTACTGCTAACCTGGTCTAGGCCTCCCAAAAAAGCACACTCAGTGCAGGCTTCAGCCTGCTCTGTTTGATATTTCTGGTCCCCATCTACCAGATGAATATCGACATGAATTCTACACGCCTCAATCTTTGGTATCCCAGGTCTTTCTTATCCCAGTGTGAGCCCCTCTAGTGACCTAGTGCCCCCTGTACCTTCTCAAATTGCCCTCTGCTTCCTTTCCTTTGACTCTGACTGCTCTCTCTACAAAACTTCCCAGGCTTTGGAAATTTTATTCCCATTTGGGACAATTTGAGTGATCTTACAAAGCACAAATCTGATCAAGTCACTTTCTGTCTTAAATCCCTCTAAACAGCTCCCCATTGTCCTCAGAAAATGCTGAACTCCCTAACATAATGGAGAAAGCCGCCACTCCCCACTTGCCAGCCCTGAAGTGTGTGTTCCCACTCTAGCCAGCCGCTTTTATTTCCTGGAATGCCCCATGCCCTCCACCCCCAGTTCTTCGAGCGCTGGTTCCTTTGTCTGCACTCTGCCTCTGGTTATATTCCTCTCATGCCTTAGGTCTCACTGAGCAGTCTCTGTGCTTGGGACTCCTTCCTTGACCCCAGGACTGAAGCTACCAGGCTCTGCCTCTACTCACATCAACGCTTTTATACACTGCAGGGTAATTGCCTCTTTCCTTGTCTGCTCTCTCTGTCAGGCAGAAAGGTTCATGGGACAGGCACTGTCTTTGTCTTGTTCACAGAGGACATTCATGGCCTAGCACACAGTACGTTCTCAATATGGCCAGCTTCATGAGCACTCTGGAGGGAGCTGTGCATTTGGGGTTTAATGCTTGGCAGTTGCTGTCTTGAACTTCTTAACCATTTATCTTTAGACTGAATGTCCAATGAAACAATGGAGCATGCATGAGGGGCTTTGAGCCTAGGCTCCCACCTGGCCCCACGTCCCTGGGATGCTCCTCCACCTCCACCTAGTGACCACTGCCGCCATCCCTCCCCGACTCCTCTCCACCACCCCTGCCTGGGCACAGGAGCAGGGAGGAGTCAGTGGGGTTCTTGTGCCCACCTGTGCAGTCGTGAGCAAGGTCCCAAAGTGCCTGTGAGCATCTGTACTCTCTCGCGAGAGAGTACTCATCCGCTGGTACCCACATGCCCAAGGGAGCAGAACTCTGAATAGCAAATAAAAAACACAGTGGCATGTTGAGAAGGAGGCTGAAGAAGAAAGGGAAACACTTCTTTCCTGCTTTTTGAACAAGGGCCCTGCATTTTCATTTTGTACTGGGCCCCCCAAATTATGTAGCTAGCCCTGGCTCTCAGTGAGTATTTGTTGAATAGATGAATCAAAGACATTTGATGAAACAAATGCACGTTTCTTCATAGCGATCACCTAGAGAGATTTTCCAACAGTGTTGTCATTTCCTAAAACATTTTTGGAACTTATTTTTGAAAAACTCACTCATCTGTGTAACAAATATTTTTTTGAGCACTTACTATGTGCCAGGTTCTGGTGTAGAGCAGTGAACTACTCAGATAAGGCTGTGGAAAATCTTTATCCTTAGAATTGCTTTGGGGTGGATTTACTTTTTGAAAGAAGCCAAAAGTCTCTGGGGGCCACATCTGGTGAATAAAATGGACCCTAAAGCTAAATAATATCAATAATACCACCTGGTACTAAAATAAATGTTATAACTATGGAACCATAAATTTAAAACACTGGGTTTCTTATAAGTGAACTGGTTCGAAAGATAATTTCTAAATATAAACTTCAAAAGCATTTTAATTACTTCTTTTTAATAAACGAAGAGTTTCCCAAGTTGACTACCTTGAAGCAGAAATTACAATTTATATGTAGAAGTTCTAGAGTAAACACATTTTTTTAAAAAACTTATTTTTTTTGGTAATTTCTATTTTGTCATCTCTATTTTCTTTTTTGATTTTCTTAAACATTACTTTTTTAATATAACCCCGTATACAAAAGGAATCTCTAGCTGATCAGAATATTAGTAATAACCTGCTTCCATGGTCACACTTTTTTTATAATCTCTACAATGATTTATTTGCTGCTCTATTAGAACTTCCAAATTTTGGTTTTGTTCATTTTTGGAACCCTTGTGATAACCTATTTATTTTGCAATACCTCTCCTATCTAGACTGGCCCTTATCAGCTGTGTTATCTTAACCTCTTTGTGCCTCAGGTTCCTTATAGGATTGTAATGAGGACTAAATAAATTAACATATGGCAAGACCTCTGAATACTGCCTAGCATATGGTAAATGCCACATAAGAATTTTATTACAAGAATTATTATTATTTGGCCCTATGCATCTAGGCCAGGGGTAGGTAAACTTTTTCTTTAATGGGCCAGATAGTAGATATTTAAGGCTTTGTAGGTCAGAGATCTCTGTTACAACTACTCAAATTTGTTGTTATAATGCCCAAATCAGCCTTAGGCCCTGCATAAGTGAATGGGCATGGCTGTGTTCCAATGAAACTTATTTACAGAAACAAGTAGCTGGTCAGATTTGGCCCATGGGCAGTTCACAGGCAGACCCCCACCGAGGCCTGTTTGATTTGGGTTTGAGTGTGAATGACTGGTGAAGGCTTAGACAGGAGTCAAGAGTGGGGAGCAACAGCAACCTCAGTCGTCTGAAGCCCAGGTCACAGTAGTAACAGGCTTCTATAGACATGATGGCTCAAAGTGAGGGCAGAGTTGGCATCTTCCTGGACTGTGCAGCTGGGGTGGGTAGAGGTAGTCAAGTAGATAAGCTTCAACTAGAGAACTCCATGTATTTCACTCTCCAGAATTAGTTTTATTATGACAAATTGGTTCAGTGAGCATTTTATAAACACCTGCTCAGTGCCTAGGTTTACTATACGTCCACAGTGGGCCTATTGTATACTCTATGTACCTATACAAATGCCATATTTCAACCAGTTAATAGTCAGTAGCCATCTCTGATTTAATCTTTTAAAAACTAGAGAAAATATTTTTTGGGGGGTTGCAGACCCCAGATTTCTATAACATTCTTTGCTGTTATAGTTCTTGATGAGCCTAAATATTAGGAGAAAGTGGAACTCTATTCAGTTATATTGGTTCCTGACCTGCTTGGCAATCACTTCCCCACCGAGTGGCCTCAAAGGAACCAGGAAGTTAAGTCATATATTTTCTCTCCATATCAGATCAGCATGCAATATGCTTGCCTGAGTAACAGATATTATTTAGATAGACAGGTAGATATGGACAGGATATTTGTTTTCTCTATGAATTTGCTGTCTTAATGTGCCTGGCTGTCAGCATGTCCACTTTTGCAATACTCTTCCAGTTTTGCATGGGCATGCTGCTTAAGGTAACAAACAGTCCCTGCCAGAGTATAACATATTCTACAATCACATTGTGCTTTCCAGAGGCAGGGATTTACCCACAATCCTGCGGATGACTCTGCCTTAAATTGGACTCTCATTAGATACAACAAAAGAAATTTTGATTCATTGATTCGAGAAATAATCTACTTATCTCCTAATCATATGTGCCAGATAGCGTACTGGGCCTTGGAGGTGCAGGAATGAATACACACCATCTTTGTCCTCTTGGAACTTACTATTTGGTGGTAGAAGCAGACATTAACCAAGTCATCAAACAGGTAAGGACAGTATGTAATTAGAACTAGCAAGAACAGCTAGAAAGGAAATGAAAGTTCAGTAATATTAATATTTCTCAAACTTGCTGGTCATAAGAATCATCTAGATCCCTTGTTAAAATTATGGATTTCTTGGCCCCATCCCAGACCTGCTAAATCATAACCTCTAGAGAAATCCACATATTTCAGAAGTACTCCAGATGATACTTAGAACGAGCAGATTTGGGCAACTCTGGTCTAATAAACAAAGATAAAAACTCTAGCTTCCAACCAGGCAGTAATCTTAGAAGCTTTCATTCTAAAATAGGATTATTTGGCAAGACTTTGAAGATTTGTTATAATAATTGGCAGAAAACTTCCAATTCAAATTTGTGTTTGCTGATGCTGATGACCTATGGACTTAAATGCCGCCTTTATGAACCCCCTCATTAGGTTGCTAGGCGATGGGCTACTCTGCCAATTGAGTTTAGTTTCCTAGACATGAGACTTTCTGAAACTCCTGCAGTTTTCTTTCTGTTTGTTAAAATATACATTTTTTTATCTAGAAAAGATGCCATTGAGATTACTTGCTCTAACAACTTAACATCCTTTTGGACCCCCACAGCATACTCAACAGACCTCATGGCAGGCTTTAGTTTAACCCATTCAGTTTTTGACTTGGCTCAATGAGAGAAGTGGTTCCTCTTAACAGGTTACGAATATGCTTATATTATAATTACACTGTTTAGTTTTAGTTCCTATTAATGTGTTTCACTTTTTTAAAGTGGTGTTTAACTTTGAAATATTCCTATTGTAAAACATTGCCAAATTTTCCATTTGTATTTTAGACTATTTTGTCTTAAAAATGTTTACACAGCTTTTTTCTTAATATAAAAGTAATTTATTCATCATAGAAATTTGTAGAAACCTATAAAGAACAAAGTTTAAAAATCACCTGTAATCCTATGACACGGCAATAATAACTTTTAGCATTTTAGTCTATTTCCTTTTAATCATTTTATTGTTAATTTTTAATATATTACTTTCCATTGATCATTCATAGATAGTTATAACTGGGATTATACTTTTATATCCAGTTTGTGTCCAGACCTTTTAACAAAACATGATACCATGAGCATTTTTCCATTAAAATTTAGAATGTCTTTTTGATGAGTATATTATATTCCAACACAGGGATATACAAATATTTATTTAATAATTTTTGAATTTTAGATTTTTTTCACTTTTATATATAACATTGGCATAAACCCCTTTGTATATAAATTTATGGCCATATTTATGACTCATTTTACAAGACAGTCCTAGTCATAAAAATGAAGGACATGCTCTTTTTTGAGATTATTAACACATGTTGCCAAATTGCTTTTCAGGAAGATTGTACCAATTTAGGCCAAGAGAGTGTCTTTAGAGGGAGAGACTAGAAATTATCCTTGACTAGATGGATCCACTGGGACCAATAAGCACTAGGAAATGGATATGATTTATGGAGGCACCAATTAGCTTCCTTGTGTTCTATGATACCAGACTTGTATTCCTAACTCTGACAATATATTTTCACAAATGAATACCATAGGTAGGACATGGAAAGAACCATATCAGCCTATCCCTGCTATTGCACCAAAGTCTTGAAGATCATGTTTTCCTGATGGTGAGTAGTCATGCCATCTTTATATACAAAGGGCAGCTTATGACTGGAACCATGGTCTGTATCCCTACTCATATTATAAGCACTATTGTTAATTGGCATTTAAAGGGGAGATACAGCTAGTGAGTCATTGGTGAATAATAATACTAGTATTCCCATTTGCAGGGGGTATATTCTCAGTCCTCAAATGGAAACAGTTCCAAATTTGTAGTGCTTTTTCTGGTTGTCTTTAAGAAAAGGTGAAATGCTGGCGACTGTAGCTTCATACTTTGTAGGATATCTTTTTCATCTTTCCCTTCCCACTCTCAACTTTTAATTTTGCAGAATGTCTCAATGGACCTCAGCTATGAAAAATAAGTAAAAAGAAAGCTTATCACTTCTCAGTTTTAGTTAACCCCAAGTTATAATGACATACGTATTATATGTAAGTGGAGTTGTCATGTGGGTCAACGTGCCCGTTGACATGTGATGAACTTGTAATTCCCACCAAATGAATCAGCTGGTATAAGAAAGGAACCATAACTTATTTGAATAGACCAGGGCTTATGTTGCTGTGTGTGTGTGTGAGACAGAGAGAGGTGTACTGTTTCACATACAGGCACAGGTTTTACATATACTTGACTTCAAGCAGTGAAGATTACAGAAGTCTCTGGGATGCCTAGAGAGCATTCGGAAGCACCCCAACGGCTTAAGTTCCTACTTGACCTGATTTCTCTCCACTCTCTGTTGGCAATTCATTCCCAGCCTGAGTTTAGCAAAGCTACAGAGCAACAAGAGACACCTAGACTGGCCCTGGGTGGGAAGGAACCCCTAACCATCGAGAGCTGTCTTTAAGAGGGATCTTTAAGGAGAGGGACAGCACGGGTGTGGGACAGGAAAAGAAACTGTAAGATAGCTGCTTCTAGTGCAGGAGGAGAGAGCCTCCATACCAAAGGAGTTCTGGAAAGTAGGATCCTCAGGGCTCCCTATGGTTTAAGTAGGTACGTCACCCTTTATTTTGCCAAGTATTCTTTTCTCTTTTACTTTATTTTGTCTTTGCAACATCTTTGAAATAAGGAGAACAAGTATTACAGGTCTGCAATCCTTTATTTGAAACACTTAGGGGCAGATAGTTTAAGATTTCAGAATTTTCCAGAATTGAGACAGCTTTGTATGTTATGAAACACCCCCAACAGGATCTGGGACATCTTGTTATCACACACATTAATATTTCAGTAATGAGACATATGGGTAGTCACAAGAAGGAGATAAAGACTACAAACAGCCTCATGTTATTTCAGGTTTTTGCAGCCAAATGAGTTATAAAAAACCATTAGTTTTTCAGAGATTTATGGAGTTTGCAATTGAGGATAAGGGATTATGGCCTTGATTATCCCCATTTTGCAGATGAGGCTACAGGAGTCCAGAGGCAATGAGTAACATGTCCAATGTCATGCAGAACTCGTCTCCTTTTCCCTGTCAGTTTTAGTTTATCCTAAAATGGAATGATTATGAATATTCCAAGATGACCTAAACCAATTCAAGCACTTATTTTAACATTAATGAAGGTTTATCTTGAGAATTTTGATTTTATGGCAAGAAATGTTTTCTTTCATCTCTGGCTCCCTAAAAGTCTTAGTCTATGTTTCTCAAAATGGGTCCTTGAGATTTTGGATTTCCTGTTTAATTCAGATGGGTTCTTTTCCAAAACTCATTGTGGTCCCAGTCATGGACCTGGTTGAAGGGATCACTTTCATAAAAGGGGTAAACGTTTATTGAAATTTAACTATATATAAAGAGTGGTCCTGAGAAGAAAAAAAACAAAAAGAGCAACAGGGATCTTTTTAATGCTTCCCTAGCCTAAGTACTAAGAGGAACAGTTTTTGGAAAGCAGCCAAAACATAAATCATACTCAGGTGTGTATCTAGGTGTGACCAAAATGGACTCCAACTTTAAAGAACATTGCCTAAATCAAAATGTGTGACAATCTTTAAAAGAAGTTTGCTGGTACATCTCTGAGTGCATACAGTAGTCCTCTCTTATCCACAAGGGATACTTTCCAAGACCCCCAAGGGATGCCTGAAATCTATGATAGTACCAAACCTACATAGTCTATGTTTTTTCCTATACATACACACCTATGATAAAGTTTAATTTATGTTAGGCACAGTAAGAGATTAACAACAATAACGAATAATAATATAGAACAATTATAACAACATACTGTAATAAAAGTTACTGTAGATCTTAGCATAATAAAAGTTACTGTAGATCTTAGCAACCTCAGCACACAATTTTTTTTTTTATTAAATGGAGAACTTTTACCTTTTCACCTAAAGGAAGCACTTTACTGCTTCTCTTTGGCATATCTGAATTGACAGCATCACTACTCTTGTGCTTTGGGGCCATTATTAAGTAAAATAAGTTACTTGAACATAAGCACTGTGATAGCATGAGAGTCAATTTGATAACTGAACCAGCTGAGTGACTAATGGGTGGGTAGTGTAAACAGCGTGGATACACTGGACAAAAGGATAAATCACGTCCTGGGTGAGACGGAGCTGGTTGGCTTGAGATTTCATCACACTACTCAGAATGACCTGCAGTTTAAAACTTATGAATTGTTTATTTCTGAAATTTTCCATTTAATATTTTTGGACTGTGGTTGCCTGCGGTTGGTGGTGGGTAACTGAAACCTCGGACAACCGTGGATGGGGGGGTGGCTACTGAATTCAGTTGCCACCTGTTACTCCACGGCAGATTGCATTCTAGCCAATGCCTGAGCAGACTAGACGGTGACCAGTGACTTCGAATTGACTCTGGAAACATCAGCATCATTAAAGAAACAATGAGCTGAGTGTTAGCCAGTCTAGAATTCAGTTCCAGGCCCTTCCTAATTTGCTGTGTCGTTTGACCATGATAGTGCTTACAATCTTTAGTTTCAATAAATGTAATTCCTTCTGAATACATATGTGTATGTATTCGCGAGAAACCAAAATAATTGAAAACGATCCATTGAAGGTCTAAAACTATTTTATTAAGGATGCTGTGATATACTCTTTTAAAGCACAACAACATAGAACTACTGTACAATCATAAATACATAAAATCAAGTTGATGGAAAAACAATCCACTAATTCCAGATTTTAAAATGTGTGTGTGTATATATATATATAATATATAGTATATATGTTTCTTTTCATGTGAGGTTTATTGAGGTATTATTTGCATACATATTACATAAAATTCATCCTTTTTAGTCTACAATACTGAGTTTTGACAAATGCATACATACAGTTGTGTAGCTACCACTATGATCAAGAAATAGAGCAGTTCCATCACCCCAAAAAGTTCCCTCATGCCCCTTTGTATTCTATACCCAATCTCCACCCCTAAAACCTGCCAACCACTAATTTGCTTTCCATCTCTTTTGCTTTTCTCAAGAATGTCATATAAATGGAATCAGACAGAATGTAGCCTTTTGAGGCTGGCTTCTTTCACTTAAGCAAAATTCATTTTGAATTAATCTATATTGTTGTATGTGTCAGCAGGTTTTTTTGTTGTTGCAGATTGGAATTCCATTGTATGGCTGTACCACAATTTGTTTATCCATTCGCTCTCATTTTTCTATAACACTCATTTTTCATAAAGGACATTAGCCTTGTTTCCAGTTGGGCCAGTATGAATAAAGTTACTATAAACATTTGTGTATAAGTTTTTTTTCTGTGAACCTAAGATTTATTTCTCTTGGGTAAATACTCAGGAGTGGGACTATATTTCTTTGTTTAACATACCTCTATTAATTTGTCAAATTTAATGAGCCTGTATCTATACATATAAAGTAATGGGGAAGGACTGAAACAGTTATCTGTGAAACTGAAACCAAAGAAAGTACTTGGCCTAAATTATATTGGTATTTCAAGTTAAGGTGCTGTTTTATATTATTGGGATAATAAAAAATTTTCTATTTCACTTAAGTAAGAACTTTGTGGATCAAAAAGTATGCTGGGAAATATGATAAAAAGGATATTTTGAAATACCAATTCAGGATTCTTTCAAATAGGTTATCCCTAAAGATGTGTGGGTAAGGATAAATCAAATCCCATATTATAACTCACCTACAATAAGCTTAAAAATATGGAACATATAAAGTTAGATATTTTTTTTTTGGTGAGGAAGATTGGCCCTGAGCTAACATCTGTTGCCAATCCTCCTCTTTTTATTGAGGAAGATTGTCCCTGGGCTAACATCCATGCCCGTCTTCCTCTACTTTATATGTGGAACACCTGCCACAGCATGGCTTGATAAGCAGTGCGTAGGTCCGTGCTTGGGATCCGAACCTGCAAACCCAGGGCCGCTGAATCAGAGCGCGTGAACTCAACAACTATGCCACCGGGCTGGTCCCAAAATTCGATTTTTTAAAATATAGCCAAATATGAAGAAAAGCACAATATATGACCCTTGTTTTTTAGTGCCCATATAACTCTCATTGGTATTAAAAACATAATAATATGAAAAATAATGCAATAAGGACAAGTATTCTCACCTTCTCCAATGATACCTATTATTAGCAGTTTCTTAACTTCCTTCCAGAACAGAATAGATTGATACAAATATATAAATTTTTTAAACTTTTTTTTGTAACTTAGTAACATTAATAACATATCTTGAAACCCTTTCCTTATGAGCACACTTATCTAACTCATTCTTTTTGATGCTGAATTGTATTTCCTCATTTGGAGTATCAAAATATACTTAACCAATCCCCCTTATTGATGGACATATTGATTATTGCCAGGGTTTTTCCTAGTACAAATGTTTCAGTGAACATACCTGAACATATACTCTACCCACCATTTTTTATTAGTGAAAGCAGGTTAAATGCTTTTATTGTTTTCCTGTGGCACCAACTTGAGTTTTATTCCTTAGGCTTTTTTTTTTTTTAAGACTTTATTTTTTTAAAGCAGTTTTAGGTTCACAGCAAAACTGAGGGGAAGGTACAGAGATTTTCCATATATCATCCTGCCCCCCTGCCACCATGCATAGGCTCCTCCATTATCAACATCCCCCCACCACAGTGGTACATTTGTTACAATTGATGATTCTATACTGACACTTCATAATCACCCCAAATCCATAGTTTATATTACAGTTCCCTCTTGATGCTGTACATCCTATGAGTTTAGACAAACATATAATGACATGTATCCATCATTATAGTATTATACAGAGTATTTTCACTGCACTAAAAGTCCTCTGGGTTCCACCTATTCATTAACTCCCCTACCCCCACCCTTCATTCCTGGCAACCACTGATCTTTTACTGTCTTGATAGTTTTGCTTTTTCCAGAATGTACTATAATTGTAATCATATAGGCCGTAGCCTTTTCACATTGGCTTCTTTCACTTAGTAATATGCATTCAAGGTTTTTCCATGTCTTTTCATGGCTTGATAGCTCATTTCTTTTTAGTATTGAATAACATTCCATTGTCTGAATGTACCACAGTTTATTTATCCATTTACCTACTAAAGGACATCTTGGTTGTTTCAAAGTTTGGGCAGTTCCAAATAAAGCTGCTGTAAACATCCGTGTGCAGGTTTGTGTGTGGACTTAATTTTTCAACTCCTTTGGGTAAATACCAAGGAGCGCAATTGCTGGATCATATGGTAAGAGTATGTTTAGTTTTGTAAGAAACCGCCGAAATGTCTTTTAACCTGGCTGTATCATCTTGCATTCCCACCAGCAATGAATGAGAGTTCCTGTTGCTCCACATCCTCACCAGCACTTGGTGGTGTCAGTGTTCTAGATTTTGGCCATTCTAATAGGTGTGTGGTGGTATCTCATTGTTTTAATTTGCATTTCCCTGATGACATATGATGTGGAGCATCTTTTTATATGCTTAACTGCCATCTGTATATCAACTTTGGAGATGTCTGTTAAAGTCTTTGGTCCATTTTTTAATTGGGTGTTTGTTTTCTTACCATTGAATTTTAAGAATTCTTTATATATTTTGGATAATAGTCTTTTATCAGATATGTCATTTGCAAATATTTTCTCCCTTAAATTGCTTTTTAAGTTTTGAAGGGGAAGTGTCCCTATCAAGGAAGAGGTACCCAGAAGAATGGTGGTGATGGTAGTGTTATACTGTAGGTGAACTGTATATGTACACATAGACTTCAAGTCATATTTAGCTTGATCTTAGAGATCTATATCCTTCTCTCCCTCTCTCTCGATGACTCTTCAAGTAACAATAGCCTCTCAAAGTGTCTGGGAGGATACTGGCCTAGGGATTTCATAGCTTCAGTGGTGACAAATAAGTTTCTTGGACTATATACCTCTAGCTCAGAGCTCAGTTTTTAGTTCCAGACATGTTTGTCCATCTCCAGCTGGATGTCCCTGAGGACATCAAATTCAACCTGGCCATGGACATGGGGTCATCTTTGATTGTTCCTCCTGTAGCTTCTATATCTAAGGAATCACTATGTTCTATCAATTTTACTTCCAAACTATCTCTTGAATCTGACTTACATTTTCTATTTCCTTTGTAATTGCCTTGGTCCATGCTTTGTAACCCAAGGCCATCCAATAGAAGATAATGTGAGCCAAATATGTAATTTCAAATTTTCTAGTAGCCACATTAAAGGGCCAAAGGAAATAGGTGATATTAATTTTAATAATGTTTATTTAACCAATATATCCAAAATATTATCATTTCACATGTAATCAATATAAAATTATTAACAAGACTACATTGTGTGTGTGTGTCTGTCAAATCTTTTAAACTTGCAGCATATCTGAGTTAAGATTAGCCATATTTCAAGTACTCAACAGTCACTGTATGAAGCAGTGCACTTCAAACCGATCTTGCTCTTGGCATTTCTCCTTTTCATTCTATCTTTCACATGGTTGTGTTTATAATATAGTCACATCACTTTCCTCCTTAATACCCTCTGATGGTGGGTCTGCAACTGCACATAGAAAAAGGTCTAATTTCCTTAGTGTTCATTCATTCATTCAATATTTTTTAAGTGCCCACCATGTTCCAGGCACTCCAGGATGTTCCCAGTGACAAGACAGATATGGTCGCTGCACCAGAGAAGTCTTCATTCTAATGAGAATGTAAGTTCCTCAAGAGCCTAGTATATAAAGCCCTTCATCTTGTATGAGCTTGAGCCCACCTTTCTCCCCCCTCATGGTTTCCCGAACAGATAATAACAATAAACATGTAATGAATATTTCTTATATGTTAGGTGCTGTGCTAGATGCTCTCATTTAATCTTCATTGCAAACCCATGAGGAGAGTACCACTATTACTCCCAATTTACAGATTCAAAAAGGAGGCTGGCAAGGTGAGGTCACTTGCCTAAAGATTCAACAACTAGCACAAAGGGAATCAGCCCCAGACGGTTTGCCTGCAGAGGGTGGGAATGCTTCACCATTGGTCAACCCTACTTTTTCAGATCTATGCCGTTGATCTTGCTGTTACCTCTGCCTATAATGCCCTTCTCTTCCCCCTCCCCTCTTATTTATGAAGTTACACCACTATCATTCATGATTCAGTTTAAATCTACTGTATTTCTCTGTAACTTTTTAAACATCTTCATATATGTCCTTTTCCCACAGCTGGCAGCCCCCATCCCCTTCATCTCTAGCAAAAGATATTCCATTCTCTTTTACTGAGTTCCCACAACTGTATTAGAGCTTTACACACTGCACTGTTGGCATTTGTTTACATATCGATGTCTTCCACTCCGAACTCCATGAGATGGGGCACCAGGTCTGGTTTTTTTTTTTTTTTTTAATTGATCTGTAGGCCTAGGCTACAGAAATAAAGAGCAACAATTTTTTCAATCATTTGCCTTTTGTCCTTCTCCTATTGAGGCCGCCCTGGTGCTCTTATAAACACCATTCCAAGGATTTTAAGTTTTCCTTACAGGGTCAGATGATTGGGAACATTTAAATTTCAACTACGGCCAAGAAGAGGCAATGAAAAGATACATAATAGTCAAAAGATCCTCTGCTAAAGGTTAAGAACGGTTCCAGGTTTTTCAAAATGACAAAGAAGCTGCTATTTGTCTTTACACAATACGCCCTGGCTCATAGAGAACTGTTGGGGGAAGACTATTCGCTCCCCAGGATGAAGATCTTGCCAAGAGATTGTATTCAAGTCCCTGCTAGTATTACCTACTGTTCCAGAAACCCAGGAAGTGTCCTGAATTTGGGATACAGCTAAATGTCATTAATTTTAGGTTCTACATGCTCATTGTAAGTGATGAATTCACGTTCACCTTTGTTTAGCAAATGGTTCCCAGTGCTACATTTTGGATGAATATTTAAAATACTTAAGAGAACAATTTGTCTTTCAGCATCTTGGAACATTTTATAGCCATCTCCATTTGCACAAAAGCAATTTTAACACATTATCTTCTTTACTCACTACAACCATTACCTCAGGATGAACTCTGGCTGAGCCTGAATTAAGTGGGCAATTGAGAGTAATAAATTCTATAATTCAGATCTTTACTACACTATTTTTCTAGCAGTTGGGATAAAGTGTGGAGTGGAAAAAGTGCCTGGCAACACGGAAGTCACTCAAAAAATAATTGTGGACTAAATAAACCAAGGGCTTACTTTTTTCTTTTTGCAAGACGAATGAAGAGAAACTCCTTTTCTAGCATGGTTTGCCGAGCATATATTTTTAAGCCCTTCTTGAAGTTGACTACTTAGCTCCTTCAACTCTGGCACCAACTCTTGGCTCCTAGTTTGTCCCTGTTACTACTTTGGCCACATAGTCAGCCATTTATTACTCAGGATGCTCTTAGGTCTTGAAAGGATGTTGCTCTCTCCCCTCCCCTGCTTTCCCACAGTCATTCAGTTAACACAGGTACTGAGAGCTTACAAGGGTCAAGCACTCTTCCAGGCACGCTAGGAATATAACAAACAAAACAGACAAAAAAAATTGCTGCTGCATGGAGCTTACGTGGAGCATGCATTAGTGTGTGTTTGCGGGTATACAAATGATAAGAATAATAAAGTGTAAAATATATAAAATGTTATAAGAGGATAAGTGCTATATAGAAAAACAAAGCAGAGAAAGGGGATAGATGGTATTCTGTATATAATAATTATAGTTTTGTGGTAGGCCAGCTGCAATGTTGTAAGAGAGTTCAGAACTAATTCTCCAATATAAATCATATTCACCTTAGAGAGTCATGGTATGGGCACAGTGATTGATGCTTTAAATAACTTTAGGAAGCATTTGAAAATTTTATTCCAGTACCTCTCTTTCTCCATACTCTTTCCCTTTCATTCTTGTTTCATCTTTTCTTCCTTTTCCCTTATTTCCTTGTTCAACTTTCTTTAGCAAAGCATTAGAATGAATGGTGCAATAGAAACAGCAGTTCCACTAACTAGGACCTAAAACCAGTTATCTCTGAAGCCTCAGCTTCCTCATCTGTAAAATGGGGATAATAAAACATATTTTGTAGTGTTGTGAGGATTAGATGAAGGATGTTTGCAAAATGTCATAGTCTCTAATCCGTAGGCCTCTTTAATGGTAGCTATTATTAATAGAAGCACATCTGCTGTTATACAAATGAATAATGTGTGCCGGCCTCGAAGTAGCTCTCTGGGAAATTGAGAACAAAAGAGAACTAGGACCCAAACCAGGAACCCGTCATCCAGCATCCTTAACTGTCTATTGCTGACAAAGGGCTTTATTAATATTCTATTGGAAACGGATAGGATGTGCGCTTCAGAGCCACTGTAACGTAAAGTTTCCTTCCACAACACTAATTTAGCTTTTCTCAACTAACCCTTTTTATCTTCGTTCTTAAACATGCAAGGTAACCCTGTTAACAATAATGTCTATAATAAGCATGCTCTGTGCAGGCACGTTTATGGATAGAAATTCATTTCATCCTTCAATGACCCTGTATGGTAGGGACCATCATCACCCCCAGTTACAGCTGGGGATATTTGAGAGGTGCCCTAAAGGGTGGACTCAAGAGTGTGGGAGCCGCCGTTGTGGCGCATCAGGGGGGCAAGCACACGAGGATACCTGGTCTGGGGGACTCTCTTTCACAAGCCCCGACTTGGGGTTCGTGCCTACTGAACTGGGAGAAAAAAAAACTTGCAGGAGTCGTGAAGACCCGTTATCTCCTTTGGGGCTCCTGTGAGGGTCCTTTAAAAGGGTGGCACCCTCCTTCCCTCCTGCCTCTAAAGAACGTGGTTAAGAGCTAGGGGCGGTGGTGATCTCCACCCCACTTCCGAACTTGAGGGGAACTTCCGACCTGAAAAATGAGTTAGACACTTAGTTGCGGTCTGTTAAGATTTTACAAAGAGGGGCGGGGCCTCCTGAAGAGGTGGCGGGGGGCGGGGGGAGAGTGCGTGTGGAACTCCGGGAGCCGCCGATTGGCTGGGACAAATGCCCGTCTAGCCTCCCTCCCGCCCCACCTCCGAGTGGCCCGGCTACGGGGCTGAAGGCGCGCTGAGGAGGCTGGCGGTGCCAAACTGGCAGGGGGCGTGGCTCGAGGAGGCGTGTCGGGGGCGTGTCGGGGCGGGGTCCGGGTGCCGCCGCGTCACGGCCTGCGGCCCCGCCCCCGGGCTCCTACGCGGCTCCCTCCTCCTCCCCCGCCCCGTTCTCCCGCTCTCTCAGTTCTCGCTCCACGTTCCACACCGCGGCCTCGCTCCGCTGCGAGAGCCAGCTCCGCAGCCGCCGCGCGCACACGCGCGTCCCGCGTCTCGCGTGCCCGGCTCCCCCACGCGCGCGCGCCTCGCGCACGGACGCACGCTCGTTTCCCCTCGCGCGCCCTGGTCTCGGCGGCGGCGGGCGGACCGCGCGGGGCAGCACCGTAGCGGCCGCCGCGGGCTGGCCGGCCGGCCATGGAGGCGGATGGGGCCGGCGAGCAGATGAGACCGCTACTCACCCGGGTAACGAGCAGGGTGAGGGCGCCGCGGTCGGTCGGGCTCCTCGGCGGGGGAGCGCGGAGCCAGGCAGACAAAGGCGGGGGCGCGGCGGGCGTCGCGGTCCGGTCACCTCGTCCCGGGCCCGGGGCCCCTTCTCCGCCCGGCGGCCGGCGCGCCTCGCCGTCCCCTTTGTGTGGCCGCCCCAGGCGCGGGTGCGAGGGGGCGGGTGGCGGCGGCGCCGAGGAGGCCCGAGTGGGGGGCGGCCGGCAGCGCGCCACGGTCATCCCTCGCCGTCCGCATCCTCGGCACGGCCCGGGCCAGACCCCGGCACCCCCCCGGGGACCAGCACCCGTGACTCGGACCATCTTTTCCTTTCTCTCCGCAGCGCTTGCTTCCCTTATTCTCGGGCGTTCTCCCCGGCCGGGGTCTCGGTTCCGGTTGCCCTGGCGCTGGAGTTCAGATTAGCCCCTCGAAAATCCATCTTTCTCCCCCCTCTGAGGAGGAGCGCGGGTCCACCTGTCTCTAGCCCCAGGCAGTGGTGAAGACTGGGGTGAATCTTCCCCATTCTTTCCCGTCTCTCCACCCGGTCCGCGCTGTGCTTTGTTCGGTGAGTTCTCCGGCCGCGTGGACAAGCCGCTTTCCTTTGCGGCCAAGGGTTCTTTTCGCTGCTGACTCTGCCTGATCCGCCTCCTCCTCCTTTGGCGAGAACCGGAGAGTATCCTGCCGCAGGCCAAGTAGAAAGAGGAAGGTGCCCTGAGTTCTCGGTGCTGCTGCTTTTTTCGCGTTTCCCGATGAGACTGGCTTTTGCTTCAGGGTTATAGGGGAGTGGGGGGTTGGCTTTCAAAAGGCCAGTGTTCCCATTTGGGATGCTGGACGGGCGGCCCATGCTCAAGAAACTGACTTCCTGCTTTCACGCAGAACGCGTGTGTCCCTGCAGTTGTGATTCTCTTCTCCCTTCGTAGTTCGTGACTCAAAGGGCATGGAGGTGTTATAAATTTTCCTACTTCCAATTCTTACTCTGGAGTGAAAATTTTCCATTCTTTCACAAGTAACAGGAAAATTGCTTTTCACGTGTTTTTATTCGAGTTTTCATGAAACTCCCCCTCTTCCCATCTTTTTAAAGATTATTGTAAGGCCCTGGAGAGTAGCCATTCATTGTTTTAGGATGTTCACCTATAAATTCTCAAAACATGGAGAAAAAAACGAGTCTCCAGACAGTGAAGTCATTTAGCAGTGGTTTTTGGGAAGATCTTTCTCAGTGATGGTAATGGAATACTGGAAACCCGTCCTAAGGAATCTTCTGTAATTCTTTGTGTGGCCTTTGAATGAACTCTGTTTTGGATGTGTTCTTTAGCACCTTCTCTAGTAGAGTGTATCAAGTGCAGTGTTGTCTATTAAGTTTATTATTTGCAAATTTTCAATTCAGAGCAGTAAAGAGCGTTTGAGTTTTCATAAAGCTGGGAGAAAGTATGATGTGTTCTCAAGTATTGCGTACTTAGCTAGCAGAAGAAGCATGTGATAATGCCATTGCCTTCCAAATCATTCATTCATTCATTGTAATAACACTCAGAACCTGTTCTGTAGTATCCAGCGAGACAGAACCAGCTCTGCTCTAATAGAACTTACATTCAAGTGAAGGAGACAGAAGACAAAGGAATGATCAAACACGGTTACTAATGGCATGGCAGGGGAGCACTTTGCATGCAAGGGTATACCTCCTCAATCTTTGGGAAGATAAGACTTGGCTACAGTAGACATACAAATTAGTAGTAGAAATCAAATACAGTAAGCTATCATACAGTCTAAAAATAGAATGAGAGAACAGGAAAACTGTAGTTTTAAGTAGTAGAGAACACTGTGGCTTGAAAACTGGGAAGAAAGGAACCATTGGCATTGACAAAGTTAAATCTTTCTTCAGCCATTTTCCCCTGCTAATGAAAGTAATAAAAATGGATGATTATGATATTCATCAGTCATAACTATTCCCTAACTCACAGCTGACTGCTTAGCATAGCCAAAAAAGTAAAATAAAATTAATATTCATAAAATACTATCTTGGGTTTGTAATTAGGCAAAAATTTTTGAATAAATTGGTGGCAGTTTATATTACTCTGAAACTGGAGCCCATCTGTTTCATAATTTAGGTTCTAAGGTTTCTTCTAAAATTCTGTAATTTTCATTGATCATGGTTTAAGGGTGGAGAAAGGGAAGTCATTTATCTTATTAGAAATGCAACTTCTGTTAGCTTTGTTACAAAAACTCATCATTGTATGCCTCCCTTAGAATTAATTTGAACTGTCAGTCTTATTTTGTGGTGTAGGTTAAATCTTGTAACAACAAATAACACTGTTTAGAAGGTTCCCAAACTTTAGCAAATGTTCTACTTTCTTTTAAGCAGTACGTGATTTAACACAATTCTGTTACCACTGAAATTTTGAGGCTGTTCCATGAATTTTGTTGTTACATGATTTCATTCATTTTGCAGATGTTTATTAAGTATCTCCTAGATGCCACACGCTGGGGATACAGGCAAACAAGGTAGAGACTCCTGAGCTCTCTGAGTGTATTTTGGCCTGTATACTGAACACAATGATAGCATTTGCATTCCTGCTAATTCCATGTGTGAGTGCCAGTTAAAACATTTTCATGAGTCTTAGAAATACTTAAAAAAAAGTAGTCATTAGAATAAGAGAAAGATATTAACAACTCAGTATGAATTCGGTGGTGGTTGGCAAATAGGTTTTTTGGTAGGTCTGTAAGTAAGAATTCTCTGGGGATCTGTGGTTGGTTGTTGATAGCCCTAGAGATAATATGCACCCCAGGCGTATTATCAAGATTTTAGTTACCTTTTTGCCTTATAGTTGGTGTCTGGGCCATAATCTATGGAGTTGCAATAAAGGGAGAGACAGCAAGTCAATCATCTGTCCAAATGAAACTGTAGGACAATTGAGTTGGATTGAAAATTATTTTATTTGGTAATTAAGACTGGGAAGTACACAGGTTTATTTTCTTCTAAGAGAGCTTAGGGTATGAATATTAGAGTATTTTGTTACGCTACATTTCTGTTGTTAAAATCGAAAGCCAAAGTAACCTGGTGTTGGAGGAACCTGGTGTATTATTTTTAGTGATATGTAGGGTGCTAACCAATATATTCTAAAACCTTGGTAGTTATACTTGTCAACATCCTGTAATGGGTTGTTTTTCTTCCTCTTTCCTTCCCCTTCTTTCTTACTGTGTTTTACCACAGATATGATCTTAAAGTTGATAGGATCTGCAACTGACTAAAGGGGACATTTATATAAAGGAGCATATAGGTGATTCATAGGGTTAGTGTTATGGATTAGTTGGTGTGGCTTTTGTTTTATATTATAGCTTCCTTGTATTGATTACGGATTCTTCTATAGTTATCAGTTTTTATGCATACAGTATTTTCAGTTTTGCAGTAAGCATTTATCAGTAATAAAGATCAGTGCTTACGTATGTAAAGGTGCAATTAGTCCCCCCCCCCCAGCCTCTTTTTGGATGAGGGAATTTTTGATTCCTGTACAAAGCAGGTAGCTACTCTAACATTCTAGCTTACAATGAAGTTTGCCTCTGTTTTTGTTTAGCAGGCAACTTGTATATTTTGTTGAGTGATACTCATTGAATTTTACAACTTGGGGAGACTTTGAGAATTATTTGCAGTTATAATAATAAACAAGGGATCTATAGTTGGCATAGTGTCATGATAACGTTTGGCGGTGCTACTGGTGACAGTCTTCCTAAGGGCAGAGGGCTAGCAGACATGAATAGTGCTAGATTTCCAAATTAGTGACTGCTTCCACGGGCTGGGCATTTTTAAATGACTGCTATAAGATGAGAGTGGCCAAACGCTTTTTTTCAGTGCTTGGTTTAGGAAGATAATGTGATTATGACATAGATTTGCATTTTTGTCTGGAGCTGATATGCCAGTAGAGAATGGTTCTCGTTTGGCTATTTTAAGCAGATTTTTCACCTTTCCTGCAAAGAGGATTTTTAAAAATATTGTAATTTTTCTTAAGCCATAGTTTGGATTTTAAAGTTTATTTAAGCAGTTTTTTGGAGAGAGTATCAAAGTGAAGGGGAAGGCACAATCCACCTTTCATAATGAAATAGAAAAGATGCTTTAATATTTTAAATATCCTTTTTTTTTCTTTTGTAGAGAATGCCATGCAAACTAGTGTCATTTGGTTCTCATTCTGTTCACATGTCAGGCAGTGTAGAATTGTCCATTCTCTCTGGATTCCAGGATTCTGTTGCTTCTTTTTTGTCAGATTGCCCAATTTGGAGAGGTTGTGGAGTTGTATATCATCTCTGATTAGGAACTTGGGAAGTGGATGTACACATGAAAATGAATTCACAGGTGCAAGATGCCTGTAGAGTCATCCCTTGGTATCCGCGGGCATTGGTTCCTAGACCTCTGCAGATACCTACATCTGCAGATGCTCTGGTCCCTTATTTAAAAAGGGGTAGTATTTGCATATAACCTACACACATCCTCCCATATAGGTACTTTAAATCATCTCTAGATTACTTATGATACCTAATACAATGTAAATGCTATATAAATAGTTGTTATACTGTATTATTTAGGGAATAAGGACAAGGAAAAAAGTCCGTACATGTTCAGGACAGATGCAGCCATCGAAGGCCTGTCCAACGGCGGCTGATTGAATCTGCTGATACCGAAGGCCAGCTGTACTCTATTATAGAAAGGACTGGAATGGTTTCTCAAAAGAGCTTGGGAAGGGAAAGGATGATACTTGTAATCTTTTCTTCCTCATAATTTGCCATAACGTATAATTAACACTTGGTGCTTTTGTGCTTAGTGCATGTTCTTTTACATATAGAATGTTTTCCACTTAGTACTATTCTTTATTTTGGAAAAATACTGAAAATACTTATGCAGAACTCCTGTTATCTTAGGAATTGATGTATTCAAAAAAATTGGAATAAAGCAAATTTATGTTTAGTAGACTTTCTTCCCATTGAGTTCCATGGTAGTATTAAGGAGCTATTTCCATCAAAAATAAAAAGACCTCTGAAGAAACCAATTTTTGATAAGAATTTAAATTAGAAATTGCCATTCTATTACTTTGGCCACCGGGATATTGTCTTCATCTAGAAAACATATTTTCTTTTTTAAAATTTTAGCAGTTATTAATATTTGCCATGGGTGGGTGGGGTTTTAGGGAGAGGAGTTTGTGTCAGGGAAGGGAGGGAAGAACGATGTTACCGGACCGCCTCTGTCTGAATTACAACAGACGACCCCTTCAGGCAGATTCAAACTTTAGCACAAGACTTGGTGAGAGAAGCCTGGGCTGGCCTTTGGCCCACACTGGCCCTCTCCTCTAAATGTCCTTCTGTAGGGTACCACCCCCAAAACCAGATGTGGTAGCCTTGAATCTATCATGTTTTCAATTTAGTACCTCTTCCCTCCTAATCATCTCCCCTGGTAGACTATAATCATGTTTGGGGATTCTTTGATCTGCATTTAAAACTCTCAGAATCTTTTTTCCTTTCTCTTGGGCATTCACATTGTCACATTCAAATATGCAGCAGAATTGTATTTCTAGTAGATACTGCTGTCTAATGTGAAATGTATTGCATTCTAAAAATCCTGGATGTTCAGGTTTCATATTGTATAAAATGAATTAAAGACCAACTTTCTTAATCCTGTAAGCCTCTAATTTATTTATTTAAAATGAGAGACTCCTGTGTAAACATCAGACTACAATCCCTTGTAACAGGTCTCACGGTTACTTAATTGCATTTACTTTGCATATCATTAATTGTTACACAAGATCCCTTTGAGTATGCTTTGTTTACTTTGTACCAAGGTACACCTCATGGTGAATTCTCCGCTGTTTTTTTCATTAGTTTTGCATGAAAAGCGCTCTGGGTTCTGTCTTAGCATTTGGAGTATTAATGGTGCCATAGATAGTATAGCATTGTCTATTTAAAATTGCTTCCAAAATAGATATGAACATGGAGACTGTGGATGGGCCTCAGGGGTCATTGAATCCCCAGAAACTGAAAAATTTTATGCTTGTATGCATTCTTTCCAGCAGACGGTCAGATAGCTTTACATTCAGATCTCAAAGGGGTTTATAATCCAAGAAACAGCTCAGGAATGCCTAGTCTAAAAATGAGCTCAGCATAGTTTCGTATCTTCCTTAAAAGTTCATAATCTTGTATTTTATTTAGATGACAATAATTATTACATCCACCCCAGTATTTGCTAAAGTTTGTTTTGTAGAATATTACATCTCTAGGGGGTTTTGCCAAAGAACCATTTTGTAGCCAGATAAGTTTGAGAAATCCCACATGTTACACTTTTTGGAGATTCACAATGCATAACCATATATTAAAGGCTCTGAGAGATCCTATAATAAATACATTAAACTTTGATAGAGAGTGCAGCCATGTGGGGTGGAAATTTCTGATGGTTCTTACAAAATATGAACAGTGGGTCGCCAATAGGTTGTATTATTATGGGTCTAAGCAAATCCTGTGATATTGATAATTTACTTTGTTACAGTAACAGGAGAGATTTGAAAGATGTATCATTTAAGAAGGTGCTTTGGAAGCAATCTGATAGGGCACTGGTTGAATAAATTATGGTATATCCAACAGTGGGATAGTACAGCTATAAAAAAAGAATGAGGAAGATCTCTTTGTATTGATGTGGAGATCTCTAGGATAAATTGATTAAAAAAAGCAAGGTGTGGGACAGAGGATGCTATATACTAGTGGCTTTTCTCTAAGGGGGAAGAATAAGAATTTATATTTGTATTTACTAGTATTTGTAGAAATACACTGGAAGGATAAACAGGAAACTGAAAAATGGTTTCCATAGAGGGCTTGAGGGAATAGGAATTGAGAAAGGAGTGGGAGCAAAACTTCAGTTTATACCTTTCTGTACAGTTTTGATTTTTGAACTATGCAAACATATGATGTATTCAGTAAAATAGAGAACATGATTTCTTGTATTGCTTTATGTCCTGGGTTAGCATATCCAGCTATTTCATGAGAGATGTATGACTGTGGATAGAGTCTAATATATTATGAACTATTTAATTTAACATGTTATAATGGTACGCCATAAATACCAAAGTTGTTAATATGTATCTGTCTATCATCAGTCAGATCACAAGCTACATGCCCAATTATGATTGAAAGCATGAGTCCTGTGGAAGTTGTGTTTGCCTATTACTGATGTCCTGATCCTCTTCTCACTTTCAGTTCCTTTCTATCCAGGGATTTAGATTACTGAGGAGGTAGTAGAAGGCAGGATGTGGGAAGAGACTGAGAGTGCTGTTGTTAGACATGAATGCCTTAGGCATAAGGAAGTAACTGCTTGGTTATATATATGTTTTTACACTTAGAATTTTCCTTTATGATTTTTATACTTACCTTTGATTGAGGATCATAACTATTTTAAAAAGTTATCCAGATAAATTACAGTTGTTGAGATTATGGTGGCACCATTCACATTGTTTTCCTGTTTTTTGCTCCAGAAGGCACCATTTCCCTTGAGCTGAGCGTGACTGGTTTCTCCTGGAGTTGTGCAACATGGCAGTACTGTGGGAAGACATCACTGTAGATTCCTCATGTTATGTGTATTCCATGTGAAATGTCTATCCCTACATTTAAAAAAATAGTTAAAAATAAGACTAAAGAAATGCTTTCCATTTAGCTGGTTTTTGGAATCCAGTAATTTGGAAAAGATAATCACTTTTTCTTCTCTTGAAAGTATTTTTTATTTATATTTGAGTGTGACCTCTGGTATTCTGAGACTTTACAGCACCTCAGATGAAATAATGAAACCCCACTGAAGATTCTGCCTCCCTCCTCCTCTAATCATAGCACTGGCGGGAAGAGGAATGTCATATTTCTTACATTGATGGAAATCTCGAATCTAGAATTTATGGTTTTGTCCTTTGCTGTGGGGCAAGTTACTGCAGAGCAGGTAACTAACGTTTTAGAGAAAGCCTGCTTTGAGCTATGCATTTTATTAGGCATCTTTCAGTCACTTATTATCCTTGTAACAGATGTGAACTCACAGGCAGAGAGGTTTTCAAAAATTTCCCAGGCCCTACAGTTAAGTAAGAGGCTAACTAAGCTGAGAGGTGAACCCATGGTTGGTGTCAAATCCCTGCTCCCCCTCTTCTTTCATTTCTCATTAGTCTGGAGTGATCAAAGATCCCTGTTTGTCAAGACCATTTAACATTAAGTGTATGAATTTTATTTGTATGATACTTGAAAGCTCTGTTTGCCTCAGATAATAGAGTTAACTGTAGTTTTCTTCTGTATTTAAAACCTTTTGTTACTATAACTGTTGTGTAATTAGTTGTTAATATTATAGAAATTAAATATTTCCATGAAATTTGCCTCTTTGCCTCCAGGTCTCCCCAGGGCTGGGATAGAATTTTTTTGGATCATTTCTAAATCCTCAGTTAGGTCTATTCTAGGGTTTAACACAAAAAAGCATTCAATGAATATGTGTTCAGTGAGTGAATGTTAGGATGATTATGAACTCATAATATTTGAAGTCGAATATGCGTCTAGTTAATTGTTTAATCAGTCAATTAATAAGTTATATACCTTATATTTATGGTGTTACCGTTAAGAAAGAGATGCCTACTTTGCTTGATATAACTGCCAGGAGAAGAGAATGTTTCTGTCTTGGTTCTATTGAGGAAGAATATTGAATAAATACAGTTTGGATTGATTCCAAAGTAAGAGTACTTAACTTTTTTTTAACCTGAGATACGATTTTAGGTAAGTGAGTTTTAAGCACCGTTAAAATAAAAATGTTATGACTCTTAAGATATTTTTACAAGTTCTAAATACATTTAAATTGATTGTTGGAAAGCAGTGGATATTTTACTTATGTATTAATACTTGTGTAATATTTGCTTTATAAAAATCAGTCACGTTTAATGTATATGATTATAAAAGGACCATTGGCAAGAAAAGGCTCTCAAACCCCAGATACGATGTCAGCTGTTATATATATTGGTTTGAAATTGTGTTATTTCTATTAATTCTTTAGAATTATTATTTACATAATAGAATTTTTTCTGTTCATCTGCTTTTGATTCTATGATTTTGAGGTTTGTGGACCCTCGTCCTTCCAGGACCATCTTCCTTCCTGGTCTCTGCCCCTCTAACTTCCCAGTCCATGCATCAGTGTTTGCACAGGTGCTGTAAGTAGCCGGTGCACTGACTTAGTAGAGTTCTTTCAGTAATATTCTGTACTTACTTTTGTTTTGCTTATAATTGTTCCCAAATGACCTCATAATATGTTCAGGAGGAAATTCCTTATCCATTTTGCACATGTCCTCAGGATAAGGTTCAGTTATGAGCCTGCTTATATCTGGGCAAGTTGGCCTCCCTTTTGTTAGGAATAAAGGATTCATTCAGACTAAAATTGGCCTTCATTTGGTCATTCATTTTATTTTACTGAGCTGTTCTAATCAGTAATAGGAAATTCACTAAATAACCACAAGTCCAAAACCTCATTTCCAAAACAGGATAAAATTTGGGGAGTAGCTTAACCTTAACCCCTGGTTTAGCAAATACACGTTTGGGTTTCAGACACACGTGGGTTCCCTGTCCCTGATCTGCCACCAGGTGGCCTTGGGCAACTAACATCTTTGAATCTCATTTTTCTCATCTTTAAAATTGAAATTATGATACTCTTAGGGCCTTATCAGGATCAGGGAAAAGAATATACTGTGTATAAAATGCTAAATGTGCCCTTGGAAACTTGTTATTAATAATCATCCTGTGTTATTCTGAAATATCTCATGTAACAAAAATTCTGAGAATTAGTGTACATATTGATTGAAGAAAGAGAGAGAAAATGGAAGGTCTTGGCTATCCTTAAATCCTGGTGTTGAGATATTCTGGATGGCTCTGTGGGGAAGGGTATGTATTAGGAAAAATGCAGTCTTTCTCCTTTACTCCTGTAGCACTGCCACACTCATATCACAATACTTCTGATCCCAGATGTGTGGGATTTTTCCCCATACCAAGCAATTCTGTGACGCCAGCTGGGTGTCCTATAATTCAACTCAATTCTGACACTATCTACCTGGAGATAGCGTCAGATCCCACAGGTTAAGGGTTCAGTCTCGCAGGCTGCTTCCCCCCACCACTTCAGATGCCACTTGCAAGTCCAGGTTGTCAACCTGTCCTTCTGACTGATCAGCCATGGATCGGAGGGTCCTACAACCTCCTCCTTGGATTCGATTGATTTGCTAGAGCAGCTCACAGAACTAAGGAAAAAAGTTTACTTACTGTTTTCCAGTTTATAATAAAAGGATGTAATAAAGGATACAGATGAATATCCAGATGGAAGAGATGCATAGTGCATGGTGTGTGGGAAGGGGCGTGAAGCTTCCTTGCCTTTTCTAGGAGAGCCACTCTTCTAGCGCCTTGCCACCCGGAAGCTCTCTAAACTCCATACTTTGGGGATTCTTATGGAGGTTTCATCACGTAGGCATGACCATCATTAACTCCATTTCCAGCCCCTCTCCCCTCTCTGGAGAATGGGGGTTAGGGCTGAAAATTCCAAGCGTCTAATCGTGTCTTGGTCTTTCTGGTGACCAGCCCCCATCCAGGAGCTCACCAAGAGTCACTTCATTAGAACAAAAGGCACTGCTATCACCCAGGAAATTCCAAGAGATTTAGGAGTTCTGTGTCAGGAACTGGGGTCAAAGAGCAAATACTGGAAGAAAAGATACTCCTGGGGCTCTTATCACTTAGGAAATTACAAGGGTTTTAGGAGCTGTGTGCCAGGAACCAGGGACAGAGACCCATATGTATTCTATTATCTTACAGGTTAGATAGTGGTTTTGTTACCTTAAACATCCAATTTAAAAGAATATAATTATATTTTGACAAAATGTTTAGAAGTTTAAAGCATACTATAATTATTTTCCTTTAAATAATTTTAAACATTTGACAAAAATTTAAAATGTGATGTATGTCTCTTTTGAAAATGGAATACTGATCACTAAGTTGCTTTAGACAATTGTGGGTTTTTTGAATCTTACTTTAATTTCTTTCTTTTGTCTTTGAATGTCTTATCTGCCAGAGATTTGTTATAGATAACAAATAAAATCACATAGTTATTAAATAGGGATGGGGGGGTCTTTTGTTATGTCACTCTGTGACACAAATTTTACCTCCTAAAATAGTCTTCTGATCTTGGCTTGTTGCAGACAGCTGAGGTTGCTAGACAGCTTAATTCTGTTTTGATGAGATCTAGCTGAACCTTGTAACTGAGGCTTTCAGAATTTAGTCTGCAGGGTATTGCAGTGCGGAAGAGTTAAGCACACCGCTTGGCAGAGTAGTTGTAAGGTAGTTTCTAGTTGTTATTTTGCTGAGGCATGATGATATGAAATTATACTTTATAAAGAGTTCATAGTTTCATCTTAAATTTAATTGTCATATTATTTTTTCTGTAATCCAAAATAACAAGAATTACCATGTATTTTGTTGGATAAAATGAGTCTTCTGAATTTTATTTTACATATATATATAATATATATGCACTCATCCACTCACTCATTTTAATGTATATGACTATATATTTATTTGAATCATTGGATCATTAACCAATATAGAGATACTTAGAAATTTTTAGGTTTACTATGTAGCATTGAATTTTATTGGGTTAAAATAGTCAAATTGCCATTCTATTTTACAACAATTTGATTTCACAAAAAGGTCATTAATGTAGGAATTTTAAGGTAATGCAGTTTGTTTCAAGGAGGTCATATATGGACTTAACTGCATGTTTTTGAGATTGATGTTTTCTTCCATTTTTCAAGCTACTGAAAATCTTTTTTAAAGATAGTTTTGATAGAGGTTACGATATAAATAGAAAAAAGTAATTTCATTGATTAGAAATCAAAACAGATTATTTTATTTTATTTTTTAATTTTTTTTGTGAGGAAGACCAGCCCTGAGCTAACATCCGTTGCCAATCCTCCTCTTTTTGCTGAGGAAGACTGGCCCTGGGCTAACATCCGTGCCCATCTTCCTCTACTTTATATGGGACGCCGCCACGGCGTGGCTAACAGGCAGTGCGTCGGCGGGCGCCTGGGATCCGAACCGGCGAACCCTGGGCTGCCAAGCGCGGACGAAACTGCTGCGCCACCGGGCGGCCCCCAAAACAGATTATTTTAATATAATTATCTTATAGCAGAGTGTGGGCCCCCCAGAATTAGAATTCATTTTGGAGGTGTGTTGGGGAGAGGTGGGAGATAAGGTTGTAAAGGAGGTGAGGGAAAGGATTTTTAGGTTAAATTTTGTCGTTTCAGATCACAATTGAAAAATGCCAATTGCATGTTTTGCATAATTGCATGTACTGGATTTTATATGTTAACTTATTTTGCTATCATCTCCTAATTGCCTTGATTTAGCAGTAAGTGGTTTTAAAAGGTTAAGCGATGAATATTGAGTGGATTAGCCACGAGGGATTGTTTTATACTTAAGGTGCCAGTGTTTCCTCAATTGTGGTTGTGAATTTCAAATGGTCAGGGGCAGTTTGAGATTATAATTTGGTGGCAGTGAATTTCACCTCATTGGGGATTGCTGCATCTCCCTGGATCTACAATAGGTTGAAGTATCTGATCGGAGGAGTAAAGCATGTTCACTGAGAAAATTTTTGTAGAAGGCCAAAATGATAACATTTTCAGCTTTATTTTTCAAGCTGCCTCAAGAGAGTGGCACATACATCATAATAAATGAACATTGGTAGACTAATTGTGGTTGGGCCTGTTGGGTAGGGGTCTTTACCATTCAATGCCTTGAATCAATCTAGAGTCACAGCTTTTGCTTTAGTTTGTCGGTGGAAATAAATGGACTTGACCTATGGTTTGTAGAATGCAGGTCTAGGGCCTTTAATCAGAACTTTTTACTCACTGTGTTGATTGTGAATTAAAGTTTTAACTTTGCCCTTTTTCACTTTGTCCTCCATTGTTCAGAGTAGCTGTGGAGCGAAAACCCTGACTAGCCTCTGCTTGTCCGGCTTTTAAAGTAGTTATTGTTAAATAAAACTTAGGAAGGGTTACCCCAGATATTCTTGCTCTGAATCTTTTCACTGTTTTCTAAACTGCAGGTTATGGTTTATTAGTGACTTGCAAACACAATTTAGTGGGTTATCACAAGCATTAAAAAATAAAAGAAAGGAAACAGTCGAAAATAACGGAATACACTGCAGGTAGTAAGGACAAATACTGTTTTGTGAAACTTTTGTTTGTTTTGTGTATACATGTATAGCCATGTAAACAGATATGTGTGTACTGGTTTGTGATGTAAAATGTATTTCTTTCCAGGGGTTGCTTTAAAAAAAAATTGGAACTCCATTTCTATACATTAATGTTTGATTACATTCTTTTGGGCATTATGTATATATATATCCTTTTTTTCATTTAAAATTTTAACAAATCCAAACAGGTATTTAGATTAAACACTGTTATTTGATTTATAAGTTAATGCTACATCAAAAAGTTTTTATATTGGAGAATTTAACTTCATATTTCATTACCAGTAGCCTTACTGGTTCTTTGTATAATAAATGAGGTATAATGAGAAGGAAGAACTGCCAACAGTTTTTCCTTTGCTTGATTTCAAACTTTCAACTGTTTAAGCCTTAAGGTGCATGGCCAATAATAAAAAGTTGTAATGTCTACACTTGGAAGGACTGTTTAGTCATTTTGACCCAGAAGTACCTGAAATATTGTAATATTTTTAATGAGATGTTCATTTGGAAAGGACTTATATGGAAAACTATAGAGAAAATCTTATCTTTAGTACTGTAGCAATATTGATATTGAATCAATACTCTATTACTGTATATTAACTGCTTTGAGATTTTATAAGAAGCAAGATGAGAAGCATGGAATGCTTAATTACATTGAAATATAATTCTTATGTTTTATGTGTATGCAAATACATAGAGCAGGCTTGAAAAGACAAGTATTTTTTACTGTATAGGATAATCCTTAGAGACTTAGTTTTTATTTTGAGAGATCTGAAGAAGATTCCATTTGGTTCAGTAGTTTATTGATATAGGAAGGAATGAGTCTGATTCTGTTTGATAAGCTATAATTTAAAACTCAATATATTTGCAGATTAAGTATCTGAAAGTGAAAAAAGCAGAATATGTTCCTGTATGATTCCAGTTTTTCCTTTTTATGTAGTTACTAGAAGGAAATTTAATATTGAATATTATTATTAATATTGAATATCAAAATAGATCAACAGTTAATATTGAATATCTTTTGGAGGTGGAATTTAGGGTAAAGAGATTATTATATTTTAGTTTTCAAAATTTTCATAAAGGACATGCATTATTTTTGTAATAAAAATATTTTTGAGTATCTGAGATTATTTTCTTATAGCCACTTCTCACACATGTCAGTGGGATGATTATCCCTAAAAGAGTTAAATTATTTTGCAGAGATTGGACAAGTGGTCATTTTTTTCTGAGACTAATCAACTGGATCATCACCTTACTTAGAATTCGGGCAATGGCTTTAATTATTGATCTCTGTGTTTAGTTTTTAACCATAAAGATGGTTGTAATGAAAATCGTTTTCACATAATTGAGGTTTAGGCTCTTGAAGAGTTTAAGTGTATTTAGCCATTGCTCTCGTCTTACCAGAAGTCATCTTACATTCTAGGACTGAGTCCCTTTAAGAAGTTTTCAAGCCTAATCAACGTTTGAACTTTTGATGCCTTGTTAGAGAATCTTCAGTGGAACCATTATAGGAATTTATGCCTTTTTCTATTTTACAGTGTCATTAATGTGATTTGGTAACCAGCATACTCTCATAATTCTTATTCTTTGGACTTTCAGGCTCTTTAGTTGCTTATCCTCTTTTTTTTTCCTTTCTGCTCTTTGCACTTTTTTCCATATCTGGTTTGGAATCCGTGGCCCATATATGTTTCATTTAGACACCTAAGCTGTTACCTGTTTTTTTCAAAACTGTTTTTTTTTTTTTTTGTGAGGAAGACTAGCCCTGAGCTAACATCTGTTGCCAATCCTACTCTTTTTTCTTTTTTTTTGGCTGAGGAAGAATGGCCCTGGGCTAACATCCGTGCCCATTTTCCTCTACTTTGTATGGGACGCCGCCACAGCATGGCTTGACAAGCAGCGCGTCTGTCCATGCCCGGGCTCTGAACCTGTGAACCCCAGGCTGCTGAAGTGGAGCGCACGAACTTAACTCCTACCCCACAAGCCGGCCCCTCAAAACCGTTTTTGAAAGGCATTCACAAGAGACATTCCAGGGCTTTTTAAAATGAAATCATTAAGTAGATGGTTTTTCTTACTTTTTTTTTCCTGTGTTCTTAACTGCCTGCCTGGAACCCCTTGATATCTCCATGTTTATGGTACCTCACCGAGACTGGCCCCACTGTGAACAGTAGCCACTACATTTCTCTTTCTTTCCATTTAAACATTCATGGCTGCTAAATGCTGCATTAGAAATTGTTTGAAACTGACATTTCATAAAGATTTGTTCTTTATATAGGGTTCAGTTACTTCACAGGATATAATATTTGTAAAAAGTTAAAAAGTAACATTTGTGTAGAGGTATCTGAAAGTATTAGTCACTTTGTAAAGTAAATTGATTTTGTATAATTTTCAGTTTTTATTATAAATGAGAGTGACGTGCACATTTCTGATATTGCTAATAGTTTAACTGAATATTTACTCTTGTGTTGTGAGTAATGTTGAGAACATAATATAGTGGTAGTACATAACCCTGTCAGTCACCTGTAATATTATAATGTTATTCCTGTTTTTCACATGAGGAAAATGAGTCTCAGAAAGATTAGGCCTCTGCTCAAGATCACGTAGCTTGTGAATGGAAGAATCAGTTCAGACCCGTGCTCTCTGGCCCTAGAGCTGGTGCAGTGGGTGCCCTTAAGACCCATCTGTATATCCTGAATAGGGCCTATGTCTTTCTAAAAGTTAAAAGGTGTTGGTTTTCCTTGTTGGTATTTAGCCAGTTTTTTCTCTCCCTGCTGAGAGAACTGATTAAAAGAACATTTTTACTACTTTGGTATATATGTTGGACATGTAAAACCCTGCTCTTTTCAGGCTTATGGTACATAGCTGTATCACCTTGTATCTTTTGTCCCTGCTGTCTACTAATGTTCACTCCAGATCATGTAATAAAAATGTGGACACCTGACTCACAGTTTTCCTATAGGTCTCTTGGGCTAAGGCCTGTTATTATCTTAGGTTATTTGAGGGTGCAGATGACTAAAACCCATTTCAGTCAGTTGATTTTCTCATTCTACAAAGACTTTTTTTTCCATTCTATAGTACTCATGGCCTTAGCTCCTGGAGCTCCTCTATATGTGAGTTCTTAAGTTTAGATATTCAAGTCTGGCCACGGTCTCCTTTTTTTTCTAGCTCTCTTACTCTACTACTTAATTCTTATTCTTTGAACTTGGAGGCTTTCCAGTCACTCTGCTTTTTTTTTTTTTTTTTCCTACTGTCTCCACTTCCTTATCCAGTTTAGAATTCGTGGCCCATATCTTCAGCCCCTCTCTTGTTGTCTGATGACATTTATCGTCATGTCTGTTGGTATTAAATATTTCAGTAAATCTTTAATCCTCGATCAATCTAACTGTGTTGGGGTTGCTCAAAACAGTTAGAAGAAATAAGTTACAAGGTCTTATAGATTGGTACCCCTATACATTCGTGTTTCCCTCTGGTTCCTCAAACATAGAAAATACTCCCATGACTTTTAAATTATCTTCTATTCTCTACAGTGGGCACATTAAACATTCTCTGCTCTCTTCACACTGTATCCTCTCACCCCTCAATCCCAGAAAATATTGCTACTATATTCCTAGAGTCGGTGGAAGGTTCCAGAAGGGAACTCCATCCACTGCTATCTCCACTTGGATAACTCCACTGAAACTTAACATGTCTTAAGTAGAACTTATCAAACTTCTTTCTGCATTTCTTGTCTCAGTGAATGGCAACACTGTCTGTCTGGCTCAGATTTGAAAATGCGAGTATTATCCATGACTTTTCTTTCCCTCTACCAAAACACCAAATTCAGTGGATTCAGCATCCTAACTATCTCAAATCAGTCTCCTTCTCTCCATACTTCCTTTGACCACCATAGTTCAGGCTTCTATCTTCTTTTGCCCAGAATAATGCAGTGCCTTTCTGGTTGGCTTCTAGTGTTAAAGAAAAAATACTGTTCTAACTATTAAAGAAAAAATTATTCAATGACACTCGTTAAAGAACAGTAAAGCAGACTTTAAGGGAGGCCATTGTGGTGGGTATAGAGACTGCTACAGGGGGAGAGAGGTTGGACTGAACTCCAACTCTAGTAAGGACAAGTGGCCATTTACATCCAAGAAGCAGGGATTGGGGTCAGTGGATGGAAAATTACTAAGGGAAAATATCAGAGGTAGGGGGGATTCTTGTTAGTCCACCTCAGCAGAACTGTTGAAGGCAGGACAGGGTGATAAGATATCCAGGGTGGTAAGATGCTAAAGATGGGGGGATTTTCCTTGAACTGACTTAGCAGGATTCTTGCTCAGAGTGCATTCTGCAAGGACAGAGACGGAACCCCAAGGTCAGCTCAGAGGAGCTTGATTAAAGTTTGGTCAAAGGAGAGAGTCTTTGTCACCAGTTCCTGCATATAATTTTCTACAGTGTTACCTAGCTAGAGGGATCTTGGCCCCACTGATGATCACTCCCCTGTTTAAAGCCCATTGCTCTCAGGAGGAATCTAAAACTTACCTAGGCCCTGAAAAGTCTGGCCCATTTCCCCTTCTCCATCTTATTGTGTCTTTACTGCTCTTCCCTCCTATTGTGCATTTTAACCATAAGTCAACTTATTTTAGATATTTGAACATACTAGACTTTTTCTCATCTCTATGTCTGGACATATTGTTCCCTACTCCTAGCATAGTACCTGTCACATAGGCACTTGATAAATATCTGTTAGATGATTAAGTGAATAAAGGAACAAATGAAAGTGTCTTGTAGTAGAAGAATATGTATAAAAATCTCTGAAATATATATATAGATATCCAAATGATTCGCATAGTAAAAAGATGCACTTAAGATCTTTTATTGAATTGAAGAATTAGCTAATGCAAGGGCAACTTGGATATTGAGAATAGTGCGTACTGTATTTTCAGTAAGATGCAAATTTGTGTAAAATGGGTGGAAAACTTTGCAGTGAAGAAGCCTTTGATATAAAGGTTGGTGCTAGATCTCCCTAGATTCATGTTTGAAGGCTATTTTGTGGCATATTTTGACTTGGGTAATTGTATATTTAAACCAGTTTCAACTATATTTTAATTCTTACCAATCAGATTATTTTATAATTTCTTAGATAAATTTTTCTAGCTAACAGTAGCCTAAGATGAGACCTACAAGAATGAAAAATTCTTTGTAATTAACATTTAGGAATACTATGACTAAATTAATATTTTCTCAGTGCAAATGTAAATTGAACTACGTCTTCTTTGTCCCTAGCATTTAAATGTGGAGTATTATTAAGAAAAATAGAGATATACTTTGCCAAGTACAAGTCACGCTTCACTTAACATATGTTCTGAGAAGTGCGTCATTAGGCGATTTCATCATTGTGCAAACATCACAGGATGTATTTACACAAACCCGGATGGTATAGTCTACTACACACCTAGGCTCTGTGGTACTAATCTTATGGGACCATTGTCACATATGTGGTCCGTCGTTACGGAAAGGTTGTTGTGCAGTGCATGACTGTACAATTGTTACTTTTTGTCATATTTGTTTCTAGAAAGTTTTTGATAAAACAGATGATTTTTGTCTTATGTGAACAATATTTTATTTGTGAATTAGGTTCTTCAGCTATTTAATTATCCTGAGATTATAGATATACCTCAAAATATGTTTAAAAACAAAATTCCTGAAATGCTATGGATATTTGAAACTTTTAAAAAGTGACTGTAAATCTACTTCACTGTAAAACATTGATTGTTCAGTGGTACATATAAAATGCCCATATGAGAAATATAGCTCCCCTATATCCTAAATATCCTACTATATAAATGGGATGTTTATTCAGCAGTTCTTTACCATCTTAATATTTACGTTTTTCTGAATGAAATTAAATAGCCAGGTTTCTTTAAGCAGCTGCCAGGGAATTTTTTTCAAACCTTGAATTTCTTTGCCTGAAACAGGCATCTAGAGTCTCTCTCTCTTCACCATAACCGCAGCATGAGAAAAATTCAACATGTTTAATGATAGCCACCAGATGGCGATCTTATACATTGATGAAGACTAGTAGTAAGTGGTGGAAACTGAATGGTTGCCCAAATTAAGCAATGTGAACTCAGCAGTGATATTTAGCAATGGTGAAAGGTGTGAACTGGCTGTGCTCCTCTCTGAAACATATTTTAAAATGAGACTAGTTTTCATTTGTTGTACAGGGGTTTTTCCTTCTTCTTTTCTTGGCTATTTGCTTCAAATTTCTGTGGAAACCAAATTAAAATAGTATCTCCATATACTTATAATATTGATGCTGATTTATTATGTTAAAGTTTTTGCTTCTTATGGTAGTTATTTTATTGGCTGTTACCAAATTTCTAATAGGTTTAAACTATTTAGAAGTGATGTAGGTGAACATTTTTGTGATTGACTAATTTATATTTTACTTATAATTCCCTAAATAAGGCATATGAGCAAATAAAATTATATGTAGAGCAAGTAAAATTATAAGTAGTTTAACTTAGGGGAAGGTGTATGGCCTAGTGGAAAGAGCTTGGGTTTTGAAGTCAGACAGCCCTGGGGTGGAAAATGATCGGCTGTGTTACCTTACAGAGTTCTTGTGAGAATTAAAAATGTTTGCAAGTGATCCACTGAGAAGCGCATGGTCCCTGGGTGTGGGCAGACAGGATTTTAAATTCTAGCTTCTCCAAGTACAAGCTGTGAGACTTTGGGAAAATTACTTAACTTTTTAGAGCCCAAATTTCTTCTTTTATTTATTTGGGATAGTAATACCTACTTCTAGAATTACTTGGGGTAGTAAATGAAAGAATGTATGTAGGGCGTATAGGAATTTTAACAAGTGATATCTGTTATTCATATCCTCTTATACCATAACAGCTAGTACTAACCACAGTGTATGTCTGTATGGAGTAAGAAATCTAACTTCATTGCCATTATATTATAGGAGATTGCTCTTCCCACACTTCTGTTTCTAATGAGTTTAGGAAAATATGAAAAACGTTAAATTTTTGAATTAAAGATTTTAAAACATGTTTTCTCTTAATTAAGAAAATAATGCACGCTCTCTTGTTTTTCTGGTCAAATAAAGAGAAACTTTCGTGGCTCCTTTGCATCATGTCAGCAGCACCATCTATATCATTAGCAGTTACGCTCTGCATTGTGTTGCTGTCTGAAAAAGTGATTCACGTCTGTGAAGGGAACGGAAATGGATACTGCATATGCTTTCCTAATCATTTTAATTCCTGTACAATTCTCCACCTAACTTAAATTTCTAGATCTTTTTCCTTTTGGCTCATTGAAATTTACCATTAGAATTCTAGGCTGTTGTAGTGTTTCTTTTTCCTGAATTTAAGATTTAAAAAAAAAAGTTTATGTGATTATATAATTTTCTGACTGTGAAGCTGAAAAAGTGTTAGTTTCTTTTCACTGTGCCTACAAATTCATTTTTAGGAAATGTATGTTGAGAAAAATTTTTAACCATCTTCTGACCTTGTGAAATGCTCTTTTAAAAATGTTATTTACCCTGTTATCAAAGTTGTATCTATTAAAATATGAATTGATCATAGTTTTGAAGAATTGACTAAAATGACAATTTTTCACCTTTAGTGACTTAATGATTATCTTTGATAGTAAATCTCGTAGAATATATTGAATTAATAGATCCTTAACGTCTTTAGAGAAGCATGATCTTTGTTGAAACATAGAAGACCAACCTATATATCCTTCTGTACTTTGTCTATGTTCACATGAACATATCCTCACAAATATTTATCCTTCATAAAACATAAAAATGGGATCATATTAAACATATAATCCTACAACTTGCTTTTTTCTTAACAATACATTACTGACATCTGTTAAGTGGGACCACCTCGTCGTTCTGTCTCATTTTTTATATCTTCATAGTATACCATGGTAATCAGCTGTTCAGCTATTTATTTTCAGGTTGTTTTCTGTTTTTGCCAGTTTGAACAGTAAACATGCTTGACCTTAGCTTTATGTTTTGGTGCATTTATTTCTGTGGAGTAGAGACCCAAAAGTGATATTGCCGCACAAAGAATATTCTTAAAAATTAAAAAAATGAATTATCACTAGCTTACTCTCCAAAAAATTTTGAGCAGCTTACATTCCACTAGAAAGTATGAGTGTTTGTGTTTCCCTTCCTTCACCAGCTTTAGATGTTAATTAAATTTTTTTTTTCCTAATCTGATGGGTAAAATTTGCCGAACCACTAGTGAGAGTGTACATCTTACCATATGATTATTGTCCATTTGTATTTTCTCCTAAGGGAATTGCTTGGTTCATATTTTTTGTCCATTTTTTCTATTCCTTTCATTTCCTTTTTAAATCAAGTTTCTTCTCTTAGAAATAATGCCATATCTGTTGTACTGCATATATTTCCTCCTGTTCTACCTTGTCTCTTCACTTTATGGTGTTCTTTGCTTTAGAGAAATGTTTGATTTTTTTTAATAGAGTAAAATAAATCTGTGTCAGTCTTTTTCTTTATGGCTTCTAGGTTTCTCATCTTGCCTAAGAATACATCTCCACTCCAAAAATGTAAAATGTTATTCTAAATTTTAAATATTACCATTCTAATTATCTGTAATCCATCTAGAATTTCTTTTTATCTGTGGTTTGATATAGACAACTTGATTTCATAAAGTTGGACAGCCAAACAAGTCTTTTCATTTAATAAATAAATTACCTTCCTGCAGTATATATGTATAGTCTGTTTCTTGACTATTTTGTCTTGCAAAATATTTATTTAATGTGTTTAATTGTTTCTGTGTTGTACTATTTTGCTTACCATAGTTTTATATTATATTGGAATATTTGTTAGGCAAAGTGTCTCCTTATTTATTTTTCTCATGATTTTATTGAGAATTAAACTTCAAAATCATTTACTCTGGTTAAAAAATAAACATAACCTTTGAGATTCTGGTTCACTTTATAGTTTTTATATTAGTTTGGAAAGCTTTATCATCATTTTTCTTGGTATATTTAAAGTCTACCAACCCAGGAGAATAGTCTGTCTTTACATTATTCAGTGTTCTTCAATAAAATTTTATGGTTTCTTTCAGATTAAATTTATTCCTATGTGGTTTATCATTCTGTCCTTATTGGATAGGATTTTATTTCCTACTTTTATCTCTGGTTCGTTATTGCTAATTTAAAGAAAAGCTATTGACTTTTATTTGTCTTATAACTGGCTGCCATCAAATGAATATTTTTATTTGTGCTAACTGGTTGAATCTGTAATATTCTAGGTACACAGTCATATCATATACAAATAAAGATAATTCTTTTGTTCAATTTCTTTATTACATTAGCTACAGCATACAAGTTGATAGGTTATACTAGAGATAGTGGGATTTTATGACTCGTGTAAAAGGTGAAACCTTTAGTATTTTGCACTGTAATAAGTTTGCTTTTGTTATCTAGTTAATAATTTTATCATTTTTATTCCCATTATACTTAAGTTACATTGAAAGGGATCTACTTGACTTTAATGTTTGAAAGAGTCTTTTGAGCAACAGGGATTTAGTGACCTTTTCTAAGGTTCCAGTCATTAATCTTGATTCTGAACTAGATTGAATTTAAGTAATCCTAGTACTCCAAATGCTTTTTAAGGGTTTTAAAATTTTGGAATTAACTAGCGGACACAGCTTAGAGTGCTTCATTATAAATATGGAACAGAATGTAGATATTATCAATCTTGATATAAGAATAAAAATCTAATCAAAACTGAGATGTGGAAGAGAGATTGAAAAGGGTGTGTATGAGGGGGTGAAAAATTCTTATTTTTCTTTTTGTAGAATAAATAGATACTGTCTAAAATGGTACATTATTTAAAATTATGATGGCAACTGTAGCTACTAAGAACAATTATAAGACAGAAGCAGAAAGTACTTATGTCTACTTTCTGTGAGTGGAAGTGGGATGGCAGGAATGCTTATTTGGGGAGACTTCTGTAAGACTTGAGTTTTTCTACCATATACAGGTTAATTAGTAAATTACTTTGAAGTGTAGTTTCCAGGTATTGATACTGAAAAATCTTTAGAATATATTTTTAAGTGGAAAAAAGTAAGTTATATATACAGCAGTGAGTTGTAACGTAGCGACCTTTTTTGTAAGACTATATATACTTCTGTTTGCTTTGTAAAAATGGAGACAAGGTTGAAAATGGGGTGGAGAGACCAAGGGAATAAATAAGACCTTTTTGATTCCTATAAGTGTATTGCTAAGTGAAATAAGCCAGATGCAGAAAGACAAATACTGTATGCTCTCACTTATATGTGGACTCTAATAAAATAGTCAAACTCATAGAAGCAGAGAGTAGAATGTGGGTTGCCAGGGCCTGCGGGTAGGGGGAAATGAGGAGGTGATTATCAAAGGGTACAAAGTTTCAGTGATGCAAGATAAATAGGTCCTGTAGCTCTGTTATGCAGCCTAGTACCTATAGCTAACAATACTGTATTGTATACTTAAACTTTTTAACAGAGTAGATCTTAGGTTAAGTGTTTTTACAACACACACATACAAATAATAATAGTAAAGGGGGTGAGAGGAAACTTTGAGAAGTGACAGCTATGTCTATGGCCTTGATGATGGTGATGGTTTCATGGGTGTATATTTATCTTGAAACTCATTGAGTTGTATATATTAAAAATGTACAGCTTTTTACATGTCAATCATAACTCAGTAGATTGGTTTGAAAAAATAAGTATTGCTATTAAATAAAATAAAAGGGAAAAGAAATCTTTAAAGAACTAGCCATATAAAATTCTTGCGCTTATATGTTGAGTTAAAATTTTATCAAGAAAGTAGTAAACTAAAACTTATTTTAACTTTCTACTTAATCTGTAGAACTTGATTTTAAAAATTTTATTTGAATATTGGTTTAGTAGTGCCCAGGATAATGTCACAACACGTAACATGTTGGAGAAATGGATCTTTTGTATTTTGATGAAGAGTAGCATTTTGTTTTGCAATTCAGAAGATTAAAAATTTGTGTGCACCTAATTCCTTCTTTTCCCTCTGGAGCCTCTTAACTTTTCTTTCCCCCTCCCCTTGTCCCTTCTGCCTAAATCTGGATGCTCAGAGCCTTTATAATCCAGTGGGGGAGAGACATGCCTGAGCAAGAGGTTAAGCTCTTAAATCCTAGTGGGGAGGGCCAAGATTTCCCCCAGGAGGTAAATTTCAAGTGGTCATTGTAGAAACTGGTATTGAACCTGATTGTTTGTAGATGCTCTTCACTCTAAGCTAGATGTGTGGAGAATTTTTAAAATCAGTGAATATCATGTATCTTTTTTTTTTTTTTGTGGGGAAGACCAGCCCTGAGCTAACATCCGTCACCAATCCTCCCCTTTTTCGCTGAGGAAGGCTGGCCCTGGGCTAACATCTGTGCCCATCTTCCTCTACTTTACATGGGACGCCGCCACAGCGTGGCTGACAGGCAGTGCGTCGGCGGGCGCCCGGGATCCGAACTCGCGAACCCCGGGCTGCCAAGCGCGGACTAAACCGCTGCGCCACCGGGCGGCCCCTATCATGTATCTTTTCTATTTGTTTCTTCAGATTTATGTTCATTTACCAAGTTTAAATTATACAAAGACTGATGATTTTAAAAATACGGTTAATTATATACTTTATTGTAACTGTTGATGACATTGAGATTTCTAATTCTTAGAGAAGTTTAATAAACGGGAGGCTTTAGTTGTATTTGAAGGCTATGGCATGTCTTTCATCTGATCTCTACAGTCTCATATAGAGCAGTGGAAGAGTAAAACAAAGTATTTTTTCTGTTTAATGTATTATTTCAGTTTTAACTTTCTTATTTTGTTGTTGATTTGGTGCATGTCATCAGTGAATTCTGCAGGATTAGCTGGTAGTAAGACTTCACTTTTGGGATATCGTTATTTTGATAGAAAATATCATTTATTTGCTTTTTTAAAATATAGACTTTGATGGTACTAGGAAGCAAATTTGTCTATCCAAAGAGCATATTTTTAGTTTAATTTAGATTACGTTTTATATGAATTTGGTAGAAGTTTTGTTTTATTCGTTCATGTTCAGTTAGAATTTTGTTTTAATCCACTATAGTTGGAAGCTTTTCTTCCTAAATTTCATTGTACATGGTTGGAGTAGAGGAAAAGCATGGACTGAGTAAGACTGGGTTTGAGTTCTAAACCTGCTGCCTGCTAGCTCTGTGACTTTGGAGAAGTGATTTAACCTCTCTGAGCTTTAGTAAGAGGATTAAATGAAATATCTGAAGATTAAATATGCTATATAATGATATATGTGATGGTGTTTAGTGCAGTTTTGGCACATAATAGGTGTCAATAAATATTTTTATTATTTTCTAGAAACCCAGAATAACAAAATAATACTTTTTAATCTTCTCTGTTTCTATACACGTTAAAATGTTCATTGAGCAAACAACATCATAGGGGAAATAAAAAGAATATAATTCACCCACAGCTCTTTAATTCTATATTTTAAACCTGTAGTCTTAACATTAGTTCTCAAGGTGCTCTCCATGGACCCTAGCTAGTCCCTGAGATCCTTTCAAGGGATTTGCAAGGTCAAAACTATTTTCATAATAATGCTAAGACATTATTTGCCTCTTTCACTGTATTGACATTCGTACTGATGGTGCAGAAGCAATGGTGGGTGAAACTACTGGTGCCTAAGCACAAAACAAAGCAGAGGCACCAAACAGTTCTAGTAGGCACTCTCAGTTTAAAAAAACAAAACAAAAATTTTCACTTGATGTCTTTGATGAAGCAGTAAAAACTAATTATTTTATTAAATTTGAGCCTTTGAGTACACGTGGCTTGAATGACAAAATAGGAAGTATGCATAAAAACATTTCTGCTACAAACCGAAGTACAGTGGTTGCCTGGAGAAAAAGCACTGGTGTGATTGCTTGAATTGTGAGCTCAACTAGCTGCTTTAATCATGGAACACCATTTTTACTTGAACAACTGGCAGACTAACTATGATCATTTACACTTGACATTTGACAGATGTTTCCTCAGAAAGAAATGAAGTGAGACTGTCATTTCAAGAAAAACAACTGTTAGTATTTGTTACCAATGATAAGTCTAGCTTTCATGAAAAAATTAGAATTTTGGAAAACTTGTGTCTGCTAGCCTGACTTTGACAGTTTCTCAACACTTGAACTTATCTAATGAGGTTATTGATGGTATTAACAAATGTGATTTTTTTTAAATTGTATAATGAAATGTGAAATTTGGAAATGCTCTAACACCCAGTGAAAACATCTTTTACAAATGGGTGAGAGATCCATTCAAAGTGCATGGTAGGCCAATGGATTTCAGTATAACAATGTATGGAACATTCATTTGAAATAGTTTCAGATTACTCTTTGCAAACTAACCTTTAAAAAATGACTGCTTGTTGAGTTTGGTGAAGTATCAGGGAGGAATATCCAGTTACCCAAAAAGTGTATTAAAACACTCCTCCCTTTTTTCACACTCCTCCCTATTTGTGTGAACTTGGATTTTTTCATATAATTCAACCAAATAAATGATATCAGATTGATTATGAAGTAGTAATGAGAATCCAGTTGTCTTTTGAGTCAGATATTAGAGATTTGCAGAAGTGTAAAAGCCATTCTTCTCACTAAATTTTTTGTTTTTGGAAATGGTTACTTTTCATTAGACTGTTACTTTTGTTAACATGTCATGGCTCTATTATTTTTTAAAATGAATTTAACTATTTTAAAGTTTTCTCAGTTTTACTTCCAGTGTGGTAAATACAGATGTTAAACTTGTGTAAACAAAGGCTCGTTGAGGTCCAATAATTCTTACAGAGTGGAAAGAGATTTTGAGTCCAAAAGTTGGAGGAGAGTTGCTCATTTCCTTTTTCTCTTTCAGCTCTTATCCATATGAATACTTACTTTTGGTTAAAATGCTAATTATAAACCATAATATGGTTTATTACTCCTCTTATTAATATAGTTACAATAAGTTGATATAAATATAGTAATGATAAAAAAGCAAAATGCTCTTCAGATGAAAACATCTTTGGATCTTTCCTGAAATTGAGTGAAAGGGCTAGATTTAACTGACCGTGTTGTTGAAAATTTATTCTCTGACACACACACACACACACACACACACACACACACACACACACACACACACACACACACACACACACACACACACACACCCATCCCCTTATATCCTTAGAGTATGCTCTGTTTTGAACTAATGTTACAGAAAGATTTCAGTTGAAAACTGGTTGCTACATTCCTCTTCTGGTATTTTCAGTTATAACTAAATGTGTATATTACTTTCCAAATCTCTTATGCTGTGACCCTGTATAAATTGTAGTTATTAGCCTGGAAGATTAGGTAACTTAGAAGACAGTGATTGGCTGTACCATAAAAGCAACTTAGAAGAGTTCATCTGTGTAAAGCACAGTGACCTAAATCAGATATGTACTCACTGTCCCTGGAATCTTCAAGGGACTTTCTGCGTTGTTATCAAAAACAAGGCATTTATATATTACTATGGAAAGATTTCACCTGGAGAAGAAGTTACCTGTATGTACCTAGTTATGATCTTGTGTTTTATTTACAAATAGATTTGAATCTTTCAGAGTTTAACAGTGAAGCTTGAAGAAATGTCAGGCTTATTAGCACTGGCTTAGAATAGTATCATCCTCTGTGTCCTTGGCTGTGGAAGTCATCTGCTGAAAAGAGTAAATCCTTGTGTAAAGTTAAGCAATGTTTGTAGCATCTTTATTATTCTATAAAATTAGTTTTTTGATTAGTTAGTATTACTTTAAAAAATTCTATTTGGCTAAGATATTAGGAAAGAAATTATTTTGTCTTAATGGTTAAGTATGTTTTGAAGTTAAACTGAAGTATTTGACAACTGTGAAATTACTCTACATGGTTAATAATCATAATTTATGGGAAGTGTTACTTTTGGGCTATAGCCATATGTTTTATATAACGAAATTAATTTGTGATAGGGTCTTCTGATGCTGTTTTAATAATGGATTTTCTAAACCTCAGATTTCAAAAAAGGATATTAGACTAGGTTTATGAATATATTGTTAAATAATCTTTTAACATTCTTTTTTCCCTCTAATGTTATGCCTTTGGCATATTAAAGTGTCATTTTTGATCATTTGACCAAGAAAAATACAAATTATAGGTTTTGGTTTTTCAGGCAGGATAAATGACTATGAAAGGAATTAGTAAAATGTGGTGTGTAGTTAAAACCTGTTTCAAACAAAACTAGATTTGTTTGATTTTGCTGGGAATTCCCACCTGTGAATTGAACTTTGATTTTATCATGTGTTGATGCTGGGCTTTTTTGTTTATAAACTCATTTATTAAATTTCAAAATATTGAGTACTTTTCTGTGTTTGAGTTTTAATTGTGTTCATAAGGAATTCTTAAGTGGATCCAATATAAATTTTTAGCTGAGTGTCTTGTCTTCTGAAACATACTCAACATTCAGCAAGTATTTATTAGAGAACTTACCAAGGGGCAGGCCCTGCTTGATGCTGAGGATACAGTGGTGAGCAAAACAGACGTGATTCCCTCCCTCTGGGAACTTATTGTTCAGGCTAGGAGACAGTTAAGAAAGTAGTTATGTAAATATGTAATTACAAGTTTTAATAAATACTATAAAGAAAAAGTACTGCGTGTTCTCAGCATGTATTACAGTGACCTTGGTCTATTGTCTAGTGAGTAAAGAATCCATGTAACTGGGACTCTATAGAGACCTGGGTTTTAGTTTTAGTTCTTTCACTAACTAACAAACAGTATGATCTTAAGCAAGTCACCTAAACTCTGTATGTATGTATGTATGTATGTGTGTGCATATGAGAAAATTGAACTGGAAAAGTAAAACCTATACGTACGTATGCGTCTGTAAGGTCTCATTTATTCATTAGGAGTGGAAAAGAGAATACATTTGCCTCTGGATTTCTTATCATGGGGAGCCTTATCTTAGCTGTAAATTAACTGATAAGCTGGACATTGGATTATATGACAGTTTTTCATTCACTGATGTATCCCCAGTACCTGAAAGGATGCTCGGCACGTAGTATGCACTCAGTAAATATTTGTCGAATGAATGGGTGAGTTCCTTAATTTCTAGTCTTTAAGGAAATGAGACCTCTTTCATGGTCCGTTGATTCATGGGGAACAGGGGTAATATCCGGGGGAAGAATAGGCAAACAGACCATATTGCTGGGGGATTTCCTGGCTCTCTCCTGTTGGTTTTTAGTAGAAAAAAATGCAGCAGAACCCTAAAAACACCCAGCTAATGCTAACCCTGTGCTGACTGAAGATGGGGAATCTTGACAGAACACTTACTGGACCTTCTTTTGCTGAAAAACATCTACTGGATCTTTCTGTGTGTGTTTTTTCCCTTTTGTGCAGACTGCCTGTGCTTTTCTATACATTTTAATTACTAATAAGGTTGAGATAGTTTTTAAAAAAGCCTGTTTTGGAAATAGATTTTCATTATCCTAATTTCTGTTAATAAATTTATATATACTTGATAACCCTAGGATAAGTAATTCTTATATATGTTTTTTGGTGTGTGTGTACTGAATTAGACTTGGAATGAATGCTTCTACTCATAGAAATAGTGTAATAAATATTTGTGATTTATAATTTCAGTTAGAACCCTAATGAGGCTTTCCATTTGTCCATGACTTTTGTGCCTTATAAGGAATCATCTGACAATAAAGTGTGTGTCTAACAATCCTCTTTATTATTGGAGGCTATGACTTGCCAGTTCATGCCTCATACCTCTTTGAGTTCTCTTCCTCTTACATTTTTTGATTTCTTCACTTTTTCCCTTTGAAACTTTTATTTAAAAGCTCAAATTGTCTTTAGTTTTAACCATGGTATTTGAAATAAAAATTTCTGAAGCTTTTTGTTCTAATGTCTGAATCTATCCAGTTCACCGTCTGTCTGGTGACAAAGTATTTTTCCCAAGGCTTTTAACTTTTTTCTTTGGGAATCACATGATTACCTGAGTTTAAAATTTCCAGTTTTAAATTTATGCAGTGATTTTCCATATACCTTTTATGTCTCTTATGCTTGTTTTAGAGTAATGAACGGATCAAAAAAATGCCAAGTGAGTTCTTTAGAAACTATGACTATCATTCTTTGGCTTTTCATTTTAGTAGTCATGGGTGATTTCCCCCTTTAACTGGATTAGAAAAGATTGTTTGCCTTATTCATAAGCTTTTTGCTCATAAATTTAAAATTTTCTGATATTTATGTTCAACTTTTGGTGTTAGGTGAGGATAGTGTTGGGAATTGGGATTGTTTGGAGAAAACTTGTATTTTGGGGGACAACATTGTTGTTTATATGTTGGGTAGATTGCCCTAGGCATCTTGGGGAAAATATTCTGGCATACAAATCAACTTTTAGAACACTATGGATTTAGAGTTTCTTATATTACAGTGAAAGTGTATAGTACCTTTACAGTATTTGCTTTTATTTACAGTATTTTCTTGTGAGTTGAAATGTACATTTCATTTTCTGAAGGATTAAAACAATGTAAATGAAGTGAGAGTGGTCCCAAGAAGGCCTACTAAAATGATTTAAGGGTATGAAGCATCCTCTATTGAAGAGCAATTTAAATATTTAGGACCTAAGTCTTTACCATAATCCAAGGACATGGTGTTCAAACTTTGGTGTGCACCAGAATCATATAGAGAGGTTAGTGAGAATACAGATGCTTGGGCTCCACCTTAACCTACTGAATCAGCCTCTCTGGTATAGGGCAAGAGAAGCTGAATTTTAACACATTTTCTAGGTGTGTCTGAATTTATAATATATCACAGAATCTCTTAATACAGTTTTAGATCTTTACGAAATTTAGTTGCAGCATCTTGGCATTTCGTGCTAGATACTGTGTATGCATTTCTTATGAATAATTCTATACAACCATAATATTATTTTAGGATACATTTTGAATCCTCAGATCAGATTTAATTAGGAAGTTAGCAGGCATTTGTTTCTGTACTCGTAAGACTTCTCTAGTTAATCTAGTTTTAAAGATATATAGTAGATGAGAAATCCTTTTTATAGAAAAATGGAATAGTTTCCTTATTCAGATTTGGTAAAAATATGGTCATCATCTGTGGGTTATGCACTTGTGCTTGGCACTTTCACGTAGTGCCTCATCCCACAGCTCTTTCAGGTGGAGATTACACTCTGTCTGTAGGTGAGGTCCAAGATAGTGAAGTGGCTTTCAAAGGGTTGGATACTTAAGTCTGCCTCTGTGTTCACATGGTTAAAGTAAATCAAAGCAGTATAAAAAATAGTAAATCCAGATGTCTATCTCTACTGCCGGAGGTAACCAGTTTTGCTATTTTCTTGTATGTCCTTCCAGTGTTTCATTATGCAAATTCAAATATTCCTATTCTGGGGAGTTTCTTATACTTAGAAAAAGTAGCATACCGTATATGTGGTTCTCTACCTTGAGTGTATTTCATTTTATGATAGGTATTAGATATTTTTCATGTCAGTATGTAGAGAATGTCATTTTTTTCAGTAGCTTGGTATTCTATTGGGTGCATAGCCATTCCTCTATTAAGGGACCCTTGGATTGTTTCCAGTCTTTTCCTATTACATGCTACAATAAATAACCTTGTACATGTGTCATTTCATTTACAGAGAATTTAAACTTTCTTTCTGATCTTATATGGATAGTTCTTAAATCTATTGTCTTCTTTGTTATAGAGTGGTTGTAATAGTTACCTAGATAGAGTGAGTCAATCTTGTATTGATATACTTTGGGTGCCATTTTATTCTTCCGTACATTTGAGTTTTCCTGGTGCCTGGGCTTTATTTCATTCGAGGTAGGCTTTTTAAGCCCTGGCTTGTGTCACCCACTTATCTGAGGTTAAGAAGGAAAACATTTTGACGTCAGGGGTTGCTCTTTGCTGCTGCTATTTTTAGTTTTCCACTATATTCTTGTAGGTAAAAAACGAGGAAGAGTTTTTTCCAGATGTAAATTTAAAAATAACTGACATATTAACAGATTGAAATTTGAATTTATTCTTTTTTTAAATTACTAAAAGTAAAACATGTTTGTTTTAACAAAAAATTAATCACAGATGAGTGTCTGTCTCTGTGTTATTCCAGAACCACTGCTTTCCCAGTCATCAGTGAGACTTTGTTAGTTAGCAATTTGCTATGTAGCCTTCCAAATGTTTAATGTGTACATGTATTTTTTTTGTATATACTTTAAAAGAGAACACAAATAAAAATGTACTCTGTATAGTATATTAACTTACTCTGTATTTAGAAATATGACTTAGAGCATTATCCTTAAATAATAGGATTTAAAATGAAGTATATTTGTTTCAGAGATATATTGCCCCCTTGAAATATCAATGGCTTTGTTCTAAGGGATTTTCAGTATATAGCCAAAGGCACCCTGCACACTTTGTTGAATTACTTGTAATATGGCAAGGGCCAGTTTGTGTGGCTGACTTAATATTTGCATTTATAGCAGACTGCCTTTCTGATTCATGTTTCACAGTCATTGAGAAGCTAGGTAATGTTTTTAAGAGAAGGGAGAGGTGCAGATGCTCCTCCCCCACTTTATTTTTACAGTGCTAGTGTTGTCAGTTTTTTAGACTTTTAAAATTTTGACTAGTTTATTCCACAAGTCACACATGAAAACATTCTTGTTGAAAACCCAAACAATAACAATAAAATAATATCCTCACCTTGCTTTAAGTTAAATGAGTACTTAAGGCTTCACAGATAGTATCTAATGGGAGCAAGCTGGGTGGACAGTGAGAGAATGTGATGATGGACATCCTTTTTTATAACATGCCACTTTTTGCATATATTGGGAGTATTTTTCTGTGACAGATGTTGAGAGGTCAAAGAGTTTGTGTATTTTAAATAAATATTGTGAGATTGCCCAACTTAAGTTTGGCAACTTAACTTTGAGTATTAGCTGATTAGTGTTGTTAGTACATCTGAACATGTGAGTATATCTGCTTTGAAATAAAAGGTTTTTTTTGTTTAGGGGTGAGAGATAAGTGTATTGTTTTGCTTCCTATCTTGGCAGTTGTTCTGGCTAAATGATAGTTTAGAATGGGAGCAGTTAATCCCTTTTAGAATACACAGTATGCTACCCTCTTGGGCTAATGCAACTTGTGCGTCTTTTATTTAGGAGACAGCTTGTCTTTTGTACCTGTGCATGCTTAGGGACTAAATGGCTTGAACTCATTGGAGGAAAGCTAAAGGTTTTAGAGTATGACATGCTTAATGGATGGTAATCATTAATTATTCATTCTTGTACTTTTGTTTTTTGTGTGTGTTTCCTACTTTAGCCTTTCCTCATTACTGAGGGCATATGACTGCTGTGAGGCAGTTTGATCAACGATACATACTGTTGTCTGTCTGCCTTCTTATTCCATCATATGAAAGTATCTCATGGTCTACACAGCCTGTTTCCCACTCCTTCACATAAGGAGCCTTAGCAAGCCATTTAGCTTCTCTAAGTTTCCTATATTAAATTGAACACCAGTCCTTCAGAGTCATATCTGGGTACTTTTTGATATCCACATCTATTTGATTCTACAGTTTGAATATCTAACCTACAGAAAATAAATTTGGATATCAAGAGATCTGTATTTCCTTAATATACTGTATCTGGTTCTGAGTTTTGGGTAGCAAATAGTGAGAGTTTGGATAGTAGGGAATTTTTGGAAAATTTAATCAAATTGATTTAGTTCCTGAGTTTTAAGATAGGAGAATTTGGACACAGAGAACTTGAATAGCAAGGAACAATTGTATATGAATCTACTTTGTATACACTAAAGTGTGATATTTTAGATCAAAAGTTGGAGGAGACTTAAAAAGATCATTTTACCCAACCTCCTGTTTGATCCTTTCTAAAACAAACTGGTCCTCTGGTTTATGTTTGGACATTGAAAGTGGTAAGCTAACTACATTACTTGTCATTCTGGTGTATTGTTCTAAGTGCTAGAGGAGATGTGGGGCAATAAGAGCAACCACAAAGAAAACGGGAATGGACGAAAGTTTATGTTCTTGCGAAATTTGAAAAATACCATAATTGGTTGGATAAAAAAGTAACTTCATTCTAGAAAAATGATATTCATTGGAGAATTAACAATGTTGTAGTTAATGTTAATATTATTATTTTATTGTTATTTGATTCTCTCCTCTCCAGTTGTCTCTGTTGCCTACAAAGGTACCAATTAAAGCATAAGGACCTTCGAAGAGAATGAATTAGATTATTTCTTTTCTTTCTTGAAAGTTGTTATTTTCCTCTCCTGCTTTGGAAGGTTTATAGTACTTTGCTTCCATCCAGAACATTGTCGCATTTCCTGTTGTCCATCCTTTTGCTTACTCTGAATGACTGGTTTCAGGTCATCTTCTCCTTTGAGCCCCAGGCCCTTCTTGCTCCTTTCTGGTTCTTTAGCCTCTTCCTGGGCCATCCTTTTCCTTGCATTCATCTTTAGCTTTGATTCTTTGACAAAGGCGTTATAGGTTGGGACGTCTCCAGTGTGAATTGCTTGCTGAATGAGCTTCCATATTCTGGGTTCCTCTGTGTACTGCCCACACAGCACAGACTCTGTGAGCTGATCTGTGTCACCCTTGAAGTTCAGTTAGGCCTGTTGAATATCAGCCAGCTCTTCCTCAGGACCTTCATTTATCTCTTCAAAACCTTGAATGTCCTTCTCCAGTATGTCTCCCACCTGGGCTTGGTTGAGCACAGCAGAGTCCTTGTCCACTATTCCCTGCTCATTGTACACTGCTCTCTAGTCTTTGTAACTTAAAATGGAATAGACTTTCCTAAGGAACTGGAAGTGGCGGGTGGTGTCTTCCTTGTCACCCTTGCCATCCAGTGTGGGTGCACCTGTTGGGACATCTTGTGGTAGTCATGTTGGGCAAGGTTCAAGGCCTTATGCCACCCAGGATGGTAAAAGTCGGTGAGGCCACATATTTCCTTGCACAACTCCAGCAGATCCATGCTGGGCAAGGGTCCAGAGTGAGCTACAGCTCCAATTGACATTTTGAGGACAGGGAATTTGCGCATCTGTCTCTATCTGTGGTGCAGAATCTTGTGCGTAATAAATTCATGATGATAAGTAGTTAATGATGATTATAATATTCCTTAAAATTATTAGAAATTGAGAAAGAGTTAAACGTAAAATTTTATTCTTTTAAAAAGACTGTATGCAGTATTTTATAATAAACATGGTTAGTCTTTTTGTTGGACTGAGGAAGAACAAAATTATAGAGGTGGGCTTTTGCAACTCAAAGCTAGAATCTCCTTAGAGATTACATTTTGGCATGGCTTTTACTTTGCAGAGAAATAAAAAGTTGTGATAACTTTGATTGACTCATGGTTAATTTATGAGTGAAAGTGGTACTACATGTTAAGTCTTGTAGACTCAGTTTTAACAATTTTATATTTAACTACAGTCCAATCCAATATAGCTGAGTTAAGTGTTTCCTTTTAATGAGAAGACCTAAGAGCAAAGAACAAGCGAGAAAGCATTCTATATTAATGTCTAAGGGTCGCCTTCACCACAGATTTTCTTCAGTTTCTGATCTGGAGGGTCTTTCTGTTGAAGTGAATGTGTTTACCCATTACTTAGTAACTTCCGTAGAAGACCAAATAAAAATCTTTGTCACCTTAATTCTTACATGAGATTTTTGAATGATCGTCTGTGGATTAAAAAAACCCCAAAAAGCCTATAAGCATACTTTAAAAAGAACGCAGTTAGCTAGAATGAGAAATCAGTTCTTTGAGAGGAAGGCAGTCTGTTACATATTTTTTGGCTGTCTCAAATAATGCGCCTCTTAGTAGGTCCTCAGTACATATTGATTTCATGGCTGAATGAGAATAATTTCTTTTTAGGGTCACGATGAAGAAGCTGTTGTGGATCTTGGCAAAACCAGCTCAACTGTGAACACCAAGTTTGAAAAAGAAGAACTAGAAAGTAAGTTTGTTTAAAATAACTTATGCTTTTTTAAAACCAGCTCAACTGTGAACATCAGGTTTGAAAAAAACTAGAAAATAAGTTTGTTTAAAATAACTTATGCTTAGCAGATAAATTACTAATGAATGTTTGCTAGTGTCCTTTAAGTTTTACCTATTATTTGTTGAAACTTTTTTTGTTGTTGTGAGGTAGAACATACATTTAGAAGAGTGTTCAACACTTTTCTAAATATAATTTAAAGAATAATACTGTGAACACCCACCCATGTAACCACTACCCATATCTGTAAATAGAACATTCCCTGATTGTTTACTCTTTATTGAAAGTATTGGCATAACATAGATTTCAGAATGCCTTTCAAACTTCACTGAACTTGGAAAATTGACATGCCAGTTATAAAATCAGTTAATTCTTTTATTTTTTTCGTTTCTAGCAGGCTGGGTAATTTGTATTATGAACAAACCAGAGTGCCAGACTAATAAGCCACAGTTATCACTACTTGTCATCTAAATGTTCATTTTATAGGTTTGTTACATCAGCTTTTTAAAATGCTATAATAACCTCAGCATAGAATTATGGAGCAAATGAGTTATTTGCCAATCTATCTTCTCTAAGCCAGAAGAAATCCTGGCAAATGGTTTCTTTTTTTTCTTTTTCTTTTGAAATAATTTTAGATTTACAGAAGAGTAAATCTGTCTTTACAATGCAAAGATAGTACAGAGTGTTCCTGTATACCCTTCGCCCAGCTTTTCCTAACATTGACATTTTACATAACCATCATAAGTTTATGAAAAATGAGGAAATTAACATTGGTATAATACTGTTAACTAAACTACAGGTTTTATTCAGATTTCACCAGTTTTTCCACTGATGTCCTTTTTCTGTTCCAAGATCCAGTTGAACAGTTTAGGATCCTGTAGTATAGTTAGTTGTCATTTTGCCTTAGGTTCCTCTAATCTGTGGCAGTTTCTCAGTCTTGCATTGTTTTTCATGACCTTGACATTTTTGAAGAGTAGTGGTTAGATACTTTGTAGAATGTCTCTAAGTTTGGGCTTGGCTAATGTTATCATATGAACAGACTGAGATTATGGATATTTAGGGAGCATACCACAGAAGTGACATATTCTTCTCCTTGTATCATATCTGTGGACATATGATATCAACATGACTTATTATTGGTGAGGTTAACCTTGAACACTTGGTTAAGGTGGTGTTCATGGCAAATGTTTTGATAGACTTATAGTTGGGTCTTTTTGAGAACTACATTATTAAGTTAAAGCCTTCTGTGAAAGCTGGTACCATATGGGACCATTAATCTTTTGTTTTTAAAAAGGAGATGGAAAGAGACACAGGTGTTGTCCATATTTACTTTCTGAGATGAAAAAAATCCTGTCTTTTGAAACTGACTTTAAAAGTCTGGGCTTACTAGGGCTTCTAGAAAGAACCTCAGTTACCTAGAAGCTTATGGTTAAATTCTGTGAATTACGAGGACTAGGATAGGTAAAATTTTTAGCAATAATTTTATTAATTCAAATATACAGTGATGCATTTTATCCATCACTTACCATTTAATGTCATCCCTCAAATATATGTGACCTAGAACATGAAGAGAGGCACTTGACAGTGTTACTTGGCTTCCCTTAGTTACCCCATGGCCCTTAGCTTTGCATACCTTGTACATATCTAAATTTCAGTACCAAATTTGAGGAAGAGATTGTTTATCTCAGAGTTTGACTGAATAGTCCTTTGATGGAATAAAGTAAAGGTGAAAGAAAAAATTATAACAGAGAACACTAAGGGCAATAATAAAAGCAGAAAAAACAGATCTTGATCTCCCAATCTTTGGATTCTAGCATATTCTTATTTATCTAGTCTTTCTAAATTGCAAACTCAAGGAATTTATTTTTATCTTGGTGCATTGAGGCTTGTGTGCCAAACCCCAGTAGTACTAATTGGAGTAACAACTTTGTAATTCCCCATGCACAGTGATGAGAATTTGACTCATTAATTTCCACTTTTCTTTTGAGTTCAGCAGAAAATAGTTTTACTAAAATAAAATTGTAAGATCATTGAGTTTTGTTATAGTTTTTTAATTTACTTTTCTAATTGAGATCTAATTCACAACACATAAAATTCACTATTTCAAGTGTATAATTTATTGTTTTTTGGTATATTTACTATGTTGTGCAACTGTCATGATTCTCTAATTCCAGAACATTTCCATCGTCCCAAAAAGAAACCCTATATAATTGGTTTTTTTAAATTTGGGATTTTCTAGTAAAATTTTTTCAAATAATTGATATTTAATTTCTACAATTCTTTATCTAGTACTTACATGTACTAGATAGAGTGCAGGGTATTGGGAGATGTTTAAACAACTGATTTTAGTTCAGTGTGTTTCTGTAGGTCTAGTCCTCTTTTAGTTTGAAAGGTAATTGTTTATGTTATTGATATTAATGTACAGTCATACATTGCTTAATGATGTGGATACGTTCTGAGAATGTGTCATTAGGTGATTTTGTCCTTATGTGAACATCATACAGTGTACTTACACAAACCTAGATGGTATAGTCTACTACACATCTAGGCTATATAGTACCAATCTTCTAAGACCACCAACCAGTGCGTGGTCTGTTATTAACTGAAACATTGTTACGTGGCACATGACTATTGGCAACTGAAACAAGAACTCAGAGTGTTAGATTTTTCAACCTTAGCTGGGTATGTGTGCATTGGGTAACTCAAGTTTTTTGCTACTCTGTGCATGTTTGTAAATAACTGAAATTGCCAAGAGTATTGATCTTGAGGTTACAAATAAATTTTAGTGAGTTGCCAAATTTGCAAGTACAGAATCCACAAATAATGATTGACTATACTTTCAAATCTCATGTAAAGATGAAGATATTGAGTTTCTTGAGGTATTTATTTTCTGACCATCTTATGGAATTTATTAGGAAAAGAATGTCATTAACTGCTCTTATTTCAGCATGTTTCTTTTTTATGTTGTACATAAGGACAATAATCAGCTCTATGCTAGATGGATTTTTTTTTTTTTTGTGAGGAAGGTTAGCCCTGAGTTAACATCGGTTGCCAATCCTCCTCTTTTTGCTGAGGAAGGTTGGCCCTGGGCTAACATCCATGCCCATCTTCCTCTACTTTATATGTGGGATGCCTGCCACAGCATGGCTTGATAAGCGGTGCGTAGGTCCATGCCTGGGATCCAAACCTGTGAACCCCGGGCTGCCAAAGCATGAACCTAAACACTATGCCACTGGGCTGGCCCCTCAGATGGTTTTTGAATAGTTGCAAATAAGTTAAACTTGTAGTCCATGACCCCTTTCACTTAACACAGCTTAGATAGGAACCTCATTTAAACTATTTAAAAAATCAAGTACATGCCTCTCAGTATTTGCCAGAGTGCTGGTAGCTGTCTGGTTCCCTGATTCAGTTTCATTTAGTGGTCAAAGCAGAGACTGCCATTCCTAACTGTTTTGTTGGTCAGAATGCAAACTCAGGATAATGCAACATCAGCAGTAGCTTTTTCTATTTTAGAAGTATATGATAACCTTACTGTATTGCTTTTTTTCCCCTAGTATGACAATTTCTACCTTTTAATTGGAATATTTGGACCATTTACGTGTAATGTAGCCCTCAGTAATGTGGACCTTGCTGATCTGAGATTTTCAAAGCTTTAAAAGTTAGTAAATATTTACAAGTATCTATCTGTGAATATTGATTTTGAAGCATTTAATCCTCATTAAAGGATATCTCTTAAAGACCTCTGCTAGCTAGGGTTGGCCGAAATGTAGATGGAATAAATTTATGTTTACATACTGTATGATTTCAAGTGGACTAAGCTCTTCTTTCTCAGAATATCTTTTTAGACTTACAGATTAATGCTTACACTAGTAACCTGTATATCTAGTGTATTTATCAGTCAATGGTATTAATCCTTGATGTAACATTCTGTGTAGTACTCTGTAAAATAAGAGAAGTAATAGGAGACTAGCATTGTTAATTATATAAACTTACATGTAATTCTTTTTTATCAAAGTAAATTTTGGTATACGTTTGTATATGTCACTTTTTTTCCCTTTTGGAAAACCAGTAATACGTTTCCGAACCTTTTGCTAGGTCATCGAGCTGTATATATTGGTGTTCATGTCCCGTTTAGTAAAGAGAGTCGTCGACGTCATAGGCATCGTGGACACAAACATCACCACCGGAGAAGAAAAGATAAAGAATCAGATAAAGAAGATGGACGGGAATCTCCTTCTTATGGTAAGAGAAAATAGTAGTTCTTCATTAACCGTTTAAAGTTCTTTCCTGGAAATATTTTTCTTTTGGTGAGGAAGATTAGCCCTGAGCTAATATCTGTGCCCATCTTCCACTACTTTATATGGGACACCACCACAGCATGGCAAAATACGTGAAGCCTGGGATCCAAACCTGTGAACCCTGGGCCACTGAAGTGGAACGTGCGAACTTAACCACTATGCACTGGGCTGGCCCCCTGGAAAGCTTTATTTTTAAACGTTGAACATTTCTTTTTTAAAATTGTATGTCTACAATAATTTAGACATATTATATGCATTTAGAAATACTAATTGAAGGAAGAATATTATTTCTACAAGAAAAATATTTAGTTTGTAGGTTAAGATCTACTTGGTATAAGTGAAAAAAGTAGGGAGCTTTGTTTTCTTCATTATATTGCAGCCTCGGCATTGTAAAAGTTGAGTTTTGGCACTTAAACTTCAGTTTAGTAGGGTTTTATTTCCTTTCCTTTTATATATTTTCTGTGTTATATATTTTATTATTTACGTATGCAGTGAACAAATATCTGAATCCTCAGGTTCCTGGAAGAGATTGAAGTTTTTTCTCATTTTTAAACATACTTTTTGGCCAGAAGATCTTTTTTTTTTTTTTTTGTGAGGAAGACCAGCCCTGAGCTAACATCTGTTGCTAATCCTCCTCTTTTTGCTGAGGAAGACTGGCCCTGGGCTAACATCGTGCCTATCTTCCTCTACTTTATATGGGACGCCGCCACGGCATGGCTGACAGGCAGTGCGTCCGCGGGCGCCCGGGATCCGAACCCGCGAACCCCGGGCTGCCAAGCGCGGACGAAACCGCTGCGCCACCGAGCCGGCCCGTGGCCAGAAGATCTTATTCACTAAGCTGATTACTGTGCAAAAAAGAGTGCTTTGATTTGATAGTTTTGTCTATAGAAGGGCAGGATTTTTGTTTGAAAGCAGAGAAATATAGTCGTGCCAGTAGAAAGAAGAAATCAGAAAGAAAAAAGACATATGGTACAGGAAAGAGAATATTATCAGATAATAAACATTGACAGTGCTGAATTAAACGGCCCTTGGGTCAGAAAGGCAAGAGCCAGAAAAAATAGCTGTGTGGCCTGAAGGAATCTTAGACATTACAGTTAGTTGACATATTGGTTTTTTAGGACATCATGGGACCACATGGCCATCTCTGCTCCATGAATCCTAGTGTGTGCATTCTAGCAAAGCTACATGAGTTGCACCCCTGTAGGCACTTGTGTGCTATGCTAAAGGAAAGTTTTTGTGAAGAGCAGCAAGCTAAACAACTCTTGGATTTCACATAAGACTGGGGATAGGACATGTTCCCATCAGTCAGAATGAAAAGACTTTGTGACATACAGGGCTTTGGATAGAGTTCTTAGAAGGGTATTGCCTTAGTAATGGGTCTTAACTAGTTTTACACTGAAGGTTGCAGTGGATTTGCTCTAAAAATTCTTAAAAGCAGATTTTGAAAGAATTAAAGTGATTTCAAGTATCTGCATACCAGAACAAAGTATAACACTGGTATAAGAAATATGGTAAAATCCAGCACTGAACCATGTAAAATTCACAATATCTGACATCCACAAATTATTTGAGATATAAAGAAGTAGGAAAATATGAGTCATAACCAAGAGAAAAATAAATCAGTAGAAACAGATCCAGAAATGACACAGTTGATGGAATGAGAAAACAAGCAGGCTTTTAAAGCAACTATAATATGTACGCTTTATATGTTCAAGAGGATAGAGAAAAATATGACTGTGATGAGAGAAATTGAAAATAGATGAAAGCCCCAAATGGAACTTCTAGAGATGAAAAATACAATATCTGAAATGAAAAATACACTAGATAAGATTAACAGAAGATTTGACACTACAGAAAAAAGAAAGATGAGTGATTTTTGAAGATAGAGTGATAGAAACTATCCAAAATGAAACAGAGAAGAAAGACTGAAAATGAATAAACAGAGCATCAGTAATTTGTTGGACAATATCAGGTAGTCTAACATGTATAATTGGAATGCCAGAAAAAATATTTGAAGAAACAGTTTTTGAAAAATTTCCAAATTTAATAAAAACTCTGAACTCATGGATCCAAGGAGCTTGGCAAATCCCAAGGAGAAGAAACATGAAGAGAACCACGCAAAGGCACATAAAAATCAAATTGCTGAAACCAAGATGTAACAATCCTAAATGTATATACATGTATAAACAGCTTCAAAATACATGAAGCAAAAACTGATAAAATTGAAAGAAAGAGATCAATCCACAATTATAGTTGGAGATTTCAACTGTCCTTTCACGTTATTTGAAGAGAACAAGTAAACAAAAAAAATCAATAAGGATATAGAAGACCTGAAGAACACTATCAGTCAGATTGATTGTTCACATTCATAGAACACTGCACCCAACAATAGCAGAATACACATTCTTTATAAGTGTAAGTGGAACATTTACCAAGGTAGATTATATTCTCGGCCATAAAATAAGTCAATACATTTATAGAGATTGAAAGTATATTCTCTGACCACAATAGAATTAAAGTAGAGAGATATCAAGAAAAATCCCCAGATATTTGCATATTAAACAAGATGCTTCTCAATAACCCATCAGTTAAAGAAGCAATCATAACAGAAATTAGGAAATATTTTGAACTCATGAAAATAACACAGTATAGGCAGTAATAGATAAAATCTTGCCAAGTGAGGACATACTTCTAATATGCACAGGCTTCATTTAGCATGTGCATATTTTGTACTGTGCAAAGTGAGGGTGGCCTACATACTGAGATTTCTTAGATTCAGCTAAAGCAGTGTCTAGAGGAAAAATTATGGCAGTTAATCCTTATACTGGAATACCTAGCCAGTGTAATAAGGCAAGAAAGAAGTTAAAGGCATACAGATTGCAAAAGAAGTAAAATTGTCTTTATTCACAGATATAGCATTATATATGTATCAAATCCTAAGCAATCTACAAAACTACAGAACTAAATGAGTTTAGCAAGTTTGCAGGGTACAAAAATCAATTATATTTCTATGTATTTCTATTATAGTAACAATGAATGATCAGAAATTGAAATAAAAAATACCACTTTCAGTAGCACCAAAAATATTACTTGGGGATAAATCTGACAAAAGATGTGCAAGACCTAAATGTTGAAAGGTTCAAAGAAGTTCACTCACAATATGTTTTTGTTTGTCCTGCATAGGTCTCAGGGTATTCCTTCATTATGAAGACCCATGTCATATACATACTGGAAAATTTTCAGATATATTTTTGTATTGCCTCTCCCCCCATTCTTTATATTTTTCTCTTTCTAGAGTTTTTCCTGTTCAACTTTCTTCTTCTGTTCTCTACATCTCTTAACCTTTTGTGTTTTCTGTCTCCTTATTTGTCATTGATGCATTCTGTCTAATTTCCTTAGATCTGTCTTCTTTAATCATTCCTTCTAATCTATTCTCTAACCGGTTCTAATATCCCTGTTTGTTGCATCTACAAGTGCCTGGAGGTTTGTTTACTTAGGTGTAAATTTTGAGTTTGACCTCATCTCTTATATTTAACAGAATTTGATTTTGTTTTTAATTGTTGCTTAAGTTGTTTGCTTGTGTGTTTATATGGTGGCCCTAGGGCTTTCAACTATCCTGGGCTAGAATTTATGTTAATTTCCATGTTTGGGGATCCTATCCTATACTGCATAGGTAGTTTAAATTCAGATGCCATGAGTGGGGTATATGTTCTTTACCGTGACTTGTCCTACCTCCCTAACTTCAGCTGACAGAGTTTTGCTTCTCCATAATAGCAGGAAAAGTCAGTTTCTGTATACCCCTAACTTTGAGTTTCCTCATCAGTTTTTGGAACTTGGAGATTTTCTTTTTTCACTCTTGATCTTAGCTACCTATTAATTACATATTTTTAAATGTTCTATTTTATCTGACATTTTCATATGTTTTTTAGTGAGGAAAAGTCCTGTCTGAGCACAGTGTTCCATGTTTTTGGATGTTGCCTATATTTGTTTGTTTTTATATCAGTTATAAGATTAGTTTGACTTGTTTATTTTTAACATATAATTTTTCTTTTTTGTCTGTGGAGGTGATCTTTCTGTACGACTCTTTTTTTCTGGATTGTTGGTCCTTGTTTCCTGCCAGAATTACAGTATTTGAATAATAAAAGAAAAGAGTTTTGATGGAATATCTTTATTTATAACAAAAGTGTTTCACTCTCAAAACTGTGAATTTATCTTTAAATGAATTGAGGAAAATTTAGAGTGCATTTACATTTTTATTTTGTTAAGACACACCGTCCCAGAGAGTTCAGTTCATCCTTGGTACCGAAGATGATGATGAAGAGCACATTCCACATGATCTCTTCACGGAAATGGATGAATTGTGTTACAGAGATGGAGAAGAGTATGAATGGAAAGAAACTGCCAGGTAATAATACTGCGTCTCAGTGTTTAATTGGCTTTACTTGATTTCTTTTTGTAATGAGAATATAAAATTGATTTTATGAGATATCTGGTGCTTTAAAACAAGGAGCAGAGAATTTCCTCATGTCTGGAAATTTTATCTTTAGTTTTTCCCTTTATTCTCAAAATTACTTTTCTTTAATAATTTAACATAACACAAAAGGAGTTATGTTTTGTAGATTTTAATGTCTTTAATTTGAGAAACAAATTTGAAAAATCAAAATCTTGCATGTTTTATGTTTAAAAGAGGATTAGAAGTGGAAATTATGAAGTTCTATAGTTTGTTTTTGAAGATTTATTATTGTGATAGCTGGAACAGAAGGAGGAATTACAAAGGTAACTTGTGACTATAGATATTGGACACTATTAGCCTAGTTTATAAAAATGTGTTTGTAGCCAAATTTTGTTTTGGTGGTGGTGATCTTTAAAAGAACAAGTTTGTCTTTATCTTTATATACATTTTTATATTTATATATATTTAAAAGAACAAGTTTATGTTTATCACGTTAAAATAAGCAAATGAATTTGTCATTATTTATACAGTATTTTTATATATTATACATTTCAGATGGCTGAAATTTGAAGAGGATGTAGAAGATGGTGGTGACCGATGGAGTAAACCTTATGTGGCAACTCTCTCTTTGCACAGTCTGTTTGAACTAAGAAGTTGCATCCTAAATGGGACAGTCATGCTGGATATGAGAGCAAGCACTCTAGATGAAATAGCAGGTTATAGCGAATTGACTTTTTAAATTTAAGTTGTACTGAAGTTAGAGATACTTAAATAAGAAAATAGAGTGGAATTTAGACTATTGTTTTAACAACTAATGGTCGAGCTTCCATTTCTGTACAGGGCAATGTGAAGAGTAGACATATAAATAACACTTTGTCTTTGATACGTTTGGAGTCTAGAAGATTAAATTGGGCAGACATTACAGTATCAAGAAGAAAATGATTAGTGCTATAAGCAGGATATGGAGTCTGTACTCTGAAAATGGAGAGGAAAAAGCTTTTTGTTTCTTTGTTTTCTGGACCAAGGTATCTGGGGAAGATCCACAGAATACATTGACTGTACAATTTATTCATAGAGTTTGAACACATGGGAACAAGGAACAGATGGTACAAGAGAAAAGAAAGTGTTCTAAGGAGGAGGAAGAGAAGGAATAAAGTCTAGAAAGTATAGACAGGTATGAATCTCAGGAAAGTCAGTTCCATGTGAGTATACAGATTTCTTAAATAGTAGTAGGAGATATGTTGAGAAAAGAAATTAGAGATGGATTGTGACTAGCCTTAATTACTGGGTTAAGAAATTGGATTTTATTTGGTAGGCATTTTGGCTCTCAATGATTTTTAATTTGGAGAATCGTGTGATCTCGATTTGTGTCGGGAAGATCATTCTGGTAAGAATAGGTTGGGTGGCTTTGGATTACGAAGAGGTTAGAAGCAGGTAGGCCAGTTATTCTTTTTGAGAATAGTCTAAGCAAGAAATGATGATGACCTGAACTGTGGTAGGTAGTAGCAGTGGAAATGAAGGAGAGAGAAACGTGAAGGAAACTGGAGGAAGAAAGTGGAAGAAGACAGCTATGGTAGAGCTATTTGGCTATTAACTAAAATTGCTCAAAACTAAAATCAAGTTCAGTGGTAATGAATTTGATAGTGTGACTACCATTATAGATTGCTCCCATGGAAAACCAAAAAATCTATAGTATTTGATCTATAGTATTGATAAATTTATTAGAATTTCTCAGGCTAGAAATACTTTCATATTACTAGATTGTTTGATTTCACCAGGTGTTGCAGATCTTCAAATTATCAAAGTCCTTACTTTCTTGTCTTATACGAATGATTGAAAAATTGAGTTAGGGTTAGGAATATTGAATTTGGACATTTGAGTCTTACTTTGGCTTTGCAGTTATCACATAATACAATGTAATATTTTAGTAAATGTTGTATAATCCACTGTTTACTTGTATGGTAGCCTGTAGTCATTGTGTTAATGTTGTAGTTTACCTGTTAAATTGATCTCCTCCAGTTTTCTTTGAGAGTAATCATCATTGGTTTGAAAGCTTGACTCTTTTTATCTCAAGTTAGTGGTATTGTTTAAAAATATTTATATATACTTTATAAATTAAAAATAGTGCAATCATCACATGTATAAAGTAGCATTGCCACCAATCTCCTGATTCCCCAACCCCCGAACCTGAAATATTCATCTTCCTAGAACTTATTACTTCATGATATTTTATCTATTCATCTGCTCATTGGTTTTTCTGCCTCCGGGAGGGTGAGAGCAGAAACTCAATCTGCCTACTTGGCTGCTGTATTCCCAACACATAATAGGTACTCAATAAGTCGTTAAGGATTGAATGAATGAGTCCAGATATTCATCTACAGTTTTGGGGAAAAATATGAGGTGAAGCAATAAAATACTTAGGTATAAAATTCTTAGGAAGCCAATATTATTGAATATTCAGTCTAATAGAATTTATTGCGTCCATATCAGGAAAGCACTTTCAACTACAGGAAGGCTATTAGTGTATAATGGTAGCCTGTTTATAAATAATAATATATATTAAAATAAGGATCTTTATGTAATTTGTTCATTTTTGTTGGATAATGTTCATATTTATCTTTATGCATACATTATTCAATATAAGAAGAGAATAATACTTTCTAGAGCTATTTAAGGATCTTATTTTTTTTGGTAAGATTTCAGTTAGAGTTTATTCTGTGTTATAGTTATCCAAGTGTTAGTTTATTTAACAAAAACGACTGATTTTTTTTTTTCCTTTGACTAGATATGGTATTGGACAACATGATAGCCTCTGGCCAGTTGGATGAGTCCATAAGAGAGAATGTCAGAGAAGCTCTTCTGAAGAGACATCATCATCAGAATGAGAAAAGATTCACCAGTCGGATTCCCCTTGTTCGATCTTTTGCAGATATAGGCAAGAAACATTCTGACCCTCACTTGCTTGAAAGGAATGGTGAGATAAGTTATGGCATCCAATCTTTGCTAACACTTCTACTCTAACAGCATTCCAGTATGTTACAATTAGCATTTGGGGAAAGAAAGATTTTTTTCCCAGATAATTACGTAGGTCATTTTATCATCTTTTTTATTCTTTTAAAATAATATTGTTATTTAAAAATATTTCTGAAATCTCTGTACAACATGACAATTATCTGTAGAAATCATTTAGATGAAAAAATTAAGCGTTCACTCTGTTGAAATGGCATATTTAACTGTTGGTAATGTTTAAACACTATCACTATACCTAATCCTGAATTACTTCTCCTTTCTGCTTTTTTGTTTCTGTTGGAGAATTTTTGTATATTTGATTAAAGAGGAATAAATTATGATCTGTAAATTTAGTTTATTCTTTTTAAAATTCTAAATCTTGCGTTTGAACCTTTATTGTCTATTTTAGATTTTTCTTAGTGACTTTTTCTGTCTTGAATACACTTTATATGCTGGGCATAAACAAGTGTTTTCGGGTTGGTTTGCTGATTACACTGCCCTTTATTTATACAATTTGTAAAAAGTTTTTATGATTGTTCCTGTCTTATGCTAGGAATGATCTAGTTGATGTCTTCCAAGCCATTGAGAATGACCCACATATTCCAGCTCTCCACTCTCATTCACAGTCTAGCGGTGGGTTATGTGGGGCATGGGGAGACAGTGTTTTCGTAGCCATTTACCTCTGTCACTGTCTTAAGGCTGGCACACTTGGAGGTTTTGCCTCTCCTCTTCCTAAAGCAGAGGAATGCATCACTGGTGTTGTCTTTTGGCTCTCAGAGAGCTCTGATGACAGTGACTCTGGAAAACCAAAGTGCAAAAGATTGGAGTTGATTATGAGGGTCATTATTGCCTCTAGCTGTTACCATTACCCAAGGCTTATGAGGATTACAGTGAAGAAAGGTGGAGGGTGGGTCACAATGTCTTTCTGTTCATCTTTTCTGTCCCTGAAATGATAGTATGGCTTTTAAGTGTTCTACAAGCAAATAGCCATAGGTGATAGGGTTTAATATATCTAAAGTTGACTCTGATCATCTTGCAGCTCAGTGTTGAGATACTTAAGTCCATTTCTTCTGAGCATTTGACCATTAAAACTCTTTTTAATCTTTAAAGTTTATGCCTTTATGTTTAAAATTATGCCTTTGTGTATTTGACGAACCTTAAGAATAAAAGAAATCTCTTATGGACCTAAATTCAATTTAAAAGCAAGCCATCTATGTCACATTTTACCTCTCTTTTCGTCTGTCATGTATATTCTCTCCTTTAGTGAAATGGGTTCATTTACCCAGAGAGACCCTATTAAATCTTTATTCCTCACATGCAGTGGTTCCTGATTATTCTCCAATTATCGTTTGGTTTCTTTTAATCATAAAACAATGGCTGTGTTCTTTTAAATGCCATTTTAGCATGGGCATTCTGCTATTTTGTTGTAGTATAGTAATTTAACAGTTTTTCTGCATGTAGCTCATTTTATTTTTTTGGTGAGGAAGATTATCCCTGAGCTAACATCTGTTGCCAATCCTCCTCTTTTTGCTGAGGGAGGTTGGCCCTGGGCTAACATCTGTGCCCATCTTCCTCTAGTTTATATGTGGGACACCTGCTGCAGCATAGCTTGATGAGTGGTGCTAAGTCTGTGCCTGGGATCCAAACCAGTGAACCCTGGGCTGCCAAAGCGTTGCGCATGAATTTAACCGTTACACCACCAGACGGGCCCCATGCATGCAGTTTATTTTTTAACTAAATGATGGTTGTTTACAGATTAAAGGTCAATCTTTATTTTTAATATTTCTGGGATCTCTTGAGCATATAGCTTTGATTACTTAGACTTAGATTATATGGGGTTGATATCATATTTCTCATATTTTTCCTAAAAAACAATGTTATTCCATTAAGCTACGCTTCATAGAATTACCAGGTGTTTGAAGGATAAGTATAAATGATCTTTTGAAATATTCTCGATTTGCTTTGTTATTGCAGTTGTTGATGAGAAATGCTTTACTCTTATCCAGTTAAGGATTGTATGTATTTATTTAAATTAACCTGACGTATTAGAAATGGAAGCATATTTTAGGATATTTATTAATATCTTTAGAGAGCTCATGAATATGTATCCTCTAAAATTGACATTACGTTTCTCTTTTTAAATGTAACTTGTCTTATGTTTTTAAATTTGTCTTGAGAGCACTGTCAGTAGGTGATACCCTATTGACTTAATATTATAGAGATTTGATACCAGTTTTAAGTTAGGAATTATTAGATCATGTTAATGTGGACATTTCTTGTGAAAGATAATTATCTGTAGTGGTTTGGTACGATGTAGGAAATAGATACTAAATAAGCTATCAATACTGCTAAGTTTTATTTTGAGTTCTATTTCTTAGATTATTTTTGATTTGCTATTTTTCATTTATTTAAATAGCAACTTTGCATTGGTATTGTTCTTTTTTTTTAAAACCACACTATTGGGCATTCTAATTACTAACAGAATATTGTCCCCTACCATCTATTGTTAACATTGTATTTTATTTTTTGTTTTGTTTTTTGGATACACCTTCGGGGAACTAATTACAGTTTAAGCAACTTTTCAATGACTTTCTAACATTTAAAAATCTGTTTGCCATGCTAATCCTGACAGCACGAATTTGAAATTTTGAGCCTTTAAAGCTTGCAATTTATACTGTGAATTGATTTTTTGTGTCTCTATTTGCCTTCTGCAGTGAACTTCATCATTTTTCATTTATTTGTTTTATCTCAGGGGAAGGCCTTTCAGCCTCCCGCCACTCTTTGCGAACAGGTCTCTCTGCCTCAAACCTTTCATTGAGAGGAGAATCGCCTTTATCTCTTCTTCTCAGTCATCTTCTTCCTTCTTCAAGAGCTGGAACCCCTGCAGGCTCAAGGTGTACAACCCCAGTACCCACCCCTCAAAACAGTCCTCCTTCCAGCCCTAGCATCAGTCGCCTGACCTCCAGAAGTTCCCAACAGAGTCAGCTTCAGGCCCCAGAACTACTGGTTTCACCTGCCAGTGATGGTATTCCCACAGTAGTAATTCATCCGCCTGAGGAAGACTTAGAAGCACTGAAAGGCCAGGAGCAGAAGAATGAGGAAAATGTTGACATAACTCCAGGCAACTATCCAAAATCTTCCATGTGTGGTGCTTTCTGCCTCTGGATCACTTGCACTTGGAATGCCTTTCAGCACATAGCTTTAGCAGCAAATGTAGATAATGCTTATAATTTATTTTGACTTCTGCATGTTTTTTTTCTTTATCTTATATTATAGAAGAGAATAGAATTATTAAAAATTTTAAGTTGTAAAGACTACAAAGAAGACTACACATAATTTAAGCCCTTTCAAAAATTTCTCACTGAGATTTTACAGGTCAGGCATTTGAATGGTTCAGAAAAATGTGGAAATTTTTATAAGTAATCTTTAATTTGCCATGATTTTTTAAAATCGATGGCTTTTCTTCTTATGCATTTCATTCATAAGGTGAATGAAATACTGTACATAAATTATGAGATGATGTGGCTTTTATCTATTATTTGATGTGTCCAAAGAATGCAGTATGTTTTAACCTAGGGTTGAATGTTCTTTTTCTCATTATGTCTCTGAGAAGATTGAAGTTCTCTAATGACTGCCTGGAATCATCCTTATTTCAAGACTAGTGTTATATTTGGAATAGACTTCAGTTGTCCTTTATTTAGTGCCGTATTTATCTGTAATCCAAATTCACCTTGAAATTTTCAGAACCAGAGTTCCTATAGCTGTGGCTAGGATATATTTTTGTATGTGAGTTAGAAAAGTTATTTCTTAGTGGATAAAAGATTTATAACTCATTTAAAGGTTATATAGTATGATAATTTTGGCTCTTCTTTATGTATTAATTATATGTACATTTATCCATGTATCTCTTTCCACCCAATTCATATAAAGAAGTAGTCACTGACTGTTTTTTACTGACAGCTAAACATCAGTGTGAGATATATGAATGCTAATTAGTGGTTTTAATCACATTAAGTATTATCACATTTTTCCATAATACTGATAATATCTAACACTTAAATGGTAGCTTACAGTTATTAAATTAGCCTATATAATGTGTATAAAAATTTATGTAAGTTAGGTGGATACACCCATTTTCAGAAACTCAGGACAGTTAGGTAACTTCCTGTGGATCATACAACTAGTAAGTGACAGCCTAAGTCCTCTGACTGAAAATCCTTGTCCTTCTACCACTATATGACAGACTGGTCTCTCTCTTTGTTGGCTTTATCCAAACCCACCAAATACATTTAATCAAAGCCCATTGTAGTTGCCAAAAAATCATATACTTTTAGAAGTAAAAAATGGAAGTTTTGTGGCTGTCATTGTGACATTAATTATGATCGGAGTTACAGCTACTGTTGTTTTATAGTTTGTTCCACAAACGGTGATATGTGCTTTTCAAATATCATATTTCTAATTCTTCTAACAATTTGATGAGATTCGTGCTATCCCTATTTTACAAATGAAGAAAACTTAGACTTAGAGATGTTAAGATCGTATTGTAAATGACCGGAGCAAGGAATTGCACTCAGATCTACCTATGATAATCCACAGAATAGTATTTCATTGTAAATTTTATTACTTCATGAATAAGATACAGTATAATAATGGGGTAACTGAACAAAAAAGAGAAAAAAAATGCCTAGAAATAATCAGCACTTATTTTAATTGAAAAGAACCAGGAAGATTTACTATTTTTCCTCAAACAAAAATGATTTTAAGGTTACTTCCTTGCATTTGTTTTTGCCTATATTTGTCAGTAACACTAAACATTTCTTGTTTTACCAACTTCTATGTTATTAATAGCAAGGAACCAAATATAGGAAGGAAGGGGCATATGGGTTCACAATGGCTTGTTAGGCCATGTTGTTAAGGGGTTAACAGGAGCAATTAACTGAGAATTGAGGAACACAATTAGGTACCCCCCACCCCCAGTATGACATGTGATTTATCAGCCTTACTGAAGAGAAGAAATTAGAATGGAAGGAAAAGAGAGAATTTCTAAAGGCAAGAAAAAGCTCATAATTACTGTTTAAGAAGGCATCTATAGAAGGTATGTAATTAAAATAATAGGGACAGCTATATATTATACCCTGTTTAGTTATCTTCGGTGCTTAAAGCACCTAGAAACTCTAGTTGGGTTTCCTTGAAGTCTGATGTTACGTTAGAGGAGGAAGGTCACCTCAGCAGCATTTTTGAGAGACTAAGGTCATAGATTTTTGTGTCATGGGGTCATGATTTGTCCGTACCCATAGTAAAAAAGAAAGTGGTGTTTCCCATTAGTTATTTTTTGGAGAATAATTGTATGTAAAAGAGGTTAACTCATTTTTAGTGTTTGTAACTGTATTCTGAGTGTTTCTCAGCCTTGGTACTATTGACATTTTGGGCTAGACACTTCTTCATTTGTAGGGGGCTGTGCTGTGCATTGTGGGATATTTAGCAGCATCCTTGGTCTCTATCCACTAGCTGCCGGTAGTCCTCCCCAGTTGTGACAACCAGAAGTGTCTCTAGACATTGCCAAATGTCTCTTGGGGGACAGACTCTTCCCAGGTTGAGAATCACTGCTCCAATCACATCTGTTACCGAAAACAAAGGGGGTTCGCTTCCTCGTGCGTTAAATCAGACTCTCTGCCAGAAGTAGTTGTCTCACAAAGTAAAGTATATTTGCAGCAAATAGGAGGCTATGTGAAATCATTTCCAAAGCCATGGCTCCCTCTGAACAAAGGGAAGCAGGGACCTTTTATTTTGGATGGGGAATGAATATTCAAAAGGGAGAGATGGGTATTTGCTTGTGCAGGTTCAGTTGGAAAATATGCTTCCACATACACGCAGGTTGCAGTAATGAGGCCCAAGCTCCTCCTGGAGAGATCTTAGCCTTAAAAATAAGGCAAAGGTCATAGGCGTAGCTCTTGTGGTGAGGCTTGGTCTGGTTCAGGGTGGTTGGTGACTGCATCTCCTTAACCTAACAAAAGGGAAAAAACAATTTGGAAAAACAGTTAAATGCCTCAAAACCAACCCTTGAGTTCCTCGGAGCAATTAGTTGGTGACACTTCTACTTTCAAACTTTCAGCGACAGAAAACTCTGACATCTTTGATTTATCTTTCTCTAGTTAGATTTGCTATTTTGAGAAAAAAATGTAAGGGCAAAATTATAGATTTACCACATTAAATCCCAGCATTGATTTTATATATACACATGCTCACATTTGTTTTTTTCTTTTTTTTAAAGCAAAGAAATATAGTCCTTTTGAGTTATCAGTGCTAATGATAGTTTTAATTTTGGGGAACTTACTTAATTCTAAGCACTAGGACTTTATTGTAGGAGCAGGGAGACTTCCTTCACTGAGTGAGAAAACAGCTTTAACTTAGGTGAGATTGGGAAGGACTATGTAGAGAAGATAATGGTGGAAAACTCTAACATGTACCTGGCATGCCAATTTTAACAGATTCAAGATGATCAGTTTAGCCAAGTGACTTCAGGTCATATCTTCTGGTTTTGTCAGTGTTGAGTTCCCTATCATGTCTTCGTCCCATTCTTACAATATCCTTACTTTCCCCGTAGCCTTCTCCTCATTCCACTCTTCTCCCCAAAATCTGGTGGCTGGGACTATTCTGGGAAACTGCACATATGTATTCTTTAGATTATATATCTACAGATGGAGTAGATTTAGTAGTTAGAAGTATGTGTATTGATGCTCAGTGGCAGTTACCACCAGGGCCTTAATGATACTCCTCATTTTCTTCTGAGAGAGTTGGTAGAAGCCACTGAAAAATACTGGTTAACTTTTTCTTTTCCATTTGGCCATGTATTTTAATAAACGGATGAACTCGATTCTGAAAATTTAGAGACGAAGGTCAAAGAAGAGGAAGCTTAAAAGCTTTTCTCTGCTAAGCTAAGATGGTGAAAAATGAGTTGAGTTTTACGAAATAGTTTTTATTTCAGAATTAACGCTTCCAGAGAATGAGCATGTGGCTAAATAGATTGCATATGCTTTTTATACTGAGATTTTTGGGTCACAGTGATGTCCTAGTTTAGGTATTTAACAGAGAAGTGGATGTCACAAAGTTCTTCCCTCATTGAGTTTAAGCAGTAAAGCCAAATGACAGTTTCAGTTATTAGTTATAGTATGTGGTATTCTACAACAGTGAAAACTCTCTTAGATGTATCACATATATCTGATGCACTTAAAATTCTGGATCTTAATTACCAGTATTAACTTTAAAGTTTATAGGATCTAACCACAAACGGTTGAATTCAATTTCTGTGGGTCACTAGATTGTCAGGAGTAGCAGAGTTAAACTAAAAGTAAAGTCTGTTGTAATTTATTCTAGTGCCTTTTCTCTTTTGATGCTCCATCTTTTGGGTAATATTAATTTCTGTTCTTGAATTAGAAAATTTTTGAGTGTTTTGAAAAAATGAGATACATGTAATGGTAGAAATCAGTGTGACGTACTTTTCAAATTTTTGAGATTTGAACTTTTTGCAAAATTCATGGTGGTAACGATTGGTCATATGCTACAGGGTGTATTTAGTTTATTGTTGTGAAATGTTGCTGTTGAATGTCACTTGAAATGACTGTACTAATGCTTGGACACATATCTATCATTTTTAATCCAAACAAGCTAATTTTATAGAACATATATCTGTCATTTCTAATCCAAACTAATTTTATAGGTTTGTCTGAATCTTAGAGGTTGAGTGAGTGAGTTAAAAGTCACATAGCGACAAAGTGGCAGAGAGTGCTAATTTCAACACAGATCTGTTTGATTATAAAACCCTTATGCTTTGTATTTATGTTGTAAAAACGTTGCTATTATATTTTTAAGTTGTATCTTTTAGGAATAATGACAGTAGGCAGTACATAAATACTACCCAAGAGAAATGAAAATTCTTGAGGAAACTATTATGGTTGTGGAAGATATAGTAAATTTAAACTACATTTAGTTGATGTAGCTCTTAAATTTTCTGAGTTACACTTAGGGTTTATCAGAAAAGTTATATTCCTATTGATGTAAGCAGGCTGAGTGTAGTTAGGTGTCATTAAGCTCTGCAGTTCCCATGTGTGTTAGATACACTGGAAGTGTCTCCCCAAGTGTTCGCAGTGGTGATTGGACTCAGGGCTTCTATCTTCTGTGGTTCCTCACCTACTCACTTTTTTTTCTTTCTGCAAAAGGCCACCATTTTTGTAAATTCCAATTATATTATTTTAAATGTTAAAATTTATAGCTTCATTATTGCTTAAAATGTTATCTTAGTCTTGCTGGTATGGTACTAACACTTGGCACCTTTTTTTTTTACTTTGCACATTTGCTTTTAATAAGTTATCACTTCCAGGATATGAGCAGAGTCAGGTTACAAAGTGAATTTTCTCCTAACTAATTTGGAATTTGTTCTTAAATACAGGTATTTTGGCCTCTCCACAGTCTGCACCTGGAAACTTGGACAATAGTAAAAGTGCAGAAATTAAAGGTAATGGAAGTGGAGGAAGCAGAGAAAATAGTACTGTTGACTTCAGCAAGGTAATTCTATCATTAACTATAAATTTTCATAATCATTCTTAGAAAATTGCTAGCAATGTGGCTTTATTAACATTGATTATAATAATTTTTTAATAGACTGGTGCTTACAAACCTGCATGTGATGCTTGTTATGTGTTAATTTAAGATCAGAAGTTGTGAGAAATGTAACAATCTCAGAGCACCTGAATAATTTTATATCTTAACTAGTTTTAGAAATTCTGACAAAAGAATATGTGAATAATATGGTATTTTCATCTATACCTATCCATAGATATACTGAAACTTCACTACGTTTGAATTACAGTCATTTGTTCTGGAGCTACCACCCCTAGAAAGATTAATTCTGGGAGTGATGTTATAGTAGTAGTGATTCAGCCTTTTCTCAGCTGTAATTCGATCCCAGAATTACTGTCTTATGGTGTCAGTACTTTCTGGAATGTCACTGGGAAACATATCGGTGCTTCCCCATGGGTAGGTAAAGGCATGGATTTAAAAACAACTCACCTATCTCAACTATGGTTTTTTTATTTTGGTAGATGAGTATTTAGGTAAAATAGAAAAAGAAAACTTATTTCAAAAGAACAGGGCAAAAAACTACAAGTTCAAATTACAATTGAATTGAAAGCATACTTTATGAGTCCTGCTTCTGAATAATTGATTCGATGTGGCCATTGTAATTTTTTGATGGTGTTAATTTGCAATAGGGTACTCTGAATACTTTAATTAATATTTTTGCATCCAATGTCAGACTTTTAATTAAATGTGATTATTTCAAGTAAGATTCATTTTTCTTAAGCCGTTTATTTTATGATGCAAAGTCTATAAATCACATTTTGCAGAAAAGAGGTTTAAATGATTTGCATTATAGCTTTGCTGAGCTTCATGCTCTAAAATTTTAAGAAGCCTTGCATACGGGACATTGTGCAGAAAAGTTGCTGTACTTTTAATTCTTCTATTCTAATTTGATCATATTTTTACTGGTGCTCCTTTATTTCAGATGAATGAAAAGTGTTCAGTAATGAAATTGCAATTTATTCCTGTTAAATGAATAAATATAATTTACATTATAGATCTCCTCTAGACATGGCAGATGCCGTTTATTTTCGTTCCTGTGTCACAGTTTTACTTTTTTTTACTTGGCCTATTCTTGTGTACACCTCCTTGTCTCCTGTTGGGCAGGAGTCTGCCTCCTGGCACTGTAGTTGTGGCACACTGGGTGTGGGACTCAAGAGGCCCGCTGTAAGTGCTGGTTTTATTATTAATAGATAGCCCTGTAAGTGGTTGTTTAGTGACTTGTGTGAAACTGCGTATAAATGAAGTTCCCATACCTTGATACTCTGTTGGTAACCTTTTCTTTGTAATTATACACAGACAACTAAATTTGATTATATGGCACTACATATATCTATACCAATAATGGCTGTTTATTTTAGTTTTAAATAAAAATTTTTTTCTGCTTAATGAAAATACTGGGGAATGCTCAGAGTGTTTTGAAGTGAAAAGGCCTTATAAAAATATATATAAAATATAAAGGGACTAATTCATTTCTAAGATTAAACAATAGGTAATCATGAAATGAATATTTTTTAGCACTGTGTATAATTTCATGAACCATTGTTAGTTTGTGAACTATACTTTTGTCCTTAGTAGTTTTTAATGAATAGTGCTATATTCATTGCAAATTTTCTCCAGTTTGTATGTTTGATAATTTAGATCTCTGAAATAGTAAAGGTTATGACAGTTAAACAGTTTGATAGACGTGTTTTGCTTGCTTTTTTTGTATTTGTCTATTGCATTCTTTGTATTTGTGAGAATTTTGGCGTTTATACATTCATTAGATCACCAGTTTTGATTAGCAAATAGGAGTCTTAAAAGCATCTTTTCTTTCCTGTTTCCTTCTAAGTAGTCTTATAAATACCATGCAAACTTTATTTTTAATTATTATTTATTTGTCAATAGGTTGATATGAATTTCATGAGGAAAATTCCTTCGGGAGCCGAGGCATCTAATGTTCTGGTGGGAGAAGTTGACTTTTTGGAAAGACCCATAATTGCATTTGTGAGACTGGCTCCTGCTGTTCTCCTCTCAGGGTTGACTGAGGTCCCTGTTCCTACGAGGTAAGGAGTTAGTTCCATTTAGCATTCTTCCAGCATGTCCAAAATCTAAAAAGTTTTATCCACTAAAGAAACATGTTGCTTTATGTAATAAAAGCTCATTTTAATAGTTAATATTATTGCACCAAATGCTTTCTCTATTAGAGCATAAAAAAGTTGTTTTTCTTTCTGGAACCAAAAAAACCCCCCAAAAACAAAGAAAGCATCCTTTTAAAAAATACTTTGCATTTATAACTTTGTATGAAGTTTGGTATCTTAGGGAGCTTTGGTTTAAAAAACGGTTTATAATTTTAGGCTTACTATGTTCTGTGCAGGCACTAGAGTCAGAAAGAATGGAATTGAATCCTTGCTCTGCCAGTTTTTATGGGAAGGTCAAGCCTGACTTAAATTATTTTCTAAGCTTCATTTGTAAAATGAGGATAATAATACTTCATAGTGTTGCTTAAATGTAATAATTCCTCTGAATTAGGCAAGGTGCTTTGTTCTGACCTGACCAAAATCTTCTGTTCAATATACATTATAAGTAAATATTAAAATGGGGGTAATATCTATAAGAATAATTAGCAAGTTGTGTTATAAAGGGTAATGAGTTTGTTAGCTACTGACTATATAAACTTAATTGTAAATGAGAATAATTTAAAAAATATTTTTTCTTGTTTTTATAGTAATAAATATGAAAAATTAATTATAGCTTGATTAAAATTTATGTACCTATTTTTAATATACTTTCCTGAGTTGCATTAATGATGCAGTATTAAGATAAGTGAGAAAAATAATTGCATAGGTTCATACTTAAATTCTCATAAAGCAGGAAGATGAATACTTCCAGTTTGAATAAGTGTAAATATTAATATTTTACTATAGCGTTAATAAGGATATAACTAAGTAGGAAGTTAAATACTTTTTATTTGGTCACTATTAATAAATCAAAAAATCAAATAATGTGAGGTTTGATGTTAAATTTGGAGTTGTAAACAAAAATTTCTCTTTCTTTCCAAAGGGATTAGTCTCTTATTTACCACATTAGAGTCTTTATCCAGATTGTAGGTTGAGGGATTGTGGATTTTTTTGTGTATACTCTTTAACTATTTTATTAGGCAAACCAAGTTTGTACTTAAGTACTTAAATGCGATTGGTATTTAGTTTATTTACTAATTTACTTTTTTTGTCAGTAGAGACCAGAAAAAATTGTTTATTCAAATTCAAAAGGATATGGACATGGGAACTTTTAATGTAAAACACTCAATTCTTTAATTGTTTTACCCTGAGGAAGATGGGCAGTAGTGACTTGGTAGAAAGTTAATTGTGAATGTGCCTTTCTTAGTTTTATGGTCTGTTTTAGTCTGAATGGAGCTGCCATCTTTTTTTTTCAGTGATTGGTGTGGGGGGATGGAAAAGAGGTCTGAGTGCTGTTTCTGTGTTTACACTGGAATGATTTCTTTATGATTGCCTAGATTTATGTATGTATGTTGTTTATATTTAAATCTGTGTATTTTAATGTTTCTTCAGGTTTTTGTTTCTGTTATTGGGTCCAGCAGGCAAGGCACCACAGTACCATGAAATTGGAAGATCAATAGCCACTCTCATGACTGATGAGGTAATTAAATACCCTTTGAAGTGGACACTGATTATGAAGCATATAATATATATTAAATTATACTTCTCCTTTCTTTCATACTGAAGCATAAAAAATTGTCCTTGCTTGTCTGTACTGTTTTATCTCATGTTCATTCTTCAACTGTTTGCCTTTGGTAAGGTCCTCAAGACCCTTCTGTCAGGTTGAGGAAATACACATTTTGGTCTTTTTTCCCCCCACATTTGAAATTATTGACTACCTTCCTGAAATTTTGAAATTTTCTCCATCTTGGATTTCAGGATATCATTGCTTTTGGTTTTCCTCAGGACTTGGTCTTTTCTCCTTTTTCTCTATAATTTCTCTCTTCTGTTTGCGGACCCCATCTTTGACCATGGCCTATATTAATCAGGATATTTGTCTCTCTTTCGGAGAGAGCTTTGTAATCAGGTGATAGACGTCTCCATCATGTGTCCCTAAGTTATCTGAAACTCCTCATATCTGAACCTGACCTCCTTTCTCTGTCCAATCTCAACCAGTTAGTCACCAGATTCTTTTGATTTTCCTTCAGTACATTTTGCATTTAATCTGCCATCTCCTTTCCATCTCCATTGCCACTCTGGCTTAGACTCTCTTACCTTCTTTTCTTTGGCAATTAGAATGAATTTTATGGGTCTTTCTCTTATAGTATTTTCTTCTACACTATCAGTAACATGCAGATTTCCTTGATTCAGATGTGTTAGTGACATCCTGTTATATATTTATGTTTAAATTTAAACTATTTACTATTGTCTTAATATATTCTGCCTGATCTAGCCTTTGCATACTTCTTGAAACTTATATCCTCTTACTGTTCACCCCTTCTCCCCCATTTTACTCTGGCCACATTAGTTTTCCTTTTGTTCCTTAGATGTGTTATGCTCCTTTCTGCCTCTGGACGTTTACAGTTGCTATTCTCTTTGTCTGACTGCCCTTCAACCACCTCACCCCACCGTACCCCATCCCAACCCCACTGCACCCTTTGCATGGTTTTTGTTCCTTATTTCATTCAGATTTCTCCTACAGTGTTAACCTCTTCTAGGAGATCTTCATTGGCCACCCTCTTCTTCCCCATCAGCTTCCCTTCCTTTACCCTGCTTTATTTTTATCAGAGCATTTATTATTACCTGCAATATGTGTTTATGTAATTACTTGTTTCACTGTGTTTTCCCCTAGGTTCTTGAGTAAAGGGAGCTTTTCTATTCTGTGTCCACTGCACTATCCACAGTGCTTAGAATTGTGCCTAGCAAATAGTAGGCAGTCAGTAAATATAAGTGATCAAATAGATTAATTATTTAAGTAAAATTGTTTGCATATCCATGATTATTCCTTTAGGGTAAATGAAATTAAAACATCATAGAAGTGGAATGACATACTATAGTATTATTTTATTCTGTAATGGATTACTGTGTATTTCCCATGTAAAATTTTCTCTTTTTTAAAATATTCTGTCTTAACACATCACTGTTTCCTTTTGTTATTTCTTACTGTTAATCATCTGATAATACAAATAGTGGGTTATTTTTTATACTTGTTACCCAGGGTTGGGTGGAGACCGGCCTGAGATAAGAGTTTAGGTAATTATCTTTATTGTAGACTTATTTATAATATGTAAAATGGATTTACTATGTGTAGAATATTCTTTCAGCTTTAAAATCCTTTTACTCAGTATGTGTTTTTCCTTTAGATTTTTCATGATGTAGCTTATAAAGCAAAAGACAGAAATGACCTCTTGTCTGGAATTGATGAATTTTTAGATCAAGTAACTGTCCTACCTCCAGGAGAGTGGGATCCTTCTATACGCATAGAGCCACCAAAAAGTGTTCCTTCTCAGGTAAGAATACACACAATTCTTCTTTGAGTTACTTTTTTCTTTTTATTACATTTTTTTGAAGAGTTTATACATTTTCAAAAATGAAAACTGTATAAAGAGTACACTCAGAGAAGTTGTACCCCCACCTCGTCCCCTTTACCTTCTTACCCCTCTACTCACCTCCTGTGGGTCACCATTTGTTATTAGTTTTTGGTTTATCATAGTTTTTATTCAGTACAAGGAAATGTGAACATACCGTCTTGTTTCTTCCTCTTTCTTACCAAAAGTTAACATACTGTATGTACTGTCCTGCACCTTGCTTTTTTCATAACAGTATATCCTGGAGATCTGATCATAAGAAATCATAGAAATATTCTTCTTTTTCTCGCAGATTTGTTGTATTCCATTGATGGATATACCATAGTTTGTCCTGTTTCTGGGCTCAGGTGGTTTTTAGTCTTTTGCTGTTATAAACCATACCATAGGATTCATTTTAGTTTCATGCAGAGTTATCTATAGGATAGATTCTCAGAAATAGCATTGCTGGCTCACATGGGAATTTATTTATAATTTTGAAGGTATTATCAGAATCTCCTCTTACCAGTTGAACTCTTTTTTGGACTCCTACAGAGACGAATGAGAGTGCCTATTTCCCTACAGCCTCACTAACACAATGTGTTGTCAAACTTTTGATATTTGTCAGTCTGATAGGTATCTTTATTTTATTATATCAGGTATTTTAATGTGGTTTAATTTGCAATTCTGTAATTAGTGAGGTTGAATATTTCTGAATATTTTTTGTTCATTCCCCTCTACCGCCTCTTTTTCTTTTAACATTTAAATCATTTGTTGATCCTTTGGAGTTTATCATGGTGTATTATGTGGAGTATGCATCCAACTTTATCTTTTTTCTAAATTGCTGCCTGCTTGTCCCAATTTATTAAAAAGATAAGCATTACTCCTGTTGATTGGTGATGTTGCCTTTGTCATTTACTAAATTTCCATATGCATTCAGGTCTGTTTCTGAAAATTCTTTTCCATTGATCTGTCTATTCATGGACCAATTCCACACTTTAATTTGTGAGGCTTTTTGTTATATTTTCATATCCAATAGGTCTAGATTCATTCTTGATCCCTCTCTTACTCTTGTTTTTCTGAATTTTCTTGGCTATCTTTGCATATTTATTTTCCTATGTAAGCTTTAAAATCCTGATATTTTAAAAATTGTGGTGGCAGTTAAATTTTAAATGAACTGAGGGAAAATTGACATCTTTATAACTTTGAATGTATTTAAGAATATAGTATATCTTTCCCCAGTTGTTTTCCTATTTCAAGTCAGTTTTTGTGTCCTTAAGGAATGTTATAAAGTTCTCCTTATCTACACTTTACACACTTCTTGGTGAGTGTATTCATACGTAGTTTGTCTTTATTGTTTCTATTGTAAAAGAGGTCTTTGCTCCCTTATATTGTCCATTTGTTGCTTTTATATATGTAAAGGCTATTGGTATTGTATATTTCTTTTTAATCGTGCTACGTTTCTTAATTCTTTTATTGTATGTAGTAGTTTTTCAGTCATATCAGCTGCAATAAGAGATAATTTTATCCCTTCTTTTCTAATTCTTATACCTCTCATATGGTTTCTGTTGTCTAATTGTATTGACTAAAATCTCTAATAGTGGTAAGTAGTAGTTGACTTTAAATGGGCTTTTCTTAATTTGATCCTAACTGTAGTCAATGTCTCTAGTGTTTCTCTTCTCAAGTTACTGACTTTGGGTCCAAAACACACGTTTTATCTTGTTAAGAAAGTACCGTAATTTCTGTTATATTGAAATTTTTACTATAAATTTATGTTGAATTTTGTCAAAGGGCATTTTAGCATCTCTGGAGATGATCATATAAGTTTTATTTATCAATTATTATGGTAAATTATATTAATAGATTCCTTAATATGAAAACACTGTTGCGTTGTTGGAATAAACCCAACTCGGGCTTTAAAGTGCTGGTGGTCTGTGTCTAATATTTTATTTAAGTTGTTTGTATCTCTGTTTGTAAGTAGATTGATCTGTAGATTTTTATTCAGTCTTCATGTTTTGGTATCATTTATACTTTTTTTATAAAAGCAAATTTGTAAGTTTTCCTTTTTCTGTGTTCTTAAAACTTTAAGTGGCTTGGAATAATTTTGTTTTAAAAGTTGAAAAGAATTCCTTTGTAAAATTTTCTGAACTTGAATCTTTTGTTGTGTGGTAGACTTCAACAACTTATTTCTTCTGTGGACATTGGTTTGTGTAAGGTTTTGTGTAAGTTTTTTCTGGGGTCAGTTTTGGTAAATTATGTTTTTCTAGAAAATTGCCTATTTTCCTCTTTTCTGGCATCAATTTTGGCAAATTTTGTTTTCCTAGTATATTATCCATTTCATCAAGGTTTTTAATGTATTTGTATAGGGTTTTACAGTGTAGTCTCTCTCTCTCTCTCTCTCTCTCTCTCTCTATTTATATATAAAATTTCCTTCAGTTTGTGAAGTTGCTTCCTTGTCATATCTTTTGTGTATTAGCTAATGGTTTATTATATTTTTCAAATAGAGCAGCTTTTAAAATTTATTTCAGTTCTTTTTTAAAAATGTGTTTTGTTTTCTAACTCAATTTTTGCTTTTAGCTGTTTTATTTCATTTCCTTCAGGAAAGATTTTTGTTTTCACATTTCCTGAGATAGATGCTTAATTCGTTTATTTTTATTCTTTCATTTTTTTCTTAACATAAGTGCTTAATTTTCTCTAATGATGCTTTTACTGTAGCCCATAGATTGTGATATGTAGTGTTTTCCGTTATGTTTGTTTTCTAGGAATTCTATACTTTTGTTTTCTCTTTCCTCTTTGATCTAAGATATAAGTTAGTTTTAATTTTGACATTTTCAAGTGGTAATCTTATGATTATTGGTAAGTCTTGCTACTCTATAAATATCGAACATATAAATCAGGTAGTGTAAGTCTGTAGCTTGGCCAGAGCCTTTGACTCAGGGGACCTCCTGGGATGAATGCCCCCCATCCCATGCTTCTCTTTTCCTCTCCCTCTCCCTTTCTCTTTCTGTCTCCTTCTCTCTCTGTCTCTCTCACACACATGCGCGGGTACTTTTTTTTTTTAGGCCCAGCAACCTCTGACCTCTGGAGGTAACAAATTAAAACCTCCCTCTTTTCTCTTCAGGTGAGGGGGAAGGAGATTCTTTATCATGAGAATAGTACTCTTGAGTTTGTAATAAAATTTAATGGAAACTTGATTTTTATGAAAATGTGTTAAAAATTCTTGTGCTACTTATGTCTTAATGGAAGTATTTTAGTAAAAGAAAAATGGCATGTACCTTTTTCTTACTGTAGAGTATATTTTTCAGTAGGTAACATGAGTAATATTTTAAAAATTCTTATTGCAGAGATGCTTTATTGGATATTTATGTTCCTATTGTTGGGTAGTAATTTGAAATGGTGTGTATGAATGTGTTGTGTAGTATATTTGATATTAGGATATAGAATGGAAAAAGCCAGTCATAAATTTAAAATATTAATAGAGACAAATATTAGATTCTATTCTAAAGTGCAATTTATTTAAAGGGGAAGTTTACATTAGGAAGCATTTTTCTAGGAGCGCTGATTAGACACATAATCAGTATGAGAGCTTATGTACCCTGTAACTGAAGATGCCTTCTCAGCTTTCTTGAAACAATTCTGAAAACATGTCTTTTTTGTGAAATGCAGGAAAAGAGAAAGATTCCTGTATTTCCCAATGGATCTGCCCCCAGTTCTAGTGAGACTCCTAAGGAGGCTGCTCATCATGCTGGGCCTGAGCTACAGAGGACTGGACGGTGGGTACAAATACTGATACAAAGTGGGTATCTTTTTGGGACTAGGGCTGGATTTGATGAAAAAGGCATAAACATAACTTTGCAAGTATTTGGAACCTAATCTTGTCTAGTATTTTTTTCATATTTTAAAAAATGTGCATTATTATATAGATATATGATGTTAAAGAAAATTAATATACATTTTAAAATAATTTACAAGTATATACTTAGGTTCTATATACCAAGCTTTAATTTAAAATGAAAATATTATGTACCATATGTAAAGAATATTGCAATTATATAGGTTAATTTATATTACCTGTACAGAAGGTTCTTGAAAAAGGTGTGGAGTCCTATTACAAATCTCCATATGGAGTTAGAGAATTATGGGAACAGAGAGGAATTATAATCAATGTTTTTTGGGTGTGTGCATAGATTTAAAACTTTAAATGAGCATTATATCATGAGATAATGTAAAACTAGACAGGTAAGCATGGTTAAACCATGGTAATGATCTTTGGAAACCTAGTTAGAAAAATAGTTGAAGAAGTTAATTTTTGGACTAAAGAATAGAAATATTGCCAGGTGCAAACATTGTCTTAAAATATTTTGTAGAAGTAGAGGAATGTTAGGAGATTTCCATACCATAGAAAAGCGTGTGGATATCGATACTGTTTTGTCCACTGGTGGTCTCTGTGGAACTAAAAGATCTTGAATCTTAAATATTTGTTTAAAAATCAGGATATTTTATACAGACACACTATTAGGGATACTGACGATATGCCTAAAGAGTACTATATAGAAGAAAAATAAATAACAGCTTGCATCGTGAATATAAACTTTAGAGAAGCTTAAATTCACAATTAATTCATTGACTAATATATTAGTCTCTGTGAATGTAATAAAGAATAAGACTCTGTCCCCATGTAAAAGGGGCTGGTTTAATATTAGCTATTATTATTATTACTTTGTCAGACTTCAAACTGAGATAGGGTTAATCGCTGAGAAGTACCAAGTCAGATCCCCATTGGTCTCACGGTCACCTGAGAGCCTCACATTAGCTATTAAATAATCAATTATTGATTTGATGATGTAGTTTTATTTTCTAGATTATCTTTGGCACCTTTTAATTGCAAGTTGATTCCCCTTGCTGTTGGATTATTTGTGGGATAACTTTCACTTGTCAATGTGTGTTTAGGATTTATTTCAATATTAACTTTAAAAAAAGTTAGAATATTAAAGCTTGAAACATCTAAAGCATTTGAAAGCATAAGATTAATTTTTTTGTTGTATTTCCTACAGTAGAGATTTGATTGATTATATATTTTATGAGTCACACTGGAGATAATGGCAGTGAAGTCCCTGCCCCTCATAGAGCTTATTATATTTTAGTGGAATGCTTTCAAGTTAAATGTATCCAAAAGTCAAGTCTGATTTAAAAAAAACATTGAAATGATAAGGCTTTGATGTGCAAATACAGATTTTAAATTTACTAATTGAAACCTCTTTAGTTTTATTAATGTGCATACTAGTTTGACTACATATCCAGTAAATTGCACATACTGAAGTGGTCTTTTAGGGTTTTTTTTGGAGCAGAAATATTTATGTGATTGAAGTACGAATTTTAAAAGTAATTAAAATTATGTAATTTATAACTGACTGTTTCTAAGCACAGCATACTCTATATTTATATTAAAGGGTGTTTGGGGACTTAATGATTTATATTATAATTGCCTTCCTGGTATTTCTGACACTTGACTTTAAGATTTATAATGTAGATAAAAATTAATAGAATTGCTTGTGCACATTTTCATGAATGGGTTGTTAGATGTTATTTTTATTGTACATTTTCTTGCACATTTGTGTCTGAAATTACATTTACTCATATAAAATCATTTACCTGCAGTCTTTTCAGTATATAGTCCATAAAATACAGATGTTTGTCTCTTTTAACTTAATGAGATCTACCTTTCCTCTGTCAGTGGATTAAATGAGTGTATCTTCTATAATTTATTATACCATGATTTAAATAGGATATTAATTTTGTTGACAAAACACTAGGCACCAGCAGTTTTATGTAGCCCATAGTTTTAGTTTAAACTAGCTAGAATCCTCTAGTGTACAGTTTGACGAGTTTCATCTCACCTATTTAGGCTTTTTGGTGGTTTGATACTTGACATCAAAAGGAAAGCACCTTTTTTCTTGAGTGACTTCAAGGATGCATTAAGTCTGCAGTGCCTGGCCTCGATTCTTTTCCTATACTGTGCCTGTATGTCTCCTGTAATCACTTTTGGAGGGCTGCTTGGAGAAGCTACAGAAGGCAGAATAGTGAGTACAAAGATTGGTAGTGGCCAGGCTCTTAGCTCTTCAGAGGCAAGTGTCTGTGTGCATTTGTCTCACTATTCATACTTTTATTTGAAGAGTCTACTCACAGCATGATTAACCTGTCCCAAAGCAGACTTCCCCCAAAGGTAATTGCTATGGAAAACGTGGGGAAGCCATTTGAACAGGAGAAGATGCACAGTTGAGGTAAACAAAAGAAAAAAAGAAAAGAAAAAAAGTTTGTTCTGGCTTGCTGGATGAATGGTTTTATAAATTGAGTAAAAAGCTTGTATTGTCTTTGTCGGGGAAGGGATTGGGGGGAGACCAATTGAACTGATTCTGGGTGGGTCATGGGTGGTGGAATTGATCAGTTGGGCTACTTGTATCCTGTAAGGCATCATAGGATTAGTTAGAGCCACATGATTAATGTTAACTCATCAGCCCTAGCGGGTAGGCCTGGACCAGACTTTTTGGAAAAAGAGAATGTAATTGTGGATGAATGATGGAATTTTGAAGTGGTATTTACTTTAATTTTGCTCTTACTAAATTTGTGTGAAAGTAGCCAAAGCTTTAGTTGGAAAGTATGACTGAACACTGCATCCTATTTTGATGTGACTAAAATGAAAGTTTTTATGTTTTTCTGTTCTTGGTAATACTGTATTAGGGGCTGTGGGAGGCATGATAACAGAGTAGAGTATCTAGTGCTTTGTAAAATCTTGAAAGACTGTTTTTTGTTTATATACATTCTAATGGCATTTAAATGTATGATTTGTAATTCTTAAGTGTATTTTGTTTAATTATATTTACTCTTGGGGGAAAATTAATTTTTTACAGATAAAAGGTTAAAAAATAGGCAAATCACAGTAGTGATAATTATTCAAGTAAAGTATTCATGAGCTGAACATGAGATAAACCTGACAACTGAAATTTCCTTTTAACTCGATTTATTTTTGATTATTTAGATTCTTTTACCTTATTCTGTAATCATTGTATCAAAGGTATATATTAGTAAGTTGCTTTATGTGCTGTCACAAGTTGTACATGTAACTCTGCTGGTCCCTGTGGAAATGTGTCTTATCTGTTACCATCATGGGAATGCTGCTTCTTTGCCCTTGGACTGTCACTCGCTGCCTGCCTCTCTCATCCTGCTGTTTAATACCATGTGCATGTGATAGTGCTTTAGACACTGGAGGAATATAGACAAGTGTAAGACGAGCATGTGTCTTTGGTACTCAAGGATCCTGACCCAAGAGAAAAAAATAAGATAGTACATATGTAGTTACTATGTCAAGGTGTGCTGTGCCACATATGAGTGAGAGAAAGGAAGAGCTGTAGGAGTTGAAAACAGAAATAGAGACATCAGGAGTATTATGGAGGAAAATGATATGGAGGTGATGTATTTATTTTCAGATGCTTTATTGGAACTTGAAGTAGAAATGGAGACATTAGGAGGAGGAGTTCCAGGGTTTGTAGACTTGTAAGGAGGAAATATAAAGATTGACAGTGGTTCACATACATCTGAGAACAGGTGAGGTTAATTAACAAGGGAGATAATTTGTAGGGAGAGAAGGAGAGGAAAAAAGTGGGAAGTTACTCACATTTGTTGAATGAAGCAGGGATGAGAATTAGGAGGAAAAAGCCCCAGCAAATTAGACACAGGCACAGAGCTCTAAAAGAAGAATTGGGATAATATAATTTTGCAAAAGCCAAAATAGAGGTTTTGAGAAGGAGGAAAGATAAGCAACGAGTGTCCAGTGCCCTGCAGTGGAGAGGTATATCAGGAAGATAAGGATAGGGCTTCTGATAGGTAAAATGGAAACTTATGAATGTGGGATAGGGAAGGCAGTGTAGTGAGGCTGTGATTTCTTTAGGAAAAGACATGTTTCAGTTTGGGAATGAACATAGAAACAGTTTAAAAATTAGAAAAAAAATAGGTCTGGGTAAAGGACCCAGTAAATTTGGCAATAAGGGGTTGGTGAGTGGTGAAAGGAAGGTCTTCATGTGGCAGTTTCTGCTTTTCAACACAGCACTGGGGAGGGGAACCATAATTTTGTGCCCTTCTGTCACCTGTTAGCATTTCTTTATTTGCCATCTTCTTGCCTCTTTTCTCAACTTTTTGCTTTCTGTCTCTAGATACCATTTAGACATTTTTTCCTTTGACTTGAGCTCTGCCTAAATTCATTGCTAAATATTCATATTCTAATTGAACCAAGGATTTTATAATGGCTTAGCAGTGTCTTCTAGGACAAACTATTGTTGTCTATGGTCAGGAAAACAAATTTATCTCGTACAATTAACAAATATATTGTTAATATGGGCACTTCTACATTTTGCTAAAAGTCAAGTTTGTATGTGGGTTTGATCCTATTTTATACTAATGGTTGAATAATACTCTTACTCCATACTGTTATATTGTGATTTTGATTTTGGAAGATGCTGTTATTGCTGGCAATGAGAACTGCTACCATTTATTGAGTGCATTCTGTATGCCACATGCTAGGCTTGCTATGTGTTTTCACAAACACTGCTTCATCAAATTCTCCTGGCTATCATCACCCCCATTTAAAAATGAGAAAGGCTGGGCTCGAAAAGTTTGAGATGTGGCCATGGCTTAACACCTAGTAGGAACCAGTCTTCCACTTCAGATCTGGTTCTGAAGCCCTGCTCTGCCTGCTGCTGTTTCCTCCCGATTCCCGGAGGATTGTTTCTCACAAGCTTCTTCTTTTCCTTGCCTTTACCGATGATGGGCTTTTCCTTTCTTGATAGTGCATTCCAGTTGACCTTGATGTTTGTGAATGGTAAACTATTTTTTCCTTTTCTTTCTGATCCCTCCCCTCTGTCTAGTGGCATAGCCTATACCCCTTACCATCTAATAACCTAATCAGTTAAAATGTAATGTTGGTAGTGGTACAAAATTGACCTACTAGCTTTCATTTAGAATTTCTCTGAGTCTTTCATTTTCTCATTTTTACCTAACCTTAATGATAATAAGATACATCCTCATTTATGGTTGCCATGAGTTTTTTTAAAGAGATTTTCCATCTATATTATTTGTTAAACATTTCATTTTTGATATCTATTGGTTAAGCCATATTAGATTAATTTCTTTAAAATGTGTGGAAAATTGCTCTTTAGAAATCAACTTGAGAATGATATTTCTTATTCATTTATCTGAAGGAGTCTTTTTTTTGTAGCATACTGTATTGAGTAATGTTTTCTATTTTTTTTAAATGAACTATTTCAGAGATACAAAAATATTCAAAATAATATGTACATCTTTGTACTCACCACAGGCTTAAGAAATAAAACATCTGTAAAGTTGAAGCCCCTGTCTCTCTTCCATTTACTCCTCCCTACTTCCTCCCCCAGTATTGAGTTTTGAATTGTTTGACTGCAAAAGTTTACTTCTAATATGCAAAAACAAAGCAATTTTCCCTATGTATTTAAAATGTATTTGTAATTTTCTATATTTAAAATTTAAATTTGAGACTCAAAGTTTTGTTTGCTTTATATTTTTAATGACTTGGTTAGTATTTTTATTTTCCAGATGTTTTACATGTGTTATAGTAGGTTAGAGATATGTGTATGATGTATTACTTTTATTCATTTCTTTTTTCCTTAAACAGAGTGCAATAGAGTCTCTTTTTGGAGCATCATTAACTGGGATTGCCTATTCGTTGTTTGCTGGGCAACCTCTAACAATATTGGGGAGCACAGGTCCAGTTTTAGTATTTGAAAAAATTTTATTTAAATTCTGCAGGTACGTAATAGTTATCTACTTGTCACATGTGTTTGCATACATGTATAAATTGTGTATTGTTTATTAACATTAGTTAAAAGTGCATTATATTTAAAGCTGAAAAAGAGGGGCCGGCCTGGTGGCGCAGCGGTTTAGTTCGCGCTTGGCAGCCCGGGGTTCGCCGGTTCGGATCCCGTGCGCCCGCCGATGCACTGCTTGTCAGCCATGCCGTGGCGGGGTCCCATATAAAGTGGAGGAAGATGGGCACGGATGTTAGCCCAGGGCCAGTCTTCCTCAGCAAAAAGAGGAGGATTATCTACAGATGTTAGCTCAGGGCTGGTCTTCCTCACACACACAAAAAAAAAGCTGAAAAAGAGAATCTGATCAATATATATATTTTTTGGCTACTGTGTGGTCAACCCTGCTCTGGCCTCTACCCTCATTCCTACCCCAATCACCTTGAGTATAAATTTAATGGTTTGGAATACTGATAAGCAAATCACTTGGGAGGCAATAAAAGTCCTTTTTACTAGCAAATTTCAACCCGGTAAGAAGACATTAATCTGAAGTGTTTATTAGATGTTTTGTTGGTCTTATAAGGGAAGGTTTGGAAGAGGTGGATCTCCAAGCCCCAAACTGCCTTTACCAAGTAGTCCTGTTTAACAGAGAGGGGATGGCAGCAGTTGGAGTGCGGTGTCAGTTTTCTCTGGCAGGGTTGTTCACAGTGTGGACGTCAATATAGGGTACTTACTATAGCTAGTAGACTTGGAATTTGACATCACCAATGCTGTTCCTTTTGTGAGATAAATGCAGTTGAATATTTTAGCCTGAAACAACTTGCTGATATTAAAGATTTGATTCATCTAACTCCTCTTGTTCTGATTCTTCCTTCACTAAACAAGCTGATTCTGATTCCAGTCTGGCATGCTGTGTAGACTAATAGAGAATGCTGTGACCTGAAGTGTTTTAGACTCTGTGGTAGTAATTTCTTATTTTAAATTGAATTAAAAAATGAAGTCACTTGCTGTAGTGATACTGGTGGTAGAGGAGATGGTGGTAGTGATGGCAGTGATGGTGGGGCCAGGGGTGTGATTACCGTATTGACACTAGAGCGTCTGGGGCTTCAGAGAGTCCCATCCAGTTGTTCTATAGACTTTGTATCTGTTGTTAACTCCTCATAACTGATTTCTAAAGTGAAGTCTTTGTTTTTGAAATATTTATTGCCAAGCAGAGTTCCACTGAAAATCTTTCATGTAAGTAAAATATAACCATTAAATCTATTGATAAGAAGCTAGTCTTCAGTTGAAGCAGAAAAAAACAGAGTTTTCTTCAGTCGTTATTTTGTTATTCTGTAATATACTCTCTTTTTAGGCATCTCATGTTTGTATACTGTTTTTGTTGCTTCTTATGAAAATTTTAAGTACAAATACTATACTGCATATATATGTTGATGATGTCCACATTTTTCTTTCTAAACAGAGATTATCACCTTTCCTATCTGTCTTTAAGAACCAGTATTGGTCTGTGGACTTCTTTCTTGTGCATTGTTTTGGTTGCAACAGATGCAAGCAGCCTTGTGTGTTATATTACTCGATTTACAGAGGAGGCTTTTGCAGCACTCATTTGCATCATATTCATCTACGAGGCTTTGGAGAAGCTCTTTCATTTAGGAGAAATATATGCATTTAATATGCACAACAATTTAGATGAACTGACCAGCTACTCGTAAGTGTTTCTGTTCCCTCCTAATATTAAAATGTATTTTTGCAGAGATGTCTGAGCCTAGGAAAATGAATTTTTTACAGTGTAATGCTCACTGTGTATCTAGCTGTAACTAGCCAACTAGCCACATGGAGGTTGACTTGTTTGTGACTTGTTTGTTACTTGTTTGTCCATTCAGTGGACGTGATTACAGTTGGTCAAATTCAATCATTCTTGTTGACTAAAATAACTTACTCAAGTGTGTGTATTTTTGTTCCTCCGTTTGAATTGGATTGGGCAATTTAAGTTTAGTCATTAGGCAACTGTATTTGAATATTTGATTCAGGCAATTATATTGGATCCTGTATTCTTTAGCCAAATCCTGGATGTTGGATATAGTATTTTTTATATTTATATATCCCTCATATTTTACATTTTGTTAACCTTTTTGAAGTCTGATAATTTTTATTGGAAGTTATTTTAAAATATAATTTCAGTACACTCTCAGATGCTATTTAGTAGAGTATTTGTGATAAGAAAAGCATAAAATGAAAATATTTTAAAACTTGAGAATAAAATAGGATTTGAAAAGTAGTTTATAATAGTCACAAAAGGTTGGCAAATATATTCAATAAAAAATCAAATAGGATGTTAAATTAGACATACCTAGGTAGATGCCTGTATTTGCTGTCTGTAGCAGTTGTGCTTGCTGTATGTGTGATCCTGCATTTGCTTAATTTACGTGGATAAATGTGGTTACTAAAAAACAAGGATACAACTTCCCTCCTTCTGCCCACCTAAGCCCCAAATTCCTGTACTCTCTCACTTCCCTCCATACCTCTCCTCCTTCCTCCTTCCCTTGCCTTCCTTGCACACTCTCAACTTTAGTAAGCAGAGTAGGGAGGGATATGAAAATTCCTATAAGACATTGACCTATTTGAAATTATCAGTGACACTTTGATGCCAAGTCTATTTTGTGCTATCTTCTTTGCTCTTAAACTAAATTTTTTTTTTTTTTGAGGAAGATTGGCCCTGAGCTAACATCTGTTGCCAATCTTCCTCCTTCTTTCCTTTTTTCTTCTCAAAGCCCTAGTAGATAGTTGTATGTCATAGTTGTACATCCTTCTGGTTGCTCTATGTCAGATGCTGCCTTAGCATGGCTTGATGAGCAGTGTGTAGGTCTGCACCCAGGTTCTGAACTGGCGAATCCCGGGCCGCTGAAGCGGAGTGCGTGAACTTAACTGTTATGCCGCTAGGCTGGTCCCAAGTTAATTTTTTTTTTTTGTGGGGAAGACCAGCCCTGAGCTAACATCTGTTGCCAATCTTCCCCTTTTTGCTGAGGAAGACTGGCCCTGGGCTAACATCCGTGCCCATCTTCCTCTACTTTATATGGGACACCGCCATGGCGTGGCTGACAGGCAGTGTGTCGGCGGGCTCCCGGGATCTGAACTCGCGAACCCCGGGCTGCCAAGCGCGGACTAAACTGCTGCGCCACCGGGCGGCCCCCCAAGTTAATTTTTTTAATGTTATTTTTTGTCTTCTCTCTTTCCCTGCTCCTTGGACCTTTATGAAGCTTGGCTTTTATAGCTAGTGCCAGCCAGTTAGAGCAGTGTCTCCTTCTGGTTAACTGAGTAATTACATGTGAACATCATTTGTTCAGTTTACATTCTGTGAGCACTTGAGGGCACTGTGTTAGGAGAGTTGCATAATTCATATTGTAGTGTTAATTATTCCTGTTGCAGTCCCTTTTGTGTATGAAGAAACTGAGATTAGTGGATTGTAAAACTTGCCTTTGGTTAAACAGCTAGTAAATGATAGAGCCTGGATTGAATCCAAAGTCCAGCCTCTTGCCTTTTCTCAAACAGCTCATAATCTAATTAGGAATATTCCTATTTGTTTCTTTTCATTTGGTAAATTTACATTTGGAAATTCCTTTGCTTATCTGTGTGTTCCTAGCTTTTTTTAGATAGGTGAGATAGTTATGGATATGAACTGAACTCTGATTTCCTTATGACATTCCTAGTCTAGTCCTGATGAAAAACTATATTTTATTTCTTTCTGAATGAGTCTTAAGATCAATACAGGGTGAGCATGAGTTGGTAGGGCTTGTCAGAGTACAAAGAATTAATAGGAGTATAACTTTTATCGGGAGTCTGTGCATTTTGTGTGTGCAGGTGGGGAGGCAGCAGCAGCTACTATGGAGGTTAAGTAGTAAGATTTAGTGGAGAGTGACCTTGCTAAACATGGTGGCATCTTCTCAGATTTTTAAAGAAAATAGTACCCCCCTCAAGGAATATATATAACTAGTTTCATTGAGTAAACATTTTATTGATATTTGTATAAGTTAATGTTATTTCTGTAAGCCAAACTTCATTCCGTTCTGTTGTTTCTGATAATTTTCACTTTCTAGTCTTCGTGCTTTGCAACATGGAAAAAAAGTTAAGAAGTTAAAAGCTATCACACTGTGATTGATTTAACAAAATGTAAACATGAAATGCAGGATCCTTAAAATTTTATCCTATTCTAATTTCTCAGATGTGTATGCAATGAACCTCCTAACCCTAGCAATGAAACTCTAAAGATGTGGAAAGAAAAGAATGTAACAGCACATGATATTTCCTGGGGGAATCTCACTGTGTCTGTGAGTATATTATGAAATAAAGTATTTTGCAAATATTAACCTAAGTCTTTAGCTTTTTCTTAGTAGACCTACATCTTCTCCTTGATCAGTGTTTTCAGGATATAGTGTTATTTTGACCAAATAAGAGTTAACCACATTTTTATGTATCATGCACTAAAAAGTATAGGCTGAAAAGAATGAAGTTGGTAAGGGAGATAAAGATGGACTATATTTGACTTCCAAGATGTAATTATTAAAAAGATATGAATATACTTTTGGTTTCTAATTCCACTTAGATTTATAAATTGACAGAAAGAGTCTACTAGGACTGAGGTTGCACATACTGGAGTTGACAGTTGCAACAGCCTGTATCCACTTGTCCTGCCTTCTGTGTATCAGGTTGTCAGTTCAGAACAGCTCATTTAGAAAATCATGAATACTCTGCTAATATCCTGAATGTCAAACTGGACCTTCTTTAACTTGTAGAGAGTAGCCTGACTTAAGCACCAAGGGAAGAGAATGGAAAAATGACAAAAACATGTAACGAACACCTACTGTGTACTGAACACTATTACAGATTCTTGTATTTTATTGCAAAATGTCCTAGCCCTAGAATACCTGTTTTGGACCCCGAGGTTGGGATGTAGGAATAAAGATGTAAATGTTTATTATAACATTTTATTTATTATAAATAAATTATATATAAGTAACATTATAACTTTATTATAAATAAAGATGCTAGCAGTATCAGAATTAAAACCAAGATCCCCTGAACTTCTCTGGTACTTTTTATTTCATGTAAGCAATTGTAAGTCGTTCTTTTCTCACTAATGGTGATAGTTAGCTCCTAACTATAATTTGAAGGTTATCATCTGAAATTTTATCCCGTTAATAATGTAAGTCTATGCTGTCCATTACAGTAGCCATTGGCCACATGTGTCTATTTAAATTTAATTAAAAGTTCAGTTTCTCAGTTGCAGTAGTCACATTTCAGATGTTCGGTCACCTCATGTGACTATTGGCTGCTGTATTGGACGGTGCAGATACATAACATTTCCTTAATCCCAGAAAATTCTTTTAGACCATGCTGATTTAAAGCATTGTATATCAGTAATCAACTTAGAGTAATGCTTTGTTATTTTACATTTAAAAAGTCATTTTGTTGTTTGTTTGTTTTGTTGAGGAAGCTGGGCCCTGAGCTAACGTCTGTGCACATCTTCCTCTATTTTGTATGTGGGATGCCGCCATAGTGTGGCTTGACAAGTGGTGCGTCAGTCTGCACCCAGGATTCAAACCTGTGAACCCTAGGCCGCCGAAGTGGAGCACGCGAACTTAACCACTAAGCCACCAGGCCAGCCCATTAAAAAGTTATTTTTGTTCTTTTTTTTTTTTTTTTTTTGTGGGGAAGACCAGCCCTGAGCTAACGTCCGTCGCCAATCCTCCCCTTTTTGCTGAGGAAGACTGGCCCTGGGCTAACATCGTGCCCATCTTCCTCCACTTTATATGGGACGCCGCCATAGCGTGGCTGACAGGCAGTGCGTCGGCGGGCGCCCGGGATCCGACCCTGCGAACCCCGGGCTGCCAAGCGCGGACTAAACTGCTGCGCCACCGGGGGGCCCCCCTTTTTTTTTTTTTTTGTTATTTTTGTTCTGAAAGAGATAGAGTTAATAGAGGTGCTCACATGAAAGTGATTTGTTAGAAAAATTTCATTTCATGATGAGTAGGATGTCTTAATATTGTACACATAGGTCTTTTCACTGTGTTTTCTTGATATCCAATTGACCATGTTAGGTTTTTTTTGTAGTTGTAGCTTTTATTTCCATGATCCGTGTTGTAAATTTGTAGATTTACTAATCTTAGCACATAGAAATTGAGAATAATGGAAACTATGACTATTTTTCTTTTGGTAAACCCGAGTTGTTGTGTTGTTAAAATGAGTCTCATTAAAATATGAGGAAGGAGAAAAGGACTTGAGTGGCAGGTGCCTTGTTAACCTCTGGTTGCCTTTTTGTTATTTTTTTTCCCTTAAAAAGAAAGTCTAAGGCAATAGATTTCTATAATTGCATTATATTATTGATTTTATTAATGGAAATATTATTTTAATTGTCACATACTGCTCACAGTCCCATGCTTTAATCTCACAGTCTTGAGTCAAGTCAGAAAAGCCAACCACAGTTTTTATTACTGATTTGAATTTAGTACTACAGCCATCTCTTCTCAGCATCATAAAATGGCATAGTGGTAATTTTCTGTCAGCTGCTTTTGTTTTAAGTGACTTGTCTGGAAGCAAAGGAAAGATAGTAGAATTGTGGACCAGCAAGAATGCAGATGAAACATTTGGGAATTAATACTTACTATAAGCCTTTCACTAAAGGGATTATGGAGTTGAAAGGAGCGTATGGTATAACTTGGCAAAATACTATATTTCAGTTCAGTGATTTAAGATGCCTATATTTTTCAAATCATAACATCTCTGAACTTAAGATGTATCTTACAATTGACGGCGTGTTATAGTTGATTTGGCAGTGTTTTTTCTTTCTAAGTGAAACTTAAAATAATGTGTCTTATAATCAGTAGCGTCTTAGAGTCAGTGAAGTTTATTAATAAAATTTATTGGATGTCTGAAAATCCCCTTCATCCCCTTCTTTTTCTGTTTTTTTCCCCTTACATTCCTTTTTTTCCAGGAATGTAAAACCTTTCATGGTGTATTTGTGGGATCAGCTTGTAGTCTTCATGGACCTTATATTCCAGATGTGCTCTTTTGGTGTGTCATCTTATTTTTCACAACATTTTTTCTGTCTTCATTCCTCAAGCAATTTAAGACCAAGCGCTATTTTCCTACCAAGGTAATTGGGGTGTAATTTTGGGGTTCTAGTAATATTCACTAAAAATTTTTAGTTTTCATTTCCTTAGTTTATTTCAGAACAGTAATATATTGTTTGAGGTTAATACTTAATGTCAAATAGTTATAAAGAAATTATTTATAGTGGAAAACCTATATTACATGTCTGAGCTAACAGTAGGAAGTTGCACAGTACCATGAGAGATGGTAGGTTAGTTGTGAAATGTGTTTCTTACCTTTTGGGAAAAATACTAGATATAAATGTATTTCACTGACACATTGTCACTAATTAAAAACCTCATTCACACTTTCTAATGGCATATTTTAATCTGTGAAAGATATGAATTATTTATAAAAGGACACATTGTATTTCTGTGTTTGTATTAACATAATCCCTTTAACATAGGTGCGATCGACAATCAGTGATTTTGCTGTATTTCTCACAATAGTAATAATGGTTGCAATTGACTACCTTGTAGGAGTTCCATCTCCTAAACTTCATGTTCCTGAAAAATTTGAGGTAAGGGTGAAAACACTTGGCTAATTGTTACTTGGGTATACCAAACTACTTTAAAGTGAGAAACTGCCTCCTATGTAGTTTTTTAAAAAAAATGCATAGTCTCTCTGATGCTTTGAAAGGAAAAATTATGTCAGTTTCTCATATATATAAAAATGACAAGATGAAAGAGACAAGTGAACCTTTTTAGGAAATAAGCCAGAAAGTATCAAGGCTAGTCCATCGGAGAGTAAAAATATCCATGGTGAGTAGTTGGGAGTCATTTAAAAAATTTGACCGTGCTCTCATAGTGAGTTCATGATGTACTTTCCAGGCGAAAGAAACATTTTTATTCTTTTATAAGAAGTAACTCAAGCTTGAATTTATAAGAGTACCAAGGAGATCCTAGTTAAATTTCTAGAAGGATAGTGTATCTGACAGTAATTGGAAAGCCCCACGTAACATTTTCCACTAGAATCAGGAGAGAATCAAATGTATTCTTCCACAAGAAAAATGATAACTTAATCTGAGCATCCATGAATCCTTTGCTTTTATTAGCAAACTATAGTTCTTTTGTATACAATATAGCATATGTATAATATAGCATCCATTATTTTCCCTTGTAATTTGGAGGTGGTAGTTTTTGAATAGTTTCTGGAATTTTCTTATAGTTAAGTATTTGTGTCACTGCTTATATTTACATTTAGCAAATTATATGACTTCTTTTAGAAGCAGAAGGTCTAAAGGGGATTAGAAATAAGGAATATAATGAAGATAATTTTAGTCTGTTTTATCTTTCACTGGGATAAAAAATAACCCATTATTTTTAAAGCCACTGGTCTCCAAAGTAGAGTGCATGGGTGGAAAATGACCCACAAAAATTATTTAAAAGGTCTATTTATATTTTTATCTAAAATTAAGAAAAATTAAGCTTTCTAATATTTATTATATGAATTTTACTATATGGGGAACCATTAGTAACATAACACACGAATGAGTATAGAGCCATTGGGTATATATACTCAATTTTATTTTCACAGTTTTTAAGTTTTTTTGCTGCTAAGAGTATATAATTTTAAAAAGTTTGGAGACTTTTGTTTAAAAGCATAGGTATTGAGCCACTAAAGATTTTAGGCATGAAGAGATGACTGTATGAAAGTCATTCTGTTTCTACTAAGTCTTACAAACAAATGAAACTACAGACTAATATTGGTTCAAAGTATTGACGTGATTTCCTGTAATCCTGGCCGTAGTTCCTTATTCTGGTTCTTAAATACATCCTTGTTACTCATCTATTGATTTAACTTTCAAGAAGCAAACTGATTTCAAAGGGCATAAAATAACTCTTGGGGAAACAAATCAGGGAACACCTGCTGTATGCATGCCTTGTATAGATAAAATATTGTGTATCCCTATGCAGTATGAAGCAGTTTAATGTATGTCAGTATAGGAAAATAGGAATACCTGAATTTGAAAATATTAAACTTTCCTTTTGTATTGACAAATGTTTTCCTGAAGAAAAAACAGGCTTAATTGAAGTCTAGGTAATGAAAACATGTTTAGATTTCAATATATCCAATATCCTCCAAGAATACTAAACTCTCTTATGATCTTTTAAGATTTCTTGCTATAACACAGATTTTATGTTACAGCATTGAAATGTGTTAGTATCTGATAAAGTGCTAGATTTCTGTCAGTAGATGATTTGTCTTGAAGCCCAATTCTAATTTCGTACTGACCTGGCCAAGGTCACTAGTCTTACAGGGTCTCTAAAGCAGTTTAGTTTAGGAGTTGATCTAGTAAGTAGATTGGTTTCACTTTATATGAGGAAGATAGGAATATTGAAATGACACTCTGCTTCCCATATCTATTCCTGCATAACAAACCTCCCCAAACATAATGCCTTTATACAACAACTCTTTATTTGTTAGTAAATCTGTGGCAGTTGGGACTAGGCTTAGCTGGGTAGTGGTCTGGTCTCTTGGTCTGGGATCTTCCGTGTGGCTGCAGTCATGTGTTGCTGAGATGGGGGCAGTATGGCCTTGTGCACACATCTGGGACCCCAGTTTAGATGGCTGAAGCAGCTGGGGTTGTTGCCTCCCATCCCTCTCTCACCACCTTATATTTCATCCTCCAAAAATCTTATCCAGGCTTACTCAGCAGCTTAATCTCAGGATTCTGAGAGGGTTAGAGAAGAAGCTGCAAGGGCTCTTAAGGTCAAGACTCAGAAATCACACAATGTCACTTTGGCCTTATTCTGTTGGTTAAAGTAAACCATAGGTCATCCCAGGTTCTAGGAGAGGAAAGAGACTCCACCTTGAATGGAAAGAGTGGCTACGTCACATGGATGAGGGACCTTCGCCTAGGGATGGGAAGAATTCCTGTGGCTATCTTTGCAAATAATTCACCATACATCCTAAGATTTATTCCAGTTCTTTCTGATTGATCCCTTGGCATTTCTTGGAATAGATATAGTCTATGCTGTGGAAATTTTGTGCAGGAGAAGGAAATTTTTTTTCTTTCTTTTTATCTTTAATTTTTTAACAGCCAACTGATCCAAATAGGGGCTGGATCATAAGCCCATTAGGAGAAAATCCTTGGTGGACCTTATTAATAGCTGCTATTCCAGCTCTGCTTTGTACCATTCTCATCTTTATGGATCAACAAATTACAGCTGTAATCATAAACAGAAAGGAGCACAAACTGAAGGTAATTTTTATATTTTTGTCTCAAGTATTGTAATTTCTTCAAGAGTTGGAGGTGTTTTCATAATGACTAGAACATTAAAAGATGTAAGATGAAAATTAATTTCTTCTCTCTTTATCAGTAGTATAGAATTGTAACCTAAAAGAACAATTTAGACTTATAAATATTCATGTTTGTTTCACTTTTCAGAAAGGAGCTGGCTATCACCTTGATTTGCTCATGGTTGGTGTTATGTTGGGAGTTTGCTCTGTCATGGGACTTCCATGGTTTGTGGCTGCAACAGTGTTGTCAATAAGTCACGTCAACAGCTTAAAAGTTGAATCGGAATGTTCTGCTCCAGGGGAACAACCTAAGTTTTTGGGAATTCGTGAACAGCGGGTTACAGGGCTAATGATTTTTATTCTAATGGGCCTCTCTGTGTTCATGACTTCAATACTAAAGGTAAAATCTGTTTCTTGCAGTGTTTTAAAATCTTCTTTATTATAAAATTTATACTTGATTGTATGAAAACGAAATATTAAAATATCTAAAATTAGTTTTATTTCCTGGGAAAATAATATTTTGGTATGTTTTTCAGTATAGTAGCCATTTTAGTGTTAGACGTATCCATTTTAAAAATAATATAAAGAATAGTATTAAAGACTATACAGTTTTGGAAGGAGTTAATCCATGGCTTAGTTATGATCTAAAAGGAGAATATACCAGAGGGTTTTATAGGCATTTTAGAGGAAGTAATATTGAAAGATGGGTGAAACTTATTTTACCAAAATGTAAAAGTAATATTGCTATTAATTAAATTAGTGCATTCTTCCTGATAAACTAAATGAAACAAAAAGTAGTAGCACTCATTAGAAAAACAAATACAGCTAATATTATAAACGAAGCATGTAAGAAATTATACTTTATGTTGAACGTCTTCTAGTCACGTCTGATTTTTCCTAAACACATCCTACTGAATCTAGTGATTTAAAAAAAAATCACAATAACCATAGCAGACAGTTAAATATCTAATCAGAAGTTTTCTGTTCTTCATGGAAGAGCTAACTGTACTTTTTTACCTTGGTGTTTTAGTTATTTTTGTTATAAAGAAGATACCATTTTTAAATTAGAGTATAAACTTGGGGTGTCTATGTGTGTATATGTATGTTATAAAGTAAGAAAATTATAGTTAAATACTAGAATTCTTTGGCCTATTCTGTGGACTTTCTAGCAGCCAGTTAATTCACCAAATATCTGTTGAGTACTTACTGTGCTATTAAGCACTGGGGAAACAATAATAAATAGAATACATTATTATCTACTTTTAAGAACTTGGCGAAACAGGCAAGTGGGCAATTACTGCATAGTGGTGAGTGTACTGTAAGAAGTGCTTGGGACAAGAGGAGGAATAGTTAGTGCAGTCTTGTGGGGCTGCTCTCCCCTACTGATGAAGAAGGTTGCCCTTTAAATTTTGTAAGTACTTTTAAAGTTTTTTAAGTATTAACTGCATATAGGCAGAAAAATTGAAGTAGAATATTAAGAAAGCTCTAAAATGAGAAGTTAGTCTCCATATTTTCCCTCAGTTTCCAAAAGCAACTCTCCAGAGGTAAACTGTTTTTACGTCTTTGTTTTTTAAGTTGTTATGGTGGTTACCACCATTATAGTTTTAAATACTTTTATAATTTTTCACTTTATTATCTTTATTTGTTTGTTTTTTGTGTGTGTGAGGAAGACCAGCCCTGAGCTAACATCTGTTGCTAATCTTCCTCTTTTTGCTGAGGAGGACTGGCCCTGGGCTAACATCCTTGCCCATCTTCCTCTACTTTATATGGGACGCCGCCACAGCATGGCTGACAAGCAGTGCGTCTGTGGGCGCCCGGGATCCGAACCCGCGAACCCCGGGCTGCCAAGTGCAGACTAAACCGCTGCGCGACCGGGCCGGCCCCTCACTTTATTATCTTTAAACTGAATCTCTTTACCTAAGAGTGATTCTCAAAGTCTAGTCCAAGGACCTCTGGGAGTCCCTGACACTCTTGTCAGGGATCTGCCAGATCCTTCCTTTTCCAATTATATAACTGTGAGGCTGGATGTTCTTCATGTACTTCAGCCGAAACAACATTGCAACCGATTGAAATGCAGATGCAGTTTTGAGAATTCAGTTATCTGCTGTTAAGCCACCCACTGAAGAGGTTTACAGAAATACAAAACAATGCTACTTTTCTCACTTTATTTTTCTTTTGGAAATTATAGTTTTTCATAAAAAATGCATTCTTTATATTAACTTGTAATGGGTTTATTATTATTTTTAAATGAACTAAAAAAATAATTTAAAGATTTTCTTTTAATTTCTAATATGGTGAATATCTATTTATATCCCACATATCTATCTATCTATATCATATTAATACATATCAATATAAATATAGAATCAACATAAGCAAATATGTTTGGAGGGAGGGTCCTCAGTACTATTTAAGAGTGTAAGGGGTCCTGAAACCAAAAAGTTGGAGAGTGTGTGACCCTGAGGTTATGTCTTTCATTGAGGATTTAGCATGCTTAAGTCCACCATCCCCACTCTCTCTTCCGTCACCTGCCTTTTGTTGGCTGTTTTTAGATTTGTTATGAAGGTTACCAACATTTACATTCCGTGCTGTAATTACAATTAAACCTTCTATGCTTTTTTTGTAAGTTAAATTATAAAAGTGTAAACCCCCTGGGAACACATAAACCACATTATGATGATATAAATATTTGCTGAGGACTAAGCCGTGATATGGCTCTGGATAGAGGCAGAAATATACCCTATTTCAATAAACTCCTGCTGCTTGAAAAAAACAGCCCGAACCTCAATAAGAAGACCCAATAAGTTTTCTTAATATCTATTAACTTCCCTTACTTTAAAAAAAGTGTATATACAGGTTCCACTTTTTCTTGTATTTCTTTTTTGTATTGCTAAAGGAATTCCTTGAGTAATTTTTTCATACGCGGTACCATGTGTGGTAAACTTTGAGTTCTTGCATGTTTCAAAATTACCCTCACATTTCATTAATAGTTGGATATACATTTAAAGGTTCAAAATTAATTTTCTTTGAGTCTTAAAGTCATTGTTTCATGGAGATCAGTGATCTTAATAAGAAATCTGATGCCCAGTTTGGTTTTTGTAACTTCAGAGACATTATTTTCTTTTCTAGAAGCCACCAAAATTTCCTTTTTACTCTTGGTGTTCTGAAATTTCACTGAGATATTTAGGTAGGTAGGTAGATAGGAACTTTTCACTTATCCTGCTTGTCTCTCTGTGGGTCATTTTACTTGTGCCTTCAACTGTGAGAATTTTCTTCTATTGTTTATTTTTTCTTCTCTATTGCTCTGTTAGATATTTCTTCAGTTAGACAGATGTTAGATCTTCTGGATGTGTTCTCATATTCCTGTCCCTCACTCTCTCATTGTTCAAGAAAATTTCCTCCATTTTCATTATATTGATCTCTTTCGTCTTATCAAATCATTATTACAAAATTCTTTTTAATTATCTTAATAATGACATTTTACATTTCAGAAGCTTTTTTTCATTCTAATTATTCATTTTTCCTAGCATTCTGAAGTTGCTTTATGGATAAAATATTTTCATGAAATTCCCAGAGGATACTGATTAGATTTTTAACATGTGTTTTTCTCTTCTTGATTTATGTTTTTCTCCCAGGGTCCTTAGGAAGGACATATGAGGTTGTTAGGTAGAGAGTAGATGTGCTTTTCCTCTGTAGCTGTTAGATCTTTTTCCCTTACAGGCCTCTCCCTTAGGTCAGAGTGCTTTTTTGAGTAAATGGATGGGGCCTGTTAATAGCTTTCCTGTAGGATGCCTAGGCATGAGCTAGGCAGGAGGTTTTGAATCCCCTTAACTGCCAAAGTATTAAAGACTTTCTTTTGGGGGTGGAGTTCAGTTATTACATTCAGTAAACAGTATTGTGTAATAGTCACTGTAGGGGTAGTGATAGTAATAATGGGTAATGCTTTTTGAGTGATTGATATGTTCCATGTGCTTCTCTGAGTATTTTATGTATTCGAAATCCTTTAATCTTCATGGCAATCTGATATGGAAACCAAAGCACAGAGAGGCTAGGTAGGGCTCAATAAGAAGTTAATTGGGTTTTTGAACCACGTAGTCTTATTGTAGTGCCCATGCTCTTAACCATGTACAGTGGTTTTTAGGAAGGAACATGTAGAAGAGAAATAACTTTTCAAGTAGGTTATTGTTTACTAGCATTTTTCTTATTTACAGAAAAGTTAGGTCTCATTACTAAAAGATCTTTTAATTCTATCTCCATAGGTACTCACTAACTGTGTTTGTGTATTTATTACTGTGAAATTGTTTTAGTAGCATGGGTTCTAATTGTGTTCATTTTACTTGCAGTTTATTCCAATGCCTGTTCTGTATGGTGTTTTCCTTTACATGGGAGTTTCCTCATTAAAAGGAATCCAGGCAAGTCTTAAGTATTCAATGATTTTGTAGAAAAACTTAAAAATCTTTCAAACTTGCAAAGATTGTTTTTGTGATGCTAGTGATTTATTCTCAATTCTGACATTTTGGGGGCAGGTTAACTATGGTAACCTCAAATCCACATCTTCTGAGAAATTATTGCTTACTGCACATTTTTTTTTTCCCCGAGAATGAGATCATAAAGTGATATGGTCTTTACCTATTTTTAAATAGGTAGGAGCCAATGAAAGGCCTGTAACTATCAATAAAGACTAGTATAGTAAGATGGAGGAGCAAAAGGATTGGAATGGGAAAAAAGTGCTCTTTTAAGCAATCGCGGTACTTAAAAAGAAAAAGTAGATATGTTTTCTATTAAAATGGTAATACCTGTCATTTGTATGGTACAGTACAGTTTATAAAGCCTAGTACATAAATTATTTTCTGTGATCCTCAAAACAATGTTGGGAAGCAGGAAAGGAAGAAATAATAATTTCATAAATCAGGAAGTAGAAATAGAGGGACTTACTGAAGGTTCTGAACTAAGTAAGCAATGGAGCCAAGGCTAGAACCCCATGATTTTACTGCTCTGTTTTGTCTTAATTATAATACTTCCTGGAAAATGAGCTGATAATGTTTATTAAGATTTATGTGAGTCCAATCTTAGTGTAAAACATTTAGTTCATAAAGCACAGTTAGCACCATATGAGCACCTCTTATCATGAAAAGCATGGTGTCTAAAGTTGCCACTGAGGTGGCTGGCGGGACTCCTCAGAGGCAGCATCTTTAGTTTTTCCACACAGTCCAGGATCTCCTCTCTACTGGTCAAGAAATGACCTCATTAGCTCACTTGATTTTTTTTTTTACAGCAATTTTGTGAGTTATCATATTCTCAGTTTATACATGAGAAAATTAAAGCTCGAAAAGATGAAAGAATTTGCTCATAGTTTCCTTTTCAATGGGTGAAAAATTGGTAGCTTTTACCTCAGGTTATTTTCACAGAATTGATAATATTAGACTTGGGAAGAACCTTAGAAGATTGTTACTTTTTATTGTACATATTGTAACAAGTTTAAAGAGATTAAATGACTTGGGCATTTGATTGTAGCAGATAAATTTATCCAAATATTTTAATTCCCTCAATTAAAACATCTTGGCTTGGGTTTTCTGATTAAATTTATTGCATTAGTTCAAATGATTGCCTTGTTTTTTTTTTTCCTCCTTGGATCTAGGTATTGTATACTGAAACATTCTCCTATACTATCAGAACATATCAAGGAAGTTATAGTTTAAATCACAAAGTTGATTATAATTTCTTAAAGTTGAATATAATTTCTTTTCCTAAGTAGCAGAAATGATATTTTGTTGAAAACTTTGTTTTATTTTGTTTTCCATTTGATACATAGTTTTTTGACCGTATAAAGTTATTTGGAATGCCCGCTAAACATCAGCCTGATCTGATATACCTCCGTTATGTGCCGCTCTGGAAGGTGCATATCTTCACAGTCATTCAGCTCACTTGTCTGGTTCTTCTGTGGGTGATAAAAGCTTCAGCTGCTGCAGTAGTTTTTCCCATGATGGTAAGGGTTTTTTCTAGACCTTGTCACTAATTAATAACATTTTTGTGTGTTTTCATAATAATTATTTTATTAATATTTATAATTCACTTTCAGAAATGCAATAGCCCATTTTAAGCACCTTAGCTGTTTAGACATGTGAATTAGCCCTTTCTAGCTATTAAACCAATCATTTTCGAAACCGAGTTTGCTTCTCATTTTCTAAATTTTTGTTTATTTTGGTTTTTAGTCCTTGAGCTATATAGAACACTGTTTTGTATTTTTAAACAACTTCAGAGTTTAGGACATTTATGGAATAAATAAGATAACCAAATGTAAAAAGCAAAGCAACTTAGAACAACATGGTTCTTTAATAGGATATTTCAATGCATCTTTTTTAGAACTTAACAAATCTAGAAGTTAAAAAATAATAAAGATGATATTAATAAGACAATATAATTCATTAAATTATCACAGAATATTGCATCTTGCAAATAGAGAATATTCATCTTTCTGTAAATACCATGTAAAAATTGATTATGTGCATGGCTACAAAGAAAATCTTAAAAAATTAAAAAGCTATAAAAATTATACAGGTAATATTCCCTGATCACAAATAAATTAAATTACAGCTAAATAACTAAAAGTCACTAAAATAATCTTAAATATTTAGAAATTAAATGCTGAAATAATCCCTGGGTGGAAAATTAAGTTAAAAAACCGTTGTGGAGGTACCGAAATGGAGGACTTCAACAAAGTCTGTGGGATACAGCTAAAGTTATAATCATAGGAAAATGTATACCCTTCATTGCCTTTATTATTCAAGAAGATTTAAAAGCAACCAAGTTTTTTATTTGTAAAGATCAATAGTGGATACGCTCTTCCTAAGCCTGACTAAAGAAGAAAAGGGGAAGTGAAATATAGAAGATTAAGAAGGAGAAAAGAGACATGACCACAGCAATGGAAGAGATATAACGGGTGTTAAGAAAATATTACATGAGTCTCTAGCAATAAATTTGCACATCTATAGCAGAGGTCAACGGCTTTTTTCCTTACAGGTCCAGTTAGTAAATATTTTAGGCTTTGTAGGCCATGAGGATATTATACAGGTACTTATATAACAAGAGAGAAATTTCCACAATTTCTTATTGATGAAATTCAAAAGTAATTGTGTAATATTTTAAAATGAAAGACTACTAATGAGAAGAATGGAATTCTTTTTCATTTGGGATAGTATTTCACTCAACTGGGGTTCAGAGTTTGTTCCCTATCATCAAATCATTTCCATACGTTCATCTGTAAAAACTAGGCTTGACTCATAGGCCATACAAAACAGGTCTTGGGCCAGATTTAACCCAGGGGCTGTGGCTTACCTATGCCTGATCTAGAGGAAATGGGTTATTTCCATACAATATATACATTTCCAAAATTGACCCAAAGAGAAGTATAGAACCTATGGATATGTATAACTCCGTTGCATAGAAGGGACTGGAAAAATGTTTAGAGATCTGCTCCTGGAGTACCAGGCCCAGATGGGTTAACAGCTGAATTTTAAAGAACAGTTAATTCCAATACTTCTTGAATTATTCTGGACCAAAGGAAAAGATGAAAAATTCTGCATTTTTTCTCAAGAAACACTAACAAGATCTTAATACCAAACCCCAATAAAGTTGTACAAAAGAACTATATTCCCTCTTAATTGCTAATATAAATGCAAAAATCTTAAGATATTAACAAATACATTTATAGTGTTTCTATAAGTAATATATCATGATTAAATAGACAATGATACTTCAGCATTAAGAATTATGAACATAATTGAAGATAAAGACTTTTAATAAAATTCAGTCATTGTGAATAAAAATTTGTAAATGAGTTTTCATATAGGAAAGCCCACTGTTACTATTGTTATTTTATATTGAACTGAAGGTTCTAACTGTGATGTAAGAACAATATATAATAATTGGTTTAAAGAGGAGATAACATTATTTGTCGATAATGTGATTGTATACCTGTTAACTCAAATGACTCGAACAGAAAAGACTAAAAGCCCTAATAGAATGAATAAGAATTATGTTAGAGTGGCTGGATACAAGAAAACATGAGAATTAATATATAGGCTCTATCTAAATAATAATGCTAAAAATGGAAATGGAAAAAAATCATATTCATAATAGTGACCAAAAACTATAAAATGCTTAAGAACAAATCTAAAAGGAAAGACCTATTTAAAGGAAAAAAACTTCATAATAACATTTTATTAGTTACTTAGGACTGCTGTAACAGAGTTCCACCAACTCATTGACTTAAAGCAGCAGAAATTTATTGTCTCACAGTTCTGGAGGCTACAAGTCAGAAATCAAGGTGTGGATAGGGCCATGCGCCCTCTGAAACCTGTGGGGAATCCTTCCTTGTCTCTTCCTAGCTTCTGATAGTTTGCTGACAATCTTTGGCATTCCTTGGCTTGCAACTGTGTAACTCCAGTCTGGCTTCTTTGTCACATGGTGTTCTCCCTGTGTGTCACTGTGTCTTCACATGATCATTTTATGAGGACACCAGATGTATTAGGAGCCCACCCTACTCCAGTATGACCTTATCTTAATTAATTACATCTGCAACAACCCTATTTCCAAATAAGGTACTAGGAATTAGGAGTTAAATGTATCTTTCCTGGGGGACACACAATTTAACCCATAATAATATTGAAGGACATAAAATTAATATCTGAACAAATAGAAAGATATACCATTAGTATATAAAAATGACTTAGTACTATAAAAATGTCACTTCCAAATATGAATTTTACTAGAGTTTTATTTGCATACGTGTTTGGCAGAGGGGGTTGGTGTTATTGTGAACTGGATAATTTTAAAGCTTATGGAGAAGGATAAATGCCAGAGTCCCAACAACATGGATGGTAGAAATGTTCTGAATCTTTTGTGGGTCTGGGTTGCATGGGTATTTATATTTGTCAAAAGTATCAGTCTGTACACCTCCTGTTTTTTATTTTACTATGTATAATTGTATGTTAATGAAAAAAATAAAGATATAGTAAATACCAGAGAATAACGAAACAAAGATAATTAAGAATTCCTGGCTGAGTCCAGGGGTGAGGGACTTGACTGTTCCTGTGCTGGATACCATACTGATTTAATAACTAAATATTTAAAACTTGCTGTCAATTCAGTGTAGCTAGCACAATCTGGAATTGAAATAGGAATAGACAAACAGATCGGAAAAATAGACTAATGAGTCCAGAGATTTATCAGAATATATGAGAATTTACCACTTGAATACCATAAGCAGATTATTTCATTAAAGGTATAATTCATTTAAGTGGGGAATTTAGTATATAGTGTTAGAAGATTTGACTATATACTGGGACATAAATAAGGTTGCTCTCCCTACTTGATACCATATGCAGAAAGAAATCATAAATGAATTTAGGATTTAAATGTTAAAATAAATTGTAATAGAAATATTAGAGGAATATTTGTATGATCCAGTGATTGAGGGTAACTTTTCGAAGAAGATAGGGAAAAACCCAACTGTTAAAGAAAGATATATTTGACCACATGATAATTAAATGTTTTATATGTCCATAGATAGTAAAATCAGGTTGTAAACTTGGAGAAAATATTTGTTAACATATCAGGCAGATAAGTGTTTCTATCCGAACTACACAGAATTCTTGTTAATTCATGAATGAAAGTCATAAAAGCCAATTGAAAAACAGGCAAAGGATGGGAAATAAGTAGCAGAAGAGGAAATCCGAATGGCCAATGAACATTTGAAAACATCTTCGACCTTAATAGCAGTTAAAAGCAAATTAAAGTGATAATATGTCTTTTTCACAAATATGATTGGAAAGTTAAAACCTAATGCTGGAAAATAGGTTCTCTAATGCATTACTTAAGGGATTTTTTTTTTTTAACTCAGATTTTTTCTTTTCTTTTTGAGGAAGATTGACCCTGAGCTAACATCTGTTGCCAATCTTCCTCTTTTTCTTTTTTCTCCCCAAAGCCCCAGTACATAGTTGTATATCCCAGTTGTAGGTCCTTCTAGTCCTTCTATATGGGACACCACCTCGGCATGGCTTGATGAATGGTGAGTAGGTCCGTGCCCAGGATCTGAACCGGTAAACCCCGGGACGCCAAAGTGGAATGCACAAACTTAACTGCTAGTTCACTGGGCTGGCCCAAGACATTTTAAAAATTATATCTACTTCTATAATATATATAATGCGAAATCATCATAAAAATTAATAATCTTGTTTTACTCACCATGCTTAATCTACTTTATAATTTTATGCATAGTGCAAGTGATTTATATAGAAAAAGATTGAAAAATGCCATTTCCTTTATACTTTTGAGTGGAAAGTTCAAAGAGATAAATAGGTGTCTCAGTTCCTTTGAAATAAGGTGGTGGTAAAATCATTTTAAAATAAAATATATGATGTACTTTTTTGTCATTTATGCTTTAATAAGTAGTTCTTCTCTTCAAGTGATATAATTTATATATTTTTAGATGTTGCTTAGTATTTCTCTCCCCCACTTTCTTAAGGTTCTTGCATTGGTCTTTGTACGCAAACTCATGGACCTGTGTTTCACAAAGAGAGAACTTAGTTGGCTTGATGATCTTATGCCAGAGAGTAAGAAAAAGAAAGAAGATGACAAAAAGAAAAAAGAGAAAGAGGTAAAAAGACAAGAATTTTAAGTTTACGCCATTCACTTGTTGTTTTAGTATTTTGTACCAAGTAGCAGGCACTATTACAGTCACTTTACAGGATTCACTGCCTTTAATTGTTATAAAGTATAAGTACTTTTATTATCCCCGACTTACAAGTAAGGAAACTAAGGTACAGAGAGGTTAGTAGGTAACCTGTCCCAGACGTAGGCACTTATCCATTTTACCAACTTGCCCCTCCATGGCCCTGACACAAAAACACTTTTTAAAAATGACATATCATGTGTGTACTTAGTTAACAGTTAGAAGAATTTAGCAGTATTAAAACATAGGTAAGACAGAGTAATTCTATGTCATAGTCTACCATCTAATTTAACCTTAAATATATAAGTACGTTTTGATTTAACAGTATTTTAATAGTCTGGCGTACATAATGACAAAAGTATCTTTTTACAAAAAGTATAATAAAGCTTTAGTCTTTATATGCAATATTACATACCATTAGTTGATTTGTGTACTGAGATTTACATTAATGCTTTGATTAATTAATTTGATTTTTTTGTTTTGTTTTTTTAATAACCAGTTCAATGCTATTACTTAGTAAGAAGAAAAAGTAGACATTGTGTTTGTAGCATAGGTGATTTTGTTGATTTTAGTGTCTCACTCAATTTTCCCATTCAGAACACTGTTTGAAAATCAAAGATAGGAAGAGAGTTACACATTTTTAAATGTTGTGGTCCTGTTTAAATAGAGATCTCAAAATTACTGGTTTTTTTTCCCTAATTTTGGAGAGAAAGCAGCATAATTTATACCTTATATTTCGTAGTATTTATGAAAATGCATTTATTAAAGCTTTGCAGACAAATGTGTTTAGGGCTTGTTGGCATTTTTTTCATGGTTTAGATTGATTGTTCAATGCTGATTTATGTCAAAATGACTGGTTTTATGTTTACTCTTCAACAAAAATTATGACTAATTAGGATACTAACTGGAATACTAATTTGAATTGAGCCTCCACAATTTTTGAAAGATTTTGGTTTTCTCCAAAGCTGTATTATATATCTAAATGTTTATGAGCTTTTGATGATTTTTCAAATAAGATATAATTTATCTATAAGACACTTAGGTAAAATCGCCTATTTATTACTTCCTGGATCAGTTAGAATAACGTTCAGTTGTCTATAACAGAAAACAAAAGTAAAAGTGGCTTAACACAAGAGTTTATTCTCTCATGTAAAAGTCTTGAAAGTAAGTGATCTAGTGTGCTGGCTTCACAAGAGTTTTAAGGAACTCCCGTGCTGCTTTTCTCCCATCCCCAGCTAATAGTTTCCATCCTCAGAATCACCTCATGGGTCAAAATGGCTGCTGAACTTGAGCTATCGTGTTAGCATTCGAGACAGCAGGAAGGAGGAGAGGGTGGAGGAGAGAAAGCAAAATGGGCTTTACCCTATTGTCTTGTTTTAAGAAGTCTTTCCAGAAATGTCATCCAGTAAGTTCCACTTATACCACATGGCCACACTGAGTTTCAGGGAATGCTAGGAAATTTAGGTTTTATTTTTTTATCTTTTTTTTTTGAAGTTGGGCACATTGCCACTTCCAAATACTGGGATTTCTATTAGTAAAAAAGAGGAGTATGATGCTCTCTCAGTCTCTCCTATACTGCCCTGTGTCTCCTCCTCGCCCTCCCTCCAGTTATTAAAATATCGTGATTTTGGTTCCTGTCTCCTATCTAAGTTTTTCTTAACCTGGGGTGACTTTACTTCTCAGGGACATATTTCAATGTCTGAGACATTTTTGATTGTCAAAACTGGAGGGGCTGCTACTGGCATCTAGTGGGTAGAGGCCTAGGATGCTGCTAAACATGCTCCATACACAGGATTGCCCCCTACAACAAAGAATTGTTTGGCCCTAAATGTCAGTATTGCTGAGATTGAGGTTTTGCTTATACTGTATTGTACTGAGAGCCATGAGATTTCACTGTTTTATTTCCTGTTATATACCTACGTAATAATTGATAATAGAATTTATGTAGCTAAATTGATTTTAAAATATTATTAATGATTAACTCACAGAAATGAAAGTTATAACCATTTAAAATTAATCTTTACAAGTGGTGGTTTTCATTTTATTCTACAGGTATGTATTCATAATAGTAAAATGAATTTTTCAGTCATGGCAGATACATTATATTTAATTAATATTGTCAGTTTGGGTTTCTAATTCTTTAAGATATTATATATTAATTGGTCCTCCTGGAAATACTCTGGGAAAAGTAATCTCTTCACGTATGTGCTCTGTAGGAAGCTGAACGAATGCTACAAGCTGATGACGATACTGTGCACCTTCCATTTGAAGGGGGCAGTCTCTTGCAGATTCCAGTTAAGGCCCTAAAATATAGGTGAGATAAAACTTTATTTTGTAAAATGTATTTTATGTACACGTCAAGTGCATGAATAAGCCATGTAATGTTTCTTTAAAGTAGTGATATCTATTTTTAAAAAGATGACAAAACCTGCATCTGGCTTATCAGCTAAGGGAGGGCTTCATGCAATTTAAAAAGGAAGTCCCTCGTTCCTTCCCCACCGAGGTTATAGGCAGGAGCGAAGAGAAACTTGGACTTGGACCAGGACCTTAAACTAACTTCCATGCGAAGCAGGGAAGATTTAATTGTCTTTCATCACTCCATCTGTTTTAGTGAAATTTAAAATCGGTATATGAATCTCATAATATTCCTATTCTCTCAGTAGTACAGCTTTTTCCTTTCTGCCCTTCATCAGGGCAAGGGTCAGTGTGTGCTGAAAAATAAACATTTGTAATCCGTATTTTGATAACCTTCCAATATGTAACTATGTTTAGAGGCTCTAGAAGTCTCCCAGTTTCTACAGGTGTGATTTGACCATTAGCAGTGAGGGCTTATCTTACGGAAAAATTATTGTTTCATATAGTTCATCATGTATGATTTTGGTAATTACTATTTTGGTAATTAAATTTAAGAACTAAAGATAGAGGTTGGGAAATCTTTTTTGTAGTTTTAAAAGATTAAAAACTTACGCACACATCTGATTCCTGTTTCTGCGCATTTATTCCATTTCTGATTAGCTTTTACAGTAGAAAAATCAGTTTTAGAATGTATTATAGGTTCCTTCCCTGACCAGTTAATGAAAAATGTTTGTTGATATTTATCTAACTTGCTTCAATTTTTTTCATTTTTAACTAATATTTATAGTTTTTACTGAGGTCACATTTGGACTTGTACATGTTGAATAGTTTTGATAAATAAATTCATCAAGAAATTTTCGTCTACTTTTTATTACTAATTTTCATCATTAGTGTTATTCTGTGTCACCTTTCATGATTTCCTTCAAATCTTTATATACTGTAAATTAAATGTCAAATTTAGACATCTTAATATATCCAACTACAGTTCACTGCTTCACTAGATTCTGTAAATGTTTGTTAAATGAATTAATATATTAACTTTGTTGGTTGTACTTGTAAAAAGAGAATAGGAACTGCCATGATGGTTATCAGTGATTCTCACCAATTTTCTGAGATTATTTGCCACTTAATTTCTACAGTTCCTGCATTATCACTTTCTCAGTGTGATTGCACATGAACTTTGACAAATTTAAGTGGAGTCTGTACTTACACTGTCTGATATTTAACAAAAAGAATGGGTATCTGTATATTTACTTTTTTCTTTTAAGTGATGACATGAGCCATGGTTAATGCTGCTTTGCTTAAAATTTAAACATCAAATGTGCCAGGAGTTGGCTGACCTGTTTGCTAGAATTTTAAATCTTAAGTAGCTTTAGATTACTTGTCATAAAAATCAAATGAGATAATATGTGAAAGCATTTGGAAACTGTAAAGCCCTATAAAATATGAAAATAATTTATTTAATGTAGACAAATTTTTTCCCATCTAATTACATTTTGGGGAAAAACAAAATGTATACTTTCTTCAAAAAAGGTCTTAATTTCTACTATTGGGAAAGTTCTTAGAGGAGGACATTTAGAAACTAGAAAGTGCTTCAAGAATTTCTCTCTTCAGTTATTTGAAGTTGGCAACCAAGCTAAGAAACATTTACTCAGGGCAGGCAGAGTTTCAGATCGCATGGCTCTGCCACTGTGAATTTGAGCATTCAAATTTTGTGTACTTGAAAAAAATTGACTTGGTGAAGCAGCCATTCCTATAGACTCTCCAATGAGCATGTCACACTTCTCTACCATCTTGAATTTTAAAAGACGTTTAGATTTAAAGTATGAACAAAGCCAGCACTTTCTAAATGACTGCTATTTAGTCATTTATAACCTAGCTGCCCTCACATTGTTAATTTAACATCTAATTTGACATTTGTATTTGTTGCTTGTTTGCATGAAGTGTTTTTCTTCTGGTGAAGAAAAAGGGCTTGCAAATATATTTCTATTAACTTTGTAGTACTTTCATATTACTTGTGACTGACAATATTAAGTGCAAAATTACTTATGGATATCATCCTTATTAGATTCGGGGTGTTGAAATAATTTTTGCAATATTTCATAGAGACATGGAATAGTTACATTTGTCCCTTATAATGAAAGGACAGTATTTTGTTCTTTTGATTTTGATTTTGATAAATTTTATATAATAACACTGACACTGAAAATGTGAATGCCAGCTAAAAGTGGTATTTATAAATCTGTTTTTGTGTTATTTTCAGAGCTCTGTTTTCAATTTTAAAGGGTCACCTTTCCCAGCATTCTTTTTAATGATTTTTAAAAGCTATAAAAAACAAGGCTTTTTAAAAAAAAAATCATAGTTTTAATTTTTCCTTGCATACTTTGGCAATTTATTTGATGAGATTGAAATTTGTGCCAATTATAAAAATGTTTTCTAATTGACTTGAGGCTGTATTATTTTTTATATTTGTAAGCACATTAATGTATTCTTCTGTGTTATTTTAATAATACTTATAGCAAAGATGATCATCTTTGGGCTTCGTTGCCAACTTAATTAATCTTACTCCTAGTTTTTGTTCTAAAGAAAGATGCAATTCCCCCATGAGACCTTTGTTAAGAGAACTCCAAAAATTCTAATATCTTGCTAGAACTTGATTTAAGTGCATGGCAAAGAGTTTTCTCAATTTTAAGTTGATGAAAGCAAATATTATATACATAATGACAATATTAATGCTTTTGCAACTACTGAATACTAACCAAAAAGTGTATTTGTTCTTCAGTGTTGATCCCTCAGTTGTTAACATATCAGATGAAATGGCCAAAACTGCACAGTGGAAGGCACTTTCCATGAATACTGAGAATGCCAAAGTAACCAGATCTAACACGAGGTAGCTGTAACTATTTACGCATTTTCTAACTATAGCTACTTTTCAATTTACTTATGGATAGCGATTCAATAAAACCATTAAATTTAATGCAATTTACATAATTTATAGTCTTCTTACTTAACAAAACCAATCTTCTTTTCTTCCTCTCTTCCTTCCTTCTTCCTTTCATCCATCCATCTATTCATCATTTTACTGTATACTGGAATCAGATGTAGGTACTGATTGTTTTATTATTTTTTATATTTATAGTTGGCCTATTTCCAAAAAGAATTTGAGCTATTTTATAATAAAATGAATACATATATATATGGTAGTATGGAATAAACATATGAAAGATCAGAGACCATAGAAAGAAAGATAATTACTAGGCATGAAATAAATACTATAAGTGAATACTGCATCAATCATGCTTTCCGACGGTCCAAGAAAAAAGAAAAACATGATTGTTTTCTTTCCTTTTGTTTTAGCTTACCATTTCTTCAGGTGAGGTAAATGTTTTCCTAGAAGATATTGGAAGAAATTTAATCCATGGATACAAAGGCCATTCAGTTTTATAATGGACCATGTATTACATAACTATTTCATAACCCCTTCCTTATGTTTTCTGTTACGTAACCCTTTTTTCTTTCTTTTGTCCGTACTTCAAGGCCTGCATATCAGGGATTCTAGTCTGATAATCATTAGAACTTTAATCCCTTAGGTCTCTGGAGAAATGAGGTATTATCCTGAATATGAATGTATCAGTCGTTCATACTGAACAAACAATTATTTTGTGTACACTTTATGCCAGACTATGTTGGGTGTCAGTATATTGTACTTGGGCATCAGATCAAAACTTTTCTAGCCAAGCAATCACATAGCTATTTCTGTTCAGTTGTTGTCTTTCTGGCCACTATCTTTTGATAATAATTATTAGGTTTTTCTCATTCCTTCTATACCTCCTTCTAGAACCTTACTCCTACTTAATCTCTATCATCATTTGTTTTGCTTTCTATCATTTCTTGAGTTTTAATTCTCTAAGCTGGACTGTTTCCTTTCTTCACTTCTATCTTTGGTCTCAAAAGTTTTTAAATTAAACTCATCATTTTGGATTATTCTATGCAGCCAGACTTTCACTAGATACTCTGTTTACTCTTAGTAATTTTTCACACCTTGTCAGCACTCCTGGCCCAGATTGTTGGTATAGTTATGATAAATATAAAGATCTTACAGTAATATTACTGTATCTTTTATATTTCTGCCTTTCATTCAGGTTGCTCTTCAATTCAAAATCACATGGGGAGAAAGGGAATGTTAGGGTTATGTTGTTTAACAGAAGAGCGTTTGGAGGACCTTCTTTCAGTTTTGTCTGGAGAAGGCAGCAAAGTTTAGTGTTTTTGTATACTTTCAAAAATTTTTTTCAAAATTTTTGATAGATGTTCATATGTTACAATTAATGAAACCCATATACATGGAATCATTGTATTTGATATTAACTTGAAAGTATAGAATATGTGCTTTGATCTTGGATTTGTGAACCAAATTTGGGGAGTGAAAGTATTAAATTTGTTACATTTTGCAGGAAATTATTTGATTCTTATCTGTGTTAACACTGATTAATTTTTTAATGGATTTGTCAGTGAAATGTCAAATGCTGCAACTGTTCATATATAAAGTAAAACTAATAAATCAAACAGTCAATATACCGACCAGTTTTAAGGAGCTTCCTCTTCAGTTGCAAGAAAAACATGAATTTCAGTGGCAAATTGTATCCATTAAAAAAAAACTAAGAATTTTTAGTACTTGCCTTTCTAATTAAGTTTACTGATATGAAAAGAAAGTAGTAAAATAACAATAGCAAGTCGTGTTTATAGTATTAATTGTCATCTCAAAAGCCTTATTATGGATACTAATTGTTGGCCATGTTCAGAATGTAATATTTGTGCATTTCAAAATCATTTATTCTCATTCTTTGTTTTAAATAGCCCTGAAAAACCTGTGAGTGTGAAAATAAATTTTGAAGATGAACCAACAAAGAAATACATGGATGCTGAAACTTCGTTGTAGAATTGAACCAAGAGGAATTATATAGAGAGATATACAGATATATATATATATATAATGTGTGTATTTCATGTCACTATATATAACAATATTGTATGTCATGCTATTTATGCATGACAACTGGGTTTTTTGAAGTAGTGTCTGAAGTTTGTTAGGACCACCGTGGAGACTGTATATAATGAAATGATCTCTTAGAAGTGAGGTACATGGTTTTTACTATTCAAATATTTATTCTGTTGGAAGAATTTTTTCTGTTCTGCAATAGAAAGTTGTGGGGAAATACATTCAATCTACTTTTCTTTAAATCTGTTTGTTCATCAGTGGCAGTTCATACCAACCTTAAGTGATGTGTACTTTGTCCATATATTTATAATTTTTACTTGAGTTACTAAAATTTTTCACATTATTTGTTAGTACTTTATAGGAAGAACAGGGAGTCGTTATGCCAGTGCTGTGGGACAAATAATAACACGTCATGGCTTCTCTGTGTGTGTGTTTCATTTATGTAGGTGTCCATCACGTTTCACATGCGATGGAAATTTTTTTGGCTATAGAGGTAGAACTTTCTAGATAAGAACTATAGTTTTGACCTTTATGTTTTTAAAATTTATTTTATATCTTAAAACCTCCAAATCTCGGTTTCCATTCTGATAGACAAGTAAAATCGCAGGTGATTTTATAATTTAACCCCCATATGAGTCATAACTTGATGAATGTTAGAAGCTGTAAAAATGCCAATTTACGATAGTTAAATTTTATGGCCTTCGTAGAAATTTTTTCTGAATCCTAATAATTTATAGAGCCCAGAATGCCCACTCTGTTCTCTGCCTTTGCTGTCCTTTACTTAAAATGTGGTTTAGTTTGTATCAGGTTCAAGTTCTTGATTATTTTTCTAAGTAGTACGGTTAAATAATCAGGAGTCAGAATTCTCTTAAATGGGTTTATGATCAGTATTACTTTATTCTATTAAGAATTACCTTTCATTTTCTGTTTACGTTGTTATTCTTTCTATTGTATAGGTAATATTTAATAGATTGTTATCTGTGATTTCATTTTAAAATATTTTATTTATTTTAATTGATGTTTAAATATTATATAAACATTTGAAAAGGTAACAAGTATAGAGTAAATTGTTAATGTAAATAGTTGGTGCTCACTTGCATTTATGGTTTATTATCTGAAAGTAGTTGACATATTTTACATCTTTGATAGAAAGCACTGCCATATTTGTATTTTAAAAGGAATTGAGACATTTTATGTATAGCTCAGCTGGATGGCATTCTTTCTATTTTGTGTTAGTGTTTGTTGTTTAGTTTTTGCTTTTCTGAGCTGTCTTTTTTTAACTTCTAGCAAATCTCTTTTAGTCATCTTTTATATACTCTTAGCTCCAAATGAAATAAATAAATGTTCTTGTTAAGCCTGTAGGACTGGATGAATGGGGTTGTGAAACTGATTTGGCAAGAGGATAGTTTATAAAAACCAAATGAGTATTGAGAAGCCACAGAAATAATGAAAATAATGACATGAATATTGGGATGAAAATTTTAATGAAATTCCAATGCTCTCTTTAATCGTTTGTAATTAAAGTACAAAAGTATGAATAATTGATCTTATAGAGGATCATGAGGGATGCCAAAAGCTGATATTTTAGCAATCCTGACGTGTTTTTAATCCATTCTAAACTAGTTAATAACTAAAGTATTTTCCCCTTCTGAGGACATATTGTCAGATTCTAGTTAAAATAATGGATTCAACTTATGCCTCAGATGCATGTTTGGAAATGTAGCTACTTTTCTTTAGAAAATATAGCTGGCTTCGTTTGGTACTGCCTAAAAGAGTCAGACTCTCCTGGCAATTGATAATAGAGTATTACCCATGGTGCTTGTTATTGTTTATGAGCTTCCATTGACGTGAGTCCTTTTTATTCATAGCAGCACAATCATTTCCAAAGACCCCAGTATTTGCTGCTATATTTTGTAAACTCCCCTGATGTACCTGAACAAGAGGATTTCCTCACATCATTTCCTGTGTCTGGACATCATAGGGTTAACAAATGTACTTATTTTACAAGAAGTGATTTTAAAATTTAAACTGAAAACTACCTGGGATCATAGTGTTTCTGTGATTTTATTTAATTATGTATAGTAATTGTCCAGTGCCAGAGAAACCATGACCTGCAAAATACTTTGCACTCAAAATGTCTTCACTATGTTTCTAATTGTTAATGGTTTCTGCTTTTTTTTGACTACTTGACATACAAAATGATCTGATATGACTACTCCATTGAAGAGCAAAGGTAACTCATGTTTAAGTAATTAACTGCTTGTTTTATGTGGTTACGATATTTTTCCACTACTTTTGAAAAATAACAATCATGGATAGCATTCATTGCAAGACAGTGAAAAATATAACTTACTACATATGTTGGTTTTTAAATGTTGCCTTAAATAGGTTTAAATGAGCAGTAGTAATCGCTATGTATTGATTACCTCAAGGTGCAAAATAATGAAACCTGTACATATTCCATTTACCAAATAAATTCATATAAACAGCCCTGCACTTTCTTAGATGCCTTGGTTTCCGGGATGGAGCTTAGTGCTACTGAATACCCTGGCCACAGAGCCACCTCAGGATATTCTTCTTTCCACCCTATTTTATTTATTTATAGATGTCTGTTTACAAAGACTGTAATGAATCCTGATGTTGACCATCTGAAATTTACTTTCTTATGAATGCTATTTCACTCTAAAATAGCAGCTTTTGAGAAAACAATGAACTAACTTCCTTATGATAAAAGGATGATTCTGTATATTCTCTAATAATATTAGCTATGCTGAAGTGAAGCACACAGGTCTCTCTAATGGGGGTGGGGGTGTGTGTGTGTGTGTGAATGATGTTATCAATTTTAAGTCTCTTACGTTGTTTAAAAAACTGTAGCATATCAATGTTCATAGTTGCCAAGTCTTCTGTAAAATGCGTAGGACAAAATTTTTTATGTGCTAACGCATGTATTTATAAAGCAGATTTCTTTACAGTTGAAATTCCTAACTTTTGTTTTCTCCATCCAAAAAACATTTCTGTTTCTTCCACATACTTAAAGTTTATGTATGTATATAACAGCTTTCCAACTTTTCCCTTTCAGAAAGACAGGTTCAAAATTCTGTAAAAAGAAAAATGATTCCTGAAACTGAGGTATGACCCCAGAGCTTGCTGTTTTTAAAGGATTATATCATGTACATCAGTTCTGTAAATGTGCTTGACAGTTTAACATGTGAATCCTGTTTTAAAATGCTCAGATTTCGGATGTGTAAGCCATTGCTATAACATTGTAATTCAAAAATGTTTTAATAATTTAATGTTTTAAATTTATTTATGTAGATTACATCAGTTATTGTATGCAGTACAAATATATGAACTGTCTTTTGATTTAGTCCAACAATTATTTATTTTTTTACAAAGTAAACTTAAAGACTTTAAGGACATTAAAATTTAAAATAGTGTTCAAAATTCAAAATTTGGCGATTTTAATGTAAAGTTGGTTCTTTTCTAACTTTTCAAAAAGTAATGTAAGTGTTAATAATAGGAAAACATAGTTGGAAATGGAGTCATTTAAAGATGATTTTTAAAATTTAATTTAATAAGCTCATACTGACTTCTAATAGTTAGAGTAATTGTTAAGCCCCAGTTGTTTTTTTAATCAGATTTTTGTGCATTGATTGAATTTTGTGTTGTGGCTTTTCTTTTGTTGCTTTAGTATTAAAGTTTTTGTTTTTTTGTTTTGTGGGGAGGGGTTATCTTCCAGTGTTTACTATGTTTAAGTAAATAGAAATTGAATTTTATTGTTCATTTATATAATATTTGATAGCTTGGTATAATTTCACAGTGCAGTTCTAATTTTTATGACTTTTATAATTACAATGATAATATTTTCTTTTGTAATAAAATCCAAAGTAAATTAAACATTTAAAACCTAGAACTGATATTTTTCATTTATATGAAGTACAAGTCTCTACCAAGTCTATAATGTGAATGATCCTGCCTTTCAAATTTGTTTCATAATTGTTAGAAGAAAACTATTTTTTTGGAGATGTTATTGAAGTTGAAAGAGCAATAAAAGTCTACTAAATTAGTTGTTGGATGTTGTCTTTACTTTGTACTTTGATTGTTAGAAGAGCTATGTATCTTTCTCAAGAGGAGGGGATAGGAGATGAAGGAAAATGAGGGATTTCTATCTCCTACCTCCTAATATTCATATGCTTCAGTAGAAGGAGACAGGAAAGGGGAAACAGTGAAAAAAGAAGATGAAACAAAATAGTGTGTGTTTTAGAATGACTTTTTCGTAGTTAAGAAATAGTGAAAGTAAAGCTCTTTAAGATAGGCTGGTCCACCATTTTCCCTGTTTGAAGATATATCTGTTTAGAGTAGAATTTTGCAGTGTCGTGTGTGATGAACCCACATCACATTCCATGATGTGTAATGAACATGTTCATCGTGAACTCTCCCAGACTCAAGACTGGTTCTTCTTTATTTTTTTTAATGGCTAATTTTGTTATGAAAAAAATTTTTAATAGTAGCAAATGACAGGTCTTGGTTTGTTTTCCATTTGGCATGTATGTAACACCTTCCTCCTGTACTGAAAGCTTCTCATATCCCGCCATAAATATGATAACTGTTGGGAGTGAGATGATGAAATGTACTTATGGTTTTGGAAATTTCATCTGAAAGTTTTGCTTACATTTATTTTAGGAAAACATATTTTTGTAAATTTATTATTCCCATCCACAGAACCTTGAGAATTTTTTTATGAGGGGAGGAGAAAGAAGAACAGATATAGTGTTTCTCACCCCTTTTTGTTTGGTCTTGCCCATTAAGTCATATCTAATCTCTTGTGTATCACTTTCTGTGGCTGACCTGTACATTCCTACCTCTATGCTTTTAAGGAAAACATTCATGTTTTTTGGAAAAGCTCCCTTTCTATTTCTCTGCTACTCTTCCAAAGCTCAGTATAAGTTCTGCTTTTTCTGTAGATTGTTCTCAGCCTTCTGCTGTCAGTCTACAAGATCATTCTCATTCCTCCACTGAAAGTGTGTGTGTGTTTGAGTACAGTGGTCTAGGGGTATTTTAGAAAGTTTGATAAGTGTTTTTGTCTTCTTGTTAAAGCCCACCCTGAATATTCATCTATTTCAATACCTGTGTGTCTATTTCAATACCTATTTAAGTTACTTTTATTTGTTCTTTATGTTATAGTTACATTATACTGTTTTACTTTTGAACTGTCTAATTTGTATTATCTGTGAATTCATTTCAGGATAGTAAAAGGGGTATTAGAAAATATGAAAATGTTAGGTCTTGGGCCCCTACCACATAAGCCTAAGCTTGGTGCAAGCATGACCCCTTTGGATTCATGTCTCTTTATCACCTTACAGAGCACACTGTGGACCCTTACCAGATGGAGATGATAGTACCGCTTCCTCTAGAGGCTGGTGTCTGTCATGCCTTTTAACCTTCTGTGCAACATTCAGTTATATTCAGGGAAGGCCAAAACGTTAGTTTGTTTTATCTTGTTGAGAAAGATGGGAAACACATTCAGTATTCTGATGAAGAAAAGAAATTCAGTGGAGTCATTTGTCTCACTGCTTAATATTAAAAATATCTGTAGAGAATACTTTTTCTACTCAGCATCAGTCTGCCTGCCCCTGTCAACTTTTTGTTTTTTGATTGGTAACATTAACCTACTTTGTTTTATGTTTTCTGAAGTTTAATTAGTTCTGCTATATTCACCTGAGTTTGATTTTCATCTCACCTTTCTGTATTTCCAAAATGGGGCCTTACTATTTGACTTTAAATATATCTTCAGCTAATCAAATCCAAATGTTGTTATTCTATTCTGCCTACTTTTCATTATTATTAAAAGCAGAGAAACATCAGGGAAGGGTTCACTGTATTTATTTTAAATCAAGTTTTGGGAGATTTTATCACCACACTAATTGACACACTAGTGGGCATTTGGAGCTATATTAAGATGGGATTGAGGGGCCTGCTCGGGTGGCCTAATGGTTAAGTTTGGTGCGCTCTGCTTCGGTGGCCTGGGTTTGGTTCCTGGGCACGGAAATACACCACTTGCCTGTCAGTGGCCATGCTGTGGTGGTGGCTCACATACACAAAAGCGGAAGATTGGCAGTGGATGTTAGCTCAGGGCGAGGCTTCCTCAGCAAAAAAAACAAAAAAAGAAAAAAAGATGGGATTGAGGAGGCCCTATAGCTTGAAGAAATTATAGCTTACCCTCATCATGGTGAAGACTGGGCTCTGGATTCAAACTGTAGGGGCTACCCTGCCTCCATCACTTACTAGCTCTGCATGTTGGGCAACTTAGGAAACTTCTTGTGCCTCCATTTTAAACTAGGATGAAAGATAATGACTACCAGATGATGTTGTGAAGAGTAAGTGAAATAATGAGGAAAGGCTTTGGAATAGTGCCTGGTGCAAAATGAGCATTCATTTGAAGCTTCATAATGTGAAGTATCTTTTTAAAGCTTCATCTAATACAATTTAGGTTTTTTCAGGACGAAGCTTTAGACTTTCACAAAAGGTGAAGAGACTTGCCCAAAGCCTCAAAACGAACTAGTGATAGGTGTACCATATAGATCTCTTGAATTCCAGGTCACTTATTTTCACAACACCGTAGTCTCATTCCCTGAGGCATGCAGTGCACTTGAATAACTGAATATGTTTTCATGCTGTATGAAAGCTATCTAGCATGTTGCATTGAGCCTTTTCAAACTAAAGCTTTGCTTTGGAAGAGAATTTTTAGTCCATAGCAATTCCTGGAACTAAACACCCTAGGAGGAAGCTGCTCTTTCCCACCCATTTTATTTCAGATGCTAAAGGTTGGGCACACCAAATTCAGAAAAATCCATAGCGTTTAGGAAACCTGTCCACAGGCAAGTTAGCTCTTGGTCAGGGTGAAGTGGCTGCAGCGCAGTCCTAAACCACCTTCCTCTCCAGCTTGCAGCCTTGGGGCTGGAACCTGCGCGTTCTCTGGTTGCTACGGCAACCCTGAGGCCGGCGTCACCCGTCGCTATGGCGCTCGGCACGCCGCAGCACGGCTGTTCCTGATTGGCCGAGACGCCCCGGCGAGGCGGAAGAAGAAGTGTTGGCATTGGCTCAGCTGGCGCCGGTTGGTGGCCTACAGGAGGATTTGATTGAAAAACCAACGGTGTTGCTGGAGGTGGTGCCCCCGAGGTTGAGGGGACCAGGAGTGGGCTAGGGAAGGGCGGGACGGGCCCCCCGATCCGGAGAAGCGGGAGGCAGCAGCAGAGACGATGAGAAGGACGATTTAGAGATTGGCCTGAAGGAGGGACCCTCCCTCCGGCGCGGTGAGTGGGGCAGGAGCGGGCGTTCCTCTGTGCCGGCGCGCGGTTTAAGGTAGGGTCTCCAGGGAGATGCCCGCAGGTCCTTGTGGAGCAGCCCCGAAGCCTCGGGAGTGATTTTCACTCGACATGAGGCAGGGGCAGAGAGTGCGGGCTGACGCGGGTAGGTGGTTACTGTGAACCTGTCTCATAGCAGATGGGTTGGTGTTGGGCGGATGGATGGTGGGAGAGTGCCATCAACGATGTTTGATGGTCCTTTCATCTCGATGAAGGAATTATTCTGGTTATATGGAGTCTGAGTGTGTCTCTTCCAGTCTGCTCCAACACCTCAGAAGTCTCATTCATAAAACCCTTTATGGACGTCGCTTTTCTGCCTTCCCCTTATGTGATGCTGCGCTGACTGCCCCTCTGCTTTTCTGCTCCACGTGGGTGAGCCTGTCCACTTCCATGCCTTCAGGCACTATATGTCTGCTGATGACTGGAAAGCCTCCGCCTCCAGCCTCGGTGGTCTGCTAAGTGCCAGACCCCCAAATGCAACTGCCAGTTAACTCCACACATATGCAACCCTAAAGGTCATCTTCCCCTACCCCCACCAGACTGCCTTGCCCTTGGATTCCCTATCTTGGGCACCACCATCTATTCAGTTACCAAAACCACATCCTGGGCAATATCTTTGACACCAATTTCCTTCAATTGTTAAGGCTATATCTTCTTAATGGCTGTCAAATCGATTCCCGTGTGACTGTCTCCGTTTTCACTATATTATGATTTCCACCAGTCCTTTGATTAAATCCAACACCCATCCAGCTTCCCTGATTCCAGTCTGTCTCTGTCTTATCCATTTTCTTGCTATTGCTAGACTGATCTTTCTAAAAAACATATAAGGGCATTTCACTTCCTGCAAAGATTCCCACATCATTCTAATCCGAACTGCTTAGTTAGGCCTTCCATCAGCACTTCCATTTTGGTTGTTCCAAGAACATGCCACATTCTCTCTCATGTGTGGTAATTTCACCTGTTGCTCACCGTGCCTGCAATAACTCCACTTTAAGTACCCTCCCCAACCCTGCTCTCACTCCCCAATCCTTCTTTGTGTGTTGCCTGATTACTTTTCTGCTTCATCCTCTAGACTCTCTGTGTGAAGGCAAAGGCCATATTTGTCTTACTCACCATTTGTTGTATTTATCACAATATCATGCACGTAGCAGGGGCCACCCAACAAATACTGGTTAAATGAATGAATCTCTAAAATGAGAAATTATAGTTTTTCGTGGCATCCTTATTAGTTCCAGAAAAGTCAGAAATAACTTTTGGCCGATGAAGCTTTTGCTTATAAACGCTCCATGTTGCATTTACAGGTTTTGCTTTGATTTTAAGACCCTTAGTAGTTGGAAACTATCAATTCACAGCCTATATTTCATGCCATAATCATTATGATGGTGGCTGTTATTATATGGCATAAGTTTAAAATGGGAAACAGAGAGAGTACAGCATAGTTTGCAAGAGATAAGTTTTGGAGTCAGACATACATGGATTTGAATCCTGACTCCAGCTTTTTAGCTTTGTGACCCACAGCAAGTTACTTAGCCTCTAATCAGTTTCTTTATCTGTACAATGGGCCAATAATAGCACCTACCTCATAGGATTGTTTTAAAGACTAAGTGTGCATAATCCATATCAAATGCACAGTGCCTTATACTTAGTAAATTTTCACGTTTAAAAAATAGAAACATTCCTATGGATATTTGTAGCAGCTTTATTTATAATTGCCAATACCTGCAAACAACTGAGATGTCCTTCAGTGGGTGAATGGGTAAGCTGTGATACATTCACACAATGGAATATTGTTCAGTGCTTAAAAAAAAAAACTCAAGCTATGAAAAGACGTGGAGGAACATTAAATGCATATTACTAAGTGAAAGAAGTCAATCTGAAAAGGCTGCATACTGTATGATTCCAACTATAGGACATTCTGGAAAAGGCAAAACTATGGGGACACTAAAAAGATCAGTGGTTGTTGGGGTTGGGGATGGGGAGAAATGAATAAGCAGAGAACAGAGGATATTTAGGGCAGTGAAAATACCGTATGATCTTGTAATGATGGATACATGTCGTTATACATTTGTCTAAGCTCATAGAATGTGCAAACAACCGAGTGAACCCTAAGGTAAGCTATGGACTTTGGGTGATTATGAAGTGTCAGTGTAAGTTCCTCCTTAGTAAAAAATATACCATTCTGGTGAGTGATGTTGATAATGGGGGAGTCTGTGCAGGTGTAGGAGCAAGGGATATATGGGAAATCTCTGTACCTTCCTCACAAATTAGTCATAGACCTAAAACTGCCTTAAAATAAAAAAAGAAAAAGAAACACATTGAAGGTTGGAATTGTAAAATTTCCATGGTCAGCTCACAAATGGTAAAAATCAATCTTTTAATTCAGTCAAGTGCAATTTCTAGGACATCATTCTACTACTTGATCACAAGTGTTTGTGTATCAACAGCTCTGATACATGTAAGAGACTCATTCATTTGATGAGTATTTATTGACCATCTGATGGGTCCAGGGCTCCATGCTGGATAAAGGTGGGTCAAAAGAAAATGCAGCCAGTAAAGTCTTGAGTAGGTGAAGGAAGGGCCTGGAATGTTACTCTGCCTGTCAGAGCCAGTTAAACTTTGAGGCTGAAGTTGAACACTTGGATAGGTGGAGAGGAGCTAGAAGGTCATTCAGACAGTCAACAAACATTTATTGAGTACCTGGGCATTCAGCAGTGAGCAAAACAAAGTCGCTGTTCCCTTAGAACTTAAGTTCCCAGGGATAGTAGAGCAGAGTCCTTAGAACACACTCTCAAGCCAGATTGCCTGGATTCAAATCCCAGCTCCCCACTACTGGATATGGGCCCTCTGGCAAGTTACTTCATCTTTGACCCTCAGTTTCCTCATCTGTAAAATGGAATTGTTGTGAGTATTACATGAATCAATATAGACAATTTCTTAGAACTGCGATGGGTACATAGGAAGTTCCACGTAAATGTTAGCCATTTGTATTGTGTTCTATTTGAGGGAGAGAGACAAGTAAATAGATAAAAATAAAGCAGTATGGGGGATAGAAAGTGTCAACCTGGGGAGAGGGTGTGTGACATGTTTTTGGAAATGAGTCTTACATTTTTGAAAGACTTGGTCTTCCATAGGGAAGTGAACTTTAAATATACTCATGTGTACGCCTGACATGCATGATGATAAAAAACATGAAAATGAACACTGATTAAAATAGATCATTTCTCATTTGGTAAAATAATTACTCATACTTATCTAGAGGTCAGACTTCCCCTCATCTCAGCTGAAATCTGCAATAGTCATAATAAATGTCATGCCCTCAAGTCCATGGAGTTGGTGTCAACTCAGAGCTTATTAAATCTTCCATTAGGAATAGTTATACTTGACATGGGTTCCAACTTCACAGCCCTCAGCAGTTAAAGTGCCAGAATGACAATCAATTGGTTCATAGCTAGAAAAGAGACTAAAAAACCCTCCTATAAAAATTAAAATAGAAACTAGAAGCAGAATGGATAAAGCAAAGCAGCCACGACATTGACCCTGGGCCATCAGGAAAATGTTACACAGCATTTAGTGTATTTTGCATAAAAAAGAATTGTTAATTAATTTCAGAAAAGTGTGGATGAAGTAATATATGATTATTAAAGTGGTAAACATTTATCTAGAAAATTCTCTTAGGTAATAGCTGGATAAATGCCAGCAATAAATGAGAGTTAGTAGAACATTAGATTAACAGGGAGAGCTTTAAATCCCTGCTCTGCCACTTAGCAGCTGTGTGACCTGGACAAATTACTTAGCTTCTCTGGGCTTCAGTTCCCTCATCTATGAAATGGGGACAGTAATGGTAGCTGCCTTATAGATTTGTTAGGGGAATTATATGAATGTATGGAAAGCGCTTAGAATGACACTGGCACAGGGTAAGCACCATGTAGACATTTGCTTTTATTGTTGTGATTATTACTAGATATGAGATCTTGGCCAAGTTGCTTAACTTTTCTGTGCCTCAATTTCTTCATCTGTAAGTTGGAGATACAATATTAACCACCTCATGGGATTGTTCTGAGGATTAAATGAATACATCAAGGTTCTTATAAAAGTAAGCGCAAGTAATATTAGCTTAAAAAAATTAAAATGAAGACTAAGTGACATTGAAAATAAAACTGTTTTTTTCATTTTATGTCTAGTATTTGTCATTGGTGAGTCAAAGTCAGTGAATACAGACAAATGATTTAAAATAAGCATGACAAGCTCTTCAAATTGAAGTAATAATAATATTTACAACAGCTATCATAATAACAATAACTTATATTTCTAAAGCTATTGGCAGTTTTAAAGGGATTTCACTTAGTTCCAACTACCACCTTGAAATGGGGATATTGTTGTTTTTACTTTTTGGTAAATGAGGAAACTTAATAATCAGAGAGGTCCAGGGACTTTCCGAGGTCACTCCGTGGGTGAGTGGAAACCAGGTTTCCTCCGCCACCGTTGCTCCTTTTGACTACATCCCAGCAGTGTAACCAGAAGCATTCACATTCCCAAAGCTGCAAACTCTCACCAGTGGAGACCACGGCATTCATATACTGTGCATGCCACGCTTGACATAACTGTGAATACGCATCTTTCCTTTAGGAAATTTTATGTCCTGTTCATGTATACTTGAGGTCGTCCATATTTAACATGAATATCTTATTTACTTTGTGTCCTCCATGTGTTTGTAAAGAGATTTTTGTCAAATCAACATTCTATAATAGCTGGATACTGATCAGCTGGGGAAAACTTATCATTTACTGATAGTTTTTCCCATATCTTTATTCTCCATATCTAAACAATGATACCCCAGTTATACTTGGAGCTTCCCAGTCACGTTTCACGTGGGATTTGTTTATTCATTTATTCATCCATTCATTCAGCATTTATTGAATTCAGCATTTATTGAATACTTCTTTTTTTTGTAAACTAGCAATACTGTGCCAGATGCTGGAATGAGCAAACTGGCTGTCATCCCTGACCCTAACTAGTTTACAGTAAACTCAAGGAGGCAGACGTGTATTTATTGAATTATTGCCTGAATCTGCCCTTTTATTACGAGCTGCAAGGCAGTGCCTGGTGGAACTGTGACCCCATCAAGGAGGTCAGCGATAATTTTCTTAAAGAATGGATACTTGAGTTGAGACATGATGGATGAGCCTTCCAGGCCTTTCCATACAAATCTGGCCCTTGAATCCAGGAGTAAAGGTGCTGGGGTGTCCAGGAGAAGCAGGTCTGGGGCAGGGATTCAGGGGCTAGATGTGAGTGGAGTTGGCTGGGGGTAGGGGCAGAGGCATCATCTGGTGGAACACCTCACAGGCGTTGTTAAGTTTTGTTTTTATCCTAAGAGAAATGGGAAGCCTTTACAGGCTTAATTGGTCAGATTTGTATCATAAAAAGGGTGCTTTTGTTGCTGTGTCAAGAACAGATTTCTTGTTATTGTTGGGAGGAGGGAGAAATTGGAAGTTGGGGGACCATTTAGGAAGTGATTCCTGTAGTTCAGATGAGCAGTGATATTGACTAGGGTGTTGGCAGTGAGGGCGGAGAGAAGTGAACAGACAGGAACCGTATTGAATAGAAAAACAATCAGGATTTAGTGAACAAGTGGATAAGGAGGTGATGAAGAGGAAGATGTCATTTTTCTGAGGTTCCTGCCAAAGGGCTGTGCTTTCTTTGAGACTGTTTTGTTCCATAATTTGGCTGTAGCCTTGGAGGCCACCACTCACTCATGTATCGGTCATTCAGCTCTCTCCACATTTCTCAGCTCCAGCTCAGCTCATCTCCTTACCATTTCCCAAAGCCACTCTCAGGATCTTGTCTTCATACTTTTGTTCATTCCCCTGGAATATTCTTCACCTACCCTACCCATTCTTCTGGATGTTCTTCAAATCCCCATTTCATGAGCCTTTCCAATGCTCCTCAGTCCACAGCGATCTTTCCTTCCCCTGAATTCATTCAACTTATAATTTCGTTTAGAAATTAATTTTCTCTGCTTTTTGACATTTCTATTGTTCTTATTTAATCCCTTGTATTAGGCTGAACCATAAGAAATTGTCCTTTTTTTAAAGGCCCAATATCAAGCAGTTTCATATTGTTTAATCTACATATTTATGATTTCCTACACGCACTGAGTTGTGAATAGATTCTTTTTGCAGTGCCCAGTAGTGTCTTGTGCACAGTTAGAGCATAGTAAATAATAAAATGCACTTAAAATGAAGTGTTATTTGATGAAATTTAATTTTATTTCATGACTCAGAGAGTACTTCTAGTTTCTTTCGGTGCCACCAGTTGTCATGATCATAAATGTGTTTACCCAGTGTTTTCTTCACCCTTAGAAGGTCTCGGGGGTTGGGCTGAATCCTCAGTCACTTATTACCACCATGACTCACTTATTATCATGACTTATTACCATGACGGTTAACTTTTTAGGGAAGACATTTTTGACCATGTCTTATTCAGTGCAGTATCCTCAGTGCCTGGCATATACAAAGGGATCAGTAATTATTTCTTGAAGGAATGGGTGAATATCATTGTCACCTTTCTCTCTCACACAAAAACAGTGAATAGAATGTAATCTTACTATGTTTGGGGTCAATGAGAAAAGAGAAATTTAGTGTGCTACTTTAGTTATTTTCATAGACTAGTTAATATAAATTCTTCCTTCACATCATCTGGATCTTTTTTCCTTTTTCAATATCACTGCTTAATATACGGGTCTCAGGTTCATTTATTCTAATACAGGCACATTGTAAACTATGTGCTGAGTAGACTAGGGTTGGCAGCCATATAGGGCACAAACACAGACATGTCACAAATATCATTATGCTGTGGCAGGTGAGGGGATCCATAGAATCTACATTCATATTTGCAGGTATTCCCCTTAATCATGAAAGATATGAATTTGAATGGGGATAAAGGTTGAAAATAAGAATATTATAATGGTATCTGTTGCCACATATTATAGTTGATTTTGGAGCTTCACTTTTAGACCAACTTGGGTCGGTATTAGCCAGAGGAAAAGGAAAGCAAACTCTTAAAGGAGTGTCTAACATATAGCAGATGGTCAATAAGTATTTGGGGGAATGAGTGGGAAAGGGTCACAATACTATTAGCATTTTTTATTCTTTTTACTCTCAAGTGCTTGTTTAAATATAAAATAGAAAATTGTTTAGAGTATAAACTGTTTGCACAAGGAAGGTGTCCAGTCTACTAACTCAGGAGCAAGGCCATGATAATACTTGCCCTTAGCTGGCAACACACTCCTGCCAGTGGAGGTTCTGTAGCAACTGTGTCTTTGTTTTCCACCATATGATGATATTAAAATACACCACCTACCTATTTCACATGAGTGAACCGGAATGAATGAATGGATGTTTGTAAGACCTCCGGGGTCCAGGAGGTGAAGTTATGCAAGGATTGATTGTTATTATGTCACCCTTTGCCCTTGGCTAAGGGCCAATGTCAACAAGTTCTCTCTTTCCCGTCTCCACCAGAGTTTGCCATTAAGATCTAGACACTCAAAGTGAACTGGGCTCTGTTCTCCTTCTACTCCTAAAGGTGCTGTGAGGCCTTGGACACATTTTACCTTTCTGGGCCTCAGTTTCCTCATGTGTTAAATGAAGGGCACTGGATCATGGTCTGCACCTGATGACCTGTATATCTGTATTATGTGTCCTGTGCAGGTGTTTTGTTTTGTTTTGCTTTATTTTTAATGTGATTTTGAATCCCTTTAGGGAGGATGTGCCTGAAGCCCCGCTACTTTTTATCATCTACTCTACACCTGTCATTCATTTACATTCTGTTCCTGGGCCTGGAAGGTGCTAGACCCCTGATACTAGATGTTCTCTAAAGTTCTTTCTTGTAACAACTGTCTCTGTTTCTCTAGCTCCTCATGTATTTCCCACTTAAGAACAATAACAGTGTAAGATAAGGGATGGAATCAAGTCTACAGTTCAGAGGACCAGACTCCCTGTGTAGGTCTAAGCAAGTCATGTTTCTTACAGGAGTTCCTTAACTTTTGATCACTTTACTTTTAAAATGTGTGTATGTCTTTTATTTTCCAGTAATTTGTCCAATTTAACTTGATACTTCCAGGGCAGGATATATAGTTTAATTTGAAAAAACCAAACACTATATCTGTGAGTTTAAGTGTAATTATTCTTTGCAAAAATCTTGAAACCCTTTGTCTATTCTCAAAGCACTTTACTTAAATAAACTACTCAAATGGCCAATGCATTTTTAAGTTTGTATCTTAAAATAATTTTAGACTTACATAAAAGCTGCAAAAATAGCACAGTGAGTTCCCATATACCCTTCACTCAACCTCCTCTAATGTTAGCGTCTTGCATCACCATGGTACAGTTATCAAAACTAAAAAATTAACATTTAATGCATGCATTTTAACCCATTTTTAAAAATTTCTGGTTGCTTTATGTGAATTATATCTCATTTTAACCGCTTTTTCGAAAGAACCACCATTAAATGTATTTAGAGAGAAAATACCTACAGTAAAGAAATTGGAGAAATGAAGTTTTGTTTTGCATTGTCAGCCAGTTATGGGGCTGAAAGTTCTCTAAGTTTCTTTAATGTCAACTTGAGCACAGACAGAACTGCAACTTGTCAGCTATTATGGAGGTTAACCATAATTCATCAAAGGAAATAAGGACTCCTGTTGTCGGTACAAGGAAGTTCTAACTTCCTTTTGTGGTAGGGTGCATAGCAGTTTATTTTGGTGCTTTTTCAAAACAATAAATCTGATGTAGCCAAAGTGGTAATTAACTTTGGTCCTGCCAAATTCTCTTACTGCTATTACTTTCTAAGTGCTATTTTTTTAACCACCACTAAATGTAGTAAAAAAAAAAAAAAAAAAAAAAACCAATGGAATATTTACAAAGATGCAACCTAAGTGATTAGAAGGAAAAAAAAGGTGTTTGTGGGATTTGAAGCTATTTCCCATAATGAATCAAATGACTTTCTGTTTTATCTTTAATAAACATGAGACCGTTTAAGGATCTTTTGAGTTGCTAAGGCAACTGTGGAATAAAAAAGAATTTCTGGGCGGAGAATCTGAAGACCATATCAGAAATATTCACCATGTGATTTAGCTAGAGAGTTTATATTGCACAATTTAGATTAATTATAGTCAGTTAGGTAATTTTACCATGGCATGGATATCATTCTCTGTCATGTGTGTTTACTCTGCAATTACCAAGCGATCATGAATAAATGAGCTGTGTGTCTCTGGGGACTTCTTTTAGCATTAACCCAAATTTCAGATGACGATAGAAGAATGGAATTACTTTCAAGAGTTTTTTTAATCCATTTTTTAAAATGGATTAAAAAATTCAACAATGAGTCAACTGTGATTATGTCTGTACTTGACTAGGGCTGTAAACACCAGGCCCATTTGGTTATCCTATGAGGTATGGAAAGATCTTTTCTCTCCCATCACAAGACAGTATTTGGGTCCCATGGCTGAGATGTACAAATGAAAGATACTGAAAGTTTCTGTTCTTAAAGTAATATGCATTTGGATTTTATATATAATCTTTCCTTCTGTGCCCGCTCCATTTTTTTAAGAAAAAATACTAAATTTCAGCTTTCCCATTTAGAATCAAAGGAAAATCCATGTGAGTACAAGTGTTTGTATAGCAAGTGTTGTAATCTCTTTGGCCTTATCTTATCTGTAAAATAAATGTTCGAAAATAAGTGGTTTTTTGTTTTTATTTTTAGCAGTGGAACCCTTTTCTCAAATGAAACAGTACACAGAATCCCAGAGAAGTAGGACTGCTTGGGTTGAAGTGGGGCTGCAGCTCTAACTAGTACTTGGCCTCAGCTCTCCCCTCCTGTGCTCTCTCTCACCCTCTCCTGGTTGTCCTGGAATTGACAACTACTGGGTTAGTCCCTTGGGCTCAGTACTTAGGGTAGTGGTTCTCAGAGAACCATCTAGAGTAGCTGCGAAAATAATATTGCTACTTGAAAGTAGAGACTTCAATTATTTAGGCTAGTGCTGTTCGGATGGTCTTCAGACTGGTATATTACTGGTCCATGAGGAGATAAGTATCAAATTGAGAGTAAGCATTTAGAAATGTTTACAGCAATTCAACATTGCGGTGATATCCAAGCACATGATCAGTGGACTTACCTTGCTGAACAAGATATGGACCAAAAGTGTTAGTCCATAATAGATTGGAAACTTAAAAAGAAAAGCCTCATAGATAGCTTGAAAAGCACTGTTCATGAATATTATCTTATATGGAACCCTAATTTCCCTCCTAAAGACTGAATAAGTGAGATAATTCTTGAGTGTTCATGATAATTATAACATTACAAATGCTTACCGATTGATTTGATTTATAAGGAAACTTTATGAGAGTTTTTTTTAACTAAAAGAGTAATGACACAGGTTTGGGTGGGTTTGTTTGTTTGTTTTTTTTAGTAATTCTTTTATCCATTGTTAAAAAACCAAATCACAAAATTTGGTAAAAAATACCTGAGCCACTCCTTATCGATTGTGACACAAATATTTTTTGAGTTCTTAATGCTGTGCTTACACTCTGCCACGCACTGTTTCAAGTGCTGTTCTGTGTCCTGGGGATATATTTGTGGATAAAACAGACACAGTCTCTGCCCACATGGGGCTTGTGATCGAGTGCAAAGAAACCAATAAGTGGACAAGAGAATTTCCGATGTTGATGAGCTCCAGAAGGAAGTAAAATAGGGTGATGTGGTAAATATGAATGTGTGGGGATGGATATATTGCACAGGCTCATCAGAGAAGCCCTCACTGAGGAGGGGACATTTGAGCTGAGACCTGAATGACACAAAGGAGCCAGCCTGAGAATATGAGAGGGAACAGCAAGCGCCAAGCGCCAAAGCTTTGCAGGCAAGAATGAGTTCGCATGTTCATGGGCCCGGGAGAAAACCAGCATGGCTGAAGTAGAGTGAGCAAGAGGGACAGGATAGAAGAGCTCAGAGAGGTGAAAGTCATGGTTAGAAGCCAAGTGCAGTAGGAGGCCACAGGAAGGTTGTAAACCACTGAGAGGCATGATCTGATTCACATTTTAAATTAATCCCTTGGGTTTCTGTTGATATCGCGGAGCAAGGGTGGAAGCAGAGAGACCAGTGAGGAGGCGGTGGCAGTGATCCAGCAAGAGAAGATGGCAGCTTGGAGTAGAGGGGTAGCAGTGGGAATGGAGATGAGGGAAAGCTGACTGGTTTTGTTGGTGGCTTGAATATTGAAGGTAAAGGAAAGTAAGGGATTAAGAATGGCCCCTAAACTTTTTGTCTAGATTAGCTGGGTGGTGCTAGTGACTGAGATAGGCAGCACCAGGGGAATTTGATACTGGGAGTGGGGGTCAAGAGTTTTGTTTGGGGTATTTTAAATTGGGGATGCCCATTAGACATCCAGCTGGGGGCTGGGAATTCAGGAGGTCAGGATGGAGTTAGAGTTGAATATACAAATTTGGAATTACAGATGGTACATAAAGCCATGGAACTGCAAGAGATTTCTTAGGGAGAAGGGGCAGATTGAGAAGCGATGTGGGCCAAAGACCCAGTCAGCTGCTAGGCCATGAGGTCATGCTAGTATTTTAGAGGTCAAGCAAAGGAGGAGGGAAATTTGACTCAGTAGTTGAGAGCTACCGCAGTAGACTCAGCTCAGTGGTATCCACTGCAAAGATTCTTGTACCCTCATCATCCACAGCTCTTCCACTGGAGTGGGTGATCAGAGTGGATGACATGGGCATTCCACCCAGAGCCTCTCCCATCCCTCATGACTGTTTGTGTATCCTGGGTGTTGGCTTCAATATTCTTTTGCTTCTAACAGCCAGCTCCTGTGTCTCTCTGTTGGAGGACTCCCTGCAAGCTACTGGAGTCTCCTTGCCCCCAGACAGGAGTGTCTCAGGGGTTATGTCCTCCCTCAGTGGCCCTTAACCAATGACTGAAGGCCACAGGAGCACAAAAGCCCAAACTGCCTTCCCTCAGCTTTAGGCAGCTCTGAGACATAATCTACGCTCCAGAGCTCCCCTTGGAATCAGACTGAAACTACCCCATGGAAAGCTCTTGCCTTAGGTAGCACCTTCGCTTGACCTCTCTGGGGAACACTTCCTCAATAAGTTGTCTGCCTCTGGGCCCCTTGACTTAAGATATGAACTGCCCTTCCTCTCCCAGCCCCCATTTTGGATTATAACCATTGGTGCAGTGTAATCATTTTTGTTATTTTAAAATGGGATTAGATTAAATATTTTAGTGTTCCCAAATTCTCAAAGTTATTTTAAGAATAGTTTCCATATTAACAGCTATCAAATGGAAAGGATTTTGTCTTTTAGTCTAAAGGCAATTGTCAGTTTCTACTGATTCTGGTGAATTTGTTTATTGGTTAATTAAGTGAAACGTTTCCAGGGAGTTATCTGTTTTCACTCTTCCAGCTCACAGAGTAGACGCTAATCTGAAACTGATAAAACTATTAGATGATTATTTCCTGTTCACACGGTGGTCGATAAAATTACAGAGATTAAACAGGGGAATAAGACTGTGTTTAGCAGAGTTTGATTGTGGTAAATGTGATCTCCTTCTAGCAGAAGTCTGTGCTTTTCCACACATTTTTATGTGCTAATCATTGTGGCTTTCCTTTCTGGCTTCTAAGATGGTCTGTAGCTATGGTTTGAGCAGGAATTTGAAGCCAACAGGCCAGTGTGTCTACGTGGAATTTTCCCTCTGTCCTTGAGGGAAAAGTAAAATTAGCTTCAATTTATTTTGACTGGATTTCTATTTATTTTAGAACTTTTGGGCCATTTTAATATCTATATATAAAAACCACTTGGATCTTTTGCTTTTAAAAAAATTATTTACAGATCATCCGTTTTTTCCTCTCTCCCATCGTCCCTCCCTCTTTCACTTCCTTTTTCTTTCTTTTTTTCAGAGTGAAGCACATGCTAAATCAAATCTCTATCTGAATATTTCACCGAAAATATTTTAAAGTTCCTAAGTAGGTTTTTCTTTGCTTGTGGTAGAATCGCATACCTGTGACAGCCTCTTTTACCTTTAGCAGTTTTCAGTCTGAGATTGGACATGGTAAAAGTTCAATAAATATTTGTTGAACAAATGAGTCCGTGGTGTTATGTCGTAGGCACAATTGTAAAATATTAATGGTGTGCTTTTCTTTGTGTGCATCTGTGTTAAGAGCCTTGGTCCCCAGCTCTAAATTCCAGCTCAACTCTTTGTCACAAATTTGACAACTATATTGGGAAAATCATTTTTAAATCTTTAGAGAAACTGTACATTTCACAAAATTAAATTTTGCTGGATCCTGTTGAGTGAAACACCCATTGGCACATTCCTTTTGCCTCTAAATACCTCTGGAACACTTGGATTTTGACCATCAATTTCACAATACATTGAAGCATACAATTATAGACAATAATGCATGCTTTTTCGTGCCTGAAAAACACACTGAAGTCAAGATGTGGCACTGAAGCACAGCTGGAAAATTTTATGTCCAATCAAATTAAAGCAATTGTATATTTCATTTTGTATTTGCTATGTAATTGAATGTATGGATATCTTCAACTTTCTTTTGTTTCTATTCTGGAAATTAAAACAATTGAACCAGAAATCGATTAAGGAGAAAAAGGCAAACTAATAAATTGTTTTCTGTCCATTGATGAACTCATACTTATCTTTTGAGTGAGTGGGAAACAGTGTTAAAATTTATCCTACTGAACGGTGACCATGATGACTACAAGGCTTAATTCAGAAGACTGAAATGCCTATTGGGTTGTATTCCCAGGCTGGCCAGCCTCACTGTCCGGATTGTTAAAAAACAAATTCAACTGACTAAATTTTAAAGATCTTATTGGCTTTATTCAGTGATTCATGAATCCAGCAGCATCCAGTCTAGCAGGTAGAAAGGAGATCTGAGGAGCTGTACAAAATGAAAGAGTTTTATAGGCAGAAGGGAGCAGGAACAAGGAAGTTATACTAGACAAGAAGGGGATTGGTTATTACAAGGTTACTGTCAACCTAAATAAAGAGGTAAACTGAGGCAAACTCCAAATACCAGAAATTGAGTTTATTCAGGAATAGCAGAGGAACTGCAATTTGTGAAATGCATGCTGTAGCAAGCTACAGGTGAGTTCTTTGAGGGTTTGGGTATTTATTGGCAAGGAGTGCAAAGTCCAGCCAGAGTCCAAGCAGTAAGTTCACTGGCTTAAGGATGGGGAGAGACTTGACAGATGTTCATTGTCAGTAAATAAATCTCGGTCTTCTGTAAATTAGGCATTTATGGGAAATCAGTCTTTTAGTTCTTAAGTTCCGTTCTTCTTAGGGTGCGTGGGTGAGATTCTCCATTTCATATCCTCTGGTTCCATTTTAGCTTGAAATCCTGTCACATTACTTTCTATAAAGCAGGTGGCAGGGATTTATCAGGCAGATTACCTAATTAATGCTGACTAGGCGATTCCTGATTGGCTGGTTTAAGTTTCCATTTCTGGGACAGTCAAAACTGTAATTAAGTTTGGTGACCTGGGGCTTGGTATAAATGACTCCATTTTGGGCCCATTGTCTTGTTTTTAACAGAATGGTTGAGTAAGTTCAGAGGCTGTGCAAGACTGACCCAATTCTTGCAGAAGAGCTTATGACTGGAGTAGACTCACATGGGAATTCAGGTGGCAGCTCAAAAATTTTAGGAATTCTGGAAATTCAACGGCATTGTGTGTTGCCCTCTACACTGTAAAGCTTATTTGTGAGTGTGTGGGGCTTTCTCTGGGACTCATGGGGCATGACCCATAATGAGGGAGGAACCCTATGAACTAGCCGCACATAGTTACTGATACTTGGATACTTGTGGAGTAAGACAAATAAGATGTCATAAAGGCATCAGTTGGGCTTTAGGTATTTGCTTATAGATATATATTTTGGAAACCCAAAATGAGGGCACTTTCCCTGACATGCACAATACTTGGAGCAATGGGTCAGAATATTTGAAATCAAGGATGACTCAGAAAATATAGGCTCGTGGGCTACTATAGTTATAAACTATGCCCTAAATGTATCCAAAGGCCTTTAACTGATAAATAGTAAATGATATTCATCTAAACATCTTTATTATTGTATTAGAAATAGATGTTAGTTTTTGCGTATTTAAATAAATGTTATAAATGAATTTTGCCTGTATTAATTGAGAATATTTTGGAGCACACAATCCAACTAAAGTTTTTCCCTCCGGTTTACTTTGAAAGGAATGCGATGTTAATTCTGGGGCATTGATGTTTTACAATGCCTGATCAAGACAAAAAGGTGAAGACCACAGAAAAATCAACTGATAAAAAACAGCAAGGAATCACCACCAGGTAACCCCATACTGAGTCTTTGCTAATTATTAACTCAGGCAGTGGCCAGCAACCAGATTTAATGGCTTTTTGAGAAATAGAGTAGACCCTTGACAATTACTACTCTGGGTTATGGTGTTTACTGTAATGTTTGATCATTTCTAGAGTTCTAAAGAAAATGTTTAGTGTGTATACGTTTCAGTCTATAATAGCAGGCCTCCAAGTGGCGATGTCATCAGTGCGTAACATGCCTAGTTCCCCTGGAGTCTTCTGTTAGTTGACATTGTGTTTTTCTTTCTCCTAGGGACTATTCGGATCTAAAAAGGCTTCGTTGTCTTTTGAACGTTCAATCAAGCAAACAACAGGTAGTGTTTTCAAAGAATATGCATGCATTAATAAAAGAGAAATTACGTTTCCAAAGGATTCCATTTAACATCTTGATGAACTATATGTCTACTTTTCTTTGTTCTTTCATGTGTTTTGTCTTTCTTCATTCCAGCTGTTTCTCTCATATCTGGTCAGGTTCTGCCAAGTCTTGGCATTGACAGCCTTTTCATTCTTCTCCCCTCATCTCTGGGCCCTGTTTTATCCTGTGCTTATTGCCATGTGTCCTATTAGCAAAGCTCTTCAGTCTAGAAACAGCGTACTCTTCTATTGACTGCCCCATGTTTGACTCTTCAGAGCGTTAGGGAAATTGATTTTTCTAAAACACTCTTTATCACATTTCCTTTCTTCTCCCCACCACCCCTCTTCATGCTGCCCACTTGCTACAGTACCTTGCTGCAAATTGCATCTCACTGAAAAGAGGGGAAAGACTGAGATTTGGCTATTTTTATAATAGCATTTTTATGTTCTTATTAGAGAAAGAATGGTACCTCTGCTTGAATTTATCTCCGAATGTTTCTTTTTGGTTTTGCTTCTGTAAGACTTCGCAGAGTCATGAGATTAGAGGCCATCCATGGAGTTTTGGGAAGTAACACAGCAATGCTAATAAAATAATAATAGCAGACAGTTATTTAGCATTGTCAACTAGTAAATGGTGGGGATAGGACTTGAATTCTGGTGGCATGACTCCCAAGTCTACTATGCTCTGCTTGTTCAAGTAAATTTGTTTGAGAGCTCCTGTGGTGGTAATTCGGCCCTGATGACCTTTGTTATATCAACTAAACTTACCAGGGAAATACAGCATTTTTATCTGTTTATTTATAGTGGAGAATGACTTTCTAATGATTTGTTGGCATATAAAGGCCAAATAATCATAGTTCATATTTAGGAACTCTTACTATGTGCCTGGTACTTTACCTGCATCACTGCTCAATAACCACAACTTCCGCTTTGACAGATTGGGAAACTGAGCACAGAGAAGTTAAGTGACTTTCCCAAGATCATACAGATAGCTAATGATGGAATACACATATGAACCCAAACACTCCATCTGTGCAATGTGTGCCTCTGACCACTGAGATATCTTCTAAAAAACTTGGGAAGTTAAATTACAGTTCAAAAAATAGTTGAATGAGCACTGATTTGGAGTAAACATGGCCTTAAAATATCTTTTCTCCTGTTAGTTCCTTCTTCCCTGTTATTAATGCTACCACCTCCCAGGAACCCTTTTCTTCTCATCCATCCATTTCAGCAGTCAAGCTCACCCTTTGTCTCCACACTGCTAAAATAAGCCTCCTGACTCGCTGCTCACAAACCTTCATGAATGATTGGCCCAAATCAAGTCCATTCTTTCTTAGTAAGTTAAGCAAGATGACTCAGCATACAGTTTTGGTTCTAGTTCCCCTTCTTTCTCACTGTACAACCTAAGATGTAACCATAATGTTAAAGAGTTCTACTTTTTGCTTTTACCATTCCCTTCTCCCAAATTTGTCCTTTTCCCAAATTTCTTTCCTGTAAAATCTTACTATTTCCCTAGACCCAAATCTAATGACACCACTTCCACCAAAAAGCTTTCCTTTATCGTCCGCTCTAGAAGTGAACTATTTCTTCTCAACGCACCGTTCACTGTTATGGCATTATTTTCTTCCTTATTTTGGAAACACTTGTCTATGTGTCTAATTTCCTGACAAGGTTACATATTTCCCAATGCCAGCAACTTTGACTTTTGCCTCTGGTTTACTGCATCCTCTATTCGGTGAGTTCTTGATCAGTTTTTGCCAGATTGAATTGTGACTTAAGAATTAGGTCACCACATGAGTATGTATAACCCCCTGGCCAGGGTAAAAGAAACACCAATGGTGGTTTTTTGGCTCTAATTTTCCAACTTTGAAGCTCATGCTGACTAGACCTATTGTGTTCCCTTTCAACACTACTTCCTTGTTAACATCTGGCAGGCTTAATTAAAGTGAGTTTAATAGTCCCCCCACTCCCTAACCAATTTTAGAATTTGCAATATGTTGTTTGACAAGTTCACATGGCATATCTTTTTGTAAAATATTTCACATGTACAAAAATGCATACTTGTAATGCTTGAATTATTCAGAAAGTGGATGGTTCTAAGAATAATTGAAAATAACTGTCCTCAATTATATGAAGGTCCTGAGGTTCACAGAATTCATTCCTAATTCTGTTTATAAAACTTTCACACATTTATAATTTTGAAATAATAAATGTTATTCTGAACACCCTGTTCTCCTTTCTATAAAATAGTGAGGAGACATTTATAGGAGAAGAAAGATATTGGAAAGAATAAATCAAGAATTTACTTATAAACCTTGTTTGTTTCAGAAAGAATGTGAGGAGGCTTATAGAAATATATAAAGTATGACGGGTTATCATAAATTAAAACCAGAGCCAAATAAACAAGAAAAATAAAGAGTTGGGAACAAAGTAGAGTCAGAGACAGGCAGAAATGCCTATCAAAATGTGCAAATGGGCCACACATTTGGCTCTGAGATTTTTAGCAGACAATTTGAAAACGGAAACCTGGGATTAAGGTCCACTCACCTGAATTTCTGTTCTAAGAAGACCTGGCCTGTTATTTGCAAATAGGCCAAGATGGCCAATTAACCGGTTGGGGAAGAAATTGACTTTGTGGGTTTAGGCAGAGAATTGCAAAGAACTGAATGTCCTGAATCTGAATCTCTAATGAGCCAAGCCACTTCTCTCATTGTTTCATTGTGTTCCAGTGCTCTGCTTTCACTTGTCCTCGCTGTTTGCTCTGTGTGTCTCTGAGTATCTTGCTTCACATTAGAGCCTGCTGTTCTGTAGGACAGTCCCAAAGTCAGACAGAAGTGGGAACAGAGGTACACTGAGGCAGAGGGGCGCCCCCTTCATCACAAACAGGGTTAGAATAATCATGGCCCAGTGAAACCAAATAATTCAAGAAAAAGAATTGCCCCAGGGTTGTTGAAGCAAAGTGAAATCACAAAGTTGGTCGGAAATTTCATCAGAGGTTTTCACACATCTTGAAATAATCTGCCTAGAGCTGGAATTCATTTTTTTCCCCTACATTTAAAGCCATAGGGGGCTGAGAAATTGGTTAGTAATTGAAAAAAAAAAGAAGAAAATTTAATTCATTATAGGCCCATTCATTGCCTTGAAATAAAAGAGGTTTTGGTAGATCCTGTGAAAAGAAAATGTATGAGGCATGGTTCTTGTGTTCTGAGGACCAGAACATAAAGGACAGTTATGGTATATGAGAAGTCACGATGTGAATCCTGGATGAATTGGACAGACAGTGGGTATATGGATTTAAGGAGGATGAGGAGGTCACTTTTAGCTTGAGACACAGGGAAGGGGATGGTTCTTGAAAAATGGGCTGGTTTTCCACCAGTGGAATTGATGGGAAAGGCGTTCTAGGTGAAGTGAGTAAAATAATCAGATATCTGAAGGAAAGAAAATAACAAGCATTTAAGAAAAATAGCGACTAGACATTTCTATTGGAAATAGTGATAAATAAAGCAAGAGGAAATTGTGCAGTGTCTGAAAGCCCGTTTACAAATTTTGTATTTGATCCCATAAGTAACAGGGAATGTTGAAATTTTCAAGCAGAAGTGACATGATCAAATTTTTAGGAAGGCCCTTTGCTTCAATCTCCAGTCTCTATCCTTTCCACTCATACTATTCAAGCTGCTCAGGTACCTTTCAGGTTCTAGAGCACATAGTTTTTCTCTGCCTTCCAGCCTATGTAAAAATCTGCCTGGAATATTCTGGAATACTCTTGGCATCCTGGTCTAAGGCCCACCCTATCTCTTCTTTACTTTCTACCCCAACAAACCCTTGTTCACTAATTTTGCAGCATGTTCTCATGTTAGTTTAACCACCCCCCCCCACGGGATTGTAAACTCCTTGGAGGCAGAGACCATGGCCATCCCACTTACTATACACCCTGTGTCTCACACGTCTGGCAAATGATGTAGCTGCAACAAACGTGCTGAATGGATAAACTTACCTGGTGGTGGTGAACCAGACAAATCAGTTTAGCAAAGAGACTGGGGATAAGGTGAACGTTCATTCAACAGCTTCATATTTGAACACCTACTGTGTGCCAAGCTCTTTGAGAAGTGCTAAGTACACAAAGATGGAGAGATGTGATGCTGCCCTCAGGGTGGCCAAATTCAGGGGGGAAAAGCTAATGTGTAAACTAGACATTGCACTAGACTGTGATAAGTGCTGTAAGAGAGATTCGCATAGTAACACCACCGGGGAGGGAGTGAACAGCTTGACCCAGGAAGGCTCGGGCAGGTACTCACCAGGAGGCTATCTGAGCTGAGTCCTGAAACGTGATCAGATTTAGCCCGCAGCACATGCCCAGGCATGGGGTGGGCAAACACTACTGTGATTTCTGGGATGGTTGACCAGTTTAATGCAGCCAGAACTTGGGGCAGTTTTTTATTTACTCTACATTTTTCGTTTATTCATTCATTCATTTGTTTATGTCATATGGACTTGTGGATTCTTATTTTATTCTATAGTGAATTCGTTATCAAACGCTGCACAGGAAATCGTTCCAAAACTTAGTGATTTAAAACAATAATGATCATTTATTGTCTGTCACCCATTATGTGGGTCATGAATTCAGAGCATCTTGCCTCGATGGTTCTGGCTCAGATCTCTGATGGGGTTGCAGTCAGTGTCAGCTAGCTTGTGGTCCTGTCAACATCACCTGGGACTGGAGGATCCACTTCCAAGATGGCTCCCTCATGTGGCTGGCAAGCTGGTGCTGTTTTTTGGTGGGAGACCTCTCCACAGTGGTGTTTGTCCTCACAGCATGGGGTCTGAGGAGTACCCCCAGAACTCCTCACCCTACGTGTTTAAAAAAACAATTTAGTTTTTCCAGTATTGTGAAAGGAGATGATGCTGGACTAGAAGACAGAGACAGATCACAGAGACAGAACACAGAGAGACAGATTTTCATTTCAGTATTGAAGAAAACCTGGGTAAGAGTAGAACTCTGAAAAGTAAATGGGCTGACTCAAGACAGTGTTTCTCATCATTACAGATACAGAAATAGATGTTGGAAGACTGAGGATGTTGGAGAGGGAGGGAGATTGCCTGGATTTGAATCCCAGCTCTGTCCCTTGCAAGCTATGCGACCTAAGTCACTTAGCTCTCTGTGCCTCAGTTTTCTCATCTACCAAATGGTAATTACCAAATAATGTTATCATGAGGATTAAATAGATTTAATACCTGCAAAGTGCTTAGAACAGTGCCTGGCATGTGGTAAGCACATGTAAGTGTTATCTATGATGATGGTGATGATGATAATGATGATGATTGATGGTTGGATCCTATGCCTTTTGAGGAAGTTTTCAAATCCAAGAGTCTATAAATCCATCACTTGTAGGAAAGGACACACTTTAAATTATCTTTGTGAATTTCTGTTATGCTGTATTTGCAATGTCTGAAATTTCAGATTTTGGGTTGCCCAAAATAATCTGTCAGAGGTAGTGTACCCTGACAGAACTAATGGCTTAATATGGCAGAACTCTGTGAGGGGGCTGGTCACCTGGCTCTGCCACTCTAGAGGGCCTGATTGTGCTATTCCAGTGTTGTCACACAAATTTTACTGGACCTTCTTATACGGTAGATGATGAAGGCTACACAGAGTCTAAGGCATTGGGGAGCCAAGAGAAAAGGCTCTGGTTTTCGAACTGGCTTCTGAACTCACCTTACTTTTTGTCTGAAGAGGGTTGGTTGCTTCAAGGTTCCTACCATTAAGTTCCTGGTCTTTGTAACTATAGATTGCTAAGTCCATCTTATCCACTGGGTCTCCATGAGTTGATTCCCAATACTGGCTACTGGTAAAAGGAATGGCTGCAAGCTCTGAAGCTTTCCACCTCTCTACCTCGAGTGGACTGGGCTTGTTTTCTCTGTGCTGGCTACCTGCTCTCTTGTGATCAGTATTCTGGGATTAGTAGTAATGTCAAGGGGGTTTGAAACTCATTGGGCCTGGAAAACCCACTTCCTATTTGCTGTATCATAACATTTCCTGTGTAACACATAAAAATTTGATTATTGCTGTGACTTCATGTCCAATATCATTTGAGTTATCAGATCCAGAAATCATCTAATTTGTAAGGACAAATTGTATTTATTTAGCAAATTCATCTATACAATGAGAATAATTGTGAAGACTAAAAGAGTATTTATAAAGTACTTAGAACCATGCCTGGCACATAGCAAGTACTTTATAAATAATAACTCATTTAGTTTTCATAATAACTCTGAGCTACATACTATTATTATTATTATTTCCATTTTAATGATATAGAAACTGATGCACAGGAGATTAAGTAACTTCCAAGATCATGCAGCTGCCTAATGGTAGATTTAAACCAGGGCATCTGGCCTAGAGTTTGTTCTCTTAACCGCTAAGCACTACTGCCTCAAATGCCCCCAGCCTGTTGTCTTGTGGTGGTTGTGGATTGACCCACTGAACTGAGATAGATAGGAAGTTTTACAGGATGGAGATTTATTATTGATATTTTGAGAATTCAGCTGTGGCTGGCATATGATGAAGGGTTTTGGGGGATTTGGGACTAGCATTTAAACAATGTCCTTATGATAATGCGTCTTTATATAAGCTGACTGCCTTATGGGAAGTCAGACATGTTCTCTTTGGATAAGGAATTGATGTCTTTATGCGAATTTCTATCAAATACTTGGATGGAATAGGATGACAAGTACAACAGATTGTAGCTTTGTTTGATAATTGTAATGTGTAGAATGGAATGATTTACTGCAAAATGGATCCTTTATTTTGTTATATTATGTTCTCCTTACCTCATCTGTAAAAATTTACCTAATTATAGAACATTCCTCATTTGTACTTTGGAAAGAATAGGATATTTGTTTGCACTATGCTCAGCTTTACTGTGGTACAAGAAACAATTCTCAGGGTTATCCTAATTATAGGTAAATAGTATTTGAATACTGATAACTTGACAATTTATTATATAAATAGTTACCAGTTCATATTGTAAATGGGGGCATACTCAAGTTGTTGTAGTTAATTTAACCAAATTTTTACTTTTCTTATGGTGAATTCTATAATATATTTTCATGACTTTTGTAAATATGATTGAGTAATTAGGATGTTCAGACTGATTAAAAGTGATAGAATCGTCTTGACCTTTATATTCCTAACACCTGGAAAGCAGTCTGTATGATTGGTATATGTTGCAGAATAAATGAATGAATAGAATGAATAAATGATGACTCCTTCTCAGTTTGGAGCTCCATTGCATACCAGGGTGTTCTAGCTGAATCCAGAAACTCTCTATTCTGGTTGCATATTTGAATCCCCTGAAGTTTTTGAAGCTTCAAAAACTCCTAATGCCCAGGCCTCACCCAGACCTGTATCCCCTGCACTGTTTGAGGTACGGAGTATACAGCATTGAACAGAAACAGGCAAGTTCCCACTCGTGTCAAGCTGACATTATAATCAAGGGAGATTGAAAAGACATAAATAACTCTAAGGTATGACAGGTGGTGTTACAAGCTATGAAGAAAAATAAAGCAGTTTAAGGTAGAGAGAGAGTAAATGTTTAAGTCAAAGATGTCTAAATCTTGGAAAACCCCTACATTTGACATCATGTTAATTGTTGGCTTGGGAAAAAAGTCATTCCTTTCATCCCGCCTCCGCTCCCCCACCCCCTTTGTTACTTTCTTTATCCTGTGCTGAATTGTTATCCTCGTGTCCTCTGTGCTTCTATTTTTGTAGCTTCCAGCCATTAACTTCGATAGCACCCAAAATAGCATGACGAAGTCTGAGCCCGCCATCAAGGCGAGTGGACACAGAGCTCGAGGTCAGTGGCACGAGTCCACAGAAGCTGTTGAACTTCAAAATTTTAGGTAAGAAATCCAGTATCTCCCTTGTCTTCAGCAAGCTATTCCCATTAGCCCAAAGGTTTATCTAAATTTATCACAGGAGCTAAAATGTAAAACCCATTCCAAAATTTACCGTGAGGATTCTTAATTTAATAACTTTAGTTAGTGCTTAAACTATTCTCAGCAATAGTGTGTAAATAACAGACTTCAAGACTACAGGTGAAACTGAGCTGGGAGTTTCAGGACATCTTGCCGGCATACACTTGGTGTTTGCTCCACGAGGAAGGGGTTCCAGGTTGTTGACCTGGCTAGGCTGATTCCAAGCTTTGTCTTCAGCTTTTGGTCTGTTCATATGTTGCCAACAATGAGGAGGCATAAAAGAAGCTGTTGCTGTGAACAGATGTAGTGGCTAAAGACTGTGGTTGTCAAAACAACCGAGGTTTCCAGTTGAAGAAGTTGCACCTCGCCTTTAACATTGAAAGTGTCAGCCCATGTTTATCTCTCCTGTCACCATGTAAACCTTCTAGAAGCTCCACATTCTCATGGGCCACTCCCTTTCCGGGAGCTGGTTCTCTTAGTTTTACAATGTGCTAAGGTCATTTGGCACTAAGTGCCACGTAAATAATGAATGGCATGAAATATCAATATGAATATTCTAGAATGATCATTTATTTATTTGACCAAGATTTTGTTTCCCTGTCATTTTATGGCAATGAATCTAATAGTCCACCAAAGGCACATGATGTTACATGAGTTCATATTTTTAAAATATATTTTTAGTGAGGAAGAGTAAATTCTTTAAAAAGTGTTACATATTCAGTCTACCAGTGTCTGTGTACTAAGACACCATTACAGCCCTCACCTGGCTAGGTTAGGGGCACACTGTCCGATGACATCTGAAAGACTGCGAAGGCAGAACGATACAAAAGGCGATATAAGTCCACGGAGCTTGCCTTTGAGGTAGCATGTTCGTGTAATTCCAGATTATTTGGCCTAGATCTTAAAATTGGCCTATTTTAATTTGCACAAAAATATTGTATCATGTATTCTGTAGCAACGTGACCCTTTTATGCATTATCTCTTATCCTCTCCCAGTTTTGAAGTGGAATGTTTTGGGGTATTTTTAACCTCCTTGATGGGCTATCAGAAAAAAGAAGCTGAAGCTGGAATATCTTAAGACTTTGTTAAACACACACACACACAACATACAAACAATCGGCAACCACAAAACTCTCATGGTTGAAGGAGTGTAGATTGTGTTTAATAAATCCTTATTATCCACAGGGAAATATGTATGACCACCACTGGTGTTAACAGCCATAGCAGCCAATGAGGTCATGGGTGGGTGGAAAAATGAAGGGAGGGAATCCTTCTCTGCCTATTGCACAGCTGTCTAGGAAATGTGCACCAATCATTTTTTCTCTCCATATACCCTTTTCTTCCTCTGACCAACTGTAGCTATTAAGTGTTTATAGGGAATAATTTAGTAAATGTTAAAATGAAATATATATGCTTGACTATAATCTTTATTAACTTTATAATTGGATTTCTAGTTCCTTTTTTAACAATTGATACTTGCATTTAGTAATATATTAAATTCCAAGAGTCCTTCAATATTTGCATGAATACAGGTCATCTTTCTCTGTGTTGGTAACTTTCAGGCAGCCTAATAATTTTTATTACAAAATCCTTTTCTGTTTGTTTCATCTCAGTATAAACTACAAGAATGAGAGAAATTTCAGTGAACATCCCCAACATAAACTATTTCAGGAGATCTTTACAGCCTTGGTGAAAAATAGACTCATATGCAGGTAAGATCGTCCCAGGAAAGACAAACAGACATCTACCCAAGAATGGCATATTTTATGTATCTCGTCCCTAGCATATGGTTTGAAGCTGTTTACAGGATTGAACAAAACATACTTAAAGATGAAACAGAGCAAAGGCCATTTAGAAGGAGGTGAGCTAATAGGCTGTGCAGATGATCTCATTGAAATCACTCTGGTTAGGTACTGAATTTAGCTGAATTTCATGATAGATGAGGAAAATGAGAAAACACCCAACTGTTACACTATTGTCCTTATTTTGAGGTTGGATACTCAGGAGGAGTTTATTGCCTAGGTTCTTATGAAAGAGACATTGGGTAACACCATAGCCAACATCCTCATGGTCCACTTTTGCAGTCAATACAAGGACTGATTAAATGGGCTGCCTCAGCCTGGACTTTGGGGGAAGGACTAGTGTGTTACATCTAGTCATAGCCCAGTGATAATGTTTCTTCTCAGGACTAAATCAAAAGTGCTTTCCTTTGTCTTAACACAGGTGCAGTGTTGGGACTGTAGAGAAGGATTAGTCAGCAAGTCCTCTAGATTCTCTGTCATGAATATCAGGGGTTTCCAGTGAGCCATTGACTGGTACTGGATTGCTGTCAGTGTTGAATTTTCTATCCGTTCAGGTCTGCTTGAAGTGAGAGCTGGCTATGCTGCTGCTAGATTTGAAGGAGATTCTCAACATTCTGTCATGTTAGGACCTGGCCTTATACTTTTCCCAGAAGGCCCAGGCTCTCTCCCCACAAGTGCTGGCTGAAAAGATGCCTATGAAGAACCTTGAATCTTCTCCATCGCTTTGGGACTTTATTGAAATGTCTGATTGAGATATCTGAATGGGAAAAAATTACTCCTATTCTGGAAAATAGGAGGAATATTAATAACTGAATGCCTTGGCTGAAATAAAACTCTGACTTGGTCCAGTGCAATAGCTGAGTTTAAGCAGAAGAGCATCCTGATGGGTCCTCCGTTATGAATCAGCTACTAAATACACACCTAAGTGGTGGCTTAATGATTTGATCTTTTGAATGGGGTTATTTAGCAGCGCTTAAGTATTGGATGGTGACTGCCAAATATATTGGTTTAGTTTAAAGAAATCCAGGATTGGGACTGCATCTGTCATGACTTTGTACTTCGTTTAAGCAGAGGATTGTCAGACTGGTTCAGATGATACAAGAAGCCTAGACTCTTTCCCACGGTTAGGTAATTGAGTCCCTGCTCAGTTCTTGACAATATACTCAAAGATTGTTGAAAGACTAATGAACACTGAAAAGGACCTGAGGTTGTCCTGGACTGTTTTCTTCTTGAGCTTGAACAGAGTAGAACAATGATTAGTAGCAGTGTAATTATGCCTGAAACGGTGTTAGGAAATGAAGTTCTTTAATTTGTTTTGGAGGCAGCTGTCACGGACTCTTCAAGGAATGCCCAATAGGCCATTTGTCTTGTCAGTACTTTGGAGAAGGCAGAAGATTTCCTATATTAAAGATGTGAGAGGCCTCACTGTGTCCCCACTCTAAAGGCACTAGATGAGGCAATTGTTAGGGAAAATAATTGGGCAAGGGTTGGCATCCAACAGTTGAAAAAGATCTTAACAATTCTGAAGCCAAGAGATCTCTTGTCAGGACCTTTTCAAATTCCTAATGATTAATGAGGCATCTTAGGTTGGATGGAGTTACTGGCTTGCAACATGGGCAGTCCCTGGAAATCTTCAAACGAGGAAGAGATAATTGTAGATCTCTTTGCTTTCATAGTACGAGAAGGAATTTAGGAATGTTGAACATCAAGAGCATCCTTTTATGTCATCCTTTGGCTGCTGACAGATTGTTATGTTCAGTTCTATTCTAAAAGCAGGATTGGGTAAAAGATGGCTTAAGTATAAAGGTCTTCCATTATTTCTCACCCCATATAACCTCGGTAAGTTGGCCAGAACTCCTTTTTTTTTCTTTTTTCCTTCTAATTTTAGACTTAAAGAAGAATAACATCTCAGGTATGGTTTCCTAACTGCTTTCTTTGTGAAGATCAGATTTAATGTTAGCTGGAAGGTTTGAATTCAGTTCAATAAACCAATTGTTAACAATCTACTATGTTCAAGGAAGAGAGGGAGCAAGTGGTGGAGAAGGAAGAGAGGGTGAAACTACAAAGATGAATAGGACATGTGGTCCCTTTCTTCCTAGGGACTCAGAGTCTACTCTGGTCATCAAAACAGTTACCCACTATCTCAATACAAGGGAAAATGTGGCAAATATAAACTATTTATATTAAGACAACTAAAGGCTGGATGAGATTGAGGGGTGTGGACTTTCTTTGGTCTAATTCTGGTTGTAGGCAAGATTGGGCATATTCAGGATGTTACGCCATTCAGTTTTACCCTGAGAATATGGCTAATTGGAAATTTAATCTCATCTGTGAAGTGTGAGTGCTTCCAACTGCTCTCTCAATTTATGCCCAATTGTTGTTCTTGTTCCTCTCCTATTTCGCTCTCCTCAAATGCATTCTTCCCTCAACCACAGTTCTGGATACCTCCTTTCTGGGTTCTTCTCTTAAGATTGACCTGCGATTACTCCCTTGTTCTCAGAAATGAAATTGCCAGGTAACATCTGAAGTGAGACAGGACTTCTGAATCCAGAGTCAGATAAGGTAACACTACAAATGCCTCATGGTACATCTCAAAGGGCAAGTGAGCGTATCGTCTCAGAACCTGAGGTTACTCCTGGTTACACATGGTAATGAGTCTTGACGTGTGGCAGGGTACAGAAGGAAATTTTGGCCTTCCAACTTTTTTCTTCTGATGCAGGATCATTTGTCTACAGTACAGTTTACTATTAGAAAATAAATCCACCCCTTTTCCTTCTCATCTGCCTGTCCAGGAAAGTACAAAGAATACTTGGTATCCAAGACTAGGTTGTTAAGAGGTTTTTTGGCAAGTAAAAGTTGTCACAAAATTGACATATTTCCTAATTAACTAACCAGTTATAAAATTGACCTCTACTCAAATATCTCTTCTGTGTGTCTGTTCCTCTGAGCTCCCTCTTTGTTGGTCCATTCCTTGCTGATTTCCAGACAGTGTGAAGATTATATAATATAATGCAAATATAACGTAATCTACTTGTGAAATGAACCAGTGAATTTGACTAAAGAGGTAGAATTTCATGAAGTTACTGAGAAGAATGGTGCTGAACTGGTGGAATCTGACAGATGAGACACTGGCAGAATCAGACCACTTGACAATTGAAGAAGAGAGTATTAACAAGGAAGATGACAAGATGGGACTTCAAAAAAGCATGTTTTGAGTAACAAAGATTAGGAGAGGACTTTAGGAAAAACTGATGAATCTTCCTAATATTTTTGTGAAAATGAACGTCTATATGCTGCAAAAATCAAAAGTGAATTCAAGGATGTTGGGTCATGTTATATGATTTGGTTAGAAAGAGTGCCAAAAATATCAGCAGAATTCATTCTTGCTTTGATCTAGTCATCAGGGCAGAGCTACAATTTTAACTTAAATTTTGTTAAATGTAAGATAAAATACATCTTAATTTCATATTTTATTTTTTAAGATAATGTTTTAATTAAATCTTGTCCCTTGCTATTTAATATGAAATTTGGTGTTATATTAAAGTGGGTTCACTTAATTGGCCTCTTTCTGAAACTATTATCCTAGAATTGCCAAGATATCCACTCTTGTCCTACTTGTAACTTTTGTAGAACTAAGTATGTCCCAGGTTTTCTAATTAAAACAGAACCACCTGATCCATTTAACATGACCTTTTTTGTCCCCAAAATGCATTCACTTTTCTGATAAGACCACGTTGGTATGGTTATTATTTTACATTCCATTTCCTGAAATTCTGCTGCAAATTTGAAATATTTCCAAATGAATCTGTAGGAAGTCTAGATTGGGAAGATATTTACATTCTACACAAGAACTCAAGAACTACTTGAATTAGGGGAAAACATCTGGCCACAACCATCACAATCTTGTTAGAAATGCTATTAAAAGTGTTCTGGGAGCTTCACAGAAACCTCTAACCAGGAGGGCCTACATAGTTGTTTGTTTACCAATCAAACCTTTGCTGTCCTCATCCATGCTAGGGCCTAGGTCAAGATGCAAGGGACTCTTCTTTTGAGCTTTACCTGATCTTCAGCATTGGCTATTCAGACCCTGTCACAGGGAGGTGACAGGAGAGGACCAGAAGTTAGGATGCAGCGACAATCTCTTCAATGTCTGGATTAAGTTCTTAAAATATACAAAATTGATGGAGAGATGCTTTTTCTGTGATTTCATCTCATCAGGTAGCAGAGAGGTCAATAGGGGCCTGTGAAGGCTTCTTCCTTGCCTAGGACAAGAGAAGCCTGGTCACCCTGGTAAAGTCTGTCAGATAGTTCAAACCTCCCTAAAGAGGTCTTTAAGTCAGCCCCACAAATTGGATAAAGATAAAGGTTCATTAAGGTCCCAAAAGTCTTATTGGGTCTTTAGGCACTTGAAAAATATTCTAATGGGCAAGGTAAAACCTCAGTTCCTTAGCTGGTTCACAAAGTCTTTTGAGATCTTGTTCCTTTTTTGTTTCATCTCTTGCTCCTGCCTAGTGCGTCATTTGGGCTCACCTAGCTCCTAGAGAACAGCACTTGCGGCTTTTTTCCCCAACTCAAGCCATTGGTGCTGGTTTCATCGGTGAGCATGGAGGCTGAGAGTCTTCGTAAAGAATTATTTTGCATTAAATTATTTTGATTACTGTAAAAAATTTGAAAAATACAGAAACTTATAAAAAAATGAAAATTTACCCTTTTTACCATTCTTAGAAATAGCTACGTTAACTCTTGCTGTATTTCCTTCCAATCTTTTCTTAAATTCTATGCTTTTTTTCTTCACTTACATGAGAGATTATTGTGTACATACAAAACTGTATTCTGCTTTTATCCAGAGTAGAATTTTTAAGAGAGCTGGATCATTGGCCAAGAGTCCCTCAGGATCTTGTCTTTTTATCTCCTTTATTGCTCTAAGTTTCACAACTTTGAATGTAGAAAGGAAGAAATAAAGTGTCAAGAACTAGGATCTCATGTCATCCTCGAACAAATAACGATTCCTCTTCTTCTCCTCACCTAACTTGGTGCAAATGTCTAGCTCTTACATCTTTATTTCTCCTGAAATGTTAGAGTTTATCCCAAACTTAAAATGTGTATATACACACACGTGTATATATTTACATGCAAAAATCATCATCCAATTACAGAAGTGGAATGGACCAAAAAGAAAAAATCCAGCCCAGCCTCATTTGGTAGATGTGGTAGCTGAGAGGCCAAGCCCAAGGTCCTGAGGCAAAGCATTGACTGGTACTCTTTTCCCCTAAGCCTAGCTGATTCCCTGATTCTTTATTACAATCGAAGTGCCTTTAAAATTTGTTTTCAGTTTTGCATCACAGAAAAGTATCATTTCAGTAATAATGTTCTCTCTTTTCTACTATTTACTATTGCTTCTTGCGAAACTCATTCACTTGGATGTCTAACAGGCAGGAAATTAAAATGTTCTCACCTTTCCAGGAAAGGCCTGCTTATTCTTTGGTTACATGTAACCACCAGAACCAGTTTTAAGCCTGGCCAAATCAATAAATCACAGCTTCCCATCAGTACATGAGCTTCTGAAAGCCAGGCAATAAGCGACAGACACATTCCAGGAACCACGTTTCCATGGCTAAAATCAACCAATCCCCAAACATTCCCACTTTTGAAAGTCTACCCATCCGTGAACTATTCTGTGAACTTTGCTCTGAGAGGCTGTGCCTTAGAAGTGCAGCTCTCTCTTTCTGTAAATTCATTTTTGTCTCTCATATTGATCGATGGACTTTTTTTTCTTTGGTCATTTCAAAGTTAACATACCTAAAACAGGACTTCTGATTTTTCTCACTCAACCTGCTCTCCCCTAAGCTTTAGTCTTCCCCATCTATTAACCTAGTCCAAGCTGCCATCACCTCTTTCTTGGACCATTGCAGTTGGCTAACTAGTTACCCTTCTTTGATCCTTGGCTCCCTACACTATTCTCAACACCACATCCAGAAGAATCCTTTCAAAATCTCTGTCAGATTATGTCAGTCCTCTGCTGAAATCCTTCCAGTGACTTTCCAAAATATGAAGTCCAAAGTCCCTATTCCTATTCTACAAGGCCCCACAGATCTGGCTCCTACCATCTCTTTGACTTCTACTCCTATAACTCTATCTTTGTTCAATCTGTTCTGTGAACACAAGTGCATGGTTTTGTCCTTTTCTGTACCCCTGGGTATGTAACAGTGCCTGGCTTCTGTTGGTAATGAGAATATCTGGAAGCATTCTACCTTTCAAGCTTTCATCAACTGTGTAGAAGAAACATGTAGAAGACAGTCCTTTCTGATGAATCTCTCTCTGACTTTAGAGATCAGCACGATCCATTGGATGGACTTCTGATTTGGGCTAGGTTTAGTGGGAGACAGAGGAAGAACAAAGATCCATTAAGAATAGTGGAACAAGTCAATAAAGATTCCTTGATTATTCATTTATAATTAATTTCTTCACATGAATTCTTATTTCTTTTAAGTTTTACATGTCTATTTTGATGTAAATTTTATTTTTTCATCTGTCCAAAAAATAAGGCTCTGTCTTACAAATTTGTGGTAATGTTTATTTTGAAACAGGCTTGAATTCCCCCACTTTTAAATTTTGAATCAAAGGTGGCAGTTTTTTTGTTGTTGTTTTGTGTGTTAATGAAAATAGTACTACAACGTGAAAAGGGCAAGCTAAATAACACCCTACAATGAAGATGCTGCTTATTCTAAGTGAAAGACAGAGGGAAGCATGTTACAAATGGGGGTGTAGGTTGTAACCTCTGGCATTTGCATCAGCTCCTGGATTCAGTTAACCCCAGACCATTTGACTCTCTCATTTATCTTACTTGCAGCTTTATTCAATATTCAATACCACAGCATCATGACTGATTTTTACATGGAGCTCTCACATCACATATTGGTTTCTTCCACTGTGCAAAACCCACTGTGAAACCCCAACTGTCCTTTCTCTTTTCAAATACTGTGTCTCTAGTGGTACCATTTTTCTTTCTCTTTTTTATTGATAGCAGAAAGTGGCATCTGATGCTGAAAGCCATGGCAGGTGATCATGGACAAAGGCCGTGGGAGCTGATCACGCTGCCATGTATTAATAGTCCTGTGAAAGCAGTGGCAAAAGTTCAGTCACAAGAGGGGATAAACATTTGCCTGCTCCTGTGTGCCTGCTATATTGGGACATATCCTCTGGGGAAATGCTATCTTTGCAGACAGGCAAGTTTTTCAGAGCTGCCTCAAAGGAACCCCTTGCCAGTCTGCTAAATACTCCTTTCCCATAGTAAACGTATTTGAAGAGTCACTTTCTCTTCAGTCATCCCCTCCTATAGGACCTGGGTGGAGGAGAGGGATGGCAGGATCACTGGCCAGGGAACCAAGCACCCAGCTCTGTTGCTTATGTACAGCCTTGGGTCATTCACTTAGTGTCTCTAGGCTGGAGTTGCTGACTCAGTAAAATGAAGGCACCCGTCTTTATAGTCTGTCACTAATATTCTCTGTAATTCTCTGGTTGCACTAAGTTGTGTGTTTCCCAGTCCCCCAACTCTTGGCAAACAGAGATACATATCGTCTTACAGAACACACCATTCCCCTTGAAAACCAGAGCTCCATCCGATGTGCTGCGTCCTTGTAGGGGGTTAAGGGCTGGGAGCCAAGGAGGGAACAACTGCTTTTTCAGAGGTCAATGCTCAGAGAGGAGAAGCCAGAGGACGCAGACACCAGGAATTCTATTTACATTAACAACAGCAGAGGCCAGAATTACGTAGAAATATTAATAGCTTTGGGCTTCAGTGCCAAAATTGCAAAACAAAAAATGCCATTTGCTTGGAACAGGACTTTCAACTCTGAGACTTTTCTGTAACTCTTCATTTATTTACACTCCTTTAATAAAAAAAAAATTATCCTGGAATTTTCTTTCTTTTTTTGGGGGGGGGAACAAAAAACCTTTTCATATTTATTTTAATATGAAGAAACATTGGAAAGGTCATGAACTTTCCTGATGAAGATTGTATATAGTTAACAGGAAAAATACCAAGCGCACACATATTTGTAGCATGAATCATCTCTCAACATGTCCCATGGCTTTTCCTCTTAAATAATAAAAAGCAATCAGCATTGAACCGCATTAGGTTGCCAGCAGCTGTTGCAACTTGATCGTTATTTCTGTTAGATCTTTGGGATGTAGTGTCTTTACACTACAGTTCAGGACCCATGCTATCTTTAGCTAATCCCAGCACCTGAAAGGGAAAGTAGTCCTATGCCATCTCCCTATTTATAAAGATTAAAAAGGTAGCCTGTCTGTAATGGGAGCCTCAGAATAACTACATCCTGACAAGTGTTCCCGTAGGTGATTTAAATTCAAAATGTATTTCAAATTTACAATATTTTTCCCAGAGCAGGGAAGTCAGAATGAACTGTAGTGCTGCCCCCCAGTGTGGCCTTGGATAATTCTGCCTGGCTGGCAGCTCTGGGGCAGGTTGAGTTCTGCCTTTATTTTCAGAAGAAGCTGGGCTTTGCCTCCAGAGCAAAGGTGTCACTATTCCCGGTGCCTGGGCTGGAGGAGGGCTGCGGTGTTGATGGCAGCTGTGGCGGGCAGCTCCTGCCAGGAGCTTGGTGATGGCAGGAAGAGTAATTCTCAGCCAGTGAAGCTCTTGAGACATACTGCTCAACCTCTCTCTGCAGAGCCAAGTCTCTGTTGGGGGCTCTAACCTACAAGGAGCACTCAAACACCCCTGAGAATATAAGGGAAACGCCTATTTCCCAACCTCCTTCCCGTGAGCTAAGTCTTAGTAGATGGAAGGAACGGTGAGTGGCTTGGGGTGGAGTGTAAATGGGGTGAGGTGGGGGGTGAGACCTCCAGTGGCAGTAACCACAGATGTTCCTTCTGTGAGAAGAGTGGGTCTTGTGTACCCAGGTTTGAGATGTGCAGATCTCGAGGGAGAGTTGAATTTCTCAGGACTATAGAGGAGACAAAGCTGAATTCTACCACCAAAGGCCAAGGAAATATGGGACAAGACAAGCAATGATTGGCTTGGGACCACAGCTCAAGAAAATGCTCCACTTGACTGAGGGGCAGATCTTTAAAGTATCCTAACCTTGCTGGATGCACAACCTGTGCAGGTGGAGGCGGAAGTCAGAGAGGGTGGGAGAAATTATGTAGATCCTAGTAGCTTCCATTGTCTTTCTCAGTTTTTCTTGCACAGTATGAACTAGCAGACACTTTTTGTTTTATGTTTTTGGTAAGATTTGTACTAAGCACCACTGTTGGACTAGCTTGGAGGGCAGAGTGAGACACGTATCACCTGACAGGGAATGCCTTTTGTCCCAGCCCCCCTTCCTCACCTCGAGAGTCCAGTCTGTGCTGTGTTGGTGGCTTCTGCACCAAGAGATACAATTTGGTTAGAACAACTGCATGTGACTGGCCTCATGTCATGTCAGAAAATATCTTTTTAATTCTTTGGGAGATTCCAGTGTTAAGAAGGCACAAAAGGCTGTCATGGGAGGCACCGTAGGCACTGGCTCCCAGCTCAGCCCATGTGATGGGATGGCCTGTGTGGAAGGCACAGGGGGGAGGTCAGTGTGGCTGGGAGGGAGTGAGCAAGGGGCAGTGGTAGGAGTGAGGTCAGAGGTGCACTGGGGAGGCCAGATCCTGCAGGACCTTGTGGGCCGTGATAAGGACTCTCGCTTTTACTTTGGGTGAGATGAGAGCGATTGGAGGGTTTGGGCAGAGGAGTGACATGAGTTGACTCGTGTCTGTAAAGGATCACCTTGACAGGTGTGAGAAGAGTAAAGGAGGGGGCAAAGATGGAAGCAGGGATGCCAGATGGGCGACTTTCCCAATAGCTGAAGCAAAAGATGATGGTGGCTTGAACCTGGGTAGTAGTGGAGGAGGTATTGAGAAGTGGTCAGATTGGGGAGATGTTTTCAAGGTAGAGCAGATTTAAAGGCTGAGGGATTGGATGAAGGATGAGAGGGAAACAGAGGAGGCAAGAAAAACACCAAGGGTTTTGGTCTGGTCAGCTGGAAGACTGGAAGGTTCAGGTCGTGGGGGAGTTCATGAATTCAGTTTCAGACATGCTAACTCAAACTGACATTCAGGAAGTTGTGGGTTCCAGTCTCGGTCTGGGCCCTGCTCCTTGGGCATAAGTGTCCTCACCAACTGGTGTGAAATGCAGCTTGCATCTTGCATGCTCTATGGCCTATGTGGTGACATTGTTAACATTTTGAATTTGTTTACTACTAGCTCTAACTGGACACAGTATAGCTGAGCTATGAAATAGAAACTGCTCACAGTGGCCCAGCAAGGGTGAGAAGGGATGAGGAATATCACCAAAGCATACAGACTTTCCCCACCCAAACTTCCTACCTCCAGAACTAACCAGAGAGCTTATCCAGAGTTGATCCACCCTGCTTCCTTAAGATAAAATCCATTAAGTGAGAGGTACCTACACTGTGACCTGTCTGTGCTTACCTTTATAACACTGGCTAAAATCAGAGAACTGGTCAATCAATGCATATTTGAGTAGCTACTGGGTGCAAAGCCCTGTGACCTCCTCTGAACTCAGGCATTGTCTGGTTCCTTCAACAACACAGCAAAATCACAGTTGTTCTTATTTTAAAGAGCCTTAAAAGGATATGACTAAATAATTCTTCGCTAAAGGATCGTAATTTAAAAGCTTCTACAAATTCACTTGAGTACATATATATATATCGTTTGATGTCAGAAATCTGCTGATTTTTAGTAAATGCACCTTCAGTTTCTGTCCTAAAACAACTTCTCCATTGGCTGTTCAGAAGGTTCTGATGAATCTCTGTATCTGCTTGTTGTTCTGTACAGAGCTGTAGGATATTGTTGGTATTTTGCTCAGATCCTCCCTCTTTTGGTTTTGACACTTTCTGTCCAATAGCACTTGTGTGGCCTCTGGCTCCTTGAGTCCACTTTGCCGGCAGGCGCAGGGAGCAACAGCGCCTGGCATTCGTTCCCTGGGCCTTCCTGCAGCCCTCAGCCAATGACAGCAGTTTTGGGAATTTGAAAGCCCAGAGCCCTTACCTCCTTGTGGGACAACTCCAAGGCTTAACTTACCCTGCAGAGCCCCCCACCGGATCAGACTGAGATGGGACTTTGCTTGAGATGGCGCCCCTGCTTGGCTTTCCCCTTCTCCTCCCTGTTCCCTCACTCTCAATGGTCTCCCTGAGAGTATGTCCTTAATCATTCGCTTGCACATCAACCTTCATCTTAGAGTCTGCTTCTGGGGAAACTGATCTTAAAAAATGGTCTGTCACTGTGTTTCCCAAGCTGCCCACCAAAAGAGCCTGGAGGCTGCAGAGCACCCCCAGGCGTGTCATGAGATATCTTAAATTTTCAAGGAAAACTGATACACGTCGTCAGTCAGACATGGTGCAAACTACTCAAGATAGTTTACAATTTCTACATTCAGATCTTGCTCCTTTCCTTTAGATGATGGCATATCTTCCTGAAGCTGGGTTTTCTGTGGTTGCTATGATAAAAAGCAAGTACCATGTGAAAACCAGGTGGAAGAGGAAATGGCAATGGTGGTCTCCAATCTGACTCCAAGGCTTGAGAAGTTTAGTGTCCACAGATGCACACCCCCCATTAATAAGTACATGTGATTATTTAAGAATGAAATAAAAATATTTTTCTTTCAATGTACGTGTATTATTTTTTTCAAGTGGATACTAAATTATTAGGGCATAAATTCCTATTAAATTGAACCTAACTATCGGACCATTTAGCTATTTGTTTTGGTCAGGGCCTGCCCTGAGTCAGTAAGGGCTGTGAGAACCAAATAATTTTGGGGGCCTCTACTGCATAGTGATGAAGACGGTTTATGTGTGTTTTGCATTAAAATGGGTCAAGTGTTCAGGTACCAAATAAGAGTCCTTACTGCAGAATAAGTTTGAGATAAACGAATGCTTATTCCTTTATATGTTCCTTGTTCTCCTTCATAGTCTTGTGTTGTTCATAAACTGTCACATCGGTCTTTTAAATGTAAACCATGGTCTCTCTTGTTTTCTTCTTTCAGAGAGTGGGTTAATCGAGCTTCATCTATTCATTTTCTGAGAGTGTTGATCTGTCTGAGGCTACTAATGAGGGATCCATGTTATCAGGTTGGTTGGAAAAAATAAAATATTTTTTTACTTGTTATGAAGATGAAATGAACAACCGGTGGGCTTTTCTTTGAAGCAGACTGTGTTAACTATTTTTTTCTCTCACAACTCAATAACTTCCATATCTGTGAATTATCTCATCTTCTATTTAAAAAGATATGAGAGAAGTGATTTAATGGGGACAAAAAAAATCTGTATATTTCTACTATATTACCAATGGGATAAGTGGATTGAACTTGTGGTCAATGTTTTCATATTACCTGCCATTTTAAACCATTGTTAGTTCAGAGTGGTGTACACTTGGCCACACCTTCATGGAGTTCAAGGCTAAGCAGCTCACCAGATTAAAGTCAGCAGTGACAAGTGGGGGCCTCCTCAGGGGGCTCCAGAGGCAGCCAGTGGGAAAGGCGGAGCCTTCAGCTTTAGTAGCTGCTCCAGAGTCCATGCCCTTCCCAATCTCTTGCCTAAGACTGGGTTAGATGTGAGCAAGGGGCCTCCCACCTGTCTCAGATGAGGCTTCTGAGGTCAAGAATCTTCCTCTCCTCTCACTAGTTGGATGTGCTGCCTCTAGTTTAGTGCTTCTCAAACTTTAATGTGCATAGGAATCACTTGGGGATCTTGTAAATGCAGATTCTGGTTCAGTAGGTGCATACTGAGGCCCAAGATTCTGTATTTCTAACAAGATTGCAGGGAATGCCAATGCCACTGGTCCAAGGCCCACACTTTGAGTAGCAAGGATTTAGTGCTTTAGTGGTGAGTCTCTAAAGAAAAGGTTATCTAACACTTCACCTGGACCTTGAAAATTGTTACTTCCAGTCCCAGCTGCTAGATAGCTGCTTCCATAAAGCAGACCTTTTCAAACCTTCTTATGCATCAGAAACACCCAGAGGACTTAGAGATTGCCCTACAGTTTCTGATTCAGTAGGTTTGGGATGGGCCTGAAAATCTGCATCTCTAACAAGTTCCCAGGTGATGCTGATGCTGTTAATCAGGGGACCACAGTTTGAGAAACACTGCCCCAAAGTCTCAAGATTGCTTCTTGATCATTATTGTTTCTGCTTGCCAATGTTAACTATCTAAATATTGTTCTTATTATTCATATGTGCTTCAGTAATTTTCCCAGATTATTTTTTTTTTCCTAAAAAGTATCTCCTTTTATGCCCTGTCCTGATAAGCTACTAGGAAGCTCAAACTCCTTTGAAGATCTTTTATTTTGGATTCAATTTTATTGATGAATCCTTACTTGAGCTGGAATGTGTTTCCTTTTATTATCCCAATAACCATCTTCTCCAAACTTGGCACTTAAAGGTGTCTTGATACTAGCTCGTTGCAGAGCCTGCTCTGATTTGAGTCTTCTTGGATTCGTGGTGGCCCCACGTCTTTCCCTTGGTTGAATCACCCCCTTCCTCGTTCTGTATTCTAAGCTTGCTTTGTGCTATTATAGTTTAGCTAACCACAATCCTTTGAATATGTGACACAGGGCATATACTCTAAATGGCTTTCTCTTCTGGTTGCTCAGTTTTCTGGGCGGGTAGCATCCTTCTTTCCTATGACCAACATATAGAACTGTATGTTCCCTGTGTTTCTGAGCCGCCATTTGCAATTCTGTGTGGATCACATACAAGAAGTGTGGACTATATGTTCCCCTTTGCTTGGATCAGGCCCAGTATGTACTAATTGTTCCCTCTTAATTACTAATAGCACCCTCTTTTATTCTCCAACATGTCTCAGTTTGGATGAGAACATTGTATATATATTATTAATAAAAGTATTCATGGAGAAAGGTGGATTTTTAGTAGGAGATCTAGTTTTTTGACTTATGGAAGTTAGCAAAATATTTGTCTTAGAGATGTTCTGTTTGTTCAGAAAGTTGATGACATTATGTCATACACTGCTGGTCTCCATCTAAAGTATTGCCTTTCTTAATCTAGGTCTTGATGGATTAGAACAGGGTTGATTGTACTGCTCTCTAAAGGAAAAAATTCAGTGACCTTTTTGTTTATGGGATTTTGTGACCAAAACACATATTTAACTAAATCTCCCCCAGATTTCCATCTTCCCATAGAAGGGGATTCTCTCTGAATCTCTCCTCCTGGCACTCTTCCCACAAAGAAGAGCATGTGCTCAGGCAGTTGTTTAACATCTTGAGTTGCCAAGAATTGTTGGCCGAAGTCACAGAGCTATGCTGGGGTCTATTACGATTTATGCCGGTGAATCTCAGCAAGCTTTGCCATTGCTAGGCATTCCTTTCCTCTCTTGTTGAATCAGTGTTTCAGGATTCACAGCAGCTGTTCCAAACCACCTCCACTTCTCACACCCAAACCCCCTACCCCTGTCATTACATTACATCATCGTCTGTTTTACAGGGATAACTGAAGCCATCCCAGTGGGAGCTCTCTTATTTTCTCTTCTTTGTTGCTTAAAATATTTGGATTATTATGCAACTTTACTTCTTGTTTCAGAAGGAATATCCCGCCTCCTTGCCAAGGCTTACACTTTCCTCTTTCTCTTTCTTATGGTGTCAGTGGCTCCCTTTCTATGTTCCCCTGTCATAAAAGTGCCCTTTTCTTGACTCAGATACCCCTTCAAATCTTCACCTTACCTTCGTTACTGCATTTCTTGAAAGGTCGGTCTATGTCTCCTGAACCCGCTTCCTTTCTGTCAGGACTGATGTATCGCATAACCTGCACATTGAATTCTGTATACAAGCTTCTCTCTGGAAGCCATTTAAATAGACCATAGTGTGCCATGCTTCAGTCATCATTCCTTGACCCAGAGGTTGCAAACTGGTGGCTTGTAGATTGATCTTGCCTGCCAGTAGTATACAGAGACTTCAGTATATGCTAAATGGAGATTCTAGCAGGAAAAGACTGGAAGGAATGAAAGAGAAGCTATTTTTGAAGATATAATTGATGAGAGTTTTCTGTATTTGAAGGAAGGTATAAGTTCTGAGATTTCAAATGTAGTTAGAGTACCAAGCAGGACATATTATAGTGAACTCATAGGACATTGCCTATCAAAGATAAAGAGAAAATCTTAAAAGCTCTGAAATTACAATTACATTAGAAACAACAATAGAAAGAGAGTCGAGCTGAGTGGCCTTATCTTAGGGCTTGCATTCCCCAACCTCTCTAGCAGCACACACGCTCTGCCACATGTTCTGTTTGCCTCCACTGATCCTGAAAACTGCTACCTCTTCCTCAGCAGTTTTTTTTTTCCTGTATTACTTACCTATTCCTTTTCTTAATCCTGCCTTCCTAAATGTTAACCTTCCCAAAGCTCTTTATAATCTTCTCTCCTATCTTCCAAGTTCTTGGCTTCAACTATCATTTTGTTGTTGTTCTTTGCTCACAGGTACATATTTCCAATGTCAAAATTTTCCCTTTATTTAAGTTCCAAATTTATCTATAAATAGATAGAACCCACATAAAAAAAAGCTCTTTGGAGTTCTCAGTAATTTTTAAGAGTGTAAAGGAGTAGAGAAACCATAGATTTTGAGAACCACTGTTGTAGCACATTACACTCAATAACTCTTCAATTCTTCCTCTCACCCTGAACCTTCAGAATCAATTCCTAATTCTTTTAAAAGCACGACCTTTCCTCCAGACTCCAAGGTGGGAAACTTTGGAAATATCTTTTATAGTTCCCTTTTACTCACTCCCTACAAATATAGTATGCAAAGCTTCTTAGAAGAGTAGTTCCTATTGCACCTGGAAAGATAAGTAAAGGCCAGTACATAGAACAGCCTTAAAATCAAGACCAAGGAATAAGCAGTGTGGAACCACTGATGATTTTTGAACAGAGACGTAAAGTGATCATGTTAGTAATTCAGCATGAATGGCTCACTGCAATGTGTCAACATTGATTAATTGCCTAGTAGTTTTAGGATGAGAGTATCTAATGGCACTGACATTTTCAGCTGTGGTAAAAATAGTGGTGTACTAACAGCACCCATGTTGGCATCCCACTGTGTTCCACTTTTTAGACATACTGTTTATTAGTGTTACATTATTGTATCAATTTTTTAAATAAGGAAAGACTCAGAATAGGCAGAGCAAGGACATTTGTTCACATTTCGCACATTGAACTGAAGTTCAGATTGACTAGGAGACTTTCTCCAGGTCATTAGGTTCAGAAGTACACAACCCAAGTCTTGTGACCCTCTGGCCTGTGCTGAGGTTTGAAAGGGCACACAGGAGGCGTTGGTGTAATTCAAGCATGCAGTTGTATTTGCTTTTCAAATCAGTAAGCAGAACCGCTAAGCCCAGGTATGTGCATATCTTGTGGTCTTGGTTTTCTCCAGCTAACACTCTCGGTTTAGAGCAATCCCATTGGTATAATCAAAGGAAATACAAGGAAGACCATGGGTCTGTGAGCAATCTCCTGATCTTGCTCCAGTCTCCATAGGAGTATGGGGGAAAGTGTTTATTTAATAAATGAAGGGTGAATTCTTGAAAACAAAACATGCAAATTCTTTGAGAGTGACAAAGCCTCTTTTCCCTTCCTATATTTTGTAACAGCGCTTCTCAAACTGTGTTCCACAGGAGTTAATAAGTATTCTGTGAAAAGAAGTGTGCTTTGATTAATGATGTTTAGGAAAAGCTGCACACTAGTTCTCCTGTTGGAGACATAGACTTCTAGTGAATGGCAGCATATTAAAAGCTCTGAGGAGTCCTAAGATAAAATAATTTGTTAAACTCTGGTTAACCTATCATTTCCCAAGCTAATTTGAATTTGACAATGAAATTCTTTTTTTTTTTTCAGAATTTTATATACCACCCACTGCACAGAATAAAATGATTATTCCCAGGACGTAGTTTGGGAAATACTGACTTAGTCCCCTATTGCTGATATTAATTACAGTAGTATTTACTCTTAGCCATAGTTTCACTTTCTGCAGTTTCAGTTACCTGCAGTCAACCACAGTCTGACATTATTAAATGGAAAATTCTAGAAGTAAACAATTCGTAAGTTTTAAGTTGCTTGCCATATGAGTAGTGTGATGAAATCTGGTGCCATCCCACTCCTTCCTACCCAGGAAGTGAATCATCCCTTTGTCCAGCATTTCCATGCTGTGTATGCCACCTGCTCGTTGGTCACATAGTAGCCATCTTGGTTATCAGATTGACTGTTGGGATACCACGGTGCTTGTGTTCAAGTAACCCTTATTTTACTTAATAATGGCCCCAGAGCCAACTTTATTATTAGTTATTGTTGTTAATCTCTTACTGTGCCTAATTTACAAATTAAACTTTATCATAGGTGTGTACATATAGGAAAAAACATAGTATATATAGGGTTTCATACTATCCGCTTCAAGCAACCAAACAGGTGACTGTATACATGGACATCACCAGATGGCCAATATAGAAATCAGATAGACTTTGTAATTGGACTGAAATTACAAGAACTATGGACTGAAACCAGAAATATTATTAAGGAAGAATGTGAAAAGACAATGCCTGAAGTAAAAGAAAGAAGAAAAATCGAGATGGACGACAGAAGAAACAGTAAAAATTGTGAAGGACGGGTGAGAAGCAAAAGTAAAAGGTGACAAAAGCAGAGTTAGAATCCTGAACACAGTTTTTCAGTGACTCTCACATAGAGATAAAGAGAACTACTATAATGGCCAACACAAAGAGGTTGAAGAAAACAACAAAAAAGGAAGAACAAGAAGTCTCTTCCAGAAGATTGAAGAAAGCAAAGGGAAATTTAAACCTAGAGCAGGAATGCTGAATGACCAACAGGGAAGCACACTATCTGATCAGGAGAAAATAAAGGGAAGATGGAAGCAGTATACTGAAGATCTACACAGAAGAAACTAAGGGATGACAGATGCCTTTGAAGAAGATTCCTGTGAGGAAGAACCCATAATTCTAGAAAGTGAAGTGAAAGCTGTCCTGAAAGTACTGGGAAGAAATAAGTCACCAGGGGTAGGTGGAATATTGATAGAATTATTTCAAACCATAGAGACTGAACCTGTCAAAATCTTAAGAATATTCCAACAAATATGGAAATCAAAACAATTGCCTACAGACTGGAAATGTTCAATATACATATCAATCCCCAGGAAAGGAGATGCCAAAGAGTACAGTATCTATAGGACCATTGCTCTAATTTCCCATGCAAGTAAAGTGATGCTCAAGGTGCTGCGACAAAGGCTTTTACCTTATATAGAGCAAGAAATGCCTGATGTCCAAGCTAGATTTCGAAAAGGGAGAGGCACACAAGAATTGCAGTTAATTGTTGGCTACTGGAGTGCTCCAAATAATTTCAGAAGAAGGTTAGTCCATGTTTTATAGACTATAGGAAAGCCTTTGACCGTGTGGATGGTGAAAAACTATGGGTGGCTCTCAAAGAAATAGGTGTGCCTCAACACTTGATTGTCCTGATGTGTAACCTGTATTGTGGACAAGAATCCACTGTCAGGACAGAATATGGAGAAACAGAATGGTTTCCTATAGGCAAAGGTGTCAGACAAGGGTGCATTTATCTCTCTATCTGTTTAATCTGTATCCAGAGCATATCATACGAAAAACTGGGCTAGATTCAGATGAAGGAGGAGTGAAAATTGGTGGAAGAAATATCAACAATCTAAGATACGCAGATGACACCATCTTACTGGCAGAGAGCAACAGTGACCTGAAACGACTTCTGATGAAAGTGAAAGAAGAAAGCACCAAAGCAGGGCTGTATTTGAACATCAAGACAAAAATCATGATTATAGAAGAACTATATAACTTTAATGTAGACAATGAAGACATTGAAATTGCTAAAGATTTTGTTTACCTTGCTTCAGTCATTGATTTAAATAGGGACTGCAGCCAAGAAATCTAGAGAAGACTGAGATTTGGAAGGGCAGCAATGAAAGAATTAGGAAAGATTGTCAGGAGTAAGGAAGTGTCACTAGAGACTAAGGCCAAGATTATCCACACCCTCGTGTTCCCAGTTACTATGTATGGGTGTGAAAGCTGGACAGTGAAGAAGGCTGACAGGAAAAAAGTTGATTCATTTGAAATACGGTGTTGGAGGAGAGCTCTATGGACACCCTGGACTGACAGAAAGATGAACAAGTAGGTCCTACAGCGAGTTAAGCCTGAACTATCACTGGAGGGAGGCAAAATGACAAAACTGAGACTGTCTTACTTTGGGCACATCATGAGAAGGCAGGATTCTTTGGAAAAGACAATTATGCTGGGAAAAGTAGAAGGAAAAGAGGAAGACCAAATATGAGATGGATTGATTCCATAAGGGAAGCCATAGGCATGAGTCTACAGAAGCTGATTAGGGCTGTTGAGGACAGGACATTGTGGACATCACTCATTCATAGGATCGCTAGGAGTCAGAGCTGACTTAACAGCAGGCAACACCAACTATCCTGGGTTTCAGGCATCTACTGGGGTCTTGGAACGTATCCCTCACAGATAAGGGGGGACTACTGTATTGGATAGATATATTTCTTGTCAAGGTAAACATTTAAAAATGACCATGACCATGACCCTGACCAATAATTTAAACATTATTCTCTCCTTTGGTGTTTTCTCACTCCCAAGCTTCAAATTTAAATCTCTTTCATGTCAGCAATTCCTAGATTTCAGTCTTTTGCCCTCGTCTCATTTTTTCATGGCCTGTTATACTTTTTCACCTATATCAGCAACTCAACATGTCTAAAATTAAGTCTTCTCCTCTAACCTAGTCTATTCTTCTCTCCTTCTCTGTGTCTATTAATCATGTCACTGTCCCCCAATCACCCAGGCTCAAATATGGTGGTATCTTCCACTTTGTTCCCTTTCTTCCGAAGTGTCTTTGTGTTCAGTTGATCATACCACTTCAAAGACTATCCCTGTCTCCCATTCTCCTTCCCACTGCCACTGCCACCCAACTGGGCTTCCAGTCGACACTCTTTCCCTGTCCAGTTCATTCTAATACTAGAGGAAAGTTTTTACAGCTGATTCTGATTGGTCCCTTGATCACACATTTTTATTGGGTCTGATGGTCCACATGACAAAGTTCAAGTTCAGGCTTATGTCTAAGTCCTCCCACAGTTTGATCCTACCCTACTTTTCAAGATTATTCCCAATAATGCCCTTCATGGAGTTATGGAAGTACTTTTCAGAGTTACAGAACATCTTGGTTTTCTTTCTATACAACTTCTATGCACTTTTGAGCCCACTGTTCTCTTTGCTTGGAATCTCCTTTATTTTTCCCTATTTCCCCATTTCTTCTCAGCATATCTACCCATTCTTCAAAGCCCATTCAGAGGCTACCACTCTTATGAAGTTTTCCTTAGTCCTCTCAGCAAGCTATTATGTGTCCCTCCTCTGGGGCATCATACACTTCACGTATAACTTTCTTATGACACTTACCAAATTCTGTCTTAAATTTCAGGTATTTGTGAATTTACCTTATGCTTGCCTAAAGCTCAATGAAGTAGGCTTCTGTCTTCTACATATTTGTGTCCTCTTCAGAGCCTAAGCAGGGCATTTACATAACAGGAGTGAAAAAATATTTGTTGAATAAATACAAGTAGTTTTAAAATGTTATTTTTATATTTATACATATAAAATATCCTACCATAACTAGTGATAATGTATACAATATTCTTATGTTCTTTAATTATAACTCTTCTAGAGTGAACAGCAATGATGAGAATTCAAATTAGTAGGTAGCCATAGAACTATTTTTAACTGAGTTATAAGTGTCCCTTCATTCTTAATTTAAACACGGGTGTGTTTAGTATTTCCAAATTCACTTCACACAGAATAAGGAAACCTTGACCAAGGAGGTCTTGAGAACCTGGACCTGTTTTCCCAGTCTGCCCACTCAGTTGACTTCATGGTGGAACTAGATTGTTCTCTCTCACACTCATGTACTAACTGCCATGCACTTCCCAGAAGTGGAATGATGGCTAATGTTTATATTTCAAATAACTTCCTTGTGCGCACATTAAGTAAGGAGAGGGACGTCGATACAGCTCTAATTAAACAGATTAAGGCCATCTGAAACACTTTTGCCTGAAGATAAATGTCAGTTTGGATAACCTGAGAGCATTTGCTATTAATAGAGTTCCAAGCTAGTCTCTTTCACAACTCCAACCTCCCACCCCCTCTCTTCCCTAAATAGCAATTTTAGGGCAGTTTCAGAAGTTTCATGAAATGCCTCCTTATTGGGAATTGTTTTTAAAGGCCTGTATCAGGAGACATTGTGCAATGATTATCTTTACATTTATTTAGAGTATGGGTTTAATAAGACCATTAGCCTAATCATTTTAAGGAGAAACTCTGCAGTCTAGTCTACCAGGGCAATGCTTCTCAGACTTGACTGTGTATACAAATTAAATGGGATCTTGTCAAAGTTCAGAGTTTGATTCTGCAGGTCTGGGGTGAGTAGGAGACTATGCATTTCTAGTCAACTCCAGATGCTGCTGATTCTGCCGGTCCATAAACCACACTAGTCAGAGGCCTAGAGGAAGGTACTGGGAATTCAGTGATGCTGGGTTTTTGTCTAGGCAAAATGGTTTACCTTTCTGGGTCTTAGTTTTCCTAATCTGCAACATGAGGGAGTTGAAGGAAACAATATCTAACAGCTCTTTCCGGCTCTAACATTTTATGATGACATGGGAAGAAGAAAGAAGAATGAGGAGACAGGCTGCAGTTCTAAGCATATTGACATTCTCTTAATCTCAACCCAACTTTCATTTTTATTCATAGTTTATCTTTAATGTAGTTTGAATGACCAACATTAAAGTTTTCCATGTTTATGTTAGAATGTGGACCTTCAAAAAAATTCTTAAACTCATGATTTAATAAAGAAATTGCATGTAAAATACACTCCCCCCTCCTCCCTCATCTTTTATGTATGTTCTGTTGTTTTTGTTTTATTAGGAAATTCTCCATAGCCTGGATGGGATTGAATACCTAGCTCAGGTGAGATTCCTTTTGCAGTAGTTGGTCTTGCCTTTGCATTTTGTGCCATGGCTCTGGGCAAGGATTACACAGGTGTGTGACAGAAGATGGCTTTCTTACCTTAGACTGCCTGCCAAGGGGAGGAGCAGGCAGGGTTGATGAGTGTGAGTGTGAGGCAGGATATTCACAGAGCAGGAAGGGACATGTGACATTTTGTTCTGGCTGATTGGGCTCAGTTTACCCAGCCTTTGAAATGAGAAAGTCATATAAAAGGTCACATGTCTTTAGTTAGTAATGAAAAGAAATAGGCGTTGCCTGGCAGGTCCACATTCTCAGCACTGCATGTACCAAATGAGAGAAGGAAATATTGGTTATGGAGATGTTCACAACTTCTTCACACACATACACAAAGAATTACTGTATTCACTAAAATACTACCAAATAAATGACAATGTGAGGAATGATCTTGATTTCATTTATTTTCCTACTTTGTTAACTACTGAGGGAAGGTAAGTAGGTGAATATATGAGCTGAGCCAGTTAGATGTTTGGGTTTATTAATATGATAAAACAAAATGTCTGGGCATGGCCTCGAGTTGAAACAGCCCATTCTTCCAAAATCTATAGCATGTACCAAAAGAATGATTTAACAATAAACCGTGGCTCTGCAAACTTGTTCTGAATTATTAATGGAAGATTAATTTTAATGGCAATTTAATGTTAAATCTATTTTATTTTATTATATTTTTATTCTTGGGAAATTGATACAAAATATCTAGTTTTTAAGAAACTTTTTAGTTGGGTGGAGGCTTACCTCATATTTAAGGAAATAGTCTTATAAAATTATGTTGTAAAGAATCTTCTTATCCACTTTAACTTCCGTTACAATGTCAGAAATTTATGTGTCTTTCTCTAAGCCTATTTCTTATTATAATCAGTTATCCACAGTGAGGGATTATCAGACCACCCCATACCCATTTTATTCTGATTATTGCTATCTGCTTGAATGCTGGTTAGATATAATTTAGGATATTATAAAACATAAAGCCAATAAAATATATGCAGTGTATTATAAAAATTCTACTGAATTTTACTGAATGTATTATATATTATGCATCTTATGTGTATCTTGTATTTGGAGACTAACTTACAACACAAACTTATTTGATTACAAGTCATTTGGGGGACTTTTGAGAATTTAAAGAATATTTACATGGTCCCTTAACTTCAGGGCATGCAAAAGAAGGCAAAGAATCTAGAAACCGAGTCACCTTTCTCATACTTGAGTGAAACAGGCCCAGGAGTGCTGAGTATTGGGTGAATCTTCTGCACCACCTACAGTTAGTTTTCAGAATTGCTCACTCTTGTGTGCTTTTGCTGTCCTCCCTTCTGACTTGCCTGTTGGTTGGTCCCTCCTGCAGTACATGGAGAACGTGGCCAATGAGTACCTCGGCTACGGTGAAGAACAGCACAGCGTGGACAAGCTGGTCAATATGACGTGTAAGCGTTGTCGTGGGGACACAGCCAACTTTCCGGACTTGCTAGAATAAACAGTATGGTGTTTGCAGCAGGAAAAGGGATTCTTTGAACATTATTGAGTGTACTCATAGCCAGTTAGGGTGTTCATGCCAATCATTATATTCAGTGGCAAAATATACCTAGGGAGAAGATTTTTAGATTACAACTCTTGTCTTGAAAAGCCCAATCTCATGTTTAAGAAGATTTTTATTGAGCAGAAGCTTACTTTATTTAGTGCAAGAGAGAATTCCTTCCATAAAAGCAAATTTTGATAAAAATATTTTCTGCCTCCTTTGATTTCTATTAAAATGTCAGAGACTATTCAGTTTTCATCTTAAGGTTGGGTTAATAATAATGCCTACCTCAGAAATCTGGAACATTCAGAACATAAAAAAGAAAATAAAAACCCCAATATGATGATGATAATGTGAAAACATTGGTCTGTGTGGGTGAGCTATTCTGGCATCAATCAATCTTCTCCCTTTGGAGGCTCTACCCAGCCCCACCTTCCACCCTCCTCAGGTTTGATGAGCAACAGACCTCCTGCTGTTGTGGGATGCTAGCCCGTTTTCTTTGTGTGAATAGGCTGGTTTCCCATATTTGTTTGTAGGACAGCACACTGGTTCTCAGTTACAGGGAGAGAAGAGTCTGTAGTGAGCCCTAGGCACCGGGAAGGTTCTTTGAGGACAACCACTCTCCTCAGCTGAGGAACCTTGTAGGTCCATCACTTGAAATCTTTATAGGGAGGATCTGTGAAGAATAGGTTTCACTTTGAACTTGTAATGATGTTAAGTAACTGAGTCAAATTTAAGTGGAAGGAGAGGTTTGTATCTTTTGGTATTTCCATAGTCATTATTATAATAGTAATGCATAATAACTACTAATTGAGCTTGAGAGGTAATTCTTGGAGTAAAAACAAAATAACCCTGTCCCTCCTCCCTCCATTGTTCCTTTTGAGTTGTTTTCCCATTTGTCCTTTCTCTGCTTGCCCATCAATACTTCAGTCCTGAGGGTCTATGAGTACTGCCCCCTTTAAGCTCTGAATCCCTCTTTGAATTATTTCCTTCCTTTATAGATATTTTTCAAAAACTTGCTGCTGTCAAAGACCAAAGAGAATGGGTCACCACAAGTGGAGCCCACAAGGTGAGTGGTCCTGGGAGGAGTTAGCGCTTCAGCTCCAGGTGGCAACAGTTCACACGCTGGAGTTCAGAGCCCTGTGGTCGAGCCACATGTAATTATAATTCACAAACCTGCTAACCTAGCCTAAAATTGTAAATCTCTGCCAACCCTTTAATATTCTTTATCAGCCTAAGGAGTAAATATAGAAACAGCAAATAGAGGTTTTCTGAAACTTTTTACTTTTTCTTATGCCAATTAATACCAACTAAGTTTATTGCTTAATTTAAATGTTGCTTGAAAACCTTGGCTATACATAAACTGACCCTAGGTGTATGTTTACAAACAAACAAATGTATCTGTGTGTATACGTATAAATACATTCCATATGGCACATGAGGTTGTATTAGTTTGAACCATATGAAATTGCCATGGTCTGTAGGCCAATTTCATATGGTTTAATCTCATAATAAGATGATATAGTATTATAAGCATATGGGTCAAATATACATTTCAAAAATGGATGAATGCAGGTTAAATCAAAACAGACTAAATTTATATTTACAGCAAAACTATTTAGATGGTAGCTGCCTAGAGCCAATTTTCAATAATCTGTTGAGTTCTTATATCCCAGGAAGCCACTTTCCAGCATATAGTGGAGCAAGTTTTCCTAAAATGTGTTAACGCGTGCTGCTCATTGTGTGGGGGATGATTCTAGGTGATATATACATCAACATTTTTCATTTCAATATCTGTGTATTTCACTGATACTCTTGTTTAGAATTTGAAGAGCATTTGTAAGTAGTATTAAGATGTTAAGTGGACATGGCAAAAATTGTGAAAATGCTGTATCGGTGACTGAAGTTTGGGAAACGCTATGTTAGAAGACCAAGAGAGAAAAGAAAAAATGAGAGAAGAAAAAGAGGAAGAGATCAGAGAAACAAAGATAATGATAGCTTCTTTTAAGAAAATGAATGAAATCATAGAGGGGAAAAATCCACATAATGGAAACCAAAAATCATCCCAGCAGTCATTGCACAGGTTGCAGCTCTGGCCTGCAATATGTTTGGGTGTGTGCTTTTGGGGGACTCTGAGTTCTAAAAACGTAGAGAGAAGATAAATGAATTTGCGTTAATGGGAATTCAGAGAAGGCAACCGATAAGATACAGCAGACTTCCAGCTAAGTCATGTTATTTAGGACAATACCTGGAACTGTTGATTCATGCTCTTTCAACATTAATTAGAAATCTGAGAGGCAAATGGAGTGCTTGGTAGTGTTGACATATCTTTCTTAGTTTGGGGAAAAAATGGCAGTCTTCAATATTTCGTTGAAAAATAGTTCCATAATTTGAAAAGTGCCCACCACAACGCCTGACTCAGAAGGAGTTCTCTATGACTGGTGGTCACCAGTATTAAAATTTATGCCATTAGTCTCCCCACTTATTCTTGGGAGGGGATCAGAGCAGACAGAGCAGACTGCCTGGGCACGTGGTAATAGAGGGAAGTGTGAGAACCAGGTTGGCATGTTCCTTGGTGCCTTTCCCTTCCTGTCCTGGGCAAGTGGCTACATGGAGCTGGTCTCAAGAGTTCCAAAGTAAGGAGGGGATGGACATCTGCCCCTTGTAAAGAACTCGATATTGTGAACGTTTAACAAATCTCCTTTTGTGGTTAAGCCTCTATGATCTTTAGAAGGAAACATTAGAGTGTTCAAGAAGCTCGTAGCACTTACATAATTAAACTTTATTTTACTTCATTTTTCAGACATTAGTAAATTTACTTGGTGCCCGAGATACTAATGTTCTATTGGGCGCCCTTCTGGCTCTGGCTAGTTTAGCTGAAAGGTAAGTATTTTAATATACTTTCCGGTTCTGCTTGTATAGCAATTTAAGTGGGAGAGATGCAAAATAGATCAGTTTCTCTAGCTACTTTGTCATCTACTAGTTAAAATTTGTGAAAATAAGCATGAAATGGCATTATTATATGGAAGAGGATCCTGGATAGAAAAACATCATTTTAAAATTTAAGTTGGAAAGGCAAATCATAGTTTAAAATTTCTTTTTTTTTTCTGACCAGAAATATTTACCTTGTCTTTTCATCTAACCCCCAGTTACTTCTACTTTCAAATACACATTATTTCTTTGGCAAAAGAATCTCTCCGACTTTCTTCATTCTCACTTCTGTATTTATTTTAATATTTTGGAACATTTTTACCCTTTAAAAAAAGAAAATCTAGGGCCGGCCCGGTGGCACAGTGGTTTAGTTTGTGCTTTGGCAGCCCAGGGTTCGCAGGTTCGGATCCCAGGCGCCCGCCGATGCTCGGCTTGTCTGTCATGCCGTGGCAGTGTCCCATATAAAAAAAGTAGAGGAACATGGGCATGGATGTTAGCCCAGGGCCAGTCTTCCTCAGCAAAAAGAGGAGGATTGGCAACGGATGGTAGCTCAGGGCTGGTCTTCCTCACAAAAAAAAAAAAAAGAAAAAAAAAATCTAGATAATCTGTCCCTCTATAGATAGCATGATTATTTTAAATAAAAGAACTTTAAATATATTTTTATGCCAATAAGTGCATCTTTTCTTTTTTGGGTTTTTTTTCCAACTTTATTGAGGAATAATTAACAAATATAATTGTATGTATTTAAAGTGTACAACATGATGATTTGATATACATATACATTGTGGGATGATTACCAAGATCAAGATAATTAATATATCCATTATCTCACATAGTTAACTCTTTTCGTGTGTGTGGTGAGAATGCTTAAGATCTGTTCTCAGCAACTTTCAGTTATACGATACTATATAATTAACTATAATCGTCATGCTGTACATTAGATCCTGAGAACTTAGTCTTCTTATAATTGACAGTTTGTACCCTTTAGCTACATCACCCCATTTCCCCCCACCTTCCAGCCTCTAGCAAATATCCACTATTCTATTATCTGTTTCTATGTAATTGATTTGTTTGTTTATTCATTTATTTAAGATTCCACATATAAGTGATACCATTCAGTATTTGCCTTTCTCTGTCTGGCTTATTTCATTTAACATGATGCCCTCCAGGTTCATCCAGGTTGTCACAAATATCAGGATTTCCTTCTTTTTCATGGCTGAGTAATATTCAATTGTGTGTGTGTGTGTGTGTGTGTGTGTGTGTATGTATACACCACATTTTCTTTATCCATTTCATCTGTCAAAGGACATATAGGTTGTTTCCATATCTTGACTATTGTGAGTAATGCTGATCATTGCTTTTTTGTGAACAGCATATGGTTCCCTTTTTCCAAAGAGACTTAAACAAATTTAAACTTATGACATATAATACTTATTGAATGTTGGAATTTGGTGTAGCCCTTTCACTTAGGGCTGTATTACATTTTGTTTCTCCTCCTCAGATAATATGAGAGCTAGGATATTAATTAAGTGGTTATGGTAAAATACGTTTTTAGTAGTTACTAATAGTTTTCATTTTGTAGTCCAGAATGTAGGGAGAAGATAAGTGAACTCAACGTTGTAGAAAATCTGCTGATGATTTTACATGAATATGACTTGCTTTCCAAAAGGTAGGATTGCTGACAGGACAAAAAGACAATGTCTTATATTTGATGAAAATGATTATTACTGTTTTTATTACATCAGTTTCTGTATATTGGTAACTGAATATCATGAGTCAGCTTGGCATTTATTTTCTGTTCAAGTTTATATAAAACTTATATGAAACTTTGGTCCTGCATTGCTTCTAGATCTGGGCATAGAATCAAAATATATAAATCTTATGATCACATCTTTAATATTTTTGTTTATTGCATTTATTTACATCCTATCTCTTTAAGGAAAGAAACTCTGAAGTGGCTCTAGTTTTAGTAATGTCAGATTGTATGTTGACTAAATGATGAGACTTCTAAAATCTATTTTGCTTAGGGCAAGTGAAATAAATTAAGATAACTACTGACTTGTTTCATGACCCACTGTTATTATAACTCAAAATAGAATCTAGAGTAAAATGAATTCATTTTTACTTGAACTGCATATTGCTGTAAAGAATTACTGTATCCATATAGTTATTACGTTGTTTTTAAATAGAGTTGCAAGCTACGTCATTTGATATTTAGTGGAGTAAGTCATAATTTTCTAAAGAGGCAAAATATATGACAGAAATCTCAAATAAGGAAGCCCTGACACTTAACTCATAGTTAATCCCCTTGGATTCTTCTTCAAAGCCAATTTAACCCTATTTTACAAACTATACTTATAGACGTGGTTATCTGAACTCATTCACCCAACAAACAGCCTCTGCACAAGTTTTGGAAAACCAAAGATGAATAAGATATGGGTGTATAGTGTAGGAGAGGGCACAGACATGCAAATCAATGGTTTCACCACTCCTGTGGTGTGGTCGATGGATGCACAGGGTACTCTGGAGTGTAGAGCAGAACCTCCCAATCAAAGTGAGGGGTCATGCCACGTTTCCTGAAGGAAGGAGGAGTTATCTAGGCAGAAGGAGAGAGCAAATGAGAACAGAACGTGTTCCCACATGAAGGTATGAAATGGTATGTATTAGAGGAACTTGCGTGGTTGGGCACAGCTGGAGCAAAGAGTGCAGGAGGGAACATGCCAGAAAACTAGAATAGACAGTTAATGATAAGTTAAAAATACAGCTAATTTTCGTCAGGCTAGGCCCAGCTCTAAGTACTTTCGTATGTTAACTCATTTGATCTGCACAATAACCCTAGCAATTCCCATATTTTATAGATGCAGCAATAAGACACCTTTAGCCAGGTCATGATGGGCTCTTTTTGCTAAATAAAGAGTGTGGTTTTTATCATAAACTTGATGGGGACTCACAGAAAACTTTAAGCATGATGAGATTTTATTTTGGGGAAGATTACTCTGATAGCAGTGCGTGTGGTGTTTGGGGTAGGGAATATGGCTACACAATGAGATCCACTTAGAACAAGGAGGGAATGTTTGGTATGGAAAGTTTGAGAAGGTGAAGTATAGTATTTACCAAAGAATGTATATTCTGAATGTCAGAGCATAAAAGTTTGGGAGGGAGAGGAGCCATGGAAAACTGGCTCAGGGGAAAGGAATTATGAAGCAGCTTGGGAATAAGGATAGTGGAGAGGTAGATGACAGAGGGGCTTACATCTTCAGCATAATCAAGGCTCACAAGAACAGGAGGAGCAGTGAGATTAGCTAGCTGCATGATTTATAAGAGAATTAACCCCAGCAGTTGCCCAGGAAGTAGGGGGCACTGAAGGCTCTTGACTGACAGTGGTGAATTAGGAAAGGGGAAGGAAGTGTCTTGGATGATTCCTAGTCTTCTGGCTTGGAAAATTGAAAAGATTGTGTCGTCATGAGTCAAGATCGGGGATATAAGAGGAAGAACAGATTTAGGAGGAGGATAATGACTATGAGTTTAGACAGAGTAGGGTGAGTACCTGTGGAACAGCCGTGTGGCTAGAACTTCTGGAGACTGGGAGTAGTGCCTGGTCCAAGTTCATTATGCCAGAGTAAAGAGTGTGTTTGAAGCCATGGGAATGGATAACACCATCTAGGTAGAGTGTTGAGTGTGACACTGGAGGACTAAGAATGGTTATATGAAACATCTATCAGCATGTTTCAGAACTCAGCTGAACCTGTGTCTTATGCCGTCATTATTTTTATTTTACTCTCCAGATATTCACCGAGCATTTTGTACTTAATTCGTCTGTGTTGTAGTGTTTTAGCTATTTTGTATTAATGTCTTGATTTTGCAACCACATAGTAAGTTTCTGAAGACTAGAATAAGGCTTTTGTATTTCTTTTGTCTTGAGCACAGTGCAGGTCCCATTGTATGTTCTCCATACCTACTTGCTGATTAGTAGGTTTTTAGCCAGACCGGTGTGGATACGATGAGGATGTGACTTAGAACAGTGGTCAGCAGACTATGACTCTCAGGCTAAATTTGGTCTGCTCCTGTTTTTGTAAAAAAGATTTATTGGAACACAGCCATGCCCATCCATTTTTATGTGTTGTCTATGGCTGCTTTTGCACTATGTTGGCATGGTTGGGTAGTTGTGACAGAGACCGTATGGCCAGTATAAGCCAAAAACATCTGACTGTGGTCTAGCCCTTTGTGGAAAACGTATGTTGACTTGTGACTTAGAAAATGTTAGAGTTATAGTCCATGCAGTGATGAAAGCTCTCATCTAAATGTAAAGTCAATAACCCACAATGCTGTGATTCTCATCCTCACTCTCCCCACCCCCTTTCAGATTAACTGCTGAGTTACTGCGCCTACTTTGTGCTGAACCCCAGGTGAAAGAGCAGGTGAAGCTCTATGAGGGGATTCCCGTCCTCCTCAGTCTGCTCCACTCTGACCACCTGAAGCTGCTCTGGAGTGTTGTCTGGATTCTGGTTCAGGTTTGTGAGGACCCTGAGACCAGTATGGAAATTCGCATTTGGGGAGGCATCAAGCAGCTTCTTCATATTTTACGAGGGTGAGTCAGAGTGGGCTTTGGCCTACTTTGCCCTAATCATTGAAGGCTGGGGACTCTGCCATATTATGGCAGATTGGGTACATGTTCAGCTCCCTCCCTCCTGCTTTTTGGTGATTCATGTTTTGCAGAGTCATTTATACTTGCCACAAAGATGCTCTAAATCAATGTTGGGGACGTTTGTCTTTTAAACTCCTTGAGAGCTCTGGTATATTTATGTTTGCACCACCAGCCTCCAGTACAGTGCCAGGAATGTAGAGGGCCATCAGTCTGCAAATGTAGGTTGAATGGAAATCCAATAACCCAAAGAAAACCTTTGTCTTGCCTCCTTTTTCTTGAATCAGTATATGCATATTGTCATCCCAACAAGAGCAGTAATTACTATTTTACTGAAATGTCTATGTGTGCATATATGTCATTCACCTATAAAGAGAAAGCAAAGCCTACGTTGAAGGCACAGATGTATAATCCTTAGTTAAAATAGGAGAAAATATTAGTCAAATGATTGCTGTGTTACTGACCCTGGTCCAGTTGTTCTTTTCTCTCTAATCTTCACTGCAGTGCTCTGAGGTGGGGTTAACACTTTATTATCTGTCTTTCAAAAGTAAAATTCCAACGACATTCAAAGCCATGAGTATGGGGAAGGAATGGTTTGTTAAAATAGTTTCAAATTGAAATTCTCTTAAAAAGTATTACAGTAACTACTGTGTTTTATGTATTGTATATATTGAAGTATTGAATAACAACATCTTTTGATACCATCAATGGGGAGGTTCTATTACCTAATATCATTTTGAAGCATAATTGAGCCCTATAGGTGCTGAATCAAAGTTGACAAGGAATATGTCCTCTTGAAAGGAATCACATTTATGATTGGTAGTATGTAAATAAAGCTCATTCTAATAAAAGCAGAGTGACTTATCAGTTTTAATATGACTGGATATAATCAAATAAATATTAATCAGACTTTGTACTTGTTATGCCTCTAGGGATATTATGAAACTATGTGTTATCAACTTCATTTTCTCTGAGGGACATCTCAAAGCATAAGAACAGACTGTAGAGATATGAACAGTAGCTTTGTTAATGATTTCTGTCATTACCAAGACAAAGGAAGAAAATGTATAGACTGTTGACAATATATTTGCTTTTATGAATATCACATAAAAATCTCAAATACTTTAAAGTATAAATTTTAAATCTTTCATTAGTACTGTGGCATAATAAGCTAACCTCTTGGTCAAATAGTTACAATTGCCAAGAATTTTTTTTTCTTGACTTTGTAGGATGATGATGGTGGTGATGGTAGTGGTGGTGGTGGTTATTATTATTATTGGTTAATCATAACTATTAAACAGCTGGGGATTGCCCTTTGGAGAGCTGCTATTTTTTTGATGATAAAATTAAATTCTATAATAGTTAAGCAACATTTAAGCAAAACCTGCCTTTTTACCACGTAGAATTGAGTTTAGTACGAGGCACCAGTTTTCTTTTTTTTGCTCAAGCCATAACTATCCT